>FR989941.1:10262154-12986582 GCA_905404155.3 Plebejus argus | reverse complement strand
TAACAGCTACGCACTTGAAATTTTTACAAAATCCATAATTGTATTCGTACTTTAATAATTAATAATAAAATTAAAATAAAGTAAATTTTTAAGGGGGGCTCCCATACAAAAAACACAATTTTTTGTCTACTTTCGCTCTATACCGGTACGGAACCCTTCGTGCGCGAGTCCGACTCGCACTTGGCCGATTATTTATTATGAGATTGGCAATGCAATGCAAGGCAAAATTTTGCCGATGATTAATATCAATATTTATGTTGGAAACACTTTACGCAAGCTCTGGCCTGAGTTGAGACTTGAGAGATTTGAGAAAGGAATAAAATAGTAATTCAAAGTAATAATATTTTTGTATATTTAATGGAAGTTTGCTGATTTATTAACCACATATTAGAATAAAATATAATTATAATAATATTAGTTGTCACCAGGTTTAATTTTATAATACAAAAAAGCCAACATCACGCGGTATTCCCAGGCGGTCACCCATCCAAGTACTAACCGCGCCCGACGTTGCTTAACTTCGGTGATCGGACGAGAACCGGTGTATTCAACGTGGTATGGACGTTGGCGACAGTACAGACAAATTTTCTGTACATTAAAATATAAATAAATTGACATTTTATTAAAACTCTACAAATTACAATCTACATTGTTGTTTTGCACAGCATGAAAATTATTTATTTTTTGTGGACGTTTAAGGCCGTCACAGACTTAGCTATAATATATATTAATATACCGTACTAAACACACTGAGACCAGAAATATATATTATAGCTGAGTGTGTAGTCACGCGAAAATTGTATAGAAAATATATAGTTATATGCCTAGCTTTTAATATATATTATAGCTAAGTCTGTGACAGCCTTTAGACGTTACTAAACTAAATTATTACATATTATTCATACAGAAATAAGTTGCTCTAAAATATACTACAACATTTAAAGTTAATTGTTTTTAATTTAAAATGAAATTTTAATTCAACTGGTATGATTTAATAACAAAAAATATGTACATAATATATTATTTGTGACAAAAAATACTGTTCACGAGGCCTTCCAAATGGCCATCAATAAAATTAAATAAATGACGCATCTCTTCATGAAATTGTAAAAATGTAGAGTCACGCACGTTGTCATACTGTGTTGTCACTTGTCATACAAAACCGCCGCGGCCGCGCACTTTAAATATTGTACGAGATGACGCGGACGCCATAAAATTCGTTTTTATCGCGCGGGTTTAAATGCCGTACATTAATAAAGTGTCCTTTCCCGGGACTCTACGTATCTCCGTACCAAATATCTTAAGAAAAATTGGTTCAGCGGTTTGGGCGTGAATAGGTAACAGAGGGTAACAGATAGATAGGACAGACACACTTTCGCATTTATTATATTAGTATGGATTTATAAACGACTGTTTACAAGGTTCCGTACCCAAAGAGTAGAAAGTTGGAAACGGAACTCTATTACTGAGACTTCTGTCTGTCTGTATCCCGTAAATAATAAAATTATTAGCCCTAGGCTGTAGGACTTAGAGTCTCTAACTCTTAAAAGTTTCAGAGTTTATGTTTCCTTTTATTATGTTTTTATTTTGCCTGCATTTGCCTTACTAAATACTATAAATAGGTTTAGCAAATATTTGAACAGCTATCGACAGGCTTTGGTTGTATAATACATTTATACAACTTGTATTAAAATTGGATAGAGTTTTGTAATTTGAGAAAAATATTTTTATAATGAAATAAAATATATTTAATAATAATTAATGAGAATAGAATATTATTCAATATTCGGCAATTCAATTGCAGTGTAGAGTCGTAGCGGACGCGATAATATGTAGAGCTAGTTACAAAGTATAACAAATTCCGTTAATTTTGTTCATGTTAGAAAAGTCTCATTTTCTATGAATTGGTCATACTCATAGATGAATAAACAGTCTTCAGCGGGCCCTTAGACGATAATTTTTTGTGCAATACCACGCATTACTGCAATATTATTGACCGTTTAGGGTTGATATTGAACGCGCCTTTCAATCATAATTCATAGTGTCAAATAAATTGCTCAATACTATTGTTCAATGATATTGCACAATTAATTTGATCGTCTACTAGTGGCACACTAACAAAGAAAATGACTATACGTAAGTATTATATAATTGTATAAAGTTAAAAAACTCATACATATGTATATTTAAAGCCCATCCAAATAATCGGCTAAGTGCGAGTCGGACTCGCGCACGAAGGGTTCCGTACCGGTATAGAGCGAAAGTAGACAAAAAATTGTGTTTTTTCTATGGGAACCCCCCTTAAATATTTACTTTATTTTAATTTTATTATTAATCATTAAAGTACAAATACAATTAAGGATTTTGTGAAAATTTCAAGTACGTAGCTGTTACCATTCTTGATTACTAGCAAAAAAGGCCAAAAAAATACGTTTCTTGTAACGGAGCCCCCCTTAAAAATAAACTTTATTTTATTTTTAGTATTTGTTGTTATAGCGGCAACAGATATAAATACAGACAGACAGACGGACAGACGGACAGACATCGAAGTCTTAGTAATAGGGTCCCGTTTTTACCCTTTGGGTACGGAACCCTAAAAAGCAATTCCATACGTTTTAGAATGTTTTTACTTCTCTGAAATCACGTTTTTTGTGATGGATGTTCATACGTCACTCTGGGCGGGTTAAGGCGGCGTAGGGCGGGTAGGGCGGGCGGTTATAATAAACGCGCCGAAACGGGATAACTCAATATCGATCAGAGCAAGGTCACGGCCAAGTATTTATATTGTATACAAGTTTCCCTTGGTAACGGATTTTTGGCCAGTATTTTGGTCGATATTCTGGCCTCTTGTTTTCTATTAGAAGATTGCCAGCAACTATGTTGCGCAGTTTGTTTATAGTGCAGGAACCGTACATTTTTAGGCATATTTAAAAACTATATTATGCTCTTTCACGGGACACATAATATGTACTCCAATAGGCTACTTGACCTATATTAAATTTCATTAAACAAATGCATATTTCTAGTAGAACTTAGCCTAAGAAACCGTATTTCACCCTTATCATCAAATAAAAGCACATGACATGATTGATAAATAAAGTCGATTTGAAAGTATGATTTTATGAAAATATGATTTGTACTGACTAAAACGCTTTTGCGGTACTTCCGATTTGGATGTGACGTCATCATATTCGTAATTTAATATATTTTATTTATCGCGCCCGTTATATGTAAGTTTATTTGTACATAAATAATAAGAATAAGCCTAGAAAGATTTGTGAAATATATTTTCTTGAATAATTCGAATAAAACATCAGTTTTATAATATATTATCTCCATTTATTGTAGACGGGAAATGAAATGGCTAAAACTTTTCTCTAAAAGTTTTCAACATTACAAATGATTTCTAATTTCTTATTTAATTCTTTTATAATTTTTGGGCACTTTTAGACTCGTACATTTAGCACATAAAAAAATATTCAATAAAGAGACTCTAAAATACAAAACATATGACGTCACACAATGGCGGACAGTATTTTCGGCGCCATTTAAAACGCATATTTTTCAATCAACATTTTTATGGGTTTCTACTGTGTAAAATATTAAAATATTAGTTTATTTTGTAAAAATGAATGATTAAGAAGCGATTAGCGTGAAGAAAAAAAATAGGTCAAGTAGCCTATTAAGGATGATTAGATAAGGTGACAGATAGGTAGAGATAAACTACGATAACATGGCGCGCCCCTCCAAATTACTGTTTCAATGTGTGTAGTCATATCCTTATGAAAGAGTTTGTATGTAGTAAGTATTCAACCAATCATAATATTTCACTTATGGCCGTTCCCTATATTCAATCTATCTCTAGTTTGACATACAACCGATCGCAGCTGACATAGAATTGACATAAAATATAATATGGAGCTAATGTCTAATGTGAGCTATTCCTATCTCTAGTAAGAGATAGATCAAATATTGGGAACGGCCGTTAATGTCACTTATTACCACGATTTGTTGGTCAACTAATCATAACTAGCCGACCGCGCAAGACAACGCTCTTCAAACGTTTTGACAACGCACATCAAACATTTTGAATTTTGGAGGGGCGTGCCATGTTATCGTAGTTTATCTCTAGACAGATAGACGAACAAACAGACACACTTTCGTATTTCATTATTACATTAGTAGATATAATACAGTAAAATATTTAAATTTTGTTTAATTTTCCTAAGCCCCACCCTTTCGAGTTTTCAAGAATTTTCATCCTTTGCAAAAATAAAAATTCAATCTAATTTATTTACCTTTGAGGCTTTGATAACTTAGTAAGATTTAAATATAACGCCTTCAGCCTTGCATTTTAATTGAAACTTTGTTCTTGGATTAAAAATTTTTTTGTGAGCTAGAATATCAACTTTAATAAGAAGTTTTACTAGAAGTTTACTGGAAGTATAATAATTATTAGAATTGGAAATTTTTCCGCAATCTCCGGGATTCAAATAATATATTCCCATACTAGATTTCATCTAAAACGGAGGATTTTATAGGTGTTAACTGTTAAGTTCAGGAATAACGAATTACTCTTACGAATAACGAATAGACATTAGACACACAATATTACTATTATTCCCGTATTTCGTATACCTACATACTTATCAACTGCCGTTTCACAACAGCAGCTACAAAATATGTCCAAGAATTGATTGTTTTAATGATGATGATGATTGCTGTGGTGATTTTGACAGTGATTATGCTGGTATGGTGCTATGGATAATAATGTAGTAATAGATATCAACTGCTGTTTAACGACAGTGGTTTTGTGATGATAATGAATATTGTAATGATTTTGACATGATGACATGATGATGTAATTTATAATAATATCGTGATATAACTACTGCCGTTTGGTGATAGAATATATTCACAAGTTGAGATGGTTTTGTGATGATGAAGAGTTTGATAATGACATTGTGATGATGATAACGTGATCGATGTCGAAATAAGTCGTCGGACGCGACGTGATGGTATTAGCGAGGATGAGATCGAATCTCAATTATCCTGGAGAGTGGAGATTACAGTTAATTGAATGATAAAACGTTATTAACTTGGAATGGAGCTCTCACACAATATGCAAACAGCCTACCTATAAAACGTTGTAGGTAGGTTTTCCAGAACTGTATTATACGATGTTCATTAAGATAACATAATAATTGTCTATGGTTTGAGTTTGACCTTTCATCGAGTAGGTGTATCGAATTTCCGATAAAGTTCTGAAGTTGTGGGCGACCAGATAATAAACTCTAACTGTATCGTCATTAGGACGAAAATAGAATGTGTATCTTATCTATTTTCATCTGAAACGTGGAAGCTGTCTTCCCTTCAAACTTTACAATAGGAAACTTAAGACTAACATCAATGTTATGTTATATTAATATTATAACCTGGAGCTCGATAATAAATGAATCTTATTTATAGTCCTTATACACAGTTCTAACAGAAAGATTAAAAGAAGAAGGTGATATAAATACATAATAATATTCAGCTTGTTATAAATTTACCATAATATTACTTACCTATTTAAGTACGTGTCTACGTACACAGTGGGTTCAATCTATTTCACCTTTGATTAATATATTAAATTATTATAATTCATATTGTATTTGCAGATAGAAGTGACTACAATTTTAAATCTACGTTAAAATTAAGATGCTGTGTGATGGTTAAAGGCCGTCACAGACTTAGCTATAATATATATTAATATACCGTACTAAACACACTGAGACCAGAAATATATATTATAGCTGAGTGTGTGGTCACGCGAAAACTGTGTAGAAAATATATAGTAATATGCCTAGCTATAAATATATTAATATAATATAGCTAAGTCAGTGACGGCCTTAATATAATATGTCAGAAACATTCATTTATTTTAGCTAGAAACGAGTACAACGTCCACCTTTACTCTATTCAAAACCAGTCTCTAAATCGGACGAAGATGACGATGATAATAATGATGATGGTAAATTCTGTAATGAATACGAATGTCTGAGAGCTCATCACTAAAGGATCGATACCGTAAAAATTCCACCGACTATTGATTCCAGTGGGACCAGTGGAAATGGAACACTGAATAATTAAACGCTATACCACTGCTGGAATGTCATTGGGTCTTTGGATATTACGGAGATATTTTAAAGAAAATGTAAAATATTTTTAGGGTTTCGCACCCAAAGGGTAAAAATGGGACCCTATAGGTACTACTAACGGCCGTTCCCAATATATTTCAATCTATCACTGGTTTGACATACGACCGATCGCAGCTGACATTGAATTGGCATAAAATATATGTCTCCACTCTAAAGGCCGTCACAGACTTAGCTATAATATAATATATTAATATGTTTATAGCTAGGCATATTACTATATATTTTCTATACAATTTTCGCGTGACCACACACTTAGCTAAAATATATATTTCTGGTCTCAGTGTGTTTAGTACGGTATATTAATATATATTATAGCTAAGTCTGTGACGGTCTTAATGTCTAGAGAGTTATTCCTATCTCTAGTAGGGCAAAACCAGAGATAGATCAAATATTGGGAACGGCCGTAAGACTTCGATGTATGTCCGTCTGTCCGTCTCCAGGCTGTATCTCAAGAACCGCTATAGCTAGACTTTTTAAATGTTCACATAATAATTATTGTGTACGTCTGTTGCCACTATAACAACAAAAATACAAATAAAATAAATATTTAGGGGGGGGGGGGGGGGGCGGGCGCCCATACAACAAACGTAGGTAATTTTCTTGGCTCTTTTGCCCGATATCAATAATGGTAACAGGTAGGCACTTAAGTAATATTTTTACAAAGACCTATATTATATGTATTATGTGTAAGTACTTCAATATTTAAAATAATGTTAAAATAACGGTACGGAATCCTTAGTGCGCGAGTCCGACTCGCACTTGGCCGATTATTTTATTTCAGGAGCGCAACCCGTCGCGTTGTTTTGAATAACCCACAGGAGAGGTAAAAACACCAATTTTCGAGAAAAGCTTTGTCAATTTAGACTAGACTTAATAATTATTATGTTCTGTTTTTAAGGTTCCGTTATTTATTCTGTACTCATGGGCTCTTTTAAATAAAATATTTAAACGTAGCCACTAGCTAGAGTTCTAAAACAAGCACAAAGATACTTTTGAAAATGGAACTTTACATAAATTTTAAATCGGAAGCAATTCGTCACTCTGTGCAATGTAAATTGCATCTTATCGGCAACAACATAAAGTCTAATTTAGTATATCTCAGTGCGAGGGGTCAAGATGGTATGCAATTAAAATCGCGCCCTATACTTAACCGTTTTTGCTGACAGTGTGATCTTCACCTTGGCTGATTATGCTCTAATTACTCATTTATTTTATCTGTACTTATCTTTGTCCTTATTATTAATTAATCTTTTTTTATGAGATAAGGGGGCAAACGAGCAAACGGGTCACCTGATGGAAAGCAATTTCCGTCGCCCATGGACACCCGCAGCATCAGAAGAGCTGCAGGTGCGTTGCCGGCCTTTTATGAGGGAATAGGGTAAGGTAAGGGGAGGGTAGGGATGGGAAGAGAAGGGAATAGGGGAGGGTAGGGAAGGGAATAGGGTAGGGGATTGGGCCTCCGGTTAACTCACTCACTCGGCGAAACACGCCGGTTTTCTGTGAGGACGTGGTATTTCTCCGGTCGAGCCGGCCCATTCGTGACGAAGCATGGCTCTCCCACGTCATAATCATCATCATCGTGAGCCACTGTCATATTATAATAATTAAAAACTCTGCGCCGCCGCCAAAAACACAGTGCACAGTGTTTTGTATTCGTCCGATACTTCAAAATAAAAATTAGACTTCACAATCATGGTCGCAATCTTTTTTTAAGGAGGGGAAATGGATTACGATCCCCCGCCCCTCGGGGGAAGGGGCAGGGGTATGTCGGACTCCCTCCGCAGAGGTTTACCGACTAAAACCCCCCCATGCCCTCGTCAACGCTACTCGCGGAGAAGCGGGATCGCAACCGCGTCTTCCGCAGCGCTTGCCGCTTCCGGCATCTTTTCGAATGCAGCAGCCTTTGCCGCCGCCTGTCTGCTCCCCGGGCATCGGGCGAGCCTTTCTCCTCGGGGCCTATGTTGCGGGCGGTGATCCCCCGATCAGCCGCCCACAGGCCTACGCTTCAACCTCCATGGCGGGGGCGACTTCATTCGCCCCGATCTTATCGGCTCCAGGCTACCTACTCGGCCGAGCCCTGGAGGGAAGCCTTGCGCTTGCGCCTCGTGCCGGGAGCCTTGCTGGCTGCTGTCCTACAGCCGTTGGTCCCCAGCACGTGGCCACTCTCTCTGCCGAGCTATGCGCAGTCGGCGGCCTTGTGACCCGGCTTCCCGCAACGGAAGCATGGTCGCAATCATGGCTATCCGTCATAACTCATAAGTCTCATAAGTCATAACTCATGACCTAACCGCTAACTTAAGGAGCGAAATGTTACTATAGTTTTGTCATCCATGTTATTTTTCCCAGAATTCTCCATGTCATTTACATGTTTTTGTTGTCAGGATGCGTCTCGTGACCCCTGGGTTTGTGGGCGACCTGCGCAGCATGCCGACCGTGCGCGCCCTCGTGCTGATGATGATTATGGCGCTGTACCTCACCATGGGTAATGTTCTACTTACATAGAACTACTAGATATTGCTTATGGCGGCTGTACACACTCGACAAGAGTGGTCTCGACTCTCGACTCTCGACGAGTGTGTACAGCGCGCCATTATAATTTGCGCTGAAATTCGATTATCACATGGGAATCTCACATGTTTCCGGGATAAAAGCTAAGTACTATAAAGAGAGAGTAGGTCCTGTACGGTATAGGTACTATGTTAAACAGCTAAACCGATTTTCGTTTGTTACGAAGATACTAATGTACGATTTGATGGGATTAACGAATTTCGTTGCAACGAAGTTGTAGACAGCATCGAAAACTAAAAAGCCATTGGTTGGATAATGGATTCGAAATTTAAAATAATATTTTTTAACAGGCGCCATGGTGTTCCAAGCTCTGGAGGGTCCGTTGGAGAGAGCGAGAGAAGAGAACAATAGGGAGACAGTAGAGCGGTTGAAGATGAACTTCTTAAAGAACAACCCGTGTATTGCAGGTACGCCACAATATTGTTGGCTGGGGTCACACTGATTTTAGTGATTTTGAATGTTATATGCGTTAGTGTACCCTTTGCTTAATTTTACTAACTTACTTATCAACGTTTCCCTATAGAGCTGTATTTCCCAACCTTTTTCAGCCACGGACCCCTACGAAATAGAAACTCAAGCACACGAACCCCCTTAATAAAATAAACACAAAAAAATGGATTATGTAATATATTGTTTGGTCCAGAGGTGACACCGCGGACTCCCAAAGACATGGGCGATGATCCCCAGGGGTCCTCAGACTACAAGTTGGGAAATACGTTGCTATAGACTATAGCAGGGGTTCCCAATCTTTTCCAGCCTGCGGCACAGTTACACGTAAAATATTTTGTAACAACGCCCTATATACTCTACCTAGCTATTAGAAAAAGATACATAATATTATACCTTAATACCTTTCATGACTATAGTTAGGTTAAGCAGGTAAATAGTAATAAACAAATATTTAACCATCTACCTGATTTACGTAATTAATATTATAATTTGGTTTTATAACATTTGTGGTTTTGGATAATGATGAAGGATCGACTCACGGCGCCCCTCTTGCCTTTCCACGACGCACCAGGACGCCCGCCCCGCGACGCATAGTTTGGGAACCCCTGGACTATAGAGTATAGACTATATTATTAATTATTATACTCTATAGAGTATAGAGTGTAAAGGACTTGATTACACGTAGCGAGGCAGCTGTTCTCTCGGCCACCAAGTCAATTTTCACTGTCTCGTCACTGAATCGCCACTCGGTCGGTGTACAGGCCTTCGTCATTTTATAAAAGCTAAAAAAAATGTACATATCCCCTTAAAAGAGGTTAGAACGACCAGCAACTATGTATATTATGGCCTTTGGGTCTCGGTTACTTTAGGAGATATCAAGTGGTGAACGTCTAGTTTTGTAAAAGTGTGAAGCTCAATTTTTAAGCTATTGCGTAGCTTTTATCGCGGGCTTTGTTTTTTTGGCGCGGCGACCAAATCGAGAAATTCCGTAACGAAAAAAACCCACCCCCACTGCCCTCGCAATTGTTTATAAGCTTATTTGCCATTCAATTTAACCATTTAAAAAACCTTTACTGAATTGTTTTTGTAGTTAGTCTGAATAACAACTAAATTAGACCTATTGTTCTATAATCTATAGCATTAAAACTTTATGTCCAACGAAAGTAAACCATTAGGCTTCCATTAGTAACGTTATTGTTTTGTTCTGAAGCAAAAAATAATATACAATCGATGGCCTTCGAAACATGTCCTAAATTATTTTTCAGGTAAAAGCGTTAGGTGCTTGTTGTATTAAAAGCTTACGAATAAATAGATACAAAAGTTTTCCTAAAAAGTTCAGGGTACTTAATCAAATTGTATTCGATAATTTCGTCAGCTCATTTAGAAAAATATTCAAAATAATATTAAATCCACTATCACTATCTCTACAGTCTACATGTTATGTAAAATTGCATCGCAAGTCCCATATGAAAGAAAATTATCCACAGTGTGTAACATTACAGCAAAGTGATAAATGATAATTACTTTAGTTAGGGCATTGACCAAAATATATACCACTTTAGGGTGTGTATGAGTCCCTACTCCCTTGTACAGAGTTCACTGCCAAAGTAGCAGCCTGCAGCGCTGAAAAGGTAGTAGGTACTTAATATTAAAAAAGTCAATGGTAAGTACTTTTTAAACTTTTGTATCTAGACAAAATATTCATGACAATGGGGGGGCCCCTGCCCATACAAATCTCCAAAAAAATTGCTCTTTCAGCGCTGCCACTTTCTCAGAAAACTCTTTATGGAACACATTAGACTACAGTATTATTTCTTTGTGTTGTTACAGCCTTTATATTCAGTAGCGTTTCTGTAAAAAGCCCTCAAAAAACCAGGAATTTACGTCGCGTTATGTCAAAATCAAATCCCATACATTTCTGTTTTATAGCTCCGCGGCTGTCGAATGCAAGTTGTCGAATTACCCAGAAGGGGCAAATAATATCAGAGTAGATCTAAAAATAAAATTAAAGCTCTGAAAATGAAACGCTTAATATGACTGTAAGTAAATATGTTATAGGTCGTCTAATTTTAGTGAGTCTACCCGAAATCAATATGGAGCGGCTCGTGTATTATTCACGTGACAGTTGTTATATTGGGATCTTTTATTTATATTTTTTTAGAAAATGGCTTTTAAGTTTATGTAATTTAACTTTTATGATTTTAAACCATAAAAATCTAAACGTTAAAATTAAACTAAAACGTAAAAACACACTGTATACTTCCTAAATCCTACTCCTATCTTCTTTGCGGGTCCCAAGACAGCTTTAGCATGTCCCTCGGGCTCCCTGAGATCTTAATTGTTATCAAAGGGCTTTCGTGGTTGGATACCGCTGTCGATCGGCGACACAGGAGATACATAACAGTGGTGGGAATGTGTAGTAGCCGGTGCGGTAGGCCAAAACCCGTTAAATATTTAATAAACTTACATTTTGCATAAGTCTTTAAATAGGACTAGGTGCCTTATGCCTAAGTCCTAAGTTCCTGACGCATCATAAATCTAAATAATGGACAGACAACTGTTGTTTTAACTTGTTTGTATTATTTTCTAGAAAAAATAAATGATAGTTTGTGTAAGTATGTTTGCGAGATTTTTATATTTTTGTAAGTAGACATAATCTGCATAATCATTATATTAATGTTATAATATGTATTTTGCAATAACAAACTGTACACAGTAGATAACAGTCTGATTTACTGATATCAGTTCTTTATCACAATGATTATGTAAAATGTAAATACACAGACGTTTAGGTTCAGCCTCAGACATAATACCTGCATGGCTTGACTTTTAATGAGTAATAACTCATAACATACAATATTATATAATAATTATTATCTATCTTAGATATAAAATATAGATAGACATGAATTTTAAATTTTGTCAGTCTCGCTAAAACTCGAAAACGGCTGATCCGACTTGGCTAATTTTAGTCTAAAAAAATTTCTTGGTCCTTGGAAGTCCAGGGAAGGTATATATTAGGGAAGTTTAATAGTAACCTATAGTTTTTATGAATCTATCTACAAATATTAATCTGTAATATTAGCACACATTACTTAGTAGTTCCTACGTAAATGTTAGTTTCAGTTTACAATCTCTAAAACAATATTAAACTGATAAAAAATAAATAAAAGCATCATTGACCCTAATTAAATAAAAATAATATAGGTAGCAGTTATTTCAAAAGATGCACATAGATTCAAAACTTAATGAGCTTTTTCGAAATAGAAAAGTTGTATCCAGTCAAACCGGTTTTAACACGAGTTAGGCCGTATGTTCACTGCCGCCGACAACGGGACGTTACAGAATATGCAGACAGAAATTCAAATAAAATATTATGTGACTTTAATTTCTAGGTTTCATTTTCTACCGACATTGGTCTTGCGACCCATGCTGCCGCCGTGTGCAGTGGCGTGGAGCAATAATATGATATAGCCTAGGACCCTATGATGTTATACTTATATTTTTCATATTAAATCTATGCTAGGACCTATGTCATAAAGTGGCATTTTATTTGAATTACCCCGCAACTCAGTTGCGTCAAAATTCGCTTATCGCGTGGGCATCGTGCTTGTCGTCCGGGACAAGAAGTATTCTATGTCCTTTCCCGGGACTTAAAGTATATCTATTATCTCCATATCAATTTCAGGAAAATCGGTTTAACGGCGTGAAGAGGTAACAGACAGACACACTTTCGCATTTATAATATGTATAAGTAAAGTATGATTGTCGATGACATGACGTCCCGGTGGAGGCGATGGACAAACAGCCTCATTATCAGACAAACACGTTACCTCCACATTATATCACTGTCAGTTGCAAACAGATTTACTCCTAGCGGAGAGTCAGTTGAGTGGCGTCCTCCGGCCTGCGCGCGCGCATCGTTCCGAACTTCTTCAAAATGCATCAAAATGCTGTGTCCTAAAGTAGCAGCGGCCGCTTTATTCTTCGAGGCGGACCATCCCAAACGATTCTTCAAGTATAGCTGACGGTTTGGATCCGATCCGGTAGCGGTTCGGGATCTCCAAAAAACTTTCGACGAGTTTGTGTGACTTTTGAAGAGTTTGGATAAGTTTTTACGAGTTTTGGTGTGGTTTTTGGCGAGTTTGGTGTGACTTTTGTCGAGTTTAGATAACATTTGTCGAGTTTGATTGACTTTTCACGTTTTTTGTGTCTTAATTAATTCGTTCAAAATGGAGAAGCCAAAATACAAGCGCATCCATTCCTACGGCAGCATGAGCTCCAGGAGCGACGACGACATGACAGTCCACAGCCAGCTGTTCCCGTATCCCAAGAAGTTGATCGTTCCTCGGGAGATCCTGTATGAGGAGGAGCATCCACCCTTCCAACCACTCTTTGCCACCACCAAACTCTTCGGCAAGACCAAGCTGCCGTGGCTTCTGGTCATCTACATAGTGTTCTACTTAAGCTACCTCATCTCTGGTGCTCTGGTCTTCTCTGCCCTCGAAACACCTTTGGAGAACCAGATTTATTTAGAAGTTATACGCGCGAAGCAAGACTTTTTAGCCAAACATCCGACTGTGTTAGGTAAGTCTTTGAGAACTTTTGAATTGATAAAAGAAATGAAGAATCCGAATCGATGTGATGTTATGGACAGCTAAGGACACTCTCGTTTAATCAGCTTAACTGACTAATCTAGATCAAGATCGGTTCATCCATTTAGGCATCCATTTGACGGTAGGTTTTGCTGTCAGTTTTACCACAGTCATGACTGTGACCATAGACTTATAATATACTCTGTGAATGATGGGTAACCTACCGTGTAAGAGCGTGACTGACGGTTGCATGAAGCTGATTGACGAAAATCTGGATACATTCGTCAGTCCATCGGTCACCACCAGTCAAACATATATTTTAATTCATGATTGACGGAATTGACAACATTTCAAATATTTTTTGTACTTGTTTTATGACGAAATATAAAAGTAGGGATCAAATTAGGGGGACCCATATTTTTTTATTTTTGAAAATGTGGTCATTTTCATTTATAAAACTTGGTTTTTAATTCTGATCATTCTAAAATGACTTAAGCGCCAAATGACGTCATTGGTACGGTTATTGAATTTTATATTTTTATATTTTTGTTTGAGTTTGTTAGTTTGAGAATAATTTTGTTTGTTTGAGAATAGTTTGAGGTTATTGAATTTGTTATTGTGTTTAGATCTGCGTTTCTTTTTATCCTACAAGCAAAGGTGTGTATCGTATTGCCGTACCAATGACGTCACAAGTGGATTTTTCGTTTTAATTTTTTTTCTCGGAAATTAATGATTAAATAAAATCTGTAATTTTTTTAGGACTTCGGAAATAAAAACAAAGAAATGGTATTTTTTATTTTTGATGATTAATTATATGAAATGTTGTCAGACGCTTGCATGAGCGTATACTTAATGGATGCCAATTGCCATATCATGGCCCCTCTTCAAGATGGGCCAGCGTAGTGGGCCATCACGATGGGCCAGCGTGGGGAGGACGTAGTGGCGTAGGATGGCCGATGGCGCCAGCGATGGCCGTGGAATGGCGGCGGTGTCGGTTTTTCGGCCGCACATCAAAGGATGATGGCCCAGCGATGGCGGTACGCCTCTACACGTTGGCGATACGCCAGTCGGTGCCTGACCGCGGTCGAGTGAGGATGTCGTAATTCGTATTACAATTTACGAATTTCATTTGAAATGACGAGTATGTGGTCTCATAATGAATAAAGCTATATTAATATGATAAAGCCGAAAGTTTGTATGGATGTATGGATGTTTGTTACTTTTGTTACTCTTTTACTCAAAACTACTGAACGGATCTTAATAAAACTTTACAATAATTATTATAGCTTTTACATTAAATATACATAACTCCTAACTTTTTAAAGATAGGTACATGCTATTATTACATTCATCATTGTCATCATCATCATCATCACTACCATAAACCATTATTTTAATTTTAGTCTCGAAATAATTATTCGTAGAATTCATGAGAAGGTTCATATTAGAAGGGAGGTGATACGAAGTTCACCGGGTCATCTGGTGAAGTCATAAATTATTAAAAATGCACGTTTTGCATTGCCGCAATCGCTAATGCTTACACGTCCATCTTGAACGACGTTTAGATCACAACTGAACACGGCCATCATGTAGAGGCGTTGCGACCATTGCATGGCCATCGCATGCGCCATTCGATGGGCCAGCGCTGGCCACTGTTGTATGGCCCCTCTACAACAGTGGCCAGCGCTGGCCCATCGAATGGCGCATGCGATGGTGATGCAATGGTCGCAACGCCTCTACATGATAGCCGTGTTCAGTTGTGATCTAAGCGTCGTTCAAGATGGACGTGTAAGCATTAGCCATTGCGGCAATGCAAAACGTGCATTTTTAATAATTTATGACTTTACCAGATGACCCGGTGAACTTCGTATCACCTCCCTCCTAATATGAACCTTCTTTTGAATTCTACAAATAATTATTTCGAGATTAAAATTAAAATAATGGTTTATGGTAGTGATGATGATGACAATGATGAATGTAATAATAGCTTAGTATGCTTTCTGTTCTTAAAACAACGCAGAAACTCCCAAAGTCTAAACTTGTATCTTTGAAAAGTCAGGAGTTATATAATATTGTAAAGTTTCAATAAAATCCGTTCAGTAGTTTTGAGTAAAAGAGTAACAAACATCAAAAACTAATTATAGCTTCATTATCATTCATTATAAGACCGCGTACTCGTCAATTTGAATGAAATTCGTAAATTGTAATACGAATTACGACGTCCTCACTCGACCGCGGTCAAGCGACGACTGTCGTATCGCCAACGTGTAGAGGTGTACCGCCATCGCTGGGCCATCATCCTTTGATGTGCGGCCGAAAAACCGACACCGCCGCCATTCCACGGCCATCGCTGGCGCCATCGGCCATCCTACGCCACTACGCCCTCCCCACGCTGGCCCATCGTGATGGCCCACTACGCTGGCCCATCTTGAAGAGGGGCCAGTAGAGGAGCCATTATGGCCCCTCTACAACAGTGGCCAGCGCTGGCCCATCGAATGGCGCATGCGATGGCCATGCAATGGTCGCAACGCCTCTACATGATGGCCGTGTTCAGTTGTGATCTAAACGTCGTTCAAGATGGACGTGTAAGCATTAGCCATTGCGGCAATGCAAAACGTGCATTTTTAATAATTTATGACTTCACCGGATGACCCGGTGAACTTCGTATGACCTCCCTCCTAATATGAACCTTCTCATGAATTCTACGAATAATTATTTCGAGACTAAAATTAAAATAATGGTTTATGGTAGTGATGATGATGATGATGACAATGATGAATGTAATAATAGCATGTACCTATCTTTAAAAAGTTAGGAGTTATGTATATTTAATGTAAAAGCTATAATAATTATTGTAAAGTTTTATTAAAATCCGTTCAGTAGTTTTGAGTAAAAGAGTAACAAAAGTAACAAACATCCATACATCCATACAAACTTTCGGCTTTATCATATTAATATAGCTTTATTCAATAAGAGACCACATACTCGTCATTTCAAATGAAATTCGTAAATTGTGATACGAATTACGACATCCTCACTCGACCGCGGTCAAGCGTCGACTGTCGTATCGCCGACGTGTAGAGGCGTACCGCCATCGCTGGGCCATCATCCTTTGATGTGCGGCCGAAAAACCGACACCGCCGCCATTCCACGGCCATCGCTGGCGCCATCGGCCATCCTACGCCACTACGCCCTCCCCACGCTGGCCCATCGTGATGGCCCACTACGCTGGGCCATCTTGAAGAGGGGCCTTTAGGGACTACGATGACACGGATATAATAGCACTGTCAGCCTTGTCAAACAGCAAACTTATCCTAAGTCATATCCTAAGTCCTAACCTATGTATTATATTCATAATACAAAATCAGTGTAATATTGTAACAAACTTCTTGCTACGTCATCTTTTCTATCGAGTCAATAAACTCCTAAATGGTTGATTTCCGTTAGAGCACAGATTGATTTACATACAAGACTTTATAATATTATCCTACTAGGTTTTCGGAAAGCTGTTTATCCGAGTTTATCGCGCCTTATATAATGTATAGTAATTATATACACATTACACACTATCAAAAACATGACCCTTATTCTGCAGTCGAGCAAAAAATCGTCATTAAAAGTAAATATCACGCAGAAGTAATTTCTCGTAATCGGCACGATAATATCGCGATAACACTGTTGACTGTTTGTTTGTGTTATCACAACAATTACTCGTGTTGATATCGACGCAGCAACTGCTGTAATCCAAGAGGCAAGATGCATACTAGATACCAGTGATCCTTTCCTAGTTATTTGTTATTTAACTGATATCAAAGCTTTTTGAAAGTTTATCTTTTCATAACTGGCTAGCAAATAAGTTATATACTTTTTAGTCACTATTACTCCTGTCAAAACTCAAAAACATGATAAACATATGGTATTAGACACCAATTTCGTTTTCTACTAAGGGGTTTTCCCGGAGTTTTTAGCTCTCACGTCCATGCTCTCACATAAATATCTATGCCAAAAATTCTCAATCCTTTGTTCCATTGACCTTTGAAAATTTTTAGTCGAAGTGTTTGCCTTTGCACAAACTAATAAACTCTGTAATTATAATAAGTGCACTTAGTTTTATTTTAAACTTACCATAATGCAGATTCTGGAATGTGTAATCGTAATATTAGAGAAGTTGATTTCTATTTCCTAGGCAGATGGAGGTCCCAAGTAATTTGGTCGCGTTACGTATGTCTATTGTGGTTACCGATCACCATTCACCGATCACATCTTAACATTGAATTGACATAAGCCAACCAAATGACGTAGATCCGTCAACTGCATAGGAATCAATTTCCTCTATGGTACATTGATCAAAATTCAAGCAGGTTAGGCAATATGATAGTGATTATTAGTAATTACATCATAATATAAACATAGAATACCATAACATACGTTTACCTCATTCGTATGCCGAACCAAGGACAATATCATAACATGTCGACTGTCGTGTCGTTTGGGTCGTAATTAATGCCGTGGCCCGTAATATTTCCAGTAATTTTTACTTCAATTATACTGTCAACTTATTAAAAGCTCGTTAGCTAAATTATTGATTCATTTTTATTGCTCCGTACCCCGTGGTACTAGTAAGTATACGTACCTACTTGTAAGTTAAAAAAAGTGATAGTTTTACCACAGATTACTAATTAATAGTTACTAATTACTACGTAAGTTTTACTGTGTGATCTAATATTGCGCCATCGTTGATCGTTCGTCCTTCCTCGCCTTTACAAAATAGCAGACAAATTATAACCAAGCCTTATAGGTTTTAATAAAAAATATAATAAGCTGCATCATGCATGCATTTAAGGTACTCTGTTGGCATTAAAGCTTAAATAAAGTAATAATAAAGCCTGGTCACTCTTTATTTTAAGAAATCATAATAATTTATTACCATAATCGTTGCTTTTTTTATCATTTATTTGGTTCTATTTTGAGATCCTAGTAAGCTACCCTAACGTACCTTTGCCTCCATTCATACGGGTTAAAATACGCATTCCCTTTTTCCTTATCAGCTGAATTATATTGACAACTAATTACATACACTTAATTAATATGTATAATTAACACCCGTCGTAATTTCTCGTCGTCCCACATAGTGCATGCGCCTTACGCAATTGACCTGGTATCGGGCACTAGGGACTGCAGGGGGTTATCAGGTACTATAGCGCTGCCAACCTCTAATTTAAAAAGTTTTAGGGGTTGAAAAAAACAGGACAATTTAGTTTAAAATACGGACGCAGTGAAAGAGTTGCGTGGATGCTTGTTAAATTAACGAGTAAATAGTGAACTGAAAGGTAACTAAAATTAAATCTTAACCCATCAATCCCCAAGCGACAGCCGGCTGTCGCGTTACGCGTAACCATTGAAAATCTATTGTCTTTGAATTAAACGAGCATAAAAATAGTTATTAAAATATAAAAACCAGGACGCCGCATAAAAAGTATCCGGGACGGTACAAAAATCAGGATATGTCCTGGGAAAACAGGACAGTTGGCAACCCTAGTTGTCCGTAGCTTAGGGGGTTATCGGCTACTAGGAACATATTATGAGTGTAGGGTTATCAAAGTTTATCGGGAGAGGCGTGGTCCCTGCAGCTTCCTACAGACACACCTCAAACTTTCCTTATTAGAGAGACCGGAGACATAAGCACCCATACAATATACTTAGCATTTTATTATCAAGGCAGAGGCTTTAGGACTAGAAACTTGAAGAAAAAATTCAAGTTTCTACCTATAAATGTAGCATACATTTATAGGTAGAAACTTGAATTTTTTACATGCGATTCTTTTGTAGTGTAGGCTGAGCAAAAGCTCTATAAAATTTAAATATCAAAGATTTTATGCCTGGAATCATATTCAACGCCAGCCAAACCGCGAGAATAGCTAGTAAAAAGCCGTAGTCGTTGAACCGATTCCTATGAAATGTATAAAAACTGTGAATCTCGGAAAAGGTAAATGGGATACTTAGTTTTTGTTGTGTTAATTCCCTCACGATAAACAAATATCTGTGACAATGAATTTACGGGAATCATCTTTCTCCTTGTTACGACGCGATAGTACTACGTAATACCACCGACCACGAAAGATGACCCTTGGGATGTAATGATGAAACAGAGTAAATAACTAAGAGCAGCCTGTTACGTCAGTCCAACGTCATTCGTCAAGCAATCATTGCATTAGATAAACACAGTAAATAGTGCAGTTTACGTCAATTATAAATTAATTATGCAATCCCATTTTAGTACAAAGTCAAATGAACGATAGCTAAAATTGGTAAATAGTGTTAAGGGGTCAGCCCGAGCGATAAGCCGAGAAAATCGAGAAATTGTCGCGTTTTTTACGACTTTCTTCCGCATAGCAAAGACAGGCGCGTTATAAAGAGGCGTTTGATGCAGCCTGAAATTTTGTAAAATAAATACCTACATCGAATTAAATGGCACTGCGCATAGTAATACTAGGTTTTGGACAATATCTGCCATGTGAAAGGCGCTCTCATTGTACCAGTCAGAATATTGAAATTGAGTGCATTAGCCATTATGTAAGTACTTTTAATTTTCAATATTTAAATATAATATCTACCTAACAGAATTATACACACATACAACACACACACACACACACATCATAACTAACGTGACCATTTTTTTGTCAGAGCGGGACAAATACAGAATTCCCCCCCCCCCCCCCCCATATTTATGAATAATTATGTATTTCAATGTGCATATCTTACATTATTATTATTAACTTTACTGTAATATTATAAAGCGGAAGAGTTTGTTTGTTTGTATGAACGCGTTAATCTCAGGAACTACTGGTCTGAATTGAAAAATTCTGTCAGTTTTAGATCTAGCTCATTTATCGAGGAAGGCTTTAGTTTATATTTAATTAAGCTAAGACTAATAGGAGCGAAGAAACAGGGGAAAATGTGGAAAAAACGGGAAAAATTATTTGAGAGGGCTTTTCTCACGAACTACTGGAGCAATTTCTATGTTATTTGGCACAATATACCAAAATAATCACGTTTGTTGTAATATACGTATGCGTTACTACCAGGCATTGCACAGGCATTTCAAACCTAAAAATATTTTTAAATTATTGTCGTTACTCGTTAGGTCTGTTTGCAAAAGCGGGATAATTTCGGCCTCGCGGGAGTCGCGGGGGACAACGGGACAGACTGCCTGAAAGCGGGACTGTCCTGCCCAAAGCGGGACGTATAGTCACGCTAATCATATTAGTATTATTTTCGCTACAACAAGAAAGCGATCCTGTAAGTACTTTCTTACCAGTTACCAGCCTGCAGTTAGTAATACAGACCATGTTATACTAGTGAGTAGGGACATAAGTGGGTAGCGATAAACGGGGTTGATGTTTGGTCACGTGACCTGATAGCGTATCGAAGTGGCTCGGGAGTCGGGACACACGAGTCAATATTCCCACTTCTACATCTATCGGAAAACGTGATGGGATATCTGCTGGTTAGCAACTACATACTTGTCACTTTGATACCTATACATATTATACAAGGTGTAAATAACTATGTGTTCCTTGTAGACTGTGAAAGTGGCAGCGCTGAGCGACCAAAATTTTTTTTCACTTTTGTATGGGGAAACTCGTGACGCTAAGGCGGTTGCCCATACAAAAGTGAAAAAAAAGTAATTAAAAGTATTATCACTTAGTTTTGTTATATTTACTCTATGGTTTTGTTGCATCCTGTATAATTATAAGCTTTCCTACAGCGTTGCCTATACAGCATAATATTCTGTTAGAAGTACGATATATATATAATTTTTTGTTTTTATCTGACACGTTACAAAAGATGCAAGAGAGACAAGGACAGAACCGATTTCCATTGAATATATTGTGTCTCTGTCTATTCCACCAGAATCGGCCAAGGCTTTTGTATCTTACGAAAGTAATGACACAGTCACAATCGCCTGCAGTTGCTTTGCTGTCGCTAGATACATAATCACTTATCAGTTATCACCCTAACGTATTATGACTTTTATGGTGGTTTAGCACCATGAAACGATAGTGGCGACATAGCGACGAGGGATAAAAAGGAATTGTCGAAGGAAGTCGTATTTGTTGTCAAGCTGGTTAATAATTTGGGTCTGTGGCGTGGGTGGATACACGTTCGCCGTCAAACCACTGCAATATTAAATCTAAATTAGGTGCTAGTAGCAGTGGCGTAGCTTAAGTGGGGGCCTCGTAGTAAATTATGTGACCCCCTAAAAGCTTCATTTGGATATGGATACTTTCGGGGCCTTTGTAGCTAGAAGTTTATGTAGTTAATGTGATTATCCGTCAGAAAGTTATAACAGTAAACCTAAAATATAACAAACCAAACTCTCCAATATATTTACGAACTTCAAATTAACTGATTATCCCACGCTTTTTCAACAAGCAAAAAATTGATAGGACATAAATATCAATTAACATTGTAATTGTAGGTCTAGAATGTAGGCATAACGTAATTCGTTTTCAAGTAAAATATATTTGAATACAAGTCAAGTTCTATAATCGATTATGATTCTTTCGAGGTCAGTAACGATCGATTCAGGCTCGTACAAAGTTACTATTTTTGTGTAAATGGTAAAAATAATATTAGATTGGGGAAAAAGTTCATTCGCATTTTATGCATATAAAAATTCAAAAGGTTTTTTTATAAAGTTTATTTACAATTGACTAAAGTAGCGGTCGGCAACGCGAAGTGCGAACGTCTTACTTGCGAGTTGCGGCCCGTGAATGTTTTATGAATAAGTTATATCATATAATATGTATCAAAAACTATGTTTTCTAATACTGCCAGTAGTTATCGCCACTTAAGAGCCTGCTGCTAAAACGCTAGCCCCGCCTACACATCCCGCTATCCTCCAATCGTGATACAATGATTCCATGAATCGTGCTCCCGAGCAATGTGCTTTACGCTGCAGCTAGTAGTGAAAAATATCGCGTAACAACGGTCCCCGCATTATAGCACGAAAGTAAAGGTCGTAAGTCTCAGAACTGTTTTTTGGTGATTACTTAAAAACTAAATACAATACAAATATTTCCGCTAGCTATTATTTTATAAAGTGTGTGATTGTAGTAGTGCATGTTATTTAATGATAGTAACTCAATAAGTGTAACAGATATTCGTTGAAAAGCCCAAAAATATTCATAATTTAGAAAAATAAAACTATCGAGTCAAAATAAGTGAATCGTGTTTTCCGTAAGTTAAATATCAGATAAATATACAATGATTAAATAAATCTCAATTTCATTGGAGTCAATCGTCTTCCGGGAGTGTAATACTTAGTAGAAAACACAGCAAAAAATGACAGCCCGGTCTTAATTACGTAGCTGTTTGTGCCATATTTACTAAAAACTTAAGTATTTCCTTTCAATATATTGTGTAACCTGTAGGTATATTAAGCTTCTAGGGTTAATATGAGTATAAGGTCTGCGGCCCGCCTTTAGTTTGTTTTGCCACCTGCCAAAAGGTTGCGACCGCTGCTATAGAGTATAGACTATTTGCTTTGAACCTAAACCACAGACTACTAAATAGTTACTACGTAACCTAAACACAACCTTTATATTATGTAAACGCTAAATAAAACCATTTTCCAAAATATATAAAACTTGCCCAAATGTTTCCAAAAACACAAATGTCAAGTGAATAATACACGAGGCACAATCCATATTGATTTCGGGCAGACTTGCTAAAATTAGACGACCTATAACATATTTTATTTACATAAGCATTTCAGACCACGAATGCTGAAACCTCGTTATTTATTCAGCGTGCCGTTTTTAAGCCCTAACATTATTGTAATTTGATTCTAAAAGTATTAAAAGTACCCAAAAATTTGATGCTTGGAAATTCTAGATTCTTTGTAGGAAAATATTTTTAAGGAATTTTTATTTTTGAATGTCTATAATAATGAGCACCCGTTTTCACCAACCGTCTCCTAATGTTAAGTGTATCTTAGAAGCCAATTAAGTCCTATAGCTTTTAAAATTTCGCCAAAACTTATTAAAATGTCACCTAAGTTATGTGTTACTTAAGAGCTTGGTAACACATAGGCAGGGAAAAAGTTTTTGTCGTAAGAAATAAGAATACTGCTAGGGACACATTAGCGTTCGCGGCAGTTGGTGAAAACAGGCATTAGGCCGACTTTTATAATATTGTTGTTGCTAACTTTGTACCTTTTCCTTCATCTGTAAAAAGGTTAACTTATGGGCCGCTTAATCCAAATTCACGTTTCTAGAATGAGTTTTTTTTAAAGAAAGCGTCATTCAAAAAAACTGAAAAATATATACATGTATAGATGCATCTTTTAACTAGTGCTTTCATTGGATAGAAACACAATACAGATAATTTTGCTCGATAAAAAAAAATTCCGAAACAACATCGATTTTAAAAGCATTTTGAGTTTTATAGGACTTACAGAGACTGAATCAAAAAATAATTTGCACAGTTCGATAGCTATTAAAATTTAAGAGGGAAATCATTGGATAGATGTTTAGTTATAATATTTTTTATATCTAAGTAAAAAGGTTTTTTCTCCTATTTCGCCCTATCATGGACGCGGCGAGCGTCGTAACCGCCACCGTACAAGGCGCGCTGATATGAATGTTATTTTAATGACATTTACGTCGATATTCGCACTGACAGAAATCGACCTGCTAATTTACGAATAAACTGCCCTTAAATCAAAACTGGCACAAGAGACTCTTCCTAACTTTTACTTAGGTATAGCGAGGATGCTGCTAAAATGATGAATCTTTTCAGATGAGGAGTTGGAGACACTACTCGAGCAAGTGGTCCGTGCCAGTGGCCAGGGCGTGTCGTCTTCTAAGAACGTTACCGGAGGCCCCAACTGGAGCTTCGGACAGTCCCTGTTCTTCTCGTCTACCGTCGTCACCACTATAGGTAAGGCTGCACGGCGATAATATGCAAGTAGGTATAATATTTATTTGACGACCTCTGTCATGGCTCAGTGGATAGCACGTTGATAGCTTAAGGTGACGCCTTGATAATTTGGCTGTAGCGATGTCCATTTTTCTCAGCAATGACTAAAGCTAAGAAATTAAAGTTCACTGTCAGGTATTCATCATGTCTTTGTCTTTGAATTACCCATAGCATAACACGATTGGTCAACTTTTATAACACAGAATATTCAATCAAAAAGACCTCTGTAAAAAAAGGCATTCCTATTTTGCCAACAGAGGAGAGTGATATAAGCTTCCAAAATTTGTACATAAATTGGTTCTAATATACACTTTAATTTGTCCATAGATTATATGAAATTTATTTATGGTTTTTAAATTACGCGACAAAAACCATTTTGTCGCTACGCCCTTTCAATTTTTTGCTGTCCCATTGCTTGTTTTCTATGAGAGGCCGGGCCAGCCTCGTATAGAAAACAAGCAATCTCAAACACATCCAACACGGTTTTTTACTTCAACATGGCGTCACCTTAAGCCGGGGGTCGCGGGTTCGAATCCCGCCGACGGAACAAAAAGTTTTCAAAGTTCCTGGGTCTTGGATGTGTATTAAATATATTTATAATATTAATAATAATTATAATATTACTCTTCTTAAGGAACACAATTACCTTTCTTATGTAAGTTGTTACTACTTCTACAGTAGTTGTAACTAAAGGCGTCTAAAAACAATCGAGTTTAATTAATGAATTGTCAAGTAGTGTTTGGCACTATTATAATTATCATTTTCTGAGACAGAAATTGAATAGAGGTGAATTGAATCGTGCGGCCCAAAGCGTCGTGACTCGTGGTCGTGAGGGCCCGTAGCACGTGCTACAGCCTACAAGTGCTACGGCCTACGGGCTAAATCATTAAAATAGTTACTAAAATTACAAAAAAATAAGGAAATGTGGGAACGCCTTTGGAATTTTCTTAAAAGGTGATCAAGGTTCGCCACGTGCAAGATTAAGATGGATTAATGAATAATAATTTAAAATATTCTATCCAATAGCTTTTTTTCGTATTCTTTCTTCCGTTAAAAATATCCTTGACTAAGCGATGGAAGTTTTAGGGGATACAAAGTGAATTTAATAACAGGTACGGGGATAAATGGGATTTTCCGAAATTACCTAGGTACAATCCTTTTCCCGTTTGGATCGGGATAATTCCGACTTTTGTTAAAAAGCTTTTCTGTTTGATCGTAATTTCGACGACAAATGTTGTTATTGCCTATTCTACTTCGCATACGTTAGGTATGCGAGGTAGAATAGTAGCATAGTATATTAATAAATATTATGAGATTAGGTTGACGAGCTAAACTTTAACTCTTGAAGTCTTATTTTCTAACAATTGTTCGGCGTTCATCCGTTGTCCGATTGCCATAACACAAGTTTTTATTTAGCATGGGATTAGACGATGTGATGTACGCTACCTTGCTTTTATACTATTGTATATTATTGTATGATTTGATTTGATTTGATTTAACATACACGTTGATTCTCTTTAGGGAATATCGCTTTCCTTATTTTCTTAAATTACCGCTCAATAATAAGTGAGTTTAAGACTTAAGGTGACGCCTTGATAATTTGGCTGTAGCGATGTCCATTTTTCTCAGCAATGACTAAAGCTAACAAATTAAAGTTCACTGTCAGTATTCATCATGTCTTTGTCTTTGAATTACCCATAGCATAACACGATTGGTCAACTTTTATAACACAGAATAATCAATCAAAAAGACCTCTGTAAAAAAAGGGATTCCTATTTTGCCAACAGAGGAGAGTGATATAAGCTTCCAAAATTTGTATATAAATTGGTTCTAGTATACACTTTAATTTGTCCATAGCTTATATGAAATGTATTTATGGTTTTTAAATTACGCGACAAAAACCATTTTGTCGCTACGCCCTTTCAATTTTTTGCTGTTCCATTGCTTGTTTTCTATGAGAGGCCGGGCCAGCCTCGCATAGAAAACAAGCAATCTCAAACACATCCAACACGGTTTTTTACTTTAACATGGCGTCACCTTAAGAGATAATAAAACACTTACGAGACTTGAGTCTCTTGAGTCGTAATTATAAGTAACGCTTGAATTGTTTTTCAATAAAAATTCAAAAAGCCCCAAGGATATTTGGTTTAAATTACATACATAACTAGGTATAATTATATAATAATAAATAAATATTATATAATAATAAATAGTACTTTAATAAGTACCTACCATGCTACAGTAAAAATACGAAAGTATAGACAAACAGCGGAGATAAACTGAATGTGCCGTATAGTTCATGTCATAAAGTGGCATTTTAATTGAATTTTTGTCGATCGCGGCTAGCCGCGGCACAGAATATATAATAGTACTCCGTAGCCGCGGTAAAGATCGGTACGGCACTTTCAGTTTATCTCCGCTGTTTGTCTATACTTTCGTATTTCTACTGTAGCCAAAGTACGGGTGCAGATGTTAATATATTTTTTAATTTGAATTTCGAACAAATTTCTAGCGCTAAAAGTAATAGACAGTATGTTTTTTTTTTCAGGCTACGGGCACGTGACACCTCTCACTCGGACGGGCAAGTTGTTCTGCATGGTGTACGCGCTTCTCGGTATACCTCTGACGCTGGTGCTGCTTTCGGCGCTGGTGGAGCGACTGCTACAGCCAGCGACAGCGCTGCTGCGGACGTTGAACTCGGCTCTCGGCCATCTGTATCGGCCGTTCACTATACGGCTGGTGCATTTGTTTATTATCGGTTAGTATATTTGTTGACATTTAACCAGGGCCTCTCTTACCTCGAATTGAAACCCTGATCGAAATCTTACCTTTGGGCGTTACGTAAAATAAATACAATGTGGAAACCAGCCAAAAGCAAAACCAAACCAGCAGTATGGCGCGATATTATTATTAAGAGTGAGTTGCACCAACCTATTTTAACTATAACTTTAACCATAACAAAAACTCAAATGAACTGTTGAATCCCTAGTAAAAGTCCATTATGGACGCCATAATATTTGACGATAACCTTAACTTTAACTACGCCTCTGGTGCAATCCACACTTAGGTACCTTCTCAGTCTGTACTTCTCAACTTCATAATATTTTAATACCGTCCATCCGTCCATCGAGAGTAGGTATCTATAACTGGCTACTTATAAAATCTTTATGAATTTTTAATAATTATTGTTGTTACGAGTTATCTTACTCTAAACTCCTAGTATCTCATGGCTATGTCCACATTGTGCCCTTTCATCTCAATTTTCATAATCTTTTGACATTCGAAATATCAAAAGATTATGAAAATTGAAGATGAAAGGGCACAACGTGGACATAGCTATTAAGTATCCTAGTATTCTTTAATGCGAACTTATAGGCTTTACTTTCCGTTTTCACCTCTTTAATTTTTTAACCATGATCTTCTTTCCAGTTTCAATCCTTGTAATCTTCTTCCTGGCGGTACCTGCGGCGGTGTTCACTGCTCTGGAGCCGGACTGGGAATACCTGGACTCGTTCTACTACTGCTTCATCTCGCTCACCACCATCGGCCTCGGCGACTACATACCAGGGGATTCCCCCGGACAGCCGTACCGACCCGTCTACAAAGTCGCTACTACTTGTGAGTTTTTTGTTCTAATTTTAAATGAACAATTTAAATTATTATTAAGTACAAGATAAGGTCACTTTACAGTTTACATATAGCTTTTTCGGCATCTGAACTGCAGGGTGCGCCGACAGGATACGGAAACATCAGAAGTTTAAATTGAGAACATAAACTACGTATTGCATAGTACTAGTAGTACTAGTCATGTAATAGTAAATAGTATAGTGCAATACGTACTTTATGTTCTTTATTTAAACTTCGGATGTTTCCGTATCCTGTCGGCCCACCCTGCCACAATGTGGACATAGCTTGTTGGCTTTGTCCACATTGTGTCTTTTTCTGTTCGTCAAGGGCATGCGTTATAGCGCAGTCAACAGCGAACGTGAGGCATGCCCGTGACGCGCGTTAAAATCGTAGCGCTCGCTATTACACTTTTCTTTCAACGCGGGTGGATTTTGACGCATTCAATTATTGAATATGCCAAACGAAAGTTGAATAAAAAGAAGATGACGAAAATTGAAGATGAAATTGCATAATGTGGACATAGCTATAAGCTATGTCCACATTGTGACCTTTCATCTTCAATTTTCATAATCTTTTGACATTCGAAATGTCAAAACATTATGAAAATTGAAGATGAAAGGGCACAATGTGGACATAGCTATAGGTATCTCTTTTTCGCCAACATGCGGACGTCGAGACTCGAGAGATAAATTTCTCGTTCGTATATACCTAGGTCGTTATTATATCGCTCGTACTGTTACATTTTCATTTTCATTCGAAATGTCAAAAGATTATGAAAATTAAAGATGAAAGGGCACAATGTGGACATAGCATAGCTTTAAATCGATATCGTCTATCGACAATATCACTACGCTCGAGAGTGAGATATCCACGAGATATCTCGTTGGCGCATGCTAGGGGGGCAGATGCCGAAAACGATGATAGTTAGTGTCTTTATACTCTTTCGTGTCTTATTATTTTATTTCAACGTTAAAAAGTTGTTTTAAAACTTTTAAAATCAGAATTAATTCATTTACTTATTTTATTAATTTGAGTTGGGGGCACTTTTGATATTATGGGCGGTTAATGGGCCCCTCGCGTCGGCTCGCTACGCTACTGTTAATAGTTGTGTTCGTTTCGTTTTTCAATGCACATTGCGCATGCGCAAAGTTAAAAAGTGTCAGTGTGAGTGTCATGCAAGTGTCATGTTCTAAAATCTGACAGATATTGATGAACATGACCTCGGAACTTTAGTTATTGTTCCGAGAACATGACACAATTATTATGAAGTTGACAGTCACCTGCCAAACTGCGAAAAAAGCCGCGCATGCGTAGTTAAAAAATGAAACGAACACGGCTACTAATTGGCGAGGATACCTTGTTTACATTAGGTAATTACTAATTACTTGACAAGTACCCGTTTGCTCATTTCACAATCTCGTTTCAGTCTACCTGATCGTCGGACTGACATTCGTGATGCTGACTCTCACCGTGTTCTACGACATACCGCAACTGAATCTCAGCACCGTATTCTCCTCTATGAAGTTGGACGAGGATCCCGAGCGGGTGCACCTGGGCAGCGGCGTGGGGCCAGGGTACGGCCTTGGGAGCATTGGGGGGCTGGTGATGAGGGACGAGTTCTCCCGCGAGCAGCGGCGCTCCGTGGTCCAGGTTCGCCCCCATCACGATGACAGCCCCAGCCCGGATGACACGACGCCCGTGCACGCCAGAGACATGCGCGTGCATTAAAAATATTTTTTTTGTGGAGATTTTGGCAAAACTCTCGCATGTGACGTTTCGTAGCCAAATGTCAGGTTGTATAAGTCGTTTCTTAGCCAACTGTCACAATAGGCCAAGGTGTTTGCTTCCTTTTTCAATGCGCCCTGCAAATAATCATAATTATGCCCTGCGCATGCGCATAGTTAAAATTAGTGTTAGTGTCATGTGCTAGAATCTGACAGAAATTCATGATAATTTATTTTATTGCGCATTCGCGAAAGCTGCACATGCATATGCGCATTAAAAATGAAACGAATTTGACTTCTAACGAAATGATTTACTTAAGTATATTTTTTTACAACACAAAAGGAAAGAGGGAATAACTAATCAGTAAAATTGAATAACGTGTTAGATGGTAGGGGAAACTGGGGACGGTTGATCCCCCACTTTGATTTTATGATCTCATGTGTACATTTCTTAAGAAATATAAAAAGTTTTTTGACTAAACGATGCATAATCTAACCAAGTACTATCTGTGTATCGGTCATTAGGATTAAACTATATTTGTAAAAGTTATTGAAATTAAACTGGTAAAAGGGGCTTACACCAAGTGTCCCGTATATAAGGGAGGAATGATCCTCCTAGTTAAATAACTTGATCCAGGGCGGATCAAGTCTCCCATAGTCAGGGACACATGGGTCATTAGATAGAAGTAAATGGCTATTTATCAAGTGTTAGATTTATTTTTTCTCCAAGAATAACAAAAAAATTTTCAAGTAAACTTAAGGTAATGAATGGTCATTCATAATAATCGGTAATAAAGATGATTTAAAATTTTAACTTTTGTAACAGTGTCGGATCATGTCTCCCATAGGAAAAAATATAAAAGTGATATGTTGCAATTAAATTAAAGTTTTATTTAACACTGTTCCATATAGCCTAAATATCTACGTTATTCCTGATTACAAGTTTATTACTAACTAATATGGTAATCAGCTTTAACATCCCCTTAAGGGAGACTTAATCCTAGGATCAAGTCTCCCATAAAAAATGTACCAAGTCTCCTTTTTAGTATCAGGTTAGAAATAATTTCGAAAGAAAAATTATACTTTAGATAAACGTTACTTTTCAATCAAAACGCATCGCTAATTAAATATCTTACATAATGAAACTGTTTCTTTTGAAACTGTTTCTTTTATAATTTTTTATAATTAATAAGAGCCTGTAAATACTCAACAAAATGACTTTGCGCCGCGATAGAATCTTCAAAGACCTGCCACTTTGAAACGTTAAATAGTTGACACATCCGACTGTGTAAAAAAGTTTGGCCGTGTCATAGACTAAAAGAGTTGCTAGCATGAATAAGCATTGCTTTGTTAGAATTTCCGTAAATTGAGTGTACCGTGTGTCCCACAGGGATCTAGTGTCCCAAGTTTCCCCTATACCTTATATCTTAGACCTAATATCTTTCAGTTTATTTACGCGTTGGTCAAGTATACCATGATTGGAGCACTTCGATATTATATTATTATAATATTATACGTAAAATATAATATTTAATTATGACGCTACGCTACATGAATGCTGAACTTCGTGATGCTCTATTTTCAAAAAAAAATACGTAGGTAGGTATAAAACAATAAAACAAATTATAAAAAAGACAAAAATAAATAAATGTGACAATCACTAATAAGTAACTAATAAGTAATAAGTAATGATATCTACACTCCATACTAATAATCTACATGACTAAAAAGTTATGGGAATGAGATTTAAAACATCTGAAAACCCAAAAACTCTAATTTCATTAGTTAGTAAGGGGCAGGGCAGGGCTCCGTAAGCGCTACTGGCGCCTGTGTGCAAAAAAAAAGGATTTTGGCGCCCCTTTAGGCAAATTTTTTGGGACCTTGGTTTTGGCGCCCCTAAAGATGGCAATTTGGCGCCCCTAGAGTATGGCGCCCGTGTGCATTGCACACATTGCACATATTGGTAGCGGGGGCCCTGGTAAGGGGTTCTGTCACCTAGAATTTTTAACAGGGGTTCGTGGAGCCGAAAGTTTGAAAAACCCTGCTCTAAATTAAATATTGTGAACTCAATGAAGTTTGTATTTATCAAAAACTTTAAAAATAAAGTCTAGTATGTATAATAAGTACCTATACTTATTTAACTTTGATTTCAATAATTTGGAATGACCAATGAATTCTATTTTTACAGAATAAAATAGTAAATATTATCAGAACAATTAATGCATACAATTTATTATATTATAAATTCTATTTATTATAATATTAGCGATGCTCATACTTTTGCATAATTATGTACCTAACAAGAAATTTTAAGGGCCCGGGTTACCCTCGAAATTTTCATACATTCTTAATACCAAAATCATTTTCTCATACGAAAATATTTAACATGTTTGAGTTATTTTTCAGCTTAAGCTAGTAATTACCTAGGGTCCTGAACAAATTTTTTTTACAAAATATTTAAATACTAAAAAAAAAATTTTTGTGTTTAAATGTTTTTTAGTAAATTTACTACTAAATATTTAAACACCAAAAAATAGACAAAAACACTAAAAAATATATAAATAAATAGTAAATTTACTACAAAATATTTAAATAATAAAAAATATTTTTTAAAGTTTAAATATTTTGTAGTAAATTTACTATTTATTTATATATTTTTTAGTATTTTTGTCTATTTTTTGGTGTTTAAATATTTAGTAGTAAATTTATTAAAAAATATTTAAACACATTTTTTTTTAGTATTTAAATATTTTGTAAAAAAAATTTGTTCAGGACCCTAGGTAATTACTATCTTAAGCTGAAAAATAACTCAAACATGTTAAATATTTTCGTATGAGAAAATGATTTTGGTATTAAGAATGTATGAAAATTTCGAGGGTAACCCGGGCCCTTAAGTTAAATAAAAGTTTATCACAGACAATGTTGCTATTTATAATATTCAGGCGCAGTCGCAGCCTGAAATTTTGGGGGGAGTCACTCACTATACAAAATTTTTTTCCTTTTATTATTTGGCAAGATTTTGAGATTTTCAATTTGACCTTAAATTTGGGGGGGGGGTCATGTCCCCTGTGACCCCCCCCCCTTCAGACCGCGCCTGATAATATTGCTATACTTACTCAAAAAAAACCGGCCAAGTGCTTGTCGGGCCACGCGCAATGTAGGGTTCCGTAGCACCGCTAGTTTTTGAAAATTTTTGTATGGTCAATGAATGTACATATTTTATAACATGTTTTACACTACTAACAACATCGTCTCAAAGGAATTTGAACGAAAAGTTGCTTTATACTTCGCCGAATACATTTTTTTTAGTTGATCGACTATTACTCAATAACTTATGAAGTCAACTTAGTCGTGATAGTTTTCCTTTTAAATTCAGTATATTTCCTACTCCCGTGAATTTTTTCACATTTCCAGAACCAACCGTTTATCTGGTAGAAGGGGGGGACACTGGACTCTAACGATTTTTTCCACTTTAAAACTTAATATTTCACAAATGGATCCCTAAACCGGAAAATGATCTATGAATACTCATAATATTTTTAAAAAACCTATCCAACGACACCCCACATGATGGGGTGGGCGCGAAAAAAAAATTCAACCCCGCTTGATGTGTAGGGGAGGTACCATTAAAAAAAATATTTTTTTAATATTTTATGTACCATTTTGTAGACATTATTAATATGTATATTCATGCCAAATTACAGCTTTGTAGGTCCTATAGTCTCTGAGCAAAACCGCGGACAGACAGACAGACGGACAGACGGACGGACAGACCGAAACTATAAGGGTTCCTTGTTGACTACGGAACCCTAAAAATATTTACACTTTACCAATCTTAAAATATCTAAGTACTTATTATTTTTTTATAAAAATTAAACAAAAGCCTATCTTATCTCTTTTTGCAAAATATGTCCAGTAATTTTTAAATTATAAAGGATAGAAAATATTAGCATCATAAAATCTTCATACACAGACCTAGCTTATACAGGGTGTAACAAAACTAAGTGGTGATACTTTAGGGTGTGTACTTGTTCCTCGTAGATAGTTTACTGTGAAAGTAGCAGGGCTGAAAGACATTTTTTTTCACTTTTATATGGGGAAACTCGTGACGCTAGAGCGCTTGCCCATACAAAAGTAAAAAAAATTGGTCTTTTAGTGCTGCACTTTCACAGTGAACTCTCTAAAAGGAACACATACACACCCTAAAGTATTATCACTTAATTTGGTTACACTCTGTATAATCTTTTTTTTTCATTAAAGACATACATTACCGTCCTTCGATAATATTATAGGTTCATTGCTTTCATAAATCTATTAGCAGTTTCACGGCCCACCACTGTCCTTGTCAGTGGCACTAAAATATTCGAGGATATTTGTATTATTATTATAAATACTAATTACGTTAAACATTGTTACATAGTAATATACTTTATCACTCGAATATTATTATTTGGAAGTTTTACTTGATTTATTTTTATAGATTAAAAAGCATGTTCGTTAAAATGTTTATTTAAAATTCTTGAAATTTATATATATTATTGAATGCATGGATGGATAATCTTTATATAATGCCGCGGCCGCATATGCATGGTGCTTCGCGCTAGCCGATGCTATTGGACTATCTGCGTGTATCGTCCAATAGTATCGTCTCATTGCATGAAGCTTCGGACGATAGACGCAGATGCGGCCGGGCCGTAAGTGTAAAAAAATATCCGCATCTTTCTGCTTGGGTTTAAGGGCCTAAACTTTAAAAAATATTTTTTATTATTTAAAATATATTTTGTAGTAAATTTACTATTTATTTATATATTTTTAGTTTTTTTGTCTATTTTTTGATGTTTAAATATTTTTTTGTAAATTTACTACTAAAGTAGTAAATTTACAAAAAAATATTTAAATTATTTACAAAAAAATATTTAAAATATTTTTTTGTAAATTTACTACTAAAGTAGTAAATTTACAAAAAAAATATTTAAACACAAAATTTTTTTTAGTATTTAAATATTTTGTAAAAAAAATTGTTCAGGACCCTAGGTAATTACTATCTTAAGCTGAAAAATAACTCAAACATGTTAAATATTTTCGTATGAGTTATTTTGGTATTAAGAATGTATGAAAATTTCGAGGGTAGGTACCCCGGCCTCTTAATTATTTTTTTCTATTTATAATTTTACAAAAATCATCATAATATTAAATTGTATGCTTTTGTAATTGTCAGACCAAATGCCTTTATAATGTATAATATATAAATGTACATTTGCAGAAAATATTGTATATCAGATAAGACTGATGAGACTCAACATTTCTTAATACCGTTTTGCATACAAAATCTCGTGTTAATTGTCAATGTAGAGGCTGAGTTATAGTCAGTCAATAAAGTCATGACAGGCGGGAAAATTTCCTAAACGTAATCACGCTTAAAGGGTGTATTTTTTTCTTCGTATTTTCACAAAGAACGCTTATTACATTTTAAATATTGTCATCTTGCACATTTTTATCTGGAATTAATAAAGTTCTCCTATTTTTTATTTCATTTAAAAATTTTCCCGCCTGACTTTCTTGACAGACTTATTTAATATTTAGTTCTACATTGAAATGCTCATAACGATATTTCAAAACGAGTGATTAGCATATCACACTGAATTTTGAACTTTTACACGCACTTTAGAACAATCTTTACGAATTTTAATAAAGATGATAAAGAGGGTCATGTTATCAAAATAATAACTAAAGATGTTACATATATTACGAATTTTTAAAAACTCTACTGTATCGTTTTAAAATTTAATGTTATTAGGGTAGCCGGTAAGTACTAGATGTCTAGTGTCGTTATGGGTTTGTATACCTTAACATTTATTTAGTAAAACTAAAATGTAAACTTTTTGTTATTTTTTTTATAACTTCTTGCATTTTTAAAATAAGTTGTGATTATACTAAGTAACTAAGTACTCTGTAAAAGTTGTGGGCGTTTTAAAGACGCCATAAATCATAATACCTATACCTACTATACTTACTAGATCTCAAATAGATAATGTTAGAAATTTCACAAATATATTAACTATTAATTTGTAGTTACAAATTGTGACAGAATAAAAAAATAAAGCAAAGGTCAGAACTGGAAATCAGAACTCTTCTTTTGTAATAAGTTACTGTAACTTTTGGTTTTAATAATATTTATGCAAAACAACAATGAATGAATAATCGGCCAAGTGCGAATCGGACTCGCGCACGAAGGGTTCCGTACCATTATAGAACAAATTTTTTTTATTTTATTTTAATATTATTATGAAATATTAAAGTACACATAATATTAAGTATATACTAAGGATTTTGTGAAAAATTCAAGTACCTACCTGTTGCCATTTTTGATATAGAGCAAAAAAGACCAAAAAAATCACGTTTGTGTATGGGAGCCCCCCTTAAATTTTAATGTTATTTTGTTTTTAGTATTTGTTGTTATAGCGGCAACAGCTGATATACACAATCTGTGAAAATTTCAAATCTCTAGCTATTACCGTTCTTGAGTTACAGCCTGGAGACAGACAGACAGACAGACAGACAGACAGACAGACAGACAGACGGACAGACAATGAAGTCTTAGTAATAGGGTCCCGTTTTTACCCTTTGGGTACGGAAGCCTAAAAACGGTCGATGACAATATACTATGAAATGTTTAAGAAACACTTAGTAGTCATAGTTTTAATGGCATAAAACATACCTAAGTATATAAACGTAGGTATAGAATATTTATGTTAATGCCTTAAATAGTACAACGCACTCTAAGTCTAAAATATACAATACCTACTGTTAGCAATTAATATTATAGTTTACCTAATACGTCATAATGTTAATTTAGTCAACCATAAATAAAAGTGTTTCTGAACTTCGCAAAATAAGTTAATTACTGTTGCAAGAACCTCAACTCTCAAGATTGTTGTATTCCACCTACTGGCAGGTTCTGTACTTATACTTAGTCTTAAAAGAATTTGTATTTTATGTTTTTTCTAATAAATTAAACTTAAGGTGTACATTTACAACATGACTGGTGAGACATTACCGATACTTATGGAGAGTACTCTGTACTCGATTCTCATTATAATTATTATGTAATAAAATTAGGTTCTTAATTTTTTCCGAATTTCCCAAAAATAAATGAATCATGGATACTGAGTAAATTACGCGGCTAGGCAAGTAGGCATACTACCTATGCGGCCGGTGCAGAAGCATGCGCTACCAAAGAAACACCACACAACTACCCCTACCGCTCGCGGTGTCCATGCGTTGGGTAAATAATTATTTAACTTTAAGCTACATTTACTCAGTGATCAATTGATATTATTTTTTTATAAGTATTATTTTTTTCCAACTAATTTAATAGCCAAATATCACGTCCTCGAGTATTGAACATGTCTCACCAGTCACGCAGTATAATAGGTACTTTTCTGAGCTTAAAACATAATATAAATTTATATTATCTTTATTACTAGGTACTCCCTACACTTACCTACGATTTACAGGCCCTTGTATAAAAAGTAGTGTTTTATAGTTTGTTACTATTTAAAAATTTGATCGCTATTTAGAAATTATCTAATTAACTTTTAAATGACGAGAATAATATAAAGCTTGTAGAAGAAATATTACTTGAAAAAAAAAGTACCTTTAGATACATATTTTATCGCAACCAAAAATAATATGTTGAGTCTACTTTTGCACGATCCAGGCAACGTTGTGAATATAGGCTTGTCAGAAGCAAAATCCATTTAAAATGATAATATTAGATTGTATAAAACGAATGCATGTTTTTATCATTTATTGATTTGAGCGTACTTCTCTATTACCAATATGTGTTTGAAGATTTTTTTAACGCTAAAAAAGGAATAGTAACTGTGCTGCATACTGTTTAAGTAGCCTTTTCTTTTTTCATAATAATAATTATTATGATATAAATACCTACCTATTGATGTAGGTATCTATCCTAACTACTTGTACTATTATCTATTCTGTGTCCTAACTTACTTTCCAAATAAATATTATATTTGTGTAGAATTTATTTACTTAAGTTTAATAAATTGATGTTGTATAGAAATAGATATCAGTGAATGATCGAAACCAATTTAGAACCTTCGGCGAATAACAAAACATGTAATATTAAAATAAATGTTTCTAAAACTTTATTGTTTTGTATTGATTTTCCTAAGAATACTCAAAAAATATAATCAAGATCCCGTATCTGCATTCAACATTAATTATACAATCTTTAAAGATTTCGGATTTTATGCACAGAAACAACGAACAAACAATATTTAATAAACGTCAGATGATTCAGATGTTGTGCAAAAAAACCTAATCTACCACAAATCAGGGAAACACTTTTAAGCTGGCAATACTTGTATAATAGAGATCAGTGAGCAAGCCAATGAGGCGTTTTCTTATTTTTTTAATTTGATTGTCAAACAGTTTCCATTTTAGTAACTAGATGGCGTATGGGTAGACAACTATCGGTAATACCAGGGAATACCATCAATAATTGCTACAAAACTGGGCAAAAGAATGTAAAACTTGATACATTTCAATTTGATAAAGACGCAATAAATACGCATTACCAATAATGAACATCAAAAACCCTAATAACACAATTTGGGAAAAAATAATAAAAACCACACCAACAATAAAAAGTAGAAGCAATGAGGTTATAATATTAATCTGTCCGCCTCCGTGGTCTAGTGGTACAGAGCGCGGCTCTTGACTCGGAGGTCGTGGGTTCGATTCCCGCGTTGGAAACATGTTATTTCCAAGTTTGGTTAGGACAATGCAGGCTGATCACCTGATTGTCTGACAAGTAAGATGATCCATGCGTCGGATGGGCATGTAAAAAGTCGGTCCTGCGCCTGATCTCTCGCCGGTCGTGTCGGTCTGCCGTCCCACTGGGTTATGAGAGTAAAAGGAATAGAGAGTGCTCTTGTGTACTGCGCACACACCTGGGCACTATAAAATTACTCCTGCGTAGCTGGCCTTGTTTCAATGAAACCGGCCACCGTCACCGAAACCGGTGTGGGAGCTATTATTATTAATCTGTGCATTCATCATTGGTTTGTGATTGGTTTTTGTAATATTTTGTTTCCCTGTTCTGAGGTTTCTGTAGTTGTTTTTGTGCAGGGGGGTGACAGCTTTAGTTCTTCTTCTTCTTCTTCTTCTTTTTGGCGTGAGCCTCCCCATTTAGGAGTTGCCAGCGTCAGAGTTGGGGCGAAAAATATGTAGTTCCCATTAAGAGCCCGGGTTACCCTCGAAATTTTCATACATTCTTAATACCAAAATCATTTTCTCATACGAAAATATTTAACATGTTTGAGTTATTTTTCAGCTTAAGATAGTAATTACCTAGGGTCCTGAACAATTTTTTTTTATAAAATATTTAAATACTAAAAAAAAATTTTTTGTGTTTAAATATTTTTTAGTAAATTTACTACTAAATATTTAAACACCAAAAAATAGACAAAACCACTAAAAAATATATAAATAAATAGTAAATTTAGTACAAAATATTTAAATAATAAAAAATATTTTTTAAAGTTTAATTATTTTGTAGTAAATTTACTATTTATTTATATATTTTTTAGTGTTTTTGTCTATTTTTTGGTGTTTAAATATATAGTAGTAAATTTACAAAAAAATATTTAAACACAAAAATTTTTTTTTTAGTATTTAAATTTTTTATAAAAAAAATTTGTTCAGGACCCTAGGTAATTACTATCTTAAGCTGAAAAATAACTCAAATATGTTAAATATTTTCGCATGAGAAAATGATTTTGGTATTAAGAATGTATGAAAATTTCGAGGGTAACCCGGGCCCTTAAGTAGTTTTGGCGCTATTGTCGGTACGGAAGTGTTTTTATCTGTGGGCATAATCCGTCAATGTCGTTTTTGTCAATGTCATTGAAGGCACCGCCATTTTGTTTGTCTGTTATTGTTAATCTGTGTTTTTGTGCTCCGCTAGGAGTAAATGTAAATGTGTTCTGTTTTTGTGCATGGTTTTGGTTAGGATAAAATGTGATTAAAATTTGAATAAATAATTTACGAGAAAAAGTTTTATGAAATCTGAAATCATTATTTTAGTGTAATGTTTAGAGAAGGTCATATATTTTATTAACGTCAGGTACTTACAATGGATAACCCCCCAGTGTCGGCATTTGCTATGTATAGCGCCAATAAAAAGGAAACTAAAAATAAGAAAAAGAAAAATAAAGTAAATAAGAAATCGTTGTCGCCCAAAGCGTTAGCCAAAAATTTGAAAGACGATGTTTTAAAAGAATTGGGTTCAAAACTGAAGAAGAAACAAAAACATACCAAGGAACCGAAAAATATAACTAAGAAAAAATTGCACAAGAAGAAAAAGTCAAAGAGAAACAAGTTAGCTAGTCCTAAGAAAGTTGCGAGTGATACCGAGGATGACGACTACGAAGATATACCGCGTCTAGTGGCAGCACCCGCTGCCGCGTTGTCCGCTGCCGCGCTGTCCGATGACGGCGACGTCAGTGTCAGCAGCTGCTCTCACTCCAGTGGGGGCATGGAGTTCACTCCCGTCATGACAGACAGCTGTGAGGAAGGCCTGAAAGTATTCAAGTGGATGGTCGCTCCGTTCGACCCAGATGAGTTCCTGACTGAGGTATGGGAGAAGAAGCCCCTACACATCGCCAGGAAAAAGTCACACTACTACAAAGATATTATATCCACTCCCGACATAGATAATATGTTGAGGACTGAGAACATTCAATTCACAAAAAACATTGACATAACGTCATATAAAGATGGACAGAGAGAAACGCATAACCCGGAAGGAAGGGCACATCCTCACTTAGTCTGGGATTACTACTTGAATGGATGTAGTGTGAGGTTACTAAACCCACAAACATATATTCCTAAACTTCATCTCCTTAATGCTACTTTGCAGGAGTTCTTTCATTCGTTTGTTGGCGCCAATGCCTACTTAACTCCACCCGACAGTCAAGGTTTTGCACCACATTACGATGATATTGAAGCCTTCATATTACAGGCGGAAGGTAAAAAGAAGTGGCGTATTTATAAACCTAGGGACGACAGCGAGGTGTTACCCCGAGTGTCCTCCAAAAACTTTAGTGAAGAAGAAATTGGTGAACCTATAATGGAGGTAGTTTTGGAAGCTGGTGATTTACTTTACTTCCCCAGGGGCTACATTCATCAGGGTGTGACAATAGACGGTGAACATTCTCTTCACGTCACAGTCAGCATGTATCAGAAACAGTCATGGGCAGATTTGTTCGAGAAGATGCTACCGGCTGCACTACAAATAGCCATCAATGAAATCATTGACTTTAGAAAAGGTTTACCCTTTGATTTAAGTGAGCATTTTGGTCTAATCCATTCAGATGTGAACACACCACGAAAATTTGAGATAACAGAGATTGTACACAAATTGTTTGACAAGATCAAGAGTTGTTTACCAATTGATGAGGCTGTTGACCAAGTATGCAAGAAGTTCCAACAGGATGCCCTCCCTCCTGTGCTGAGTGACTTGGAGAAGGCGGTAACAGTTTACGGAGACACTGATGTTATGGTAGAAAATGGACAAGTAATTAACAGAGTTGAACTGTCCCTAGATACAAACATCAGGCTGCTACGTAAGAACATAATTCGGATGGTATCAGAAGATCAAATACGGATTTACTATCATGCTGAAAACTCACTTGAATATCATGGCAGTGAGCTGCCATTCTTAGAGATTTCTGAAGATTTGGCTCCTGCTATAGAGACTTTGATAACGACATACCCAAATTATGTCTCCATTGAGAATTTGGATATTGCCGAAGACACGGACAAACTGACCATCGCTGATGCCTTGTGGAGCAGAGGGCTGATAATGACAGAATATCCCCTGTTTAATATTGATGATGATTAAACTTTCTTTGTATTATATTTTTTCTTTCCTTTGATTAAACCCAGCACGAGCATCCTATAATATATAAAATTTTATCAACATCTGCTTAATACTTATGTTTAGTAATTATTATTGTGTGGGAATACCAAACATTCATAAATACTCATAGTAATATATGTCAATGCACATACTTGGGTTTTTGAGAAAGAATTCAATACTGTGAGAAAAGTAGTAAAGATTGAAATAATGAATATTTTGTGAAATAAGATAGAAGTAACAAGCTTGAAATTATGGCCTTAAATAATAGTGTAATAAAATTTTCAACATTTATTATCAAAACATAATAAATTGAGCACCTTATTCCCTCCTGCTTAAGTAATATAAAACTACTAAAGCTATTTTACAGTAAAGGGACATTGGTTTATGAAACATGAGAGTACAACTCCTTGACATTAACTTGACACATTGCTTGAATGCTATAACATGCGAACTCCATAACATCATCAAACCGTGCCGCGTGCGTCTAGTCAATGTGACCGTGTTATATTAATTAGGTACTATGTAACTATTACAATCTTATTCAGTAATTTATTATATTGTATGAGTATGGCATATTCTACAGAACTTAAAAGATACAACTTATAAAAGATGTTATCCAGTACAGTACATAAAACATTCATAATATTCTAAATTCCATAAATGTAATTCTATGTTTAATTAGAATAATGGCAGAGTATACAAAGAATTTCAGTAACCTTAGCTGGCTAATCTGACTATAAGTACATTACTACTGGACATGAATTTTATTCCCTTCTAGCAATATCTGATACATAAGTCTAAGTATTTGATAATAAAAACAAAATATGCAATTAATTACTTTAAAATTTAAATGGACTTTTTTAAGAACAGCTCAGGCATTTTAAATTTACTATTAAAATAAACATTATTTTGATTAATTTCAATGGTAGCTGCATGTTCTAAACTCATACATTTAAAATGACACCCAAAATAAAATTAAAATATGCAATTAATTACTTTAAAATTTAAATGGACTTTTTTAAGAACAGCTCAGGCATTTTAAATTTACTATTAAAATAAACATTATTTTGATTAATTTCAATGGTAGCTGCATGTTCTAAACTCATACATTTAAAATGACACCCAAAATAAAATTTATAATTAACCCAATTAAAAAGTTTTGTTCCAGTGCAAATTATATAATATCATGGTCTCATTAGTGCCATTAAAATGCAAGACCTTTGTATTAAAAGCAGTGAGAAGTGAATATTTTTACAAATGATTCACACAGATATTGATAAAATTGTTAACTTTAGAGTTGTTTGTTTTTTAACCTTTCTTGTTATTGTGGTCTTATATTGCTATTTATTATTATTATTATTGTATTAGATAACTGACATGAGTTTTGCAGGTAACCTCCTACATAAGTTTAGGCTGCAATTTCACTCTGATGCTGGGCTTCCATATTGGCTTTAGATGCACATTTGTATTTCTTCTTCACCTCGTTGTTTACTCCTTCCCGATTCCTCGCTATTTCTATTGCATAGAACTGTACTCTGGGCACTAATATTGTGTTCTGTTCTGAATAATCTCCGGTTGTGTCTGCTCTTAACAATGTTCCGAAGCTGTAGTCCTCGACAATATTTTTGAACTTCTCACAGTACATACGCCATTTCACTTTGTTAACACTATTCTTTATTTCGTTTTCCTTGATTAATGAAATATTAAGATCAGGGAAATCTTGTTTAAAGTGTGTGTAAATTAGATCATCATGAGGGGTCAGTCTCAGCCATCTTGTGTCTACAGAGCATAATACCTGAAAATATTACTATTTGATTAGCAATCACCAATAAGTGATGATGGGCCTATAACCTACTACCTACTAACCTATAACATTTTTTTTTATTTGGTACTAGTACTTTCCATTAAAATTTAAGTAGGGTTCTATATTATGTTATAATTTGGAATGACATGTGCTAGGCTAGATAAATAAAAAGTAAGGAATCTAAGTAGGTAGTGGAACTACTCACATTAAAGTAAATATCGCTATGTTCCATGGCCCTAGCCGCCCACAAATGCTCCAGAGTCTCATCATTGCCGAATTCTTCTGCCGGCCTCGTCAAAACATCCTGAAATACATAAAATTATAGTATCGCACACTGTTTTATATAAGATTGTACTATAACTGTATGTACTTGCCATGGCTCGATTTGTATACGCTCCAAAGATTGCTTTACTCACTAAACTTGTAGGACGCTAAAAGAAGCTTAATGGAATAAATCAGAATAACTGCTGGTGGTTATGATACCGTGTTTTATTGGAAATATTCATTCGACTGGTGACTGGTGCACAACACAGATTAGAGTATTTTACGGTGCACATTGCACAATCATGCACAATGCTGAAAATTTACTGAAGTGTCACTTCACTATTTCACATTAATTGTCAATGTCAAAAAAGTGCTCCTATCCTAATCACAGTTTACTGCTCGGTGCTATCTGAAGTCTCCGTAGCCAATGAAATCTCGGTCAAATCCTACCTAGTACAACTGATCTATTGTAGGTAGACGCGTACTTGTAATTTGTATAATAGAGATCAGTGGTAGTTAAAGATAATTTTATCGAAAAATAAGTTATTTGGGAACTATTCTTTGATTTTAATGTATTTGTTTTCACTTCTATCAAAACAAGCCTAAAATAAAATATTGTTCGGCATCGGCTGTATATCGAAAACCTCTTGCCAACAATGATGGTGATCAACTCGATTACCTAACTCGAGAGTTATGCGTAACTCGAACCCACTCGAGTTGAATTCTATCCGACTCGAGTTCGTAAACCGCCAAAAATACATATAAATTAAAATATTATTATGATTCTTAATTTCAAACAAGAATTTTCTTTTTTACTTAGGTAAGTACATTCAAGAATCCTACATAAGTCGTGTGCGTACACGACAAATAAGTAAACGAGGAATACGGCTTTTGCTGAACCAAAGATTTCCTTTGGCAGGATTGATCCTTATATACCTAAGTTGGGTTCACGATGTGGAGCCACCTGAATATTTCATGCAGGTGGGGGATGGGGGGGTTTTTAGCTTTAACAAAGTCTGAGGTAGCGTAAGATTTAGGTATAAAGTCGAGTTTGGTATCATTTTCGATTGAATCGAATGTATAAATGCCATTTCTGGAATAATATTTAGATAATTGATAATAAAAATAAAATAAAATTAATAATCTGGAATTTCACGGAAACCATATTAGGTACATTTTTTTACAAATTATCCCATGTCTCACGTAGTCTTTTATATATATATATATATATATATATATATATACATCCCGGTATAGTTATTACGTCCATGCTAAGACACCGACTTACGGTGTCCACCATTTCCACTGGCATTACCGGCAAAGTTTCTGTGAATGTTGTCTTCTTTATCACATGCCATATTCCTGTGCATCTTATATTTACAAAAAATAAGAAATTGTGGATATTCACACTCCATTTATTCTGGTATACTTGGTACGTCATGTACATTTTCACGTCCTAGCGTATATTTTTTATATATGCTAATTAATACTGATGCTCTTATTGCGTCCTGGAGTACTTAATATTGATTGCGCGTCCTCAAATATACCTACTGATTTACGGCGTCCACTATTTCCACTGGCATTATCACCAAAGTTCATATTATAATTGAGGTACCTAACAATAGGGTATTACGGAATACGGACCATGCAAAAGAATAACCCACCCCTCTTCGGGGACAAAGAGGGGGTAAGATTTTGTATCAACTGATGAAGTAGAAATACTTTAAATGGCAAAACAACGTTTGCCGGGTCAACTAGTTACTTAGATAGGTCTGATCACTATCACAGAATAGATAATAGTATAAGTACAGAAGTTACTCTGCTTTGATCTTCACAAATGCCACCTGTTTATGTGACTATATAATTATTATTAACATACGGACCGCACGCGAGCAGCGAGCGACTTTGAGCTCTCTGGCGCCGCGCGAAGGCCACTTGTCATAATATCTCATAAGGATCTTTTGTCAATACCTATTGTACTATCACATAATTATTATTATGCTGTTTATATTATTTACTTAGCGGTTGCACTTTTATTTATTTATATGGCTAAGGAAACTAATTTCCGTTATTAGTTTTTATAGTAATTACATTAACATTTAACATACATTATCTAGAGTCTAGACACGCGGTAGCGTGTCAAGCCAAGTTCAAGTATATGCGGTTCACGGACTACATCTACTTACCAAGTTTCAATAGTACATATTATAGCTCTTATGGTTTCGGAGAAAAGTGGCTGTGACGTGACATACGGACGGACACGGAGCAGACAGACAAACAGATAGACAGACTGACAGACATGACGAATCTCTAAGGGTTCCGTTTTTTGCCATTTGGCTACGGAACCCTAAAAAGTAAGAATTACTGCTGCGCCCCGCAGTTTCACCCGCGTAAGTCCCGAATCCCGATTCCCGATCCCGTGGAACCCACTCACCAAGTTTCATCGGAATCAGTTCAGTAGTTTTTGCGTGAAAGAGTAACAAACATACATATATAAACTTTCGCATTTATAATATTAGTAGGATTAGTAGGAACTAGGAAGTAGGATTTACACTCTACCGTATATTATTAATTAATGTTACGTAATACGTTCAAGAAAACAATTAAAAAATAATGTAATAAACAAATTTATTCAAAAATGTAACTAAGACCCACAGACATATTATTTTAAGATTGTTTCTGTGCTAAGATCTTATTATTTGGTCAACTATTCTGGCTGAAAACTTTAATTTTCAGACCAAATTAAACAATAAAAGTATGTAATAGTCTTAAACGACTAGTACTAAAATAACGTTAAAGTAATTACTAATACTTTATATTTGGTAAAAACAATTCTGAATGAAAATCTTAATTTCCAGGCTAAATTAAACAATAAAAGTATGTACTAATTATTGTCAACGTCTAGTACTAAAATAACGTCAAAGTAACTAACACTCAGGGTTGATTCAGACCGCAACGCCGTGCCTCGCCTCGCCTTGTCGCGTATTTTTCAATCAACATTTTTATGGGTTTCTACTGTGTAAAATATTAAAATATTAGTTTATTTTGTGACAATGAATGATTAAGAAGCGATTAGCATGACGAAAAAAATTAGGTCAAGTAGCCTATTGACCCTAACGGTCATTTCAGACCGCAACGCGACGCGCAGATGCATTTCTAAATTTGTACTGAATTGATAGATTTCAATTGCGTGAGACGTCACGCAAATCTGTCAAATCCATACCTTAAAAATGCATCTACGCGTCGCGTTGCTGTCTGAATCGACCCTAAGGGTTGATTCAGACCGCAACGCCACGTTTAGATACATTTCTAAATTTGTACTGAATTGACAGATTGGCACGTCGCCTCGCGCAATTGAAATCTGTCAAATCCATACTTTATGCCACGCCGCGCCTCGCCTCGCCTCGTCGCGTTGCGGTCTGAATTTTGGATGTATGTATGTAAAGAAAATAGGTTTTCTTCAATGTTTGTTTTTTTTAATTCATCGCACTTTTATCACAATTCATGGCAAATATCAAAGTTTTAGTCTGTCGTGTGTCGGCTTAATGGAGAAGAAGAAGAAGAAGTACTGTAGCATAATTAGATGACTGGCATTTTGATTTTATGAGGTGTTCAGTAAAAAAACCGAAAATTATTGTTGGGAATACATTTTGTGTTAGAGAATATTGAAATTACCTAATAGAAATATAAACATTGAATGTCGTTTCTTTTTCAGGTAAGATTTTTTCAATAATGTGTAATATTAAGTGATTTCGTTGTCAAGAATTTAACAAAATAAAACTCTTTTTCAGAAGCAACACATTCATTTTATTAAAAGTTATACCCATAAGATATAATCTTATATGTATGTATGGATGTTTGTTACTCTTTCACGCAAAAACTACTGAACGGATTTTAATAAAACCATACAATAATATAGATTATAGCTTATACATCAGAATAACACAAAGGCTACAATTTTAACCGATTTTCGAAATGGGGGAGGCGTTATGTTCGTTTTTTTATGTTCAACGATTACGGGTCAATTTATATTAGCGCAGAAGCGAAGTATCAAAACCGAACATAGCAAATCCAACCTTAACTCCAAAGCGTTAACGCACACCTTACATCTGAGCGCTCGAGACACTGACGCGCGTATTCCGCAACGGAAATTCTGCCGAGTAATTTTGGTTCTTCGCGTAATTTATAGTTTGTCGTATCAGACGGATGCCACGGAACGTAATTTTGGCCACGGAAATTACGCCGCGTAACTTCGGCATAGTGTGTTTAGACACTTAGACGTCTAGAACAATTTTCGGGCTAAATTAAACAAAAAGGCCCTTACTAATAAACGTTGTATAAGCTTTGAATAGTTATACAGTGTTTTGTTCCTGTCACACAAGTGACATTTTTAATTGGATTGAAGAAGACAAAACACTGTATAACTATTCAAAGCTTATACAGCATTTATTAGTAAGGAGGTAAAATTATAATATGGTCAACGCCTAGTTCTAAAAAACGTCAAGGTAACTAATGCTCTAATTTGGTAGCTTGAATACTGACAGATAAATTTTGTTCATAAATAACGTCAAAGTAACTAAATACCTACTTATATTTGGTTATACAATTTTGAATAAAAACTTTAATTTTCGATAAAATTATCACACAGAAAAAAACCTGCTGTAGCCTGTAGGTAGCATAAATTTTGTCGAAGGAACACTATAATCTATTTATTCTAGATTTTTTAGCGGCAAAATTTGTAATTGAGTTCTACTACTGCTATATAAACTTTAATGTGACTAGATACTCCAGTAGGATGATATATTCACGATATTCATCACAATTTAGTCAACGCAAAATTAGTCACAACTCACATCCGTTCGTACAGGACACTACAGCGTCCGCAAAGTTCACGAGCATAATGAAATAACGATGCATGGTCGCACGCGGCAAGGTAAACGCGCCCGAGCGGCAACGTCGCATTTCTTTCGTTTCTTAACCACACGCACTGCACGAAGTGGCAACATATCATATTTGGGGGTAGACGCAACATTATCGGCTAAATGTACGGAAATATACACCCAAAAAATATACGGCGGCGCAGCGCCGCCATCGGACGATTGGCGAACTATATTATACTCGTCCAGAGACTCTGGAGGTGAAATTGCGTCTCGCTGATTTTTTTACCATAGATACCCAATACCTATAGCTATGTAATAGAGGTGAAATTAATCTTGCGTCCGTATACCGGACGCGGTAAGTCGGTGGACGCAATATTACTATGGGATTTTTTGAGGCTGGACGCAAGAAGTCTATCAAGTTATATATATATATATATATATATATATATATATATATATATATATATATATATATATATTATTTGTGTCAAATGACATAAAAATTGCTCCAGTAGTTGGGGTTGGTCCATTGCTCGGGGGGTTGAGAAGTTAGTAGGGGTTCGCTGTCACCAAGAAATTTTAACAGGGGTTCGTGGAGCCGACAGTTTGAGAAACCATGCTCTAAGTCAAAAAAATCGGCCAAGTGCAAGTCGGACTCACGCACGGAGGGTTCCGTACCGATATAGAGCAAAAATAGGCCAAAAATTGTGTTTTTTATATGGGTATATTTTGTATTTCCATTTTCTCCTAAATTTTTTATTTTATTATTATTCTTAAATATTGAAGTAGACATAATATAATTAAGGCCTTTGTGAAAATATCAAGTGCCTACCTGTTTCTATTATTGAATATTGACATCGAGCAAAAAAGGCCAAATAAAGGCCAAATAAAGGCCAAGTGCCAGTCGGAATCGCGCACGAAGGGTTCCGTACCATTATAGAGCAAAATTAGGCCATAAATTGTGTTTTTTGTATGGGAGCCCCCCTTATTTTTTTTTAATATTATTATTAAATATTAAAGTACACATATAACTAAGGATTTTGTGAAAAATTCAAGTACCCTACCTGTTGCCATTTTTGATATAGAGCAAAAAAGGCCAAAAAAATCACGTTTGTTGTATGGGAGCCCCCCTTAAATATTAATTTTATTTCATTTTTAATATTTGTTGTTATAGCGGTAACAGATATACATAATCTGTGAAAATATTAAATCTCTAGCTATTACCCTTCTTGAGTTACAGCCTGGAGACAGCAAAAAAGGCCAAAAAAATCACGTTTGTTGTATGGGAGCCCCCCTTATATATTCATTTTATTTTATTTTTAGTATTTGTTGTTATGGCGGCAACAGATATACATAATCTGTGAAAATATCAAATCTCTAGCTATTACAGTTCTTGAGTTACAACCTGGAGACAGACAGACAGACAGACAGACAGACGGACAGACAACGAAGTCTTAGTAATAGGGTCCCGTTTTTACCCTTTGGGTACGGAACCCTAAAAATCACGTTTGGTGTATGGGAGCCCCCTTTAAATTAATATTAATTTTATTTTGTTTTCAGTATTCGTTGTTATAGCGGCAACCAATATACACAATCTGTGAAAATTTCAGAACTCTAGCTGTAGTGATTCTTGAGATACAGCCTGGAGACAGACAGACGGACAGACTGACAGACAACGAAGTCTCATGAGTCATGAATAGGATCCAGTTTTCACCCTTTTGGGTACGGAACCCTAAAAAGCATTCACAGTTCACTTGTCCATCCAGTTAACTCGAGTTACGTTACTCGGGTTCAACCCGAGTTATGTGAATTTTAACTCAGGTTATTTTTGTTTTTTCCGAGTTGGCACATCACTAACAATAATTTCTTCCGGCATTATTTTTCTCTTGTTTTCTATTGGTTGTTATGAGAAAGAGGGTGGCGCATGCGCGTTGGGCCGACGCCATCACAGAACTACTGTGCATATTACTTGTTGAAATAATCAAGAAGTATTTTTTAGTTTTACATAAAATTATACAGAAAGTGTTAGTATGTTTGTGTGCATTTCTATTTTGAGTTCAAATTCAACGTGTTGAGTGTAATGAACTTTACCGTGTCATGGTATTTATGACAGTAGATTAAAAATCGGAAGTTTTCAAGCAACGCATATTTGCGGCGATCACTGCCGCCTTTCTGTGATTTCGTTTGTGTGCATTCGAAATTGTGGTAATATATCTTCTTTGTATCCCGTAACAATATATATAAGATAACGAAACATCAAAGCAAACAAATGTACAACCTCAGAAAGTGAAGCAAATTCAGTGAGCGTTGATACGCGCGCACGTAATAAACCTATGTCTGACTGTGTTATATACTTATTATGAATTATTGTTTTGGGTCAAAGACATTTCGGTGCGTTTACTTCGAGTAGCGCCAGTGTAAAGTCGCATTTTATGTTTCAGCTCGTTGGCGCGCTCCATGTTAATGTACTATGAACTCTACATTAAAGCCCGTGCTATCCCAGTCGGGAGTACCGCAAGCTGGTAATCAGACGAGTCCCGCCAAAGCGAACGTGGCCACCGCGAACCATGCAGTAGCGCTCCCGCAGGGCGCCCTCAACTCCATCAACCACAGTGCTAATAACTTAGTGGGACAGAACCTCTCGCACCAGGCCAATACGCCGCCGGTGCCGCCCCACGCGGCGCCGTCGATGGCCCCCGTCACCGCCAACATGGCCCAGATGGCTGCCAACATGAGCCACCATGGGAACCTGTCCTTGGCTACGCAGAACGCGGTAGTGGTCACCAATAACGCGGCGAGTCCCACCAAGAGCGCTACCACCAGTGCACCGCTCAGTTTGGTGCAGGATAAGCCGAATACCCCTCCCCAGCCTCTGGCCCTGACGAGGTCACCCGAGAAGAAGGAGCCCGACTCCACGGGTCAATCCAATGGTGTGGAATCTCCGACGACGGTGTCGAGCGAGCCGGCGTCGTTGAAACCGGTGAATCCTGAGATTCAGTCTGACAAGCAGGATATTGCTAAAACATCACCGAGCACACCGAAGCCACCAGAAAACTCTGCAGCTCTGAAGCCCGAGAACTCCACCACGACGACTCAGCCTGAGAGTCCCATGCAGCCCAAAGTTGCAACAGCTAATGATTCAATTAAACCTGCCAAACCATCGGAGCTAAAGGCTACTCCTGCTGCAGATGTAGCACCGATAGCAGACGATAAACCACAGGTTGAGTCTGCAAATGAGAACCAGAATGCGGACAAACCTGCCCAACCAGAGAGCTCGACAACTCCTAGCACAACGGAGGCAAAGAAGGAGGAAAATGTTGAAAAACCTCCCGAGCCAGTCGAGGAAAAGAAGGAGGTGGAGGAACCTAAAACGGTGAGTACTACTCAAGACACTCCTAAAGAAGCACCCGAGGGTAAAAGCGAAAAGCCTGAAACAAAAATTGCCACAAAGGCGGAAGTCAAGAGCACAGCTAAATCAAACTTAAAGTTGGCAACTGTGACCCCACCCTTGAGGAAAAGGAAGCATTTGTCTGACAAAACTGATGGAGCTACACCAGCCAAGAAAACCCCTGAAGTGGAAACTCCGAGTCGAACTAAGAGGAATCGCACTCAGGTTAGTTTTAATTATTTTTTATATAATAATATTTAATATAATATTTTGCATATTTAGTTTCACATAATTGGGAATTATTATACAATTGAGCAAAAGCATATGAATGCACATAGGGATGTTGATATTTAAAATAATCTATGGTATTGGATATTAGACATCCTAAGATAGGAAAATTTAAATATAGTTAATCCTAACAATATGCAAACACAAGTATTTAAGTAGCTGCTATATTAAAGCTATGATGTCATCCTCCAGTATTTAGTATTATAAATATCTCTATATTTATAGTCAAGTTATATAATTTAATTTATCATAGACCATAGAGACACGCACAGCACAACACTTTCAATGATTCATTATAAATTAAAATCACTTCATTAGTTATAGATTATAGAGGACCTAATTTTTATATTTTGCCTTGCCAACTAGCTACTAACAAATATTATTCACCCAAACTACTCATCATTAGTTATTACTTACTCATTACATATTAGGGTTTGTTTATGTACTACTTCTTTCTACTCTTTGCCTTCTCCCTATTTGTGGTTTTGTTTGTATGCCTGAAAATTACAAAATATTTGAAATGAAATATAAAGATATTCAAATACACTTATGATTATTACTGTCAAAATAAAATCTAGTTGGGCTAGGTAACATTTTAATTATCTATACATATAGTGCGTCAAGAAAGTGAAGAAACTAAAAAGTGGCAACATCATAGTGTCCCCTTTCAAATCAATCTAAGAAAAAAGGGATGACACTACGATGTTGCCACTTTTTAATTTCTTCACTTTCTTTAAGGCCGTCACAGACTTAGCTATAATATATATTAATATACCGTACTAAACACTGAGACCAGAAATATATAATTATTATAGCTGAGTGTGTGGTCACGCGAAAATTGTATAGAAAATATATAGTAATATGCCTAGCTATAAAAATATTAATATATATTATAGCTAAGTCTGTGACGGCCTTGACACACTATACCTATTATTATCATAATAATATTATGTTTATTATGAGCATACAAAATGTTTTTGCTTATGCAAATAAGTACATAAAAAAATTATTTAATTCAAATGACAAATCTTCAAAAAATATTTTTGATTTTATAGAACTGTCACATATTCTTTGCTATTATAGAAACTAATTTTCAAAAATATGGAAGAAAATATTAACAATAATTTTGGTAAAGTTACAAGTTTAGTTGGAGAGGCAAATACTGAAGCAGAAATTATTTACAATATAAAACATGACAATATAGCCAAATCCAATGATATTATTTGTTTAGAAGTAGATACGAAATTTGAAAATACTTCTGCAGATATGACAAGTACAAGTAAATTAAATTGTGTAAATCCAAATGATATTTTGAACCACTTTGCTAATGACGCTAATTTAGATATGGACATTGATGATATAGCTGATGCATTAGACACATCTTTAGAGTTCAGAAAGAGCTTAGATATATCAGATGTTATAAAATTCGATATGTGCTACCAAGATGATGACCGAATTACAAACAGTGGTCAAAGTGATAAGAAACAGAGCCGTAGAAAGAGACATGTATATTCTAAAGTGAGAGGGAAGAGGTTGAGTTCTGAGGACCGAGAAGCAGCTACTGTGGGTGACTATTATTGGTCCAATGATGCTGCCGAGCTCAAGTCTTCCCAAATAAGCCTCTCTGGACGTATTCGATCGAGGGTATTTTATAGTTTAAACTTTAAAGTTTTCTGTAACTTGGGCAATAAGAGACAAGACGATTTTTGTTTAGGCGATTTTTTTAGAGATTTATTACTATTTAAGGGCCGGTTATTCCAAATTCACGTTTCTAGAATGAGTTTTTTTGATAGAAAGCGTCATTCAAAAAAACTGAAAAATATATGTAACATGTATAGATGCATCTTTTAACTAGTGCTTTCATTGGATAGAAACACAATACAGATAATTTGGCTCGATAAAAAAAAAATCCGAAACAACATCGATTTTAAAAGCATTTTGAGTTTTATAGGACTTACAGAGACTCAATCAAAAAATAATTTGGACAGTTCGATAGCTATTAAAATTTAGCAGGGAAATCATTGGATAGATGTTTAGTTATAATATTTGTATTTAAGTAAAACGGGTTTTTCTCCTATTTCGCCCTATCATGGACGCGGCGAGCGTCGTAACCGCCACCGCACAAGGCGCGCTGATATGAATTTTATTGTAATGATATTTAGGTCGATATTCGCACTGACAGAAATCGACCTGCTAATTTACGAAGAACGGGCCCTTAATCTATATATATAAAAGAAAGTCGTGTTAGTTACTCCACTTATAACTCAAGAACGGATGAACCGATTTAGCTGAAAATTGGCAGGGAGGTAGTTTAGAGCCAGGAGAAGGACATAGGATACTTTTTATCCCGTTCGACAGCATTCCCGTGTGACTTGACATGAAACGTCAGTCACTATAAAACGTGGTATAACAAAAAGAATCAGATTTGGAATAACAAAACGCAAATGACAGCTATGTAATGACGTATGGATGACAATTTGATATTTGTAAGAAATCAATAATAAAACTATCTACTATATAAAAATAAGTCAGGTTTTCCTTGCTAACGCTATAACTCCAGAACGCACGAACCGATTTCGACGGTTTTGCATTCGTTGGAAAGGTCTCGGGCTCCGTGAGGTTTATAGAAAAAAATTCAGGAAAAACTTCAAGAGAAAAGCAGGAAAACAGGGAAAATCATTTTTCACATAAAGCGCCATCTCTGATACATAGCATGTACTACAGTGTGTGAGTATCCCTCACGAAAATAAGTAAGTACGTTTCATTTTAGGTAGATGGCACCGGTGCCCGATACATTAAATCAATCTTATTATCTATACCAAGTACTATTATATATTCTGTGTCTATACATACATATCATAAAATCGTAGAGGTAAAATTTTTGTACATTGAAAATAAACTTGAAAAAACGAGTCAGGGGCATGTAAGAAGTGTAATAGAACACATCTTAACTGTTTTTGAAATTTTTGTTTCTCTGTCTGTTTGTCTGTTTGTACAGGCTAATCTCGGAATCCGCTGGACCGATTTAAATGAAATTTGGCATGGTGATACCAGGTGATACCTTACATCGCCAGTCAACATCTTAGATACTTCTTTAACCGACTTCCAAAAAAGGAGGAGTTAATGTTTACTTTGCTGTTTGTGGTCCGATTGTCAAAATTCTTTTTTTTTTGTTGTGTAGATTGTAAACTTCAATTTCATACCATGTTTACAAAAAATCAGCCAAGTGCGAGTCGGACTCGCACACGAAGGGTTCGGAAAAATAGGCCAAAAATTGTGTTTTTTGTATGGGAGCCCGCTTAATTTTTTATTTTATTTAAATACCACACAACACAGAGGGAGCCGAGCGAGTGCAGCGAGCGTGCTGCGGTAGTAGGCGGCAAAATAAAAGGGGGGCTCGGGGGGCGCAGCCCCCCGCCAAAACAAAAGAAACACAATCTAGAAAGTCCAAAAGTAGGTTCGGTTAGGTTAGAACTTAGACCACAACACAGAGGGAGCCGAGCGAGTGCAGCGAGCGTGCTGCGGCAGCAGTCGGCAAAATAAAAGGGGGGCTCGGGGCGCGCAGCCCCCCGCCAAAACAAAAAGAAACACAATCTAGAAAGTCCAAAAGTAGGTTCGGTTAGGTTAGATCTTAGACCACAACACAGAGGGAGCCGAGCGAGTGCAGCGAGCGTGCTGCGGCAGCAGTCGGCAAAACAAAAGGGGGGCTCGGGGGGCGCAGCCTCCCGCCAAAACAAAAAGAAACACAATCCAGAAAGTCCAAAAGTAGGTTCGGCGGTTAGGTTAGAACTTAGACCACAACACAGAGGTAGCCGAGCGAGTGCAGCGAGCGTGCTGCGGCAGCAGTCGGCAAAATAAAAGGGGGGCTCGGGGGGCGCAGCCCCCCGCCAAAACAAAAAGAAACACAATCCAGAAAGTCCAAAAGTAGGTTCGGTTAGGTTAGAACTTAGACCACAACACAGAGGGAGCCGAGCGAGTGCAGCGAGCGTGCTGCGGCAGCAGTCGGCAAAACAAAAGGGGGGCTCGGGGGGCGCAGCCCCCCGCCAAAACAAAAAGAAACACAATCTAGAAAGTCCAAAAGTATGTTCGGTTAGGTTAGAACTTAGACCACAACACAGAGGGAGCCGAGCGAGTGCAGCGAGCGTGCTGCGGTAGTAGGCGGCCAAATAAAAGGGGGGCTCGGGGGGCGCAGCCCCCCGCTAAAACAAAAGAAACACAATCTAGAAAGTCCAAAAGTAGGTTCGGTTAGGTTAGAACTTAGACCACAACACAGAGGGAGCCGAGCGAGTGCAGCGAGCGTGCTGCGGCAGCAGTCGGCAAAATAAAAGGGGGGCTCGGGGGGCGCAGCCCCCCGCCAAAACAAAAGAAACACAATCCAGAAAGTCCAAAAGTAGGTTCGGCGGTTAGGTTAGAACTTAGACCACAACACAGAGGTAGCCGAGCGAGTGCAGCGAGCGTGCTGCGGCAGCAGTCGGCAAAGTAAAAGGGGGGCTCGGGGGGCGCAGCCCCCCGCCAAAACAAAAAGAATCACAATCCAGAAAGTCCAAAAGTAGGTTCGGTTAGGTTAGAACTTAGACCACAACACAGAGGGAGCCGAGCGAGTGCAGCGAGCGTGCTGCGGCAGCAGTCGGCAAAACAAAAGGGGGGCTCGGGGGGCGCAGCCCCCCGCCAAAACAAAAAGAAACACAATCTAGAAAGTCCAAAAGTAGGTTCGGTTAGGTTAGATCTTAGACCACAACACAGAGGGAGCCGAGCGAGTGCAGCGAGCATGCTGCGGCAGCAGTCGGCAAAACAAAAGGGGGGCTCGGGGGGCGCAGCCCCCCGCCAAAACAAAAAGAAACACAATCTAGAAAGTCCAAAAGTAGGTTCGGTTAGGTTAGAACTTAGACCACAACACAGAGGGAGCCGAGCGAGTGCAGTGAGCGTGCTGCGGCAGCAGTTGGGAAAACAAAAGGGGGGCTCGGGTGGCGCAGCCCCCCGCCAAAACAAAAAGAAACACAATCCAGAAAGTCCAAAAGTAGGTTCGGTTAGGTTAGAACTTAGACCACAACACAGAGGGAGCCGAGCGAGTGCAGCGAGCGTGCTGCAGTAGTAGTCGGCAAAATAAAAGGGGGGCTCGGGGGGCGCAGCCCTCCGCCAAAACAAAAGAAAGACAACCCAGAAAGTCCAAAAGTAGGTTCGGTTAGGTTAGAACTTGGACCACAACACAGAGGGAGCCGAGCGCGCGCAGCGAGCGTGCTGCGGTAGCAGTCGGTAAAATAAAAGGGGGGCTCGGGGAGCACGGCAGCCCCCCACCAAAACAAAAAGAAACACAATCCAGAAAGTCCAAAAGTAGGTTCGGTTAGGTTAGAACTTAGACCACAACACAGAGGGAGCCGAGCGAGTGCAGCGAGCGTGCTGCGGCAGCAGTCGGGAAAACAAAAAGAAACACAATCCACAAAGTCCAAAAGTAGGTTCGGTTAGGTTAGAACTTAGACTACAACACAGAGGGAACCGAGCGCGCGCAGCGAGCGTGCTGCGGCAGCAGCCGGCGACCTTCACAAAACACGCTACAGGTTACGTTAAAGGCGTTAAAAAGGCGACCAAAAGACTGACCGGCTCCCATTTTGAGTGCCGGCATCGGCAGCCGTTGTTTTAAATCTCAGCAGCCGACAGTATACTTACCGCCGGTTCCCAATACTGCTATTTTTGGGAGCCGGCGCCGGCAGCGGAGGCACTCCCTTTATGTTATTATATAAAAAAGATCTTGATTAAAAATTCGTTGATGGGTATTCAATTTTCTATTTATCTCGATTATAATCTATACTTAAAATAAAACTGTTAAAATGTGAATTCTGTACATTAAAGAAATTTAAAAAATAATAAGCGGGGGGTGTCACTACATCGCTATAGAAGCCAAAAATGTGGTTAGTTTTTTGTTTGTCTGTCTGTCTGTCTGTATGTTTGTTCCACTATCACACGAAAACTACTGATCCGATTTGAATGCGGTTTTCGCAGATATATTTGTCTTCTTCCAACTTAACATCTGGTGTATAAACTTTTTTTCCCCCACCCCTCTAAGGGGACGAAAGAGGGGTCAGATTTTGTATCAAATTTTTTTCTTGAACACGAAAACTACTGATCCGATTTGCATACGGTTTTCGCAGATATATTTGTCTTCTTCTAACTCAACATCTGGTGTATAAAAATTCCCCCTCCCACTCCTCTAAGGGGACCAAAGAGGGGGTCAGTTTTTGTATTAAACTTTTTTCTTGGACTTATTTCATAATAATAACAGTGTTTTCCAACTTAACATCTGTTGATAAAACCCCCCCCCCCCTTCCCCCTCCGACCCCTCTTAGGGGACAAAAGAGGGGTAAGATTTTGTACTGATGAAGTAGAAATACTTTAAATGGCAAAACAACGTTTGCCGGGACAGCTAGTTAGATAATATATTAGATTAATATTTTGTAGTACACAATTTATAAATTTTTGTATCGTGTCTTAAAATTGTAGTGCCCCGTCGCGTTTTTTATTATAACTTCTTATGCTGTTTGGTACATCAAACATTCAGAGTAGGGTTGAAAAAAATGAGTAAAATCATATTATTAAATCAAATTTTCGAAGAACTTAGCTAATCAGGACTATGAATATGTATGGCTAGACTAAAAATTAAAATATATCTACATACAACTTACAAGTAGGTTCTCAAAATTTTCTACGTAAAATATTTCCTTGAAAAGCATAGCCTACTCGATTATACTGACAAGGTAAAATCGACTTTACGCTGTGTACACAAGGTTCATTTTACGTTAACGTGGCGCGTGATTACCGCTACTGAGAATGCGTAGTATTCGTCGGCACGTAACCAGTTTATCCGTTTTGTGGATGTTAGACTGTGGGACCATGTGATCCGTTTGGTATTATGAAACGAGCAGATGGATAGCCTGATTATAAACAACTAGATGACGCCCGCAACACCGATGCAACAAAACGTCAACCGTAAATTTTTCCGGGATAAAATTATACGTTCTTTCACGGCACCCCAAAGTATCTCCACATCTTAAGCAAAATCGGTTTAGCGGTTTGGCCGTAAGAGACAGACACATTTGCGCGTTTATAATATTAGTATGGATTTGTGGGAATAATGCGTGGAGGCCTAAAGGAAGATCTTCCGACCGAGCGAGGTGGTATGCTCGGTCAGGCCGGAGCCCACTTGATACATTTCAGCTGTCGTATATATACCGACGCACTTAGAAAACTTAGATAGCGCGATGCAGGAATGTTAGGCGAATGTGGGTACCGCCACAGATTAATACTACATACTAAACCAGACAAGTCACTAATACTTGGATATGTTAGGTCTTTCAAGTTTGTTTTTCTGACGGCAGGCCTGGAGTGCAACTCGTCTTAAACCTCAATCGATATGACGAGAAATTGCGCCAAAAAGTTTGATTAGATAAGAGTTAATTTGCCATTTTAAGAGATGAGTAAGACTAGATTTAGGTATAAGGACTTAAGTCTTGCCTACTGCTCTTGCCCACTGAGAAAAAAATTTATAAGTTCATCTTCACTTAAGAGAGGCCCTTAATAAAGATATGTTTTTTCTTTTCCAGGTGCAACCGTACCAGGCATCGGCTCTGGACACATCAATCTCTTCGCCCGGCCCCTCTAGTGCCACCAAGGCTAAGGAGCAGTCCGCCAAGAAGGCCAAAGATAAGCTGAGATTGTTCGTCAGGTGTGTATGTTGTTCACTAATCTATACTAATATTACAATTCTGAAGAGTTTGTTTGTTTGTTTGAACGCGCTTATCTCAGGAACTATTGGTCTGATTTGAAAAGTTCTTTCACTGTTAGATAGCTCATTTATCGAGGAAGGTTATAGGCTATATTTTATCCCGCTAAGACTAATAGGAGCGAAGAAACATAGGAAAATGTGGAAAAAACGGGGAAAATTATATGAAATTTCTTATTATCTTAAGAACTACTGGAGTATTTTTTTTATGCTTTTTGAAGAATAGATATCATGTGAAGAGACATAGGTTATTTTTGCGGAAAAATGTACGGTTTCAGTGAAATTTCTAATTTACGCGGGCGAAGCCACGCGGAACATCTAGTAAATCCATAATTTTTGATCAGCAATTTTGTTAAGTAATTAATTTTTCGTTAAGTACGTAGTTATTAGTTTTTATGCAACTACATAATATTTGCTTCTGAGAGGAATTGCGGCCGGGGACGGTGTCGGCGCCTGTCTTAAAAAATCTCGTTATATTGGATGCTGCAAGGCCCTTGCAACATCCATACTTGATACTTGAAAATTGCTACGGAGTATGTCTTCTGAACTGTAGGCCTACTACGAAACTGTTTTGAGATTTAAACAATCGGACGAGAATGCCGCGTCCTGCTCTGACAACGTCATTTCACGTTTGTTAGAGTAGGACGCGGCATTCTCGTCCGATTGTTTTGAGTCTCAAAACAGTTTCATGGTACAAGGCCTGGTTTGTTGTTTTTTTTTTATTCAGAAAACTTTCGCTTGCCAAAAATTTCAGTAAGGATACAATTATAGAAAATTAGAAACATAAAGCCAATTTAAATAGTGATGTGTGTTGTAAGAATTTTGTGTTTGTGTTGTAATTTGTACTTTATGTTGAAGTATGTGGATAATCTATAATATCCAATATGTAATACATAGCTTAAAAAACACGCTTTAAAAAATATATATTATTAAATTATTGCATTGTCATATTATGTCAAATGTCAAAGTTTCGAATTAGACTACTGGAAATAGGTAAAAATCGTGCTCAAAGATTCCGTTACATACATACAGCCCAAGCTAATAAAAGTGTGTTAAAAATTACATGGATTGATATTGTTCTAGCCGCGAATACGTGGCTGTGCGCAATGAGGAGAACGGCTACTACATCTGTCAGCTGCTGCAGCACGTGTACCGGGACTCGGGCATCATTCGCGTGCGCTGGCTCTCACAGGTCTCCTCCAACTCCACCGGCGACGTCTACAAGCCCGACTACTGCGATGAGATAGGTACGTGAGGGGGGGATGGTGTTTAGCCTCTTTATAGCTAAATCGCTGAATCGATTGAGATGAAATTTCGTAAGACACTACAACACGATACAAGCCCGACTATTGTGATGAGAAAGGTACGTGAGGGGGGGGGGATGGTATTTAGCCTCTTTATATTATCTAAACTGCTGAACCGCTGATTGAGATGAAATTTTGTATGGAGACACTTTTGGTCCCGGGAAAGAACCTAGACTCTGATAAGAAAAAAAAACTAATTGTCATTGCCATAATTCCAGACACGGGCTGCCTCATGACAACTTTAGAGATGCGTCGCGCGACGGGCGGCGGGCTGGTGCTGCGGGCGAGCGAGCGGGCGCGCGTGCGCTCCATCCTGCAGCGCGCGCTCGACGCAGCCGCCGCCGGCACCACGCAGCTCGATGTCAGCGAGGAGCACCCCGACGGACGTGAGTGTTACACCGTGTGTTACGGGCTGGTGCTGATCGCGAACACGTCACGTCCAAAATGAAGAACACAAATAGTTCTTCATTTTCGCCATAGTTGCAATGATGGTTCCAATTATGGTCATAATTCATAAATGTTTATACTAGCTGAAAAATCACAAGATATAAAAGGTGTGGCATATAAAAATATATTTTGTGTACAGTGGACGTGACGCTGGTGACGGACCCATCCCAGCTGGAGCGCAAGTCCCGTAAGCGCACCAGCACCAAGCCCTCGCCCAACAAGGACGCTGCTGCTAAGGATTCTGAGGTCAGTATAATCTTGAATGAAGGCTATCTAAAGGTATCAAAATTCAAAAGCAGAGCCAGAGCATACTTGTACTGTCAGAGAAGTTGAACCGTAATCAAATGTCTGTTACAATCTGTTGGATGAATAGATACCGCATGTGTATGTACTTCGCGTGCCATATCGCGCTCCCAAACGACGAGCAATGCTCGTCTTTCGAAAGTCTGTGCCTGTAGACTAGTGGCGAAACGCTAATAACGCTATGTTCCTGTAACTAAAGCTCGGATAGAGAAATTTAAATTAAACTGGTGCTCGCTAATGCCTATCGACTTTCGTAATAAAGATCCTAATGAGTCTTACTGCCATTTTTTTAATAAATTCAGCAAAATATTTAGTAGCGTATTTACACCTAGATCGTTTACAGTGACGGATAGACCTAGTTTTAGTGAGTGGGCGACAGTAGGTATACACAAAAGCCGACAAAGACTCTATGATATGTACAGTGAAAAGCAGTATAATTTTAGTGAAGATCTTAAAGATAAAATTAAAAATTACTCAAAAATTTTTAGGAAAGTCTGCCAAAAGGCAAAAGCAAACTTTATTGCCGATAAGATTAAAAATAGTAAAAACATTGTTAAAACAACATGGAAAATTATTAATGATGAAATTGGAAGAACTCGAAATTTCAATACTGACTTTAAATTAAAAATTAATGACAATATTATTAAGAATGAAGTAAAAGTTGCCCAAGAGTTTGAAAATTTTTTTACCAATATCCCAGTCACCCTTACTAGATCATTAAGCTCTTCACAAGACATAGCAGAGTCGTTACTAAAAAAAAAATGTACCTATTTGTGAAACTAGTTTCAGCTTTAAACGCGTAAATGAACATGATATTATCAAAGCTTTTAAAATGTTAAATGTAAAAAAAGCTACAGATCTCTGGGGTATATCTACATATATCTTGAAACCACTTATAGACGAGGTTGCTTGTGAATTAGCTGACATATTTAATGAATGCATTGATTGTGGAGTATTCCCAGACCTGATGAAATGCAGCAAACTAATTCCACTCTTCAAATCTGGCGAATCAACCGATCCTAATAACTTCAGACCTATATCAGTTTTGCCTGTATTCAGTAAAATCTTTGAAAAAATAATGTTAAATCAATTAATATATCATTTTAATACGAATAAATTATTACATCGAAAACAATTTGGTTTTACCAATGGAAAATCTACTACTGATGCTGGTATAGAATTACTATCGTACATTTATGAAGCGTGGGAGGAGTCACATGACGCCTTGGCAATTTTTTGTGACTTATCTAAGGCATTCGACTGCGTACATCATGGAACATTAATAAAAAAATTGCATCATTACGGAATTAGAGATAAATCGTTGGATTTATTGAGTTCATATTTGAGCGACAGGGTCCAGAGAGTCGATATTAATGGCAAGCGATCTTCAGGGGCCTCGGTTTCAATTGGTGTGCCTCAAGGATCTATTCTCGGTCCTTACCTTTTTTTAATATATATTAATGACCTGCCCTACATGATAAAAGGTAATGAAATTGTTCTATTTGCTGACGACACGTCACTTGTATTTAAACTTAACCGGCGGGCTCTAAATTTTGATAAAATAAATAATGCAATCGCGAATGTTGTCCATTGGTTCAATTCTAATAACCTATTGCTTAATGAACGCAAAACAAAGTGTATAAGATTTTCTCTTCCAAACGTTAAAAAAACAACAACAGATATTAAAATAAAGGGCCAAAATTTGGATCCCGTTGAATCGACAGTGTTTCTGGGTGTCACTTTGGATAGCAAGCTTCAATGGGATCAACACATAGATAGTCTCTCAAAAAAACTTAGTTCTGCGGCATTCGCTGTAAAGAAAGTACGCTACATTACTGATGAAGCCACTTCTAGACTGGTGTATTTCAGCTACTTCCATAGCATTATGTCGTATGGCATAATGTTGTGGGGATGTGCTGGTGAAGGACGTTTAAATTCTATTTTTGTGCTGCAGAAGAGAGCGATTCGTGCTATCTATAGGATGAGCCCCAGAGAATCCTTGCGTGAAAAATTCAAAGAAATTAATATATTGACATTGCCATGTCAATATATTTTTGAAGTATTATTGTATACCCATAAAAATATTATGATGTTCCCTAAAAAAAGTGACACACATAATATAAATACTAGAAATAGATACAAGCTGACGGTTCCTACTTTTAGACTTCATAAGGTCAATGTTTCTTTTAAGGGGCAATGTATACGTTTATATAATAAAATTCCTAAAGATTTACAACAGCTCTCACTTAATAAATTCAAAAGAATAATAAAAAGGCAACTCCAAAAAAAAGCCTATTATAAAATTTCAGATTATGTACAGGATAAAAATGCTTGGATTTTGGAATGCTAAACTTTGACATGTGTTTTTTTTTACAATGACGAATTGATGTATTTTAATTATTTAATTTATTTATTTATGAAATGGACCCGATGTTATAAAATGATTATTTTGACATTTTTGTGATTTTGTTAATTTTATTTATTGTTTATATATATTTTTTAATTTTGTGATTTTGACATGTCCAAATTTTGTATATACAAATAATGGAATAAATAATTTTTGACTATTGACTATTGACTATTGACTAACGCTAACGCTAACTCTAGCGTTACAAAATGTATGCGATTTGACATAAGTCATCGCTTCGCTAGCGAATACTAATGTCAAATCCCATACATTTTGTAACGTTAGCGTTAGCGTTTTGCCACTTGTCTACAGGCACTGTTCTTTAGTCTGCTATCGGAATCGGACGTCAATCGGAATTTTAAAAATGCCTAAATGCCTAAAAGTGCCGTATTGAGCTGTAGAAATTCAAATAGAAACGTTGGCCTGGATAATGGGCTCTTTTCTTATCGGTACGTCACAGTAGCTATAAAAAAGTGGCACGCTCGTTTTCATACAAACGGAGCGACATGCGGTATCTATCTTGATCTATGTCTGTGGATGAAACAAAAGGTAAGCCTACGCGCATTGTATGATATGTTAACAGTTAACAGATTTTTTATAATATGTTAACTACAGTACTCCAATCGTGTACCTCTTCTACGATATTCTGAAATCGCACCCAGTATAATAATAAATAGTCCTGCGTTCCATTTAATGTGAAAAACGATCAAAATGCTTAAAATAGGAGGCATTTTGAGCGTTTTGATCGTTTTTAACATCAAATGGAACGCGGGTACGTATAAACAGACTAACATTATTTTCCACACCAGGAAGAGTCGACGCCCGCCAAAAAATCACGATCACGGAGCTCAAAGGGAAAAACGAAATCCCCCAAAAAGGGCAGAAAATCGGCAGGTAGTACGCCCCTAGTGGCGAGCACAAGCAAGGTAGGCATTGTACAACGGATATATAGAAATGTACGTATCCGCATTCATCCACTTACATTGACGTGTGAGAGTGCTGTGCGCGTGACTTGTCTGTTTGGGGTTGCCATAGATTACAAAGTGTTGCCATATAAAAAAATGTTTTGAAATATAAAACTGAAGACCCTAAAATTTGGTTTTTATGGTGAAGTTCTCATGGATGGAAGAGTGTTTATCGAGGATGATTTTTATATATTATGTAGTTTTGAGCGATTAAATTTGTCATTTGGCAGCAACAAATTGTTAAATCAATTTTATAAAGCCAGAAAAATTATAGCCATGTTTATAATTTACCCAGACAGACAAGAGCATGGAATGTATATGTTGAGTATCTGTAGTTGTTCAATACCCTCAGTACGCTTATATCAGCCACGAAGATTTGAGTGTGAAGAGATGATCCTTCTAACAAGAGCTAACAGTGCCAACCAATAACCACAGTAATAAAAGTTATTATATTTAGAGCCTGTTACAGCACTTCCTGATAAAGTGCCGGATAGGCTATTCACAACTTTTTTGACAGATTCTCCATACTCGATCTGTCAAGTTAATTGGTGGAAAGCCTATTCGGCACTTATCAGGAAGTGGTGAAGCCCTTATTGGCTGTCAAATGGCTTTTCGAAAATATCTGACGACAGCAATATGGATTAGTGTAAACTTGGAGGAAATGTTTTTATGATTACAGGGTGCTTAAATAATCGGCCAAGTGCGAGTCGGAATCGCGCACGAAGGGTTCCGTACCATTATAGAGCAAAATTAGGCCATAAATTGTGTTTTTTGTATGGGAGCCCCCCTTAATTTTTTATTTTATTTTAATATTATTAATAAATATTAAAGTACACATATAACTAAGGATTTTGTGAAAAATTCAAGTACCTACCTGTTGCCATTTTTGATATAGAGCAAAAAAGGCCAAAAAAATCACGTTTGTTGTATGGGAGCCCCCCTTAAATATTTATTTTATTTTATTTTTAGTATTTGTTGTCATAGCGGCAACAGATAATACATAATCTGTGAAAATATAAAATCTCTAGCTATTACCGTTCTTGAGTTACAAGCCTGGAGACAGCAAAAAAGGCCAAAAAAATCACGTTTGTTGCATGGGAGCCCCCCTTAAATATTCATTTTATTTTTAGTATTTGTTGTTATAGCGGCAACAGATATACATAATCTGTGAAAATATCAAATCTCTAGCTATTACCGTTCTTGAGTTACAGCCTGGAGACAGACAGACAGACGGACAGACGGACAGACAACGAAGTCTTAGTAATAGGGTCCCGTTTTTACCCTTTGGGTACGGAACCCTAAAAAGTGCCTTACATTCACCAGAAACCATGTATGCTATCAACTTATCACTTATCAGTTTTTAGCAACTCGAGCACCTTTTTATTGGTCATGTTAATGATAATGACATGATGATGTAAATCTACTTTCTCTAATCTAATGATCATCTATTCTATGTGATTCCAACAGCGTACAGTGGGTAGCGAGCATAGCATGTTTATTCTAAAAGGTTCTATACAGTACTATTGCTACTTTGGGTCAGGTACAATTTATTTTTTATTCATGAATCCTCATGGTGCATTCGTTTCTCATACACTTGTTTTCGTATTCGCAATTTGTCATTTGCCGAAAATTTTAAATTAAAGAAAAAAATATACTAAGTACCTATACACTTTTTACCGTTGATACAAAGCCAAAAAATATACATTGGGCATGCAAAAACATAGTGTGATAACTGATAAGTATTAGGAAATATGCATGAAATCTATTAGGTACTTAATTATTATAAAGCGGTATTTACAAAATAATAATACTGCTGTAAAAGTTGCAGATAGACATTAGAAGTAGAGAACTAAATTCAGTCATACTCATCAAATCATTCCCGCTTTTGTGTTCCGAGTGATTTCAGTTTTTATTCTTTATGCTTTTTTCTTCTTATTATTTTGCTCCTTCCATATTTTATTATTCTTTTATATGTGCCACTAGAATTTCTTTTATTTCTATTAGATTTAAAAAACTTATTTTCAGAACAACAGAAGAAATCCTGCAAATTATTTCAAAGTACTTTTTCAAATACTTTTATATTTTACTGAAGGAAATAAAAGAAGTTATAGTGTCAACCGTAAATATAACTTTAATATTATTTAATTATATTAATGGGTTGTGTGTTTTTGTTGAAATATAGCTTCTTGACAAAACAATTAATATGTGATTGTTTTCAGACGGCAACAACGGTGACCGATACACCCAAGAATAAGGATAAGAAAAAGGGTGCGGATAAAAAGGAAACTCCCACACCCACGGTGACTAAGGGACGGCGGTCTACCAGAGGTGAATAAACATTTGTTGTAACTTTACTTACAGCAGTAACTACTAGTACTCAACTCAACAAACATTAAAGGTGAGACCGCATTAGGTGTAACTATATACTGCAGTGGGGCGACGTGACTACTAATATTCTTTATATAAAATCGTGTGAGCACCAGTAAGGCTGTGCTACACAAAATGTCAATACTATGGGACGTGTAGTGTATCGTCCCGCTGCAGCGTAGTGCGGTTTCGCCTTTAAGCTGGCCATTCGATTTCTTAAGGTGACGCCATGTTAAAGTGAAAAACCGTGTTGGATGTGTTTGAGATTGCTTGTTTTCTATGCGAGGCTGGCCCGGCCTCTCATAGAAAACAAGCAATGGAACAGCAAAAAATTGAAAGGGCGTAGCGACAAAATGGTTTTTGTCGCGTAATTTAAAAACCATAAATACATTTCATATAAGCTATGGACAAATTAAAGTGTATACTAGAACCAATTTATGTACAAATTTTGGAAGCTTATATCACTCTCCTCTGTTGGCAAAATAGGAATCCCTTTTTTTACACAGGTTTTGACGTGAACTTTACACATTTTCTGGATTGATTGCTACCCACTCGACTGTGTAGAAAAGTGAGTTTTTGAACGAAGTTCCTTATCGCGCGTTGCGAAAGGGGGCTAGACGATTTTTTTTTGCTATAGTTGTAAGCCGTGCAGCGTGCGCCTTTCTCTGTCTCTCTCTCTCATAGAAAGCAACTTCGTTCCATCCCGGTGTCCCTTGACACCTCTCAAGGTTTTTCTAATAGTTTTGTTGCTCAATTTGTTTTTATTTGTACAATATTATGTAATTTTCAGATACGAAATCGACGCCCTTGTCGCCGGAGCCCTCCACGTCGACCGGCAAAGGCACCCGCTCCGCCAAAAAGAAATAATATACGCCGCGATAGTGTACTTCAACGGACATTAACCATTCACAAAATATGCCATTGAATTGAGAGATAAGTATTTTTATACATGTTTTCTGAACGAAATTTTAAAATTAGAACATTACTTGTATCTGCAGGCGTAGCATGGTCACCATAAAAGCGGTTTCTTTCTATGGAAGAATAGACTAAGTGACAGTTAGACAATGGAAATCCACTGTTTTGTCGATAAAATCTGTCAGTATGTCGATATTTCTACTGTTGTTATGCTAAGCCTACTGGTTCACAAAAAAGTTTACATATCATGGTCCCGGCCACGAAAAAAAAAACTTTGTCTTTTGAAATTGGAATGTTTTTTTCTTCTTTATTCAATGGCATCGATTATTTTTAAATGCATGTTTTGGTTGACGGCGTAATTATTATTTTTGTCGATCGACCGATGTCTTGTGACGGCCGAGTACGTAGCGATAGCACAATACTGTCGAGAGAGCGTCGATAGATTATTCAGACATTGTTTGGGATTTTACAATAATTTTATTATGGAAGTTCACTGAAACGAAAAGAAATGCGACGGCAGACGATGCATACAGATACAAAATTGAAAGTTTTAATTTTGTAAGTATTGTTCTTTGGGTATCGCTATGCCGGATTTTAATTTTTGAACAATGTAAGAATTAAATAATTGAGTAGCCTTAGTATATAGTTTTAAGGCGCTGAGCAAAAATCTCTTGTTTTATGTTTTAAAAGTTGAAATGAAGTTGTTTTATAGAGTATCTAAATAAACAATGATAATATTTCATATGTATTTATTATTTTACTGTACATGGTTGTACATATTATTTTTATTTACATAACTATGAAAGACAAGTTATTTTAACAATTTCAAAGTGAATGTTTTTATTATTTATGTATTTATTATTTTAGTTGTTGACTGGAATTATAACGTAGTCTATCGACGCTCTTGTAACTTTAGAGATACTAGATAATATGTTATTTTTGAACCCATTTATTGTTTTTAATAGTTTTGATAAGGCTCAAATACGGAGATCGTCAATTGTTGTATTGCGGCGGTTGTTGCGGTTTATACATCACACGGCGACTAACGTACTATCACTTCAATGTACATATGTAGCGCACTACTTTTTAACATATTGACATGCCTCAGATTGAGGAAAACGCTGGCCTTAGAGATATTTGGAAGAAACGAAATTTATATTAAGTTTTTGTAATAAATTGAGATTAGCGATATAAAAAGTGGTTTGGTTTATCAAAAATGTAGTATTTTGGAACACATTTAGCTATCTCTACGGCCAGCTAGTAATTATAAGGCAGTTTACAATGTTTTACATACTGTGGTGTTTTGCCCGTAAAGTAAGCAATAGCTAAGTCTCATTCGGTGTAAGTTATAAATTCTAAAGCTAAATATGCATGTCGATTGGCAGTGGTGTTACAGAGGTGTTACTGTGTATTAGTACAAACGACCGCGCTCGGGGTCGGACACGATTCGTCGTGTCGTTGTTTTGATACGGATTGCTTCTATTTAGATATTCTAAGCCCTAAGGTGTGAAATTCAAAATTGTTTACACTGAACATAATACACATGTGGATGAAGTACTGTACCTCGATTTTGCTATTATAATCCAACATTTCTTTCGATCTAACTCGGATTTTATGAAAACAGCAAAATATTCTCAAACGACAATATAATGCATACTAAACTACTAAAGTTTGACATTGCTAATTGTTTTGACTATGGGAATAAAGCTAGAAACAAATGATCGGACGTTTTCATCGGAAGCGGCTTGTTTCTATCTGGACCTGGTTAATACAGAATACACTAAACTGTGCACATTGTCTGACATTAAGTCGCGGACGCGACCATGAGCGTCCGGACGTCCGAACTGAATCTGTCTGGCCGGATATTTTTGCATCCGCAGACGGCCGCGGATGAACCGTGTACATTGCGCGAGTCGCGACTTAAGAAAACGTCCGATAATTTGTTTCTAGCTTTAACAAAGTGCACGGTTCATCCGCGGACGTCCACGGATGCAAAATAATCCGGATAGCGATTCAGTTCGGACGTCCGAAGTCCGAACGCTCAAGGTCGCGTGCGCGACTTATGTCAGACCATGTGCACAGTTTAGTGTATTTTGTATTAAGGTGACGCCATGTTAAAGTAAAAAAACGTGTTGGATGTGTTTTAGATTGCTTGTTTTCTATGCGAGGCTGGCCCGGCCGCTCATAGGAAACAAGCAATGGAACAGCAAAAAATTGAAAGCGCGTAGCGACATAATGGTTTTTGTCGCGTAATTTAAAAACCATAATAATACTCCCCACACCGGTTTCGGTGACGGTGGCCGGTTTCATTGAAACCAGGCCAGGTACGCAGGAGTAATTTTATAGTGCCCAAGTGTGTGCGCAGTACACAAGAGCACTCTCTATTCCTTTACTCTCATAACCCAGTGGGACGGCAGACCGACACGACCGGCGAGAGATCAGGCGCAGGACCGACTTTTTACATGCCCATCCGACGCATGGATCATCTTACTTGTCAGACAATCAGGTGATCAGCCTGCATTGTCCTAACCAAACTTGGAAATAACATGTTTCCAACGCGGGAATCGAACCCGCGACCTCCGAGTCAAGAGCGACGCTCTAGACCACTGGACCACGGAGGCGTTAATTTAAAAACCATAAATAAATTTCATATAAGCTATGGACAAATTAAAGTGTATACTAGAACCAATTTATGTACAAATTTTGGAAGCTTATATCGCTCTCCTCTGTTGGCAAAATAGGAATCCCTTTTTTTACAGAGGTCTTTTTGATTGATTATTCTGTGTTATAAAAGTTGACCAATCGTGTTATGCTATGGGTAATTCAAAGACAAAGACATGATGAATACTGACAGTTAACTTTAATTTCTTAGCCTTAGTCATTGCTGAGAAAAATGGACATCGCTACAGCCAAATTATCAAGGCGTCACCTTAACCAGGTCCAGATAGAAACAAGCCGCTTCCGATGTACGACGCTATAATTTGTTACCAGCTTTACGTTTTATGGTTTGATTACCAAGATTGCATTGAAACATTATAAATGTTGGAGTAAATAGCAGAGTCGTGGTGATCATCCGGACCAACCGGCTCGACTCTGCCCTCGTTTCCTAGGATTTTTTGAATCGGTCTAATGCAATTGTAAAATCATAGTAATACGTTGCGTATATAAGGTGTTGTGTTGTGGTGGGCGCGGGCCCCTGTGTGTGCGTTAGGAAATGTTAAGTACCTTAACGTAGGTGGTATTTTTAAATAGATTTAACTTACGGAGCATAAGTTTTAGAATATAAATGATTGTGTGCATATGTCGGCGGGCTACGGCGCCTCGCCCACGGTTACGATGGATTTAATATTTTAGCATTTTTACAACAAAGATATCAATCGAAGAGTACTATTGTAACAAAGTCCACAAAATTATATGCAATTGAAAAAATAAATATTAATAATTTAAGAGATCAGTTGTTTCCTTTAACCCATTTTCTGAGGTGTCCAAGCTAACTATAAACTTAATATGATTACCTTTATAGCTAATGGGCGTTTTTCGACTAGCCGGTCCGGCACAGGCCCTAGTGCCTGGGAGGCAAAAATGTATGGTTCGCTATTTCACTTACCGGCGCCGCACAGTGGATCGAAAATCGAGTTTCATGGACATAGGAACTCGAATTTCCAGATATCATTTTTTTGGGCTGAAATATCTTCTCCTAGTTGTTATTACATAGTAAAATGTTAAAAGACTCAACTACGTGTAATAATAAGGGAGTTATAATTTTTTTAAGAAATTTTTGTATGGAGCCGACAGGAAAAATGAACATCTCTGGAATCGCATGGTTGCCCGTTATATCCTTACACACTATTATAGTACTAATTATTACTCACATTTTGGCATATTTTATATTACGGCACCAAGTGCGATTTTTTTTCTAAAATTCGTCAGTTTAGAATATTTAGCCTATTTGTATTTGTTGCAAAAGTTTATGTTGTGGTTAAAGGAGGTATCTTTCATAATATTTTAATACCATAGGATCACATAATTGGCCAAGTGCGAGTCGGACTCGCGCACGAAGGGTTCCGTACCATTATAGAGCAAAGAAGGAGGGGTATTTCGTAGTTTGTACCCACTAATGTAGCACTTTGAGACATATACCAGATGAAAGGGCTTAAAAAGTTAAACGTTTTATTGTATGACGAAAAATCTCTAAACCATGGGAGAAAAAAGTTAATGAGGGTAGAAGGTAAGAAAAAATTACAAAAAATCACCCTGTATTATTGCATTAATTTATAGTGTTGCTGGTAAGGAATCATTTCTGGAAAGTAATCGTATATGGCAAACTTGAGGAAAGTGTTGTATTTTAGTATATTGTTTCATATTTCTAAGAAATGTATGGGAAAACAATAAAACCTTAAAAATTTTACCTTTCCTTCATTTTACCGTATACCTTACCTTAGAGAAATTGTTTATAATAAGCAGTACTAGTGATTGGTGCAATAATACAGGATGCTTTATTTTTTAAGAAATAAAAAAAACCTCCTTTATGATTGCACCATGCGCTAGTATTGCTAATTATAAACAATTTCTCCAAAGTGATATTAAAGAAAAAAACAGGCAAGGGTTCGACATTCAGCATTTTATTGTTTTCCCATACATTTCTCTGAAATATGAAGCAATATATTGAAATACAACACTTTCCTTGAGTTTGACATATATGATTACTTTCAGAAATCATTCCTTACTAGCAACACTACAAATTAATTCAATAATACAGAATGTTTTTTTCTTTTTCGGAAAAAATTAAACATCCTGTATTCCTGTATTATTGCAACATTCGCTAGTATGGTATATGGTAACATTTTTCCAAAGTAATTATATACGATAAAATTCAGGAAAGGTTAGATTTTTAAGGTTTTATTGTTTTTTTCATACATTTCGTAAAAATATGAAACATTATATTAAAATACAACACTTTCCTCAAGTTTGCCATATACGATTACTTTCCAGAAATGATTCCTTACCAGCAACACTATAAATTGATGCAATAATACAGGGTGATTTTTTGTGATTTTTTCTTACCTTCTACCCTCATTAACTTTTTTCTCCCATGGTTTAGAGATTTTTCGTCATACAATAAAACGTTCAACTTTTTAAGCCCTTTCATCTGGTATATGTCTCAAAGTGCTACATTAGTGGGTACAAACTACGAAATACCCCTCCTTCTTTGCTCTATAATGGTACGGAACCCTTCGTGCGCGAGTCCGACTCGCACTTGGCCAATTATGTGATCCTATGGTATTAAAATATAATGTTTATACCTCGTTTAACCACAACATAAACTTTTGCAACAAATACAAATAGGCTAAATATTCTAAACTTTGACGAATTTTAGAAAAAAAATCGCACTTGGTGCCGTAATATAAAATATGCCAAAATGTGAGTAATAATTAGTACTATAATAGTGTGTAAGGATATAACGGGCAACCATGCGATTCCAGAGATATGTTCATTTTTCCTGTCGGCTCCATACAAAAATTTCTTAAAAAAATTATAACTCCCTTATTATTACACGTAGTTGAGTCTTTTAACATTTTACTATGTAATAACAACTAGGAGAAGATATTTCAGCCCAAAAAAATGACATCTGGAAATTCGAGTTCCTATGTCCATGAAACTCGATTTTCGATCCACTGTGCGCCGGGGTAGCAAGCTTCCCACCCGGTGCGACAAATCTTGTTATGTACGAATTGTAGTCGTTGCCTATGTGTGCGTGTGTGCGCGGAGGTGCGTCAGTAGTGTACTGCTGCGGCCGCACATGCGTCTATCGTCACGTAGCTTCGTGCTATGAGACGATACCGGATACACGCAGATCTGCGTGTGTGACGATAGACGCATGTGCGGCCGCAGCATACCACTCACCGGCCAGTGGCCACCGCGCCGGCGTAAACCGGCAAGTGGAAAAACGAAACCCCAGCGCCGATGCCGGGCCGGCTAGTCGAAAAACGCCCATAGGTAAAAGTCTGCTTGTCTTTGTCTGGCCTATAGGGACCGTGCAGAGCGACGACACTGCCACAAGTGGCGAATAGCCGAAACTTTTACGAAAATTTTACTGTCAAGCTCTAGTGAAGCTACGGAAAATTAGAAGATTTCTTAACAAATTCTGAGTATTTTCAAGAATTGAAATGTATTGTTGTTCTTAATACATACAAGAAATATAAAGGCAAATCGAACGATGTAAAATTTTACTATTTTTCTGCCAAAATATTCACATGGCTTTGCTTATTGAAAAACGAAAGAAATGGATAAAAGGCGGTAAAAATATACGTAAGTATTTAAAAAGTTCCATGAGTGTTATGTGTAGACTAGTAAAAACACTAAATTTTGTAGATTATAACCGTAAATTCATTTTTTATGAACACAATATGAACATAACCTATAACCATTGCTTTCTTTCAGTAAACATCCAAACTGGCTTCCATCTTAATTGATATACATACATAGGCATTAGGCACCGCTCATTTAATTGGCATAAAGTTGCATCAAAAGTAAGGATAATTTGGAGAAGTCCTGCCAGGAATTCAACACTGAGGATAGTATTGAACTTGAACCATCTTGTCAAAGTGTTGGTTCTCAAAAGGATGATTCTTCAAGTAAGAAAAAGATTAGTAGTGCAGTCTTTGTGTGTTATTTAAAGAATACATACCTAAATGGTGTTTACACTTATGAGATCCAGACTGAAATTAGTTAAAAATAGTGACAGACAAAAGTTGTGAAGATGGTATCGATCGAATCGCAGAAGGTTGAAATAAAAGCATTTATTTTAGTGAACTTGTTTTATTTTATTAATCCACAAGCATTTTCAGTAATTAATATAAGTATTTTTGCATAGCTTCATTATTTTATTGCAATATTTATCAAGTTTTTACTTTCTATGCTGATGGATGATATTAATTACTTTTTCAGATATTTTCTTAGTTAACTAGATAAGCTTTATACATTTTTATTCACTCTTCCATTCTTTGTTTACGGGTAGAAAGTAGAAACCCTTAATATTATATTTAATATTATACAAATATACTTCTATATATATAAAAGAAAGTCGTGTTAGTTACTCCACTTATAACTCAAGAACGGATGAACCGATTTAGCTGAAAATTGGCAGGGAGGTAGTTTAGAGCCAGGAGAAGGACATAGGATACTTTTTATCCCGTTCGACAGCATTCCCGTGTGACTTGACATGAAACGTCAGTCACTATAAAACGTGGTATAACAAAAAGAATCAGATTTGGAATAACAAAACGCAAATGACAGCTATGTAATGACGTATGGATGACAATTTGATATTTGTAAGAAATCAATAATAAAACTATCTACTATATAAAAATAAGTCAGGTTTTCCTTGCTAACGCTATAACTCCAGAACGCACGAACCGATTTCGACGGTTTTGCATTCGTTGGAAAGGTCTCGGGCTCCGTGAGCTTTATAGAAAAAAATTCAGGAAAAACTTCAAGAGAAAAGCAGGAAAACAGGGAAAATCATTTTTCACATAAAGCGCCATCTCTGATACATAGCATGTACTACAGTGTGTGAGTATCCCTCACGAAAATAAGTAAGTACGTTTCATTTTAGGTAGATGGCACCGGTGCCCGATACATTAAATCAATCTTATTATCTATACCAAGTACTATTATATATTCTGTGTCTATACATACATATCATAAAATCGTAGAGGTAAAATTTTTGTACATTGAAAATAAACTTGAAAAAACGAGTCAGGGGCATGTAAGAAGTGTAATAGAACACATCTTAACTGTTTTTGAAATTTTTGTTTCTCTGTCTGTTTGTCTGTTTGTACAGGCTAATCTCGGAATCCGCTGGACCCATAGATAATACAGTATATAAAACTGAGATGGACCGATTTAAATGAAATTTGGCATGGTGATACCAGGTGATACCTTACATCGCCAGTCAACATCTTAGATACTTCTTTAACCGACTTCCAAAAAAGGAGGAGTTAATGTTTACTTTGCTGTTTGTGGTCCGATTGTCAAAATTCTTTTTTTTTTGTTGTGTAGATTGTAAACTTCAATTTCATACCATGTTTACAAAAAATCAGCCAAGTGCGAGTCGGACTCGCACACGAAGGGTTCGGAAAAATAGGCCAAAAATTGTGTTTTTTGTATGGGAGCCCGCTTAATTTTTTATTTTATTTAAATACCACACAACACAGAGGGAGCCGAGCGAGTGCAGCGAGCGTGCTGCGGTAGTAGGCGGCAAAATAAAAGGGGGGCTCGGGGGGCGCAGCCCCCCGCCAAAACAAAAGAAACACAATCTAGAAAGTCCAAAAGTAGGTTCGGTTAGGTTAGAACTTAGACCACAACACAGAGGGAGCCGAGCGAGTGCAGCGAGCGTGCTGCGGCAGCAGTCGGCAAAATAAAAGGGGGGCTCGGGGCGCGCAGCCCCCCGCCAAAACAAAAAGAAACACAATCTAGAAAGTCCAAAAGTAGGTTCGGTTAGGTTAGATCTTAGACCACAACACAGAGGGAGCCGAGCGAGTGCAGCGAGCGTGCTGCGGCAGCAGTCGGCAAAACAAAAGGGGGGCTCGGGGGGCGCAGCCTCCCGCCAAAACAAAAAGAAACACAATCCAGAAAGTCCAAAAGTAGGTTCGGCGGTTAGGTTAGAACTTAGACCACAACACAGAGGTAGCCGAGCGAGTGCAGCGAGCGTGCTGCGGCAGCAGTCGGCAAAATAAAAGGGGGGCTCGGGGGGCGCAGCCCCCCGCCAAAACAAAAAGAAACACAATCCAGAAAGTCCAAAAGTAGGTTCGGTTAGGTTAGAACTTAGACCACAACACAGAGGGAGCCGAGCGAGTGCAGCGAGCGTGCTGCGGCAGCAGTCGGCAAAACAAAAGGGGGGCTCGGGGGGCGCAGCCCCCCGCCAAAACAAAAAGAAACACAATCTAGAAAGTCCAAAAGTATGTTCGGTTAGGTTAGAACTTAGACCACAACACAGAGGGAGCCGAGCGAGTGCAGCGAGCGTGCTGCGGTAGTAGGCGGCCAAATAAAAGGGGGGCTCGGGGGGCGCAGCCCCCCGCTAAAACAAAAGAAACACAATCTAGAAAGTCCAAAAGTAGGTTCGGTTAGGTTAGAACTTAGACCACAACACAGAGGGAGCCGAGCGAGTGCAGCGAGCGTGCTGCGGCAGCAGTCGGCAAAATAAAAGGGGGGCTCGGGGGGCGCAGCCCCCCGCCAAAACAAAAGAAACACAATCCAGAAAGTCCAAAAGTAGGTTCGGCGGTTAGGTTAGAACTTAGACCACAACACAGAGGTAGCCGAGCGAGTGCAGCGAGCGTGCTGCGGCAGCAGTCGGCAAAGTAAAAGGGGGGCTCGGGGGGCGCAGCCCCCCGCCAAAACAAAAAGAATCACAATCCAGAAAGTCCAAAAGTAGGTTCGGTTAGGTTAGAACTTAGACCACAACACAGAGGGAGCCGAGCGAGTGCAGCGAGCGTGCTGCGGCAGCAGTCGGCAAAACAAAAGGGGGGCTCGGGGGGCGCAGCCCCCCGCCAAAACAAAAAGAAACACAATCTAGAAAGTCCAAAAGTAGGTTCGGTTAGGTTAGATCTTAGACCACAACACAGAGGGAGCCGAGCGAGTGCAGCGAGCATGCTGCGGCAGCAGTCGGCAAAACAAAAGGGGGGCTCGGGGGGCGCAGCCCCCCGCCAAAACAAAAAGAAACACAATCTAGAAAGTCCAAAAGTAGGTTCGGTTAGGTTAGAACTTAGACCACAACACAGAGGGAGCCGAGCGAGTGCAGTGAGCGTGCTGCGGCAGCAGTTGGGAAAACAAAAGGGGGGCTCGGGTGGCGCAGCCCCCCGCCAAAACAAAAAGAAACACAATCCAGAAAGTCCAAAAGTAGGTTCGGTTAGGTTAGAACTTAGACCACAACACAGAGGGAGCCGAGCGAGTGCAGCGAGCGTGCTGCAGTAGTAGTCGGCAAAATAAAAGGGGGGCTCGGGGGGCGCAGCCCTCCGCCAAAACAAAAGAAAGACAACCCAGAAAGTCCAAAAGTAGGTTCGGTTAGGTTAGAACTTGGACCACAACACAGAGGGAGCCGAGCGCGCGCAGCGAGCGTGCTGCGGTAGCAGTCGGTAAAATAAAAGGGGGGCTCGGGGAGCACGGCAGCCCCCCACCAAAACAAAAAGAAACACAATCCAGAAAGTCCAAAAGTAGGTTCGGTTAGGTTAGAACTTAGACCACAACACAGAGGGAGCCGAGCGAGTGCAGCGAGCGTGCTGCGGCAGCAGTCGGGAAAACAAAAAGAAACACAATCCACAAAGTCCAAAAGTAGGTTCGGTTAGGTTAGAACTTAGACTACAACACAGAGGGAACCGAGCGCGCGCAGCGAGCGTGCTGCGGCAGCAGCCGGCGACCTTCACAAAACACGCTACAGGTTACGTTAAAGGCGTTAAAAAGGCGACCAAAAGACTGACCGGCTCCCATTTTGAGTGCCGGCATCGGCAGCCGTTGTTTTAAATCTCAGCAGCCGACAGTATACTTACCGCCGGTTCCCAATACTGCTATTTTTGGGAGCCGGCGCCGGCAGCGGAGGCACTCCCTTTATGTTATTATATAAAAAAGATCTTGATTAAAAATTCGTTGATGGGTATTCAATTTTCTATTTATCTCGATTATAATCTATACTTAAAATAAAACTGTTAAAATGTGAATTCTGTACATTAAAGAAATTTAAAAAATAATAAGCGGGGGGTGTCACTACATCGCTATAGAAGCCAAAAATGTGGTTAGTTTTTTGTTTGTCTGTCTGTCTGTCTGTATGTTTGTTCCACTATCACACGAAAACTACTGATCCGATTTGAATGCGGTTTTCGCAGATATATTTGTCTTCTTCCAACTTAACATCTGGTGTATAAACTTTTTTTCCCCCACCCCTCTAAGGGGACGAAAGAGGGGTCAGATTTTGTATCAAATTTTTTTCTTGAACACGAAAACTACTGATCCGATTTGCATACGGTTTTCGCAGATATATTTGTCTTCTTCTAACTCAACATCTGGTGTATAAAAATTCCCCCTCCCACTCCTCTAAGGGGACCAAAGAGGGGGTCAGATTTTGTATTAAACTTTTTTCTTGGACTTATTTCATAATAATAACAGTGTTTTCCAACTTAACATCTGTTGATAAAATCCCCCCCCCCCTTCCCCCTCCGACCCCTCTTAGGGGACAAAAGAGGGGTAAGATTTTGTACTGATGAAGTAGAAATACTTTAAATGGCAAAACAACGTTTGCCGGGACAGCTAGTAATATTATAAATGCGAAAGTGTGTCTGTCTGTTAGCACTTCACGCCCAAACCGCTAAACCAATTTTGCTGAAATTTGGTATGGATTTACTTTGAGCCCCGGGAAAGGACATAGGATACTTTTTATCCCGGGAAAATGTACGGTTCTCGCGCGATAAATTATTTTTGGCGCAACGGAGTTGCGGGCGTCATCTAGTCTTTAACTTTAATATTTCGATCGCGGATTCTTGGAAATCTGTCGTTGTTCTCGCGGCCGCATGTGGCCACTTGGGAGTGTAAGTATTATATCATTTTATAGTGTAAAACATAAAAAACACTCATAAACTATCCAGGGTCAAGGAGAATGCGAAGTCAAAGTCACTCACAAGTTACGTCTTTTACTCGCATCGTGGCGCTGCTGTCGAATTACGACGCCCTCTATAGTTTCTGCACGGTCCCTAATAGGGACCGTGCAGAGCGACGACACTGCCACAAGTGGCGAATAGCCGAAACTTTTACTAAAATTTTACTGTCAAGCTCTAGTGAAGCTACGGAAAATTAGAAGATTTCTTCAAATTCTGAGTATTTTCAAGAATTGAAATGTATTGTTGTATTCCCGGATGTAAAAGAAATATAAAGGCAAATCGAACGATGTAAAATTTTACTATTTTTCTGCCAAAATATTCACATGGCTTTGCTTATTGAAAAACGAAAGAAATGGATAAAAGGCGGTAAAAATATACGTAAGTATTTAAAAAGTTCCATGAGTGTTAAGTGTAGATTAATAAAAACACTAAATTTTGTAGATTATAACCGTAAATTCATTTTTTATGAACACAATATGAACATAACCTATAACCATTGCTTTCTTTCAGTAAACATCCAAACTGGCTTCCATCTTAATTGATATACATACATAGGCACCGCTCATTTAATTGGCATAAAGTTGCATCAAAAGTAAGGATAATTTGGAGAAGTCCTGCCAGGAATTCAACACTGAGGATAGTATTGAACTTGAACCATCTTGTCAAAGTGTTGGTTCTCAAAAGGATGATTCTTCAAGTAAGAAAAAGATTAGTAGTGCAGTCTTTGTGTGTTATTTAAAGAATACATACCTAAATGGTGTTTACACTTATGAGATCCAGACTGAAATTAGTTAAAAATAGTGACAGACAAAAGTTGTGAAGATGGTATCGATCGAATCGCAGAAGGTTGAAATAAAAGCATTTATTTTAGTGAACTTGTTTTATTTTATTAATCCACAAGCATTTTCAGTAATTAATATAAGTATTTTTGCGTAGCTTCATTATTTTATTGCAATATTTATCAAGTTTTTACTTTCTATGCTGACGGATGCTATTAATTACTTTTTCAGATATTTTCTTAGTTAACTAGATAAGCTTTATACATTTTTATTCACTCTTCCATTCTTTGTTTACGGGTAGAAAGTAGAAACCCTTAATATTATATTTAATATTATAAAAATATACTTAATATTATAAATGCGAAAGTGTGTCTGTCTGTTAGTACTTCACGCCCAAACCGCTAAACCAATTTTGCTGAAATTCTGTACGGATTTACTTTGAGCCCCGGGAAAGGACATAGGATACTTTTTATCCCGGGAAAATGTACGGTTCTCGCGCGATAAATGATTTTTGGCGCAACGGAGTTGCGGGCGTCATCTAGTCTTTAACTTTAATATTTCGATCGCGGATTCTTGGAAATCTGTCGTTGTTCTCGCGGCCGCATGTGGCCACTTGGGAGTGTAAGTATTATATCATTTTATATTGTAAAACATAAAAAAACACTCATAAACTAGCCAGGGTCAAGGAGAATGCAAAGTCAAAGTCACTCACAAGTTACGTCTTTTACTCGCATCGTGGCGCTGCTGTCGAATTACGACGCCCTCTATAGTTTCTGCACGGTCCCTATACACGCAGATCGTAGTGCGAAGCACTACACATGTGCGGCCGCAGCATAAGTGTATGGGGTAGGGCAGTCATGGTACTCAACCTTTTTTATACGGGCCACAAACACGTTTTGTTCTTGGTGTCGAGGCAGGGCCCGACGCTACCATAATAATTATGTGCAATGCACACGGGCGCCAAATCGCCATTTTTAGGGGCACCAAAACCAAGGACCCAAAAAATTTGGCTAAAGGGGCGCCAAAATCCATTTTTTGCACACAGGCGCCAGGAGTCCTTACGGGGGCCCTGTGTCGAGGGTCACAGTTAAAATATTGTTCCTCAAAATTAGTGATTTAAAAGTGAAACAATTTTCACGACTTTCAGTACGACTGCATATTTTGAGGTGCTTTGAATAAGTCGAATGGACTTAAATACGGATTATAAAAGGATTATAATATCACACATAATAGGTAAAAAATTATACAAAAACTGTGTTTTTAAACTTTTATTCTTAAATCTATGTTTACGAGACCTCCATCGCTGCGGCAGCAGTCTCTTCCGTGTATTTGCCCTTGTCGAGACCCAGAGCCGCCCGTCTGCCCTTCGCTCTGCGGTCGAGGATGGCCTTACGGTCCTTGTTCATCTTTAGTTTGACAATCACGCACTGTAAAACAACATGATGTTACTAGGAGTAGTAGCGATCATCTGGTATCGCAGATGGTGTTAGCATTCAGAGCCATGGAAGTGTATCTGCATGAGCAGTGCCAGTCACACCTCTGTCGAGACGTCAGTGTGATTGTAACAAAGTCTATGTCGCATGTTTATCATCATTGGAAATTGGATTATTTTATATTTGAGTTTTTTTTGTTTTTAATACTATTAAATGGCAGTAGCCAAATATCAAAGTTTATTCAAATCTATTTCTAACAGTTTACAAGTGTTTAAATATTAACTTTATTTTATTTTCAGTATTTGTTGTTATAGCGGCAACAGATATACACAATCTGTGAAAATTTTAGAAGTCTAGCTATTGCGGTTCATGAGTTACAGCCTGGAGACAGACAGACAAGACGGACGGACAGACGGACAGACAACGAAGTCTTAGTAATGGGGTCCCGTTTTTACCCTTTGGGTACGGAACCTTAAAAAAGGATAAAAATTGCCACTTTTACAAGTTTAATAATATCATTAGGTATAATATACTTAAAAAAGTTAATGAAGTCTAGGATATTTAGTATTTACTATATTATATTGACTTCTTAGATATAACATGACGGTCAAGTATTTTCTTTAATGCATCTCAAGCCCCATACGAGCACCGGTGATCACGACAATAGAATACAATGGCATTTCCGAGAATTTCTGCTCGATGGATCAAAGACATGCATGTTAGTTTGCTACCTATTCAGCTGTAGTCCTTTTAGAAATGTCATTTAGTTGCACAAAGTTTTCTGTCAGAGGCGTTAGAAAAGGACAATGTATTGTATGGCTATAAACAGTGCCCTATAATCCCTCGATCGTGGAAAAACGAGACACAATAGATTTCTATTGTTATCACGGTTGCCCGGTCAACGCTTGGGGCTTGGAGCATTAATTTAATTAGTAAAATAGCTAACTATAATACTATAAGTAAAATACATAACTTGTAATAACATTTAAATACTAAACACATACCTTTGAGGGGTGAATGCCGACGTATGCGGTGGCTCCATTGGCCTTCTCACGCTGGATCCTCTCAATGTACACAACAAACTTCTTCCTGTACACCTGGACTACTTTGCCCACCTGCTGGCCTTTGTAGTGGCCACGGACAACCTTAAAAATGGTCAAGACTATTATACATAAGGATGTCGACAAGTTTTACTGCACAATTTATTGGTCTAGCTAACTATAATCATCTTAATTGTATGTATTCTGATTTCTGGTGTATTCAATCAAATAAAGGACTGTAGATCATAACAAAAATATTAACTAAAACTGCACAAAGTTTATTAAGCAGCATTCTTTATTAATGGAATTTAGTTTGAATGTTTGGATGAGGTTATGTTTGAGCAAAACAATCAGAGCCAAGTCTTGAACCATGGTGCAGAACTGCTGGCACTTTCAGGGCTCGCCAAAGAAAACCTTTGGTTTGCCTATCCGGTGCTAGCGACTGTCTGCAGTCTGTGAATGGTTTGAATCATCATTTTGTTTTGCAAAAACCCCCACGTGAAGTATTGTTTGGGGATGTTATAGATGATATTGTGAGTAATAATTACCTGGACCTCGTCGTCTTTGCGGATTGGCATAGATTTTACATTGAATTTCTGTCTCAGCTCTTTGGATAGGGGAGCGGACATAAGCACTCTTCTGATGTGTGAAGGCGCACTGAAATGACGCTTCCTGTTCTTCCTCCTCGAGGACGTTACCAGTTTATTGTACTTCATCCTGGCTGTCTTTGCTGGAAATCCAAAATAACTTGTTTTAATTCACTGTACCAAAAACATTAGGTTACCCAGTGCGCGTTAAACGTCAATCTGCCGAAGCAAATTTTGAGAGCTTCACACGAGTTTGTGGAGGAAATATTCATTGAAACGGACGCACTATTTGTAGTTGAATTAAATATAAATGAACAATTTGTTGACTGAGTTACACAAATGTAGATTTTTACGGATAAATTCACGTACCCGAACGACACGGCAAAAGTTCAAGTCAAAAAGACAAATTGACAACAGATAAAATTTGAAGTCCATGATAAAGTGTTGCCATAAATAATTAGCTGTCATTTTATGAAACACGACTTTTTATGTCGCCGCGACTTTCTTGAGGAACATAATATAACTATAATAATTCATTTTATTGCAAAGAAAGTAAAAGTAGGAAAATGGATGCTAGAAAAGACCATGAAATACGCTATTCAATCGAGGTCTAGTCGTATTTTTTTTTTTTTTTTTTTTTTTTTTATTAAATAAGGGGGCAAACGAGCAAACGGGTCACCTGATGGTAAGCAACTACCGTCGCCCATGGACACTCGCAACATCCGAAGAGCTGCAGGTGCGTTGCCGGCCTTTTAAGAGGGAATACGCTCTTTTCTTGAAGGTTTGCAGGTCATATAGGTCCGGAAATACTGCTGGTGACAGTTCGTTCCAGAGTTTTACAGTGCGCGGCAGAAAGTTACGCGAAAATCGCACTGTGGAAGACTGCCACTCATCAAGGTGATGAGGATGGTATGTTTTTCGCGTGGGACGATGGCGAAAAGTTGCAGGTGGTATGATTCCGAACAATTCCTCAGAGCACTCCCCGTAATACAACCGATAGAGGATGCAGAGTGAAGCTACATCTCGGCGTAATTCCAAGGGGTCCAAGCTGTTCGAAACACTATGGCAGTCAACAATTCGAGCGGCCCTTCGTTGGATACGATCCAGAGGGAGCAGTTGGTATTTTGGCGCCCCTGCCCAGAGATGAGAACAATATTCCATGTGAGGCCGAACCTGCGCCTTGTAGAGTTGTAGGCGTTGGTCCGGACTGAAGTACTGTCTCGCTCTGTTAAGAACACCAAGCTTCTTCGAGGCTAACTTGGCCTTACCCTCTAGATGATATCGGAACTGGACTTCGCTCGATATGTTGACGCCAAGTATCTCAATGCTAGGGGAGATGGTTAAAGATGTGCCCTCGAAACGAGGATATATGACCATTGGTATTATAGCTTTAAGGCAGATTTACATTGAGTCAGCTGTTGCTGTCGTCAGTGTACTGGTAGTTGGTATTGTGCTGGATTATGGCAGTGCCAGATCAGCACTGACACGGCTGGCAGTGGACTAACGTCAGTAAGAGCCGTACCTACAACACGATCGGATCCAACCACCAACAGAAGTCACCTTGGTAGGGTTGGAACAAAAATCAACCGTGTAGACGTTTGTTTTTGGTTGACCAACCAAATAACCTTCAATTACCTTGGTAGTGAGCGTATCCCTCTACCAATGTCAAATACAGAACATTGAGTTGAAACGCGACCGTGTAGACACTAGACATGCGTTAGCATTCTCTATAGTTTGTGGTGTAGACGCTTGTTGGCGCTCAGTCTCCTTGTGAGTATAGTATTCGTTGGCTGATGGCCTCCTTGTGAGTAGGTATAGTATTCGTTGCTGTCTGCTGATGGCTAGTCGCGCATTGATCTTCGGCTGCGTTGCACGTGGTGTGTAGACTGTAGCGCTAGTAACTGAAAATGGCCGCACAGCCGGCGCGCAATGAATGCGAAATCTTGACTGAATTTTTAGAAAATATGTATAGGAATAATTGGCCAACGCTATCAGCTATGGGATATTGGCCGCGAGTGACTGTTCTGAAACGATTTTAAATGGGATAAAAAATATCATTAACAAAAAAGCGGCCAAGTGCGAGTTGGACTCGCCCATGAAGGGTTTCGCAGCAGCAATAAGGTTTATTTTTATGAAATTAAAAGGTTTTTTTATTTATTTTTATATTTCAGTCGATTTAATGAAATTTAGATTAAGGTTTACCATTTAAGACGTATAAAAAAACTACTGGCTAGATCTCGTTCAAACCAATTTTCGTTGGTAGTTTTTATAGTAATCTACATCATATATTTTTTTTAGAATTATCATGTCCCTACTTTAGAAATTAAAAGGGGGGGGACACACATTTTACCACTTTGGAAGAGTCTCACTCGCAAACTATTCAGGTTAGAAAAAAATGATATGAAAAACCTCAATATGATTTTTGGAGACTTATCCATAGATACCCCACACGCATAGGTTTTGTGGGATGGGTAAAAACTATGAAACTCGCGTCAGCTGGTCACGTGTGCTGATCGAAAAACCGTAAGACGGTTGGAGAGTAGTGTTGTAACATCGAAATCTATTAATCGAACAATCGACTGTTTTTTTTTCGATTGTCTATATTTTATAATCGATTGTAAGGGTGTCGATTAACAAAAAATGATTTTTAAAAAATCTATTTTCATATAAAATGGGTTAAAAAAATTACAACACAACGTTAATAATCAAGTTTTCACTTCTGCCAGCACTCCCGGAGTGCAACCCGTCTTTTTTTTTGTTTAATGGACTCTCCTAATGATACTGAAGCCCAGAAAAAAATTTGGCAGGAAGATTTAATTGCACACTGCTGCCTGCAGTAGGTAGGTGTAGGCCAGAGCTCAGAGTAGCGAAGTCTCAGTAGTAGGTACTTACTTTTTACCTTTTGCGTAAGGAACTCTAAAAGCAAACAAGGAACTTTAAAGACCTTTTAATTATAATCTTCTTGAACATTTGTTATAAACAGCTAATTAATTTATAAATAACCTCGTTTTCTGAAACGCCGTTCTTAACTCTCAAAGATTCTTTGCTGCAGCGCTCTTTGAGAAAAACTTTAAAATAATTACTATAACGATGTAAATTATATTTTATCAAATGTATATTAAATTGTTTTAAAGACATCAATTTTACAATTTATATATTATGGTGACGCCATGTTAAAGTAAAAAACCGTGTTGGATGTGTTTTAGATTGCTTGTTTTCTATGCGAGGTTGGCACACCGTTGCGCCAAAACTCGTTTATCGCGCGGGAACCGTACATTTTCCCGGGACAAAAAGTATCCTATGTCCTTTCCCTGAATTTAAAGTAGGTATCTACTATCTTTCTACCAAATATCAACAATATCGGTTCAGCGGTTTTGGCGTGAATAGGTGACAGACAGACACACTTTCGCATTTATAATATTAGTATGGATGTTGGTTTATGCAGCCAGTATGACTCCAAAATATTAATGTTACTCGACAACCGTTTATTTATTCGTAGCGTTTATTTACTAGATGACGCCCGCAATTTCGTTGCGAAAAAATGTACGGTTCCGGTTCATAAAGGGATTATGGCGCTACGGAGTTGGGGGCGTCATCTAGTACTTAAGGCGACGCCTTGATAATTTGGCTGTAGCGATGTCGATTTTTCTCAGCAATGACTAAAGCTAAGACTTTGAAGTTCACTGTCAGTATTCATCATGTCGTTGTCTTTGAATTACCCATAGCATAACACGATTGGTCAACTTTTATAACACAGAATAATCAATCAAAAATACCTCTGTAAAAAAGCGGCCAAGTGCGAGTTGGACTCGCCCATGGAGGGTTCCGCAGCAGCAATAAGGTTAATTTTTATGAAATTATATTATTTTTGATTTATTTTTATATTTCAGTCGATTTAATGAAATTTAGATTAAGGTTTACTATTTATGACGTATAAAAAAAAACTACTGGCTAGATCTCGTTCAAACCAATTTTCGTTGGTAGTTTTTATAGTAATATACATCATATATTTTTTTTAGAATTATCATGCCTCTACTTTAGAAATTAGAGGGGGGGGGGACACACATTTTTCCACTTTGGAAGAGTCTCTCTCGCAAACTATTCAGCTTACAAAATAATGATATGAGAAACCTCAATATGATTTTTGGAGACCTATCCATAGATACCACACACGCATAGGTTAGATGAAAAAATTTTTTTTTTGTTTCATTAAGTTTTACTATTTATGACGTATAAAAAAAAACTACTGGCTAGATCTCGTTCAAACCAATTTTCGTTGGTAGTTTTTATAGTAATATACATCATATATTTTTTTTAGAATTATCATGCCTCTACTTTAGAAATTAGAGGGGGGGGGACACACATTTTTCCACTTTGGAAGAGTCTCTCTCGCAAACTATTCAGGTTAGAAAAAAATGATATGAGAAACCTCAATATGATTTTTAGAGACCTATCCATAGATACCACACACGCATAGGTTAGATGAAAAAAATTTTTTTTTGTTTCAGTTGTACCTATGGGGACCCCTAAAATTTTTAATACTTTTTCCATTTTTGCATCAAAATCTTAATGCGGTTCACAGACTACATCTACTTACCAAGTTTCAATAGTACAGCTCTAATAGTTTCGGAGAAAAGTGGCTGTGACATACGGACAGACGGACAGACAGACAGACAGACAGACAGACAGACAGACAGACAGACAGACAGACAGACAGACAGACAGACATGACGAATCTATAAGGGTTCCTTTTTTGCCATTTTGGCTACGGAACCCTAAAAAAGGGATTCCTATTTTGCCAACAGAGGAGAGTGTCAATATAAGCTTCCAAAATTTGTACATAAATTGGTTCTAGCATGCACTTTAATTTGCCCATAGCATGAATTGTATTTATGGTTTTTAAATTACGCGACAAAAACCATTTTGTCGCTACGGCCTTTCCATTTTTTGCTGTTCCATTGCTTGTTTTCTATGAGAGGCCGGCCTCGCATAGAAAACAAGCAATCTAAAACACATCCAACACGGTCGTGGCGTCACATCACAGGCACGTCTCAGTGTCAAATATCAATATTAAAATTAGATAAAAACCTATTCGTAGACAAAATCTCATTAAAATCGGTTGAGCTTAGAGAAGTTCGCCCACGGACACTGTGAGTTGTGACGACACGAGAATTTTATGTATTAGGTGATTGTAGGCCACTTTATTTCTTCTACCCCATGTACGAAATCTGTCGGCCCCACTGATCTCTATTATACAAGTACGCTGGATAGCTGATACACACCTGCATTTTGTGCCTATTTGAAGCGGAATCAGCGCCCCCATTATTCGGGTAGAGAACTAAATTTGACGTAACCACAACCAATAACAACAGTTGTCATCACTAGTATTAGTTCCAAGTACTCTCACTACTGCTATCAGCGCCAATATGGCGGCTTTCAAACGTCATTTTAACGTCAGATTTAGTTCTCTACCCGAATAATGGGGGCGCTGATTCCGCTTCAAATAGGCACAAGAAATAGCTGTCATTTCAAAGGGTATCAGCTATCTAGCGTACTTGTATAATAGAGATCAGTGGTTGGCCCAAGGAACTTCTTTGGGTAGAAGTTCCTTGGGTTGGCCCCCTAGGACACTAGGCCGCGCCTAGGCCGCGGCTTTTATAAATCCGGGGCTGCCGTGAAGACAAGTTCTATAATTTGTATGGGATCGTAATTCGTAAGTATAAATTTTGCTATTTAGTGTGATATGAGCTTAAGTCAAAAAAAAAAACATTTGAAAAACATAACCCTTCTAGGCCGGTATAAATAGTCAGTACTTAAGATGCGACCCGCTCTCAAGACACGGTTCGGCTCTGTGATTGGTCCAAATTTTGACAGCCAACCAATCACAGAGCCTGAACCGTGTCTTGAGACCGAGATGCATCTTGAGTACTGACTATTTATACCGGCCCTAGTATAATAGCCGGGTTGAAAGGGAGAGTTTCAAAACGATACACAGTCATAAATAGTCATCTATACTATACATACCTATAATAAAACTGTAGAAATGAAAATTCTGTACATTAAAGATATTCAAAAAATAATAAGTAGGGGGTGTTACTACATCGTTGTAGAAGCCAAAAATGTGGTTAGTTTTTTGTCTGTCTGTCTGTATGTTTGTTCCAGCATCACACGAAAACTACTGATTCGATTTGAATGCGGTTTTCGCAGATATATTTGTCTTCTTCCAACCCAACATCTGGTGTATAAAATCCCATCTGATGTATAAAATATTTCCCCCCACCCCTCTTAGGGGACAAAAGAGGGGGTAAGATTTTGTATCAACTGATTGAAATAGAAACACTTTAAATGGCAAAACAACGTTTGCCGGGACATCTAGTGTAAACATAAAATGAAACTTAGGGTGAATTGCACCATGAGAAGCGTAGTTAAAGTTAAGGTTGAGGTTATCGTCAAATATGGCGACTTTTGCTAGGGATTTGACAGTTCATTTCAAATTTTGTTATGGTTAAAGCTAAAGTTATAGTTAAAGTAGGTTGATGCAACCCACTCTTAAACGGCTACTTAATAAACTTAAAAATCTTCTTTCTACACTTCGATATAAAAAGCAGACCAAAAAATCTTGGCACTTTTATTGCTATAAACTGTAGAAAATTTTACGCATATCGCATATCGCTATTGCAATGTGTACCTTATTATTATTACACATACAACTATGTATGTGTAATAACTATCAATTATATACTATTGAGATAACACTAATACTTCTTTATTTACGAGTCAGTAACAACTCAGTAATGACGGAAACAATACTAATAAGTAATAACCATAGAACTACAACGTTAATAACTAAGAATTATGATTCACTGTGCAGACGAGCGAAAACTAGGTATTGAACATTTTGTCTTGAGAATTCACAAGATGTACTCATAGTGACCATAGTAAAGTGTTAAAATTAAACAGAGCTTGATTAGTGAGCAAGAAAGCACGATCTGTACGAGTATGTCAAGAAACGCTTATTACATCGTCTGGCATTAAAAAAACTATTATTGCTGAGAGCTATTAGCATTTTGCATGTGGTTCCCAAGCAGGGTGGTGGTATACCATCCATTCATCCATTCCGACGGTATGTTCGCACCATGAATGGCCCAACATCCCCGTGACCTCTGTGCGCGACCCGGCTAGATGCGTGCGGGCTTGTAACGCATGTCCGAGTCTGCGCAGTGGCGTATTCGCCCGGGCAGTGAAGGGGCCGCCGTCGAGGGCGCCGCACGAGGGCCGCGAGTGATGTGACACGATGGCCAGCGCGCCCGAGCCCGCCACCGACAGACCATGGGCGAGGTTATAGGTGAGTCACCCCCGGTAGACCCCGAGGCTAAATCCCGGGGCTAAAATCCCGGAGATAAAACCCCCGTTCGCGTGACGCGCGATTTACGATTCGATACCGAGGTTTATCACTTTCCCCTGTATGTGTTTTCTAAGTGACGAAATAATCAATTTTACTTATACGTGATTTAAAACGTAGTGTGAATTTGTGCTTAAAATATGTTTGCGTAAAATACGTTCCATCATTTTATCGGATTCCTAAATAGGTACATTTGCCAATACAGATTTATTTGAATAACCAATAATACGTCACTTGTACTTCTAAAATTGCGTTCCTAACAGTAAAAGTGTGTTAAAACCTTTAGGTGTAAGAAATATTTAATATGTAAGATAAAATGGGTGAAATTATTAATTAAATAATACGTGATTATTTTAATAGCTTACAATTACTTAAATATCAACCTTTACTTACGTTATAGTACGTATCTGAAATGGTTACGGTATGTGTCTTAATTGAAATGTATTTAATGTTAAATTCTGGTTTCGCCCAAATCGTGTCGAAAGTTGTGGAGTGGAGAAAAACGCGATTCCCCGGGGAGACCGGGACTCAGAGAGAACGTGTACAACCCTGTCATTGGATTCTTGTAACTTTCAGCCGTTTGATTGGGTAGATTTATTCGGAATTATTGATATTTGATTAAAATAATCGGTAGTTGATGTTTTAAAGTTGTAGTTTACAACTTTAAAACATCGACTGAAACTTATATTTTTATTACGAGTTCTTAATTTGGAAGTTATAAAATAATGAAAAGTTATTAATTGATCAGTGAATTATTAAAATCTTCGACTAATTCATTATGTCTGAGAACGAAAACACTTTTGATTCCAAGAGTGTAGACGAAAGTGACAGGAACGATTTGGACTCAGCAGGCGAATCGATTTGTTATAGAAACGATGAACAATATAAAGTGAGAAGTTTATTAAGACGTGTCTCCTGTTTTAGGTGTTAATTATTTTGGAACAGTTTGTGAGAAAGTATTCTTAAGAATAATATATCTATTTTAACATAAAGCTAAGACGTACGAGTCAAATATTTTAGCTCAATATTTCAGCCAACGAACAGCAAATTAAGTTTATGAGCCAAAAAAGTAGGTTTATTAAGCCAGTAAAGATAACAGTAAAGTGGTTCTCACCAGAGCACTTTATTTCCAAGGAATCATCAATAAAAATGTTAAATAACTTTTTTTTAATTGGAATTTCACTAAGTGCCATAACTTTACAAGCCAGTACTAAATATTATATTTAATTTAGTAAGCCGGTTTAACAAGCTCGTCTTAATTAAATTGAGCGTTCCTCAGAGCTTACTTAATTTTGTACTTTGTGAAAATTTATTTAATAAACCACTAACAATATATTTGGTACTCGAATATTATGTAATGAACCACAAATGAAATAGTTTTTGTTTTATATAATATAATTTTGTTACATAGCAACATTGTGCAATTTAAATCTTATAAGTTATTATAACTACGATTAATGTTAGGTTGCTTCGAATTTTTCTTTCAAAGTTTTGTGAATATGATATAATATTTTAATATGAGATTTCAACACCAAACTGCTGATGAAACAAGACAATAGTTAACGTCCCACGGCGGGCTCCAGAGAATTGTGTTATGGACACTAAACCCACGTCAATGTAATGTTGACAATCCTGAGTGACATTTGTTTGTAGTATTTCCACTTTGAATTGAAATTAGTTGTAATGTTAATAGCGACGCCGCCGTGACATAATCATCACCTTTAATTGATCAGAGCAAAAAGCGTAATTAGAATCGTTTATTTTGAGGATAGCTAAGTTAATATTAGGTATTTTTTTATGAAACTGGTATGTTATTAATTATTATAGTGTGTTTTAGGAGCGCTTGGGCATATAGTTGCCTTCAGGCTCCATCTAGTTCTGAGATTAATCCGCCACTGATAATCATAACTAATCAAAATATTTTAAACCACGACTTAATAATTATTGTACCTCAAGATTTTAACTGCCTAGTAGGGAGTCAAAATCTTGGAGTCACCCGTTTTAGGGTTCTGTATAATCAACGAGTCCTCGTTGACTACGGAACCCTAAAACGGAACTCCCACCAGCAGATTTTTTGTATATTAATAGGTTAGTTAAATATATTTTAAGAGTAATATTATTGTCCTACAAATAGAACAATTCATATTTTAGAACCATCAAATCAAAATATTAAATCCTTTCTATCTCTGTTAGCTACCACTTTTGAGAATTTTTGGCAGAGGAAATTGTTGTGTATCTTATCAAAATGAAGCTACTCACGAAAAATTTGCATGATAGTAATAAAAAAATAATTGTTCTAGGGAACCTGTACTAGGATTTATGTGATCTAGGCGCTATGGCTTGCATCGTATAAATTTCAGTTATACGATGCAAGCAACAGCTATCAGATAAATAAATTGACATGTAGTTTAAAGACATCGTAATTTGGAGTTTATTAACAGTAATTACTTCAGGTCGTATCGAGATCAAATTGCCAATCTATTACAAGTGATATCAAGATGTTATTTCATTTGGTTTGGAAATGGATTTGACGATCAGGGGATCAATCGAAAATTTCAAGAGTTTACACACACGAAGAATCGAATTTGAGCCAAAATTTTGTGCATTATGATCTATATTTTTTTGTTTTGTCGTCATTAAGGAAAATTGATAAAATAGATACAATAAATTATAATATTATATTTTAAGTACGGTTTAAACGGGGTTCCAGGGCTCCCAATTTCCTCTGAAATATGTAGATAAAAAAATTTGTCTGAGGCCCTAAAAGTTTTAACATGGGTCCCATTTAAGGTTGGCTACGCCACTTCTAAAATTATTATGAACGTTTTGTATGAATTACTATGAAAAAATTGGCAATTAATTATAAGTAGTTCAAAGTTTTGAATTTTAAAAACAAAACCATAAATTAACGTATTGAACAAACACAATATACTTCTGATAACAAAAAAAAAAACAAAATGACTTTGGAAATACTTTACTTTTAATGAGATCGCCGAAGGAAACTTATCGAAAACAAGAAATTATACTTCGTTGCTGCATCCTATGAGATTTAATAAACCTGTAGTCCGAATTTTGTGGTACTGCATCATCACACGCCATTTAGATATTATTTATTTAATTTAAAACTGAAAAAAGACAATCAATTGGTTTTATAGTACTTCCGCCTTGCTTTCCTAGATGGCGGTGTTAGTTCGTCCGTCATTCGTTTTTCGTGTGCGGCATCGTCAACACGTTATCCTTTTTAAATTAATTTCTACAGTGTTAAAGTGTTATAATTAGTGTAAATCGCCGAATAATATTGGAAAAAGGAAGAATAAGGATGATTACGAACATATTCGCCGCAAAATACGGCGATTGGAAAGTAAATTACGCTGCAACAAAGGAAAAGGTACCAAACTACCCGCATTAATTTTTAAAAATATTATGAATTTTTTCTTTGTTCTCAGCTATGGCATGGTAACGATACGTTAAAAAAAGACTATCTTAAGGGTTAATACGTGATATTAACCAGATAGTCAACCTTTTGTACCTTAATGGGGTAATACGCGATATTATCCAGGTTACAAACTGAGTCGTGATGATACGTGATATCATCCTGAAAGCAACTTTATGCTTTTGCTTATTCACACCGGACAAGATCCGAGTCATCAGCGTCTTCCTCCCGGGAAGGCCGCTGCGATAACGAGCACTCATCCGACGACAAAAGGCGCGATGAAGACATCGACGCGCGGGAGGCTCAATCTTGCTGTGGAACTCCACAATCTTTAGCCGACGTCGAAGACGTGGATTATATGGAGTCGGCCGCGCCTGCACCGGCGTCGCCGCAGGCCGCACCGCCGACATCAGCACCGCTGAGCCAACCAGAAGCCACCGTGCCAGTAGATCCTAACCAAGAATCTACTCCCAGGTTACCACTTGAAATACTAAATATTCTTGGCAAGGCCAATAAAACAGAAAGCCCTAGGCGAACGCATTCCCACCGAACTCTCTGAACGTTGGGGTAAAATCTTGGTCGATGGTTTGGCTAAGGAATACAAGGAGTCGCTTGTGGCGAAGATTCTTATACCGACTAACTTTTCGCTGGCACAAGCGCCTAAACTCAATCAAGAGGTAGCCGCAGTTCTACAGCAGGCTGCAAAAACCGATAAATTTTTTTTTCATAATACAATCCAAGGCGTAAAAAGCGACGTCTACCTTTTCGGTGAAAAGCGCTAGCAACAAGCACTGCCGGGCAACTCCCGAGCTCCTCCTCGTCAGCAGTACGCGAGGCCAGCGCCAGCAGCGCCGGCCCGCCCGCACGAGCCGCAGCCGTCGACACGTCGGCGAGGAGGGCCCAGCAGCCCCCGCGCCGCGGCCGCCCCTACGCGAGCGCCAGACCGAGCAACGACAGGAGACGCCGCTACTAGAGGTACCTCACGCTGGCCGCATCCAATTCTTTTTACGCAATTGGCTTCTAATAACCTCCGATAGCACGGTGCAGTGCTGTCTTATGCTAAAGGATATTATAAAATACCCTTCTGCATTGAGTTATAAGTCCCTTCTGTAAGCCACCTTACCAACGTGTGGAACCAAGTAATCCACCTTTTACAAAAAGTCAGATGAGCAAAGCAATAAGTGAACTCAAACAATTAGGTGCTATTTCAGTATGTAATGAAAATTTGCCAGACCAATTTATTTCATACATTTTTCTTACACCGAAAAGTATCGGTGGGTTAAGATTTATATTCAACTCAAAATTACTTAAATACATTTTTAATTTGCACGTAATCAACTTTTAAAATGGAAGATATTCGCACTGCTATAAAATTGGTCTTTCCAAATGTATATTCCTCATATCTCAATCTCAAATCTCAATCGATCTCAAGGAATTGCTTGTGCGGTGTGCCGATTCATACATTACATAAATTTATTATTATTATTATTATTTTTTGAGATTTCGATTTCATGATAATCTTTGTGAATTTAACTGCCTTCCTGTACGGCTTAAGTTCTGTGCCATTTATATTTGTAAAGCTTCAAAAGCCTCTTTTTATGTGGTCAAGAAAGCAGGGCCATCTAGTGGTCGAAATTCGAATCGAAATCTAAAGATTATGCTACTATATAATATATTAAGGTCAAAATTGAAACAATTAGGTTTTATTATCAACTTTGAGAAAACTAGTATGACGCCTTCACAACTTTGTAGATTTATTGGCTTTGACCAATGATATTATATTAGCTTTGACATAATATTAAATACTCAAGTCATGCAGTTACTCCAGAAATTTTCTAACTAGCCAACGAAATCCATAACAAAGCGCGATTTCGCGAAGTTCATTGGCACTTTAATTTCAGCATGACCAGCAATAGCATATGTATGTGTAGTTGTATATTCTTTGATACAACTGGCCGCGTACTAAATACTTTGAACGAGATAAGTTTTTAGCTTCACAAAAATGTAATAATAATTTTGATTCCATCATGCCTGTAAAACCTTATGTGTACCACCAGTTGGTGGTGCAATATTATTTTTAATAAAGTAAGCTTTTTATTAGAATAAACACAAGTTTATACGAGCTGGAGATCTTCACAGACTCGTCACTCACCGGCTGGGGCGCCGCGTGCGACGGAGTAGTAACTAGATGCCATTGGTCCGCGGATGAAGCTCGCCATCATATCAATTATCTTGAATTATTGGCTGCCTAGGGATTGAAATCATTTTTCATTTCATCGTTGTGATAATATTTTAAATGTCTTACTAAGAATAAATAATACTACTGCCATAATTATATTATCTTATATTAATATTATAATGTGAAGTATTCAATTTCATCATCTCAATGAAATCGCGAGAGATATATGGCAGTAGTGCGAGAAACAACGCATATATAATTTATTTGCTTCTTATTCATATAAAAACACAGATGCTGACCAGGCGTCTAGGTACGTAACGTAACGATAGGAACTTACTAAAGATCTTATTGAGCTTCGGTCAACCTGACAACCTGATGGCTGATACCGTACTTACTCGCGTTGTGCTTTAATAATAAGTGCTATATTATTATCTGCTAAGATATTATGTCTCTTGGAAACAAGACCCAGGTGCCTTCATCATCCTTGCTTTTACAATTTCATGGCACGATTATTTTTTCTATGCCTTTCCGCCATTCGCGCTCATACTGTCTTAGGAAAATTATAGAAGAGGAAGCGACTGGTAAATTAGTCGTTCCGTACTGGCCGTCGTGTCTCGGCCGTGTTTTCCACTGTTTTGATCGCTTCTCAAATCTGACGAGATTTATTTTAGGCCAGATAAAACCTTCTGGCGTGCGCAGTATTGTGCGGAAAGTCTACCTAAGACGCTGAATACCGGAGATGTCTATTGACAATATCATACTAAAACCGTTATCGGGAGGTACAATTAATCAGTATGATACAGGATTAAAACATTGGTTTAATTTTTGTCAAAGTAATAATATTGATTTGTATTAAGGATCCGTAGCTGATATAATATTATTACGAATTCTTAAATTTTAACAGAAAAACTTAATGAAAAAGCAAGTTGCGGAATGTTAAATTGTTATAGGTCTAGACTCTAGTTTGTCTCTAATCATTGGTAAATCCCGTTGCAATAACGATCCTAAGATTTTTTTAGAGGAGTTTTTAGGAGTAAGCCCAGCTTCCTAAAGTATTCATTTTTAAGGGAACCTTATAAACTTTTGGAGTACGTATCTAAATTTTATCCGTAAGATTCGATACTTATTATCATTAGAAATTAAAAAAAAAAAAAAAAAAAAAAAAAAAAAAAAATGGTAACTCTCATTCTAATATTATAATAATTATATATAATAATTCAACTCGTTGTCGACGGGACAACGGGTGCAGACGTTATCACTCATAAGAACAGAAGACGTTCATTCCGAAAATTCACGTATCGTAATCACTATCAATAATTATTCATCAAGCCCCAGCTAAAGCTTTATCTGTGTACCTAGATAAGACAAAAGAGCTGAGAAATGGCCCAGCTACTGATAAGCTCATTTTAACAACTAGAAAGCCTTTTCATAATGCCAGTTCCCAATCTATAAGTCGCTGGATAAAGAGTGTCCTCAAGGACAGTGGCATAGAGATTGGCGTTTATTCAGCGCACAGCACGCGACACGCCTCCACGTCGGCGGCGCGCCGCGCGGGAGTCTCCGTCGACATTATCAAGCGATGCGCTGGCTGGGCCGGCTCATCACTTTGTTTTGCTAAGTTTTATAACTTACCTTTACCAGATTTAGCACAAGACAGAGCTTTCGCAGAAGCTATTTTTAATGTAAATTCTGATTCATAGCATATCCAAACTAATTAAGTAGTATTATTATTTAGAAGTACAATACTTTATTAAATAAAAATTGTTATGATGTCTATAATGTTATACCTATCATTTTAAATTCCGTAATTAATTAACTTAATGTAATTAATCTGGTATTTTATCATTCCGCAATTACGCGCTGAACATCTACAGGTTTATTAAATCTCATAGGATGCAGCAACGAAGTATAATTTGTGGTTAATTGAACTTACCTTAAGTGAACTTCAACCAAAATTATACGAGTTGCTGCATCCGTAGAGATTTAAAATCCCACCCCACCCACTTCTCTTAGTTTGTTGCCCCTATTCTTTACTTGCGGAATGATAAAATGTTATGAATTATCCTCTCTAAAAAGAATGACGGACGAACTAACACCGCCATCTAGGAAAGCAAGGCGGAAGTACTATAAAACCAATTGATTGTCTTTTTTCAGTTTTAAATTAAATAAATAATATCTAAATGGCGTGTGATGATGCAGTACCACAAAATTCGGACTACAGGTTTATTAAATCTCTACGGATGCAGCAACTCGTATAATTTTGGTTGAAGTTCACGTAAGGTAAGTTCAATTAACCACAAAATATCACAAATAAGGTGTCGAGAAATGAATAATGAATAATTCCACGATCGACGGGTTAAACCATGGCCAATGTAAAGTTAATGATGGGAAAATAATATTTTTCTAACAATTTTCAGCATCGGTTTTCTATTTTATTGGCCAAAGTCAATGCAGTCCAAGAGTCAAGTCGGTCGATTCAGTAAAGTAGACGCTTTACTGAAACTTTCGATGGAGTTTTGGAGGGAACACAAAATGGCTCGTTTCTGGAAGTCGTATCACTTGCCTACACCTTGTGCATTATAACCAAAATCCCATGGTTATTATACCAATATTAAACATTTACCCCCTTGGCCCTTACTAATAAACGTTGTATAAGCTTTGAATAGTTATACAGTGTTTTGTTCCTGTCACACAAGTGACATTTCTAATTGGATTGAAGAAGACAAAACACTGTATAGCTATTCAAAGCTTATACAGCGTTTATTAGTAAGGGGGTTAAAATCTAGTTAAAACTAAATTAGGAAAATAATACAAAAAAAAGCGGCCAAGTGCGAGTTGGACTCGCCCATGAAGGGTTCCGCAGCAGCAATAAGGTTTATTTTTATGAAATTAAAAGGTTTTTGATTTATTTTTATATTTCAGTCGATTTAATGAATTAATTTAGATTAAGGTTTACCATTTATGACGTATAAAAAAAACTAATGGCTAGATCTCGTTCAAACCAATTTTCGTTGGTAGTTTTTATAGTAATCTATATCATATATTTTTTTTTGAATTATCATGCCCTTACTTTAGAAATTAGAGGGGGGGGGAGACACACATTTTACCACTTTGGAAGAGTCTCTCTCGCAAACTATTCAGGTTAGAAAAAAATGATATGAGAAACCTCAATATGATTTTCGGAGACTTATCCATAGATACCCCACAAGCATAGGTTAGATGAAAATTTTTTTTGTTTCAGTTGTACCTATGGGGACCCCTAAAATTTTTAATAATTTTTCCATTTTTGCATCAAAATCTTAATGCGGTTCACAGACTACATCTACTTACCAAGTTTCAATAATATAGCTTATATTCTTTTCAACTGCGAGGGTCATTTTATAAAGTGAAGGATGACCAAAATATTTTTCGGATTTCCTGAATTATTGATAAAGCCTTACATAATTATAGGACATAAAAAGTAAGTATTTCGATTCATACAATATTTTAGGCAAACAAACAACGATCGCTAATCCATACGTGGTGACCTAAATAAATGAAGCGGACTAAGCTAGAAACAATACATAATATTTTTAAAATAAAAATATTTTGAGGCACGGCGGCGCGGCGCGGCGCGGCGCGGGGCCGGGCTGACAGATAAATAATTGGGTACGTTGAGTGTTGCACGATGACTCATGGCTGTTTTTCAATTTGTTTCAACAATTTTTTATTCAATTTCCTTTATTGATGATAACTTAATAATTGGCTGTTTTCATTGTTTTTAAAAAATTAAACGATTCACTATTTTTTTAATATAAAAAATGTTGTAACACTTATTATTAATGCAATGTAAAATTATTATTTGGCTTTCTTGTAAACTGTGTGCCTGTCTGTTAAGTGTTAAATTAAATCGCTAAATCGATTTAGATGAAAAATTATGTGTGAACATTCAGTTACTCACGGGATAGGAAACACTAGAATATTAGCTAAAATATAGTTAAATTTAGTTTTTTCGTAAAGTGTACCACAAAATTTACAGGTTGTGGCTTGCTTCACTCGCCCTGATAACCATTTTCTGCAATAAAATAGATTGGGAAAATGAAATAAAACGCATTTGTTTCTAGAAAATATTTGGTAAAATTGTATTATTCTGATATGATATGAGAATGGTAAAAATGTGGTTTAGTCGAACATTCGAGCAGCCAAAAGGTGTGACGAAGCAGAAAATTGGCTCGCAAGGAACGACAGGTATCGCCGAGTATCGATGCAACTTATTTAATACAATAATCGGACATCGCAAGATCTCGCTTTGCTATTTTCTTTTTAGTATTCGAGATTAAAGTTTTCTAGAAGTTACAAGAAAACTAGAATGCTGATGTACTATTGGACCAAGAGCCCGCGAGGGCCAGACCTTCCTTCGTTTCGTAAAGCTGAAAGTTTACCTGTTAGTAACTTTCTCAAAGTATTAGACTTTGAGGGTGTCTGGCAGTGGGAAGCAACTGTCAAAAATGTCCGGCAATGGTAGACGAGATTCCTCCACTTACCACGAAGGATATAAGCTATGAAATTGAGTTTTACTTTTTCTCGAAGGTCAGGTAGACTTTCACAACTGGATACCTCCTAAAGTAACCGCGACCGAAACTCCATAGTTGCTGGTCGTTCTTACCTCTGTAAAGGTCACAAACAGGTAACTTAGGTACTTTCAGCTTTACGAAACGAAGAAAGGTCTGGCCCTCGCGGGCTACTCTACATAATGTTATAATTTATAAGCATTCCAATTTTTATGTCAATTAGAAAAAAGTATTCATTGGCATACAAGATCGCTTACGCGGGTTTTATGAAAAACCTTTATTAGTTACATAATAAACAGGTATCTGTTTCAATGAATGATGAAAATTGTGACAGTAATTATTATAATCAATAATCAATAATTAGCTGGGTGGCTCTATTGTTGTTGTAATTTATCTATAAAAGTTTCAAGCTGTAGCGAATTGCGATGCTTGCAACCAAGTAAATGTACATTTCCATAAAAAAGGAGGGCATACACCTGACGCCAAGATTCACTGATAAATGTCATAAAACGCCATAAAACATAATGTCGTAAAACGAATTTACTTGAGATTGCTTGCTCTAACTTGGCCATAGGGAAACAAACTTTCACGGTATACTCTCTATGCCATTGGCTTTAAATTTTAGATTTTATAGTGTCAGAGCCGGCTTATACTAGAAGTTGACTAAGTTGTTAAGGTTCCAAAGTTAAATATACAGCATGACTGGTGAGACAATACCGATACTTAGGGAGAGTATTCAGTACTCGATTCTCATTATAATTATGTAATAAAATTAGGTACTTAATTTTTGACCAAATTTCCCTTTAAACAAATGAATCATGGACACTTAGTGAATTACTATGCGGCTGGCGCGGCCCATCCCGCCCCGCGCGCGCCGCGCGCTACTCCCGCGCGCGGTGTCCATGCGTTGGGTAAATAATTATTTCACTTTAAGCCACATTTACTCAGAGATCAATTGATATTATTTTTTAATAGTTTTTTTCAACTAATATAATAGCCAAATATCCTATCCTCGAGTATTGAACATGTCTCACCAGTCATGCTGTATAGTGTATGCCTCATAGCTCCATGTGGGTTAGGACGTATAATGCATATTGAAAGCCAATATTTTTTCTTTTTGTCAAAAAAATAAGGAGTTATTTGACCGTAATGAATGTAGATTGTAGGTACTAATCGCAAATTGTCATGTCACACGAAGTCTTCATTAAATGACTACTTAAGTAATCACTTTTTGTATTACCCTGCTTACAATAATTATGCAATATCTCTATAGCCGCAGGGTTGCCTGGAAGAGATCGCTTAAAGCGATAAGGCCGCCCTTGCCCACATTTTACTGTAAACATGTAAAGTTAGTCGAACTAGTTATAGTACCAATTTGTGAGCAATAAAGAGTTATCTATCTATCTATCTATCACTGAATGGCTCTTATATTCAGTTTCCGAGATTTTTTGAGAAGGACTCAAATAAACAATATCGTTGTAGATCGGTTAATGGCTTTTTGAAACTCTGTTAAATACATAAACTACGGTCAAAAATCTTCATGAATCGGCCATTAGTCGATCCTTAAAGTTGGACAATATCTGACAAGTGACAACACAATAATAATTTTAATGTCTCCACGTTTGCCTGAATCAATTTTCCGGACGAATTATGTGTTTTACAAATACTCGTAATGGAGTCGCGGTCGTCCGTCTGACAAACATTTTAATTGATATACTATTTGATTAAAAAGCCGTTGACGTGAATTTAATTAAGGAAAATATATTGACGTTTAATTAAATTGCCGAAAACAAGTGAGGTTGATGACGAATTGATTGTAAACTTTAGCGATATTGTTTTAAAATTTGTAAAACCTGCAACTAACACTTTTTTCCATACAAACGTATTCCCCAATTTCTTCCCTGGATAATTGCGCTAGACAAATTATTTTTATACAATATTGGGATATGTGAAAGCTATGCCTCTACGTTCGATTTTTTTAATTTACTAATAAATAAAAATATATAAAAAAAGTCCCGGCAAAGGACATAGGATCATCGGATCAGCGGGCATCATATAGTAATATAATATGACCGAAATCTTTCTCTTTCACATAACAAAGTTCCTTTTGATTAATTAATGATAAAACATTAGCATCTAATGTAAAGTTGCAAAGAGCTAAACGAAGCAGAAGAATAAACATTAGGAGGACTGTCCTAGAAACCTTCAGCTCATATATACAACCTAGTGCGGCGAGAGTCGGCGATTTGATATTGCATTCTCAGCTGTGAATTTTCAACGTGTTGTGTGTTCACTTGTGTCTATCTGTAACTCAGAGGCGCCACACGTGTCAGTACAATTTACATAAATTGTGGCCATATGGACCTCAAATGTTTGAAGAATAATCTCTGAAGAATGAATATTCTATCACTATTTAAACAGACTTGGTGCTCAATTTGAGCCCACAACTGATCGTTTGTAATATGGAGTTGATGAGATTTGCCTATTTCTATAAACGATATAATATCTATTACGAGAAAGCGACTTGTTTTCTATTTCTAAACATTCAAAACACATTGTCAATTTTACCCGACTTCGAAGACGTCAAAATAGAAACAAAACTAATGCTACTTTCTTGCCACTCACAAGAAACTGAACTAACCACTGCACGCTTAACACAATATAACCATTATAAAAAGGCTTCATTAAATTCAACATTTATTATAAAGGTGGCATATTACCTCAAGGAAATCACTTTTGTTCCAAATATATTAGCATAAGTAAATATATTAGTAATTAAATATCTGTACTAACTATGTATTTTGAATTTAATCATGAGAAAATTTATAAACTTAAAGTTGTTTGCTCAACATAGTCTAGTAACGTTATTAAAGATTAACCCTTTATTGAATAAAATTAGCACACTTACCACATAGAGTCATGACTTGGTAGTGTAGGGAGGGATTAGTTGGGACTGTGATGTTTGTGGACATGTAAATCCCGGGGATCTCGGGACGTGCCCGGGAATAGAGCAGGTCTAATGGACGGAACTCCTTCTAGATATTTTAGAATAGTAACTCCCTTTTCTTTCGGTGACGGTAGCCGGTTTATTTGAAAGCAGGCCAGTTACGCAGGAGTCATTTTACAGCCCAAGTGTGTGCGCAGTACACAAGAGCAGTATCTTACTCTCATTACCCAGTGGAACGAAAGACCGACACGACTGGCGAGAGATCAGGCGCAGGACCGACTTTTTACATGCCCATTGCCCATTCGACGTATCATCTTACTTGTCAGACAATCAGGTGATCAGCCTGCATTGTCCTAACCAAACTTGTAAATAACATGTTTCCAACGCGAAAATCGAACCCGCGACCTCCCTAGGCTACGCCCTAAACCACTAGACCGCGAAGGCGTTACATATAATATCTCAGAATAGAAGAATGAACATAGGATAAGAGCTACCCAATTGGTGGAGTCATATGACATAATATCCTATAATTGGGACCTAAGATTTTGGTTTGATAATAATAGTTTAATACTTTACATGGTACGGATTCTTTAAGTGCAAATATATCTAGGTATTTTGCGATAATTTTCCACTTAGAGGAGACAAAGATTAAATATCAGATTTTGATTACGAGTTGGTGGATACAAAATCTGCCTATGTGATTTGAAACCTAAAGGAAATTTAATATTACGAATATACTGATAGTACATTACATTGAGAACCAATTTAATGAAATCTCAAATCAAATATTTTTGCAAAATGGTTACACTTTTTTAGTATTTTTTTAAGTTTTTTCGATATTCTTTATTAAACATCAAGTCCATATTAAAATAAATAACGCAGTTATCGGATATTACACAGTTTTGGCAAGCGGATAGAGTAATCAGCATTTTTGGAGCGTCATTAGTAAAATATAACATGCTGAGACTGCCTTCGCACCCAACCAGTCGAGTATAAGTTATGTGTTCAGATAGCTTCTATTTACATTCTGCTTGTAGGAAGTTACAAAAATAATGAAAAAATTACCCTTTTTATTCATAAAAATATCATGATTCTTTGCTAAATACTAGCTAAAAGCCGAGCTTTGTGAGGACTTGACGTGTCGTCACACCTTGACTGACTGATGATAACACATCTAAAAAATAAAAATAAAAATTACTATGTTAAAGCACAAATCAATAGGCGTGATAGTTTTTCTGTAAAGTGTACCACAAAATGTAAAGATTGTGGGATATACTAGGGCTCGCTTCGCTCGCCCTAAATATAATTGTCAGGTCAAAAATACTACCTGTACCGCCATCATAGAAAAACCTTCTTGTTCTATAAAATAAAGATATTTTAATCAACACACTTTATAAAGGTCTATAGAACACATCACTATTTTGGGTTAACAAATTACTTGCCATTAATAAAAATAAAAACAGTCCTGCTTTATCCTATATATCTCGAAGTCATGGTCACCCTACTGTGGTAATATTGTATTCCGTGTGACCGGCACTGAAATCATTACTGTGTCTCAGACAGACAGAATGTCCATCTGTTAGTATTATTAAGGGCTGTAATAAGTGTCAGAGTGGCTTGACACGATGGAAATTTAATTAAAGATCTGTGGATGTTTTTTAATGGCGTAACGCCGCCATTTTGTGTGTGTGTAACAATCCCCGCGATCCATTTGATGTAAAAAACGATCAAAACGCTCAAAACGAACAAAATGCCTCCTATTTTGAGCGTTTCGATCGTTTTTAACATGAAATGGAACGCGGGGATTGTTACGATGTCATCCACGCGCCAAAACACCAAGTTTGGTACCTAACCTATTTTGAGTCCTGAAAAGGATATAAGATTTTTTCCCTAAAAAATATGTGTTCTTAAATGCGCGAGCAAAACCTGCTAATGATATTCTTTGAGTACATAACTATCATATTATTAATAACTAGCTGTCCCGGTGAACTTCGTGTCACTTTAAAACCTTCCCTGGACATCAAGGATTATTTTAAGACTAAAATTAGCCAAATCAGTTCAGCTATTATCGAGTTATAACTTGTAGCGTTACTAACACAATTAAAGATCTATTTTTATAAATATAGATAATATTATGTTATACTAGATGACGCTCGCAACTCCTTTGCGCCAAAATTCGTTTATTGCGCGGGAACCGTACATTTTGCCGGGATAAAATGTATCGTATATCCTTTTCCGGGACTCAATTATCTCCAACCCAAATTCAGCTATACCAGTTCAGCGGTTTGAGCGTAAAGAGGTAACAGAATGAATGAATGAAAGAATGAATGAATGAATACTTTATTGTGCACAATCAAAGTTACAATAACAACATACATAAAATAAAAAGACATAAAATGGCGAGAGCACACAGACAGACAGATACACTTTCGCATTTATAATATTAGAATGGATGTTCTTTTTAATCTATTTTTTTCTAAACCACAGAAAAACATTACTCTACTACTAAAATCGGCTTTCAAAACTAAACCTTATTTTATTTAGCGAAAACCTTACTCATCACCCTTGATGTCTACTTTTAAAAGGTTAAAAATACTAAGAATATGACGTCATATCAATGGACCCAGCACGGCACATTAGCGGGCGAAAATAGAAAATGCACGGTCCCCTGGGTGCCCTACTTGCTCCCTCCTTATAGGTCACAGCGGTATTATTAGTATCCACTTATATAGCTGGATATAAATGCTGATTAGGTTCAAACTATTGAACGGATTGTGCTTTTGAACTAACTACTAGCTAAAAGCTGAGCTTTGTGAGGGCTCGCGTCGTTCTTCTGCGTGGTAATCATCTTTATGCCATTTTTTTTATATTGCGTGACTGGTGAGACATGTTCAATACTCCAGGACGTGATATTTGGCTATTATATTAGTTGGAAAAAATAGAAGGAAGGAAAAATAGAAGGAAGGAAGAGGTAACAGACAGACAGACGGATGGCTAGTAGTAATGGGAATTAATGCTATTTTCTATTAATTTCATTAACATGCTAATTTTGAAGTCACAGCATGCAAAGTATTATTGCTTTGCTATTTGCTTAAAACGCGCTATTGTGAATTATCGGTTCGCATCGCACCGCTCGCGTCGAGTATTATTTTGCATCGAGTGAAAAATAGCAATTCATTAACATGTTAGCACCGCGGTGCGAAATAGCGCGGACGTGATTTTTATCATGTTCGCAGACTATTGCTACGCACGATAATATTAGCAATCGTATTTTTTAGCAAGTGCGATTAATTTAATTATTGCTAATGGACATTTGACATTTAAATTGAGAGATAGAAATGTAGTTAAAGTACGTACCAATTACAAAAAGCATGGAATAAACACAGTTAAAGTTTTGTATAATTTAATATTAAGTAAGTATCTCATTGTTAGCTAATTTCGTTTTCAACATTTTTACCCCAATTTTAAGTTGTTAAATATAGAAATGATGGAATTTGGACACCTTTTATAATGTCCCAAGATTAGAAGACAAGGTTCTCGAAATGGTATATCTTAATTCGTGTTTGAAATTCGAACACTCTCCTTTTAAATTTAATATTGTTCAATCCGAATTCGATCTTTGCGTGTTCAATCGCTACAGAAGAATATTTTCAAATGTGTTTTAAAATCGTTCCTTTTTATAATTTGAACGATATGGGTTCAAAATTGATGTTTTAAAATTATTTTCACGTATTCTAGACTATCCTAGATTATAATATTTTACTTTTTTGTTATGATTAACTCTTACTACTTGCTGCGTCTATCGCAGATGATTACTAATTTTAGCACAATAATTATAGTAATAACCAAGGTAATAACTTTGTATGTAATGTAAGAACAATTTATTAATTTAAAAAATAGTAAATAGAACACTAAAAGTTTTTAACGTTTAAAGTAGGTTACACATGTCGCACCCCCTCCGGTAACAAAGCGGCCATAGACAATAACAGCTCATCCACATAACAGCTAATAATTGTGCTTATGTCTATGCCTCGCTGCCATCTATTCCGCTAGATTCATTATCAACTTTTATATAAGGCTCTACTTACGGCCGTACTGAGGGATAATTATAAGTAGGTATTCAATGATAACATAAGTATAATTTTATTGGATTTGATAAAAATTAAATAAATAATGTAAAGTAACAATTATCATATTAAATAAAACATTTAATATGATAATTGTTACTTTACATTTAGACCCACTTGTCCCAAAATAAGTAACTTTTTCTCGCGGTTTTGCTCATGTCATGTAAACTAGGTAGAATTTTATCCCCTGTCTAATGCCTTATCAGGGTAAAATTTAAGAGCCCTTAGTAACTCACAAGAGAATTACGAATGCTCAAGAAAAAAATTTGGCCATTTTTAACAAAATATGACTACTTATTTGAACATAAATGCTAACGCACAAGTTTGAGCGTAAAATTATTAGTAAGAAGTAGATTAATACTTAACAGGTAGTGTTATAGTGCTATAGTGCAAATAGTTCATATTAAAAGCTTCTGTTAAGTATATAATTTAATTTAGCATATCAGCTTAGTTTATGTCTGTATATTTTGTTATCTGTGGTGTCAAAAAGAATTGTCTATGATCTTATGTTATGTGCTCTGTGGTGTTCTCTCTGGTTCCGTCTCTTGTCTTGTCTGGAAAATAAAAGTGCATTGTGCTAGAAAATCTCAATTTCATTTATCCACTCTAATCATAGTAATCAATAGCTTCAAAAATAATAGCCTATGTAATCAGACGTTTTATGTTATTTCTCTAAAATTATCATAAAAATTGTTTTATTAAATAACAATCCTGTATTTTATCTAGGCATTTCAATATTATACCCGATATTACCATCTGGAATCTAAACGGCGATTCAATTTGCAATTTAATTCAATAATCGCGGCGATCAAATTGAATTTTCACCGGGAATGTGAGTCGCAAAAATCTCTAAGTGCTGATTTGCATTGAAAATACGGTTTCGGTGACGGTGGCCGGTTTCACTGAAACCGAGCTAGGTAGGAGTGATTTAGACGTGATCGCACATTTATCAGCACGCAAGCATAGTATAAAAGCGCGCGCCGTACGCACCACATTTTAGAATTCGTTGTATGAAATGATGCGAAACCTCGCACATTCGTCGGCACCGTACACGCCGCACTTCGTGTACTATGCGTGCGCGTACGGTGCTGGCAAATGTGCGATAAACTTAACTCTCCTTATTTATTCAGGGGGGTGGTTGACACTATGATTGACACGACTCGCAAAAAGTCAGGAGAACAGAGTTTACATGTCAATTCGACGCATGGATCATCTATACTTGTCAGGTGATCAGTCCGCATTGTCAAACGGATAAGCTTTATTTGCTCCTGTCATTTGTGACGGATTCAAGCGTTGGATCAAAGTCTGTAGCCAACACATTTTCTTTATCGCTTCTTTATAGAATCGCCGTACGGTTATTAATGTATGGAATTGACATTACAGGAGTCGAACATCAACTTCGTATTATAGTTCACGCATATGTCAATTCAATATATTTTGATCGGTGATTCTATAAAGAAATGACAAAGAAAAGGTCTTGGCTAAAGGGCAGCACTGTCTTACATGATGCATCCAGTAGCTGAATAGCGTGATTAAAGATTATTATTAACAATGGATGTTTTTACACTACGTTTTTAATACGGTTAATTCATCAAGCCCCAAGCGGTCACATGCAATTCTATTTGTCCATAAACAGTAAAATAATAGCTATTTTTTATTATAGCATACGATATCTTTATTCCAAAACGTTGGTACGGGCAATACGGGTAAAAATTATGAGGAAAATCTTCCTAGCCGAAGCCAATTCATATTCGGAAGTGAAGGCTGTATTTACGTTTACAACACTCCTCCGGTTTCAGTTGAGGCCGGTAATTAAATGTTCCCCTCCCCCCCTGCCCACTTCCCTCCTCTACCTCCAATAATGTCCCGTCTCAATTCCTGGGAAGCCTTTGAGAAAAGATTGTTTTGATTAACGTAACTTAATTAACTGGCTGTACTTAAACACTACTTAAAGGGTACTCGAGTTATGCAAGAACTCAGATATATACATAATATTACATGCTATAAAACTAGACGACCGCAAATTGACTCTGTTGAATCGAAATTCATTAGAAAATTTAAAAAAAATCGAAATTCCGGTTTTTCAAAAACAAAAATCCGCATTTTTCGGAGCCCTTAAAATCCGGATATTTTTCCATCACTCCGAAATCATCACTGGATAGGGATAAAGGCCGTCACAGACTTAGCTATAATATATATTTATATGTTTATAGCTAGGCATATTAATCAAAGCGCACGGAGTGCGCTGGCCAAGTTCCAGCAGGCCGCGCGTTTGCCGTGCACTATTTACACGAACCGCTTCGACGCACTTTTGACCCCCCTGTATCTTAGTACCTATTGCAAGTACAAAGATAAACGTAATTATACACTAGAACTTAAGCAGTATACCCAATTTCATAGATAAAGCTTTGGTAGACCCCGAATTATGTCCCTGTAAAAATAGCTAATTTTGGCACTCACTCACTCACTCACTGACCGGTAATCAAAACCTCTAGGCCACTTTCAATTGTCCTAGCGTTATGAAATTTAGCACACAGGTCGTGTGTTATACGTAGATTACCAAAAAGTTCAGAAATTTAAGAAATTCAAGAAATCGGTCAAGCGTGAATCGATACATCTACGAAATTAAGAGGCCACTTCCAATTGTCCTAGCGTTATGAAAGGCACACAGGTCGTGTGTTATAATTATGTAGATTACCAAAAATTGAGAAATTTTAGAAATCGGTCAAGCGTGAGTTGGTTTATCTTTGAACTTTAGAGGCCACTTCTATTTGTCCTAGCGTTATGAAAAGCACACAGGTCGTGTGATATATGCAGATTAACGAAAAATTAAGAAATTGAAAAAATCGGTCCAGCGTGAGTCGGCTCATCTACGAACTTTAGATAAAAAATTCAGTGATGCAATGGACGACGGGTGGGAGGACAAAGGGGAGGGGTATAAAATATTGTCATGTATAATGCACACTGTATAGCTTAACAAATAAATAATTATTTATATATAATATGATTTCTTGAAAAAAGTACTGAAATCCCACCAAAAACATACCTGTTAAAATGGGGCCAAGTTCCTATCAGCAAAATTTTGACCTAAAAAGAGTTGAAATCCAATCCAATGCCAAGTTTAGATGCATTTCATCGATCGTAATCATCTTCATCAACAGCCTGGTCCATAATACTTCTAATTTCGAACTTGGCAGGTTAATTTAATTATAGTATAAATATAATCTAATTATACAATAATTAATCGAATGTAACGTATAGCACGAAAACCTGCTAAGTTCAAATTTAGAAGTATTAAGGACCAGGCTGTTGATGAAGATGATTACGATTGATGAAGCGCATCTAAACTTGGCATTGGATTGGATTTCAACTCTTTTTTAGGTCAAAATTTTGCTGATAGGAACTTGGCCCCATTTTAACAGGTATGTTTTTGGTGGGATATATATTTTCTATACAATTTTCGCGTGACCACACACTCAGCTATAATATATATTTCTGGTCTCAGTGTGTTTAGTACGGTATATTAATATATATTATAGCTAAGTCTGTGACGGCCTTTAAAAAGTTGAATCATTGTTCTGACGTAGTTAAGTAAAAATTGACTTCTATCAAAAAAGTCTTTAAGCCGATATTATGAATTTGACCGAAACAAAGGCTTTATGCTCTGTTTAATATCACTTTGTAAAACATAGGCAATATCGATGATTGGAATTCCTCACATGTAGGTTTTAATATAATATGATATTATGAACCACCTTTTGTGCGAACAATGCAACGCCAGCGCCATGAAAGCAAAATGGGAACATCAGAATTTCCTAAAAGCCCTGTGGTGCTCACAAATATTCAAGGATTGTACTAAGATTTCAATCTTGGATATACGAGTAATATACAGGATGTAACAAAAATAAGTGATAATACTTTAGGGTGTGTACGTGTTCCTTGTAGAGAGTGAAAATATCAAATCTCTAGCTATTACCGTTCTTGAGTTACGGCCTGGAGACAGACAGACAGACAGACAGACAGACAGACAGACAGACAGACAGACAGACAGACAGACAGACAGACAGACAGACAGACAGACAGACAGACGGACAAACGGACAGACGGACAACGAAGTCTTAGTAATAGGGTCCCGTTTTTACCCTTTGGGTACGGAACCCTAAAAACTACCATTACCCAGGTGGCTACTTTTAAACGTTATATTTTCCTTATAAAATCACAATTCAAAAGCGATGCTTTAAAACCGTAGCCAAGTAAGACTGGCGGTGCGCCAAGTTGCAGCGCGCGTGTAACGGGGCCTTATTTCATTACATTATGGCGTAATTAATGGCGTTCACAATAAGTCGATAAGCCGCCACTACGAACCATGTAATGTTACACTAATACTGGGGTCATACTAGCGTATATTGGCCGTAATACATAATAACTGGTAGTTATTAAGCTATTATAGCTTTTATCGCGGGCTTTGAGCGCGGCGACCGAATTAAGAATTTCCGTAACGAAAAAAACTTAACACACCCCACTACGACCTGCGCCGATCGGTGCGGCGTTGCCACGGTGTTTGTGTGCGTGCGACTAGACGTATGCGAATTACTATTGCATAAGTTGATAAAAAATGCTACGCAATAGCTTTACCACGGCAGTCACCGAGTGCCAATCGTGTTTACCAGTTATTTAAGGTATTTTTTAGGGTTCCGTACCCAAAGGGTGAAAACGGGACCCTATTCACGAGACTTCGATGTCTGTCCGTCTGTCCGTCTGTCTGTGAATTGCGGGCGTTATCTAGTCATGTAAAAATGGATTTTCAAATGTGTTAGTCGTGCTAAAACTCGAAAACGGCTGCACGGATTGGGCTGATTTTAGTCTTAAAATATTTCTACAAGTCCAGGGGAAGGTTTCAAAGTGACACGAAGTTTACCGGGACAGCTAGTAAGGTATAAAGATGCCTTAATGCACAGTGAAAAGGATTAAAACATAAACTATTTCAAAGACATTTGACTAACATTTAAGAAAGAACTAAGCTATAATAATCATAACTTATAACATCTTACAACAATACAATCCTTACATTTAAATGTCCATTCAAAGACCCACGCAATTCCCTAAACCTAAATTGTCAATTAATTCCTAAGACCTACAGAATACCCCAATCCTCCTATTCTCCAATGATCTTATATAGATCTCGACAATTCGCCGGTCGGAATGTGTTAATATCGCACGCCTTATCAGTTATCACTGAATACGCTCGGTGAATAACTAAAGATGTATTTTATTTATATTTTGACTACCTACAAGCTAAATAGAGTTTATCTGTAACGACACTATAATCTCGCGCTTGTAATTGTTTGGTTTGACATAGAAATTTAAAAGTAAAAGTAATTAAACCGGTCAGTCACTTTACTAAGCCAGAAGAGTCAGCTGAGGCTGAGCTGAATATTTAAATAATCCGCCAAGTGCGAGTCGGACTCGCGCAAGAAGGTTTCCGTACCATTATTGAGCAAAATTAGGCCAAAAATTGTGTTTTTTGTATGGGAGCCCCCTTAATCTTCTATTTTATTTTAATATTATTATTAAATATTAAAGTACACATATAACTAAGGACTATGAGAAAAATTTAAGTAGGTACCTACCTGTTGCCATTATTGATATACAGCAAAAAAGGTCAGAAAAATGACGATAAAGTTTGTTGTATGGGAGCCCCCCTTAAATATTAATTTTATTTTGTTTTTAGTATTTGTTGTTATAGCGGCAACAGATATACATAATAAGTGAAGATTTCAACTCTCTAGCTCAGTGTTTCCCAACCTTTTTCAGCCACGGACCCCTAGGAAGTCGAGCACAGTTTTATAGCTCTAGCTATTACCGTTCTTGAGTTACAGCCTGGAGACAGACAGACGGACAGACGGACAGACATCGAAGTCTTAGTAATAGGGTCCCGTTTTACCCTTTGGGTACGGAACCCTAAAATCTGATTTAGTTTGTTTCAAAACTGCGGGGCTAAAATAATCGCTTTGAAGAATCATTATATGAATCACAATATGATTCATTTTTCTAAATTCGCAAAATGCAACTCTGCTTGCAATTCATTTCTGTATTTTTGTACTGATTTGACATTTGTCAGTTTGACAGTTTTGACAATTCATTTGCTGAATAGATTGAGAGGAATTGCTAAATGTGACCATTTTAGCCCCGCTGATCATTTCTCGCCATCTATATTTCTGATTTCGCCTTTGATACCAGCTGTACAACATGATCATCAAATATTGAAACGTAAAGGCCGTCACAGACTTAGCTATAATATATATTAATATACCGTACTAAACACACTGAGACCAGAAATATATATTATAGCTGAGTGTGTGGTCACGCGAAAATTGTATAGAAAATATATAGTAATATGCCTAGCTATAAACATATTAATATATATTATAGCTAAGTCTGTGACGGCCTTTATGGCATTGTTTATATGCGGTATCGACCCGCGACTGCTTCACACGATGCAAGTGTAAATTGGAGTTGCAATGTTAATGCGCGGCTTGCACAGTGCACAGTGCACACACGGGACTAATACTATACCAGACTGGTACAGACACCAACTTATTGTATTATAATATTATTAAAAAGTTAATTATTAAAAGTAAATGATTCTTAATATGATAGAACAGAAAATAAATCCAAGTTTGGTATGTTTGGTTTGTCGCAGATGATCTAATTGACGACAATCATGTTGCCCGTGAGGTCTTTGCGTTTTCTGAAACTGTCACAGAAATCAGCATATGCATATTATTTAATTTTTATTTTTACTCGAAATATGTCAATTTTTAATATGATTATAATATTGATAGGTATACCATTTGATGCTGAACAACTGTTGTAATTTAATATAGAGGTTTTAAACTACAAAATAATGCTTTAGCTACATATCGTGGGAACAGGGCATTTAAGTAATAATTATTACTCAAACTTCAAAAGCCAAATTATCAGCCTATTATGCTGACCGTCCCAGTGCATAAGACATATTCCCGTAAATCCCGAACTTGGTCCCGAGCCCCGGCGCGGTGCAATATGAGGTCATTACATTGCCATCGCAGACGACAGATGTTGCCTGCTCATTGTTAAGGCATTTGGAAATCTTTGAAGATTAGTGTATGCTCACATTGAAATGAGACAATGCAATGCAATGCACATTCAAATAAGCCATTTTATTCAAAATTTATGTCACTATCTGCAGAGAAGTATAGTATCAAGTGTATTATATTAGTACGATGTATGATCGTATACTTTGTGGCGCAATTACACTGGTCGGCCTAGCTGCATCCGCGCGGAAGATTTCTGAAACTCATGCCACGATCAATGTAAATGCGCCATTACGCACAGTATTACACTATGCCATCGACAAGTTTATTGATTGAAGAAGCCTTTACATAGGCCTTCCTTATTACATAAACAATTTTTTTACGATTCCAACTCAAACAAAATATTAACATCGTGAACTGTTCGCATAATACGCAACTAGCATAAACGTCAAACAAGCATTTAAATATTGAGTTCTAAGAATATTAACAAGTCTTTTACGAATTCAGCACGTCCGTATTACACTGTGCCAGCTACTGGCATATACCAGCTACTTTATTGCTAGCGCTTTCTTTATTTTTCAGTCGGTACTGTTGCGAATGAAAGACAATTTCTCGCGCTGTTAACATAAATATCAGAGTGTGCGCGACTGTACCAGCTGCATACACAGTTGGAGCTAAATTCGAGTTAAGAAAAAAGAAAAACCTTTTGCGACAGGTTCTAGTTGAAAAGAAAGTTTAAAATAAGGTTTGTTAACTGATTTTGACTATTACTTTTATTAATGTTTTTGAAGAAGATGTAGAAAATATTACACGTTATGGAAGTCTATTATTGAGAAAAATAGCTTATTTAAGAACCTACGTGAATTTCTTATAGATGTAATATTATACTATGAGAAAGTATATCAAATTAGTCCAGTCGCTGATACTTATAATAATCAGAAATGTATGAGTATCTCCATATTTACTGTTAGTGATAAAGTGTAAAAATAATTGAGTATCTATAGATTAATACGCGAGCGAAAAACTTTGTATCCCTTTTGACGAAAAATGCGGAAACGTAGGTGAATGAAATTTTCAATATTTTGACAATAGAATATCAATAGAAAAGCGTGGAAATTTGAAACTAACTTATAATTTATTTTTTTATTTGAGGTCGAATTTCGACCATTGGGCGATCTGTAGTTAAAATTATTATATAATCTACTATGTAATATAATAATTTCAATAAAAAGTTTAGGAAAAGTAAAAACCCCTTCAACAAAACCCGGATTAATTACTCAAAGTGTTCAAAAGGAAGTAAAGTTTTCATTCCGTCATTTTGAGTTTTACTCGAAAACTTTTAAACCACTTCAAAAAAAAAAAAAGGGCGCAACAAACGAAGCCCAAACTAAAGCTAAAAATGGTCTGTCGATCAAAGCGGCACCTTTCCACAAATAACCTGCAGAACTCGCACCTGTATGAACAGTCAATATTTAAAAAACTTGTTGGTGGAAATCCTAAATACAATATTTTTTGGTGTAAAAATATCAATAAATAAAAAAATAATCGGTCAAGTGCGAGTCGGACTCGCGTACGAAGGGTTCCGTACCATAATAGAGCAAAAATAGTATAAAAAAGTGTATTTTGTATGGGAGCCCCCACAGGGAGCCCCCTTAATTAATTATTTTATTTAAATTTTATTATTAATTATTAAAGTATAAATAATATGTAGAGCCGAGTATTTTGTGAATATTTTAGGTGCCTACCTCTTGTCATTATTGATACCGAGCTAGAAATGTTTGAAAAATCAGGTTTGTTGGGAGGGGCTCCCTTAAATATTTTATTTATATTGTTTTTAGTATTTGTTGTCATAGCAGCAACAGAAATACATAATCTGTGAAAATTTCAACTCTCTAGATATTACCGTTCTTGAGTTACGGCCTGGAGACAGACGGACAGACGGGCAGACATCGAAGTCTCAGAAATAGGGTCCCGTTTTTACCCTTTGGGTACGGAACCCTAAAAACTAGCTGTAATTTAATATACACTATACAGGTGGTTTTGTTGCGCCTATACTGATATACAGCTACATTTTTTTAAGATTTAGTAATTTCAATAAGTGCAATACATTCATACTAATATTAAAAATTCGAAAGTGTGTCTGTCTGTTACCTCTTTACGCCTAAACCGCTAAACCGATTCTGCTGAAATATATGGAGACTTTGGGTCCCGGGAAACGACATAGGAGACTTTTTATCCTGGAAAAATTTACGGTTCCCGCGCGATAAACGAATGACTTTAATCTTAAAATATTCTGTCGTAGTTAACTTAGTTCAGTGGATAACAATATAAAATATACAATATACATTTTGTTTAAAATGGTGACATCGCTATGCATCTAGTCCAGTCCACAATTAAGATACTAACTTATTATCTAGTCAAAATTAAGGTAACGACATTTATTTTAAATCACTGACCGAATTTGAGGTCTTAATTTAGGTAAAATATCAGAATGAATTGAATACTAAAATAAAAGTAAACCGGGGTAAGATATGCTCCAGATCTATTTACTTACTCTAGACTACAGGTTGCATATTTAATGCTACGCCGTAGACCCTCTACGAACTTGCTACGACGTAGCAACTGGACTAAGAAAATTGCCTTACAGTTTTAAAATGTTTCCGCCAAATATTTTATGGACTAAGTTTATTTATTTAGATGACGTTTTGGACTATTCAGAAAATATAATGTAAACTTTTGAAAGTTTTCTGTAATATTACTTGTGTTTGTAGCGTGTTTTGTGTAATATATTTTTGTGATGTGATGTGTGTTAAGTTTTTGGTTAGAATAAAAAGGTTCAGATTACAGTTATATTATATTATTTAACATAAGTATTTATTACAATATAATATAAGACCTTTTCTTAAAAATCCATATTATATACATAATAATATAATAATGCCTTTAATTTTTAAAAGATTTTTTTCAGTGTTTTGGCTACCAGTTTAAAATTCCAAGGATAATATTTATCACGGAGTATTCGTTGTTAAAACGGATGAGAAAACGGTATCATGGCGGCCGCTATGTTTTGTTTCGATCAAAAATTCCCTTTGTCTATTGAAAAGCGCCGAAAATACTAAACCGAAATTGTAAGACGTTTATATGCTGTTGGTTGATAGTTAATCTGTACATCTATTATTAACCAATGCTAATATTATTTTAGTGATTTTATGACTAGACACCCCTTTACAGTGTCAACATTATTTTATTTTTATTTTTATTTTACATAATATTTTATATAATCTGTATGGGTACATTTATGCCTGAAATAAAGACATTTTATTTATTTATTTATTTATTATACTTAACTGAAAAAGTGTTTATATTTATAATCTACATAGACAGATACCTCTAACTCTATTCAAATTACTTAATATTTTAAATGCGAAAGTGTGTCTGTCTGTCTGTTACCTCTTCACGCCCAAACCGATCAACCGATTTTGCTGAAATTTAGTACGCGGATACTTTGAAAGGAAGAAAAGACAGGGGTCTAGTTAGTGCGTCCAGATTACGCTGTGATAGAACTGATATGTCTATTGTAGACCTACCTTTATACTTTTATTACAAACAAACCTCACCTTGTTCTGATTAAGAACCGGTAATTGGAGTTCCCCCAAACGGTCGCCTGCCAACACTATACACAACTTTTTAACAAAGCTAATTGACTAGTTTAATAATTCGTTACCACAAAACTTAATGTACAAATAGAGATCAAACTGAAGCTTGATAGACCTTCGATTTAACCCGTCGATCGTGGGAAAACGAGATACAATAGATATTCTAGTGTTTTGGACGCCGGTGACCGTAAGGGGCTTGATGAATTACAGACGACAACCAATGGATGAGAGCTGCCCAAGATCGGGCTAGATTGGCACTGATTTGGGGAGACCTACGTGCAGTAGACAGCGATAGGCTGATGAGAAGACGTGAGAGGAAGAACCATGAAAGTAACAGTTAATAAATTGCCGGTTTTATGCATAAATGGAGGCTTCAGGGCCGGAAAATGATTTGAAATCAAAAATCTGTGAATTTTATGTGTAGTCAGATATATTGTTAGCCAGACGATGAAGTAAGTTACAAGGTTTATTGAAATTATAAGGGAAAAAATTATTATCAGAACCGTACATTTTAAATTGCAATATTATGTAAAATATATTTAAGGAGGTAACATACCGACACACTTTTACATTAAAAAAATTAGTACAGTGATAGATATACTCGCTTAAAGTTATAACGGTAAGGTGATAGTGAGTATCATGAAAGAATTACGCTTAGACTTTGTTAATAACTCTAAACTATACAGCAGCGTATAATTTACTTCGAAATTATGATAATCGCATATTTATCAGCACCGTATGCACCGCATAGTACGCGAAATGCGGCGCGTACGGCGCGGGGTGCGGATGAACGTGCGATGGCCGATGTTTTTTTTATGGAAAAAGGGGGCAAACGAGCAAATGGGTCACCTGCATGGAAAGCAACTTCCGTCGCCCATGGACACTCGCAGCATCAGATGAGCTGTAGGTGCGTTGCCGGTCTTTTACGAGGGAATAGGGTAATAGGACTAATAGGGTAGGGGAGGTTAGGGAAGGGAATAGGGGAGGGTAGGGAAGGAAATAAGGGAGGGTAGGGAAGGGAAAAGGGTAGGGGATTGGGCCTCCGGTAAACTCACTCACTCGGCGAAACACAGCGCAAGCGCTGTTTCACGACGGTTTTCTGTGAGCCCGTGGTTATTTCTCCGGTCGAGCCGGCCCATTCGTGCCGAAGCATGGCTCTCCCACGGTAAGTTTCACGCCGGTTTTCACACCGGTTTCACATCATTTCAAACAATGTGATCGCCTTTAAAGTGAATTCAAATACAATAGTTAAGTGACAACATTTTTATAACAGCAAATAATAGTTTTGTAAAGTAATAAAAGTTATGTAACAATATTGTAAGTGATGAATGAAAATTGCAATTAGTTAATTAATGAAGTAGCTTTGGCGATGACTGTAAATGAGTATTCCTAGTCTACTAGTTGGCACTTCTCCAAGCCTCGCTCTAGTAAGCAAGTAATTGTCATATTACATAATATAATATGGTAGGTTTTGGCATAATATTTGGCCCGATATAAATAAATAAATAAAAATAAAAAAATAATATCCATACTAATAATATAAATGCGAAAGTCTGTCTATCTTTTAGCTCTTCACGCCCAAAAAGCTAGACCGATTTTGCTGAAATTTGGTATAAGTAAAGATACTTTTAGTGTCGGGAGAGGACATAGGATACTTTTGATTCCAAAAAAATGTACGATTCCCGCACGATAAACTAGTTTTCGCGCAACACCCTTGCTTTACACAAGGTAACTATTAATTTTATTATTCCGTTTTCGTAAGTACGCTCTTTAATTTTTAAGAACATTTTCCACCGATATTTTTTAAGTAATAAATTGGTACCAAAAAAAGGTTAAATACATACTAGATACGCTATTATGATATTATTCTTGAAAGTTTCTAAACTAAATAAATGTTTGTTTCAAATAGCCATATTTATTCAGCCCAGGTAATATTTACTTAGACTTAAACTAATAAAAGTAACTATTTCTCTCACTACTACTTAAAGTAATATTTAAGCTTGAATAAACACAGGTATACCTCAGATTGGGGTATGATATAATATTTAGTGTCGTTCATCTGACCGTACTCCAGGCTGTGGTTTTTCATTTTAAATGAAACCTTTATAGTTCGTTCGGGGTTTTTCTACCTCGATTTCCACGAGAATGGCTCTTATGTTGACGGCATAAAGGTGCAGGTAGAGGCTTTATAATCATGAACTGTCTGACCGGTGAATAATTAAAAGAGAGCCGTGAAACTGGATGGTTATTGTTCTTACAAAGTGTTAGCTTTTTTATCTTTGAACGTAATATCACTGTATGAATTATGATTACTAAACAGTCATTACTTCATAGCGGCCCGTCCCGACTTCGCACGGGTGGACATAAGATTTTTGAAGTGAAAACTTCTTTAGCGGCGTTGAGCACTTTTGTGGGATGGGTAAAAACTGTGAAACTCGCGTCAGGTCACGTGTGCTGATCGAAAAACCGTAAGACGGTTGGAGAGTAGTGTTGTAACATCGAAATCTATTAATCGAACAATCGATTGTTTTTTTTTCGATTGTCGATATTTTTAATCGATTGTGGGTTTCGATTAAGTAATTAAAAAATAGATTTTTTAAAAATCTATTGCCATAAAAAATGGGTTAAAAAATTACAATACAACGTTATTAATCAAGTTTTCACTTCTGCCGGCACTCCCGGAGTGCAACCCGTCTTTTTTTTAACATTTTACTTTTAATATTGTAGAACCCTATCAATAGTTTCATATTTATAGCAATGCATGTGACAAAATACTCTAACTGGTTAGTGGTTACTGGTACAAAAATTCATGTAAGCTACAAAACAATGTTTAATTATTTGTAACAATTGCAGGAATGTAGGTAACGCCGTGAATGGCCTACGATTTTGGCGTGCCCGTACAATGGAATGTTTTGGTCTAGGTACGGAGAATTCTAGCTATCTCAAATAGGTCAAGAAATGAAAGGATAACTGTAATGAAAAAAATGTAAAGATAAGAGGTAGAATAGGATAGTGTATAAATTTAATAAATTTACAATAGTAGGTACTTACTACTTTGGTGAATAACTTTTATCTTATCTCCTAAATATAATAAAAAGGAAATGTTTTTTTATTTCTATCGAATGATTTTTAAACTGCTGGGACAATTTTTATAAAATTTGGCGTAAACATAAAGGGACCCTGATAAAATCTTAGTTCCAAATTGATCCAAAAAAAATTCAAACGTGGAATATCTAGAACACAGATTAAGTATACATAGATGGATTCTTAGCTCGCCAGCGCGTGGCCATTTTATGCTTGTGTGCAATTGCTGTAGTGTGCGTGTAGGGATGGCGTATATCGATAAAAATATAAAATTAGACTACAGCTATCGACCAAGTCGACCATAATTTTATGTTATAGATTTTTATTAAACGACATCAAAAAAGGAGGTTATCAATTCGACCTGCATGTTCAATTTAGGATATATTATGCTCATTAAATTAGAAGTCGCTTTCAATTTGGTGAAAAGGTATTTTTTATCTATTTATTAAGTGTATGAAAATACTTAAATACAGGGTGCAATTAAACCTTCCTGCCAAATTTACCTATATTGATCCTTGTTCAAAATAAAAATACACGTATTTTTCTTTTAATATAGTCACTCAGTACTAAAATGTTGAGAAATAGCTTCCGAAAGTTATCCTAAAAAACACAATTAAAATGGACACTACGCGTCGCCGGCGGGTGAATGCGCGCGCGCCTCCCCCCCAACGTCACCCCCGCTCATTCCCACCGCCACGAGTAACCGTTCTGCATCGATTTTAAATGGGATAAAATATGTCATTAAAAAAATAACACCCAATTTTTTTTTGCTAAATGACCTCTCCTAATGATACCTAAGCCCTGGAAAAAAATTGGCAGGATGGTTTAATTGCACCCTGTATAAACAAAATATTTAAGTATATAATTACACAAATAGTTAAAAATATACATAATATGTATACTCCATAAGCCACGAAAGCTTGTCCGGAGTGTAATAGCTAATATCAATAAAATCAACAGTTTTTATAAAACACAACAGAAGAACAAAATATATTATACTTTATTAAACTTAATTACTATTTACTATTAAGCAACTATTTTGTAGAATAACAATTATTATTATCAAAGAAATATAAGAATGAATCTCAGTCCTACTTATTTTAAGTAATTCCAAAAACGCTTAGGTGCATTTCTTTACCTATTAAAATATAATTATGTAATAATATTTATACAGAAAAAGACTTAAAATAGATACTTCGACGCCCCCTGAATAATGATATTATAATAATAATAATTAATAACCTAAGTGGGACTAGAGTCCCACTAGAGTCCCACTAGAGTCTCTCTAGAGTGGGACTAGAGTCCCACTCTAGAGAGTCTAGACGATCAATTTTATTGTGCAATATCACGGTGTGTGCAATCAAAATCATAGAGCACTAAACCAAATATTATTCTTCACTATCAATCTTATTATCAAATTAATAATTGAAAATAATTATTATCTTCATTATAGGTCTCTCCGTCACCACCATAATATTGAACTCTTCTTTAAGAGCATTCCAATAACCTGAAAAAAATATGGTTTAGTGTCAATAAATTGTCAATAAATGTACACATAATTCATAATATTGTATACGGGGCAATATGCTTTATGTAAGTTTTCCATGCTTAACCCATCCAGCCCCAAGCGGAACCCAGGTGCCGCATAACAATTAACAACTAAATATATATTGTGTCTGGAATTCGACGATTGAGGTATTAAATTTATTTTATTAAATGATTATGACTTTAGCCTTATTAAAATTTTACATTTTACTTATTAAAAAAGAGTACCTAATGCCAGGATAAAATTTCAAGAAGTATCTTTAAGTAACGAATTGAGTACTTACAGGGGGGAGGTGTGAGAGCTGTTGATCATGCAATTATTTTACTCTCCGTTAGAACTTTCTTTATTTCAATAAAATCATTGTTTCAAACTTACGTTTGAAATGATAATTCCAAATTCCAATATTGTGATGCCTTCATAAGGGAGTAAGGATTAAAAACTGGCATGAAACTTGCGTCTAAAATATATATCTGTTTGTCGTCTATTTTGAAGCATTTTCAACCTGAAAAAAAAATCATTTAGTCCATGACATTATTTTTATCGATAAACTATAGTTCAAGTAAGGCGCATCCCTAAAATACACGTAAAAAACTATGCAATATTTATAGCCAAATTATTACTTGATGTGACATTTTTATCACTAATGCCTTATATAGCATGATTAATGGATTATTATACTTATCAATTTTCTTTTTTAGCTTACAAAAATACCGATTGATAAACCCAAACAACGTTGTTGAAAACTTACGTATGTTATGTTAAATCCACGTGTTTGAGGCATTCCTTGGCCGTTTTTATGGTTTATTATATAGCGGAACCACAAAACGCAATATTAAATTGCATTAAACGTTCACTAAACACTTTTATTACCACTTTTTAAACATGAAATATGCAGACCTACTCCTTTGTTATGTTCTACTAAGTGGGACATAACATTACAGGCTTTTGACGTTTACACACCGATATGAGCTTTCTTTTTCACCCAAATTACTACATCGTTAGTTAGAAAGAGTAACATTATCAGCTGTCAAAATATAAGGCGGACTCCTAAGTATTATTACCTCAATGATCTAGAAGTATATAGGTAAATGGTGGAATATATTGTAGTTAATGAAATTGTCTATCTATTGTCGTGTGTTTCAAATAATACGTAATTTGTAATGGAATGTTGATATACTGAAAAAAAAATTGCGAAAGGAATGTTGATATACTGAAGATTACTGCTGTATTTTTAATTTTTATTATAACTTTGTAGCTTTCAAATTATGAGTTTATAAGGCTCTAAATACGGTAAATTATGGCATCTCCGTAGGGGGGGGGGGGGGGGCGCCTTAATGCACAGTGATTATTTTGGCCGATGATATTAAAAATTTTACAAATAACGTACGCCACTAATAAAGTGTCTTGTGCTTAAGAATATATTTTTAAAATGATTTATGCTTCTTTTTTGAAAATTAACTATCTAAGCTAGATACAGAAAGGAACTATTTCTGTACATAACTATTTCATGTTCCTTCCTGCGTGATGTTTCATATTCAGCATTATGAACTAAAAACTTCCGTTCAGCGTAAAATGCGAAAAGCACAATTCTTTTGTGATTTTAGATTCCAGTCCGCAGTAGTTTGAAAATGTTAATACAAATCTGCGTTTCTCATTTTTTGTACATCGAAAAATTAAAAAGCCTGCGGTTTCAAGAGCAACTACAAAATCTCAAACGCTCTTAAAACAACTTTAATCTCTAAACACAATAAAACATCGTCACTTTAAAACGTTTTACTCGACACTGGCAAAATATTGCTACCTTACATTTTCGAAAGAAGGAGTATGACATTGACATTAACTTTTTCAATTATTAACAGCACGCACCAGGTAGGCGCTAGTTAATAAAACAATTAAGGCGAAGCGCGGCCTAATCCTGCACTCAGCGTCTCTCATTACGCCTGAATATTTAATTCTCGGAGGGCCGACTACGATATACAAGAATTATGTTAAAATAAATATCTTCAGGTGGAGAAAAACGTCCCTCGCAGCTGACAGATTAAAAACGACGTGCCTTTTAAAGCTGGCACTTGAAAATAGACCCTATTATCAAAGCGCAAGGTTCATTATGGGTCGCTTCGCTAGCGGCTAATTAATCTATGAAAGCTTTTCGTCGGAGGGCCTTTAAAGTCTTTATTTGACTGTGTTCTTATCTTTTGTATCGAACATCTCGCTGTTCTCGAGTTTAAGACTTATTTCGTTCAAAAATGGCCCGGTCACCGATTTTCAGAAGGCGTTTTGTTGAAGGCCAAGTGGAGGTACTTTTTACGAATCGTAGCTTTTACAATTGCAGCAAGAAAAGGCCTTTTTTAAAACAATTCTTAAAATTGTGAGGTCAGTTATACAAGGTTTTAATTTTAAGGTAAGTTAAGACGCTGTGCTATGAAATGTAATTACTTGAAATGTAGTTGGACTTAATTTTCATTTTACATTATAAAGGCTTAGGTCAAGTAAGTCACCTCAAAGCATTGGACCATAATTTTTGATAGTATGGACAGTATTCGAATTTATGTTCGTTTTATCAAAAATTAATCCGCATCAATTGTGCATATTATGTTATGTCGATCGATTATTAATGTAATTAATTGTGGTATCGATGTTAGTGCATTCTGTGACTTTCCATTACGACACAACGTGTAGAAGAGCCTTAATGTATATTTTAGTAATATTCAATTGGCAACAATCTTTTGTATGATTTGTTGTAAATATGTTGTATTAACTATTTGAAATTTTCTAGAACTGTAATATTCAATGTAAACTGAAGAACCCCGCCCGGGCAAGCACGTCGCCAAGAGACTCTCAGCTCAATTAATTGTTTTGCGATCATATTTTTACATTTACTGAACAAATTACAGACTTTTTTCGTAAGCTACCGTACATTTTTCCGGAATAAAAAGTATCCTTAGATATCCTTTTCGGAAACTGAAAGCATCTTCATACCAAAGAGCAAAATCGGTTCAGCAGTTTGAGCATGAAGAGGTAACAGACAGACAAACAGACAGACGGACACACTTTCGAATTTATAATATTAGTATGGATTGTGACCCGACACCCTGAAATTGCCATTAAAGGATGATGATGAACGATGACGAAACCCCAAAACAATAAGGGGACGTATAAATAATGGGGCAATACAACTTGACCCAAATGGCGGAGATGGATCGCCGGAACTGATACTGGTGACCTTCGGGGATGCCAGCATCATCACAGTCATAATAATTAATGAATTAAATAAATATTTTTAGACTCATAATATAATCATTTATTTTTTTATTAACCAAAATATAAAAGATACATTTTAATAATAAATACAGCACCAAAAAAACCCTGATAGGTTAATCTTGTAGCTGGTTCACGCTCCTTATAAAACTAAATATAAGCTACACTTAACTACTACAATTTTAAAGTAATATAAAAACCCACATTTACAGAAAGAGAAGACGTAGTACAAAAAATTTCTAAACGTAATAATCACCTTGCACATTTTTATCTCCATTTAATTTGTTTATATCTATATCTATACTAATTATAAATAGGAAATGTTTGTCTGATTACGTTCTGTCAATCAAAATGTCGTTGAACCAACATCAAAGGGCGTTAAGGCTGCGATTCCACCGGAGCTGAGCTAAGGTGCGTTGCGAGGAATGTGTTTTTAACAACCAATAGAAACGCTTCATTTGCCTGACCACGTTCAGCGCAACGATTCTATTGGCTCTTGTATAACACATTCTCGCAACGCAACTTAGCTCAGCTCCTATGGAAAGCAGCCTTAATGTTGGTTTTACATTTTAAACATGTAAGTCGATGATTTTAAAAGTATACTTTGGTGTAACAGTTTATTTTACTAAAACAGCATATATTATACGATCAACACTTTATTTTGTGAAATTATATAGTACTAGCTGTCCCGGCAAACGTTGTTTTGCCATTTAAAGTATATTTTCTACATCATCGTTGATAGTTGATACATATTTTACCCCCTCTTTTGTCCCCTAAGAGTGGTGGAGGCGGAAGAGAGAGAAGAAGATATCTGCGAAAACCACATTCAAATCTTCACATTAATTAAACAAAATTATTGTGTTAATATGTGAAGCGAACAGATTTTGACGTTCACAGGAGCGAAGCTGGCAAAACTATGAACGATAAATACTGTCCCCCCCGTGACCCCCCCGGACCCCTCGTGACCCCGGGGTGTGACCCCCAGCCGTGACCCAGATATATGTGACACCTTAGATGCTAACTACAGAGTACTCGTATATAAAGACAGACGCGATGCACTGTCTAAAGTTATAAGATTTTTTTGATTTTAACTTAAAAAATAACTATTTTTTTCTATTTTAACTTAAAAAATAACTATTAATTTTAGTTGTAGCATAAATTACACTGTAAAACTTAATTACAGTGCAAAATATATATAGCTAATTCATATTCATACTAATGTTATAAATGCGAAAGTCTGTCTGTCTGTCTATTACCTCTTCACACCCAAACCGCTGAACTGATTTAGCTGAAATTTGGTATGGAGATACTTTGAGTCCCGGGAAAGGACATAGGCTACTTTTTGTCCCTTAAATGTACGGTTCCTGCGCGATAAATGAATTTTGGCGCGACGGAGTTGCGGGCATCATCTAGTTTACTTCATAGCTGTCTGTCTTATGCGCGCATGTCATCTTCCATAACGTACGCGTCCTTAATCACTATAGTGCTCCAAGGCTTTAAATGAATACGTCAATGGGCGCTGCTGGTAAAGGAGAACTGTCAAAAATGACGTTTTTGTATGATAGCAGCGTTAGTTCCTTTTCTCGCCACGTTCGTGTAGAGCCTTGTCGAGATGTATGTGCTGTTCCGTAAACAGGCGAGATAGCACTACGCTGCGGCGGACCACGCGACACGCGTCTCCCAGACAGACGCGGCCTGCGGTGGCGGTGGCGGTCAGTTGGATGACTTGAGAGTTCTCGGAACGACACAAGTCATCCAACTGACCGCCACCGCCACCGCCACCGCAGGACGCGTCTGTCTGGGAGACGCTTTATATTTCACGCGTAGTGTGGCTTATCTCATAACATGGAGAATTTTGTCTCTCGCTAGTCGTTTCGGTCGTTCGTCCCACTGGGTTATGAGAGTAAAGGAAGAGAGAGTGCTCTTGTGTCCTGCGCACACACCTGGGCACTATAAAATTACTCCTGGGTAACCGCGTTCAAAGAAACCGGACACAGTCACCGAAACCGGTGCGGGAGTTATTATCAAGGCGAGCGACACGAGCCCAAGTATGTCCCACAACCTTTACATTTTGTGGTATACTTTACGGAAAAACTGTCACGCCTATTTGTTTTGTGCTTTTTATTTATATGTAGATGTGTTATCATCAATCAGTCAAGCCTCACAAAGCTCAGCTTTTATCTAGTTATTATGGAGCTTGACAACAATTTACTCTAGTATGAATACACCCATACATTTACACACCACTTAAAATATGTATGTGGGTCAGCCGATGGCGAAAATCTAATTTGTCAATAACTTTTCGACGCCTCTCCAACCAAAATACTCTTACACTATACAATCAGCGCATATTATGCCTTATTACTAGGGCAATAAAGTTCAATAGCTTGGTTATTTTATGCCAATATAAGCGGTTTATAAAAAGCAACAAGCGTAATGGGTATTTTAGTATTCATGAAAAAAAAGAACTTAAAGCTGGCCAAAATATGAAGCTTATATATAAATTTATCATGCATATAAATCGCGTATTTTTATTTCATCACAACCTGTCCAATAGTTTCGATACTTTTAGGTTTTAAATAATCAATAATTTCTCCTGTAGACTATAATACTTAATATGATATAATCTATAATATTACTGGATCGTTCTAAAGCTTTGTTAATTACGTAGAAACCATGTACTGTAATAATACCTATGTCACTGAGCTCAAAATATCTATAAAATTACAAAATTTAATCCATATCGGCAAAAGTGACAGATATTGTACTTTCGTACACTTAATAATATTAGAATCGACTAAACTTATATTAAATGTAGACATAATTAATTTAAAACTTTATAAAAAAAGCAGCGCACCCTTTCCTATAAAAAGTTTACAAACCGAAAAATCAAACTTAAGCTCAAGACAAAGGTACTAATTCTAAATTTGAAATTGGTCGTTTAATATTCAAAATCCACTATGGCGCTCATTAGCTAACCCTTCTGGTACTAGGGCGGTCCCTTCAGGGCTACAGTGACGAAGTACACTCGACTATGAAATCAAGGAAGGGTTTAGGGTTTGTGGTAAAATTTTCCTTTTAAAGGGAAAATTAAGTTATAAAGAAATAGGTCGGTAAAAGCTTTCTATAGTTTGCTATTACCCCTAATCCATATTATTATTTAAATGCGAAAGTGTGTCAGTCTGTCTATCTCTATAACCTCTTCACACCCAAACCACTAAACTGATTTAGCTATTTGGTATGGAGATACTTTGAGCCCCAGTTATGGATATATTATGATACTTTAATATACTTAATAGTTCTTGTATTGTTTTGTATGATGGAGATTTTGAGGTTTGTTCATCGTTTGGACCAGAAAACAAGCGATATTTCATTGCTTTATAGTTCACGAGCTGTTGCCCGCGGCTTCGCTCGCGTTAAGAAGTATTATTATATACAAAATTTCATCCTCTATTTCAGGGATGGCGAACCAATGGCACGCGTGCCATTGCTGGCACGCGACGAAATAATTTCGGCACGTCACTGATTACGAGTTTAAAGAAAAAAAGTACAAATTATGATTATTATGTAGCATAATACCTATGAATCTTTGAAAAGCAAACGCGCGCGAGCGTTCGGGTCCGGTGCGCGGGGTGGAGGCTTTGAGTTGATATTGTTTTTTTACATTATTTTTCCACTGATCACAAAGTCAAGAATATTTGATGGCACGGCTGCGACGTCATTAAATATTATTCCAGAAAATTGGCACGTATACGCATAAAGGTTCGCCATCCCTGCTCTATTTTAACCCCTTGGAGGTAGAATTTATCAAAATCATTTCTTAGCGGATGCCTACGTCATAACATCTACCTGCATGCCTAACTTCAGCCCAATCCGTCTAGTGGTTTGGACTGTGTGTTGATAGATCACCATGTCAGTCAGTCACCTTTGAGTTTTATATTTAAAGATTGACCATATTATAGTTCATTGACCACTAAAAGTGAAATTTCTAGTGCGTTTACAGATCTTATAGCATCTACAAAATATGTAAGACCTTGATGTACCAGTGCCATTAGTGTGTACAGTACATCATAAAAGCGAGACGTGGGTCGTGACATATTGTAATACTTGCATAAATTCGACAATTTTAAATTTCGAACACAATGCTCGAAAACAACGCAAACAATGTGTGAAACAGAATGCACTTTAACAGAACAAGACAACATTTATTTAGTTTACCAAAGATACAACAGTTTTGAATTTCGAATTTTCTCACCCCGATTCTGAAAGCGGAAACCCGGATCTCAGAAGTTTACCTTGAGAGTTGAGAAGGAAGGTGCAGGTTAAACACTAACTTGTCTAACTCCTCCGTTTTATACAAACCTGGTACTTCGGAACTGAATCCTCGTAACTAAATTAGTTTAAAATTAACTGAAACTTTACTTAGGCCGGTATAAATAGTCAGTACTCAAGATGCATCTCGGTCTCAAGACACTCAGGCTCTGTGATTGGTTACTCGGGTGACGGATTGGGGGACCCGCCGCCCATTGCACGAGTCTTTCCGGTTACAGAGTGCCCTGTGCCTTGGGCAGCTCTCCCGGAGTAAACGACAGCAGAATGTCGCGCGGAGAAGCTGCGCTGGAAGCAGATGCCGCTGACTGGGCCGCTGCAGTTTTCGTCTCAGACGGGTCCAGCGGCCCAGCACAAAGCGGAGGAGAAGGCACGGACGGATTTAGTGGGTAGAACTGCGGCCAACTTACCATCCTCTCGGCCGCAGCGAATCCCACATACCCCGGTGGTCCTTCCCCAGTGCCGCCGGGCATGCTTAAGCGCATTTCCCGTCTTAAAAAAAAAAAAAAAGGCTCTGTGATTGGTTGGCTGTCAAAATTTCGACCAATCACAGAGCCGAACCGCGTCTTGAGACCGGGTCGCATCTTAAGTACTGACTATTTATACGGGCCTGAATACTAATATTGTATAGTCGTCCAAGATGCATTTTTTCAATACAAAATTTTTATTTTATATAACTTTTCATTACGAATAGCAAAATAGTTTTAAGACTTACTTTGTAGATCTGGGTTAAAGTAAAAATGTTGGCTCATCTTTATACGATATTTCGATTTCTTATCGACTTTTCAAACTTGAGAAAAACATTCAGCTAACAAAATCAAATCATGGCATGAAATAAAGAAGACATAGAAAGATCAAAGAATAATACTTCGAACGAGATTTAACACAATACTGTTACAACATTGAATAAAATATATTATCACGTTTCCCTATACTAAGGCCCTTACTAATAAACGCTGTATAAGCTTTGAATAGTTATTCAGTGTTTTGTCTTCTTCAATCTAATTATAAATGTCACTTGTGTGACAGGAACAAAACACTGTATAACTTTTCAAAGCTTATACAACGTTTATTAGTAAGGGGGTATGTGAATATGAAAATAAACTAGGTTATAAAGTTCCTTGTGTAAGATGCACCAACTAGGGTAATTGATCGCACTGTAACTTTACACACTGTTGCAATACTTTTATAGAAATGACATTATATTTAATGTATACTAAAACTTTGTGAAGTGAGAATATAAAATATATACTGAATCTTTTTCTAAGCATTTTTATTATGTGAAAATGTGTGTGTATGTCTGCCACATCGTTACGCTTAACGTTTCTTATGTAGATACTTTTACATTTCAGAAATAGGCATTTTTATCGCAGAACAGGCACAGTTTTTAAAGAAAATATCGCGCCATTATAATATAAGTCACGTGATTCCATTAAATATTATTAGAAATAATATTTATTATTATCAAATCAATAGAAAATTCAGCAATATAAAATGTATGCAGTTACATTAAAAAGTATTCGTAGTAATATAATAAAAAATCAGCCAAGTGCGAGTTGGACTCGCGCACGAAAGGTTCCGTACCACAATAGAGCAAAAACAGGCCGAAAATTGTGTTTTTTGTATGAGAGCCCCCCTTAATTATTTAATTTATTTTAATTTTATTACAAATTATTAAAGTACAATTACAACTAAGTATATTGTGAATATTTCAAGTGCCTACGTGTTGCCATTATTGATATCGAGTAAAAAATAGCAAAAAAATCACATTTGTTGTATGGGAGCTCCCTTAAATAATAAATTTATTTTGTTTTTAGTATTTGTTGTTATAGCGGCAGCACATATATACAGTGATACACATTACACAGTCTGTGAAAATTTCAGAAGTCTAGCTATAGCGATTCTTGAGTAACAGCCTGGAGACAGACAGACGGACAGACGGACAGACATCGAAGTCTTAGTAATAGGGTCCCGTTTTTAACCTTTAGGTTCGGAACCCTAAAAAGTATTGCTGTAATCTCAGCTGTCTGTAAAATAAAAAGATAAAAAAAAAACAGCTGTAATTCTGTTTTAATAACGCTACGCCGTCGTAGCACCGCTACGCCATTCTTCAGCTACGCCGTAGCACGCCTACGCGTTGAAATTCTTACGCAAAAAAGGGTGAGGTCATACCCAGATGCTAAGGAACGTGAGAAGAGGGATGATGACAAGGTCAAAGATTAGCGAATTTTGTTAATAAAAGAAAGAAATCACGGTAAAAAATAAGTGTTCCCAAAATTTCAGCTCGATAGCATTTGTATTTTTTTTGTTATGAGCCTTCAAAGTTGGATAATCAAGTCGATTTTTTTTTCAATTAAATTTCTTAATATTTGTATACCATTCGATAACTTATGCAATTAAAAGCAACTTTTGTTATGAAACCACTTTCATAAACGCAATATTTAATATACCTATCGAACAAAGTTCTCTCCCGATGCGTACAAACTAAGAAAGAGTGACATCAGTCTTTCGTAGCACTTTGTACGGAGCGTTTTCGGGCAGGTCTATTTTATGAGATGTTTGAATTGTCATATCTTGGTGAATTTTTAAGCTATCACAGTCATTCTTTCAGCGATGTTTCTATTTTTTAAGGGTCTTTCAATGTATAAGAAAAAAAATAGTCATCAAGCCTAATAAAATACACTAAGTTACCTAGCTGCCGCACTCAGAGTAGAGTATTAATTACTAGATGACGCCATGATTAATGAAATTTGGCATAGAGATAGTTTGTGTCTTGGGAAAGGACATAGGATATATTTTATACCGAAAAAATGTACGGTTCCCGCACGTTACTCGAATTTCTGCGCAACGGAGTCGCGGGCGTCGTCTAATACTTAATATCAACTTCCACGATACGAATTTATAAGGTGTCGTAAAGTTCTTTTTGTAACAAATTAATTACCGACACGTTTCCCCTTTTCCCCCTTTCCTCGTTTCCTCTCCCCGGGGGAGGTAATAAACATTCCTGGGTTTTCTCCACGTTGCGTCCAACACCACAATAGCTGTTGTAACGTTTCGTACAAAGCGGGTTCCAATTACGCAACAACAATTTATTGTTTTGTTGTTTTCAAATGTTGTTTTATTGTTTTGATGGAGATTATATATGGATAGTACGGATATGTTAGTATGATTGTGCAATGTTTTTTGCTAGTTCTCTTTTGGGTTGTTTTGTGATTTATTAAAAAAATGAAACTGTAACTATAAGGACAAGCTCTCTATTTGCTTTAAATATTTTTTTCGATTTAAATATTCTTTCGATTAAGATCGATTGTTTTGTTTAGAAGCTACAATTTCATAGACAGACACACAGGTGTACAGATAAGCGTCGGACATAATACAAAGTGTTTAAAATGCATTTTAACTTATGTAATATTCTGTTTTTTTTGTCTTACCTCTAAGACCCACTTGCGCAGATCTGGGTTAAAGTTAACCTCGGGTTAAATAGTGTTTTATCTCTTACATTTTTTATATATTTAACGAAAGGGATAACTTTTAATCCGGGGTTAAATTAAACCCAGATCTGCGCAAGTGAGCCTAAATGTATCAAATCTCAATCGATTTGGCGTCCTATACTAAAACGTTAAATCTTTTTTAACTTAATAATAATAATATATATTCAATAGGTAAATAACATACAAAAACGTTAAATATTATATTTTAGGGAAGTAAACACTTAGCAGGTAACGAGCCCTAATCAATACTGATGTGACGATCTCTCGGGACGGAGGTTTCAATTCCAAGTAGGGATGCGTTCGATACATCGACAATCGACATATTATATTTTATGAATATTAAAAAATACCAGCTAATTCGAAAAACATGCTTTATGATTATTATGATATTTCGGACGTGAAAAATAAATGGCCGATACTCATACCGATCCCTGATAAATATTATTTTTTTCAATCAAAATCAAATTTTAACAAAATTGGTTAAACCGTTTCGGAAGAGTTTGCACAAAACGCCGTGACAAGAGAAGGTTATATTTTAATTTATAAAATTGAAAAATATTTTATTTAATATATTAAATATGCCTAGGTGGTGAATCAAAGACAGTAGATAATATTTTGAAGTTAGCTCATAATTCATTCGCCCACCACTTTTTATAAATGAACTAATTAAAAAAAGTAATTACAAATTACTCATTAAAACCAAAAATTTACTATTTTTTACTATTAAAACCTTAAAGCAATAATGATCGGCGTTTTAATATACTTAGTTAAAACTATCTCACCAAAAACATACCTGTTAAAACGGGGCCAAGTTCCTATTCACTAATTGTTCGCCTTAAAAAAGAGTTGAAATCCAATTCAATGCCAAGTTTAGATGCACTTCCAAATCGATCATAATCATCTTCATCAACAGCCTGATCCTAAATACTTCTAAATTTGAACTTGGCAGGTTAATTTAATCACATAGATATCTTATATTTAAATTTAAAAATTATACATTATTTAGTGCTACTAGCATGAATACCTGCCAAGTTCAAATTTAGAAGTATTTAGGATCAGGCTGTTGATGAAGATGATTATGATCGATTTGGAAGTGCATCTAAACTTGGCATTGAATTGGATTTCAACTCTTTTTTAAGGCGAACAATTAGTGAATAGGAACTTGGCCCCGTTTTAACAGGTATGTTTTTGGTGAGATTTCAATACTTTTTTTAAGGAATTATACCAATTTGTTTCTTTCCTCCTCATCTTATTTCAGTGTATTTACTTGTACATATTAATTTTTATCTCAAATTCATAGATGAGCCGACTCACGCTTGACCAATTACTCAAATTTCTTAATTTTTTGTTAATCTACATATAACAAACAACCTGTGTGCCAAATTTCATAACGCTATGACAACTGGAAGTGGCCTAGAGGTTTTGATTACCGATTTTTATCTCAAATTCATAGATGAGCCGACTCACGCTTGACCAATTTCTCAAATTTCTTAATTTTTTGTTAATCTACATATAACAAACAACCTGTGTGCCAAATTTCATAACGCTACGACAACTGGAAGTGGCCTAGAGGTTTTGATTACCGATTTTTATCTCAAATTCATAGATGAGCCGACTCACTCTTGACCAATTTCTCAAATTTCTTAATTTTTTGTTAATCTACATATAACAAACAACCTGTGTGCCAAATTTCATAACGCTACGACAACTGGAAGTGGCCTAGAGGTTTTGATTACCGATTTTTATCTCAAATTCATAGATGAGCATACTCACGCTTGACCAATTTCTCGAATTTCTTAATTTTTTGTTAATCTACATATAACAAACAACCTGTGTGCCAAATTTCATAACGCTACGACAACTGGAAGTGGCCTAGAGGTTTTGAAGCCGACTCACGCTTGACCAATTTCTCAAATTTCTTAATTTTTTGTTAATCTACATATAACAAACAACCTGTGTGCCAAATTTCATAACGCTACGACAACTGGAAGTGGCCTAGAGGTTTTGATTACCGATTTTTATCTCAAATTCATAGATGAGCCGGCTCACGCTTGACCAATTTCTCGAATTTCTTAATTTTTTGTTAATCTACATATAACAAACAACCTGTGTGCCAAATTTCATAACGCTACGACAACTGGAAGTGGCCTAGAGGTTTTGAAGCCGACTCACGCTTGACCAATTTCTCAAATTTCTTAATTTTTTGTTAATCTACATATAACAAACAACCTGTGTGCCAAATTTCATAACGCTACGACAACTGGAAGTGGCCTAGAGGTTTTGATTACCGATTTTTATCTCAAATTCATAGATGAGCCGACTCACGCTTGACCAATTTCTCAAATTTCTTAATTTTTTGTTAATCTACATATAACAAACAACCTGTGTGCCAAATTTCATAACGCTACGACAACTGGAAGTGGCCTAGGAATTTTGATTATCGGTCAGTGAGTCAGTGCCAAAATTAGCTATTTTTACAAGGAAATATTTCAGGATCTAACATCTAACAAATCTATATGTATGAAATTTGGTATATTGCGTAAGTACTAGTATATAATTAGGTAGGTAAAATTTTATCTTTGCTCTCGCAATAGGCACTGAGATACAAGGGGGTCAAAAGTGCGTCGAAACCGTTCGTGTAAATAGTGCACGGCATGCGCGCGGCCTGCTGGAACTTGGCCGCGCACTCCGTGCGCTTTGATAAACCACGTATTTAAAATAATATCGATAATATTACCTTTACGTCTTTTCGATACAGGATACCATAATATTACCCCGTCCCTATTGTAACGTATACTGATATGTATGGAGCTCGAGTGATTTTTATTTTTTACAAATCGCTATGTCATTTAATACTTTGTACTTCTTTCGGAAAACCAGGCCAGGCTAGTTCCAATCATTATTTCCCATGTGAATGGACTTCTCACTCAGTTTTTAATTTCAAACATGATACATACTTTAAACACATAAATGTTTACCTGCAGGATATTTTGTACATCTTTGTGCTCAAACTACTGAAAGGTTCAATGCAACTAGATTTGCGTTAATTTTCAAAAGGTTTTAAAGTGCAAACTCCTTTAGCTGCGTTGTGGATTTTTTGAACGTGTTAAAATGTTAAATTCGCGTAAGGACACGTAACATGATCGGAAATATAAGAAACGAGCTTTTGCCCGCGGCTTCACTCGCGTTAAGAAGTATTATTATATACAAACTTTCATCCCCTATTTGAACCCCTTAGGGTGAGAATTTATCAAAATCCTTTCTTAGCGGATGCCTACGTCATAACATCTACCTGCATGCCAAATTTCAGCCCGATCCGTCCAGTGGTTTGGGCTGTGCGTTGATAGATCACCATGTCAGTCAGTCACCTTTATATATATATATATATATATATATATATATATATATATATATTGTGTAGGCCTACTTCTGCTATTTCGTATTCACCACTTCCTGATAAGTGCCGGATAGGATATCCACAACTTTTTTGATAGATTCTTTATACTCTATCTGTCAAGTTAAGTGGTGGTGGTGGCGGTGGTGGTCGGTAGCCTATCCGGCACTTATCAGGAAGTGGTGAAACCTAGGCTGAACACACGACTATTCAGTACATATTTCAGTACATATGCACGTATATTGCATTAATTTACAAAATTAATAAGCTCCACATAACTCTTAAAGTTAACTAAAAAACTTCAGTACATATGCACGTATATTGCATTAATTTACAAAATTAATAAGCTCCACATAACTCTTAAAGCGAAAATAAAGCTTTTGTAAAGAACCGTACAGCGAGATGACAGCAATCCAGCGCGCCGCGACAGTGGGACACCCGGCCTGAATTTAATTAAATTCCTCGATCGGCCCCGCCGTTGTAACGCACCTTTTGTCTATGGTCCTCAGACTGAGGACCATAGACCACAGTCCCACTGTCGCGGCGCTGGAGTGCTGTCATCTCGCTGTCCTCACACCGTGACGTTTATATTTTTTATGGTTTTGTATGGTTTTGGTATGGTTTAACACAATTAGGAAGTGGAGAGCTAATTTTGGTAATTAAGTATTATTTAGATTTATTACTCTATGGTGACATGGAAGACGAAACCAGGAAGTAATACAAAAAAGCTAAAACGCGAGTCACACAAAATATCAAAGGCAAAAATCTTAAATAGTGATAGAGACAGTGATAGTGTACTATCTCTTCACTTTTTCTAAGTTTATCCCAATTTCGGAATCCAAAATTATTTTTATTTCAATTTAAAAGGTGACTTGTTTTTTATGCAATAAAGTCGTAATTCGAACGTCGTAAAATTGGACTCCACGTCTTTATATCTCCAAAAATAAATGTCAGCGTTTGAGCGCTCCCTCTTTGCTTTAATTTCTTACGCTTAGTTTAGTGACGCTCGAATAAACGAAACGAAAAGGTCTTAACCTACATAGATTTTAGATCCTTGTTGGTATTAACTCATAAAATTGAGGCTTATTTGCACTACAAGCAATAAATTCGGGCACTGAACCGTCACCCGTCTCTTTCTTTTTCAATACTACCATCTCTGTTTACCAGTCATAAAATGAGTGCAAGTGAGACAGCAATATCTGGGAAGAAGACAGAAAGCAAGTCAATGACCTATTTTCAAAAAAAAAGTCCATAAATAAGTGAAAATCATAAATAATATCGACAGGAATCGTAAATATTAATTCGAAATCGGCAGCCATTAAAATTTGTTCACCAAATCGTCTCACTCGTAAAATGTCGGCCATCTTGTAAACGTAAATTGTCTCTGGTCATAAATGGCGCGAATTTTACGACACGTGAGCTCGTGATTGATATTCTAATATTTGTTTTTATTGGCCTCTCTGTACGCAGTCTGCTCTATATACTTTTATTGTGTATTACTTTTGTTGATTTACTGTGCAACTTTTTCGTCGATTGCTTATATTTTCAGTTTTAAAGTCTGCAATCTAAAGGTATACATGTCCTTTATACAGGTAAGAACGACCAGTTTAATACATTTAGACGCAATTTCTATATCGGTTTAAGGTTTAAGTGTAAAGTAAAAAACAGACACAAATATATTAATATCTGTATTATTATATAATATTATCATTATGTAACATACTACGCGCAACATACAAGTTACAACGACGTTATAACAATAAAACAACACAGTTGCATCAAAGTTAATGTTTGTGCAGCAATACAAACTGACATATGGCGGTTTAAATGAGCTCCTGGGACTAACACTACTTTTATTGCATATTATAAACAAGTAAGTGTGTCTGTTTATCTGTGACTTATTACGGTTTAAACCCTTAACAAAATATGATAATGGGATTTGCTATAGGTCTACCAGAATCTGATGGCAATTTTTGACAGCAGATTTTCAAAAAATATCCTTGACCATAAACCTATAATGCATAGACGAACAAAGAGTGCGAGAGAGAAGAAAATCCTTTATGGAATTATAACAAGATGAAAAGAGAGAGGCAGTTTAATGTGAACTGTAACCACTTTTATTTGACAGGTCGTCACAAGTCGACACGCGTTTTTGTGCCCTTTCAGTATTTGAAATTTATTGTTTAAATCGTTTGTTATTTTTAACAAATACTATTATATATAGCAATGATAACTTGTTCTGTGAGTGATTGCAGTGTAAATCATAGGAATAATCCTGAAAAATATACATTTCACAGGTAATTAATCTTCATGTCCTAATTGCTACGATGTGTTTATTTTTGCTATATTCTGTCTTTAGTTCTGTATTTCAATATCAATCCTCCCTTTTACTTTCATATTTTGCGTAACTAAAGGTACTATTGTTCTTAAATTACACAATTTTTGAAGAAAAATTTTTCATAAAAAATTTTTACATATACGCTAGTGCTTGAATCAAATTTATCGATATACTTATCGGTATTTAACAATAACATAAAACCAATCTAAAAATGTAATAGGTGTGTAAGAGTATTACGATATGTATTTAATTTAAGAACAAATAAAATACTAAGTGTGTTGTTTACTTTCAACATTATATTTGCATTTCTATTATTGTAAGGGCTGATTTTTCACATAGCTTTTACCTGAGTAATAAATAAGTAACTTTATAATGTGTATATTATTTACCCTTATAAGAACCTCATGTCATAACATATCCGACGATTGAAAAATCACCCCAAACGACAATGTGTGTCTTAGATACTTTTCAATCGTCACCTTTTTTCTGCCAAATAAAATATATGGTACCTAATTTGAAATAGAAAATCTGCCAAAGTTGTATATTATTTATTTCTCATAGAAACTCAGGTAAACTAACTCGAACGCACAGTGTATTTTTTGTCCAAAACATTGGCCATGCCATTTTTATTACTTAATTTTATAGGATTTGTGATTATAAATGCAGGATGAGAGTAGCTGACTGCCCAATTCCTATAGAAGAATGCAAATTAGTACTTGAAAAAAAATTCTATGATTTCCAGAAAAAAACATAGAAACAGTTATAGCTCAAAAGTTTGATATTCTTTTAAGAATTTATTAATTGGTCTAAATAGTGTCATAAAAGCCCTACGATAGCGAAAAACATCCAGGCTTTATTTGTTCAAGATAACGTATTTATGACTGACTTTATAAATTTATGTTTTAATTTTTTTAAAGTCATATCTTTTCATATTTGGATTTGAAACTAAGACTGAAATATTCTTTTTATTGATACTTATAACCCAAAAAAATGGGATCCAAATGAGGCGGGGCATCGGAGTTATTCAATTTTATATAATTTTGGATAGGGTTGTCACCGCATAGTTCATATAGTTTAATAATATTTGAAGTAGGTTTTTATATGCTCAAAAAAAAAACAAAGTTCAAATGAGTAAAAAATGTTGGAACAGAAATATTGACAGCCCTAAAACAATAGTTACCAAGAAAACTTTAGAAGCCTTTAACTTCGGTGCCCTTTATTATTTGGATCTAAATTTTTTTACACGAATTCTTGTACATTTAAGTAGCAATTCTGTAAAATCCAAATAATTAGAAATACGTTCATAATAAATTAAAGAAAAAAAAAACATAAATCGTAAGTAAATCTTTAAACACTTATTAATATGTAAATCAGGTTAAATTGTGTGTGTTTTTTTTTATTATTGTCGATCAGAATAATCAAGAAGACAATTAAGTAAATATTTAAAAAGTTATCGAAGTTTTTAATTTTATTGAAAAAAAATTAAAAGTGTTTTTTTATTGTTCATAATAAGAAATTAACACATGTAAATACTAATAAATTACTTACATAACATTTCTGTTCAAGATTTCCAAAAAAAAGGCATGGCCAAATTTTTTGGATAAAAAATACACTGTGGAACGGACTATACTATCGATAGTAAAAGATACATCACTAGCACACGCACACATTGACAGATCGAAAATCGTCACGCATTTTCGGGTTGTCAGGTGGTCTTTACGTCAGTATATTATAAGTCTATGTCCTTGACCATTGGATATTTTTTTTATATTTGCATGTTTCACACACAAAATAAGCCGCAGAAATAAAGAAGGAGGAAAATGTTTTATTTCTAGAGTAAATTGATTTTCTTACTTTTACCATCAGATTCTGGTAGACCTATGTATGACATTATTGGCACATAGACTAATTTTGCTCATCACTAGTATCATAATATATTATTAACATTTGCACGTCGAGAAAAGCGACAAAATATGTGAGACACTGTTAGACTAGCAACACCTTATTGTACCATATTTTAAGCAAATAAAGATTATTATTATTATTATTATAGTTTTTGTTTCAGAGAAGTCGAGTTTTGTACAACATCAAGCATCAAATATTATGATCAAGTATTTGCATGGATGTATACCACTTAAATACAACAAGAATAAACTTTAAATAACTATTTAAGCAGTTCAAAAGCTTACAGCTAGCTTACAGATTTACTCTTGAATCGCATAATATAAGGCTTCAAATGTTATAATGTAAGTCGAATCAATTATGAATTTACGATGCGTATTATCCGTAATAATATTGTAATTTAATTAAGGCATACGTCATCATATTGTTCACAAAAATACAGCTAATATATACCGGAAATACAGCATCCTTTGTCACGCGAAAACAAAAAGATAAACGTAGAGACTTAAAGAAGCTAAAAATAATGCCGTACTGGAAAGAACGTGAAAATGCCTGCATATTCGCGAATATACGAGGACGTAACTGAGTGAAGTAGGTAACTAACATTTTAATACATAAGGGCAATTATTTTCATTTATTCCCTAATAATTAACAAACCACGTAACTTACCTACTTCATCATCATTCGAAATCGCGGAATTCTGTCTGTAGCGGTCATTGACTCTTGTCGTTTTCTATACAAACCGCGATTGACAATGAAGTGACAGATGTTTCTAGTCTGGGCGATATTGTATTTTGCACACACAATGTGGACAGAGTACGAATTATTTCACTTCAAACTCATAAAAAGTTGGAGATTATTATCATACGAAGAGTTACCAAGACGTTTTCTGGTGATACTATAATAGCCTGTTTCTGTACAATAATTTAATTTTATTCTGAATTGAACAGAATTCAGTGCAAGTATTTTTCACATAGCTCCTAGACTAGAAAGGTCAATGATCTCTGATGCCACCTTAAATTGTCCTGACTATAGCTAATATATCTAATACACACGTTCATTTTATACACTACATGCATAGAGACTCTAGTTTTGTGGCTACGTACAGCTCTTGACTAAGTTCGTCATTTCTATCCCCACGTAACAAAAAATTGTTGTTTCGATTTTGGCAAGGTTTGTAAAGACTGATACCTAAGTGTCTGAGAATAAAAAGAAGCCATGTATCATATGGGCATGCAAAAAGTTGGTCCTGCCCTTATTATTTTGCCAGTCGTGTTGGAAAATCTGCCCTTTTGGTTAAAAGCATTAAAAATATTTCTGTGTATTGCGCCCACACTTGTTTACTATGAAAATAAGCCGTGCTTGCTATAAAACCCGAAAACCCCTGAACACCTACACACTCTAACAACCACATAAACTTTATAGACTTATACACACAAAGTGTTCACGCACACACCCATATATTATAGTGTAGCAGAAACGTGATCCGTTAGCGCTAAACCACATAAAAACTAACGGCCCTATGCTCATAGAATATATTATAAACATGTGCAGACACTACTCTACCAAGGGTAGCGTTATGTGGTACACTTTATAGGTAGTAAAACACCCACATACATACTTACATATACAACGTGAAATCTTAGTGGTTGTTTTCCCGCAGCAGAACGATTTACCTATAGTAGTACTATCGAACCATGCATGTTATTTTTCGAAAATACAAAATATTTTGTATGACGTACTATGGAAACTTTATGCCGATAGGCGCGAGTTACTATGGACCCGACCGATTTTTTTTTAAAACATTACAAATCTATTGTACTACTAAGATAGAATCATTTTACTGCGGGCAAACAACCATTAAAATTTCACACTGTATATTATGTTACTAGCTGTCCCAGTGAACTTCGTGTCACTTTAAAACCTTCCCTGGACTTGTACGAATATTTTAAGACTAAAATCATCCCAATCCGTTCAGCCGTTTTCGAGTTTTAGCGCGACTAACACATTTGAAAATCCATTTTTATATATAAGACTAGCTGTCCCGGCAATGTTGTTTTGCAATATAAATAATTTTTGGTATGAAAAATAGATGTTGGCCGATTCTCAGACCTACTCAAGGATCGGTCAAGCCGTTTCGGAGGAGTACGGGAACGAACATTGTGACACGAGAATTTTATATATTATGTATAAGATTTTAGGGTACAATTTTTGAGCTTTGTAAGCTACATACCTTGGTATCGATCATAATTAATCTGCTAGTCCACTGTCGAGTCACATAATCTCTTCGGGAATAATTGTAACACAAATACCGTAATAATTTTATTTATATTTTTGTAACGTTAATACTAACTACTAAATCTCTCATGGAATTTTTTTACTAATTTTGTAACTTTGATACTAACCATTCGTCATCTTTGCAGACTCGTGTCGTGGGGACGGGCGTTGTGACGGGCGCGCGCACGGCCCGCCGAGTTGACGACATGCTCAGCGCTGCCAACGCCACAGACAACCTGACACTGGCACTCGACCTGCCCACCAGCCCCTTCAGCCTCGTCCAGAAGATCGTCATCGCGCTCATCGCCAGCGTCCTGGCCGTGCTCACCGTCGTCGGCAACTCGCTCGTTATGATCAGCTTTAAGATCGACAAGCAATTGCAGACGATCAGCAACTACTTTCTATTCTCTCTCGCGGTCGCAGACTTCGCTGTTGGACTGATATCGATGCCGCTGTTCACTCTATTCACCATATACGGGTACTGGCCGCTCGGGGCGATAGTTTGCGACACCTGGCTGGCTCTGGACTACCTGGCGTCGAACGCGTCGGTGCTCAACCTTTTAATCATCAGCTTCGATAGATACTTTAGCGTGACGAGGCCGTTGACGTACCGCGCGAAACGGACGACGCGTCGCGCTACAGTCATGATTGGCGGGGCCTGGGGCTTCAGTTTGGTGTTATGGCCACCCTGGATCTACGCCTGGCCGTACATAGACGGGGAGAGGAAGGTGCCCCCTCACGAGTGCTACATCCAGTTCATAGAGACGAACCAGTTCATTACGTTCGGAACCGCGATCGCGGCGTTCTATGTGCCGGTGACTGTGATGTGTATACTGTACTATAAGATCTGGCGCGAGACCAAGAAGCGGCAGAAGGACCTGCCCAACCTGCAGGGCGGGAAGAAGCACGACTCGTCGAAGAGGTCGAATTCAAGGTGATTTGTTTTATGTATTTTTAACCGACTTTTATTTTTAGTCGTACCAGACAACGGATATACAACATGACTGGTGAGACAATACCGATACTTAAGGAGAGTATTCAGTACTCGATTCTCATTATAATTATGTAATAAAATTAGGTTCTTAATTTTTTTCCGAATTTCCCAAAAGTAAATGAATCATGGATACTAAGTAAATTACGTGGCTAGGCAAGTAGGTATACTATGCGGCCGGTGCAGAGGCGTGCGCTACCAAAGAAACACCACACAACTACCCCTCCCGCTTGCGGTGTCCATGCGTTGGGTAAATAATTATTTAACTTTAAAAGCTACATTTACTCAGTGATCAATTGATATTATTTTTTTATATTGTTTTTTTCCAACTAATATAATAGCCAAATATTACGTCCTCGAGTATTGAACATGTCTCACCAGTCACGCAGTATATTTAATACTTTTATACTATACATATATTTAAGTTTTTTTTTATATTATACACATTATATTTAATACACATCCAGACCCGGGAACATTGAAAACTTTTTGTTCCGTCGGCGGGATCCGAACCCGCGACTCCCGGCTTGAGCTACCGACGCGCTCACCACTGAGCCACAGAGGTCGTCAGTAAAAAATGACCTCCCAAGTCCCACACAAAAATTCGCAGTTTTATGTGGGAGCCCTAAGTAGTCTCTACAGTGTGAAATTTTAATGGTTGTTTTCCCGCAGTAAAATGAATCTGTCTTAGTACTACAATAGATTTGTAAATTTTTTTTGTTCAAATCTAAAAAAAAATTCGGTCCGGTCCATAGGCCCTCGCGCCTATCGGCATAAAGTTTTCATAGTACGTCATACAAAATATTTTTTATTTTCAAAAAATAACATGCATGGTTCGATAGTACTACTATAGGTAAATCATTCTGCTGCGGAAAAACAACCACTAAAATTTCACGTTGTATAGTGCCGAATATATATTATTTTATGAGAGTAGGCCACTTTATTTTCGCCGCTCCATATACGTAATCTATAAGACCTCTATGGATGCTACTACTGTAACAGAACGCGCCTATGTCAATTTTCAAAAAGGTGTCACAATTTTTCACGGTCGCCATCTTTAGTTGAGACTTGACCGGCGCCCGTGGTATTATAGTGATTTTCGTGCAATTGTTAATAATTTTCGTAAATAGTGAATAAACTATTGATAAGTGGCGGTTTACTTGTTTTCTTTTGCCTAAGTTAACAATCCCCACTACAATTTGGCGCCCAACTTTGGGCACGAAACACGAATCTTTATATTGCTTAAAGTGTCGCGTGAACTGTGTAAACTGTGAACAGTGACTTTTGCTTATTACACAATGCCGCTTACACGTAAAGCAACTGCGGGTGCACGCGATCGTGAGATCGATGACGAGACGCGTCAAGATATGCCGGCCGGCGACGACGCCCGAGCTCCGTCCCCGGGGGACGATCGTCTGTTCCAGTTCCTGGAGGCCTTCGCACGAGCACAGGCGGAATCGAACAGACAGCTCTTGGAGTCAATCGCCGCGCAGTCTTTCCGCACGTCCGATCATGCTCACGGTAGCGCGGAGTCACCGGTTCCAGTCCCGGCAGTCAACCCAGTGCCGCAGGGCGGCAATTTTGTCAAATGTACGGCACGATTTGATGGGGCCTCCGATAACCCCGAAGCCTTGGAAGCGTTCCTGGATGCTGTACTGGTCTTCAAGGAGTGCTCCGGCGTTAGTGATGAACACGCTCTACGAGGGCTGCCTATGCTGCTGACAGGGGATGCCGCTGTCTTCTACCAGGGAGTCAAATGTGACGTCAAGTCTTGGGAGGATGCCCTGCACCGCCTCAGAGCCATGTACGGCACCCCGCGACCCGCTTATAAACTGTTTCGCGATGTGTTTGCGTCCGAACAAGGGACGGAACGAGCTGACGTGTTTATCGCGCGTTTGAGGGCTACGCTATCGAAGTTGCCGTACCAACTGGAGGATCGAGTCAAAGTCGACATCATCTACGGGTTGCTGGACCGACGGATACGAAAACGTATTCAACGTGACGCAATATCAAGTGCCGATCAGCTGGTCGAGAGGGCCAGGTTGATTGAGGAGTCGCTTGCGGAGTCCACGTCGCTGACGCCGAAGCGACTACAGGGAGCAGCTGGCTGGAGTGTGACCACGACGGTGCCCACGGGCGCCGCGACGCCGCGCGCCGTTACGGCCGCGCCACAGTGGTCGCGCGCCGTCCGCGCCGACGCCGCGCCTGGAGCCCTGGCGACGTCCACAGCGGATGCGGCTCTCCCGCGGTCCCCTCGTACTTCTACTAGCCAGGTGGTAACGTCGAGACCAGGTAAACTTTTGCGTGGTTATTGTAAAAGGCAAGGACATGTGCGGTCCGATTGTCCAAAGTTAATAAACAAGAGTGATAGCAGAGATAAAACCGAAAAATCGGTATATTGTTATGGTTGTGGTGCTCGGGATGTAATACGTGCGAATTGTGGAAATTGCACTAAAAACTCTAAAGACAATCAGTTTTACGCATGCGATTTTATTGTTCCATCTAATGTTTATCGTAACAAAAATGTATCTAAAAATATACTAAAGGATAGTGGCAAGTTTACTTGTACGAATGGTTCCAGTGAGGACAGCAATAAATCTAGACCAAAAGATGATGGCAAGTTAACTTGTATGAATGGCCATAGGATTGACAGGAATATTGTACATTCTAACGAAATGTTATCAATGTGTAAGCAAAACTGTACTACATTACAGAATGGCATTCAAAGTACGCTTCATGCCAATGATTATTTTTATTCATTTGATACTAATATTTATTCTAAGTCTGATGATACGAATTGTTATTCTTTGAAAGATGGTGTCGTCGCTGATTGGGTTGATACCCGAGTCACTGCTCGGCCTATTTTAGATATAGAGGTTTTAGGGTTCCGTGGAACGGGTTTAATAGATACCGCCGCGAAGCGTAGTATTGCGGGTCATACATTGTATGGGTTACTTAAACGAGTTAATCATCCGTTTCGCGACAGTACAATGTCTGTTAAGCTCGCTGACGGCGTGGTGCGCAGTTTGCCAGTAAAGTTTACCGATGTTATGGTTAAGTTACAAGATTTAGCGGTAAACATACCGTTTGTTGTCTTTCCGGACGCAGACAACAACGAAACCATCTTAGGTATTGACTTTTTACGTAAGGCGCGATTAATCTTGGATTTAGGGCGTGACACGTGGTCGCTCGCTCATCGGCCTCAAGTCATTCATCCTTTAAAATTCGAGGGATTGCGTAACATTTTAGGTTGCGCCGCTGCAAACGCTTTGAGGTCGGACGAAGGTATGATACTTTCTTCAGCGCAGAGGGACGACCTGGCGGCGTTACCGCAGCATTATGAGGATATTTTCAAAGAGCAGGGGGAGTCTACCCCTTTTGTGGAACACCGGATCGACACAGGTGAGCATCCACCTACAGCTGTGCCGCCTTATCGACTTACGCCGGCTACGAAAGCTATCATGGAGACTATAGGCAAATATCATCGTTCCGACCTTCAACGTTACCATGCTCGTGAGGGTGAATGTCATGAGCCCGTAGCTCCTAAACGTGGTCGAGGTAGGCGTAGAAGGGTTTGATCGTCGCGTTGGTTACCGCTAGATCAAAAGGGGGAGGATGTAACAGAACGCGCCTATGTCAATTTTCAAAAAGGTGTCACAATTTTTCACGGTCGCCATCTTTAGTTGAGACTTGACCGGCGCCCGTGGTATTATAGTGATTTTCGTGCAATTGTTAATAATTTTCGTAAATAGTGAATAAACTATTGATAAGTGGCGGTTTACTTGTTTTCTTTTGCCTAAGTTAACAATCCCCACTACACTACTAGGGCCCGTAGGCCCTAGTAGTTCCCGTATCAGGGGCTGAGTCTCTATCAGCTGTGTCTAATATAAAACTAAGCTTTTGGTTTTGGACGTGAGATAAATACGTGCGGAAACCGTGCGTTTGCGAGTTACTTAGGTTATGTTATTGTTATTATTATTATGTATATGTTTTCTTCTTTTGGACTCTGTATACCCTCTTAAAAACTATTTTATAACTAACATAAAAATAACATCTCTGTAATCTATCTTGTATCAAATCTAAACCTCTCAATTTTCTTATGTTTCATGTCATCTCACGCCATTTGCTTTTAGAAGCTAATGAAATGTAATCAAATGCCATTCTGCTAACGAAGTTAGCGTTTACTTCGTTAACAAAGGGAAATCTTGGCGACTGTATAGTCGACACAATTTATCACTTTAGAACCTTAAGATCCTTAATAAAAGGTCGAATTTCAGCCAGCATAGTTCTACCAGTGGTAAACCTTATTCTGATAGGTTTAGGGTCCAAATTGGCGACGACTGTACTCTAAATAGATACATTTTATATTAGATTGTTGATGAGATTGCACGTATTTTTAGGAGGACCTATTTTAGGAACATAATTGCTCGGCTTTTTTAATCTTTCAGTTGATTGCTTTTAATCACTCTTATCTATTTATAGATACAACATAAAAGAAATGCCTGAAATCATTTAATTTTCATTTAGATTTCAGTAAACATTTTAGTTAATTGTAACTAGAAGTTGGCAGACAAGTAAGTATCTAATTATAACTACCTTAAGTAGTAAGTACTATCAGGAAATTGGTTCATACTTCCTAGGCAGATGATGATACTTTTGGATCAAGAGCCCACGTCGAGGGCCAGACCTTCCTTCGTTTCATAAAGCTGAAAGTGTTAACTTAAGGTAAACTAAAAAGGCAAACAAGTAATTGTTTCCCTTTTTAGTTGACCTTAAGTTTACCTTTACAGAGGTAAGGACGACCAGCAACTATGGAGTTTCGGTCGCGGTTACATTAGGAGATATCCAGTTCTGACGGTCTACCTGACCTTCGGGAAGGAGTAAAGCTCAATTTCATAACTTATGTTATTCTTCGCGGTAAGTAGAGGAATCTCGTCTTCCAGTGCCAGACAAGTTTAACAGTTGCTTCCCACCCTTAAACTTTCTTAAAGGATTAGACTTTGAGGGTGTCTAGTAGTGGGAACTGGGAAGCAACAGCTGTCAAAAAAATCCGGCAATGGAAGACGAGATTCCTCCACTTACTGCCAAGAATATAAGCTATGAAATTGAGCTTTACTCTTTCTCGAAGGTCAGGTAGACCTTCAGAACTGGATACCTCCTAAAGTATCCGCGACCGAAACTCCATAGTTGCTGGTCGTTCTTACCTCTGTTAAGGTCACAAACAGGTCAACTTTCAGCTTTACGAAACGAAGGAAGTTCTTTCCAACTTTAATGTATCATTTTTTATTAACTCAGTCACAGTTGAAAACCTACTTAAAATAGCACAAGACGTAATAAATAAGGATATTAAAAGTACATTTAGGTCTCGAAGTCAATACTAAAAGCTCTCAGGCTGTAGGGCTATCTAGTAGAAGTGCAGGACGGTACAGGATTTAAGAGCATTATACCCCCCAACTCACGCTCGAGCCGATTGGCAAGTTCAAACTTGTGTTGATGTTAGAACTTAACTGAAAGTGCGGTTTTTAATGTAGGACGCAAAAGTGTCTGTTCATTTCGTCTCTAGCTAGAAGAAAAATGCTCTATTAACCGAGTTCACTTACATTAATTAATTCGAAGTAAAAAATTAATATAATTTAGTTTTGATATGTTAATAATATTATAATGGTTATAAGTTTTGTTTCATTTTCTCTTTCACTCGGCGTCTTCATTCCACGTCTGAACATAAGGTAAGACGTGTTAGAAGTAACGTGTAACGTTAATTTTATAATCAAGGTACAAGTTGGAACCAAGCGACACACGACAACTGCAGACCACGCCGCGACACTACTGGCGATATTCTGTGCTACTGGTTTCTATGAATTTCGAAATGAAAAGTAGCTTCTTTTTCTCTCCGCCAGAAGTGAAAACAAAACAGCGGGAAAGATACACGTTTTACCCAGCCTAAAAAAGTGAACAACGCCCTAAATAAGTTTTCACTTCAACACAAACACTCAACCGTCTTATACAACTCAACATAATAATATATAACAAAGTTCGATGTGTGTGGTTGGATTGTTCAACGTGTGGTAGGGGTATAACAGAGTACAGACGGAGTTTATGTGGTCTCGTTCTACTTTGTACGTAATTTATGAACCTGAAAATATCCTCCACAATGTATTTCTAGTTTAACTAGAAGTGTTTTATTAGATTACGTCATTTGGTCGGGTTAATATTGTCAATCCGACCAAATTCGCTAATTTTGCACATAATATTATGCGAGTTTTATTTGTATTAGACTACGTTATTTGGCTTAATCCGACCAAATTACCGTTTTGCATATAAATTATACTAGTTGATGCCCGCTACTTCGTTGCACTTTTTTTTATCGCGTGAAAACCGTACATCTTTCCGGGATAAAAAGTATCCTATGTTCTTTCCCGAGACTCAAAGTATCTCCATACAAAATTTTATCAAAATTGTTCAGTGGTTTTGATATACAGTTCCTATACAGCTTACAATGCTACTTGGGATATATGCTCGCAGTAAACATGTGAAAGACTTAGGAAAACCCTCGTAACGTATTCGCTGAAATATCTGCCAGGGGGAAGCAGGGGGAGGACCAGTAGGCCTACCACGAAATGGTTTTGAGACTCAAATATTCGGACGAGAATGCCGCGTCTTGCTCTAACAAACGTGAAATGACGTTGTTAGATCAAGACGCGGCATTCTCGTCCGAATGTTTGAGTCTCAAAACCGTTTCGTAGTAGGCCTACTGGGGGGAATATCAGGAGGGGGGGATAGGGGGGATAAATGGATAGCTCCCTGAATATCGCGAGCGAGGTTTCAAATTGACTGCTTAATGTGGAGTGCTGAGTGGGTCTTTTTGTGGTTAGGAAAATGTCCTTGAGGTTGAGTCTGGGCGCTGGTTAGAAAGAAATGCACCCTTTAGGGCGCGTTCATCGCACGTATGAACGCGCTCACTTCTGCTTGTTTTCCGCCGCGCTACAGCAATTCGAGGTTCGTTTATAACGTTCGTCTGAACGCGCCTTTAATCATAGATTAAGGGCGCGTGTAATATTGCTTCATGCTTGTCTTTTTATTCTTCTTTTTAAATTCGAAAATATGGGCATTCGGTATAATGAATTGACATCCTAAAGGATTTTTGGCAAATACATATCACATAACAAACATTTTTACTTTATTAGAACTATTTGATTTCTGCCTATAGCTGATAGCAGGTTATGAATAGGCAATAATTACAATGACCCAAACATAAACATTTTTCAGTTTCCCTAAATTATGATCATTGATTTTTTTCTTCTTTTATTAACTTCTTAATATAAGATAAACAGAGAAATAAGTTATATACATTTCGAGTCCTCATTTTACTGACACATTAATTTAAAAACCCGGAAAAACATAAAATATATCAGGCAAACGAATCACCAAGAAAAATCTTCCCAACTACTAACATGAAAACTCGAGGAAAATTCTCACACAAATCCTCGCTTCAAGGGCGTAGGCCTAATGGATTCCTTTTAATTCGTAAAGGGATAAACCCGTCCCTACACCTGAACTCTTGTCATTTATCTCCTTACACAATATTGCTCGCTCGGTTGTACCTTAGGGCTTGATTACACCTACCGAGTAGTGGCGAGACAGTGCCCTCAGCCGAGCACTCGATATGTATAAACACATTACCGAGAGCTCGCCGAGTCACTCGGACTCCATTCTATTACTAGATCGAGTACCTGCACTCGGTGCGTGCACGTCACTCCGAGATTTTTTAGGTTATAAAAATCTGATTAATGTCTTGGATTTGAGATTTCAACACTACACTGATGCAACTTTACAAATTGTATTTCAGTGGGCTTGATTACACCTTCCGAGTAGATTGGCGAAACAGTGCACTCAGCCGAGTACCTACTCGGTATGTTTATTATGTATGTATCAGCCGATGGCACTGTTTTACTCTACTCGGTAGGTGTAATCAATGGATGTTTATGTGATTTCTTCTCAAGACTCAAGCGTCAGTTGTCCTTACACTAAACTGAATTGTCTCGCTAGCCGCCACTAACTATAAAATCAAAAATACGTATTTATACTCGATCGGCTCCACTCTCTCGGCCGAGTTACGTTTTACTGTCTAGCTACTTTACTCGCCAGGTGTAATCAGGCAGTAATCGACGATTAAGGTCCGGCTAGCAGTTTCAGCGAGCTTAATCGACGGTTAAGCAGTTGGTTTTAATGTAGAGAAATTTTAATAAAGGTCTACGTGGCAACTCTTATGCTTGTAATTTGTATAGTGTTTGGAATTTTGAATAATTTTCTCCGCTTGTGAGTTAAGTATTTAACTTGTGTGTAAAATTATAAATCTAGACGACTAAATTCCTAATTTGAACTATAAAGTTTAAATACTGTTTCGGACCATTTGAAGCTTATCATAAACCTTAATGGTTTTTTTTCTTATACAGGGTGTAACAAAATTAAGTGATAATACTTAGGGTATGTATATGAGTCCCCTCAGAGTTTGCTTTAACAAAAATTAACTTTTTTCGTCTTTTTATGGAAAAATTCATAAAGCACGGGCACTTGCCCATACAAATCTTTTCAGCGCTGCTACTTTCACAGGGGACTCTATATAAGGAACAGATACACACCCTAAACTATTATCACTTAGTTTTGTTACATCCTGTATAAGAAAAAAAGGAAAGGATTTTCTGTTACATTTGACGTAGAGCCTACATCACGGCATATAAAACCAAATTGTCCGACTTTGCAGGTGTTTTAAAAATATAAACATTAAACAGATATCTACATTTTATTAAAAAGGATCGACTGTTTTTCGGTTCAAAGCACCCTTTTATCTCTGAAATTCAAATGAAAAAAAAACCATTATGGCAGTGACATGTTCTAGCAATAAAACCTTTTTAATGAATTCTTTTTAAGTGCGTATACAGGGTGTAACAAAAATAAAATAATCTTCCAGTGATATATTAACCTATTAAGGACCTGTTTCACCACTACCGGATAAGTGCGAGTGCCGGATGCCGGGATATTCACAACTTAAGTGACACTTGACAGATACTCCATACTTTCTCCGTAAGATAATTTTTGGATAAACTATCCCACATATCCACTTATCAGCATAGATTTAATATGAAAAACTCTATCAGGAAGTGGTGAAACAGCCCCGTATCATTTCAATTTGACAACTTGAATTTGATGTTTTTTTTTTTTAATTTCTTGTGTCCATAATTTTTATATATTATTACTATTCTAGTACAGTCATCAACGTCAATTCACTATTATCTTAGCGGTTCTATTGTGGAGTTTTCTATTCATAGTCAGTCGATACCGTCGGAAGGACGTGTCAGTGGAGACAGCATTATACCCTCGTCACGCGTGCGAACGGGACAGACATATGTCAGTCGGTTCCGCCGCGAGTTGTATGCACAGGAAGCTACCTTTATCCCAGTTAAACATAGTTTCAACAAATATTTAGTTACGGAATAGAAAAGGAAAGATAAGCACTTTTCAATATGGCGCTGGCTTTCTTGGGATTTCCGGATAAATGCTAGTATTTACAATGTTTTTGTAGTATTTTGATGTATCGCGTCTTGTTACTGTGTGTTAGTAATGGGAATTAATGCTATTTTGCTATTAATTTCATTAACATGCTAATTTTGATGTCACAGCATGCTAAGTTTTTGCTATTTGCTAAAAACGCGGCATCGTGAATAATTATCGGTTCGCATCGCACCGCTCGCGTCGAGTATTATTTCGCATCGAGTGAAAAATAGCAGATGAATAGCATTCATTAACAGTTAGCACCGTGGTGCCGTGGTGCGAAACAACGTGGACGTGATCGGAGACTATTGTTACGCACGATAATATTAGCAATCGCATTGTTTAGCAAGTACGATTAATTTACGGTAAAGTAGACAAAAAATTGTGTTTTTTGTATGGGAGCCCCCCTTAAATATTTACTTTATTTTAATTTTATTACTAATTATTAAAGTACAAATACAATTTAGGATTTTGTAAGAATTTCAAGCGCGTAGCTGTTACCATTATTGATTACGAGCAAAAAAGGCCAAAAAAATCACGTTTCTTGTATGGTGGTAAAGGGGCTCCCCTTAAAAATAAACTTTATTTTATTTTTAGTATTTGTTGTTATAGCGGCAACAGATATACACAATCTGTGAAAATTTCAGAAGTCTAGCTGTAGCGGTTCTTGAGATACATACAGCCTGGAGACATACAGACAGACGGACAGACGGACAGACGGACAGACATCGAAATCTTAGTAATAGGGTCCCGTTTTTACCCTTTGGATACGGAACCCTAAAAATAAATTTTAAACAATTGTGGCCCAATAGCGCACTAACGGCCAGGCCGCGACGGCCGGATCGCGGCGGCCATCGAATGTGCTATAAATCATAATATATTATGGTGTGGCTGCTGGGCGGGTGGCGACCAGATGTGCGTGGTCTATGGCGGTTTCATACCAAGGTATCTATCCCGATGGCCGCTGCGACGGCCGCTTGTGCGCTCCCGGCCAGTCTCGCTAAAACTCGAGACAGGCTGAACCGATTTGCCTAATTCTGTGGAAGTCCAAGGAAGGTTAATATTAAGAGAAAAGTGATACGAAGTTTACCAGGTCATCTAGTAAAATATAATAATAATTTGACAACAATAACGTGCAATTAGTAGCTAACACTATGTGCTACTCAACAATAACTTGGTTTGTAACATTCAAATTAAAAAGAATTTTAAACTCTATGTACTCGTAACTTGGCTATGAAAGATCAATATACAGTTCGAAGTTATGTTACCCATAAATCTTAATACGATCGACATAAGTATCAAAATACAACCTCACAGTAAAATCCAGTATTGGCAGTGGCGTCCGCGGGTTCTGCCAAATATTTACATATACCCGCGAAGGGAAACCCTTTGATGTTTGGAAATTCGAAGTAGTTCGAATTCTACATTTGAATTGAAAGTTGTAATTGGATTATTGGATGTGGTCGAACTAACTGTGTCCTGTGATCTATTATAGTCAGACGTATATCAAGCAATGTATAGTCACGCAAAAGTTATTGTAGATTAATTGGCTTTTGCTTGGAGTAGTTTAAATAAAACCAAAATCCTCGAAATTGTATCAGTCTATAAGGATTCAAAAGTTCTGTTGGGTACCTTCGGAACCATCAACCAGAGTACATCCTGGTGCAAAGTTTTACTTTTTGGTAGTATATGCCAGAAATACTTCAGAATAAATAAAAATCACTATATGTTTTCATATAAATTTTGAGGAGCTCCCTCGATTACTCATGAATCCCATCATCAGGTCGCCACTTTTATGAACATGGTACCAAATTCGAGTCAAACCCTATCAACACAAAAATAATTTTGTAAATCAGACCACAAACGGCTGAGTAATCGTTGAACATACATAAAACAAAAGATACATACAGCCGAACCTCCTCCTTTTTGGAAGTCGGTCAAAAAGTGCTGTGTTGATTTTGCCGGTCATAAGACAATGGTTACATGGTCAATCTGGTTATTCTGGCATCAGTTCATCAATCTGCGATTGACGCCAGACTGATGCCCGAAAAGTACATAGGTAATAAAAAATTATCAGTCCATCAATCCGTGGGTTAGACGTACAGTTTCGCGTCAATCTTTACCAGATTGATGGACTGAAAATGAGAAACTGAGCGTAAAGCCTACCTACGTATTTCACTTGTAACTTTGACTAAAAAGTTTTCTTGCTACAATTTATAAACAAAAAATATTTCCCTGAACAATCCACTTAAAAATAAGTAGGGGCCTAGGGCTTAACTTAAAATGACGCGCCCCTCCCTAGTCCCTCGTATACATACACAGTAAAAAAAGTTTCATTTATATCAACTAGTGAAGTGGTGGGGCGCGTCATTTCAAAACACTTCACATAATAATTATCACAACAGAAACTTGACCTAAGTACGGAATATGATATAAACACTTTAATAATTATCAAAGTACCCTCATTTTACAATGACAAGATGGCCGCCCCGTACTTAATCACAGGAATGTTCGGACTTCCAAACAGCTATCGTTTATTGTCCACTACAGAACATGAATTTTATTCCCACCGCGATTTAACTAATTTAAACTCTACGCGGTACACATAGAACTTGTTGTTGTCAAACACGTCCCGAAGGTCACCGAGGTCCGAGAGCAAAGCCACTTGAAAATCAACCTCACATCCTCGTTATAAGGCACCTAATCGCTTGGCTCATTTAAGCTTAGAAATAGAAACTCGCAAGCACTTATTACATGGTTGAACTGTGGAACTCAGATGTGGGGCGAACGATTTTGTGTTTTATTTTAATGTTCTACAGTAGAGATTGGTGTGCAGTGTGCACGTTTCGTTGTACTTAGGGGTTGATGAATTTTTCAGTACACTGAAGTTGAAAAGTGCTCGGAAAACATTTGTTTTAACCGACTTCAAAAAAAGGAGGTTATCAATTCGACGCGTATGTATGTAATATTTCCAGAACTGCCCAGTTTTTGTATATGTTAATCTATAACAGCTTCTGAACAAATGTGCCAAATTTCAAAAGTGTATGTATGTATGTATGTATGTATGTATGTTTTTATGTTTGTTCACGCATATCTCCGGAACTACAAGTCCGATTTAAGTGATTCTTTTTTTGTTGTACTAGTTATTGTTCAACTTAGGGAACAGTGCAAGTTTCATCAAAATCGGTTCAGTAGTTTTGGAGATAGGAAGTTTTAATTTTGAAGTCGGTTTTATATTTTCAAAATACAGTTATTATCTAGTCCTTAGTAAAATCTGTTTGTTCATACTGTACTTAGCATTAAGGTCTATACAGACGGACCGAATTTCAACTACAATCCAACCGCAAATTGTAGTTCAAGTGCAGTTTGAATGCAGTTGACACGACTGCAATAGAACTGCAAACCAAACGGGTTATTATTCGTTTTTTACGGGAGGTCGGTGATTATTTGTAAACCGTTGTCAGTTTGTCTATCAACTTCTAAAAATATTTTTTATAAAAGAAAATACAGCTGGTGTTTTTACATTTTTTATATAAATTAGGTTAAAAATTATATTGTAACCTAAAATTTAATAGTAAATTAGTAGGTATTATTGACGTAATGAGTAAAATTATCTTTTTTTGCGGATTAGCTTTACTTTTTAGGGTTCCGTAGTCAACAAGGAACCCTTATAGTTTCGGTCTGTCCGTCCGTCTGTCCGTCTGTCTGTTTGTCTGTCTGTCCGTCCGCGGTTTTGCTCAGAGACTATAGGACCTACAAAGCTGTAATTTGGCATGAATACACATATTAATAATGCCAACAAAATGGTACATAAAATATTTCAAAAATATTTTTTTTATGGTACCTCCCCTACACATCAAGCGGGGTTGAATTTTTTTTTTCGCGCCCACCCCATCGTGTGGGGTGTCGTTGGATAGGTTTTTAAAAAATATTATGAGTATTCATATATCATTCTCCGATTTAGGGATCTATTTGTGAAATATTAAGTTTTAAAGTGGAAAAAATCGTTAGAGTCCAGTGTCCCCCCTTCTACCAGCTAAACGGTTGCTTTTGGAAATGTGAAAAAATTCACGCGTGATAGGAAATATGCTGAATTTAAAAGCAAAACTATCACGGCTAAGAATACTTCATAAGTTATTGAGTAATTATAGTCGATCAACTAAGAAAAATGTATTCGGCGAAGTATAAAGGAACTTTTCGTTCAAATTCCTTTGAAAGTAACTGAGATGATGTTGTTAGTAGTGTAAAACATGTTATAAATGTACATTCATTGACCATACAAAAACTTACAAAATCTAGCGTTACTTCGGAACCCTACATTGCGCGTGGCCCGACACGCACTTGGCCGGTTTTATTGGTTTATTAGTAAGAGCTGGACATTTTGCTCTAAATTTCATACATTTTAGAGCATGTTGTTTATAAAAAGAAAATGATGGTAAAATGATTTTAAAATATTCTGAAAACTTCGTTGCAAAAGAAAAATGATGTGAAACGACAATAGTTTAAAGATTGTTTAAGAGGCTGCTAAACCTTTTATTTCTCGTAATACGTAAAAGAACGTCACAATTTTAAACTCATCTCAACTCGAAAGCAAACCCCATTAAAATAACTCCACGGGATCTTATAAACTTTTTGTTTGTACGGTCGGCAGCCAAGTTCGTGAAGTGAAAACTAAAGTTTATAACCCTCCTGGCAGTCGGGTAAAAATCGACAAAAACGTCTAAATAACTTTGTTTTTGCATGGTTTCTATTCGAAGATCGGTAAGAAACTAAAAAGTCTAATGTACAATATCCTGTATAACCCCCTCTCTCCCTCCTATACCTTGTTGAACGTTTCAATTTTTCCCGACCACTCCATACCCCATGCAGGTCCTTTATTCCTTATCCCCATTAATCCTTATCAAAATAAATTATTTTATCACTAAGATCAGTTTATGTAGATAATATTTGGTCTTTGAATGATTAAAATTGGACGTTTGGTTTTGAAATTATGGCGAAATTAAAATATTACGATAGTGGGCGTCACCAAAGCGCGTGCGGGAGGAAGACAATATTCTGTTGTAGAAATGAAAATTCTGTACATAAAAGATATGAAATGACACCCGAAATTACACCTCTGTCACTACATCGCTATAGAAGCCAAAAATGTGGTTAGTTTTTTGTCTGTCTGTCTGTCACTCTTTCTGTCTGTCTGTATGTTTGTTCCAGCATCACACGAAAAATACTGATCCGATTTGAATGTGTTTTCGCAGATATATTTATCTTCTTCCAACTTAACATCTGGTGTATAAAATTTTTCCCCCCACCCCTCTAAGGGGACAAAAGAGGGGGTCAGATTTTGTATCAAACTTTTTTCTTTAACACGAAAACCACTAATCCGATTTGCATACGGTTTTCACAGATTTGCATACGGTTTTCACAGATATATTATATTTGTCTTCTTCCAACTCAACATCTGGTGTATAAAAATCCTCCCCCCCCTCTCCTCTCAACCCTCTCTGGGGACCAAAGAGGGGTCAGATTTTGTATACAACTTTTTTTTTAGTGGACTTACTTCATATTAGGTATTAACTGTGTTTTTCAACTTAACATCTGGTGTATGACCTTCCCCCCCCACACCTTCTTAGGGGACAAAAGAGGGGGTAAAACATGACGTATCAACTGATGATGTTGAAAATATACTTTAAATGGCAAAACAACGTTTGCCAGGACAGCTAGTATTTTAATAAAAAAAAAATATTGACAATAATGATGTTGTTGACTGTACACAGCAGCACCCGCGGCACTCGCCGCGTCTTGAACCATTTAAACCGAATTATTTCGCAATGCTTTTTGTACATATTTTTGAGTTTGTCATCATCAGCCCCTTTTTTTTTTGATGCGCAGGGGAAACCCTCATGGGTCCCCCGGGTTGGGTATGTGCCTCAGCACCCCGGGGGTATGTGAGACTCCTACTTACTAAAACCACCTGCGGTACGCTTTCAGCCGTATAAAGGAGGGATGTCCCGGATCTATCTAACACGGGACTCCCTCCACGACCGGCCGGTCTACCTCAATAGGGACCGGACTTCCACCAAAGTTAGGGAACGCTTAGGCAAACTAAAGCATTCCCCTCGGCGCCGGGACTAGCTAAGCCGGGCAGGTTCCCATCCTGACCCGGAGCCCCGTGGGACGGAAGTTATTGGAGGTTCGCATAGCGACGCCTCCACACTCCCGTCCTACGCCGGCGGAGCGGAACGGAGGAAGGGTCATCCTCTCTGTTCCGCTACGCGGCCTCTTTTTGTGAAAGGACGATTTCGCAAAAAGAAACCGCCGTCATCATCAGCCCCTACCCGGTCATATGCCGGACTTACGGCGTTACTTTCAGTCCTGAAAAAGGACAAGATAATTTGAAAATGGACCACTAATCTGCGATAAGCCAGCGCAAGTTGTTGCAATTGACTATGTCTTATTCAAAGTCATGTAAACATTTCCACTGTCGACTCATTTCAAACTTTTAACACTCAAGCCTTATTCTAAGTACTTATCATATTTTAGTAAGCCATTTCAGTATCAGCACTGGCGACTCACTTGAAACTTAACTCGTTACTATGATTAGCTACCAAGGCAGCAGTAGCCGGCAGGAGTAATGCTGGCGCCGGGCCAGCCATTCATCACCCTTTATGTACTTTTGATTAACCCCATCACTATCACGACGTATTTTGTACAATACATTGTTTTCCCATTAAAAACTTTAATCCAACTTCACAAACTATGATTACTTAGCCGAATCCTAATCAGCTTCTATTCTTTGTTAACAAATTGTTTTTCAAGAACTGTCACAGTTTTAGAGTTAAACTGTACTCAGTACAAGTATGTTATACGTACAAAGGACATAATATTTTATATTACACGTATTAGTAGTAATGTTCTTTGAATGCAGGAAGTACTAACAATGTCGTATAGGTAATGGGACTCCTAGGCCGGTATAAATAGTCAGTACTTAAGATGCGACCCGGTCTCAAGACGCGGTTCGGCTCTGTGATTGGTCCAAATTTTGACAGCCAACCAATCACAGAGCCTGAACCGTGTCTTGAGACCGAGATGCATCTTGAGTACTGACTATTTATACCGGCCCTAGTCCTTATATCTGAGGAAACAACGATAGAGGAGCTCTATATTGTTAAACTGTTAAATTTTCGTGTTGTTTTACTCCGAGTGTGCCAGAATGAGGCATATTACACGCATCAATATTATCACGATTCCGTGATAATATTGATGGTGTAATAGGCCGAATCGCAGTATCGCAGTAGTACTTGTGATACGCGTGATACTAGAATCGTGATTATATTGACGGTGTAATACGCCCCAATGAGGATAATGTTTTTTTTAATTAACGTATATATTATGTATTCTTTGACACGCTATTATACTGTTAACTTGTTGAATTTCAACTTGATATTTGGTTTGCGGTCGTTACAGTGACGCTGTGTACATCACAGTTGGGTTATAATAAGTGTTGTACAATAAAATTAATCGTCTAGGGGCCTGCTTATGTTAATTATTGCCTTGTGTTATTACCATCTGCATCATTACCAGGCTACCATAACCGTGTATTATGTTGTAGCGACGAGACGCGGGAGGCGGAGGCGCGGGCGCGGTCGGAGTCGGGCGACGCGGACTCCGTGTACCACGTGCGGGGCGCGCTGCACGACACAAGGTGGAGGGATCAGGTAATCTCTTGAGATGTTATGTGCTCCTGGTAGTTGAAGCGAGCAGGTATTGAAATAAAAGGAGATCTGGAGGAATCGGGTAGCCAACATAACTTGAGGCATCTAGCAGGCTTAGCATGGTCACCATAGAAGCTTCTACGGAAGAATAGATAAAGTGACAGTTAGACAAAGGAAATCCGTTTTGTCACTAAAATCTGTCAGTATGTTCATTCTTTCCCGTTTCTAATGTTGATATTCTGCACGTGGATGTAACGAAAACCTATCATAAAAATTAAATTTCAAATTATGTTCTAAGTCCTAAAAATTAGTTCAAAGTAGATTTACCCAAGTTCGAAAGTGACCAGTAATTACAGCAAGTTACGATGGAATACTTGGCCAGGGCCGGACTTAAACTTTTGGCGCCCTTGGGCACTAAAAACCCATTCATACGTGGGAGAGCCATGCTTCGGCACGGATGGGCCAGCTCGACCGGAGAAATACCACGTTCTCACAGGAAACCAGCGTTAAACAGCGCTTGCGCTGTGTTTCGCCGACTGAGTGTGTTTACCGGAGGCCAAATCCCCTACCCTATTTCCTTCCCTACCCTCCCCTAATCCTTCCCTTCCCATCCCTACCCTCCCCGCTATTACCCTATTCCCTCTTAAAAGGCCGGCAACGCACCTGCAGCTCTTCTGATGCTGCGAGTGTCCATGGGCGACGGAAGTTGCTTTCCATCAGGTGCCCCGTTTGCTCGTTTGCCCCCTTATTTCATAAAAAAAATCTACCATTAAAATACAACTAAAAGTTATGCAGTTTTAATATCAGAAGAAGATATAATAAATGAATGAGTTAAATTATTATTTCGAAGATTTCCACTTGAGGCGTCAAAATTATGGTTTACAAATTAATTTGACAAACATTGTAATTAATTGAATTTTTTAAAATTTTTATATTATTTTTAATAAAAACAACAAAAAGAAATTTAAATTAAAATGACCCTAAAATTTTCTCAATTTTCCGAGTTTTTCCGAATTAGAAAATTTGCCGCCCTAAGCACTAGCCCCGACTGTCCCTAGTGTAAATCTGCCACTGAACTCGGCATACAAACTCACAAGCCGTAGTTTGAAGCTAATATGAGCCGCTTGTAACTAACTTTAATATTACTATGGGATTTGTATTGTTTGACCGCGGTATTTGTTGAGTTGCCCGCAATATAGTTGCATAGCAATGGTTACAGTTTTCAGTACTTTTGCGGCGATTTATACTGTTTAATAAAATACTCAGGTATCTACATTCTTCATATAGAATTTCCTATGAATTGGTTCAGCTGCTTAAGAATGAAGACGTAGCATAATAATTATAGACAGACGAGCTTTTGCCCGCGGCTTCGCTCGCGTTAAGAAGTGTTATTTTATACAAACTTTCATCCCCTATTTTAACTACTTGGGGTTGGAATTTATCAAAATCCTTTCTTGGCGGATGCCTACGTCATAAAATCTACCTGCATGCCAAATTTCAGCCCGATCCGTCCAGTGGTTTGGGCTGTGCGTTGATAGATCACCATGTCAGTCAGTCACCTTTGAGTTTTATATATATTATAGAAGAAGAAGATAGAAGATAGAAGATACATTTTTCTCGTTTAGCATACTAGATGTTGCTCCTAACTTCTTTGCGCACCTCAATCACACGTTTTTCCAGGATCAAAACTATCCTTTGTTATTTACCGAGACTCAAAGTGTCTTTATAATAATAATAATAATCATTTATTTCAGACATTATTCGTCCATAAGTATTAGTTATTAATTAGTTAGTAACAATTTTCCTTAGACTATTAGTAGTGTTAGTAATTATGTTAGTTACAATTTATCTAAAAAATTATGTTAGTAAAAGGTTAGTTATTTTCACAATAAATTGCACTTATCTACTCAGCGGTTTAAGGTTGAAAAGGTAACAATTACAGACAGACGGACACAGTGTAAAAGTTAAAATAAGTATGGATTATGATTTATGTGGAATTGGCCTTTAGTAATTAGCTAAGTTCAACTAGATGGCTGCGCCTTAATACGTCAAGCTGGCATTTACGTGAGAACGTAATATTTTACCAATATTCCGAATTCCGAAACGTAAACAACCGTAACCGAAATTCGGTATTGTATTGACAGTGTGAGAGTCCACTTGTGTTTGTGGATGGATGGACAAATGTTTACAAAGCCCGCTGCTACACTCGTGGATGATACGAGTTGCAAATTCAGTTATCTATTGCACGAAAATACGAATAAAGTGTAACTTACAACGATATTGAGTCTGTAACTTATGAAAAGTTTTTAACTCCCAAACGTAAGGTACTTATCTGAAGTCTGGACCTATTTTGAATGTAATGAAAGTTTTTTTCGGATTAGTAGTTTAGGCGCTGTAGTAGACTAAACAGACACGTGTACTGGAATAAAGACTTACGAAATAGATACATTTATTGAAACCTCATTTATTAAATTCGGATAAAGAGGTGATTCTTACTTGAATGTTGATTGCAGGATATGTAATCTCAATAGCAACTGGGAAGCATGTCAGAGTGGGATATTCGAGGGATGAAAATTAAGCCCCAGTGATCAGTAATCTAAAAAAAATCCGAGAGTAGTCTAAGCGCTACCCTTGAACAAACATATACAATATTGTCACAAACGCAAATCATAAGGCTTCGGCCACACGAAACTGGTGTGCACACCTGTGCGACTACGGTGCGAAATTGTAGATTATTCCCGCTCTGCCGACGCGAACGTCCCGCGTTGCAGACGCTCCCGCTTCGCTGTCGCTTTGGTCGCGTATGTTTGGCTTAAGCTTTAACCTTCTTTTCTTTGTCAAGCAAAACCCACAAACGTAAAGCGATTCAGAAGTCACAGTAACGTCCAAGTTAGTTGGAAACTTGATGAAATTTGTATGGATTTCACACGGCGGGGGAAATTTGTATGGATTTCAACGCCGGTAATGGATGTTAGCTCAGCGCTCATCCATTTTCCTCACAACTTAGCTATTAGCGGAAACAGGTATTGAATTACGTTAGCGGTGGATTTCTTATTTTTCAACTCTGACAAAAATGAGGGTTGTGTCTGTCTGTCAGTGTGTGTCCATCCGTGCATCTTAGCGTCCAAACGGGTGGACCGTTTTTGATCTATTTTTTTGTTTGGTGACATGATCAAGAGTTTTCTTAGAACATTCATCATCGATATCCCGCCCACAGCCGCAAAAAGAATTTGGTTTTATCTAATTCAAGTTTTAAATAACATCCAGTGATTCTATCGGTTCAAAAATTCAGATTCAGGTTCCTAAGAATAACGTACAAGCTGTAAAATATGTAATTGTATTAAACTTAAATTTAAGCTCTTGCATCTCTCTCTATTTCTCTCTCTGTCCTCGTGCTCGTCTGACCCATTTAATAAATTTTTATTTAACTGAGTCTCGTGCTCGGGTTATCACTCATTTCGATATTCTTAATTGTGAGGTTCGTTATGTCAAGTGCATCGAGTGCCATTGAATTTTTCAGCGTGCATTAAGCTTGCAGCGATTCATCATTGATAGTGACATTGGTTATAGAGTTATGGACAAGTGTATCAATCGAACTAATGGAATAATTTAAGGTTATTAGATGTAATCAAGGTTATAACTTATGAGTAATATTCATAAGATACGTACCAAATTAGTAAAAAAAATGTAGCGACCCAATGTTACGCCTAGACCAGTGTTTCCCAACGTATGTTCTGCTCACCCCTAGGAGTCCGCGAGTACATGTATGGGGGTCCGCGGTGTCATTTCTGAATCGTAAAAAAATGCAAATATTTCGTAATCGCTACGATTACTTAGCACGGCGAATTTAATTTTGTGTTGTTTACTTTATTAGGGGGGTCCGTGAAAACTGTGCTTGATTTTTTAGGGGTCCGTGACTGAAAAAGGTAGGGAAACACTGGCCTAGGCCCTAGTGCATTTAACCGCAGGTGGTTTTAGTGGGTAAACCGATCGGGAGTCCCACATACCCCCGGGGTGCTTCAGTTAACTGAGGCACATCCCCAACCCGGGGCACCCATAAAGGGTTTCCCCTGCGCATCAAAAAAAAAAAAAAAAAAAAGGCCCTAGTGCATTTGGAGAGAGCCAACGCCAGCCTGCCATGAATGTGGCGCTGCGGAGGACACGGCCCAGCATACCCTTGAGGTGTGCGATCGTTGGACCGTGCAGCGCCACGATCTCGTGGCAGTGCTAGGTGGAGACCTCTCGCTCCCGAGCATGGTGCGCTGCATGCTCGAGAGCGATGAGGCCTGGCAGGCGGCGGTCTCTTTCTGTGAAACCGTCCTTTCACAGAAAGAGGCCGCGGAGCGGAACAGAGAGGATGATCCATCCTCCGTTCCACTCCGCCGGCGTAGGACGGGAGTGCGAAGGCGTCGCTATGCGAACCTCCAATAACTTCCGTCCCACGGGGCTCCGGGTCAGGATGGGAACCTGCCCGGCTTAGCTAGTCCCGGCGCCGAGGGGAACGCTTTAGTTTGCCTAAGCGTTCCCTAACTTGGTGGAAGTCCGGTCCCTTGTGAGGTAGACCGGCCGGTCGTGGAGGGAGTCCTGTGTTAGACAGATCCAGGATATCCCTTCGTATACGGCTGAAGGCAAACCGCAGGTGGTTTTAGTGGGTAAACCGAAGTCGGGAGTCCCACATACCCCCGGGGTGCTTCAGCTTAACTGAGGCACATCCCCAACCCGGGGCACCCATAAAGGGTTTCCCCTGCGCAAAAAAAAAAAAAAAAAAAAAAGGCCCTAGTGCATTTCCTTCACTTTCACTTTTAGGATGATTTTGCACTACTTATCCTAATCCTAATTCGGAAAACATTGTGGAATGTGGATGTAACGAACATCCTTTAACGAAGATCCTTTAATTTACGACTTGTGGTTTTCTTTCGGATTTCGGTTACCTTCTCTTTGTCGTCAGCGAATCAGTCGCATCGGATTCGTATCGGACGTAGTGTGAAATCGCCCTGTATGGTGGCAAATGGCCGTCGTTGGCACGGCGCCAGCTCCACTGTTTAGCAATTTCCCCCCTGTCCAAATATTACATCTGATTTGTTGCCGGAATTCTGATGTTGGAGTGTTTTGGACTGCCTGTGTTTTAGTCAATTAATTACACGACCAATTGACTTTGTTCAACGTATTATTTCAAATAATAATATTATATTGTAATATGATATTATAGAAACCTAGCTTACTACGCCCTTACGATTTAAAATAGCTTTATGGCCCAAGAGCCAACTGCTACAGGAAAACTTTTAGCTATTATAAAATGATATAAGCCTGGCTGTCGCTGGCTCTTACTCTTGAAGCTGATCCATCTATGTTAATGTCACGCGGTAAAGTCAAAATGACCACAAGTAACTACGCTTTAGTGCTTCGATCCTCTAAGTTCTATATGTTTCATATTTCAGTACATTGAAATCCCTATTGACATTGTGAACAGCTAACCTTCCCGGTTTTTGAGACACAGCCTGGTGACATGTCTGTACTGGTGACAGAGGCCAACAGACTAATCAAACACATATACTTCCGAGTAGGGAACCCTAAACACGCATATGTCTTTTTCTTATATTTTCCAGAAAATTCGATTCGGCACTTCGCACGTAGCGATAAGGCGCGTAGCAACGAGGTCGGTACTTGCTACGAGTATCAAAATTTATTAAAACTCCACATCGTATTACATTTCACGTAAAAGCTGGCATTACTAGCCAACGTATTTCTCTTAAAAGTATTACCAATGGGAGTAGGGGCTTTATTTATAACAAGGTGGAAAATTTTGTGGAACGTGATAGATCAAGCTATATTTTTTTGGATTTTATGTAGGAATCTAAATATATATTTACACAACAATAACTATATTTTTTAGAAAAAAAAACTTTTAGTTACGCATAGTTAGATCCTGTTTAACTCCAGCACTCAGAGAGAAACATTAATTGCTTAAATGTAATTAATTCAAAAATTTTAATTAAGGCGTCTCCCAGACAGACGCGGGTAGCGGTGGCGGTGGCGGTGGCGGTCAGTTGGATGACTTGAGAGTTCTAGGAACGACACAGACACACGCGGTGGCGGTGGCGGTACAAATAACTGACCGCCCGCGCCTCCGCGACCGCTACCGCTGCCCGCGTCTGTCTGGGAGACGCCTAAGCCCCATACATTGTCTGTCAAACTCTTCATTAAGTTGAAGGTTAATCATAATTAAATGTCTCTGAGTACGGCGGTACGACTTATATTATTTAACTCCTTGTTAATAAATTTAGATCTAATTGAATTCCTTTATTGAGCCGTTAAAAAGTGTTTAATTTATGCCATAAAGTATTATATAGCGCTCCTATACCGAGATTCTATAGCATTTAAATCAAAATTAATTGAAAAAGTACCTACAATAAAAAACGAGACACTTTTCATAAAAATTAACACTTTATGTGAAGTTTTGTGTCTCGATTCGTCGTTTTAACTATAGTAAGGTAGATAGAGTACATTGCTCTCCCTTACTGTTGCTAATAGTAAACAGCAAGTACTGTATGTAGTTGTGGTCAATTAGAGCTGTCGCCGTGTGATGTAACAGATCGGCTGGATGTAATTACACCAGTGCCTGTAGACAAGTGGCGAAACGCTAACGCTAACTCTAGCGTTACAAAATGTATGCGATTTGACATAAGTCATCGCTTCGCTAGCGAATACTAATGTCAAATCCCATACATTTTGTAACGTTAGCGTTAGCGTTAGCGTTTTGCCACTTGTCTACAGGCACTGACCTCATCCACCACGTGTTAACGGCTCCATATACAACATCAATTATTGAGTAAGCAGTATTTGTTGTTGAAACTTGAGATTGCTAGGACGTGTGATGTGAACTAACATTAAATAAAGGGTGCTTTTCGGTTAGCTATGCTAAAGGAAAACAATGAATAAGCACGACCGCGAAAAATGTGTGACCGCGAAAAAAAACTAAGTGTCGATTGCCTCTCTAACCTAAGAGTAACCGCGTATTATAGAAAAACTTGCGAGGATGCCACCAACCCAGTCTGTTAAAGTTAGCCGTGGCCCACGCAATCAATGCATCAATGATCATGCAATTTCTTAGAATTTAGATCGTACAGACAATGAGAAATCATGATTCATGGTATTTTTCATACTACAATAAACTATTAGCAATTACTTCAAATTACGCGGTCCTAAATGCTAATAAACGAAAGCTGATCGCACGTTTCTCAGCACCATACGCGCCGGACGCATCGAACGCAACGGATAGTACACGTACAAAGAATTTTAAAATGCGCCGCGTACGGCCTGTGCGTGCTGCTTTTTTTTTATGAAATAAGGGTGCAAACGAGCAAACGGGTCAGCTGATGGAAAACAACTTCCGTCGCCCATGGACACTCGCAGCATCAGAAGAGCTGCAGGTGAGTTGCCGGCCTTTTAAGAGGGAATAGGGTAATAGGTAGGGGAGGGTAGGGATGGGAATAGGGGAGGGTAGAGAAGGGAATAGGGGAGGGTAGGGAAGGGAAAAGGGTAGGGGATTGGGCCTCCGGTAAACTCACTCACTCGGCGAAACACAGCGCAAGGGCTGTTTCACGCCGGTTTTCTGTGAGCCCGTGGTATTTCTCCGGTCGAGCCGGCCCATTCGTGCCGACGCATGGGTCTCCCACGGTATGTATCCCATGAATGTGCGATCAGCCGATCACCTTAAACGGCCTGAATTATTTATCATTGTGCTGTAACACAATCTCTTCATTAGGGTTCCTCTCGGCGGCAGAAACGCGGCTGGGCTGCGATCCACGCGTGGTGTGTGGCGTGGTGGCACTCCGGCAGGGAAGACCTGGAGGACACGGAACCCGAGGAGGAGCCTTCTGACCCGGGGTACGCCACGCCCGTCTCCGTGGAGACGCCACTGCAGAGCTCCGTATCCAGGTGAGGTACCTTAGTGCAGCTCCAGGTTAGACCTGGAGGATGGAGGAGCCCTCTGACCCGGGGTACGCCACGCCCGTCTCCGTGGAGACGCTGCTGCAGAGCTCTGTGTCCCCAGGTGAGACCTCGGTGCAGCTCCTGGTCAAACCTGGAGGATGGGAAAGCTCTCTGACCCGGGGTACGCCACGCCGGTCTCCGTAGAGACGCCGCTGCAGAGCTCCGTGTCCAGGTGAGACCTTGGTGAAGCTCCAGGTCAGACCTGGAGGGCTGAGCATAACCTGAATTGGTAAAAGGGATCGTAATGCACAGTCGATTTCTTAATTTTATGGATGAAAACTTTGATATATCATTCCATGATTATATTGTCTTGAAGAAACTGTTAGTTATGTAAATGAAATTATACCTATTACATTTGGGGTTAATACATAATATCCAACTATTCAGGAAAAAAATGACCCATAACATTACTTTTTTGTTCAGGTGTACATCTTTGAACGTGATCAGGGACCCGTACGCCGGGCGGGGCGGGTCCGGGGGCTCGAACGTGGCGGACGGGGGCACGTCGCCCCTGAGACGCACCTACGAGCCCCCCGCAGCCCCCGCCGCCAGGGACAGCCGCTCCCTGCCGCCCAACACCAAGATCAACACCGCTACCTCACCCGCGATAAAGTCCGCCTCGGCAGACTCCGTGTACACCATCCTCATCCGGCTCCCGGACACTGATGCTGAGAGGCCCAGCATCAAAATGATCTCGGAGGAGTCCCCGCCCAACGCGCGGACGCATTATAGGCCTCCGGCCCGAGGTGACTCCGAATTGAACCTCCACCCGGCCGGACATCCGGCGTTAACGAGACGAACGTCTCATATACAGGACGTGCGTATCCCGTTAAACGCCAAAATCATCCCCAAGCAGCTGGCCGGGAAGGGGATCACGTCGAAGCAGCCCAAGAAGAAGAAGACGCAGGAGAAAAAGCAGGAGACGAAAGCAGCCAAAACTCTATCCGCCATCCTCCTATCGTTCATCATAACGTGGACTCCTTACAATATCCTAGTGTTACTGAAACCCTTGACTGCATGTACCAAGTGTATCCCCGATGAACTTTGGTCCTTTTTCTACTACCTGTGTTACATCAATTCCACTATCAACCCCGTCTGCTACGCGCTCTGCAACGCGAGTTTTCGACGAACGTACATAAGGATTCTGTCCTGTAAGTGGCATAACAGGAATAGGGAGGCGATGACTAGGGGAGTGTACAACTAGTATCGTAGTCACGTTTAGTAGGCTAAGACGGGGACGGTACCGAGACCCGATTGCCCAGTTTCGGTATCCAAGCGTACGGTTTGAACAAAGACGACTATTTATATTATACCACGTTTATAATATTGTAATTAATTTTTTAATAATACTAGCGATTAAGAAGTTTTATTCTCTTTGTAATGTGAGGATGTGGTCGTATCGCAAATGGGTTTGTCGCGTGACGGTTTATATGAAAGACCCACTGCTCAATTTCCTAAAGCGCAATCTTCATTTTTAATTATTGTACCTCTCTCGTACTGCTGTAGTTCGGTACTCAGTAGTTATACTTTGTGAGTTTCAACCCCGTCCATTTGTTTAATTATGTTTTATATCGTAGCTTTTATTTCGTCTTCTGTTTTAAGAAGATCAGTGCCGAGACAGTAGACAGTGTAAAGAACAAGTGGAGTCGTAGTGGTGTACCCGTATTCTATACTCTTAAGTCTTCATTCGTATCGTTTAAGTGTGAGCTTGTAGGATAACAAAGCTGGATCCGTAAAGTTTCATCTTGTAAAGATGTTTTATTGACTATCGATAAGATATCTTGAGATATTTTAGTACAAATGGATGTTTGTAAGTAAGACTTTAATATGCCTTACATTCTTTATTTCTCCTTATTGTAATCAGTTATCAGATGAATTTCTGTTTATGGGCGCAGGAAAGTACCACTAATTAAGCATCTAAATTTTGCAATTTGCACTTCTCATAAAGCAAACAAAATCATTCTTTCATACTTATTTCGAATGTCTAAACTCACTAAAACAGCTAGATAAAAAAGTCTCGCTCAGGGAATATCCGTGGAAACCTCTAGAAACACGGATCTGAAGTTTAACGATGTTAATGGATTCAGAGAGCGCTTTGCAATGCTCAGCAAGCACTTCCTCCCCAGTATCGCGCTTAACTGCCAGTCTCCTTACATTTCCGTTAATGTACATCGACGATGTTTTTGTACGCTTTTATTTTCGAAATTGCCATCCTCGGAGTGTACTTTAGGATGTTTCGTTTTAATTTCTGGAAGCCATTCTGTTTTAATGTTTTCATTGTTTTTATTATCGTGGAAGTAAATTAAATATTTTTGTGGATATTTTGTATCACGAATTTTGTTACTTTTAGGTTAGTCTCTCGCTGTGCCACTGTTTGTGCTAAGAGATCTCATCTAGGTTCAATGTATAGATATATCCTTAAGACCAAAGTGCTTATAATGTATGTGAATTGTGAATATTGAATGCTTTACCGATCTGATATTTTGGCATTCGATTATCTTACTGTTAGATTTTAATAAGTTTTATAATTATAGAAAATCTAAGCAATATTTGAACAAATTTCTTGGTATAAGTAAATGTTTGGATATAATATCTTTAGTCGATTCTGTCTTTGTGTTATTGTTCCTTAGTCTTCAGACAACGACGCATTGAGACTATTTTATCATTTTACTTAAGAGATGATGCACATAAAATATTATGTTATAATATATTGTGCCAAAATTGTTTATCTTTTTTTTGTTATTATTGTTATTTTAATTAATCTGACATACATGACCAGAAAAAATACAAAATACACGATGGAATGTTAAGTAAAACAAAATGCTCACAGCAGATTTAAAAGGTGTCAGAAGTTACATAAATATGGGAAGTATTGTCGTTTCGACTTTCGAACATCAATAATGAAAAAATGTAGACATACCTAAATGTAGTATGTTTATGTGTAACAATTAATCTCGCATCATCTCCTATGTAAAGGATATCTTCTAATCCACAGTGTGGGTAGGTACCCGCTTATCAAATAAAGGCATCTGACAAATTTTGAGGGTCAGTCATATTGCTGGATTTCTGCTCTGAGTGCTAAAAATTCATTCATTCTTTTTAAAATGTCAAATAAAATAACCTTATTATAAATGAAACAAAATATGAATACAATATTATTATTATAAAATCTACACTACTTTTTGTTATAGTTTTCACAGTATGAGGTGGTCAGATTAAGTTGTCAGAGTCAGATGTATCTGTATACTGACCATCAAAATGGTCAGATTTTGTAATTTTTGTGATAAAATACGAGTAACGAATTCAATGTGAGGTAAAATAATATTAAAAGTTATTTCGGCTGGTGACATAAATGGTAGAATTCTTTTACCTTCTTAACTTCTTGGAGAGAAGAGTCAAGAGCGTATTTATTTTTCATCAAAGTTTTATGGATTTTTATTTTCATCCACAATTTGATAATTTTAGGTTCTTCTTTAGTATATTTTTAAATAGCTGAAGATGTTTATTCCATTTTCAAATTATTGTTTTTGTCATTAGTGTGACCAGCCACAATACAAATTAACTCGACTAGTTAAGTATAGTTTCAATGAAAGAATTCTAAAAGATAATGTAATTTAATGAAAGATTGTAAATAAAATATTTGATAAGTGTGTTATTTGTATCGACATATAATATTTAACATATATACAAACGTAATATATAATGTACATTCTATGTCGTGATGTTCCTCTACAAGTGGGGTTATATTCTGTGTGTAGACATAGTTGTTAGACAATTTTGTATTAAAAATATCCAAAAAAGAATAACGACGTATTGTATTCAATTTGGTCTTTTCATATTTTTGTGAAGTGCCAAAATTAAAAAAGAAACCGATTTTATCCCGCCGTGAAGTAAATTTTGAGTAAAATACAAAATAATTCGTAAAAAATCCGACGATTAAAAACAAAAAAAGTTGCCCAACATTTTAACAAAACTTGTATCAAAAGGTTTAAATCCTTATATTCTTTCATTTATTTAAATGAATATAATACGTTGTGTAATAATTGAAACCAGTACCTAATTATTTGTGTTATTACAAATTTTATCAATGTATCTTATAAAGTACCGTTATCAAACAAACAGACTTTACTGTGCAAAAAAAAAACATAACAATGTTATCTTGCAATTTTACAATATTATAATATTATGATTTTTTCCATCTTATCGGAAATTGGTGATTATTGTCTAAAACTTGCAGCTTGTATGATGTATCTGATATCAAGTGTCTGATTATTATAAAATGCAAAATATCTGATAGAACATGAAGTGCGTGTGTAAAATATTTTGGGTTGAAAATCGGTAAACCTTTTCGCTTTTGAAAATCGGTGAATAAAAAATTTGTAATAACATGAAAATATAAAGTTCTATTAGTATTGTGAATACGCACACATAATATTAGAGTTCAATGTTTTATTTTTATATAAATTTATTATTTATGAAATTATGTCCTCAGTGAATCGTTTATATTTTGTTGTAGACGTAAAGGTTTTTTAAACTTTATTTTTTATTTGTCAAAATGTCTTCCTCGTCTTGTCTGTATTATATAAATATATTATATTTAAAAAAAAACTAACCACACACTTTCAAATTGAAGCTGAACAAAACAAAAATAAAACGGTTTGAACTATAAATATTTTATACATTTGTGAATTTAAAAAAAATCATTCAATTTTTAATTTTATTTTAGGGACCTACCAGACATTCAAGCGATGAGTTTTGTGTTCTTTGGTTGTATTAGGTTACATAGATATACTCACACGGTATTCTGACCGCGTCAGAATTGCTCCTGTGTGACTGACCGCTCGAACATAGAATGTGAACGAAGAACGCTTGAACCAGCTTGAACGCCTGACCGCTCTCTGTTTGATAGGTCCCTTATAATTTACAAGCGGAGAATCTCAATACCTTTACATCTACAACTTAGTAGATAAAAAATGTAAATATTAATCACAAATTAAGTCACAAAAACCATTTACCCCCAAATAAAAGAACTCAAAATACACGATATTTTGTTACTTTTGTGTTTTTTGCGTTGCGGCTGTGATACCATTCCATACTTTTATTTTTCTACGTTTTTTGTGATGCCCGTGCATTTTATATTATATTAAAGTTTATTTTTGTGAATTTGTATGTAAGTATGTGTGACAGACGGATGTTGAAGCATTTATTACATTTTATATTTAACTACCCGACTGTGAAATGAGTGTTATTTAATAAGGAGTTAGATTCAGTAGTTTGTGAAGGGAGGGAGCACTAAGTGACTTAAAACCTCATCATGTTCGTTATTTGGACGCATCAAAATATTATTATAGAAGTTCCAGACAAAAAAATTCATGACGAAAAAAAATCTTGAGTCTAAGCGGCGAATTGTTGAAACACGAAAAACTTTAAATACTAAATACTATATAATATGACTTTTTGTGTCTCGTTATTTTGATTATTTGATAATAATGCTTCGATTTCAAGGCGTAATTCATAGCTCTACAAGGGATTTCAAGAACACAAAGACAGCATTTTACATTCACAGGATGAGAATGTTATGTCAGATAAGTATTTACATTATCGCTGGTGTCTTTTTAGTGACAGCTGTTCCCAATTCACGCCCCCTAACAGCGTCATCAAAGTACCACAAGATATCCGAAAGTCTCTTTAAAAAGACTTCAACGCAAGACTGTAGAGACACTTTTTTCAGTACTACTAAGATTAAGTTATATGAGCCAAAACCTTAAAATGCCTATACCATGACCTTGTGTGCACTAACAAGTGATTTAAGAGCTGCTCAATTTAAGCGGCGGTTACTTATGATCTTTGTGCTCCTTCCTTAGCATCATAATGAACCGACAAAGAATATACGCTTTATGTAGTTAGCGAAACCGAAGACATACATAATAATATTGTGTCTTGTACATTGTAAGGTTATATCACAATATGAATATATACAGTAGAGTAACTTAGTCCTTGAATCAATCGACACTTAAATTCAAGTCTAAAATTTTAACAGCAAAGCCAGAAAGTAAAGTGCAAGCGACATGCCACTTAGCGAAGCGTTATGTCAAATCTTATAAGCTCGATATTTTAAACGTCGTTATTAAAATTATCAAATTAATGACTAAAGAAAAAGAAAAGAAATGAAGACTTAAAACGCCAAGTATTACTCTATGTTAAAGGAGATTGACTTTAATTATTGCATTGATGGCTCTCCTAAGCTATCTGAAATGACGCTTAGAGTGTGAGCGCAGATTCAGTCTGTATAAAGCTGAACTACTGTATACATTTACATTGTAGTTATATTGTATTTTATTCAATCTAAGTGTTTATTTCTTATTAAGTATATTTCAATGTTTAAGCAGAGAGTCACAGTTTTTATCTTTTCCCTCGTTTAATGAAGGGCATAATGTTTTATATATTAGGTACTGTTGTGACTTTGTAGGTAATACCACATTTTTTCTGTGGTATTGTCTAGAAAAATATAATAACAATAGTATTGTTTACTGCCAATTTAGAATCCTCAACCTGTCGACTAGTAGGTGATGGATAGTGTAAACTGTAAAGATAAAGCTTCCAAAATGGCCGACTTTTCCGAGGTATTTTTGGCCGGTTTTTCTAGAGAACATGTTTCCTTTATTTTATGGGCCTGCAATATTATTTTGAAAATATCAATATTATATCTACATATTATATATTTTGTAAGCAGACTGAAGGATGTTGCAGTCGAATTTTATAAAATAAAGCATGGTCCCATACTCAACAACTAGTGAATGCGTTTTTACTGAGGGGCCTGGCCTTTTCTTTATCGCTTCTTTATAGAGTCACCGATCAAAATGTATGGGATTGAAATTAGACGAGTAGAAAGTCAACTTCATTTTAACGAACGCGCATTTTGATCGGCGATTCTATAAAGAAGCGATAAGGAAAAGGTCGTGGCTAAAGGGCGGACAAGACATCCCCGGTCTGCCATATTGTACTTAAAATTTTACGAGTAATAATTTTTAAAGGATATTCAAACGAAGTGTCAAATAGTTACTAGATATAATTAAAATAGGTAGTTTTTATTATAATCAGTGTACAAGTTTAGTATCTCACGGTGTATTTATCGAAATAAATAAATGTGTTTTTGTAAATTATTTTAAAGATCACTCCATGTTTTTATATAACCAAAGACAATAAAAATTTAACTAAATTGTGTTATTTTCTAGTGGTAAAGACGTGGGATAAAGTTAATCTTTCGAGACAGATCGTAACTTTTTACGCTTCCCGAGAGTTTTTGAGCTTGACGTTATACAAACAAACAAATGGAATAACTAGAAACTAAGAAATTAAAAATGAACTCACAAAATTTTCCAGCAGTGAGCGAGCTGATGAAAATTGATTATTGCTAAGAACACCGTCGATCATGTCGAAACATTAAAACAAAGAGAACTCTAACAAAATCGGCCGTTTAGACTCTACGATGTCACGGACACACACACACATACTCCATACACACAGGCAGACTGATACGTTGAAACTTATAATACTCCTCTTTTCACTCCTGGGCCTAAAAGCCTCTTCGACCGTACTCGCATCCGAATCTATCACCCAAAACTTTCAACATCGATGTCACTTATCCGAAACCGAAACTATTTAACTCAGCACCAATAATTGGGTAATGGGTAATATACCCTAACAGTTTACCCTAACTTACCCGTAACTTAGACCGTAAACATCCAAGCCGTATTTATAGTTATTACCTTATAAGAGTGACTTTTGAACTTTTTAGGACTTTTAAAGCCAAAGTTTTTATTAACAAGGATTTACTTACCTCCTACTCGTGATACGCCGTGTGAAAAGAAAAGAGCTTTTGTAGATTTAGTAAAGTAAAATATTTCTAAGAGTGAGTTGCACCAACCTACATCCATTAAAATTTCACACTGTATAACTTTAACCATAACAAAAAGTCAAATGAACTGTCAAATCCCTATTATGAGTGAGTTGCATCAACCTACTTTAACTAATACTTTAACTTTAACCATAACAAAATTTGAAATGAACTGTAAAATCCCTAGCAAAATATTTAAGATAACCTTAACCTTAACTTTAACTACGCTTCTGGTGCAATTCACCCTAAAAGTCCAATATGGACGCCATATTTGACGATAACTTAACTTTAACTTTAACTACGCCTCTGGTGCAATTCACCCTTACACTAATAATAAAAAACTCATACTTAAAAACTTATTGAAATATTAACCAGTTTATTATATTATGTTAACCAGCTCCGAAACGTCTGGACCAATATTGATAAGACATTGGGAGAAGCGAATTAAGAATCTAGTAATTATATGTCCCAGCACTATTATATGATACGAGTTTTTGCCCGCAGCTTCGCTCGCGTTAAGAAGTATTATTATATAAAAACTTTCATCCCCTATTTGAACCCCTTGGAGTGAGAATTTATCAAATTCCTTTCTTAGCGGATGCCTACGTCATAACATCTACCTGCATGCCAAATTTCAGCCCGATCCGTCCAGTGGTTTGGGCTGTGCGTTGATAGATCACCATGTCAGTCAGTCACCTTTGAGGTTTATATATATAGATTAACTGTATATTATTATGGTTAAAAAATACAGTACCCGAGGGATTCCTATTGCTTTATAAAACCGTAGGTGATATAGTACTGGCATAGTAAAACATAGACATCATATAATGTCAAACCAATTGAAGTACTACATGCATCATAGTTTCAAGTATATTATAAGTCTATGGTTTCATCTATGATCTCAAGTGCAATTACAGTTTGAGATATCGGCTGTGCTCCTGGTGGTAGTAAGGGGGAACAATTTGACCCCCCTAGCACCCCCTTTAAGGGGGTATAGGGGGGTCAAATTGCTTTTTCAATTAACGCCTCAACGATCATTTAGTTCGCATCCTAATGGACCGTGCATAGATTATGGTGGCGGTTTTCTACGTGCGGTTTTAGGAATATTTCATGCCTACCAGTAAGCATCATCTCAGAGACATTTAATGATTACTTACAATTTTGTTTATATAATTACATGGATAATTAAATTTGACATGGTTATAGTTGCTTGGTTTTTATATGTAACACAGTTTTGTAAGTGTTGTATCACTTAATTTTTTACAGTTTTTATCTAAACGAAAATTTACAATTACAAACAATTACGATCTAAGCGAAAAATATTGAATTTTGGTAAGTTTTAACACTTAAGTACATTTTTACTTTAATACGTTTTATATGTGCGAAAATTATAATGGTCCGTTCAGAAATCTATAATTACCGGGCTGTTTATGTTAAATAGGTGTAAGCAAGAGTTGGTTATCCGGACTTTTCTAAAAGCAATTCTATGCTAATATTAAAAAACCATTAAAACGTCGTATCTGCAACTTACTCTATGACATCTCGGTGGCACAGAGCCGGTAATGTCATTTGGCGCAGACGCTCAATGCTACAGTACGCACAAACAAGGCACGAGACTCGATTATCAGCGATCCGTCCGCTCGTTCTAATACTATCAACTCGCGTCCGGATTGAAATACGGGCCGAATGCGATTATGTTGAAGACGTTTCGAAAAAATTATTGTGGGAACTGAATTTCCGGTACTCGAAGTGAGGTTATTTTTCCACCTTACTTTACTTAATATCTGTGTGATGTATCCGATCCATTAAAATCAATTCAGTAGTGTCAAAGTAACAAAATAATATTTTGTAAGTTGCACAGTGCTCCTATTTTAGAGAAAAACTAAAAAGTTTGTTATGTATGTACTACATAACATTGTATTGTTCTTGTGGTGAGATAATAAATGATTTTTTATTATTTATTTATTTATTATTATTAAAAAAAGTTAAACTAGCGAAGAGACGGCTCTTTAAACATGCCGTCAATGGAAATATACTTTTATTTTCGATATATTCCACATACCTAATATAGCTCTAATGATTTTGCATAATACTTATAGTGTTATACTTATGATAAGTTAATTGTGATGTTAGAACATTATTTATATCCAATATCCGTTAGAAATCGGCAGTTAGCAGGCGCGTCCGATAAACGTGTCCGATTGCCCGTTTCCTCTGTGTAACACTTAAATGGTTAATGCAAACGCTATTTGTAATTAACGCACTTTGTAATAAACAAATCGCAAACAAACAAAATAATTATTATCACAAAAGGTGCACGAAAAATTAAGGATTTGTAGTAACCACTATCAACAATACGATAAACTTGTTTTAAATGTTGTTCGTGAACCATAATTTCAAGTGCTAAGTAGATAATATATTTTTCTAAAAAAAACTTTTTAGAGAAAAACACTTAATTGTATTCGGAATTAGGATTGAAGCACTGTGTTATCAAAGAAAATTTAAACACCATGAAAAAACCATGAAAATTTTCGTAACACTTAAGTAATTTATCGAAATAAGATTTTTTCGAAAGGATCAATAAAATTTTATTATCAGGTTTACATGTGGGAATACCGTGGAACCGGGGCATACGTGCTTCGAATGTGATCCTCTACGCGATATCTACTCTTTGCCCTAAATCCCAGAGCTTGCATGATCACTATTATATTACTTATTCTAGTAAGATAGGTAGCAAGAGGCAAAGGTTTATTCAAAAGAAGCTAGCCTGAATTGAAGGAGTTGGATGACTATTGACTATATTAAAAAAATATTATTAGAGGTAAGAGAAGTCGAATTAATTATAGTGTTATCTACTAAACTGTTTAATAGGTAAGAATTTAAATAGGTTATGGTTGTTACTGGAAAAATGCTGAATAAATATCATTGTTTGTTGTCAATTAAAACTGCTCTACATTGATCAATGCTTCTATTGGGCCCAAAATTCAGTACTGTTTGCATTGTTACTGCACTGGATTTAGCGCAATAATACTGGCGCCAGTGTCTATGCTTAGATTTTGATTTTGTCAATGTTAGATTTGAAGATGAATTAGGCCAAATTGTTCTCTGTTATCTAAGAACCATTCTAACATATTCCTACGTGCTGGGGTTCGAAGAATTTGGAGAGTATAAAGAATTATGCATCCAAAACCGCTGGCGTCATTTTATAAACAGTTGTTTGCATCCAATTCATAATAATTTCATCCTCTAAAGCTTCCTCTAAATATAATATACTCGTAGATGCAATTTACTAAGCAAATGAATCAAAATAAAAGATATCATTAGGTTGTGAATGCTTTATTTCAGTGCATCAGCGTTTATCGGGGAAACTTCGTCTGAGTTAACAGGATCAGGCCCTAGCCGTGAAGCCCGTAGCCTCCGAGTCCGAGGCCCTTACCGTAGTGTCCGTAGCCTCCCAGGCCGAGGCCCCTGCCGTACAGGCCGTAGCCTCCGTAACCGAGGCCGTGGCCGAGGCCATAGCTGGACACGATGGGAACAGAGGAGACGACGGGCACGGTCTTGAGGATGGGTGCGCTGATGATGGGGGCGACTGCTACGCTCCTCACGATGGGGATGGGGGCCGCCTTGTAGATATTAGCGGTGGAGATCGCGGGGGCATAGGACTTGATGATCGACACTCCATGACCTGGGGACAATTTTGAATGGTCAATTTATTTATACTTTATGCAATTCACAAAGGCGGTCTTAATGCCTAGTGGCATTCTCTACCAACCAACCTTAGGGTGATACTGAGAATGTATAAATACAGGCGCATTTTTTGTAAAGAGACAAAGTAGACTTGTAGCTTACTGCCGCACTCAGAAACTAACATTAATTACTTAAATGTAATTAATTTAAAATTGTGACATAAACCTCATACATTATCTGTCAAAGTTTTCATTAAAATAGATTGTGATTGTCTCTGAGAGCGGCGTTTGACTACAATTTCGTAGAAAATAATTACCTAATGTAGATATTGTGATTAGCAACGTTGTTTTGGACTTTTATTTGTTAAAAAAATGAATAACGAGGAATTAAGTTGGCATATTGTTCCTAGATTCTAGACTATCCCAAGAACTTCACTACTTTCATAAGTCTAAATTAATTTACTGCTAAAGCGATATATAATTATTTACTTCTAAACCAGACAATACTACTGATTTCAATCACCCTTTTCTGTAGAATTTCAAGAAGTTGCTTTTATTTGTTGGCTCATTAACGACGAAACAATATAATTACCGTATCCTAATCCATATCCGCCGTATCCGAGACCGAGACCGGAAGGATCGGCCTGCACGGCGCAGGCTACAGCCAGGAGACAAGCGAGCTGAAAGAGACGAGGCAGAAAGAAAACATGAAACGAGGCACAGCACTTCTTATTGATGAAGATGATATAATGATGATGATATTGGCGATTTAAAGAAAACATCAAAGTAAATTAAGGTAAAAGCCAGTAGCAAAAGTAACGAGAATAAGATTTATCCTATTAGCACCCGAAAAAGAAACCATTTTAACATAATAAAAAATGATGATGATCCTAATGTTCATATTATCTAATAGTTCAAATCTTAAGTAGGTACTTATCATGTTAAATTATTATCAACAAAACTTATTCTATTTAGTAAAGACTTAATAAAATAATTACACAATTTATAATACAACGTTTGCAACTAATTGAATTTGATGGTGATGAACAAAATACTTAAAACTTATTTGATATAGTTACAAAATATATTTATAAATACGATTGACGATTGATAAAAATCAAAGATTTTTGAAAACGGAACAAATTCAAACACTCAAAAACGTTTCTAAAGAAAGTTGCTGAATGATGAAAGTTACTGAATACATGAAGAAAGTTGCTGAATTTACGGGGAAAGTTGCTGAACACATGAAGAAAGTTGCTGAATTTACGAGGAAAGTTGCTGAATGAAGAAACTTGTTATACTCACAGTGACGTAGGTGTTCATATTGATTGTTCTTCAGACGAAGTGTGCTGAAACAATCGCCAACCGCGCTTATATACTGCAGCAACATCCTGCGAGACCCGCCACCAGCCAGCAACCTCACTGAATTTACATAGAAAACCGTGCTAAGGGCGCCCCGGTAGTTTCTAATATCGCTTCTATTATGATTGCAGTATGATTTATTGTTCCATGCGGTTTTTGTTAAGATTTAAGTATTTTTGAGCGTGTTCTTCTCAATTCTTGATCTGAATTCGTCAGTACAGAACATTAGGTAATGATGAAATTGAACAATAGTATTGAATCGTACAGTAATTTGACTGTAAACAATTACAAATTACCAAAGAATTTTAAAGTTTGTTGTAGGAATAACCCAATAATAATTAAGTAAGCCATTCATTAAACTTGATTAATTGGACCGATAGTCGATTTGACTTGTTGATAAAACATACCCTACAGATGTCATATTTAGCCTGGGAAAATTAAGGAATTCAGACCGAATAATTCGTGTAGTTTTGAAAGTTGGTACAGTTATTCCTAAAGGTGTCCAGAATATGAATATACTAAAAATCCCCGGGGGTGGGACTAGAGGTGGGGGAGGGGAGGAAATGTCTCTTTTTCAAAGTTTTTGCTTGTTACTCGAAAATTATTTATTATATCTCTTTAGTCATGCATTAATTATCTATATTAAATTTCCTATAAATTACGTCTAAATATTTATTATAAAACATATTATGTATATTGCGGAGCCGCCAGAACTCCGCAAAGCACACATTGTGAAGGCTGGTCTAAAGTCATACGTCCCGATATAGTCATATTATACGTCGATGCACTACCAGATTATTATGGAAGGCATCAACTGTAAGGGTGAAGACTGAAGCCAAACGAGCGTAATTAATTGTGAGTCGTAAGCCGCAGAATTTCTGCCGGGCAGAATTTCTTGTCATACAAATGACAACTCATTTTGAGTCGCCGTGTGAATCAAACATGACTTTTGTATGAAACTGAATGCAGCAGAATTCTGCCCGGCAGAAATTCTGGGGCTCACGAGTCACGACTCACAAATTACGCTCGTTTGGCTTCGCCCTAATGACGTAGATTGTTGAGATGGCTTGTATTTCAGAACTTACCCAATATTTCAGCAAGCCTGTAAAACACCTGAAACGTCACATAAAACATTCCCAAAACATGAAACTATGTTTACGAAACATAATTATTTTCCTTATATGAAATCAGTAAGCCCACTAGGCCAAGTTCTGTAATTACATAGTACAAATTGTATACAGTAGATCACTTTCACACAACACAAAAGTACACACATACATAAGCATGATGCGAATAGTGATTTTAAGTAATTTTAAAATAAAATCTGAAATATAGCAAACTCAGTTGATGCCCGCAACTCCGTTGCACCAAAACAAATGAGTGATCGCACAAGAACCGTACATTTTTCGGGATAAAAAGTAGCCTATGTCCTTTCCCGGGACTCAAAGTATCCCCATACCGAGTTTCAGCAAAATTGGTTCAGCTGTTTGGGCGTGAAGAGGCAACAGACAGACTGGCACACTTTCGCATTTATAATATTAGTATAGTATGGATTATAGCAAATTATTGAAGATAAAACACTTAAAATGGTCCTTAAAAATCTATAGAACAATCCAATACGTTGCGGACGCGTGAAACATTTATCAGTTTCACGAATTTGATTTCAAGAACACCTCTATAATATGAGTTACACTACTGTACTGTATTATACTGTAGTGATTATACAGTGTGTGTTGGCGCGTGAAAACTCATTCAGTAGTCAGCACCGCGCAGGAAACTGGTTAGCTAATTATTATTCATTTAATACCTTTGTTATTTGTCTGCTTGTTTATCAGTCCTCTGGGAACTGTAGGTCTTGCCGGTGGGGGTTAAAAGGTGCTAGGATTCATCCCCATTATTATTAAAAAGATTCACATCGTTAATAAAAAACGTTACAGTTATTATCAAAATATGTTTTAGAATAGAATAGAATAGAATAGAATCATTTATTTGCAGAAAGCCGTTACAATAGATGTTACAATCATTATACATAATACAGGGTTCCAGTCTTTCTACCTAATAACTATAGGCATGCAAATTTACAGTAATCATAATATTCACAGAAAAAATTAATTTAAAGTATAAATAAAACACATTTCATTAGCTAGTGTTCTGTTTGGATAAAATTGTATTATAATTATTCTATAGTAAATAAAAAAGTAATATTTAAAACATAATAGTTAATAGTCATTAAAGTAATACATTTTATTCAAACATTTCATTAAAATTGTCAATCGGATATTTAGTGTTATGATCAAAAATATAATACACAATATAATAATATAATTGTTAAAATCATTCATTTAATTTTATTTACGTTCTCCATTCACTCAATATTATATTTCATATCATGTCATAAATTAAAATAATTAAAAAAATTAAAACTAACAACCAGTTCAGTAATATAAAATAATAATTCATTTCAATGTTATATGTAATAAATAATTATTGATTTTTATCATTCAAATAGTCTAATAAATTATAATAACATTTTTCTATCAGAATCTTTTTCAATTGTTTCTTAAATATTTTGAGATTCAGTGCTTTTAATTCTTTTGGTAATTTATTATAAATCACAGGAGCCATTTGGAAAACACTTTTATGCATTAGCGTGGTATTTGTCATTCGATTACATAGACGGTATGTATCACGTTGACGCCTGTTGCTCGCTATTGAGGCTAGTTCAAATAGATTTAGGGGGTACCGTACGGTCTCCTGGGTGGCAGCCACTGCTCTGGCTGGAGATCCTCCGTGGGAACTCGTGGCTATGGTGCTCGCCGAGGTGCGCCTCTTTGTTTCACAGAGGAGGTCACTTTTCGGTGAGTCACCGAATTGGGAGGAGCTCTCGCGGGTGCGAAAGCTGGGGCAAGAGTGGTTGCTACGAAGGTGGGGTGAGGATCTGGCGCAGACCCGGTACGGTAAACGTACCGCTGAGGCCCTGCGTCCAGTTCTTGAGGCGTGGATGCGCCGCAAGAAGAAACCACTCACCTTCCGCCTTACACAGGTGCTCACCGGGCACGGGTGCTTCGGTGAGTACCTGTGTAGGGTTGCCAGGAGAGAGCCAACGCCAGCCTGCCATGAATGTGGCGCTGCGGAGGACACGGCCCAGCATACCCTTGAGGTGTGCGATCGTTGGACCGTGCAGCGCCACGATCTCGTGGCAGTGCTAGGTGGAGACCTCTCGCTCCCGAGCATGGTGCGCTGCATGCTCGAGAGCGATGAGGCCTGGCAGGCGGCGGTCTCTTTCTGTGAAACCGTCCTTTCACAGAAAGAGGCCGCGGAGCGGAACAGAGAGGATGATCCATCCTCCGTTCCACTCCGCCGGCGTAGGACGGGAGTGCGAAGGCGTCGCTATGCGAACCTCCAATAACTTCCGTCCCACGGGGCTCCGGGTCAGGATGGGAACCTGCCCGGCTTAGCTAGTCCCGGCGCCGAGGGGAACGCTTTAGTTTTGCCTAAGCGTTCCCTAACTTGGTGGAAGTCCGGTCCCTTGTGAGGTAGACCGGCCGGTCGTGGAGGGAGTCCTGTGTTAGACAGATCCAGGATATCCCTTCGTATACGGCTGAAGGCAAACCGCAGGTGGTTTTAGTGGGTAAACCGAAGTCGGGAGTCCCACATACCCCCGGGGTGCTTCAGCTTAACTGAGGCACATCCCCAACCCGGGGCACCCATAAAGGGTTTCCCCTGCGCATCAAAAAAAAAAAAAAAAAAAAAAAAAAAAAAAAAAAAAAAAAATAGTTCAAATAGATTTGGATTTTGTTTGACAAATGTTGCTACCTCATAAATATAAAGACACGTAAGCGTGAGAATTTTATATTTTACAAAAAGTGGCTTGCAAGTATCAGTTTGTGATAGCCCAAATATAGCTCGTATACATCGCTTTTGTGCCTTAAAAACTATTCCAACATCAGTTGAGTTTCCCCAAAATACTATGCCATACCTTAGTATCGAAACCACTAATCCATTATATGCAGTTATTATTGTACTGACACTTGAAATTTGAGTTAATTCATGGAGGGCGTAAACAGACTTATTTATTTTTTTACAGAGTTGCTCGATATGAGCTTTCCACGATAGTTTACTATCTATTGTGAGTCCGAGAAATTTGGTAGTTTGCACTTCAGAGATTGACTCAGATTTATAATTAATATTAAATTTAGGAACATTAACACGTTGTGTAAAATGCATAAGCTTTGTTTTTTCTAAATTAGCTTTTATATTATTTGTGTCTAACCATTTAATTATATCCCTTAGCGTATTATTTATTTCCAGCTCATATGTTTTGTCATCCTTGCATTTGATTGTAGCTGTACTGTCATCAACAAAAAGTGTTAAGGACAAAAGGAAGTAATGTGTTAGAAAAATGTCTTGGCATTAATTCATAGTTTATAACCAATTTTCCTTTATCATTAAAAAGGTAAACAAAAACTTGAGACCTCTTGTGTACCGGCAATTACATCTAAGAGAGAGCGCACATCTTAGACACGACTGAAGTTAGACAATCTTGTTTCACATAGACAAGTCTGTCTAACTGCAGTCTAAAGACAGTTGTGTCTAGCATGTGGCGCACACCTAAGTCAAGACTGTCTTGACTATGATGACGCAATGCATACAATAAATTCATTCAGTAGCAAAATGGAGTTCACAGAAGCTGCTGTGATAAGTATCCTAGCAGTTCGTGCAAAACGGCGCAGACAACGGAAATATTGGGTACACCCCATATACAGTCAAAGACTGTTAAAAGGAAAGTTCTATTTATTGTTTGATCAACTAAGGCTTTATCCCCGAAAGTTTTTCAAGTACTTTCGAATGAATGTGTCTACCTTTGATAATTTGTTGAAATTGTTGCAACCTTACATTACTTATCAAGACACTCATTTTCGCAAAGCTATACCGGCTTCTGAACGACTAGCAGTGACGTTGAGGTAAGTGAAACTTAGTATATTTTTATTAATAATGTTTAATCAGTTTAACATCATTAAAATTTCTTATGTCCAATAATATACTAAAATAATAAATTTTCATTCTTCATACTAAAGTAATCACAGACTACGTCACAGATAATTATGTGTACTTAATAATATTCACAAATAATACTATTGAGACTACGTCATGGATAATTATTATGTGTACTTACTTAATAATATCAAAAGTGAAAAAAAAACAACTCAATATCGTCGTAACTCGTAACTTTAGTATTCGCAATATCCTAACACGTAAAATATATTAACTGAATTAACTTTTATAAAACTATGATTTTTAGGTGAATATATTATACACGTAAGTATTGGAATATTGCGTCTACAAATGATAGAGCTAAATACTTAAATAATTAATTGTATTCCAAATCGTTGGAGTCTACCTCGAAATTAGAGTAATAGCTTTCGAGTGACTCGTTTGTATCATTATTACTCGGTGATGTAACTGGTTGCATCCGGTTTAAATCTAGAAATTCATGTTGCAACTGAATTGGTCCGGGTTGTAACTGAGTAGGTCCGGGTTGTAACTGAGAAGGTCCAGGTTGTATCTGAGAAGGTCCAGGTTGTATCTGAGTAGATCCAGGTGAGCTCACTGGCTGGGGCGAATAACCAAATGTTTGAGATAGGTCCTGCAGGTCTCTAGGTAATGCTTGTTGTGTTTGAGAAACTCCAGGTGAGAACAATGGCGGAGGTATATTATATCTCGTAATTCTTTGCTCGTTTATTATGCGTATTTTGCGCAATTCTGGTTGTGGGGCAACTTTTTGTTTAAATATGTTCAATATTTGCATTTTCACATCCAGTTTATCTGGGAAGGACAGTCGTTGTAGCATGGGTACTAGCGACAACGCAAAGTTGTGATCTTCGTCGTTAATTGTTTCATTTTGCTTTCTCTCTAAAATATCTATTAGTGATTGTTCAAATGACTTATCTTTATTAGGTGAAGGACGTGGAGGATGTACTCGCTCGGTATTTGTGAAACTAGTCCCGTCACCATCATCATTTTCATTACTTAGTCTTAAGTTACTTGCCGTTTCTCTTGGATCTATGGTAGGTAATAGAAACATCAGTCGTTCAAAGTACGTGTAGGTTCGTCTTTTCTTGGCGCCCTGCCCCGACTTGGTGTCTCGTTGAAGTCTTAATTCTCTAGAAAAACAATTCCTTAGGTTTAGCCAGCGCTTTTGAACATCTTTACCTGTAATAATAAAAATAATAAATGAATTAACTATAATGTTATTTGTTTCAGATATTTAGCAGCACAACAAAGTTTTTATGACCTCTCACTTGAATATCTTATTGCACCGTCTACATTGAGAGGCATAGTTAAGGAGACATGTGACCAGCTCTGGTTTGTTTTACAACCTTTGTACATGGCTGAAAAAACCAATGAAGACTGGATAAACATAGCATAGCGTTCTCTGTGAAAATACAAATAAAAAAATAACCTTATAAGCGTGATTACAATTAGAAAATTTTCCCGCCTGTCATGATTTTCTTGACGGACTATAACGTTATCAAAGAACATATATATTTACCGTTATAAATCCTATATAACGTTATAACATTTACCGTTATTAAATATTAATATCAATTTTTAATGTTATTTTTAATATCGGGTAAATTTTCATAACGTTATGTATGCCCTTGAAGCAGTAACGTTATGAAAAAGTAACGTTATTTGAAGCCCTGCTTTTTGGTCGTATTATTGTATATGTTTTGACACATGTGATTAAAATTGTCAGAATCTAATTTTGAAATCTCTATTTAAAAATAAATTATGTCAGCTAGCGTGAGGCACATTCCTTATTCCATTCATAATCTTAATGAAACCCGACGAATTTGATATAATATATTGAAACCTGTCCCATCCTTCTCTTTGCTTTGCAGTTGAACTACTGGTAGTTATGTATATTGTGGCTAGTCAGTTTTGTCGTAGATGTGCGCGCTTGCATACATTTCAAAGGGAAGTCGACAGTCGTTAGTCAGACTTGTCGTGTGTCGCATTAGTCAACTTTGTCTATTAGACGTCTTGTCTCAGATGTGCGCATCTAGTGCATTTTACCATGCCATAGTCTGTCTAACTACAGTCTTGTCTCAGGTGTGCGGTCGCACTAAAGGAATGCATAATACATATACATATATTATATTAGTTTCTGCAATAATATTATTATCGTGATTTGTACCATCTCAAAACAAAACTTAACAGTAACTTACAAAGAAATTGCAATCTTTTATCTACTTATGCATCCTGTAACAGACTATACACATTTGTACGAAAATAATCGGCCAAGTGCGAGTCGGACTCGCACACGAAGGGTTCCGTACCATTGTAGAGCAAAATTAGGCCAAAAATTGTGTTTTTTGTATGGGAGCCCCCCTTAATTTTTGATTTTATTTTAATATTATGATTAAATATTAAAGTACATATATGTAATTTATACTGCGTGACTGGTGAGACATGTTCAATACTCGAGGACGTGATATTTGGCTATTATATTAGTTGGAAAAAAATAATATAAAAAATATATTTATCAATTGATCACTGAGTAAAAGTTAAATAATTATTTACCCAACACATGGACACCGCGAGCGGGAAGGGTAGTTGTGTGGTGTTTCTTTGGTAGCGCACGCCTCTGCACCGGCCGCATAGTATGCCTACTTGCCTAGCCTCGTAAAATACTTAGTATCCAAGATTCATTTTTTTTTTTTGGGAAATTTGGAAAAAAATTAAGAACCTAATTTTATTACATAATTATAATGAGAATCGAGTACAGAGTACTCTCCATAAGTATCGGTAATGTCTCACCAGTCATGTTGTATAATTAAGGAATTTGAGAAAAATTTAAGTACCTACCTTTTCCATTATTGATATAGAGCAAAAAAGGTCAAAAAATATTTTATTTTATTTTCAGTATTTGTTGTTATAGAGCTACGACAGATATATTACATCACATCACATTATCTGTGAAAATTTCAACTCTCTAGCTATTACCGTTCTTGAGTTACAGCCTGGAGACAGACAGACGGACAGACAACAAAGTCTTAGTAATAGGGTCCCGTTTTTACCCCATAAAGTTGATATACCTAGCGGAATAGAGAAACAAAGGCCTGAGCAAGCGAGATGTCACTATCAGTAACACTGCGTGGTAAAAAGAGACGTGTGATACATGACAGCATCACTCTTTTTTTTTGACGACCGTCAGCCCGGGGCTGACCATTGACAATTTAATCTCATAAAATTCATGTTCAAAAAATTCTCTTCATGTGTAAGTGTATACGTACACATATTTTTCACACAGATGAGAACCAATTTCGGTTACGTTTGACAGCTCGAGTTTGTTGCTCTATTCCGCTAGGTATATTAACATTATGTTTTACCCTTTGGGTACGGTACCCTAAAAAGTATATTTAATGGTTCTTGAATAATTTACTACATAAAAGATTGAATAGAAACCACAAAAAACTTTTCTTAAATGTGTTTCAATAAATAAATTAAACCGCATTACGAGTCGAAATCGTCGGTCGGCGCGCGATCGATCGAAAAACGGGAAAACTCATGCATACATAAATAAACGACCTTTTAATAAATTCGGCACCCTGGACTTTCTGCTTTATAATCTTACTATAATACAGTTTCGAATTTCGATGCAGCCTAGGTGTAATAAAGCTCATGTAAATATAGATGCAAATAATATAAAAACAATGTCAAACCTTTGATTGGTCGAATCTCCGTTATTTGATGTTTTTTTGACATAATTTATTATAGACATCATCTTCCTTTCTTCGTATGATTTAATTATAAATGCGAAAGTGTGCCCATCAGTTATTCTGTCTGTTTGTCTATCATGTTACCCCTTCACGCTTAAGGAGCTTAACCGATTAAGACGAAAAATAAACATACTTTAGGAGACAGGAAAGGATATAGAATAGTCTCACTATTTGTATTCTTCCGATCGCTTTATCAATATTGTTTTTCTCGACCCTTTACAAGTAGTTATACAGGGTGTAACAAAAATAAGTGATAATACTTCAGGGTGTGTACGTGTTCCTTGTATAGAGTTCAATGTGAAAGTAGTCAGCGCTGAAAGACCAAAATTTTTTTTCACTTTTGTATGGGGAAACTCGTGACGCTCGGGCCCTTGCCCATACCAATAACCAAAGTGAAAAAAAAATTTCGTCTTTCAGCACTGCTACTTTCACAGTGAACTCTCTACAAGGAACACGTAGGTACACACCCTAAAGTATTATCACTTATTTTTGTTACACACTGTATAAGGGTGTGCAAAAAAATCTTTAGAACCTCATTTACATTCGATTGTTCCAAAAACTAGAGACAACAGAGTATGCAATGCCGCGGCCGCATATGCGTGGTGCTTCGCGCTAAAACCGATACTATCGGACGATCTGCGTGTATCGTCCAATACTCAATAGTATCGTCTCATAGCACGAAGCTTCGGACGATAGACGCAGATGCGGCCGGGACATAACACATAGACAATACTCAGACAAATAATAATATGTAACACTAAGGTGTACATAATATAGAGTATGTAACACTGAACACATGGACGTCGCATTTGAAATCTGTCGCCAGACAATTTCGTCTGTATTTCCCCGGGGATGATGTTTAGTCGGGATTAGTCTGCTTACATTGTATAAAGGGAATATTGCTTAGTAAAGACTACATTGTTGGAGAGGTACATTTACAATGGATATACATTATTTTACTGAAACCTTCGCTAAATTGGCTTTAGTTTTAAGTGAAAATATAAGTTGGAAGTTGGAACCAAAGAAATCATTTTGATTTATCCAACTTTTATCAAACGGATCTAGGCATAAAACTTCATACAAAATGTTAAAATTTGTTTATGTAACTCTACGCGCGCGGCGTACTAGACGGCTTATCCATATTCCATGTACCTAAAGGGCTTCCATACATAAAGAACTGCGAATTCGCATCGCATCGCAAAAATCTGCAACAAATCTCATTTTGCTTTGTCCACATTGTGCTTTTTTCTGTTCGTCAAGGGCATGCGATATAGCGCAGTCAACAGCGAACGTGAGGCATACCTGTGACGCGCGTTGAAATCGTAGCGATCGCTATGACACTTTTCTTTCAAGGCGGGTGGATTTTGACGCATTCAATTATTGAATATGGCAAACGAAAGTTGAATAAAAAGAAGATGACGAAAATTGAAGATGAAATTGCATAATGTGGACATAGCTATTGCGATGAGAGGCAATGCGAATTCGCAGTTTTGTGTGGGAGGCCAAGTCATTGTCACGCGCCGCCGCCGCGCCGCTCAAGCGTTCGTTAATATGACGTTGACGTTCGACTCGTCTTAATATGTCAATTCCATACATTTTGAGCGGCGATTTTATAGCGAAGCGAAAACGAAAAGATTTTGGCTCACTTCCCCCCGCGCCGCTGCCGGCTGATTTCGAGACTGAAGTTCTATCAACTACAATTAAGTAACTTTATGTTAACTATGATTGGTTGTGTTTGTCGACCATAATAATTATTATGTCCACATTGTGCCCTTTCATCTTCAATTTTCATTATCTTTTGACATTTCGAATGTCAAAAGATTATGAAAATTGAAGATGAAAGGGCACAATGTGGACATAGCTGTATGCCAACATGAAGAGGCTGCATTATAAACAGCTTCACAATCATTTCAGCAATCATAGCTTTGATTATATACACGTCCATAGTTATCTATTTCTCAACGTGGAGCTAGCCCCAATATACAATAAGTAAATGCCAAATGGTAAAAATATTTTTAAGTAAGAGATATAATCTCAAAAGGCATATATTTAAATCATTATTCACTAAAGGGAGTGGCGAGTCGCAGTTAATATAATTCTTGTAATATCAATTCCAACTTTTTTATTAACTTCTGAAAAAAAGTCATCTGTCTCCCTCGAGACCTTTTTAATAAAAGGACTTGGAAAAACTGGGCACTGCCATCGACGTACCATGTACGAATGTCGCATTCAACCACGAGTTACTGGATACCAGATGGTACTTACTACAGTTTAGTAAATCGTGGTTGAATTAATGAATCAAACGATGTTGCAAACTTTAAAAGCACCATCATTTTACTTACAATATTATTCAACTTTCGACAGCTTTTTTAGATGAGTTGAGATTTTACTTTTATGAATATTATGAAAAATATTAGTATTTAACACCGCGTGTCTACTATCTAAATATTTTCTTATAATATGCACGTCTAAAAGTACTACACATTTCAGAAATGTGGAAGTACTCTCGTAATCATACTCTTGTGCACATACATACATAATCATCTCATGTGTAACTACGTAGATACATACTTACATCCGGCTGCCGTATGTCCGGTGTCAGTCAAGTCACCTTAATCTAGAAGCACCCTTAGCCAGAATCTTAACGTAATTTATGTGTACAATATATTTAGTTATTAGATGACGCCCGCAACTCCGTTGCGCCAAAATTGTTTATCGCCGTACATTTTCCGGAATAAAAGTATCCTTTGTCCTTTCCTTGAACTCAAAGTCTCTCCATACCAAATTTCATCAAAATCGGTTCAGCGGTTTTGGCGTGAAGAGGTAACATACAGACAGACACACTTTCGTGTTTATAATATTAGTATGGAAGTGTGGAAATGTATTTTGCTACACTTTACAAGATGCGAGGTTCTAGGTATGGTACGTATATGTCAGTCGCTAGGGAATTTAATATTCCGCGCTCGCCAGCTGTCCCGAGCCCAGCTCATGATGAACCGCTAGTATTAACCGCCTAGGCCCTTTATTGTCAACTCTGTAAGTTCTAGATTTTTACCCACTTGGTAAGAGCAAAAGAAGGTGATGGAATCGTATATTGTGGAGAAGAAAGTTGCATAAATAACATTTATTTCGTAAAATCAGTCATTTCAGAGCTTATTACTTACAATGCAAAGCTCATAAGCTAGTATATCCCACAACCTGAACATTTTGTTGTACACTTTACGGAAATACTTGATAGTCACGCCTATTGATTTGTGCTTTAACAAAGTAATTTTTATTTATATATTTTGTCAAGGTTTTTATATGTATATGTGTTATTTATCAGTCAGTCAAAGTGTGACGACGCGAGCCCTCACAAATCTCGGCTTTTAGCTATCTTATAGTTTAGTTTTCTTCTTATATTTACTATTTTTTACCAGCAAAACCTATTGCCTAGTTATAATTTTTACATTATTGGTTATCCCTCAGAAATATTGTACTTTTTTGGAATGAAAAATCTAAAGACCCTATGTGTCAGTCAAGGTAGCAAGCACACATTTTACGAAGAAAAGATACAAATATACATCACAAGCGTTAGCGTTTACAAAGAGCTATTTTATATACGTGTATTGAATTCAAGTAATATTTAAATAATGTGTGAACATTTCAAACGTAACTCGTCGAGTTAAATCAGGAAAAAACTAAAGCGCATTTTTATTGTTCATGCAAAGCGTTGAGGCAACTCCATGCAAAAGTTGTATGGATATTGAATTATAACTTCCCCGCGCTGTGTTTAGTATTTATATCCAGTTTTATCCAGTTGGCTAACTCATATCACGGGCTACATTAGTAATGAAAAGCCTTCAGCATTTTAAGTTAGTAGTAGAAAAAGTGAATGCTTAAAACAGAAGTTAATACAATCAGCGAGGCGTCAGGCGCACCTTTTTAGCGTATATAAAATGTAGATAAAGTCAAAGAGGTAGTAAATTTTACTACCATAAGTATTTTATACTATCGGAGATCAGAGGAATGAGCTGCCTGTAGACAGCGTATTAAAGTTATCGAATACCAAAATATGTCAGTATGGGAAAAAATCCTGACGTAACGATTATGTAGGCTCTGTCTACAGGATTTCAAAATTCAAGCTCACTTCTTTATGCTCAACTAACACTGGGCTCCACTATAGGTCTACCAGAATCTGATGGCAAATTTTGACGGCAGATTTTAAAATAATTGATCTTTGGATGAATTTATATATTTGTATATTAACCACTGTATTGCTAGAGTCAATTTATTTTCTCACTTTTTGCCATCAGATTCTGGTAGTCCTATAACGTCGCGACTCGTCGCTTCGACTCTACCTAGAGTCACGTTTTTCACCCAAGCAAATTCATTAGTTTAGGCTTGACCTACCGTCGCGTACTCCCTTCCCTTTGTATAGTTTATTTTGGTAACGATAATTAATTATATTACGTAAAATTGAGACAGACAATATCAGAGGGCTAGTATGAGAAGACTAGACGTGTCAGGTGGTAAAAACAAACAAGCATGTACGATGATGTTGTATTCAGTGTCATATGTTCTTGTCCTCGCACTCCCCCGGCTGCGGGGAGATCGTCACCACGTTGGTCACCTTACCCAGATCCTGGAAAAATACATCATCTATACTCTATAGTAACAAAGATACGTTTATAATAATTATTTTAGGTGCTTTTCTTGTCATGCGTGTCATCGCCCGCACGCGGATCTGATCCGCATGAAAGTTACCTGCATCCTAACATTTTACTGATGTTTTTCCTTTCACGTGGTCAACGCACGCGCGGCCAAAATCATGTTGACCGCGTGCGAATGACAGGAAAAGCGTTAGGGGCGCTTTACAGCATCAAGACGGGTACAATCGCAGAGGTAAGTACAGGTAAAACGACAGCGTGACAAAGAATATTTTTACATAGACATTTGTCAGTATGCCTGATGATTTTTTAGTATGTTATTTGTGTCCCCGCTGTTTAAATTGTATTTGGCAGATCTCAGACCTCTATAAAATGAATAGACTTTAATGTCATAACAGGTAAGCGATAACGTTGTACCCATTTGGTGGCGTTGTAAATCGACTGGCAAGAAGAATGAAGGCAAAATTTATAGCGCCATATTCTAGCGAATATAAACAGCTGTAGATAATCAACAGGTAGTAAGTAATTATACACATAAGCACACAGAAATCATTTGAATAACAACACCTAATTACGGCTCGCCAAAGGAAATTTTAAGTAATTGCTGGCGATTATTTAAATTATTGAATATTCAATATATTCAATGAATATTCCTAATTCGGACAAAATTCAGGTATAAAGCTGTTGTGAACTTCTAATTAGTAGCTGGATCTTTGGGTGCTCAGAAAGTGGTGTATCGCGCGCAACAAAAAATTCCTATCGTTTTCCTGGGCTCGACGTACCTTTATAATAATATCAAGATTGCTACTATAATAATGCTACCAACTTAACCGTTCATTATGGAATTGTGGAGTGAAATAAAGCATTGGCCACTATTGAATTAAAAGTAGTTACCGAAGGTATCTAATACATTGTACTTACATGTCCATTAGCAATTTTGTCTGTCTCTATGGGTCTGATAACTTTCTGCGCTCGTTTCTGCGCAGACGCCGCTCTCTGTTGCAAAATCTAAAAAAAAAACACAAAATAATAGGTACAAAAGTGTCGGTTGACAGCGGGCGACATGAAGCAACCGCACAGATGACGTGTCGCAACGACAACGGCTTCCAACTTGTACCTTTATGCTATTATTAAAGAAGGAGAATTTATTTAATAATAAGATTGATAAGCGAGATCAAAGCTACGAGGACAGCGAAAGTGAGATATTCATGATAAAGGGGTTACGACCTCATTAAGTAAGCTCTACTAAAAAAATACTAATCACCTCGAAATGTCATGGTAGAAAAGACAGCACTATCTGTCTTCTCTGTTATCTCTGCTTCTCCCGCAGCTGCAGCCTCTGCGGCGGACAGAGTCCCGTTTTGCCAAACTCACGTAAATGTCGGCCAGGCCCTAGCCTCTGCGCCACTCTCTAGCCCCTATGGGGGACAGATACGGCCCTACATACCAGTCTTCTCTGTTCCATCTCCACCAGTCTCCCCCGGATGACAGACCTCTGTAACACTCTGTAGCTCCTATAAGGGACAGAGACGGCCCTATATAACTTAAGTATTCTCTGCTCCGCAGTTCGCTTCTACCAGTCTCCCCCGGATGACAGGCCTCTGTAGTACTCAGTAGCTCCTATGGGGGCAGATACGGCCCTATATACCGTCAGTCTTCTCTGTTCCACCTCTGCCTGTCTTTCCTGAATGTCGGCCACTGGCCAAGCCCTATATAGCCTCTGCACCTAGCTTCTATGGGGAACAAAAACGACCCTACATACCGTCAGTCTTCTCTGTTCAGCTTCAGCCAGCTTCTCCCGGATGTCAGGCAAGCTGGGGGGTGCGGGGGGCTGCAGTAGTCGCTGCAGGTGTGGCGGGGGGCTGCTCTTCCGGGGACCATCGAACTCTTCAAGAGGTATCTCGTAGGCGATCGCTGAAATGATAGTTATTGGTGTGATTACAGGTCCGTCCATTCGTCTGTCTGGTACCTGTTCACGCCCAAACCGTTAAACTGATTTTGCTGAAATTTGGTATGGAGATACTTTGAGTCCCCCCAAAGGACATAGAGTACTTTTTATCCCAGAAAAATGTACGGTTCCCGCGCGATAAACGAATGGCACAACGAAGTTGCGGGCATCAAGTAGTTCCTAATAAAAAGGTTGTTTGTTTCAGTCTTAAGTTTTGATGACACTCTAGAGCAGGGGTCACCAAATGGCGGACCGCGGTCCGCATTAAGACCCCCGACCCATTGTGTGCGGACCAAGCATGTTCGAAGATGATCTTCGTTCATCTCGGGACTTCAACATCTCCAGCTTGCATCAATATTTCACTCCAAACTTCAGAGAGCTACAAAAATGGTTACTTACTTTTCTCATTGGCATCTAAATAAATACATTTGTAATTTCAGTAATTACCTTTGTTTAATTTTTTTTATAAAATGTGTAGACCGCGAAGGTTATTTCATGTCTTAAAATGGACCCCGAGCGAAACTAATTGGAGACCCTTGCTCTAGAGTCTAAATGAATCTAGTTAATAAATCTTTTTCATGCGTGTAAAGTAAGCCAGGCTTTCTACTTTAACCATATTAAATTATGAAGCTTTAAAAACAAATCTTTATTTAACATAATTTGCCATCCGTCTGTTTTTCCATAAAAGAAGCCGGAACAGTAACTAAAACAATGTTGCGAGCGGTCTGTAACAGCATTAAGCTATTAGTACAGCTTTATGCAGCTTGTTTCGGCACAATAACGGCCATCTTACTAATCCAGTAGCTTAATGAGTTGAATAAACTTAGTCCCTCTAGCGAAGCTATATACATTTTTCATAATCATGTCTATGGTTTAAGTACATTAACTATTGGATGGACGTAAAGTTTGCTCTAAAGCATCAGTCAGATTTGACATTTAAGAGTTGCATCAACCTACTTTGACTATAACTTTAACTTTAACCATAACAAATTGTGAAATGAACTGTCAAATCCCTAGCAAATTCACCATGTTTGACGTTAACCTTAACCTTAACTTTAACTACGCTTCTGGTGCAATTCACCCTAGAAGTGGCTTTCTTTAAATTACATACATAATATCTAATTTAAGTAAGCCAATTTCTTAAATTTGCACTAATGGTTCACAGTTTGCAAACTATAACAGCTTTAAGGTACATTAGTGTTTACTTAGCTTAAAATTTTAGACTATATTTTTAGTGCTTCAAGTATGTAATTTACATAGCACGTATGACGTAGGTAACGTATGTTTGTTCTCGATTCAAATACTTCCGCCGCTTTTTTAAAAAAATGCTTTTACCATTAAATACAGCGTTTATCAAGGGAGATTGATGTATTACAATTTTCTTGGAAATGAGTTAATCCACGCACTACTAATATGTACTACAGATGATTCAAAGATTCAAAGACTTTGTTTGCAATGCTTAGTAGTCGGGAGCCACGCTCTCAACCTCTGGAATAGGGACTACTCACGTGCTTTAGGTACCGGTGGTGTGTCCGGCAGTACCACGGTGGGCAGGTCGTCGTGGTGGGCGCCGTTGCCGACGGTACCGCTACCGTCCGGCGGTGCTGACGGTACTGATGGTACCACGTTGCCGGATGAACCGCAACCCATCTGAGGAGCGAGAGTAACCATAAAGGGTTTCGCACCCAAAGGGTAGGAACTAGGAATTACTTAGACTTAGCTGTCTGTTCCTCTGTCCGTCTATCTGTCTGTAGTACGGAACCCTTCTTGGATTTTTTGTATTAAAACCTTTTCTTAAACATATACGGTCTTACCACAAAAGATTTAAACACCTGTTGAACAGTTGTTTTGAGATCATTTTGTACTGAATTTTTCTCTAATCAACTGTTCAACAGGTGTTTAAATCTTTTGTGGTAAGACCGATTATTTTTTTTACAATAAAGTAAAAACTACAGAAACTAGAGCAGGTTAAGTGCCTAAGTGTGTGTCCAGTACACAAGAGCACTCTCTATTCCTTTACTCTCATAACCCAGTGGGACGGCAGACCGACACGACCGGCGAGAGATCAGGCGCAGGACCGACTTTTTACATGCCCATCCGACGCATGGATCATCTTACTTGTCAGACAATCAGGTGATCAGCCTGCATTGTCCTAACCAAACTTGGTAATAACATATTTCCAACGCGGGAATCGAACCCACGACCTCCGAGTCAAGAGCCTCGCTCTATACCACTAGACCACGGAGGCGTTAGAGCAGGTTAAGGTTAAGCTTACAGCATGTTGCAAATTATAATTTTCTCACAGGAAAATTGCACATGACAGCTATCCGTAATAACGTGCAAAAGTGTATGTCTTTATAAGGTGTAACAAAACTGTGATAATACTTCAGGAAGTGTATGTAATCCTGACATTAATAGTGACATAATTGTTCACTGTCAAAGTAGCAGCGCTGAAAGAGCAAACTTTTTTCACTTTTGTATTTTTTTATAATACTTTAAGGGGTGTTTGTACACCCCTTAAACTTTAAGGCTTAAACTTTAAAATATTACCACTTAGTTTTGTTACAACCTGTTAACTGTATAGACAAAGATTACAAGAGGAGATTATTGTCCTTGCTTTTACCCCGGCCGCACATTGTCCGAATTCTGATCAGAAACAGTTGAATTTCGCCGGACTCGACCGCCACCCCGCACATTATCCGAAATATCCTTCCGGCGAGTTCTAGCTCACTCGGCTCAGTACAAAATGTAAGAGACAGCGCGGACGTTCAACTGTTTCTGATCAGAACTGTCGTATAATGTGCGGCCAGGCTTAATTGCTAAACTAATTTTGATGAACCGCCTTTACTATAATATTATACTAGCTAAAAGCCGAGCTTTGTGAGGGCTCGCATCGTTTTTCTGCGTGGTAATAATCTTTATAGTACGGGAGCCCCAGAATATTTTTTTTATTACTAGCTTAGCTAATTTTTCGTGAGTAACTTCATTTTGATAGGACGAACAACATTTTATCTACGAAAAATCTTGAAAGTGGTAGCTAAAAATTTGCTTGTTAATAAACAAAAAAAATTGTTCTAGGGCTCCCTGACTATTAGCGTGTAAACCAGTGTAACAAAGTTGCGTTTAACATCTGATATAATTTAAGTTTAACACAGTAACATAATATAATTACAAACAAGAGTAATCAAGTAACCGCAAGGCACTTAGTCGGATTATACTAAACTTCCGCACCGAACTTAGTTACTGACTCTTGGCTATGATTGATTACTGACTTGTGATGATGAATTTTATAGTAATATGTAAACAATTCGGACGGATTTATTACTTGTACTTATTAAGGTTTATGGGATCAATTATATATTACTAAGTATACGTGTAGATTATATGTTTTGTAGAGGTTATTTTAGATAGACAGACACACATGATTCAACTGTTATTTAGTAATAAGAAAATCATAACTTCTTTGTGACTATCACAGTCCGAATTATTTACAATATGCATTTCAAGACTTTATGACTCACTCGATTCACGACTAATAACTTAGGCAATGAAATTGCATGATTGCCGACTGCAGTGCACGGTCAGCTGCACTCATGTGTCAATCATTGACTTCATGGCATACCTACCTCTGCAAGTTGCGTGATGATGATGAATATAAGGTTAAAATCATACAATATCCGACAGTGTCGTAAAATATTTCATGAAAGGGACGCGATTTTTTTAAATTTTCAGTGAGAGTAATCTGACTCTGTGAAAAGTAGAATAACAATAATTATGTAGGGAAATAGACGAAGATTGAAATTTCAAAAATTATTGTATATCGAATTCGAAACTATACCAGTAGAATACATAATGTAATAATAAACAGTAAGATAACTTTACACTAGTGACTAGACTGCTGAAAACTGTGATTTCAGATGACGTAAAACTATGCAGTAGGTAATCAGTATCATAACAACTGCGCATAAAATTCCTCTTTGTGTTGAATGATAAAATTACACGGTTGATTTACCCTACTGTATGCTGTTGAGTTGTGCTTTTCACGAAGATCGGCTTCGAATTTAAAATTTTTGAAAGAACTGGAACTGCGTAGTTCGGTCGTTTTTATGTGATGTTGTTTACTCTCGATTTTTTAAATAACGCACAATGTCACTGGCAAAACAACGTGGTTCACTGAAAAAAATTAAAAAAAAAACACCAACTTTGGTCTCCGGTTTGGCGCGTATTCCGTGACATCGGCGACCGCGGGCGCGCGCGGCCGCTACACTAGGTATCTGTTCCGATATACGTTTTATTTTCACCATAGACAGTCAATATACTGCGGTCGATGTAACTTGATACTTGCTATACGTATTCACTATTACCGTGGGAGAGCCATGCTTCGGCACGAATGGGCCGGCTCGACCGGAGAAATACCACGGGCTCAGAGAAAACCGTGAGTGAGTTTACCGGAGGCCCAATTCCCTACCGTTTTCCCTTCCCTACCCTCCCTTATTTCCTTCCCTACCTTCCCCTATTCCCTTCCCTACCCTCCCCGACCCTATTACCTCGTAAAAGGCCGGCAACGCACCTGCACTGCTCCTCTGATGCTGCGAGTGTCCATGGGAGACGGAAGTTGCTTTCCATCAGGTGACTCGTTTGCTCGTTTGCCCCCTTTTTTCATTAAAAAAAACCCTACACATCAAATATTTACATTGAATAACTATAAAAAGTCTGCTTGTCTCTATCTGACACATTGGAAAAATCACATGGCAGATAAAGACAGCGGATAAATAGTTAAGGCAATAATGTATACCAATATCATTTGAATATCATAGCTTACTAGGAATTACTGAATAACGAAAAACTGATTCTGAAATCAATGAAATATTATAATAATTATTATTTTGTGTCACAGTCGATTTCGATTGGTACCTATGAGTACCAATCGAAACAACCGAAACGAAAAGGTTTTGCTGAGCCTCAGTCTTATGATTTTCTTTAGTTATTTATGTTCTCTACAAAATTATGTCTGAGTTCTGATTGATATACTAACAGTACTAACTTATTCACGAAGGTTGGTTAAAATAAAACCATCATTACCTTTTACTATCGGACCATGGCCACACAGAATTACGTTTCGTTAATAATTTAAATCCTTTCAGAGAATAAAACTACGTTAAATAAATTATTTATTTTTAATCCCATTTATACGTAAGCGTTCTTGGATTTCGCTATGAATTTGTTAACAAAAATCTATTTTTAAACATTATTGCGGGTAAGTCAAATTGAGCAAAGAAAAAAAAAAAAAATCATTAATTACGTGTATTATTTAACCGGTTAATTAATCAATTCTGATCTTGTATTGAGTTTTTAATAACATTAACGTAAAACACTAAAATAGCAATGCACGAAATCCAGCAAAATAATAAGTAAGTACAAAATATATTTACAAATATTATATTGACCTACTATTTAAAAACTAGCAATCCGTACCTTTAGATCAATAATTAAAAAAAAATAAGTATCAATACAGGTCGATCGGTGTATTTTCAGGACTAACAATGCTTACACAGAAATTACAGGTCGCGCTAAAGGCCAACACCCTGTACTACTGAGGCCGACAGAAACTGCTATAGAGGTACTATTTACTGTAACTTAGTTACAAATAATAATAATAATTGTTATTATTACAATATGAAAGAAATAGGGGCTTCTTACTAAGGTCTTGGGTTTAACTTTGGATATTATATTATTTTATAATTATTTTTTAAAGAAACGCAAAGTTTCATTCATGAGAATCATGACTTTCTAAAATGTTGACAATTTTTCAGTATTTCGATTTTTCATATTATATTTGGGCAAGCAGGAGCGCAATCAAACATGAAACAAATTATTCTTAATGCAGCCTGAGGAACGTATAAGCTGTGTCCTCTGTCCTGGCTCTTGCCTCTTTTTTTACCTCGTCATAGAAAACAAAAAAAAAATCGACAACTCCACACACTTCTCTAGCCGTCACAATCCGGACAATTACTAACAACACCTCTAAGCGTGATTGCCACTACATAATGCATATGACTCCACCCCCACCTGACTCCATCCCCCATCCCCCATAACCCAATCTATTGACCCCCTTTCGAAAGGGGTTTCATTGGAATCGATTTTCATAATTGTTTTGTCACACGACCTTTTTGTTTGTGAACCGCGCTACGCTTGTAATTATGCTCTATTTTGATTAAATTGCGGGGTATCCTCATTCATGAATTCAAAGAAAATCAGTGACTAAATTACGCCACTTGTTTATGTTAAATAAATTAAAAAGCGGCCAAGTGCGAGTTGGACTCGCCAATGAAGGGTTCCGCAGCAGCAATAAGGTTTATTTTTATGAAATTAAAAGGTTTTTGATTTATTTTTATATTTCAGTCGATTAAATGAAATTTAGATTAAGGTTTACCATTTATGACGTATAAAAAAAACTACTGGCTAGATCTCGTTCAAACCAATTTTCGTTGGTAGTTTTTATAGTAATCTACATCATATTATATTTTTTTTAGAATTATCATTTTAGAAGAGTCTCTCTCGCAAACTATTCAGGTTAGAATAAAATGATATTATGAGAAACCTCAATATGATTTTTGGAGACTTATCCATAGATACCCCACACGCATAGTTTAGATGAAAATTTTTTTTTCTTTCAGTTGTACCTATGGGGACCCCTAAAATTTTTAATATTTTTTTCCATTTTTGCATCAAAATCTTAATGCGGTTCACAGACTACATCTATTTACCAAGTTTCAATAGTATAGCTCTAATAGTTTCGGAGAAAAGTAGCTGTGACATACGGACGGACAGACAGACAGACAGACAGACAGACATGTCTACAATCTATAAGGGTTCCGTTTTTTTGCCATTTTAGCTACGGAACCCTATAAATGTCTGGATGCAAAAAAAATTGTCAAAGCACCTGTAAAGTTACGCCCTGGAACAATTTTCTTTAGATATAAAATTAAAGGGTAGCCCATGGACAAAGCTTATCCAGAGGCAAAACTACAATAACATAGCAAATTAGATAAAATCACAATAAAATCACAGCAAATTAGAAAAAATCCATTGAGTAGTTTTTGCTGAAGAAGAACACACAACAAACACACTTTTCGATTTATTATAGTGTGATAGTGTGTGTGCATAATATAATGCATATAATATACCTTTATTCACTGTAGGTAATCATATCACGCTACTGTTGGAATCAATAGATTTTATAATAATAATATCTATGGACGCTTCACACCACGTCAGTCTGGCCCCGTGCTAAGTACCTAAAGGACTTGTGTTACAGGTACCAGACAACGGAAACATATTTAATACTTTTATACTATACATATATTTAAGATTTTTATTATATCATACACATATTTAATACACATCCAGACCCGGGAACATTGAAAACTTTTTGTTCCGTTGGCGGGATTCGAACCCGCGACCCCCGGCTTGAGCTACCGACGCGCTCACCACTGAGCCACAGAGGTCGTCTTTATAGTCTTTTAGTTTATCTAAAACTAAAAGACTATAAAGACTGATAACTAGAGTCATATTGTAAATTAAATGTTTCTAGTATTAATGTAGGCCGCGCCTAACTTTATGATCGTGTCATGAGTCCGATGCGAATAGATAATCTCCATTATAATCTCTACCAATACCACAGAATATATAATAGTACTCCGTACCAATACGCACATAATATGTCTGATTCCTGGTGATTTAGTAATCACTCCACACCAAAGAGACCATGAGAGACCAAAACATCTCACTACGCGCATTTCGTTTCTACAGGTTGTAACAAAACAAAGTGATAAATCCATATTATGTATATAATAAAATAATACTGTATTATAGAGTACCTTTCACAGCGTAGCACAGCAGCGCTGAAATAGTCTTTTTTTACTTTTGTATAGCAAAGTAAAAAAAAATGTATAGCATACTGGGGGGCTTGCCCATACAAATTGCAAAAAAAAAACTGAGCTACTATAATATTAATTTTACTCCAGCCTGCGTTTAGTCCGACCGGAACAATCGGCCTCCATTATAATATTATGGTGGAGACAGAAGGCATTCTACGATAAGTCTATAATAATTATTATTGTATGTCTAAAGTATTGAACTAACTGAAACTATGAATGATTCAATCCAACATTTAATTCTCTGTGACCTCAACACGAATTCGCGTTAAAGCCTGGACTTGTTAGCAAAAGTTACAACAGCTTCGGTTTCATAGCTTTTGTCCAAATGTAATTATTACTAGTGCTGAGTTCTGTACTTTGATTTTACTAAATTATTATGCTGCATTAAGGCGACGCCTTGATAATTTGGCTGTACCGATGTCGATTTTTCTCAGCAATGACTAAAGCAAAGAAATTATAGTTCATTGTCAGTAAGTATTCATCATGTCTTTGTCTTTGAATTACCCATAGCATAACAGGATTGGCATTGGGAAGCATAACTTTCATAACACAATAATTACTTAATCAAAAAGACCTCTGAAAAAAAAGGGATTCTAATTTTGCCAACAGATGAGAGTAATTTAAGCTTCCAAAATTTGTACAAGCATACAATTTAATTTCTGCATAGCTTATATGAAATAATTACTTATGGTTTTTAAATTACGCGACAAAAACCGTTTTGTCGATTACGCCCTTTCCATTTCTTGCTGTTCCATGTCCGGCCTCTAATAGAAAACAAGCAATCTAAAATATATAATATCCAACACGGTTTTTTACTTTAACGCGGCGCGGCGTCACCTTAAGGCGCTTCTAGACAGTTTTCACGCTCATCTTTTAAAATATTATAATTTTATATTTAAAAGAACGAGACTTTGTTGTTAATAAACGATCGATAGCACGTCTATAAAAACCTAAAAACTGTCACACTACAAAATAATATTATTATGATAAAAAGTCACTGTTCGACCCGTACGTTGTGAATGCTATATTGTCTAGTTTGAAAGCATTCGCACTGGATCCGACAAGGAACGAAGCATCTTTTTTATTGAGGTAAGTACTAGAATCAGTTGAATTTTAAATTAAGTACTTAGTCTAAAATCTAAACTCAAGAGAAAGTTATTATTTAGTTAAGGATTCCAAATTTCTATTAGACGCCTGCCAAATACTAATGGCACGTATACGCTCGTAAAAGATTATGATTATTATTAACTTTATTCAGGCGTATAACAATAAAATTATTTTAGTCCGCTGCTGTTTTAATCATTAATGTAAATGTAGTTTGTTAAAGACGTTTAATAATGTAGGTACTTCACGTTTTGATTAAATTAATTATTTGAAGTTATTTCATTAAATCTAATATTTTAAATAATATTATTAATATTATAGTAAACATTAAAATATAGTTAAATGTTCACAAAACGTAAAGTCAATAACCAAATTTTTGTGGCTATGTTTTTTAATTTTTGTTAATACATATTTTTGTAACAACAATTTCAAAGAAAACAGGTGGAAAACAGGCTTTTAAACGTGGCGTTATTTATTAATATTTTGCAGAATCAAAAAAGCGCCATCTATTGAGTCTTAGAAGCTTCACGATTGACTGAAAGCTTGTTAATTCGAGAAAAACGACAATAGGTGGCGACATAAATAATGTAGCTTGTAAATAGTGAACTAGATGGCGCAATAGGTAAGGTGGTAAACTCATTAAATGATTTTTATGAATTTACTACGATTAATAAAAACTTCATAAAGTAAATAAATTTCTAATTATTTGTAAGTTGTTTTCAAAATAAAAGCGCGAATAATCCGGATTTGAATCAACGTTAAATTAAAGACTAAACTAGATGACGCCCGCAACTCCGTTGCGCCCAAAGTCGTTTATCGCGCGGAAACCGTACATTTTTTCGGGATAAAAAGTATCCTATGTCTTTTAATGAGACTCATCACTCAATGTATCTCCATGCCAAATTTCAGAACAGACAGATAGACAGACAGGCGCACTTTCGAATTCATAATATTAGTATGAATTGTATAATGCAGCGAAAAGTATGCCTGTTTTGCTGTTACGTCTTTAATATTCCAGTTTTCACCTCTGCCAGCACTGCAGAGTACAGCTGTAGTGCAATCCTTTGTTTTTAGGGTTCCTTAATAACAACCATATTATTAGATATTATAACAAGTAACTTTTGTAGTTCCTCCGTTTCAGTTATTTTTTATTGAAAATTACTAGCTCTATGTTAAAATTCCTGAAACTTCGCGCGCCAATTCGTTTATCGCGCGTACATTACATTTTTGATTTTACCGTGGAAAAATCATTCCATGTCGTTTTGCGGGACTCAAACTACATTTAAATTATAAAACGTAATTTATGTGATATGACGCTTCATCTAATTAATTTTTTCAGCGATACAACCGTGAAGAGTACCTGTTAGATAAATGTAGCTACCTTATAAGATTTATGGGAAATATATGCAGGAGTTTTAGGTTTGAAGTACTCACTACTCAAGTGCTCAAAAAATATGATTAATCATTTCCCAACAACCTCAAGGATAAAACTAGCTTTTAATCGTGACTAATTTAATAAATTGGTATATAACCAATATATTATTATCTATAAAATTATAAAGCTGAAGAGTTTGTTTGTTTGAACGTTCTCAGGAGTCAGGAATATAAAAAAATATTTCAGTGTTAGATTTATTAATTGAGGAAGGCAGGGCATAGGATCTATGTCTGTGGGCATAGGCTAAATACTATAATTATGGTATATAATATTATCACGCTAAGACTAATAGGAGCGAAGAAACAGAGGAAAACGTGGAAAAAGCGGGGAAAATTATTTGAAAGGGCTTAAGTCACGAACTACTGGAGCAATTTTTATCTTATTTGGCACGGTTAAAAAGTAGACGACGTGAAGGATTATAATTATGCTATTTTTGTGGGCTAATTATTTGTCTGTGAAATTCTTTATTTATGTGGGCGAAGCCGCGTGGAACGTCTAGTCTAAATATACACATATAACTGACTGACTGACTGACATAGTGATCTATCATCGCACAGCTCAAACTACTGCACGGATAGGGATGAAATTTTGCATGCAGGTAGATGTTATGACTCATGACGAAGGCATCCCCTAAGAAAGAATTTTGATCAATAATTCTACCCCCAAGTTGACTTGCAAAACTTTGTCAATTAAAAATTTTAAACCGATTGGGCTCAGACTTTGATGCCTAATTAATAATACGACCGAAGCCGCAGGCAAAAGCTAGTATTTCAAATTCAAATTCTTTATCATACAATAATATACAATAGCATAAAAGCAAGGTAGCGTATATCATATCATATCATATTATATATAATATAAGTAATATAATATTATTTTAGAGTAAACACCAGGGTGTCGTCATAATATGCGTAGGCGCACTGCTGTATTAGGCGCGGGCGAGTGCACTGGAAAGCCCTACCGTTTGTAAACAATATTAATATCTTCTTTGTAAAGCCGCTGGGGAGGATAATTAAATAATTAATTATAAAACTAATTATCTATTAAGTTTAATAAGTAACCTATGCTCCTACTGCGAAATAATATTTAGGTACCAGCATAATAGCATGCGTATTAGCGTATTGGACTAAGAGCCTGCGACGGCCAGACCTTTCTTCGTTTCGTAAAGCTGAAAGTTTGCCTTTTTGTGGCCTTTACAGAGGTAAGAACGACCAGCAGGCAGCAACTATGGAGTTTCGGTCGCGGATACTTTTACTAGGAGTGAAGCCAAACGAGCGTAATTTGTGAGTTGTGAGTCGCAGAATTTCGGTCGCGTAAATATCTTTCATACAAACCATGACTCACAAAATTACGCTCGTGTGAATCAAACAGGACTTTTGTATGAAACCGAATGCAGCAGAATTCTGCCGAGCCGAAATTCTGCGACTCACAACTCCCAAATTACGCTCGTTTGGCTTCGCCCTTATAACAATATTCTGTGCTTTAGGAGATATCCAGTTCTGAAGGGCTACCTAGCCCATTTCTGCTGATTGGAGATTGCAGTCAATCAGATTTTTTTATACCTATCCTAATTCTTATTTCACTGCAGCGAGCGACAGTCTCTGGCGCCAGTCGCCAGTACCTACGACGTATTTTCCATCCATCCACCGTAAACACTTATTACAGAATATTTGTCATGACATTGAGTCCTTCTAACATCTAGTGCAAACAGCGTCACCGAGTTAGACCGCGCCGTGTAAGGGCGGTTACAATTTCTGAACCAACACCTGCATTTGGTCATGTCAATTGGTACACTACTACAAGGATGTTTTAATTTAGATGACCTCATCATCATCAGCACTTTTCTCAAGAGCTTCAGTAGGTAATCGTGACAGCCTGGGCGGAATTCATTGGCCGTCTTCAAGATCAAAGTCAAAACGCCAAATCTAGGCACAAAACCACAAACAATGTACCTAATGAAAAATTTTTTTGTAATTCTGACTTCTGAGCCTCGTATCGACTTTTTGGGTATAGGCATTGCCAAATTTATATTTTAATATGAGTATTTTTACTTTAATTCCGCCACCATATTTACGAAACCTTTCGGCCCCCTATCACCTATGGACGCTGCCGCTATAGGCCGCGGCATATACACTTTAAAGCCTATTTATAAATCCGGGACTGGGTAAGTATAGGTGCATTTACCAATTATATGGGTTAATATCTGTTATTATTTAGTAACTTCGTAACCTAAAGCCTAATGTGCCATCGGCAAATTTGCAGAACTCTCTAATCAATCGCCCTCGGAAATAAAAGCTTTGTCACGGAAGTTTTCCTTTTTATATACTTAAATATATATTTTTTTAAATAAATTTAAAATAAATCTTTAAAATAAATTTTAAAGATAGTTTATCCAGAATACTACCTAGTGCCACACAAAAAGTGGGGATTATTAGTCATTAAAGCTAAGCTATTTTTTCCTAATCAAATTCAAACCAAGCTTTCTCTTTGCTGCTGAAAGCTTTATAATAAGTAGAAAGAATGCTAAGGCCTTAGTACATAGGTAGATAATTAAATAAGCAATGCCAATGAGTATTGAGTACGAAACAGACCACTTAATCCATAGACTAAGGCCCGTATAAATAGTACTTAAGATGCAACTCGGTCTCAAGACACGGTTCGGCTCTGTGATTGGTCCAAATTTTGACAGCCAACCAATCACAGAGCCTGAACCGTGTCTTGAGATCGAAATGCATCTTAAGTAGTGACTATTTATACCGGCCTAAGATCCCTATCCCTTAGGCTCAGCATATCATAACATTATCATAGCTAACACTAACCTAGACTACACCACTATAATACCTAAGTGTCTCTAAACCAGAGAACTGCAAATGGACCGCCACAAACATGGAAGTGCGATTGGAAATACCCCCGGCATAAAAAGTGTTTGTAAACAAATGAAAAAACCGTCGGTCCCAGACACCACGTGCACCGCCTTAAGGGTACTTTAGGGCCATATTTTTGGACCTATCCGTAACATTCAGCCTGGACCATCTCATTTGGATCGTGACGTAACCGCGCGGTTTCCATATACGCCCGCCGTTTACGCATATGGGCTAGGTAAGATTCTTTTAGCGATACATATTAGGTGATAATTTCTGCAAGGAATATCTTTAAAAGAATTACGTACATTTTGTCTCAAGTTGCAAGTATATATTTAATTTTCAAGTAAGGCGAGTGATTTTTTGCAAGAGTTGATCAGAATTAAATGCATAATTAGAACTTATGTTTTTTTAATGAACTTTTTATTTTTATTTTTTTAAGCGAAGAATAACGATAAAAAGTATTTTGCTGTTTACTACAAATTATTCAAATAATTAAATAATTAATGTTCCATGTTACAACTAGATGGCGCTGTGATAGGCAAATGATAACTTATTTAACGAAATTTTTTTTCTATTCAATCTATTTAATATTCGGATTTAGGGTAACCTACACAAATATTTTTCTATCTGAATAAGCACAGAAATAATTTAATTCACCCATAACAATAATTATTATACCTACAGAATTCAGCATTAAATACATACAGAACGAAAGCATTTAAATTATTAAGTGAGTAGATTTCAGACAATCTCTATTCTCTACCGTATTTTAACCGCCTAAATGCAAAACTAGTATAACTTTTGTAACTCTCAGTATCAAATACAAGCATTTTCAGTTATCAGTTTTCAGTCGATCTCCCATTTTAACCGCCTTAAACAAAACTACAGTATAACCATCTCTTCTAACTCACAGAGCCAATTATAATACGAAATAAAAAAGTGATATAGCGACGGAATACAGAATTAAATTGGGAATGAGGCTGCACTGCTGAATCTACATGAAAAATGTTCGAAATTCCGAAACTTGCTATTTCAGGATATCAATTCTGAAAGTCAATTTGGTAACTGAAAGTCCTGACAAAGAAGACTAAAGAGAGTGAATGTTGTACTATTTCCATTACATACTTGCTAGTAGACATCACCTTTTCGTTAAAACTGAACATGAAATCTTTTATGATTAGAAAATATGGACTTAAATGTCCATCGATTATACTTCTCATATTTATGTATAATATTTTAGTAAGCTTCATAATATTTTTTATTTCTACACTTTGATTTAATACAATATTGTAAAAGCCGATATAATTTTCTTTGGGGTTAAATACAACCTCAAATAATTTCTAGTGGAAAACTTTCCGTCTCTGAATGGTTTTTAAAATTTTCTTTTACACTTGAACTTTCTTTATCATTGTAAAAAGTTAAATGCGGTAAGAAAAGTTTTTCTTTCGAGAAACCAAAGAATTGTTGAGTTAGAGATACTTTCCGATAGCTTTGAATTAAACATAAAAAAGTACATCAAAATGTATATTATTTTAAAATAATTTTGTATTTTAGAAAAGCTTTGCAAAATGATTAGGTATAAAGTAAAAATTGAGTACTTATTTATTGTTTTCTCAAATATAATTTTGTCTATCCGTTTCTGTTTTCTCTATGTATCTCTGTGTATCTCTATAATACAGGTAAGCACGGGCAGAAAATAGGCGACATTTATAGCGGAAAATGTAGCCTACTTCTATTTTTAACCGACTTCAAAAAAATTAGGTTATCATTTGACGCGTATACGTATGTTATATTTCCCAGTTTTTAACCGACTTCCAAAAAGGAGGAGGTTATATGTTCGGCTGTGGATATATTTTTTTTCTTTTTATTTTTTTATTTTTGTATGTTCAACGATTACTCCGCCGTTTTTATTGCCCAGTTTTTGTTAGTTTTTATGTTTGTGCTCGTATATCTCCGGAAGTACAAGTCAGATTTCAATAAGTCTTTTTTGTTGTACTTACTAGGTATTGTTCAACTTAGGGAACGGTGCAAGTTTCATCAAAATCGGTTCAGTAGTTATGGAAATAGGGAGTTTTAATAATTCTCAATCACGTACAATTTTGAAGTCGGTTTTATCTTTTTAAAATACATTTATGCACAAGTCATACGAAGTCGCAGATAAATGTGATATTATTACATAGAGTGTAATAACTAATAACACACCCTAGAGCAGGGGTTACCAAATGGCGGACCGCGGTCCGCATCCGGACCGCCGACCCATCGTGTGCGACCAAGCATTTTCGAAGATGAACTTCGTTAAAAATAATTTTCGGTCTCGACTCACTAATGAACATCCCCAGGATTTAATATCAATAGCTTGCACCAATTTCACTTCAAACATCATTCAGAGAGATAATTATAGCTACAAAAATTGACACTTTAATTATTGATATACAATAAATTACCTTTGTAAATTCAGTATTTTTTTAATTTCCGGACTGCGAAGGTATTTTCATTTCTTAATATGGACCCCGAGTGAAACTAATTGGTATGACCCCTGCCCTACAGGCTACAGCATTGTCGCTCAGTTTTATTACACCCAGTAGGCATTTAGAATTAGACCTAGAAAGCGTTATCGGCAGTTCCATTGCGGTTCGTGTAGAAGGCATAGCAACCGCAGCTGGTTGGATTATAATTTTATATATACAATTATGATAAGACATTGGATGATGTGTAGAGAAGATGAGATATTTGCTTCATCCTGTATCGGTTGTATTACTCTATGGAATTGTTCGGTATCGTACTTCCTGCAACTTTTCGCTATCGTCCCACGCGAAAAATATACCATCCTCATCACATTGATGAATGGCAGTCTTTTACCGTGGATTTTTCACGTAACTGCCACGCACTGTAAAACTCTGGAACGAACTGTTGCCAGCAGTATTTCCGGACCTATACAACATGCAAACCTTCAAGAAAGTGCAAAGTAAAAAAGTAAAAGGCAACGCACCTGCAGCTCTGATATTGCGAGTGTTCATGGGCGACGGTAGTTGCTGAGGGGTGATGATGATGGTAACGGTAGCGCCATCATCCACGCACTTCCTCTGTATTGCGATGCGCAGCCCGTGCGGATAACTGTGCGCGTCCTTCCGACGGAAGCAGGCAGTGGCACGTCGCGCGCACACACAGGGAATATCATTGACATTGAAATCTCGTGTCACCTGGAGCCCTACACCAAGGGCCAGGGATTTCGACCTGCATTTAACTGCTAAATCTTAAATTACCATGATTACTGATTAAGCGCAAAATACATATAACTATACTTAGATAATATTATAAATGCGAAAGTGTGTCTGTCTGTCTGTCTTTATGTTACCTCTTCACGCATTAGCCGCTGAACCGATTTTGCTGAAATTTGGCATGGAGATACTTTGAGTTCTGGGAAAAGACATAGGATACTTTTTATACCGGAAAAATGTACGGTTCTCGCGCGAAATGGCGCAACGGAGTAGCGGGCATCTTCTAGTGATTTTATATTGACATTCAAATCTTGTGTCACCTGGAGCCCTAAATACATGTAGGATTAGGGATTTTGGCTACTTGGCCAGCTTAGTTGCCAGTACTACTGTTGGTAGAAATGCGTTTAAATAAGAATAATTGAAATTGGCTCGTAGAGACGATGAATGATGACTTTCTTTATCAAAGTGTAATTTTGTATATTACCATATAAATAAAGAAACCATATCATTGATTGTTACTAGATATTTTCTGCAATTTGTTGTATGGCGCTATCTATCCTTTCCAAACACTCATTTAAGTATATAACTCTGTTTCTTGTTCAAAACAGTACAGCGGTTTAAGCATGAAAAGGTTACAAACAGATAATAGTTAATCAGAATCAGTTGCATTTAAAAAAATAGTATGAATAAAATTATTATATGCGGATTGTCAGTTTAATCTTTAATCCTAAAATATTTAATATTACTAACAAATTTTGAGCTTTTTGCATCCAATTTGATGCTACCACCAGATTTTAAGCTTTTCTGTTTCGATTCTTACACTAAGATTACTAGATCTCCGGCTCAAAATCCACTTTGCCAACCAGCCAAATTCCAATCAAATTCGGCGAATCCTACCTGACATAGTACCGCATTTCCCACATAAAGTATGCGACATGTATGTTACATATACCTTGTAGGCCTAACGCGGCCGCTCGTCCGGCGGACGTGGAAAGTGAGCTGTATATGGGGACTACCCCACATGGGGAGTGCCCCCATACGGGGAAGTGGGGCTCATGTAACAGCGCCTACATGGTGATGAGTATAGTAAGCCATGTATTATTATGTGTATAATAAATGAGACATAAGGAGGCCGAAAGTTAAGTAGCTTTGAAGAGGAAGTGCCTATAAGTTTTACAACTTTGAGTCAAAATGTTACATAAAATGTGTCTCGGTACTTTAACAATTGAACAGATTTAGAAAGGAGATTTAAAAAAAATCACTGATAACCCAAGTTTAATCCAAAATAACTAATTTGGAGCGCTTTACAACAAAAGATAAAAAAATATGCAATAAAAATGAAAATGTCTAAAAAGCGCACGGTAGGAAAAGTCTGAACCGTAGGGAAAAATGAAATATGCTGAAGGGTGTTGCGAGCTCAATTTTTATAAAAATTAAACACCGCTTTCAACAATTTGATCAGCAACAGTATCGAGTAGTGTACCTAACGGTGTAATAGTGCGTGTTATGACTATTTTCTTTCCAAAACCAGCCAACGTTTGATTTCTTGCTAGGAGAACTGATTTATTAAAAATATAATAATTTATCAAAAATCTAAAATACTTTTAGATTACATCGTCCAGCACGCGTTTAAAGTGAACAATGTTTTGCAAAATATGGCTCTTTCAGTACTTTATCTTATATAGTTCTGGATTTCCACAGACATAGATCAAGATAGATAATATAGATCATGATCTATGTCTGTGGATTTCATATATCCTTTAAAAAATACAGTTTAAAAACGCTCGTTGCTCAAATGGCATGAAAAATCTATAATATTTTCCATTCAAATATGCTACCGGTAATTCTCAAAATTTCTACCACACTTAAATGGCTAACCAGCTCTTAACAGATAATTATAAATCAAACGCAGGCATGCTGCATGGCCTGAGCTATTCTCTCGAACACATAAAAACTAAATGTTTTACATTCTGCGAGATAATTCAAGGATTCAATAAGTTATGTATCTCTCTATTCAGAGTTATTCTATCTTGCTACGTCTTTAATCAGCCCTTATGTGGTGCATATAAGGGTGTTACCAGGGGTAAAATGATATGAAACGCATCAGTTTAAGGCTAGATACATATTTTTTGCGCGAGGTGTGCCCAACTCCGCCTCTCGTATTCGCGTCACGTTTCGTTTTTTAAACGCATCGTCCGAGATGGAATCCGTCGTAAATACCGCGGAGGGCATTACGAAGGCGGTTTTTGCGAGACGACGGCGGTAATTGTAATTAACATAAGGTTTGCGGTAATAACTGGGCGCTCCCGAATCGGCGCGCCGGGTTTTTGCCGGCGGGTTGTACGCGCGCGTACACACCACACGCACGGATTTTCTCTGGATGAATTTTCCGACAATGTATAATATTTAACTGATAATTGTACAAGCTGTAACAAAACTAAGTGACAACAGTTTAGGGTGTATATGTGTTCTTTATATATAATTCACTGTAAAAGTAGCAGCGCTGCAATTTTGTGATTTGTATGGGCCAGCGCCCGCGCATCATGAATTTTCCATACAAAGGTGAAAAAAGTCACTCTTTCGGCGCTGATACTTTCACAGCGAACTCTATAATTATAGGGACCCAATACCCCCCCCTCAAGTAGGTATTATCACTCAGTTTTGTTTCACACTGTTTAATCTAATCTAGAAGAATAACGAAATATATTTCGGGAATATTGGTACTTAACATTTAAAGGAGAACTATAGCTGTTTTGTGTAGCGAATTTACCTTTAAATATCGAAATATTTAAATGTAAATTTTGAGTGGAGAGGTTTTGAGTTGCTGTTGTATCAGACTTACTTGCTATTTTTGGCGAACGTGGAAATCATTTCGACGTAGATTATATTATGTAGTTATCTCATGCAGACTACTGATTTAACTTTTGTAATACAAGCAATATCATGTGTAAAATACACACCATCGTAAAAAGTCCAGTTCAAATAAGCTAAGTTTTGATAAAACTGTGCAAGGTAATTTAAAATTTTCACACCTGATCGAAATTTTCCGTCATAATTACCATGTAGATTATAAAGAACAAAATTAGCATCAAAAAGACATCATTATAATATTGAAAACAAAGGCGGCATTTGGGGGGGGAGAGGATGTTGGCCGTTGGGGCGGTGTGGTGACGCTAGGCGACGGAGGCAGCCAACAAACTTTATTTAGCTCTTTCAGCAAGAAATCTCGCCCACGGCCGGGTAGTGCTAAAACCGGCACTGCTTATATTCTGCTTGATAATTACCTCTTGTTCTAGAAAGTCGGTAAAATATTGCTGTGATTTCCACCCCGTGTGTCGCTACTACTCGGGAGACAGCTCTTCGCCCGTTACTCACTACTGCATCCTCCTTACACGACACGACTGGGGTACGATATCGTAGGGATAAACAGGAATACTAGATGAGAAAACGTTACAAGTAGAAATTATAGTTTGGAGCGGCTCTGTAATCGTATTCTAGAATTCTACTTATGTATAGCTTAAAGCAAAATAGACAAGACAAAATCTAATAAGTAGGTACTTATAAGCAATCAAACGACTATAATTTTGTTCCAAAAATTTTGGAAGGAGGCCCCACCGCCGGCTCTTATCCCACTTGACTTTTAGTATATTCATCTGGACACCTGTACCAAATTTCAAAACTACACGAATTATTCGGTCTGATCGACGATTTTGAAGCTAATTTTCTTAGACTATACTTACTTTCATTGTTGATTAGTTTACTAAGTACACATCACAACCAACTAAAGAGCTCGTAACCTCTTTAGTTGGTTGTGATGGGTACCTAGTACGATCCTACCTCACGATATCCTTAGGACTAACTTTTAACCACAATTTCCTTGTCGTCGATTATAAAATCCGTCACAATCGTATCGCATAAATCAGTGATTCCTACAATCGTCGCGTGTATTTTTTGCGGCGCACGTAAAGCGATCGTCTCAGGTCTCCGTTTTTCCGTCGTCCTTATTAAGGCTTGCGTACGCGCAGGCATCGCGCGGGCACGAGACAGGCAGGCGTCCGATACTGTATCTGATGGAGTAAATGCCTGAATCATCATCATCATATTGATACTTGATGATGGATGGATATTAAGGCTGAAAACAACAACTCTCTTATGAAGAAGGCTTAATGCGATCTCATAATATTAATACTGATCAATCCACAGACATATATCAAGGATCAATCGAAAAACTAAGCACAGAGCCTATTGCTGAGGTCACATTGTTCAAACGCGCTTACCACATAGGCCGGTATAAATAGTCAGTACTCAAGATGCATCTCGGTCTCAAGACACGGTTCAGGCTCTGTGATTGGTTGGCTGTCAAAATTTGGACCAATCACAGAGCCGAACCGCATCTTGAGACCGGGTTGCATCTTAAGTACTGACTATTTATACGGGCCTTAGACTTACTCACACACATAACCAGCGAACTACGCTACTCTACGATATCTGGCCGGTTTTTCAGGTATGTAACTTGCATTGCCTTGGCTTACATAGAGATATTATATGAAAAATCTACCTCATTTAAGTGGAGTGACTCAGCTGTGTTTTTAAAATTAAACTCGCTCAAAACAGACATGTTAACGCTTCATGGTTTGCTACATGAAGTTATCTGAAAGTTTGCAAATGTGTGCGTGCGCCCGATTCAGGCGGCCTTATGAATATAGACTACTTTGTTCAATTCTATAATGATTTTTGTCAGGTGTAACTATATAATTTAATGGGCTTATTACTATTCATTATTTCTATGACACAATAGATCCGTAGAGATTTTATCATTAATCAAATAGCTAATTATGTTTTGTTAATGAAGACGTGTGTGTGCGTCATGTAGAACTATGTGTGTGTGTGTGTACACAGACACATTATTATATTATTAAGATACAATATTTGTGCGTCTGTTTTTTATATAATAAGGGGACAAACGAGCAAATTGGTCACCTGATGGAAAGCAACTACCATCGGCCATGGACACTCGCAACATCAGAAGAACTGCAGGTGCTTTGCCGGTAGTAAAACAGTGTGTGAATGCAACTAGCCTATGGTAATGTAAGTCTGTCTTAGACGTAGAAAAGCGTTGTGTTTCTACCAGGGTGTGTTTTTGTGTGTCTGTGCGTATACTAGAACGTAGAACAGTCAGTCTGCTAAAGTTATAAGTGTGTGTGTATGTTTATCTGTGTGTGTGCTATGGGAATATGTGTGTGTGTGTCTGTGCGTCTGCTAGGACACAGGACAATGATCGCTGAGTATGGACAGCGGATGCGACTGTTTAGGAAGTCGCGACCCACCGAATACTGATTTTGTACGGTCACCATACGGAAAGAATTTTCCGGATTTTATTGGTCAAATTCGTTTTCTGTCACGTGTTGTAATCTTTTTATGTTTTGCTGCTACCTGTCCCAGTGTCTGAGTACCGTAATTTAAAACTAATTTTGATCCAGTCCGAACGCTATCAAGAAGCAATAAAACATCATATTAATTAAACCCCCCAGTACATAATGGCCCATGATGACTTACTGCTGGCCATTTTGAACTGTAGACCACGATCACTATTAGTGTAAACACAATGGCACATGGCTCATTAGTCATTACTGGCTGGCGATCCACTGGCAGGCGGATGATGATCCGCCATCATTCACCATTACCCCGTTTACACAATGGAAATTCTTGTAGTGGGGCCAGCATGGTCCATTGTGAAGAGGCACCTTTAGAATCGACAAACAAGTGCCAAATGACAGACAAAGTTTTCACTTATCAGATTATCCAGAATGTCAATATGCATTTCGTCTGTTTCTTAAAATGTTTATGATTAAAGTATTATCATACCGATATTCAAATTCAAAATTCAAATTCTTTATTACTCATACAATAATACACAATAGCACAAATTAGACAGTGTACATCACGTCGTCTAATCCCATGCTAAGTTGAACTTGTGTTATGGCAATCAGACAACGGATGCACACCGAACAGTCTTATCCTACAGCATATTATTATTCTCACAAGTCACAACACTCTCACATTCACACTATTATCACGTAGTCTTTCTTGGCGGCGACGTGATGCACACTTCATTGGGGAGCCTTCCCCGAAATCTTCGGAAAACTACACCGGCGAGCCAGAACTCCTCCACCTCGAGAGTGGACAAAAGTTTTGTCGGTACTCTCACCACAAAGGAACCGATGTTAACTTTGTGGCGAGAGTACAGACGCTCCACCCTCAAGGTGAAGGTGGTCTTCTCGCGGATGTAGTTAACGACGATATTGCATTAAAACCAAAACAAGTCTATATAATTTAGCGTGGATTGCACCAGAGGCGTAGTTAAAGTTAAAGTTAAGGTTATCGTCAAATATGGCGTCCATAATGGACTTTTACTAGGGATTTGACAGTTCATTTGACTTTTTGTTATGGTTAAAGTTATAGTTAAAGTAAGTTGGTGCAACCCACTCTTAAGATGAAAATAGAGATCTATTGTACAAGACTGTCCTCGATTATTCAGCCCCATGGTGTCTCCAACAATTTGACGCTTGTGGCCAAATGTGGTGCACATTATACTGCGGTGTATGACGGACATACAGACAGACCCGACAACTGTGTTGCATGTTAATAGCTCGAGATGGAAAACTTTGGGTGTCCCGACAGAATAGTGTCATTTTAGCAATTTAATAGTACATACAAAAATTACGAGCATAATTGAAGACATGAGTGCATGAATGAGGTAAGTAACATTTTTGAAAATTTACGTTTTATTGCATAAATGTAGCTTTTAGGACTTGGAAAATGATTTGCAATCAAAAAATTTTGAATTTTACGTATACTTACAAAGTTAGCCAGATGATGAAGCAGGTAAGTTACAAGGTTCGTCCAAATGACTATGCAAGAACCGGGTAATTACATCCCATATGCGTTGCAGTACGGGAGATCGCTTGAATATTTTACTTTTTTAAATAAGGAATATTATGTCGACTTTTTTATTGTTCTATTATTCAAACGCATAGATAATTTAGTATATATTTTTTTTGTTAGCGTTTGGCTCTGACATCGGGGGTGTACTTTGCCACATACAAAGGTATAGTCAGTCTTCTTCATAATAATAATGTTCATCAACGTTTTTGTTTATTACTATATTATCGTCATTTATGATCATATCTAAAGTCTAGTCAAAGTGATTACCCTATACTCTATACTGAAACTTTTGACGGAGTTTTGGAGGGACACAAAAAGCACGTTCCTGGAAGTTGCAGCACGTGCACGATAACGAATATGTAATAATGGTTAATATTCTGCCAATAATACACATTAAAACACAGTTAACAGAATAATTTAAGGAAAATAATACAAAAAAAATACAACAGTAATCTTTCACATTCTAGGCAAAACTCGAGTAGGTATATTAATAATGACACATTATCATACACATATTTATACATAATATAATCAAAGGATATTTCATACACATCCATACTCTTTTATACTACGATAGTTATTTTATTAAAGACTAGGCGCTTTTCGTTGTTTCCAAACAAATTAAAATTTTGGAAAAACCTATCGTAACTTAAATGGTACCTACGTATAAAATATTTTGTTTTTGTTTTTATTATAATATTAAATTGTTGGAAATATAAAAAAATATTTAGGCATCAGTTTGGCTGTTTGCATTTATCCTGTGCTAATACTTTATACTTTATAGCGTCGCGTCGCGTACCTAGTGTATTTATTCTTTGGTCGCGTCGATACTTCATTCCAAATTCAAATGAGCCAAATTTGAAAATCGAACTAGCTATGCTCGACAAAGAATTTTTTATTGTAAGTACTTGACTGTTTTTTTTTTACTAAGTATTATGACGTACAAGCCATAGTCGTGAAAACGCAGTTAAAAGTAAGTATAATAAAACACAATAAAAACTTGAATTAGTATATTGTTCTTTTAATTGTAACATTTGAATAGTGCATAATTTAAGTTATTATTATTAATATACTTAAATTTATTTATTAAGTAAGGGTTCATTTTAAACAATCTATAATACTTATATCAACTTTGAGAAACCCAAGATATTTTAAAAAATTAATTGATCTTACTAGTAAACTATAAATTGGGAAATCGTGTTTGTATGATCTTAAATGCTTCTTAACACTTAAACGGCTGAACTGATTTCGACGAAATTTGCTTTGGAGATTATTACTTTCATCATCTCGTTTTCTCTACTTAATTCCTACTAGATGACGCCTACAACTCAGTTTTGTTTACATTTAGTTTTCTAATGCGGAATTCCCTTATATAATCTTTCCCGTCTTTCAAAAGTATAATCCATTTTTGTTTAAATCTGTTTGGCCGTGAATTTATTGTCTTTTAAATTGAGTCTTGTTTCATCTCAATAAAAAAAAAGTGATTTATGTGTACTTCATGCATTGACAGTCTTTACAGATTTTGTTGCATTTAAAAGTGAAGAACCGAGTAACTTCACATTTTTCCTAATTTATCCTAGAATGGAGATTTTTTTATATAATTTTTAACATAACAATAAAAACGGAAGATATTTACACCTCCTGATACAATTAACAAAAGCCATTACTTGATTTGTGATGAAAAATCATAAAAAGTTTTTTCAAAACTTTAAACGCGATTTACTCGAAATTCGAAATGTGTTACATACCTCATTCATGCACTCACGTCTTTAATTATTAGAAATTAGAAGTGTTACACGTACGTTCTTTATGTTAAACTTCAATCATCGAGGCACAAAAATTCATTCATAATATCAAAAGTGTATAATTTTTAACCAACTTCCAAAAAAGAAGAGGTTTTTAAATTCGACCGTATATAATATGTTTCTACGTTGATGTATATTGTATACCCATGATTTCAGAAACTTAAACAGATAAAACAATATACTTATTACGCGTATGCTTATAATCACGTCACACGTTAAGAGGAATCACAAAGTTGATTAAGCCCGGCCGCACATTGTCCGAATTCTGATCAGAAACAGTTGAATTACCGAACACAGAACCGCCGGACCGCCACCCCGCACATTATACGAAATATCCTTCCGGCGAGTTCTAGCTCACTCGGCTCAGTACAAAATGTAAGAGACAGCGCGGACGTTCAACTGTTTCTGATCAGAACTGTGGTACAATGTGCGGCCAGCCTTAATGATTAATTCTGATTCTGACTTTGTTTAAAGTTAAATCACATACGTTTAAAGAACTACAATTTAATTTACGAAGTCATCTTAGCTAAGGGATTTTCACAAAACAACAAAACATTAAAGCGAAATCAAGAAACAACGATTCTTTGGAGAGCAATATTCATAATTAGAACCTCTAAGTACTTAACCCTACAGTTACGCGCCTATACTGACCCGCCTGGGATAATGTTACCCCATGAATAATAAAATATAATTATGTGTGAAGTGGTGTTAATAGTTTCGAGTGAAATGGGGTTAGTGGCCAATTATTGGCACTTTGGGGCTAATTACTGGCGTTTGAATCATTAAATTAACTTTTAATGGGTACTTAGAGCACTAGAAGTTGCTATGAATTAAAGAATAGGCATCCTGTAGAGACCTTATAGTGGTTCGCCGTAAAAAGTACCTAGTATCTTTCACTGTGATTAACTATTTATCAGTTCGAAAATTATCAAAATTGTTCTAGTTACTTCGGAGCCTTTAAGTTTGCGCCTTAAGTATTTTTCGGAGTATTTCTTAACTAAAATTTCTATCGCTTTATTCGCTTAAAATGTCTTTCAAAATATTGCAGTTTTTAACGACGTAAGTACTAAGAAAATATTGGTAATAGGTTCATATTGTTACCTAAGCACTAACCGCCGCACTCAGACTTCAGAGAAATTAAAAAATAATCGGCCAAGTGCGAGTCGCACTCGCACACGAAGGGTTCCGTACCGGTATAGAGCGAAAGTAGACAAAAAATTGTGTTTTTTGTATGGTAGCCCCTCTTAAATATTTACTTTATTTTAATTTTATTATTAATTATTAAAGTACAAATACAATTAAAGATTTTTTTGAAAATTTCAAGTGCGTAGCTGTTACCATTATTGATTACGAGCAAAAAAGGCCAAAAAATCACGTTTATTGTATGGGAGCCCCCCTTAAAAATAAACTTTATTTTATTTTTAGTATTTGTTGTTATAGCGGCAACAGATATAGACAATCTGTGAAAATTTCAGAAGTCTAGCTATAGCGGTTCTTGAGATACAGCCTGGAGACATACAGACAGACGGACAGACGGACAGACGGACAGACATCGAAGTCTTAGTAATAGGGTCCCGTTTTTACCCTTTGGGTACGGAACCCTAAAAATGATTATACTTACAATATACTTACTTTCATAAAGATTTTGACAGATAATGCATGGGGCTTAATATGTCAAAATCTTCATTTAATTACAGTTAAATAATAATAATTAATATTCGTCTCTGAGTGAGGCCGTAACAGTTGTTTAAAATATTAGTATTTATAACACTTATAATATAATGACATTGATAATACAATGATAATACAATGATATTCAAAGCAGACATAGGCTAGATCAGTAATAAAAATACTATTAAATTAAAATAACTTAAAGGAAGTACGCATAACGCATATAATTTCTACAATAATCATAATTACTTCATAATAATTTACACGCCATGATTCAGACAATGCACGTCAAACTATTATTTCTGCATTCTTCCGTAATCACGTTGTTATTTACCTCGTAGTAAATACTATAGCGCCCACCTGGCTAGTCATTATGGTAGACCATGGTTCTTGATAATAGGTACGTATGTATTCATATTATATATGTAATAGGTTGGCAACTAAGAGTGGGTTGCACCAACTTACTTTAACTATAACTTTAACCATAAAAAAAGTCAAATGAACTGTCAAATCCCTAATAACAGTTCATTATGGACGCCATATTTGACGATAACCTTAACTTTAACTACGCCTCTGGTGCAAAGTTGCAACCCACCCTTACTATAACTTTAACTTTAATTAAAACAAAATATCAAATGAATTGTCAAATCTCTAGTTAAAGTCAATAATGGACGCCACATTTGACGATAACCTTAACCAACGATAACAACGATTCTGGTGCAACCCATCCTAGTATGATTTTTATAGAAAATCAAAGACAATTTTTTCGTGGAACTAAATAACTTTATTCTGTAATGTATTGACCATTTGATCAATGCCCTTTTGCTATCTTTCAGCCTTTAGGGTAGCATCATGTAATCTCACGTTCTCACGATTTCATATTGACATCATTATTGAAATATGACGAAAATGTTCCTTTTGATTTTCCATTTTGTAACGAAAACTACGCTACCGATCCAAAAACTTCTTATTTACTGATACAAGTTAATAAAAGCATGTTAAAAATACCTTCCATCACGAAATTCTTCCTTTTGTGTACCGAATATTGAATAAATTTAAATTAAAAATCACTATCTAAGTGTCTAAACACACTATGTGACTTGATGAATTCCGCATGATTACGTCAGCAATGTCAAACGCATACAATATAACGCGACGGAATTTCGGCATAGGGTGTCATCGGTAATTTAAAATACATTGCAGGCGGAATCAAGCCGAACTTCCGCCGCGGAAATTCGGCATAGTGTGTTTAGACATTTACAATGCAGCTTCACGTCGGTTCATCGGTGGCAAATAAGTAATTTGGTAAGATATTTCTCTCTTTCTAAAAAATGCTTACACATTGCGCGTACAATATACATATTTACGCATGCCCTTTCTCAGTGACAACTTGTTTGTCACTCGGATTTGAATTGAAAGCCCTCAGCTATCAGCCATCGGGGTATATTATATTGTGTTTGCAAATTCGCATTCGCTTACCGTAAGGACAGGCTCGGTCTTCGCGTTAAAATGTCTCCAACATCTGTGGACCGTACTATTTTAAAATATACCCATTATCCAATTCAACGTCGTATCTCGTAATAAATAGTATTTATACCATCAAATTAATCAGAAAATATACTTTTGGAACTATCCTATGTAATATTTACCAGTTACCAGGCTTTTGGGCAGCGAGAGCAACATAATATAAGGAATTAGCGTGCTGCACCCACCTTTCTATCAATTTTCCACCAAAAAGGTGAACAAATGGTGGCGTTCGTTTATTTTTTTCCTCGACAAGTTTCATGTGCTGCGGGGCTCTTCCTTACTTTCGAATGTAGTCTAGTATTTACATAGACCACCGGTTGTTGCGTAGAAGCAGGTGGCTTATACAATATACAATGTTTTGTAACAACTAGATACCGTCCACAATCATTTTACCTCTGCGTTTTAGATTGATCCTTACGTTGTGGTAATAAAGGTCAAAACTCTAAACTAAATAGCCATCAATCAGCATTTTTAAGTAGACTATCTGTAGATTTAATTGTTTTGCTTAGTTAGTAAATTGATGTAATCTAGTATCTACATCTAAGATCAAGTTAAAGGGATTTACTTGAAGGACTGAGGCCAAGAGTTCGAAATTGTTACCAACTAATATTATTTATAATAAGCTATACGTCGGTTATCGAAAACAATACAATTAAACGGAAAACAAAAAGCAACTTATTCGGACTATAAGTTAAGGTGACGCCTTGATAATTTGGCTGTAGCGATGTCCATTTTTCTCAGCAATGACTAAAGCTAAGAAATTAAAGTTCACTGTCAGTATTCATCATGTCTTTGTCTTTGAATTACCCATAGCATAACACGATTGGTCAACTTTTATAACACAGAATAATCAATCAAAAAGACCTCTGTAAAAAAAGGGATTCCTATTTTGCCAATAGAGGAGAGTGATATAAGCTTCCAAAATTTATGCATAAATTGGTTCTAGTATACACTTTAATTTGTCCATAGCTTATATGAAATGTATTTATGGTTTTTAAATTACGCGACAAAAACCATTTTGTCGCTACGCCCTTTCAATTTTTTGCTGTTCCATTGCTTGTTTTCTATGAGAGGCCGGGCCAGCCTCGCATAGAAAACAAGCAATCTCAAACACATCCAACACGGTTTTTTTCTTTAACATGGCGTCACCTTAACATAATTGGAGTCTAATTCTAATACCATTCTGCATAAAGTGGTAAGTTTTGTTTGTTTGCATCGAAATTGTGCTCCAAAACAACGGGAGCGATTATGGACATATTTGGGACGTATGGGGAGGATATAGGTAGTTCATTTAGATTACACAGGTTATATGCACAGTTTTTGTGGGATTTCATTTGATATTAACGGAACATCGGACGTATACCCTTTAGGTAATGTGTAGGGCAGCGAATTTAGAAGCAGGCAATCTTTAGGTCACAAGCGGTGCGTGACTAGAGACTATTTTTTAAAATAAAACTTGGGGAGCAAACGGGCCAACAAGTTACCTGATGAAAAGCAACTATCGTCGCTCATGGACACTCGCAACATCAGAATGCAAAGAAAGCAGGTGCGTTGCTGGCCTTTTAAGAGCGAATACGCTCTCTTCTTGAAGGTTTGTATGTCGTATTGGTCCGGAAATCCTACTGGCGAAAGTGCTTTACTATAATATGAGGGTAAAATAAAGTTTATATTGTAGTATTTAACAGTATATTTTCTATTATTTCGCATAAATATATTGTTGTCATACAAGCCTGAAGAAAAACCATCCTTTTTTTTTTTTTTTTTCCGGAGGGGGAAATGCATTACGCATACCACCCAGGCGCATGGGGCGACCCGAGCGGTGATGTGGGACTCCCGTAGTTGATGAGACCACGGTATACCCACTAAACCCCCCCCCCCCCATCTTCCGCCACGCCACCTTTTGACGGGGCCACGGGAACGATACACACATCCGCGACCCCGCCAGCGGTCCGAAGACTCCACGATGGGCGCACGACACGTGCGCCCTCCTCCTCGGCCCCCACCAGGGCTGTAGCAGACGCCCCCCGAGTCTGCTACTTGGAGGCCATGTGGCAGATCAGGTCTGTGGCTCTGCCACCGACCACACCTCGGCCGCAGAGGATAGGGCAAGCGGCGCACCGCAATACCTACTTGCCTCTTCCTCTGCGGCCCCACCAATGCCGTTCAAACGGAACGGCCAGCTCGCAGGGGGGGTAGGGAAAGCGGCAACCTACCACAATGCCTCTCCCCCCCCGCGATCCGTCCTCGGCCGCAGAGGATAGGGCAAGCGGCGCACCGTAATACCTACTTGCCTCTTCCTCTGCGGCCCCACTTCGGTGCGCATCCGCAGCGGACTCCTCCAGTCCGCTGGGAGCGCCCTCCTCGGGCCAGGCGGCGACACCGGCCGGCCCTGGTTGCCTCTTCGCTTCACCGCGGTTGTCCAAGCCGCGGTTACTGAGCCCCACCGCCACGACAAGGCGAGCAACCTTCGGGGGGAAGAAAAACCATCCTTGCCAATGTTCACCAGTGGAGTACAAGCGTGTTTTCAGCATTTTGCCCACTCCAAATTAGTAAACGGAAATGGCAATTTCCTACCAAATAATTAATCACCATTTTTTCAATTCACATTCATAATGTTTTGTGCCACTTAATATTCTAGGTATGACTGTCATTAAGGACGCTATTACAAATATCAGCGATTTTCCGGTACCCTATTAAAGAATTAGGAGTCAAACTGCGAGGATATTTTGGTTTCAAATGAAAGATAATATATTCATCTCCACGACTGTACCATAAAAATTCTATAGCCGCATACAAAATTTTCACATAAAATACGTTTTAACCATCACAATAATCGCAAAATATGAAAAAATGGGGTCTGATTAGGTACCTTAATATCTAAATACACTGAACTGAGGAAAATAAATATACAAAAAAATTGTTGCTTATTTAGTCCTCTATAAAGTCCGCTAAAAATTTTACATAAAAATAAACAACTTTTCCAGTTATAAGAAAAATAAGAAAATTTCTCAAATTTTTTCATACATTTTCGCCATATCAAAAACGCGGCGAGCGTCGTAACCGCCACTGTACAAGGCGCGCTAATATGAATCTTATTTTAATGTTATTAACGTCGATATTCGTACTGACAGACATCCGACCTGCTAATTAAAAAGTTGGAGCATTCTTAAACAGGCAGTACCTAAACTAGACTGGCTCGTTTGTCAACGTCCATCTTTTTTTCCAGAACCGTCCAAGAGACATGCAAAATTGGCGGCCATTGTTTTTCACATTACATTTCTTATTTAAAAGGACTACTTAAATTGTAATTTTTCAGAATATCGGGACAAATAAAATTTCATTTCTACATCGGATCAGAAGAGCACTGTCGCATGAATACTAATAGTAAACATCGAAAGAGCGTCTGTCCGTCTGATACCTCTTCATGATTAAACTGCTAAACCACATCGACGCAGCGTTCAATGTATTTTTTTTTTCATAAATCTATTTACATTTTGAGCTTGGATCGTAAAAAAGCTATTATAAACAAAATCATTATACTTAATATTTTCTGGGACAGGAAGTGTTGAAAACTTCAGCTGCAAAATATTTTCTATTCAGAAGAATTTTCTTGAAAAATTTATTGACTTTACAAGTCTTCCGGGGAGAAAATCTTGTTTTATGATTTATTCCTAAAGGATCTATAGTATTTATAATTATTACCTAAAAGAGTTACAATCATCCACACTACCTCACAACTTTCCCTCTTAGGTCTGTCAGCAGTAATGTGAAAAGCACAAGCGACATCGCCATTTGCGTTCGGTCGACCACCTCCGTCCATACTTGACGATAAAAATATGGCATCCGTAGAGTCGTGTTAGTTGAATTATTGAACTTTTAATGATCTAATTAGTTTTTTAATTTTTTAATTATATTTTTTGGGACTTTTTGCATTAACCATACATTTTTCCATGACAAAACATAGCTTATGTCCGCTGTTGGCTCTATGTGTGCCTTTTTTAAAATCGCTGCATTAGCCTCGGAGTCTATTTGATGCAAGCAAACAAGGTTCAATAATTATTAACGCACAAAAATTAGCTCCTTCCTTTTAGGTAAATGAAAACCATGAGTCGCTTAAACTCATGTAGAGCTCTTACAGAACACGGTGGTACGTCGAAGGGCCCCAAAGAACCGGCGTTGTTTGGGGCCATTTCGTCGTTTAAAGATTGCAATACTGCGGTAAATAGCCTAATTTATTCTTTGCCATCTCCTGTCTTTTACATAAAAGTCTATCTATGTTAGATTGTATTGTTCTTAATAAATGAAGAGTCCGTTTGAGAAGAGAAAAGAGAATACAAAACTTTGTGCTGTTGCAGGTTTTATATCAAGAACATATTGACAGCTCTAGCAAATTAAAAATATCTATGTCACCTAATATATAGGTAAAATTAAAATTGTAATGAAATTCGACTCCATTCTGTTAGTAGTCGTAAAGTTAATAGCAGCGACGCCCATTGGTTGACCGCCAGCCAATCACGAGCCAGCAAATTATTGACATTGTGACCGAATCTATAATAAATGCAACAAAAACTATGTACCCAACCCTAGGATTATATACACGCAAATAGCGCGTTTATTACATATACATAACACCCACAATCGTGTGAGCGCCGAGGTAATTATAAACAATTTGTCTTGCAAACTTGAGGCGAGACAAAAAATGTATGTAAAAATCGGTTATTGAACGTGTGGATCTATAAATATAGTTGTTATGATCTTGTTATAATATTAATGGTCCTCGAACCCTTGTTGAACTAGGGTTGAACTTTCAAGAATGAAGCGAGTTAAAAATATACTGGTTTCTTCTTGTAATATTTATGAAAAAATATAATATATTTTATAATCAGGCGTTAAGAAGTTTAAAAAGTTATAATAATTCGACTACAAAAAAGTATCTTTGTTATTATGACTACAATTCATGTTACTTTGATGACATTAACTACTTTTTCTAACTTTGACAATCTACTTAATCATTTAAATTATCTTCTTCAATTATTCTCATCTTAATTCTTTTTAATAATACAGACTTTAATCACATTGATTATTTCTACAGATCTTAAAATCACAATCCCATCTCTACACTATAACTACGAAGCCCTGTGCTTAGAAACACTTCTCTTTATATTTTGAGCCATTTGAGTGTGGTATCCAATAATTGGCTAAGGAAACAACTAGTCGGTATGTGAACCAAATATTTTAATTACTTCAGTTAAAGTCTAACTTACAGCGCAAAAAGCCACTTAGCGTGTTTTTAATTCTGTAGCATTAAAATTGTTTATGTTTTTTCTTCGTTTAAAAGTTATTTTTGTTTACTCTAGGTTCTATAACCTGTATATATAGGTACTATAAACTGTAAACTGAACCTATCAATATAGTTGATATTAAGCTACACCAGAAAAGATAATATTGTTTTTTTTATTTAAACTTCTTACTTACATATTATTTTGGACCGCAACTCCGTTGCGCCAAAACTCGTTTATCGCGCGGGAACCGTACATTTCTGGGATAAAAAGTATCATATGTCCTTTCCCGGGACTCAAAGTATCTCCATACCAAATATCAGCAAAATCGGTTCAGCGGTGTGGGCGTGAAGAGGTAACAGACAGACAGACACACTTTCGCATTTATAATATTACTAGCTGTCCCGGCAAACGTTGTTTTGCCATTTAAAGTATTTCTACTTCATCAGTTGATACAAAATCTTACCCCTCTTTTGTCCCCTAAGAGGGGTGGGAGGGGGAAGGGGGGGGGGATTTTATCAACAGATGTTAAGTTGGAAAACACTGTTATTATTATGAAATAAGTCCAAGAAAAAAGTTTAATACAAAATCTGACCCCCTCTTTGGTCCCCTCAGAGGAGTGGGAGGGGGAATTTTTATACACCAGATGTTGAGTTAGAAGAAGACAAATATATCTGCGAAAACCGTATGCAAATCGGATCAGTAGTTTTCGTGTTCAAGAAAAAAGTTTGATACAAAATCTGACCCCTCTTTCGTCCCCTTAGAGGGGTGGGGGGAAAAAAGTTTATACACCAGATGTTAAGTTGGAAGAAGACAAATATATCTGCGAAAACCGCATTCAAATCGGATCAGTAGTTTTCGTGTGATAGTGGAACAAACATACAGACAGACAGACAGACAGACTAACAAAAAAGCGGCCAAGTGCGAGTTGGACTCGCCCATGGAGGGTTCCGCAGCAGCAATAAGGTTTATTTTTATGAAATTAAAATATTTTTTATTTATTTTTATATTTCAGTCGATTTAATGAAATTTAGATTAAGGTTTACTATTTATGACGTATAAAAAAAACTACTGGCTAGATCTCGTTCAAACCAATTTTCGTTGGTAGTTTTTATAGTAATCTACATCATATATTTTTTTTTAGAATTATCATGCCTCTACTTTAGAAATTAGAGGGGGGGGACACACATTTTTCCACTTTGGAAGAGTCTCTCTCGCAAACTATTCAGGTTAGAAAAAAATGATATGAGAAACCTCAATATGATTTTTGGAGACCTATCCATAGATACCCCACACGCATAGGTTAGATGAAAAAAAATTTTTTTTGTTTCAGTTGTATTTTACTATTTATGACGTATAAAAAAAACTACTGGCTAGATCTCGTTCAAACCAATTTTCGTTGGTAGTTTTTATAGTAATCTACATCATATATTTATTTTTAGAATTATCATGCCTCTACTTTAGAAATTAGAGGGGGGAGGGGACACACATTTTTCCACTTTGGAAGAGTCTCTCTCGCAAACTATTCAGGTTGGAAAAAAATTATATGAGAAATCTCAATATGATTTTTGGAGACCTATCCATAGATACCCCACACGCATAGGTTAGATGAAAAAAAAATTTTTTTGTTTCAGTTGTACCTATGGGGACCCCTAAAATTTTTAATATTTTTTCCATTTTTGCATCAAAATCTTAATGCGGTTTACAGACTACATCTGCTTACCAAGTTTCAATAGTATAGCTCTAATAGTTTCGGAGAAAAGTGGCTGTGACATACGGACGGACGGACAGACAGACAGACAGACAGACAGACAGACAGACAGACAGACAGACATGACGAATCTATAAGGGTTCCTTTTTTGCCATTTTGGCTACGGAACCCTAAAAACTAACCACATTTTTGGCTTCTATAGCGATGTAGTGACACCCCCCGCTTATTATTTTTTAAATTTCTTTAATGTACAGAATTCACATTTTAACAGTTTTATTTTAAGTATAGATTATAATCGAGATAAATAGAAAATTGAATACCCATCAACGAATTTTTAATCAAGATCTTTTTTATATAATAACATAAAGGGAGTGCCTCCGCTGCCGGCGCCTGCTCCCAAAAATAGCAGTATTGGGAGCCGGCGGTAAGTATGCTGTCGGCAGCTGAGATTTAAAACAACGGCTGCCGATGCCGGCACTCAAAATGGGAGCCGGTCAGTCTTTTGGTCGCCTTTTTAACGCCTTTAACGTAACCTGTAGCGTGTTTTGTGAAGGTCGCCGGCTGCTGCCGCAGCACGCTCGCTGCGCGCGCTCGGCTCCTTCTGTGTTGTAGTCTAAGTTCTAACCTAACCGAACCTACTTTTGAACTATCTGGATTGTGTTTCTTTTGTTATGGCGGGGGGCTGCGCCCCCCGAGCCCCCCTTTTGTTTTGCCGACTGCTGCCGCAGCACGCTCGCTGCACTCGCTCGGCTCCCTCTGTGTTGTGGTCTAAGATCTAACCTAACCGAACCTACTTTTGGACTTTCTAGATTGTGTTTCTTTTGTTTTGGCGGGGGGCTGCGCACCCCGAGCCCCCCTTTTATTTTGCCGCCTACTACCGCAGCACGCTCGCTGCACTCGCTCGGCTCTCTCTGTGTTGTGGTCTAAGTTCTAACCTAACCGAACCTACTTTTGGACTTTCTAGATTGTGTTTCTTTTTGTTTTGGCGGGGGGCTGCGCCCCCCGAGCCCCCCTTTTGTTTTGCCGACTGCTGCCGCAGCACGCTCGCTGCACTCGCTCGGCTCCCTCTGTGTTGTGGTCTAAGATCTAACCTAACCGAACCTACTTTTGGACTTTCTAGATTGTGTTTCTTTTTGTTTTGGCGGGGGGCTGCGCCCCCCGAGCCCCCCTTTTGTTTTGCCGACTGCTGCCGCAGCACGCTCGCTGCACTCGCTCGGCTCCCTCTGTGTTGTGGTCTAAGTTCTAACCTAACCGAACCTACTTTTGGACTTTCTAGATTGTGTTTCTTTTTGTTTTGGCGGGGGGCTGCGCCCCCCGAGCCCCCCTTTTGTTTTGCCGACTGCTGCCGCAGCACGCTCGCTGCACTCGCTCGGCTCCCTCTGTGTTGTGGTCTAAGATCTAACCTAACCGAACCTACTTTTGGACTTTCTAGATTGTGTTTCTTTTTGTTTTGGCGGGGGGCTGCGCCCCCCGAGCCCCCCTTTTGTTTTGCCGACTGCTGCCGCAGCACGCTCGCTGCACTCGCTCGGCTCCCTCTGTGTTGTGGTCTAAGTTCTAACCTAACCGAACCTACTTTTGGACTTTCTGGATTGTGTTTCTTTTTGTTTTGGCGGGGGGCTGCGCCCCCCGAGCCCCCCTTTTCTTTTGCCGACTGCTGCCGCAGCACGCTCGCTGCACTCGCTCGGCTACCTCTGTGTTGTGGTCTAAGTTCTAACCTAACCGCCGAACCTACTTTTGGACTTTCTGGATTGTGTTTCTTTTGTTTTGGCGGGGGGCTGCGCCCCCCGAGCCCCCCTTTTATTTTGCCGACTGCTGCCGCAGCACGCTCGCTGCACTCGCTCGGCTCCCTCTGTGTTGTGGTCTAAGTTCTAACCTAACCGAACCTACTTTTGGACTTTCTAGATTGTGTTTCTTTTGTTGTGGCGGGGGGCTGCGCCCCCCGAGCCCCCCTTTTATTTTGCCGCCTACTACCGCAGCACGCTCGCTGCACTCGCTCGGCTCCCTCTGTGTTGTGTGGTATTTAAATAAAATAAAAAATTAAGCGGGCTCCCATACAAAAAACACAATTTTTGGCCTATTTTTCCGAACCCTTCGTGTGCGAGTCCGACTCGCACTTGGCTGATTTTTTGTAAACATGGTATGAAATTGAAGTTTACAATCTACACAACAAAAAAAGAATTTTGACAATCGGACCACAAACAGCAAAGTAAACATTAACTCCTCCTTTTTTGGAAGTCGGTTAAAAAAGTATCTAAGATGTTGACTGGCGATGTAAGGTATCACCTGGTATCACCATGCCAAATTTCATTTAAATCGGTCCAGCGGATTCCGAGATTAGCCTGTACAAACAGACAAACAGACAGAGAAACAAAAATTTCAAAAACAGTTAAGATGTGTTCTATTACACTTCTTACATGCCCCTGACTCGTTTTTTCAAGTTTATTTTCAATGTACAAAAATTTTACCTCTACGATTTTATGATATGTATGTATAGACACAGAATATATTATAATAGTAGGGTCAAGGAGGCAACAGTGACTCATATGTTTTTCAAAAAGGTAAATTAAATATAAATTATGACGGGATTAATGTGAAACTTTTGCATATTGTTAATTAACTATTATAGTTTAATTTTAAATCAACACAATTCCATAAAATAAGTAAAAAATAAAATAAATAATAGAAAATAAAAATAAAACTTTTGAGCCACTGTGCACACCCATGTGTACACAGTGACCCAACCCTGTGGTCCACAGTGGCTCTAAAGGTACACAGTGACTCATCAAAAGGAGTAATAAAAAAATCGAGAATTAATCCAGGTTTTTTTTATTAATTAAAGAAAAAACAAATAAGTTTTTATTTCTCTTACACTAAAACAAACTTAAAGATCAATTTTATTGACTTAGTATCCAGTCGAATTAACAATTTTACCAACATTCTACAAACTATGTTAACAATGAGTTTTCTTATAAAATAAAGTAAATAATAATATGTCTACTCTTATTATTATCACAAACTTAAAAAAATATATAAACATTAACAACAGTCTTGCAATAAACAGCCTTATTTATATTGTTAAGGAACCATTAAGTTCTAAGTAAGCTTTACTCAGTCTTAAACTAAATATTTTTATTTACTAGCAGTCTTTACTTTATTAATCAATTATTTAAATCACAGAATGTTACAAAAAGTCTTATAATAATTATTATCAAATCAAAATCAAGAGAAAAAAGTTTGAGTTAAAAACATCATGATATTTTCGAAGAATTTAACCAATGGGTAGACAAGAAAAATCAATAGGGAAACTATAGAATGGCCTAGAAGAGGTCCCAACCCAAGATGGCACTGGCAATATATATTTTAAATCAGACTCGTTTACAAGCGACAGGTCAGGATTATCTGGCATTACAAATCTTTCAGTGCCGGGCTTACGTTTTAAGAATGATATGTAGTAATCAAGGTTACGATTTCTTTCCTCTAATATCTTTCCAATAAACAACAATCTTTGCCTTTTTGATGTTAATTGTACTATGACAAATTCTCCTTCTTTAGGTAAATGAGGTAAAGGGTTCTCTAAGTCTATCTCTGTTAAAACTTCTTTAGCATCTTCAGAGTCATCTTCTTGCTGTTCTGCCCAGTCAATATCATCTTCAGAGTCAGCGAATTGGATTTCTTCATTGTGATTTACTTCTTCTTCGTCGCTATCTAGTACCGTTCGGCAAGTTTTCTTTCTTTTGGCTTCATTTTTTCGTTTAGTAGCACTTTTTTCTTGTTCAATCATGGTCTTTTCTGGAGTATCGGTAGCTATTATGCTACGTCCAGGTCTACGCTTTCTGTTAGATTTTCTAGGACCAGCTTTTATGGGATCTCTAAATTCAAACGGCGATGTAAAACTTGTTTTATTTGTAATCTTAGAGGGGGTATTTATAATAGAAGATGGCTGGGGGGATATGGCTCGCGCCGTATTTGTGAATGTAGACGTCGGTGGCGTGCTCGCAAAATCTGGTGCTTCTTGGGTGGGTGCAGAAATTAATGGCGTGCTGTTTGTTAAATCTGGAATTTCTTTGGTGTTTGTAATAGCAGAGGTGGATGGCGTACTTACGAAGGCTGAAGCTGCTTGGGCACTTGTAGTCATAGACATGTATACAAAGGCTGTTTGTGTGACTGTAACGGGAGGCGTGGACAAGGCTGTAGCTGCTTGCGCACTTGTAATGGTAGACGTGGTAGGCATGCTTCCGAAGTGTGGAACAGCTTGGATGTCTGTACTTGTAGACGTAAATGGTGTGCTTGTGAGGACTACTTCTGGTTCTGTTATTGGAATGATAGGCGTGTTTTCATCGAGTAAGCTAATAGAATCAGGTGTTGAAGCTCCATCATCTCGATTATCTTCTGGGTAAGGGCGATCAGTCACAGAGCTTGGCAGAAAATCTTCGTCTGTAAATATATGACGATCAAACGGAAAAATTCCACATTTTGCAAAAGAGCTCGTAATATTTTTTGGAGTCATGGCTTTTTGAAAGGCAGATCCAATTATCTCACCCAAGTCGTAAATAGTTACTGGTTTTCCCGGATTCCTCAAAAGCCAGGAGTCAATTGCAGCATTGTAAAAAGTTTTAAATGGACCGTAGATTCCCACATCAAGGGGCTGCAACTTAGCCGATGTGTGAGGATGAAGAGTTAGAATGTGAACCCCTGCATTTTTTGCTAAATCTAGGGCTGCAATACTGAGGTGGGATTCGTGATTGTCCATAATTAAAATAGATGGATTTTCTTTTGAGGAATTGGTGTGTTTCACAAAATGTTTCATTACCTCTGGAAAAATTGTTGAATTCATCCACCCAGTCGGTGTTGCCAAACCAAGCGTCCCAGGTGGTGTATTTTTGATCATATGATCTTTAAAGTTTTTCCTCGGAAAGACCATAACAGGAGGTAAGAAATTTCCACTTGCGCTTATAATACAACACGTTGTTATCAATGTGCCCCTCTCTCCACTAGTAACTTTTCCTATAGTCTTTCGTCCCGTTGGCGCAAGAACTTTTTGGGGTTTTTGAACGGTAGTTGTGGACGTTTCGTCCAAATTGAAAATCCTGGTGCCGTCGGAAAAATGGGGACTTCGAGCCATTATATTTTCAAGGTTGTCAAAATACTTTTCTACATTGATTCTGTTAAAAGCCGTAGCTCTGGCAAGACTGCAGGCTTCGGGTTTTTTCAGCGCTATATTATGTCTGCGTCTGAAACCAATTAACCAATCTTTGCCGGCCATTTGTTTCGCCTCCCAAGATAAAGGCATTTTCAAGTTATTGATTTTTCCACACTGATATGCCAGTCTCCGGCTTTCTTTTGCACTTAATCCATAAAACAGAAGAGCACAATGCGTTATATAGTTTTTTAGTATAATCTCTTGTTCAGTTGTGAAAATCATATTGACTGAATAGTTAGGCTCCAGTTGGTATGTTGTCAAATCTTCCAGCGAAGGAGCATCTTTAAATTTATGATGGTATCGTTTTAAAGTGGCAAAAGAGACTCCAACATTGTCCGAAGCCTTACGTATAGACTCTCCGTTTCGAATTAATATCAATCCTTTTCTTATACTCTCGGCAGGGACATTACCAATTTTTCTTTCTTTTTGAGGTCGTGGCATTCTAAAGAACAAACAATTTTGCCTTTAACTATAGCAATTAAAATAAATAAATATAGAAAATATAAGTATTTAAATTAGAAGTATTGGTACATAGGTACACAGTGACTCACGAGCCACTGTGTACTTTTCACAATTGAGCCACTGTGCACGCCTACGCCATTTTGAAAATTTCGATTTGTAATAACAAAACCAAAATCCAATCTCGTAAAAAAACTGTATAAATGAAGATTATACTATATCTATCAACCAGCAAATATAATAGTTATAACTAATTGCTATTGTTTTACGCAAAAAAATCCAAAGAAACTTACCTTAAAATTAAAATTTATCAACGCGGAATTTGTTTTCTGTCTATAACACAACCTAACGGCACTCCACCTGCCGGCCGACTAGTTCAAATGTGCTTGAAGGTCACGTGTTACAATGTGTGAAAGAGACAAACCTAATCATGATTTCTCTTAACGTGGAAACTTATATGAGTCACTGTTGTCGACTGAGTCACTGTTGCCTCCTTGACCCTACTTGGTATAGATAATAAGATTGATTTAATATACTCACACACCACGTACTGGCGCCGTTGTAGTACATGCTATGTATCAGAGAAAAATGATTATGATTGATATTATGTGAAAAATGATTTTCCCTGTTTTCCTGCTTTTCTCTTGAAGTTTTTCCTGAATTTTTTTCTATAAACCTCACGGAGCCCGAGACCTTTCCAACGAACGCAAAACCGTCGAAATCGGTTCGTGCGTTCTGGAGTTATAGCGTTAGCAAGGAAAACCTGACTTATTTTTATATAGTAGATAGTTTTATTATTGATTTCTTACAAATATCAAATTGTCATCCATACGTCATTACATAGCTGTCATTTGCGTTTTGTTATTCCAAATCTGATTCTTTTTGTTATACCACGTTTTATAGTGACTGACGTTTCATGTCAAGTCACACGGGAATGCTGTCGAACGGGATAAAAAGTATCCTATGTCCTTCTCCTGGCTCTAAACTACCTCCCTGCCAATTTTCAGCTAAATCGGTTCAGCCGTTCTTGAGTTATAAGTGGAGTAACTAACACGACTTTCTTTTATATATATAGAAGTATGGATATGCCTGATGCCCTAGATATCGCTTTTGATTGGCTGATGCAAATATGTTATGCAGTAAACGAAAACACGACATCTGAAACTGGCCTTAAGTAGTGAGTAAAGGAAAAAATACAACTAAAATATTTAAATACTTTATTAAACATCAGGAAATAAAATCAGGAACATCATGTTGTCTTCCGAAATGTTTGGGCACCTGCTAATGTCGACTTTGTGGGGTTGTCAACCTTTTCACATCTTTTTAATAAAAAACAACTAAACTGTCAATTAGATAAAAATAAATTTTTTTTCTTTCATTATAATAAAAATTAAAACCCCACACGTTCGCCCTCGGAAGAACACTGCAAGTAGCGTGTTAATACACAATTTAAACTAATTCAAACTAAACGAGTACATTAAATGCTTAAACCATAGGTCGAAACCATAGGAAAAAAATTGTAACTTAAATTTAGATTTATAATACAATTTCGTAATTTTGCTTTTCTTGATCTAAATTTGAGTCACAACCTATTAATTTTACTATTATTATTATTGCTGTGAGTTTAAAATCACACTAAAACACTGGTTATAATAATTTACTAATTTAAATTTGGTAATCGTAAATAATTTAAGGAAAAAAGGAAAATATGAACAAAACGAAAAAAGTTGAATAAAAAGATAACAGTACTAATACTCAATTTTATGCGCAAATCATTTGAAAAAAGAAAAGAAATTAAAGATAACTAAATAAAATTTAAAAGATAGACGTTGTTAAAAATAACTAAAACGCTGTAAGATAACTTAAATTATTGACAATTACGATTTAGTTATTCGTCTAACAACGGTAACTAACTCCAGTTAACCAATTACATCCATTCTACTAAATGGTCAAAGCTTTAAGCTTCAAGATTACATCAAAATATTAAAATAGACGTACCAACACGAGCACTATAATTATGTATACCAGCCAAATTATTATATTATGTGAATTGCAAACATTCCAGGCACTTGACTATGCTGCAATGTACAACTAAATCAGCCAGCTAGTTCAACGCCTAGTCCGTTCAAAAAAAGTATACATAGCTCGCGTCAGCCACATAATAAACATTAATATACAAGTTAGGATAGATTTGGTACAAAAATACTTAGTTTAAGTTACATCTTACTTTAAGTAATAAATATATATGAGTCGTAGTTACATTTACAATTTGTGGTAAAGGCTAAATTTATTTAAATTGGCTAATCATAAGAACAGTATTAAATACACAATTTTAGGCCAAATCGTTATTTTTGCGAACATTGCGCGCGTACTAATTAATTTTATCATCAAAGCTCTTACAATATATTGCTACATCACAACAATTTTTCATTTTTGTTTATAATCAAAATGTTCAAGTCGTAATAAAACTTGTTTTAGGGCCTGTTTCACCACTTTCTGATAAAATGCCGAATAGGCTATTCACAAATATTTTGACAGATTCTCCATACTTTATCTGTCAAGTTAATTGGTGGATAGCATAATTGGCACTTATCAGGAAGTGGTGAAACAGGCCCTTAATATAGTAAAATATTATAATTAGCGTATGCTTATTTAAGTTTTTATACGCATTGAAATTTGCAACTATAATTTACAAGAATAAATAAAGTAGGTACAGTAGTTAGTAAAGTTTAAGACAAAGGATATCGCACTCAGCTTAACCGTAATTAGTTGAACCAAGATTAAAGATAGACTATGTTTAAATTATACCATTGTAAACAATAGTTTTGAATACAATAAGCGCAACAATATGTTACGTAATTAATTAATGATTATTGCTTATAAACTTTCTTTCAATTAACACTCAAATTATATTCAAATGAGGAGGCTCTCAAATTATATTTCGACCAGTTCTTGTCTTTAAGACTTGTAATATAGAGCCTCTAACATTTAAAATCAATTGAAAATTCAATTATTATAATATAATAATTGAATTTTTATTTTTATGCCTAGTAGCCTTATAATTATTATGCCTAGGTTCATTCATTTTGACTATTTCAAGTATATTTACCTAAAATTTTCTACCGGCAAGTATAGCATTTTTTTTAATAAATATTATGTAGGTATCATGTTTATTGTCACGGGCACCAAATGTTCGCAACCTCTGTCTCGGATCCATTTTGGTCTATCAGGAAGTTTGGTGAGATTTGAGTGAAACTCTGTCGGCATCGCCTGGAACAAAATTTCAACTTTTAACATTTATTTGAACACAAGTTAAAGAGTATTAAAATTGTATGTTAAATGTTGAAACTAATATTGATTTAGTGGAGTAATGTGTTGATCCCACAGAAATTAATCAAGATTAATTATTTCTGTGTTGATCTTATACCACGATTCTACTAGAATATAGCAAGATTGCATCTTCATCCCTTGTAGGTTTATGAGAATACTATTTAATTACGAGGATCCTCTACAAAAAATACAATAATCTTTTCTTCTACGTAGAATCTACAAAATTTTACACACTGAAACGTACGTTTTCACGTGGTTACGTACTACTCTCTCTCTCACTCTCTTTCCCTCTATCTCTCTCTCTCTCTCACCATCATTTCCGCCCCCCGGTGCTGAGGTCCTGCAGCTCACTGCTGTCGTCGCTGGAGCAGCCGTTGGGCATCGCCATCGACAGCGGGATGGTGATGAATTGTGGTGTTGATGATGATGACGCTACAGAAATACGGTCAGTGAGAAAAGGTGAAATATGAACAACAGGGAATATTACTGCTTGTTAGTGTCGCGAGCCGCGACACATCTGCAGAACTGTCGGCGCCGTACGTTCGGCAGATATTATTATGTGCGCACTAAATCTGCTATAATAGATCAGTAGTGAAAAATGAATTAAGTCTTAAAAGACTAAAGGGCTATTTCACCACCTTCTTATAGGTTCCAGATAGGCTATCCACAATTTATCTCACAGATACTTCATACTCTTTCTGTCAGATAAGTTGTGGATATCCTATTTAACACTTATCAGGAAGTGGTGAAACAGGCCCTAAATCAAATACGAAATGCGCTCTTCATTGCTTAATCTGTTTGGCGTAGGCATCAATAATCCTCTTCAACTTACCACCATCTTGCGTCTGATTGGGCAGACTCAGGATAAAGCCTGGCGGGTATCCCATGCCCAAGTTGCCCAGGCCCAGGTTGGTGCCCAGGTTCTCCAGGCCGGGCATACCAGCCATCATCGCTGGTGGGTACAGCATGGCGCCACCTGGTAGCTCGATCTTGGGCAGTATCTTCGCTAGGGAGGGCGCCTTGCTACTCTCCGGCTCAGGGTTGGAAGACGATGTGGAGGGGATGTTGTCTTGAGTTTCCCTGTTGGTGTTTTAGAAACTTTTAGAGCATATTCACTTTCGTAGCATTGGTCAAGTATTAGAATATTATTGACAATAGTGAAACAATTTTTCTTGCAGCTGAAAATAATGACGACGGAAGCAAGAAGGAATCACAAAGTGTTTGTCCAACTCTACATAGTTCTTTTCCCATTACTTTTTAATTCATGGAGAACTAGAAATTGACCGTAACTTTGTCGCTCAAAAAAGCCTTTATCGTGCGGGAATAATACTCTTTTCGAGATGAAACAATCCTTAGTTTGTTCAGTCAGGAAAACAAACGTCAAACACACTATGCAAATAGATGAATTACAACATACAATCACACTTTTTACATGGATTATAACTAACCTATGACTATCCCTGTCGTGCGCGTCGTCGGTCCAGCTCTTGTATGTGTTGTCCCTCAGCTTGTCCCCGGGCGAGTCCGGCTCGCTGCCGCTCTCGTCCCCGCTGTCCCCGGATGACGCCGGCTCGTCCTGGGGACAAAATTTTGGGGTTAAAAAATATGCCTGTGAGGAAAAAACTTGGAAACGGAAAAAATTGGCCAGACTAGGCAGTTCTGGAAATATGACACACATTCGAATTGATAACCTTCTTTTTCAAGTCGGTTGAGATTTAAGTAGGATGAAGGGATGTGCCTTCGTCCAGTTCTGTCGGTGCATAAGAGTAGATAGTTCGTAGATTTTTTAACATATTTGCCACAGCACACAAATAACGTCCCTAACCACTCTTTACATCACGTAATAATATTATATAAAAGATAGTGAAGATAATGATTGTGAGTTTATTATTTCTTTAGGCAAAAACCACTGCACCGATTTGGCGGTAGGACGATAGTTTAGGCTTGTCATTAACACGTGGGCTACGTTTTACTACTTAAACTAACAAAAATATTAAATAACTTTCTCTCGTGATTCCACAATTAATTAGCAAAGTATCACGTAAAATATACTAGCAAACGGGTCACAATGGGACATAAACATGGCCGATATTGTTTGTAATGAATTTGTATCAGATCTCGTTGTTAGTAAATGCCCACAAAGGATGATTTGATACACCCGGCTTGCATTGATACGATCGAGGAACGGACGATAGGAAAGTGTGGATAAGACTAGAATGTAGAGTTGAAATTCTCAGAAAAATGTGAGAATCAAACTAAGATGCGAGTTGTATCTTGAATTTTGTTTTAAAGACGCAGACTGAAACTGAACAGAGACCCTGCTCAAAATCTTTATTTTAACGCAGACAAAACGTTGGTTTCAGTTACAAATTAGGTTTTTGAAAGATATGCCTGCAGTACAATTATAGCAATGATAACTTTTGAGGACAAAACTTTAATCCAATTCCTCATCTTATAAAAGACTCAAATACTTTACCCTATATAGCAGAAATACCTATCCAGTTAATATCATCAAAAAGTGTTTTAAAAACTATCATTTCCTAACTAACGTTATTTTTAACTCTTCACAGAGCTATCATGAATCTCGCTACTATCTACGTTACTTTGACACAGATTCTACGTCGTCTCATCCACGTTCTGACCAACGTAGTTTGGCACGTGGGCGTCACCTTTGTGTGTACCGCACTAAATAATATTCGCTAACTAACTACCGCTGACTGCCTCCGACTACCGCCATCTAGCGGCCTGCTTCGACGGCTGTTCGTCTGATACATCGTGATTAGAGTAAGTACACGCTCCGATTTGCAGGATGGCATAATATTGTCTTCATTACATGGTTTGAAGAGAAATTAGGTACGTATTAATCATGAGCTTTCATTGCGTTGAATTCGCGAGTATATATTTCGCAGCTACAACAGCGAAAATAGTTTTTTTCCTGAACTCATCAAAATTTATTTATTTATAGGGGAATGACTTTCACATCAGATTTAAGAATATCGAATTTTAAAAGTATGGTAGCTTCCAAAATTCCACACAAATACTTTTCTTTACATTACGATAAGATGACCCATCAGATTCTCATCAAAAATAATTGGGGAAGGAAAAGAAATACTTATCGATCAAGACTGAATCTAGTTGTTACTTGTAGTTAGACCATTACAATTTACATTATACAATGATTAGGGAAATACAAAGAAAGAGCATAACTTAGGCATAATGAAGGAGAGAGGTGGCATATTTGCTGTGGCATAACGTAAGAGAGAGGTGACATATTTCGCCCGTGGCAGTTTTATTGTGCCTGTGTCTCCCGTTCGGCTCCGTCGATCAAAGGTCTTTGTCTCTTTCAGAGAATACCAGAAAATGTATTGGAAGCTTAGAAGAGAATAGACTCTCTTTATGCATTGTGCGGTAAAGGTACTCAAAGGTTGATATCTACCTTGGTAAACACTTGTGTCCGATAAATAGTTGTGGTGGTGTTAGTGTTGACTGTTGGCCTTAGAATATGGGTTATATTTTTATAAATATAAATGTTTTTAGCAATAATAATAATCGCTTGAAATTACTTGACCCCAATTTTTTCTGTAAGAAGAAAAAGCTACAACTTATGTTATAGATCATCAGAATTCAGACGGTTAATATTTTGTTCCGTCTCTGATTAAATACAAAATGGAATGATACCTACTGTTAGTTACATAATATCGTGTATTATATAAACTACCATAAGAAAAAACCTTAAAAACTGGGCATTTGAGTTAATCAAATATTAAAGAACAATGGCCAAATCGTACCAGGTGGGTGGTGGCGTCCCGATATGCCATTGGTAGCAAAAATTCCCTAATATTTTAAGGCATCGAAAAACATTAGAAATGTGTCTATAAATAGCCACAAAAAAAAGATCAGTTTCGTTGTTATCTTTCATATGTTCTGACAGCCGGCGATCATTCGCATTCGTTCTATTTTTTGGGTAATACTCTAGGAAAAATTGTAATAATTATAAACGAGATCGCCGAATATACACTTGTAGGCTACACCGTCGGAAAAAAGGTAGTTCATAAGTCTAACCTCAAAATAATTGTAAACGTTAATAATTATTATAAAAAATCGTGGCTATTTAGACATAATTCTCAAACGGAATTATGTTTAGAGCATAAGAACAATCCAATCTAACTATAGTTTATTTTGGGACATCAAAAATAAAAGTCGAGTCCAGCTCCTATATAAATTTGGCCATGATTCTTTAAGTATTAATACACACAAAACACTGGAACGTGACATTTCAGACACTTTGATGACCTTATTCTGCAAGTTGCAACTAATCACAAGCCGCGCGGTGACGTCAGCCGTGGAAAGCGCGACAACCGTTACGAACCAAAAATGGGATGAAGTCGCAATATTGTCCGAGATACTTTCCGACTCTGACTCACAGCCTTTCTCAACATTGTTTTGAGATTCAAATAATTGTAGATAAAGATAATGTAGGTCATACATCATAAGCACATTTATATTACAAGATCAAAAGTTCTTAATATAAATATGTATGTTTAAAGGGACTCTACATACAATGCAACAGAGAGTTTAAGGTGACGCCATGTTAAAGTAAAAAAAACCGTGTTGGATGTGTTTTAGATTGCTTGTTTTCTATGCGAGGCTGGCCCGGCCTCTCATAGAAAACAAGCAATGGAACACCAAAAAATGGAAAGGGCGTAGCGATAAAATGGTTTTTGTCGCGTAACTTAAAAACCATAAATACATTTCATATAAGCTATGGGCAAATTAAAGTGTTTACTAGAACCAATTTATGTACAAATTTGGAAGCTTATATCACTCTCCTCTGTTGGAAAAATAGGAATCCCTTTTTTTACAGAGGTCTTTTGTGTTGATTATTCTGTGTTATAAAAGTTGACCAATCGTGTTATGGTATGGGTAATTCAAAGACAAAGACAGAGAAAAATGGACATCGCTACAGCCAAATTATCAAGGCGTCACCTTAACCAGATGCTATCATAATTTTCATACTATTCTCTTTCAACAACGTTGCCAATACGTAGTTCAACGATTTCAGCGCGATCTTGCGAACAAACCAGCGGCGTTAAATGAGCACCGATGCTCAATACACAAATCTAATTGACACCTCGTGAATGGCGCGATTGAAGATGTTATCTGTCGTATCGGCGCGAGATCGCCGCGATATCGCCCGCTCGGTACGTAATACGGAGCATCAATAGGATCATTTGTTGCAATGTTTTAGTACAGTCGGCTAAGAGCAAACAAATAAACATTATTTCTAGATTAATTGTTTTACAGATTCAAGACTTTTGTAAGTAAAAAGGGTTCACATTTTAGAAAACAAGAAAATGCGAAAAGTAAAGGTGTTACCAGTCGTTTAATTTGAGTGAGTACTGAGTGTTCATTAGAATAACAATAAATATTATGCTTGGTTTGTCTTTAGATAATATATTATATTTGACATTTATGTTTCATTGTTTCATTTCTCATTTACAGTAAAGAATGCTGTATTAAAGAAGGAAAATATCGAAAGTGCACCGACTCGAATATGAATATTTCCAAACAATACAATTATTATTACTTGTAAAGTCTAAACAATATTTTTTCTATTTTTATAAGAAATTTGAATATACGTCTTATATGAACTTTATCATTTTCAAGTTTAATCAGAAACATTTTTATTCACTTAATCTTTTTTTATCAGTACAAAGTCGAGACCACAACCTTCCTTAGGAAAATAAATTTCAATATCTTCTATACATAATAGGGTAGCAATTACCAACACTTGTTGAATCCCACTAAATATCCCAGCGATCCCAGCAAAGGACTCGGATCACCGGCCTCACAGTTAGGCCACAAGTTACGACGCTTTGTAATCTAGACCTATTATGATCCGAGCCGATTTAAATTACAGAATAAGCCCTAAGTTAGTGTTACACCTGTGTGGTTTATTCGTGTGTTTGGATTATAATAATTTAATGGGCAGCAGGAGGTAAAGCAGTGTAGCAGCACATTATTTAAATCTGGAATAAAGAGGTTACCGTAAATTCTAGATTTTTTTAAACTTTCGAAAATGAAAATTGATAAAATATATAACGAATATTATATTTCTCTCTTCTTTGTTACTTAATATTATCCACATTATTAGATAATAGAAAACCTTTGAGAGCAAGGAATTGCATGGCAATGCGACGCGTCACGCGACCCTCTACCATACTTCAAAATTATTAAACTTTTAAAACGTTTGTTTGTTTATTTAAAAATTATTTCGGTTTCGATAGCTTTACTTGACCACCAACCGAAAATAGTTTTCATTTCATTCAGTTTTCCATCAGATGATAACAATAGGTTGATTCTGCTAAATCTAACAATATCGTCACGGTAATTTTATCATATGTACAATTACAGATCACTCACAACTCCAAAAACATTTTGACGTAGGTACATGCGACTAATATTTTCCTGTAAAGTTTAATATTCTCCAAACAGTTTCGAAGCTATAATAACATTAGAAATAGCAGAACCCCTTCAGATAATAATTATAGGAAGTGCATCTAATGAAATAATAATTATGATAATGTGTAAGGTGATCCGGTCGCCAAGGATCAATAGCCATAATGAGAAGATCGACTCTACTCTATTAGGAGACCAGCGAACATACTTTACATACTATTGATGACAGCTAATGAGATGAATTGCATTCAGGCCAGTTTTCCTTGTTGAAGAAGGTACTATTTAATATATCCCTTATTGAAATCCAGATTTTTCAAGTAAAAGATTTTCCGACCTGAAATTATATCTCATCGTTTAGTATCAGCCATTTGGTTTGTATTTTAGGTAGGTAATGATTGTATTTGTAGGAAATCTAGGGATCTGGTCTACCAGATACTTATTGCAGGTCTACATCTCAGTAAAAACTCCGTCTAGAAGGTTTCTTTCTCTTTGTTTCATTTATGATGACGGCACTGACTGCCCCCGACGACTGTCCCCGACCGGAGACACGTGTTGGAAATTTTGAAACAATATTTAAAGAAGTCTTCTCATTTATAATCATACATCATTAAGTTTTTAGATAAGGATTATAATTTCTACAATCCTAGTCCAAAAAATCCGAAATTCCTTACTATATTTCGGTTAAAACCTGCGTCGAAGAGGTTTCTTTACCAATTTCGCGTCGTATATCATGGCGGCACCATACAACTGTCCCCGGCCGAGGACACGTGTTCGACATTCCTATTATACGCCGAAAGCTGGTGATTTTGAATGGCTACTTATTATGCACCCATTTACACCCAGCTCGGGGGATGTTGGTTTCCCTAGATGAGACTTGGTATTTTGTGGTAGTTCTCCCTAGCTGTGAGCAACTAAAGTTATATTAAGTTACTATGTACCATCCAAGAAATTGATTCATAGGCAGTTGATAGACCGACGTCATTTGGTCGAGTAATGTCAATTTAATATTAGCCGTTAGTCGTCGGGTTTGACATAACGTGACCAAATTACGTTAGTCCGCCATCTGCCGATGAATCAACTTCTCTGGTAGTACCTAAAAACTAGCCTACGATGAACCAATAAAAGCGATCACAAAAGGTCATAATGGTCATTGGTTGCCCATGGTCGCCGACGGTCCTGCATACTTTAGAAAACTTTGCAATCTTGCTGGCAATCACAGTTATACATCATGTTCATGGCACAACTCGTAGAGAAGACGGATTATAAGTTAAGTAAGTGCCATAATATATCACACCGATTCTTGGAGCACCACGTTTCTTCAGAAAAATTGACAAACAAATTTTTTTCTTGTGCCTGTTATTTAATGAATTTCATCCGATTGTTTACATGAAAAGACACATTGACATTAGACATAGACGAAAATCTACTACTATGTTTTAGAATTAATCTCTTTTCCAAACATTTTGGCTTCCAACAGTCGCATCCAGTGGCGTATATCGACGTTGGAAGATACGCGAACAGTAGCAGGGGCGATACGCATCTCGGTAACAAGCCCCTTGTTCCTGTCAATCCCGCTAATGCCCCTACAGTCGCCCACATAGCTCCGCCACTGCACGTAGATATTGAGAGCACATGCCCTAACTAGCTGTCGAAGAGGACTGTAGGTGTTGAGTCTACCATTAGGTTGAGTCGCTGTTTAAACCACTAATGCGCAATGTCTGGTTTCGAAGGATTTTTTGTATGGAGTTTATATTGTATTCAACAGGCAACAGTGTTATTGTTTAGTCAATGTTGTGATATTATCCAATTAAAAGCATTAATGAGTAGAAAAACCCTGGCCATAAGGGCAATAACACTGCGTTGCGACGTCCCAACGTGAAAATTTACATTGCTGTTTGTTAGGGTTCCGTAGCCAAAATGGCAAAAAAGGAACCCTTATAGATTCGTCATGTCTGTCTGTCTGTCTGTCTGTCCGTCCGTCCGTATGTCACAGCCACTTTTCTATACTGCGTGACTGGTGAGACATGTTCAATACTTGAGGATGTGATATTTGGCTATTATATTAGTTGGAAAAAAATAATATAAAAAAATAATATCAATTGATCACTGAGTAAATGTAGCTTAAAGTTAAATAATTATTTACCCAACGCATGGACACCGCGAGCGGGAGGGGTAGTTGTGTGGTGTTTCTTTGGTAGCGCACGCCTCTGCACTGGCTGCATAGTATGCCTACTTGCCTAGCCGCGTAATTTACTTAGTATCCATGATTCATTAATTTTTGGGAAATTCAAAAAAAAATTAAGAGCCTAATTTTATTACATATTTATAATGAGAATCGAGTACTGAATACTCTCCTTAAATATCGGTATTGACTCACCAGTCATGCTGTACTATATTGAATTGCTATACTATTGAAACTTGGTAAGTAGATGTAGTCTGTGAACCGCATTAAGATTTTGATGCAAAAATGGAAAAAATATTAAAAATTTTAGGGGTCCCCCCCCATAGGTACAACTGAAACAAAAAAAAATTTTTTCATCTAACTTATGCGTGTGTGATAAGTCTTCAAAAATCATATTGAGGTTTCTCATATCATTTTTTTCTAACCTGAATAGGTTGCGAGAGATACTCTTCCAAAGTGGCAAAATGTGTGTCCCCCCCCTCTAATTTCTAAAGTAGGGGCATGATAATTCTAAAAAAAATATATGACGTAGATTACTATAAAAACTACCAACAAAAATTGGTTTGAACGAGATCTAGCCAGTAGTTTTTTTTTATACGTCATAAATGGTAAACTATAATCTAAATTTCAAATATAAAAATAAATCAAAAACCTTTTAATTTCATAAAAATAAACCTTATTGCTGCTGCGGAACCCTTCATGGGCGAGTCCAACTCGCACTTGGCCGCTTTTTTTAAATTGCGATGTGGCCTGGCCCTAAGACCTTAAAAGCCAGACAAAAAATCGAACAGTTTTTAGCAGTCGGAACACTCGTTTATTCATACTAATATAGTGTGTCAGTCTGTCTGTAACCTCTTCAAGTTTACATCGCTGAAGCGAGTTTGCTGAAAATTCATATGGAGATAGTTCGAGTCTCGTAAAGTATCATAGGAAACTTTTTGCTGCCGAAAAATGTACGATTTCCGCGGGACAAATTAATTTCTGCGAAACGGAGTTGCGGATATCATCTAGTTTCAGCGGTTTGGGCATGAAGAGCCCACAGACAGACGCACGCATTTATAATATTAACGCACGCATTTATAATTTATTATATAATAGTATGGACTTGCCACTTATTTCGAAATCTGAATTTGTTTTTTCATGGTCGCGTCAACCGCGTAGGCTTTGACACGGTTACCCGATTTGTTGTAACGTGAGATGTGAGATCGTATTGTCGATAACAAAGACGTTTCTTAAAGAATTTCATGCAGTTTATAACAATATGTCGTCTTTTGAGTGAAATTAATCACAGACAATCTTACTTAAAAGACAAAATATGTTTAAAATATGTAAGGGGGCGTCCACAAATTACGTGAGGTGTTTAGGGGGGGAGGGGGTCTCGGCAAATCTCACGTAATTTTTTTCTCAACAAAATAATGCTATTTTCGTCCATTTCTTCCAGATTGTACGTATGCTTTTAAGATTTTATCGTAAGCGAAATTGTTTACAAATTCGTTCGAAAGGAAATCTACTGACTGCCAACTGCCAAGTGCCAACCACCAATATATTTGTTTTATCCACCTGTACAAGTTCAAAAAATTCAAAAAAACACCTCACGTAATTTGTGGACGCCCCCTAATTGAGTACCCAGCTATGGTACTTATCCTTATAAAGGGGTGGGCTTTATTTTGACTAGGCGGAGCCAATTATTAGGAGGTAATAGGTTAGACTTTATAATTAATATTTTTAGGATTCAATCAATCAGATACAACTGTCAGACCGAGTTATATGGTCTATAGTAGCCTATGGTCTATAGTAGTCTATAGTAATCAAATATCTAGATTGTATTTTTTCTTGTTCGTTGTTCTTATTTTAATACGATATTTCCCACACTTATTTACCAATATGATTGACAAAGACACATTCATTTGTTTATCTAAAGACGGCATTAAGCTCACAATAGTCATAGAGCCTCCAGAGTCGCCCAAGTGTTACGCAAGCCTTTCATCTCGCCGCCCATTGTGCGCCGGCCCGCGGCAATGCGCACTAAGTCGGAAATCGACAAAAAATCCCATCGGCCATTTGCATGTGAATTGTGAGTCGTTTGGGATTCGCGTGGAATTTATTAAATCCTTTTGAAGCGCGTAAACAATATATCGGCTGAATATTTAATGGTTTATTCAATTAGGAGAGATAAATTATTCATTTATCATCGTGTCCACGAGTTGACGATAATTTAATCGATGGTTTATTTAAACAACTGTTTGTTATATTTGGAAAAACCTTGGTACTTTACGATCCGAAAAATAACTTAGGATAGTTTGCGGCCCCGTATTTATGAAAGAGGTGAAAAATAATAATACCTTTTAAAAGTTAACAAGGTACGTGTAGAACTGAAGGGAAGGTTTTAAAGTGAACTTCGTGTCACTTTAAAACCTTCCCTGGACTTCAAGGATTATTTTAAGACTAAAATTAGCAGAATTTGTTCAGCCGTTATCGAGTTATAGCGTTACTAACATAATTGAAAATCCATTTTTATATAAATAGATTACGAAATTGTGACTTACATCGCTTTTGTTCAAGCCGTTTGCTCTGATTTCGTAGTGCGGGCCATAATGGGCACGTTATAGTATAGAGAAATTACAACACTTAATTGTGATCGGGACAGTACTGTGGTGTAATGCACAGCTGTGATTATGATCATTAATATCATCATCATCATCATCACATTTCATAGTTTAAGAAGTAGAGTCCCATTACCCTTATTACAGTGATCCCGGAGACAGCGCTAGGCACTTCCGTGCCTTCAAACGCTTTTGTTACAATTATTTTATTACTGGAAACAGTGTCAGCTTATAGTACCTAGTTAATTTTGCCATCAAAATATCAATAGCAAATAGTCTAATCACCCTGATCTATAAATTTAAATCACACCTATACTCATTAAAATACAATAATATTTCGGTCAAAACAATTACGTTTTTGTCTCAAAAGATTAAATCAGATCCTAAAATAATACGACCAAGATTTATCCTATAAATCTCATTTTGTAGCAAATGTAAGAAACTACAACATTTCTGTAACAATACTTTGTAACTTAGTTCAAACTAATACAATTTCCAGGAAGGAAATATTATATAATTTAAAGTTATCCACTGGGGCATATTGCATTATTTACACAGCTTGAGACAGACTGCGTTTCCGGGGGTTAGGGTCTATGCACACAGTTACTTGACGCTATATTTGATTAAAATTAAAGTTTAATGCTCTTTTACCCCTTAGAACTCAAAATATATCATGTAATACAAGAAATATGATGTTTAAACCTGCAGGGTTAATATTTCCATCGAGTGTAAGTTAGTCGTTAAATTCACTTGCATAGATCTTAGTGAAAATGAGTGTCATCGATCTTTGAAAATATAGACATTTTAGTATGTACATTTGATATATTTTAATTTAGATTTTTAAGAATTAGGTAAAATAAAAAAATTATAATCTATTCTCTTTTCTGTGAGATGTGACCCTTACTTGAAGCAAAATACGGACGGTTTACACAAAATTAAGGTGACAGGTGCATGCATATAGCATGTACAATATACATTGTATATGCATGTTATACAATATACAGGCACTAACTCCCAGTATGCGCGTAGAATACAAATAGTTTTATCAAATTTTCCAGAAACGCTGGGCGAAGTTATTCAAACTAAATTGTGAATTTCCAGCATTCCTTTCGGAAAAGCTTGTAACTTTAAATATTACTGCGCTACTCCTGTTTTCATGTAAAGGAATAAAATGTACAAAATAATATATATTGATGTAGGAAAGTGTTATTTTTATCGTTGGAAAATGTATTGTAACTAAAACCACTGGTTATCCTAACTCTTTAACTCCCAAGCGGCCACATATTGTGGCCGCGAGAACAATTATAGATTTCGAAGAATCCGCATAAAATCTCAAATCCTGAATTGCAGTACCTATGTTTTCTGAGTAACTGCGACTAAAGAAGAAAAACAGTTAGAAAAAAATTAGAATTCGATTTGGATATTTCAAAATCACGGTAAAACAGGGCAGAAACGTTTACTTGGGTATAATTCACGTGGCCATGTGCAGGATAAAGCTAGTAAACTGATAAAAGATGTACAACCTAGTGCTACCTCAACTTGAGTCTTTACGCTCTACAAGAGTTTGTTTACATACGTGTACGGCGTAGCTAATGTGAACCCGAGAAATAATTGCCCAAAACATATCATACGGCCATTTCTTGTGTAATTTGTTCTATAGTGTCAATGAGGCGTGAAGGCAAAGTGTTATAAGTCGGGAAATTAATTTTTTTACCGAGCAGAGAAATTACTGTTATGAAATGTGTGATGGTCGTAATTTCGTCGGGCTATTATCTCAATTATACGTAATTTCCTTTTTAGAATAAAACTATTAAGTTTTATTGTTATAAAATGATTTGTTTGTTATAAACGTTCTTTATCACTTTCGAGTTCGGTGGACGATTACTTTAATAGCACGAATTGAAGGAGCGTTAATAATTATTTCGTGATAATTTGTGGTGGATAGAAATGAATCAAATAGGTTGGTTCAAAATTTAAAATAGCCTTTTATACTACAATTATAAATGTGTGCCTGTCTATCTATTACTTCTTTATATTGTATCTAAAACCAATATTTAGTAAAGTGCCCAGCGTTAACCGCTGAACCGATTTTGCTGAAAGTTTATCTTATACTTTGAGTACGGGACATAACACAAGAAAAGTTTTGATTGCGGAATAATGTAGACGCATGACAAAGATAATATAACTGTATTTTAATAAAAAGATAAAACCGACTTCATAATTGTACGTAATTGAGAATTAAAACTCCCTATCTCCAAAACTACTGAACCGATTTTGATGAAACTTGCACTATTCCCTAAGTTGAACAATACCTAGTACAATAAAAAAAGAATCACTTAAATCGGACTTGTAGTTTTAGAGATATGCGCGAACAAACATAAAAACATACATACATACATACATACATACACTTTTGAAATTTGGCACATTTATTCAGAATCTGTTATAGATTAACATATACAAAAACTGGGCAGTTCTGGAAATATTACATACATACGCGTCGAATTGATAACCTCCTTTTTTTGAAGTCGGTTAAAAATACCAAAAAATGCGGTAAACATCTGGTGTGATATAAACAGTAAAACATTTTTCTATAAAATTAATCAAATAGACGAATATTTGCACAAAAAATCATAAACAGTAAGTAAGACGTTATTCAATAGAAATAAATCGAATATTCACACAGAAAATCGATTCAAAGTGAAAAATGTGATTGGAATGAAAGCAGTAATTTGTTGGAAAGTGGGGTTATTGCCTTTGAGAGCCGGAGCGCGGAGTTTATGTGGAGAACTTGTGTCCCCGGTGGACCTGATTGAGTATTTCGAGGAAAAGGAGGAATTTCCAGAGTCGACACACGTAGGAGAGAAGAAAAAGTATAGAAAATCAGGCTCTACTTTTGACTCAATAAAATGTATATAGGTAGACTAACCTAACCTAATTAATTTGGTAGGGTTAACTTTACTTAGTCGTAATCTATCGACAGGACATGAGAAAACCCGACCAAATAAACATGGATCCACCATTTGCCAGTGACTCAATTTCTATTTTCCCTAATGTTTTTTTTTTTTTTATTAAATAAGGGGGCAAACGAGCAAACGGGTCACCTGATGGTAAGCAACTACCGTCGCCCATGGATACTCGCAACATCCGAAGAGCTGCAGGTGCGTTGCCGGCCTTTTAAGAGGGAATACGCTCTTTTCTTGAAGGTTTGCAGGTCTTAAAGGTCCGGAAATACTGCTGGTGACAGTTCGTTCCAGAGTTTTACAGTGCGCGGCAGAAAGTTACGCGAAAATCGCACTGTGGAAGACTGCCACTCATCAAGGTGATGAGGATGGTATGTTTTTCGCGTGGGACGATGGCGAAAAGTTGCAGGTGGTATGATTCCGAACAATTCCTCAGAGCACTCCCCGTAATACAACCGATAGAGGATGCAGAGTGAAGCTACATCTCGGCGTAATTCCAAGGGGTCCAAGCTGTTCGAAACACTATGGCAGTCAACAATTCGAGCGGCCCTTCGTTGGATACGATCCAGAGGGAGCAGTTGGTATTTTGGCGCCCCTGCCCAGAGATGAGAACAATATTCCATGTGAGGCCGAACCTGCGCCTTGTAGAGTTGTAGGCGTTGGTCCGGACTGAAGTACTGTCTCGCTCTGTTAAGAACACCAAGCTTCTTCGAGGCTAACTTGGCCTTACCCTCTAGATGATATCGGAACTGGACTTCGCTCGATATGTTGACGCCAAGTATCTCAATGCTAGGGGAGATGGTTAAAGATGTGCCCTCGAAACGAGGATATATGACCATTGGTGACTTTTGTTTTTGATTGTTACAATTAGAATTTAAATTTTTGATTGTTACAATTAGAATTTAAATTAGGAATTATACAATTATTATTTTGAGTATGCAAAAGTTGTACTTCCGAGAATTGGTAATGCGATTTTCTTGTAATAATATTTTATCACACCAGTACAATGTTTAAGACTTGCTAACAAAAAGTCGAATAACCTCCTCCTTTATTGGGAGTCAGTTAAAAACCGAAGTTGCCCGTGCCGATAATTAGAGTTCGATCGATTCGACACACTGTCAATAAATCTTAAATGTGCAAATAATATTTCTGAACACTGAGAAACCGGTGTTACACGAAAAATTATAAAAATAGTAAGACGTGATAGACCTTAGCTGCAATGGGTTTAATTATTCCCGGAACACTGCGTAAGTCGAGATCACTAAAACCCCTTGGTGAGAATGAAGAATCATTTTCTTTATTTTCAACAAGGGGTTTTAGTGAATTCACTCCAATTTGTCGGTGGGAGCTCTACATATTCGGCTACTCACCAAAATATCCTGATAGAATAAGGGCGTGTACGCTGCGCAGTCGCGTCGCTTTCAAATCGCTCGCTAATCGCCAGTGCGATAAGGCCCTAAGCTCCTGCTTACTCAATCAGGATGTTTAGTGAGTAGGAATAATGGAGATACTCTTTCAAACCGACAAGGTTCCTTCCATGGGCGTATATAAGGGGGAGGGGGGTCCTGGGGGTCCGAACCCCCCCCATTACTGTCCATCTTACTTGCCCAATCGACAACATATTATTATAACCAATTTAAATTTGCTGCTGCGGAAGTAGGAACGCTTCATGGGCGAGTCCAACTCGCACTTGGCCGTTTTTACATGAGGGGACCCCCCCCCTTATCAAACCTATATATACTATATACGCCCGTGGTTCCTTCGAAACGCGGTAACTTTTAGAATGCTGCCGAAATATTGTGAAGTGTAACTTGATAGACAGCTGTTGAGTACAAAATTGAAATCAAAACAAAACTCACGCTATCATGATAATGTCACCCAAGCTCCACATGGTTTTTGTAAGATTAAATGCCTGTTTCACCACTTCCTGATAAGAGCCCAATAGGCTATTCACTGAATCTGTCAAAAAAGTTGTGAATAGCCTATTCGGAACTTTATCAAAAAGTGGCGAAATAGGCTGTAAGTAATCATACCGTTATCGAATTTGTACAGCTGTCATAATTTTCAGGCTCCGATAACACACATACGCTACTCCTGTAATTTTCATGTAAAGGAATATACATAACCTTTACAAAATATACCTACTGTTGTAGGAAAATGCTATTTTTATCACTTGACTTGACAGATCAAGTATGGAGAATCTGTCAAAAAAGTTGTGAATAGCCTATTCGGAACTTTATCAGAAAGTGGTGAAACAGGATGTAAGTAATCATACCGTTATCGAATTTGTACAGCTGTTATCATTTTCAGGCTTCGATAACACACATACATAGTTCCTGCTTACCCTGATCGTGACCACAATGTGTATCATTGGTATAACCACGCATAACGGATCACACTATAACCACGATATAAGCACGATATAACGGGCAATATTCGCACGCTCAAGGGGCTAATTCTCGTATCACGAAGGTCGCTTCAATCGCAAGTCAATTTTTACACGGAGAAATACGCAGATCCTTCCCAGATAATTTCCGCAGATCCGGCAGATTGAGAACCTCTGTCGGGGTATATGGGGCTTCCTGGAATTAGTTCTATCCACTAAAATCCCGTGGTGCACCTCTCCTCGCATCATCACTTGCGCGCACAATTATGCTGTTTCGGGGTTAATTCAGACCGCAACGCGACGCGTAGATGCATTTTTTGACAGATTCGCAAGACGTCTCACGCAATTGCATTTCTATGCATTTCTAACTTGTATTGAGTAGATAATATTATGTATTTAAAATTTTACATTACAGCATAGATTATAGTTTTTAAGCTGAACATTTGCATGCCCATTTGGGCAAATGTGATGGTACCATTGTGAAATCTACTAACATCTTTACTAACACACATTTTGCAAATAAAGAAATTATTATTATTATTATTATTGAAATCTGTCAAATCTATACAAATTTATGCCGCGCCGCGCCTCGCCTCATCCCGTTGCGGTCTGAATTGATCCTTCACGCAAAGTCTACAATCGAGGCGATATTCGAAACATTAGAATCAGGTCCTCCTGTACCAGGCTCACAGAGGTGAGATGGTAGATGATGGGGCTCGCAGCCGCCGCCAGCTAGCCCGAGGGACGCACGACCTGTCATTTCGCTGTTTGATCTGCATTCGTCACGTTCGCGACTCGCTACACGAATCGAATTCAAATCGATGTTAGGTTTCAAATCGATTCTGCTGGATACTTAGTTTTGAAGGTAAGGCTATAAATAATTATGCTACTTGTTATGATGTAAGACTTTTTAAAGACGTTATTAAAAACATTTTTGACTCGAACAAAAGAATCAGTAAGGTAAGTCGATATAAAAACTATTATAAGAGGCGACCCATTATATCCCTATAACTATTTGGGCACACGGCACACCGCACACAGGTAGAACTCATAAATTGTACCAACTGAAAAGCAACACAAAGTCACTTCCTTATCATTTCTGATCTCCTGGTACATTTCTGTGCAATGATCCATTTCATAATGAATTTAACAAGCATATTTATCAACTTATATCATTATCGTAGTGATACCATACAAAAGGATTTTGAATGCCGCTTATAGATGCACAATTTGACTTCGAGTGATAAGTGGTAACTAGTAAAGTATTTTCGGGGTGTACTTTAAAATTCCTACATTTAGACGTTTCTATCACATGCGATTTCGTAGCTTCAAGTACGTGAAATTTTGCGACAAATATTTAACTGTCTAGTCTCCACGGCTGTTTGCCGTTAGTCTTATCAGAGCCCTGAACAATCGCTGGCACTTTTTGACACTAAATTATAAATGTTTATAGTGGGGTCAGACCGAAGCCGCCGGCGCTGCGCCTATCACGACGCCAACTAATAGCGATTTCAGCCATTTGTCTAGCTGTGATAAATACTGGATCTAGTTTATGATAAATAGCTATGCCGATTCGCTTTGTACTTTGAAAAATCTCTGACAGTGTAAGCCCCAAAGGCTAAGAGGTGACTTTCAGAATACATCGCTATAAAAAATAAAAGTTAACCTATTTTTGTGAAACAATTGCCTAAAAGTATATAGGCCTGTATCATTTACAGACATTGCGTTCAGTACTTTTCGCGTGGAAGAGTAAGTGTGAGTAAGCCTATTGGTTTACTCTTTAGTGGTATGGAGTAAACAACAAGGACATTAGCGAAGACAGTAGGATAGACTATAGAGAAAAGACTCTACTTCTCTATTATAGTACGTCAATACTTAATTTATCAAAATCGTTCAAGTAATTTGGAGTCAAACAAATAAAGATTACCTCTGTAGAATGTTTGTAAAAGTAATTCCCTCATCATAATTGATAACTATATAAAATTTGTTGGTCTGTCTATTGTTTAGGCTATCGCAGTCATTAGCTGTGCACATGGCGTGACTAAACTCCTGTTAGTCACAGTGGCCGTGATAGCCGTAATCAAATACACACATACTGCTGTCAGCTATGTAAGAATAAGAATACGTATATTTTGTCAACACACAACACACAACACACACAAAACAGGAAAGTATGTGACTAGGTAGTAATCATTTTTATACAGGGTGTAACAAAAATTTGTATATATTATAATACTTTAGGGTATGTACGTGTCCCTTATAAAGAGTTCACTGTGAAAGTAGCAGCGTTGAAAGACCAACATTTTTTTTTTCACTTTTGTATGGGGAAACTCGTGACGCTCGGGCCTTTACCCATACAAAAGTGAAAAAAAAAGTTCGTCTTTCAACGCTGCACTGCTTTCACAGTGAACTCTCTACAAGGATCACGTACACACCCTAAAGTATTATCACTTAATTTTGTTACGTCTAGACTCTAGGCCCCTTACTAGTAAACGTTGTATAAAGCTTTGAATAGTTATGTTGTTTTGTTCCTGTCACACAAGTGACATTTTTAATTGGATTGAAGAAGACAAAACATTGTATAACTATTCAAAGCTTATACAGCGTTTATTAGTAAGGGGGTTAAAGTCTATTTTCTATACGAAGCCTGCAACTCCCATGCGCCAAAATTCATTTATCGCGCTGGTACTATAAATTTTTCCTGGATAAAAGTATTATATTATGTCCTCTCAAGACTCAAAGTATCCCCATACCAATAGCAAAATCGATGCTTCATTTGAGTGTGAAAAGGTAACTGACAGACAGACACACTTTCGCATATTTATAATATTAGTAGGTATTGATTTTTTAAAACCAAATCATTAACAAAGTAGTAAAAATTAACGATGGCGATATGGTCTAATTTACGGTTCTTCTGCTGTAGTTTCTATTAGCAAGTAGTAGATAGCAAAAGATAGTATAATATTGGCCAAGTGCACATATTATTATATTTTATTATTTTTCCACATCGAATCACAATAATATAATTTAGTTCGAAGAAAATTTAACAGCTCCGTATTTGTGACAACTACAACAAGAAAAGATTAGCGCGGAAAATTATAACACAAATATACAAACGTATGGTAGAAAATAAAGAGATTATTTAGTACCTGCTTACTACTAGGGGACGCCTATCCCGCTTGACTAGGTACAAGTACTGGGTGATTTTTTATGCCTTTTGCTGACGAGCAGACAGACAGTCTGTAAGCAGTTACCTACGATCATAAAGAAGGCGTGTTTAGTATACATATTACATTGCATTATTATAATTCACTACGTATTAGATTTGTACATTTAAGGTTTCTAATACACAGAAAATATTATTATCTCCTAGCGGCTCGTCCCGGCTTCGCACGGGTGGATATAAGATTTTTTTTAGTATGGCGAAGTTTTTTGTTGATATTGGTTCTTTAATATTGTACAACATACTTTTGTTACGCATGCGACGAAAGTCGTTTAAGGTCACTTTAACCTTAGATAACGTTAGTTAAATTTTAGTAAGGATCCCTAATCTTTTCTAGCAATAAATATAGCCTATGTTTCTCAGGCTAAATGTAGCTTTCCGATGGTGAAAGAATTTTTTAAATAAATAGTTTTAAAGTTTATTCATTACAAACATACATACAAAAATACAAGCCTTTCTTTATAATAGTAGAGTATAATATGTATTATGTATAAACAGAGTTAACTCTTAAACGTACAGGTAACCGCTAACAGACTGTCTGTCTGCTCGTCAGCTAAATGCATAACAAATCACCCGTGCCTAGTCAAGTGTGCTAGGCGTCCCCTAGTCTACTAGTAAGTTCTAATTTATACACACCCTAGGTACTAGGTATGTATAAATTAGAACTTCTGTGTGTTCTGCCATTAATATACACTCAACTTTTATTAATGTAAAAGCAAAGTGGCTTTTCGCTGTCACTATGTAGGGATCTTTAAAACTACGCAACGGGTTTTTACAAAATATATATTTATATATAGCTATTCAAAAGAAGAAATAGAATGAAATTTATGCGATGCAAAAAAAGTACTGCAAAGACTGTGAGGAGTGCTAGAGTAACATACAAACAAGTATTTACAATGTTGCTACGTACAATGATCGTTGATGTCTAATGTACTGAAGAATAACAATTCAAACTTAGATGTGACGTAGCACCCGTAGCAAAGATTGTTTACTGTTTTTTTTTTCTAAATAAAGTTTAAAATATATTTTTTCTCAATAAATTAGGCGTCTCCCAGACAAACGCGGGCAGCGGTGGCGGTGGCGGACAGTTGGATGACTTGAAAGTTCTAGGAACGACACAGACACACGCGGTGGCGGTGGCAGTACAAACAACTGACCGCCGCCGCGACCACCACCGCTGCCCGCGTCTGTCTGGGAGACGCCTTATTCAGTTACTTCATAATTTTATTACATTTGCACGGACCTTTAAACAAGAGATGGAAAATGTTTCTTTAAATTAAGAGAGGGGCCTACTCCTTCTCCTACACTACCCCGACGTCATTCTCCTTATGATAATTAATAAATTTTCGATCGTGTCATGTGTCCCGATTAAGCACCTAATAAATTTTTCACCCATCCCAAAAAAAGGTCACACAACACCAAACAGTTTTCACTTCAACAAAATTACGTTGTTTAGTGCCTGTTTCACAACTTCCTGATAAAGTGCCGAATAGGCTATTCACATTGTTTTTTGACAGATTCTCCATACTTCATCTGTCAAGTTATATGGTGGATAGCCTATTCGGCACTTATCAGGAAGTGGTGAAACAGGTCCTTACTGTCATAATGAAGAACCACTAGGAATACGTTCCTAGGAGTTATAAATTCCAGGTGCAAGTGCCATCTCGCGCATTAGGAATCCGGGTCCATATGTCGCGGCCCTATTACGGAACCCGCCGTTCCCAGGTTCCGGGTTTGGTTCCCGGGACCACGTGGGAACCGCGGTCGACTATCGGACGTTTTTCTAGACAACTAATTAGGTACGTCGACGGAAAATGAATATGAGTTTCATCGTAATTGGTCCGTTCGTTTTGTGATTGTGTTTATTTATAAAGCTGAAAAAAATTCTATGACATGGTCAAAATTATTATCAAAATAATCTAGACCCCTTAGATTATTTTGATCGATCGCGGATCGCGGTCAACAGTAAATAACAAGTGGTATTTTATATTATTTTATTAATTAGTTTTTATTACAAGTTTAAAGTAAAGCGGAGATTAATAATTTAAAAAATATTTTATGAATTTTATGACTGTTCTTGTGGTTTGGATTATTTTATGATACAAAAATATTTAAGTAAACATTTTTTATCCTACAATAAAAACTCTTATAAAATCTCGTTTAATTGTAATGTGCTTAATTTTATTAAGAACTTGTAATGTATTGAGTTTTTTATGTTTAATTTCAAACTTCGAAATCTATATTGTGTCTGCAAACAATGCGTACGACCTCAAGCCATCACTAAGGCATGCAGCATCACTTCATGGAAACCGAATTAAATCGAAGAGGCCATTTCTCCGAGCAAAAACAAACGAAACTCAAAAATGCCGGCACGCACCACTGACATCCCAACCAAAATACCACCTTATTATTACCTCTGTAGGGTTTAAAATTGAATGCAGTATATTTACGTTGGGCCACGAACCGGTGTACCAGCGTGGCCATGTACGGAGCGTGCGGCGAAAAACTTACGCACTCGTACGAGTAAGCGTTTTTGTGTGACAGACGGACAGACGCGCGCACATACCGTTACTAGTGATATATGACCGTGGAGTGTGGACTCCATACTATGGAGTGAGTGTCTTGAGCAGTGTGATGATGAAGTGGTTTGGTAGGAGACGGAGTGATGAAGTTTCCTATAAGGTGATAGAGTGATGAAGAGTTTTCTACTTAGACGGGTGGACTTGTGATTAATTTGGCTATAAGTCTCTTCCATAACCATTAACCATACTTATTACTTACTGCAAACTATATTAATAATTGACACCTTAGAACATTACTGTGTTGTGTTGTATTTAGTTTAGTTCAGAGCAGATCTAATAGCTTGTTTAGCTATACTTAACTAGGCCTTTAGTCAAGTTATTTTTAATAATTTCGACGAAGTACCTAATATATTGAAATGTAGGTTCTTGATACCTTTTTATTTCCCTAAATTTGCTGTCGCATCGAAGGTAACTAGACTTAGGTACACCCTCTGCCAGTATTACCTTGCTAACTTAGAAATTATCTATAGACTATTGCCTTTCACGATAAAACGGTGGTTATAACATGTATTTTGCACATCCCAAGCATTGGCATCCCAAAAATCAACATATAAGCAGCAATAAAAGCCGCCTTTACAATGTACGGCACACGACACGACATGGCTAAGTCGTGTTAACATGCAACAATCGCGTCGTTCCCGAAATCGACCGTCGAATTCTACACAAAAACATCAACAAATTGTTGGTCATACAACTCCAAATATTCGCCACCTTCACGGCCCTATTCTGTACGCTTCTGACGAGACACAAATTATCTTGAAACGAAGATGACTTGAACGAAATTTAGATCTACGTTTAGGAGGTTGATTTAAGGATACAGTTAAAACATTTTAAGGAGAAATAACTTTAGTTATTATCACTTTATTATTATATTGTATTTGTTCATGTGTTTTAAAACAAATCATAGTTGAAAACTATAAAATAAAAGTGAATACACATTTTAAACGTTGGTTTTAAAAGTTAACCTTTTTGCAAATATTTTAACGCAACTTCAGTCAGTTTATTTACCTTTGATGAAACGGTTAAATAAAATGGTATAATATTTTAAAGGTAACATATTTTGTAAAACAGTTTACAAGTTTTTATTTATTTTTATAAATAAACGCATATCCTCGGTTATTAGAAATAATATTCATAAATGAAGAATAAGGCTGAAGACATAATTAACTTATTCTGGGTGCTTGCTGACTCTGTCTATCAAATGGCTTCTACAGAGTATAAGAAAAGGACAGTAACATCGAATTGTTAGTCCTGTCTTCTTCGTTTATTGATAAGGCTGCATATTTCGTTAATCCGGCACTTTCAGAATAAGGGTGCGAGATGACAATGGCAGAGATATTACATGAATGTTGTTTCCGGCTATCTCCGGCCATTCGATGGATGTGGTATTCGAATACTACGTATCGAGACACAATTTCAACCTTAGATTCTTAAGATTAGAGTTGAAGTTACTTTGGGAGTTTACAAATGCTGATTATTTGACAATTAGCGGGTGTTTCAGTTGGTATTTTAGTACTATAGAATCATCATCATAATCACATCAGCTCTATAGGTAAGTAGTAAAAGAAAGCGTACTACGTAAAATACTTTTATAGACATTCATAGAAGTTGTTTAAAGAAAAATCAGCTTTAAACACAAATAAAAATCACAACATACTTTTTTTACATCATCGTATATAGCCCGTACATAAATCTGATATGTATAGTTTACGAGGTATATCTCCATAAACAAACAGACATGTGCACATAATGTCGTATTTACAATTCAATCCTTCAATTAGATAGGCCTTGTGCTGGCTCCCCGCGCGGCGCGCAAGCAAAAAACGCAACGTATATAAGGAAATGCTCAGAGGTACACAACCAACGGCCTAGCCAACTTATTAAAAAAAAGCTTTTACACATAACGAAATAGTTCAAAGTTATGCACCCCCTAATAAAAACATTTAAGTCCACTTTTGTATCAAATTACTTTTCCAATATACAGACTTTGTTTAATTATTACTTTACTGTGTCAATATTATTATTAGTAAGGGCGACAACGCTTTCTTTCTTGTCTGTCAAGCAGTGGATTGAGAGAAGTGTCTTGAACGTATCGGACAAGAATAAAACATTTTTAAAATTTTTAAACGTCTACGTAAATACAGTTTGGATATTTGTTCAGTAAAATACACCAAGAAATTCAAGCGATACTCTTGCGTTAATTTCGAGCTTTAATTCTGAACGAAAAAGCCCGAAATTCTAGGAAATGACAAAGTGAATAATATAAAAATATGAAACTTTTTTTTATAACGCCAAAGGTTTAACACACCCGAAAATCATAGCAAACAAGTTATAATGAATTAGAAAAAGAAAATATTAGACAGACATGAGACAACCTGCACCGGGGTTGAAGCAAAATATATCAAGATTTATGTAATTTGTGTGGTAGTTATTGGACTACGAATATACAGATTTGGATAATATATTTCAATGTTTGCAATTTGTAGAAAATTTTAAACTATTACAATTTATCACAACTCAAAATTTTAAACTCATATATTATATCAGTTTAAAAATTTGAGTTGTGTATCTACGTTAGATATCAATTTTCATACTAGATGTGTTTCTCTATTTTCAGCGTCGAAATTTTGTATCGTTCAAGGAACGTATATTTTTCCAAATGAAACTGTTTCCCTTTTCCGAGTCAAAGTATTCCCCATATCAAATTTTATCAAAATGAGTTCAGCGGAAAGCGTGAAGAGGTAGATCGTAAGAGACAGAGAGACATCGTATAATGGATAGTAAAATGGATTTGATTTTTAAAACTTTAAGATTATCATCTATATGAGCCAACAATTTGCAGTTATTACAATAAAATGTCGCTCTAACTCTACACAAAAAATTCACCCCTAATACCCCATTAGAACCAAAATCAAAAATCGGACACCCACACCGCTAAAAACACAACAATCCCAAATATTTAAGCCCCATCCATATGCATCGTCCAAACTGGTGGCCCCAGGCATTCCTCTACACGACACTTTTTGTGTAATTAACCTTCTGTATGTCCACGCGACTACCTTACATGGATACACCTCCTCATCAGACCTATCTACATACTTACATACTCTTTGGCATAACCACTGGACGCGCTCAAACTAAATTAGACTCTAAATGAGAAAATTAAGGTTTAAAATAGAGAAGCACGGTTTATTCCGTTACCGTCATACGCGGTGACGATAATAGGAATTATATTGTCGCCTGTACGGATGGTAATTCAAAGAAGTTTTGAGTGTATTCTAAATGCAAATAGATCGAGAATCGAATGCGCGTCACCTCGCTACATAGAGCATCATTATTGATGTCGTGACTACGAAAATTAAGGATGAATTGAATTTAATGAGTTCGCGATCGGTTGTGACACTTGTGACACTGTCACTGTGACGCGAATGTCACGTGACGCTGTTGTGACACATGATGGATGGAGTCCTGATTCACTATTGAAGTAGATCAATGTTTAACAATCTATGAATATTCAAAAATATTATAGGTTTTTCTTTGTCATTACTCATTTGTTATAAGTCTTGACACATAGGTCAATGACACATAGTCATTTGTTATAAGTCTTATAACAAATAACGATGTGTGATATGTATAATGAAGTGTGAAAGTATAATATGTATTTTCTTATGAAATAGTTATATATTTTTAAATTTTTTGACTACAGTGCATTCACATAATCTTTTAAAATAAAAGTTTTTATTAAAATATTAATTAAGATTTTGTGTTATTTATAATAATGAAATATGTGTTATCATTATTTCTCGCTCAATTTTATTGTTATAAGCCAATTATAATAAATTAGACACAGAATTTTCAATATACACCACCAGTAAATTGAATTTGTTTTAATACTGCGGAATATAAAGCACAATGCATCGGAATTTGCATAATAATCGTCACTTAATTGAAAATCGATGTGGCGAGCTATTTAGACTGGACTTGTGAAAACTGACTGATAATAATAAAATAAGAAATTTATTTAAAAACTGTTTTGTTAGTTCGCAGATAATAGCTAGTTTTCGAAAAGGTGGTTAGGCATCACGAAGACTCAACGCTAAAGAAATGTAGGTCTATTTGACTTTGAAATTCAGATTTATCAATTTGTAAAGTTTTTCGTTTGGAGTTTATTTTTGACTTTGATACTGGCGACTAACAAAGAAGAAGAGTTTATTTATTCCCTAACGCCTTTGATTCGCTATTATACAAAATGTAGACCAATCCAAAACTGTGAATTTGATGAAATTCTGAGTTTTTGATTTGTTGAAAATGCAAGCTTGTTAAAAGTTGATTTAACCGTGGGAGAGCCATGCTTCGGCACGAATGGGCCGGCTCGACCGGAGAAATACCACGGGCTCACAGAAAACCGGCGTGAAACAGCGCTTGCGTTGTGTTTCGCCGAGTGAGTGAGTTTACCGGAGGCCCAATCCCCTACCCTTTTCCCTTCCCCACCCTCCCTTATTTTCTTCCCTATCCTCCTATTCCCTTCCCTACCCTCCCCTACCCTATTCCCTCGTAAAAGGCCGGCAACGCACCTGCAGCTCTTCTAATGCTGCGAGTGTCCATGGGCGACGGAAGTTGCTTTCCATCAGGTGACCCGTTTGCTCGTTTGCACCCCTTTTTTCATAAAAGAAAAAAACTCACAAACCGGACACAATATACTTTCTTTTAAAGAAGCACCAGCTTTCACCACTGACAGGACGGTGATTACACAACACATTTAAAAATGTTTAAACTTTAATGAAACAATGAGGTGTCGGACATTTTGTTTGTGGTTCCGAAACAATTTATCTCGAAGATCAGCGATAAGTGATAACATATATAGCAGGCGAAATAACTTATGCCGGAGGCTTTTACTAAAAATAAATCGCAAAAGAACCTACTACATGTATGTAGGTTCTTTTGCAAAAACTAGATTTTAATACATATTTATTATTATTTACAGCTAAAAATTTACTGAAATGTATTTGGGAACAAATCGGAATCATACAGGGTGTAACAAAACTGAGTGATAATACTTTAGGGTATGTATGTATTCCTGGTAGAGAGTTCACTGTGAAAGTAGCAGCGCCTAGAGACCATTTTCTTTTACTTTTGTATGGGCAAGCGCCCCAGCGTCTCGAGTTTCCCCACACAAAAGTAAAAAAAAAGTTTGGTCTTTCAGCGCTGCTACTTTCACTGTGAACTCTATGTCAGGAATAAATACACACCCTAAAGTATTATCACTTAGTTTTGTTACACCCTGTATAATGTACATACATCAATGATCATCTGTTTTTATAAAAATTCATTATTTAATAAGGATTTGAGTGATAAGGAAAGCTTACAAGAGCGCAACAGTCTTACCAGTTACCACTATGTTTGTCTTACCTGTAAAGAAAAAAACACAATTATTAGTACAAGCGATCACGATTTTGTAGAGATCATAATATGATTTCTCATACTAGAGTTCGATTTTCGATTCATTCAGCCAACATAGAGAGGTGCCTTAGGAAACAAGTGCTTCCCTCATCCAAGACCTTTGTTGGTTTTGCACCTTTTAAGCGGATTAAAAAAAAGCTGTAGTAATTCTACTTTAAAAGCGAAATTGTGTCTTCATGCCCATAGTTTTTGTTTACTTACACCAATTGAGGTGTAATAAAAATTCAAATTTATGGAATTTTTAAAACAGAGCAATACGCATGTCGGGCCCAAATGACTTTATAAATATTAATCTAGCGACGTCCATTTCCACTTTTATTGCACCAAATCGATCCAAATGAAGACATTCCCTACCAAATGGCAACCGGCGGAACAGAAATCGACGCGATTCGTCAAAAAAACGCCCAACACTAGCATATAAATTGGGACTTTAACATTAGAATGCGCGGTGTCCGGGGCAAAAATACTCGCGGTCCCGCAAAGAAAACCATCAATTGTTCCCCGGTTAAACGCAACATGTATTTATTTCGCCCGATCGAAAATAAATCGATTCTCGTATCTAATAAAAATCCCTTTTTGCGCGGGCGCACCACTAATTCACATTTCGCAATACAATAAACAATAGCTAATTGTCGTCGGCCGCAAGAAACTCCGTTTGGACAACGTAGACCGGAGTTATGATTGACGGCCGATGTTTCGGAATCGATTCTATATAATCGATTTCGTTAAATTATTAATTTTTGGCGATTTTTATGTCGAATGCCTCGGCGGAGACAAAGGTTCGGGGGTTCGCGATCGATGCAAAATCATAATCTTCTCTCATCTCGGATCTATCAAATTTGTAATTTATCGTATCATCTGCGGGAGGACAATGGACATAATTGTCCAGAATCAGGTCTGGAAGACCCAAATACCACTTTTTGCGCGATCAAAATTGAGATTAAAAAATATCTCCCCTATAATATTTATATCGAATAGTTTAATCGAGATAATTTCGAGATATGAAATGATTTATTGATCTTTTTGCTCGGAAATTCCCTTTTGAATGCAGTCTTCAAGAAGTTAAGCAGCTAATTGACTTAATGACGTCAAAATTGTATTTCGCAGGTTTAGATAACAATGATATAAAAAAGAAAACATTTTTGCAAGCTATTCAAAAACGTTAAAAAGGTAGAGAGATTCATACATCGATTAGGTTAAAGGTTAAACATTAATGTATAGTAAAACAAATTTGCCTAATAGTCATGATGATCTTAAGTTTTCTGTAAATACATACAAGATGTAGAAAAAAAAAACAATTACACAAGAGAAGAAGACCTACCCTACCCTAAGAAGACATACCTACAAGATGTAGAAAGAATAACAATTACCCAAAATCATTAGAAACATGTTCCGCGTTCATTTTATTCCTTACTTACTTAAAATCTCCATTTCACAAAATTCTTCGAAATTTACAAGATACAATGAAACCTGCAGCTCTTTTAATGTTGCGAGTGTCCATGGGCGACAGTAGTCGCTTTCCATGAGGTGACCCGTTTGCCCCCTTATTTTATTAAAAAAAAACCCCAGTCTCCCATGTCCTTACAGCATGTTCTTCTGTATTATTTTAGAATATGAAAAAGCGCAGCAGCGGGCGCCGTCACACAATGCCCTCTGCCCTACACGATGCCGATACTATCGCGCGCCGATCTGACCCCGACCTACGAGTACACATCTTTGGGGCAGTCGGCAGGATAATATCTATACATATAAAATTGGATTTTCAGTTGTGTTAGTAAAAACTCGGAAACGACTGAAGGGATTGGGCTAATTTTAGTCTCTAAATATTCGTAGAAGTCCAGGGAAGGTTTTAAAGTGACACGACGTTCGCCGGGACAGATAGTTACTAATATGAGTCTGTCTGTTACCTCTTTAATCGCTTCGTAGAGTTTGATGTTTGGTATGCAATTTTTTCAACGAATTTATTTTGAACGAGCTATTGTCCGCGGCTTCGCTCGCGTTAAGAAGTATAGTTATTAATATAACATACAAACTTTCATTACATTACTTTTACATACACTATTTTAACCCCTTGGGGTGGAATTGATCAAAAGCCTTTCTTAGCGGATGCCTACGTCATAACATCTACCTGCATACCAAATTTCAGCCCGATCCGTCCAGTGGTTTGGGCTGTGCGTTGATAGATCACCATGTCAGTCAGTCACCTTTGAGTTTTATATACATATATTATAGATTAAAAACATTTTAATATTATAAATGCGAAAGTGTGTCTGTCTGTCTACATGACTGCTATCTCTTCACGCTTGAACCGCTGTACTGAGTTTAATGGGTATGAAAATTGAGTTTTTATCCCGAAAAAATGTAAGTTTCCGCGCGATAGACTAATTCCTTGCGAGCAACATCTAACATTCTACTTTTTTGTATTCTGCATCAATATTAAAAGAAGAATATAAAGTGTATGAAACTCTTTTAAAGAAAAACAATGAATTGATATTGATATTTTCATCGTCGTTGTCGTGAAAAGCCATTTATTATTGCAATTTAAAACGAAGGTCTATTTAGCTGGTCCTATTTTCGAAAAAAAGAAAAAAAAAGTAAAACTAAGAAAAAATACCAAAGCCAAAGACTGTCCGACGTTTATATAAAGTATGTTCACCCATCCAGTAGCCCCTGTTCCTTCAGCGTCCTGCTGCGAGACTGTCCACATAAATAACTGACGCTTTGTCACTTCATACATCATGCACTTGTGCCCCGCGCATTACTGCTTGTACCATCATATTATCATCATCAACTATCCCACTTTGCCCACTTGCACCGATCTTGTTTAAAATTAATCCTTTGTTAAATATGGTGTTATTTCTTTCATTAATACGAAGAACGATAGAGATGAATGTCATTCCCTGGGTAACCGGGTTAACTTTGACCCAATTGGTGATGGCAATATCTCAATAGCATTGTTTTTAGACTGTGAAGATGGAGTTATGAAAATAAAACATAACATACACAATGATGATATCATGTGCAATATGTTTCTGAATTTCTTTATAGCTTGTTTGAACCATGAACCTTAGTTTCATGTGATAAAACCAACACATAATCAAGGATCATGGCAAAAATGATTCCTGGACCCAACTGCTACATATTAAATTCCGACGCCATTTAAAAGAAGTAGAAGACCGAGACGTCAAAAATTGACATTCCGAAAATAAACGTTCGCAGTTGAAGCTCGAATTCGGATGTATTTATGCTCGGCTCGGGCGTTTTACATCACAAACCGTCCTAATGAGACAGGATGATGTAAGGTTGGGGGGGTTTCGGACAAAATGTCGGACAAAAAGGCCCCGGGAGACATTAATCATGGGACGTCTGTTATGATACATCGCGGCCTGGTGACGCCTCAATACAGGGGGGAAAAACTTAAAGAGTTAAGAATGTATTATTGATTTGAGGGTAAGAATTAAATAAGCTAGACTCCATCTGTGATACGACGACAACTTAAAGCAATCGGAATTCAGACTTCAGAGGTCATGAGTGTCCGCATAATCATAATTTACCCAGTTAACTATAACCACAATATAAAATTATCCAAACTAAGTTTCCCGATTCAAAAACGGTAATGTTGCCAATAATTGTCAATGTCAACAGGTCAAATAGTTTTGAACAAGTACATAATATAATAGAAACTATATTATGTCATACTACTGGTTCAAAAAATGTAGTGAACCATTGAACTGTAATTTTGTACAGTAATTGTATCTAATAAAATATAACAACCAAAATGACGTACTCAAATGCTGCATGCAGATCAGATCGTTATAGGCATAATATAAAATAGCAGACAGACAAAAGAATTGATAATAATTAATTCATGAAAATACCCAAAATATTCCAGAAACATAGAACGAAACCGTAAAATAATGTTGAATGGAATCCGTTTACACAGACAGACACAAATCATGATTATCGAGGCTGTGACAAATGATTGATTGCTCGAGAATACTATTACAATGATACGGAATATTCAAATACATAAAACCAACTCTATCAGAACTATCGAGGGTCGAAAATCGAGTAAGGTATCCCCAATTGTATCCAAAAGTTATGAAATATGAGTTAGTTTATACATAAACGTCGAAAAACCGCCAAAAAACTGCTGAATTGGATTATCGCTCGTAATAGAATAATCGGAAATCCGTTGTTTAAAATGCCGAGAGCTTTTATTTTTCTGCAGTTTTTATTAAATTGTTTAGTATCATTGTAGGATTCAATTAAAATAATGAAAATTCTGTAACAGTCGGAATGATCTAAATGAAACTATAAAATCCAGTACGTATTTTTAGCTGAAGATTATGCACCATGGTCCATGCAGTATCCATAGTCAGTATCCGAAATCCATAATTTTTTTGGTTGCGACTGTGTTTTTTTTGCAACCAAGTCAAAGAAATACTTTAATTTTCCATGGATCCCAATGAATATGCATACTCAAAGTACCCGGCTGGCAGGAGGTCGCGGAGGTATCGTTATTGCGACAAAACTTTTTGTCGACCTCGTGCTGCGTCGAATCCAGTTTCGTCACAAATTTCGCAGCCATTATCGCTTTAAATCATTTCTATCATCTCTTCCTACCACCGCTGGGCGGTCCTTTTTCGGCCAATCCGCAATTTATTCGACCAAATACCCTTTTATTCGGCCGACAATTATGTCCCTCGCTGACAAGCCTTACGCAATTATATAATTTTTAAAATGACCGACAACGTTAGTTTCGAATCCCACTTCTGATGTTAGCCTTATCTGTACGGATTTAGGGTTCGTTTTGAGTGTTTCGGTCGATTAATGACCGCAATTGTGTCGTTGTTAATCGGTAAAAACCGAATCGATAGGTTTTTGTGTTCTCCAGACCACACAAGTCGACAGATCACGTAAGTAAGTCATTGGGAGAAACAAAAGAGTCGGCAAAAATAGTATAAAACATTAGTTTATTGGAACCAAAAATAAAAAATCAGATCACCCAGGCAGAATGCTTAATCAGTCAGAAAATACGCACTGGATCCTCATTTTAGATCTTTCCGACTCTCACAGAATTATAATTCTTTTGCAAAAGAAAAAAAATTTGATTTACTTAATATTAATATTATGTTTTCTCTACCTATGTACCACACGCTATACGCTGCCTTTGTAACCTAATACCTTGGAAAACCACTAAACGGTTTTCCAAGGTATCAGAATATATAGATAGCAATATTAGAAATAGGGTGGTTTAAATATTTTATTTACAAAAGGGCAAGAGTTCTAACACAGTCTATTAAAAATTACTAAGGTTTTAATTAATACTCTGACTACATTCACTTCCTCTTTCTTGGTCCCCTGTTCTTCTTCAAAGAATAAACTGTTGTACACAAAAAATGTTTTGTGTACAACATGTTTTGGCGGCTGTTAAACGAATTATTTTTTGTCAAACAAAATAATTATTGATGCAAGCATCGACAGAGATGTTTATTCATCTGCCACTTCTTCGTGTTAATTTTTCTCTCATTGTATTCAATTCAGACCAAAAACAGGAGCATTCTGGGAGCATTGTTGAACACAATTTTGCGATTATCAAAAAGTGTGAACAAGATTTTGACATTCCCGCGTATGGTAACTTTAGGAGGAAAAACATGTATACAAGCTAACACGACTACAAGCTATTTTTTGACCATTTCCAATGTCTCATTATTCATGCAAGAGGGCCTATTCTGAAAGTTGTTCGTTATTTTTTTCGACTACATCTTTTTTAACTTTTTTCCTAAATTCTAACAGCATTAACAATTTTCATGTTTCTTTCAATTGTCCTATTTACCTATTAAATATAACAATAGTATGGTTAAATTAAAAAGGTTATTCAAAATAGAATAAAAAATGAGAGTTTGTAACATTTTGCTACTAATTGTAACGTTTGCCACATCGCTTCGCTAAATGAATATGACATTCCCTCGTATCTAAAATCATTAGATTGATACATATCGCTCGAAATTCACACTTGACTACATTTACACCCTTCGATGGTTGCCCTTTCCGATGTAACTGCACTTTTTGCAACATTATTGGAAATCAAAGGGTAACGTTTGTTTAATAGCCATCGACTTTGATTTATATGAGTTTTCTAACACTACAGCCATTAACTACTTATAGGTAAGTAATTATGATGTCGTGGAGCAATTAAATAAAGTAACATGTAACAATTATTAACAATTGACATTTAGCAAAAACAGTAATATTTAATGGTACCTACTACAAATAATGTATTTATGGCTTTCACGCTATAGACATTACACATTAGTAAAGTTACAACGAAACCACTATGTTAATATTGTATTTTTGATATTTTCAGAAAATCTGTTCACATTTTAAAATCGTACAATTACCCCATATTTTGCTCATGAAGCTCAACTATATTATTTCGTTTTAATAACAATAATGGGTGACGTATAAATATTTCGGAGTTTTGATAGCAAGATGGCAAAGCTATAAATTTTAGTTTTAACAACTGTTCGATAAAATATCGCACAGTTTCAGAATAGCCGCCGCATAGTAGGCCGCATAATGTGGTCCTAAGCGTCGTTTTTGTTCGCCAGTACCAGTATCAATTCACCGCCGAATTCTTGTCAAGGGCTTTCTGTTGGAGAATTTATTGTTTTTTACTATATCGACTTATATTTAGTACGGAGTGCTTGGAATTTTTGCTTGCAACTTGATATTAAGGGCGTGAACGTTAAGAGTAAGCCAATTTATAGAGCTGCTTAAAAGGAACCTAATTAACCTATCAACCCCCATAAGGACACCGGTGACCGCGGTCCGCGACAACAATAGAATAACAATATATTTCCAAGAATCCGCGATCGACGGATTAATACAACTATCTATCGACATCCATACTTCCATACTCTTTTTATTTTTATAATGTGTCTTTCTGTCTCTCTGTCTGTTACCTCTTCACGCCCAAACCGCTGAACCAATTTTGCTGAAATTTTGTATGGAGATACTTTGAGCCCCGGGAAAGGTTATAGGATATTTTTGTATTGGAAAAATTAACGGTTAAAAAGAACCAATACTTTCTGTGGATATTCACAACACCGAGAAACTCTCAATAGTTCGTTACCAGCCAGACTCTTTCTTGCAGCAATACAACGAACTGATTTCATCACTAAGAGGAAGCAGATAGGTGCCTCGGGCATATCTTCGAAGTTCAAACGTAGTTCATAGTTGTTATTAAAAGCGGAAACTCGTCATCATCAGGCCAAACATGTAATTACTGAGTGAATGTTTTAATGATCCATTCAGCACCTTCACTCGGTCTAACGAACGAGTTGGACATTAATGACCGCTATCTGACAGGAAGCGTGATTGGGGAAAAAATACTGATAGAATGATGATAGAAAGATGTCTATAATGATTCCGGATGCTTTAGTGTAAGTCTGTAGGTCGTATTATACTTAATAAACTAGGTGACGCCTGCAACTCCGCTGCGCCAAAATTATTTTATCGCGCCGGAATCGTACATTTTTCTGGGATAATATTATATTATAGATAAAGATTTAAGAATGTTTATTGGGCTTTTCCAAATTTTTAAATGAAACAAATTTTTTTTACGAATCTATGCAACTCGCTTGCTAGAACACTCTTTAAACACCTTAACAATTGATTTACAGATCAGTAGCCCAGACCAGCTACCAATTGATAATTTGGTCAACCAATCATCGGTTCCACTTGACCAATGATTCAATTACAAACAGACTCCGTTACACAATCTACATACTAATGGCTCTGTTAGTAGCTTCCAGGATTACCTCAGGATTGTACGAAAATGATCCTTATCACATCGGAACAAATGTCATGTTGGAGGTAAATTAAGTCTAAATTATATGAGCAAGTTACCAGATGATGGATATCGCCCCTCCCATCGAGACAGGTGCTAGTACCGCTAGCTGTAAGTACTAAAATAAATAAATCTATAATCCCTTCACTTCAAATATTTTTATTAGGTTTGTCTCATGTCTCTATATTAGCGTCAACATAGGCTTTACACCTCTTTACACACAATAAATATAATGTAAAAATGTACCATAATATTACGGCAAGACAGCCTAAGCCTAACCTTTTGTGTCTTCACTCAGAACTAAAAAAAATAATCTCATGTACAAACGAATCTTAGCTCGACACAAACGCGCCTAGTTAAAGAAAAAAATCTGTTCTGTGCATAAAAGCTAAGATTAACCTACTTTTAACATCTAAGCCTAAAATATTTTTAAGATTTTATACGAAGAAAACGACTCTGGTATAAAAATTTAAAGTGACTAATGTTAGACGTAACCTCAATTTTATTAGCTCCTTATAAGGCAGGAAAGGACTTTACACAAGGCAACTTAATTTTAAACCGTAGTCCAATGCGATAGAGTGGGTTTTACAATGTGTGCCAGTTTTCGTATCGTGTGCACACACCAACGCACGGACAACATAATAATTTGTTATTTATATTATTTAATTAGACGCGCTTAGTCAAATATCATACGCTATAACTGTGGAAAAATTCAACTGGATATTTTCACAGTAGCGACTAACTTTACCGTTGGGGAAATGCAATGCTTAGTAGTTAGTACAACTTACAAACGGTCTACTAAGTTATGAACTTTGAGTTTTTTTTCATTGACTTTTAAGTTACTAGATCTTGCTTGCAACTAACAAACCATAATTTTTCCGAGATCGACTAGTAAAGGGCAAGGGAATAGGATATCTGAATGGAATTTTGTGTGGAAATACTTCTTCTTGATTCTTATACCTAATCAGTAATCTTCTTCTAACTTTCCTCTAAATATTATCGAATGCAAGTCTATAAGTACCCGACCCATAGAAAAGCTACATATTGGTAATTAAAGGTGAAAGCTACGAAATGTAATAATCGCTCGGCTGGTGATCTCTTGGCGTACCTGACTCATCGTTGGGCTCAGGCAATTGAGTCGAAGGGAGAGGCATTGGCTGTTAGTTTGGACATTGCGAAGGCCTTTGATCGGGTTTGGCATAAAGCGCTGCTATCAAAGCTACCATCATACGGGCTGCCCGAGAAATTATGTAAGTGGGTCACTAGTTTCTTAGCAGACAGAAGCATAAAGGTCGTAGTTGACGGCGAATGCTCGGAAACTCAGTCTGTTGATGCTGGTGTCCCTCAGGGCTGTGTGCTATCGCCTACTCTATTCATACTGCATATCAATGACATGTTACAGACCAACGGCATTCATTGCTATGCGGATGATGGTACAGGTGATGCTGTATATACCGGCTCCCCCAATATTTCTCGGCAAAATGTCACTGAGAGTCGAAACGAACTTGTGTCTAAGGTGGAAAATTCATTGGAGAAGGTCTCTGAATGGGGTAGACGTAACTTGGTCCAATTCAACCCCGCCAAGACACAAGTCTGCGCGTTCACCACTAAAAAGTCACCAATGGTCGTATATCCTCGTTTCGAGGGCACATCTTTAACCATCTCCCCTAGCATTGAGATACTTGGCGTCAACATATCGAGCGAAGTCTAGTTCCGATATCATCTAGAGGGTAAGGCCAAATTAGCCTCGAAGACGCTTGGTGTTCTTAACAGAGCGAGACAGTACTTCAGTCCGGACCAACGCCTACAACGCTACAAGGCGCAGGTTCGACCTCATATGGAATATTGTTCTCATCTCTGGGCCGGGGCGCCAAAATACCAACTGCTTCCTCTGGATCGTATCCAACGAAGGGCCGCTCGAATTGTGGACTGCCATAGTGTTTCAAACAGCTTGGACCCCTTGGAATTACGCCGAGATGTAGCATTCACTCTGCATCCTCTATCGGTTGTATCACGGGGAGTGCTCTGAGGAATTGTTCGGAATCATACCACCTGCAACCTTTCGCCATCGTCCCACGCGAAAAACATACCATCCTCATCACCTTGATGAGTGGCAGTATTCCACAGTGCGTTTTTCGCGTAACTTTCTGCCGCGCACTGTAAAACTCTGGAACGAACTGTCACCAGCAGTATTTCCGGACCTATACGACCTGCAAACCTTCAAGAAAAGAGCGTATTCCCTCTTAAAAGGCCGGCAACGCACATGCAGCTCGTCTGATGTTGCGAGTGTCCATGGGCGACGGTAGTTGCTTACCATCAGGTGACCCGTTTGCTCGTTTGCCCCCTTATTTAATAAAAAATAATCCACTATGATCTATAGATCACCGTGTAAGGCTAACGTGAAAACATTCCTATAATATGATTCAATTTACGTGACTGCCAATGTGATATTAGTCATAATAAAACATATTGTATGTTAAAATCTTTGGTACCGGCGAATATATTTTAATCGACTCATCAAAACGAAAAAGAAATGAAAGACGAAAGTTTGTGAGTTTGTATGTTTGTTATAACTTCTTTACGTCTAAACGGCTGGAGCGATTGTTATAAAATTATTTAGTATGGAGTGAGTTGATAGTTGATACCCATGAATTAATATTTAACACATAGGCTACTTTTTACTGTGGGAAAATATCACTTGTCGCACCTGGCTGATTTTTTAAATTTAATTGTAAGCCATTATAACAAAAGCATTACAATAATAATAATAATAATATTTATTTATTTCTCCCAAAATTACAATGTAGTAATTTGTGGGAGACTTGGAGCCCAAACTAAGCCAAAGCCTGTATATTGGTGCCCCAGCCCCCCCCCTCACAGACAATACCAGCTATTACTCTACATTAATCTGAACCGGATAGCTATAAGCCGTTTGACAATATAATCCTATAATTGATATTAATCGCATTAGTAGAGATACAGGGGTATAAATTATGAGAATACCAATTATTAGGTTATCCCATTAGGATACCTATTTAACACCATGTACAATTATTATTGTTATGCTTATGAATTAATTTTATTTATTTATATAATTTATGTTTTATTACTCTAACTTTTAAGTACCTTTGAATCTTTATGCTTAGCGTGGCCACTAAATAAGAGGTTTCTTTCTGAAGTGGACTAGAAAAGGTGTCAGAACGTTTGTATAGTAAGTAGAGGCTAAAACTTAGTGATTATATTCTCTTTGGTAGAGGCCTATAGTTAATTTATATAATTAGCAAGGTAGGCAACCTCTTTTAGTCTGTTTTGTAACTCATGACTTTTACTTACATTTTACTATACCTACAACTTTACTTCACGACAATGTTGTATCACATAAAAACTGTGAATATTAAAGTGTTTACGCATTATCCACTTCTAAGCTCACCTGCTAATTCAAATAAAGAATTCAAATGTCAATATAGAAATTCAAGTGATATTCCGTCTCATTTTTAGTTTCAATTTGTATAACCGTCTCGTTCTCGCCTGAAACGGATCCGCCATTTTCCTTTTTCAAAAAAAGAACACGATCGGAAACGCGCATGACACTTCGCCATGTTTGGCGACAGTGACTATTTACAGAAATCATACATTTATAATTATTTCGACAAAAAGTTTAGCCTTATCTAGCGCTTCCCGTGGATATATTATTTTATTACCTGCCAACCTGTCACTACAATCGACGTGTTGTATGAAATTATGGTTCTTCTAGCGGCCAATATGTGTTCGGTGTTTAACTATGCTTTAGTTATAAAATAACATAAAATATAGTCCTAGTATATATATGTACGTTTAAAATGTGTTACCTGTATCAGAAACCAAAAAATTATAATATTATTATAATCCAAAGCGACCCTTTTGCCTGCAATTTGCAAAGTACATTTGTTGGCAAAACGTGCTGTAGTCATAATAATATGTACATAGCCAAATTTCGCTACCGTAAAAAAATTAAACGTCAAACTCCCGCGGGAAATGAGTTTAAAAATCGATATTCCTATCTTGGCTCCGATTTCCGTCCGGAAAGCACGTAGCTATGATGATCGCTGCCAAAAGTGCGGTTCATTCACACTTTTATTATCTGTTCCGTCTCTACATGGTCGCAATGATAATTAAAAAAGTAACGGTGGTACTTCCATGTTGGTAGAGTTACTTCCTCTTTAGGTTAATTCAGCCATTAGCAAAAAGATCCTCAATTTTTGTTTGAATTTTTAAATTTTATGAACATAGGTTTAATATACTAAATTATTATTATTTGGAGATGTGTCTTTTATGCTTTAACCCATCAACTCCCAAGTGGCACCCGGGTGCCGCTTAACAATTGAATATCTATTGTGTCTGTGATTCCCACGATCGAGGTATTAAATGCTCAACATTGGCTCAACAAAATTAAATGATATTTTTCGGTCGCGAGCAACAGAGCTGTTTATACTATCTACTAGTATGGAATTATCTGTACAAATTCTCCTCATCTTTCTCTCAAACACACACACATACACAAACACATTCTAAGTACTATAACATTATTTCTTTCTTTCTCAGGATCCTGCGTCCTCTGACATCAGACTCCTGGCGCTACATGTTAACTATGCAGGCGGGTGCAGCAATTACAACGCGTGATAATGTCCCGTGGACGTGACGGGAAACGTAAACGGGACAGTGAGGAACTTTGGGAGACCATGAATCAGTGGAACATAAAACAAAAGGGTTCTCAGTAAGACTAAGCCTGTTTCACCACTTCCTGATAAGTACCGGATAGGCCACCACTTAACTTGACAGATAGAGTATGGAGAATCACTGTCAAACAAGTTGTGGATAGCCTATCCGGCACTTTATCAGTAAGTGGTGAAAGTACAGACCCTTAAGAAAAAGTCACATGACCATCGACCAGTGTAACTTGTAATCCAGAGTCAATATTCCTAAATTGAAACGACTTACGGCCCCAAACAACTGCGACGTGGTGTCTTTTATTCGACCACGCTTTTAACCTCAATATGCCCTGTCTAATTATTATCTATGAAGAGGTACGTCTATATGACATAGAATCTTTAGGAGTGATAGGTTCTGGCTCAGCCCCGGATTTATAAATAGGCCGTTAAGGGGGCGACTAACCCAAAATTGTCGATTTTATAAATCACTAGCTGTCCCGATGAACTTCGTGTCACTTTAAACCCTTCCGTGGACCTACGAATATTTTAAGACTAAAATCAGCCCAATCCGTTCCCGTTTTCGAGTTTTAGCGCGACTTACACATTTGAAAATCCATCCAAGAAACAAAGGCGAAAAGTGGCAAGACCGATCTGTCCTCCACTACATAGCAACAAGAACTTAGATTCCATTATTTATTGTATTCAAATTACGCAAATGCAATGTGACGAAATATAATACGTAGTTAGTTTTAGCACGTTTTAGTGTTAAAACAATGGATGATTAAGTTTTAGATCGATTTCGAATCTTGATTATTAATTAACCTCCGTTCTAAAAATTCTCCGTCCTAAAAGCTGTTTTCAGTATTATCCATAGCAATGCCAAAGAGTGTCTGTCTATCTGTTACCTCTTCACGCACAAAACGCTGAACCGTTTTAGCTGAAATTTGCTATGAAGATACTTGAGTCTAGGGAAAGGACATAGCATATTTTTAGCACGGAAAAAGTACAGTTCCCACGCGATAAACGGAGCTGCAGGTGTCATCTTATCATTTTAATATTCATTAAAATTTTTGCTTGTGTCATTAAAACCAGAATACAAAATATTTATAGCATGGGAGAGCCATGCTTCGGCACGAATGGGCTGGCTCGACCGGAGAAATACCACGGGCTCACAGAAAACCGGCGTGAAACAGCGCTTGCGCTGTGTTTCGCCGAGTGAGTGAGTTTACCGGAGGCCCAATCCCCTACCCTTTTCCCTTCCCTACCCTCCCTTATTTCCTCCCCTACCCTCCGCTACCCTATTACCTTATTCACTCGTAAAAGGCCGACAACGCACCTGCAGCTCTTCTGATGCTGCGAGTGTCCATGGGCAACGGGTAATAAAAACATTTTTTTTCTGTTTAATAAAATACAAAAGGTATTCTTAAATGTACAACAATGTTTAAAAGTACTGAGAGGGTAATTTTATAAAATAGCTATCATAAACTTTTCCCTGGCATAAAAGTACGAAGAAACGAGAGAAGTTCATTTGAAAATCGATATTCCTAACTCGTCTCCAATAAAAAGCTGTGATTCGGATTTATTCACTTTAACACAAAGTGCAAACTGCAATTCGATAATTTCATTACGTGACGCACTTTTAAGAATTTTATAAAAAAACTAGCTGTCCCGGCAAACGTTGTTTTGCCATTTAAAGTATATTTTCTACATCATCAGTTGTTACATGTTTTACCCCCTCTTTTGTCCCCTAAGAGGGTGTGGGGGGGAAGGTCATACACCAGCTGTTAAGTTGAACACAGTTAATACCTAATATGAAGTAAGTCCACTAAAGAAAAAAGTTGTATACAAAATCTGACCCCTCTTTGGTCCCCAGAGAGGGTTGAGAGGGGAGGGGGGGAGGATTTTTATACACCAGATGTTGAGTTGGAAGAAGACAAATATAATATATCTGTGAAAACTGTGAAAAATCTGTGAAAACCGTATGCAAATCGGATCAGTAGTTTTCGTGTTAAAGAAAAAAGTTTGATACAAAATCTGACCCCTCTTTTGTCCCCTTAGAGGGGTGGGGGGAAAATTTTTATACACCAGATGTTAAGTTGGAAGAAGATAAATATATCTGCGAAAACCACATTCAAATCGGATCAGTATTTTTCGTGTGATGCTGGAACAAACATACAGACAGACAGAAAGAGTGACAGACAGACAGACAGACAGACAGACAAAAAACTAACCACATTTTTGGCTTCTATAGCGATGTAGAGACAAAGGTGTAATTTCGGGTGTCATTTCATATCTTTTATGTAGAGAATTTTCATTTCTACAACAGAATATTGTCTTCCTCCCGCACGCGCTTTGGTGACCCCCACTATCGTAATATTTTAATTTCGCCATAATTTCAAAACCAAACGTCCAATTTTAATCATTCAAAGACCAAATATTATCTACATAAACTGTACTTAGTGATAAAATAATTTATTTTGATAAGGATTAATAGCGTGATTAAAATATATCCGTTTAAATGTAGTCCAAAAAAAATTCAGGATTTTTAAATAAATAAATGGTTATTGTGCCTCACTCGACATAGATAGGTATAGTGTGTCGCGGACTTTTTTGTAGATATTTATAAGATCTACAATTACTTAGAACATTTTATGGTTCTATCTTTTATAGTTTAGGCAGCGTACGCAAAATAAGTAACTTTTCTAGCTGATTTTTTACACCTTGCGTCCGAAAAACTCAAATATCTTACGGAACCCTACTTTTTTCCAAAATAAAATGTAGCCTATGTTCAGCAGAAATAATGTAAGATTCCAATAGCAAAAGAATTTTTCAAATCGGTCCAGTTGTTTCGGAGCCTATTCGACTCAAACAAACAAACAAACAAACAAACAAAAAATCAAATCTTTCCTCTTTATAATGCCGGCGCCACACATAGCACAAACATTTGAACACATATTTGAACACTTGTTTGTACACATGTGTAGCACGGGACTTTGAGACTTTGTTCACAGCTTTGTACAAACATTTGCACTTTGCCCTTCGATGTCGGTTTTTTGGCGCACATCAAAGAGCTCAAAGATCTATGTTCAAATGTTTGCTTACCTGCTACACATATGCGCAAAGTTCACTTGACACTTCTGTGTAGTCCATAGATAATACAATATATACAACCACAGACTACATGTCATGTAGTCTGTGGTTATCGAAGTATTTTGCCGGGAATGTGAAAGAGTGATGTTGTGTTTTTGTATAATTATTTTCCTAAAATTGTGTTAATTGGGTTTTAATGTGTAATATTGGTAGGGCTAAGGGCCCGGCCGCACCTGCGTCTATCGTCTGAAGCTTCGTGCTATGAGACGATACCTACTATTGGACGATACAAGAAGATCGTCCAACAGAATCGGTTTTAGCGCGAAGCACTACGCATAATATGCGGCCGTGGCAGTAGAATATTATCCATTAAGATATTAGTTATCGTGCACAAGACGTGTGGGAAAGTGATGCATTAAGTATTTATTCCATTACACTAAATTTAGAAATCTAAATGATTTAGTCACTAAATTTAGTGAAGTGGAATAACATTTAGAAAGCTAGGATCCTAATTAGTGTACTAAATCGGCAAAAATGTGGCTTCTAAGTTCTAACTTCTAACTGACTAAATCAGTGTTGCCAGATGGTTTCAACCTTTTATTGTATTAAAGTCAATATATTTTATGTTATACGATCTGGAATCCATTCATAATTAATTTCTAAAGTCTGCTGGTTCCAAGTAGTTCAGAAAGTTCATGATTCATAATTTTTCGTGGAGCAAAAATTCTTTCAACCATCTTTTTCACCTTTTATTTATTTTGATTTTTTGTTGGTTTGACAGAACTGGAGCCATTATGAAAACGTCTGGCCAAAATCGCTGCGTCGTCACAACTGATTTTTAATCTGTGCAACTGATTTAGTTACTAAATTAGGACAAGTGGAATAAGTAGCTTCTAATTTGTCTTCTTTTTAGAATCCTATTTAGAACTTCTAAATTTAGTGTAATGGAATAACTACCCAGAAACGTGCTATTTTGTGTTCCCTCCAAAACTCCATCAAAAGTTTCAGTAAAGCGTCTACCACTTTACTGAATCGACTGACTTGACTTTCTGACTGTAATGACATTTACTTAGACTTTGACTAGACTTTAGACCTGATAATATGGAAAACGATGCTGAAAATTGAAATAAAAAATATTGTTTTCCTGCCATATTATATTATGCTCGACACTGGCCATGGGTAAAGCCGAAGTGCCATAATAAGAAAAAAAAATTCTTGTCTGTGGTCAGTTGTCACGTCAAATCAGTCGTCCGTCTTGTTTGACGTCCTTGCAACAACTGTGAAGTGAAAATGTATGTGAAACTCTGTGAAACATGTCTGGCAGGTTCAACATACAAGTGTTCAAATGTGTGACAAAGTCTGTGTTCAAACATTTGTGCTATGTGTGGCGCCGGTATAATAGTAGTGTAGATATTTTGACCGTCAAGTGGCAATATGACGAATGGCGTAATATAAATTATTAATTGTCGACGATTGTTGAAGATTAACATCGATTGTGAATTTTACAGATAGCTTGCAAACATGAAAAAGGCACGTGTATGGTCCAACGAGGAGCGTACGTGAAGTATATTATGTCAGTCATCTAATGTAATATAAAATTCTCATGTCACGGTGTGCGTGATTGAACTCCTCTGAAACGGCTCGACCGATTTTCGTGAATCTTAGTGAGCATATAGGCTAGGGTTGAGAATCGGACAACATCTACTTTTATATTGATAGTTGCATTTGTTGAATAAATAATAGTAAATTATTACAGCTAGAGACTGACGGCGACCATTGTTTGTGCGACAGTATAGCGACGGACGTTGCCATGGTGTGCCAATATGGGCGAAATACTTTATATGGCAAAACAACGCTTGCCGGGACAACTAGAATTATTATAAAATGAACGCTTATATCTATTTGTAGTAATTTCATTAAATATGATTTTGCCGACAGTACCACTATCAAAAAAGTAATATCCTGCAAATAAAAATAGACGTAACAAAAAATAATGCACAATAGAAACTTCCGCGCGGCCCGTGTCGATGACATGCAACGAATTTGACAATGTTGCTGACGGTACACGGTGACAATGATCTGCGGGAATGGTGGGATAGTTTCGATAGCTTGATTTCCTGGTTTGAGATAGATTAAAGCATGGAGGCGTATTGTTTTCAGTGTCAAAATAAATTTTTCATAATTACCTACTTTACCATCCTAGCTAAAATAATAAACGCAAGTATCTGTCTAACCTTTTCAACCTTAACCCGCTTAACTTTTTAATTTTGGTAAGTATCAGAGTATATTTTTCACACTAAGTACAGTTCCCGCGTAACAAACTAAGTTATATGCATATTTTTGTGTCATGAAAAACAAAATACTACTTGTTTTGACAATAATGGCTTTTATAGATAATTTCGAAAGGGGCTCATTACAACAAAAAACTTAATTAAAAATTACAGCCCTCGACATCACCTAAACCATGGTCACCACAATAATTGCCGAATCCAGGCGGAAACGCGCACGTGTCAGAACAGTCCCGGCTGCCGGTCGCGCGTGGTCACCCCAGTCCTTCCGTATTCGAACTCAAACAGAATTTATTAAGGATTTCGGTAATTATATTCATAAGTCATCAAATTATAAGCATGGCGCTATTCAGGCTACTCCATAATATCCATTATCCATCCATACCAATATTTAAATACGGAAGTATGTCTATCTGTCTATCAGCAGTCAGCACCCTTTACCCGTTTAACCTATCAAGCCCCAAGCGGTCGCATGCGACCGAGACAACAATAGAATACAATGGCAATTCTTAGAATCTGCGATCGACGGATTAAAATCGCTATTAAAACGATTTTAATGGAGATACCTAATACATACATAATTCAAGGCGTGAGTGGAAGAATAAGGTAAGTAACATGAAAAAACTTCCCGTTTTTTTGTTTAAATGGAGGCTTTAGGGCCGGAAAAGTTATTTGAAATAGAAAAACTATGGATTGTATGTGTAGATATATTAGCTAGGTTATGAAGTAGATAAGTTACAAGTTTTATTGAAATAATTAGGGAAAAAATTAGTTATTGTCCGTATGTTACGAAATGTTACTTATTTGATTCTTCCACTCACGTCTTCAATTATATTGCACCACTAGATGACGCCCGCAACTCCGTTGCGCCAAAATTAGTTGTCCCTTTATCGGGCGAGAACCGTTCATTTTTGCGGGATGAAAAGTATCCTATGTCCAGACTCAAAGAATATCCATACAGCAAAATCAGTCCAGCGGTTTGAAGAGGTAGCAGGTAGACCTAGACAAACACATTTTCGTATTTTTATTACTAGTATGGATATCATATTATTATCTGTTATCGTATACTTACGAAATATACGACAGAACCCTAGCTACTCACTAATAAAAATAAATAATAAATAAATAAAAATTGATTTATTTCTGAATAGATTTAAAAAAAATGCTTTCAGAACGTTGATACTACTGGTGCCTACCACCTAATATAGCTAAAGATAACTTAGCGTTGTTTGACGCCTGTTTTCTGCAGTGAGGCCCTATTATTTATCCTGATGAGATAATCTATGCAGATTGCCAAAACTTAATTCCCTATTGATTCAATCTAGCAGTCATACCCGTGTTTAAAAGCATCACATTAAACCAGCTTAAAGGCCCGTATTCACTTTGATTAGTAATAAGTGCAGGTGATGAGTGCAGGTAATTAATAATCAGGAGAAAGCAAGACGTGTGGACAGCGACTGATTAGTGCAAGTTCTTTATTTTCTCATAATCACTAATCACTTGCACTAATCAAAGTGAATACAGTCCCTTACATATTAAAAGATGATAGCAATTCCTACCCAAAATCGCTTTAAATATAGACCAAGAGTAGTTTCGTAGAAACCGTACATACATACATTTAATTACACGTAAGTGATGATAGCTGATGTAACATGTTTCCGAGTAATGTGACACGATACATACACAGCTATTTGGGCCATTATGCGAGGTGCTAAAGCTAATGATCTGATATTGATATTATTGAACTAGAATTTTATATGCGTATTTTCGTATTAAATCTGAAAATTGATCTTATACGTAAAGACGGTCTCAGGTGTACGGGAAAACAAAGTATCGGTTCAACGGTTTGGTTTGGTTGGTACGTGAAGAGGTAACGTAACAGGCAGACAGACAGACAGACACACTTTCGCATTTATAATATTAGCACAGCGCGGCAGCGTAATAAATATTAGTATGGATCGAGGATGCACGCGCTGTTTAAACTGTCAGAATCAGACTGGAATCTACCCATGGCCCAAAAGCGGTGAGGTGTCCGGTGTCCGCAGTGTCCGCGGTGTCCGCGGTGTCCGGTCACTGACGACCCTCGACCGGCGCTGATTCATCATAGCACGTGCCAGATTATATCATAATACACATCATATTATACCTTCTTAATACTTAGATCATCTATATTCTATACCAATATTATTGGTATCGACGAAGTCTATCTGTCTCTGAGTGTTAACAATGCGAAAATGTCTTTGTACCTTTTTTTATTGAAATAAGTCCTTCCGAAAGTAAGAAGCAATAATGTATATTTGTCTCTATTTAACTCACAGATAATCGTGCCTAAAATGATGCCGCAAGAGCGAGCAATAGTTTTTTGGCACCCGCACAACAGGAGAGGTCATTACCGGGTACCGCAGTGAAGTTTTAAATAAAATGGGTATGAAGATTTTGAGTCGCGGAAACGGAAAAAAAGGTTTTATTTATTTTAGAAAAAATAATGATTTCGGAGCGATAAACTAATTTCGGGGAGACTTGGCTAGATACACATTTAGGTCAAAATTAAATGAAATCATCTTGTTATACAGATGAAACTCATTAATTGTACAAAATGTTTTAAATCTTGAACTAAGTAAAAAGCCAAACATTAAAAACCAACATTAATTTATAATTCCTCATATTCATAATCCAGAAAAGGCCTCCAAGCTACCACATTACGTAATCTCATCTCTTATCAACGACAACAATTATAACTGATCTTATACAGTCCTTATACAGCTATCAGCTGGACAGCAGTAGCCGTCGTGAAACATTCTGGACGAAAACAACTTAATTGTCCATTTTGGAGTTTAGTGTTGCCAAATATGGAGTAATGTGACGCCCACGCGGTGTTACGAAAAATTAACACTGGCAGCTTTCCTGGTGGGCAACACTACGATTTGATGATTTGTCTTATATTTCTACGAAGAATAAATTAATTATGAAAACTTCTTGCTTTAAAAGTCTTTAAAGCAACTACATTTTATATCAACAAAAATCCTTACGATGATCACAATAATTCACAACCAATTTAATATAAACAAGGACAAAGTAACATTTCCTTTTAGTGTGGCATAATATAACTTCATAGATCCAGTTTGACCTATTAAAAGAGGTTACGTAACCTATTCCTTACAAACAAGGAGCTTATTATCACGCCTACCGATTTGGAAAAACTTTTCTCGCTTTCAAACCATATTTACTCATCTACAAAGTACATTTGCTTGAGAGCATTCCTGTTTGAAAACCAAAGTGATAACTGCTAAGTATTGATTAATTTTCCCCCCTACAAAATAGAGAGGTGTTAAAATTGAATAGATCTTTGTGTGTCATCTGTAGCTCCTAAATGGATAATCCGATTTTGTTGTAGTTTTTGGAGTGATTAAAAGCGATTCTGCAGTGACAATCTTTTCTAGATTTCGTGAAAAATTAAAATCCAGAATCGATTATCCTCTAATAATACTTACCTAACAATTTGTAGCCTACATCAATTTCCAACAATTTCCCACTGATGGTATACTTTATTTTACGAGTATTAATAAAACTAATTCTAATCCTCATTACGTCCCAGGTACCCTAGACCACACAGGCGTGAACCAGGTAACCTAGGATATCCGGCGGCGACTCAAAGCATTGTATGCAGAAAGTGCCCTAGCACGTACTTCCGTGATTTGTGTTTGTTTACGTAATCTCTGTTTTAAATGATCCCTTTCTCTCACCTTTCTTATTATTACCAATCTGTTCTTATCTTTTTTTTTACATAAATTTTGATCTTATTGTAAAACAAGCTATTGCCCGCGGCTTCGCTCGCGTTAAGAAGTATTATTACATACAAACTTTCATCCCCTATTTTAAATCCTTGGGGGTGGATCAAAATCCTTTCTTAGCGGATGCCTACGTCATAACATCTATCTGCATGCCATATTTCAGCTTGATCCGTCCAGTGGTTTGGGCTGTGCGTTGATAGATCACCATGTCAGTCAGTCACCTTTGAGTTTTATATATTTAGAAATCAGCTAAGTGCGAGTAGGACTCGCGCACTAACCCCAATAAAGAGCAAAAATATTTCAAAAATATAGCCCAGCGCGTTAACTTAGTCAGATACAATATGCAAAAGTTTGTAAAGATAATATAATATTATGTACACCTGTAAACGTTTGCATAAAAATATAAGTAATCAGAAATTAAATTAATTATCCAATAAAAATATTTTTTATCAATTAACCAAGTATCTCTATTATCATAAAAAATATTATTATTTATAAGTTAGTTATAAATCATAATAATTATGTCCAGTAAAATCTAGAAAAAATCAACAATATTCTAGTGTGCGCTAGTAAATCAACTAGTAAATAACTAGGCTTTCCACTTTCCGCACCGGTGCGAAGTTGGCGCGAGTGGGCGGGGCGGGGCGGGGGGCGGAGCGGGGCGTTGCCGGCCATCGCCCGCGCCGCTTTCCCGCACCGTTTGAAAATAGAACCTCCATAGTTTTTTTTTTATAATTTTGAGTTGTGCCTTGTGGGCAGCTGTAAAAAAACAGTTATTGTATGGAGGGTCATATAAAGTTAATTTTTATTTAATAAAATATCGTCACGGTAACCTTGTGTGACAAAAGATAAGAGCAAATATCTAGTTTTATAAAATTAAGGGCCGATTTTTCAATTGTCAGATAACTTTTAACTAAAGAATAAATGTGACACGTTGACATTTTTTTCATATAAAATCTGTCAAAACGCCAAATTTATTCCAGAGGTAAAATTTATCTGACGATTGAAAAATCAGCCCTTAATAAAGAATAATTTGAGCACTAAATTAATTTTGTGTCATATAGTAATTATGCACAAATTTTAGAGAATTCTAAATGTTAATAATATTATGTAATATGTTATACTTATTTAATTTAAACGATATCATCAAAGACCTTAGACTTATCAGATATCACATCTGACGTCACGCCAATTATACCAGCAAAAAAAAGAACAGTGGATTTTGCTGTGACTGGCTAGTTTTTTCGTGTCAACTCGACAGCCAATCAAACAGGTGCCTGGCTATGACCTTTAGCCGCACTATTTGTCGATACTCATGACTAATTCATGAATAGTTTATTTCACTTACGCGTATGACTGGATTATTCACCGATTATTTGATTATAGGCTTTATAACGAGTAGATAAAGTTCATTTTGCTGTGACCGCATCTCACAGTTGCATTGTTTCGATAACCAACGATATGCGATAAGGTAGATAAAGCACATTAAATTAATGGCATTTGGATGTAGCTACTAATTGCAGAGATTGTGTGTTATAAGCTGTTATAACAAAGGTAATTGAAAGTTAAAACGAATTTATAAGTTAATTATTAGTTATTATTGCCTTATTACTTAGATAAAACATGATGTTGCTTCCTCAATGACCAATGCAAATAAAAATGTCGCATTTCTGGTAAAATAAATGTATTTTTCGAAAATAAAATATAAATTATGTTTAAAACCTGATAAATGTATCTATTGTCTAATTTTTTATTCGTAGGTTGAGTTAATTATATTAAAGTTCATGTTATAATATCTCAATAATATTATTATGAAGATGTCTATTACTAGACGTGATTCGGATAAGCCCCTATAAGCGCAAAATAGTATCAAATATACACAAGTCACAACTAGTAGAGTTCTACGGCGTTCGTAGAGCTACGAAATTGTAAAAGATAATAATTAATATGAAAATAATTGAAATCTATGAAAATAAATCCATACTAATATCAAAGTTTATTGTACTGTCTTTTTGTTTCATAGCTGCATTTATTTATTTATTTCATTCATTTCATTCTATACAAATAGACGCTTAAGGTGACGCCTTGATAATTTGGCTGCAGCGACGTCCATTTTCTGCTAAGAAATTAAAGTTCACTGTTAGTATTCATCATGTCTTTGTCTTTGAATTACCCATAGCATAACATGATTGGTCAACTTTTATAACACAGAATAATCAATCAAAAAGACCTCTGTAAAAAAAGGGATTCCTATTTTGTCAACAGAGGAGAGTGATATAAGCTTCCAAAATTTGTACATAAATTGGTTCTAGTATACACTTTAATTTGTCCATAGCTTATATGAAATGTATTTATGGTTTTTAAATTACGTGACAAAAACCATTTTGTCGCTACGCCCTTTCCATTTTTTGCTGTTCCATTGCTTGTTTTCTATGAGAGGCCGGGCCAGCCTCGCATAGAAAACAAGCAATCTAAAACACATCCAACACGGTTTTTTACTTTAACATGGCGTCACCTTAAACCGCAAATAATATTCGTGTTTAATTATTAGTATCAATTTTATACGTGTTTGAGCATTTTGAGAAAAGTTACGCAAGTATGTACTTCAGTTAAAAGTTAGTTAAACGGTTACGGTTTTTTGACAGGAGTTCACGTGATTGCTTTGATTGGCTATCTTCAAACTGTTAAGCCGCCTAATAACACTGTTAAAAAGAAAGAACGCCTTAAATAACCTTAGAAACTGGTAATAATATAATAAACATCTCATCTCTACATCTAGCTTTATTACATCGCTGCGCAGTGCGCACACACAAAAACGTGGAGTGCAGTATCGATAGATTATATTTTTTGCGCGAGTGTATCGCGCCGGCCGCGTACAGGTCCGACCACATTGTGCACGTCAATTACTGCTAATGATGGACGCGCTGCCCGCTGGCTAATTGGCGTTAGTGGTTAGTGGTTTACTAAAATCTATAAAGGCCTAACCACTAGAATTTGATAATATTAATAGTGAAATCTGTAAAATTCTCCTGTATGCCAATACATTAATGTGAATGTGTGTCTGTCGGTTAGCTCTCCTTGCTTAAACCGCTGAAAATATTTACTTGAGGCCTGAGGAAGGACTTAATTTACGGTTCCCGCGCAACTAACAAACTACGCAACCGAGTTACGGGCAACATCCGTAGTTTCCGTACTAATAAGACGTAATAACATTATAAATGCGAAAGTGTGCCTGTCTATCTGTTACCTCTTCACGCCCAAACCACTGAACCGCTTTTGCTGTTTGTTATAATAATATAAAGCTCCCATCACCGGTCTCGTTGACGGTGGCCGTTTTCATTGAAACCAGGCCAGCTACACAGGAGTAATTTTATAGTGCCCAAGAGTGTGCGCAGTACACAAGAGCACTCTCTATTCTTTTACTCTCATAACCCAGTAGGTCGGCAGACCGACACGACCGGCGAGAGATCAGGCGCAGGACCGACTTTTTACATGCCCATTCGACGCATGGATCATCTTACTTGTCAGACAATCAGGTGATCAGCCTGCATTGTGCTAACCAAACTTGGAGATAAATGTTTCCAACGCGGGAATCGAACCCACGACCCCCGAGTCAAGAGCCGCGCTCTATACCACTAGACCACGGAGGAGTAAATTTGTTATGGAGATACTTTAAGTCCCGGGAAAGGACATATGATACTTTTTATCCCGGAAAATGTACGGTTCCCGCGCGATAAACGAATTTCAACATGTACTAAAATGTAAATTAATATAAGTACAATAGCCCAGGTATCTGACCTAGAGGAATGCGTAGGGTATGCGATCACAGTGATTAGTGCAGACTGCAGACCGTCCGCAACACGAGGAGTCAGATTAGACCGCATACCCGTTGCCACGATGACGGGGCTATGTACACTCACACGAAATACACACCTACAAGTATTAATTATTTTTATTAATCCTTGTAGGCGTGTATATTCGATCATGTTATGAGTTTGTGTGACACTGTTATACAGAATGGCACCAGTGATAATTCAAAATGTCACTTCCAGGATATCTTCGAAAGCCAGCTTGGGTGCGAAATTACAGCTGTCTCCCAAGTGTTGCTATAATAATATGACAGCGTTATTGCTAACTGCGTCTACGCCTAACATCCTTGTAGCCTTGTAAGTTTACAAACTATTTGAAGTGACTTGATAAGCGAAATATCTATACAAATTTCAACTAAATCGATTCAGCGGTTTGGGCATGAGCAGGTAGGTAACAGACGTCAGGCAGACAGACAGACAGACACACTTCGCATTTATAATATTATTAGCATAGATTATACTTTTAATTAAAGCCAAGTCTCGCGATGAGTGAGAAAATCGGATCGTTATTGGAATCTCGCGATCAGACGAACACCCGTTGTCCTTTCCAGTATTTTAAAGACTTTCTCTGTAAGTTTAACGCGGGCTATGCCTTCGGGAGCTACCAATACTGTCACCGACTGTACCAATAACAATTGCGCAATAATTGCGCGGACGTCTCTATCTAACGCGCAAATTTACTGCGCGCGATACCGCCGCGCACCGCCGCGCGCGCAGTAAATTGCCCATCTTATCGGCGTATCTGCGCTTTGAGGCCACCGCCGAATATCAGGTGCTAGGATTCTAAGGGGCCGACGCCTCGCGCGTTAGAGGCCGGCCTATCGCCTGATAAGCCAGGAATTGACAGATTATAATCGTGTCTATTGTGTATGGTATGCGGCTTATCCGTGGTGGTTAATGTGTAAATAATTGTCTTAAATTAAAACGAGACGAATATTTGCATATTATAAAATTTCTATACAATGCGAATGCTATTCAATTTAAGCTACTCTATCTCGGAAAATTGCGAAATTCCAGCGAGGTTTCCGTAGGCGAGTACTAATTTAGCGAGCATCATTTCTACTTCTTAGTAATGTCTCGATTTTGAGTTACATAATATTATAATAACGAGCTTATGTCATCTTTTGGCCCTTCTTCATATCTTGCTTGTCTGGCTAGACCGCACTAAAATGGAACTAGAACTAGTCTGAAAGAACCGCCGTATGTCCTAGTAATATCCACACAGGATCAAGAGGATACACCAAGGGCTAGATAGATGAAAAACCTATCTCCCAAACCTCAAGAGCGCGATAGAGACAACTACAGCTTGAAGTGAAAATCTGAACAAAAAATCAACGATTCGTTGTCCCCTGATTTCTTCTCCAAAACTTAACCGATTTAAGTACTTTTTTCATTAAAGATAAAAAAAAGGCTTGAACTGTGTTCCTATGGTTTTTTTTTGTATAATCCAGCTAAATTTGTTTTCTGGATGTTTGAACACAGCGGAGCATCTGGCTATTTTTTGGTTTTTGAACGTTCATATCTTTTTTAATAATTAAATTATGAAAAGAAAGAACACATAGGGACATGCTAATAGTGGCCATAGATATTCAGGAAAAAAATATAACTCTACCGGCATTATCCAGGGAGGAAACAGTGGACAACGTTTATATGGGAAAACGGCCCTAGTGAACGCTCTTAAAGCAGTATTAACGTAAGACCAACACCAGAATCGGCAATGCCGCCACCTGATGATGAATTTTTCGAAACCGGTCGTGTATATTATAATTCTGTAATAAATCTATTAAAATAAAGTGGAATAAGTGCAAGGAAAGTGTATAATTATTTAATCGGCAATGCCGCATCATAGCCATGCATCGCTAGTCGCTACGACTTACCTCAAGTTTCACGTTTTTAAGTACTTAATTTATATTCAAGAGGACTGGACGGCATGATCTATGTGTGTCATCACCGCTGGCAAAAACTCAATAGTTACCATCGCAAGATGGCGGATTTCGGCGCCTTTCATGTACGTGACTGTAATTCTGGGCTAGTGGTGGGCCCTGCGAGGTATCGATATCGATAAGAATAGGAATAATTTAAATTCATCTTTACACAACGCTTGATATAAAACTAAAAATAGGACGAAAATTATAAAAAATATATGGTAATTGACTATCATGTTAAAAGTACAAGTGTAATTAATAATATATCCCAATAGCGGTAAAATGTTTTTTTTAAATATACTTAGTAAAAATCTTGACATACGTATCTTATCTTCAATACAGCTTAGATTGATTTTATGCAGAATTTCGAAAATCATAAGTTGCTTGATGGCATATAGAAAAACCAATTAAATGAATACAGTTGTGAAAGTGTACCTACACATTACCAAATGAAACCGTTATGTGAAACTGCAAATTAGGAACATTAAATACTGTCCCAAACTCGGTCACATCATTCGCTCGCTGGTACTCGTTCAGCCATACATCGCACGGTCTGCCGAGTGAGATCGAATCAGGGACGCTCAAAATACTCCATCATTATCTTACAAATTGGACAGGAATTTGAAATACACGTGTCAATTTTACTGGGCTATAACATAATAATATTATGTGTTCTACATTTTGCGTGTTTGCATGTTGTTTTAATTTGCAATCATGATCCCTGCAGAACTTCAATCTTCAGTTAACTTCATCTTAACTTCAACCTCACTTTATGTATTTTACGTAAAGTAGATTTAGTTAAATGTTACACTCATAACTTTTAGAAAAGAAATTTTTATCGACATCGATACAAAATTATCGACGTGAGCACATCACTAGCTTGGCCGCAGGCGCGGGTCGTAACTCTCAGCGCGCGACTTTCCCTCACCTGATTGGGAATTTCGGTTATATTTGTTAATGTAATAATTATAATTAAATTAACACGTCCGGTGGTCTTGACTATGGCGTCAAAATGTAATAAGGTGTGTTCAATTAGGTTTAAGTAATTTCGTCGTCAAGTCAGCATTGTAAAAAAATATACCCAATTGAGCCTTGCATATGAAAACTTTTTAAAGGGCGTGGTAGGCGACATGTTAAACCTTAAAAAATATCAACAACCCTTCATTGAACCTCCTCGAATTCGATAAAACTTGAGAGGTCATTGTAAGTTCCCTAAAAACGAAAACCGAAAAAGCTTGAAGTAAAAAAACTACTTTTCAAATAATATTTTAAGGTAACTAATGAAATGACATATATCTGATAAACATTAATTTACAAACATAGCACAGTTTATAAAATAGTTACTACGTAAGTCGTAACACCACAACACAATATAGTCCAAAGCCTAAAGGAACCTAACCAACCTTATTTTACCTTACAAAAAGATATCAAACTTAAATATAAAGAATCAAGAATAAAATTAATCTATAATATCCCTTCTGAGTTCTAAGCCACAATCACTTATCAACACCTTTTTTTCTCGTCCGAGGTGCGATCAAACACTGTTATTACCGCTCACCTGTCCGTCTGTCCGTAACTACGTACCTCCGAAACGCAATAGGAATGTTTGTTTAAAACTATTAAGTTGTACGCGTGTGGTGCATGGGAGGAGATAGAAGCGATTTCAAGAAAAGCTCTGTGTACACCGAAACGAGACACAACACGACGATACGTCGCGTGTGTTAGTAATGTAAAATTAAAATACTAGGTAAGCGCGAGCGCAGTCACGCTATTTAATATTAAAATTTTGTAGTTGTACATCACCGCGTCATTAGTCCTTAAAGGCTTTTAGTATTTCCAACAAGGACTTAGAGTCCTTCTATGGATCTATACCAACCCTATTTCCGAAGAAATAGGGTTGGTATAGAGGAGCACCTTTGTAGCAGAACTTAGAAAATTGATTGCAAGAGAAGTAATTCTGATTATACTGTCAAAAGTTTTGTCATTAGTACTTAACAATCTCCCGGAAAAATTGAACTGTATTATTTTTTGTAAGGTTATTGTAAAAAATAGCGAGCCACTGAACTTAATAAAAAATTATATGTGCGTCAATTTGTCGTTTGAACTTTAGTCAGGTTATAATTTTTTTTAGTCTCGAATTATGTAGCTAGTCTCTCATCACTTGGACCGCGTGGGCAATTGTGTAGGATGACAAATAAGAAAGTATGATGGGTGCTCCTCCCTGCCCACCGCACCCGCCATTACCGTAATTGATTCCAGCGATCCGATCATTTGTAATATCATCCGGTGATCGCCCGGATATTTGGGAGAACTTGGTCCCACCAAAAACATAAATGTAAATGGAGAGCCAAGTTCCATACAAACATTATTCTTGTCTATGGTTTTCGCCGTAAAAAGGATGGAGATCTAAATAAGTGCCAAGTTTCATGGAAAATCGAAATATATGTATGTATAGGAACCAAATAATATTATGAACAAATAATAGAGTCTATTTCTTTGCTTTATTGAATATCTATAACAATTGATGTTATTTAAATAATGTGAGATCTTAAACTAGATTAGATTTGACTTGGCCAGTTTTCATTACATCAGTCATTTCATAAAGTTATCAAACATTTTAATTCTGATGAAAACTAGCCAATTCAAATCTAATCTAATTCAAATTTGAATTTGAATTTGAATCTAGTTTAAGATCTCACATTATTTAAATAACATCAATTGTTATAGATATTCAATAAAGCAAAGAAATAGACTCTATTATTTATGTTAGAGGCGATACTGGTGAGTGGTGACACAGGACAATATGCAGTGGTGGTAATGTGTGGTTAGCCACTGCCCGTTAAAAAAGCTTAAAAGAAACAACCCGAATCATACAAAATCTATGCGAAGGGTAAAAGACAAGATCATCCCAGATGAAGCAACATCTTATTCTACCTCAGCCGCCTGAAATTATTACAATGACAGGCACTACCATACTTCGATGGTAATTTAGCATATAAAATTGTCCAGGGCGTGGAATTCCGCGGGAACAAATACGGGAAACGCGCAATTAGCCGGCGCGACAGCTGACGGGCGACAGGGAATTTATACGGATAGATTTTTTTTAATTCTCCTCCTTCTTCTTTAAATAGGTGTCCGTTAATTTTTGCTATAGTGTGTTCAAATTTCAAAATTTTGATTTGATCTTCTACTTTTATAGAGTTTTAAGAGGAGTTCTTTATTACGCCGTTTGAAAAGGTTTCAATGAGTTTAATTCCAAATTTTATATGTACAAATCAAATGGACCAACTAGGCTTTTACTTTTTTTGTCTAACTATTAAGTAATAAAAGTAAGAGGTCGAGAGACTTTTACAGTTAAATTATTTTTATAAGGTCATGACAGTTTTGATGAAGGTAAAAATATTAGAAACCATACAATACATAACTTTACGTATACTTAGGTACAATCTACTGTTAGACCTAGCATTCTGCGAATTTTCAGCGTACCAAGCTCCTAACTTTATAAGGACAAAATCGCTGGTGATAAAAAACTGGACCTAAACAATACGTCACTGTCATTGTGATGTGATGGTGATGAGTGTGATAGGCTCTGTGACAGCTGTGACAGTTAAGTCTTAAGGCTCCACTTCACGATGGCCCATGATGGATGACTATGATTCCAGAGTGTCTATAGACTCTATATACTCTACACTCCATAGCAGGGGTCACCAATTAGTTTCGCTCGGGTTCCGTTTTAAGAAATAAAATGACCTTCGCGGTCCACACATAAAGAATTAAACAAATGTAATTACGGAAATTACGAAGGTATTTGTATTCATGAGAAAAGTGTCAATTTTTGTCGCTACATGTTCATCAGTATGTCGAGTCGAGACCGAAATTAATTTTAACGAAGTTCATCTTCGAATATGTCCGCAAACAATGGGTCGCGCGGCGGTACGGATGCAGACCGCGGTCCGCCATTTGGTGACCCCTGCTCTATACTCTATAGTATACACTGTACACAATCGTGACAAATCTTGGGCGGTCTTCCCATGCCATACTTTACACCGTGACATAAATACAATTACAAATGTTTAGAGATCCATACTAATATTATAAATGGGAAAGAGTGTCTGTCTGTTTGTTACCTCTTCACGCGTAAACCACTGAACCGATTTTTCTGAAATTCGGCATGGATATACTTTAAGTTCCGGGAAAGGACATAGTATACTTTTTCCCCTGGAAAATGTACGATTCCCGCGCGATATACGAATTTCGACGCAACAGATTTGCGGGCGTCCGCGTCATCTAGTAATTACATAATGTGCAGACTGTAGAGATCTAAGTCAACAGTCCATGCAGACTGATTTTCAATTATGGTTATCGATCATGGACCAATTTGCGCGATATGGAGATAGGCATATAGATGGACAAATGTCTCGTTTCACGTTTACAATCGCTAGTATTCGCCCATTATGGGTAAACGTGAAGAGGAGCCTTTATGTTGAAGCATTCACTATTTGACGAGAAAATGAAGGTCTTTATGTGTGCGGAAAAACACTCAACACTTTACAATGTCTTCATTGAACGTATGTGTTAAACGGCGATTAATTTTAAACCAAGTTAAAGTTAACTAAGTTTATATTTCATAAAGCTGCTGCTGAAGCTTTTTCCTTTGAGAATATACTTGAAACATTTGAATAGCATGTAGAACATATTACATATTAAGCGATAGGGCCTTATTTTGGTAATAATTATGATCTTTTGGTTTGTAGAGATATCTATGTAAGTAACAAATACACAAAATATCTGTTAATAATTTTTGTCCAAGCAAAGATCCATTTTATTTTATCAAACCCTTTGTGTACAGTCGAAGAAATTGATTCATATGCACTTGACGGACCTACGTCAATTGGTCGGACTATCTCAATTCAATGTTAGTTGTGATCAGTCGGACAGGTTTGACATAACGCGAACAAATTACGCAGGTCCGCGTCCGCCATCTACCTATCAACTTCTCTCTACAACTTCTATTACAAGCTATTATAATTTAATCATAATTAAAACTGTAACAAGGGGTAAGTAGACACCTTTTTTTTTTTTTTTTTTTGATGCGCAGGGGAAACCCTTTATGGGTGCCCCGGGTTGGGGATGTGCCTCAGTTAAGCTGAAGCACCCCGGGGGTATGTGGGACTCCCGACTTCGGTTTACCCACTAAAACCACCTGCGGTTTGCCTTCAGCCGTATACGAAGGGATATCCTGGATCTGTCTAACACAGGACTCCCTCCACGACCGGCCGGTCTACCTCACAAGGGACCGGACTTCCACCAAGTTAGGGAACGCTTAGGCAAACTAAAGCGTTCCCCTCGGCGCCGGGACTAGCTAAGCCGGGCAGGTTCCCATCCTGACCCGGAGCCCCGTGGGACGGAAGTTATTGGAGGTTCGCATAGCGACGCCTTCGCACTCCCGTCCTACGCCGGCGGAGTGGAACGGAGGATGGATCATCCTCTCTGTTCCGCTCCGCGGGGTAAGTAGACACCTGCCGTAATCTAGATGTTATCTAGAATGTTCTATCGGCCTCATTAATCAGCTCAGATTCAATCAGCCTGTCATAATGGCGACTATTACCCGCGCAATTAACTTTGGCTTATCGACATAATTCATTTAATATTTTGCATTTCAAACCTTTAGACTTTAGAGAGTAGTCTCTTTCTAGTTAAGACTTTCTCTGTTAGTAAGACAAAGCCAAAAGCTGTCAATCGCTAGTAATGAGAATCGAAAACAAAACATTGTCCAACATTGACAATCCGGCAAGTGCTGGCAGAAGTTAATACAGCAGCAGGTGCTGGCAAAATCTTTGCCGCGCGGTACAAAGAGACGGTAATTATCTCTCCTACGCCGCACCAGTAGTATGACAGCTGTCTACTCTCCCAGCAGGTCTACACTTCCTTTTCCACGAGTAGAGCCCAAGGAGAGTAGAGGCAGAGGTGGTGGGATTACGGTCGTGTATCACGCGTTTCCCGTAGTCCAGGAGCAGGAGTAGGAGTACAGCATTGGAGTTTTAGTGGGCAGTCCCGGGCGTGTCTTCCGTCCGCCCCGGGGAGTCCCACAACTCCCACATACCTCGGTGTCCTCCCAAGGACCCGGGGATGCGTAAACGCATTCCCCCAACCCAAAAAGGTCTACTCTTCCTCCATCTTACGAATTTTCAATCAAGTCACACGTGAGTCGTGACATCCTGACGCGAGTTTAACATTTTAACTACCCTCATTAAAGTGCGGAGCACCACTAAATATAATTTTACTCCAAAAAGTAATACTGTAATTTTTTTCTAGCTTTCTAGTGTCCAGAGTTGATAACATAAAGACAATAATATACTTAAATTAAATCTGTAATTATACCTTAATACTTACTATTCAACATTAAAATCTGTTAAAATAGATTCAGCAACATTTTAGCTCGTGATACTTTGTATATTAGGTTGGACCTTTCTATCAGACCAGTGTACGTAACAGTGCGTTACGTACACGCGAGTATGAAATTGTGCGCACGCAAAAACTGCAATGAATTACGCATAACGCGACTGGACGCCCGCTGACTTGCGTTGTCCGTCCTTATTCTGGAGACGAGAGATGTGGAAGCGATAATGTAACGATGTAATACAATAAAATAAACTAGGCTAATCGAAAAACAGATGCGAAGGCGTTCAATGGAGGTAAACGATGTCGAGTCACACCAGTGTAAGAAAATTAACAAAAGATTTTTTAGCTTCTAAAAATTTGAATATAAACAAATGATAAAACTTTTGCAGCTAAAAAATTATGTTTCCAAAATACTAAGCGCTTCATGCACTTACGCCTAGCTGAGCAAAAAAAAATAAACATTTTTAACTGTAACAAACGCATGCATTTATTGGGATCAGCAGCTGTATCAAAAGATTTTATTACTCACAATTACATTGGCAGAAACTACGCCTGTATAAGATGTTGCTATCCTGCCAACTCTATAAATTATGTAGAGATCCCAAAAGTGTGTAAAAATCGCCTCTTGTGCTGGAAGCCCTCAAAAAGCTTTGATAGGAGTAATCGTCTTTTTGCTGGAAGCCCTGAAAATCTTTAATAGAAGCCCTCTAATGCCTTGTAACACCACCACTTCTAGATTCCAGAATAAGGCTCCCCTACTCGGTGGTCCGCGCAAGAACTGGCGCTGTGGAAATGAGCGTTGTTACACGTATAATGCGCATCATTAGTAACGGCTATCTACTCGGCAGGTTCAAAACAAACGTCAGGCTTGTCTGTCAAACTGCTGGACCCCTACTCTAGTATTTTAATGCGGCAGCAGCTTCGTTTCACGTTCAAAGACCGACTTAGGTCTTTTGATACTCGGTGACTTTTTGAAGTAATATTAAGTAAGGTGTCATTTTATAGTCAACGGGTGCATACAAAGTTGATACACTCACACTCCCATGTCACATTGTCACCCAAGCGCCATAATATGATCATTTGGTTCGTTTAGAGATCTTTATTATTCAAAAAATTACACTCTCACTAATTACATGGTTTGCTCTAGATATGAACTAATAACTAGGCTTACGGCATTATGGCTAGCAGTCTTCTAAAGGTCTAAAATGAATCAGCAAGCCATTTGCCTGCCGTGTCAGCTAAACTGCTGAAAGGCGTGTAATCCACACCCGGCTCTAATTGTGGCCACAATGGCTGAACTGTGACGACACTTAATTGTGTGACATTGTTTACAAGATGGCGGACTAAATCTTGTAGATTATTTGACTATAGTTTGCAGAAGATTTTGATATACAAATTTCATACAATTTTCTGTCAAAATTTTCATAAAAATAAAATCATTTTACTCTGAAGAGTTGGTGGAAAAATGACAGCTTGAAAACTCGGTGTTTAAATATTAAAATGCCTACGAATCGTCCCTGGTACCTAGTCAGTAGTCACAATAAGTGAGGGAACTCTCTCGAATTTAATTTTTGGAACATGGCAGTTACATGGCATCATATTTAGTATGTTTAATAGCCTTAAAGGCTTATTATAACTTACTTTCAATATCTAAAAAATGTGTGCTCGCTTACCTGAAACAAAATAAGAAAAGTGTTAACCAAATACCCAGTTAATAACACAATTACCCAGAATTATTATACCTCTATTATAATAAGGTTATTTTATTTATAGCAATTAGCAGTTGATCAAATATAAATACACTTTAAAAATGTTCATCAGTTATTATAAATCCTTTACCAATACAAGATTAATATAATGAAATTAGCATGGGAATTAGTACGAAAATTTCACCGCCATAGCCTCCGGGCGAGCCTTACGCGATCAATAATCGTACTTTATTAAATATTTACAAATGATAAAGTTTCGGCTAATAATTCATACTCCCCTCCTGCCCCCCTCCCCCTCGGCGACTCGTCCCACCGCGGTAATACCACACAATCAGTGTTCAAGTAAATTGACCCATAAATCAGCCATCCTGTATAATTGAACGCTTAAAATTCAGCACGCTGTATAGTCCGCGTCGAGATAAACCATTGTAACTTGACCTCCAAGTGGGTAGATCCACTGGAGCTCCACAGCTCAAGTTACGCCGGTCGATTTTAGTGTATGCGCTTAAAAATTGAATATCGAAAAAATATTTCGTCGCCAATTTCTTTAACGATTTTTCTTTCGCCGAATAAAAAATGTTTCCCAATTATTTGGTTTCGTTTGACGCGTTTCGTTTCGTCGGGTACGGATATCTTAATTAAAGTTATAAAGCATTTTCGATCACAGCAAAACATCATACAAGAGGTCTGTTTGTTTGAGAAAGTTAAGTTTAAGCCACGTTTAAGCACACAAGCAAAAGCAGAAAGAATTAAAATAATGTCAATTGAGAAGGACTAATATTAAAAATATGTTATAGAATATTAAAAGTGTGTATGTCTGTCAATTTACTTGCTCTTTACGCTTAATTCCTTCAAGGGACATCATACATTTTGCCATAATAATAATGTTCCCCATGTCCCTCTTAAAAATCTATGCGAAAATTCAATTCGGAGACCAAGATTTGTTTTGAAAACAAATCTTTCCTCTTAATCTCGTTCTAAATAACTCCAGACTTAGCAAAGTAAATAATTAGTTAGACACAACCCTATCAATACCCACCCGGGGGCACCCATAAGTCGGGGCACTGCGGGCCCCAGCCGGGGCACCGCGGCCCCAGCCCCGGGGCCCCGGACCACACAGAGTTAATTGTTGTATTTATTTTCATTTGCCAACAATAAGTTAGTTGAGTTATGTAGCTGCTGGAGTTGCGCGCGCCGTTAGAATTGCCATTATACTTACTAATAATATAAATTGTCTGACTGTATGTTACTTCTTCTCGCTAGTATCGGATATTCTCAAATACCACGGTGTAGCCGTTGACACCGAAATTCGTTTATTGCGCGGGAACCGTACACTATTTCGTCCAAACTAATAGAATAAAAATGAAAGTGTCTGTCTGTTACCTCTTCACGCTCGAACCGATAAAAGACATAGGATAATCCCGGAAAATGTGCGGTTCCCACGCGATAAGTTAATTTTGGCGCAACCGTCCATTAGTCTAGTTGGTTATCGATCCCCAACTCTCAATACCTTTTAGCACTGAGCTACAGTACCTATCAAGGACGATGACGCAATATTTAATTGCAATAATTAACAAATATTGTGTGTAGCGGTGTAAAATGTAAGTTGTCTTGTGAGTAACGAGAAACGTAAAATTTCGATTTAATTGCCAAACTCCTGCCGCCGACTGTAAGGTGCGGGGTACACGAGCGGGAAAGAGGTCGCACGATTTCTGTTATCATTGATACTTGTACTATTATCTATTCTGTGTCATTGATTACTTACACGAAGAGAAAAAGTTTAGTAAGCAATGGCTGGGGGATAAAATATTTGATGCGCTGAATAACTTCATTTCACAACCAGTTAACTTGGCGATGGGCAGACGACTAACTCTCGCAGGTGTTATGTTGTCACGTAACACGTATCTCAAGCACTAAACTTGCAACTTTTGATACAAAGAGAAATTACTTCAGAAAAATGAAAAAACAAATACCGAGAACTTTTAAAATACGTAACAAATACTTGAATAAAGCCAATCGCCCGTTATATTGAGTTAAAGTAAAAAAAAATACGGGATCTCTAAGCTTACTAAAGCTACGTCACTTTTTTTAACTGACTTCCAAAAACGAGGAGGTTATACGTTCATCTGTGGACATGTTTTTTTTATGTTTTTAATGTTCAACGATTACTCCGCCGTTTATGAACCGATTTTCAAAATTTTTTTCGCTTACATAGTTGTACACCGAGCCCAACATTTAATTATTGAAACTAACATGTCGTCGCGGTGTCCACTGTCACTTTGTGCAAGAACTTTCCTTCACGCGAGCCGCGATACGAAACTTGTTAACAAATAATAATAATAATTAAATATACGAAATAAAATAATACACTGTGTGATTTTAAGTTCATTACAATAATAATAAACATAATAATATTATGGATATTATGGAATAAGCTATGGAAAGAGCTATGTTGGGAGTTTGGGACTTGGGAGTATGCCTGATGGATAAAATTCCTAATTTAGTCATTCGACAGAGAATCCAACCGACAATTTGAAGAAAGTTGCTGGCAGCGGATGGATGAGGGCTGCCCAAGATCGGGATGGTTGATGCTCATTGGAGGAGGCCTTCAGCAGTGGACGGCAACAGGCTGATGATTATGACATGAAATGTGAGTGAAATAAAGTTAGTACATGAAATAGGCTACTTGACCTAATTTTTTTCTTCATGCTAATCGCTTCTTAATCATTAATTTTCACGAAATAAACTAATATTTTATTATTTTACACAGTAAAAACCCATAAAAATGTTGATTGAAAAATACGCCTTATAAATGGCGCCGAAAACACTGTCCGCCATAGTGTGACATCACACTGTTTGTATTTTAGAGTCTCTTTATTTAACATTTTTTTATGTGCTAAATGTACGAGTCTTAAGGTGCCCAAAAATTATAAAAGAATTAAATAAGAAATTAGAAATCATTTGTAATGTTGAAAACTTTTGGAGAAAAGTTTTGGCCATTTCATTTCCCGTCTACAATAAATGGAGATAATATATAAAACTGGTGTTTTATTTGACTTACTCAAGAAAATATATTTTGCAAATCTTTCTAGGCTTATTCTTATTATTTATGTACAAATAAACTTACACATAACGAGCGCGATAAATAAAAGATATTAAATTACGAACGTGATGACGTCACATCCAAATCGGAAGTACTGCAAAAGCGTTTTAGTCAGTACAAATCATATTTTCATAAAATCATATTTTCAAATCGACTTTATTTATCAATCATAAGCTTTTATTTGATGATAAGGGTGAAATACGGTTTCCTACGCCAAGTTCTACTAGAAATATGCATTTGTTCAATGAAATTGAATATAGGTCAAGTAGCCTATTCTTCTATACTCCGTAGACCTAAAATAAAATCTTACGACTTACGCGAATGCTACAGTTTATCGAGATAAGAACTATTCTAATTATTGTCCTTTTTCAACATTAATAAAATATCTCAAATGAGTCAAATCTCAATAGGTACAAGATTTAATTAAAATCGGTTCAGCAGTTTCATGTTATAAGGGCGTAGCAGCAGAAAGCTAAAGTAGAAATTTCTGGGTGATAAAAATATGTTTCGAAAATCACTCGTTCGTAGGTCCTGTACGTAGTTACGTAAAAGTTTTGGCGCTCAATAAGTTGATTCAAGCTAAATTATGAGATATTCCTCCTTTGAAAAAAGTTAACTACACTAAATAGTTATAAGTATACAATAATAATTAATAATATATTAGCGTTTATTTTAACAAGTAAATAAATATTGTAGGCTGTAAATGACTAGGGATGAAACATTATGCAGCATGCAGATATGACTTAGGTCTTAGACCAAAAAATATGCGCAGGTGCTAGTCAGCTGCTAGTAAGTGTATTCTAATATCTAGGAATACCTGCATAATCTACCTTTTTATTTTGTTTAAGTATAAATTATTTATGAGTGATTTAAAATGCGTGTAATATTGTGTATGGGTATAATAAAATTGTTTAAATTAAAAAGAATTCTTTGGTATTTAATTTTCCATTGAAAGCTTGACCTCATATTTTGAAACGAAGGTGAAAATGTCTGGAAATGAAAAAAAAAAACATTAAAACAGAGCTAGGGGACACCCGGGTTTGAACCGGGGACCTCTCGATCTGCAGTCGAATGCTCTACCACTGAGCTATATCCCCGATAGCTGATGCGACGAAACTTATCATCAATTCCTTTATCGAGTGGTTACGTCGTGACTCATGCAAAGCTTACACAAAATTATTGTGAAGTTTTTTTTAATGTGAAGTTATTCAATTTCATTTAGAGTGGATTTTACTTTAACTATAACTTTAACCATAAACCTACGACAGTATAATATTATAAGTCTATGACTTTAACCATAACAAAATGTGAAATGAACTGTCAAATCCCTAGCAAAAGTCACCACATTTGACGATAGCCTTAACCTTAATTTTATCTACGCTTCTGGTGCAATTCACCCTTAGAGTGGATTGCACCAGAGGCGTAGTTAAAGTTACAAAAAAAAAAGGGATTTGACAGTTAATTTCACATTTGATTATGATAGTTAAGTAATGAATATTATTGATAGCCATATTGTGCAGTTGTGGTCTGTGGACATACTTACTAGCATAATATATTATTGCCGTTATGTACCATAATGTATATTATCATAGGGCAGAAGTATCTAACACCTTTAATATTAATCCTTTACTAATTAATAGCAGCAAATTAGCGACATCACTAGTTAATTGCTTTCGACATTTTTATTAAGTAGTGATGTCCACCATAATATGCAACGATAAAAATAATATCGATAAATTAATGACACCTGTATAAGCTGACATAAGAATGTGTTGAGTTTTGCTAATTATTCATTTTATTATAGTGATGAATCCAGCAAAGATATCGAGTATCGATAAAATTTTGATAAATTATACTCGAAATTAAATTCCAAATATTATGTAGTTCCAAGTCCAGAAAAAATGCAGTTACCATTTTTGTTTTCTTTTTTTAGTTCACCTAATATTATAGTAATGTTTTCGCATGTCGATAAATCATCCCAAAAAGTCGATAATAAGTACAGACGGGCCCTTAAAATCCTGCCAGATCTCGAAGATAATTTGCTTACAATATAATCGGACAGAGATTGTCTCCGCAAAGCGAGCCATAGCTATTATATTCAAATTCGGCCGAGCGGGCAATTTATATGGATTTTATTGACAAGACTACGAGCCGCGAAATTCCTCAAGAAAATAACTCTGCGCCCTTTAATTGACCGTCGTTAGACAATTCTAGATTTTTACGCGCTATTCTAAAGGTAAATTGGTTATGGTCACAGTAGATATATTGTGGTAGTAGTCTGAAAAAAATTGTGCGTTTATTTTGACACTTTTGGTTTTTTTTAATATTATAGATGTACCAGTACTATATTTTCAAAAGGTTAGACGTAATAAAAGTGAAACTTGAAGCATAGAAATAATCTCAAAAACATGCCAATTTTTTACGTTCGCCAAAACCGTACAAAAAGATTGAGATTGGTGCGTACAGCTTCAGCTAGAATAAAATGTAAAGTATTTTAGTATTTTCTTTTAGAGACTTAATGTTTTATAGATTTTCAAGAGACAATTTGAATATTGTAATGCTCAGTAAAAGTGGGGTCAAAAGAAAGTGGACAACGGGCCTCGGGACGTATCACAGAAGTGCATTAATAAGGGGACTTTTATACCACGCGGTATTGAAGATAGGTACGACACGATAAGATATATTATATACGATTTATCGTATCATTTTAGGAGACGATACTTTTTACTCTACAAATGTATAGCTCAGTAAAGCTATTCTAATAATTATAAACAAGGTTACCTTTTTCCATCAAAACTTTTTAAATAATCATTAATTACAGTGCGCTTTTACCAGATAGCGCTAAACGCAAAGTTATGTACATATTGTATAAAACATGTTTTAAGGAAACTGCAGAAGCAGCTGCTATTTCTACCTGTTGTATCTGTATAAAGCATTCTTTTGGTACATTGTAAAGCCTAAAAGGCTTGTCAAATTTGAGCTTGAGAAATATCTTCGTCTTGGTTGGGAGAGTATCACTAGGCAAATCATTGTATACTTAGACAGAGAAACTTGCTTATTGTACCTAAATGCCTATATACTACCACTATATCATGCTTAAATATAAAACAAACCAGATAATCGTAGCAGTAAGTATGTGTATTTTTACGGTTTTATTATATTATGTAGAATCAATACGATACTTATCTGAAACGATCGTGGCGTGTAAACAGTAGTCGGTCATGTCTCGATGGTCGGATAAGATGGCAATCGTTTTCGGATATTGCTCGCTATAATGATATGCGTCGGTTTTGCTCGTTTTGCGCGGCCGGACAAAGCGCGCCCATACATTGTTAGTACCGCGGCTTCGTCTGCGAAATTATTGCTTCATTATTATCATAAGTAGGAGGTAACTTAGCATAATTCTGGCTAATAAATAAAGTGTAATCGAGTACCCCAGGGCTCGATTCGTTTGGACACGAAAGTCGCAGCAGTAAATTAAAAGTGGGAGGAGAACACTCATCTCTTTAAACATAAAACATTAATTGAGTTCTACTATTGATTCGTCGATTTAACGGTTTTATTAATCGTGAAGACAGCTTTATTTGAAAACGGTTTCCCGGTTTCTGAGTTGATTCAATTGCGCGTTCCATTGGCAAACGTCAAACGCGTACCAATCACAAACGCCACGGAATAGATAAACTACTGTTATTTACTTCAGGAATCAGTTATTATTGTTTTAGAAGAATAATAATTCGAACAATTTTGAATAATTGAATATTATGCTAATTTCTGCATGAAAGCATCTAGTTAGATTATAATTTTTTATACAATCATAACTCATGATGAATCCTTTCGTTAAAATGTTCTACTTAAACTACGTTTAAAGAGGAAAACACTTTTTTGTTTGCATTGAATAGAATCCAAAAGTTCTAAATCGATTTCGATGACATTTGGATAGATATAAAACATACTACAGGAAATCTTCTTTTTTGCGGGAAATGTACGATTTTTACAGAATACTTACTATGTTTACGCGGGTGGAGCCACGGGCAACATCTAGTTACATAATAATATTAGCTTTTTAGCTTAATACCGCCTTATAAAGTCCAATAAAGTTCATAAAAGTGGTTATAAATAATTCCGTGAATAACTGGGCGAGTTGTGTCCGTGTAAAGTGAGGGGCGGCATGGCGGCCGGCCGGGGGCGCGCACGCGCACCGATTTACGCGCATCACTATGCCACGCTAGGGACGACCACGCGTCGATGTGATTACAATGCGACGAATAAAGTACATTTTAGGCACTTTGTGAAGTGTGATATAATGTAAAAAAAGTTAATCAGACTTGTCCAATAAACCACAAATATTATAAATACCTATAACATTTGATGGAAAATCTGTTAATTATTATTTATTATTTAAATTATTCACACACAGATTTGATACTTACGTCAGTCCAAAGCGGTCATAATAAAATAAATTCATTTTAATCTTGTCCGTTTAGTGGGCCTAAATCTGACAATGTTTTGTCCAGCTTTAGTTATGTCCAGACTAGCTGGCAAATTACACGCAACATAATATTATTTAAGTGATAATATCAATATGTATTTAAAATACCTTTATTAAATACAACAAAATATAACACGATAACGACTTCGACTTAGATTTATCGATATCGATACAACACGGGACATCACTAGACGCCTGTAGCGAGCACGCGCTGATTCGCTAAACCCACCGTGACCCGCGCTAACCGAATTAGCTGCGGGTCGCGGGTAGATTAGGTAGCGGGAGTAGGTGGTAGGTAGGTAGGTAGGTAGATAGGTAGGTAGGTAGGTAGGTCTGGGACTCGGGGTATGTAGTAGAAGTATACAAATTACAAAGTGAAAAAAATTTTAGTGATAAATGATAATACTTTCGGGTATGTAATGTGTACGGGTCCCATGTATAGATTTCGCTGTAAAAGTAGCAGCACTGTAAGCGTAACTTTTTTACTTTCTTTTCTACTATCTGCCTCAAACTTAAGTACTATGCTAACCCACGTATGTACTTACTATCAAAGAAGTTGATTCCTAGGCAGATGGGGGACCTACGGTAGTTTGGTCGTTTAGTCAAACCCAGCCGACATACAGAATAATTATTGTCATGATCCGGCCAAATGACGTTGGTATGTCAACTGCCTACGAATCAATTTCCTCGAAGGTACTTAATTTTGAAACCGAGATAAATTATATTTAGCACCAGTATCACTAAGGAATTATCATTATCCTGGATGAGTCAATTTTCAGTTACTAATTTGCTAATTTTCCGGTCAGTTATCACTATAGGCACAGTGTAAATAATATACAGTAAACGAACAGACGGCCTAGACAAGCGGCAAGCGCTTATCGTAAACGCTAACGCCACAAAATGTATGGGATTTGACATTAGTATTCGTTTGCGAAGCGATGACGTAATATGTCAAATCGCATACATTTTGTGGCGTTAGCGTTTACGATAATCGCTTGCCATCTACTAGGGCTGATACTAGACCGCCAAAATCAGATACTATTACACAGGCATATTTAAAAAGAAGCAGGTCTTAATATTTCATATAATGTGTCGAATAAAAGTTAGTCTTAGGACTTCTGCACGGCGTTTCTTTAATAACTTGTCAAAAGCGTTAATTCTTTCTTTCTTATAATAATAAGATAGTAAAGTCTTGAGGACGTAATTTTTTAATTTTTAACAAATTTTTATTAATTATTGCTGTCCAACCTCCAATTATAGTCAATGAAACATTATAACAATAATTTGTTTTATGTCAGATGTAGTAAATTCATAGTTTTATAATTCTAAGTAATTCAGCAGTTACATTCTGCTGAAATGTCAATTAGTCGAATAGTAGGTATAATATATTTCTGTGGCTTACTCCATAGTCATTTTAAACAATAATTACTGTAGAATTCACTAAATAAATTTTGAACCTATAGAATAAAGTAGACGCACGCGTCAAACTAGTTTTTTTGATGCACAAAGATATTGATAGATGGTAGAGTTACACTACTGTATATTCAGATTATGCTATAGGGAAGACGAATACACAAAATTGCCAGGCGCAAAACTGATAACACGGACAAGACGTAATTAATTACTCATGTATTACATAGTTAAACACGAAGCTAATAAATAAAATACGTATCACATGGTAATGGCGGAGTACTATTATATATTCTGTGGTAATGGTCAAGAGATAAAGGGAGTATAATAACCTATAATGCATACATTTTTATTACATTATACAGTATTATAACACTTGCAGTTGGTGTTTTTACTTACATGGGGAAATGCTTTACGCATCCCCGACGATTTGGGGATATCGGGCTATCGGCCAAGGTATGTGAGATCCACTAAAAAGTAAAACCCCATGACGTTTGCAGAGCTGCGGGTACAAATTAAGGTGACGCCTTGATAATTTGGCTGTAGCGATGTCCATTTTTCTCAGCAATGACTAAAGCTAAGAAATTAAAGTTCATTCATCATGTCTTTGCCTTTGAATTACCCATAGCATAACACGATTGGTCAACTTTTATAACACAAAATAATCAATCAAAAAGACCTCTGTAAAAAAAGGGATTCCTATTTTGCCAACAGAGGAGAGTGATATAAGCTTCCAAAATTTGTACATAAATTGGTTCTAGTATATACTTTAATTTGCCCATAGCTTATATGAAAATGTATTTATGGTTTTTAAATTACGCGACAAAAACCATTTTGTCGCTACGCCCTTTCTATTTTTTGTTGTTCCATTGCTTGTTTTCTATGAGAGGCCTGGCCAGCCTCGCATAGAAAACAAGCAATCTAAAACACATCCAACACGGTTTTTTACTTTAACATGGCGTCACCTTAAGTACGATATAACCTACCGCGCAATTATTGTCCAGCCACAGGTTATGCTCACAATATGGGAAAGCAATTTTTGCACAAATTTTTAAAAAAGTACTAAGTTAGGTTTCTCTGGCATAAAAATACAGCCTCTTGTCTTGCTACTCTTCAGAGTAAATAATGCAACTACTAGAAGTACTAAGGTTTTATTTGGCAAAAATATATTTTTAAAAGAATCATAACATTAGGACTCAAAAGGTTACCGACCGCTATAGAGATATTATGAACAATAAAATCTTAATTTATAACAGTCTGCATAGAAAACGGCAGCCTCGATCCTATCAATAGTCAATGATTATAATTACAACTGGTGGGGCGAAGCGCCGGGGTACTAATTATATCAGGGCTTCGCCCCGGGCGCTCCGCACGACGCGACTGTATCAATTAGTAATTACAGACAGATGCACTTAATATTTATTTACTTTATAGGTTTATAGTTAAGTCCACCACCATATAGTTAAGTCCAAGTAAACCACTATGATACATTCCTATTCTTGAATAGGAATGTATCATAGTGGTTGGGCCTTTAGCCAAGATGGGATTTGACATAAGGCATTGCAACCAGTTACATATTATATAATAGTTAAAAGGCACCTTAACCAAGGCCCGATATTTGAAACAAAATTCTGAGCATGATCCATTTTACCTTCCATTTCCTAATAATAATAATCTCTAACTGCCACACTCACATACTACGAAACTTAATTGCTTAATTGTAATAAAATTAAGATTTTGACATAAGACCATACATTATCAGCCAAACGTTTCATTAAATTAAAGTTTAATCATCATTAAATGACTCCGAGTGCGGTCTTAAGACTGATTTGACTTACTCTGATAGGCGGTTAAGAAAATCTTTGCGAACAACCATCGAAGTTAATAAAGTAGAGAATTGTCACTCTCAAACATGCTACTGAAATATGGGTCCAGTTACTGACATTAACAGTGGGTTGCACGGTGCACCAACTTACTTCAACTTTAACCATAAACAAAAAGTCAAATGAACTGTCAAATCCCTAGAAAAAGTCCATTATGGACGCCATATTTGACGATAACCTTAACTTTAACTACGCCTCTGGTGCAACCCAGCCTAAGCAGTTAGGTAAACGTAAATTGTATTACCGACTAGAGTTAAAACCAACTGAAACTACGATAGTTCCACGAAATATCCTAGGTGAGGTTGGATTTCGTCGAACCACTTCTTTGATTCTGTAACTCTTCTATGGTATTTATTGTTCGTAGCTAACTTTCCCTGGTAAAATATCAGTAAGCCCCAACAACGCATTTACATTTGTATGATCATTGCACAGATCTGCAGATAACAAAAAAGATACCAAAAGAAAAGAAAAGATCGCAAAAGAAAGGAAAAGATTCACCGCACGACCGGCCTGATTATTTTATTGTGGACCATCACCATTGTTTCTCATTGCTCATATACAATTTAAAAACCTTACCGTCCTCATTAAAACAACTTAAAGGTAGCATTAAACGTATCGTGGAATTCATAATTTTAATTTGGAGTTACAGTAGCTAAAGTAAAGTCGTAATGAAAGCTTTAATCTATACCTATAGTAATATTAAATAAGTAAATACGTAAATGTGAGTCTGTATCATGTCTTCGCGCTTACTAACGGCCGTTCCCAATATTTGATCTATCTCTTACTTGAGATAGGAATAGCTCACATTAGACATTAGCTCCATATATTTTATGTCAATTCTATGTTAGCTGCGATCGGTTGTATGTCAAACTAGAGATAGATTGAATATAGGGAACGGCCATAAACCAACTTGGCTTTTGGTATGGAGATGGGTTCCGGCAAAGGATATAGTGTAATTTTTATCCGGAATATGTAAAATTTCCGCGCATTTTTCCACGCAAGGATCGAATTTCTACGTTATTGATGTTGCCTTAGGGGCATCAGAATTCTACAAGAATTCTATAAGACAATATTATCTAGTATAATGTTGAATCTGATGACACAACTAGGTATGTTACTATTGGAGTTAGAAGAAATAGAAGTAAGAACAGACAAAGAAAATTGCAATTAATAACAGCACCACTCGTAATAATATTTTCTTCTTTCATAATAACTTTAAAAGCTAGATTTACGCAAGTTCATACTATCTGAAGTGGCGGTCAAAAGTCGGAGATTTTGCCAAAGATTTATACAGAGGTTGCAGGCCAGAGAGCAGAGCGCACGCGACGGAATGTACACAACATTCAGACTTATTTTGCCTTCTACAGCACCTTTATGTCCACAACATATGGTTGAAACTCCGAGGAAATATATAAAGTAGAAGATAGCGGCGAGCTTAGATGTTAAGTCGCTTGAGTAATTGTAACAGAGAAATTGGGCAAGATTTTTGCAAAGGGTGATGACATAGATGGTTCAAAAGCTGGTGCAATGTTGACATCCAGCTAAGAAAAGATTTTGGTAAAATTATATTCTTCTGTAAGCTATAAACTGGCGCAAGGTAGGCCTTAGGGTCAATTCAGAATGCGACGCGACCCATTTCTAAATTCATATCAATCGAATTTGATCACGCGATTGAATTCTGAGCGATGTCCATTTTTCTCAGCAATGACTAAAGCTAAGAAATTAAAGTTCACTGTCAGTATTCATCATGTCTTTGTCTTTGAATTACCCATAGCATAACACGATTGGTCAACTTTTATAACACAGAATAATCAATCAAAAAGACCTCTGTAAAAAAAGGAATTCCTATTTTGCCAACAGAGGAGAGTGATATAAGCTTCCAAAATTTGTACATAAATTGGTTCTAGTATACACTTTAATTTGCCCATAGCTTATATGAAATGTATTTATGGTTTTTTAATTACGCGACAAAAACCATTTTGTCGCTACGCCCTTTCTATTTTTTGCTGTTCCATTGCTTGTTTTCTATGAGAGGCCGGGCCAGCCTCGCATAGAAAACAAGCAATCTAAAAAACATCCAACACGGTTTTTTACTTCAACATGTCGTCACCTTAATAGGGGTCTAGGCCTACTTGCGTCAGTCCGAGTTGAAATTAACTCTTTTAAAATTACATCATTTTTCTTACATAAAAGCGAGGAACAAGAGTAATAACATAACTTTAACGCATGTTTAACCCAGACTAGCAAATGAGGAGCAACGTTTAACATGGAATCAAACTATAAATTCTAAATCATGCACAGGCAAGTTAAGATTATTGCATTATTTACTCGACTGCGCCAGAAGGAGAGTTAAGTTTTTCAAGTATATATTATAGAGCAGAGTTTGTACTTTGTAGAAAATGCATAAAAGACACGCTCTGTAGCCTTGATAGATTTTCTCTTTCGCTCGAGAGGTGTCGTTAGGTGTTTACCTTCTGTTTACTTTAAAACTTAGAAAAAGGCACTGCGTTTAAAGAATAACAAATGACGGATTTTTAGGGTTCCGTAGCCAAAATGGCAAAAAAGGAACCCTTATAGATTCGTCATGTCTGTCTGTCTGTCTGTCTGTCTGTCCGTCCGTATGTCACAGCCACTTTTCTCCGAAACTATTACAGCTATACTATTGAAACTTGGTAAGTAGATGTAGTCTGTGAACCGCATTAAGATTTTGATGCAAAAACGGAAAAATTATTAAAAATTTTAGGGGTCCCCATAGGCACAACTGAAACAAAAAAAAATTTTTTTCATCTAACCTATGCGTGTGGGGTATCTATGGATAAGTCTCCAAAAATCATATAGAGGTTTCTTATACCATTTTTATCTAACCTGAATAGTTTGCGAGAGAGACTCTTCCAAAGTGGTAAAATGTGTGTCCCCCCCCCCTCTAATTTCTAAAGTAGGGGCATGATAATTCTAAAAAATATATATGATGTAGATTACTATAAAACTACCAACGAAAATTGGTTTGAACGAGATCTAGCCCGTAGTTTTTTTTATACGTCATAAATGGTAAACCCTAATCTAAATTTCATTAAATCGACTGAAATATAAAAATAAATCAAAAACCTTTTAATTTCATAAAAATAAACCTTATTGCTGCTGCGGAACCCTTCATGGGCGAGTCCAACTCGCACTTGGCCGCTTTTTATTTATCACACAAAAACGCAGACGGATATCTACTGCACTGCACTACATTATCATTTATCAGTGACGTTAATAGTACATAGTATGAGGACATGTGGGTGTATTGACGCTAATTAAAAGTTTTACCCGCGAGTTAAGTTAAGGATTACCGGGAACATCGCAACGGGATACTGCCTAGTTATGTCAGTTTAATTTACCCGACTTTATAATGAGTATGTTTGTACTGTAGTGTTATATTATCTAAGTTGTAATTTTTAAGAAGTAGCTTTTTACAAATGAAAAAAAGAAAATAAATGAAAGTCAGAAAAATGTTTTGTACTAGACAAAATTTCAAATTATTGTCTAGAAATCACATGCTAAATTTCGGTTCATTGAAAATCGAAGACAAGACCGATGCCTGTCGAGCCGCAGTTGGAGTTAACGGGATATAAAAATCTATACATACCTAATATAATAAAACTGTAGAAATGAAAATTCTGTACATTAAAGATATTCAAAAAATAATAAGCAGGGGGTGTTACTACATCGCTATAGAAGCTAAAACCATTAAAACCATAGTATAAAAAACCGTGGTTAGTTTTTTTGTCTGTATGTTTGTTCCAGCATCACACGAAAACTACTGATCCGATTTGAATGCGGTTTTCGCAGATAATATTATATTTGTCTTCTTCCAACTTAACATCTGGTCACAGAATATATAATAGTACTCATCTGGTGTATAAATTTTTTTCCCCCCAGCCCTCTAAGGGGAAAAAAGAGGGGTTAGATTTTGTATCAAACTTTTTTATATAACACGAAAACTACTGATCTGATATATACGACTACTTCCAACTTAACATCTGGTGTATAAAATCCCTCCCCCTCCTCTAAGGGGACCAAAGAGGTGGTCAGATTTTGTATCAAACATTTTTCTTTGGACTTACTTCATATTATTTACTGTGTTTTCCAGCTTAATATATCTGGTGTATAAAATCCCCCCCCCCCTCCCCCCTCTTAGAGGACAAAAGAGGGGGTAAGATTTTGTATTAACTGATGAAGTGGAATACTTTATATGGCAAACAACGTTTGCCGGGACAGCTAGTATTAAGTAAAACTGTCACGAGTCTCCGAGACTTCACAAAACAATTTTTCATGGTTCATATATCCAATTTTTTACTGCTCCAGAAGGCTCTATATCGTAAAATGTTAAAAATCTCACGACCTCTACATTTCCGCACCGTCTAGTAAGTATAACTCGTACTAGAAGTCCCGTTGGTTCCGCGAAGGCGCCCACCGGTCTGCCGGACGCGCCCCCTTTCCCAGGTATTAGCTATGCCCCTGCAAAAACTACGGAAACCGTTCGCACGCGGTGATTAGAGCATACTGATTTTACAAGGACTCTATTCCAAACACATAAGGTTCTATTTAACAGAAAGGAGGAGGTGAAATAATTATGAATTGTGTTGAAATGTATCGGGTGAAAAATGCCTGATTAAATACAGACGATGTAGTGTTCGTTGGATAGAAATTGTTTTGGTTCATTAGAGACAGAAGTAACTTTTTTCATGTCAGTTTATTACTGGCATAGACAGTAAACATGAATTTAAGAGGTTGTACACATTTAAAAATACAATTAAAAGCCTTAAAAACACAAGCAATAACTTGACATCATTTTAAATTCAAACACGGGCCCCAAATAATAATAAATAATAATATTATGTCCAACTGCTTATTCCATTATGTTTTCTTCTTAATACTTAGCACCTTGGCTAAAAGATAAAAGATTTGTATTATATAAACCGAAGTACGTTTGCCAAACTGACTAAAGAAATAAGCAAATAAATTCTTTGTTAAAAGCTATTATTGCCAAAAGTTGAAAAAATTGAAGATCAAACTTTGTTATTATAAGAAATTGCGATTTTTCTTACCAAAGGACAGGAAAATTACACTCGGTACAATATAAAAGTATTTACTATCGCAATCATTAAATACTCCAATACTACAGTTATTTCAATACGCTTGTAAAAAGTTACGATAGTACGTACTGTCGCGCGCCGCATCGCAAGAGCGTTTTTGTGCGCGCGGGCCGTGGGAGCCAGGCGAGGTGTAACGGACCCTGTACAATGTACATGGGATTGGTGACTCATATGGGATATAATATGGCCTGTACGGCCGCCCGCGCCATGGAAAGAGTTTCAAGCTCAAACTTTAGTTATTATACTCTTTTTGAACGTCGAGTCTACAATTCTGGAACGAACTGTCACTATAAGTAGTATTTCCGGATCAGGATCTTCAAGCGATTCCCTCTTAAATACCAGTAACGCACCTGCAGCTCTTCTAATGTTGCGAGTGTCCATGGGTGACGGTAGTTGCTTTCCATCGGGTGACCCGTTTGCTCGTTCGCCCCTTAATTTTATAAGAAAGGCCTTGGGGAAGCCTGGAACATGGCAATAGTCGAAATGCAAAGAAATCGGCACTAGGAAGAGCAGGGGGGTTATTACGACCTCTTATATCCAGCCAGTTTCCAGCCAGTTTACAAGCCGTGTCTATGCAACGGCCTGTAAACTGGCCTGTAAACTGGCTGGATATAAGAGCTCGTAATAGCCTCCCTTCAGGCTCAAGTAGAAATGCAAACGAATGGAGGCACTGACAGATACGAGGCACAAAATTTAAAATTTGTCAATCTGTCACTTTGTCTATTCTTTGGTGGAAAGAAACATTAGATTACAGTGACCATGCATAACTAGGCAGGTGTTATAGGCTAGCTCGTTTAACGTGCCTGTCAGAGGAGTAACTCTATGACGGAATAATTAATAAACTGAAATATGCTATGGATTATGGACCAGAACTATTTAACAAGACATGTGAGGGCCAGTAACAAGAATTTTCATTTTCATTCTTTATTTTAGAATTTTACGTTAGAACAAATTAATAAATCTACAACTTGTTGGCTTAGTTGGGCCAAAAATAGTGATTTTCTTCCTATCGCTTATAATATATCCTATATAGCTTTCTTTGCTCACAATCTAAATCAACTGTCAATAAAACTCCTGAAAACTCGTCCCATGTGAAAGGCTCTTAACTACACTCAGTGTTTACTCTACAATCAGTCCAGACTTAATTTTCCTCAGAATTTCTACGATATTGTTCCTTATGACTTGGCTATAAGAGACCTATTACAGGTAGTATAAACCTGAATGTGGCTTTGAGTGGCGAGTTACGGGCGATGAGGACGATAAAGAAAGTTGCACAAACATTTAATTAAAGTTAAATTCATAACTTATGACCCCGCGGCAGATGAGCACTCTCTCTTTTAATTAAATTTCGTCAGCGTAACGGTGTTGAGGTATAAAATTAAGATTAAAATTAGTATTTAAAAATTTCCTTCGCAGGTGGCCTAGAAAACACGTAATTTTGTGGCAATTGAATTATATAACTCAATTCTTATATTTTAATGCAGCTTCGTTCCTTGTTTGATTCAGCCCGGTTTCTATAAAACTAGGAAATGGTATTCTTAGATCCAGGATATCCCTTCGTATACGGCTGAAGGCAAACCGCAGGTGGTTTTAGTGGGTAAACCGAAGTCGGGAGTCCCACATAACCCCGGGGTGCTTCAGAGTTCAGCCTAACTGAGGCACATCCCCAACCCGGGGCACCCATAAAGGGTTTCCCCTGCGCATCAAAAAAAAAAATATGGATATGGTATTCTTATGTCGAAATAGCAGGTACTTCGTAGATTTTTTTGCCTCATTATGTCGCTGACCATTTCTTTCAGTTCTAGTTTTTAGCCTTTTAGCCATTATTTATATAATATTAATACTCTGATTATAACCGACTGTTAAAAAACGTTCTATTTTCGACTGCGCATTTTTAAATCTTACATTTCTGATAAGTTTAGTGAACTCAAAGGAATTTTCAGTTTTCGAAGGCATTTCTTCACGCTGGATCACAAAAGGCAATTGTCACCAAAAACATTGTATTGATGGAATGTATCGGAATTTGTGCGTTTTTAGTCTGTGTGTGTCTGAAGTGGTCTTTGTCTGTGTGTCTGGAGTCACTTTGTACAGAATATAATATACAGTAGATTAATTAAGCTGCATCTTGATATCAGGCTTGCTCAACACTGATACAAGTTTTACGTACGCGATGAAGCGTTGTTTTAATCTCCTAAAGACCAGACACAACAATCTTAATACTATAATAATAATAAATAAGTAATAATAGTTTATTGTCTCAGTAAAAACATAGCAAAATGATACAAAAACAAAACATAGACACTGGAAGTTACAACAATAAGGTGCACAACCCCTACACTAAGATTCTTGTGCTGTAGGCGTTGACTAAATTCGATGTACATGTGGATAATATTATAAAGATGACAGAGAGAGGGCTTAAAGTATTAGTATTTACTATATAATTTACTATTGCATATATTTAAGACCATTCTTTCGAGTGTTTTGTATAGCAATAGTGTCGTGTCTTGGGCGAGCGCTAGCCCTAACTTAGATCCCTTCAGTTATATGATATCACGCTTATGTGTGCGTGCGTCGATTCGAGCTGTTTGATGATGGTCTACTGTACTTGTTCCTATTGTCGGCAAGTTTTGTCTGTATCGGCGAATATCGGCAAGTCCACGTCGCGTCGGCGTTTTTACCCGGGCAGTGGGGACACGTCACACGTGCCTGGGACTTTGCCGACGTTTTTGTAGACTGTAAAGGTAAGACTACACTTAGATGCAGTTTTCCAGTTTCCAGTTGATTCAACTTTTTAGTTGTAACTGTAAGTAGGTATACCTAAAAATCCCGATTTTTATTAAAACTACTATTCCTTTGCATATTATTATGTATACTATTATTATTGACTTTATTAAAAGTAAATTGATTAATTAATTGCGTAGATTCTCTGAAAATACAGATTTTGATGCAAAGCACAGATGTGTAGAAGACCATGGAAAATGATATAAGGGAACTGTTGTGACCGTGTGTGTGAACTGACGTACCCTCATTGGATACCTGATTATTTATTATATGACGAATATCCTGTCATCTTTCTTCACCGGAGGTTCCCTATACATAAAGGGAACACTTCAATCCTTTTTTCCAAAACCCGGCAATTCTCCAATGTTGTACGGACTTATTTTACAGATTTGCCTGTCGAACTTTTGTATGCCCGCTTTCGGCATTGCCCAATTTGAAAGAAATCAGGCTCTTTGTTGCTCAGTCTTGACTCCTAACTCCTGTGTGACCCACACCTAACCGAACAGCCTATTGTATGGTAGTTTTTCTCCAACATCTTTATCAATAGGTCGTTACGGAATACGGAGGTGTGACGACCGGCGATATATCGCCTCCGAATCGTTCGATCTCAAATATTTTTATCACGCAAAGAAAGTGTCGATAATTGAGACCATTATAATAAAACTTGATTGCCAATAATTCTGCGGTGGGAATATTTAACTGATAAAAACAGGGGAATAGTAAATGGCGTTAATAGTTTGAGGGTTGTGAAATAAATTAACCATTAAAATGGGTTTCAAGTTGCAGATTCACCTGTACCTATTTATGCAGAATGTATGCAATCTACAGTCTAAAATTGTATCCCACGAGATTTATTGTTATATTATTTTCTTAAGTCTCAACATACTATATGACCTCTGCCGCGTAGAGTATATTATAGTTGAATGTGAGGTTGAATGATGTTAGAAGTTTATTGTGATACATAATCAATTAAAATCAAGATGTACAATAATTCAGATTAGTAAGTTTAGTAACCAGCACCCTAATAATCATAGTGTGATAGGCTCACATTGATAAAATAATAATTGTTTACTTTAGCGATGACAAATAAGAATATAGTTTTAAATAACAATTTTTCCCCACAATTAGACCACCTTTGTTTACATGACTTGAAAGTACCGACAAGATAAAGTACTTTCGAACACGCGGCGGCGACTACAGTGGTGATACCATCGCCACAGATACCATCGGCGGGTGCATGCTCCCCGACTATAAACGCCGCCGCCATCTCCCGACTCCTAGACTATCATCAGAGAATACAATCATCCCTATTATCTCGTTAGCTCCTAGACTATGTAAACATTACTGTGACACATGCGTGCTCCTCGACTATACCGATCTTCTAACTCCTAGACAATGAGCAAAGAATACTAATCTCTATTATCTTGTTGGCTCCAGGCTCCTAGACTATGTAAACATACTGCGATCTTACGACTCGACCTAGACTATGATCAGAGAATTCATAATTAACCCTTTTTTTACATGGGGAAATGCTTTACGCATCCCCGGCGGATTGGGGACATCGGCCGGGGTATGTGGAACTCTCCGGGAGCTACCCACTAAAACCCCATGGTGCTCCACTCCCCGCTAGGCAAAGTTACGGGCTCATTATTAACCCTAGACTAGGGTTACAAAAATATCCCCATTATCTACTAGGAGGATGTTAAGAACTTAACGCATCACCGCCACATTTTTGCCTAATCTCAATATACCTATCTCATGCCTCTGGGGAGCAAGACCTTTGTATTTGCACTTATCTTATTCTGGTCTACGATAGTAATAATATATTAGCTTCAACAAAACTTATAAAACAACTTTTCTAAGCTATGTCTGTATCAAAAATTAGTTATGTTATGAGTTATGACATAAGACTTGTGACTTGTGAGTAATTATTATGACCAATAACAAACACAAGTAAATACTAATTCCAGAGAATTTCTTCTCTAGAACACTAATAAAATAAAACTATTTGTCATCATCATCATCATCATCATTTTTATCATGAACAAAAGTAAAATGTAACGTACTTATACCGCAGGCCGCTCGGAAATCTAGCGCGGATGTGTGTCGGGAAGTCAATATTTGTGACGGACAGACGGACAGATTAAGACAATAACGTATTTCCCCAACTTGCTCATTGTACAGAAATTGTATTAAAACTAGATTGACAATGTAGAGAAGTAAACAATAGTTCAATTTTCAAAGTTGTAACTAAAGGCCGTCACAGACTTAGCTATAATATAATATTATATTAATATGTTTATAGCTAGGCATATTACTATATATTTTCTATACAATTTTCGCGTGACCACACACTCAGCTATAATATATATTTCTGGTCTCAGTGTGTTTAGTACGGTACATTAATATATATTATAGCTAAGTCTGTGACGGGCTGACGGCCTTTATTCATACAATTCAAACTACAAAGAATTATCATAGACTAAGGAAAATGTATTATACTTATAGGAGATTTTTAACATTTTGTCTTAATTCATAATATTCATTCCAGGAGATAATAATATTATTATAACTGTAGAAAAACAGTATATATCTATATATTATATAAAACTTAAAGGTGACTGACTGGCATGGTGATCTATCAACGCACAGCCCAAACCACTGGACGGATCGGGCTGAAATTTGGCATGCAGGTAGATGGTATGACGTAGGCATCCGCTAAGAAAGGATTTTGATAAATTCCCACCCCAAGATGTTCAAATAGGGGATGAAAGTTTGTATATAATAATACTTCTTAGCGCGAGCAAAGCCGCGGGTTAAAGCTCGCTTACAATAATTGTAAATTTTAAGCAATACGAAATTACTAATTATTATTATGTAATTATTTATGTCGTAAGTCGTAATGTACGCTCTACATATAATATTATACTTTATATATTATATTAATTAATATACTTTATATTTAGAATCAGTAAAATATATTGAAGTTATGTTACGCGTATATTAAGCATAAAACAATACTTCGAATGTTATAAAGAGACAAAATAAAGAGCAACAAAATGATATTAAAAACAGCAAAAAAAATCCTATTAAAAGTGTGTCAAACGCGTGATTTGTACGTAAACTAAAAACTCCAGGAAGTTTTTTTTGTCTAAATGTCATGCAAGAATGCAATATTTAAATAAAATATATCATATAAGGATATATAGTAATAAATAAAGTATAACCTTTTGTTTCCAAGCAATAAAAAGTTTCTTAATGTATATTATGGGTCAAAAGGTCCAATGCATATGTATAAAATGTTTATACATCAGATCCATCATAGGAATTACGGCCGTCTCTCGGACTACTATGTCCGATCACTGCATGCCATCACACTTAATATTTTTAACAAAATGTTTTAACTGACTTAGTACGTTTGGGGGTAGGTTAGGTTAGCAACCTTTTGTATGGGGGTACCGTACGGTCTCCTGGGTGGCAGCCACTGCTCTGGCTGGAGATCCTCCGTGGGAACTCGTGGCTATGGTGCTCGCCGAGGTGCGCCTCTTTGTTTCACAGAGGAGGTCACTTTTCGGTGAGTCACCGAATTGGGAGGAGCTCTCGCGGGTGCGAAAGCTGGGGCAAGAGTGGTTGCTACGAAGGTGGGGTGAGGATCTGGCGCAGACCCGGTACGGTAAACGTACCGCTGAGGCCCTGCGTCCAGTTCTTGAGGCGTGGATGCGCCGCAAGAAGAAACCACTCACCTTCCGCCTTACACAGGTGCTCACCGGGCACGGGTGCTTCGGTGAGTACCTGTGTAGGGTTGCCAGGAGAGAGCCAACGCCAGCCTGCCATGAATGTGGCGCTGCGGAGGACACGGCCCAGCATACCCTTGAGGTGTGCGATCGTTGGACCGTGCAGCGCCACGATCTCGTGGCAGTGCTAGGTGGAGACCTCTCGCTCCCGAGCATGGTGCGCTGCATGCTCGAGAGCGATGAGGCCTGGCAGGCGGCGGTCTCTTTCTGTGAAACCGTCCTTTCACAGAAAGAGGCCGCGGAGCGGAACAGAGAGGATGATCCATCCTCCGTTCCACTCCGCCGGCGTAGGACGGGAGTGCGAAGGCGTCGCTATGCGAACCTCCAATAACTTCCGTCCCACGGGGCTCCGGGTCAGGATGGGAACCTGCCCGGCTTAGCTAGTCCCGGCGCCGAGGGGAACGCTTTAGTTTTGCCTAAGTGTTCCCTAACTTGGTGGAAGTCCGGTCCCTTGTGAGGTAGACCGGCCGGTCGTGGAGGGAGTCCTGTGTTAGACAGATCCAGGATATCTCTTCGTATACGGCTGAAGGCAAACCGCAGGTGGTTTTAGTGGGTAAACCGAAGTCGGGAGTCCCACATACCCCCGGGGTGCTTCAGCTTAACTGAGGCACATCCCCAACCCGGGGCACCCATAAAGGGTTTCCCCTGCGCATCAAAAAAAAAAAAAAAAAAAAAAAAGGAACCTTTTGTATGAAAATGTAACTAACATACTCACAAACACATTTTACATAGTATTGAGTACGGGCATAACAATTTTAAAACCTAAAGAAGAACACCTTAAGACTTCACGCTACTTAAAATTGCCATAAAACCTTTCCTTTCGGCTTCGCTGCAGCCAAACCTAAGTATTATGATTAAGTAGATCAAGTTGTACAATGTAATATAAACAATTTATAGATGGCATCGACACAATATTTCACTGTTCCTACACCGCTACTGTCTTACACACGACACACGGGTAACACGACGTATCTGATAATTCATTTAAGTAAAATGTGTTATGTTAAAAAAAAACAGTTTTTATGTTGCTTTTATATGATCAAAAAGTGAAAATGTATGCATAATTCAACATTTCATTAACAAACATATTCTATAGACAATGGAACACTTTAAAAAAATTAGGTAGTCTAATATTTTAGTAGATAATCTTTAATCATAATTTTTTTATAAATAAGGGGAAACCCCGATATTATAGTTTGATACTTTGACTGACGGGACGCGGGACTGACGCGCTGTAAGGGTGAAGCCAAACGAGCGTAATTTGCGAGTTGTGAGTCGCAGAATTTCAGCTGGCAGAAATTTGTTAGTTAGTTAAATGTAGTTTCATACGAAATTCCTGTTTGATTCACACAAGCGTAATTTTGTGAGTCATGACTCGTATGAAAATATATTTACGCGACCGAAATTCTGCGACTCACAACTCACAAATTACGCTCGTTTGGCTTCAACCTAATAGTAGATTTTGACGCAATAAAAGTTTTTCTGCAGCAAACTCTACTGTTACAGCGCGATAAAAGAATCTGGGCGCAAAATTGTGCGCCAAATCTACCAATATTTTATGACCGTTTTAAATAACTTCGAATTTATCAACTCCTCACAAACAGGAAACTAATAAATTCTCCGATACTGATACACTTTTTATAAAAAATATCATAAATTCTATAAAAAAAAAGAACAAAATAGTCAATAAACATTCACTTTGCTTCTGTGTTTAGCTAACACAAAAACTCTTTCTATAATATGATAATACTGACAAAGTAGTTTAGCAGATACGCTCGTCTCTTTGTAGAGTCCCACCCACGTGGCGTGTATGTGTGGGCTCTTGGTCTAATGTGTATAAATTACAATACTGTATGATAAGTGTAGAATGCGGTAATATGTGGTAGATGATCCATTTTGTAAGTGGCACAGAATTTGAGTTACACATTCTTTTTTTTCGGCCCAAAGTTATAGTTTCAAGAACTTTTTTCTTTCTGGTAATACTTTTGCCTTGACATAGCAATATAATAGCTTAACAGGATACTCCAAGGTCAAGAGAAATAAAAAAAGTACTCGTAATATCTGTTGCTGTCTTCCTTACCTCAAGCCTATCGCAGAGCGCGATAGAGACGACTGCAGAAAATCAACGATTCGTTATCCTCTGATTCCTTTTCCAAAACTTAACCGATTTAAGTACTTTTTTCATCAAAGATTAAAGAAAGGCTTGAGCTGTGTTCCTATGTTTTTTTTTGTATAATCTAGCCAAATCTGTTTTCTGAATGTTTGAACACAGCGGAAAATCTGGCCATTTTTTGGGTTTTTGAACATTCATATCTTTTTTAATAATTTAATTATGAAAAAAAAAGAAAACATTGAGACATTGTATTAGTGGCCATAGATATTCAGGAAAAAAATTATAACTCTACCGGCATTATTCAGGGAGGAAACAGGGGACAACGTTTGTATGGAAAAAAGGGCTGCGTGGACTCCTCTTAACAAATCAACAAGTTATAAAATATGTATAAAAATTAAGCAAGTTCATATTATTATGATCTACTCGCACTCCCAGTAAAAATTTCATATTTTTTACTTAAAACTTTTATTTCAATCTTGATTTTTTATTGATCTAAAAATATGTACAATACACCATAAATTGCCAAATAACGTATAATAAATTAAGTAATAGAAAACATTCCACAACTTAATTGTTATTAACTAAATTTTACGATTTAGTTATGACTTTATTCTTAAAACCATTGCTTCTATTAAATTATGTATAAAATAAGTATAAATAAGTGTAATTTGGATAATTTATGTACATTGACTATATTGACGACTTTATTCTACAAATAACTTATGGAGCCGGTTCTAATCTGTTGTTGGGGATATAAACCACAGATAAACCACAATTTGTAGTCAAAATTGGCTCGTGCTAATGTTTTATTAATGTGCTCAGCATTCTATTAAATTATAATGTTATTGTTTACGAAAGATGTAAAAAATATAAATTGATTTTGAAGAAATATAGGGAGAAATGAAAAAGAATACAACTTTATTTAAATGATGAAAAAAATATTTTCCGAAGATTAAAAAAAAGAAAAAGGCTTTTAAATCGCAGTGAAATGTACAGTTCCCGGACAGGCGGGACAACATTAATTATTATGAATGTTTATTTACTTATTTAGAACAGACGATGATAAGGAGTATACTAGTACATTTATTACAACGTTTTCTGTGCTATTCGTTACTGAAATTAATGTTTATACAATTATAATTTTCTTCTGACAACTCAATATTCGTAAGGGTGATTGGTAAAAATCCAAATAAATTGAAAAAGTATAGTATATATATATAGATGTACATTATTACAAACGAAATAAAGAACCATGCTCTTATATATAGATCGTATTCAAACATATTTTTAACTGACTTCCAAAAAAGGTTATTTTAAGGTAAGGTCTAGGTTGTTCCTTTATAAAAAGACAATTTTGATATCATAACAATGGCTAGCCGGGTAATTACATACAGTCAGGAGCAAGCCTTTTGATTTACAACCAAATACGCAATTTAAAAGTTGACCTTTCGCGCCACCAACGCACGCCTACACGATGAGAAAAACTCCACAGACATATAAAGTAGATCCCGCATAAGCCAACTTGGTTAAAATCGTATTTTTTATTATCTACATCTAACGCCAACATGAAAATTATAACTTTTAAGCACCTCATCTAACGCCAATGGGATTAAAATCATAATTGACTTCTATTAGAGCAAATGGATGGTACAAAACGCAAACGGTGTGTATTTTGTTGTGTCAGGAATCAGGATCAACAGTGTTTGCCAACCACGAAAACTCTATGATATATAAATTATACAGGTTGGTGGAGTATGTGATTTTATTTTTTACAAGAGTCTTAAGAAATACGTAACTATTTAGGAAAGTACAAATTAATTATATTTTTTAGCCGACTTCAAAAAAAGGAGGTTATCAATTCGACGCGTATGTATGTAATATTTCCAGAACTGCCCAGTTTTTGTATATGTTAATCTATATCAGCATCTGAGCAAATGTGCCAAATTTCAAAAGTGTATGTATGTATGTATGTTTTTATGTTTGTTCACGCATATCTTCGGAACTACTGGTCCGATTTGAGTGATTCTTTTTTTGTTTCATCAAAATCGATTCAGTAGTTTTAGAGATAGGGAGTTTTAATTCTCAATTACGTACAATTTTGAAGTCGGTTTTATCTTTTTAAAATACAGTTATTTAATTTTGAAACAAATACTTTTAGAATTATTGGTGCTACCTGATGGTCTATAACTGTATTTTAAGAACCGACCGAAAGAAACCGACTTCAAAATTGTATGTAATTGAGAATTAAAATTTCCTATCTCCAAAACTACTGAACCGATTTTGATAAATCTTGCACTGTTCCCTAAGTTAAACAATACCTAGTACAACAAAAAAAGAACTACTGAAAACGGAATGGTAGGTCCAGATATATGCAAACACAAATATAAAAACATACATAGATACACTTAAACATAATTTCATATATACACTTTTGAACTTTGGCACATTTGTTCAGACGCTGGTATAGACTAAATATACGAAAATTGGGCAGTTCTGGAAATATAACATACATACGCGTACGGTTTTAAATGTAATTATTACACTATGATTGTTTAGAGCTTAGACAATAGCCAAGTGTCCATTTGTGGCATCCATTAGATATGTCTCCGGAGCTCCATCAAAATTAGCCCGTCCGCCTAATCTGAGATGAGAATATTAAATTTTCTTACATTCAAAAGATTTTATCGTTATGCAGAAAAGAATTTCGCAAAGGGAACGCCAAAAGATGACTACCTTTTTAAATTATAAGGCTCTCGAAATGAGAGTATTATTTAAATGAAATTCGCGGATGGAAATGAAAACATTTTTATGAAAGCCACAAATGAGTTTACAGTACCTGATAAGGATGTAAAACACCAGGAAGATGTCGCGAAAAATGTAAAGATTGTGAAAGTACCTACCATCGAAGAAAATGATTCATAGGCAGATGGCAGTCCTATGACCTACGTTATTTGGTCGGTTTATATCAATTCTATGTTCGTCCGTCGTCGTGATCTGTCGGCTGGGTTTGACATAAGTCATAACGCAACCAAAATACGCAGGTCCGCCGTTTGCGTATCAATACATTAATTCTCTGATAATATATAATTAAGAAATGCTGCAAATAGAAAACGAAGCAATTACGAACAGTCAGTAATATTTTAATTATGACAACAATTTATTTTTAAACGGAATTTCAATTTACTTCCTTGCTGATAAAATATTACTATTTAGATTTATTACTATTTATGTACTCGTATTAGAAGTAAAAGTCGTACAATTGTTTATCCTGTAATTGTTTATTGTCTGTCAAGAGACTTTAAAAAAACAAAACAAACAATGAAATGACGTCAGAATAAACAGTGTGGAGGTTTTTGTTTAAAAGGGCCAGATTTTTAATTATTATAATATTAAATAATTCAGTAGAAAATAACGAAGATATTGTGTACAAATGAGATCGGAAAAATCTTAATTACCGATTCAATGATTTCGTTAATGAATTATCATAAGTGGATGTGACAATGATAAGTTCTGATACGATCTTCATTACGAAGTCAGTACAGATCATAACGCGCACAATCAAGGCAGATTAATGATACAAAACACTACACACACTAGGGCTGCGAGGTAGGTATGTCGATAACGAAAATTAAAAATACAGTTTTTGGCTAATTTTAGTGGAATTATTATAAAAGATAAACAAGGAGATTCTAGTACTATTCTATGAATGTAGCTGTATTTTAGTGTCTGTATGTTCCATCTCCATGTTAAAACGGCTAAGCCGATTTTGACATTTGGTATGAAGATACTCCGAGTCCCGGGAATGAACGTACCTGGGTAAGTTTTATTCCGAAAAATGTATGGTTTATTTGTTTTTGTTCAAACGTTTCAGCAACGTGGATTAGGAAAGCCGTGGAGTGGCTAGTGAGTAACGTTTTAAATTAGACACCATTTCTCGAGTAAAACAAAGTCTATATTTCCTACAACATCTTATTTCATACTTTTGTCTCGTCGTAAGTTTAGGAACCTTGGTCATAGCTGGTATATGCCTGCTGAATTGGTTGTTATAGCTCTACAGTTTCTAGTAGCTGTTATAGCTCTACTGTTTGTTCCTGGATCTCCCAGCCCTGTGCGATGGTATCGCGCGACGCGACAGGAACAGCTGTCGTCGCGTAGTCGCGCGCTTATTGTGCTGTCATAATAATTACCGCCCGCCGCACCGCACCGCCCCACAGTGGTCTAAAATCGCTAAATAAAGGACATTCGCGAAAATTTAATATTTTGCTTTGGAAAAATTACCCTTCGATAGGTTTTTGTGGAAATGACAATAAACGTTACATAAATTTTTCAATGAAATGCGGTTTAAGGCAAAACAATTTATACAAATTCGCACTTGCAGTCTTTTGCAGCACGCGGGTTGAAAGTCTTGAAACTCCCCCACCCAGTGGTGGGGGAGTTACAGCTATAGTAGCACAATGACGTCATCAATTAAAGGGCGTAAAAATTTAACAAAATAAAAAATTAAAAAGTTAATTTAGGTAAAAAAGCAGCATTTTAATTTCTAAATGATCAATGACCATTTAGCTATTTTAGACTACTGTGCGCCAAATTTGCAGCTGCATCGCTCTGCGTGCGGCGCGATAAGAACCCGAGCCTATGTGATAATGGTTTATTGTTCTGTGATTTTATTTGTAGCTTCGCGGCTGGTTCTTTAGCGTATCTAATCTGTGCTTCTAGAATAATTAATGCAATAATAGTGGCACTGGCTGGAAGAAACTTCTGTAAGATGTAAGAACTAAGATCCATTTGTTTAGCTTGTAAGTTTTGTAACTTGCTATTCTAACACTTGTGTTACCACTTCGGTTAAAAATTACGTGTTAATAAGAATATATTATATACTAATATATCCCCCATGATATCAGTAGACAAACTCGCAAGCAAGGTAGGATAGGTGATAATTATGATAAAAATTAAATACCCAAGTAATTCATAATTTTATAATTTGTTTTGCAATATCAACATGAATTTCCAGGTGCGACCTCGTTTAAATCGCTCGCTATGTTTTAATTGATGTAATTTAAATAACATGCATTTTTAACCTAAGCCGCTTAAATCCTATAATTTTTACTACAGAGTAAAAAATATTATACGCTTTCGTATTCAGGGTACAAAACAAAGTGATTATAATAATATTATAGGGTTACCTGTTAAAGTAGCAGTGTTAAAAGAGTAATTTTTGTTTTACTTTTGTATGGACAAATTCTTAACGCTGGGGCGCTTGCTCAAACAAATCACAAACAAAATTAAACTATGTAAAAAAGTAAACTCTATGTAAGGAACACATACATAATTATTACACCAGAGAAACAGCTACATGGCACGTCGGAAGCCTTTTAGAATCGATTTTAATTATTCTACAAACTTACACTATATACACAAGGTTATACTGCATTGTTTTGCTACCAAAAGATATCGAAAATAAAGGTTTACGCGCGCCCGCTCTACTGACTATAATAATGTAGAACTAGTTATGGTATCCGTACTACGTATGGTCTACTAATATATTATATTCTGTGGTATGGTGCGGTCATCAGTTCATTACCAGTTACCACCTAATATAAACTACAGTATACAATAGTTTATGTAAACATATTGTGGGCGGGGTGGGAAATGCAAGTACTTTAATTGGGCATTAAGTGGTTTTACCAAACAACGAGCGAAGCCGGGATAAGTCTTAACACCTCTTGAAAAGACACTCGCAAAGATTTTAAGCTAGCTCCCTAAACTACTTCAGTCTAAGTCGATCCAAAAGAAGATTTGTAGAGCTTTCGGCCATTTAGCTCCAGCTCTAAGGATGGTCCACATTGCAATATGACGACGTACTTTAAAAACAAAAACCTTACAATTTCCGAAACAAAAATTATCCTTTGTCATGGCGTCAGAGTGGTATCAGCTCTATATCAAACATCAAAATCGGTTTAGCGGTTTAGGCATGAAGAAGTAACAGATAGATACTTCCACATTTTGATTATTAGTAGAGACTAGGGATTTTCTACAAGGAGCCGAATCACATCAACTTCACACCACACCGCGATCACGCCGAAAGTAAGTAGCACACATGACACATGCGCACGCGCAGCCTCAACCTTGGCCGCGTGACTCAGCGGCGCCGCACCGTCATCATCACTCCACACACAGTCTACTGATGTTTTACCATCGTAGAGGATTTGAGGAATCAAAAAATGTCACGAAAGAAATCTTACGTTATTGAGGAACACTGACGGAAAACCATTTTCTTTGGTTTGGGTTCGGTTACTGTAAATCTGATTACTGTGTTATAACTTATAATAAAGAAAATGTGTTTACGTGAAAATTACATAAAAGCAAAGTGACAAAACATAAAATTACGTCAAAAAGGTGGCGATCCTGCATTTAAGGTGGAACGTTCCGGAAGTTACTAGCGCTCAAGGTTTTTAATTTATTTTGATTAAACTACAGAAGATACATAGACTTTTTCTTTGTTTGCGAACATTACACCATAGGATGGTATTTTAGAGAACATTGCAAGCATTAAAAGTGTCCATTTTTAGCACTTTTGACATTTAAAACTACACGAAGATACTCTCAATGCTTGCAATGTTCGCTAAAATACCACCCTATGGTGTAATGTTCGCAAACAAAAAAAATCTATGTATCTTCTGTAGTTTAAAATAAATTAAAAACCTTGAGCGCTAGTAACTTCCGGAACGTTCCACCTTAATATCGTAGTAAGCAAATGCCAGTGGGCAGTGAGGTGACAGATCTTTAACCACAAACGCAACGTTGTGTTGCGGCGTTGCATCGCGATACTTTACATCAGCTATATGTCCACATTGTACCCTTTCATCTTCAATTTTCATCATCTTCTGACATTCAACTTTCATATTAGCGCATTCAATAATTGAAAGCGTCAACGAACGCAACGCCAACATTATCATGAACAAAGCGAAAGTTTGAGATACGGTCAGAGGGCATGCGTCGTGGGCATGCTTCACGTGCGCTGTTGATTGCGCTATAACGCTAAACGCATGCCCTTGATGAACAAAAAAAGGCACAATGTGGACATAACTTATCTTGTTTTTACATTACTTGTTGTGGCTTGGCAGTTGGCACATAAGCATATTATTATAGCTCTACAACTTCGATCACATAGTTATATTATGTGATCGAAGCTCCACAAGAGTTTGACACTTGGTCAATTCAAGCCGTGACTATCCTTCCATGGATACAAGCTCTTTTATTTATGGTTATTGGGGGCTACAGGCGGCATTCTTAATTAAATTACAATATTAAGTCAAACGACGTAAATTTTTGAAGAAAAATAAGATAAACGACTTAATTACGAGGAGACACATAAGTCATACAAATAGCAGGCGACATGATGATGATGATGTAACAATTACGGGTCAATGCCGACGAGCGCAGACGAAGGGTTAATAATTACTGACTATTTTTTATATAAATTAAATTAATTTTCGATCAACCGTTTAACTAAAAAATTATGTAATTCAAGTAATAGTATATTTGGGCATAGTATATTTGGTTGGTTTAGCTGACGATGACAAGACGCTTATGGTGTTGTAGAGGGGTTTCTACACTTTGAAGGTATGTAATCCCAAAACTTCTTTTTGAACTATGCCAAAGAACCCACTTTGGAAAACTCAGGTGGGGTCTGAAGATCTAGACTTTAAACTTTTCTATTATGCTAACCTGGGGGCCTATTACAACCTCTTATATCCAGCCAGTATCCAGCCAGTTTACAGGCCGTGTCTATACAACGGCCTGTAAACTGGCTGGATATAAGAGCTCGTAATAGCCCCCCTGATACAAATTGTAGAAAACTTACATCCACATCAAAATAATTCAATTTAAAAAACACAAAACTTCAGCAGTGAATGTTAATCTAGTTTTTGTGTCACTTAACGTCAGAAGCGGTTAATTTTAACCGCTCGTTACTGAATGCACCTTAAATACATGTTTTAGTTTTTGTTATGCCAATTATACCTGACTACGAATGGAATAAATCAAAAATATTGTTCACTAGAACTGTGAACTTTAGATTAGTTTTAAAACAATATAGTAGCAAGATATTTTATTAACATCTCTACTCTAACCTAACCTCATCGTTGGTAGTCATCCTATTATTATTAGCACCTATAAACTGTATAAAGGATGGGCGATGGCTCATAAGAGTCAGTCAGATCATTATGTACCATCGGGGAAAATGGATTCCTAGGCAGTTGATAGACCAACGTCATTTGGTTGGATCATACATTCAATATTAATAATAATTGTGATCTGTCGACTGGGTTTGACATGGTTTGACATTACGTAAAGTACATGTAGGTCCCCCGTCTGTCAAATCAACTTCTCTGATAGTACATTATTATGCTGATAAAATTCGTAGTTAAAATCGTTTAGGTACAGGCTAGGAAGCTGCAATTCTAGGTCCTAGGACATCTGAGTCAGTGTTTGTGTTAGCATCACGTAACTAATATCATATTATCTATCTCTAATCTCTGTATTATTATGAGCTCATTTGGTCGTGATGAATGGACGAAATTTAATAAGCTTGTGATATTATATATTCATTCTTAAATTTAACATAATATTACAGTATAGTCTGTCAAAAAAGTGAAGAAATTAAAAAGTGGCAACATCGTAGTGTCATCCCTTTCAAATCAATCTAAGAATGGGATGACACTACGATGTTGCCACTTTTTAATTTTTTCACTTTCTTGACAGACTATACAAATGTTATCATTTGTGTAAATCTTGTATATTCATTTGGTTTGCTGGCAATGGATGTAAGTGTTTTTAGTAATTTAGTAGATAAAAGTCTTGCAGGATAAGGATTCAGCTAGGACCTCACCTTGGTTTTAAATTGTAACCTAAGGAAACCCCACGTTTTGGATTATTTATGTTTTTTATTTCTTTGAACTTCGAGGAAAGTTCTTCATGGAGCTTATTTTGAGCTTAGCTCTTTTTGGAGCTCAGCTTGAGTGAACATAATATGTATTAAATATTTTTTATTAGATGGACTGTGCAAAAGTTTCCCAACCTCTGCGTTAAGTTCTAAAGCTGAAAGCTTTTGAAACTTCTATTCCAGGCTCTAAAGCTCTCTTGAAGTTACAATCAAATTAAAATAATATTATATAATATTATCTTCATTATTACATACATATATCATACATTTATACAATTACCATAACAAAACAACCTACGTAACTTAATTATTATAATATTATTTATTAAAATATTAATAACAAATCAATAAGTACAATTAAAATAAAATTTGTTCCGGATGCAATTAGTTTTTAGGGTTCCGTACCCAAAGGGCAAAAACGGGACCCTATTACTAAGACTACGTTGTCTGTCCGTCTGTCTGTCTGTCTGTCTCCAGGCTGTAACTCAAGAACGGTAATAGCTAGAGATTTGATATTTTCACAGATTATGTATATCTGTTGCCGCTATAACAAAAAATACTAAAAATAAAATAAAATGAATATTTAAGGGGGGCTCCCATACAACAAACGTGATTTTTTGGCATTTTTTGCGCTATATCAAAAATGGCAACAGGTAGGTACTTGAATTTTTCACAAAATTCTTAGTTATACGTGTACTTTAATATTTAATAATAATATTAAAATAAAATAAAAAAATAAGGGGAGCTCCCATACAAGAAACACAATTTATCGCCTAATTTTGCTCTATAATGGTACGGAACCCTTCGTGCGCGATTCCGACTCGCACTTGGCCGATTATTATTAATAGTTAATTATATTTAATGATCATCTAGAGATAATGATAACTATTAGTCGATTACTGCTGAAAGACGTACATTGTGACGTCATAAGTTCTTTTGCTCAGGGTTGTCTTTAATGTTTGTCAAATAAACCTTTCAATTAGGATTATACGGTTCGTGATATATGGCAGCTGCTTGACACGAAAAACACTACGGCTACATAGATGGACGGTGCTGCATATTTTATACATGCTGGTGGTAGCTGATAATATGTAGAAATGTGTCGGAAAATTGCAGTTATAGACAGTTTTTGAAAACATGAGTTCACCAGACGGCGCTTTGTGCTTAATGACTTTCCACTTCTAGAATAGAATAGTAGACATAATGTTACTTTGTTTGCTTAAACGTTTAAATTGAACAATAGACTCAATAATTTATGTGAACACACTACAGCCAACTTGTGTCAAGAGTCAATACTCAAGTCTGATACCTAAATTATTAAAAAAATATTTTCCTAAGTTTTTAGTTTTTTAGCGTTACTACTACTAATAGAGCATAAAATAAATAATAATATTTAATATTAAGTATGTATACTGTTTGTTTTAGATTATAGTTTGTTAATTATAAAGCTGTCTTCACACCAAAGCCGCCGGGCCGACGGCATAACCCCCCTGGCAAGGCCGGCGGCCTCATTTTGAAACCATTTTGACAAAGCTTGTTTCAAAATGAGGCCGCCGGCCTTGCCCGGCGGGTCCAGGTGGCTTTGGTGTGTAGACAGCTTAAGGATTGCAAATAATTTTACGCATTTTGACAACCCTACACTGAAAAAAAAATATGTTTGCTTCAACCAAGATCTTGTTTATTCCTATAATGAATCATGAACCCATATGAGCCTTCCAAGATCATAGTTGCTGCGACTAAGAGAACTTTATTAAACTGTCTTAGTTCCATCTATCAAGAACTATACTGGCCTTATAAAGGCTGCTTTGTTAGTTTAACTAATATCTTGTTTAATACAAGCATGACACTTTATTATATTAGTTAAATTGATTTGTAGATCCAAATAATCCTACAGTTCCATCAACTAAGACTCTTTTTTAACCTGATTATTAAACTTCTTCAGATCAGTTAACATTTTGCTTCATCAAACCAAGTCACTTAGTTCCAATTAACTAAGGTAATAGTTAGCCTAACAATGATAGTTATTCATTTCAAGTAAAATCTTGTCTAGTGTGATTATTATCCGTTGTCAAATGAAAAATAAGTTTTGATTAATTTAATTAAAGTCTTAGTTAATTTGACCAACTTGTCAATAGTTGTATCTACTAAGCATGGTTGTTGATGTATTCATGACAGGTAATGGATTTAAATAAGACCCCTTTTCTAGTTTTTTGCCAAATAAAGGATAGTTCTAGTAGTTAACACAACACAGGCACTTGCGTGCCTGTGTTAACTACTAGAACTAGCCTCCACTTAACAAAATACTAGAAAATGAATCTTACTTTAATTCAATACCTTTTCTTCCTGAAAAGGTTTGTGTAATAATAAAAATTTAGGTATTTTTTATTAATGTAAATATTTATTTATAATAATATAATATGGCACAGAGATAGAATGTATTTTTCTGGTTCTGGTTCTGGCTCTGGCTCTGGGTCTTTTGATTCATCTTGTTCATAGTTTGAGTTATCCTGAAAACAATAAGGTTTTATTATATTAACAAAAAGAGTGAAGGTAAAGGTACTCTTGGTCCAGTCAGGGGAATCAATTCTTTTAAGTCCTCGTTGGTTAGGGCTGACAAAGCCTCGAGTGTTATGCGCTGTTCTAAAAGATTGGTATTTTTTAGTACCTACAATCAAGTTAATAGATAAAACATGCATACCTACATGCCTAATTATAATTTAAACTGTACCTTTTTGGATTTTGAAATGTAAGTAGGCAGGTACTTCCTAGGTCTTAATAGGTAATAAATAATAATCTATATAATATGAATGGAGTGCTGTGCGATATTGGTTGAAAATATGGTAAATAACAGTTAGATCGTAGATATAGGAGGACATACCTGTCTTCTTTATTAATTCCGGAAGCTCACATGTTTTAAAATGATCAGTGACGTCGTCCATTAGGGTAAGTTTAAGGTACTGATAATATCTTCTTTGCCGCCACTCGAAGTCGCTTGCATATTTGCTCGTTATGCACTTGATCTTCTTGGGGATCCACTGTTGTTAATTGAAACACTATCAAGTGTAAAAGAAATCACAGAAACCATTAAAAATCACTAGCGTAGCGTGGTGTTCAGTCGCACTTCAGAGAAATGGCGTCGTCGGTCGAATGGCGTGCGTGGACGCTTCTCTAGGAGGGGAAGGCGCGGCGCGGCGGGGGACATGCGAATCAAGTGCTTAGTAGAATCTACTAAGAACTTTGTCGGAATATTCAAGATTTTTTTTTAATTTAACGCATTAGTTGATTGCCGTAATTATTTAAGTTTATTGCTTCAACGATAATAATTTGTTGATGCTAATATGGGTAAATTGTAGATTTTACTTTTATCTTGTTTCATTCTACTTCACAGCTTCTGTGATGTAACATATCTAGTGGATACTCCAACTAAATGCCTAGTTAATATTAAAAACATAAACTGTTAACATAAACACAGGGTCTTTATAGACCCAAATACAAGATTATAGTTAATTTGACTAGGTTGCTGTATAATCTCAAAGAAGTATTAGTCATTTTAATAAAAACATATCTTCAATTTAACAAATGTCCTCTTTGATGTTATAATTAAATTTAGCTTGTTGTTAAAACTAACTCCAGTTGTTCGCTGTTACAATCACCTTATTTTTTGTGAACAATAGTAAGGTTATTCCAATTAATTTGGTGCCAACTAAGAAAAAAGATTACTTAGTTGGAGAGTATTTTTTTCAGTGTATGAGTTTTAATTACCTAAGCTTCTAATTGTGCGCAATTTTCATTGAAATAACCGTTTTTAGGGTTCCGTACCCAAAGGGTAAAAACGGGACCCTATTACTAAGACTTCGTTGTCTGTCCGTCTGTCCGTCTGTCTGTCTGTCTCCAGGCTGTAACCCAAGAACGGTAATAGCTAGAGATTTGATATTTTCACAGATTATGTATATCTGTTGCCGCTATAACAACAAATACTAAAAATAAAATAAAATGAGTATTTAAGGGGGGCTCCCATACAACAAACGTGATTTTTTTGTCCTTTTTTGCTCTATATCAAACATTGCAACAGGTAGGTACATAAAATAAATCCTTAGTTATATGTGTACTTTAATATTTAATAATAATATTAAAATAAAATAAAAAAATCCCATACAAAAAACACAATTTATGGCCTAATTTTGCTCTATAATGGTACGGAACCCTTCGTGCTCGATTCCGACTCGCACTTGGCCGATTATTTAAACATACACCACTAATAGCACTTCAATAGCAAACAAATTATATAATTATTATACATTACTAGAGATCGCCCAATGGTCGAAATTCGATCTTAGTTTTTTAAACGACATTAGGACTACTACCTATATTTTGTAAAAAATATAATATTGACTTTATCATAATAATATATTTTTTTAACTTTTGTCCCTAGGACTCGGGTGATCTCAGACTGGCTATTGGCCGTTCCCTATATTCAATCTATCTCTAGTTTGACATACAACCGATCGCAGCTGACATAGAATTGACATAAAATATATGGAGCTAATGTCTAATGTGAGCTATTCCTATCTCAAGTAAGAGATAGATCAAATATTGGGAACGGCCGTTAGTAAGCATTGTCTAGTATCTAAGATTGAACAAAAAAACGTTGTCAACATACTTCAACCATAAATAAAAGAGTACTTAAATTGTCACTCAAAAATCTGTCATCTTTTTTAGTGTATGTGTTGAAGTGTGTGTAATGTTTTATTTGTTAAAAAAATGTATGATAAAAGCATAATTTCAAAATAATATTAGCTCGATGCACTTCTTCACCATATAAACTATAACTGCAAAATTTCATTCACCTACGTTTTCGTATTTTTCGTCAAAAGGGATACAAAGTTTTTCGCTCGCGTATTAATATAATATATATAGATAAGCATTATAGAAGCAAATTCTAATCTATCTGCAAACAGGAAAAAAATAAAAATATTCACACTTACATAAATAACTTGATCATTCTCTTAATAAATTATTGACAGTAAATTAGGTATCATAATTATTGTAGTACTAATAGTTGTATTAAATAAAAAAGTTAAATTAAGTTACATACTTACCTATTAAATGAAAAATATTATTCATATAATAATTTCAAATTTTGATTTGCAACTATTGTTTCTTTGCCATTACGTAAGCGCATAAAAAAAAACGTCAAATTTCGAACGATTTCAAATTCCTGTCACATTCTAGATCTAGGTGTAGACGGACTTCCTTCGCGTTGAACTCTTTTGAGAGCCGATACGCGGGGCAAAAACTTCCCAGTGCTCGCTCAATGTGCACCCTATTTGAAGGTGATAGGGTTTACATTGATGATTGTTTGGTAGCGGAAGTCGCTTGGCCTCGTAGCGTATGGTACATAAGTGGACATAATATTAATAATATATTTATTATTAGAATGTTTCTAGTTTATAAATGAATAGTAAAATTGTTATTAATTTATGTAAGTTCTGCCTTCTAAGTTCTTAATTTTCGAAGTTAAATTAATTCGCATACAAAAGTTTACAGTCCACTTATGGCCCAGTTTCTAAGGTTTTTTGACAGAACTTTATCTATGTATTTCAAAGCGTTGTTGACTGGTCAAATTAAACCAATCAAAAGCATTTGAAAAGATAAACTCCTGTCAAAAAAACTCAGAAAACAAGTAGTAGTATATTCAGAGCATTATTAAAGATAGTGGGTTTTAAACTGTGTAGAATGAAAATCGCTTCCGCTTGTGAGTCGCGCCGCACAGTCGCACGCGCCAGGAAGCGCGACACGGTCCGTACGACTGCTCCACTTTGACTACATAGCCCGGGTCACACGCCGTTCAGAGCTATTCTGCCTCTAACAACACCTTTATTCCAAGGGTATAAGAGCAACATCTTTTGCAGTTGTAAAAATCTGAATCGTCACAAGCTTTTTACAGTTAATTTACCTCTACCTACACCTGTATACATTTAACTTATGGGCTAGATTTATGAGTTACCAAGGCACGAACAATGTGACCGGAAAGGTAAGAAATTCGCCAATACGTAAAGGCAATAATGTTCCTTACAATTTGTCTATCTCTGGAATCCTGGAATAGAGTGTAGAGCAGCTCTATAACAGTCCACTACAAAGTATAAGTCGGCCACTTAATAACATCGGGAAAGTAATGGTCTACCAGAATCTGATGGCAATTTTTGACAGCAGATTTTCAAAAAAAAATCCTAGATCATTGGATAATTTTATATTTGCAGGTTTCACACACAAAATAAGTCGCTAAAGGAATAAAAAAGGATGAAAATGTTTTATTCCTATTACCCCGGTATTGCTAGAGTCAATTTATTTTCTCATTTTTTGCCATCGATTCTGGTAGACCTATAGCTATTCATAGTAATAATATTAGGGCTTCATTCCACCGCGGCGCACGGAGAGACTACGCACGTGCGTTAAGCTTCGCTTTTGTAAGAAAATAATATATGTAACTGTGTCCACTGCAACCCACGGACACGCTACGCACGAATTGACTCAAGTCAAAGAAATAAATCCGTGCACGTCCACGCGTGCGCTTGGCCCGTGCACAGCGTGCGCCGCGGTGGAATGGAGCCTTAAAGAAAAACGCAAAAATTTTTATCTTTTCAGTAGATGAAAAGTCACGAAAAATGTAGAGTTTCGGTGACATAAATGTATTTCTCTGATCTAAGGATGTAAGTAAGAACATGCCATTGCCTCACAGTAGCATCAAAACCATCGCATACAGATTACAGAATCCCCAGGTAGCCGCATTTATTATTCATGCGGACGGACAGACGGACGGACAATGTTTATGTGGCGGTTCTCAATGGTTATAGTGATTGTGAATTCGAATGTACACTTGGACATGAAAATGTATTGCTTTTGTATTATTTTCGATTTACAGTTTGGCCCCATTTTGTCCCCGGGGGTGAAAAATTTCAAGATTAAAAAAACGCGGTTACTATCTCTATCTCTTTTTTAATTTATTTTTTGGCATAAGTAGTTTTATTATAAAGTAAAAAAATTTGAGAGCTTTTGCTGTCCCACTGCTGGGCAAAAGCTATCCCCAAATCTTCATAAAGTAATCATATTAATACAATTTTAATCTTGTTAACTACCTTCAATTATTATAATTTTGAAGGAGATAAGAGATAGCATTCAAGACTTAGAGGTACCGTTATAATATCTAAAATCAGAGACCAAATATAACCAATAATAATGTATTTAGTGTTACGTAATAAAGACATTAAAATTACTATCGACGAACGAGACAGATATACAATCTCAACACGTTGGAAAGAGATAAATTCATTTTCATAGATTCTGCTCAATTTAATCAACACCTAGAATTTAGTTGTGATATGACTTATTCGTTTACACCACTACCAGTCGATTTTAAACTTTACAGCACAGATTCAAGGTTGATTTTCGCTTAGTTGATGAAAGAGAAATCAAAGAATATATTGTTTGCAGAGCGCACGCGCAGATTGTAAAGATACGGTCGGCGCCAGAGTACAGATTTGTCTAAATCTAGGAAATATATCTTAATTAAGTTATTGCTATGTTTCTAAGACGGGAAAACTAGTTTCGGGGATGTCATTTGATGGTATCTTTGACAATATTTTAGGTGATCTGACTACCGTCCTAAATATTTAAATAAGTATTACATATTTCTGGCGCCAATCGAAAACATAAATATTATAACATCCTACTAGTTTGTTACGACGAAAGTATTTTAACTTGAAATCAAGGAATAGGTATGTAAATTATATTATGAAACAGATTTGTTTTAAATAGGAAAGTTGCCGGCAACAAAAACTTATATTCATAAGAGAATTCATTCTGTAAAAACTCGAAAATATTATACACTAATCTGTATATTTTATAGATGACAGTTTATCCTATATGTAAACAGTCTAACATACTGACATATGACGTCATACATTACGACATATGTCACGCACCGGAAGTGGCCGTCTAACGGTTGTATGTCATATCCTCCTTACGGTCACCACACTGTATTGTTAGGTCCGGACAAGTCCTAATTTTGTATGCGCAGGACGACTATGTAGATTTCAGATTTATTATGAGACAGTATTCGATCATAATATTATCGTACACTGGATGATAAAGTTTACTATTGTAATGTACGGTGAATTTTAAAATGGTTTAATCATTTATTTAAAAACTCGATGTCTTACAATGTCATAATCATTATGTTACGAATGTTCAAAGACGACTTTTAAGCGCTAGGGCTTTATATTTCTTTAGTGCCCTAGACTCTAAAGCCTAAACGTACACACACACACATTCGAAAAATAGAATCCTCATTTTTGCGCAGATGCATACAGCATAATGGATCTTATAAAATCAATTTTTGAAAGCGAAATACTCGTAATATGGAATGTTCTACCCAAGTTATTATCAAAATTCAATCATAATTTCCTTAATTTATTTGATTTGAGAGGAAATAATATTTCTGAATATATCGTATTCAACAGCTCGACCCCCACTAGTTAATGAGTCAGATCAGAATTAACGAGACAGACACAACACTATAAATTACAGAATTTATTAGTAGAACGTTAGTAGAAAACTTCATAAATATTATAAAAATCTAGCTCGCAATCGAGGCATTTAGCACATTTTATATTAAATCAACTCAGTATCAACGCTTACTTAAGTTAGTGATGTGCCACGATATATCGACATTTTATTAATACATTTTTGTTGTTTATTACGCACGAGTACGATAACAACACAATTTGTTAATGTCTCGTTTGAACGCACGATAAATCGCTGCCAAAATAAATAAGAACTTGAGTAATCATTTATTTTGATGAAATATAATCGTCGCAGTTAAGTGAAATAAAAGATGTGTAATAAACATAAGTTTACTTCGTTAGTCATTGTAAGTGAAACAAATACACGTTATCGCAACTGAAGATAGTTCATTCATTTATTTATTCATAAATTCATTTATTTAAGAAGTGAGCATAAATACAATCAGGAATTATTATATTTACATTGTTTAAGCTCACAAATAAGAATCATGTGTCGCATTAATATGTTACTATGTAATATTTTTGCTTTTATCATAAATTCGCCGTGTCCATCGATTGTTGGGGCTCGGCATTCATCAAAGAACTCCGACCGAACGACCAATACGAGATTTATTTTGACACAAAACGCTTACATTATTCATTTGTTCCGCGGCGTAATTATATTCCGAGATTAGCCGACGGTGCGTAAAGTTAAATAAATTACGGGCTCGAACGCATAATAATAAATTTAAGACTTTTTACGAAACATCTATTCCATATGCAACAAAAAAGCGCATCATTGCGCGCGGCGCGCACGCAACAGAACCGGTCGCATCACTAGTTAATTGGGAGTGTTCTCGTTAAATCAGGCGCAGTGTCGACATATCGGCCCCTTCATTACGGCCAGGCGCCTCGTGTTCTTTACGATAACAAGTTAAATTACATCGCGAGCATCATTGTAAATCGATAACGCTAGGCGTATCTATCGACGGTGGCACCGCACTACTCGATCTGCCTTTGTGTCGGCGCGATAAGCCTATGCGAGCCCGGTCCACTACAAACTTCGACAGGGGCGATCCGAGCTAATCGATTTTAAACGCTAAAAAGAAACATCATTATTAATCCGCCATCAATTTTTTTGTCGAAAATATTTTGACGCGCCGGCCGATGTTGCAGAAAATAATGAAGATTAAAGCTGGTCTTTTCAGGCCAAGGACTAGCGATTTCTTCACCTGTGGTTCTGCGGTGATAAGCGGTGATGGGGTGATAAAGGTGATGTATAGCTGAGATGAATCTGCGCGACGCTACCGTTATGTTGACGCCCGAAATATATGCCAGATTAACTTGACGTACGATAAAAACATAAGTAGGGTGACCACTACACATTGTGGATTTTATAGGACTGATGTTTTTCTACCTTAAAGCTTTTTGGGCACCCGTTGTTTAGTCTGGCATTGAGATTACTAATATGGATGTCTATCCTTGAATATGGATTCTGAAATAAACTTTTATAATAATTTTGCAAAGACTCTTGCTTTGCCTGCAGAATCCTCCTGGAAAGTTAGTAATTTGTAGCCTGATGCCTTTTGTCTATTTTTTTTTCTACAAACTTAGTAAACATTAAATCCTAATTACGCCCACCTTTTAGCACATTATCGAAATAATGTTTTCATCTGTTCTATGTTTGAAAAATGAAAACTTATTAAAACTAGGTCCTAACATAAACCAAACGAATGGCCACCATTTCAAGATGGGTCTGCAGTTCAAAAGCAATTTGCGCGATACGGGGCTGAAATATCACTTGTTTTAACACAACAAAAACATTATCTAATGTAATTATTTCAGTCTCACGTACTTACTTTGTCATAAATATTGCTGGTCCTCAATTTAAGGACAATGGGACAAGAGTGACTGAAGCCTCATGCCAAAATTTAAATCCAGCCTTTGTTCTGTCTACTGTGTTTGACAATTTGAGGATAACTTTTTTAACTACTCTTATACTTTCGATTTTAGGAGATCCAAGTTCAAAAACTTTGAAGTCTATTTTAGGAGAAGCGACAAATATCTTATCCAGAAGTTGCATGAGAAAGAGACAAAACTGCCAGATAAGTTGATAATAAGTGTTTAAAATAATTGAGAAACTGAATTAACTAAATGATACTAGGGTAATAGAGCCTTAGAAAAATTAGCCATTGGTGACTTTTAAAGTACTAAGTAGTAAGTACTAATCGTTTTTTTAAAGAATGGTCGAAAACAAAGAAATACTTAATACCTACGCACTGAAATAGGCCCTATTAAGTTTACCATTAAATTAACCAATTAAGCACTTAACTATAACTTACAACTTAAGCACAGTTTAAGTAAAGGTTGCGCTAATCGTCGATACACAATCTACGAGCCTGTCATCGATATAATTATATTGTTCACACTTTATCTAGATGATTTATATCTATGGCCGAAAGCACCTGTGGAAATTGATCTTATATTTATATCTGTAATATTATGGGATGCGTAAAATTAAGTGTTTTAATGAAGTTTATAAAAGGTAATTTGTCACCTGATAATATCATGATTAAAACATTGTATACTAAGTTTACACACAATTGTTAGTATTTCAGCAAAATTGCTTCGACCATCAATAATAAAATTTCCGAAATGGATATTTAGATGATCACTAATTAACACTATTAGCGTGGCTACGATAGAAATGTACAATAATAGCACTGACCGATTTTGGAAAAATTACTGTTTAATATACCTTTATGCCTTTGTCAAACGTAGAAAGAAAACATTAATTATTATACAGATGACCACGCTAAGCGTATGCGAGTCTAAAATGGCCTGTTTCACCACTTCCTGATAAAGTGCCGGATAGGCTATCCACAACTTATTTGACAGATTTTCCATACTCTATCTGTCAAGTTAAGACGCTATATTGATAATAACGTCCTTTTTGAAATAATACTATAGGACCCTCAGAAATGTTACAAATCTGGTAATGAGATATACACATCTTCATAGCCTTATCTAGGTTTGAGAAGAACCAGAAACACGATTAATGTATTTTGCCTCGATACATTTCTCGATCGAAATGACCTCTTAAAAATACGAAATTTGAAGATTATTTTTAAACGAGAATAGATGTATTGTAGGAAATTAGTCTAATTAATAGACACCTTTGCTACCCAAAATCGTATAGAAGCATTTTGTTTAAATGCTCCTAGTTATTGTTGAAATAAACAAAATTACGTTTTTTCGAATGTTTTCCGAGCGAGCCAATAGCTTCTGGCCGCAGCGTATTCACGACTTTATAGTCATACAAATTAAGTATAAAATTGCCCTTGCGGTAAAATTACTATCAATATAGCGTCTTAAGTGGTGGAAATTGATGTTTCGAAATAGTTTAAATTCTTCTAAAGTAATATTGTGATGTTTAAGACATCTGAAATTAAACAACCGATTATGAAACACTCAATGGTCATTTTAGATGCATTTATGCAGATAGAGTAAAGCAAGACTTACCTTAGAACACTCTCGATCTCCGTTCTGTTTCTCGTCCTGTTAATAAAATTAAAAGGTTAATAAGAAAACCAATCACCACAGAAGTTAAAAAGGTTTATAATATTATGTTAAATATAAGAGAAGTAAGATAAGAACGTATTGGAAAGAAACACTGTTAAAGGAACACTGGTAGTAAGTGAAACCCATTGAGGTAATAATACTATAGGAGTCCGCCTTATATTTTGACAGCTGATAATGTTACTCTTTCTAACTAACGATGTAGTAATTTGGGTGAAAGAGAAAGCTCATATCGGTGTGTAAACGTCAAAAGCCTGTAATGTTATGTCCCACTTAGTAGAACATAACAAACGAGTAGGTCTGCATATTTCATGTATAAAAAGTGGTAATAAAAGTGTTTAGTGAACGTTCAATGCAATATATTATTGCGTTTTGTGATTCCGCTATATAATAAACCATAAAAACGGCCAAGGAATGCCTCAAACACGTGGATTTAACATAACATACGTAAGTTTTCAACAACGTTATTTGGGCTTATCAATCGGTATTTTTGTAAGCTAAAAAAGAAAATTTATAAGTATAATAATCCATTAATCATGCTATATAGGGCATTAGTGATAAAAATGTCACATCAAGTAATAATTTGGCTATAAATATTGCATAGTTTTTTACGTGTATTTTAGGGATGCGCCTTACTTGAACTATAGTTTATCGATAAAAATAATGTCATGGACTAAATGATTTTTTTTTCAGGTTGAAAATGCTTCAAAATAGACGACAAACAGATATATATTTTAGACGCAAGTTTCATGCAAGTTTTTAATCCTTACTCCCTTATGAAGGCATCACAATATTGGAATTTGGAATTATCATTTCAAACGTAAGTTTGAAACAATGATTTTATTGAAATAAAGAAGGTTCTAACGGAGAGTAAAATAATTGCATGATCAACAGCTCTTACACCTCCCCCCTGTAAGTACTCAATTCGTTACTTAAAGATACTTCTTGAAATTTTATCCTGGCATTAGGTACTCTTTTTTAATAAGTAAAATGTAAAATTTTAATAAGGCTAAAGTCATAATCATTTAATAATTATACCTCAATCGTCGAATTCCAGACACAATATAATATATTTAGTTGTTATGCGGCACCTGGGTTCCGCTTGGGGCTGGATGGGTTAAGCATGGAAAACTTACATAAAGCATATTGCCCCGTATACAATATTATGAATTATTATGTGTATATTTTATAGTATGTAGTAGTATAGTAGATTTATTGACACTAAACCATTTATTTTTTTCAGGTTATTGGAATGCTCTTAAAGAAGAGTTCAATATTATGGTGGTGACGGAGAAACCTATAATGAAGATAATAATTATTTTCAATTATTAATTTGATAATAAGATTGAAAGTGAAGAATAATATTTGGTTTAGTGCTCTATGATTTTGATTGTACACACCGTGATATTGCACAATAAAATTGATCGTCTAGACTCTAGAGTCCCACTTAGGTTATTAATTATTATTATTATAATATCATTATTCAGGGGGCGTCGAAGTATCTATTTTAAGTCTTTTTCTGTATAAATATTATTACATAATTATATTTTAATAGGTAAAGAAATGCACCTAAGCGTTTTTGGAATTACTTTAAATAAGTAGGACTGAGATTCATTCTTATATTTCTTTGATAATAATAATTGTTATTCTACAAAATAGTTGCTTAATAGTAAATAGTAATTAAGTTTAATAAAGTATAATATAATATTTTGTTCTTCTGTTGTGTTTTATAAAAACTGTTGATTTTATTGATATTAGCTATTACACTCCGGACAAGCTTTCGTGGCTTATGGAGTATACATATTATGTATATTTTTAACTATTTGTGTAATTATATACTTAAATATTTTGTTTATACAGGGTGCAATTAAACCTTCCTGCCAAATTTTTTCCAGGGCTTAGGTATCATTAGGAGAGGTCATTTAGCAAAAAAAATTGGGTGTTATTTTTTTAATGACATATTTTATCCCATTTAAAATCGATGCAGAACGGTTACTCGTGGCGGTGGGAATGAGCGGGGGTGACGTGGGGGGGAGGCGCGCGCGCGCTCACCCGCCGACGACGCGTAGTGTCCATTTTAATTGTAGTGTTTTTTAGGATAACTTTCGGAAGCTATTTCTCAACATTTTAGTACTGAGTGACTATATTAAAAGAAAAATACGTGTATTTTTATTTTGAACAAGGATCAATATATCAAAATTTGGCAGGAAGGTTTAATTGCACCCTGTATTTAAGTATTTTCATGCACTTAATAAATAGATAAAAAATACCTTTTCACCAAATTGAAAGCGACTTCTAATTTAATGAGCATAATATATCCTAAATTAAACATGCAGGTCGAATTGATAACCTCCTTTTTTGATGTCGTTTAATAAAAATCTATAACATAAAATTATGGTCGACAGCGGTAGTCTAATTTTATATTTTTATCGATATACGCCATCCCTACACGCACACTACAGCAATTGCACACAAGCATAAAATGGCCACGCGCTGGCGAGCTAAGAATCCATCTATGTATACTTAATCTGTGGTGAAACCATACTAATATAATATATTCTGTGGTGAAACACATAAGTATTATTTATCATCTACCCTCATAGACTGCGCGCACGATAACTCTGCGCGCCGCTGAACGAAACTTTTCGTCGGGCCGCCATATTTACATAATAATCGATACGCCTATTCCCATACATAACATAAATGAGTATTTATAAGGATATTCAAGTAAAACTACCAATAAAATATCATTGGGATTACCCATTTTTTAATGAATCCCTACGCTGTCGCGCGCAGAGTTATAGTGCGCGCACTCTACTAATAAAATTATTATGTCAAAGTTTCTGAAGAAAGAACCATAGACAACTCATAGGCAATGCAATATTTTTATTAGTAAGACTTACCTTAGACCACTCTCCATCTCCGTTCAGTTTCTCGTCCTGTTAATAAAATTAATAGGTTAATAAGAAAACCAACCACCACAGAAGTTAAAAAGGTCCACAATCACAGAAATAAATCAAGACAGAACGGTACTAAATAATTAATTATCGTTTTTTTGGCTATAAGTGATAGAATCTTGCACAAGCGTGCAAGATTGGTTGAACGTTCATTCAGTTAGCGCGCAGGTCTCGACTCGATTACACCGGAGTGGTTGTGCAAAACTGCCTCATTATGCAGTGTCTAATTGTAAAAATAGAAGAACGAAAGTGAATCGGTCAAAGGGAGGTATTTCTTTCCACGTAAGTTATTTGTTCTAACAAAAATTAAAAGCAAAGCAAAAATTTATACGAGCGATTCCTTAGCAAAGCACGCGCGTCGCCGTTCTATCTTGATTTATTTCTGTGTCCACAATATACAAAACATGAGAAAAGTAAGTAAGAATAGAAAATATTGGAAAGAAACACTGTTAAAGGAAGACTGGTAGTACTATAAATAAGTACTTATTATCTACCCTCATACTAATAATAATTATGTCATGTTTTCTGAAGGAAGAACCATAGACAACGCATAGGCTATGCAATATTTTTATTAGTAAGGGATAAGAAATTCAACAGTTTTTAATCAGAGACACCAATATTGTATTAGTTGAAAAGTTGTAAGTCGTAACAGTGTTTAAAATCATCCACGTTAGTATAGATAGAAAAGGATAGAAAATTAAGAAAAGAAATGGAAAAGTGAAAACTTTTTTTATGTTCTCTTATAAACAAAAGATACCTAAGAAAAAATAAGTAAGTTTAACAACACTAAACCACACATTATCCCCGCGTTCCAATTGATGTTAAAAACGATCAAAACGCTCAAAATGCCTGCTATTTTGAGCGTTTTGATCGTTTTTAAGATCAAATGGAACGCATGGAGTATAAACAATTTTACTGTGGTACGGAACCCTTTAGGTGCCACGAAGGCACTGGTCCGGTTTAATTTATGTCAATGTAAATACCGTATAGAATATATTGAGAGTTGACGCCATCTGAGTATATTTTTAGCCACGTTTAATTGGTCAGCGCGAGCAAAAACCGACCAAATAAATATAAATATTTAAACTGCGCTCGCAACTGTCATTTTGACAGGCGTCAGTTGACATTGACAGCTGTCATATTACGCGCCGTCGTCGAACTTTCACACCAGAGTGGAGGACTGTATTTACCTTACAAAATACATGTAAATCAATTTCGGGAATCATCTCAGCTTTCCCGACATGTACTAAATAATTAATTATCATATTGTTACGAATGCGGACACGTAGTGTCATCTAGCGGCAACCAGGCGAAACCATCACAGACAGCGTAAATCCCCTATTCAATACCAGATGCCGCTACTTGTATGTTTTTGTTACCTGCGCTCGAGAATTTTCCCACGGTTGTTTACATGTTGTGGAATATTCTCGTAAGGTCTAGAGCTCGCCCCGTCCCGTATAAATACGCGGCTAGACGAGCCGGCCGGCCAGTCTTCGAATGTTTTCGAGTGAGCGATAATCAAAGCGACTTCGGAAGTGAGAAACAAGTGACTTAGTGAGTGAACCAGTGATAGTGCTTAGTGTTTGAACTTAGTGCATAGTGTTTGAACCTAGTGCTTAGTGTTTAGACAATATAGTGATCTAGTGTGTGTAAGTGTAGTGTAAGTGTTAAGTGTAGTGCAAATAAAAGTCTTCAAGAGAGTCACCAGGTCTTTTCCTCCGAATCATCGAACCTCAGCACGTAACAACTGGTGTCGGAAGTGAGATTTGGAGATGCCATTGACTCCGAGAGAGGACTTCAAGGGGAGTGTCAGGACAAGGGCACAGCGAGCTGCTGCCATTGACTCCGAGAGAGGAGTTCAAGGGGAGCGTGAGGACAACGGCGCAGTGCCATTGACTCCGGGAGAAGACTTCGAGGGAAGTGTCGGGACAAGGGCGCAACGGGCTGCGGAGGCCACACCCACTGGGGACCAAGCTCCGCCCACTGCGGGGCAGGCCTCACCCACTGGCCCCGCCCACCGGGACCCGCCCACTGGCCCCGCCCCTCAGGCCCCGCCCACTTTGGGTGTGGCCACGCCCACTGGCTCCGCCCACCAGGCCACGCCCACTGGCTCCGCCCACCAGGCCACGCCCACTGGCTCCGCCCACCAGGCCACGCCCACTGGCGCCGCCCACCAGGCCCCGACTGATCAAGCCCCATCAACTGGCTCCAGCCACCATGCCTCGTCAGTAGCTTCTACAGCACCGCAAATGGCTCTTCATTTAGAAAGTTTAATTAAATTAATGGAGCTGCAAAGGGCTGATATTCAGGTTTTACAAGATTCTCAAAGGGCAATGATGGAGGCACAAGACCGCAAGCTTGGCGTTTTGCAAGAGTCACAAAAGCAACAAAAGGACCTTCAAGAAAAGGCGCTTCTGGCAATAAAGGATGTTGGTGACACGGTGACCAAGCTTCGGAAAGATGTCGACATAATGGAAGAACGCATCACCGGGCTAGGAGTGGATATGGAAAATGTGAAAAGTGGCCTCACAGAACTACAGAAGTGGAAAGTGCGCCTGGAAACCACAGGAGTCGCGACGTCGAGTGGAACTACCGGAGTAGTGGTACAAGGACCAAAAGTTAAAGTGCCACCATACGACGGTACTACTTCTTGGAACGCTTATCGTCAGCAATTCCAGACGGTTGCTACTGCCAACGGATGGACTGAAGACCAATGCCTGACCGCTCTCACTGTTGCGCTCAGAGGGCAAGCTTTGTCGGTCCTGGAAGCACACACAGGAAATGGGTTCCAAGATCTGATGGAGGCGCTTGAATCCAGATACGGGGAGCGACACCTGGAGCACGTGTTCCGTGCCCAACTTCGTGACAGAGTCCAACGCTCAGGAGAGGGACTACAACAATGGGCGTTGGAAATTGAAAAACTGGTCAAGAAGGCACATCCAGGAGCAGACTCCAAGATGGTTGACTCAAACACTATTCAAGCCTTTGTCGACGGAATCAGGGATCTGGAAGTCCGAGCTGCAGTAAGGCTACGTCACCACACCTCGCTAAAGGAAGCGTTGGCGCATGCTCTAGAGGTCGAGGCTGTCCGGCGTGACATACGGCAGACCTATAAAATCCGCGAGGTCTCGGAGGAAGTGAAGGAGGTCAAGGCTCCTACGAAGAGAAATTTTGGAGCCATGTGCTACAAGTGCGGCGAAAGGGGTCATCTTCAGCTCAACTGCCCGCAGAAGGATACCCAGATGGCAAGAATGAAAAGGCTTGAGGAACAGATGGAGGAGCTGAAGAAGCAAAGGGCTTCAGCCAGGACTAAGGGGCAAGTACTGCTTGACGCGGAAGAAGCCCCAATAACTGTTGTCTCCCAAGCAAGCAGCGGGAATAGTCTTGTGATTCAGGGGACTATTAACAGGACGGATTGCAAAATGACTCTAGACACAGGAGCCTCTAGAACGATAGTGAACCCAAATCTGGTAAAGGCCGCAAGGGGACATAAGAGGAGAATTAATTGTCGGCTTCTTACTGCCTCCGGTCAGCCAATACCCGTCCTGGGAGAAATGTCAGTTATGATTAATGTAGGGGGGTCCTCATACCCTCATGACGTTATCGTGGCTGAAATAATGGATGATTGCATCTTGGGCTTGGATTTCATGAAGAAGCACAACTGCAGGATTAATGTCGCTGACGGAGTTTTCCAGTGTGGCGAAGAAGAAATTTTCATCCTTGGAGGCGCCTGCGGGAAAGTCGCATGTGTAAAGGAAGTCATTATACCTGGACGAGCGGAAGCCCGGGTGCTGGTGAGACTACCGCCAGCTGGAAAGAACAAGTCTAACAGATGCGTGTTGATCGAAGACACACCCACCAAGACATCAGCACGAAAACTGATGACGGCAAGAACCCTTGTTAGTGGAAGCAGTCACGCTGTGGTCCGGGTTTTGAATCTTGGGGAACGCGAGATCTGCTTGAACAAAGGTGACGTCATTGGAAAGTGCGAGGAAGTTGTCTGGATGAGAAAGTGCAGTTCGACAACAGACGCAGACCCAGCAAACAGCAGCAACAATGGATTTGTGACTGAGCTACTCGATGACTGCAAGAGTAATCTGACTTATTCGCAGAGCATGAAAGCTAAGAAGTTTTTACAGCGCCACGCGAATATCTTCTCCAGTCAGGAAGGTGACCTTGGAAGAACGTCGATGGTTCAGCACAGGATAGATACCGGAAACGAGAACCCGATTCGTCAACGAGCAAGACGGATACCAATTGCAAAGGAGAAGGAAGTGGAAGGCCTTCTGGAGGACATGAGAAGGCATAAAATTATTGAACCGTCTGCAAGTCCGTGGTGCTCACCTGTTGTGTTAGTAAAGAAGAAAGATGGCAGCACAAGATTTTGTGTGGACTACAGGCGTCTCAATGATGTCACTAAGAAGGACAGCTACCCATTACCTCGGATCGACGACACTCTGGATACCTTGAGTGGCATGAAATGGTTTTCGACCCTGGACCTGAAATCTGGATACTGGCAGGTAGAAATTCATCCAAAAGACAAGGAAAAGACAGCTTTTTCCACCGGTAAAGGTTTATGGCAGTTTAACGTCATGCCCTTTGGATTGTGCAACGCACCTGCCACATTTGAGCGACTCATGGAGTGTGTACTGGCAGGCTTAGTTGGAGAGGCTTGCTTAGTCTACTTGGACGACGTCATCATTGTTGGCCGCGACTTCGAGGACCATTTGCGAAACTTAGAACGAGTTTTCGCCAAAATAGAGGGGGCCAAGTTAAAGTTGAATCCGAAAAAGTGTCGTTTATTCAGGAGTAAGGTCAATTATCTCGGCCATGTTATCTCCAGTGACGGAATCCAGACGGACCCGGAGAAACTGGAAGCAGTTCAAAATTGGCCAACCCCTAAGAACAAAACCGAAGTGCGAGCATTTCTCGGCCTATGCTCCTACTACAGGCGTTTTGTTAAGGGATTCTCGGAGATAGCCAAGCCATTACATCGGCTGACAGAAGATAAACGACAGTTTATTTGGGACGAGACTACTGAAGATTCTTTTCAGAAACTGAAGAAACATCTGTGTGAAACACCAATCCTGGGGTATCCACAACCTGAAGGTCAGTTTATAGTCGACACGGACGCAAGCAACACGGCCATTGGAGGGGTGTTATCTCAAAAACAGGGTGAAAGAGAAGTTGTGATTGCGTATTTCAGCAAATCTTTATCCAAGCCAGAGAGAAACTACTGTGTGACAAGAAGAGAACTCTTGGCTGTTGTAAAGACGCTACAACATTTCAGCAAATACCTCATCGGCAGACAGTTTTTACTGCGAACTGATCACGCAGCCTTGAAGTGGCTACTGCAATTCAAGAACCCAGAAGGTCAAGTAGCACGATGGATTGAGCAGCTCCAGGAGTACGACTTCAAGACCGAACACCGCAGCGGAAAGTCGCATGGGAACGCCGACGCACTCTCACGAAGGCCGTGTTCAGAAGACTGCAAACATTGTGTTAAGCAGGAATCTAATGAAGTGACAATAAAGTTAACGAGAACAAGTCCTTTGGGTCCATGGGAGAATGATGCCATGAGGGAGGCTCAAGAAAAAGATGACGACCTTCGGCACATCATCACATGGAAGAAACGGGGTGACGTAAAACCAACCTGGAGTGAGGTTGCACCCACTGGCGCTGTCACTAAGGCGTACTGGGCGCAATGGGAGAGTCTGGTACTTCAAAACGGAATACTCTACCGGAAATGGGAGAAGACTAACGGCAGAGAGTTCCATCTTCAGATAGTCGTCCCAAGAGCGAGAGTACCAGATATTCTCCGTGAAATGCACGATGGCGTATCAGGAGGTCATCTAGGTGTCAAGAGGACGTTAACAAAAGTGCGGGAACGATTCTACTGGTTGCATTGTCGAGATGACGTGCAGGATTGGTGCCGCAAATGTACTACTTGCGCTGCAGTGAAGGGACCACAGACCAGGAGCCGTGGGAACCTGCGGTTGTATAACGTTGGCGCACCGTGGGAACGAATTGCAGTTGATGTAGCTGGGCCATTTCCTGTAACGGAGTCGGGAAACAAGTATTTCATGGTCGTCATGGACTACTTCACCAAGTGGCCTGAAGTGTTCGCCATACCAAACCAAGAAGCTACGACAGTTGCTTCTAAGCTTGTGGAAGAAGTGATATCTCGCTTTGGTGTGCCTCTGGAAATCCATTCCGATCAGGGCAGGAATTTCGAATCGCAGGTCTTCCAGGAAGTGTGCAGAATCTTGGGAATGCATAAAACGAGGACCACCGCGTACCATCCACAGTCTGATGGAATGGTTGAGAGATTTAACCAGACCCTTGAGAGGCATTTGGCGAAATTGGTAGATGACAAACAAAAGGATTGGGACAAGTACATACCGCTCTTCCTTCTGTCGTATCGTACCGCCGAGCATGAGAGCATAAAAGCTACCCCGGCGTATGTCAATTACGGGAGAGAACTGCGAGTACCAGTAGACCTCTTGACAGGAGGGTCACCGGAGGAACCAAAGACCGTACAAGACTATGTCTGCGATTTGAGGGAAAAGATGCGCTATATACACGGCATGGTTCGGGAGAATGGGTTACATTCAAGTGAGAACATGAAGACCAGATACGACCGGAAATCGAACACGAGCGGCTTCGAAGAAGGGACACTGGTGTGGCTGCATAACCCAACTCGTCGAAAAGGGAAATCTCCGAAGTTGCAGACCAAGTGGGACGGCCCATACAAAGTGGTTACCCGATTGAATGATGTGACTTATAGGATTCAAAAGCAACCAAGAGGGACATTCAAAGTGGTACACATAGACCGTCTGGCGCGTTACCATGGCAGTAACAATGATGCTCGGGACGAGCATCTCTAAGAGGGGAGTAGTGTTACGAATGCGGACACGTAGTGTCATCTAGCGGCAACCAGGCGAAACCATCACAGACAGCGTAAATCCCCTATTCAATACCAGATGCCGCTACTTGTATGTTTTTGTTACCTGCGCTCGAGAATTTTCCCACGGTTGTTTACATGTTGTGGAATATTCTCGTAAGGTCTAGAGCTCGCCCCGTCCCGTATAAATACGCGGCTAGACGAGCCGGCCGGCCAGTCTTCGAATGTTTTCGAGTGAGCGATAATCAAAGCGACTTCGGAAGTGAGAAACAAGTGACTTAGTGAGTGAACCAGTGATAGTGCTTAGTGTTTGAACTTAGTGCATAGTGTTTGAACCTAGTGCTTAGTGTTTAGACAATATAGTGATCTAGTGTGTGTAAGTGTAGTGTAAGTGTTAAGTGTAGTGCAAATAAAAGTCTTCAAGAGAGTCACCAGGTCTTTTCCTCCGAATCATCGAACCTCAGCACGTAACAATATTTTTTTTGCTATAAGTGATGATTTTAGGATTTTCATTTAATAGTACTATTCGGAGTTTGTGGCTCTGTCTTCCTAAATTACTCTTACCTGAATATCAAATTTAAATGTCTATTTAATAGCGTTTTCGGCATCCAGTACTGTCCCGGGGCAGAGCAGGCAGGGCAGGCCGAATGGATACGAATATAGCCGAAGTTTAAATTACTAGCTAAACGACGTATTGTACTAGACTAGAACTAAGTCTAGGTGCTTCGTGGATCACAGTGAACACATCCATTCGGCCTGCCCTGCCTGCCCTGCCCCGGCACAGTTTTAAATGCCGAAAACGTCATAAAATTAAGTTCGAACCGCAAGATATTATGATAAAAATAATTTTATATCAATAATTACAGGTACAACAAAACGTATATAGAGCAATGAGCTCGTATGGCGGTGCAAGAATGAATCTTCCTCAAGATTGGAGACTTATGGCGAAATGTCCAGTCGTTCGCAACCAGCGGGTTAAAAACGCGGACCGGTCGACCCACATGCGTAATTGTGGACCTTGGCGACGCACGACGCAATGCACATGTCACCGAGAGATGAAAACGATTGAATCCTTAGTGCCTTTTCCATGGCGCCTCCTCGGATTCATCATTTTATGCTTTCTCCTTGTGTACTTCCTTGCATGTAAAATAATAATAATTAAAAGTACTAAAATATAATTGAATGCTCTATAGTCTGTATCAATTGTTAGTCAAGTGAAATGATTTAACATTTGGGGGTAGTTACTAGTTTGAGTTTGTGAGATTTAGGTCAACTATTGGCTACAATTTAGACCGGGCGGCGCAAAAGAGCTTGAGTTACTTTTTAAAATCCTGTGTAAAACTATATTTTATGTACTCGTATGTTAACCAACTTTATCATGTACGTTGTGCTTTCTGCATAACTCCTCTTTTCGCAGTCGGGTTATAATTGCGCTGAATTCGAGAAGTGATTTAACAATTTTCTCGTTTTTTCTCGCGTGTTCTTGCCATAGATCATTAAAAATTTCACGCTTCGAATAGATTCCTAGATCACAAAAACTGAGTAATTATTAGGTAGAATTATGTTTTGATTGTTTTAGCGATTTTCATTTTTATTGCCTAGAATATTTTACATGTACAAGAATGCTGCATTCTTATTGAGCTATGAATATTGATAGAGAATTTAAGCATGGGGTTATACAGAATCATTTGTTTTGTTAGTAGTTGTAACTTTTACCTAGCTAAAAGATTCTAGTCTTAAAGGACTCATGAGAATAAGATATAAGTGTGCGTGTATAAGCGTGTAAGTAAGAAGTAATCAGAGTGTTAAAACCTTAAAAAAATTATGGACAAATAATCTGTGGAATGTTCTGCGCGAGCATGGCTATCCATCATAGGCCAACGCGAACACAAACTAATAAAATATGACAAATGGAAAGCACAAAACGAAAGCATATTATATTACAATAGATAACATATGGCAGAGGCGTGAAGTTTGTAAGTGTGTCAGATGACCTCAGTCAGACTCCTCAGTCCTCAGTTGCATCACGAGTCCATCGCGCCCACTGGTTTTTAAATTGCGAGGGAAAATGCAATATGGTGACACTCGGAAATCAAGATTTGAGACCGTATTTCATTTAACCAAAAATATCAACTTTCATTAAATACCTAATGTCACTTTCAAAACCAAGGTGATTTGATAGCGATACCGTATATTTTTTAACAAAAAATAAATAAGTGCGTACCTATTCATTGAATACCTATTGTCACTTTCAGGACCTCTCTAGCTCAAGTCTGACCAGTCGCTTTACGTAAAAGTATTAGAAGTAAAATAAAATAGAGAAGCTATAAATTGTGCATAAATTTTGCAGATACGTCTTAAAAGCTCCCAAATTATGCTAAAGGTTAGTTTTGGACAAGTTTTAAGGCAATTACGGATTCCGGATAAAGCATTCATTTCAAAAAAGTCTTCAGCGACAGAGATAAAGCTACTATTGTCACTCATTTATTGTGAAACTAGCTGACCCGGTGAACTTCGTATCACTTTAAAACCTTCCTTGGACTTCTTCGAATATTTTAAGACTACAATTAGCCCAGTCCGTTCAGCCGTTTTCGAGTTTTAGCGCGACTAACACATTTGAAAATCCATTTTAGGGTTCCGTACCCAAAGGGTAAAAACGGGACCCTATTAATGACTTCGATGTCTGTCCGTCTGTCCGTCCGTCCGTCTGTCTGTATGTCTCCATGCTGTAACTCAAGAACCGCTATAGCTAGAATTCTGAAATTTTCACAGATTGTGTATATCTGTTGCCGCTATAACAACAAATACTACAAACAAAATAAATTAAATATTTAAGGGGGCTCCCATACAACAAACGTGATTTTTTTGCTATTTTTTGCTCGATATCAATAATGGCAACACATAGGAACTTGAAATGTTCACAGAATACTCAGTTGTATTTTTACTTTAATAATTTATAATAAAATTTAATTAAATTAAATAATTAAGGGGGGCTCCCATACAAAAAACACAATTTTTAACCTATTTTTGCTCTGTAGTGGTACGGAACGCTTCGTGCGCGAGTCTAACTCGCACTTGGCCGATTTTTTTATATATAATACAAGAATAATTATATAGATTAATAATTAGATAAAGTGTGTTACTAGTTACTACGTTGCATTGTGCACAATTTCGATTACCGCGCGGGAGCCGCACATTTTTCCTGGATAAAATAGATCATGTCCTTACCCGGGACTCAAGCTATCTACATACCAAATTTCACTATTCATCGTTCATCGGTTTAAGCGTGAAAAGTAAACAGATAGACAGACACACTTTTCAATTTAAAATATTAGTGTGGACTGATCCTAAATTCACTTGAATCCACTAACTCAAAGAAAGTTACAAAAGTACAAGATAAATTTATAGAAGCACATGTAATTATCTGGTGAGCCAGCTGTTCAGAAGTTTATGTATCACGTGCATCTGGTCTGTTGGTCCTTCGAGCATATGTTATGCTAGTTTATGATCACAATTATTATGTGAAGTATATCTACAGCTATATGTGACTGATAGTTACTATTACTACTCTATTAGCTCTACTAAACTACATTTAAGCTTTTTTATGTCAGCGCGGACGAACATTTAACTACTTTTGGAGAAATTAGCAAGGTTAATTTATGACGCTGTAATAGGGAAGTACACTGCACGAAGTTTTTATTATCGGACAGTTAGGTTTTAATTTTTAAATGGTCCATAAAGCAATCAGGCTGGCATGTAGTCTATATATTAACGCTTCTTCTAAAAGGTATTGTAATGTAGTGCCATAATTTTGATATACTGATAGATAGGTATTGTAATGTAGTGCCATAATTTTGATATATTCGTCAATACGAAGACAGAAAACTTATTTTAATTTCTATGTAGCTTCCTACTGCAGCTAGCTACGACCTACCTGGTACCTGGTACTAACTACCTGGTAGTAGTCCGAGGTTAGGGACTGAATTCATATTAAATTACCACCTTTCCGCAGCGGCGAAAATAAAAGTCCAGTAGATTATGCGTGGACAAAACTAACAGTGTAAAAACTTAGCCTAATGAATAAGGGATGACAAAAAATATTCATTGGTTACGCATAACGAGGTGCGCCTATTTTTAAATATTAATGCAGTTTTTGTTTCGCAGTATTTCTCACCTGCCATATTTTAATTGAAGTCATGATTGGATGAAGCGAATAACTAACAAACTGTAGGTTCTTGCATAAATGGCTTTAGGGCTGGGAAAATTATTTTAAATAAAAAATGTGGATATGTGGTATACTGTATAGCTAGATATATTAGCTGGATAATGTATTAGGCAAGTTACAAGGTTTGTTCAAATGATAAGGAAAAACTTGTAATTGCTCTTATGTTGTAAAATTTTAGTTACCAACTTCATCCACTATTGTCTTAATTGTGAACATGTTGAGACCATCAATATGAACGGTTATCGGGGTATTTGTCAAACAAAGATTAATTGTGAACACAGTTATTAATGTTTGCATACATCTTCTATGCAATGTCTAAGTGCTTTTCTTTTTAGTTTCTTCAGAACATGTCGCTTATCCAGAACGTTATATGTAACTACTTAAACAGGTACTATATAGCCTGCCACCAGGCGAAGTTAACAGGGTGTTTCGTGTTAATTGTCGTGTCAAACAGCTGTCATATGTCACGAACTTAAACCTCTTTGTCAGTATACTACAGTACAGTACAGAGTGTACAGCAGGGTGTGTTACAGCAGCTATACTCAACCAGAGGCCCGCGGGCCGCATGCGGTCCGCCGGGACTTTATCAGTGGCCCACATTAAGGTGACGCCATGTTAAAGTAAAAAACCGTGTTGGATGTGTTTTAGATTGCTTGTTTTCTATGCGAGGCTAGCCCGGCCTCTCATAGAAAACAAGCAATGGAACAGCAAAAAAATGAAAAGAGCATAGCGACAAAATGGTTCTTGTCCCGTAATTTAAAAACCATAAATACATTTCATATAAGCTATGGGCAAATTAAAGTGTATACTAGAACCAATTTATGTACAAATTTTGGAAGCTTATATCACTCTCCTCTGTTGGCAAAATAGGAATCCTTTTTTTTACAGAGGTCTTTTTGATTGATTATTCTGTGTTATAAAAGTTGACCAATCGTGTTATGCTATGGGTAATTCAAAGACATAGACATGATGAATACTGACAGTGAACTTTAATTTCTTAGCTTTAGTCATTGCTGAGAAAAATGGACATCGCTACAGCCAAATTATCAAGGCGTCACCTTAAACTATTTTGAAATTCACGCCTACCAGCACAATAGAGCAGTCATCGTGAAATTTGAAATTGGTGAAATTTTTTCTACTTTTATTTAATGGCTTATTGGCTAAAATGGCTAAAAACTTTTTTTAAACCCTTAAAAATTTTTGATTGTGCGACACCAAGACCATGACGGGTATGTGGCCCGAATAAAAAAAGGGTTGAATACCACTGCTCCACAGCAACTCATGCTTACACCTCTGGTGATTCTAATTTTAAGAAATTAAAAAAAAAACTTTTTAATTTAAAAACTGGACATTAAAATTTAGATTACAACACGTGTTGAGTGTTGAGACGTCCAAGTACTGACGCGTGGGGTGTGATATACGACCGTATTCTTCATTATAACCCCACGCTTTTAATTTATAACTTAAAACAACAAATTTATTTTATATAAAATCAAAGGGCAAACGAGCAAACGGGTCACCTGATGGAAAACAACTACCGTCGCCCATGGACACTCACAACATTAGAAGAGCTGCAGGTGCGTTGCCGGCGTTTTAAGAGGGAATACGCTCTCTTCTTAAAGATTTGCAGGTCGTATAGCTCCGGAAATATGCTGGTGACAGTTCATTCCAGAGTTTTAAATTGCGCTAACACTCTCGCATTTATAATTTTAGTGTGAATATGCGCCTCCACAAGAACTTAATCGTTTGTAAGTAGTAACACATGGGCCATCACGAAATCCATCATGGGCCAACGCGACAGTAATAAGTGAAGTTTTGGAGGAGGATAAATAGAAGTTATTACAGATGTGTCTTTTTTTTTTTTTTTTTTAAAAGAAGGCAGGTCGCTGTAGCCCTGACGTCACTGCGACCCATAAGGATCTATTGTGACTCCTTCGCATTAGAGTATCATCCCCAGCCCAATACTGCTCATAAATTGAACGATGTGGTTGGGGTTGGTGTCACGAATTTCCTCTGTGGATGAGTATTCGTGGCGACCAAGATGCCTGTTTCTGCTCTGTAGTAGAGCAGGACAGTTGAGGAGAAGGTGAATAGGTGTCTCATCCTCCTCCTCACAGAATCTGCAAGTCGTTATGCTACAAATACCCATTCTGTTTAGGTGTTTGTTGAGCTTGCAGTGCCCAGTTAGGCTTCTGGTAAGAATTTTTAATTGGTTCCTACCCAAGGTGAGCACTAATTCTGATAATTTCTTGTTGAAGCCAGGGATTAGTGCCTTGGAGTGTTCAAGGCCAGGGGTCTCAGCCCATTGCTTCCTGCTTAGACTGTGACCCCATTCCTTGAGCACTTGCTTTGTGGTACTGGGAGGTATACCACAGACTGGTTCCGGGCCATATATGAGACTCTCGGAGATGTGTCACAAATAGTCCACATTGTATACGTAATGGACGTCCGAACATATTGTCCGCTCACACGTCCGGAGCGACAGCAAAACAAGGTTCTTTATGTAAAATATAGAGCAAACGAGCTAGCAAATTGACTAATGGTAATGATTACCTCCATATTATGGACAGTGGATAGATCACAGGAATGGAGTTTGACTCTCGCTATGACTTTGAGTCAAAGTTCATTGCCGAACTTTGAACATCATAGATCAGGGGTGGCCAACCAGTCGATCGCGACTATTAGTCCAGTCGATCGTGGCCAGGTGAAAAATAGAATAAATTTGACTTAGAAAACAGACTACCAAACCAACAACCTTAACTATGCTGTTTCATTTAAGGTTTCGAGAAGTATGAACTTGGTAGATCGCACAGGGTTTCGTTAGTAAACAGTAGACCTTAGTCTAATAAAGTTAGACTAAGAAGACTTAACAACTGGTCGTTGCTATTATTTTTCATTGCGTAGGATGTATTTCTAAGCGTTAATTTAAAAAAGGCTAACTTAAACTTTTATCATCATCAATTTAACATCCCTCTTAAGCAAAAAGCAGAAAATTACCCACCCTTGCGCTGACAAATGAAAACAATCACCCTCTTTAACAGTCGGCTAAACTTCTCTGCTGTCTGTCTTGGTGAATTTATCATCAGTCCAGCCCGCGGTCCACAATGCCCAGCCATTGTATTGTCCCGCGGGACTCCTCGCCCTAATGATATTTTATAGAGGACAAAACTGCGGCGAACGTGTACTAATGGGTTCGGCATAAAATAACAAAAATCTCCTTTTTGAAGTCGGAAAAGAAGTATCTAGATTTTAGCTTTTTGACAGTTCAAACAATCGATAACCTCTTGTTTTGAAGTCGGTTAAAAGTACCTAGCTTTTTTGGATAGTCAAAAAGAAATGAAGGAGATTTTGAATGGAGCTGTGTTAATAAGGGTGAACGCTCTACAATTTTTAAACTTGAAAGTAATTTTTTGAATTTTCCACAGCTAATTATTAAAAATTCGTGAAAATTCAACATAATAAGTAGGATGTAGGTATATCATAGTGGACCATAGAAAGTGAAGCGTCCATAGATATTATTATTATTATGAACATTATGATTAATATAATTGAAGACGTGAGTAGAAGAATCGAACAAGTAACATTTCGAAACATACGGACAATAACTCATTTTTTTCCCTAATTATTTCAATAAAACTTGTAACTTATCTACTTCATAACCTAGCTAATATATCTGGCTACACATACAATCCATAGTTTTTCTATTTCAAATAACTTTTCCGGCCCTAAAGCCTCCATTTAAGCAAAAAAACGGGAAGTTTTTGCATGCTACTTACCTTATTCTTCCACTCACCGCTCACGTCTTGAATTACAAAAAACACTAAAAAAAATAATAAAAAAAATATATTAAGCTTCAATTTAAAGAAGGGATTTGAAGATGGGTTTAACAGATATGAGATAATGTATAGGGTTCATATTAAAATGTTGGTCTCTGAGTGCGGCAGTTAACACTCAGTTCACCATCGTCACACAAGTACCATATACGAACAATTATTATCCATTCAACTTGTACCACAACACGTTACGCGTGGCATCGGGTGTAACAAGCTTCCAAGTTCCACGAACGAAAGTTCCCAACAGATGTTATTACTTTTGTCAATTATTGATTGAATTTAATGAGCTGGAAAGTTTGGGAACGTGACGTCATGACGTGTCGTGATGTGTCGTGTCCACACGTGTTAATTATATTGACTCAAGCTGTGAAATTATATCCCTCCGCCCATTTAAACGATTGGATAACCACTGTAGGATTTAAAGTTTAAATTTAATGTTAACGTTTTCTCATCTGAAATCCTTAACTGCCTTATTAATAAACTAAGAATATCTCTTGTAGAACTCTAGCGAACTAAGCACCACATTTTGGACGTCTAAGCTACTAGCTAGAGATAAGATAATCTTTGTACTTAACAGGACAGAAAATCCAAGAGATGTCATACAAATAAATTTTCAATATTGTCGCAGTTCTAAGGACACTTGGACTCCACGACCGTTTTTTGTCCACAACAGCTTTTTAGTGCTCTCTTTCTCTATAGGTAAGATCTCTCTCTTCAAACTCCAATGAAGGTGACTGACCCGCTATAATATTACCTAAAATATAACAAAAGCATGACGCCACATGACATGGATTTTGCTCACAAAATCGTATATTTACATAACTAGCTTTTACCCGCGGCGCCCACTCACGATTTTTGCACCTGCGACGCCCACAGAGATTACTAATATAAAATTAAGTTGTTTTTGTTGTAGTTCCGTCATTCAAACCTACACCTTGTTAGGACAAAATCTGTGTATGTATAAAACGCTAAATGTTAGACAGATTGATAAAGGAAATCGTAGAGGTCCAAGCCAACTAATGCGGCAAAATACACGTGCCGGGGCATTTTGCCGCGTAATTTTTAATTCTAACTTTTAACAAAGGCATTAGACATCTGCATAGTCTGGCAGCCTGGTTAGAAAGGACTTTTTGAAATCTATCCCAGCTTGGGATATCTGATAGGAAATTATACAAGGACTTTGGCAAAAACAATAAAGGGCATCAAGTGATCATGAATATGATAACATTGCATTTGTTATTTAAACGAGCGTCCTAAATTAGTATCTAAGTTACTAAAAGCACATTTTTGACTATTATGAAAAGAAATCAAAATTATCACTTCCGGTAGGTGGAGTTTCTAAGAAATTAGCAAATAAACGTCACCAATCCGACCAAACCACGGTTTTCCTCTAGAAGTAAATAATATTTTTCCAAATAATAAGGAAACCGCCGAAAATGAGTCATGTGGAGTTGTGAGGTCACAGGCCACAACATGTCACTTTTTTTAAAATAAATAACATGTCCTCACGTTTCCTTTCCTAATTAATTAATTTCCTAATTAGGTAACTAAATTGGTGAACTTCGTATTACTTTTTTTTAATAAGCCTTCCCTGGACTTCCACTAGATAATATTTCAACTCTAAAATTAGCCAAATTTTAGTGTTGAAATATTCTCTTTGACCGGGGCTTAATACAACTACTACAGAAATTTTCTATATGCGGAAGTAAAAACAAAATCCAAAATGTATCTACAATCTGTGTTTCTATTCTTGTGTCCAGACAAAACACATTTTGGTGCTCATGCAAGCTAGTATCTATGTATATACAAAATGCTATTAAGGGCGTTTTCCTGCTATGAGTATTACCACCCGCGCGCGGATCTGGTCCGCATGCGGGTGACCACATGCTCCTGGCAAGTGGCAGTGCATGACAGGAAAAACATCTATGAAAGGACAGGATGCGGGCAACTTACATGCGGACCAGATCCGCGAGCGGACGATGACACGCATGGCAGGAAAAGCGCTCTAATGAATTCATTTCTTGTTAGAATTCCTGTCCGATTCCAAACTTTTACCACATCATTTTACGTAGAATATGCATTCTCTATCCATGTTTTCCATTTTATTTACCTTATTCTCTACTCCTCTAGTGTTGATTAAACCGAAAAATATGCAATATCTTCGACAATATTTCAAATAATCTGTGAGGCATTCAATTTGCAACAATACACGGCCGCGCACTACCGAGCATTACGCATTCCCGCCACGACGACGTTACCTGTGCAGCCTTATATCGCGAGTAACACGCACAATACATCATCCATTGCTGGTTTAATATGGGGTATTGAGGGGAATTTTCGTGAAAAATCAGTGTTAGGCTCTACACATAAGCCTGCCTAGCCTAGTGCCTAGTCTGAAGAGGGGGTAAGAGAACTTAGTGATAATAATTTTGGGTGTGTTTGTGTCTCTTAAATACAGTTCATTGTGAAAGTAGCAGCGTTGAAATAATTATTTTTTAAATTATTGTGTGGGTAATGACGTAGACGCTAGTAAAAAGTGACTCTTTCAGGCTTCAGCGCTGTTTCACAAAACTACATCCGCGAGAAGACCACCTACACCTTGAGGGTGGAGCGTCTGCACTCTCGCCACAAAGTGAATTTTAGTTCCTTTGTGGTGAAAGTGCCGACTCAAGTTTTATCCATCTTCGAGTTGGAGGAGTTCTGGCCCACCGGTGTAGTTTACCGGAGGTTTCGGGGGAGGCTCCCGAACGAAGCGCGCATCACGTCGCCGAAAGAGACTTTAACGTGATAAAGTGTAGTGTGATTGTGTGTGTGAATGTGAGAATAATATATATTAGGATAAAATTGTTCGGCGTGCATCCGTTTTCTGATTGCCATAATACAAGTTTTACTTAGTATGGGATTAGACGACGTGATGTACGCTACCTTGCTTTTATACTATTGTATATTATTGAATGATTAATAAAGAATTTGAATTTGAATTTGAATGGGGGCATTCCTCATGGAAATATAAAAGTCAAAAATAACTCTTTCAGCGCTGCTTGTGTGAAAACACACGCACACACAGTGAAAACACACGCACACCCCCAATCTAAAGTTTTATCACTTTGTTTTTTTTTGACATGTATTATTATAGGTGGTGAACCAACCAGCAATGTATGCTACACCGGGAGGCACTTCCGCAGCACTTAAGGCTGATAATTGTCGCTCGCGGCGCAACCGTATCGGCCTAGATAACGCATTTCTTATTGTACATTTGCAGATAGCCACTACAATGCCTGGTATATTTCTAATTAGGCTTATGAGACCGCCATTGTAAGAATAAGATAGTTATCGCCAGATTTGCGAGCGCTTTGTCGGCACTATCGCCCTTAATTCATGTATCAGATGAATACAAATAATTATTGTATTTGTTTTGCGTTGTATGATTTCTTAGAAGGCTGCAGTGACTCCTGTATCATTAACGAAAATAATTCCGTTGTGACATCAATTTTTCATGTGCTTATTAGAGGAAATTGTTTAAACTTTATAAAGTTAAGCATTATAATATGACCATATCATTTATGATGTTTGCCTAGATCCTAAGACACAATACATGCAAGTTTTCCAAATTAAAAAAGTAACAGAAACGCATTCTGGGTCATTTAAAAACAAGCCAAGCCCAATCCAAATTCTAATTCTGAAAATCTATATAAACACCAGTGACGGCCAAATCTTAGTCCCATTGTAAAGTAGCCAGAAACTTGTAGAACACATATTTAGAGGCCTCCAAGATTCGTATCAGCCAAAACGAGTCGCTTACGGTAGATAAGATCTCATTTGTGCACTAGTAACGTTTATGTTAATCCGTCTGTGTGGGCGTAATGTCGAAACTGACTAATCTCAGTGGGCCGCAAAAAATGCCAATTTTATACCATCTCTGCCCACGGAACCCTAAACTTGTGCGCACTTGGCGACCACTGTTACCCGCTACTTTGTTACCGCAAAAATAACTGTTTATCGGGAACCATATTTTCTGTAATAAAATTAATCTTATGTATACCTGAACTCAATGGCTAATGTCTTCCGACGTACTATTTCATATCTCCATACAAAATATCATCAAAACATATAATGTAATTGATTGTACTGTTGGTTCTTACTTCTTGGTGGAAATTCATGTTAAACATTTATTTAATAATAAAATATGTATTTTATTAGTATTATCATCAAAACGTCTAAACTAGGGCTGCACCTAAAGGGATTATTGATTACTTACCTAATGTTTTAATGAATATTTAAACCATTAGAAATCATTAAAACATGTCTCATGACATTGCGACTGCGAAGTGAATGTATGAATGTAGCATTAAAAACTAAGCAAATGTGATTGAGGCCTAATGAACCAACATATTTTTTTGTTCCTTGTAAAGTGTTCCAGTGCGCACGCGCAGTATATTTCGTATTCCGCGTTAATTATGTATTTAATTATTTATATCGACGTTCGGTTTTCTATTAGTTTTCGCCCACACTATGTTAACCTCTCAATACCGGTAAGGCCGGATCCGGCCGAGACTATGACTTTTATGGCCTGATCTTTGATTACAACAGATCTGCGTGAGATTTGTGATCGAAATTAAATTGCTTCGGTTGTTTTGGCTTGATAGTAGATTAGCATCTTTCTTTTAATTTATTAGACTGGATCCTTATTTACTTTGACTTTATTCAGGCGAGTACAAAGTAGAAGCGAAATATTTATCTATGACTAGCTGCTGTCCCGGTGAACTTCGTGCCACTTTAAAACCTTCCCTGGACTTCAACGAATAATTTAAGACTAAAATCAGCCCAATCGGTTCAGCCGTTTTCGAGTTTTAGCGCGACTAACACATTTAAAAAAAATTTATATATAAGATTCGCCTATAACAGACATCAATTATTGCGCATACTGTAGACAGCTGAATAATCATGGTGATAATCATGGCTCACCCTGAAGACAGGCATTTAACGCCGTTCTACCGTTCAACTATATCAACTCGTATGTTATGAGGACTTTTTTCCGCTTTTAGCTACAGTTAAAATATGCTTTTAAAAACCTATGGTAAAGGAGAAAGATAAAATTCGTCTATCACAAACATATTATGGGTATAATGAATATAAAATCACCGCCGTACTCGCGACCGCCGACCGCGCAGGGCTGCCACAAGCGAAAAACATATTTGAATATACAAAATTAATTAGAAGTTTACATTACACGTACGTTTTTCCAGTTCCCCGCTGTTCCGAGACGGCATCTGTATATTTCATGAAATATCGAGATCTCTATCTAAAAATATTCTAAAATGCCCGCCGTTTTCATTAGATTTCGTTTTTAGTAATTCCAGTTTTTTCGACTTTCTGCATTTCGACTTGTATTTTGACTTCTGTCATTTTTGTTAACATTAACCTTATTACCATATTACCTGCTTCGCGAGCGATTTTTCAGATTGACAGATATTAAAGACAAAGTGTTCTTTAGCTATGTCCACATTGTGCCCTTTCATCTTCAATTTTCATAATCTTAAGAGATTTCGAATGTCAAAAGAATATGAAAATTGAAGATGAAAGGGCACAATGTGGACATAGCTATTAATATTTTACCTTTGTCAATCTGTCACTTTGTCTATTCTACCATAGAAAACTGCTTCCATGGCGGCCATACTAATAAGCGCATTGCTTTTAGCGAGACGCTTTAGAAAAAAGCTACTAGTAACAATAAAATGTAAGTACGTAAAATTTTAGTAAGTAACTATACTTAATAATAATATGGCTAATTTTACGAGCCGTAATAAAAATAGCTTTGAATCATTTAAGGTTGATAAGGATCACGGAATGGACAACTAATGTCTGTTTTTTGGCGGATTGCATGTGGGTGGATACTGAACAGGTTCGACGTAAGTGTTCTGTAATTTCTAATATTATTGTTGTAATAAGTTCATGTTGTAATAATTAAGTGCTAACAAATCGCGAATGTTGGTTGCAAAGCGACAACATACACAATAGATGTCGATCCTGGGAGAACATTGAAAAATTGCATTTGGATTGAAGGACATCTTCAATCTAAATGCAAATTCCATAACCTTAACCAGCTTAACAATAAAAATGATTTCATATTCCATATTTCCAATATATTCGAATCACAATAAAAAGTCTACTTGTCTCCGTCTGGCATATTGGAAACGTCACAAAGCAGACGAAAACATTGAATTGTAGACTAACATTTACGTTGAAAAAAAAATTTTGTAAACGCCTAACTCGATTTCATATTTCCATTTGCAGAAAAACTGAGAGAATATATTTTAGACGTAATATAAATGCGTGACAGCCCTATCAAATTAACACTAGGCATGAGGCATCTGCATAGCTCTTTGTCTGGCATCAGCTTTTCCTGATGTCAGCCTCATGCATATGCAGCGTGCATGCACAGAGTATACAGATAAACGTTCAAACATTTTAGGGTTAAAATATTAAACATTTTTAAGCTTTAAAATGTGCTATGTACATAAGATTTCAGGATCATTGTTGATTTTGTAGCAAAACGTTGATGTTATGCTGTAGAGTTGATTTTAGCAAAAAATATATATTATGTCTGTTACTTCTCCACTAGAGAATATTAAATATTAGAGAATTTACACTAACATTTCAGGGTTAAAATACATATTTTAAGTTTAAAGCTTTAAACAAAGTCACTGCGAAAAAAATTTGAGTCATATTATTATGTAAATGCCAAATGGAGCTTTGGCGTAGCAGAGCTACATCGTAGCTATTCGTAGCGCTACATTCTCAAATCATAATGGAGACATCGATTTGATGTTATTTTGTACAGTTTATTAATTTGGGTAATGAATCATACTGAAATCAATTATTGTTATAATAAAAATTGTTATAGTGTTAAGTACATTGTAGGGAGCAAAAAATAATCCAGGAGAATAGAGAGAAAAGTAGAAAGCTTTACCGCAAATTGAAAAGTTTTTGAATCAAGCAGATGAAAGTTATTAAAAAGCAACTTTTATCTTGCGTTACGGGGGTAAACTTGAAAGTGTCTGTCTGTTTCGATTTGGATGAAATTTTGGTATGATTTGAATCCCAGGAAAGGAAAATAGGATGATTGTTATAGCGGAAAAGTGTACGGTGTCTGCGATAAACGAAGTTGCGACCAGCATCTAGTAATTTAATTCAAAATTAGTTGTATCTAACGTTTTGATTATGCTTGTAACATACAACATAGTGTTATGGCGGAGTAAAAACGAATCGACATATTGTATTGGTCTTGATAGTACTACGTGGATGACATATTATGTTTTATAGTACTATGAATATACATGGCTGCTCGTAAGTTCTTACTCGTAGTCGTAAATGGAGAAAGTATACTCATCAGATAAGGGAACGTACCCCAACTACGTGACCACCTTTTTTAATAATTTTTAACCCCTATCTTCGGTTTCCTAGGTGAGTGGTCGTAAGTGGTTTCCTAAAACCGTTTTATTAAAAAGTTAAATAAGTTCAGTTAATATAAATAAACTTCACTATCGTAACTGAGACATAAAGAATCAAAGACAGCAATGTGACTCTACTAGGTAAACGTAGAATTTGCGGTAGGTTCTATCGTACCCGCAACTCTGCCATAAGCGATGAGTGGAGCACCATGGGGTTTTAGTGGGTAGTCTACACAGGAGTCCCACATACCCCGGCCGATACCCCCAATCTGCCGGGGATGCGTAAAGCATTTCCCCATGTTAAAAAAAAAGGTAAACGTAGCATACGTTTCCTTCCTTTTTAAACATTTATTATCTCGAATAAATTAAATTGCGGTTGGGTTTACTAATACTATTATTACATTATACGTCTTACATTTAAATAAAAATGAAAAATGATTCAAAACGGAGTAAAGTTTTACCCTTAGTAATAAAGACATGTACAGTCTAGTCTAGTCTATCTATGTCTATTGTCTAGTCTAACCTAACCTAACCAATCAAGTAACTGCGTTTGTTTGTCATGTGACTTTTCTAACGAGTCACACAAAGACAGACCTCTTCTGTGAATATTTTTATTTGTAAGGGGGTTAATATACTTAAGACTCGTACATAATGTAATACATCAAACAGTATAAGATGGATAACCGTATTCTTATGAGCACATAAATATTAAAAGCTTGCACTCTATTAAATGGCTCTAATAAATAACAGAATAAAGGGTTGTTTGTTAATCTAAGCGTATCGTTATTTTAGAATAATGGAAAGTTCTCTGGAGACCAATTATTTAACAATTAGGGACAAACGAGCAAACTAATCACCTCATGGTAGCCGATACTTGCAACACCATTGTTTAAGTATGTATTAGCTTACAAGTTGCAAGAATGCGTTCGTTGTCTTATTCCTAACTGCTTAGGCCTTCGACTTTCTTGCTTTATGTTTATTGACGAAATGTAACCTTATAAATGTCAAGGTTTTCTCTAAAGCCGTGGTATTGATCCGGTCGACCTATTCGTGCCTCAGCATGGATTATATCCTCCGACGCATATTACAGAACAATGCTGAAAACGGTGTGTTTTCGTGTGATGACTTTCATAACGCTCGAAATAAGCTTTTGCGTAGCTTTGATAAGCTTTTTGCTTTTTCCGAGATTCGCGTTTTTAAAGTAAAAGCTGATTTGCATGCTTATTACATAATATAGAAATTAATCCTTTTAGAACTAAATTGGTCTTAAACTAAAAAGAATCTCCCATTTTTTAAGCTACAAAAATAACGTAACACAGTTTTCTTGCCTGTCGTACGAACAGCATTCCTTACAATTTGCTTGAATAAATCGTAACTATCGATCGGTTCGATTATGTGTAATTTCGGCGACGCCAAAAAACTCACTTTAAAATGCCTGGCGATGCCTCGACGAATACTCCTATAATGAAATGACAATTACTACGCGGCCGGCGGATTCCGGGAGACGTTACACAATCGGGACTCGAATTCTGAAACACCCCTACTAGGAGTTCTCGAACGTCACTTCGTTTCGAGTTTTAATTTCTGCCGATTTCAGGATTAAAGCGATTTTCAAAGTTTAATTAAGAGTATTTATGACGATCACGAAATACACGATCTAGAAATCGGTGTCTATACAATGTAAACATATAAAAAGATGTGTGCGCATTGAATTAAACAATCTGCTTTCACATCTAATGCTCAACGTCAAAGCTTGAACTTTGCAACAAAGTAAGACACGATCAGTCTAGTGGATTAAACTTAGGAGAAACGCATTCAGTTATAAAAACGACGATTACTAGCGTGAGAGTAGGTATTTAACGCTTCAGCGAGGATACTATAATTATGCTCAATATTAAAATGTCTCGATGGTGTTTTAATAAGAAGCGCACGCAGTGCCATTAAGCGTTTTGTAATACAGCCAACTAATGGCACAGTTTATGTAATTAACATACTTGCGAATAAAATAACCATAGCCCCTGCACATAATCACTAAAATGGTCACCGTTGGCTGCGACCAGATAAAGACATTCCTCGAACGCGCAGGACTGGTAGTTCATCGATTTATTTGCAATTATGAATAGCTGATTGCGATGACGTTGAAAATAAATATAAAACAGTTTCGAGAAGTAAAATTAATTACGATTGCGTTGCAATGCGACGGTTTTTGCCCTACCTTTTTGCCTTCGGACGTTTTTTGCGCGGCCGATGTCGCGGCCAATGGTAGGGGAGATCGCGTTTATCGCATCGAAGACGTTCAATTGTTTTATAAATAAAGCCCTCGCAAAAAATACTATCGATCAATCGTGCGAACGCGGAGTGATGGGAGTCGATAGTGCGCTGGCCGCTGCATTTCCAACCTTGCAGGGTTCCACTTTAAATCCATTTTCCCCCGTTCGCAGATAATCAACTCGGATAGGTAGCGTACGCCGACCGTTAGCCCGCCATTCTCGACCTTAAGGTGTCTTGAATAGTCACGGTTTTGAAACGACGAGCGAATCGCGTCATAATCGTGCGCTCGCGACGTGAAAGATTCCATACGAGAGCTGTCCAAACATTTTATACTTTCAAATAGTCGGTGTCTTATCTATAGTGATGATCTGAAATCTGTTATCGCGCGATCGACCCGGGGACCTTAGATCTTTATTACATGCGTTTCAAAAGTCTAAAGTCTGAGGAATATGAGGGCTATTGTTTCCCCCCGGTTTCCCGAACACCGTCACACCGATGACATATTTATTGGCTCGCTGACTGTCCATTAAATCGATCGATATTGATAAGATCTCATTTTTTCCGACTGATAAGAACATATGAGCGGTCTCATGCGATATTCATACTACGATAAGATCTGTTTCAGTTGCGTTTTTTTTTCCGCTCCGCTATTTTTTGCTACGACGTCTACCTACAGAGTTTTTGTCGCCATCTTTATGACCCACAAGAAAGGCCAATAAATAAGCCGTATTGGCAATTATAATTATCAAATAAGACGAGCTAAAGAAGCAGACCACCTCCTTACGGCGCCATCTATCGCGTCTCGAGGGAACTAATATGTGCCTATAAAAGTAAGATACTCGTGACTTGTATAAGAATTTCTTATTTATTGTGATTTCCATAGGAGATTATAATCTTGATAGCCGATAGTGGATACCTCATATTACGTAAACATGGACAGAATAAATTAATTTCATCTATCAATAATATTGTCCATTATAACTCTGCATATAAATTGTTTTGCTATATGTACTTAGCTTTATTATTCAGCCTCATTTCATGACAAAATAAAAATCACTTGCGCATGAGTGGGTACTAATATTTTAATAGTTTTAAAATTGTTGTACCTTACTACCTTAATTAAATTAAATTAACTGTGCCAAAGCATAAAATATTGATATGTAAAGAATACAGACATTAAAATAATGTACATTGTGATCAGGCAAAGTATACTTTTGACACATATTCAGCCAAAAATTATTTCTAATTTTATCAAAAGAGAATTGCATGTAACATTTTGCAGTAAACTTAATGTTTGATAAGTGATAAGGCTCTTTCCTTCTTTTAGCATTTTTAGTCAAATTGGGTCCAATTATTTCGCAAAGATTGAACAAAAATGTAACCAAAAATTTCACAAAGCTCATCGCTAGCGCCATGTAACTTAGCGACGTTAAATAGGTAACATTAAACAAAATATTATATCATTCAAACTTTGTGTCGCAACTAGCGAGGTTGTAACAAAACAAAGTTAGGTTATGTATCACTTAATATGCTACTTTTCACCCTCAAGTCATTTGTTATGTTTCATTTCAGGATCTTAACACAGTGGGCGCCCGAAGACGGACGCCACCGCCAAGGCTTACCTAGAAAATGATGGCGTGATGAGCTGGAGGCATACCAGCCAGGCTGGCCAGTGGTGGCGCAGGAGAGAGACAGATGGAAGTCTTTGGGGGAGGCATTTGCCCAGCAGCTGTGGGACATTATATAGGCTTATAATATGTTACATTTGTATAATGCAACTTGACTAAAGGGCCCCGTATTTATCCTTACCCTTACCTATTTCTATGCCCTACTTTAGTATTTAATAGATAATTATGCAACTGGTTACATCCGATCCCGTATAATATGGGACAATGAAAATGCGCGCCACGGCAAGCCACGTAGCCACGCGTGGACATGTTTAATTTATGTGAATAGATTTAAATGAGACGACTGACAGGAATGCTGATGTCTCCCATTCAATACAAACAATATCAATCAGGCTAATGATTGAAAGAAGAGACAAACTGCAGGAATGAAAATGGATAATTGACCTACATTTCCTAGAATCATAAATTCCTGCTCCATATGATATTGTGCGTAAGTTTGTCGATTGTCATTTCAACTTTTTAGGTTGCCTAGGTCTATTAAATAACTAAGAAACTAAGTCTTTAAGACGAAGGCGAGTTAAATTATACATTTCTGCTACCATTGAAGAAATTGATCCATAGGCAGTTTATGGCTGCGTCATTTGGTCGGACTATGTCAATTCAGTGTAAGTCGTGATCTGTCCGCTAGGTTTGACATAACTCGACCAAACTACGTAGCTCCGCCATCTGCCTATGAATCAATTTCTCTGATAGTACATTTTGTAAAATATGCTCTAGATCTTTCTAGACATTCTATTTTTTCTGACAGTTACAAACCATCTATACTCCAGAATCTAGACTATAAAATCTAGAGGCCGCCAAAAACAAACACATACGACCAGGGCCCCCGCTACCATATTATTATGTGCACAGTGCAATGTGTGCAATGCACACGGTGCGCCATCCTCTAGAGGCGCCAAATCGCCATTTTTTGGGGCGCCAAAACCAAGGACCCAAAAATTTGCCTAAAGGGGAGCCAAAATCCTTTTTTTGCACACAGGCGCCAGTAGCCCTTACGAGGGCCCTGCATACGACTCTATGAAAAACATAAAAAGATGATTCTTTTTAGGGCACACATAAATTACTTTCACGTAATAAATGTATCAACGGACCAATTGATCAGCATTGATCTTATTATATTACGGTCATAAAAGAAACTAGTAAAATAAAACTATAACAAAAAGCCAGTTTTCTATATTAATGACGATATAATCTGTGGCGTGGGCGAATTAACTGTCGGAGGTGTTAGATTTTATACTTCATCTGATAGTGTTCCAATAAAACCGTTCTTTAGGGCGCATGTCAAATGTCAGACAACTCGAACTTTGTCCGACTTTCGAGTATTGTTTTAGTTTCTATAGTAGGGGGCTTATTTGCCATAATATTGGTGTTTCTAATTCAAAAATAGTATTAAGAGAAAGTTTCTCTTGTTATTTTTGTTTTTGTATTTAATATAGGTCTACCAGAATCTGATGGCAATTTTTGACAGCAGATTTTCAAAAAATATCCTTGATCGTTGGATAATTTTTTATATATTTGCATGCACACACAGAATCAGCCGCTATAAGAAGAAATAAGGATCAAAATGTTTTATTCCAATTACCGGTATTGCTAGAGTCAATTCATTTTCTCACTTTTTGCCATTAGATTCTGGTAGACCTATAGTTTTATTTTCTTAGTTTTCATCTTTCCGCAGCATCAAAACAAAATAAAGGCGTGTACTAAAAGCCAGGAATTTTCGCAAAAGAAATTGTTTTTCGTCTCATCAAAATGAAGCTACGAAAAATTAGCTTGATAGTAATAAAAAAAAGATTTGTTCTAGGGAACCTGTACTAGAAGCTCCGTCATCTACTCAAAGCCGGAGTACTATTATATATTCTGTGCTCAAGCATTTACTTTCCCGATACATTTGTTTCGTCTGAACATAAAATACTCAAAGGGGTAATAAAGTTAACAGTACTATAAAATATCATCAAATTTGTGTAAGCTATTATGTGTTATATTATGGGCGCCGTGTAATCGTATACAGTATACGACACGCGTCGGGTAGCGTGTTGGTATTTTATCGATGAGGTAACACGCATCGTGCACATTCTCGCCGTGAAGACGCGAGAAGGGTGAACGTGAACAGGGACCCGATTCTTAAGGCTCGAATATTATACTCTTACGCGTAGTACAGCATGTTATAGTGTGAGGTTATGAGACACTGTCTAATTACCGCGCACATCATTCGAGGCGTGAGAATGCAGCTCCAATGTGCTACGTTTTTAACCGATTACGTTGATATACTGGGTGGTGTTTTTTGTAAAAAAAAGATACATACAGCCGAACGTATCACCTCCTCCTTTTCGGAAGTCGGTCAAAAATGGACTCCGGCAACATTTTGAATCTTAATATGCATGCTTTTCTGAATTCAACCCCATTCACAGAATGCAGCCCTCATATTTTGTTAAAATCGTTTCCTATAGTTGGCGCTTGGCTTATATTTTTTACCAACTACTCCATGACGGTTATTTTCTAATATAATATGTATAAACTTTTTTTTGGCAGTCTCTAAGATCTGAACTGTTTGGATGAACTCTGGTAGAGTTGCGGTAGGTTAGCTGCCTTAGGCGAGGAGTTTTTACAACCATAAGGTTTTAGTGGGTAGATCCTAGGGGGAGTGTCATACCCCGGGCGATGATCTATGTAAAAAATTAACTTCCTTTTTTTTAAGTCGGTTAAAAAGATATCTAAACGGTTTGTAGGAGTTTAGCTTGAGAGGTGTCATATTAGGGCCCGTATAAATAGTTAGTACTTAAGATGGGACCCAGTCTCAAGATGCGGTTCAGGCTCTGTGATTGGTTGGCTGTCAAAATTTGGACCAATCACAGAACCGAACCGCGTCTTGAGGCCGGGTCGTATCTTAAGTACTGACTATTTATACGGGCCTAGATGTCTTGATTCTTGAATCTTGATCCTGAGAGGGTGCACTGAGTCACTATTAAGTTTCCAATTTTTTTAGAAGCCAACCAAGTGTTTACATATTGTCACTAATAATAATTAAAATTAAATTATTGATAAATAAGTGGGAAACCAAATTACGGATTAATCACCATGAGGCGTTACCATGAGACGCTGCTGATAACCACCGGTCGACGATGGACTTTCCTTCCTCCTAGCCGTGATTACAGAGAATTTGACCTTAATTACAAAATAATAAGAATATATTCTAATTTAAACGATGACAATGAGAACAGTCCTTCATTCCAGACTCCAACATTTTTAGGGTCAATTTGGTTTAGGCCTAGCCACTAGATAGTGGCTACACCAAGACATATTTAGACCAGGGCATAGTACTTTTATCATTTACGTAGTCAGCGTTATACTATGATAGCATGATTATTGATTTGATAAGGTTTGGTGGTGCGAATTTATTATAAGGTACAGTATTCGTAGCGCCCAAGATTTAAGGCCGTCACAGACTCAGCTATAATTTATATTAATAATATGTTTATAGCTAGGCATATTACTATATATTTTCTATACAATTTTCGCGTGACCACACACTCAGCTATAATATATATTTCTGGTCTCAGTGTGTTTAGTACGGTATATTAATATATATTAAAGCTAAGTCTGTGACGGCCTTTATGCTCTTTTAAATAGTGCGGTCTTTCATTCAAACTTTCAACCCCTATTCTACCCCAATAGGAGTAGGTTTTCCAATACTTAAGTATATTTTCGTTTTTAACAGTAGCCCAAAAAGAAAGCTTCATGTTTCTAACTCAAGAAATGACGGACTTTCATTCAAACTTTCAACCCCTATATCACCCCCTTCGGGGTAAATTTTCCAAAATTCCTTCGTTAGTGGGTCTCTACTTAATAAAACAACCCTATGCACCAAATATCGTGGCTGTAACTTTAGCAGTTCTTGCTCAGCAATGATGAATCAGTCAGTCAGGATATGTTATTTATAAGTATAGATAAAAACGATTATTGTGAGTTATTCTTAAAAGATAGACATGTACTATCACGGACATTTTTTTAGATAATTTGAAGAGGAATTATCCTTTCAACGCACGCAACGGAAGCTCTCAAAGATATTATTATAACCGCTTTTAAATAATTTTAACCGCTTTTTTCCACATTTTCCTCTGTTTCCTAGCTCCTAAAAGTCACAGCGTGATGTTATATAATAGCTTATAGCTTTCCTCGATAGATTACACTGAAATATTTTTTCAAATCGGACTAGTAGTTCCTGAGATTAGCGCGTTCAAACAAACAAACTCTTCCGAATTATAAATTATAATATTAATATTAGTATAGATTTATAGCGATTCATTATGTCATATTATTCCATCAATTTTTAATATCTAACTTCTCTGTAAAAACTATGAAATGTAATATGACTTAATCCTCACAATTCAAAACCCAGATCAGCAACGTAAATGCTGATGATGATAACAATGATCTAATATTTGTATGCGCAGATGCAGCTATCAATTTCATGATGGATCTACGACACGTTCCGCTGAGTAATATTTAATCGGCAATTCCTTAGTACTCGAGATTGGATCGACGTTGTGCTTGAACGATGCATCTGGATAATCAAATGGCATATTCCAGCAGGCTTAGCATGGTCACAATAGATACGGTTTCGTTCTACGGAAGAATAGACAAAGTGACAGATTGACATAAGAAATCCGCCATTTTATTACTAAAATCTGTCAGTATGTCCATTTTTTTCGGTTAATCTGTCACTGCTCTCCCGAGTTCCGTAACTCCGGAATATACTATAATCCTTATAGTGCTAAATGAGGAGTACGATGTAATTAAGATTTCAGTCAATGCGTTTAGTATAAGGAGCAATACTAACCGCATTGACTAAAAGCTATTACCGCTTGCTTGGTAAATATTTTTAAAATGCATGAAACTTTTAAGAGAACTAAATTGTACAGTCATACTTTAGTAAACTTATATTCAGGTTTTGCAATAAATTGCTAGGTCATAAATCAGATTTTATTTCATTTTCAGAGCTTCCTGCAATTTTCAGCGCAAATTTCAGCGGATTACCTACGCCACGTTTATTCCAGGACCATCCCATTCTTCTTCCGATAATCAGCTTACTATAATGCTCAAACCTTTGGGAAATTGTTCGTTAGCCTTAAAGTTTCATAGAAAATAAGCGTACGATTGGGACTTGGAAGAAAATCGCAATGTAGTCTGTTTTGATATTGGCTTATTTCAAACTGTATCCTTCCTATTTACCTAACATTATGATAGGATTAGGAACATAATTTGCCAAGTACTCTAATGCTTCTTATAGACGAACGGCACTTGTCGACGGCACGCGTCGACAAGCAGCGGTCGACTGTCGTCGACAAGTGCCGTTCTTCTGTAAGCGCTCTTAGAATGTTTAGGTGGAAAAACAATTCCTAAGCTACATAATAATTCATATACAAAACATAATATATTCTAGTCTGTGTCATGAAGTATCTGGATGTTCTCTTGATCAAACATCATCCGTTATCGAATAGATTACGGGACAATTATCGTCCTCCCTACAATTTGCCCCCGCAATCAAACTGTCACGCCCGTGACACGCGGCAGGTGCGTGATAATTGTCGTGTATTTACAATTTTCGTCGGTCCTAGCCCTAATGGATAAATACTACTATTACCGATTTTTCGGGACCCTCAAGCCCGTGTTAATAATAAGGATGAGCATTGATACGGTTGTGTAAATAGTTAGAATTGATTAGACACAGGCAAAGTTGGAAACATCACCAATTGTGGTAGGAAGCTGGCTAGATGGTGATGATTTTGTATTCATTATTTGCCTTCAATATGCTTTAAAATGTATAAAAAATCAAGCAGTGTAAATGAACTGAATTTTTAGATCTCTTATTTTAAAAGTAGAGTCCGTTAGTTTAAATAATTTCAAATGAGGGACATTCCACCGTCGACACGGTGGGATTATTGAATACTTCGACGATCTGACAAGGGAAGTAAATTTATCTCTTTATAATATTAGTGTCGGTTCTGTAATAGCGATAGTAGGATAATTGAGCCTCTTAAATTCCTGTGAGATATAGCCGCAATTTGTCGGTCCACAGCGCCGGTCCTTCGGTACCGCTAACAGCTGATTGGGGGTCACGAGGTCATCTAGAACGATCGAGACTTATTAATAGCACTTAATGTAGGAAAAGAGCAAGAAAACGGCTCCAGTTACGGTATATTTACAAAAGGGAAACTTATGGACATTAGAATTAAAGTAAATTGCAACGAAACGCATGAATATTTGGCCTCAGGAAAGTTCCATCACATTTGGTTATTTGAACACGTCTCGCGTTTATTAAGCTATATACATTTCTATTTATTCTTCGTTCAAAATCTCGCACAAAAGCTCCGTTGAATTTTCAATTAAAACTTGCTCGAGGCACGTCAAGTTTGGCACAATCTCTCGAATTCCTTTAAGCAGAGACGAAGATAACTTAGGCGATATTCTTCTGGGAATTCACATAATGAAGCGCTTAAAAAGCTTTTGCAGCGAGCACTTTCAACAAATTGCAGCTCGCAACAAAATTCCGAACAGTTCTGCGACGTCGGCAGAAAAACTGGGGATCTAACACTTTTAATTCTTAGAAATTCCCGTTTTTTACCGATGGCATTTAGTTGGATATCGCTGGGAATTGTGATTATCATTCTGAAGCCAATGCTGTAGTGTTTATGAGGATAATTTCATTGAGACTTTTTTCTTAAACAAATAACAGGTGCTATACGGAATTAATTGTCATTGAAATATATTGTGAAGACACATTTTCAAAAATAATTATGCAACATTGTCATTAGCTATTTATATCTTATATAAATAGCTAATGACATTGTAAATTATGTTTTAATATTCCTGCTGATCTAAAATCAAACGTTAGTCTACTTGCACTTACCTTCACCATCATCAGCCATCACCTGCTGGATACAAGCCTCCGTCAATAGTAACACAGTAAGGTCTCCAAGACAATGAATAGCAATGGCAAATTTAGCAGATTGAGTATTGAAATTTTGCAAACCAAAAGCGAATGGAGATAAAATACAATATGTAATTCGAATTGTAATTTTGATGCAACATCGAAAATTTCTCTCATTATAACCGCGTTAATGAATATAACATTAATTCCATCAGATGTTCCTGTTTTACAACATAACCGTTTCGATAATAAAAGTTACACATTTAATCACAGCACGAGGCCATCGCAGTGACACATTTCACTCATTAATTAACCGGACTCGAACCCCCTACGGTTCGGAAAAAACCTCGCAAGTGAAAATTGTGCAAGCAAAAACACCAAAGTAACGACCGTAGGTGACGTCGGAAGGGGCCCAATAAATATAAATTGCTTTAGGCCTTCTAAGCAAAAAGCTCCCGTTTTTCCTGCTTTAGGCGGGATTTTGGCTGGATTTGTTAACATTTAACAATGACAAATTATTTACTTTCACCATTTGGCCACTATAGCATCGTAACGAAGAAGAAAACTTTGTGAAACGTTTATTTAATAAAACGAAAATGTGTTCAGTAAATAAAATAATAATAATAATAAAATAATAATAAAATAAAATAATAATAAACCGATAGTATCCGTTTTTATTTAAAAAAATAACACTTAACAGTAACGGATAAAATGCGTTGCCAAGCTTGAAAACAGGACACTGACAAGAAAGAAAAATCGTAAAGGTGATATAAAAATACTAGGAGATCATAAAACCTAACAGTGAGTAGAAAAAGACGCAGGGGTCTGTAACGACTTGGAATTCTTTAGTGAACACAATGTAACACATGATCGCATCGTAGCTCCTCGTATTATCATACTGTTACCGTTATCTTTGACATTTCCAGTATTTTCTATAAAAGGATCGTTTAGTTTCTTTTAATGCGTGACGACAACCATTTTTAGTAATTCATTTACAAAAACTGCGTGAATATATTTTAATTTAAGTAAAATATATAAACACGCAGAAAACAACTGAGAAATATCCTAAAATATATCAATAATTATTTAAACGAAATAATAGACATAGTCATAGATGAAATTAACTAGAAATCATTTCAGACAGTCGAGATAAACGATCGAATCGAATCAATAAGTCAGACCAAGTCAACAATCATTACTTATATCATCGCGGACCGTATTATTCACTTAAGCAATTGACATGTCAAAATGATCCGCAAACTAAATTAATATTCGCATAGACGTAGCATGGACGCCATTGTGCAGGGAACATTGGTAAATAAAGACCGCGGAGGGATTGCCTCCACCCTCGATAAATCGGGACCATTGAAACGACTATCACAGAGAGAAATTACTGGACCATTTGCACTTGCCGTCAGGTATTGTATGGTAAAACTGTCGCAATAATTATATCCCGGACCTGTACCTATTCCATTTCACTGGAGACAGTTTCCAGGAACTGCTAGGAATGTTAAAATATACGGTAAAAATAAAATATTGTGTATGTAAATGAAGGCTACAAAAAATTCGGAATTTATGTTTTGACGTGAATCATCTCTGTAGATCTAAAATTTCTGAATATTTTCTAATATAATATTTTGTTTTCCTATATACAATTGATACCTGTACACAGTACATCTGAAAATACACACACACAAGTTATAAAAGTTAAAATGTTAGTTGAACCATTGATAAAACAAATGCCACTTACCTAACGCCGTCTTCTTTCTTCTGTTATCGACGCACAAAATTTTCATCACGATTAGATTGGCCAATCTTATAACTAACGGAAAACTTGGTCGCTGCCAAAAGTTTCATGTAATAAAAATGTGATTGAAACAGTAATACAATCAAAATAATCATTAAAGAGATAAAACTTTTGACAAGGATGCACTTAAAAGCTAATATAAGTTAATATTAGAAACAGGGACAAGCCCTTAAAAATGGTTAATATAATTAGTTCTAACACTTTTGGACGTTTTAACGTGTATCACTTAGCTTTTCTTAATCGTACTTGTTTCATTATGAAACTTTCAAGGAAATATAACCCGTATGCTCCATAAGTAGTGTCCAAAAATGAAATACCACAAAATTATATCGCCCAAGACCACACGGTTCTAGGCCTTTGAACCGAGTGGCATAAGACGACACAACAATGAGGTATTTCAAATGGGCCCATCGGACACTACTTCTAACCACATTCCACTAAAAGGCACGATAATAGAAGTTTCGAATAATATAAAAGCAGAATCTTATTAAATTCATGGTAAAAAATTAAATTTTACATCTGAAACTTCCATTAGCCGTGCAGGAGACAAAGAAGATCATATTTCCAAAGAGTCCAAAAATGCTGAAAAGGGAGGAACTTAGTCTAAGCATATAAAACCTGTTAAATTTTATAACGTTTTATTATTTTTTATATTTTAATATCTTCTCCTCTTTGTCTACGACATTGTACAAACACATAATATAAATTATTGGAAACGATAAAATAAGTCATTATTAATAATAATAGGGTCGATTAAATCTTTAAAAAAATTAAATAGAAAAAACTTGTACAACATTGCATCTAGTATTAAAATTACTCTTGCTTATTTTGTTATTTTATTGTACATATTTACAAAAAGTATTTTACAGTAACAATGATCTAGCATCTTTAGGTATTATTTCTATCACATTGCATTTAAGAGCCATTTTGGGATGATCAGCTTGACGTCATCGCAAATTGAATTAAGTCACTACAGTGAACGTAGAATTTGATATAGGTACCACAGACCATCTCATCTGAAATGTTAAGCACATGGAACACTTTGGTTCGCAATATTATGCAAAATGACAATAAGTCTAATAAACGGCTATTTCAGTTGGATCGGTCCAGGCAGTTCTGTAAATTACATCACAACCACTAAAATTCTCGAGATGAATTAACAATCTAACGTAATAGACTTCAGTCTTCGTAAGCCTTTATAAACGTAGTAGTTCTAGATCTCTATTATTGCTTCAAAAACTTTAACAATAAATACTTTCAAAGTGTATAATTTCAAAAAATATATTCTAAGTTATTTGCGTGTTCAAACCTTTCCAGCCTTTGAATTATGTAATGGACTTTTAAAATAATGCTATTACTTAAGGTGTCGGTGAGGTCTGAACACGAAAACTTTTAAGCGAGTCTTGAATTATTATGCTTTCATTTATCAGCATGAATAATTACCCCGACAGCTTCGGAAAGACTGAAATCGAATTTGTGTCGAGCTGCAAATTTCTGAAGCCCATTGAAACTTTAAACCTTACCCTAGAAGCTCCAAGTATTGTACAATTATCTACTACCCTCTAACGAGATAGGAAACTTGCTGAACCAAATTGTAGACTAGCTATGAAGTACACTTTTACATCGATCTGGCCAATAATACTTGATGTAGGAATATTCTAAAAATATAATTTAAATATAAAAAGTTTCTCGAAATAATACTGGCTCAGACGTTTAAGTACTAATCCAATCTTTGTAAGGCACTAGAGGACAATGTGCAGTCTCTGGTCACGCCACGTTGTAAATAACATTACAAAAATACAATATTCATTATTATGCTTCAATCGCACTAGCGTTAAATCTAGGTGTCATAACAAACTTGCACGATGAGATTTCCAAATCGATTAACGCTCTATTAACTACATGTAATTCTAAAATCGATATTTTGATCATAGCACCAAATTTAAGTCACTCGTTAACGAATACAGCATCACTCGATAACAGTTAAATAGTCAATCTAAAAACACACATCATGCCTTATTTCTACAACGACCTTTCAACAGAGATTGCCCTCATTCAGCGCACAAAAACTATTTATAGCACAAAAGGAGAAAAAAATATCCTAATGCATAATCAAAAAGTGTTCTTCCAAAAATATATTACGAAAATCAGGGAAATCTCAGTTGAGAGGTGGACTTAGTTTTAAGTTACGTTGGATGGATCACAAACACTGTTATAACACTAAAGCGCATACTGGGAATGTTACGTTACTTCGATACAGGTATCAATATCAGGGACGAGGGCCGAACGGACCTCACTTATACCGACTATATTACAACAATATATTAGCTTTAAATATATAACTGAGAATAATTTTAAGAGATCACCGGACACCACTGCAGCAGCAATCGAAACAGCACCTATACTTTAGAAGTATGTAAGCCCTAATGTCGTATGAGTATGCTCTTAAACCTATTCGATGTATTCCGTGTGATTACACAGACGATGGCACTTCGTTAATGGCCTGAGAATTAACCGAGTAAAATGCATTAGAGTAAACCTTAAAGTTAACGCGACAATTTCATAAACAATTTACATAGCGAATGTTTTTTTTACGTTTGCTCCAGTGCGTTGAGAGTTTTGGCCTCTACGTGACCTTTATGCCGCTGGCATAAAGGCCCCGCCGGAGGCAAAATAACTCCGAATGAACTAAAGCCTCGCGTTTCGTTTTGGTAAGCCGAGTCACGTTCTGTTCTCCTACTGTCTCCGGCGTAGCTTGTGTATTGTTTTCTTCGTGTATTTATGAAGATTTTATGATAACGACCTATGTGCTTTCTAGATTTACGAGGATTTAAGCCGCATCTCGAGTATAATGTATTCAAACTTTTTGTGTTCACAAAACTCGCATTTCCCAACTGAGTGCCTCATTTCTTAACGTGAATACAATAACAGAATATTGTATTAGATGCAAACGTTGAAAATAATAAGGCGCGTGTAGTTTTAGCTATTTATTTAGATGAACAGATACAATTACGATACACGTCATCATTATTGAACATCACATCACCGATTTACCTGATCTCAACAATACCGTATTGATGAATCAAAAATTCGTACATAATTCGCGAAAATTTACGCGCAACGAAATTGCGACGCTCGTTAATAGTAATTTATAAGTAACCCCGACGAAACCGATGCCGGCCCATCAGCTGTCATTAACCGAAATGTTATCGACGATGACCGTGACTTTTCGAAAGTGGGTAATGTACCGTTGCGAAATGCAGATCGGATCACAACAGAAAACAATTCGAATTAAGTCATATATTTAAGATGGGCCGATGCCTTAAAACTACACCTACGTGAGGACATTACGCCCGTAGCTGTTGCCTCGTCCACGATAAAGATACACGATATGGACGTTATTCGAAAAATCTATTTCGCAAAGTGTATTTCAATGGTTTTTATACAGCAAATATAAATACCGATGGTTTTCCGCGCAAATTGCATTAAATATTGTAAAATATGAACTTCAATACAGATAATATGATAAAGCAGCAGCAAAAAATTCGCTGCTAGTCTAGAAAACATGAAATCGTTAGTATAGACAGAAACGTGTAAAGATCCGTTGGACCGTAAATTTGTACAATGTTTATAGCTCCATAAATAAAAGTGTAATATCGAATAAAAACACAAAGGCTTTAAGACGTATCTGACAGAATTATCACATCGGCTTGCAATTTTTAAGGCATTTGTTTTGCGTGGGCGGCGTTTGTGCTGCCGTAGGCGGACGGAAGTGAGAGCACGAGATTAAAGATCGCCCATCCTCGTCTAGCACGGTCAAAAACTAGCGAGTGGAAGTGAAATAGAACAATGTCACAGATCGACTACATGATACAACATTGGCAAAGCTCTAAACTTTATGACCACTTTCGATTCACAATGACGTAATTTAAATTCTTTTGCGAGTGGGCTTCATTACGATTTTTGTAAAATCCTTCCATCTGATTACTGATACCCGAACTGGTATGTTTTTAACCGACTTCCAAAAACGAGGAGGTTATACGTTCGGCTGTATGTATTTTTTTTTTAAATATGTTATGGATACGAGTGAGCTTGTTAAGATATCACAAAGTACGAGGATATTGCGCGACGTAAGAGCAAAATATTGCTCGAATAAACTCGAATAAACTGTAAATTAAACTCGTTACAAAGGAAAGTTTAAACTAGTTTCATATTTTATTTTAGGTATAAAAAGACGCAATAAAAAATTATTGCCAAAATTGTTGCAATTTAAAAACTCAATTTAGGCTCATGCATCAGATAAACATAAACTGCCACATGTTTATCGTTTCCCCGTTTCGATAAATTTCCTTGTTATTTATTGAAAAGATTTGTAACAGTACACAAACATCTTAACGTCTCACTTTACGATTCAATCGAGTGATACTAAGCTACGCACGGAATTCGCGTTCTTCCTACGTCTGTGATATTCAAAGTCACGATTCAATTAGAGACCCGACTAATTTACAACGCATTGTTGTTGATGTGATTACACCGCCATAAACTGCGTCAGAGATTACTTCAATGGCTGAATTTAAACTGTCGGTTAAGAATTCAATGGTTACGTTGATGTCGCTAAGAAAAATTACAATTTAAATGGAATTGCTGAATGGAAGAATTCTGATGATTCCAAACATAAATGAGAAAACAATCAAGAAAGACAACTAGAAGCTAAACATGTAGGAGACGATTAACACGATATTATATCAACACGGGCTATTAACGAGATATTCACAGCACAAATAATAGAACGTCTAGTTAAATGAACAAAGTTTCATACATTAATCATCTGGATGCGGGTGCGCGTGCGCCGCTACAGCGCCGAGATTTATATAGACCGCGAGTAATGCTCGATTTGAACGTGAAATATTTGGCTTGTTAACTGGAAGTGCTTTATCTCCTGTCGTTTGTACACCTTGTACGGACATTATGTAATCGGCTTTTTCAACAATAAAGCTAAAGTGAATCCCGTATGATGTAAAACTGTTTTTCCCTTCCGTCCATTCTTGACCTTGAATTTGGCCAAACAGGTACCCGACCAGAATTGTCCTAGGAAAGGTGTGTTGGCGCCAGTTCGGAAGGACGCCGCCCACGCGCCGGTGACGTGAATGAACGGATTATATCACCGCCCGTAGGTGGCCATATAAGGTCAATTGTTTAAAATAACAACCATTTATTGACCTATTTTCTAGGCTATTATCTATCGATTTCTTTACAACGCGCTTGACATTTTATGTGTAGGGTACACATTCGATATTTCATGGATATTGTAGTTCTAAAATATTGATAGAGAAGGGTGAACTCTTAGATATTATAGGTATAAAAAAATATAAAATAGTTTAAAATTTTAATACGTAGCTTCAAAACAATATTAGACAATGTTGACACAAGTGTAAAGCTAGACCATTTAACGTTTATTTCCCACGTCCTAAGCGGAACCAATGCGTGGCACGTTCCGAGGATTAGCATTTGAAAGCGTTCTGTTTGTGGAACTCGAGTGACGATCAATAGAAAAATTATGATGGATAGACGGCGCGACGATTTGTTTTCAGAGATGAATTGCGTCGGACGCACGCACGACGCATACGTAACGACGTACAGGTACGCGAATGTGTTCGAATCGCGCCGGATTTGGATGAGCATTATGTCGTTGAGAGTGCTAATTATTGTTCCGTTGTGTTTGAACTGGAACGACTGTTTGTTGAAATATTAGCGCCTCGAGCTTTAGAAAACGAGGACACTCAGGATCTAGTCACTGGACAAAAGACTCTATTGTAGTCGACGCAAAACCTTGAAACACCTGCGAGCTGCGCTTTATCTGCTTCAATTTTAATTTTACCTTATCTCGTAGTAAACTCTTAATTTTGTAATTACTTCCATCATAATCAGATCGTTCGAGTCCATTAACGGAGGCAATTACAGAACTGAGATAGGCGCTTCCGCGATTTATTGCCGAGGCTAAAATAACAAGTGTAGAGGAGGCGTCGTTAGAATAAGCCGAGCTCGAAAATATTGAAATCCGGCCAGTACAAACAGACTCGCCTCGTTCCCATAGCTGTCACGAGCGAGTTCACAATACGCGGCTATCACCGCATCTACACCACCGCCGGACAATCATCCTAACAAAGCTTCACCGGTTAACTCCAATCATTTCCCACGAGATAACGGTCGAGCTCAACCCCGATACCGAACTCGACTCACCCTAATGATTCTCCGAGGTAAATGACGCGATAAAAATAAAGACTGCGGTCAAAATAGCGGCGCGAGCGAAACAAAAGGTGCCAACGTCTCGAATACCGGTGCCCGCAGATAGCCTTTGAAAAGGTTGACCGATAACAAAAAAGTATGTTCTGGTCGTGACGAAAAAACCTCCATTATTTTTGTCCATCTACAGTGGAATATCGACGATCGTATTGTGTTCGAACTCGGACCGATTTACTAACATTCGAGCTGCCTCGAAAAAGCCCCAATAAAAGTTTTATAATCCAGATGATGCGTGTAAAGGTAAACTGTAAGTTGTAACACAATATCCGCGTGAGGTTGAAACGTGGTGACGAGGCATGCACTCAGTTTATTCTATTCTCGGCGGGCCTAATTTTAACCATCTGCGTCTCTCCGGCTAGTTTTAGAGAATTAGGCCGAACGAGTTTCAGCAAATCTAGAGAACCGAATCTAATGCTTTCGCGGTACGATCTCAGCCGGCGGACAAAAAACGATCGTGCGATACACTCAATCGAATCTTACACACTGCGTTCCGTAGAAATAATGAACGACGTGAAGTCATTCGTTAATAGCCCGACCGGGATAGAATTACGGGCAAAACTTTTAATTGGACGTGGATTAGATTCAAGAGCGAATGACGCAATCATCGGCCGTCGATCGGGGATCTATCGCAGATGTGGTGAATTGCGCAACTGGAAACATAATCGGCGGTCCAATTACTGAAATGACACAGACGTCCACGGGCAGGGCCGGATCTATAATGGATGAGTCCGTCCGGCGAGATCGCATAAGCGCGCATACATAAGTAAACGGCAACAATCGATGCGCACTATTCATTAAGTAAAGGGCTTAAACTTCGGAATGGGGCCGACGCGGCGAATAAATTTCAATTAGAGCAATCGGCCGCGGAAGTTTCTGGATCCGATGCGCGCGGGATAGTGGAGTCGCACCTCGCATACACAAGTCGTCACGCCAGCGCATACAAAGGAGGACCTCCGCCGCAAATCATTAGAATTGCGGTAACGGAGATGTGCGCGGAATTATGTTTGATATGAATGTTAGATAACAATGTTTTGGATTTCGGATTAGTTCTGCTCCGTCTGTTTTATGTAGAGAAACACAAACTAAGTTTTAATCGCATTAAAGTGGTTTAATATGATTTAGATTGACGTAATTAAGCTGGCATGTAATTGCAGAATTATTTACCACGTCAACATAGCCGTGCAGCCGCTATGTGAATTGGTAGAGTAGACAAATTTTCACGAGTAACTCGAGGAAAGTTGGTATGCAAAAGTTATTTCGTTAGCTGTTGAAGCTTTTAACTCCAACACCACACATGCTAATTAAACTGCGAACAAGTCGTCCAGATTACATCAACACGTGTACAAAAATGCCTTCAAAATGCATTGCAAAACTCCACCCTTCCTAGATCCTGTCAATATTTTCCGCGTATTAGAAAACAAATCTGTTGAGCCAATTTGTTCGCGGCGACATAAACCTCGGTCGGTGTAACGAAGTCCCTAAACAACGATACACGAGGGCCCATCATCCCGCGAAATATCTCAGCAGTGACAAGCGCGACCACTGGCCGGACTTTACAGCGGCCGACGTAACGAGCCCCTCACCATTGTATCCGTGCCTCCGCGATTTATTTATTCGACGAACATTACGGGGACACAAAATCTCGTACATAAATACATGTGAAAGCACATATCGAGTATCGGAATGCAAACGGCGGGGCTCGCGTCTGAATTATGCAACAGAAACGCGGGCGCAGGGCCGTAATAGTAAATGGACGAAAGTCCGAAAATACACCGACCGAGCGCGTTCGCTCATCAATCCGGCGAATCGCCGTAGTTCGTACTTAACGATTTCCCGCTAACGATGCACATTTAAATGTGAGTAGATCTTATCGGTTTCGCGGCTAGTTTTTTCCAGGTCGTCCGGCCGAATTTTCGTATAATTTCTTTTTTATGTACGTGTGGTCGGCGGCTCGCTAATTACAGGCCTGACCTGATCGTTTAATGCGAATTTCACAAACATTTCATAATTAAAAGGGAGCCGACGATGCGTTCACGTGAAGAATAATAAACGATTAACCGGGTCCTTCATCACAGTCGACTGTCGGAGCCCACACTGAATACGCTATACCAGAGCATAGAGTACTAGATGACAGCATCGAGTTTATGGCATTACAACTGTACACAAAGCCTACATAATTGAGATTAGAAAAACAAAGCAGCACGAAGAACAATAGCTGGAGTCGCATTGATCGAGCTAAGGAGCGGCAGAGACTGTCGAATGTGATCTCGAGCCACACGCGGCGACGATTACGACGCACCTATTAGTCAAATTAGCTTTATTGTTGATACCGAGGGCCCTAAAGGCTTACACGCAGACAATCACGCCACACAATACTATGAGTCAACAGAAATTGCTCAGGTGTTTATTAAAACAATAGTGATAACTTAATAGAGAGGCGCGAGACGAGCGACGAGAGACGGGAATGTCTTATGGAAATCCATGACTCATGAGACGACGATAAAAAAAGGAATGCATCCAGTAGCGGTAGCTGCATTGTTTTTGTCCGAAGTTGAAAATAAAGATCCAGTTCATCGCAATGCCGAAGCGAATCCTATGTCGTTACGAAACTAATATGGAGGAGAGGGCACTGACCGACATCCACATTTATAGTGGTAATTCACAGTTTGCTTTCTGCCAAATTATGCAACATGCTCCCATAAATAATAATCAAACAAACGGTCTCTGTAGGAGTTGGAGTTTTGATTATAACATACTTTTATGCGAACGTACAAAATTATGAAATGGTATTTCTGTTATAATCGAGCTTCAAATATTAAGCAAGTTTAAGATAATGTTTCCTATTGATCCGAGATAAAAAGACACACTACAGGCACTTCGATTGATGAATTACTACATACTAAAATTATCAAAACCAATTGAGCTTAAGACAATAAGCGCGTTAAAGACAATGTAGCTACTAATTAATACCTGAGATAACTTAACCAAGGTAATTTCATCACCGACAAGTGATATTCGAGGGTAGTGGGCGCTAAATGACTTTGAAATTAAAACTGTATGCAAATGAGAGCGGGGATTAATCGGTGCCGATACGCCATTGAAAACGACTACTGGATACAAATCGATGAATAAATATTGTTCGACACCCATCGCTTCAAATATTTAAATATAATTACACCCACGACCGTCGGGTATATAAATATGTAATTAAAATGAAATCTATAATCACGTCAACCGAGCCCGACGCGTCGGTTAATGCCGTATAAATTTTTAATTAAAATTCAATAATCCGGGTTACGTTAACGTGATGGAAGTGACGTTAATATTTCGAGATTAATTTTGATTTAATATTATGATAATTAATTTTGGATGACAAAAGTATTGGAAAATAAAGTTTTTAACCGACATTAAAATTTAAAATACGTGGTCGTCCATTGTACGTCTCTATGCTCTACGTATTTCAAACCGCAATATTTTAAAATAGAATAGCAATAAATACAATTCTTCAATTATTACAGTAAATATAACGGTCGTTACTAATGAAACCAGAAAAAAATCAATGGCATTATAGACAGTATAAAATATCGTCAATCATTACTTGGACGTCTCAATTCAACAGCAACTACACGTTTGAATGAATCACTGAAACATATAATTACTCTCTCTAATGACGTTTTAACTCAACCATCATGAGCTCAATTAGAATGAAAACCCAATTCATTCATTATAACAAGTCAATGTAGCCTCTAAGCCTCCGCCCAAAGCGCGCAACCGGTTTTACGATGTAGACTCGTATTATGATCAGTGACATCACTTGCTACTGATCTATCGCTGCGTGTCTATGCCGCTCACCGTATTTTATGATTTACAAACGGCCCTTAAGAATATTTAATTGAAAGAGCCGATTTCCATAATCATATTTGAGGTGGCGGCTCTGACATTTATCAATCCGTCGACTGCCTCGTCCACTAAATGTTGCCCGTCGTTTTCAATTTGCGAGCTTTCGGCACCTCGAGGTCTTCGAGTTTTATTGCACGAGTCGAATGCAAAAATTAGGTCACTTTTTGTTCTATCGCATAACGAAACAATATTTATACGTTTGACATTTGCGATTCGAGACTTCGAGATTCGCTTAAATCCTCGCAATCTAATCTTACGGCGACTAAAACCTATTTACAGCGCGCTCAATATACAAACTTATCTAGAACGTGACTAAATCGCTATAGAGCCCTCGGAGGACCCGACGGGCCAACTACCGCTGCGGATGGTGCGACATGTGGGGGTGAGAGAGGTGGTGGGAGTAGGGCTGGCCGAGCGAGCCGAGCGGCAGCGGCGAGGGGCAGGGGGGGTGCTGGTGGTACTGCTGCAGTGGCGACGGGGCCAGCCCCGGGTGGTGCTCGATGGGGTACTGTCCGGAGCCGGCGTACGCCAGTTGCCTCACCTTCATCTCGTCGTCGACGACGTTGTACGTGAGCTCCGTCTCCTCGTAGCCCGTCGCCGCCATCCGCTGCTCGCTGATGGTGGGCGGGTCGGGGGAGTTGAGGCAGGTCTGGATGAGCCGCTTGCCGGAGTCTGACGTGATCATCGGCTGGAGTTTCCGCGTCGCGAACGTGTACACGTGGCCCGTCTCCGACGCCACTAGTAACATCACTTGTGTGCCCGTTAATGTCGAAAGCTCGTACGCCTGAAACGGAGAACGTTACGGTTAGAACTCTGTGAAATTTTATCTCGTACGTAAGTCACTCTAACGAGCAAAGTAGACGACTCTCAAAGGTAGATAAAAGAATCGTTGTAAAAGAGCATTTGTGAACAAACTCGTTTCCTACGCAGAGATTAAATCCGACATTGAACTATTTACATCTCAAACATTTCAACTTGAGCTAAGAACGCTTATAACGAAACGTTGAAAAAAATATATTAAAGTTGAACGTTAGGTTTTAGCTCTATCTTGTGTTTCTGTAGCAATTTGAATCACTTTGAAATCTGGCCTCGTTTGGAGCACCTAAACGAGACACAGGTGACCTCTCACCTTTCCCACGCCCCTAATGCTTTAGTTAAACCCAACAAATTTTCGGGAGCAATATCGCTCTCTCACGGCACTCTTTGTGTTTGTCCCGGGAATTATCACACCTACAAGCGCCACCTACACGATTCGAGTCAATTTACATAATATGTCACCGACGAACCATTTTAGACCCTAAAATGTTTGTCGTAGAATTCATATCGAAATCCTCGGCCGCGACGCTAAGGATTGACAAAATCGGTAGCTTCAATAGTTGTTTGGCGCCCAAATTGATGCTAAGCAGAGAGCAAAGCGAGGATTGTGAGCAATAGTGATAGGTGTGAAGTTGAACCTAGTCTTAGAACAAACATGATCCGTTTTAAACCGTTGTTTCGACGCACATATCCTCTTACGCGAAATAAACGGTAAATATTGAATTATCCTTAATTAGTTCATTAATAATTTTATTAGTAATTACTAATTAGTTATTACGACAGCACTAATTTTTACCAACGAAGAAAACCCGTGTGCGTAATTTCTTAACATTGAGTTGTTGTTGTCCTTATTGACTTTAGAATCTCCCTGTTGATTTACGTTGTCAATATCGCTGCCCTATATTTGACGTGAAATCGCTATCCCGGTATAAAGAACGTCGCTTCCTCCTGATTTCCTATCTATTTAGCGTCAACGGTGAACGGATATCTATCGCTCGTGACAGATTGCCTTACTTCAGCCGGGAGACAAATCGTTTTTCAAGTGGGAGATTACGTCCTCAACGTTTAAGATAAAAGTCGCCAGCTAATTTATATTTTCAAAGATTTCATTAGCGAGCGGAGGCATTGGGTTTTCTCGTGTACCGCATATTGTATATTGTGTACGTTCGTCCTCCGTCAGGTTGTCAGTCCGTCAGTTTCAGACAATGATGGATGATGGAAGAAAGTCGGACCGACCGCTAACTGAAATGCGACATCGTCCCAACTTTAATCGCGAGCATTTTGTTTGGACCTAGCCTTGCAGTACTCGTAGGCATTGTAATAAATCAAACGAACGATTTTAATTACAACTTAGACAAGAATAAAATAGTTGAGATGTAAATGCAGGCTCTTTATGTGTGCAAATGAGCTGATTGCTCATGCAATGGTGAGCAGCTTCCGTCATGCATATTTAGTGTTTAGAAATACCCATTGATACATTTCTTTTGCGTATTAGCAACAACATAATTTATTACATCAGATTATTGCAAAACATTTGTCCATTCGTACTGTGGATCTTGTCCTAGTTTTCTTACTGCTTGCATCAAATACACAGGACAAATCGCTGGCATGAGCAAAGCCTGTGTAGGATGTATAATTTCGGAAGTTACTAGAGTTCTATCATCCTCCTCTCATATAAGAGTACGCCTAACATAACAATCGTAATCAAATTAGTCAAAATCAATGGCTGTCAGAATTAGCGGCTTAGTTTTGTTTCAAAGCAAAAGAAAGATAAAAGGCAACTAATCGGCCACGGATAAGATACCGATCATCGAGCCTTATTTCCTCAGGAAACAGGGCACACGTTTGTTTAACTCAACGATAAGATATGACTTAACTGTCACTCGTTTTGTGGTTAAAGACATCTTTTCTTGCGTTGTCCAATTAGACATTGGACAACGAAAGAAAAGATGTCTTTAGTATTTTGCTGAAATTAAAAATTAGCCTCCTGTCTAAGTTCGTAAGACTATTTATTGGATCTTGATCGGTTTGGTGATAATGGATTTAACTAATGAAATCGACTTAAATTCCACATGTTTCAATTTTTTTCACATTTTCCTCTGGTAAATATTTCTTCTTTTCTCTCAATGTAGTTTATTCCTGCTTCTATTTCGCTTTGCCATTTTTCAGCTGTTGCGAGGCTGACCACACGAGGCGACCATAAAATTTGGTTTGAAATTTGAATAATTGAAACATAAAACATCGGATCGGCCAACCCGGCGCCACTCGCGCCTCGCTCGTGGGCGTCAGCCGGACCACTTAATAAATTTAAAATCACATTATTGTATCATTAACATACTATTATACTATGAAATTGGTGAAGTTATAAAATCGACGGGCCATCGATCATTTCATCATCATCAACGTATTGCGTGTTGCGGATATGTTTTATTTATTATTATTTTACTAATTATATTTTATTATTTTGCCAAACAAGGAAGTTTAAAGGCCGTCACAGACTTAGCTATAACATATATTAATATACCGTACTAAACACACTGAGACCAGAAATATATATTATAGCTGAGTGTGTGGTCACGCGAAAATTGTATAGAAAATATATATTAATATGCCTAGCTATAAATATATTAATATATATTATAGCTAGGTCTGTGACGGCCTTTATGCGTCTAGACTAGACTGTAGAGTGTAGACTTAAGATTTAGTAGCTCAGAAATTAACTGATTTCGTAATCATTGCAAATATTAATTATATTCGTCGAAATACTTTAACTTTTAAGTCTCTCCTTTTAATATTTACCTCTGACCTCTGAAATAATAATAAAAATCCATAAAGCGGAACATCTCACTTGTGCCGTGCCAAATTATCGTAAATAATTCGCGATGGGCGTAACGGGAAAGTTACGTACTTAAGTATAATTTAAGCGCGCGTAAATTAACGCGCAAAAAACGTAAAAAAGAAATGACATATTAATTTATTGACAGCGGACGAAATTACGCGTTTTGATAACGCTTTTTGTGTGGGCCGCGAGGATGCGCAAGAGTTGGATGTAATTGAGGGTAGGCACAATTTTATTTTGACACCTTATGGTATTAAAAAATGGGTAAATAAATAAAAATAAATAAATTAAAAATACATTCAAAATTGAATTCCTCAACCTACTAGGCCCTAGTAGGTTGAGGAATAAAATTTTATATTCCATGTTTTATATTCCCCTAGTAAAGTAACTAGAGAATACAAAACATAGAGTTATTGTATTAAGATATTAAGGGCCTGTTTCGCCACTTCCTGATAAAGTACCGGATAGGCTATCCACAACTTTTTTGACAGATTCTCTATACTTCATCTGTCAAGTTAAGTGGTGGATAGCCTATTCAGCACTTATCAGAAAGTGGTGAAACAGGCCCTAAATCTACTTAAACATAGATTTTCTAACCACAAGATAAGAAAATATATTTTTTTTAAACAGATCTGTAAAATGTGGAAAAATTTAGTACTTTGGTAGAGTCCAAAATTTTAAAAAGTTATCCTATCCAGACTACGTTTTGAAAAAAGCGTAAACGGTAGATACACTACAATTGGTTACCATTCACACCCAATAAAACTAAGGTTGGTCTTATTTTATTGTTCTACATAAAAATAATAATGTTAGGTTATGTATTGGAAATGACATGGCAATCTCTCACTTTCATATGTGTGGGCCCCATATCATCAATATGTAAAGTTTTACAAGCGGTTGAATAAAACATCAACTTTTCGCAGTTTTCTACAATGATTGATGTTATTACAATAAAAGTCGAAATAAAAACGATTTAGAAACGTTATGAGAACATATGACACTAAAATAAACCACAGATTAAATCTAGTACAAGTGTAATGGTTTAATTTTAAAAGAATTTAGACATTTTTTTTTCTAGGATCTAAATAATTTAATTCAAAACTACAACATAAAAGTCTTGACAAATTACCTAACCAAAAAATTTCACTTTTTATATCACTGTTATAATAAAATGTTTGTAGAGTTATTTTAAGTGATCCAATAAGTTTTAATACATAATATTATGATACATCATACAACCAATTTATTAATTAAAATAAATAATTGAGAATAAAGTGTTATCTTGAATACAATTTCAAGAATTTATTCACATACGTCTAATATAATAAGGCTACTTTAACAACAAAAATTGACTAAAGACAAACTCAAGTGACTGCGAGTCAAAAACTCGAATAAAATGTTTTTTTTTTTAATTTTAAAGAAGTTTAAAAAATATATGTCAACGATAATGATAGTGAATTTAAAATACTTATATTTAAATTATCTGGACATGTCACGAGCATTCTATAATACCATTAATAACGAGAAAGTGCAGTAGCGATCGACTTGAGAAATATCGAGTTTAAAATCACACTTAACGCATTATGCCTTTATTATGTTGTTTATTATACCTTTATTGCTACGTAACATAACAGTTATTAATTTATTGCTGGTACAATTTATTGTACTTTACGATTTTTATCGTTACAGGAAGATACAATTAAAAGTAGAGCAGTAGAGAATATTTTTTAAGGTTTCGTGCATTTTCTTTGACTACTGCGAATAAAGAAAGATCATATAAAGTTAATTAAATTGACTCAACAAAATTTTGTGAAAGTAGCATAATATTATAATATTGTGTTGTTTTTCGTATTTTAGTAGAAACATAAGTATACTTATTTTTATAAGTACATATTTTATTTTTGTTGTAGGTAATAATATCTTCAAATATTATTTTAAATCATTGTGATCTTACGAAATAAACTAACCTTTCACTTAAAAAAAAGAGTTGTTAAGGATAAGCGAAAATCTGATAACTCTAAAATGTCTAAATGATTATGACAATAAGGATGATGACAAGGATATTACAAACGGCGATGAAGAAAATGATGGTGGTGATGACTGTGATAATGATGATGATGATGATGATGATGAAAAAGCCCAATAACCTCCTGGCTTAATTAAAGGACCACCGAAGAGTCGGTATTAATCAAGTGGGTTAAGCCGAGAAATTGATTTATCACCGAGGTGTTAAAAGTGTTATTGATCCACGTGAAAATAAATTAAGTGGAAGCCTCGAGCAAAATATCTCTGGAGAAGAAGTTTCCAAACAAGTTGATATTCGAAATCTTAAGGAATTTTCCACATAAATTGATATCGGAAATCTTAAAAATACAACTTTTTATTGGGAAAAAACGAAATGATACATGGAATGAAGAGTGAGAAATAAGATTTTATATCCAGAGTTCCTAGAGCCAAGAAACACAGAAAAGCACAGGACAATCCTAACAAAGGTATAGTAATGCCTAAATGAAATAATAAATGCCTTATAAATAAATGCCTCTCTCCAAATATCATCAGTTTATTGTAGCGGAAAATAGACACAACATTCTCTGTGACGCTTTACCCCGCATATGCAAAAGGAGGAAAAATAAAATATACGAACATTTCCCTACGATTAGATGAGTCAATATACAAAATGCTGAGTGTAATTATAATAATTATGAACATTATCGTTAGACGGACAATCATATCCAATGTTTTATAGCCTAACGGTGATGTGATTTTTCACCAAAAAATTGTCGATAATTACCATTTATCGATGATTCTGTTTCTACGTCTCCATATAGGGGAGATGTTAATGATTTGGTGCTAATTTTTAGCACGAGCTCCACTCTATACAGACATACCTACGTTAATATTCTATTGTCAAACTATATTTCCTATTTTGTAGCAACAAGAAATACGCCTATATTGTAAATAATGTGAGTATTGAATATGATTGTATTATTTAAACATTATTTAGTACAATTACAAAGAAATTGTTTTACATAGACTACAATAATAAATCTCAACTTTGGAGAAAAAAATTTGCAGTTAATTGCCAATTTTAGGGATCATCACAAGAAAAAACTGGAGCTTGTAATTTTTTCTGAAGTTTGACATGATCATTTGACAATGAATCGACAAAAACATCTCACTGTGATTGGCCTATAAATAACCAATCAACCGGTCTATCGACGCATTATCGATAAATCAGAAATGATTTACCGCCCCACACTAGCAGGAGCTCTCGTTAAAACCAAAAAGGGACGGCGCGCGCCAAATCGAATACTAATATCGATTTTTATAACGATTCGTTTTTGTGTCTGAGCAACGAGGTGATAACGACTTCATCGTTTTTATTGCCGCTGACATCCATCCATACTAATATTATAAATGCGAAAGTGTGTCTATCTGTCCGTCCGTCTGTCTGTCTATCTGTCTGTCTGTTAACTCTTCACGCTTGAACCGCTAAACCGATTTTGCTGAAATTTGGCATGGAGATACTTTGAGTCCCGAGAAAGGACATAGGATAGTTTTTATCCCAGAAAAATGTACAGTTCCCGCGCGTTAAATGAATTTTGGCGCAACGAAGTTGCGGGCGTCATCTAGTATTTCATAATGTGAAGTAACCGAATCTATCCAAAGGTGTATCTTTCGAAACAGAAGAGCCGTTTTGAAGTAGGAAGACATTTTGGTAATAAAAAAATGACTTTTTTTAACCGGCAGATACATAATTAATAAGCGTGATATAATTGTTCATTAAATAAGCAATAACAAGAGATTATTCAGTTTTTCACTAACAAAACCTACGTGCACGTCATACCACATCAAAATCATCTCAGCCGTGAATATCATCGGGTCGGAATTGTTTTTTTTTTCTTTGATTGACGTTTTGCATTGCTCGTTAAGTTGTGAAGTAACTTAATTGGCCGTAATATTGTAATTTTGTGTTTCGTAATAATGATATTACATTTTTATTAATTCAACTGTAAAAAAACCTTCGTAAACTGTAAATTAAATCAAAACCTGGCATTACAATTAATATTGGCCTGTTCAAGTATATGATAGACATTTTGACTACTATTAGTCTTATCTGGGGGCACGGGAGTGCCCCCGCCAAGATGAGCCAAGCGAAGCGCGCACGGGCACTACCTACCTTTTCTCGAAACGTTTCGCCGTATTTTTGCACCCTCGTAACTTTGGTTTGGATAATGCCAGATAGTTGAAATTTTCAAGATATTATGACATGAGTATAATAATTAAATGCGCAAAGTTTGAATATTGTTACTATTATACTTCAGATTTTATAGGGGTCCAAAAACCCCACAATAATGGACTGACTCACCGATCATCAAAATTGTTAGGGTACTTCCTGAAGTCATAGAAAGCTGAAATTTGGTATGTGACATACTATTAGTACAGAAACAACAAAAAAATTATCAAACCCAACCTAACCTATCCCATCCCCTTGATATAGAGAGGGGATGTTAGTATGAGATACCCCGTTTCTTGTGCTAGATACAAAATTAAAAATAGAGTATAAAATAATTCTCGTGCCAAAAAAAATACGTATTAGACATGAGAGACCATAGACTCACAGAAAACCGGCGTGAAACAGCGCTCTCACAGAAAACCGGCGTGAAACAGCGCTTGCCCTGTGTTTCGCTTAGTGAGTGAGTTAAGCGGAGGCCCAACTGCACCCTATTACCTAAACCTTATTCCCTTATCCCTGTTCTCTTCTGCTGATTCCCTTAGCCTATTCCTTCATAAAAAGACCGAAAACGCACTTGCAACACTTCTGATGTTAGTGTCTATAGACGACGGTAGAACTTACTTTCCATCAGGTGACCTGTTTGCTCATTTGTCTCCTAATTTTATATAACAGATCCCCTCTTAAAGGCTGGCAAAGCACTTGCAACTTTTCTAATATTGCGAGTGCACATCCTCGTTAATTGCTCCTTAATTTCATAAAAACGTAATAATTTATGTGATAATTTTTCCATCATTCAAAGAATCATTCCGTACCTCCTTTTAAATAATATTACATCTATTATCTATACCTACTAATATTATAAATGCGAATTGTAAGGTGGTGAAAATGCGTAAAGTTCAAATAAAGTTAGTTCCAAAAATTCATAATAGATGGCGCCGCACCGCCGCCGCGCGTCTTCTACATCGCACTATCGCTTACCCAAACGTGTTTCTATAAGAGGTGGTAAGGATGAATATACTGTTTTCGATTAATTTGATGTTTCACATAATATTTGAAATATATTGTATTAAGATAAGAAGAGTTGATGTTCGACTTCGACCCCACTCCCCAGCTGTTAATAACCCCTATGCAAAAATCTATAATACGTATTAGACATGAGAGACCACAGACTCACAGAAAACCGGCGGGAAACAGCGCTCTCACAGACAACCGGTGTGAAACAGCGCTTGCCCTGTGTTTCGCTTAGTGAGTGAGTTAAGCGGAGGCCCAACTGCACCCTATTGCCTAAACCTTATTCCCTTATCCCTGTTCTCTTCTGCTGATTCCCTTAGCCTATTCCTTCATAAAAAGACCGAAAACGCACTTGCAACACTTCTGATGTTAGTGTCTATAGACGACGGTAGAACTTACTTTCCATCAGGTGACCTGTTTGCTCATTTGTCTCCTAATTTTATATAACAGATCCCCTCTTAAAGGCTGGCAAAGCACTTGCAACTTTTCTAATATTGCGAGTGCACATCCTCGTTAATTGCTCCTTAATTTCATAAAAACGTAATAATTTATGTGGTAATTTTTCCATCATTCAAAGAATCATTCCGTACCTCCTTTTAAATAATATTACATCTATTATCTATACCTACTAATATTATAAATGCGAATTGTAAGGTGGTGAAAATGCGTAAAGTTCAAATAAAGTTAGTTCCAAAAATTCATAATAGATGGCGCCGCGCCGCCGCCGCGCGTCTTCTACATCGCACTATCGCTTACCCAAACGTGTTTCTATAAGAGGTGGTAAGGATGAATATACTGTCTTCGATTAATTTGATGTTTCACATAATATTTGAAATATATTGTATTAAGAGTTGATGTTCGACTTCGACCCCGCTCCCCAGCTGTTAATAACCCCCTATGCAAAAATCTTCTATACATATAATAAAACTGTAGTAATGAAAATTCTGTACAATAAAGATAATATTAAAAAAATAACAAGCGGGGGGTGTCACTCACAATATCGCTATAGAAGCCAAAAATGTGGTTAGTTTTTTTGTCTGTCTGTCTGTCTGTATGTTTGTTCCACTATCACACGAAAACTATTGATCCGATTTGAATGCGGTTTTCACAGAATATGTATTTGTCTTCTTCCAACTTAACATCTGGTGATAAAAAAATTCTCCCCACCCCTCAAAGGGGACGAAAAAGGGAGTCAGATTTTGTATCAAACTTTTTTCTTTAACACGAAAACTACTGATCCGATTTGCATACAGTTTTCGCAGATATATTTGTCTTCTTTCAACTCAACATCTGGTGTATAAAAATCCCACCCTCCCACCCTTGTAAGGGGACCAAAGAGGGGGTCAGATTTTGTATCAAACTTTTTTCTTGGACTTACTTCATAATATTATTAACTGTGTTTTCTAACTTAACATCTGTTGATAAAAAATTTCCCCCACACCTCTTAGGGGACAAAAGAGGGGGTAATATTTTATATCAACTGATGAAGTAGAAATACTTTAAATGGGAAAACAACGTTTGCTGGGACAGCTAGTTTAAAATATGTAAGAAATGTTTTCTGTCTGTAAACATTGAAGTTTGAAGTAAGCGTCCCCCGGAAGCACCTGTAGTCTGTCGTATGTCTGTCGTGCAAATGCAATTTGCAGTAATGTAGCAACGAGAACTACTTACCATATAATATTATTATATTATAATAGAAGTTGCTTTATGACGGGTACTACCGCGCGCTATTTAAAGCTGAAGTCCACGCGGACGGAGTCGCGGGCTCGCGGGCAACAGCTTGTATATTGTAATTGTATGTTCCTTTAAGTATATTATTAATAACTTTACTTTGCAGACTCTAGACCTTAAATCATTTTAAAAATATGTAAGTTCAAAGTATAGTCGTAGTCTCAGCATTTCTTTGCAAATATTTAATTGTAGGATGTAAACAACATCGGTTAGTTCAAAGAAAAAACCTGTGCCTAAAAGTTAAACGGCTAAAACATAATCACGTCAAACAATAGTGCGATGTAGATACCTAACAGTGAAATCTCTTATTGACTAGAGTACATTTACAAGTATTATGCGATGTAGACGACCAGCAGCGACATCTATTATTTATTAATTATTATCAAATATCAATAGGAAAAAATAAAACCACGTTTGTTGTATGAGAGCCCCGCAAAATATTAAATTTATTTTGTTGAAATACATGATCGATGAAAATTTTAACTCTCCAGCTACTACCGTTCTTGAGATAAGTACTTCCAAGAGACAGATAGACAGACAGACAGACGGGCAGCTGACAGACACTGAAGTCTAGGAATAGGGTTCCATTTTTACCCTCTGGGTACTGAAACCTAAAAGAAATACACCAAAAAAAAGAAAGAAAAAATTAACTAAAAAAAACAACGTATTAAACCAACTTACAAAAAGAAATGAAATCCCACAAAAAACATTTTCATGTAAAAATGTTGCCAAGATGAGAACATAATATTATTATAGTTCGTGGTGTCAAAAAGTAGTGAAATCTCATGTAGAGCCAAGTTTCTAACCTTACATACTTAGCCCTAATGTAAAATTTATAGTCTGTATTAGCAGTCTGTGGCTATGTCTATGGTATCAAAATAATCTATACTTACTCTGTAGTGTCTATGGTCAAAAACTTTGACATCTGTTTAAAATTCGAATAAAGCGTCAGTGCGTTACCGAAAATCTCACGAGTTTTATTAGGTTATGTCGCCCAGTTACGATTCCAACAGAGAAAGTTAAAAAGTGCAGTTACAATGACCGGAAATTATTCATTGAATGTCCAAAAACTCAGAGGAAGAGATAACTACGATGATTGGGCTTTCGCAGTAGAAAATTTTCTTATCCTCGAGGGCATTGACATCGCAAAGAGTTCAGAGTTAAAGGAAGAAGATGATCGGAAGGCCAAGGCTAAGGTGGTGATGACTATCGACCCCTCATTATATGTTCATATCAAGAATGAACGCACGGTGCATGATCTTTGGGCGAAATTGAAATCGTTATTTGACGATTCAGGGTTCACGCGTCGCATAAGTCTGCTAAGAACATTGATCTCGATACGTTTAAAACCTTGTTATTCGGCAGGGCTTTGAACTTAATATACCCTAACTAAAGAAAAATGGCCAGGCTATCGATTTTGACTAATGTGTAGAGTTTTTAGATTCTTCTCGTTCGGCTGACACATTATATTATTATCAAATATTTTGCCGCGCTTTGATGTAAAATTAAGGTTTTTAGATTTAGGGCTAAGTATGTAAGGTTAGAAACTTGGCTCTACATGAGATTTCACTACTTTTTGACACCACGAACTATAATAATATTATGTTCTCATCTTGGCAACATTTTTACATGAAAATGTTTTTTGTGGGATTTCTTATACTAATATACGTACAACGGACGGTGGACCTAAAACATACAATAACATAAAGATTAACTAATTATAATAATAATAGCTCCCACACCGGTTTCGGTGACGGTGGCCGGTTTCATTGAAACCAGGCCAGCTACGCAGGAGTATTTTTATAGTGCCCAAGTGTGTGCGCAGTACACAAGAGCACTCTCTGTTCCTTTACTCTCATAACCCAGTGGGACGGCAGACCGACACGACCGGCGAGAGATCAGGCGCAGGACCGACTTTTTACATGCCCATCCGACGCATGGATCATCTTACTTGTCAGACAATCAGGTGATCAGCCTGCATTGTCCTAACCAAACTTGGAAATAACATGTTTCCAACGCGGGAATCGAACCCACGACCTCCGAGTCAAGAGCCGCGCTCTGTACCACTAGACCACGGAGGCGTTAATTTTTTTAAATTTAACTAATTACAAGGTTTATGTAGGCACACGCTGCAAAACTTCACCGTTTCAGCTGCAAGACGTTAAATACTCTCAAACAATATCAATTTAAATTACCAAATTAATGTGTTCTTTACATTGATTGCACTGTAGCGAAACTGAATTTCTTTACTCTAACTCTACTCTTTGATTTTAGATGAAATTTAATAGGCTACTTGACCTATATTCAATTTCATTGAACAAATGCATATTTCTAGTAGAACTTGGCGTAGGAAACCGTATTTCAACCTTATCATCAAATAAAAGCTTATGATTGATAAATAAAGTCGATTTGAAAATATGATTTTATGAAAATATGATTTGTACTGACTAAAACGCTTTTGCAGTACTTCCGATTTGGATGTGACGTCATCATGTTCGTAATTTAATATCTTTTATTTATCGCGCTCGTTATGTGTAAGTTTATTTGTACATAAATAATAAGAATAAGCCTAGAAAGATTTGCAAAATATATTTTCTTGAGTAATTCAAATAAAACACCAGTTTTATATATTATCTCCATTTATTGTAGACGGGAAATGAAATGACCAAAACTTTTCTCCAAAAGTTTTCAACATTACAAATGATTTCTAATTTCTTATTTAATTCTTTTATAATTTTTGGGCACCTTAAGACTCGTACATTTAGCACATAAAAAAATGTTAAATAAAGAGACTCTAAAATACAAACAGTATGACGTCACACTATGGCGGACAGTGTTTTCGGCGCCATTTATAAGGCGTATTTTTCAATCAACATTTTTATGGGTTTTTACTGTGTAAAATAATAAAATATTAGTTTATTTCGTGAAAATTAATGATTAAGAAGCGATTAGCATGAAGAAAAAAATTAGGTCAAGTAGCCTATTGAAACGAAATACAGACGTCGCGTAGGCCTGAACCTGACAATAGCTTAAATTAACTACAATGTAACTTTAACGAATTGTCCTCAAATTTGAGAGGACAAATGTGACATTTCGCGAGTGGTCGCGGCTAAAAAGTGTAATTGCGCGTGCGCAGCTCAAAGACGCCGCTGTTCCCACGTATTCCGGTGCGCCGGGTTTATTGACAAAAATTACGACAAGTAATTGTTGATGGTTTGAGATTTTCGCGAAATATGCCCTGAATCTTGATGGAGGATGATGAATCAAATAATAACCACGATGTAACATGAATTTGTCGAAACGATATCTAAAGTAGCACCTAACTTTGTTTGCAGTCATCTCACGAGTCACGAGGAATCTGTAAAATTTTAAGGGATAAAAACTATCCCATTTTTTTCCTAGAACCTACAGAATGTCCCTACCAATTTTCTGTAAAATCGTTTCAACTGGTTAAGAGTGAATAGTTAACAGATAGAAATATTAATATTTTTATCTGTTAACTATTCACATTTTCCCATTTGTAATAGCATAGATAATGTAATAAACTTCAAACAATTAAAGTCTACTACGGCTGCGTTTTTACAAACATGTAAGTAATCTAATGCTACGTTTCTACGCTTGCCGAGGCTCGGCAAGCGTCCACAAATCTCGAACGTGTGAACGCGTCGCAAACGTTTGCCGCAAACGCCCTTTGATTTGTGTCCAAAAACCGACACTACTCCCGATCGTATACAAGCGTCCGCAAGCTCACGCAGGACAAGCCAGATACTCCCTTTCCACACTCGTGCTTGTGGACGCTTGCCGAGGCGCGGCAAGCATAGAAAGGTAGCTTAATAAATATTCTAAAAAGGCAGCATAAAGCTTACAGCTTTTCAAAAGAATTTAACCAACATTAAAACCAACAAGTCTCCCTTCTAAAAGAAATTAAGTCACGTTGTCTGAACGAAAAAATAATATTATAATATTACTTAACAAAATATATTCAGTCGTGCGAAAGTTGCTCAAACCCGTATTACAGCTTTACTCGTCAGGGGTAAATAATTTTGTCACTTTACTCACAACCTTATTGCGAAAGATACGAGCAGACTCAATTTGGCCAATAACCATTTGGGCAGTTTAAATAAATTATTGCGTTTGATAAAAGAAGACCCCCTGTATAACGCTCGTAAGTTCATGGAAATTATGACTGATAAAAGAGACATACTGTGTAACGTCATAATAAACATTCATAACAGACGGTCTGGTGCAACTGAGCGATTTAATACGCTTCTGCATGATTTCTTTTTACGTTTCAGTTAAAAATTCTACTTGTGATTGCAATTAAAAAATTCTATTTTAATTTTAGATGGAGTAGATATTAAGAAAGTCAATAGAGAAGGGTAACCCAAACAATGTCCGCATAAATAAAATATTTATAAACATAAGTGTAAAAACAAGCAAGAAATTGGCTATGCGAGCTAGGCGACACGTTAAAAAACCATTATGGCGACGATTCGAATGATAATACCGCAGTATAGACGCCAGATACACGAAGAAAGTTGGCGCCTCACCTTCCGAAGAAAAGATCTTATACTTTGTAATAAACAAGAAAATAGCCAATAAATTATAAAGAAAATCACAGGGCAACCGGCCAGCGAAAAGCTTCCAGTAAAAACCTGTCAATTGCACTTGTAGATTAAATTGAGTATCGCACTGGCAACACTGAGGAAATTTTTTCAATAATTTATTATCTGCTCCGCAGTTCTCGCACATACTTTTGCACCAACACCAGAAGTGAATTATTATAATTTATGCAGTAACATGCATGGGCTTGTAAAACATGATAATACCTCGTAAACAATAAATGCATGCTACATAATATCTATTAGCTCGTTAAATTGCCCTTCTAACATTTCCTGTAACACCTTTTTGTAATAAACCTCAACATTTAAGGATGTCTAAAAATGTATCGCGGCAATTTGTTTCTTTAAAAAAACATGCGACATTGACATTGGCATTTGGCGCCATAAATGTCAAAAAAAAAGAACCGCGTGACATAATTCTCGGCTAGCGTACACGCGTAGTCCCCCGAAAACAGGTTACGACCGGGTTGCCATATTTGTGGGTAGCTGTACATGGTCTAAGCGACTCTCCACGTGGGGCACGTCACAACTGATCATTGATATTTGCATAAGGCCAGACGTCTTAACGGGATTGCGAGATGCCTCTAAAAGGGCCAAGGAATACCTTGTTGCGGAAGCAAAGAACTCTAAAAATACATACGAAACTGTAAAAGATGAATTAAAAATGCCAAAATATTAACCGAGAACCCAAATCAATTTTAATCACAAGCAAAGTGCATTAAATCGTGGTGTTTGACCATGTTTTTACCGATGTTTAAATGAATATTAAGTCGGCTTACGAACAGTAAGCCAAATTAACCCTCCTCGTAATCGGGTGATAACATGTTCATTGCAGCAAATGTCGAATTTATGGAGCTAATAACATACATTTTATGAAACTAATACGCGAAGTCTCAGAAATTATTGATATTCTTTCGATTTTCGAGAACAATAAATGGGCGGGCGGTTTGTCCGTATTTTCTAACAAGTGATACCTTATCGATTCCCACATAATATATCCTCTTCGTGATGGCCGACGCGTCTCTAAAAATTCTTTGGGAAAACCTAGCGAATCTTAATTAGACGTAGCTTTTTTGCGATTTAACGTCTTCATTACTCCTCGATCATTACTGCATTCTTCGGGAGGCATCCTCTTTATAATTAAATCTCGAAGGCTCCCGTTATCGAGATACCCGTAATGATGCGAAAGTGAAAGCCTTCGTCACTCATTATGGTCCAAGATCGGGAGCCACACTTAATCACGATAAAACGTACTTTTCGATTGCAAAATATTCGAGGTACGGTCGGCAAAAGTTCAGGTAAAAGTCGGCACTTGTGTCATCTCGGTGTTGTGGCCTGTGGGTGTCCATGGGCGGTAATTACAGATGCGGCTACTAGTTTAACTCTTACGACATTGATGTCTTGCGCATAAAAAATAGTTAACTTGTGTAAAATATCAGATGTAAAGGCGTGGTTATATTTAATCCTGAAAATAATCAGGGAGTTAAACAAACTGTCACAGAATCTCAAAAAGAGCTTTTAAAGATTTTGCGTCTATTTGACGTAACTGAGTAAGAATCAGTGGTTTAAAATGTGCGTATTTTTTTTTATCGGGCTTTGGCCCACCACACATTCCCACCACTGTATCTCCTGTGTCGCCAGGATCGACAGCGGTATCCAACCACGAAAACCCTTTGATATGATCTCAGGGAGCCCGAGGGACATGCTAAAACTGTCTTGGGACCCGCAACGAAATTAATCAGAAGAAGAATAGGAGGAGTAGGAAATAGAAAAAAGAAAATGTGCGTATGATCTAGCAAGAATTTTTGGGATACCTTTTGTCGACGGTACGTTAAAGTCCAATATAATTGTGATTTACCGCGGTACAAAAAGCACCGAAACCTTGTTTGTTTTGAGCAGAGGCGAGCAGTTTGGAGTACAAAAAAGTAATGAAACCTGTCGGCGGATCTTTCCTTGAATAGCGGTACTGTATGTAAATTGCAACCCGGCGATACGCCGCCGAAATTGTAGAATGTATTACGACAAAACTTTAATTAAGTACCGATAAAATAGCTCCTGAATAACTGGATAATATAATGGACATCAAATTATAATAAAACAGAAACGACGTTTAAGGTGATCGATTATAAAGTGTTATTGGTTTAATAAATTTAAGAGCCCATAAACATAATGTAATTGATACCTGAAAAGCGGATGAATTTTTTGACTATCTTTGCACGCTAGGTAAATAGGTATGGTAAGCAAGGGAATACAAATGTAAAAATATCGATGCAAACCGAAAAAGCTTCCAAGCTAATAAGATAAGAAGTTATAATATATGTCGCAGTCATCTGGTTCAATCTGTGATTCGATTGAATGACTAGCGTATTCATTGAATGACACCGTTCTATTGAATGACTGAAGGACAACTAGTCAAGACGCTGACTGTAACGTTTAACGTCTTGACTAGACGTCATCATAGTGAAGTCGTTAAATGGAATGCTATGATTTTTTTTAAGTATTTGTTGGTGGCGTACTAATAGGTTAATCTAGAGAACTGCGCTACGCTCCCGCCTTGCCATCTAACCTAACCAAATCCAAGACCATCCAATCCAGACGAACATATAACCTCCTACTTTTTGGAAGTCGGTTAAAAATATTAATAATGCGACGTCGCGCTTAACATTAACAACTACATAATTAGCATCTGATGAAGATAACAAAGTGTCAATATATCATACAAATTGACAGCCACTTTGAGAGCAGGACAGAGATATAAAGACAGAGACGGAAGACGGAACGATTAAAGAGATCAGCGACAGATTAAATATAATGTTTCTTATGCCAGATGACTCGGTTAACGAGGTTTTAATCGTCATAGATGGCATAACAAGTAGTGTTAAGTTACATGCCGTTTAGCCGAGCATATCATTTGGGCGGTTGGTTACTTACAGTTTATTATAATATGTGTTTACTGGGACCTTCTATTTACGCGAGTTTTGACGCTGCAGCCAGTAATGAGATGATTTTATTTTACCTTCTAACTTTCTAAGTTCAGTTTTAGATTTTCTATAAATCTTAGTTTTTACGCACCTAAGCTTTGATAGAAACAAGAGGCGTTTAGACTTTTGAAACCTTTTTGGGACTTCACAATAATTATTAACAACACTATTTATTTATTCTTAAGATATTAAAAGAAACCCATTCTTAATTATTACAAATTTTGAGTCATTAACGTGTTTTGTGTTACGCGCGAGCTCGTAAATTAGGCATTTTATGACACTTCTGATAAGAGCTGAGTGTTCAATATAATAAAAATTTAATTGATCCATAATTTGGACAGTTACAAAACTCGGTTGAATAAGCTATCATATTAATTATATATTTTTAAGAGCCTTTCACGTATGTTATCCCTTTCACGAACAGTATACGCTAAAAGTTGTTATTCTTGGACGCAATTCGCTCGCGATAATGATCTGGTTACAGTAATCAATTATTATTATTGAACCGTTTAAACTAATCGGTCCAGCTACTGTTGTGTCTCACATCGAAATTGCACAAATTCTGTTCATTTAAACAACCTAATTACCCAACGTTCGTGAAATGAATATGATGTTTTGGGTGAATAAATCTGATCGGATCGGATTTTTAGATAATTTGAAATGATTTTACCATCTAGTTCCATCACCTAAAACATAGATATGTATGGTTTATTTTTTTAACCGTATGTAAGATATTATATCAAAATGTAAATACATCAATAAAGTATAAATATAAACATAGACGTAGAGGTTGTTCGCTCTATGGGAGGATAAGAAGTTCAATCGTAACTGGTGGGCTCCAAGCTGATGATAATGAAGTCGTGCGCCACAGTATGTAAATGTAATGATCCAGTTCTCAATAGTTGTAGTGATAATTGAGGCCTTGTAGTTAAGTGTTGTCAACTTAATTACTCTATATTATATCTAGATCCCGCCAATTCCACCCGTGATTTACAGGTGAAGACGACCCCGATTCTACTCAATTTATGGATCTTTTACTAAGAAACTGGAATATTTTCTTTAAAAGTGAGAAACATAAAGTCATCAAGTTACAGAACTACATTTTTACGAGGTATGTGATTAAAATTAAGATTTCCACCCAACTGTTTTGGAAGAAACGTTTGGTAACAACATCTATGTACTTGGAGTTTGGACCTTGGTAAAGCGAATTTATTATTGTCTCGTCTAGGAAAATCAATACTCAAGCCTCTCGCTAGCGAGTAGCAACACTCGTTTCATTCATAATGTAGGCGAAGTTTATGAATGGCCGTCCTGTCCTTAATACAACAGCGGCACTACCATAAGTCGCTCCGCTACCGTTTATCGAGCGTCGTAGGCTATCATTTGAGGCGCTAACTTGACCTTGATTTATGAAGTTCATCGAGAACGGATTAAACCACGTCCAATTATCTCGGAACACGAGCCGGAGGAAATCGAAGCCCCGAGCTAAATGACTAGGTGGCGCGAGATGAATTTATTAAATTCATCGCAGGTGAAAACTGGCTCACACGCATAATGACTCCTCGGATGATTTTAGTGTTAAAGTTATCTGTGATCTCCAACGGGCCAGGGCACCGGGAACCGTCTGAAGCGCCGCGCCCGATACCATCACGACGATATACATCAAGGAAGACCACTCGTCAATACATTTCACCTGCGAACCGGCCGACTCGATGGCCCGTCAGAGGAACGGGTTCCCTTGAATTGTGCTGCAGGACAGTTTATACCCTTGTCTCGCCGTTGCTTACATGTTAATGCGACTCGCAGGATGCACGTCGTATCGTTTTGACCGCAAACCTCGCGGACATCAACCCGAATTCATAGATACCGATCGCAAGAGCCGTGTTAAATGCTAATTCCCATTCCGGCAGGCAAATTCACCGCGTCGGGGACGAACGGGCCCGGCTTATTTACTGAACGATTCAGACGTCTATGCAAATAAACACAGGTGGTCCCAATAAAAGGATCGGTAGATACCGAGCGCCTCTAAGAGCGCCGCCCTCCCTAAAAGGATAATAATACGTCGTTTCCGTGCCCCCGTCCGCGGCAAACGGATGCTTCGGGAGAAATGTAAATTGTCGGCCACCTGACAAATAGCTTAATTAACGACTAACACGCGACTGGGGAATCATTGAGATTATCCGAATGGTTCATTACGGAGCTCGCGAGTCGCGGCCGGCCGAACATTATCCACAATTATGTCGAGCCACCGCCACTAGGTCGCTCTACATTTTTTACATTTTCGCAAACGAGATCTTAATGCTGCTGGGATAAAAGCCTCGGCGTGCCGACATGGACTTTAACATATTAAACTATAGAAGCGAGCAGGAGGAAATAAACACGAAGAGCCCACATGAAGCATTAATTTTCAAGGTTGGTATGGGAGTTACGCCGAGATTTGGTTTTTTTCGCAACGCAATGCAGCCGTAGGCGTCACGTGGGAGGGCACGTGACCTCTCTGACTTTGAGCTTAGCGCCGCACGACCGCTCGCGTGGGCGGCGCAGGCATCACTGACATCGTTTGCCTTTATCCGCAGCTAAAATCTACCATATTGTCGGTTTTGCGGATTTGAAACTGCAATTGTTCTGGTTAAGATAAAAAGTAGGTTGTTAACTTTACATATTTTTATGTTCTGTGCATCGCAAATAAAGGTAGTTTTAAATGCATAACAAAACAGGAAGAAAAAGCTCGAAGTAGCTACGAGGTAGATTAAGAAATTGCTTTGATTTTGCACCCAGCAGAAATCGTGTAATAAAGTCAAGGGGCGAGTAACTAGATTGAAACGAGTGGACGGATCGCGTGTAACAGTTGTCCCCGTAAACCATCGACACAAAAACGAGATCGTTCCGAAGTGAGGACGTGATGTTGGCGGACTCCAATTTTAAATCAAAACGACACCCGTTCCGGGAAACAATGGCAAAAAGAGCCGTTCCCGCGAGCGCATGACGCCGACCAAGCCGCGCTTTCCCACCGAAACGACCACGTTTGCTGGATTTTTTTAATTGACGAAAAACAACAAACACGCTCAGCTCGAGCCGCAATCAAATAAAAACCTCCTCGTTAATGTTTTATGTATGACGTCGATGTCCATCCATAATGGATGCCCCGCGGGCTCCGATATTCGACGACCCGATACCACCGAACAGTATGGAGGGCATGCCGGAGCCTTTTTCCCGCTGACCGCTCCCGATACTATCTGAACTGAATAACGACCGCGGGTAGTACGAGTAAATTGATTCCTAGGTAGTTGACAGACCTACGTCGCGTCGTTTGGTCGGCTTATGTCAATTCAATGTTAGTTGTGATCAGTCGGATGAGTTTGACTTAACACGACCAAATTACCTAGGTCTGCCATCTGCCTTCATCAAACTTCTTTGATAGTACATTCTGCAGATCTAACACTCATTCGCAGAAGACTTACCTACCCGAGATGAGACGACACAGCTCCAAGAGAGAAATGATACGATAAAAATAAACGGTCAATTTGTATGCAACATATAGAAAATGTGAGCTACATTTAGCTTAGAAGCGAAAGGTCAAATGGAACAATACATAACTGTAGTAACCTCGCCTTTTTGTCTTCGTGACCGTCGCCATCCGGGATTTACGATCACCGGTTTTTAATATTATTATTTAAATATTTATAGATTCCGCTCTTGTAAATTATCGTCTTAACAATTTAGATGTTTTCGTGATTGTGTCGTTGTCAGTTTGGGAGCAGTTGATCTGTTCGCGCGGATCATTTGCGGTGGAATTTGAATTTCCAAGTGCGACGAGGACACCTGAACCCAGCAGCTGGGGGATGGTAGCGTAATTTATTTATACATTAAGGGATTACTGTAATTATGTAGTCTTCGCTGCTCCGTCCGCATATTTCATGTCTAGACGTGAAATTGATGGTTCCGGAGAATTATAACTTAGCATGCGAGGTGACTATGTTGCGTCATTAATATCCGTGTAGCGTATTTAAAAATAATTTAAAACATCAGCCGCTAATGCGATAATTCAACTTAAACATAAATAAGGGGACATTTAAACGCCGCCAGTCATTAGCTTGCAGTTTTCGCTTTACACAATCGAGTCGGCGCTAAGTGTGAACGCTAGTAGATATTATCTGGGCAATTTACAAGTGAATTTCGCCGATGGGGGGACAAATGATAAGTCGGGTATTTATGCGCCAATTCAGCAAAGAAGTATGGCGTTTGTCCCACGGTTCTTATGGCGAAGGAACCGGCTCGGGCATCACACTTACGCATTACAAATTTCGCGACACACGACAAGCGCTTAAGCGATTAGCACTTTAAAATGTTAGTTGTGTACACATTGTCGCTTTAACTGCTACAAATTACTAAGTTACAACTTACAAGCTACAGACGACTCACTCCCGTTTAGAGCACGGGTGGTGCAAAACTATGAAGGTTTGCACATAGATTGTTTTTCTCATTAATTGAATTGAGCAAAAATAAAGCAGTTATTTTTAAGTATTTCAAAAGTAATAAATTGAAGTAGGCGATGTTTTGATTAAAAGGTCGTCTTATGGTAATAAAATTAAAATACAAGTATCACACACAAAATATTTTCGACGTTAGTCATGCGAAAACGTAAAAATTGATTTCTATTGAATTCCTTCGAATAATATGTCTAACATAATATTACAAAATAACCAGATAATAAAGAAGAATTTAAAATTATAACTCTTATAAATTTTGTTTCCCGCTGAGTACAATAGAGCATTTCTATACATCATTAAAAACATAAATAATAATATATTATACGTATTGTGAATATATTTTGGCTATTAAATTTGAAAAATATAGTCACTGCCTATGAATTGCTTTAATAGTAAAAGCGACAGTAAATTAAGTAGCTGAAGTGTTAAAAAGTAAGTTTATAATACAAGTGTAACAAAGCTATAAGTGGTAATACTGTAGGGTGTGTAATTGTGTATGAGTCCCTCTGAGTTCACTGTAAAGTAGCAGCGCTGAAAGAGCAATTTTTTTTTTACTTTTATATGGGAAAACCCGTGACGCTGGGGCGCTTGCCCATACAAATCACAAAAAAAATGTTGGCGCTCCTACTTCCACAGTGAACACTCTACAAAGAACTCTACTTTTAACTAAAAAAGGTGACAGACAGACACACTTTAGCATTTATAACAGTAATTGTTTGCAGACAGACCATTATCCTAAATGGAGATGTATGAGTGTATCACAAATTGCAGCCTCATGGCAAAACGTCTTGATACAATCTACTATTACGAACTATGAACTGGACGGTAGGGCTGACACGAGCTAAATGTTTCGGAGAATATTCACTTTACGGCTCCCTCCCACACAAAACTGCGAAAATTTCACCATGATGCGAATTATTTGTATTGAGTATTGTCGCAGATATTTGCGATGCGATGCAAAGATGCGATTTAAGCTGGAAACTCGTGCAATGGAACGTGTGTTTGTGTGTATTTCAATTTCGAATAGCTTCTTGCTTTGATAAAATCTGGAGTTTTTTTTTATCAGAACAGCGCTCTACCTTTTCTTGTTTTGTGATGTAACTGAACCCTCTCTAATTTTAGTTTTTTAATCTTCATTTGTAATAGATTTTTTTTTCTGTCTACCCGCTGCAGTATGTCGCTTGCGGCTGTTTGTCCACAGGGCGCTCATTACAAGCGATAATGAGTGGATTTATCTGCAAGTGTAATATGATCAGAACTTATGATCGCCCTTAACTTTTACTAAAACGTTCTCTTAATTGTTTCAGCATTTCTTTATAACAGTAGTAAAGTGTAATATTTTTTAAATTGCAATGAATTTCCCTATAATCCTTAATTTGATACACCTTTATTTTACACTTACAAAAGTTGTTTACTTACATTACCTACTTCTGATCTAAAATAACCATGAAATTAATATCAGAAGTGGGTACAATTTCAGCATCTATTAACAAAGATAAAAATTTAAATTAATTTGAAAACACTACGAGTATGCAGGTAACGAAGTTAATGTGCCGTTAAACTTATAAAAATTAAAAACATCACTAAAAGTCATAATAGTATAATTATAACGTTTAGCAGTGATTTCAGAAATCCGACAAACATCCACAAGAAGTCTCGAGACATTCAAAACGTTCTCGGTGGGTAAATTATGGCGGTAATGGCAGGCGCTTGGGGGACATAGCCCGCGCATGCCGCGCAGATAATTACAGATCTTTAATTAAAATTTTCGGATATTTCGCGGACGGAATTTAACTCACTTTTGAGAACTTTTACTCGTTGCGCAAGCGATTGGAAATCCGAATAATTACTCCACACGAAATGCACTCTAAATTTAAACCTCGAGATGCATCGCATCGAACGAGACAAAGCTTAAATTTAAATAATTGGGTCCAAAATATAACCTCATGTCGCACTCAAACAATAGAGACCCTTAAAGGGCGCGACTTAACTATTTTCTGGAAAACTTACCGCGTGATCGTTTAAGTCGTGATCCTCTCTCCTTTGATATGAACCGCCGACTAACGAACGAGATTTTAACAGATATATTCAGCGATTAGTCGACAAACTGTCAATCTCTGGTTTGATCGGTCGTTAGAAACTAGCGACCGTCGCCGCCTAACGAATAAATACGTGACACACATTACGATGTTAATTTCGGCCTGCGCGGCTGAGATTCAGTTTTATGAAACGGATTAGTTCGGTTTTATTGGGGACACGGGTGGATAGGCCCGGGCACCGGGTACTCGGGGCACAGGCTCGCATAACGGCGAGGTGTGACGCCAGGTATCGCGGGGAGGCGGGCCGGCGCCAGACAATCCCTTTCTATCGACCAATCGATCTGAGCTCTACCCCCCGACACCACACTTTCATATCGAGCCGCGTAGCGACAGCGTGACTAGACAGACGTCTTTATCTCCTCGACCCGCGTGATGCCCTAGTAGCTGAGCTGGCTGCGTGGTCACATCCGGATGTTTTTTAAGTTTCGCAATATCGTAGGGTTTATCCAGGCATTAAGACATTAGAACTGGTATTACTGCATAAGTGCAGAAAAGGGTTTACCGAAATGAAACAATTATACGTTGCGTATACTAATTACGGTGCATCTGCGACCCATATCTCACGGTCTGCTGTTTTGTAATGCTAATCCGCTCGCTGTGTGGCACTTGACGCTATTTCGCTTTTCGCCTACAAACTGGTTGGAATTCCATTAACATTGCAAGGAGATATCACATCGCTACTTGTACGTTCTTTTTCCATGGATTTCCCATGAATTTCCAAACTGTCACTGAGTGTAATATTCAAATGAGAAGCAAAATATAATGCCGTACTAAATAAAATAACTCATCTCATAGGCAACAACAATAGAATATACTGGTTTAAAAGAATCAGGCCCACTTGCGCCAATCTGGGTTAAAGTTAACTCTGAGTTAAACATCATGTCATATCTGTCACTCACCAAGTCAGTGATAGAGATGACATGATGTTTAACTCAGAGTTAACTTTAACCCAGATTGGCGCAAGTGGGCCTCAATCGTTTAAAGCAAGACCATCCCAATCGGCAAACAAAATCGAAAGTGCCAAATATGTATCCCAAAAGTACCAGGCGCGCCTAGCTATATCTAGAGAGTTGCAACTTGCAGCCCACATTAGCATGCCATCTAGCGGGGCGTTGCCGAATGATGGCGTTAAACTCACTTCACTTGTATAGTTCGACAAGGCTCTACATGAACGTGGCGAGAAAAGGAACTAAGCGCTTCTATCATACAAAAACGTCATTTTTGACATGAGTGTTTGACAGTTCTCCTTTACCAGCAGCGCCTTTTGACATCATTGACACATTCATATAAAGCCTTGTCGGACTATAATTATTTTTATGGCCCTAATAAGAGATACAGCTAGTATAAAGGGCAGTTAATGGTCTTGAAATATGGAAAGTAGACAATAACTTTCCATAATTATTTTCGCTGGGGAATAAAGATTTAATTGCTTGAACCGTAATGTTCTATCATTACCACCCAAGCAATTAAAAGGCATTTTCTTAAAAAATCGATATACGGGTACACGTTTATTATTCACTAATTCACTTAGCTTCGGTCAATTGGAAATTATTTCATTAAAACAATTAACAATTTATAAATACGTCCTCGTAACCGTTTTATTGATTTGAATTAAAATATTATCTGCAATTAAAACTTGTCGAGTTCTAATGTCACGTTATAAAATTTAATCGACTTGATAATTTAAGAATTTAGTATTAGAAGCGCTGACGGGTTTATGATAAGTCTTTCCAATACAGGCATACAAAATTTGAGCTTTGAAAGCTAGATCTTAATCAAACTTTTCCAAAATATTTTCTGTTTCATCTTCGAGAGCCACATCTTAATCAAATCTCAGTTAAGTGCCAAATCTGGTACTATAACATTTTATATTTTATCTGTTAAATCAACATTCTAGTTCAGAACGAACTTTTTAGACTTATCATTTAAGACGTCGTGCCGCGACCCAGGTGATAGGTATAGGGGCTAATAAAGTCGTAGGACCATCTTGTGATCTGAGACAACGCTGTGGGAAAATAATCTCGGGCGCAATCTACATCCCAGCCTAATTAATTTAGTAATAGCTCGTGACGACTCATTCCTTGCCTAGACCCTAGACCACGAACTAACGAAATCACGACTCCGGACGATAATCGTTATTTTAAATTTATTAAAATGTCCTCCTTAAGGACTATATCTAGTCTATATCGGACTGTATAATTTATTCCCATTCCGGACAAAAGCTGAGAGCTTTCATAGCTTCACTCGGAGCTCGATCGTGATCTCCCGAAGCTCAATTAAGTCGGAGCTTTTAGTGTGGCTTACCGGCCGGATACATCGGTTCGCCACCTAGGTCTTGCCCGACATTGTAATAAATGAGGCATTTGATATTTCACAAGATTAGAGGTATGTGTCAATAAAGAAAATGTTCTTCAATTATGCTCCAGGGTTGGGAGTTGGGACCTTTGGGGTCACGCAATTTTCGCTTTATTATGGTTGTTAATAAATAAAATGTTTTGTTTGGACGTCAGATGCAGAATCCGAAATATTTTGGCCAACCGTACCTCTCCTGAAGTAAAATTTTAAGTGAATGTTTGATACTTCCTTACGCAAAACTACTCATCGGTTTTGATAAAATTTAGTAACCGTTTAGGCCTATGGTTTAGGCTGTTTTTACATAATTATTTAAGTTACTTTTTATCCAGAAGAAATACAATGCTACGCGGTATAATAACGAAGGCGCTGGATAAAACCTGGTCTTCCTAAATAAAAGGATAATAAATGATAATGTGTGTCCGTCTCTTACCTCTTCGTGCGATTTTCATGAAAATTGGTATGGCGGTACTCTAGGTTGCGGTAAGGGACATAGGATTTTTTTTATTAAATAAGGGGGCAAACGAGTTACCGGGTCACCTGATGGTAAGTAACTACCATCGCACAAGGACACTCGCAATATCAAAAGAGCTGCAGGTGCGTTGCCGGCCTTTTAAGAGGGAATACGCTCTTTTCTTGAAGATTTGCAGGTCGTATAGGTCCGGAAATACTGCTGGTGACAGTTCGTTCCAGAGTTTTACAGTGCGCTGCAGAAAAATACGCGAAAAACGCACTGTGGAAGACTGCCACTCATCAAGGTGATGAGGATGGTCATGTTTTTCGCGTGGGACGATGGCGAAAAGTTGCAGGTGGTATTCTTCAGAGCACTCCCCGTGATACAACCGATAGAGGATGCAGAGTGAAACTACATCTCGGCGTAATTCCAAGGGATCCAAGCTGTTTGAAAGACTATGGCAGTCAACAATTCGAGCGGCCCTTCGTTGGATACGATCGTTGATTGGATTGTTTTTCTTCCGGAAAAGTTCTCGCGAGATAGACTAAATCCAGCGATTTATATGTTGCTAGCAATATATTATAATCTAGCAAGTAATAAAGTCGGTTATTGGACATGGTTATTGGTTACCAGCTAACACAGCTCGACAGCACCCCGCTGCGGGTTGCGTGCAACCCGGGGGCTTACCAGGAACAATATTTATCAACATTATTGACAATATTACATGAGAGTGAGACTTCAAGCGAAAAAACATGCGCTTATCTGGCTTAAAGATTAGTTAGTCATTAGATTATTCATTATAATAATTATAATATATTATTGTCATCTCTTTCTTCTTTATTTTTGTGTTCGGCTACATTACGATTTGCATATTCTGTTTTTAATTTTGTAGTTGAATAGAATAATGTTTTTTTTTTATAGTACGCGTACCTACTGAGATGGATGTGCAGGTAATTATTTTCAGAAGGTTAAAAATTTCAATAAATACTTTCCATCAAACGATGAAGCATAGCACTTAAAGCCTATTGGCAATTGGCCTATTGGCCTATGTATAGGTAACAGTACCACGCTACTAATATTTGTTGAAGCAGCGTTAGGGGTTTTCTAAAGAAAGAATACAGACATGAGAATAAAGAAACATTTTATGTGAATACCCTATCCTTTTATCCGTCTTGTGAACGACAGTTTAGTTGAAAAATAAAAGACGAGCTAACAAAGCCAAAGAAAACGTTAGATCATGTTTGACGACGGACAATATTAGCTGAAGCTCATTTTGAGTTTACGGAGCCTTCATACCTACAATATGGCCGCTACTTATTTTGGCAAAAAGAAATGGTGATTTTGGCAGTTAAAAGCTATGTCCACATTGAGCCCTTTCATCTTCAATTTTCATAATCTTTTGACATTCGAAATGTCAAAAGATTATGAAAATTGAAGATGAAAGGGCACACTGTGGACATAGCTTATCGGGCGTACTTAAAGACATTAAATTATGATTAATTAAACTTTCATTTAATTAAGCCTTCGACAGATAATGTGTGAAGCTTATGTCAAATATTCATTAAGGACGCTATCACATTTTTTCACAAATGTCAGCGATTTTCCGGTATCATTTTAAAGAATTAGGAGTCACACTGCGAGGATATTTTGGTTTCAAATTAAAGATAATATATTCATCTCCACGTCTATACCATAAAAATTTTATAGCCGTATACAAAATTTTCACATAAAATATGTTTTAACCATCACAATAATCGCAAAATATGAAAAATATGGGGTCATTAGGTACCATTATAGCTAAATACATTTTCACCATATCCAAAACGCGGCGACCATCGTAACCGCCACTGCACAAGGCGCGCTGATATGAATGTTATTTTAATGTCCTTAAAGTCGATATTCGTACTGACAGACATCCGACCTGCTAATTTTTCGGTTGTAGAATGTTGTAGCATCCTTAAATTCAAGTTAATCACAGCTCTCTGAGTGTATAGCCGTATGTATGTTTCAAATCTGTTACAAACAGTAGCGCCTACAGGCATGCATTGACGTAACAGGCGTTTAGAACTTTAGAAGGACATTGAAATGGACGTACATTTTTAGTTTACATGGGTTCCGTACCCAAAAGGTAAAAACGGGACCCTATTATTAGACTTCGACGTCTGTCCGTCTCCAGGCTGTAACTCAAGAACCGCTATAGCTATAGACTTCTGAAATTTTCACAGATTGTGTATTTCTGTTGCCGCTATAACAACAAATACCTACTAAAAACAAAATAAAATAAATATTTAAGGGGGGCTCCCATACAACAAACGTGATTATTTTTGCCTTTTTGCTCGTAATCAATTTATAATGGTAGCAGCTAGGCACTTGAAATACTCACAATATTATTAATTATATTTGTACTTTCATAATTAATAATAAAAATAAAATAAATATTTAAGGGGGGCTCCCATACAAAAAATACAATTTTTGCCAACTTTCGCTCATTAACGGTCACGTCCGGAACCCTTCGTGCGCGAGTCCAACTCGCACTTGGCCGATTTTTACGTACGTTTTTGGAGTGTTGGCCATTTGTTAAACTATAAAATAACGTAAATCATAATAATATTTAAGATGACTACGACTAGCAGTCATATTTTAATATTTCCGGATCAACGCATCCCCAGCTCCTTTAGTAGGTACAATGTTATTGCAACATTTATTAATTACGAAATACGTTCACAGACTAAAAACATCTATTAGGCAAAAATGCGAATACTTTTAACGATATCTTAGAATGCAATGCCGCAGTGGTACGGTCAGTCACAAGATGTTTCACAGATATGTAAAGATGCGATCAGGCGTCCGTCCGTCCATCACACTGACAAGACGGACATCCCGATTCCCGCGTAATGATGCCCAGGTTGCTGTCTTGCTGCCATTGCCCATTTTATTTTCTAAGTTACGAATTTGAAAGTGAGAATTTTTTTTAACGACAGCCGCTAAGGCATAGCATAGGATATTATGTTAACGGCTTATAAAAAATATTAATTATTAAAAAAAACTACTTCGGGAGCGTCAGTAAAAACTACCCAGGAATTTCAATAATTTACAAAACCAATGATTTACGAAGTTGTAAAAACTTTGACTAGTTTCGTGCGCATTTCATTTTACTTTTATCCGGTTTATTTTTCATTTTGAAAACGGCAATGTTTGTTAATTGTTATAATTTAAACAACTTATTATTAATATCTAACATAAAACGAAAAACTGTTGGTATTAATAATAACCGTACCTATAATAATAATATTTAAATAGATTATAATATTATTATAGGTATGGAATAAAATTTTAAAATTATCATACTTATTGAGAAATTTTATTTTCCTACAACTGTTTTAAATTCTTATTTAGTGTTGATATAAAAATCATGTGCATAAAAAATACAAATCTAATATTATCTAATAATCGGCCAAGTGAGAGTCGGACTCGCTCACGAAGGGTTCCATACCGTTATATATAGAGCAAAACTAGGCCAGAAATTGTGTTTTTTGTATGGAGCACCCCTTAATTTTTTTATTTTATTTTATTATTTTTATTAATTAATAAAGAGCACATAATATTATAATCAATGACTGTGAAAATTTCAAAAGCTTAGGTACCTGTTACCATTATTGATATCGAGCAAAAAAGGCCAAAAAAATTACGTTTGTTGTATGGGAGCCCCCCTTAAACATTAATTTTATTTTGCTTTTAGTATATTTTGTTGTTAGAGCGGCAAAAGAAATACATAATCTGTGAAAATTTCATGCTAAACATAGTGGTTCTTGAGATACAGCCTGGAGACAGACAGACGGACAGACAGACATCGAAGTCTTAGTAATAGGGTCCCGTTTTTACCCTTTGGGTATGGATCCCTAACAAAAAGGTAAAAAATCAAGAATTGTAAACATATATTAAATAATTCATTATTCGCTACCCCTAGCGCCATCTATTGGTAAATTTACAAAGCAACAATGTCACTTGCAAAGCACCCTTTATATATATTTTAGGTTATTCTCATTAGTAGTAAAAATAAATAACATATATTAAACTATTTCTATATAAAGCCTGTTCGACTAGGTCGTAGTAATAGCTAAAATTTGTATCGATGAAAATGTACTGTTTACTTACGAATAATATTTTGACATCTGTCAACTGTCAAAACTTTCTTCACAAATGCTCACAAATACACAATTATCAGATATAAATCACCCATTTTATCGTATTCTAGGACTGCAAATATGTTTTTAGTAGGAGCAAAAATACTTTGAGATCAACTTCTGACAATATTCCATAGCAACAACATAAATTCTGTTTATAACCTAAAACTGAGGAACTTAACAACTGGTATAATTTTGTGAACTTTTGCACTCGTTATAGATTTAGTACTCATTATGATTCATTGACACAGTCTCTAACACAAGAATATTTCATTTGGGACAAATATTACCAAAGTTTTGATTAATTTGGCAATCTTCATACACACTGACACGTCTTGATAACATTGAGATTGTTTTGGTTTCTTATTTATTAATATTTTACGAGTTATTTATTTTATTATCAACCATTTTTTATGCTTTTCAAGTTATTTTGTTATTTAGATCATCAAAATTATTATAATTCAAAGAAATCAAGTCTTGCTGGAACAACAATATCACTGTTGCTGTGTATTAAAATGTGTAAGCGGTAGCGGTAGGTATGTAATTTTAAAGTTGCAAATTCTATTTTAATATTACTTCTGAAGAACCTTTTGTTACTTCTAAACTATTTAATGAAATGCATAAGCTAGAACTTAGAAAAGTTCTTAACTTACTGCAAAAGTTCACACAACATACCAGTGTCTCCGTTAAAACCTAATATTTATTTTAACACCAAAGTTTTCCATATTCTAGGCACGGTTGCATATTCAATTCACTGAATGTACTGTGGTGCAGTGAGGCGAACAGCACTTTCACACTATTTTCAATTACAGCGAGTGTCGGGCCGGATAGGCCAACTTTATGGAATATTGCCAAAAGCGGTCCCGCAACCCACCTTCTTCATGATCCCAGTCTTCCGCTTGGAGAACGTGGTGTACCGCCGCAGTTTATTGTCTATGTATTCCATTTTTATTTTGACCCGACCCTTGGTCTTCTTGCCGTTGGAGGGTGGCGACTTCTTGGGCTGGAGGGAGGCGTAGCCGTCGTCGGCCATGTCGGGCATGGCGCCGGGGTCGAAGCCCATACTCTGGGAGGGTCTGTCGTCGTAGCACTGGTCCGAGGGTCGCTTCACCCCCCGGGGCACCGGGCAGGCCTGCATGCCGGCCCGCAGGCCTCCGCCAAGCGCACTGGGCGGCCGGCCTGCGTTGTACATGTCAGGTACGTCCCCCAGCAGTCCCATGCCGTACGGCGACCCGAAGCGGGGCTCCCGCGCTCCGCCGGGCGCGTCCATGATTACCTCGCAGTACGCCACAGTAAACGGTGCGCGCACGCGCTTTCACACCACACCGTTCGAACGTCGAACGGAGACTGACCGAACGCGCGAAAGAACCGAGGGCGGGACTGACGACTCGGCCGCTCGGACCGCGACTGACTTCGCGCGGTTCCGTCCCGCGCGCCTGCACCTCTCTCCGTCTCGCTCCGACGCGGCCCGCCGGCGCACCGCGCGACAGGGACGGGGATAGCCGTGCGGAGTAACCCGACACATCCGCAGGGAATCGGGATACCGCGAACGTTTCGGTGCCCGAAATCTATATTAAAATAGAGCTTTTATTTTGAGTTTATTTCGTAAATAGAAATAATAGAGTCGGAAGCGAGCGGCGCTAGAGCGGCGGCGGAGCGGTGGGCCGGCCCCGAGCCATATTTAGAATCGAGGCATTCCAAATAAGGCAATGGCGGTCAAATGGGGGCCACTGAAATCCCTCCTACTCGCAGATGGCGATTTTCACGTTTAATAATTAAAAACTTTGTCACGTACATTACATACCTACCTGCCCAGTGCCCAGTAGTAGTGTGCCCAGTACTGAGTACATAATATTATACGTACCTACTGACGTCAACCACTCGTCGATACTCGATACGGTGTCAATACATTTTCCTCGGTGCGAGATGGTGCGAGTGAGCTCAAACTGCGCTTTACTAATAGGTCTACAATCTGATGGCAATTTTTGACAGCAGATTTCCAAAAAATATCCTTGATCCGTGCATTAGATCAATATAATATAATTGCATGTTTCACACACAAAATAAGCAGCTAAAGGAATAAAAATCGGCCAAGTGCGAGTCGGAATCGCGCACGAAGAGTTCCGTACCATTATAGAGCAAAATTAGGCCATAAATTGTGTTTTTTGTATGGGAGCCCCCCTTATTTTTTATTTTATTTTAATATTATTATTAAATAAAGTACACATATAACTAAGGATTTTGTGAAAAATCCATTTGATATAGAGCAAAAAAGGCCAAAAAAATCACGTTTGTTGTATGGGAGCCCCCCTTAAATATTAATTTTATTTTATTTTTAGTATTTGTTGTTATAGCGGCAACAGATATACATACTCTGTGAAAATATCAAATCTCTAGCTATTACCGTTCGTGAGTTACAGCCTGGAGACAGCAAAAAAGGCCAAAAAATCACGTTTGTTGTATGGGAGCCCCCCTTAAATATTCATTTTATTTTATTTTTAGTATTTGTTGTTATAGCGGCAACAGACATACATAATCTGTGAAAATATCAAATCTCTAGCTATTACCGTTCTTGAGTTACAGCCTGGAGACAGACAGACAGACGGACAGACGGACAGACAACGAAGTCTTAGTAATAGGGTCCCGTTTTTACCCTTTGGGTACGGAACCCTAAAAAAGGATGAAAATGTTTTATTCCTGTTACCCCTGTATTGCTAGTCAATTTATTTTTTCACTTTTCGCCATCAGATTCTGGTAGACCTATAATTCGGCTACGAGGCAGGAAAATGTATCTGCCTGGAAAATAGGTTTTAAAAGTTCAACCATTCAACAAAGTTTTACAAATTAGTTCTTATTACTACCTAATATAATAACATCTTTGTAAGTACGCGTAAGTCGTAACCACGTTAAACTCGTAAGTAAAATATAATTATAGGTACTTCGTAACGTAACTCGTAGCGGTTTCGTAGGCGCTCCGTACTTTTAGGCTCAAATTGATGAATTTCAAATCAAAAATTCAAAAAAAATCCTCAGTGTGTAAGTTACGTGAACGGATTTTGATATTTTTCAAGCCATTCGCTCACCTTGTCGAGGCTTGTCTGAAGGATTTTAGATGCTTCTTCTGGGTCTTTGCTACTGGTTAGTATAGCAGTATCGTCAGCGAAAGTTGCAATTATAACTTCGAGCGTTGCAGGTAAGTCAGCTGTATATTAAAGTATATATTATATAGATATAGGCCCAGCACGGATCCCTGAGGTATTCCCGCAAGGATTTTCATGAAGTCTGATGTCTCACATTTCACCTTCCTCACGGACTTGAAAAATGCGGCCGCAGAGGTATGATTTCAAAAGTAGGTTTTCGCAAGATAGAGACATTTTATTAAGTATTGTTCACGTAAATATAAAGCACTATTATAGATACACCCGCAAATCTGTTGTGCCCAAATTCGTTGATCGCGCGGGAACCGTGCATTTCCGAAATAAAAAAATATATTAATTAAAGTATCTTCATACCAGCCGTGCAGCCGCATAACACGGCCCCTCCTTATACCATGGTTTTGGTGTGAAGCGGTAACAGACAGACACACTTTTATGTATGGATTTGCAGAATATTATAATATTACGCAAATAAGAACACAAAGTTTGATTTTCCTTCCTATGACCGAATACATTTTGTCCTCTACAATTTGTGAATTGGTTTAGTATTATGTATTATTTATACAATAAAACACTATAGATCCGAAATTAATTAATATTTTTTCATAGTTTTTATCTGCTTAATTAAAATCTTTGGTAAGCGTTGATAAGGAACCCTGTCCGTAGCGATAATTGACCCCTTTTCAAAAAACTTGTGATAAGTACATTTAATATGTATTAAAATATATTAATAATAATTCATTGTTTTCTATACCGCTATTGGCAATGAAGAGACAGAATCTATCAAAGTACGATATCGCCCTTAGACTGTGTACGGTGGTTTGGTCCCGTACAGAATAAAAGCCAAGTTAGGTTCAATATGTTTATTGAAACCTTAACTTATGCTAGAATGGTAAAATGGTGAGATGGTGAGAGCACGCGAACCGATTGGCGGCTTGACGCGAACTGTAATTACAGTAAATTATAATACCGCGTGGCAGCGTATACGCTGACAGTGCGAAACGTGATGTACGGTCGACAAACTGTTGACCGTACATGCTGCCACCGCGAGAGAAGAAAGAGTGATGGTGAAAATGGTACAAAAATTAAATGGTGAAAATGGTTAGTGAGAACGTCAGTGTTTCCAGTCTAAGGGCGATATCGTACTTTGCATACTCGATGTGACTGTAAAGTATTCAGAAGTATTTCACTTCGAACTCATAAATAGTTGGAGATTATCATAGTTCATACGAATTACCAAGAGGTTTTCCGATGAATCCATAATAGTCTGAGTCTGTTTATGAGTTAATTTTTTTCCTAATTTAACAGAATACAGTATGAGCATTTTTCACATGGCTCCTAGACTAGAAAGGCCAATGACCGCTGATGCCACCTTAAAATATTATGTTGAATATATTATATTACTTAATAAGAATTTACAAAACAATTAAAATTTTAAAAACTGAATGAAGCGTCTCTTTCATCTTAGTTTAAATTAAACGAAACTGGGCAGTTCTGGAAACATTAGGTACATGCATAGGTACGTGTCGAATTAATAACCGCATTTTTTGGAGTCTGTTAAAAAGGAAACAAAAGCTCGACGTACTCTACACAGATTCTTACTTCCAAAAAATAAACCTACCTATCTAAATAGCGCGTGCATTAGATCAATATGTAACGCGAGTAGGTACCTACCTATTGAGATCACTGATCTCTATTATGCAAGTACGCTGGATGGCTGATACCAGATACACACCAGCTGCTTTTTGTGCCTATTTGAAGCGGAATCAGCGCCCCCATTATTCGGGTAGAGAACTAAATTTGACGTAACCACTACCATTAACAACAGCTGTTGTCATCACTAGTATTAGTTCCAAGTACTCTCACTACTGCTATCAGCGCCAATATGGCGGCTTTCAAACGTCATTTTTACGTCAGACTTAGTTCTCTACCCGAATAATAGGGGCGCTGATTCCGCTTCAAATAGGCACAAGAAAAAGCTGTCATTTCTAAGGGTATGAGGCATGAGCTATCCAGCGTACTTGTATAATAGAGATCATAGTGATCGAGATAATATTTCTGCTTACTCTAGCAGCATACGATACGTAGAAACTTTCACAGCTGGTGCACATTCCGACCCAAACTTGGCGACACCGGGATGCTTTGACGCAATGCCATTCAGTATGCCACTTTGTAGGGACACCATGCCATACGTGCTATGAAGACCATTTAGGATTGGAGAAAATCCCTACTGATATTATCAAATCAAATCAAATCAAAATCAAAACATTTATTTCGGGCATCAGAGGCCTATATAACAAATACCTTAAACCTAACATGCATATAATTTTATAATAAATACCTTAAAACTAACATACACATTTTATATATACTTAAAAACTAACACTTTCACTTTTTGCCGGCGACGTGACTCGCTTCGTTCCGGAGTCTCCCCCGGAACCTCCGATAGACTACATCCATCGGCCAGAACTCCGATAAGATATAATGCGAAAGTGTATGTCTGTTACCTCTTCACATTTCAAGCTCTTCACACCCTTTCTATACCGATTTTGCTGATAATTTAGTACGGAAGTATACACTGTGAATATGAGAAAAGGACGTAGGATACCTTCTATCCCGAAAAATGTTCGGTTCCTATACGATAAACGAATTTTGGCGTAACAAAGTTACGGGCGTAATGTAGTCTGAAATAAACAAAGGTAAACCATGAACCAATAACCAAAGGGGAACTATCTATGTTCCCACTTCCCAAGCCCTCATCACTACCACAGAATAGATAATAGTACAAGTTCACTACTAATCAGTCAGTAACTCAGTACTCAGTCAGTCATCAACTCATCATCTAATACTTAGGCCGGTATAAATAGTCAGTACTCAAGATGCATCTCGGTCTCAAGACACGGTTCAGGCTCTGTGATTGGATGGCTGTCAAAATTTGGACCAATCACAGAGCCGAACCGCGTCTTGAAACCGGTCGCATCTTAAGTACTGACTATTTATACGGGCCTTAAAGCAATTCAGATTTCAGACTACGACTACGAATATAAATTCTGTACAACGAAATGCACTTCTTCAGATTGCTGTATCAGTTCTTGGTGAAGAACACTAATAATTACAACCAACTGTAAAGCCTCGTTTCCACCAGAGATGTGTTGCGAGGAATGTGTTTTTAAGATCACGTCAATGAAGCGATTCTATTGGTTCTCAAAAACACATTCCTCGCAACACATCTCTGGTAGAAACGCAGCCTTACAATACCCTAAACTGCCCTAAAGCCTTAACCACAGAAATTGATCCCTGAGACTCTCAAGTCTCAAGGATCAGCCAGCCGATACAACAGCAACCTAAGCTAAGTGCTGTGTTGTAAAGTCGCGAATTGCGATGTCCATTCAAATGAACAAAAACAACTTCCTACACAAATATAAAAACACATAAAAACTATAATTTTAAATGAATTGTGGTCACTGCGGCGATTTGTCACGGCGGTTCGATGAACTAAAGTTAGATTCATGCGCTGAAAATGGCAACGTTATTATATTCAAAACCTCCTGCGTCATCGAGTCCGATCTTTTGTTACTTATCTGATGAGCATTCATTAAATTTAATTAGTTGTGATCGTTTGTGGAATATTAATTGGTATTTAGTGCAGCAGTAATACTTTTAATTCCTTTAAGTGGTATTTAGTTACGGCCGCCGATTTTAATGTAACACAAGACCTTCATTATTCATTAACGTTTATGTTACACTTTTAGCCTACATAATTATACCACCTTACTGATAAATAAAAATATGTTTGTATAATTTCACAAAAAAATAATAATTGGATTAATCTATATAATATTTATGATTACGATTTTAAATTTACAAAACTGACACTATTTCCACGCCTGAGAGGCAGAAATTTTTGTACCATAAAAAACAATTTGTACCACCTTGTAACAAATTTCTTGGAAATAAATAAATTCTAATTCTAATTCTAATTCTAATAAAAATATTTTAACAGCGAATAACTTGAGGGCTAATCTCTATCTAAGTAGGTACATTGAAAAAGTAGCATGATAGACTTGAAGAAAACGGACCTTGAATAACTATTATCTTTAATAGAAATATTTAAAATTATAGTCTATCAAAAAAGTGAAGAAATTAAAAAGTGGCAACATCGTAGTGTCATCCCCAATGCATCCCCATGTCATCCCTTTTTTTATGTCGGCTGTACACTCTCGCCGAGACACAGTGAGGCGGTCCGAGTGCGAGAGTGTAAATGGGTGCGCTCGCCTCGTCTCGCCTGTCTCGGACCCTCTCGGTCCGGTGTCGGTATTTTGCGCCCGAGTCTAAAGGGTCTCGCGAGGAAAGCGAGCGCATTACTGTACACTCTCGCGTTTTTCACAACCAGTCGCGCCGCTAGACAATGCAGAACAGAAAAATAACAATAATAAACGTCATTATCAGTCATTAACTTTGAGAAATAAAATTAAATATGATTATAGGTCTTTGGATTACAATGATATCTTTCGATGCATGGTGAATGGTGATCATTGATCGTAGATACGTTTTCGCCATTTTTTTATTTTTATTGTGTAAATATTTGATATTTCCTAATTATTTAAAATAGCTCATAGCATAGAGAGCTACGGCAGCTGCAAGAGAAGTGTTTTCGTCCATCTCATAGAGAAAAATAATGGTCCATCTTCTTTGAGTTCATAACTGCGATTGAACTAAGCGAGAATGTACATGGTCGCACTCGGGCAAGGGGCTCTCGCACGAGACTCTCGCCCGAGAGCTCTCGGCGAGAGTGTACAGCCGACATTAGATTGATAAATTGGAAGGGATGACATTACGATGTTGCCACTTTTTTGTGCTATAAAGTAACTTTATTAGTATTGCTGTAAGAGGACTAATATTTTCAAGTTGTTTTAAATACTTACTCATCAAATTTAAATTGATGTGTGCAAATAGCATATTGTTATAATAATATTATTATTTACCAATCTTAATTCTAAAGCAATTATTGAGCTTACGAAATTATTATACCTCGTTCGTGTAAGATTTATATAAAAAAGTCATATAATTAACTGATTTAGTTCATTTGATTTCGAGGGCATAAAAATTGGATATTTAGCAATAAATTTCAGTTTTGGTAATTAAGTTGTCTTTTTAAGGCAACACTTCCAAAGTAGCAATTTGGCATATTATCTTATGGCCCGGCTGCATCTGCGTGTATCGTCCGAAGCTTCGTGCAATGAGACGATACTATTGGACGATACACGCAGATCGTCCAATAGTATCGGGTTTAGCGCGAAGCACCAGTCACCACGCATATGCGGCCGCGGCATCAGAAAATTATAATACAAGTCAAATATATACGTCAGGATTGTTTTTATTCTGTGGCTAACGGTAAAATACGAATTTGGCGCGCTTCTTGAATTTAGAACGAGTAGGTTTGAATTAGGAAAATTATATTTCTAAATCCGTATGGACTTTATTGGACATTTTGCGAAAATTTGCTAGATTCCTACGGATATTCGCCCACTAGTGTGTTTATTTCGCCATTTTTCCATTTTTAGGTTATTTTATTGTAGATTCGTTGCGTTCATTCAACTTGCGTTGGTGAATCGAATTTCCATTTTTATTATTCTGTCACGATGAGATCATGGCATATGAAAGGATTATGCTTTAGGAAAATCGATGAACGCGTAATAAATAATAATGTGCTAGATTTTACAGGACTAGCGAAGAACCATTCACTACTGTATTTTATTGCTCCTCTCCAAATAAAGTTACCTATCTAGGTAGGTTTTATGAAGGAAATTCAAAAAAGGATGAGAGGAAATTCATATTACTATTATCAACTTAATTCTGCCAAATTATCAAATACCTACTTGCTAGTTTTGGTGTCTAAAAATTTGGATCATTGCTGATAATAATAGCTACGGATAGAATAATACTCATGGTTATCTGTAGTCTAAAAAAACAAAAAAACGACAATTACTTAATGAGTTTCACGGGTAACTATTTACCAGGAGGAGACACTGGACTAATTATTTTTAGAAACCTTTGTCTTCCATTCCCCAACAGAACAAAAAAAGCCTTTTCTCGCGACAAAATTGTACTGAAACTTGATACTTTTAAGACGGTCTCGAGCAAAGGTTGAAAGCAAATTTCAATACGCAGAAAAAGAGGATAGCTGGGTAGTGCAGGGTACTTGACATCGGATATAAAACTCATGACCCAGGAGCCAACAGCGAATAGACGACTACTGCGGAAGCCCGAGCTAATGACGAGGAATGACTATTATTCAAGAATACCCATTCTATCGTCGCATTTAAAATACGTCGGATCGTCGGAATATCGTCATCTCGTAGCTAATTATCCGCAAATCTGGGCGACGGTATGCCGAAACATAGTTTATGTCTTTATTCATTAAAAGGCCATTCTAATTAAAATTTCTCGGGGCGTGTTACGCGACGATAAATCGTGGAGTTTTGTTTTTCGCTACATATTCGCCTGGCCGCTAACACCTACCGTGTTAGTACTTACAATGCGTGCCTTGTCGGTGCCACAAAGGCGGCAGGTCGAGCGATTTGCGGCCTACCGCTGGTGTATACGACAATACACTCCAGTCGTAAGTAAACACCGATATATGGACGGGCCGCGGCTTTGTTCGGCCGATTGCATCTTTTCCGCCTAATAGAATGCCAACTCGGAAGCATTGATTATTGTTATTTGTTATTATGATCAATTTAATGTTCCCCGATAGTGCTCTCATTTAACCGTTTGTGCTCCCCATTGTTTGGTTCAGTTTGGTCTGCTCTTATTGTGTTGTACTATGGTTGTACTTTTATTCTGCTCATAGTCCAAACTGTGTCTTCTTTGTTATTGCTATATCTACGCTAATAAATGTTTTGTATCATGACTTGAATGAATTCATGATTCATAAATTTAATTATGTATGAAAGAAGTAGGTAGGTAGGTATTAGGTAAGTATATTTTAATAAACCCCAAAATAGTAAATATACGTAGGTAATAGGTATATTATGCGAAACTAGGGTTACATTTGGCAACGATAAAGGCGGTTATAGTTATTGCTCAAGCTTTTTTTATTGCTCGTCCACCAAAAATTATCCCAGCTAGGCCAATCCACCCATCAACAATCTAGCAACACTATGCGAAGGGTTAATTACCAAAAATATAAGGAACAAGGAATTTCCAGCAAAAACCTCACTGTAAAAATACGAATCCAATAAATTTAAAAACAAAAGGTCGAAGAAAGTATTTTTAAAAATGTCGGTAGAATCAGGTGCGTAAAAAGTGGTTGTCGAATGTCGAGTGTCGCCCGTCGCTATGCGGCCGAAGCGCGGCGCAGGACAATACCACCCCGACACAATACGTAGGAATTTGGGTCCCGTGACTCAGGCGGAAACTTAAATGGAGGTTTCGAAAATTTTATTGAAATCCCGTATATTTTCTTAGTATTTGCCATAGATTTAAACCGTGTATTTGCTGGATTTTATTCAAGATTATCGCATTGTGTAAGTTTAATCTAGAACAAAAGGAATAATACCTAAGTATGCATGTATTTGCAAACACATTTGTAATAAAATTACACCTGTAGTGACCGTTAGTAAATAATAATTATATTTTTTTTTAATTAATAATTTTAAATTAAGTAATTATTTAAAACCATAATAGGAAAATTTATTTTCATATTGGCAACACCAAAAATATCGACACGCGAAAATACCCCGCATTTAGTTTCATAATTTATTAAATGACGTCTTTGTTACGTATACCTATTATAATATTGATTATTGTCCTACTATGTACTCCTTATATTGTATTGTCATGATAGTGACTCATAATTATTATTTATGAATTTATTTAATATTATATTAAAACAAATATTTTTTTCAGCGTACAAGGTAATGTTTTACTTCAATAAATACTTTATACTTTATAGTCTGTCAATTTTACAAATGTGTTTGCGAATACAACATAGTTACTTAATTATGTATATTTGCAAACACATTTGTAAAATTACACCTGTAGTGACAAAGGCCCTATATTTAAATAAAGATAATAAAAAAAAACCTGTAGTGACGGTCGTCGGATAATAATTAGGTATTTAATTTTTTTAAAATAATAATTCAAATTAATTATTTAAAATGTTTAAAATCATAATGGGAAAATTTATTTTCATATTGGCAACACCAAAAATTTCAATATGCGAAAATACCCCGCATTTAGTTTCATTTATTAAATTACGTTTTTATTACGTAGGTATATTATAATAAAATTATTGTCCTACTACACTTAAGTAATTAATAATTATTCTCCTTATTTATTGTCATGATAATGACTCATAATAATTATCATTTAGGAATTATGAATTTATTTAAATTAAAACAAATGTTCTTTTCAGCGTACAATAGTTAATGTTTTACTTCAATAAATACTTTATAGTCTGTCAAAAAAGTGAAGAACTTAAAAAGTGGCAACATCGTAGTGTCATCCTTTTCAATTTCAAAAAAATCTAAGAAAAAAGGGATGACCTTAATCTGTGGGGATGACCATGGGATGACACTTCACACTACGATGTTGCCACTTTTTAATTATTTCTTCACTTTTTTGACAGACTATATACGTTTCATAATATTACTTTTAAATAGTAAGTATAACTGGTCCGAATGAGCACACAGTTTACCAGATAATATACAGTGTGTAACGAAAATAGGTGATAATACTTTAGGGTGTGTAATGTGTATGTGTTCCTTGTAGAGTTCAGCAGCACAGTTTTTTTTTCACTTTTGTGTGGGCAAGGGCCTGAGCATCACGACTCACGAGTTTCCCCATACAAAAGTAAAAAAAAATTGGTATTTCAGCGCTGCTAGTTTCACAGTGAACTCTCTACAAGGAACACGTACACACCCTAAAGTATTATCACTTATTTTTGTTACACCCTGTATTATTATGTGATGTTGAATAAAACCATTTTTACAAATTGATATGTCTCCTTTTATTCACATTAGTATTTACAGGATATACAAATCGCAACAAATAAATGTATCTCTTAAGTACATAAAATACAAAAAAACTACACAAGTATAAAAATAACAAAATATTCAAAACATTAGTATGTACGAGTTTTTTGTGGAAAAGTTCTATACTCGGGTCGGGTCCCGGAACACGTAGATCAATTTATAAGAGAGACAAACAGTGTAGGCCACTGATGTCTATTATACAAGTACGCTGGATTGCTGATACAGACCTGCTTTTTGTGCCTATTTTAAGCGGAATCAGCGCCGCCATTATTCGGGTAGAGAACTAAATTTGACGTAACCACAACCAATAACAACAGTTGTCATCACTAGTATTAGTTCCAAATACTCTCACTACTGCTATCAGCGCCAATATGGCGGCTTTCAAACGTCATTTTTACGTCAGATTTAGTTCTCTATCCGAATAATGGGGGCGCTGATTCCGCTTCAAATAGGCACAAAAATAGCTGTCATTTCAAAGGCTATCAGCAATCCAGCGTACTTGTAGGTATAGAGATCAGTGGTGTACCTTTACAGAATTGCTACATGTTAATGCTTCGTGTACTTGGTCAAATACTCATATGCTATAGTCTGTCAAAAAAGTGAAGAAATTAAAAAGTGGCAACATCGTAGTGTCATCCCTTTAAAATCAATCTAAGAAATAATCGGCCAAGTGCGAGTCGGACTCTCGCACGAAGGGTTCCGTATGAGAGCACCCTTATGTTTTTATTTTATTTTAATTTCATTATTAATTATTAAAGTACAAATATAACACTAAGGACTTTGAGAAAAATTCAAGTACCTGCCTGTTGCCATTATTGAAAGGCCAAAAAAATCACGTTTGTTGTAGGGGAGCCCCCCATAAATAATAATTTTGTTATACATAATCTGTGAAAATTTCAACTCTAGCTATTACCGTTTTTGAGTTACAGCCTGGAGACAGACAGACAGACAGACCGACGGACAGACAACGAAGTCTTAGTAATAGGGTCCCGTTTTTACCCTTTGGGTACGGAACCCTAAAAAAGGGATGACACTACGATGTTGCCACTTTTTAATTTCTTTACTTTTTTGACAGACTGTACTTAAATTAAGGGCCTCTCAATTCACACGATGTGCCTTTTAATGAGTAGGCCTTTAATCTATTAGCGTTTTTACTAATTATTCAGCAGATAGTGTTAAAAATTAACACAATATTTGAATATAAGTTCTACAACTTGTACTAATATAGTACGTTTATGGGGCCATTTTGAACTTACTTTTATGTGTCACATTCACTGAGTTATTGTTCTTTCCCTTCTCAGGTTTCGACTATACATAGATACATAAATAGACTAGGTTTCTCCCGCTTATATCTCGAAATTAGCTGCAGTTAAATACCTTAGTAAATACAACCATGTTTTAATAAAATAATAATAGTAGGCTAGAAATTAATGTTTAACTGGGAAAGTCATATTAATAAAGTATGTACAAAGCTACGAAACATAATGGCCAACTTTTACATTATTAAAAACAAGCTTACATTTAATACACTCTTGACCATGTATAAAGCCCTAGTTGAAAGCATTGTGTCTTATGGTCTCAGTACATATGGTCGAACATATAAAACTTACATGGATAAAATTTATAATTTACAATACAGATTTCTAAAAATAATTACACCGCTCAAAGTTAAAACTAAATTTGATAACCCGTCTAAATTATTTAAATACTGTAATGTCCTACCTATACACCTAAAAGTCCAATACCAACTTCTAATAGAACAGTACTTCCGAGACGATATTCAAATAATAAAAAAACACGACATTACCACTAGAAGTGTATCTAATAAAAAACTCGAGACGCCGAAATTTAATAATCAGTATGGCAAAAGAACTTCCCAATACCTGTTAGCTCACTTAATAAACAACCTGCCTATAAAGATTAAAGAGGACATAAATAAATCAAATTTAAAGAAGTCCCTCAAAACTTACTTTGCGAATATGGAGCACCCTATATAATACTCATTAAGTAAACTTGTTTACATTGTGCATTGTCCTGAGCAACCTATCTACTGCGCCGCGCGCCGTGGGCCGTGGCGTGAGCGCGGGCCGCGGAGTGCGATGGATCGCTCGGCTATATTTCAATGTTGTTAGATGTTAATTATTGTTATGTTTTGTCGTTTGTGTAGATTATAATATTGTTAAATACGTAGGATAGTAGTAGATTTAATGCTTGTCTTCCTCTTGTAGCTCAATTATCTTTAAAATAAGAGAACCTCTTGTATATTGTCTACACAACTCGGTTACGGGTTAAAGACAATATTCTGTCAGAACTGAAACTTTAGATTTAATGAAATTAAATAAATAAATAATAAATAATAAATGATGGCAGGTTCTACGAGATCAAATAATTATTATTCTTAAACCTAGATATACTGAATGCGACAAAAACTCGTACAAACAAATATTATTTAAAATATTATAATTGATTTTTTAAAATTATGCATAATTCAATTCAGTAGAACAAAGAATGTTTTAAACTAAACTTGACTAAGCCCGAGTATTAGAATCTTATTATTTAATAATAATCATAACAAAATATTAATAATAATTTCAAGTCATTGAAAAAAATCTAATAAAAATTAGATTGAGAACTCAAAATAAAACCTTTGTTTTTAGTAATTTTATAAAACAAAGAAAATTTATATTAAAGAGGGCGCCACTATGCCTATGCAAGCAAATTAATATGGAAACTTAGAACTTTATTAATAATATTTATAAATATAATTTAAATTACCGGAATAAACGTCCTTCAGTGATAAAAAGTAACAAAACATTTTTAAAATAAGGGAAATTCTCAGGATTCCATTTTACGAAGGATTTTAACATACATGTGACAAGTGGCGCCTCTAGCGGGAACCATTGTAAGCACTGTTTTTACTATTGTGAAAAAAATTACATTTCACGTTTAGGCCATTCAAAATTGAATACGAAAACTACAGCACAAATTAAATCTAGTTACAAATCTAAATTATCTACTGTACATTTAGATTCTAGCAATAAGACTACAGTAAAATGAAACTTCGTGTCAGTCTGTCTTGATAGAGCGTTGGTAACTTCTACAATGAGACATTCCTACCAATTAACATAAATGCGAAACACATAAATACATTTTCGAGACTAGTCGTCAGGGTCTTTGGCTAAGAGTTTTTAATTAATTATGCTTATTGCTTACTCATTTTAAAACTTAATATTTACAAATCAAATAAGTTTTTTGCCATAACACGTGCGAAATTGACATAAAAAGAAGAAGGAGAAATTTACATTTCAATATGGCGGCTACGTCATAGCAACGTTCGTTACTGCGTACAAAAAATATTATGCACTATATTCTATATTAACTAGCTACCATATATCGTGCGTTACAAATACATATAACTATATTAGGAATAATCCTTCACAAGCACCGATATGTCGAAATGGACTAAAATTTCACCTAAACAGCTAGTATCTAACACCTTTAGAATATCATTCCTAAACCCTCCGAGGGATGTGGTATTCAAATAATAGCCCGCTTCCTACCACTAGTGTGAAGTATGCACCGTATTAAGCTTGTCCAGGAAAGACGCATGCGCGTGTTATTTTTTTATTATAAGTACAATACAAAACACAATACAAATTCTTTATTAAACATACAATAATATACAATAGTATAAAAGCTAGGTAGCGTTGTTGTAGCAACCCTACGAAATGTTGAGATTTGATTATTTATTGAATAATGGTAATGTTCTATGTTTTTCCGCGGCACAGCAAAATTACTTTCCTGGTCATGCTTATTTGTAATTTCATATAAATGTGTTGTGTAAAAATATAAAGATCCTCTTTACATTGGACCATGATAGACAACAATCATTATCATTATATTGCTACAACAATCATGGGCAAACATATAATAGGAATATGATCCTCAAAAGTCTACAGGTCTAGGTATTATCAGCTGTATTAGTCCATCATGGTCCAATGATCCATGGACCAAAATAGAGTCTGTATATAGCTCAATAACTTCAGTGGTAGAGCGTACAGTCAAACACATAACAACAATAAATAATTAATATTAAAATTGACATAAAAGTATGTGAAATATAAACACTTATTGTCTTAAGCTTACCGTGAAAGGAATGACACATTGTCAGTTAAAATGGATAGAGGAACCAAAATTAAAATTGTTCTCTCTTTTGTTCTTTGTATGAAGTAATTATAAGTACAAACTGGCGTTGGCGAAGCGAAATTTGATTAAAACATAAATAGGATACAGCAAAATTTTAAAATTAGAAAGTTGCTTCTTTATCAAATCATATTATTAAAATATTATTGATTTTGATATGTATAAAGTATTGTCAAGTTTCAACTCCGTTTTTTCGCATTTGCAAAATATTTGATTTATCCATCCATTTTATTTTGACTTATTTAATATAAAAAGTGAACGCATTCACCTCAATTTATACTTAAGAAATACAACTATGATTGACTGCTTAATGAAAAATGTAAATTGATATAAAAATCTTACAATTAATCAATTCTAAGAAATCAATACTATTTTCTATAATGGGAATATCATTGGAATAAATAAAATATTTAAAACTATGATTCCTAAGATTTTTAAATTACAACATAATATAAAACATTTATGATTTGTATGCAAAGAAATACATGGAAAAATATAAAATATATTTCAATAATTTCATATTTTGCTCTCATAAAATAAAATATCTGTAAAATTAAACAAAATGATATTGAATTACAATAAAATATTTACCTTTTAAAACTCATGTTATGAAAGTAAAGAAATGAGGTTCCTTAGAACCGATGGCACAGAAATAAACAACTAATAACAACAATCGTCAAGGTGGACACATAATAACATCTGTTAAATAATCTCACTCAGTAACATTTAATTTTTTACTTATTTAGTTAAACTTGTGATTTGACACAGGCAAAATTATTTAATTTTTTATTCATGGGACATTTTACCACATTTTCTATGATGGTACTATTTGTAATTTCCATAGAACCATGAAGGTTGCTGAAAATCTGTAATATTACTGAGTGAGATAAAATCAGTAAAGGGTGGAGACATTATTATATTTGTAAAACTATTATATACCCTGGTATTTGGGGGGACGACACCCATCTTTCTCCATGCAGCCTTTCAGTATTTTATTGTCCATTCCTACTTAATATTAAAAGCTCTTGCAGAGCGACCTCAATCGTATCGTTATTTAAACCATTGAATTTTTTTTGTTAGTGTTGCCATAACCTTAAAAACTCTCACGAATTCTGAACATTTGATCTAGCAGCACATTTCTTAAAGTGTGAAGTTTAAACCAATTATGGACTGTACTCTTCAACTCCCAAGCGAGAACATACGGCCGCGAGAACAATAGATTTCTAAGAATCCGCGATCGAAGAATTAATATGCACAGATAATTTTAGAATTTTTTCACAACATAATATTGCGTTAAGTGATTAAAAGACTCTAGAGTCATATTTTTACCTGACAGGTTGCAATTCATAATATCACTATTTCAATTCACTTTATACACTTTTTGCATGACATATTTTCCAAATAACAGTAATTCACTACACAACACTACATTTCACAGTTTCCCAATGTCCGGGTAAGCTTGGGGCACTCCGCCCGCTGGCTCCCGATACTGCAGCGGATCAGCCCGGAAGGCTATCGGCCGGAGAGGCATGTGACCGTACTCCTTGGCCAGTCTCTCCACGCAGGCTGACCGCGACGCCATGTGACGCGCGTCAGCTGACAGCATTTCCGTGTTGGTGCACTCCGGACACTTGAATTTTTTGCGAGGTGTCACCTGAAAAGTATTTGAGCCAATATTGTTAAAGAAGATATGATTAAATAAACATCCTGTACAAATATTATATATTATTCTTCTTCTTTCTCGCAAAGTACTACATTGTTTTGTACATGATTCGGCACAGATATAAAGTAGACCATAGGGAAAGACACAGACTACTTTTTGGGGGGAAATGTACAGCTGCCTTTGAATTCTTTATCTATGCGGGCGGAGCAGGGCCAGATTTATATTTTTTATGAGTATAAGCCACTTAAACTTTGCCGCCCCAGGTCATGGCTGCGGACTGCCTATACATAAATCGAGAGCTGGGGCGGAGCCGTGGAACGTCTAGACCAGGGATTGCCACTTATTTTGTTTACTGCCCACTTTGAGAACAAATTATATTTTAGCGCCCCCTTTGTTTCAATTTAAAATGCATCCAGATGAAATAAATCACCATTTAAGTATCTATACAACGCCCCCTTTTTGGTCCCACACCGCCCGGCCCCCCTTTAGACCGTCAGCGCCCACAAGGGGCGTTATCGCCCACTTTGGGAAAGGCTGTTCTAGATTCTAGCAAATATTATATGGTTATTATTACCTTAATAGGCGCCTTCCTCGTCACATTAGACACTAGGAAGTTCATGGCGATATCCTCACAGTTGAAGTTATCGTCAACCCAGTCACGGATGTCGCGCGACATGCGCCGCGTGTAGTACCACGACCATATCTTGTGGTGGAACGCCGCGCCCGTCAGCACCTGGACAGAAAGATATGATCTATAGCGTCGTTTATATTCAGCTCTGTCGGGCAGGGAAGTGAGCAGGAAGTGGCCAGCGGGTAGCGCAAGAATGTTAAGTCACTTGCTCTGCAACTCGTATGCCGTTGCCCGACGCGGCAAATACGATTGGATATATCGCATGAGACCGTACATGATAATATAAAACTACACGTATGAGCACAACTATGTCGTACATGGTCATTGGTCGTACTCTCGAGTGATGAAAAATGCTCAGCTGCGCATCGCGCTGAACAAGCAGTCCTCATAGCAATCTTACTTCTTTCTTATTTTGTGGTCTGACTTTTGTGTCCGATTATAACACTAACATCCAAACGGCTCACTCTCCTTCCATCAGAGATGTCTAGGAGCTATTCTACTCAAGTGGTGGCCTTAGGGGGTGGCGAACAGGGAAATTGCTCGGGGCCTCGCTTTTTCAGGGGCCTCGTCAAGCAAAAGATTATAAATTGGCATTTTATTTGAATTTTTGGCGGTGAGGTCCCGGTGACGCCGGCGGTGGACAATCGGCCAAAGTGCCTCGCACAGACCTGCCGCCCGAGGCCTCGCAAGGATCTACCGCCCGGGGCCTCGCAATGGGTAAGACAGCCTTTGATTCTACTCATACTGTCACCACTCACCATGGAGTACTCGTTAGTCCACTCGCTGTGGTAGCGCCACTGCGCCGTAGTGTTGTCCCACACGTGCAGCCGCGCCGGGAATCCCACGATGCGGTCGGGGAACTCCCGCCACACGTCGAACCTGTAACGTGGTAGTGGTGGTGTATGATGCAAGTGCTTAACTGCTAAGTATTTCGCTATTGTTACGTGCTAGGGTTCGAAAGATTTGGAGAGAAAGGCCTGGCGTTGAGGCCTAAGTCGAGATCAGTCCATACATTTTATTTTATTTTTTTATTTATTTCTTCACAAGGTAAGTACATTACAAAAATATAACTTGGTGTCACAAAAACCTGAAGGGTTTGTCCGTACACCAGTGCATCCATCTTCAAATGCTCACTATTACTTTTAGGTATATACAATTATTAAACCTTATGCTACGTACAATAGATAATCAATTATTCATTCATACACGATATGAAAACCATTAAATTTAGTACTGCCAGTAGGCGGGCATCGGATGGGCAAGCGACTCACACCGCACGGCAAGCGCGCTGTGCGCGCTCCGCTCGGCCATTTCTAGATAACCCGTTTGGTATTGCACCGCTTGGGTACAGCCACAGGGGTATTTGGATAGTTTTTATTCTTATGATGACTTCTGATTTATTTTTATGCAACTAGTTTAAATTTTATTTAATAGATCAAGATAATATGTTTTTAGTTTACTTTTAATATTTTTATCATTAATGTTTTGTTTTAGAACTCCCATACATAACTCCCTAAGTTCTGTTGTTGCTTTACTTTGAGTCCCGGGAAAGTTCTTATAATGGTAAACGAATTTCGGATCAACCAAGCGGGCAACAAAATATTATTATTCTAGGTAAAATAATAATGTAACCTCATTCACCAATGATCTGAATGTTACTATTTCTTTATTACTTTAGCGATATAGATTACATCAAATCACACATAGCTACGACCATATTATTACACGATACTGCAGTTGATATAAAGAGTATTAAATACAGAGCACAGACATAAAAATACTCAATGAAAATAGCACACTTAGGCCGGTATAAATAGTCAGTACTCAAGATGCATCTCGGTCTCAAGACGCGGTTCGGCTCTGTGATTGGTCCAAATTTTGACAGCCAACCAATCACAGAGCCTGAACCGTGTCTTGAGACCGAGATGCATCTTGAGTGCTGACTATTTATACCGGCCTTAAATCCAATGAGTATCATGTTAACAAAAGCGAAACTGAGTGTTGAGCGACAAAAAACGCACAGACGGTCACGACATAGCAGATACAATTGCTGTTTACTGGTGTAATTGTTGTTATTGTTACATAAAAAAGTAAAAACAACACAATCACAATAAAAATATAATATAGTACTTACTAATAATTAATAACTAATAGTTCGGAGACGATGCTGGCAGTTTTAAAGAAAGGAAAAACACAACTAGAACAAACATCCGACTTCCAAGGTAGAAATATTATTATACAACCGGTCAAGTGCGAGTCGGGCTCGCGTATGAAGGTTCCGTACCCATATTATGCTCATATCGAGCAGAAAAATGGCGAAAAAATGACGTTTGTAGTATGGGAGCCCCCTTAAATATTAATTTTATTTTGTTTTTAGTGTTTGTTGCTATAGCGGCAACAGAAATATACAATCTGTGAAAATTTCAGATATCCTATTCTTGACTCTTGAGATACAGCCTGGAGACTTGAGATACAGACAGACGGACAGGCGGACAGTCAACGAAATCTTAGTAATAGGGTTCCGTTTTTACCCTTTGGGTACGCCGTACGGAACCCTAAAAAAGGATTAAATAAAAGATAAAATAATATCAGAATTCGACTAAACGAAATGCAAGGTTTTCTAGGAGTTATAACTAGATTGCTTTTAACAGCTAACTAATAATACTTCGAGGAAATACGCACAGCCCTTGCCGAGAAACTATCACAGTAATCTATACAATATACATAATACCCACCTACAATACGTATATTTATGTATTAAATGTAATGACTAATAAAACTGTAGAAATGAAAATTCTGTACGTTATATCTCACTACATCGTGCATCGCTATAGAATTAGAATCCAGAAATGTGGTTAGTTTTTTGTCTGTCTGTCTGTCTGTATGTTTGTTTCAGCATCACACGAAAACTACTGATCCGATCTTAATGTGGTTTTCGCAGATATATATTTGTCTTCTTCCAACTCAACAACTGGTGTATAAAATTTTTACCCCCCACCCCTCTAAGGGGACCCAAAATATAGGGGTTAGTTTTTGTATCAGACTTTTTTCTTTAATTGACTTACTTCATATTATTATCTGTGTTTTCCAAAATCCAAATTCTGGTGTATAAAATTTCCCCCCCCCCACCCCTCTTAGGGGACAAAACAGGGGATAAGGTTTTGTATCAACTGATGAAGTAAAAGTACTTTAAATGGCAAAATTACGTTGCCGCGACAGCTAGTATTGTAATAAAAGTTATGATGATAAAGATAATAAGTGTGTGAGTTTGTTACTACTTCGCGCAAATTGCAAAAGCTACCCAAGTGATTTGGATAACTTTTTTTGGGTTCTGTATTACTTTTTAGGGTTCCGTACCCAAAGGGTAAAAACGGGACCCTATTACCTAAGACTTCATTGTCTGTCCGTCTGTCTGTCTGTCTGTCTGTCTGTCTCCAGGCTGTATCTCAAGAACCGCTATAGCCAGACTTCTGAAATTTTCACAGATTATGTATATCTGTTGCCGCTATAACAACAAATACTAAAAACAAAATAATATTAATATATAAGGGGGGCTGCCATACAACAAACGTGATTTTTTCGGCTTTTTTGCTCGTTATCAATAATGGCAACAGGTAGGCACTTGAAATTTTCACAAAGGCCTTAAATATATGTGTACTTTAATAATTATTAATAATATTTAAATAAAATAAAAAATTAAGGGGGGCTCCCATACAAAAAACACAATTTTTGACCTATTTTTGCTCTATCCGTTATAGAGCAAAAATAGGTCAAAAATACGGAACCCTTCGTGCGCGAGTCCTACTCGCACTTGGCCGATTTTATTCTTTTACCTGTATCTCGAGAAAGTAGTTCCGTGGGATACAGTAATATAATCACAGAGTAAAATATAATATAAGAGTATATTATGTGTTACCGAATGCAAACATAGTCGACGTCACCAAAGCTGTTATAAATCTATATTGATCCATTTATAATATTTTATTAATCAAATTCGGATAACGTTTAATACGATTTTATTTAAATTAAAATTTGTACGTGCAAGTATTTGGGTCAAAGCTCTTTGTTATTGAAGTGTCAGAGTTATAGTTCATCAACATCGGTTTTAATTTTAAGTTGAGAAAATTATATAACACTGCGCTATTTTGTACTAAAATTATTATTTCGCCATTGTATTAAAACAATTATGGCAACCTTGTTGTGTTGCTTACAGCTTACGTAAACAAAATATTTTATTTTATGTACCATCGAGGATATTGATTCCTAGGCAGTTGACGTACCTAAGTCAAAAATTATATAGCACTGCGCTATTTTGTATTACTATTTTTATTTCGCCATTGTATAAAAAACAATTATTACTTATGGCAACCTTGTTGTATTGCTTACAAACAAAATATTTTATTTTATGTACTAAGTCATGTGGTCAGCTTATGTCAATTCAAACTTCAATGTTAATCGTGATTTGTCGTGACTCGTGACACAACGCGACCAAATTACATAGGTCCGCCATCTGCCTTTGAAACGACTTTCTCTGATAGTACTTAAAACTTATATTCAAAATTCTGATCCAGTAGATTCGAAATTATCCACTTTAATGTAAGCATACACTCATAGCATTTTTTGTGATGCGGCCTGCCTGGCAACAAACTTTTAGGGGGTCTATGATTATTCATGATCGACGTAATTTTCTATGCTCCAGAAAATACAATCATGGTTATTTACTATTTATATAAGAGCGACTTACCCAAACTCCAACTCATCTGGCGTCAGCATGATGATATCATCATCAATAGTCAGCTGGCATTCAGTCTCAATCTCGTCATAAGGATAGAAACGGTTCGACAGTTTGTTCTCCTTCGTCAGAATCACTTTCAGCGGCTTGTTGATCACTGGCCACTCGTTTGCTGGAAATTAAAAAAATAAACTGTCACTGTCAGAAAAATTGGCGCGGAAATTGGTGCTACGAGTATAATTACTATTCGAAAGAGAAGAACAAGCCTAACTCGTTATATGAATTGGTAAAAAGATGAGGGTCTATAATAATAATCTGGGTCAAGTCTTATATAATATTTCAGTATTCGCTTTTAGGTGGCAAAAGACAAAAGTAAGTATCAAAACTGATTGGAATTTGGAACACGCTAGATTCCGATTTTTTCTGCCTATGGCCACAGAATACATAATATTAGTAGTTACAACTATGGCACACTTTCAATGTTCAAGCAAGATTAATAGTGTCAATATATCAAAACTTATTTATTTCACTAGTTTACAAAACGCAACTATATTTTGTAATTTGTTTTCTTGATTTGTTTTCTTGTTGTTTCAATGTTGTATGTGTAAATTCAATGTTTTTAACGACGCCCCTCGCTTCTTCGTGAGACGCCCCATGGCGCTCACTTTGGGAGGGAACTCTTTGAGTTAAAGTTTTATTGGGAATATACCCAGCAAAAATGTATATGTTAATATATTATACTATTTTTACATAATCATATAAAGCTATTAGACATAATTTGTTTTTTTTAATCATTAGAGACAGATTTCATATCATTAAAGTCAAGAGGAAGGATATAGCATAGGCTAACTTTTTGCAGGAGAATATTCGGTTTCTGCGAAATTCTTTATTTACGCGGGCAGAGCCAAACGGAACATCTAGGTAAAGATAATATTACTAGTACAGCTGTTTATCTCATTAGGCAGGTACTTAACAAGGTAAACGTTGATGAAACGAAGCTGGACTCTACCGCTGTTCACAGTTATACTACCTCTAATAGGATCTTAAACCCTGGACATAAAGTTCACTCTGATAGGCAAAAACTCAACGCGTTAATCACATACAACTTCATAAATCTGTGCCAAGCGTTGCATAGCGCATCGTTTAAAAGTTATAGAGCACACCGGGAGAGCTGATCAAACCAATACCAACCCTATCACCTCCGGTTAAAGTTCCTTAGCCATTGATGCTTCTATCAGATGCTGAGCCTACCTCGCGTGTTACCATAAACAAGATTTTATTACTTTCAATTAAATCTCATTTTGTGTTGCCACATTAGGATTTCACTCTCGGCGCAAGGACCGTTAATGTGCATTGCAGTTGGTGATGCTATTGGTTAAGTATTTGAAACGTCGATAGTTTGATGACATGTCCAATACAGCAGATATTTATTGATTCTATGGATTTTATATAAAATCGTGGGCAAGTCAGAAGGGTAGTATTTTTAAGAAGAAAATAGATCTCTACAACTGAAAATTTGCATGTGCTTCCTTAATACGTGAAATGATCTTTTGTATTTAACTATTCCAAAACTCCCAATATTGTGGAATATGTACATCTATTTTCTTCTTAAAAAAACGTATTTTTTCTTCTGGCTTCAAGCCCGCGAAATAATATTATTAAATTATGGCTCTGCAATATTATGTGCTCTTTTGCCGCGAGGAACGCAAGTCGAGACGATAGTGTTTTAAGTGATTTAACTTTTACTTTTACGCCGTCTCCTATAAAAGATGGTTATAAAACGCGTCACCAAGTTAAATCACATCTCGAGAGGATGTTCACAAAACAATCTTTCCGTTTTAAGTGCCTCTCATAAAACTGAAAATAAGCCAGTCAAGCTCTAAAACTTTTGCATAGGCAATTCTCAAAAGATATTCCGACTATATTCCTGACTTCTCTAATTTTCAGACCGATTTTTATACAGGCTTTAATAATAATATACTATTAATAATACTTATTATTCTTTGTATTTATGAAAACGAAGGCATGATATTTAACACAATCAGCAACAACCAGATGCTGTTGAGGCTGACCTGCGTGACCTTCAAGTCAGTAACTGACAGGAGGTAGCGCAGGAAAGGGCTCAATGGCGGAAGCACATTTCGGATACCAAGATCCACTTCGGGTCGCTGAGCCAGCGGAGTTAATTAGCAACTACCAGACCTACGCAAATGTCGATATTTTTCTCTACATTTGGATTATTTTTAGGATAAATATGGAAACATAAAGTTGAATCCCTCATTTGTAGTATTTATGAAAGAGAAATTATAATATTTGACAAATCATTAGCAACCGAGCCTTGTTCTCCACAAGGGGCGACAAAATTGACTTATTTCCATCTTCCAACATAGCCATTAGTAATCCACAACCCAAGTTAGAGAATTTTGCCTTCCAACCTACTTCAGGTTGGATAATGGAAATATTTACGTATTTTACTAAAATATTCTCCGGTCCCGCCAATCTCCCAACAAAACTTGCTCATGAGTCATGACTAGTATGGTTTTCTGTATGTAAAGGGCGGCAAAAACTATCTTTGCCCGGCTAAATAGGAAGATCGGGCCCTGTCCACATCTGGACGCACCTATTCTCGGAATGTCATTGGAATAGCACACGGATCCTCAGGAAGTTGGTCGTTTTCTTCGTTTAGTCCGCGTTTGATGTCAGTAATTGGGTCGTGGGTGGACCAATGTAATTGTATATAATACTTTAATAGCTGGATATCTTTATGAAACAACGTAGGCCTCTACATTGGCAGATGATGAACCAAGCGATCATTTTGTAAAGATTGACATGATTGGTATCTGATTGATGTCGATTGTGTTTTATATAGCTTCACAATCATGGCAGCATTTATAGTAATCATTGCCCAATATAGAAGGGAGTATTAAGGGTTGTAGGAGGGCTTTAGGATCAATAATTTATTCCAAGTCACAAGATTTGAAGATGCTATATTTTATCATGCATATAGCATACAAATACATAGCGCTGCGTATCGCCACACACCAATAATAATAATAATAATAATATCTATGGACGCTTTACACCACGTCAATCTGGCCCCGTGGTAAGTACCTGAAGGACTTGTGTTACGGGTACCAGACAACGGAAATATATTTAATACTTTTATACTATACTTATATTTAAGATTTTTATTATATGATAAATATATTTAATACACATCCATGACCCAGGAACTTTGGAAACTTTTTGTTCCGTCGGCGGGACTCGAACCCGCGACCCCCGGCTTAAGCTACCAACGTGCTATCCACTGAGCCACAGAGGTCGTCAATATTTTTTGTTCCCCAAGTCCTAAGCATCGTCTGGTCTCTATGTGACCCCTATAGTGGCATAGATAGTGATCTATTGTTAAAAACACCAGCATATAGGGTAAACTGTCGAGCATTGGCGCTTGTCCAAGAATTGACACTTTCGTTTGAATCGAAAAGACCAAGGAGTTATTTGATAGCGTGCCAGCATATAATTAATCTTAAAGTGTATCAATAAGTGGATAAGTCGGACCATTTACAAACTTTAGCGTTTAGATGTTAAGGTCTCGAAAATTATGGTTATATTGTCATTTATCGTGCAAATTTATGTTACCATGATCTAGGTTTGGCGCTATGATGGAATAAATAAACAACCATAGGTTGCCTTAAAGTTTAAATAATATGACCCTTTCTTTGTCTCTACTTTTTTGAACATTAAGAAAACTAATTTATGCTAAAATAACGAAAATGGTTGTATAGGCCGCAAGAACGTCTTCCATGACCTAGACAACCATAAAATAGAAATGGAAACATGGAAGTGATATTGAAATTCTAACAACTAGCAGTTAGCAGTAGCAAGACGTCAAAGTTAAAAACCCTAAGGCCGGCCATAGACGGTCCTCATCTTGCAGTCGAAACTGACAAGATGCGGTTGCCGCACGGCGATCTGCAGTTTCCATACTAAATTCATATCCGCAATACACGGACCGCTCGAGCAGTTCTTGAGCGGTCGGAGCAGTCGCTCTGCGGTTGAGTTTCGCCGTGCGGTCGAACAACAAAGGTAATGATCGACTGCATGAAGCGGTCCTGTTACAGTACTCTGTAGTGTACGACTTCAACGCGACCGTTCTAGACAGACGCGGTCGCAGCCTGAAATTTTGGGGAGGGGGTCACTCACTATACTAAAAATTGGGGGGGGGGGGGGTCATTCACTATACTAAATTTTTTTTCCTTTTATTATTTGGCAAGATTTTGAGATTTTCAATTTGACCTTAAATTTGGGGGGGGGGGGGGGGTCATGTCCCCTTTGACCCCCCCCCCTTCGGACCGCGCCTGGTTCTAGAGCAGTCGGTTCCGATTGCAACTTGCGGTCCGTCTATGGCCAGTCAGGCCCAAGTAGGAGCCAGTCCACATGGCGCGTTGCGTCAGCGTTGCGTCGACGCAGCGATGCAATTTGACGCATAGCCGGCCACACGGGCGCTGCGTCATGGCAGATTTATTACGTAGCAGTCTTAACGTCAACACCCCCCACCTCCCACTTCGTCTCGGGGGCTATAATTGTCCGTCATGTGTGCGTTGCGACGACACAGCGCGCTGTATGTTCACCTTGGTTATTTGTATGCAAAACAACGTAACGGCAGCGCTGCGTCGACGCAAACGCTGACGCAACGCGCCGTGTGGACTGGCTCTCTAGCATTGTCGACTTCTACAAAGTACTTACATGGAGGAGGTTTCTTGTTCTGGTTGTTCCATATCACCAGTATCTTGGCTAAGCTGGGCGTCTTCACCAGATTCCGGACAAGCGTGAACAGGCTCTCTACGCGGTCATACGTGAGTATGACGGCCGTGAAGCCTGGTGCCTTCGGCGCTGTCACTGGCAGGAACAGAGGGTTTAATGGACCGTACTGAAAAGAAATGCTAGTTTATCACGTGGGAAATTACTAAGTACTAGATGACACCCGCAATCGTTACGCCAAAATTCGTTAATCGCGCGGGAACGGTGCATTTTTCTGGGATAAAAGTATCCTATATCCTTTCTCGGGATTCAAATTTCAAAGTATATCCATGTCTTTCAGCAACATTGGTTCAGCGGTTTAGGCGTGAAGAAGTAACAAACAGTCAGACATTGAATTCACATTTATATAATATCGATTCTATGTCCTTTCTCGGAACTTACCAGACAGACATGAACAGACAGATTACAGACACTTTCGCGCGCATTTATATTATTAATAAGGATAAGGTATAGACTATAGAGGGACGACTCCAAAAATTTCGATAGACGCGATTCAGGACTGTGCGCTGTTTGACATGCTAAGATGTTATTTCAGGTATGAAAAATAGATGTTGGCTGATTCTTCGGTCCACAGTCATGATGAGAACGCAAAATTTTAACACAATTGGTTCAGCTGTTCAGAAGCAGTTTGGCAACACTAACATCGCGACATATTTTCACAGAACGTCTGCACTAAGAGACATTACTTAAGGAGTTACTTAGTGAAGGTAACTTAAAGTCCATAAATTTTCTGTTAGTCTTCATTAAGTAACTACATACCTAAGCATTAGAATATGTATAGCTGAGTGCCACCTTAATGCCTTTTTGTTTATAACTGGTGACGTATTTTGGACACGTTCCCTTTATATCAGAGCTGGCTGAGGTAACATTCTTTCAGCGGGATTTAAATATTAGCGATTATAGTCCGTACACAGTAGACCCTCGCTAATCCGATCCCTGGCTAGTCCGGCGCCCCTTGTAATCAGACGTGCTGTCACTGGTTAATTTACGTACTAAACATTATTTTGGCCAATCTTTATCCAGGTACGTTATGCAAAACTGAAACCTAAACGACCAGAAATAAAAGCTTTCTACCCAAGGCTACTGGCTACTTTGAGCTGAGTAGCTTTATGAAAATGATTTGTAGTTCAGATAAAAGATTTTGATTTCTAGGCAGTGCTCTATAATCCGACAAAATTCGATAATCTGACACGACCATGTAAAACGTTTGTCGGATTAACGGGGGTCTTCAGCTCTAGACCGTTTAGTTATGTCCGGACTCCGGAGTAGTCGCGACAGCGTGACCGTCCTTTTAAGGGCTATGGCAATTTCTTGAAGGCTTTTAGATTAAAGTATGTTATAATGCGGCCCACCACTCTGGACCCCATTAAAATGTTACGGACATTGCGATGCCTAAACGCGAAAAATGAGCCAGTGAGCCGTCAAATTTATACGGTGAAAACGTGCGTGTCACACGACAAGTCCCTTATCATATTAGTCCGGTAAACGGCAATCTGGGCGGTGCGACGATACTTTAATCCATGTCCGTAAAGGTAGGTAATTTAGGTAGACATTTTTTGTTCTGTAATCCAGTTCTGTAATCTTGTGGAAGAACTTGATTCTTGATCGCGAAGCTGCGCTGTTCACACCTTTTTGGCATAACAAGGGCACTGGGAATATTAGACAGATCTAGCCTAGTGTAGCATCAAGAAATCTCAAAATATAAAGCTGTATGAAACCTAGTGTACATGCACATATAAATATTGAAGGGGGCTTCCATACAAAAACACAATTTTTGGCCTATTTTTGCTCTTTAACGGCACGGAGTGCGCGAGTCCTACTCGCACTTGGGCGATTTTATTTTTATTTTTAACTGCGTACGAAAAAAGCAAGGCCTTCACCGAGCCGTTCATTGGTAACATTATGCGCAGGTAATGTGTGTTACTGTTATCTCTTATCGGTCTTTAACCCAGACTCGTGTTGGGAATTGCCGATTCATTGCGAAATTATTGACAACGACACAATAATTCACCCATTCATACTAATATTATCATTAATACGCTGTGCTAATATTAAATAACTGTGTTGTGGCATGATATTAAATGTAATATAAATTAAACGTAAACTATCCTTTGTCCTGGGAAAGGACAAAGTATAGGTATTATTTTGCCCTGTTTTTTTATTATTGCAAAACAATTTACGAATCAGGACTACTTATAATATTATTAATTATTATTAGTTTTGCCGAAATTATACTTTGGTCTGCAATTTTTGATCCAATGGGAAGAAACTTTGTATATTATATTGTTACGAATGCGGACACGTAGTGTCATCTAGCGGCAACACAGCGAAACTATCGTGGAAACACAGACAGCGTAAATCCCCTATTCAATACCAGATGCCGCTAGTTGTATGTTCGCACATTCTCGAAACTAGATGGCGCTAGGTGGTACATACTCGAGCCTCCTCGAAAGTTCCCACGTTTGTTTACGTGTTTACGCGAACCGGAATTGTTCCCGGAAGTTCCCGAACATTCTTTTATTCGCCTCGGCCCATATAAATACGCAGGTAGACGGCCCGGGAGTCAGTTTCGAATGAGTGATCATCAAGACGACTTCAAAGTGAGAAACAAGTGATCAATGGTGAGTGAACCAGTGATAGTGCTTAGTGTTTGGACTTAGTGAGTTGTGTGACCTAAGTGTAGTGTAAATAAAGTCTTCAAGAGAGTCACCAGGTCTTTCTCTCCGAATCATCGAACCCTAGCACGTAACAATATTTATATCATAGCGAATGCCTAAAACATAAAACCAGGCATGAGGCAAGCCAAAGTAAAATTTTGCACAATTCGGAAGGTACTCGATGCGATCGAATTTTACCTTATTCTAAATTCATATCAGAAAATACTGTCAGGAATAGAAACTATCACGGAATATAAGTGCCTATTTCATTTGTTTTATTGGTTATACATTCCGTCGTATTTCCGTAAAGTATCGACTTTTATGTACAATATCATAAACTGTACAAAAGATTTATTGAGGAGCTGCCAATAATTTTGTTTTCATCGTATTTTCAAATGCGAGTGTAAAATTAGCTAGTTTTGAATAACAATACGTCATAGCTAAAAGGGCCCTGTTTCTGAGGAGTTTACGGTAGTTTGCCAATCAATTTATTAGCAACTATAACTAACCAATAATTGGTTTTAATGAAACTTAGGGCTCCCACACATAGGGTCTGTAACTGTGAATTCGCATCTTTTCGCAAATATCTGCAACAAAATTCATAGTAAAAATGACATGATGATGCGAATTCCCAGTTTTGTGAGGGAGCCCTTAGACCGCAAAACGATCTGACATATAGTATGGAGATGTACAGTACGTCCCGAGAAAGGAAAGGCAGATTGGCATTAGCTATTTAAGTACTAATTAACTTTAGTTTAATAAATTAGTTTAACAAGAAATGAGTAGAGTTTACATACCTACTCATTTGAGCTTAGTCAGTGTGTGTTTATCAATTGATTAGAAATGTTATAGACAACAAGCTTGCAAAATGACGATGAACAATAGACGGAAAATAAACAACTCGGTACGAGATGAAATACGCACTACGCGTATTTTAACCTCCCTAAGGCTTCAAGTGGTGCTTTATTTAGATCTGGGTCTTAAAGTCTCATAAGGCCAGCAAACCCACTTATAGCTGACACGGAAACCTCTGGGTTCAGTCGGTTTAGAGACGTTTTCAAGTGTTACGTAAAGCGATTAGGAGGGGTGAAAGGTTTAAATGGGGGTTCGAACATCGAGTTACGTAGTTCAAAAATATAACGTAATGTTTCGAAGGATGGGAATGAAAGTTTGGCTATTTATTGTTAGGTGCAATAAATACACGGGAGGGGCCCAAAAACTTCAAAAAGTGCCTTACGTGATACTTGAATGATCCTAAAGGGGAATTATCTACACGGGACCCTTATGTTTACGACTTAAGGATCAGTATATCAAAGAAATTCAGTAAAACAAACTTTACGGACGGAAACTTCGCTGTAATTAGACGTTAACGTACCGTATTTATTATGCAGGGAGGACTCACCCTGTTGTCTCCTTGCCACTGTTATAAATGTTGAAGTTCATAAGCATGTACGTTACTTTTTCATAAAAAAACAATTGAATGAATTTTGATGAACGGTATGGGAGTATTTTAAGCTCTTACGTAACATATTATACATGATACATGGAAAATAGCATAATTGAACTATAAATTTATTATTAATAACCATAATGTAAGTAAATCATGAGAACTCACCAAATGTTCAGGCATGTTCCAATCTTCATACATTTTAGCTGCTAATGGAAAAACCTTTTCATTTATAATTTCCAGGGTCGTCAACGTCATCTTCTGTACACTTGAAAAGTATTTGTCGTACACCCATCTTAGCTGCCAGTACAATTCCCCTCTCCGTTCTTTGCTTACGGAATGCACTATTTTCTGTAAACTTCTTATATTCTGCTCAGGTACAAACATGGCAATTCGGTTCCAGTCCACGTGAGAATTGAAAGGCATGACTATCGTATCTGCTATCACAACTGGTATACATTGTGATGCAATAATATCCATCAACACAGACTGAGCAAGTCTCGCACTCCGTACGACTAAACAGAACATACCCTCTTTCAGTATATCCGGATATTCAAAAACCTTCCCAGTAGTATACTCGCATCTCTTCATATAATCATTGGAACCTGGACAGCTATTCAATAATAGTAAATCATTTGAGGATGAGGCAATATTCTGTAATTCCGACATGTAGTCTTCTGGTATGTTAAGCTGCGTGGACACTATTAAATAATTCTTTTGTTTAGGCTGCGTACTATCAATATTTTGTGCGATATGACTGTACAGAGGTATTGATATATCAAAACCGAATCTAAACGTCCAAGTGTCAAATCCTGCTCCTGCTATAATGGCTTTGCTTGTGTTGAGATCCACCACCGTATTGTAGTTTGGTGCGCTCCCCGGGACCATGTTAAATATGAGATGATTCTCACCATTATCCCAGCTAAAATAGAATTTTTTTTAAGACAATAATAAAATGAAATTAGTTTTATTTCGAAAAAGTTACAAAGTAACTTATCATTTACTGCTTGTTTGTTTTGTCTAAGAAAAAATTAAAAATGGTTACAACTAAATTAATTGTACTTTTATTTTGAATAACCTAGAGTATTTAAAACATACTCCCAATAACTACATCACCAATGTTTTTCGGCACAACACTTACTTCTTACTCAATATAGAATCATGATAATATTTTGATTCATAAATGAGCAAGTATTGCTGTAAATATATTTTAATTTAAATACTAAACTTACAGATACAAAGCTTACTTACTGTTCAAGTGACTGCAGAGCCTGAGACACATGCTCACTGGAAAACTTGTTCTGATTAAGTGTGTCTATACTCGGCACTAACAGGCAAGCCTCCTTTGGGTTCGGTGTGTAATATTTACTGCTCTTGATCGTGGACAAAATCTCGTGGAACTCCCTCGTGAATTCATAAATCGAATCCCCATTTTCATTTTTTAAATCTTCGAGAGGATAGATGTAAATGGTGATCTTGTCGTGGCCACCTCGACCACACTTGTACACGTTGAAACAGCTCCAGTAAGTACAGTTCGTAGCGCGGGGACTCGAAAACGCAGAGTTTTTCGGCACAGTCCTCGCTGGCAGACGAAACAAATCCAAGTTTACACTCTTATGGTGTTCCGCCCTGGGCGCACTTCCACTGTACACGTTAAATATTACAGTTAGCACTAGAGACACCACTATAAACAATAGCAACCCCACAAAAAACCTATGGTACAATATATTTCTATACGATGTATACTTTGAATACTTGGTAGCTTTTAGATACGACTCTGCAGCCATTTGTAGATTCGACGATTAAATTATTACCCTTAATGTATATATGGCACCCATTATTAGGTACATGGATTGTTTCTCATTTATAGAGATATAAATGTGTAAAACACATAAAACGGAATACAAAGCACAAGCAACATTACAATCGCGATTACAAACTCAACTCCATTTTTTGACTCATTTGACTGTCTGACGACTGACGTCTGACGACTGACGCACATCTGACCACAGATTAAAGTATATAGAGTAGACATCTGACGCAGCACCAGCACCTAATACCTATGACATGGTTTTTGTCGGGAATGTGAAAGTGTGATGTTGTGATTTTGTATTATTTTCCTAAAATTGTGTTAAGTTGGGTTTTTAATGTGTAATATTGGTAGGATATTAACCATTAGATATTCGTTATCGTGCACAAGTGTGGGAAAGTGATGCATTATCCAGAAACGTGCTATTTTGTGTTCCCTCCAAAACCCCATCAACAGTTTCAGTAAAGCGTCTACCACTTTACTGAATCAACCGACTTGACTTTCTGACTGTAATGACTTTTATTTAGACTTTGACTAGACTTTAGACCTGACGAAATAGAATAACGATGCTGAAAATTATATTATAAAATATTGTTTTCCCGCCATAATATTATATACTCGACACTGGCTATGGTTAAAGCCGAAATGCCATTATAAGAAAAAAAAAAAAAAAATACCTATGACATTGACGTAGCGCAACATGACATTGACGTACACTTTTTTTAAAATTCCCGTTTTAACAAGTACCAAAAAACAAAAGTAGAAAAAATTTAAAAATTAAACGATCATACTTTAAATTTATCATGCTAAATCATAAATTATGACGAATATTTTCAATCGTAAATTCCACATTTTACTATTTTTGAATGAATTACGTGGTTTTAAATCTTTTCAGGTATATTTTAAACGGAACAAGCGGCGAAAATTATTACAATTTTGTTAAGCTAAAACTGAACGCATTTTAATGTAGATGACGTAGTGTTTACGTTTTCTTGTTATTTTGATTTTTGTCAGTTTTGTGTTGTGACTTGTGCGTAGTTGGTTTAGTTTCTGATGGCTTAGTTAATTTTGATTATTGTTTTATTTTTGTATTCCAACAGTCATATTTCGGTTAGAGCTTGACCAGCATGGCATTGCTACCTCCCGACCCAGTTTATACGATCCGGAATGTCGACAATTCGCCGGTTTACTCCTTGGCATTTAGTTTTCTACCCGGTGGGCTCGAGAGGTTACTAGCCGGCTCAAAAAATGGTTACGTTTATGCATACAACCTTCAGGTGAGCACACAAGTTTCAAGGATATGAAATACTTTGCATATAAACGCGTCCACGAGGATTTTTTCGTGTTTCATATCAGTTTACATAATGCGCAATTTCTTTGTTTACCACTTGGTCTATGACCTAAAAAAACATCCGTCTAATTTGATAGCGCTAATTAGCATAAATAAAAAGCCTAAACAACCGCCGCGTACTCATTACAAGACCTAAATATCTGTGACATATAGTATAATTTCTTTTTCAGACTAATAGAGTGCAGCAAAAAATAAAAGTTGGTCAAGCTCCCATTCTTCACCTCATCCATACAACCAACGAAATGATCACCCAAGAGAAAGGAGGAATATACAAGATCTTCACTCTTACAAACACTGGGTACAATGAAGCATTCGTGATTAAGACTGATTATCCCGGTTTTTGTCGTTTTGAAGCCAACACAAAACTCGAAACACTCTATGTACCTGACAAAGAATCCAAGATTAATATATACAACTTTTCAGCAGAACTAGTGGGGTGTTTGGAACCTGAGAATGGAACAGTTAAGCTCGGGGATCCAATGTGCATGAAATTTCTTGAGTTTCCGGACAAGCCTTGCCTGCTCGTGGGCTATGAGAGTGGATGGCTCATGCTGTGGGATCTCAACACTAGTCACTGCATCAGTAAATTGCAAACCAAGGAATGCCCTATGTCTGTCGACTTTCACTTTGAAAAGCAATGGGGAGTGCTCGGGAATGTTTCTGATGTGATACAAATATTTAGTATAAGCAAGAAAGACTTAAGCTTGGCCCATAAAACGGATGTCACTATAAGGAACGCAGGAATAAATAAAGTAAACTCTAGATCGGATGGCAAAGTTTTTACTACTGGTGGCTGGGACGGCCATATTCGAATCTTCTCTTGGTTCTCTCTGAGACCATTGGCAGTATTGACTGAGCACAGGCAAGCTATACAGGATGTTGCTTATTCTCCACAAAAAGTAACATTCTGGAACGCCAACATAATGGCGGCAGGTGGTCTCGACGGTGCTATAACCCTGTGGGACCTGTACAACAGCAAAAACTAAGCAGCAAAACTAACCAACTACCATCAGATATACCTACACTCAGTCTAAGTTATTAGGTTTGCACTTCTGAATACTTGAAATATGAGCCAATAAATATTCTAAGCAATAATATTTCATAAGGGGTAGTTATCTGTTGATCTCAATTTTCTTTACCAAAGTTTTCCCCTTCACAAATCACAATGTATAACTCAATTGTTGGAATGACCACCTTTATAAAAACTAGGTGCAAATTTAACACCTTAATAATTGAGTATGAACTTTGAATACTAATGATTTTAGGAACTGTAGTTATTATACATATTTTGTTCTGATATTATGTACTTTGAGAGATGATTTTGTTTAAATTACACAATCCTATTTTCAGAAAACCACTTGACTAGCTGCTGATTCTTTTTGCTTTAATAATATTTATAATCCATACCATGATACAAGTCACAAAATTTCTTGTAATTAATCTGACATTCAATATGTAACAATTTTGTGACTTGTCTCATGGTTTGGACAATTAGTCCAGTATGAATTTGTAGTACAAAATTTTTTAACCCTTTAGTTCCCACAACGATAACTTCAGAATTACGACAATGAACCTTACGAGCTCTCACCGCCCGCAACGTTCATAATATCAGTAGGTACCGGCAAACCACAGATCAGATATTAGTTACTACGTAACGGCAAACTGAAGAATGACCGGGGGCTTTATAGTATTTTTTTTTGGCATTATTCTTAAAATCTAGTAATAGTTTTAAAACGACAATTTAAAAAAAAATATATATAATTTTCAACTTATAAATTAAACATTAAAAGTATTTTTTCCATATGTTTCAAAATGATTGAGTAACATTTATCAGCTGTGATTATGCATTCGAAAACCGAAACATGCCATGCAAGGCGTGCGGTAAAGATGATCATTCGCGATCTTCCAGTTCAAAATGTTCAAATCGCAAGAGGAGAGTTCGCGAAACTGAACTCGAACCGGATGAAGAAATTTCCGTTTATTGTATAAAAAAGGGACTAGGCTCCTTTGTGTGTCCGCTGTATGAAAAGAGACAGAGTCTGTTGGAGACTATACGATCGGACGTAAGAGAACTTTCCAGATTGAGTATAGAGTTATCGTACTTGGTGAATTATTTCTTCAAAAATTACTACAATCACAAGGATTTCCATTTGTTGTTTCCCAAATTTGATCCGTTCAGTTTACTTATGCACTCAAATGTAAAAATCACAAATTGCCCGATCCGCTCGATATTATTGAAAAGTATAAACTTCTAAATAAAAATGTAACTTATAATGGAACTTTGAGAAGTTTCAATTTAATGTGGATCGCAAATCAGTACAAGACGATTCTAGAGACTAATGTGACTGTGCACGCATTCAGACGTCTAAAGAAGTACATGTATCACAAATTCGCTGAAAAGTTGACGAAATCACAAATTCACGAATCCACGTTTAACGCGTTCTATAAAAATGTACACGGCGACAATGATGAAATCGGAAATTGGTTCGAATCGAATAAAATTACAGAAAAAGAATTGAAACAAAACTTTTGGAAGTACATTCCTTTGTTTGTGAGGATTCAACACGAGTTGTACGAAAATGACACGAAATCATTTAACGTTTTCCCCATTTACAAACACGGTTTGAAACACATCTCCTACGATTCTAGATGTTTGCATGAATTACTGCGCAGAGTGGACAAGGAGAACACGCCATCTACTTGGGCTCAATTTTCCGAAAATGACCCAAAGCAATATTGGAGACGATGCTTTTCCGTACCGAAAAAATCATTCGGTTGGAGTTTCAGTACGGACCACAGTACGGACGGTATTTGCGTTTCGTTGTCTATGAATAGATTGGTTAGTAAAGAGGATAAATGTAAAGCTAAACGTGTAAAGAGAGAGGAGACTTTGAATGAAAACGAAAATCAAATGTACAAAAATTATAAAAAAATTATTGCAGTCGATCCGTTACGTGCAGTAGGAGTGTTGATGGTGATGGTTTTGAATACAAAACTTTGAAAAAGCAAAGAGTCGTGTACGAAACTCGTGAACATCACAGAGAGAGGAAACGTTTGAAGTTTATAAAAGATGTCGATTCGAAAATTAGAAACGATAGGGAATCGACGGAAAAGGAGTTGGGTTTCGGAATTACTTGCAAGAATTCAAAAGTTCAAGAGTACACCGAATTTCAATTGAAGTGGTTCGACAAAAAACAAAAAGTGTACGAACAGAGGAGATTGCAAAGATTGCGATTCGACAAGTACATCAACGATCAGAAAACCAATCACAAAATAGTGGATGAATTTTTCGGTATGGAGCCAGACACGCTTGTGGTTTACGGTGCAGGTTTCGATTTTATGAACAAGGGCACTTTCAAGGGCCACAGGAAGTTTAGACACAACGATATTTTGAAAATAATAAAACGACGTGCGAATTTATCATTGTATATATAATCAATGAGGCGTTCACGACGAAAAATTGTAGCAAGTGTTACGAGAGTGGAGTGCAACAAAAATTGCAAGTTTCCAAATCCCCACATCGTTACGTGTACTGCAGTGTATGTCGTAAGGGTATTCATAGGGATAAGAACGGTGCCAAAAATATCTTGTTGAAATTCGAGTTAAAAAAAAACTATAAAGTCGCCGGTCATTCTTTCGTTTGCCGGTACTGACGTGAACGTTGCGGGCGGTGGAAGCTCGTAAGGTTCATTGTCGTAATTCTGAAGTTATCGTTGTGGTAACTGAAGGGTTAAATGTGGCCAAGCTCTTAGAAGTTAAGAGAGAAATGTTATACAATTTCCACAAATTATATAAGCCATGTTTCAAACAATAAACAGAATGAAACTTATCTATATTTTTGTCTTAATCACCTTTTAAAAAATGGGACCTCCCCTTAAATATTTATTTTGTTTTTAGTATTTCTGCCCTGATACCAGAAAAGACCGCTACGTGCAAAACGCAACTTTTGGTAATTGACAAAAATAGCGGGAAAAGAGATTTCTTGAAAAGTATTATGATTAGTTAAGATCTAGTTATTGATTAAAATAAGTGACCTTACGTAGAATATTTTCATGTTCTCCTTTTCTATATAATATGTTTGTAAGGTAATTTAAAATACAATTTTCTGGTTTAGCTTAGCACATAAATAACTCTTTCATTCACGCTGCTAGGTTAAAACGCAGCTACCTCGACGGTAACTGCCGTTTAGCGTATGATTTTTGTCTTTAAATTTTGATATACCTATTTTTTACATGAATCATACGAAAAAATACCGCTATGTGGCCTAACTGCTTTATAGATTATTACGTAACTGAGAAGAAATAGATTCATCAATCTAAAAACGCCATTATGTGACGCCAACGGCATTTTTGATTAGTTTAATCAAAATTGGTTTAAAAGTTATCAGTATAATACTAAAAGAGAAAGCAGTTAAATGCACTACCCACTTAATAACTGTATTTTAACTAAGTACACCACTTCAAATAATCCTAGTGATTAGCTGAAAAGACCATTAGATCAAAAATGCAACAGCAAAAAAATATTATATTTGATCAGAAATAAAACTGTAATATCAAAACAAATTATTTATTTGTGAAAGATACTTTAATGCTTAATTTATTATTTGGTAATAAATTGTAAACGACGTTAAACATCTTAACAATCAATAGAATTCTTACTGACTTCAGTCCTAATAATTTCTGGTACAGTACCGTAACTAAACATATGAAAATTATTTTTATTTATTTATTTATTTAACAAAAACATTACTTCTATGAGAGATCAAAAAGACGTAGATATATTAATGATCGGCCAAGTGCGAGTCGGACTCGCGCACGAAGGGTCCCGTACCGGCATAGAGCGAAAGTAGACAAAAAATTGTGTTTTTTGTATGGGAGCCCCCTTAAATATTTACTTTATTTTAATTTTATTATTAATTATTAAAGTACAAATACAATTAAGGATTTTGTGAAAATTTCAAGTGCGTAGCTGTTACCATTATTGATTACGAGCAAAAAAGGCCAAAATAATCACGTTTCTTGTATGGGAGCTCCCTTTAAAAAACCTTATGTTATTTTTAGTATTTGTTGTTATAGCGGCAACAGTCGCCCATGTCGCCCATGGACACTCGCAAGATCAGAAGAGCTGGAGGGGCGTTGCCGGCCTTTTAAGAGGGAATACGCTCTTTTCTTGAAGGTTTGCTGGTCGTATAGGTCCGGAAATACTGCTGGTGACAGTTCGTTCCAGAGTTTTACAGTGCGCGGCAGAAAGTTACGCGAAAAACGCACTGTGGAAGACTGCCACTCATCAAGGTGGTGAGGATGGTATGTTTTTCGCGTGGGATGATGGCGAAAAGTTGCAGGTGGTATGATTCCGAACAATTCCTCAGATCACTCCCCGTGATACAACCGATAATTAAGGATGTAGAGTGAAGCTACATCTCGGCGTAATTCCAAGGGGTCCAAGCTGTTTGAAACACTATGGCAGTCAACAATTCGAGCGGCCCTTCGTTGGATACGGTCCAGAGGGAGCAGTTGGTATTTTGGCGCCCCTGCCCAGAGATGAGGACAATATTCCATATGAGACCGAACCTGCGCCTTGTAGAGTTGTAGGCGTTGGTCCGGACTGAAGTACTGTCTCGCTCTGTTAAGAACACCAAGCTTCTTCAAGGCTTATTTGGCCTTACCCTCTAGATGATATCGGAACTGGACTTCGCTCGATATGTTGACGCCAAGTATCTCAATGCTAGGGGAGATGGTTAAAGATGTGCCCTCGAAACGAGGAAACATGTAGCTTTTTCGTTCAAAACTAACTTATTGTTTTAATGTTGTTTGTGAGTAAGTCCTTGGGCGTTGCAATGTATTCAAAGGCATTAGTCTTGTTTATTTTGCTTGCCTTCTGATTCAGTCCTATTCTTTCGTAAGAATCTGCTGGTGGTTGGAATGGAGATCTTTTCCTCTTTTCATTCTCTCTTCCTTTAATTATTATCTTGTCATATTATCTTATAAATGCCCTGTTTCCTTTTAATCTCTTCCTTTACTTTTTTCTTCAGAGCTCCTTCCTAATTTTTAGAACTTCTTTTGAAAAGTCTTCTGTAGTGTATAATATGTTTGTAGGGAAGTTTTTGCATTTTTTTTTATATTTCTAATATTGGTCTTTGTTTTCCGCTGATTTTCTTTCCTAATCTTCGTACTTCGCTAATCTCACATTTGTCAAATTCGTTTATATTTTCTTCTATCCTTGCATCATTTAGTGTTCCTATAACTTATGGGATCCATAATGTTAGCAGTTATCATTACAATTATCTCGTTGTAGAAAATAATTTGAACACCTATGTACTTTTAAAATTCAAAAGTACATAGGTGTTTAATGTTTAATGTTACCTCAGCTGTCCCACGAAAATCGCGCCAAATTTTTGGCGCGCAAAGCAAGCACGCGACCTTACCCCACGCGGCACGCCGACAAAATATTGACTGTCGATCGCGGATCGATCGATGCCCTGCGGGCCTGCACCCTCTGCCTCTGCATGCTCCAGCCTCTGGCCGCTGGCGCGTTCGTATTCCCCCCCGCTCTTCTCTCAATCAACATAAATAGCGGTCTTTTTGTTTAGTTTTTTAGTTAAACCGCGTTTATGAAATGCCATCATGCAAATATTTAAATAAAATCCTAAGTTAAATGACGGTCATAGTTTTGTTGTGTAGTTTTTTAGTTTGATTCATAATTATTCTACTACGCTTAAAGACAGTTTACATAATAAATCATAACGTAGTTCTAGTGTATGATGATAATTTAGCCGTTTTATTGCTTATAATGGAAATGGTTCTGGGCAAAAATTTGCTACGTATTAAGGTCGTTATAGTTAAATAACGGTTTTTATACTTATCATGACCATTTCACGGCATTCTTGTGTAGTAGTTCCCCAACCATGTTTTAAATTTTTACTAACATAAACATCAGTTAAGATATTATAACATGTTTATAGCTTAGCAATTTAGTTTAGCGGCTTTTTATCTTATGACCATCACTAAAAACTGAAAATAGGGGTCTTATAGCGGCAACTTATCTCAGAAACTAATAAACTTAAAAATATAAGTCAAATAGAACCAGAAAGCTGACAATCTGCTTAGTTTACACATAAAAAAATAAAAAAAACGTATTTTTCACGTAGCGGTCTTTTCTGGTATCAGGGCAGATTTGTTGTTATAGTGGCAACAGAAATACACAATCTGTGAAAATTTCAGAACTCTAGCTATTGCGGTTCTTGAGTTACAGCCTGGAGACAGACATCAAAGTCTCAGTAATAGGGTCCCGTTTTTACCCTTTGGGTATGGAACCCTAAAAAGATTACTTGTAGGGCAAAAATATCATGATAGCTAAAAATAGCTAAGAACCGAGAAACCATTTAAACTATATAAATATACAATTTATTAAAGTATGATAATAATGAATACTATCTACACTACTATTATAAAGAGGAAAGATTTGTTTGGGACGAATAGGCTCCGAAACTACTGGACCGATTTGAAAAATTATTTTGCTATTGGAATCCTACATTATTTCTGCTGAACATAGGCTACATTTTATTTTGGAAAAGAGTAGGGTTCCGTAAGATATTTGAGTTTTTCGGACGCAAGGTGTAAAAAATCAGCCAGAAAAGTTACTTATTGTTACGTGCTAAGGTTCGATGATTCGGAGGAAAAGACCTGGTGACTCTCTTGAAGACTTTTATTTGCACTACACTTAACACTTACACTACACTTACACACACTAGATCACTATGTCTAAACACTAAGCACTAGGTTCAAACACTATGCACTAAGTTCAAACACTAAGCACTATCACTGGTTCACTCACTAAGTCACTTGTTTCTCACTTCCGAAGTCGCTTTGATTATCGCTCACTCGAAAACATTCGAAGACTGACTGGCCGGCTCGTCTAGCCGCGTATTTATACGGGTCGGGGCGAGCTCTAGACCTTACGAGAATATTCCACAATTTCGCATCAACATGTAAACAACCGTGGGAAAATTCTCGAGCAGGTAAGCGCAGGTAACAAAAACATACAAGTGGCGGCATCTGGTATTGAATAGGGGATTTACGCTGTCTGTGATGGTTTCGCCTGGTTGCCGCTAGATGACACTACGTGTCCGCATTCGTAACACTACTCCCCTCTTAGAGATGCTCGTCCCGAGCATCATTGTTACTGCCATGGTAACGCGCCAGACGGTCTATGTGTACCACTTTGAATGTCCCTCTTGGTTGCTTTTGAATCCTATAAGTCACATCATTAGATTCCTGCTTAACACAATGTTTGCAGTCCTCTGAACACGGCCTTCGTGAGAGTGCGTCGGCGTTCCCATGCGACTTTCCGCTGCGGTGTTCGGTCTTGAAGTCGTACTCCTGGAGCTGCTCAATCCATCGTGCTACTTGACCTTCTGGGTTCTTGAATTGCAGTAGCCACTTCAAGGCTGCGTGATCAGTTCGCAGTAAAAATTGTCTGCCGATGAGGTATTTGCTGAAATGTTGTAGCGTCTTTACAACAGCCAAGAGTTCTCTTCTTGTCACACAGTAGTTTCTCTCTGGCTTGGATAAAGATTTGCTGAAATACGCAATCACAACTTCTCTTTCACCTTGTTTTTGAGATAACACCCCTCCAATGGCCGTGTTGCTTGCGTCCGTGTCGACTATAAACTGACCTTCAGGTTGTGGATACCCCAGGATTGGTGTTTCACACAGATGTTTCTTCAGTTTCTGAAAAGAATCTTCAGTAGTCTCGTCCCAGATGAACTGTCGTTTATCTTCTGTCAGCCGGTGTAATGGCTTGGCTATCTCCGAGAATCCCTTAACAAAACGCCTGTAGTAGGAGCATAGGCCGAGAAATGCTCGCACTTCGGTTTTGTTCTTAGGGGTTGGCCAATTTTGAACTGCTTCCAGTTTCTCCGGGTCCGTCTGGATTCCATCACTGGAGATAACATGGCCGAGATAATTGACCTTACTTCTGAATAAACGACACTTTTTCGGATTCAACTTTAACTTGGCCCCCTCTATTTTGGCGAAAACTCGTTCTAAGTTTCGCAAATGGTCCTCGAAGTCGCGGCCAACAATGATGACGTCGTCCAAGTAGACTAAGCAAGCCTCCCCAACTAAGCCTGCCAGTACACACTCCATGAGTCGCTCAAATGTGGCAGGTGCGTTGCACAATCCAAAGGGCATGACGTTAAACTGCCATAAACCTTTACCGGTGGAAAAAGCTGTCTTCTCCTTGTCTTTTGGATGAATTTCCACCTGCCAGTATCCAGATTTCAGGTCCAGGGTCGAAAACCATTTCATGCCACTCAAGGTATCCAGAGTGTCGTCGATCCGAGGTAATGGGTAGCTGTCCTTCTTAGTGACATCATTGAGACGCCTGTAGTCCACACAAAATCTTGTGCTGCCATCTTTCTTCTTTACTAACACAACAGGTGAGCACCACGGACTTGCAGACGGTTCAATAATTTTATGCCTTCTCATGTCCTCCAGAAGGCCTTCCACTTCCTTCTCCTTTGCAATTGGTATCCGTCTTGCTCGTTGACGAATCGGGTTCTCGTTTCCGGTATCTATCCTGTGCTGAACCATCGACGTTCTTCCAAGGTCACCTTCCTGATTGGAGAAGATATTCGCGTGGCGCTGTAAAAACTTCTTAGCTTTCATGCTCTGCGAATAAGTCAGATTACTCTTGCAGTCATCGAGTAGCTCAGTCACTAATCCATTGTTGCTGCTGTTTGCTGGGTCTGCGTCTGTCGTCGAACTACACTTTCTCATCCAGACAACTTCCTCGCACTTTCCAATGACGTCACCTTTGTTCAAGCAGATCTCGCGTTCACCAAGATTCAAAACCCGAACCACAGCGTGACTGCTTCCACTCACAAGGGTTCTTGCCGTCATCAGTTTTCGTGCTGATGTCTTGGTGGGTGTGTCCTCGATCAACACGCATCTGTTAGACTTGTTCTTTCCAGCTGGCGGTAGTTTCACCAGCACCCGGGCTTCCGCTCGTCCAGGTATAATGACTTCCTTTACACATGCGACTTTCCCGCAGGCGCCTCCAAGGATGAAAATTTCTTCTTCGCCACACTGGAAAACTCCGTCAGCGACATTAATCCTGCAGTTGTGCTTCTTCATGAAATCCAAGCCCAAGATGCAATCATCCATTATTTCAGCCACGATAACGTCATGAGGGTATGAGGACCCCCCTACATTAATCATAACTGACATTTCTCCCAGGACGGGTATTGGCTGACCGGAGGCAGTAAGAAGCCGACAATTAGTTCTCCTCTTATGTCCCCTTGCGGCCTTTACCAGATTTGGGTTCACTATTGTTCTAGAGGCTCCTGTGTCTAGAGTCATTTTGCAATCCGTCCTGTTAATAGTCCCCTGAATCACAAGACTATTCCCGCTGCATGCTTGGGAGATAACGGTTATCGGGGCTCCCTCCGCATCAGCCAGTACTCGCCCCTCAGTCCTGGCTTTTATTCGTTTCCCTGCTCCCGGACAGGGGACGAAGCCCTTTGCTTCTTCAGCTCCTCCATCTGTTCCTCAAGCCTTTTCATTCTTGCCATCTGGGTATCCTTCTGCGGGCAGTTGAGCTGAAGATGGCCCCTTTCGCCGCACTTGTAGCACATGGCTCCAAAACTTCTCTTCGTAGGAGCCTTGACCTCCTTCACTTCCTCCGAGACCTCGCGGATTTTATAGGTCTGCCGTATGTCACGCCGGACAGCCTCGACCTCTAGAGCATGCGCCAACGCTTCCTTTAGCGAGGTGTGGTGACGTAGCCTTACTGCAGCTCGGACTTCCAGATCCCTGATTCCGTCGACAAAGGCTTGAATAGTGTTTGAGTCAACCATCTTGGAGTCTGCTCCTGGATGTGCCTTCTTGACCAGTTTTTCAATTTCCAACGCCCATTGTTGTAGTCCCTCTCCTGAGCGTTGGACTCTGTCACGAAGTTGGGCACGGAACACGTGCTCCAGGTGTCGCTCCCCGTATCTGGATTCAAGCGCCTCCATCAGATCTAGGAACCCATTTCCTGTGTGTGCTTCCAGGACCGACAAAGCTTGCCCTCTGAGCGCAACAGTGAGAGCGGTCAGGCATTGGTCTTCAGTCCATCCGTTGGCAGTAGCAACCGTCTGGAATTGCTGACGATAAGCGTTCCAAGAAGTAGTACCGTCGTATGGTGGCACTTTAACTTTTGGCCCTTGTACCACTGCTCCGGTAGTTCCACTCGACGTCGCGACTCCTGTGGTTTCCAGGCGCACTTTCCACTTCTGTAGTTCTGTGAGGCCACTTTTCACATTTTCCATATCCACTCCTAGCCCGGTAATGCGTTCTTCCATTATGTCGACATCTTTCCGAAGCTTGGTCACCGTGTCACCAACATCCTTTATTGCCAGAAGCGCCTTTTCTTGAAGGTCCTTTTGTTGCTTTTGTGACTCTTGCAAAACGCCAAGCTTGCGGTCTTGTGCCTCCAACATTGCCCTTTGAGAATCTTGTAAAACCTGAATATCAGCCCTTTGCAGCTCCATTAATTTAATTAAACTTTCTAAATGAAGAGCCATTTGCGGTGCTGTAGAAGCTACTGACGAGGCATGGTGGCTGGAGCCAGTTGATGGGGCTTGATCAGTCGGGGTCTGGTGGGCGGCGCCAGTGGGCGTGGCCTGGTGGGCGGAGCCAGTGGGCGTGGCCTGAGTGGGCGTGGCCTGGTGGGCGGAGCCAGTGGGCGTGGCCACACCCAAAGTGGGCGGGGCCTGAGGGGCGTGGCCAGTGGGCGGGTTCCGGTGGGCGGGGCCAGTGGGTGAGGCCTGCCCCGCAGTGGGCGGAGCTTGGTCCCCAGTGGGTGTGGCCTCCGCAGCCCGTTGCGCCCTTGTCCCGACACTTCCCTCGAAGTCTTCTCCCGGAGTCAATGGCACTGCGCCGTTGTCCTCACGCTCCCCTTGAACTCCTCTCTCGGAGTCAATGGCAGCAGCTCGCTGTGCCCTTGTCCTGACACTCCCCTTGAAGTCCTCTCTCGGAGTCAATGGCATCTCCAAATCTCACTTCCGACACCAGTTGTTACGTGCTAAGGTTCGATGATTCGGAGGAAAAGACCTGGTGACTCTCTTGAAGACTTTTATTTGCACTACACTTAACACTTACACTACACTTACACACACTAGATCACTATGTCTAAACACTAAGCACTAGGTTCAAACACTATGCACTAAGTTCAAACACTAAGCACTATCACTGGTTCACTCACTAAGTCACTTGTTTCTCACTTCCGAAGTCGCTTTGATTATCGCTCACTCGAAAACATTCGAAGACTGACTGGCCGGCTCGTCTAGCCGCGTATTTATACGGGTCGGGGCGAGCTCTAGACCTTACGAGAATATTCCACAATTTCGCATCAACATGTAAACAACCGTGGGAAAATTCTCGAGCAGGTAAGCGCAGGTAACAAAAACATACAAGTGGCGGCATCTGGTATTGAATAGGGGATTTACGCTGTCTGTGATGGTTTCGCCTGGTTGCCGCTAGATGACACTACGTGTCCGCATTCGTAACATTATTTTGCATACGCTGCCTAAACTATACTGCGTGACTGGTGAGACATGTTCAATACTTGAGGACGTGATATTTGGCTATTATATTAGTTGGAAAAAAATAATATAAAAAAATAATATCAATTGATCACTGAGTAAATGTAGCTTAAAGTTAAATAATTATTTACCCAACGCATGGACACCGCGAGCGGGAGGGGTAGTTGTGTGGTGTTTCTTTGGTAGCGCACGCCTCTGCACCGGCCGCATAGTATGCCTACTTGCCTAGCCGCGTAATTTACTTAGTATCCATTGATTCATTAATTTTTGGAAAATTCAAAAAAAAATTAAGAACCTAATTTTATTACATATTTATAATGAGAATCGAGTACTGAATAGTCTCCTTAAATATCGGTATTGACTCACCAGTCATGCTGTAAAAGATAGAACCATGAAATGTTCTAAGTAATTGTAGACCTTATAAATATCTACAAAAAAGTCCGCGACACACTATACCTATCTATGTCGAGCATAATGATGTCGAGTGAGGCACAATAACCATTTTTTTATTTAAAAATCCTGAATTTTTTTTGGACTATATTTAAACGCATATATTTTACTCACGCTATTAATCCATAAATTATTTTATCACTAAGTACAGTTTATGTAGATAATATTTGGTCTTTGAATGATTAAAATTGGACGTTTGGTTTTGAAATTATGGCGAAATTAAAATATTACGATAGTGGGCGTCACCAAAGCGCGTGCGGGAGGAAGACAATATTCTGTTGTAGAAATGAAAATTCTGTACATAAAAGATATGAAATGACACCCGAAATTACACCTTTATCACTACATCGCTATAGAAGCCAAAAATGTGGTTAGTTTTTTGTTGTCTGTCTGTCTGTCACTCTTTCTGTCTGTCTGTAGGTATGTTTGTTCCAGCATCACACGAAAAATACTGATCCGATTTGAATGTGGTTTTCGCAGATATATTTATCTTCTTCCAACTTAACATCTGGTGTATAAAATTTTTTCCCCCACCCCTCTAAGGGGACAAAAGAGGGGGTCAGATTTTGTATCAAACTTTTTTCTTTATCACGAAAACTACTGATTTGATTTGCATACGGTTTTCACAGTTAAATTTGTCTTCTTCCAACTCAACATCTGGTGTATAAAAATCCTCCCCCCCTCCCCCCCCTCTTAGGGGACAAAAGAGGGGGTAAAATATGTATATCAACTGATGATGTAGAAAATATACTTTAAATGGCAAAACGACGTTTGCCGGAACAGCTAGTTATAAATAATATGTTTTTTTTTCTTATTTATTAGGCTTGTGTCGAATCCGACAATGCCAGCCTCATAAAATACATCAAAATTATAAACTTCATTACTAACAATTTGCAAAAAGATACTAATTAGCTCTACACTTAATAAAATTTAAATACAAATTCACTAGCCCCCAGCAATTTTGTCCTATTTTATCTTTTTTTTTTTTTTTTAATAATTTTAATATTTTAATAAATAACCTTTCCGGTTTTGCCTGGAATGTGAAAGAGTGATGTTGTGATTTTGTATTATTTTCCTAAAATTGTGTTAAGTTGGGTTTTTAATGTGTAATATTGGTAGAATATTAACCATTAGATATTCGTTATCGTGCACAAGTGTAGGAAAGTGATGCATTATCCAGAAACGTGCGATTTTGTGTTCCCTCCAAAACTCCATTGAAAGTTTCAGTAAAGCGTCTACCACTTTACTGAAACGACCGACTTGACTGATGACTCCTTGACTGTATTGACTTTTACTTAGACTTTGACTAGACTAAATGACCTGACGATATTACATGAAAACGTTGCTGAAAATTATTATAGGAGGAATACTCAATACGGTTTTCCCGCCATATTCCTTACCTTTTTACCTTGTCTGTGGCACAACATACACATACTTTGTGTCAAGTTGCCAAAAACGAAGAGAAAGAATTAGTATTAATTTTAATACTCATTATGCGGTAAAATATTAAGATCTTTATTACTGTGAATTATGTTTTTGAAATACAATGCCTTATGTAACTTATGTATTCTTTATACTGTGACTCACACTTTATTTTTTCAGATGGCTCATAATGCTCATATTGTGACACAAATTTCAATTAAGTACATTTTTGGGTATTTTCCATCCGCAGGCAAGGCCTCAAACTAATAATTACAGTCAGGCAATCAGTTTGGACTTACCGTGGTTTGGACATTTTGGCTTTCTTACATTGCATAGGTATAAAGTATAAACTACAAAATGATGTAGGTAGGTTTCCTTAATGTGAAAAACTAATAATAAATCAATAATACCAGAAATAATAGGTCTACTGTGCAGTGGCCGACTACAAACTATTATTAGATTCACAACATTAATTTTTAACCAACTTCAAAGAAAGGAGGTTATCAATTCGACGCGTATGTAGGTAAGTATGTAATATTTCAACTGCCCAACTTTCGTATAATAATATTATGTATTATGCTAGTCTAATGTCTATAACAGCGTCTGAACAAATGTGCCAAATAACAAAAGTGTAAGTATGTTTTTATGTTTGTGTTCGCATATCTCTGGAACTACCAATCTGATTTCAGTAACTCTTTTTTTGTTGTTCTAGATATTGTTAAAATCGGTTCAGTAGTTTTGGAGATAGGGAGTTATAATTTTCATTTACATAATACATAGAATTTTGAAGACGGTGTTATCTTTTTATACGCTTTTTATTAGCTTCTCCTGTATATTTGTTTGTAAATGGTTTGTAATGTTTGTAACCGACTTCTTTGGGCGTGATTTTGACCCACTTTAAACGGCCAGATTTCGTTCAAACTTTGTAGATTTATCGAGGACCGATGACAATACACTAATTTGATATAATTATTCCATTTTTCAATTTGTATGTTTGTATGTTTGTTTGTAACCGACTTTTTGGGCGCGATTTTGACCCACTTTAAACGGCCAGTTTAGTTTGGTTGTACCTAAGTATATAAAAAAGCGTGTTTTTAGTTTTTTTAACTATTAATATTTTTATTAAAATACAGTTATTTATTGTTAATTATTAATAATTCTCCTCTGAACTGTAACTATAACATTGTGGGAATGTTGATTTCCAAGAAAAGGTTGATTTTCATTTGTTAGAGTGGGTTGCACCAGCTTCCTTTAACTATAACTTTAACTTTAACCATAAGAAAAAGTGAAATAAAAGTCCATGGACGATAACCTTAACTTTAACTTTAAATACGCTTCTGGTGCAAGTCGTAAGAAAAATAAAAAGGTTCAGTAATAGTAGGTATAATATTATATTTTGAAATAATATTTAAAATCGCTACAGTAGTAGTATCACATTTACAGTGCCTATTAACAGAATATAACATAGATTTAATAAAATATCATAACTTACAACTAAGACTAGCATTCTCAGAGAAGTCCGAAATATTCCTTAAAAACTTCTGTGATATGTATTGATGATTATTATTATTATTTTAATTTAAACTTGTACGATTTTTCTACTTTTTGGGATCAGGGGGTCGTCTTCGCTCGCCACTTCCACGAGTCTCCGTCTTTTTCGTAAAGGTCTGGAAGATTCTGAATCTCTCGGCTTTGTCACAATTTTCGCCATTTTGTTTCCTAGTCTAGTTATTTTGAATTTGGGTAGCGTCTGCTCCAAGTTGTTCTCAACGGCTTCGGTACTTCTCTCCTCGGATATTCGTTTCATGGCTTCTTCATTTTTAGAATCATCTCTACTCGCTTCTGCATTTGGAACTGCACTCTGAGTTTCCTTATTCTTTTCACTGTTCATGGTGAAATCGAGCGGTCCCTCCGAATCGTCGTTCAAATCGGTCTTCTCGGTTTTCACTTTGCTCGCACAATGCGCTTGGAGGAACGCCGTTATTGGGATCGGTATCGGGATCGGTAGCGGGACCGGCAGTATGACGGGGTACGGAACCAGCACAGTCACCGGTGGAGGCTGCCCCATCGGGCCTTGGAAGTTCAAGGGAGGGTTTATCCGTGGCCTCTCCTGGTGCATCATTCCCGACAGATGCGGCATGAACGGCAATCTAGGCGGAAACATCGGTGGTCTGCAGTGGTCGTTCAAATGTGACTCCAATAATGGAGGAGGCATCCCGAACATCGGGTTGGGGAATTGTGGTGGCATCGGTGGGTTGATCGTATTAGGCGGCGACTGTAAGGTACTATTGGATATGGTGATCGAGGAAACGGGCGAGGACCCGTCAATTGAGGGACTCCGCATCCTCATGTCCTGCGCTTTCGGCGTGGACTGTCGGATCGTCTGCGAAGTGACTGTCGCTGAGCATCTCGAGACTCGTCGTTTTCGGAGGTTGATTTTATTAGTCTTTGCCTCTTTCTTTGCTTCGGGTGACTTTTGCGCTGGTTTCTCCTTGCTCTTGCTCATTAGTTTAGCCGCAGGCATGACTGTAATCAACGGTAGAGGTGATTGTCTCGAGTGATTCGAAGTCTCCGTTGTGTCGTTGCTATTTTTCTCCGGGTTAGGTGAGGAGGATCTTTCCGAGTTGGGTGTGGCTGACCGGCTCTTGCAGTTCTTCAGCCACAGCTCTGGTGTGATGAGGTTTGATGATGAGGAGGCGCTCACCAGGTGGGGGTTGAGATCGAGGTGAGCTTGCGTCTCCCGGCAGAAGATGTGCATCTTGTACTGGTTCAGACATTTGTCCGAGCAGAACTGAAGCTGCGTAGCGCCGTCCTGGAATTAGAAAAAAGAATCCATTACTGACGAGTGTATTACTGTTAATCAATTTGCCTGCTAAAGGATTTTTTGACATCGTTAGGTATTCACTTAAATTAAAGATGTTTCGAACGGACAATGTGCATTTTTGTCCTTTTAACCCCAATTAGGTACTTTAGCTTCTATGCCATGGATGCTCCATGGCTGAATGGCATGGGCTATGAATCCCTATTTAATTTTATTCTATTTCCAATTGGTACAAAACAACGCAAGCGCTATTTGCGCCGGTCGCTATCCAGACGTGTTATTAGTTATTTCGCCAATAAAGCTTTCCGCAAACTTGGCATGTATACATACAACCACTTAACAAATTGTTTGTGTGTATACAAATTATTCACCTGGAAATCCACATAGGCGACCGTATGTCTGACGTGGCGGCACCAGTCGCAGGTCTTCGCGCGCTTGAAGTTGGCTCTCCTGGACTGGCTGAAGCACAGCTCGGAGCAGAAGGTGGCGCCGGCCTGCTGCAGCGCCCCACTCTCTGACGTGATGGACTTGTTGCACCACGAACACTCATCCGCTGGAAGATAAATTTTGGTCGTTGAAGATAGAAAGTAATGTTAAATTACGCACCTGCTATCAAGTTTATTTCTAACTGGCTGAGAATAATTATTATGAGTACACTTAAATATTTCCTTATCCTTGAAAATGTGTATCGGTCTGTCTGTTTGTTCTTTACACTTAAACCGCTGGGCCGATTTAGATGTTTGGTATTAACTGGTATTAAGTAGTTACTTATGTACTATCAAGAAGATGATTTCTAGGCAGATGGGGGATCTACATAGTTTGGTCGATTATGTCAAACCCAGCAAGATCACAATTATTAAGGCACTATATTGATAGTAATTTTACCGCAAAGGCAATTTTATACTTAATTTGTATGACTATAAAGTCGTGAATACGCTGCGGCCAGAAGCTATCGGCTCGCTCGGAAAACATGCGAAAAAACGTAACTTTGTTTATCTAGTAGCATTTAAGCAAAATGCTTCTATACGATTTTGGGTTGCAAAGGTGTCTATTAATTAGACTAATTTCCTACAATACATCTATTCTCGTTTAAAAATAATCTCCAAATTTCGTAATTTTAAGAGGTCATTTCGATCGAGAAATGTATCGAGGCAAAATACATTAATCGTGTTTCTGGTTCTTCTCAAACCTGGATAAGGCTATGAAGATATGTATATCTCATTACCAGATTTTTAACATTTCTGAGGGTCCTATAGTATTACTTCAAAAAGGACGTTATTATCAATATTGCGCCTGATCCGACCAAATGACGTTGGTTGGTCTGTCAACTGCCTAGGAATCAATTTCCTCGATGGTACCTAAGTTACAAGAGGTATGTAGTGTGGTATACTTAATACCTATTTATAGAAATACAGTAAAGCGTAAAGTTTAGTAAAAGCAAGCCCCCGCTGACAAATATTTCTATCCATTTTGAATGTCATCAGTTTAAGCGTGTCAAAATAAATTATGAAACCGAACACCGGTGGTTTCCGTTACGCTTTAATTGGCTATTTAGGAATATTAAAATACCGCTAGCCAACATCAGAATCACACAGTTGTGGGTCAAATTCCTCCCCAAAACCGTCTCTGGGGACCAAAGAGGGGGTCAGATTTTGTATCCAACTTTTTTCTTTAGTGGACTTCATATTATGCTTATTATAGGTGCTATATCGAAAGTAATTTTACCGCAAGGGCAATTTTATACTTAATTTGTATGACTATAAAGTTGTGAATACGCTGCGGCCAAAAGTTATCGGCTCGCTCGGAAAACATGCGAAAAACGTAATTATAAAATCATTTAAAAAATAACTAGGAGCATTAATAAGCAAAATGCTTCTATACGATTTTGAGTTGCAAAGGTGTCTATCAATTAGACTAATTTCCTACAATACATCTATTTTCGTTTAAAAATAATCTTCATTCATCATTTTTAAGAGGTCATTTCGAAAATTAAATGTATCGAGGCAAAATACATTAATCGTGTTTCTAGTTCTTCTCAAACCTAGATAAGGCTATGAGGATATATATATCTCATTACCAGATTTGTAACATTTCTGAGGGTCCTATAATATTACGTCAAAAAGGACAGTTTTTTTCAATATAGCGACTTAACTGTGTTTTCCAACTTAACATCTGGTGTACCTATAACATTTTCCCCCTCCCCTCTTAGGGGACAAAAGAGGGGGTAAAATATGTATCAACTGATGAAGTAGAAATACTTATGTACCTACTTTAAATGGCAAAACAACGTTTGCCGGGACAGCTAGCTGTTATTGATATAGAGCAAAAAAGGCCAAAAAATCACGTTTGTTGTATAGGAGCCCCCTTAAATATGAATATTATTTTGTTTTTAGTATTTGTTGTTAAGGCGACAACGGATACACAATCTGTGAAAATTTCAGAAGTCTAGCTAAAGCATAGCGGTTCTCGGGATACGACCTGGCGACAGACAGACAGACAGACGGACAGACAACGAAGTCTTAGTAATAGGGTCCCGTTTTTACCCTTTGGGTACGGAACCCTAAAAAGGTTAAAAGTACCATTGCTTGGTCTAAATAACTATATCTACAAACTAAAAAAAATACATTGGTATGTTATAGGTATTTAAAGTTAAAATGGTACCTAAACCATAGATTAATCTAAGGCCTAAACGTAAAAGTTACAAATTAGTAAAATTACAATGAATAATTCTTATTATGTCGTAATAACCCGTAACTAAAGACCTTTTCCTGTAACGTTTTATTTAATATTATGCACTATGGAAGAACGTCCAAACTCTACCTGATTTCTGAATAATAAATAATTGTCACTGGTCAATTATCGTTAAATGTTACCTAAACATTATGAAAATAATCTCAAACTGAGCGTCACTAATTTTAAACAACAGTAGGTAATTATTTACTATTGAGTATTGTCTATTCATTGGCAATCTAGATTTTAGGTAACATTAGCATCTAGGTGGAAACATGCGAAAAATGTTAAAAGCAACCACGCACAGTAACGCTAATGGACAATAGAAATAAATTGGTGAAACGTTAAAGTTTAAACTGAAAATATTTTTATTCGGTCGATGTAACTCGATCTTCGTCAAATATTATTATTTTTAACAAAAAATTAAAACCGACTTCCAGGGTAAAAACAATAATAATTTGTAATGAACAAAAAAGTGTTAAATAATTCTTACTCTTTAAAGTGCCTTATGCATAATTCTCCTAAACCTCAACTATTTCTGTACACAATCTTCATTACTTTGAAGACGGTACCAGATAAGAATGCTTAGTTCTATATGACAAAATATTTTTAAAATTTAAGACTGGTACCGACTTCAAAATAATGTAGATTGTGTACAGAAATAGTTGAGGTTTAGGAGAATTATGCATAAGGCACTTTAAAGAGTAAGAATTATTTAACACTTTTTTGTTCATTACAAATTATTATTGTTTTTACCCTGGAAGTCGGTTTTAATTTTTTGTTAAAAATAATAATTTCACTCTTTTAAGTGCTTTATAAGCTGGTTTTCTGCACAGACTAATGTGTTATGCTTGGTGACTTTGGATCCAGGATACACTTTCATGACATTATGAGAACTCATTGTCTGATGTCACTACTTCAGAATTGCTTAAGCAACTCCAAGCCTATACCACTGTATACCTAATGTATATGCTTATTGCTTGGCGTTAATCAAGCAATGATAAAATTAATGTTCATACGCCTGTCTTTAAAGGCTCTAAAGTTCTGTTCAGTGACTTTCTTTCTATCATTACACTCATCACTCATGAAAACAACTCAACATTACTAGATGACGCCCGCAACTTCGTTGCGCCAAAATTCGTTTATCGCGCGGAAACTTTAAATTTTTCCGCGATAAAAACTATCCTATGTCCTTTCTCGGGACTCAAAGTATCTCCATGCCAAATTTCAGCAAAATCGGTTCAGCGGTTCGAGCGTGAAGAGGTAACAAACAGACAGACTGATAGACAGACAGACAGACACACTTTCGCATTTATAATATTAGTATGGATGCTCAAATAATATAACTAAAATCGTCCTTATAAATTTTAAGAATAACTTACCTCATAGATCTTATGATCAAATTGCTAACTTGGTAACCTAAACACCAAGGTTGAGTCATTTACATTGAAACAACATTATAATTTTTTAAATCGTTCGACAAATTCGGGCTTTGTTCTTAAAGACGATTAAAAATAACAATAATAGGGTCATAATTAGATAATTCATGGTGTGGTGACCGGTAGTAGTGATGATGATGATGATGAATGTAACTTGCATAGTAGCATAATATGCTTTCAGTTCTTAAACCAACTCCGAAACCCCCATACTTGCTTTTTGGTAGCACATGCTTAGGATACTTCTCATAAAATCGAAATCCATATAAATTTGGAGGAGTTCCCACGATTACTCACGGATGTATGGTGGAATGGTGGTGCTGATGATGATGATAAATTAAATTTGCATAGTAGTATATGCTTTCAGTTCTTAAGACAACGCCGAAACCCCAAACATGTATCTATAAGGAGTAAGGAGTTCTGTTCACCAACTTCGAACCATGGTATATCCTGGTGCAAAATCTTACTTTTCAGTTTTGGTAACATATGCCTGGAATACTTCATATGAAACCAAAAAAACATAGGTTTCCATTTGAATTTTGAGGAGTTCCCTCGATTACTCATAGATCCCATCATCAGGTCACCACTTTTCTGAACATTGCTTTTTGGTAGCATATGCTTAGGGTACTTCTCATAAAATCGAAAGCATTATAAGTTTCCATATAAATTTGGAGGAGTTCCCTCGATTACTCACGGATGTATGGTGGAATGGTGGTGATGATGATGATGATTAATTAAATTTGCATAGTAGTATATGCTTTCAGTTCTTAAGACAACGCCGAAACCCCCGAACATGTATCTATAAGGAGTAAGGAGTTCTGTTCACCACCTTCGAACCATGGTAAATCCTGGTGCAAAATCTTACTTTTTGGTAACAGATGCCTGGAATACTTCATATGAAACCAAAAAAAACATATGTTTCCATTTGAATTTTGAGGAGTTCCCTCGATTACTCATGGATCCCATCATCAGATCACCACCTTTGTCAAAATGGGACCAAATTGGAGTGAAACCTATTATAACAAAAGAAAAATTTTGAAAATCGGTTCATAAACGGCGGAGTAATCGTTGAACATACATAAAAAAAAAAAAAAAAAAAAAAAAAAAAAAAAAAATATCCACAGACGAACGTATAACCTCCTCGTTTTTGGAAGTCGGTTAAAAACAATAGGTATCGTTACTGCCTTATTAATATTCTTGTCGACTAACGATTACAGAGTAATTTGAGAATTCGTCATTACGAATTCGCTACTTATTTAGAATATTTTTTATTTATTGTGAACAACAATTTATTTGTGTAAGCTGACAGAGCGGTCTGTGGGTCTGGTAGAGTTGCTGTGGGTTTTATCGTTTTCGTTTGCCATAAGCACCATGGCGCATGGGGTTTTAATGGGTAGATCCTACGGGGAGTCCCACATACCCCGACCGATGTCCCCAATCCACCGGGGATGCGGAAAGCATTTCCCATGTAGGCCATGAAAAAAAGATGAGCTGTTAGCCGCTAATCTAATCCGAGTACTTGTAGGTACTAATATTTATTCTGTGCCGGAGTATATTTTCTTGTATCTTGAGTGATCTCCTCATCTTATAACCTACAAGTCAACTGTCAAAGTGGGAGCTGGGTTAGTCCATATACATCTATGCATTTTTTGATTCTGGTGTCAATTTTTACTGTTGACTCTTCTTACTTACTAGGCTACGACCATACAAATTGAAATATTAATAACCCTCGTACTACCCTAGTAACGAATACTGGGAAACTGATTTTGGTGTTTAGATAATTTTACGCGTTCATTAGGAACACTAAACCGCGCGCACGGTGTCAGGTTATTATCGTTTGTATATAGACGAATATTATGCCCTTTTTGTGGAAATTATATTAAATATTGCTTATTACGGATTGGCAAATAACTCATTTTAAAAAATTGTGGTAAATTTATACGTATACAGAGGGATGAGACTGAGAGGGTTAAAGACAAGGACATCTTTCATAATCACGCAAGACTTTTCCATAGTTTCATTTCCATTTTTTCACATTATTAAATTTTCTAATTAATATTAAGTTATCTTGTATGTCAATTAGGCTTGTCATGTCAAGCCAAAAAGCGCAGCCATTCGAAATGCACCAATTTGGAGTAGTTTAGGACTTTGGCATCATAAGTAGTGTAAATGTGTAAATGATATAATATCCGACTACGTCGACGTCTAAAGTGATGGACGTAGATCGCGTCGTAGAGAAAACGAACCAAAAGGCTAGTAAAATATTTTTTACCATTTAGAGTGAGTTGCATCAACTTACTTTAACTATAACTGTAACTTAACCATAACAAAATGTGAAATTAACTGTCAAATCCCTAGCAAAAGTCGCCATATTTGACGATAACCTTAACCTTAACTTTAACTACGCTTCTGGTGCAATTCACCCTAAATTATGTTTTTGTGCTTTATAACTTTATCTATAACGGGTAGATAAGTATCTTTCCAACCCCACTCGTCATTTTTCTCGCAATCCGTGCGGGGTGCGTTAGGTACACGGTGCGAGTTTTTCAGAAAACACACTGCATTTTTTCGTTCTAAGAACCAAGGTGTTACAAAATTATTGTTCTAGGAATAAATAGGGGAAATATTAGGGGTCATGCAAGCTAATCAAAAAGTTATCATTTTATTTTCATAATGTTTTATTAAACCATTTTTTTAACCCTCAAAAGTCAACTATATTAGTGAAAAAGCCTACGTAGTTATAGTGGTGGGTCCAGTGGACCCATATTGAATCTTTTGTTCTCTACATTAGGTTGTGTGATGTGTCCTAATAACGTTCCGATTCTAGGGTTGTCATCTAACAATATTTATATATTTTACCTTTAGGTTTTTCTACAGTTTGCTCAGGGCTGGCAGCGTCCTTCGCGCGTGATGCCGCCCAGCGCCGCATCTCAAGTCGCTCGTACCCGTACCAGCCGAGCAACTCGTTCATAGCAGTCTCCGCGAAATCCTGAAAATTTTTATTTTTATTTTTTTATTTTTGACAGATTTATAATTGAAAAAAAGCTATAGGTATGACAGTGATTAAAAAAAACTAAGCTTGAAAATCTTATAATTTGTTATCAAATAAATAAATTTTATATCCTTTAATGGACATCCCTAATGAATTCAAATAACGAATTTGTATCAAAATCGTCGCAGGAGCGACGAATTATTTTATAACTGACGTAAATTACAAAACACATGCAGCGAAACGCGCCGAAACTGTGTCGTTTAAAAAAAGAATATCAAATTCATGTCACAGATTAAACAGAGCGATTTAATTTGCTTCATATTTTTATTGCTGTAGCCTGTAGGAACTAGCCACTCTTTCACCAGATGCTAATGACACGAATATTTTACTGCCTTACGAGTTGGCAAAGATATCTTAGATATAAAAATTGGCCAAGTGCGAGTCGGACTCCCGCACGAAGGGTTCCGTACCGGTATAGAGCGAAAGTAGACTAAAAAATGTTTTTTGTATGGGAGAATACCAAAGAATCTGGGGGCACGGGAATGCCCCCGCCAAGATGAGCCAAGCGAAGCGCGCACGGGCACTACCTACCTTTTCTCGAAACGTTTCGCCGTATTTTTGCACCCTCGTAACTTTGGTTTGGATAATGCCAGATAGTTGAAATTTTCAAGATATTATGACATGAGTATAATAATTAAATGCGCAAAGTTTGAATATTGTTACTATTATACTTTAGATTTTATAGGGGTCCAAAAACCCCACAATAATGGACTGACTCACCGATCATCAAAATTGTTAGGGTACTTCCTGAAGTCATAGAAAGCTGAAATTTGGTATGTGACATACTATTAGTACAGAAACAACAAAAAAATTATCAAACCCAACCTAACCTATCCCATCCCCTTGATATAGAGAGGGGATGTTAGTATGAGATACCCCCGTTTCTTGTGCTAGATACAAAATTAAAAATAGAGTATAAAATAATTCTTGTGCCAAAAAAAATACGTATTAGACATGAGAGACCATAGACTCACAGAAAACCGGCGTGAAACAGCGCTTGCTCTGTGTTTCGCTTAGTGAGTGAGTTAAGCGGAGGCCCAACTGCACCCTAAACCTTATTCCCTATCCCTGTTTTCTTCTGCTGATTCCCTTAGCCTATTCCTTCATAAAAAGACCGAAAACGCACTTGCAACACTTCTGATGTTAGTCAGAAGTCTAGGAATAGGGTTCCATTTTTACCCTCTGGGTACTGAAACCTAAAAGAAATACACCAAAAAAAAGAAAGAAAAAATTAACTAAAAAAAAAAAACAACGTAAACCAACTTACAAAAAGAAATGAAATCCCACAAAAAACATTTTCATGTAAAATGTTGCCAAGATGAGAACATAATATTATTATAGTTCGTGGTGTCAAAAAGTAGTGAAATCTCATGTAGAGCCAAGTTTCTAACCTTACATACTTAGCCCTAAATGTAAAAACCTTAATTTTACACCAAAGCGCGGCAAAATATTTGATAATAATATAATGTGTCAGCCGAACGAGAAGAATCTAAAAACTCTACACATTAGTCAAAATCGGTGGCTTGGCCATTTTGTTATTCGGCAGGGCTTTGAACTTAATATACCCTAACTAAAGAAAAATGGCCAGGCTATCGATTTTGACTAATGTGTAGAGTTTTTAGATTCTTCTCGTTCGGCTGACACATTATATTATTATCAAATATTTTGCCGCGCTTTGGTGTAAAATTAAGGTTTTTAGATTTAGGGCTAAGTATGTAAGGTTAGAAACTTGGCTCTACATGAGATTTCACTACTTTTTGACACCACGAACTATAATAATATTATGTTCTCATCTTGGCAACATTTTACATGAAAATGTTTTTTGTGGGATACTTTATTTTAATTTTATTATTAAGTAATTATTAAATTACAAATATAACTAACGATTTTGTGAAAATGTCAATTAACCTAGCCGTTACCATTATTGATTATGAGCAAAAAAGGCCAAAAAAATAATGTTTTTTGTGTGGGAGCTCCCTTAAATATTAACTTTATTTTTAGTATTTTTTGTTATAGCGGCAACAGAATATATACCTACACAATCTGTGAAGATTTCAGAAGTCTCGTTCGGCTGACACATTATATTATTATCAAATATTTTGCCGCGCTTTGGTGTAAAATTAAGGTTTTTAGATTTAGGGCTAAGTATGTAAGGTTAGAAACTTGGCTCTACATGAGATTTCACTACTTTTTGACACCACGAACTATAATAATATTATGTTCTCATCTTGGCAACATTTTACATGAAAATGTTTTTTGTGGGATACTTTATTTTAATTTTATTATTAAGTAATTATTAAATTACAAATATAACTAACGATTTTGTGAAAATGTCAATTAACCTAGCCGTTACCATTATTGATTATGAGCAAAAAAGGCCAAAAAAATAATGTTTTTTGTGTGGGAGCTCCCTTAAATATTAACTTTATTTTTAGTATTTTTTGTTATAGCGGCAACAGAATATATACCTACACAATCTGTGAAGATTTCAGAAGTCTAGCTATAGCGGTTCTTGAGTTACAGCCTGGAGACAGACAGGGTCCCGTTTTTACCCTTTGGGACGGAACCCCAAAAATGGATTTTCAAATGTGTTAGTCGCGCTAAAACTCGAAAACGGCTGAACGGATTGGGCTGATTTTAGTCTTAAAATATTCGTAGAAGTCCAGGGACGATTTTAAAGTGACACGAACATCACCGGAACAGCTAGTTTATAATATGTTTTTTTTGTTAAAGTTTACAGTAATTACAATTTCTTTCACAAAAGTTTTGGTATTTTCATCTACACTACTATTATAAAGAGGAAAGATTTGATTTTTTGTTTGTTTGTTTGTTTGTTTGTTTGTTTGTTTGAGTCGAATAGGCTCCGAAACTACTGGACCGATTTGAAAAATTCTTTTGCTATTGGAATCTTACATTATTTCTGCTGAACATAGGCTACATTTTATTTTGGAAAAAAGTAGGGTTCCGTAAGATATTTGAGTTTTTCGGACGCAAGGTGTAAAAAATCAGCTAGAAAAGTTACTTATTTTGCGTACGCTGCCTAAACTATAAAAGATAGAACCATAAAATGTTCTAAGTAATTGTAGATCTTATAAATATCTACAAAAAAGTCCGCGACACACTATACCTATCTATGTCGAGTGAGGCACAATAACCATTTATTTATTTAAAAATCCTGAATTTTTTTTGGACTACATTTAAACGGATATATTTTACTGACGCTATTAATCCTTATCAAAATAAATTATTTTATCACTAAGTACAGTTTATGTAGATAATATTTGGTCTTTGAATGATTAAAATTGGACGTTTGGTTTTGAAATTATGGCGAAATTAAAATATTACGATAGTGGGCGTCACCAAAGCGCGTGCGGGAGGAAGACTATATTCTGTTGTAGAAATGAAAATTCTGTACATAAAAGATATAAAATGACACCCGAAATTACACCTTTGTCACTACATCGCTATAGAAGCCAAAAATGTGGTTAGTTTTTTGTCTGTCTGTCTGTCTGTCACTCTTTCTGTCTGTCTGTATGTTTGTTCCAGCATCACACGAAAAATACTGATCCGATTTGCATACGGTTTTCACAGATTTGCATACGGTTTCCACAGATATATTATATATTTTGTCTTCTTCCAACTCAACATCTGGTGTATAAAAATCCTTCCCCCCCCTCCCCTCTCAACCCTCTCTGGGGACCAAAGATGGGTCAGATTTTGTATACAACTTTTTTCTTTAGTGGACTTACTTCATATTAGGTATTAACTGTGTTTTTCAACTTAACATCTGGTGTATGACCTTCCCCCCCCACACCCTCTTAGGGGACAAAAGAGGGGGTAAAACATGTATCAACTGATGATGTAGAAAATATACTTTAAATGGCAAAACAACGTTTGCCGGGACAGCTAGTCGAAAATAAAGTAAGTACAAGTACTTATAGTAATATAATAAAGTACAAAGTATAAGCTATGTACACAAAACTTTCGAAAAATCATCAAAAATCACCTGCACCTACATCGCCCAGATAACATAATATCACAAGAACATAATATTATACGCTACATTCTAATATATAATTATCGTGAACACTGAACACAAATAATGAGATCGCGTTCAAAGCATTTTTAACACGATCTCGCGTATCACATGTCCCGTCTTAGACGTTCATTATCCAAAGCAAGGGTATCCTTTGACACACGAGGTGCCTTAATTAACGTGACGTACGATGACCAGGATAATTGGACACAAAAGGACATCTTTGACACAAAATTCGCAAGTTGGTCATCGACAACTACCGTATGCACGGAAGGGACTAAATACTTAGTTATTATGACAATATACATAATATTTAAATTATATAATCTTTATGACCATAATGGTAGCCCGATCATTGTGTAGTTTATCGATAAATATAAAACTGTATGAATATAAATATTTAAGTAATAATAGATATATTGTATTTAATTTGCACTGAGGATGAGTTATCTTCCGTCTCATAAGACTCTACATTTCAATAAGTACTCTTACGTTTATTTTTTTTGGCCCAATCTAACTTATTAGTAAGTGTATGTATAATTGAAATAGAAGTGACTACTATTTATTACACAAAGGAAACATTAACTGAGATTCGTATAGACTATACTAGAGGTACATAGACATATTTTAGCGAGGATCAAGCTACCGGGCGTGTATCAATTAACAGCGTTGTCGGGACTCCAGTTGCGTAATAATTATCGACTCAAAATTCGATATTATTCGAACGCACCCGACTCGAAATGTAGCGAAAACTGCATAGCAATTACTCGATTTATACCGTACCGCATTCGCAAATGATGCGCAGTATTAATTTGCCGGCGAAATTCGACGGAGTTGTGTTTAATCCTTCAATTGTTATATTAAATTACTAACAAAGATCAATACAAAAAAGCAAAAAAAAAGTCATTATTTGCAATTATTATTACTCTATACTTAATTTAGTCAATTACATACTCTTAAAAAATTGATAATTCCTCATTCACATCCCACCCCCACAATTAAAAAAAAGTTACACAATGATAAGCGGAGCTATACATAATCACAATATTTTGCCTTCGCCTTTCGAGTACTAAACTTTTGTAATGGATAGGTAAAGTACCCCGCAAACGATCAAATTTTTGTTTGTCAAATTTTACGTGTTTGTCAAACAGTTTGATAGTGTACAGCTTTGTTTGAAGCGTTTGTCAAACTACGTGTTTGACCTGTTTGAAGAAAATTTGCATTGGCGTAGCGTTTGACAAACGTGTTTGAACGTGTTCCACTGTATTTGACAAACAAGATTTGTTTGATGCTCGTTTGTTCGTCTGCGCTGCTGTTTGATGAAAACGTAAATTACATCAAACATGTTTGTCAAACAAATTTGATCGTTTGCGGGGTACTTTACGCATCTACATATAAATAAAAATTACTATGTTAAAATATATATTATGTTAAAATATAATTAAATCGCAAAGAGCCTTATTTTTAAGGCCAATTAAATGTAGTTATAAAATCATTATTTTCGAAAAAAAAACTATCCCAAATGATTAATGAATGGTGAATAAAATCGATAATTTGACTTTGCATAATGGTTCTAATACCCTGCAGCTAGATTCTCTCCGGAGTATTCTGCTCTACGGTTTTCGTTGCACTCTGTAACCGATATTAGCACGTTCTAAATTTGAAAATTAATACGCTCGCTGAAATACTTTTCCGTGAGATTCTAGCGTTGCTTTTAGATTCATGAAATTGATTTTACATTTCGATATCCAAGTGAGCATGTATTAGTAAATGTTATTTTCTGCCGACTAAAATGTAGAGATTTTAGTATTATTTTAGTACTGTTTTGGTGAAATAATTTTTAATTGTTTTGTTTCTTTACATTCAAAATAATCAGCGTAGATACTTAATCAATCGTAGTTAATCTGATATTGTGACAGTCTTAAGGGAGATTACGCTCAGAACAGAACGTAATTTTATTTGTGATAGGTACTTAAAAAATTTAAGTAGGCCCCGAAACAAAAATTGTTTGCAGTGCTTAAAAGTCGGGAAAAAATAATAATAACTTCTTGGCGTCATAGCCGCATCAATTCAAGAGACATAATAGTTTTAAGTCTTCTCAAAATTCAACCCCCTGTTAAATTTCCCAACCAACAACCCCCTGTCAATATTGTAAGTAATAAATTATCCTTGGTGCGAATAAACTAAATTAAGATGGCAAAAAAAGGATATGGGCGGATAGCCCATAGATGGCCTCAAATTATAAAAAAAAACCCCTGTTAAAACGGGGGTTGAAAATCGAACAAAAAGAATTTATTAGCGTCAAAGCCGGGGTAAAAGCTTGTAGTTTATCGCTAGTCGGTCACCGTGCATGTTATTGGATATTAGTTATTACATAAACGCTTTTAACGGTAGCAGTGGCAGTAGGTAAATTTAGGAGCGCTCGTAATACGATATGCCGATGCCGCGTCATAGCAAGGAGCGTGTTAGACTAGCTTTTGAAGTTGAATCAAGATTCAAGGGATACAATATAATATTCGCTTTGATTATAAAGTTCTAGTAATGTAGGTAGTACTACGTTATTTGGTAGAGTTTTTAGGGTTCCGTAGTCAACATGGAACCCTTATAGTTTCGGTCTGTCCGCCCGTCTGTCTGTCTGTCTGTCCGTAGTGTCCGTCCGCGGTTTTGCTCAGAGACTATAGGACCTACAAAGCTGTAATTTGGCATGAATACACATATTAATAATGCCAAAAAAAATGGTACATAAAATATTTCAAAAATATTTTTTTATGTTACCTCCCCTACACATCAAGCGGGGTTGAATTTTTTTTTTCGCGCCCACCCCATCGTGTGGGGTGTCGTTGGATAGGTTTTTAAAAAATATTATGAGTATTCGTAGATCATTTTCCGATTTAGGGATCCATTTGTGAAATATTAAGTTTTAAAGTGGAAAAAATCGTTAGAGTCCAGTGTCCCCCCCTTCTACCAGCTAAACGGTTGCTTTTGGAAATGTGAAAAAATTCACGGGAGTAGGAAGTATGCTGAATTTAAAAGGAAAACTATCAGTTATCACGGCTAAGTTACTTCATAAGTTATTGAGTAATAGTCGATCAACTAAAAAAAATGTATTCGGCGAAGTATAAAGGAACTTTTAGTTCAAATTCCTTTGAAAGTAACTGAGATGATGTTGTTAGTAGTGTAAAACATGTTATAAATGTACATTCATTGACCATACAAAATTTTCAAAATCTAGCGGTACTACGGAACCCTACATTGCGCGTGGCCCGACACGCACTTGGCCGGTTTTTATTACTTACCATTACATTATTTTGACATAAAAAACCTCACCAAAAATTTATGTACTACCACCAAATAAAGTAGGTTCACAATCTGACTGTTATATTGTAATTTCTCTAATAGGCCATTCAGGATTCAAAACTTGTTTAGATGAGCAAATCCAAAAATGAATTTTGTTATGCTTTAACATATTTTTAAACAAGGTGTTTTTAGGGTTTTCAAATTAGGTATAACATAATTATCATCTGCAATATATGCTCTTCAAATATACCTTATTATGCATTCATTATTAGTTGTTATATGAATTAACTTACAACATACTTTTTATACCATCTTTTTTTCTCTTTGTCTAGGAGACCCAGGTCACAAATAGTGCAAGTCATATTTAAGTAAGTAACAACATTTTCACAAACTACATAATATTTTTTTCGTAAAATACTCTCAATTATTTCTCAATTCACATTTTCCTTATAGAACATTATCTAGGTAGAACTGTTGACCGCGGTATCGTATGACCGGCGGGGCCCGTAATTTACTTAATGTCTGTAAACGATCCACCTGAGCCAAAACAAATATCACTTCTATTACAATTGAGTTATTACGTGGCTATAAAACGGATAATGTTACGTTTTTCTTTGTTTATTCAAATTTTACGCTGCGTTTCCACCGTAGAAATGTTACTGCGTTGTAAAGAATGCGTTTATCCAATAGAATAGCTGCGCCAGGCGAGGGAAATGGGAATGAAGAGATTCTTTTGGTTTTAAAAACACACTTCTCGTGACGCAGCTTCATTGGAAATGCAAAGAGGTTTTGATGGCGTTTTGTCAAGAGCGAAGAAATAAGAGCTAGTATCCGAATTCAGCAATAGCGCACTAGCGGCTAGGCCGCACCAGCGGCTGGGCCGCACTAGCGGATGGTCTAAAGACCTAAAGATCATGTCATCTCTTTTATTATTATAATATTTTTAAAGAGTTAACATTATCAGCTTTCACCCAGATTTACTTCCCAGGTCTGTGCAAGTGGGTCACAGCCATCTCCTTTCGTCATAACTTTGAACTTACAAAGGGCACTATTTCTCTATGGTTTCGAATAAGAATATGTTGTTTCGATTTCATTTTGTAAAGGAAACGTCAGAGCAGAATGAAATGTGGTCTATCACGGTTAAAAAGGGAACTTCAAGGCCCCCATTCACGTGGAGGCCGATCTGACCACACTGACTCGTTTTGCACATTCCCAATTCCCATGTGCTTGCTTACACGAATCACGAGCGGTCAGGTCGGACTCCGATCAATCGGCCTCCATATAAGGGGACCTTTACAAACTGGCCTTACTCTCATAAAGGAAAACTGGAATATTACAAAACACAATAGTCATAACCCTACTCGCGTCGGGTTTCGTCTCGAATGTCGCCTCGATCGAGTTTCATCTCGCGAGAAACAAAGGGCCGTGTTGTGTTACCGCCACCTTACACCGCAGCGCAATACTTTCGACCATTAATCAGATGTGACATTCGATTAATCGACTTTTGACTAGGCCATAAACAGAGAGACTAGGATTGTCGAAACATAGAATGGTACGAATATCGGTCTACGGCTATGCTAGGTTTTGGCGGTCTTCCCCCCGATGGTTGCTCGCCTTGTCGTGGCGGTGGGGCTCTAGTAACCGCGGCTTGGACAACCGCGGTGAAGCGAAGAGGCAACCAGGGCCGGCCGGTGTCGCCGCCTGGCCCGAGGAGGGCGCTCCCAGCGGACTGGAGGAGTCCGCTGCGGATGCGCACCGAGGTGGGGCCGCAGAGGAAGAGGCAAGTAGGTATTACGGTGCGCCGCTTGCCCTATCCTCTGCGGCCGAGGACGGATCGCGGGGGGGGAGAGGCATTGTGGTAGGTTGCCGCTTTCCCTACCCCACCTGCGAGCTGGCCGTTCCGTTTGAACGGCATTGGTGGGGCCGCAGAGGAAGAGGCAAGTAGGTATTGCGGTGCGCCGCTTGCCCTATCTCTGCGGCCGAGGTGTGGTCGGTGGCAGAGCCACAGACCTGATCTGCCACATGGCCTCCAAGTAGCAGACTAGACAGACAGACAGGGGGCGTCTGCTACAGCCCTGGTGGGGGCCGAGGAGGAGGGCGCACGTGTTGTGCGCCCATCGTGGAGTCTTCGGACCGCTGGCGGGGTCGCGGATGTGTGTATCGTTCCCGTGGCCCCGTCAAAAGGCGGCGTGGCGGAAGATGGGGGGGGTTTTAGTGGGTATACCGTGGTCTCATCAGCTACGGGAGTCCCACATCACCGCTCGGGTCGCCCCCTGCGCCTGGGTGGTATGCGTAATGCATTTCCCCCTCCGGGAAAAAAAAAAAGGTTTTGGCGGTCTTTGAATTCAAAAATAGGAATAATTTTATCCTACTTGCTGTCTTACTTCTTAGTTTACCGAGCTATTGAATGTTTATCTACAGTTTGGATACATTTTGGTTAGTCTTTGCATACTAAAACAGAAAAAAGCCTTCTACAGTTCTACGAGCTTTTGGAAAGCTCTACATTGCAGTGCAGCAGTGTGACGAGCTTGTGGAAAGCTCTAATGTTTGGCGAAGTTTTGAATAAAAAATCTAGGATAACTATAAATTTACGTGTAGCTGGGCAACTTGGGCTCCATTTTGTCTAGTTTATGATTACTTCAAGAACAAGAAATCATGGCTACGGTCTTTAAAAATGTTAGCTGGTTTTTGACTACTAAAATACTTACAGTTCAGAGCTTTCAGAGACCTCACGGCTCACAGGACTAGTAAAAGAAAAATTTGACTCTACAACTCTACTTTAGTTTGGTTTTCGTTTACCACCTAATCGAAGTCACCATACAGTTTCTCCTATCCGGCAGTATCCGGCATTAACATTTGCAGTAGTTCTATCTCTACTTTGAATATTTGTGGCATCATACAACTCTAGAGTCTAGTCTCCACACTGGCAACACTGCTCACATTTTGCAGCAACACTATATCCAGAATTATTTTACCTCGTCGTTTCCATGAAACTGATATTTACGTCACCTACATAGAGTCGTAGTAGAGGTAAAATATTAGTGAACAGTCTCAACACCGCTCTTTGTAACTGTACACCGCAATTCTACACGCTCACGTTGGCTCGGCGCTTGTCTAAGTAACCCGACGCGGTAAATGTGATATTTTTCCTTTACTAATAATTAATGCTAGCTTTTATACGCATTGATATAATATAAATATCAAAGTTATTACTAGATGATGCCCGTCGTGCGGGAACCGTACATTTCTCCGCGATAAAAAGTATCCTTAGCTTGACTATCAGTTCAGCCGTTTTGGGGGTGAAGACAGAAGAGGTAACAGACAGATGTTATTGTAGTTCAAGTCTACGTAAACTGCCAAAACCTTTACTTTCATTTGGACTTTCCCATAGTCAGTAAGACCTTCGATTGCCGAGTGCTATTAACAACATGGTTGTCGCGAAAAAAATGTTTTTTTAATGAAATAAGGGGGCAAACGAGCAAACGGGTCACCTGATGGAAAGCAACTTCCGTCGCCCATGGACACTCGCAGCATCAGAAGAGCTGCAGGTGCGGTGCCGGCCTTTTTAAAAGAGGGAATAGGGTAAAAGGGGAGGGTAGGGATGGGAAGGGAAGGGAATAGGGGAGGGTAGGGAGGGGAATAGGGTAGGGGATTGGGCCTCCGGTAAACTCACTCACTCGGTGAAACACAGCGCAAGCGCTGTTTCACGCCGGTTTTCTGTGAGGACGTGGTATTTCTCCGGTCGAGCCGGCCCATTCGTGCCGAAGCATGGCTCTCCCACGTCAGAAATTTATGAATGGACAGAAGAATTTTTACTGAGATATAGGTTACTTATATTAAAACTGGTTACATTTAATTTCTTTATTACGATTTACGTATTATTGCTAAGATTTACCATTAAAATAATAGGCTACTTGACCTAATTTTTTTCTTCATGCTAATCGCTTCTTAATCATTAATTTTCACGAAATAAACTAATATTTTATTATTTTACACAGTAAAAACCCATAAAAATGTTGATTGAAAAATACGCCTTATAAATGGCGCCGAAAACACTGTCCGCCATAGTGTGACGTCATACTGTTTGTATTTTAGAGTCTCTTTATTTAACATTTTTTTATGTGCTAAATGTACGAGTCTTAAGGTGCCCAAAAATTATAAAAGAATTAAATAAGAAATTAGAAATCATTTGTAATGTTGAAAACTTTTGGAGAAAAGATTTGGCCATTTCATTTCCCGTCTACAATAAATGGAGTTAATATATTATAAAACTGGTGTTTTATTTGAATTACTCAAGAAAATATATTTTGCAAATCTTTCTAGGCTTATTCTTATTATTTATGTACAAATAAACTTACACATAACGAGCGCCATAAATAAAAGATATTAAATTACGAACGTGATGACGTCACATCCAAATCGGAAGTACTGCAAAAGCGTTTTAGTCAGTACAAATCATATTTTCATAAAATCATATTTTCAAATCGACTTTATTTATCAATCATAAGCTTTTATAATAATAATAATAATAATAATAATAATCTTTATTTGCATGAAATATGGTACAATAAGATGTTTCTAATCTAATAGTGTCTCACATATTCTGTCGTTTTTCTCGACGTGCAAATGTTAATAATATATTGTATTGTTACATTAGTTAATCATAGTATTTAAATTACATAATTCTATTAATTCCATGGCTAATTTGAATTACTTGATAACATTATTGGTTTATGTTATGGTCAAATATCAGTAGGTAGTTACAATTCTAGTGTTACAATCTAATTTTTATTTAGTCATAATTATTAATAAATAACATGCGTACTAATTATTCCACTCTTTAACATGACAAAATAAAATTAAAAAGGAAAAGAAAAACAAATAACTGACAGAGGATTAGAAGAAGAAGAAGAAAAAAAAATATATAAATATATTTGATGATAAGGGTGAAATACGGTTTCCTACGCCAAGTTCTACTAGAAATATGCATTTGTTCAATGAAATTGAATATAGGTCAAGTAGCCTATTATTGTGAAGGTGCACCAGCTATAACTGTACAAGAGTCGAATTTGAATTTCAAGTATTTCATTCAATTCCATTTTCAAATACTTAAAAATTGGCTCTACCGCCATTACTTTTTGCTAAAAGTTCTATACTAAACTAATAATATTTAAATAAACACGATGATATTATTGTCTGGGCATGTTGCCTGTAACCGGAGCCGTCCACAAATCCACATCTTGCGCCCATAAAATCAGTAATCAGACACCGTGCCGTATGTACGGGCTTCCATTGCAATATTTTATCATAATATTAATAAGTAATAACCTCGAATTGATGTGCCGATGAATTTTATTTTTAATTTACGTGCGAAAATCGAAGCGCTGAAACCACCTGAAAGAAATGAACCAAACAATAGTAAGTACTTAGTTTTATTCCAGAAAAATTTACGGTATCCGGACCCCCGTGAGAGGCAACATATCACAGTATAGCAATATAATATCCCTACAGTAACGAAACGCCTTTGATGTCGCACGATGCCGCCACCGGTGTAAGTACCAAGCAGATATGCCAGGGTTGCCACTTGCCACGAAACGGGAAATAAAATAAAAATAAAATATTGTGCTTGTAATTAATCAGCGTGTTATATTTACATATTATGTCGTACTGCCAGATATTTACGTAAAACTTTATTTTTAGATGATTTGAGTTCTTTACTAGATGATGCGCGCAACTCCGTTGTGCCAAAACTCGTTAATCGCACAGGAACCGTACATTTTTCCAGGACAAAAAGTATCCTTTGTCCTTTCCCGGGACTCAAAGTATCTCCATGCCAAATTTCAGCAAAATCGGTCCAGCGGTTTGGGCGTGAAGAGGTAACAGACAGACAGACAGACACACTTTCGCATTTATAATATTAGTAATTACTAATTAGTATGGATTTAAAAATTTTATTAACCTATCAAGCCCCTTAAGCTCACCGGTGAGCAAGATACAATAGAATAACAATAGATTTCCAAGAATCCACGATCGAAGGATTAAAATAATGAAGACGCATTCGGATATATAAAATATCCAACAATAATTAATCATAATTGAAGACGTGAGTGGAAGAATAAGGTAAGTAACATTTCGTAACATACGGACAATAACACATTTTTTCCCTAATTATTTCAATAAAACTTGTAACTTATCTACTTCATAACCTAGCTAATATATCTGGCTACACATACAATCCATAGTTTTTCTATTTCAAATAACTTTTCCGGCCCTAAAGCCTCCATTTAAGCAAAAAAACGGGAAGTTTTTTCATGTTACTTACCTTATTCTTCCACTCACGTCTTGAATTATTATAACAATTGGTAGGTACGGTAGGCCACACGTCAGGTGTAACAGAAGCACTTCAAAACTCGCTCTTATTACGTGCGCGGTAAGGGCGGTCCAAATGTCATAATGTTACACTTGATGTGTGGCCCTGTGTACCTAGCTAGGTAGGTACTAATTAGTATGTAACAGGGTATTTGACAGTTTTTTTTATTTTTATTCTATATTGTTTCCTCCTTGTTACACTTCTTACAACGTAAACCATCGATTAGTAATATATAAGTCTATGACGTAAACAATAAAACAGAGATGCAAATTGCAAATAAATTCCACCAAGGCCAACACAATATTAGTGTGAACTGTGAGTCGATATTATATTTTATGACAATTTAAATCATTTTTGTTTTTTGAATCAGATTTACATATTCTGTACACTGAACACTTATTATATCCCATTGTTTATAAGATAAGTTATCGTTTTACAACACAAAATTCGTAGACAACGCGCCAACGTCACACCTGCGCGCGAATTCGTACAAACTCCGCGAGTTTGACGGCGCGGGCCCGCGCCGCCCGCTTCCCCGCGGATACCCCTCCGTTGCTCTGCGCAAGTACATTCGTTTCACTACTGTAGGGATATTGCTATACTGTGCAACATATCTAGTAATTTTATAATTCAAAAACACAATGAAATCAATTACACATATTATTGTATTAAAATAAATGTAATAACTAATAAATCTAACGAACTTACGAAGTTTCGTAAGTCACAAATCACAACAATACAAACTCTCGCATGCTCATCGATACGAAATAAAAAAAAAAGATTTTAAATTTAGAATTTCGTCAGACTAATGTTACCAGACGCGTCATGTTACACTAAAATGAACAGAAGCTGGAGGAGGGTGTCCAATGGCCGGCCAGCAGAGTAGAGGCGACACTAATTATAAGAGGATCATGTTCGACGCTCGCCTCTGAACGGGAAACCTTTATGGATACTAACACCGGATTTAGAGTTCCAAGTTTTTGTATTTTATGTGGAATTTGATCGTCCTTGAAATACCTCTGTGTTAGGGACATAATGTGTGCTACTTTGAAGCCCACGTTTTACGAACGAAATGTTGTATTACGTACGCAATTTAACTTCGAATACAAATATTTTTTATTATACCTGAATATAATAATTATGTTAAATGCTTTTGATCAAAAATATAAAATTTCGAAATCTTAGATAAAAGAGATAGTATGGGAGCCCTAGAACAATTTTTTTTATTACTATCAAGCTAATATTTTGTGAGTAGCTTCATTTTGATAAGACGAACAAACTTACATTTTTATTTGCGAAAAATCTCGAAAGTGGTAGCTAACAGAGATAGAAAGGATTTCACATTTTGAATTATTGATGGTCCTAAAATATGGACTGTTTTATTTGTAGGACAATGTTACTCTTAAATTATATGACTATTAATCTATCAATATACCTACAAAAAATCAGCTCGTTAGGGTTCGGGGTTCCGTTATAGGGTTCTGTAATCATAATCACTAATCACTAATCAACAAAACTTGGTTGACTATATTATTTTGTTATGCCTCGTGCAGCTCGTGCTATACGACTTTAGCAAAAAACATTCCAAAAGCAAAGTTCAAATCCGTTCTTTAACAAAAAAAAATACTTTTTACATTAATTTATTTATTTAAAAATTATAATGTAGCTCGTAATAGGTATTCGATAAATATCGACAACGTGTCTCGATTTTCACTAAAATTAACGATGGTATTCGGTTTCCAGCCACTAAGATAATTAAAAATCCGCTACCAGCCAACAACGGAATGTTCCATTATTTGTATCGTAATTAAAATTAATATTCTTGATAAAAAATTATTTTCTGCTCTAAAGTAACGGCGTTCTTGCTATTAGGGAATTAAGATTCTTTAAAAATATTAAAATAATATTTAGGTAATAATTAGGTAACCAAAAAAACTTTGTTTAGTAAGCTTATGTGTAAAATAAATAATGTGTTATATTCGTAACTAGTAATATTAATATAATATTTTGTGATGTTTTCTTGCAGATTTCTTGATATAAAACTTTATTGCAATTTGCAACCACAGATATTACAACCTAAGAGCAATTATTATGATATAATATTATTATGTCAGATTTTCTTTGAGTTTTCTTAGTAACAGCAGCGTTTCGTAGCGTTATCGAAATTGCACGAAAAGATGACTGATGAGCTATAATAGGTAATGCTGTCGATTCTTAACTATCCTTATCCCTATAGACTATGGTTAAAGTAAAAATGTCTCTGACGGTGACGCATCTAATACGCAACAGCAAAAAACAAGTTAGAACTATCTGGTGAGCCAAGTAATGGGATACGCCGCCGGCAACCGGACACTCGGCTAAAAGCGAACCAGCCGAAATGTCATCCTTATCAGATTACCGAATGCCGACGATGAAAGATAAATGATTCCGACTATCGTTAATATCGTTTGTTTTATTTATTGTCCAGATCCAAAGTTAAATTAGTCGAAAGATAGCTTCAAAAATAGCATATAGCAGCAGCTGTATAAATGTATACAATAATAATTATTATTATGTAGTAAACTGTAAAGGATAAGGTGCATTTTTGTATGGAGCCCCTACCCAAGCTTTATAATATGTCTCAAAGTGCTACATTAGTGAATAGTAGGTAAGATATTATGACCCTCATTTATAAATAATTGGATGGTAAAGACTAAGGAGGAAGGAAGTCGGGCCACATGCCACACATTACATGACTTAAAGTCGAATATTAAATCGTTAGGCAATTTTGTGTTAAACAACCATGAACATTATTTATTTCTGCTCTACTATAATTTATGGTTTAAGAATAAAACCAATAATGAGAAACGTCGCATCTATTTTGCTGCATTATCAGTGAAATATTTGTCACGTTTTAAAATTAGAATTCCTTTTTTTTGTTTATTGAAAAGTGGTTATCAGGCTCTGGTAAAAATATTTCAACATTTTCTGTTCCGCAAGGCTCTACAAAATATGTAGAGTTGAAACTTGAATTTATTACACAAACAGCGAATTTCATGTTTCCAGTACAAAAAACTATGTTAACATAAAATAAATGTTATTATGCGATGGATCGTGTGACAGTAACCGGACGCCATGTTTTTTCAGCGCTATCTGATACAGAGCAAATAATTATAATAAAGGTAACCACGTAACTAGGTATGCCACTTTACGTCCGAACCTACAATTATTTAACTTTTAAAATTTAAAGTATTTTATTAATGCTAAAATGGCTGGAATTTGATGAAATATAATATGGCAGGAGAACAGTATTATGTTCGCCTGCCAAGGTGACTGAGTTTTATAAAACTGGGGGTCGGAGAGGTTAAAAAAACTATTAATTACCTATTACTAGAACCGTACATTTTTTTAGGATAAAAATATTCTGTGTCTTTTCCAGAGACTAAAAGTATCTCCATACCGAATTTCAACAAAATCGGTTTAGCCGCTTAGGAGTTAGGCGTGAAGATGTGTTGGTAATTGGTATGGAGTTAATAGTTGTGGACTATGGATGATAATTGATAATAAATTAAATATGTAATATTATAGTAAACTGAAATAAATATTACTAAAAAAACAATCTTGGTGTAAGCTGTTGACTGTTTATTGTTTTTACAATAACGGCAGGATACGTTGTTTGATATATGCTTATTATGATGTACTTACAATAATATTTTGTTTAGTTTTCCTCAATTAAACAGTGACAAAGTTGTCGTTATTATCATAATAAATTAAATGTCGTCGTTAAAAATAAATTACTACCATAACGTAGTAAATACTGGCTGCATTTACTAACTACGTATGGTTTTCATATTTCTTTTTGGTCTCTCTTGTAAATACTTCATAATAATTAATAATCGTATGAAAAGAAAAACAGTTATGTAATGACTTTAAAAATGGAGGATTTTATAATTATTATTAGCACACAAAAAAATCCACAGCCAAATGTTTCAAGCTCAAGAACGCACAATATGCTCACGTAAAAATAAGAATAATCAGCCAAGTTCGAGTCAGACTCGCGCACGAAGGGTTCCGTACCGGTATAGAGCGAAAGTAGACAAAAAATTGTGTTTTTTGTATGGGAGCCCCCCTTAAATATTCACTTTATTTTAATTTTATTATTAATTATTAAAGTAAAAATACAATTAAGGATTTTGTGAAAATTTCAAGTGCGTAGCTGTTAAGTACCATCATTGATTACGAGCAAAAAAGGCCAAAAAATGACTTTTCTTGTATGGGAGCCCCCCTTAAAAATAAACTTTATTTTATTTTTAGTATTTGTTGTTATAGCGGCAACAGATATACACAATCTGTGAAAATTTCAGAAGTCTAGCTATAATGCAGGTTCTTGAGATACAGCCTGGAGACATACAGACAGACGGACAGACGGACAGACATCGAAGTCTTAGTAATAGGGTCCCGTTTTTACCCTTTGGGTACGGAACCCTAAAAACGCTAATCATTAAAAGAAATTAGGACCAGTATTTCTAACTCCTATAGAATAAATTATGAGCATTTTCATTCACGATACTTGGTATTTGATTTTCAGTTCTAAAGTAATTAGCTAAGAGCTATTTTCCATTGTATATAACCCAACACTTGTTAGTTGATACGGTTACGCATGCTCCCCATGTGGGGTGGTGTGCTCACCCCCTTCTATCATAGATTAATAATTGTTCTCAGAAACACACATACTTTAAATGGTAAATTTTATTAGTTCTCGAAATAAACGAAATTTTCATTATCTACCCCTTTTAAATATTATTACTAGGTAACGCCTAATGAAAGACGTTTTAACCGACTTCCAAAAAGGAGGAGGTTTCTCAATTCGACCGTAGTATGTTACTTTACTGTACTGTAAAAAGTAACGTAGTATGTTACTTTTTGTAATCAAACTTCTTCACTAGCGATTATTTAATAATAAAATGTAAGTACAGAAATAGTTAAGATCCTATTAAAATTCAAAAAAGAAAAACAATAAAATTCACTCAACAAAATCATCACAATAATGACATCATTGAATTGTCTAATTTTTTAAAAAACTTTGTTGTAGAAAATAACTCGACAAATATTTGTATAATATGTAATTTCATCCGATTTTTAATGGCATAGTATTCTAGATTCTACGAAATGATATGGCTACGGATTAATAAAAAAACGGCCAAGTGCGAGTTGGACTCGCGCACGAAGGGTTCCGTACCATTATAGAGCAAAAAAGTAAAAAAATGTGTTTTTTGTATGGGAGCCCGCTTTAATTATTTATTTTATTTAAATTTTATCATTAATTATTAAATTATTAAATTATAAATACAGCTGAGTATGTTGTGAACATTTCAGGTGCCTATCTGCTGTCATCATTGATACTGAGCAAAAAATGTTTGAAAAATCACGTTTTTTGTATGGGAGCCCCCTTAAATATTTAATTTATTTTGTTCTTAGTATTTGTTGTTATAGCGGCAGCAGAAGTACATAATCTGTGAAAATTTCAATTCTCTAGCTATTACCGTTCTTGAGTTACAGCCTGGAGACAGACAGACGGACGGACAGACGGACAGACAAAGAAGTCTTAGTAATAGGGTCCTGTTTTTACCCTTTAGGTACGGAACCATAAAAAGGGAATCAAATGCCGTTGATAGCTGAATTTGTTTGTCCGGTCACCGGTGTCAAATGATATTTTATAAATTATAATTGACACCAGTTGATACCAGAAATATCGAGAAAACTAAATCGACGTAGTTCAATCCTTAACATTCTTATTATAATGCTTTCTTTAAAATATTTACAGCTTTATATCGCACTTATATAAACGTTTTAGAAAAACAATATTATTTTACTTCGGGTTTTTATACCTCCCAGAGTTCCCAGTGTTGTAGGTATCAACGGTACCCGTGGTTGCTCTATGCCGGGATGTACGGATGGTGTCGGTTACAGATATCTTGTGTCAGCTATCCTCTCTATATCTCATATACATCACTATAATTATCTCAGTGCCCTTGTATAGTGGAGGAAAATGAACGTTTAGTTGTTACGTCATGTTAGATCTCCTCTTCACGTTGTGCGATGGATAACCATGATTGCGAAGCTGTGTGTAGTTTGTGCAAACGCTGTCGATAGTGGACAATCATAGACGAATGTGCACATCACTCATTATATTTTTTTTTTATAATTCCTCCCCCTAACATTATCAGGGCTGTTTTTTATCTTTTAATTACTCATTATATTTACGTGTTCATTAAAAACAAAAAAAATAATTAATGATAACAATTATTTGGCGTAGCATTGCTACGAATGACTACGATACTCGTAGCACGACCATAGTGTACTAATATAGCTGCAGATTGTTTTTTATGAGTTCTAAGTTTTTTTTTTAATTTAACGATATTCGAATCAGAGATAATATAATATACAGTAATTGAATATCAAATAGAACATTGTGGTTAGTTCTTTCGATTTCAACTTTTCCAGAAAGTGAGCCTTCGGCAGGCAGGTCTATTTGCAACGCGATTATTTTACGAAAGTGACCAAAACCAGAGCTTCACTCGAAAATTAATACTAACTTATAAGTAACAAGTTGGAAGCCGGCTACAAGAAGCGGCAACAGACGACGCACGACGCGACGTGGTCTCTATTTCTATGAATGAAGACGTGTCGCTAGCTTTGATTATTCATTATATACTACACGTCGCTAGCTTCTTCGTCTCGCTAGCTGCGCAGGGTATTACATAGAAAAAAGGAGTGTCGCGACGACACGTCGTCTGCAGTTGTCGCGTGTCGCTCGGTTCCAACTTGTATCTTAAGTTTTATACTACTTTTTTAATAAAAACCTGTCAAAGTTTCAAAATTATTCGTTGCACGTAAAATTTCGCTCTCAATTTAAAAATCTACTCTAGCATCTAAAATCTAAAAAAAAACACTCACGTACAGATGCGTGGTACGCGCTTCCAATTTAAAAAAATATTTATTATTTAACACTCTGTGCCAAAATAGTTACAACCTTTTTTTATGCGCAGGGGAAACCCTTTAGGAGTGCCCCGGGTTGGGGAGTTCAGTTAGTTGAAGCACCTCGGGCCCCGGAGGTATGTGGGACTCCCGACGAGAGGCGTCGTGCTTACCCGCTAAAACCACCTGCGGTCTGCCTTCAGCCGTATACGGAGGGATATCCTGAATCTGTCTAACACAATATGACTCCCTCCACAACCGGCCGGTCTCGGGTCTACCTAAAAAGGGACCGGACTTCCACCAAAAGTAGGGAACGCTTCGGCAAAAATAATTACAACCTACAACATAGGTTTCTAACCACGTTGTAAGCCTTACTGTTACTTGATATCTACTTTAATAGCCAGTATTATGTTAATTCCTATCGTGCTTTGTAACATTATCATTATTTTATTGACTTTATCACAGTACTCTGGAAAAGTACCAAGACTCAAGAGTCGCACTGTACATGGCAAATCCTTGCTTTATTATTTGGAAGCGATCATAAACAAAATACTTTCACCTAAAAAACGTAGGTAATACATGGAGTTGTAAAAACTTCTTCAGTTTCTAGAATCTAGATTCTAGACGCTTCTCTAGTAAATTATTAAACTGCAGCACTCAGAGACAATCAATGAAATTTAAACTTCAATTGAATGAAGAGTTTAATTTTTTGAGATAATGTACCCATAGTATGAGGCATACCATACCGCATAAGTCAAAATCTTCATTTAAACTCATTAATAATTAATATTCGTCACTGAATGCAGCAGTTAGTCTTGCAGTAATTTTCAGTAACCTATAGGAACAAGTAAATATACTAAGTTCAGAAAGTTCAGATCATACTTGACACAGTTAATATTATAGAGTATAGACTAGGGTACAAACTACAAGACCACCAAAGGATATTGGCTACCTTTCTACTGCTAAAGTAACTACACCTTCTACGCATTTTTTGCATTCAGAAAATCTCGGGCAAAATAATGAATAAATAGGTCAATCAAATCTTTGATCCTTCTGTTTACACTTAACTCAGATACACCCCGACTTGGCCTTGGCCCACTAACCACTGCGAGCGCATCCAATGCAACGCGCAAAACACGCGGAAAGATTCAATTTAGATTCAATGTAACAGTATTAATATAATTTAATGATATAAGGGACGGTACAGATGACGCGATGACGAGCTTTTAGAAAATGCTTGGCTTAACTGTAACATCTGAATTCAGCAATTTTCTTAATGTTAAGGCGTTAAATATTTAAAACGTGAAGACAGTTATCTCTTCCCTTAGCATCTTTCTTTTTGTACAATATGTGACAAATAAAATATTATATTAATCTCTCATATAAACAAAGGACCGAACGGAAAGTTAAGACCAACATTTTTAGTATGTATTTTAAATATAAACGAGGTTGACAATAACCATACATATTATATGTACTAAATAATTAATAATCAAGATTTATGTTTTTTTTAATCAACAGCCTCATTGACGACAATATGAAACGTTGACGAAAAGTTCAGCTTCATGATGATTCCTTGCATACATTATTAATTATTATACAGCATGACTGGTGAGACATTAACATTACCGATACTTATGGAGAGTAGGTACTCGGTAGTCGATTCTCATTATAATTATGTAATAAATTAGATACTTAATTTTTGAATAAAATATGAATCATGGACACTTAGTAAATTACTATGCGGCCGGCGCGGCGACGTGCGCCCCGCGCCCCTCCCGCGCGTGGTGACCGTGCGTTGGGTAAATAATTATTTAACTTTAAGCTACATTTACTCAGTGATCAATTGATTTTTTTTTTCAACTACTATATTAGCCTAATATCACGTCCTCGAGTATTGAACATGTCTCACCAGTCATGCTGTATTATAATGCTTCATGTGAAAGGGGCCTTAACGTTATTATGACCGTTTCGCCCTTTCAGGGGCCACTGTTAATTGTTTTGGCAGAGCCGTGGTGGTTACACTAATGTGAAAACTACACGACACTTACTTTGAGATGTTTAAATGACGTGCATTTAAATTCGCGTAAACAATTTTGGGCCCTGACGTCAGGGTCCATTGTTTTTAAATCTGGGTCTAAAGTTGTATCGAATGCGGAACCTTTAGAATATGAATACTATAAAAATAGCTTCGAACTGGACAATAGTTTTTATTATTATCATCATCTCCCGCGTTGTTTGTTAAAATATTATGTTGTTACTCGCTAATTTAATATGTTTTTTGCGCTTTTTATGTGTTTGTTAAGTTTTTTGGGGTATTTTGATACTGAACCGCGTAAGTAATAGCATATCAAATTAATGATTCTACATTATGATGTTAAGATAAGGTAACAGAAGTGCACAAACAAGTAACAAAACCCGTCACAAGATGTAATTTAGATATTAAAACAGTGTAATAATGGTAATAAGTAATAACAAACAAAAATGTATGTTGTCACTTATCAATTACTATTATTGTATCTACCATTACGCAAGAAAGATGATTTTTGCGTCGGACCACGTCGGACGGCAATTATCTAAAAAGTAGGTTCTGCGATTCTCTCTTCAGTCGTATCGCTTGTCTGACCCACTGGGTTAAAACAGGGAAAAGACAGTGCTTTTGTGTCAGCTCACACACTTAGGCACTATAAAATCTCCTGCGTAGCTGACCTTGTTTCAATGAAACTGGCCACTGTCACCGAAACCGATGTAGGAGGCATTATGTGCGCCGTGTTTTATAAAGACAATTTGAGCCGACAATTTCGCAAGACAGTTGCATCTGGTTGCATGTCCTGCGCCTATTATGACGAATGCAATCCGCCATTTCCATATAAATCGAACACGGGTATTTCGGGTATTTTGAATAATATCGAATACGTGTAACACGTCACTTTGTCACCCGCCAAAAATTTGGCGCATCATTTCAAATTAGAATAATTTTCGAAATTTGAACAGCCGAGTTCAATAGCGTTTCTTGCACGAATCTATTAGAATTCGAAGTTTGATATTTATGTAAATGGCTTGAAAATATCCTATTTTATGTTACAATACTAACGGCCGCACTCACTCTGAGTTGATTAAATTAGCGCTAAACAACATTTAAAAAATTAAAATTAACCGCCGCCCATACAAACTGCAACACTTAATGCTCATTAAACATGAAATTCCCTCTCAGAGTCAGATAATCATAAATTAACATGTCAAAATGGCGAATAAATTTAATTATAGAAAAACCACCATTTAACCGGCTGGAGTCTCTAATCGTGGAAATTGCTGTCAAAGGGGTATGTTCTTCTTCTTCTTCTTTTTTTTCAATTCTCCTTTGTGAGTCGCCAGTATCAGAGTGAAGTGGTATAATTTGATTTATTGTCAAAAAGTGTAAAACCATGTAGAAACTGTACAGAATTTTTATAAATCACATATTAAATATGAAAACCTTTTCGTGACAGACTGTACTTTCCAAAAATATTTTTTTTATTGGCCGTGAGCCCGTGACTGCAGCCGTCAGAGCCGTTTATTAAAAAATAACCCAAAACATCATTTAACAAATTTAAATTAAATGCTTTCAAAACAGATACCTCTCAGAGACAATACTAATTAAATGATTAATTTATGTCCCATATAAATCTTTCGGTTTCGTGTATGGTGTACCTACAATGTTCGTAGGTCAACAATATAAACAATATACTACCAAAATAATTTCTTTATTTCAAACCACAGTACCAGCTACTACAGTTGATATACAGTTACAAACATAAAAGGTGTTTTATATTGTTTTTTATAATATTTATTATACATAAGTACTTTAGAAATTTCTAAGTTTTACTATAATTTGGATTATGTGAATAACCTGTCTACTATTATCATTTTAATTATAATAACACCATTGTTATTAGCTGTTATTAGGAATTTTTCATAATTGTAACTAAGTACATGATAGTAAACATACTTTAATTTCAATAATTTCACAATTTGGTGGCAATGTTCTTCGTATATTTAGTTTGTATGACTGTGAATATAATATTATTTTTCACGTGAAATACTTCTATTTATTTGCAAGAGATTAGGATAACAGCTGTTCTAAGTAGACATGCAGTAGGTATTGCACAAAAAATATTATGTTTTAGTACTATCACAATAATTATGGAGTTCTATGCTTACTGTGGTGTTAATAATATTATTATTAATTATTAACACTTCAGATAAAACCTGAAAAGAATCCTAGTAACAACTTAAAAAAAAATATTGAAAAATTTTCAAGAAATAACCTCAATATTCAATAACCTAAAACTTTAACATCAAACTCTGCAATTAGCGATTTTAATTGTCATCTCTGAGAGGGACATTTCATGTTAAATGAGCATTAAGCCTTAATTGACATCTCTGAGTGCGGCCGTTAAAATTACTTAAGGTCATATTAATATTTTTATTTATTGTTAGGTATATCAGATTTATAAGCCAACTTTTAATATTGGTATATTTTTATTTCTATAATAATCTAAACGGTAATTAGTAAATAGAAAGAGTTCAAACAACTATTCTATCGAATGTCAAGGCGCGTCAAGGTACGAGACACTGCCAAGACGGTTGCGCAACGTATGACCGCATCTACGAAATAAACTCATTAAACAAAGTGACTCTTTTGACTTCCGCTATAATACGTGTTTCCGGAAAACAGTGTGTTGACTTGTAGCGTATGGTTCCATGTTACTTTTGGGAGTTTTATACACTATCGCAGCGGATATTTTACTGCAAGAAAATGTAGTTTGCAAGAAAAGTAGGTTTGATACAGCTAAAAAAAATAAAGGAGAATGGGCAAAAATGTATGAAAGCTTATCTATACTATAGATTTATAGACCTTTCTGATGAGTCCTTAATTTAGAAAATTCGAATAAAGTAAATTGTAAAAACTAAATTATTAATGTAGAGTCAACTACTTTATGAAAATATATAACTTCTTCCTGCTTTGAAAGTCGGTTAAGACTTAAGATACATATTACAATATTACAATATTACAAAGTTATCATGCTATAAATACTCAAATGAGGCTAGTACCTACTTCATAGTTATTTTGGAATCAGCTCAAAGACTGTCACCTTATTATAATATTTTTGGCTTATTATTGAGGAAGGTTGAGGAATGAAAACGTGGGTAGCTAATTTTATTTCTAAGTTTTGATTAACAATGCTTCTAAAATTAATTCATCTAGTTTTATTATAACTTTACATATTGGATAGATACCTTGATACTCTTACAGATTATAATTTTTTTGGGGGAAGGTAAAAGGAAAATTATTAATATAATTTGTGAATATTTTTGGATGCTTAATGCTAAAACTTAAAAGCTGATAAGTGATAACTATCCCCAGTGGACTTATGTAATACTTACTACTATTACAATAATACACAAATATAATCAATATTTTTATACGTAAAAGCTGAAGATTTGTTTAGTTTGAACGCGCTAATCTCACAAACTATTGGAACGATTTTAGTGTGATTTGGCACAGATATGGAGTAGACCTCGGGAATCGATATTATTATGTTACTTACTTTTTGCGGGAAAATGTGCGGTTCCCGGAAATTTCTTTCTTTACGTGGGCAGAGCCGCGTGGAACATTTAGTGTATTATTGTTAGTCTTATTGACTTAGACTGTGAGGTCGTGGATGGATTAAATAAAAGAAAATCACTTTTATATTGCGCTTTATTTAGGTTAAGCGCATTCGGTAAGGCACGTCTTTACTCCAAGGAGGAAAGGAGAGTAGTAGTATAATATTTAACATTAAAATAAACTGTGACCTGCAGAGTCAACAAAAACGTTCCCATGCCAAATGTGAGCCTGACCATTTAAACTGAAAGGTCCCAACAATAAATTATTGTTTTATAGCTTTGGTAACATTGACTACCCTTGTTTTAAGAATTAGAAGTCGTTTATTATACTTCATACAATATCTTGACAGCAAGGTTAACATGTGGCATGCGAGACCCAAATGGTACTTGAGTTTCTCAGCAAAAGACAGGAATTTTTGTATTCGAATTAAAGTAAATTCGACACGCCCCCTCAAAAATTAATGTCTTTGGAATCAAACTCAAAAGTAACATAAACCTAAAATAAAATTTCCTAAATATCAAAACAAAAAAAATTAAATTAAGTACAATTAAAATTTACATTAAGTAATACCTAATTGACGTACCTTCCGTGCACTTTAACCTTCCGGGGAGATACAATATGATCCAACATTTGTTGCTAGGATGAGGGAAACCCCAGAAAAACCTCACCAGATCATTAAATAGTTAATTTCTACTAAGTATTTATTAAAACAATTTAAAATAAAGACATTATTCTTCTAAGTTTATTTTCTCTCGTAGCTCGCGGAACCTGGCTGCTGGCAGCGGCTTGGTCAGCATGTCCGCGATCTGGTTATCTGTTGAAATATATTTCAAAGTTATTGTCTTATTCACACATTGTTCTCGGGAGAAGTGATACTTAATGTCAATATGTTTGGATCTCTTGTGACTCGATGGATTATTTGCGATACTAAGTAATACATCCATTATTATCTTCATATATTAAGATAGGTTCTTTAATTTCAATATTAATACTAGTAGCTAAAGTCCTTAACCACAAAGCCTCTTTAACAGCTTCATACAGAGCCATATATTCGGCTTCTGTCGACGAGGCTGCTACTGAAACTTGCCTCTTAGAGTTCCAACATATTGTACATTTATCATACAACATAAATAAATAACCTGTTGTACTTTTTCTGTCGGAAGTATCACTTCCTCCCCAATTTGAATCGACATATCCCGTAAATAAATTATCATAACTTCCCTGTACATATTTTAATTTCAAATTAATTGTACCTTTTAAATATCTAAGTACTCTTTTTAAACAAGTCCAAAGTTCTTTGTTATTCTTATTCATGTATCTACTCAAAATATTTACAGTTATGGATAAATCGGGTCTAGTACATACCATTAAGTACATAAGGCAGCCAATAAGACTTCGACATGGCGCATCATATATCTCATTAGATTCCAATGCCTCAAAATTTAGTTTAATTTCTAAAGGTGTGCTAATTGGATTACAATCCATCATATTAAACTTGTTTAATATTGCCTTTATGTATGTACTTTGATCTAATATAATAATATTGTTGTTTCGGGTTATTCTGATACCTAAGAAAAGTCTTATTTCTTTTAAGTCAACCATCGAAAATTTGTTCATCAAATATTGTTTAAAGGCGTTCATAGTATTTTTATTTGCAGTGCAAATAACTAAATCATCAACATACAAAATGACATAAATATTCTGGGACACATATCCCTTATTTAGTATGTACATACAACGATCTCCCATAGAATTTTTAAAACCTATTTCTAAAAGGGTGTTTTCAAATTTTTTCGAACCAGCATCTAGCGGCTTGTTTTAGGCCATATAGAGCTTTATTAAGTTTACAGACTTCATTTTGCTTGCTCTGTACTCCCTCGGGAACTTTCATGAATATTTCTTCCTTTAAATCACCATTTAAAAATGCAGTTTTAACATCCATATGGTGAATCAATAAACTATGTTGATTTGCAAATGCTAATATGAATCTAAAAGTTGAAATTCTCGCCACCGGAGCATAGGTTTCATTATAGTCTTCAAGGTATTTTTGACTAAATCCCCTGGCAACTAATCGGGCTTTATATTTTAAAGGTTTCCCAAATTCGTCGTTTTTAATAGTAAATACCCATTTGCTATCTACGATATTTTTGCCTATTGGTCTAGGTACAAGTGTCCAAGTATTATTTATAGAAAGTGAATTTAATTCATCATTGATTGCCTTTTCCCATTGGCAAGAATCTAATCTGTCTTTTATTTCCTTATAAGAATTTGGAATAGACGAAATAAAATATTGAGCTGATAACAAATAGTCACTAGGTAAATTTTCAGAATAAGAAATTGGATTTAGATTTTTAATTCGTTCACTTCTCCTCAGTTTATTATTGTTGTTATTCTGAGGAGAAATATTACAATTATCAATTTGTTCACTATTTCTATTTAATTCTGTATCATAAAAGGTAAGTGACCGCTCCTGGATTGTATTGTTTTCCAAATTACAATTGTTTTCATTGTTATCATTAAAAGGGGCACTTGAAGAACTAGGGAGGGACGTTTCTTTACCTGAATGTACATTTATTGAATTTGATTTTAATGGCCTGGACTTAAGAAAGCTTTTTTCATCTACAATAATATCTCTCACTACCAAGTACTTGTAATTTTCCACATCATAAACTCTATACCCATTTGGTTCATACCCCAATAATATGGCTTTAGATGATTTTTCATCGAATTTATTTCTACCGGTTTTTACATGCACATATACTGTTGAACCAAACACTTTTAGGTATTTAATTTGGGGTTTCTTATTGTGCCACATTTCATAAGGTGTTTTATTTACCTTCAATGATTTTGTTGGTGTCATATTTATAAGATACGTTGCAGTTAACACAGCATCGCCCCAAAACACTTTATCTAATTGGGCACCAGATATCATTGTTCGCGCCTTTTCTGTAATGGTTCTTACCATTCTTTCAGATATGCCATTTAACTGTGGAGTTCGTGGTATTGTGAGATGATAACTTATACCCTTTGAAACACAATAACTTTTCATTTCATTCGATAAATATTCTCTACCATTATCGCAATATAAATTAACTATTTTGAAGTTAAATCTAGCTTCACCTTTTGCAACAAAATCTTTAAACATTGCAAACATATCTGATTTGTGTTTTATAAGATATGTTACACAATAATGAGTGAATTCATCTACAAATAGTACAAAATAATTATCGTTATTTACAGAAGGTGGTGTGATTGGCCCACAAATGTCAGAATGAATATTAAATAGCGGCCGGTTTAGATATTCTTTGTTTTTAATTTGATTAAATGGTAGTCGGGCTTGTTTGCCATAAATGCATGCTTCACACATGTCATCATCAGGCATAATATTTTCTAATTGGTTTATGTCATCGACAAGTTGTTTATTTTTGAGTTCGATAAATTTTGATTTGCCCATATGACCTAATCGTTGATGCCATAATTTATAATCAAGATTAGAGGCATTACTAGCACAATAATTAAACATATTTTTACGTACCTTGAACTCCAAAGTAAACAGGTTGTTTACAGTCTTACCGGACATCACGGGCTTACCGTTATAGTACACCATTACCCCTTCTTCACCAAAGGTTATAGAGTATCCGGCTTGTTGCATCTTGATTACGGACAGCAAGTTGTACGGGACATCAGGACTGTACAGCACGTTTTCTATCTTCCCCTCGATGCCCAAGTTGCTCGTAACAGAGAACGATCCAATCTTCGACGCTGAGATAAATGTGCCATTTTTCGCCACTGATATTTGAATTGGTGTTTTCAGTGTGCGAAAACAGCTTGCTATATCCTCTCGATTCGTGATATGATCGGATGCTCCAGAGTCCAACAAGAATATAATCATATCTTGTTTATAATCTGTTTGTATTGTGGCTCCTGCCATGAAAGCAAAACTCGTCGTAGTCGGCGATGATTGAATTGTGTTAACGCTCGGTGTATAATAATTAGCAGTGTTGATAGTTTTGATCAATGAGGTTATATGATAGGAGTCCGCCTTATATTTTGACAGCTGATAATGTTACTCTTTCTAACTAACGATGTAGTAATTTGGGTGAAAGAGAAAGCTCATATCGGTGTGTAAACGTCAAAAACCTGTAATGTTATGTCCCACTTAGTAGAACATAACAAAGGAGTAGGTCTGCATATTTCATGTTTAAAAAGTGGTAATAAAAGTGTTTAGTGAACGTTCAATGCAATTTAATATTGCGTTTTGTGATTCCGCTATATAATAAACCATAAAAACGGCCAAGGAATGCCTCAAACACGTGGATTTAACATAACATACGTAAGTTTTCAACAACGTTGTTTGGGCTTATCAATCGGTATTTTTGTAAGCTAAAAAAGAAAATTTATAAGTATATTAATCCATTAATCATGCAATATAAGGCATTAGTGATAAAAATGTCACATCAAGTAATAATTTGGCTATAAATATTGCATAGTTTTTTACGTGTATTTTAGGGATGCGCCTTACTTGAACTATAGTTTATCGATAAAAATAATGTCATGGACTAAATGATTTTTTTTTTCAGGTTGAAAATGCTTCAAAATAGACGACAAACAGATATATATTTTAGACGCAAGTTTCATGCAAGTTTTTAATCCTTACTCCCTTATGAAGGCATCACAATATTGGAATTTGGAATTATCATTTCAAACGTAAGTTTGAAACAATGATTTTATTGAAATAAAGAAAGTTCTAACGGAGAGTAAAATAATTGCATGATCAACAGCTCTCACACCTCCTCCCTGTAAGTACTCAATTCGTTACTTAAAGATACTTCTTGAAATTTTATCCTGGCATTAGGTACTCTTTTTTAATAAGTAAAATGTAAAATTTTAATAAGGCTAAAGTCATAATCATTTAATAAAATAAATTTAATACCTCAATCGTCGAATTCCAGACACAATATATATTTAGTTGTTAATTGTTATGCGGCACCTGGGTTCCGCTTGGGGCTGGATGGGTTAAGCATGGAAAACTTACATAAAGCATATTGCCCCGTATACAATATTATGAATTATGTGTATATTTTATAGTATGTAGTAGTATATTACATTTATTGACACTAAACCATTTATTTTTTTCAGGTTATTGGAATGCTCTTAAAGAAGAGTTCAATATTATGGTGGTGACGGAGAGACCTATAATGAAGATAATAATAATTATTTTCAATTATTAATTTGATAATAAGATTGAAAGTGAAGAATAATATTTGGTTTAGTGCTCTATGATTTTGATTGCACACACCGTGATATTGCACAATAAAATTAACTTAGGTTATTAATTATTATTATTATTATATCATTATTCAGGGGCGTCGAAGTATCTATTTTAAGTCTTTTTCTGTATAAATATTATTACATAATTATATTTTAATAGGTAAAGAAATGCACCTAAGCGTTTTTGGAATTACTTTAAATAAGTAGGACTGAGATTCATTCTTATATTTCTTTGATAATAATAATTGTTATTCTACAAAATAGTTGCTTAATAGTAAATAGTAATTAAGTTTAATAAAGTATAATATATTTTGTTCTTCTGTTGTGTTTTATAAAAACTGTTGATTTTATTGATATTAGCTATTACACTCCGGTCAAGCTTTCGTGGCTTATGGAGTATACATATTATGTATATTTTTAACTATTTGTGTAATTATATACTTAAATATTTTGTTTATACAGGGTGCAATTAAACCTTCCTGCCAAATTTTTTCCAGGGCTTAGGTATCATTAGGAGAGGTCATTTTGCAAAAAAAATTGGGTGTTATTTTCTTAATGACATATTTTATCCCATTTAAAATCGATGCAGAACGGTTACTCGTGGCGGTGGGAATGAGCGGGGGTGACGTGGCGAAGAGGCGCGCGCGCGCTCACCCGCCGGCGACGCATTTTAATTGTAGTGTTTTTTAGGATAACTTTCAGAAGCTATTTCTCAACATTTTAGTACTGAGTGACTATATTAAAAGAAAAATACGTGTATTTTTATTTTGAACAAGGATCAATATATCAAAATTTGGCAGGAAGGTTTAATTGCACCCTGTATTTAAGTATTTTCATACACTAAATAAATAGATAAAAAATACCTTTTCACCAAATTGAAAGCGACTTCTAATTTAATGAGCATAATATATCCTAAATTGAACATGCAGGTCGAATTGATAACCTCCTTTTTTGATGTCGTTTAATAAAAATCTATAACATAAAATTATGGTCGACTTGGTCGATAGCTGTAGTCTAATTTTATATTTTTATCGATATACGCCATCCCTACACGCACACTACAGCAATTGCACACAAGCATAAAATGGCCACGCGCTGGCGAGCTAAGAATCCATCTATGTATACTTAATCTGTGGTTTTGATCTTCTTATTGTTTAGTTTGTACTTCATACCCTCTAGATAATAGCGACATTCGTATCTGTAGTGTCCTTTTCTTCCACAGTGATGACATTTTATATGATTTTTCTTATTGGATTTCTTGTTGTAGTTGGATTTCGGCTTCTTATTTATTCTTCGAGAATTCTGAATAATTGATGGTATTCGTTGGAAATTTTCGTGTTGCAGATGATTGTTTTTACTTTCAGCATGAAGAATTTTTCCGCTTGTGTCTAGTTTCTCGTCGTTTAGTTTAACTTCGTGGTCGAGGAGTCGCATCTTCACGAAGTTCAGTGTAATATCGTCTTCTGAGAGTGTTTCGATTGCAGTGACAATACCGTCATAGGCAGGCGGCAGAGTCAGCAATAGTTGAGATACTTTATCTGCCTCCTTCACAGTCGCACCAGAAGTCGCTAGCTGGGATATTAAAATATCAAACTGCATAAAATGTTGATTCAAGGTGGTATCTCCTTGGAGTTTCATATTCAATAACTTCTTTCTGGTTGCGAGCTGTTTAGCCGTCCTTTTTCTCTCGAAAATGTTGTCTAGCGCAGAAAGTATTTCCTTCGATGTTGACTCTGGTCCCACGTGACTGATATAAGCATCAGACAGGTATTCTATGATTACGTTTTTAGTTGTTTGTTCGGCTTTCTTCCACGTCTTGTTGTCAGGTATTACCGGAACTGGCTTCTCAATAACGTGAATCACATCTAGTTCACTTAAAAGGCTTCGGATTCTGAATTTCCAGATGTTGTAGTTTTCTCCCATGAAAATCGGAATATTTCTCTTGGTCTTCTGTTTCTCCATATTGTTATTTTAAAAGTTCAAATTTTTACAATCACTTTGAGTTCAAAAACTATTTTAACTTTTATTTAATCACTGCGTTGACTGGGCCACCATAACCTGTTAGTCTTATTGACTTAGACTGTGAGGTCGTGGATGGATTAAATAAAAGAAAATCACTTTTATATTGCGCTTTATTTAGGTTAAGCGCATTCGGTAAGGCACGTCTTTACTCCAAGGAGGAAAGGAGAGTAGTAGTATAATATTTAACATTAAAATAAACTGTGACCTGCAGAGTCAACAAAAACGTTCCCATGCCAAATGTGAGCCTGACCATTTAAACTGAAAGGTCCCAACAATAAATTATTGTTTTATAGCTTTGGTAACATTGACTACCCTTGTTTTAAGAATTAGAAGTCGTTTATTATACTTCATACAATATCTTGACAGCAAGGTTAACATGTGGCATGCGAGACCCAAATGGTACTTGAGTTTCTCAGCAAAAGACAGGAATTTTTGTATTCGAATTAAAGTAAATTCGACAATTATAATAATTTAGTAAGACTTAGGGTAGGTAGGTAGGTAGACCTAGGTGCGGGTGATTTATGATGATCATGTTAGTACAAAGTGGGGGGGGGGGGGTACTACGTACTACATCAAAGTGAAATATTCTAGCAATATATTATGTGTTATAATCATAATGCATGTGCTGAAAAATAAACATCGTAGACATTCCTGCTAAACGCTATTTATGGCAGCTTAGTGTGTCTCACTACCGCCTTCGATCAATATTTTTTATAATATTATAATGCTTAAACCGTTAATGGCGTAAAATATATTTAATATTACAAAACTTCTCTCGAGGAAACATGGTAAATTAATGATACTTTAGAAAATGTGTGGCGCAAGACACTAAAATAAAAGCCATTACATGACAAAAATTGGGACGCTAGACGCTTTAAAATATTTGTTTGTAATAAATCGGAAACAAAGAGTACGCATACGAATCTTGTCCAAACCGCGTGGACATCGCGAATGGGGTTATTGACATGTCAAACTATTTCCGTGGCGCCAAAATAAAAGCGCGCAACGGCGGAGGCGTTACCGGTTACGCTCATTACGCTCCGTGTTACGCGACAATATTAAACCGTAATATGAAAACAATAAATTGTATCGTCGCCTCGGCTTGCGGCCTGGGAAGATCTCGGGTTACGTTTTGAGCAAAGGAACGTCTAAAATTACCCGGCGCACACTGGCGGGGCTCGTTGCCACACGCGCACACACGCTCGCCGCTATATCTATTATCAAAACATCCAGCGGATCACGTTACAGAGATCCGAGCGCGCTTCGAGTATCGCGTTACCGACTTTAATGGCTGGAAAAGGCCTCGAAAACGTGATATTACACGCGTTTTATTGTGTATCGCTAAATGTAATTAATATTGTAATCGTATACTTTATAATTTATTCGTTTACCCCGCGCCTTTGTGTCGGGCTTCGAATCAAGTTTATAAATAAGACACTTCGAGTTGCCGCAGTTACAGTTAAATACGCAAAACTCGTCAAACTAAATTCAAAGAAATTACCTTGATCTCCTCATCGTTTTCTTTTTTCACTTCTTTTGGCGACGGCGAACTTTTTTTGTCCATAGTTTTATCCACACAGATTCACAAGAGTCACACAAAATATTCAGCAGTTTCTTCGAGTTTCCATTTGGTACTTATTATAACTTTGACGTGAGCGTAAACATGGAGATGAACTCGACGCGACACAGAACCGACGCGTCGGACGAACGATGCTCAACTGACTTCCATGCTAATTGCTACGAGCACCGAAGTGAGAGCAAGGGTGTGCCAAGCTGAGAGCTTTGTGGGTGGAGCTTTCTGAACGTAGTGTTTTGGGCGGATTGAGCTTTTGTCTGTGAAAAAACTTTGTTTTTTATGCTGTTTATTTTTATTGCAAGAGGGAGGTTGTTAATTTTACTTTTAGCTCGCTATTGGGTTTCTTATTTCGGGTGAAATGGATAGTAGAGATTTGAGTTACAATTTAATTAATGCTGTAATTTAAATATTTCCTTGTAATCAATTAATTGCACATACATTAATTACTTACCTAAGACCTAAGTATTTGTGTGTTTAGGTTCATGGACCAATTTTGCTATCTTCCTTTAAAATAAGCACCCCCAAAAGCACGATATAAACTAGACGTACCTATTAATACCTGTTTGTTAAAATATATTTACTCAGTAATAACCATGCCACAGGCACAGTATTGCAATAAGCACGAATGTGCCAGCTTCACTGGCGTGTAGGTATATTCTGTAATAGCATTGTGATTTGTGTTTGTGTTTTTATACTATTAGTTGTTTTGGGCGTAAACTTGTAAGACATACTAGAATTACTATAATAGGTAATAGATATTATTGTTTTCAGTTATTAATAAAATCGGCCAACCTGACCTCTTTACGTCCAAACCGCTGAACCGATTTTGCTGAAACTTTGTACGGAGATAGTTTGAGTCCCGAGAAAGGACATAGGATACTTTTTGTCCCGGAAAAATGTACGGTTCCCGTACAATAAAGTTTTATGATTTGCGCGTAAACTATTCAATCGATTTTGATGAAATTTAATAATTATGAAGATTCTTTGAGTCCCAAGAAAGGACATAAGATATTTTTGTACGCGCAACTTTTATAAGTTGCGCGTAAACTATTCATTCGATGTTGATTAAATTGGGTACATATTTTAGTCCTGAGAAAGGACATAAAATAATATTCATCTCGAAAAAATGTATGGTTCCCAATCAAAAGACTTACGGTCTTACCACAAAAAACTAAACATCGATTGAACAGTTGTTTAGAGACTATTTTGTAGGTATTGAATTTTTTTGTAATCAACTGTTCAACAGGTGTTTGAATCTTTTGGTGTAAGACCGTATAGGTTTACGCGTAAACTATACAATCGATTGTAATTATCTATAAACAGAATAAAAAGTCAAGTCATTAGTGTTGAGTTTTAATTCTCCTTTTTAGGAACAATCTTCTTTATTCAAACCTAAACTAAACGTACAGTTTTCGAGTGTCATTTGATTTTGCCCTCGGCCCGTACTTGGGGGGGCCCCCCCCCCCCCCCCCTCCTGGGATCCTTGCTTACATCAAAATGGTATCGCGTCGTTACTGTTGAGTTTTAATTCTCCTTTTTAGGAACAAACTTATTAATTAAAAGTGAATTTATTCCAACCTAAACTAAGCATACAGTTTTCGAGTGTCATTTGATTTTGCCCTCGGCCCGTACCATCTTAATCTGTGGCCCGTACTGTACAAGTGACAGTTTGATCCAAATGTCAATGTCATACTTCACAATCAGCTGTTCGAGTTTTGCCGGGAATGTGAAAGAGTGATTTTGTGATTTTGTATTATTTTCCTAAAATTGTGTTAAGTTGGGTTTTTAATGTGTAATATTGGTAGAATATTAACCATTAGATATTCGTTATCGTGCACAAGTGTAGGAAAGTGATGCATTATCCAGAAACGTGCAATTTTGTGTTCCCTCCAAAACTCCATTGAAACTGAAAGTTTCAGTAAAGCGTCTACCACTTTACTGAAACGACCGACTTGACTGATGACTCCTTGACTGTATTGACTTTTACTTAGACTTTGACTAGACTAAATGACCTGACGATATTACATGAAAACGTTGCTGAAAATTATATAGGAGGAATACGGTTTTCCCGCCATATTCCTTACCTTTTTACCTTGTCTGTGGCACAACATACACATACTTTGTGTCAAGTTGCCAAAAACGAAGAAGAAAGAATCAGCTGTTCATTGTTAAAAACACAGTAATAAAGACTAGCCTCAAAATTTTAAATTTCAATTTAATACCTGGTAATTTCAATAATATAAAGTAAATTGTTAAATAATCACTAGTTAATATTATTGTGTAGTGGAGTGAATGTTAGCAAAGAAGATTATTATGAGGATAACCCAGATTTAACTGAAATGGCGACGAAATTACCAAAAACTGCGTTGAGTCTCAAACAGGTCAGTATTTCTAATATAAAAATATTATGATAAACCTAGTGGAATAAATACAAATACCTTTAAACCTAACTACTTTCTTGTAACCTAACAACTGTAAATTTTACATATTTCTTTACTGTTTTCTTTTTCAGTTCATGATACGACAAGAAGTACTTAAATTATACCGAGATATATTTAGAACAATAAGAAAAGTGCCCGATAAGACGACTCAGCAAGAACTCAAGGAATGGGCTCGGTCAGACTTTAAAAATAATAAACATCAGACAGACGAACATGCCATCAAGTCAACGCTACATATTGGGAAAAAATCTTTAAAGGACTTACAGAAATCCTTAGCACTGAGTGAAAGCTAGCCTTAGATAATGTTGGTATAATATTATTACTATTTTAGTTATAGTGTAAATAAATTATTTTAGATTAGCTGTTTTTGACATGATAAATAATTGGTAAAAAAAAAACAAAGTATACAAATATTTTATTACAAAATCAGCTATATATACATTGTCAGTACAGTATTTACAAATTATAATTACTTAGGCTAAAATCTTATGCTTATAAAAACGTCTACAACTGAAACTTATTAGGCTAAAATTGACTATATAAAATTAACAAAACATGTTATGGTAATATAAGTTTGTTATTTACCATAATCCTATCCACCCTCCAGAAATATAGTTTTGTAGAATAAATACAATAGTATTGGATATGTCAGCCCAGTTCCAACAACAACCGTAAATACTGTGAAGAAAGTTACAAAATCTCCGTTCTTGTTAAAATATTTTGCAACTGTCTGTATTATATTCCTGGCTATGTGATGCCCATCTGTACCATAACATGGTAGGACATTTAAAAACCCAATCCCCATGGAGAATATAAAAATATACCGTAAAAGTTTTTCAAATTCTGTCGGAGAAAAGAAAGAGAGCACTGACAATCTTGGAAAATATTGATCAACAAATACTGTTTTGTGAATGTCGTATGGAACTCCTAAATACAGTACTGCATTGTTGTCATCTCTCTCTATTATGATTAGGTAGGTATGGTTGTTTAAAGATGGCCTCAGACAATGCATGTTTCTAGGGCAGACGTAACCATTTGGCTCTGTGCACTTAATTAGCTTATGTTTGACCATGTCTCGGGGTTTCAAACAAGAATATTGTCCTGGCAACACTGAATCTATTGCCAGCTTGGGCTCCATATACTCAAAACAAAAACTGAAAATGTCATCTTTTCTGCAGCATTCAACAACATCATTCTCCTTGATGGTTTCCATCATTATTTCATCATTTTGAGCTATATATTCTGCGCTTGTACAAATACCGAATCTGTCGTGAGCAACATGGAGACAGTAGGACCAGTCATTAAAATTTTTGACTGGGCAATCATTGATAGACCTTATAATATCACCCTCCTCCAAGCCTCTAGCTTCCTTCAATGGTGACTCATCAGAAAATCCTGTCACTCTCACTCCGACTTCTGTTTGGTAAGCAATGCTGAATAACACTGGAGCAGAGAAAAACAACAGTAATGCTAAAAATGCAAGAGTGATGTTGTGCCACACACCAGCACAGTATATTTTAAGCCTTTTTGTGACAGGCAGACTGTTTAGATGTTCGGTATTCAATTCCACAAATGCAATAGGTACAATAGCAAATACGTAAAGACCGACTGACACAAGTTGGACATCCTCCTGTGCCGCAGCTGCAGCGTGACCGAGCTCATGGAAGATAGAACTCATGCCTATTGACAGGAAGTAAACCCAAAAATCTGATGCCGGTACATTAATGCCAGGGACCATAGCCTTCACTTCTGGCACACTGTTCAACTGTATAGTCTCATAGAAGTGCTCGAATATAAACGAAAGTAACGTCCAAATAGCGAATGGGAGGAATATAGCTATGGTAAACATGTAGCCGAAGCTAAACCATTTCCGTAAAATTCTATTCAGATTTTTGCTCCATCGGTAAATACATCGATTGAATGCGGCCGTTTTCCATGAGAAATTCAGAATTCCCACTTTCAAGCCAGTTCCTTCTAAGAATGCATAATATGGGTAGTGCAGGCAGCTCTGAAAATGTGAAACGAAAATATTAGCAAAACTTCTACTTTCAACTTTGTTTATATTATGTTGAAATACTGCAGATACGCTGTACGCATGATACTGCAAAGCTCGACTCACCTTAAAGAATGAGTCGAAAAACCAAATAACAAGATAAAATGTTAGCACAAATGTGCAGAGAATGTAAAAAGTCATCGTTGTTAAATAACTAATTCATTATTTTCATTTAAAATAGATTAAATTCTAAGAAAACTCAAAATTTAGACCGGCAATTCCTTGCAAATGCAGCAAATCGATTTTTGAATTTTAAATGACTGTCAATGTCAAATGTCATTTTTCTTTTGACATTGACAATAATAAGTATTTTTTTTCTTATAGGGACCGTGCAGAAACTATAGAGGGCGTCGTAATTCGACAGCAGCGCCACGATGCGAGTAAAAGACGTAACTTGTGAGTGACTTTGACTTCGCATTCTCCTTGACCCTGGATAGTTTATGAGTGTTTTTTTATGTTTTACACTATAAAATGATATAATACTTACACTCCCAAGTGGCCACATGCGGCCGCGAGACCAACGACAGATTTCCAAGAATCCGCGATCGAAATATTAAAGTTAAAGACTAGATGACGCCCGCAACTCCGTTGCGCCAAAAATCATTTATCGCGCGAGAACCGTACATTTTCCCGGGATAAAAAGTATCCTATGTCCTTTCCCGGGGCTCAAAGTAAATCCATACCAAATTTCAGCAAAATTGGTTTAGCGGTTTGGGCGTGAAGTGCTAACAGACAGACACACTTTCGCATTTATAATATTAAGTATATTTTTATAATATTAAATATAATATTAAGGGTTTCTACTTTCTACCCGTAAACAAAGAATGGAAGAGTGAATAAAAATGTATAAAGCTTATCTAGTTAACTAAGAAAATATCTGAAAAAGTAATTACTAGCATCCATCAGCATAGAAAGTAAAATCTTGATAAATATTGCAATAAAATAATGAAGCTATGCAAAAATATTTATAATCTTCCTGAAAATGCTTGTGGATTAATAAAATAAAACAAGTTCACTAAAATAAATGCTTTTATTTCATCAACCTTCTGCGATTCGATCGATACCATCTTCACAAATTTTGTCTGTCACTATTTTTAACTAATTTCAGTCTGGACCTCATCAGTGCAAACACCATTTATGTATTCTTAATTAACACACAAAGACTGCACTACTAATCTTTTTCCTACTTGAAGAATCATCCTTTTGAGAACCAACACTTTGACAAGATGGTTCAAGTTCAATACTATCCTCAGTGTTGAATTCCTGGTAGGACTTCTCCAAATTATCCTTAGTTTTGATGCAACTTTATGCCAATTAGATGAGCGGTGCCTATGTATGTATATCAATTTAGATGGAAGCCAGTTTGGATGTTTACTGAAAGAAGCAACGGTTATAGGTTATGTTCATATTGTGTTCATAAAAAATGAATTTACGGTTATAATCTACAAAATTCAGTGTTTTTACGAGTCTACACATAACATTCATGGAACTTTTTAAATACTTACGTATGTTTTTACTGCCTTTTATCCATTTCTTTCGTTTTTCAATAAGCAAAGGCATGTGAATACTTTGGCAGAAAAATAGTAAAATTTTACATCGTTCGATTTGCCTTTATATTTCTTGTATGTATTAGAACATCCGGGAATACAACAATACATTTCAATTCTTGAAAATACTAAAATTTTTCAAGAAATCTTATAATTTTCCGTAGCTTGAATAAAAGCTTGACAGTAAAATTTTCGTAAAAGTTTCGGCTATTCGCCACTAGTGGCAGTGTCGTCGCTCTGCACGGTCCCTATTATAGCACTACGGCTATTGAACCATGGCCAGTGTCGCAGGGCCACAAATACCGGTATTTTTTCATAACGTTACTGCTTCAAAGGCATAGGTAACGGTATGAAAATTTACTCGAAACTAGAAATAACGGTAAAAATTGATATTAATAACGGTAAATGTTATAACGGTAAATAGGATTTATAACGGTAAATATATGTTTTTTGATAACGTTACCTTTTGTAAAATAAGTATTTAATTTAATCAGTCAGTTCAGTATGCAGTATGCACAAAATTAAACAAGAGTCTAGACGTGTCTGGTGACCAATAGGTGTATATTATAGGAAAAATTACGTCTAATTATGAGAATAACATGGTCAGTAGTTCAGTACTCAGTATCTTTGTTCAAATATTATATTTACCGTTATTATTATAAAGATCTTTTTTCGTTAAGTTACTAGATATCGTTAAAAATACCGTTATCTGGCTACCATTACGAAAATAACGGTACGTAATGAACTTTTTTCTGATATACGATAACGTTATGAAGCCCTGATTTGAAGTTCGTGCCTCGTGCAGGGCTTCAAATATCGTTATTTTTTAATACGTTACTGCTTCAAGGGCAAAGACAACATTGTGAAAAATACCCGATATACTAGAAATAACGGTAAAATTTGATATTAATAACGGTAAATATTATATTATAACCATATTTTTTTTCATTAAAAATTAAAAAAAAGACTTTTTCTTCTTCTTCTTTAAAAATGGCCTCCCAAAAAAAATTTTTGATTGTGAGCGGGAAAAAAAAATTTTTTTGACTGTCAATCGCAATGAGGTTATATGATAATCTGTGGTCAATCGTATTTGTAATTTGAATTTTGACATTGACATTTGTTAGTCGACTCGCATCTTGCAGGGCAATCGTTTTAATCGTATTGTGTCCAAATATTATTTTGCGACTATTTTATCATGTGAGTTATGAGTTGTACAGAAAATGAAAGTGGCCCTTTTGTCGTGTTCTTCTTACCAGCGGTCGTTGGCTTTTTGACTATTCTACTGGCCCGGCGTTGGGCTAACTCGCAAGTTAGCACATCGTCTACGGCCGTCTCTAGGCGGCGAAAAATTATAAAAGACCCGCTTATAAAGCGGCCTTTACCCTCTATAACCACTAAAATGGTGGCCCCGGGTTCCAAGAAGAGCACTGGCGGTGCCAAAAAGGTAAAATACGTTAAGTTTTCTAGTAAACATGCACTTTTTTACTTACTTATTTCCTCTGAAAGCTTTATCAAGTTTGTTATTTTCCTTAAATGGCTAATATTTAATGAATATTGTGGCTAAGCTTTATTAATAATTATGTTGACAGGCAGCGCCAGCCGCGTCGGATGAAGACGCGAATGGATATAAGCGGACTAAAACGCGTCTGTCTTTCGCGGCTCCCCTGTCTGAAATGAAGTTATCAGAGAACCCCTCGCCGCCTAAGCACATACCGTTCCCCTATATCCCTCAGGACGGTGTCCTACTGTTTGAGATTATGACATTTGCATTCACCTTGGTAGCAACGGGCTTGCAGCTCCTGAATGTATACAGGACAGTTTGGTGGCTACCTAATTCTCTAACGAGTGAAGCTATGGTTGGTATTTGAGTTGTCAACAGAGACATAAATAAAACATTGATTTGAAAGCTATTTCCTTCTGAATAGTTATGATAAGAGTATCACAGTAAATCAAACTTTATGAAATCTATTTGGTTAAGACTACCTAAGAAATATATTATGGCCAATAAGGTGTCAACATAGGAGATGGAAACAAAGTAAAATTATTAAATTAATAAAATATGAGCTGGATGCTTAGTTTGACAAAAAACTCTTAATTTACCTACCTTCATTATGATATTAAAAAAAAAACTAATCAAAGTATTTCCTTGCAGCACTTCCACTTGATAGATCCACACCTTGTGGGATTTATTCTGGCCATACTCAGTCGGAGATTGTTTCTAAGTGTAACGCTTAGCATTTTAAGTGCAACAGTGTCACCTAAACTAATACCACATGCCACACTGGGAGCAAGGTAATATACTTTTTCAACAATAATGTAAACTAGTTACTAGCACTTCCTTTCATATGCCTTAGCATAGTCACAGTAAGAATAAGAAACACTTGCAGATTTTAGGTATAAAATGACAGTTTCTCATTTTTATTTTATTTTATTTTATTTTATTTTTTTTTTGTTGGTACATTGCATTATGAATTTGTTTTTTGGTATTGTTAGTTTGTCACTTTGTTTTTTATTATAACATAATATTATAAAGTAAACCTAAACACCTCCATGGTCCAGTGGTTTAGAGTGTGGCTTCTGACTCGGAGGTTTGCTTAGAACAATGCAGGCTGATCACCTGATTGTCTGACAAGTAAGATGATCTAAGTGTCAGATGGGCATGTAAAAAATTGGTCCTGTGCCTGATCTCTCACCAGTTGTGTCGGTCGTCCATCCCACTGGGCTATGAAAGTAAAAGGAATAGACACACACACACTTGGGCACTATAAAATAACTCTTGCTTAACTGGTGTGGTTTCAATGGAGCTGGCCACACACCAAAACCGATGTGAGAGTTATATTTAAAGTAATTTTTTTTTTATGGTAGCCATACTAAGTATGCTGAGGAGATACATAGTTTGTATCTCAAATATTATTCATCAGATACTTGCCAGCACTGGTCCAAAAAAAAGATTTTTTTTATTAAATAAGGGGGCAAACGAGCAAACGGGTCACCTGATGGTAAGCAACTACCGTCGCCCATGGACACTTGCAACATCAGAAGAGCTGCAGGTGCGTTGCCGGCTGTTCGGTCGAATATGTATCCTCTTTGTATTTTAAGAAAATAACCAATGACAAATGTAAGATGTCAGTAAATTAGTCTGAAAGTATGGCTCAAATTAGAAACATGTAAAATACTTTCAGAGTTCAGACTAATTTACTGACATCTTACATTTGTCATTGGTTATTTTCTTAAAATACAAAGAGGATACATATTCGACCGAACACCGGCCTTTAATGATTGCATATTTGTCCCTTTTTGTCCTGGAGATTTAAACAGATACAAATGAAAATAGATATAATATCATGAAATTTGTACACTTTTCAGAATGTTCATACTAGGTGTGGTAGTTGGTTCTATGTCATGGTGTGCATACTTCATCATACTCAAATATCCATTAGTCAAGATCTTCTACTTATGTTATCCGTAAGTATAAACTTGACCCATCAATTATTATTCCAGAGTTTGAAAATATGGAAATATGTATCATTAAGTTGCTTTATATTCTGTCATGAAAGTATGGTAAAATGTATGTAAGCTATTCAAGAAACTTTGCATAATGATTACTGAATTTAAGATAGAGTTTGTTAGAAAATGTATAGTTCATGTAAAAGCGTCATTTAAAGTTAAGGAAATTAAAGTTAAATGAAAACAATTTCTGAATATGACTAAACTATTATTCAAATTACTAAGGTTGTTCTATTTATGTTTCAGGGCAATAATCTACCTAATACTATTTGGTTTCCAAGTGAGTCCGTTCATTGAGCTGCATCATGTTGAAACACCGATCATGCACTGTTGCTCACATGATCCAGAACAGATACGTATCGAAGTTGACACTATCAGGGAAGACTTCAACTTGAGAGTCAAGAAAATACTCTTCAATTCAATCATAGGAGCATACTATAGCAGTTTCGTTCCATGCTGTTTTGCCCAGGTAAATTATTCTATGAGTGTTGTAATAATTGCTTAATTATTTTTTGACATTAAAACTTATGTTATACCAAAAGGCGTTAGGACAAGGACTGCCATTTTTAGGGTTCCGTACCAAAAGGGTAAAAACGGGACCCTATTACTAAGACTTCGTTGTCTGTCCGTCCGTCTGTCTGTCTGTCTGTCTGTCTCCAGGCTGTAACTCAAGAACGGTAATAGCTAGAGATTTGATATTTTCACACATTATATATATCTGTTGCCGCTATAACAACAAATACTAAAAATAAAATAAAATGAATATTTAAGGGGGGTGAAACACCTACCGTTAGGGTTAGTAAAAAAACGGTGTTCAAATTCAAATTTTATTACAAAAAATAACAATATGCCCGGTAGGTGAGACACAAATTTATATTATGTGGTAAAGTGCCTGCCTGTTCGTCACTATGGATTGTAGGGCTACTCTCCTGGTACAGTCGTGGAGAAGGGGGAGGAGACCCAGAACAGCTAGGGCGCTGGAGGGACTCTGTTCGCCCAGGGTGTCGGCGGAGAGAGTAGCAGCGTTGGGGCTCCGAGGGTAGATGGTCGCTCGCAGCGGAGACGAAGCACCAACTCGGAACAGCGAGGTAGATCTTGCAGCAAGGGTGAAGATTCCACTCGGAGCAGGGAACCCTGGAATTGATGGAATCTCCCTCTCAATCCACTGTCCACACAAGCTTCTGGCGGCCTATCCACGATTCCCCAAGGGGAGCGCCCACTACCTACAGCGGCAGCGGTATTGTCGTGGTAGGCCGTCAGAAAATAACAATTTACACAAGAAAACGAACTTACAAGAAAGACTAAAGACTAATTTAACTAATTCAATACATTTGCAAAGGTTTTATCGAATGAGAACAAAGGAATTTACATTTTGTTACAAATAATGGCGGTAGGTGAATAAAGTTTTTAACAACGAAATTTGGAAAAATCTTAAGAAATTACTTTTTGAATTGTTATAAAACAAGTTTCTAACACTAGTAATTACGATAAGGAAAGATATTAAACATGAATAATTACTTTTAAGCTACTTAAATGTGTGCAAATAAAACTTACCCTAGGACGGGGATTTCTCTGGCTTAATAGTATGTGAAGCTGGTACAATTTACCTACTGCCTTTAAAAAGGTTTTATTATTTATTGTATTACTTATACGTTCAAAATTTTAGACAAATAAAGAGTTTCGGCAGCAACGCGAGTAAGCTAAATGTGCACGTCCAGCCCGGTCTGTAGTCTAGCGCCGAATGGTCGTAACGTCATGTAACGTTCCGTTACAGGGGCTCCCATACAACAAACGTGATTTTTTGGCCTTTTATGCTGTCTCCAGGCTGTAACTCAAGAACGGTAACAGCTAGAGATTTGATATTTTCACAGATTATGTATATCTGTTGCCGCTATAACAACAAATACTAAAAATAAAATAAAATGAATATTTAAGGGGGGCTCCCATACAACAAACGTGATTTTTTTGGCCTTTTTTGCTCTATATCAAAAATGGCAACAGGTAGGTACTTGAATTTTTCACAAAATCCTTAGTTATATGTGTACTTTAATATTTAATAATAATATTAAAATAAAATAGAAAAATAAGGGGGGCTCCCATACAAAAAACACAATTTATGGTCTAATTTTGCTCTATAATGGTACGGAACCCTTCGTGCGCGATTCCGACTCGCACTTGGCCGATTTTTAGTATGTATAATGCTCAGTTTATAAGGTGAATTTGTCAGTAGGGACATTCATTTCATCAATTTTTTGGGTGTTAATAGGCTGCATTTCCACCAAAGCTGAGCGGAGATGTGTTGCGAGGAATGCGTTTTTGAGTTTTTGAGAACCAATAGCATCGCCGCGCTGAGCGATGTCATGGCAAAGTCATGTCAACACATTCCTCACAACACAGCCCCGCTCAGCTCTGGTGGAAAGGCAGCCTTACACGAATGCTTAACAGTGTCTACTTATAAGTAACAATGCATACATCTATTCAAGAGTGAAATAGCGATTGATGTTATTCGAAATATAACAATCATAATTCACATCCCTATTCCCCAGTCGTTCGTGTACTACGACGTGCGGCGGTGCGCAACACAAGTCGGGCTGGTGTGGGGCGCGCTGTGCGGCCGGTACGCGGCGCAGCTGCTGCCCGCCGCGCTGCTCGACGCGCCGCACAGGGCTGCCAAACATCTGGGACGCTGGACGAAGTACGGTAAGGGCCTGTATACTGTTAGACAAGTCAGGCAGGTGTGGGGCGCGCTGTGCGGCCGGTACGCGGCGCAGCTGCTGTCCGACGCGCCGCACAGGGCTGCTAAACATCTGGGACGCTGGACGAAGTATGGTAAGGGCCTGTATACTGTTAGACACAAGTCGGGCTGGTGTGGAACTTATAATTTTGGAGTCGAGTTTTCCTTGCCAGGCCACAAAATCTTAGTAAAAAAAATTGAAGTTGTCTATGGTATTTCCACCCTCCCCGCGTCACGCGTTTTTTTTAATTTTTACTAAGAAGTATTATCCATTCCAGAAGGCGAGGTGTCTGAGGCGTCGGAGTGGTGCGCCAACAGGTGGTGGGGCGCGGGTGCGGTGGCGCGGCGCGGGGGGCAGTTGTATGTGGCTGCGGCCGCCACAGTGGCCGCCGACCCCGCCGCTGCACACCACAAGCGGTTCTATGTGAGTGTTATATGCTACGGAGTGTATTATATACATGTGGAGTGGTGCGGCAACATTTGGTGGGGTGTGGACTGTGGCGTTATAATCTCAAATCACTTTATGCATTATGCTTTAGTTTTGAAACCAGCGGGCAGCGGGGTGGGAGCGGCGGCGGCGCGAGACAATGTATAGATATATATGGATAAGCCGTCTAGTACGCCGCGCGCCGCCGCGCGCGCCGTTCGCCGCTTGACAGCTTATCCATATAAATCTATGCATTGTCACGCGCCGCCGCCGCTCCTCGCTGATTTCGATACCGAAGCCTAAAGCTGTCTACACACCAAAGCCGCCGGGCATGGCAAGGCAGCCTCCGGCCTTGCCCGCGGGTTATGCCGCCGGGCTCTTTGGTGTGTAGACACTAGACAGCTTTAGAATGCCGATTTATTAAATCGCCAATTATCCGAATCGGAACTAAGCTACTTTTCATTTGACATGTAATCATTTTATTTTTTGTTTATCTCGGCGAGATGTGATTTTAATCACCTTTTTATTTTTCTTTGCCTTATCGCTTTACTTAAGCTGTGGATCGTATACTTTTCATTGATTTTTGATGATGTTATATAAAATTAAATGATAAAGAGTATCAAAATAAAATCCAATAAATATTTCATTTTCAGAGTGTGTTCAACGACCCATCAAACTTGCTCTGCCTGTTCCTGTGCCTGCAGCTGTCATTGGTGGTGCTTCAGCTCTGTCTGCTGTTTAGCTCCTTCGCTTGGCACAACTTCATCGCAGTCCTCATGCTGCTATTCATCAACTACTACACACTATTCAAGATGGTGCGAGATTACTTGATAGCGTGGAAGGTCTACAACGCTGAGAATATTATACAAGACAAGAATAATCTGGTGACAGTCAACTAATTTGATAATAAACTGATTTTTTAAATCGCTATCTTAATAGTTTGGGCGTTTTAAAAGTAAAAATCGTTTTCAAAATTTTGTCCGCACAAAATGTTCGGGGTTCCATTTGATTGTGGTTTGTGTCATATCTAGTCTTATCAACGTGTGGTGCAGTGTGACAAACAAGTCGTGATTCTAACTTTTCTACGGCATTCACTGCATCGGAATTAGGCTGTACGGACCATTAGTATTTTGATATTTTCTTCTTGAATCAAGGTGCAATGCACCGTCAAAAATCTGTGCTTAAATACTGTTATCGCTTACGGGTTGACCTGATTTTGATGCTGTGAACGGGTAGTTTTAAATTCATTCCACTGTCTGTTTTTCATGTTCTTCCTTTATGTCTGGTTTGGTGTTGCCAGAGTGAAAATCAAATATCGTTTTCGGCATCTGAGGGTGTAGTGCGAGTTTTATTCGTTCATACGCATCGAGCACGTTAACGCGAATTTGTATGGGATCAAAGCGGTATCCACGTTAGCCAGTAGATGGCGCTGCTTTGATCCCATACAAATTCGCGTTAACGTGCTCGAAGCGTATGATCGAATAAAACTCGCATTACACCCCCTGAACTGCCCCGGGGCAGGGTGGGCCGACAGGATACGGAAACAGCCAAAATTTAAATAAAGAACATAAACTAAGTATTGATCCACGAAGCACGTGGACTTATACTATACATAGTTTATGTTCTTAATTTAAACTCGCTTATATTCGTACAGTGCCGTATCCTGTTAGCCCACCCTGCCCCGGGCAGTTCAGATGCCGAAAACAATAAAAGTTTGTTACACTGTGAATTAGTTTAAGCTGCAGATGTACTCATATTTTTTTAAGTGTGTATCATTGTGTAAACATTAATGGTTTGAAACAAAGAAAACTTTAGTCACATCATTGGACGTACTTAAAATTAAACGGATAAAAGGACAGTATTGGATGTGTTGTCTTGGATATCCAAACATTGAAGAAAAAACTCGAAACGTAAAAATTAAACATATATTACTTGCCATATACAATTTTTTATTTACATATTAATATAATATGATATAGTCCTATCCCTTTTTAATAGAAATTGATTAAATAGAGGTATAGAAACTTAGAAAGTAACATAACAAGCTACAATATTATGTTCTTATTCTATCGAACAAGAATATGATATTTCTAAAACTTTGTAGGAAATACAATTATTATTACAGTATTCTTTGGTTGATACAAGGGTTTACATTAAACAATATTGCTTTGAATGAAATCTCTGTGAGCATGTTAATTATTGTTTAGTATAATTAACAATATGAGTTATTATACTCCTGATAGGTATAAGTAACCGACATAAAATTGCTTAAATTTATACTAACAATAATAATTATTGCTTTCATTTTAATTTAAAGGTAAAAAAAGGCAGTAAGTAGGTAGGCATGGTTCTTACAATGTACCAATTCTAATGTTACACATTAATTTTTGTGCTTTAACTTTTTGTTTACATTTAGATTAAAACTAAATAAAATAAACTGCATATACTACAGTCAAATTATAGGAATCTCAGTAAACACAATCACTTTACATACACCCATGATGGGGTTTTCTTACTATCATTTATTTGCACTTTAGCAGTCTTCATTTTATCTCTAACTAAATCACATGCTTTTAGCAAATCCTTATTTTTAGATTCAATAGCATTCAATCTTACTGTATGCCTAAAATCTACCAAAACATCAATGAGGCTGTTAGAAATGTTTTCCTTTGAATCATGGAACTTTAATCCAAACTTTGTCAAAGTATTGTAAATATAATCAGCTATTAATAGAATGGGTACAGGTGAAAAGTTTGATGATTCTGACTTCATTACTTTGTTAGCATTTCCTATTAGGTTTAGCAAAGAGTTTATGCAAGAACTAGTGTTAAAATCTTGTCTCAAAGCTTCTAAATTCTTTTCTTCAACCACATGAAGCTCATTTAACAAATTTTCATTGTATTCAGCTGTTCTCTCTTCATTACTGTTTATGTATACTTCAACATCTTTAAGGAAGAATTTGAATCTTTTGAAGACATCCTCTGCACTTTTCATCATTTCATCATTGTACTCCATTGAGTACCTGTATTTGGACATTAAACAGGCCATCCTGAATGTGTCAGCATTGTAAGTATCTAACAAACTAGGTATGGAGATGGTATTTTGGAGTGACTTGGACATTTTTGTGTCTTTTAATATGAGGTGGCCAACGTGTATCCAGTAGTTGGCCCATTGTGTTGTATTGTGGTAGGCACAAGACTGGGCCTCCTCGTTTTCATGATGGGGAAACTGTAGGTCTATACCGCCTGCATGAAAGTCCAACTGTGACCCGAATACTTTGCTGACCATAGCTGAACACTCTATATGCCAGCCCGGTCGGCCTTGCCCCCATTTAGTTTTCCAGCTGGGTTCACCAGGTTTACTTCCCTTCCATAGAGCAAAGTCCATTTTATTCTTTTTACTGTCGCTACTGGGCTCCCCTGAATCTTGCATTTTCTGTAGTTTTCCATAAGATGAATATTTTGATGTGTCAAAGTACACTGAGCCATCTTCAGCAGCGTATGCCATTTCGGTGTTAACGAGGCCCTCTACGAAGGATTTTATATTTTCAATATGCTCTGAGACCCTGGTTATGATCATCGGTTTCTCTACATTCAATGCGGCCATGTCAACCCAGAATTCGTGTTCGAACTTTTTCGCAACTGTCCTGAAATTAGTTTGAGTGTCGTTGCTTTTCTTTATTATCTTATCGTCTATATCCGTTATACCCATGGCCGTTACAAGTTTTATATCAAAGAATGATTTAAGTATCCTCTGAATTATGTCCAATTTTACGTAGCAGCTTGCGTGGCCGATGTGAGCAGAATCATATACGGTGGGTCCACAGGAGTACCACGTAGCTATTTTGGGGTCGTTTAGTATTATTGGGACCTTCTCCTGAGCGACGCAGTTGTAAACATAAACACCTACCGGGTTCCCGTTCGGCATTAGCCATTTCGTATCCTTGTATGGTTTTAAGCGACACACGTGGGTAAGGTTTCTTTTGAATGTCGGATAAAATTTTCTCATGTTTCTATTGACATGAAATATCTGGGAAAGGGAACAAAATTATGATTTTACAAAGTTCAAGTTCCAACTTTGGAGGTTATATTTTGGTTGACAGGTAGTTGACAGTAATGACCACAGATTAGGGTATTATTTATAATGAGATTGACATGTTTATATGTCACAAACAGCTGATTATCAAAACACAAGGATGAAGAAATGTCAAATTGACGTTGTGCTTTTGGTAATCAATTAGATTTATCAAAATTTTAATCATAAATATTAACATAAATTAATATCAAACCATGGTTACCTTCGCTCCAGACGAGGTGGGATTAGTTGACAAAACTCCGTGCGCGGGAATCCGAGCTGATCTAAAGTTATGTTTGTTAAAAAGCGACTGCTGTGTAAAGGTTAAAAATATGAATATCTTTTCCTTGTTTGCTCTTTTATAATATTATCTTTTTACCTTGTTTTTACACAACTATTAGGAGATTATTGTTTTATTTATGTTCAAAACTGTTTTCAGAATAAGAAAACACCACGAGAGTGCTTAAAAGATGGTCATGTACCTGACGAATGTGTGCAATTGAGGCAATCGTTTTTCGAGTGCAAAAGATCACTGGTAAGCTGGCAGTTATATTCTTTTCTTATTTCTATATTGTATAACTATACTAGTCACATGATGATGTCTACAACTCTGTTGCGCTAAATTGTTTTTATTGCACGGGAACCATAGGTACTATAATCCCGAGATAAAAAGTGTCATTTTCCGGCAAATTTTGTTTGGTGATATTTTGCTCAGAACCAAATTTCAGCAACACAGGTTCAGTGGTTTGGGCGTGAAGACAGACAGACAAACAGATACCTCTCGAATTTATAATGTTGGTATAATATATTTGCTACTTATATACTTATATTTGCTACTTGTATGGTCGTCCGGCAGGCTTTTTCTGTGGTGACTGGACTTTATTGCTACAGAACCTTACTTTGTATTGTAAAAATATAAAATCGATTAAAAAATGATGGTGTTTAATCGATATTTTTAATGTTATATGGAAAATATAAAAAAAAATATATAGGTAATTTTTTTATTTTCAGCTAGATAACAGAAGACGGTTCCGAGGACATAAGGGATACTAGGTGGAGATTGAAGTTATGGATATATTTTAGTGTAAATATAGACTGTTATTTATGTTTTTATTTGTAATAAACAAAATTGATTCTTATATTGAAAGAGTTTGAATATTTAAAATATCATTATTGTTGTACACTACTGACTACATGAGTCACAATAACATTTTTGGTGTGTATTTCTCCCATTTACTTATGCCACTAACAAAGAAAAGATTTTGTATCAAATGGGTGTAATTGTATGTCCCTGTTGCACACTAAGTAAACCATATTTCAATTAATGATAGAATTGTCTATTGTTTCCTATTTTACTTTAGATCAAATTGGTTCTTGAAGGGCGTCACAGACTTAGCTATAATATATATTAATATACCGTACTAAATACACTGAGACCAGAAATATATATTACAGCTGAGTGTGTGGTCACGTGAAAATTGTATAGAAAATATATAGTAATATGCCTAGCTATAAACATATTAATATATATTATAGCTAAGTCTGTGACGGCCTTAATACTACCCTGAACTTTTTTATTTAGGATTCTCATGTAAATCTAAAATCCTTCTTTTAAAACGTCAAAATTAAGGGTGAGCATCGCGACGTGGCGAGATGTACCTTTATGTGATACGGCAAAGATGCATCAAATCTCGATAAAAATGAGCATAATAAGTATAAGGAGCAGCATAGAGCGACGCTGCACTATTTACCTTCAACTCCAAGCAAAAGGCATCGTCGCGTCGCGTGTTGTAGTCGCGTATGCAGCTTTCTAGTATTCACGGCCTTAAAATAAGCTATTTATTGTAACGATAGGTATCAGAAATAGAAACAAAACATAATTTCAGTATTTTATTATAAAAATAATTCAAATATTTACACATGCGTGTCTTATAATTAAAATAAAATCTAGCTAGAAGCTATTGTTGAACGTTGTAACAGGATTTAAGATTGTGTAGTAGGAGAATAGAAATATGCAAAGATCAGACCAAATAAAAAAAGTTAAGAGAGTTTTGCAACTACCCCGTTAGGATATTCTAAAATATTCCGTCTTACGCACACCATCACACATATTGTATGTAACATAACTACGCCTTACCTCGTAAGGCGAGTTAGTGTGTTGTACCTATGTGTTTGTCTTACATTTTTCATTTGGTCTGATAGGGCATCGTACAAAATCGGCCAAGTTACCACTTGACAAGTTCAAAAAGTTTGCGTTTGCATCGAAATACTTAAAGAGTGAACTAGAATTTAAACAAAATAATTATGTAAGTACCTACTTAAACAAAATTCATACGCGGTAGCCCGTTTTTTTGTGACTGCGGACTTGGTAGAACTATATAGTTATTAGTTACTGTTTATAAATTATACTTTTTTTCTCTCCGAAGGCAGATCATTGCAGCGTCTCTGCGACTCTTGAGGATTTATATTCTATTGTGTACAGTACAGTACAGTATAATTATATTGTGTGTGTGCGCGCACAATCTTGCAGCGCTGTAAAGCGATTTCCATCATATGCCTTTATCAAGCGGTAACTTTTTCGATATCACATCAAATTCTTTAAAACAGACGCATCAAGTCATGCAGTCATATAATATCACTTTTCATAGGTACTTATCTAATACATATAATATTTTGAACATTTTAAGGTGTCCTTTTCTTAGGTACTTAAACTATTTTAGCAGCATTTTTAACTTTTTTTTGGACACATGAAAGGCGTTTGGCCAAACTTGTATGAAAATTCCGTGGATCAATTTAAATATTGGTTTATCGAGATTAACTTAAGACGACTACTCATTTGCGATTGATCGTTTCGATCCATCGGAAACGAATAACGATTGGCTGCCTTTAGAATCCAAATTCCATGGAATTCTTTTGTTTGTTTTCTTTATGACTTCACAGTTTATAGGTATCCATTTTTATTTCAATTTAAGAATTTAAAAATTACTTACTTATTACATAAGGAAAAAAACTTTAAAGCAATCGCCTACTTATGAGAAGAATAATAGGTATAAAAGATTGTCCTATCCGTGGCATTATTAAAACCCTATTACCTAAAGTGTTAAAGTAAGCAATTATTATTATTAAGGCGTGGTCACTATCTAAGTTGCAAAAAATAGAATCATAACTTTGATTCTCGTAGATTGAAAATCGTATAAAACCCGATCTTCACGTTGGCCACGATGGAAAAACGTGATGGAGCATGAACAATCGACGTAGACCATGGCCAATTAAAGAAGAATTATAGGTCACACTACATCACATGACCTGGGTCCATCATAGGCCAAAACGGAGAGATCGCTTAGCATAATTTATAAAGTTGGAAAAAAATCTATTTTCTACGTTGCACAGAATTTGTTTTAAAATTGGAACATCTACTGTAGCGAATGAGTATTATAGCAAGATTAGCAAGGTTGTTTTTTTGGTTTGCTGTAATTTATTATTAGGTTTAAGAAAATATTGGCTATTCCATTTATTTTTTGGTCTGTAACCAAGTATTAAAACTTTCTTGTATTGGGTTCAAGTAAATATTAATATTCAGGAAGACTGAATTAAGATACTTGGTCTCTACCAAAACTTCTAAATGTCTTAGATGTTATCGCTTGCAGCTTTAAAATTGTTTGCAGTTTCGGAAATTACAAGTGATAAAAAAGCTCTTCAAATATTTTGAGATTACATGACACTGGAAAATATACCTTAAAGCTTTGCATGTTTAATATATATTCTGGTGTCAGAGGTTTTTTAAATAAAAGTTTATCCGTTTAATAGCGTTTTTGATTGGTTATTGAAGTTCAAACGAGCCAATCCAACGCGTTAGTGAATATGAATAAACTACCGTCAAAAAACTCGAAAAGCGAGCATACTTTTTTGTATAAATCTTGACAAAATAATAGACAGCGTTCTTACAATAATTCATAGAGAAATATAAACATATCATACCGAATAATTAAATCTATTTTCGTTGGCATCCGGAGTTACTTACAATATTTATTGCTGAAATAATACCTAGTACTTATGAACTACTGACAGGGATGGCCAGCTTGTCTTCACTTTAGGTATGTTATACCAGTACGTTCAGCATGGCATAGCAAAGGCTTCTTTCTCCTTGTAGAATAGACTAAATGAAAGATAGACAAAAGAAACCCGTCAGTTTGTCCTTTTTCTACTTCTACTATGGCCATATTAAGAGCGGGCTGAGCGGGCCCCCTAAAGTGTGTGATTGTAGTTATAGTGCAAGTAATTTAATGACAGTACCTAACTCAATATCTTCCGGGATTTTAATACCTATTAGAAAACACAGCAAAATTTTACAGCCCGCTTAGCCCGATGCTCTAGTGATTATAATATTCTCTTTGCGATGCAGCTCCTTGAGATCTTCCCAAAAATATCGTATTCGAATTAACTAGATGGGATTTACCTATTATTTTACAATAAAGATTGTATAATTGAACGTTCGGAAAGTTGGCCAACCCCGAATATGATCACAATTTGGTGATATAATAAAATACCTCTAAAATACATAATTATATCCCTAAGCAGTGAGTAGTGCAAAAGTATTGAAAATTTTTAAGTAACTAGAATAGCTTTATACCATGATCCAATTTGTAATGACTTAGATAAAAGCAATATGTATATAGATATTGTACCTTTAGAAGTTTAAAGTCCTTAGGTACTGGATTAGCAAGTGTGTGTATAGGCACTTGAAATTCATAGTAAAACCACGCCTAATGCCACCAACGGCCTGGAAACCATTGTTACACTTTAACATCACAAGTATAATATGAAGGGAATTACAACATTAAGTTAGTCGATTTGTTTTTGTGTTGGTCATCCAAATTCTAAAATTTTCAAGTAGGAATAAAAGGTGTTGCTGTAGGAGATCTTAAAGAGAGAGAGGTTAAAATCTTCCCTGTTGTGATATGTATGTTGATATGTTTGTGATGGGATTAAGCTCTGATTTTTAACTGAGATTATATTTTTTCATATTCTTATGCATTTGCAAAACGTTAAAACATAATATTTGGAATTTGGATTTGTATTTTCACTTCGATATTAAAGTTGGCTTCTAAATTGAGGGGTTTATTTATAAGTTATAAGTTCCAAGTGCCTACACATCCTAAGCTTTGGCAGTTCTCCATATTTCGTTGTATTCACAAAATAATTACAACCAATACACATAACTCCATAAGATGATACGAGCATAGTTATCTTAAAATGGCAGCATTATCTATTAGGCGAGACTCCTTCCAAATCTAAAGAGTAACTAGTAAGCCATCAACCGCGGATTGTACTTAGTACTAAAACGGTGCTCCCAATATTACCCTTAACTTATATATTTACAAGACCATGGCCTGAAACCGCTTACCCTTACGTACCAAGTTAACTATTCAGGTCATACTTGCTTAGGACATTATAGATGTCGCAGACCGCAGTCATCTAGTTCAATCTGCGGTTCGATTGAATGACTAGCGCATTCATTGAATGACTCCATTCAATTGAATGACTCGGCCTAACGTCGACAGAACGATCGTCCCTCAACGTTCAACTAGTTAGCGATTTTTAACATAGCCCTATGAAGAGAGCGGATATGAAATCAGTCAGGTAATTGAATGTATTTATTTTTAACGGAATAGGAAATGTATAAGAACAGTATATAATTCTTAGGTATTCTTTAATAGCAATTTATTACTCCGTCTGTCCAATACGATTGGATTTGGTTAGGTTAGATGGCGAGGTGGGAGCGTAGCGCAGCGAAGCTTCCGCCTTAGCCATCGTGGTTATTTTTTTATAAACCACCCAGAAGTAGCCGTCGCCTCATAAATGAAGTCAGTTTCTAGATTAACCTATTATTACGCCACCAACAAATACTTCTAAAAAATCATAGCATTCCATTTAACGACTTCACTATGATGACGTTTAGTCAAGACGTTAAACGTTACAGTCAGCGTCTTGACTAGTTGTCCTTCAGTCATTCAATAAAACGGTGTCATTCAATCGAATCACAGATTGAACCAGATGACTGCGACATAGACATAACATTCAGGTCATCAAAGGCTATATATTGGCTTGAAGACGTCACTTGTGTCCATCTTTTGCAGACCAATACTATTGGGTTTACACTTACAGGCCTAAGATGCTCATACTGACAACAACAGGTATTAAAGGCTAAACTGGCTTGAAGATGTCACTTGTATACCATCTCTTACAGACCATACATCCTTTCCATATAGGCCACAGTTGGCTCACAAAGAACAATCATTAAAGGCATACTGGCATAAAGCCATCTTTCGCCCATTTGGATACTCCAAAAGGGCCCGATCCCTCTACTAGAAAGTCTGTATAGGCCTATACAGTCCAGTGTACCCGCAAAGTCTAGCACGCAGAGCCGTGATCAACATGGCCGCTCCCGACAGGTCGTCCAACAAGTTCGCACACTCGCAGACCAAAAGGTACATCTTGTCACCGTGAGCAGCGACTGACTTGTGTAGTGCTATCTTCCTCATGCCTACGGAGTGAGGGAGATGGCGGTATAGCATCCGCGCCCCCGTCCAGTATAGCCAATTGCGTTCGAATCGCTCGCCATCGTCACCTTCGAACACCTGGAAGTGGTAAATTTCGGTAGATTAGCCTTTAGGGTAATTAGGAATACGCTTTACATAAGGTGACATAAATTGAAATTCAGCATTAGATAAACTATTGGGCCTGTTTTACCATTTTCTCATAAAGCGCCGGATAGGCTATCCACAACTTTTTGACAGATTCTCGGTTTTCCATGCTTTATCTGTCAAGTTAAGTGGTGGATATCCTATTCGGAACTTATCAGGAAGTGGTGAAATAGCCCCTTAGCATAAACACTTCACATCCGACAGCAGACATTCAACAGACAGAACAGACAAGTGAGAACAGACAGAAAAGTTTGATTTTTTCATCACGCATGGAGCGGACACTAGAAAGAGTTTCTCTCTGCAGATAAAGTAAACCTGGTATTTTGTCCCGAATATCAGTATTTGTAATCATTCTCATTTTCACCACTTTTTTCTGTAGAATTAAGCCTGCAGGCTCGTAAACATTATTTCTATCTATCTTCCCTTACTATGTAGCTATTATTTGACATTCGAGAGACAGACACAGAATGCTTACCTTATAAACACTAATGATAAAACCGGTGGTCGGTGTGTGCGATTTCTTTGGTCCCCCAGCTAGGTCGCTGAAGGGCGGGCGACAGATCATCGCCACCTCGCTGTATAGGTCCAGGGTGTGGGCAGCCGAGTACCTGAAGATAAGTCCAGGATAATAAACCGTCATTATTATTTATAGATGGGGCTCTGACTCCAGACTTCTTACGAAGAAAGTCGAGGTTGGTGGAATTAATACGTGTTGTGGACACTTCGTTTACCAACTGCTTTTGTATTTTAGGTCTCCGTGGTCTAGTGGTATAGAGCGCGGCTCTTGACTCAGAGGTCGTGGGTTCGATTCCCGCGTTGGAAACATGATATTTCCAAGTTTGGTTAGGACAATGCAAGCTGATCACCTGATTGCCTAAGTAAGATGATCCATGCGTCGGATGGGCATGTAAAAAGTCGGTCTTGCGTCTGATCTCTCGCCGGTCGTGTCGGTCTGCCGTCCCACTGGGTTATGAGAGTAAAGGAATAGAGAGTGCTCTTGTGTACTGCGCACGCACTTGGGCACTATAAAATTACTCCTGCATAGCTGGCCTGGTTTCAATGAAACCGGCCACCGTCACCGAAACCGGTGTGGGAGCTATTATTATTTGTATTTTAGGTTACGACAACGTAACGTAGAGCTGTGCACTTATACATCGCAGTTAGTCTGCAGTCAGCATAGCAACTGAGACAGAAGGAGTACGGACACATCAACCTGGTCCACGTCAATTATTGCTTTCCTTTGTCTGCTATTATGTGTATTATAAAAGAGCCCAATGATTTTAGCAAACCATGCCATCTTACAGGCGAACAAATGACAACTCCTAACATAGAAGAAAGGAAACGTACCTAATAGTCTTCGGGTCGAATTTGGTCAACGAAGCACTCCTCATGTTGTTGTAGAAAGATAAAGGATCAGTTTGAGTGGTGTTAATCACGTAGTATGATATAAAGGGAAACTCAGCGTTCTTTTCCATGTTCGCCAACAGCATTCCTCCAACCGCTGTATTCGCGTGTGCAACATCATTCAAGAGTTCTCCTGCGGCTGTTTTCTGCTTAAATAAAGGTTTGGCAAGCGGAGATTCGAGAATAGGCTCTATGGGTTCTAAGGGGCTCATGAGATGTGCTAGAATGCAAAGCTTCGGGTCTGCCACCTCGAGGATGCTGAGTGAGTTCTGAGTTTTGGTCGCTACACCCTTCTCCGGCGTTGGAGGTGGCACTGGGAGCTGGAATGAAAATAAGCAAAAGTTAGAAACTACCGACTACTTTTGAAGGTATGATATGGACTATGTTGCTTAAGTCATTATTACGGGGCGCTCATTAATATAGTACCAGAAATGTAGCTAATTCTGAAAAAAGTTTCATTGGCACATCCATATTTAGATTTTCCGCGACAGCCTTATTTTGGTCAGTGGAAACAATTGACAGCTACATGTTTTGGGCTGATATCAAAAGAAGTGTTAATTACATCAGCTTTTATTTGTTTGTGCTTGTCAAATAAGCACAAAATGCCAAAAATCAGTGGGACAAACCTTATCCTACTGATTGTAACGTCTGATAGCAGACTTCCATTTACCAGATACCCACCGGAAGTATGTCTTAAGACAGATTTAGCGTCCCTAGGGCACCCCTGAGATCATATCAAAGGGTTTTCGTGGTTGGTTACCACTGTTCATCCGGCGACATAGGAGTTGCAGTGGTGAGAATGTGTGGTGGACTAATTGCCCGTTTAAAAAAAATACTTACCGGAACCCCATCAGGTAGGAACCTTCCCAACGCGTGCGCCGGTATGACGAAGCAGTCCCGTTCTAGCGTGGCCAGCGAGACGGGCTCCGTGCGGCGCCGCTCGTTGGTCGGGGGTCGCTCCCATCGCAGCAAGGACACCGACGGTTCTCGAGTCACCAGCGGCTGCGGCGGCTCCGCTTCGGGGCCGCTGCCGCCACCCAGCACGGGACCGCATCGCTCTGGAATATTCGATTGCTTTATCACGATGTGACAAGTTAAATGTTATAACAGTTTTGAACTACGAGCTAAACAGAGATTCACGAGTAACGAAGAAAACGCAGAAAGTAGTAGTAACGTAGAAAAGTGAGGTACCCAAAGCCGCACTTAGTACCGAAGTAACTTATCATAGATATACAAGACCGAACCGTTTTTTTCATGGGCTGCTGAAAGCAGCACGAAAGAGCTGAATCAAGCTGTGTTGCAAGGAATGCGGTTTTGAGAGCCAATAGAATTTCTTCATTTGCCAGACAATGCTAGGCTCTTCGATCAGTATCGGATCCTAGCCTTGCTATAAAATGCTAAGTGTATGTGCGTATGACTTAGCAATTAGCATAGGTACATAGTTACATACACAACGCAGCTTAGCATTTTTATACGCTTTTTATTAGCTTCACCTGTATGTTTGTTTGTAACCGACTTCTTTGGGCGCGATTTTGACCCACTTTAAACGGCCAGATTTCGTTCAAACTTTGTAGATTTATCGAGGACCGATGACAATACACTAATAATTTAATATAATTATTCCATTTTTCAATTTGTATGTCTGTATGTTTGTTTGTAACCAACGCTTTATATAAAAAGCGTGTTTTTAGTTTTTTTAACTATTACTTATTTTATTTCAGCTGAAACGCAAACTTCATTTTAATGTAAGTAAAACGTTGCAGCGGCGCGGCAAGCAGTGGCTTCCCTGTAAAGCGTTATTACTTATTACATTATTTTTTATTAAAATACGCTATTAAGATTCAGCCACAATCACAGATAGGCCACGTTCGCGTCAAGGGCGCGATATCGAGCCCCTCAATGTCTGAATATTTCGGGACTTTAACGAAAATTCTCTAATTTTACAACAAAATATTCGGGTTTCCGAATTCGTCGTGCTGTGACAAACTTTTCGATAACTATTAGGTAATGCTGTAATGTGTGTAGTGTGTACAGTGTGTATAATGTATTATTGAAGCATCAGTTAGTTAATGTTAGTTGGATTTTTGGCAACAGAAGTACAGTTTCCTGGTATCTTAAATCTGTGATTTTACTATTATTAATATCAGAAGTTTACGATAAAGGAGATATAAGATAATATATTTTCTTCTGCAATCCCTATAAGTAGTACGAAAAACTAGGTAGAGTAAGATAAAACTTTAAAACTATTTCCCCTGATAACCAATTCCTGAAACCTTTTCACTTTCCATCTAACATTGGACAAGATTCCTCTAAAGATAGTCGTTTCATTTCCTTTATACCTTTTTCTAGTTTTAGAGAAACATAAGTATTTGAAAGTTTTTCTTATGTTAGTTGTTTAAATTACAAGCACATATTATTTTGCTTTACATCCATACTAATATTATACGAGTTTTAATTCTCCTTTTTAGGGGCAAAATTATTAATAAAATGTGAATTTATTCCAACCTAAACTAAACATACAGTTTTCGAGTGTCATTTGATTAATATGCGGGGGACTTTGCCCTCGGCCCGTACTTGGGGGGGCGCAGCCCCTCTAAACCCCCCCCCCCTCCTGGAATTGTTGCTTACATCAAAATGGTGTCGCGTCGTTGGTGTTGAGTTTTAATTCTCCTATAGGAGCAAAATTATTAATAAAAAGTGAATTTATTCCAACCTAAACTAAACATACAGTTTTCGAGTGTCAATTGATTTTGGCCCGTACTTGGGGGGGCTGCGCCCCCCCAAACACCCCCCCCCCCCTCCTGGAATTAATAATAATAATAATAATAATAATAATAATTTATTTGCTAGAGTGAAATGTACAATAAGTTATATAGAATAATAATTGTTGCTTACATCAAAATGGTGTCGCGTCGTTGGTGTTGAGTTTTAATTCTCCTATGCAATAAATTCACTTTTAATTAATTAAAAGTGAATTTATTCCAACCTGAACTAAACATACACTTTTCGAGTGTCATTCGATTAATATGCGGGGAAATTTGCCCTCGGCCCGTACATAAAAAGGCAAAATTTATCCATTTCCGTTATTATACAATGTTAACGCGGACGAAGTCGCGGGCAACAGGTAGTACGTAATATAATTAAGTGCCTGTGAGTGCCTGTGACATACGGATGGACAGACAGAAATGACGTATGTTTACGAATTCGAGTCGGGTATTTTTCCAGAGCGACAAAAATGAGGAGCGGCGAATTTGTGCCGCACAATAAACGGCCCACTTTCAGTTCCATTGTGGTGAGAGTTTCGACTCAAGTTTTATCCATCTTCGAGGTGGAGGAGTTCCTGGTTCGCCGGTGTAGCTTACCGGAGGTTCCGGGGGAGGCTCTCGAACGAAGCGCGCATAACGTCGCCGAAAGAGACTTTTAAGATAAAGTGTAGTGTGATTGTATGTGTGAATGTGTGAATAATATATATATTAGGATAAAAATTGTTCGGCGTGCATCCGTTGTCTGATTGCCATAACACAAGTTTTTACTTAGCATGGGATTAGACGACGTGATGTACGCTACCTTGCTTTTATACTATTGTATATTATTGTGTGATTAATAAAGAATTTGAATTTGAATTGACTTATTTCTATCTTCCATCCTGGCCATCACCCAAAATTGAGAATTTTGTCTTCCAACTTACTTCAGGTTTAACAGTTACTTTTAATTTTCCCCCTAGCATCCCCCAACAAAACTAGCTTTTGTCTTGTATGGTTGTCTGTAAAGGTCGGTGAAAATTATCTTCGCCCGAAGCGGCTAACGGCCGTTCCCAATATTTGATCTATCTCTTACTTGAGATAGGAATAGCTCACATTAGACATTAGCTCCATATATTTTATGTCAATTCTATGTCAGCTGCGATCGGTTGTATGTCAAACTAGAGATAGATTGAATGTAGGGAACGGCCATAAATAGCTAGATCGGGCTCTGTCTAGTAGAGATTGATAGCGTTCATGTTTTTATCAATCACTGCTTCGTGTCCGCGTGAATTTCCTCACCTCATAGCAGGCATGTTATTATTGTGTGTTTGTCATCAGCGCGTTCCTTGACTAGCTGCCAACATGCAACAGCGTTATACCTGTCTCGCTCGCACGTACACTCGCAAACAGAAGTCATAACGTCATTATTATGTAAACAAACGCGATTTTTTTCGTTCGTAGAATCGCGCTTTTTTATTACACTCTTTAGGTACTATCAGGGAAATTTATTTATAGGCAGGTGGTGGACCTATATAAGTTGGTCGGGCTGTGTAAGGATTGTAGGACTAGCATTGACTTAACAATAATATGACCATATTATTACGTAGCTGTGCTCTATCTTTTTATGGATATTTTTTTCTGAACGTTCTATCAGAGAATTCGTAGGTAGATGGCGGACCAACGAACATTGGTTTCGTTTTGTCAAACCTAGCCAATGGATGACAACTTACATTAAGTTGACATAATCCGACCAAATGACGCAGATCCGTCAACTGCCTATGAATCAATTTCTTCGATGATACATAATACTTCTATTATAGGAATGTTTTTGGTAAGCAATTTATCACAGTTGATGGTGGTCATATTTTTCGTGACTTAAACAACATGATAACTAACTGAAATGCCATTTGACTGCATAAGTATTATATGCCGTCAATGGTCATTAGTCATTACAATATGAATAATTTATTCTAGCACGACCTTTTCATAAATTGGATTCTAGAATCTAGACACATACTACAAAAGTATTATTGTGTTGCTTACTTATATAATATTAAATATTATACTATTTTAGAACAAGTAATTACAGTACAACATTGATGAGGCTTTTCAGTGCAAGGCTTTCAAACTACATAAAGCATAAACATTCTTTTCATACATAATATATATCATACTTAGTTACAAGTTATAACTTATACATACAATACAAAAAACCTATCTTACCGATATTTAACCTTTACAGTTATAGTTCAAAAATATAAAATATATATTATATAATATTAATACAGAAATAATAAAATTAAGACAGCTGTGTTATCAGAAATAGAACTTAAACACTTATCACGACGACTTTACAGAAACCATAACAAACGCTTTTAGCTATAGGGTTCAGTTCACACAGAATCAACGCAATAGTGATTGCATTAACTCTCACATTTAACTCCGTTACGTTAAAATTAGTTTATAGCGCGAAAACCGTACTTTTTCCGCAACAAAAATTATCCTATATTTCCCGTCTCTCAAAGTTTCTCCGTACAAAATTGAAAATTTCGTCTCAATCAGTTCAGCGCTTTAGGTTTTTGTAGGCCGTTTAGCCGAAACAGACCGACAGAATCACTTTCGCATTTATGAGTAAGTATTCTTTCTCTATCAAAGTGCATCCCGTGTGAATTGACCCAAAGAAGATTGAAAGCAAACCTTAGTCGGCGTAGAGCAGCAGAAGCGGCAAACTAGCATGGAACTTGTCTTACTTTGCGAGTTACCTGTGTCGTTGTATTGTGCGCTCGCTCGCGGCGCCGAGAAGAAAAGATGAGTCCTATAGTGGTGTTCTTCCATGTATTGTCTGTCCCTTCTCTTCGCATTCCGCCCGGCGCCCAAGGCCCCCTTCGCCTTCCCCCCACTAGTATTCCCCGAAACTGTCTTTTCAGTAGTGAAGTTCTTTCGAAACATCAGATTCATGTTGGAAGCGTGCCACTGGCTGTCCCACTCGCACTAATTACCTAATTGTACTATTCCTGTCGCATGCAGGTCACGGTTAAAACGAGATAATCGGTTTTTGGTATTTATTCATAATAATTAGGCGACTATATGCGTTTTTTTGGTAAAATTATTCACGATTAAACGAACATTGGTAACTATTTTTACCTTCTCGTACCTTAACTAATTAAAATAAATAATTAGTTACTTTAAAGAATATTAATTATGCAAATGTTAAAACAAAATGGTTTACACGTATTAAGTAGATAAGTAGTAACTAAATTCTAATTGTCATGTTGTTTAGTACTTACTAAATTTTTACTTGCTACTTGCTACTAAACTTTGTGTTTACATGCAATTAACAACTTAAAATTAAGTTGAAATTTAGTTAACTACTTATCTACTTAATACGTGTAAACCAGCCATAAGTCTGACTGGAAAAGCTACAAGTCAAACAAATTCTGTATCTGTTGTGAATCTTTTGTTACAAGTTATTAAAAAAAAGTCATAAGTACCTAAGTAGGTAGGGCAGGTCTTAGTTATTGTTCCGAGGGTAGGTCATAAGTCATAACTCACAAGTGTAGAACTAGAAATATGTAAGGTGATATAATTTATAGTGTACGTAGTGTTATTTGCGTATATTTCTTATAATATATTCAATTACCACCATGTTTCATATTCTAGTATTGTTTTATTTTCCTGTTTACTAGGCAGAGCTTTTTAGGTGAAAGCTATGGCTAGTTTCTAAGCAAACTTCTAGATGTCGCTAGTTATTCTAGTAAACGTAATAATAATAAATAGTTTCTATGTACGTCGAGACGTCGCGTCGGCGTCGTAGGTAATGTATAAAAATAACATAAGCATATCGAAATAAAACAAAAGACATCATAATCTTCGGTACATTAAGTTTGTGTTGATGTTTTCTTACTTAGCTCTAGTTTCTATACTAGGAGTCTTTTAAACGTAAATAAACATTAGGTACTTGATACGTCTTATGAACCTTTTATGTTAAAACTGTAGTCCAAACCACGAGGCTAGTCAAAAATTTAAATTACATACTACCTACTATCTGTCAAGTTAACTGGTGGATAGCTAATCTGGCACTTATCTAATGGCAAAAAGTGAGAAAATAAATTGACTAGCAATTATACAGGGGTAATTGGAATAAAACATTTTTTTTTCTTTTAGCGCGAGCGGCTGATTCTGTGTGTGAAACATGCAAAATAAGCAAATATATAAATTATTTATCTATGATCGAGGATATTTTTTGAATCAACCGTCGAAATTGGCCATCAGATTCTGGTAGACCTATACCACCATGATTGTGAAGTTGGCTATGGTATGTTTATAGAATACTAGCTGACCCGGTAAAAGTTGTTTTGCCATATAAATTATTTCTATTAAGTATCTTAGAATTTAAATAAGTAAGAAGTTAGGGGAGGAGGGGGGAATTGGAGCCTACTAAGGAAAAAGTTCAATGTGAGCTAAATTTGTGGATATTTATGGAACTTGGTATTAGAAATGAAATTCTTACTCATTTGACTATCATTTAATCACATCATTAACGTTACATTATTAGTTATTTGGCCACAGTTAAACTTAAAACATAAAAACAGAATCGCTCTCATTACCCGACTTTGTGGGAAATGAGAGCCTATAAATTCCCATATGTGTAATGGGAGCTACTTGTATAAGTACGGATGTATTATCACTTTGAATTATTTTGATGGCATTTTCTAAAGTTCCCTTTTTCTTGGCATTTCTGCACCTGAAAAAAAAACATTTCAGCACAGTCTTTCATAAAATAACAAATATTATATAACGTCATGATTAATATTATTCATTAGTCACATACAGTCTGTCAAGAAAGTGAAGAAATTAAAAAGTGGCAACATCGTAGTGTCCCTTTCAAATCAATCTAAGGAAAAAGGGATGACACTACGATGTTGCCACTTTTTAATTTCTTCACTTTCTTGACAGACTGTAAGATAGATCATTCGACAAGGCTTTAAATGAAAGTGTCAATGATGTCAATAGGCGCTGTTGGTAAAGGAGAACTGTCAAACACAATAATGTTACAGCAGTTAGAATACCTACAAACATTTGTAGACTTTTTGCAACATTAGTTATTTAGCTTTTATCCTTTGGGATTATAGACATAGTTTTCTCTACAGTGCCGGTTCACAGAATAGTTGCAATAATAGTTTATACATCTCAGGTAAAAATTCAGAGTCGATGTTTTTATTGTTTAAACAATTTATCGATATCAATTTAGAAAATTAGAACATCACTCGGGTTAGCGTGTAGTAGACGATGACCACAACTAACGATAAACTCGGAAAGTCTCGCTTCATATATTTTTACACACATCGGATATACACACTTTGTGTGAATATCGTGCCAAGTGTCTGTAAAAAAAAATCTTATTTTTAGTTTTAGAATTTTATTATCTCTATCTTTTTATTTATGACCTGTGAATATTTGTTCTGTATCAAAACTTTGCAGAATAAATGCACTCCTGTATATTATAAGCTACTTTTTCTGTGTCATTAATTTTATACAAAATTGTGCTTTTCATGCAAAAGTGAGCTACGACAAGGCGCAGGCGAGTATCTGTTCTGTAGAATCTTGAAAATAAAGAAATATTCATCATATATTCTTTGATTATTATTTATACAATGTTATATTTATGTATAGCAAAAAAAATTCTTAATAAATCTGTAGATTTAATAAGGATTTAAATTTTAAATGGAGGTTATCAGAATTCAACAAAATATAACTACGTAGAATTAGAGCTAGCCTCACCACACTCGCCCACGGACATATTTCTACGAAACTATTGTAATCTTTTCTGTATTTGAATGTTTCGAGGGCTTTTATTGTTATTACCAGGTGATTAGAATCGCTCCGCCCTTTGGATGCATATCATAAAGCAAACATCACGTTGGAGTAATTTGATCAAAATGGCTTATTCAGAAATAAAACAATTTTTATTTTATTTTATTTTATCATACATACCTCCTAATCTTTATTTGTAGTCAATTTTAAAGACAGTATTTTAATCTTTTTGTGTGTGGTGGGCTACACATTATCTATTTTCAATTTGCGTGTTAACCGTTGCATATTAACATGAAAAAATAATGCTTTGATTAATTAAACCGTAAAAGTACGCACGCTACGGGGTAGGGCCAGATCTAATTATGTATGAATCGTTACTATTATCATGTGTATTATGTGATTCAATACCTATATTATTACTTTAATAATAATAAGGTCTCTAGCACACTGCGACTTTTTGTAGCGTAAACGCGCGATAAAATCCATAAACATATTCAGACGATAATTTTTTTATTTTTTAACGCCCAATGATATTTTATTTATTTACTAATCAACGTTACTAATAATAACAAACAAAACATAAGAAGTCATTAATAACAAATAGAAGAAACCTAATGGTACAGTAAATTAAAAAGTATAATAAGATATTATTTACCTAGAAATAGACCCAAAACATCATTTCAATAAGAATAGCCTCCCTATAAGGGTCAATTCAGTCCGCAACGCGACGAGGCGAGGCGCGACGCGACGCGATCTAAATTTGTATGGATTTGACAGATGTCGTCAGCGTGAGACGTCTTGCGAATCTGTCAAATCCATACTAATTTAGAAATGCATCTACGCGTCGCGTTGCGGTCTGAATCAACCCTAACAATTACTATATTAATTAAGTCTCGCCAAATAATAATTATTATAGTTACTATTGTAGTAATGAAATTGCTTCTGAATATAATTGGAGCATGTTACGAGTACGTTGTTAGGCCAATAATATATTTGTACTTCGTAGGTAAATGTACTAAATTAAGTGTATCCGATATTATTTTCTTAAATAATCTCAATTCTAATGGGGGTTTTACAATTTTCTATGTGTTGTCTGCGTTACGATTTCAGGTCAAATTGAAAAGTATAAAGACAATTTCTACGAACTAAAGTCTAAGGTAAGAAAGCTATGCTCTGTCCTCGACTGTGATTTAAGTTTCATATTACTCGCTAGCGAAATAACTCTAAATCGTTAATTATACACTACTAGTGGAGGCTAGTAATTGACTTTTTATAAACTATCACATTTAGCATTCTGTATAGGTCAAAACTGCCCTTTTATTATCATAATATAGTTAAACTATTTTAACTGTATCAGCGTATTGTAATGCTTCTGCTTATAATAAACGCAACAATCGTAGCTCTGCGTGTGCGTGTGCTAGGCTGAATGTGTAGTCGCTACAGACCGCGAGATCACAATTCACAAGTAGATATTGCAATCCGGAAAACCGGATCCGTCGTCATTTACGGCTACCGGACCCGGAGACCAGATCCGGTGCAAGCAGTTTTTGGCAAACTGATATAGCTGCAGTTGCCTTTAAATAATGCGTTTCGCGTGGTATTCATACTTAATTCTTGCTTGTTCAGAAATATATTTTGTTGATAGTAATGCCGACTACTTTAGAAGCTGAAGCAGACTTAAATAATCGGTCAAGTGCGAGTCGGACTCAATATAGAGCGAAAGTAGACAAAAATAGTGTTTCTTGTATGGGAGCCCCCCTTAAATATTAATAACTTTATTTTATTTTCAGTATTTTTTGGTATAGCGGCAACAGATATACACAATCTGTCAAAATTTCAGAAGTCTAGCTACAGCGGTTCTTGAGTTACAGCCTGGAGACAGACAGACAGACAGACAGACAGACAGACGGACGGATGTACAGACGGACAGACGGACAGACGGACAGACAAGGAAGTCTTAGTAATAGGGTCCCGTTTTTACCCTTTGGGTACGGAACCCTAAAAAGATGCAAAAGCGCGCCTTCGGGCTGACGTATATAAATCGTACTTATAACAAAACTGTTTTTCACCGCAGTTGCGTTTTGTAACCGCAACTGCGTCGCTACTTGCTGCACCGTCGATTATTTTGTACGTTAATATTTAACGTGAATCGATACAGGCAGTATATTCACGACGGAAGGTGAAACGAGTGACCTCATAATAAATTATTATCAAAGCTCATTCGGTGGTTTAAAGTTTTATCGGCTTTTTATCATTGGGGTAACCATTTTTATTCCACTTTAGTGAAGGCCAAAGAAAGTATTTGGTACGTATATGTATGTTCTATTGTAGCACTTTTAAGGTACTGACATCATAATATATTCAAATTACGAATTACACAAGCTATGTTTAAATAGCACCGGATTAAATATATTTTATTCTATTAACTTAAAATTCGAAATACCATTATAAGTTCTAATTCAGCCAAGTAAAGATTTTATTTTCTTTATTTTATCTAAAATGTACTTCAAGTACAGTAATATTAATGTAGGAAGTACAGTTTTTTGGCGTGTATAGTACAGAGATAACATACTGTAATGGTTTCCGATTGTCGGCTGTTACAAATGTCAGCTGTGATATTGCAACGGAATATTTTGTCATCGTTATATATTTGTGTCGTCGGATCGCTATAATGCCATTATTTCATATACGTTTGCGGCGACACAGGGCGACACCGCAACGCGACATTCCATCCGCCGCCGTTTCGTCAATACAGCATTCGACTCCACAACGCATCAATATGGCATATCATAGAATAATTTCGCATGCAAAACGTTGGAGCGGCAACGAAATTTATTTTTGCTGGTTGAAGAAGCTATCACAACACTTAACTCTATCTCTTTCACTAAGTTATTATTAACTTCATCTCTCTCACACACATGCACAGGCGTACACGCACGATAATAAACAAAAGCCTCACCTTTCAATTTGAGTAGAAACTTTATAGTTTTCGGCATTTTCCCGCGAATATCACAAAAACTAATTGGCGACGCGCCAGACCATGCTCCGCGATTGTACAACTATTTTGGGCACATCAAAGTGAGCAGATTAATAAATGCGACCGAATTATAAAACGGTGATACACAAAATGGACGATTTCTGAAGTCGCTGGAGAGAAAATAATTAATGTGAATAGATATTTCATAATCTTTGAATGTCATAATGTAGTCTAAAATTAAATGAGTGTTGACTCTTTTAAGACCATTAATTTGGGCTTTTCTTATCCTATTTTAAGAATGAAATGAGGTAAGACGGTTTTTGTGTTACATTAAAACATTGGAAGCTTTTTGCAATAGCTTTTTCATTGCGAAAATCTTTTTATTATTAGATGTTTCTGAAGTTTATAGTTTGCATAAAAGTGCTTTTTAACGTACAGATCTTAAATGCTTAAATGTAAAACAAGAAAAATATTTAAATTGTATTGTCGATTTGTGGTAAAAGCAAGCTATAATTCATTTAACGAAAAGTAAAGAGCTAAATAAAAATTACACAGGCTAATTTAGCATTAAGTACTACAAAATGACCTATCAAGATCATATTATTTATTAAAAACGGATCAGTATAATATAAGGCACTACTACGAAAGAAACAAACATAACATATACTTGAAATGCACTGACTAATTTCATAATATTGTTGTTTAAATATATGATTCCAAATAATAGCGTTATGAAATATTAGCTAGCAGTTTCATTTCATCTTGATATATTTTATCTGATAATCAAGCTATTTTTATACGAAAGCTTGCTTCTATACAGAACAGTTATCAGCTCATCATTTAATTACCACTGGTAGATAACTCTAACGATTTTCCCACTTTAAAACTTCATATTTCACAACATATGAATCCCTAAATCGGAAAATGATGAAATGAAACCATAAGGGTTCCTTGTTGACTACGGCACACTAAAATCGATTAAACCAGACACGTTTCACTAATTATATGTTGTTATTCGATATACAATCTCACATGCGAACATTATTATCGATTCACTAAACGAGCAAAACTGTTTAATACATTTTAACTTTAGTTAGAAGGTCACAAGTCCACTTTGGTGGTCATTTTTATGTTAATTGGGGTTTATTTCGTGAAGGATTGCTTTTTGTTTTAAGTACTTAATTATGTGAATGTAGGTAGTAGGTAGTCTCATAAAATAATATTGTTCTCATTATAATTTATATTAATATACAGACTAAGCACTTAATTTATGAGAAGTCATTATGTATACAGAAATTATACAAACAATGTTTTGTATAACAATTGTCATATTAAACGTTAGAAAAACCGCATAACAATCATGGAAAATATTGTAATAACTATAACGTTTATGTACCTACATTAGTAAAAAAGTACTTCATTGAAATATTCAAATTAACGGAAGAATACGTACATAACTAACAATTATTTTTAAGGAATTAAAAACAACCCGCGAGTTTTTTTTTTTTTTTTTTTTTTTTTTTTTTTGTTTTTTTTTTTTTTTTTTCTCGTTTTAGATATATATATTTATTCATTAAAATCTACATAATATTATTACATATTGAATCTCGCCAAACTAATTGTTTGACGGCGAGATGCGCTCATCAATTACTTTTACAGAAATATGCTAAAATACTTAATAAACTATACGTAAACAAGATTATCTTAACTTTAAATTACAGAACAAGAAAGAAAAAAGTTTTAACTAATATTCTAACACTAAATTATACTACTCATACAAACTTAACTTATATTATTAGGTAATTTAAATTAATACAGTCTTTAACTTTTTCTTAATTAAAGGTGGTGACAATTTTTCCTCAATTCTTAACACATCTAACTTATTAAATATTTTAGGAACTATGTATTTATTCGTCCTCTCCCCATAATAGTTATATATTTTTGGTTTTTTCAGTCTTTGCTCTCTTACTCGTCTAGTGTTGTATTTATTTTCTACTATTTCCTTATATTCTTTATCATAATAATACTGTATTCCTATTAGGTACTCGGTCTTTTTCTCTATAGGTAATATCTTACAGACTTTAAATAGTTTCTCATATTCTGTACTACACTCATATTTATCTTTTTTGGTAACGAGATGTTTCAAAAGTCTTATTTGTAAATTTTTAATACTGTTTAAGTATGTTACGAATGTTCTCCCATAAACAATCAGCCCATATCCTATTAACGAGTCTGCTAGTGCATAGTATACCATTTTTAAGGTCTCAATGTTTAGTATCCTTTTTAACTGATAAAATTTTCCTATTACCGATCTTAATCTATTGCATACGTCAGTTATATGAAGTGCCCAATTAAAGTGTTTATCTATTTTAAGACCTAGGTACTTAAAATTATCCACGTAACAGATCGCAGCACAGTTGCATCCCGATTTATTAACGTGCAAACATTCATATGAATGTCCTATTATTTTTATATTGCTATCATTAGTTTTAGCTTTCAGATTATGAGGGGAGTGTAGATGCATACATTTAGTTTTCTTTAGGTTTAGGATGATTCCATTGTCGTGTGCCCATTTAGTTATGTTTTCTAAATCTTCCTGTACATAGTCTCTAACCTTTGAAATATTTTTCGAGGCATATACCACACACATATCGTCCGCAAACATAAATCCCATACACCTCCTTATCATATTCACCACTCCATTCACATGCATGGTGTATCCGACGGGGGCGTACACGGACCCGGTGGGCACACCCATGCTCACATCCTCGTCATCACCGACCACATCATCTATCACCGTTCTTATTTTCCTACCTCTCAAATAACTTTTGAACCACATACTAGTCGGCCCACGTATGCCACATTCATCCATCGCCTGCAATAGTACATTATGGTCTAAGGTATCGAAGGCTTTTTTGTAGTCGATAAAAAGCGCTATCACCTGTTTACCCGAGTCTAAGGCTTCGTTAACGTAGTCCGCGAAACTCAGCAAGGCCGTCGTCGTGCTCCTGCCCCTCCTGAAGCCGTGCTGAGTGTCACTGAGCACGCTGTATCTTTCTAGGAAAGTACTGACCTGACTCACGACTACTTTTTCGACAATTTTATCGACTACAGATAAGATAGCTATTGGTCTATAGTTAGAGTATTCCAAATGGCTCCCAGACTTGTATATCGGTCTTATTATAGCACACTTTAATCTGTCGGGGTATACGCTTTGCTGTAGGCACAAATTTATAAATTTTGCTAGTATGTAGCTCATTTCTTTTCTTAAATACTTAATGTCCTGGACGCGTATTCCATCTACACCCGCTGATTTACGGCTAGATAACATATTTATTACTTTTTCTACTGAGGTAGGACTCGTTTTTCTAAACCTAAAACTTACATTACACGGAGTTATATACTCAGTTCTTTTTAAAAATTGCGTGTTGCAGTTATGTTTTATGTTTTCAATTTCTTTTGTAAATGTTTGAGTAAAGTTATTACATAAATTAATAGTGCTATCTTTTTTTCCTAGATGCTTCATGATCGTATTATCCAAACTATTTTTTTCTACACCCAACCAAGAATTAATATTCTCCCATATTTTTCTAAAGTCCCCTTTACAATTTAATAACTCAGACTGTCTATACTTGTTTTTGGCTATATTTATTAACTTATTTACTTTATTTCTAAATTTTGTATATTGTAATCTTTTTGTCATACTCGTAGGCTCCGATTTCCATATTTTAAATAAGTAATCCCTACGCGACAGCATTTCGTACAATTTTTTGTCTATCCACGGCTGTCGTTTTCTTTTATTCTTATTTATAGTGATATCCACCATACTATCCTTATAACATGTATCAAAAACATTACAAATTTCGTCGTAAATCTTTAGCGGACATGTTAATTCATATATTTGCTTCCAATCGGTATTGTCAATTTTTTTCTTTAATAACTCGTCATTTAAAACTTTTTTTACAAGAATATTGTTCATACTTAAATTACGCCTAATACTAATATTATCATCTATAAATAGGGACAATCCCACCGCGTAGTGATCCGACGCGTGCATTTCCAGGACGAAGGACAAAGGTCGGCGCTCGTGGCATCTCGCTCGCACCCACACGTGGTCCAGGCACGATGTCTCGTTCCTCCCATCGACGATCGCCTCTCGTGTTACCTCCGAACTCGGTATAGTGTTCTGCAGTCCTAGTTCACACAGCGTGTCCTTATATTTTTTTGTGGTTAGGTTTTCTTTGTTGTTTAAGATGTTGATATTTATGTCTCCAATTAAAATGATGTTTTCTGATTTCGGTATATTCTCTATTAATGTCTCTATTTCTTGTATAAACGACAATTTATTTTTCTGGGGCGGTCTGTATATAGCAATGATGTGTATTTTATTTGTTTCTTCTATGACTAATTGTCCATATATAGTTTCTGAAAATCCTGTAATTTTACTTTGTGTATCAAGACTCAATTGTTCCTTAAAATATATTAAAATACCTCCTCCTCTATTGTTTTTTCGGCTCAATATGTGGTTATTATATCCTTTAATTTTATAGTATGGTAGTTCTTCACTTTTAATATTTATTTCGGTCAATATAAGTATATCTATTAAGTAGTTGCTCTCCTCCATTAAAATAATTACTTCATTATAATTTTTCCGGAGTGACCTTATATTTAAATGCATAACATTAATGTGCCCGTCTCTATGTACTAGCTCTTCATTTAACTTTTTTGCAGTGTATAATCTTTTATAGTCAAAGTCACTAAAGATATCTTCTTCTAAATTATTGAATTTTAAAATATTAAAAATCATGTAGTGTGTACACGGCGCGCTATTTGCACTATTCCACATGTGGCGCAAGTTCGTTAAGTGCCTTTTCGGTTTTTATGTTGTAGATCCTTTTTTCATCGCTATTCTTTTTGACTAATATATTGCCGTTTTGCACCCATATGTATTGATAGCCCTTTGGTTTTAGCATGCTTCTCGTCATCCATAATAGTTGTCGTTTGATTTTAGGAAGAGATTCGTTGATGTATATTAAGTTGTTATTGCCGTTGTTGTAAATTGAGTTATTGGTCAGTCTGTTCTTACCATTAGAAAAACTTTTCTTTGCCGCCATCCAATTTGCCCGAACATTTCTATCACGTAGTTTAACTTGAATGATACGTGGCTTTGTTGGTTCATCCTCTTTTTCCTTGCCAATCCTCTCTGCCTCCTTCACATCCTCTGGGTTGAGATTCAGCACTCTGGCAACGTCTTGTACCACTTGCATCGTGTTTTCGTTGGCTTTGTTTTCTATGCCACTTATTTCAATGAAATTTTCCTTTTCCCTGATTTCCAACTCTTCCACCCTTTCTTCCAGCGCTCTGTTGCACTTTTCCAGGTAAACGTTCTTTTGTTCTAATGCTTTTATCTTTTTTTCAGCCCCTTCTTTAAATTCTATCATGCCTTGGTACATTTCGGCATAGAAATCCACAGTTTCAGTGAGCTCAACCAGCTTTTTCTCCATATTATATATTATATCGAGTTTTCTATTAACTTCGGCTAATATTCTTTCCCCTGACTCCTCACTTGGATTTTTGGATTGCAAGCTGCAGCAAGTGAGCAAGCTGATGATGATGAAGTAACTGCTCATAACACTCTCTATTATGCCAACCTTTAAACAAAAGACAAGATCAAAATCAGACCCGTTTGTATGCTAAGATGCTAAGGACAAACTGACAGACACGTCAAACTTATATTTTAAGGCCATCCCCATTGCCATCCCCTGAGCAAATAACCTTGACTATACATTTGCAGCGTTGCCGAGATCGCACCAAAATCCTATTTCTTTAGTTCTTAGTTCAAAATTGACCTAAAAAAATTAAACGTGGAACATTATGTAGTAAATGAAATTATCGATTTATTGGCGTGTGTTTAAAAATATAAAAGTAATTTGTAAATACTAGGGAGATACTGAAAGTATGCTTGAATTTTAAATTTTAATAAATTGGTATTACTTTGGAAGCTGATATCATGAGTATAATATATTAAACAAATAAGTAATAGTTAAAAAACTAAAAACACGCTTTTTATATAAAGGGTTACAAACAAACATACAAACATACAAATTGAAAAATGGAATAATTATATCAAATTAGTCTATTGTCATCGGTCCTCGATAAATCTACAAAGTTTGAACGAAATCTGGCCGTTTAAAGTGGGTCAAAATCGCGCCCAAAGAAGTCGGTTACAAACATATTACAAACAAATATACAGATGAAGCTAATAAAAAGCGTATAAAATAGGAAATTAATAACGGGGAAAGGAATGTTCATATACTGAAGATTATTGCTGTATTTTTATTATAGCTTTGTAGCTTTCAAATTATGAGTTATATTATAAGGCTCTAAAAAACGGTAAATTACGGCATCTCCGTAGGGGGAGCGCCTAATAACAATTAATACCCCTCTGTTTTTCATGTTCGTAGCACTTGCTACGGAGTTTTACGTAATCCCACGTAGCACTGCTACGGGGCCTACGAGGCTACGGCCGCTACGCGCTACGCTGTTAAGGACGCTATTACAAATATCAGCGATTTTCCGGTACCCTATTAAAGAATTAGGAGTCAAACTGCGAGGATATTTTGGTTTCAAATGAAAGATAATATATTCATCTCCACGACTGTACCATAAAAATTTTATAGCCGCATACAAAATTTTCACATAAAATACGTTTTAACCATCACAATAATCGCAAAATATGAAAAAAATGGGGTCTGATTAGGTACCTTAATATCTAAATACACTGAACTGAGGAAAATAAATATACAAAAAAATTGTTGCTTATTTAGTCCTCTATAAAGTCCGCTAAATATTTTATATAAAAATAAACAACTTTTCCAGTTATAAGAAAATTAATAAGAAAATTTTTCATTTCATACATTTTCGCCATATCAAGAACGCGGCGAGCATCGTAACCGCCATTGTACAAGGCGCGCTAATATGAATCTTATTTTAATGTCATTAACGTCGATATTCGTACTGACAGACATCCGACCTGCTAATTAAAAAGTTGGAGCATTCTTAACGCAAAATTATTACGGGTCTAATAAACTTCTGAATAATTATAATATAATTATTTTGCTGGAGATTGTTGTTATTCTGTGGTAAAATTTTGGTTCAGTTAATTTTACATTACTCACATAAAATGTTGATGTCTATATAATATTACGAGCTGACGCGCGGGAACCGTACATTTTCTCAGGACAAAAAGTATCCTATATTATTTCCCGGGACTCAAAGTATCTCCATGCCAAATTTCAGCAAAATCGATCAGACAGACAGACAGACACACTTTCGCATTTATAATATTAGTACGGAAGTATGGATGTTTTGCCTTCTCAAAGGTACCCCCAAATATATTTTTTTTAATACAAGGTATCATAATTCGGCTTCGCGATCTATATTGTGATTTTTCATTTCACAATTTAAGTACGTCTTGGCTTCCGAATAATTATTATTATGCTACAATTAACTTTAGTTCATAGAACTTCTGTCACTACATATAGAATTTTGATATCTATTTTTTATTTTACAATTTACATATCAGCTTCGAAACTTGACATCAGGCATTAACGTTACTCGTTCAGCCCATGTTCTCGTATCTTGTAATGTTCGCGATAAGTCGGTTATCTGGTTTCCGGGACATTTGGCGCCCGCGTCGCCCCGGGAAATTCATTTACAACACATAGTTTTGCATCGATATACTATCCTATGGAACAACTGTTCGCTTCAAACAAAGCGGTGTTGCGGCGTTATACATCTTTTTTAAGAACAAAGTTAAAAACTAAACTACACATACGGTTTTCCAGTGTCGTTTGTTTTGGGGGGGCGCAGCCCCCCCAAACCCCCCCCCTTATTCCTCATGAAACTTTTGTTCATAATTAAAAGGTATCGTGGAGTTTGTATTGCGTCTTAATTATCCTACATATTGTAATAAAATTGTAAGAAAGTCAATTCTGATTGAATATTTTTGAAAAAGAATACTTGGGACGTGATCTACTATACTAACGCGGACGAAGTCGCGGGCAACAGCTAGTTTATGAATATTTAAGTATCAAAACTAGTAAATAATATATTAAAGTACCGTGGGAGAGCCATGCTTCGGCACGAATGGGCCGGCTCGACCGGATAAATACCACGGGCTCACAGGAAACCGGCGTGAAACAGCGGTTGCGCTGTGTTTCGCCGAGTGAGTGATTTTACCGGAGGCCCAATCCCCTACCCTTTTGCCTTCCCTACCCTCCCTTATTTCCTTCCCTACCCTCCCCTATTCCCTTCCCTACCCTCCCCTACCCTATTCCCTCGTAAAAGGCCGGCAACGTACCTGCAGCTCTTCTGATGCTGCGAGTGTCCATGGGCGACGGAAGTTGCTTTCCATCAGGTGACCCGTTTGGTCATTTGCCCCCTTTATTCATTAAAATAAATCCTTTAAAAAAACCTCCGCGAGGCCATGGGCGGTCGCCCACGTCGCCTACGCCTTACGCCGTGTATCGTGAAATTTTGTCTGTGTTAAACGAGTTTATTTTCAACTTACTGTCGAATTTTCAAGAAACCCGAGTAACTCTACTGTTTACATTTTATACTGTAGCTTTCATCCAAAATGTCTGTTCTCAATATCAAGAGAGCTGGGTCGAACAAAACATAATAATAGGAATGGCTCTATTTGCCCAGACTCGGCTCAAGACGGTAGTAAACATATTTGGAATCAGGTATTATTTGCGAAGGTCGACAGTTTTTTTCTCATATTATTTATAATATTTAAGACTAGATGTTAACTACCAATCATTCGTATTTAGTACGGGAAAACTACATTTTGCCGTGGTAAAAACTCTTAGGCCACTTGCGCAGATCTGAGTTAAAGTTAACTCTGAGTTAAACATCATGTCATATCAGTCACTCACCAAGTGAGTGATAGAGATAACATGATGTTTATCTCACAGTTAACTTTAAAGTTTAACCCAGATCTACGCAAGTGGGCCTTACTAATTTATTTAAGTTAAATATATAATTTGTTAAAATCCGAAACACAAAATATGTAACAGCCGCATTCAGAAACATTTAATGATAATAATTAAACTTCAATTAAATGACGAATTTGACATGTAATATTGTATGTTTTGAATTAATTACAGAAAAACAATCAATATTCATCTAATAAATGTAAATTAATATAGGAGCTAATAGTGGTCCAAGCATGTATTGACAATATAATCTATTGAGATTCGTATCAATTTTCTACGTAATTATAGCCTATGAAATTACTGTTTTAATTCTTAAATACTACTATCGGATTCACTTTTATAGTAAAACAGTTGAAGGAGAATTTTATATTAGCTTAAAGTTTCCGCGCAGTTCGAGTTAACTCGATAAAACTTTACTTCGATATTCGATGTTGCAGCGCTCAAACGAACAAACAGAAATATTGATTTATATTATATTATAGAGTTCAATTGTATATCATCAGGACTGTTGCCGGTCTTCTGCAGTGTGCCTGTCTATAGTCTGTCAAAAAAGTTAGGAAATTAAAAAGTAGCAACATCGTAGTGTCATTCCTTTCAAATCAATCTAAGAAAAAAGGGATGACACTACGATGTTGCCACTTTTTAATTTCCTCACTTTTTTGACAGACTATATTACCTGTTCATCTGTTTTTTTTTAGCCTGAAGAGATTTCAATTAGATTTTAGATTTGAGATTTTAGAATTTCAAAAAGAAGAACGAATAAAGAATATTCCATATCAGTCATTAACTCATTACTGATGTTAATATTCTTCATTCATTTTTATTAATGATTGATAATAATTTTAATGATTAATGATGACGAATCGTCATTATCAATGGATGTGATAAGTGATGATAGTTGGGTGGTCTCCAACTCCTGGACAGATATTCTGGGAGATGACGTCACGGCCTTGGCCGCATCGAGGTGTCAGATTATTTTGAATTGTTTATTGTGATTAAACTTTATACGAGATAGCAGAGTGCGTCGGAAAAAGGTCATGATTTTTGGAATCACTTTTGTATGTTTGTTCTACATTAGCGAGTGATTTGCTGAGAATGAGGTGTCAATTTGTATCAATGTTGCAGATAAAGAGTTAAAATTTCAATTTTGAACCCTAATTGAAAATTTATCCATGGTACCCGCGAGATATTCAAACTTCACGCTCAATTTGGCTGAAATTTTGCAATTTGGAAGACGTGGAAAACATTTAACAGAAGTTATAACTTTAATAATTTATAGTTTAATTTATTGTAGTGAAAACTTTTTAGTGGTGATATACAACACAAAGGTAAAGTCTTAAGTTTGAGCCAGGACACATGACCGTAAATTCATAAAAATGGAAAGTGGATATCCGGCGCACCGTAGTTAAGAAAAAGTAATATCCCCGTTGCCTGCCCTTTTTTCTTATATTCACTAATCACTTCTCACTTCTCACGGCATTTTTGGACCAAGTACTAAATATTTGTTTTAATCTGCGTTTCCACCATGTGTTGCGAGGAATGTGTTTTTTCAGAACCAATAGAATCGCTTCATTGATGTGAGCTTGCCGTGATCTCGCTCAGTGCAGCGATTCTATTGGATCTTAAAAACATAACATAATATCATGCTCTGATTATTTTGTTCTCAATTCTAGCCTCTACATGTCAACTCTGTTAGCGTCTTGGCAGCGATAAACTTTTCAATTATCGCCTTTAATATAAACTACAATTCCAATGAAAATCTATATTTTAACATCCCACTGAAATCTAAATGCGTTGATATTATAGTTGGCATATAATTCAGATATTCACTAATGTGTGACAGAAATCCCTTAGAAATATTTACAAGTAAATGTTGCAAATTTTCCGGGGTAGAAGAGCATAGAATAGCATAATATTCTTTTTGAGTTCAGTCTTATTCTTGTCATATACAGGGTCTAACAAAACTAAGTTATAAAAATTTAGGGTGTGTATGTGTTCCTGGTAGAGAGTTCACTGTGAAAGTAGCAGCACTGAAAGACCAATTTTTTTTCACTTTTGTATGGGCGTTATCACTTAGTTTTGTTACACAGTGTATATATTACCAAAAAATTATAAAATCCAAAAAAAAAAATGGTATTCAAGATTTCGAAAGTCTAGAGTTAAGTTTTACGTTTGCAGCGTATGAGAATTTTATACAAATTTTGACTATTATTGAGATATTTTATGGAGCCTTTTTTCGCCCTCGTTTGGCTTCATATTCCGTTTAATCAGTTACCTGATATTATGTGTATGTAATATGTATGCGTCTACTGTACATTATTTATAATACTGGGGTCTGTGGCTGTACCTCGTATTAGGGGATGATCGAGTAACATTTTACGAACTCATCCATCAGGCCACAGCTGCGAAGTATATAATATACATATAATATAATATATTTACCGAGATATTGTCACATATAAATAGGATTTTGCCTAGAGGCACGAGTTGGGAAAGTGTTCCATCATAATCCTTTTTGTGTTATGGTGCTCCCACACCGCCGTTAGAAAATGTTTGTAAACATTTTCTAACATAAAAACACTTACTAACAAAATGTTGTCAATTGTTAAATTTTGTTAGGAACTGTTACATGTTATAAGTGCTCCTATAACACTAATAGAAAATGTTTACTAATGTTTACTAACATTGTATTGGCTCTCCGCATACCTCGTCGTCCTTTATAAAAGCTTTACAAACAAAAGTTAACACAAAATGTTTTATTTTGTTCTAATTTGTTTTGCTATAATTTGTTAACTTACGTTTACTAAACATTTTCTAACATGAATACATTTTTAACATTTTTTAACATTTGTGATTAAAATATATTGTATGCTAACAAATGTTTACTAACGTGACTAAACATTTTGTAACTGCGGTGTGGGAGCACCATTACAAAAAAGGTTACTAATTTATAACCTTCAGAGAGCACGTAATCTATGATAATATTAAAATGTGGCAGTATGTCTGTCTGTTAGCGCTTACGCTTAAACCACTAGACCGATTTTGATGAAAAATCTTTTTTACAGTTTCAATGAAAAGAGCATGTCATTAGGGACATAAGATAGTTTGTCTGTACAGTTACAAAAACAAATTTCAAGGTAATTATAAGCTCTGGGCATCTAGTACTCCATAAACTAACATAAAATAATTTTCTTGGATTTTCGTTAGAATTTTCTACAATTATAGAGTTTTTTGTTTGACACTCAAAGTGTAGGGTCGTGAAAATAACAACCACTTACCACGCAAGGTTACAATTTTGAACATTCCTATCTGAATGTATGTATTTAGTTTATTATTGTTTTCTCTATAAACCCACAATTCGAATCATGTACCTATTTTAGTCTACTGCACCGAAATAAATTAAAATCTGTACAGACATAGAGAATACAAAAGGGAATAATATTAGGTAGTTAATTATTAATATAGCGAGAAAATGTACGGTTCCAGAAAATAGCTTTTAAGCGGGTAACATCTCGAAAGCTCATAAACTTTACCTACTATGTTTTAAGTTTTAATTTCTTAAATACTAGTAATATTTACTTGTTTACATGTCATTGACGTATATGAAGTGTATAACGTTTCATGAAGACAAATCCATGGCGGTTCGCCAACCGTGATAAATACTTCAACTTTTTATACCAGATTAAGTTTATCAGGTTATAACACTTATAACATTATCAAGGAGATCTTTTTAAAAATATTCTATATTATAACTATTAAAGCGAGAGGTAACGAAACCATTTGTTTATAACTAAAAAAGCGTTTTTCCTGCCATGCGTGCTGTTATTTGCACGCGTTAAAGCCAAGACATTTTATTTGTCGCTTATTTGTAGTAAGCTGTGGTAGTAAGAATCATCATCAAATGTATGGAATTGACATTTCAATGATATGAAGTTGATGTTCGGACGAGCGTAATTTGAGCGGTAGAATTTCTGCCGGGCAGAATTTTTTCATACAAATGACAACTCATTTTGAGTCGCCGCGCCGTGTGAATCAAACATGACTTTTGTATGAAACTGAATGCAGTAGAATTCTGCCCGGCAGAAATTCTGTGGCTCACGACTCACAAATTACGCTCGTGTGAATCAAACATGACTTTTGTATGAAACTGAATGCAGCAGAATTCTGCCCGGCAGAAATTTTGTGGCTCACGACTCACAAAAAAGCGATAAGGAAAACGGCTTGGCTACATGCTCCGGTCTCTAATCGCGACTGCTTGGATATTAAAAATGCTTGGATATCAAAAATGTTTGATAAAATTGGGTTTGTCCCTTATCGGACAAAACTAATTTTATCAAAATCGGTTTAGCGATCTTAGCGGAAAGAGGTAGAGATAACAACACATTCGCATATGTAGTATTAGTATGGATAACATACGGACACTAGAAAAACATAATCCTCCTTGTACAGTCGGGTAAAAATGGCATAAGCTCGATGCATGTTCACTTTTATTTAATCTCTTACTATTGCATGAAAGCTCACTTAACCTTTACTCTACATGGAAAGTGTAGATTAGCAAATCGTAGCTGAAATCATGTACAATTTTGTAGGACAATTATAAGGGCATTTGCTACAAGGCTAGTGGGGGACCACAGTATATTATATATAGTAAGGAAGTAAGTGGAGCAAAACCATAATATTATAGTATACCGTAGAGCAACTCAACTATGTCCTTGAAATTAAAAACTTGCTCAACACCAAACATTCACACTATAGTTTTGCTACTTCAAGCTATCTCAAGGCAATTTTTGTCCGATTCCAGTGATTAGATTGGTTTGTGAATAATTAAGATGAAGATGGTGGATGATGGATAGTGATGACGAATAAAATTTTACTGACTGATATTATATTAATGCACCTCAAACCCTCAGAGCTTGAAACTTGAAAGTACGCGCGTTTTTCTCATGATATAGCTATATGCATCCATAGAATCAGTTTTTTTCAAAACTCCACCCCCTAACGGGGTAAAAAGGGGATGACGAATTTAAATAATAAAATACAAAAAAAAATTCTTGTACTTCTTATTTTACGAAAGCGCTGTGGCGGGAACTTATTTGGGTTAAAAATTATCACCACCTCATTTGTGGGGTATTATGCCCCATAAGGCAAGTGGGGCAGTGTCCCCACCGGTGGGGCACAAGGCCAGGCCCACTCCAGCGGATATTGCTGAAACGTGTTGCTAATGTCAAGAGTACGAAAGCTTTTAAGGAATTTGGGGCTGTGTGATTTGTTGCTGTGTGTGTGATTTATGTGGAGCTCAAAATTTTAAGATACAATATCAGAAAAGTTAATTAATTAACCAGATTCTAAGACTGTAGGGTTTTTAACATTTGACATAACTTAATTGACCAGATTATAAGACTTTGGGGTTTTTATTATATAAATGGAGCCTTCATTGTCGTATAAATCAATTTTTACAAAAAAAAAAAAAAAAGAAAATGATTGAAATAAAAAAATGTGGATTGGAAAAATGTGGATTTTACAAGTTACTTAGTTAATGAAGTAGGTGAGTCACAAGGTTCATTAAATTATAACTTATAAGGAAAGAAATAAGTAATTGTCAAAAAAAAAAATATAATGTCTTTGTTACCCTGTAGGCGAAAATGAGTTTAATACAAAGAGAAAATTACTTGTTCGGAGGCTTAGAACTTTGAAATTCAATTTTAATGATCATTGACATTTAATGAAAGTTGAAACTCAAAAAGACGTTATGCTTTACGCGCAGAATATTTATAGCATTTCTAACAATAGTTGTCTTCTACCGTAGTAATTAGAATAACAAAGTTTTTTAAGATGGTGGAAGTTTTTGCTATGGAGCTGCTGATCACGCTGCTTCATAATAATATAATTATTGTGCTTTTGCTTTATAAATACAATTATATTATTATGGTATACGATAGTAAAGTACAGCCTGAGCTTTCAATTTTAGGATTTTTTTAAAGTAAAATATTAAGCTTGCATCAGGAGTCCGGACTAAGTTAAAACACGTATTAATTTATTTGAAAATTCGTAAGACAAAGGGATAGCTTACCGCCAGCGCAGAGTATTAGAGATAGTAAGGTCTCCCCATATATTATGGCTTTTGCACTCTCTTCTGCTGGCACTTCCAGAGTATAGTAGAAACTAGAAACTCGAACCGTACTAATTGTTGTCGTTAGGCATTATGATATTTGAAAAACCGAACAATTGAATGTATGATATAAGTTGGATTTGGTGCATAATATAAATTATGTAGAGTACATAATATTATATATTAGACAAAACCGCAGAAAATCAATGTTTATTAAAAATTATTAAGAGATACAATATTTTCTGAGGGCAGTCCGGATAATCGCGAATCCGTATAACAAAGGGCCGGATAATCGAGTTTCTACTGTAGGTTTACAGAATATTTTAGCGATATTTCTAGCCCACTTATAAGTATGTCTGTGTAGATATTGTTATTGCTGCCGACGCGACTGAGTGGAGCCTAAAGAGATTTATCGAATACCTTCTACGGTATTCGAGGTCTCCTATTTACTAAATTAAAAGAAGGAATGCTAAAATTAATATAATTTTTTTCACAGAATGAAAAGCGCTACGTGCGTTGCTTAAATTCTAATCGCGCTAAGTTGAGTGTTATGTGTTTATATTACTATGTCAAGTGTCAACGCTAAACTATTATACCGTATAATTTGTGTGATTACTGATTATTGTACCTACAGATTGCGAGCCTCAGGTTGAGAAACACTGGAATAATGTATAGAAAAATTCCCTAACACATAATTACAAGATATTGTAAAACTATATAACGTGTGTACACAATATGTAAATTATTTATTTACATGTGCCTAAAATTTTGACATTTCCACTGACGATTCACTATGAACTTATCCCAAATATATACAGTCAATTCTAGTCTAGTAGACGCACATATCATAAAGAATCATACGCGTAAATCGTAGTGCACTAAAATACTCATAATTTATCTACCTCAGCGTGGAGCCAAAATTTCATAAAACAAATAAATCGGAGTTAAAGTAGAATTCTGGCAAACGATCAACGGAAACCGTCACAAATGTCGAATTATTATAATTTACAATTCAACGTATTGACGGAGAAATATTTTTGGTTTCGTAATTAGAATATTCTGACTTTCTGTAATTTTAAACAACGTATTCTAACTAAAAATTACGTTGTAAGCGTGGAACTGTAGTACACGATAATAACTATCATTATGAGATAAAGAGAACCCACTTAATTTCATCATTCGTATTTTTAATATTAGTATGATACGATTGGGGATGGCCGAAAGCAGTGGACGGCAATAGGTTGATGATGATGATGATGATATTTTCGCTGTCACAATAATATGTCCTCTTCTGACTCAAGACTAATTTGAACTCTGTCTTTATGTGAGTCTAGTCTTGTGGCTCTTAAGCTGTGGTGATGAAAGTCTTTACCTGACTTAAGACTTTCATATGAGAGGTGATGTTGATTATGAGTGATAGTTTTCAACAGGGTCACAGAAGGTGTCTCTCCGAACCTCGCGGCAAGCGACCTCAGCAAATTCAAACTAAATGCCACTTTATGACCTAAGCTTTATACAGTGTGTACTTAACAAAAAGTAGCAGCGCTGAAAGACATTTCACAGTAAACTCTCTACAAGGAATACGTACACACCCTAAAGTATTATCACTTATAGTTTTGTTACACCCTGTATATTATGTATATAGGATTCATTTTCTACCGACATTGGTCTAGCGACCCATGCCGCCGCTGTATTGTAGTGGCGTCGATCAAAATGAAACCTTATATCCTAGGTCATAAAGTGGCTTTTTATTTGAATTTTCGTTGGTCGCGGTCGCTTGCGGCTAAGATCGGAAGTCCTAGTTAAGAGGATTACAGTATAGTATTTAACACCTGTCACCTGTGCGCCCTCAATTAACTGCTTAACAAACTTACTCGTGTGAAAAATCTTAAGTGGATTTGTCGCGCCTTATTTTAGTTGACTACTGAAACCATAATGTAGAGGCAAACTAGATATAGCGATACTGAAGAGACCATATTACAATATACTAGAGATAGGATACCGTTGTTGAAAATAGACATTAATTTAAAAGAATGGTAATGAATATCTATTAATTGAAATACATCCAAACTTGGTGCTACATATGCAGAACGTTATCTATCTTTCTGTCTTAGTCCTCTTTACACTTAACCGGCTTTTCCGGGAAAGAGCTAAGGACAGTTTTCATCAATGACGAAATATTTTCACGCGATATACAAAGGGGTTAAGTAAAGGATCAAAGTTATATAAACCAAGAAATAATGCGAACTCGCAGAAAGAAGACTAGTCCCAATAATTATAATGAAGATATAGACCTATAAACCATAACAACACTACTATGATAATGAACTTGATATAATTTTCCGTTTAATCAAAGCTGTTTTTCTCGCGGTAAAGAGATGCAAATGTTCCAACTCGTAAACAAAATGAGAGCCGCTAACTTATGGTCGGTATCAAACTTATTACGTAATCTTCTACTTTAATAATACTTTGTTTTATACCTTACTATCCACATATTATGAGCCATGCTTCAGCATGAATGTCGGCTCGACCTATCAACTATCATTAAGTCCTCTGAGGCTGCATTGATCGCAGAGGCCCGAGTGTGAGTTTTTTGTTTGACATTTGATCGTGAACGCGTTTGGCGTTTACGAAGTTTTTGTATGGGAGCTGGGCTCACCGCTCACTCCCGTGAGCATCGCTGGGTGGTGCTGTACAAATCCCATACAAAATCTTAGTAAACGCCAAACGCGTTCGCGATCGAATGTCAAACAAAAAACTCACACTAGGCACTCTGCAGATCAATTCACATTTTAACGTGACGCGTCGATGCAATAGGATGCATTTTTACTATGAGCTATTTACAACTGAACTTTACTACCTATGGGTATGTACAAGAGGTTACACATTGAACAATTGACAGACTATTACCGCTCGCGTACTAACTGTTCCAATTTTGAATACCGTAGTTAATATATAAAAGTGCATCGCGACGATGTAATATGAATTAAATTGATTCTTACGTCAAACAACACTTAACAATCAAGTTAATTTTTCAACTGGTTTTAAGTATGACAAAGAAGTACAAAAAAAGAGTTCAAGAGTTATCGAAAAATAACCCTATAACCCACTATAATGACTAAGTCATTTCGTACGCACCGCTTTGTGTCGAGTCACCGACGCCGAAAACTGCCCCGCTAAACTGCTGACCTACATTCTGGTAAAAATATACACCAACCCTAAATGTAGACCTATAATAATAATCTTCATTCATAGCTAAGTTTTTCAGACACAAACATAGTTAGGATTTTAGAAAAATAGAGACAGAAGATATCAGAATAGAATCTTTTCTGTGATAGAAGAGTCAAGAAGAAAATTAAAACTAAAGATGGTCAACAGCAATAAAGGTTGTTCTTTATACTATTCCTATATTATGGTTCCTAAACCCAGAGAGCAAAGTATCGCTATAGCACAACTTAATTCTAATTTATTAACGTTTAACATACTTAATATTATACCGGAATCATCGAAGTTACTAACATAAAATATATTGCCACAATAAGTTATTTAAAACAACACCTAAAACAAGCTAAACATAGTACCTAAACGAAAAAAAAATACACAGACACACAAAACACAAAAGTAATAAAATAAAACTAAAAACGCACACCAAGATTTAGCACAATCACCTACTCTCCTGAGGTTACATTCGGTTACACCAATAAATTGTATTCACGTTATTTACGACAAGTAAAACGTAACTTACGTTTGAGGCGGTAGGGAGGCATCACGTATGTAATCTCAATTGATATAAAATTGATATAAAAGATTCGATCGATACATAGTGATGGGACTTGGGAGCGTAATTATTGCATGTGAGATGTTTGGTTTTTTTAAGTCTCTTTATTTTGCCTTTAGCCTCGATGTCAAAGGTTAAAAAGTGTGGTCACGCTTTTGATTGGCAAATATGAAAAACGTAAAACGTTTACCAATCTATGCCGAAAATTAACACAATATAATAAGCTCTAAAAATTGTATATTTCCTACTACTCTTATCTTCTTCTGCTTAATTCCTTTGCGGGTTACGGCTCCCTGAGATCGTATCAAAGGATTTTCGTGGTTGGATACCACTGTCGATCCTGGCGACACGGCAGATACAGTCGTGGAAATGTGTAGTGGGCCAAAGCCCGTAAAAAGCTCTTGTCGATAATTTTGATAGGGCCTTAGATAGTTCCTAATATAAAAAATATTTCTAGCCTTTCTGGACATTTTAAAATAGAATATCGAAGTTATAGCTAAGAAACAGTCTTTTTTTTTTTCATTTAAAAACTAATACTTTAAAAAAAATCTATGACGGAATTTTGAGGACTTGAAATTGAAACCTTTTATTTAATTAATTAACTTCGTTTTCCTCTTAAATGGTCTCAAGTGAAAATGGCGAATTACTTTAGAAATTGAGAGTTAAGTTCGCTTTGAGATACGAAACGGTTTAAGTTAGAAGACTTTTCTAAAATTGTATAAAAGTTAGTAAACTAACTTTTATACAATTTTAGAAAAGTCTTACAATGAAAAAAAGGAAATATAATATAGCCTATAGCAAAAAAAAATTGCATAATATTGTTATGGAGAGTGGAGACGTCCCATGCGGCTCTTGTGGAGGAGAGGCTCGAATTCAATGGGAACCGTACATTTTCCTGCAAAAAAGTAGCCAATGTAGTCTTCTCTATATCTGTACCAAATAACATAAAGCTCTTTAGATATTTTTTTTTACAATTTGAGGCCGTCTATGGGCTATCCGCCCATATCCTTTTAAAAAAGCTCTTTAGATTTATATTATTACTGGATGACGCCCGCAACTCCGTTGCGCCAAAATAAAAATATCCTATGTCCTTTCCCGGTACTCAAAGTATCTTCATACCAAATTTCAGTAAAATCGGTTCAGCGGTTTGTGCGTAAAGAGGTAACAGACAGACAAACACACTTCTGCATTTATAGTATTAATATGGATATATATTAGGCTTGTTTAAAGTAAAATGCGATATCGATTTTATTAATTAATCAAAAGTCCCTCACTATCGATGATATAATAAAACCTATAATCATTCCAATTGGATTAGCGTCACGGCCAATTACGAGTCACGTCACATGTCACAATGTCACGGCGTCACACCGTCACAATGTCACGTCACGACGCGTCATAGTCTGACCGAGAATTTAGTGCTGTCTTAAGACAAACGATAGACAGACAAGACGACAGACTTAAGACGCTATATATTGATAATAACGTCCTTTTTGAAGTAATCCTATAGGACCCTCAGAAATGTTACAAATCTGGTAATGAGATATACATATCTTCATAGCCTTATCTAGGTTTCTGAAGAACCAGAAACACGATTAATGTATTTTGCCTCGATACATTTCTCGATCGAAATGACCTCTTAAAAATACGAAATTTGAAGATTATTTTTAAACGAGAATAGATATTGTATTGTAGGAAATTAGTCTAATTAATAGACACCTTTGCAACCCAAAATCGTATAGAAGCATTTTGCTTAAGTGCTCCTAGTTATTGTTTAAATAAACAAAATTACGTTTTTTCGCATGTTTTCCGAGCGAGCCGATAGCTTTTGGCCACAGCGTATTCAAGACTTTATAATCATACAAATTAAGTATAAAATTGCCCTTTCGGTAAAATTACTATCAATATAGCGTTTTAGCTGCTATGACGTCACAGGCCATAATTTATATTTGTCTGTAAATGAAATATACTGCCGCGTCGTAAACTCGTGAGTCGTGCAGACAGGTAATCTGTCTTAAGTACGAGCTCACACACAGTCTTAAGACAACCTACAGCTATACAAAGCACATGTAGATGGGCAAACATATATTATTTTGAATAAAAGTCTGTCTAAAAACTGTCGTGCCTTAAATAATTCACCCTTAGACCACACCAAAATACTTGACCTTCTGAGAATCGCGATTCGAAGTATAAAATCGATTTCCTACTAGCCGCGATATTTTTCTCACAAACTGTAAAAAATGTGAAAAGGTACGCTTATACGGGCAACTAAAATTGCTTCAATCCAGTCAATTTTCGTCAACTTTGACGTCACGACTACATCAAGCAATTTTCGGCAACAAGCAGCAACAAGCAGTAATATTGCGCAATACAGTTGAGCGATATGGCGCAACTTCATCAACTAGTTACTAGGTAAATACTGTCATACACGAGCCCATCGGATATTCGTCAATTGCTCCAGATCGGTCCATTCGTGTCGCCGGGCAATTATTGCCGCAATTGTTGCCCGTGTAAGAGCTTCTTTTACAGTATTAATTAATATTGTAATTTCCATTCTGAGTGGGGCAGTTAGTTCTGTAAAGGCTTCTTCTTCACAATGTAGTGGGGCCAGCATGGTCCGTCTTCACAATGGACCATGCTGGCCCCACTACAAGCCATCTCCTTTGTGTTGACGGGGTAATGGTGTATGATGGCGGACGATTGCCAGACGTGAAGCACAATGGCGTGGCCTGCAGTGGGCCATCGGTGGGCCATATTTTGTATACTGACCTGTGAAATCCAATTTCCTCAATGTAGAGTTTTGAATCACCGTGAATATCTCAGTAGTACAGAATACTAAATTATTGTAATTTTTATAAATATTTCAATCATTTTATAAGTGAATTACATTATTAGATTAGATGAGATTAGTCAGTACATTGTATCTATCGCAATAACGGAGGTTACAATGTTATCTGTCTATTAACAAGTCGGCTGGCTTACCAGACAGGTGTGTTATAATATGTTTGCCAAATTATGTTCGACAAAATGTTTCCCGTGACGGTATTGCACTCAAATTCGGCGGGGTTTTGTATGTTAATATTATAATAATATGTCCTTTTCCAGGACCCAAAGTATTTCCAGACAAAATTTTATAACATTCGGTTCAGTAGTTTAGGCGTAACGAGCTAACAGACAGACACTTTCTTATTTAAACTTAGTTTAATTTATTGATCGTTTTTCGAAAAGTTTTCTTCCTTTACTTAAAGATCTATTTACGTCTTCCTTCTGACCTAAAAGTAGAGATTAATTAGATTCAAGACAAAATGTAATAATTTGTGAGTTATACTGCTATATATTTATTATTTGAACTCTCCTGCCTTGCAGGGTTGCCTGGGAGAGATCGCTTATAGCGATAAGGCCGCCCTTGCCCACATTAATGTCTTAGTTTTAAGTACTTTAAGTCTGATTGTATACCCATTTTTATGTGAGCAATAAAGTGTTTATCTATCTTTCTATCTATGTAAAGTTATTCCTAATTCTTGAGTAAATTTACCGCAGTAACGAGAAGGTCTTTAGAGTTTAGTATTCAAAGCATCACTTCAATGTTTTGTTTCAAAGTCAAGACGCCATCAATTGAAATTCATTCAGCCACTCTAGTACTAAATTACTACCCTGTAAATCACGTTAGCTAACAACTTGAAAAGCAAGCAAGAGACGTCCAATTTTAATGACTAACGGCTGTGCTAACGGCCGCAATCAGAGACATTTAATGATGATTAAACTTCAATTTAATGTAGAGTTTGACAGATAATGGAAGGGCTTTTGTCAAAATCTTCATTTAATTACAGTTAAGTAATTAATAAGACACTATTTTATATTTTGGGCGAGTTTTTTTTTCCCGGATTCCCTATGCGGCCCAGCTAAGTACAATACGTATTGATAAGATATTTCCTAATAACAGTTCCAATACAGTAATTGTTCAATGGAACCCACTCACGTACTCAGTATCGCTTGGTATCGTGAGTGAGTTGCATATTTATAACTTTATTTTCTTCTCATGAAAAATGTAGAAAGATCTTTTAACAGTATTGCCCTAAAAGTGGTCAGCTTATTTTTATTCAAACCAAAGATTTATTAAATTCTAGATGTTGATTGTAGCGTCGTTTCATCGAAATTCGTTTATCATCATCCACAGTCCCAAACCATACATTTTTGCGCAACTACTTTGTCCATTTCCGGGACTCTAGGTGTCATACTTGGCCAAATTTCATCAAAATTGATCAGCTATTTAAGCGTGAAGTACATCTTCACGCTTAAATACTTAATTAATCAGATAGACACATTTTCTGATTAATTAAGTATGGTTGCAGATAAGGGCCCCCGATGTATGTCATACAGCATATAATAATATATATACCTAACATAAAACTAATATTATTTTTCAAGTTTAAATCTAAAAAAATACATTTGAATATAGAAAATAAAATGCCTTTTTTAAAAAAGTGGATTAAAATTCTTCCTAGTAGCTCAATCTACTTTAAAACAACAGACTTTACTTTACCCAGTGTTTAATAATTCATTTATTAAGCGCAAATGAGTTGTGTTTTTAAGTTCTCAGTAAGCGATTAGGGTCACACCCAGCCCAGGTCTGTCAAGTCAGACATGCGTATCTGGTTTTGTTACTTTGGGAAGTACCATCAAATAGATAGCAAAAGTTACGCGCCTTCATTTGTGATATAAATTTTACCAGGGGCTGGTAAAATTTATAAGTGTAATACGTGATATAGCTGCCAGTTTTTTACAATTTAGAATTTTCGCCACAAAAACTCAACTAATTTTGTTATTCAAAACCTTTTGAAAATAGAGGTTATAAGAAAAATATTTACAAAAGAAGGAGGGTATTATATTATATTTGATAAAAAAATAGATTTTTGGGGTCAAATTGGTTTTGCAATAGAAATAGGTTTTCATTCGACCGGGCTGTTTGGCCTCGAGATGCCGTGTCTAGTTTAGGTACTTTAGATTATATTAAAGCATTATTTTATGACCACAATAACTAATAAAATACTGTCGTGGCTCGACAAAGCTGAATATAAAACACCGTCTGAAAGAAAAATGGCTCTAAATATTTTGTTATGGGCCTGTTTCACCACTTCCTGATAAGTGAAGGATAGGCTGTATAAAATTTAGACGTTTCAAGTTTTTATAGCGACCGTAGACTTACAATAATTTCAAGTTGGCCAACTAAATCGCATTGTATACCAATAGCTATATATATTATATAGTTTTTACTTTTGAGAGCTCGCACATTTTTCCAACTAAATAATTGTACAACTAAATAATTGGACATCAATCGTATAAGAGCCGTGATTCCTTTCCGATTACCCACTGAATTAAAAGTCATAATTAGTAATGTGACGTTTTAATTTTTCAAATTGTGTTATAAAATGGATTTCGTCAAAATAAACACCAGGACTCGTCAAAATGGTTCAATAAAATGCCGGCAATGGTTAATTCTGACGTAACTCGAATAGACTCAAATCCATCTCTTTTCACTAAAGTAGTTTCGGCCCTTTCAAAGTGGCCTTTGCCGTATTAGGATATTAAAGTTTGGCCTAAGAAGCTAAGGGCACGTCCAACAAGATTAATGAGTTCTTACTTCTCGTACTTACAGTAACGATGGAAATGGCAATTGGCAGCAGGATAAATAGAAAAAGATAGAGAGCTTCATTTTTCTCTCCATTATTTCTAGAAAAGTAGAAATAGTAGTGTACATTAATATATAATAATCTCTACAAAAGCTCAGTCCAATTTCTCACACCTTAGGTCCGTGCTCCATCAAGGATGAAGGGTAGGCTGCAACTGACAGGTTCATAGAGGCCCGGTCCAAATATATAACTATTTATATATACCAGACATAAAGGATATAATATAAGGAGGCGTTTACATGATTCAGTATCATCACGAGGCGATGTATATATTATATTTTAAGATTTGCGATTATCAATAAGATTTTGCTTACTCTACAGTCTACACAATAATCTACATGAAACATTATTTTATTGCAAGTTTTTATAAACATCAAACTTTACAACTTTGCCTGCAGAACTTTCGCTGCTATAATACCATCCGTATATTTGAGCCTTTTGTAAAAAAAGTAGTGCCAAAATATGGAAAGTGTGTAGAGATAATTTTCTTTATAATAAATATTTTTTTTTCAGCTTTAAAATAATATATATCTGAGGTGTTTTTTTTTCTAGGTTATATTTATTTATTAGCTTAGTGATGGCTTGTTAGACAAAAATAAACACAATCCTAACTCCGGTTCTGCATATCGGCTATACGGCAATTATAACATTATAATTATACTATTCTCTGAACTATATTTAAATTATACATCGGAGAATATTGAAATGTGCGTGACATTCAAAGATTCGAGCCTACTTTTAAGCGATCCCTAGAGATGGACATAAAACTACAAACTATATTTTATTTTATACGCAATATATTTTATTTCAGAACGTATATTATATTCCTCTGAGGCGAAATGTAATTGAGTTTTTATTCAGAATCAAATAACAGACATAGCTTTGGTCTTATCCCATAACATTCCTAACTTTATGGGTGACAATAATTCCCCATAGAAATTACTGTACATTTTGGATTTCGGTAAATGCTACAAACTACTAAATAACTGAAAAAAAAATCAATTTAATTCAAAGTCAAAAACCGCCCGTAACAAAAAAAAAACTTTTAACTTCTAAGAAAGTAAAAATAGCGGGATTTAAATCTATTTCATTAATAACATAATATTTTCTTAATTTTTTAACTCTAAGAAATAAAACTCTAGGCTACCTAATAAACGACTTACCCATAGGTATTAAAAGCTTAAAGTAATAGACTTAGTGACAAAGGTATTTAATTCCAGCTGAAGCAAATACTTAGATCTTAACTTAGCTCCATCCCTGGATAGTGGATATATTTCAGACCGACTTAATCCAGGCTACCTTTAATTGAGCTAAGATTAACTTGATACTATTTTAATTGTTTCTAGGAGGACTGAATTTAAAATTTTAGTTCTTTTATAATATACAGACCGTAAACTATGTGTAAATGTTATCTAGTGTGTTTAATTATATAATAAGTATATAAAATTCTCGTCTCACAGTGTTTGTGCGCGAACTCCTCCAAAACGGATATACCGATTTTAATAAAATTTTGTGTGTACTTACATTCGTTAGGCCTGAGAATAGATTTTAAACTCCTTTTTAACCGACTTCAAAAAAAGGAAACAAACGACACTGGAAAACCGTATGTTTAGTTTAGTTTTCAACTTTGTTCTCAAAAAAGATGTATAACGCCGCAACACCGCTTTGTTTGAAACAAAATTTGGGGAGGGGGGGGCGTTGGGGGGGCGAAGCCCCCCCCCCCCCCCTCCCAAGAAAAGACCGATGCCAAAGCTCCCAGCATGTTAAGACACTCGAAATTTGTATAGAAAAGAGAGACAAAAGCTCATAGCATGGCAAGGAGTGAAGATAGATACAAACTGTAAAGGACAAATTTGTAGGAAATTTACATGGAACCCTAAAAAGTGGATTAAAACATAATATATTCTCCAAAAGTCTACGCGGTGTAAGATAATTTTGGCTTTCTAATTGTCACGTTCTCTATTCAAACTATATTTTGTTAGCAACCTTCAAATATGTGGTAGGTTTTTAATGTGTTTGTGTGAATTATTTAGGAGTGTGACGTCACAAGGGCAAGGGCGAGTATTATGTTAACGATCAACGACGATATAAATTATACAAGTAAAAAGGCAACTGTCAAGTGTTACCCAAATGTAGGTACAATTTGTACTTACAGGGTACTATCAGAGAAGTTGTTTCATATGCAAATGGCGGACCCACAGATTAAGGATATATAGGGGCGGACCTATATAATTTGATCGAGATAATATGTCAAGCCAAGTTGACAGGTCGCGACTTAAGCCTCCCGCAGACAGGTGCGTTATTATCATAAAGATAATATACCTAGCAGAATAGAGAAACAAACTCGAGCTGTCAAACGAAACCGAAATTGGTTTTCATCTGTGTGAAAAATATGTGTATTTTACCGCGCAGTGTTACTGATAGTGACATCTCGCTTGCTCAGGCCATTTTTTTTTCTTTATTTAGCCTAAGTAAGGCTTGTGTCGAAACCGACAATTCCAGCCTCATAAATTACATCAAAAATTAGATCTACTAATCAGATCTACATATTTTTAATAAAATATAAATACAAATTTACTAGCCCCCAGCAATGCTCAGGGCTTTGTTTCTCTATTACACTTAGAAAATGACAAGTTTTTGACAGGGAGTCAATGTCCACATTGTGCCCTTTCATCTTTAATTTTCATAACCTTTTGACATTCGAAATGTCAAAAGGTTATGAAAATTGAAGATGAAAGGGCACAATGTGGACATAGCTAATGACCGCTACTGCCATGTTTCGCCGAGTACTGCAGTAGGTATAGTAACAGAACATTGGGAAATTAAACTATACGTTGTGTACCAACTTGTTACTCACTTAGCAACCGTACATTTTTCAAACATAAATCTATCTTACGTCTTTTTCCGGGACTAAAGTAATCATACCAAATTTCATCTAGAAATCGGTTCAGTGTTTTTATTATTCGTAGGTTCAGTGGTTTAAGCATAAAGAGGGCGTAATAGACAGATACGAACACTTTCGTGTTTACAATATTAAATATGCATTAACACTGATTGCTTGACCGTTTAAAAATATTCTTGAGAAAAAAATTACTGTCAATATTTAAAAAAAGAATAACAAATTGGCGCCACTTCGTGCGGATCCCACGCATCACACGAATATTATTATTGTCAACGAAAATAACATTTTATACAGAAATATCAGCCAAAAACCTTGTCAGCGACCGTCAGCTTTCCCTGATTTACTGAGCCACTAATGTCAGACAAAAATATCGTAAAAATACGATAAATCGAGACAGACAGTAGACATAATTTCTTTTCTATAATTGGCATAATGGAACTCGTAAGTTTATATTATTATTAAGAATACTTTTAATAAACGAAGCCTCGAGGATAAGAAGTAAGTAAACATAGATGGATGGCACAGTAAAAAGGTACAGTTACCTAAATTATGTACTTTGTATACTGCGTGACTGGTGAGACATGTTCAATACTCGAGGACGTGATATTTGGCTATTATATTAGTTGAAAAAAAATAATATAAAAAAATAATATCAATTGATCACTCATGAGTAAATGTAGCTTAAAGTTAAATAATTATTTACCCAACGCATGGACACCGCGAGCGGGAGGGGTAGTTGTGTGGTGTTTCTTTGGTAGCGCACGCCTCTGCACCGGCCGCATAGTATGCCTACTTGCCTAGCCGCGTAATTTACTTAGTATCCATGATCCATTTATTTTTGGAAAATTCGGAAAAAAATTAAGAACCTAATTTTATTACATAATAAATAATTATAATGAGAATCGAGTACAGAGTACTCTTCATAAGTATCGGTAATGTCTCACCAGTCATGTTGTAGATTCCTGAAGCTTGTTGCTACGGCGTAGCTCGACGTAGCATTCGTAGCTTGTAAAGTTGTAAGCTAACTAATATATTCAAGCATACTTTAACTTGGTTTGTAACAATTATCTTTTATGCCGATCGCTCAGCATGTAAAAAAAGTTATAAGTCATAATTTATGATTTTCCCAATAATATTATTCTGACCGTAAACTGCCGTAAACGTTGTCTAAACACAGTCATAGTACCTATGATAATTATATTATTTAATAGAATATTTTGAAGTATTTATGTATTCGCCTACTTCACATCTAATATGTCTATACATAATATAATAAAACTGTAGAAATGAAAATTCTGTACTTACATTAAAGATATTCAAAAAATAATAAGCAGGGGGTGTTACTACATCGCTATAGAAGCCAAAAATGTGGTTAGTTTTTTGTCTGTCTGTCTGTATGTTTGTTCCAGCATCACACGAAAACTACTGATCCGATTTGAATGCGGTTTTCGCAGATTTTCTGTCTTTTGTCCCCTTAGGGGACAAAAGAGGGGGGAAGATTTTCGATCAACTGATGAAGTAGAAATACTTTATATGGCAAAACAACGTTGCCGGGACAGCTAGTAAATAATATAACTTTTGCCTGTTATGGCTTAAAAAAATAATATAAATTGTGTATTGTATGTCGAATGTGTTAATTTTTCAACATTAATTTTACCAAAAATTGCCTCCAACTTACAACCTACTTAAATTCCGAAAATCTCGCCTTCAACCATACTAAACACTCGCCACTACACACTATTTAAAAAAACAATCCACATTTTAAATTTCACATGACATTTCATTTATTCAAATTTGGAACTCGCGATGTTTTTTTTTCGGTTTCGCGGAGACGCTAACGCGTCGCCTGCGTTATGCCGACTGGAGTCGACTCACGACTGGTGGTCACTTAGCCTGTATCGATGGTTCCGATCTTGATAACACCTTAACAAAGAGGTCACGGTCGTGACTCGTGAGGGATTTAAAAGTTTATCATTATTGTAGTTGGCTGAACGTTTAAGCTCTTTGTAAGACGCGATTTCGTAGTTTTAATTTCGCAGTCGTACATTTGCCAATTTAAATGTCAACTTCTCAAGATTATATTTACTTAAAAGTACCTAAAGTTATATTAAAATTCGCTCAGTAGTATTAGCATATATTGAATCATAAACAATAAGTAATCATAATTTTCCCTATCATAAATTGTATTAATCAGGAAGGACACTGGCTATGTAAAATTTATTTAACTTCGATAAAAATTGTAAGTAATAATAATAATAATAATAATAATAGCTAATCGAAATTAGCTATCTTACCTACAGCCCAACTCTATCTAAGTAAATTTTTAAGTACTGTTTATAAACTTTATTTTAGAAATACTTACATAAGAAAATATTATTATATTAAAAATAGTAATAAATAAACCAGTAGGTATATTGTAAGCAGTACGCTAATGGCTTGTTGAATTAGTCAAGTCATTTAGTTAATAGGTTTTTAAGTACTTAGATACCGTAACCAGCAGCATGCATTGTGATTTGTGGCAGCATGCAATAGCTGCATCAAGCAAGTGTTTTCTTAATTTTCTTCAAAATAGTAAAAGGTACCACCGAGGAAATTTCGTAATTTGGTCGGATCATGTCAATTCAATGTTAATATTGTGATCTGTCGGCTGGGTTTAACGAAACGCGACCAAACTACGTAGGCCCCCCATATACCTAGGAATCAACTTCTATGATAGTAGTTAGTCAAGCTGTATTCAATGTAACCATTTGCACAACATTGATTTTTATCTTTGCTGTAGGAATTGGCGAATGGGTCTTGTCTAAGGTACTCTGCTGCACCAAAAGCAAAATTAAAAATAAAATGCTGACTTTCGAATTTGTGAAGCAAGTAATTATTGTTAAGGTAACGCCGCCTTAAAGTAAAAAAAGCGGCCAAGTGCGAGTTGGACTCGCCCATGAAGGGTTCCGCAGCAGCAATAAGGTTTATTTTTATGAAATTAAAAGGTTTTTGATTTATTTTTATATTTCAGTCGATTTAATGAAATTTATGTTAAGGTTTACCATTTATGACGTATAAAAAAAACTACCTACCGGATAGATCTCGTTCAAACCAATTTTCGTTGGTAGCTTTTATAGTAATCTACATCATATATATTTTTTAGAATTATCATGCTCCTACTTTAGAAATTAGAGGGGGGGGGACACACATTTTACCACTTTGGAAGAGTCTCTCTCGCAAACTATTCAGGTTAGAAAAAATTATATAAGAAACCTCAATATGATTTTTGGAGACCTATCCATAGATACCCCACACGCATAGGTTAGATGAAAAAAAATTTTTTTTGTTTCAGTTGTACCTATGGGGACCCCTAAAATTTTTAATAATTTTTCCATTTTTGCATCAAAATCTTAATGCGGTTCACAGACTACACCTACTTACCAAGTTTCAATCGTATAGCTCTAATAGTTTCGGAGAAAAGTGGCTGTGACATACGGACGGACAGACAGACAGACAGACAGACATACATGACGAATCTATAAGGGTTCCGTTTTTTGCCATTTTGGCCACGGAACCCTAAAAACCGTGTTGGATATGTTTTAGAATTCTTGTTTTCTAACAATATTATATAAAAAAAGTACTTTGTGATGCTGATGATGATCATGACGACGATGTACAGACAGACAAACTAGCCGACAGATAATAATATGTGGAAGTTTTACACCGTAAACTTCTAAAAAGAAACACATTTATTATGTGTTTCTTTATAACAAAGATATAATTATAGACTTGAAGTCGTAAAAAGTTATTCATTAATTATCTGCTAAAAATTGCAGCTTTGAGAAAATTTTGTAAACTTATTATGGTAAACTTGATATTAAAATGAAATTGACTACATAATATGACATTTTTAAGTATAATTAATGTGTAAAAATCTCAATCTAATAGAATGTGTTCAATGGATCTTCAGTTTTCGTTGAAAACTTTTTCATTCAACAATCTGCAGCCGCACGCCATCTGCGGGGATTTCCATAAACTATTACCTAGTTCAAGAAAATTCTAATAGATGGCGCAGGCGTTTTATACGAAACAGCCTTTAGTGTGTCTTAGGTAGATAGCGCTAGCAATGATTTCAAAAATTTACGAAAAGTAATCATAGGTGGCGCTACATATTACATTTTATGACAGTTGTAACTGGACCTTCATCTTGAAGAAAATATAAGTGAAAAATATTATTTTCATACTTTTTGAATCTATCAAATTGTTTTCTGTGGTTAAGAATGTTAAAAACTTACAATAATTAAAAACTTTAATATTTTGTTGTCTGAAGTATTGTATGTTCTTATTTACAAAGTAAAGTTTCATAAAGCAAATTTCGCAACAGTTTACCAAGAATATAAAAATATACATAACAAATTACATAATATAATAATTATTTAAAAAGATAAAAAGTTTCTGTCAGAAGTGGGATTCGAACCCACGCCCACAGAAGTGGACTGCGACCTGAACGCAGCGCCTTAGACCGCTCGGCCATCCTGACTTATTAAAATTGTGCGAAATAAACGTATAGTTACGGTGTAAGACATTAACGCGTCGGAATCGCTGACACAACAGATAATTAATTATATTATGCAGAATGCACCCGGACGGCATTAAGGTTGGAGTGTAATCCCCTGATATTACAAAAGTCCATGTTTAATATCGAGGAGGGTGCCTTTGTGTGTTTGCTCTTGCCCTCCCCAGAATACGACGGGCAGCCTGAGCATGGACGTCCAGAGAGGGATTCTCCAACGCAGTTGGTACCTACCCTCCTGGGGTAACAAATTGCTTTTCAACTGCGGCATTTCTAGGGGGGTAGGGGATTGGGCCTCCGGTAACTCACTCACTCGGCGAAACAGCGCCAGCGCTGTTTCACGCCGGTTTTCTGTGAGGACGTGGTATTTCTCCGGTCGAGCCGGCCCATTCGTGCCGAAGCATGGCTCTCCCACGTCTTTTCCTTAGTTCAGTGTATTTAGCTGTACTGGTCAGTAATCAGACCCCATTTTTTTATATTTTGCGATTATTGTGATGGATAAAACGTATTTTATGTGAAAATTTTGTATGCGGCTATATTATATGGTATAGACGTGGAGATTAATAAATATGTATTATCTTTCATTTGAAACCAAAATACCCTCGCAGTGTGACTCCTAATTCTTTAAAATGGTACCTACCGGAAAGTCACTGATATTTGTGGAAAAAATGTGATAGCGTCTTTAATTTCTTTAACCTTACGGCAAATGCTAATTTAAAAAAAATACTTTTAATTATGCATAGCGTTCACAGTTTCACATGTTTGCCTAATGAGCTGTAACATTGTTAATAATACGAATGCTTTGAGCTAACTGCAAAATATTCTTGGCATTAACCAAATACTTTCATAACGTCGGTTAAATTTCAAAGTCAGTAGGTTAATGAAGCTTACAGTTTATTATAATATTAAAATTGTATTAACCCAAGAAAAAGAGAAAGTTTGATGGACTTACATTGCTGAAATAACGGTTTATCTGGTTCGTGATAAGCCGATTAGCAACTTGCAGTCGTTTGATGAGTTTTATATTATTTAACCGACTTTTTGCATTCTGGTTCGTGACACTTATGAATATAATATATATTATACAATATATTAATAGAAAGTTGACCCTGGTGCTGCAGCATCACCTGGAACTGGTAATCAATAGGATATACCCAACTCTTCACCAACTTAGAGCAGAGGTTTCGTGTTTTTAGGCTCATATTGACGGCCTCATCCAAGAGGATATTTATAGATCGTATTCATTGGGATAAAATTCAAAATAAATTATTTAAAGTAATAACATATTATATATTCTGTGGTAAGTACTATTATATATTCTGTGGTAATAATTAAGAAATTAAAAAAAAACCCCCGCCAAATAACTTTAAAAAGGATTGAAATAATATTTACTGACTTTAAGTTTAGATAATTCCTAAGTGTAAAGTAATATTTTAGTCCATACTTATTATTTATTGTTGTCAAGGTGTGTCGGGGTCCGGGGAACAGCTAATTTAGATGTTTGATTTCACATATAAATGTTCAATAGTTTAAATGTCAGTTCACAGCGAACTGAATCGAGACAATCAGCGACTATTATGGCGATACAAAATGCAAAAGTCGCTGTTGTTGTAGTTTACTTGACGGCCCCCTGAATATTGCTTTACACTTAGGAAGAATTTGATATAATATATTGAAACCTGTCCGTCTTTTTGCAGTTGAACTACTGGTAGTTATGTATGTCTATTGTGGCTAGTCAGTTTTGTTTTGTCGTAGATGTGCGCGCTCGCATACACTTCAAAGGGAAGCCGACAGTCGTTATAAGTCAGACTTGTCGCGGGGTAGTTCTTGTACGCATTAGACAACTTTGTCTATTAGACGTCTTGTCTCAAATGTGCGTATCTAGTGCATTTTATTATGCGATAGTCTGTCTAACTACAGTCGTGTCTCAGGTGTGCGGTCGCACTGTCCCAAGTCACTGATTGTCTCGAGTCGGTTCGCTGTGAACTGACCCTTAAGGGCAGGTAACAGTGAAATAGCGCGTGGACAAGTTTTTTGATCCTGTTCCATTCCTTACATTATCATCTAAAAATTTTGAAAAAATTACGACCTTTACTTGAGGATATAACGTATCCGGCTTCCATTAATTGACACAAACAGAAGAACTTCACTCGATAGAAAACAAAGCCAAAGTTACCTCTTTTTAAAATCTTTTTTCAATGCTGTGCTAAGAATACTGAACTAAGCGACCTATTTTTTACAGCTTTAATTAGATAAAATGATTATCTATCCGTATTCGCAAAAATGGAAATTGTAGCATTTATTTACTGATGCCAGTGACAAGATATCTAGAGAATTCGCGTGTTTTTGTATGGGCCACCGCGCGACAGTCGCGCGGTGGCCCATACAAAAACATTTTGAGTGATAGATGCCCTTAAACTATAATGTTATGTGAAATCAAACATCTAATTAGCGGTCCCCCGACACATCTTGACAATAATTATGGACTATTAAGAAATTTAAAAAACCCCCCGCCAAGCAACTTTAAAAAGTAATGAAATAATATTAACTGACTTTAGGTTTAAATAATTCCTGAGTGTAAAGTGATATTTTAGGCCATAATTGTTGTCACGGTGTGTCGGGGGACCGCCAATAGCGTCTTTTGCATTTTGTATCGCCAAGTCACTGATTGTCTCGTTTTGGTTCGTTGTCAACTCACCCTTAAACTATAATGTTTAGATGTGAAATCAAAAATCACCATAAGCGGTCCCCCGACATACCTTGACAACAATATTATTATGGACCAAAATATCACTGTACACTCAGGAATTATTTAAACTTAAAGTCAGTAAATATTATTTCATTACTTTTTAAAGTTGCTTAGCGGTTTTTTTTCAATTTCTTAATTTAATTTTTATGCAGAAAATTAAAGGTCTGTTCGGAATAAGGAACTCTGAACATAGAGCCATAAGTAAAATTAGTTGGCCCTTTCAACTATCTTTACATGCCCATAATTATACACAATAATATTATATGCGAGAAATTCTCTGTATCTGCATCGGCGACTCGACTGCACCACGATTGCGAAGCTATCTGTAGATGTTAGATAGGTTCGCATCATGGCAATCAACTATCTATATCTTGGGCAATCGTAGACGAGTATTGCACGTTTGAAATGGAATTTTTGGTCCATCATAGATCAACGTAGAAAGACCATGTCCATACTAATATTACAAATGCGAAAGTCTATCTGCCTGTCTGTCTGTCTGTTACTATTTCTTCAAGCCCAAACCGATTTTACTGTTTGGTATGGAGATACTTTGAGTCCCGGGAAAGGACAATAGCATACTTTTCATCCCGAAAAAATGTATGGTGCCCGCGTGATGAATGAAATTTGGCGCAAGGGAGATGCGGGCGTCAAAGCAAACAACATGGATTAGCGTAAGCGGGAAGAACATTTTTATTAAAAACCCGACAGTGCTGTCTCACTGGTTCAAATTAATCAATTAATCTTGTCGATGACAGTCATTTTTGTTACGTTTTTCAATAAAACACCTGTGCTTTCCCATGGGAAACAGCAAGCCAATGATATGCAATGTTCGTGATTAAAATAATACAGGTATTTCCTATAAGACCACCTTGAAAAATGCATAATTTCAAATACCTATGGGCTATGGACACAAAGAATGCCAACTGACCACGATAATAGCTTTTGGAAATCGTTTTTCATTCATACGTTATCTTTGGTAATAGTTTTCGTGTTTCAACAATCATCGTTCTTTTATATTATAAACACAGGTCTGATTACTGATAACGTATGAATGAAAAACGATTTCCAAAAGCTATTTATTTATAATAACAGAAATGATATTTAATCATTGAACTCTAGTCAGAGTTAATTCTTTTATAAAATTGTACAGTACTAACTAGTATTATCAGTTACTTAGGTGTTTGTAAAATCGAAGGGAAAGTTAAAGGCTGCATAATATTTACGAAGTCTATAAAACCATATTATCATATTGCATGAGTGCGATTTAACGGCTCTGAGCAATTTCGAAATAAACAAGGGCTAATTTTGTCGATAAAAACGAAAGCGCTTTTGTTAAGGCGACCGACGCCTTGATAATTTTTCTGTAGCGATATCGATTTTTCTCAGCAATGACTAAAGCTAAGAAATTAAAGTTCATTGTCAGTATTCATCATATTATTGTCTTTGTCGTTGAATTACCCATATAGCATAACACGATTAGTCAACTTTTATAACCCAGAATATAATCAATCAAAAAGACCACTGTAAAAGAGGGATTCCTATTTAGCCAACAAAGGAGAGTGATTTATTTAAGCTACCAACATTTGTACATAGATTGGTTCAAGCATACACTTTAATCTGCCCATAGCTTTTATTATGAAATGTATATATGGTTTTTAAATTACATGGCGTCACCTTTAAGTCGGCTAGTAATTTAAAATAGGAAAACACATATTGTATTATAATAATAAACAGTAACAATTTTCCAAGCAATCGCTACTCGCTGCATTTGCAACGGTTTTTCCAAGCCATAAAAATTGTAAAATACAATTTTAAGAGACGCCCTACAACCCGGGTATAACCGGGTGGCTGGGTGCCGGTTATCCGGCTTTAATTACCGACTTGGCCCGAGTCCAAGCAAGTTCAGGACCAAAATTATGGACTTGGTCACTCGGCCAGTTGTTATGAAGTGGGTAAGCGTTAACCGAAAACCGTAAATGTATAAAAAGTTAGTTTACTTGTGGAGTTTCATTATTTAAATCTAATCAAAGTTTATAATAATTAGATAATAGATATTAAATTAGTTTCATTAGTAATAATTAGATATTGCTCCGAAAGTTACCTAGTTCTGGGATTAAAATTATCTACATATTACCAAACAATCAAATCAAAGAAACAGATAGGCAGCAGCTGGACAAATACAATAGATAATTTTAAATTTTAACTACAGTCCGACAAGGCTTTACATGAACGTGGGTGGGAGCGCTGCTGGTAAAGGAGAAATGTCAAAAATGACGTTTTTGCATGATGGCAGCGTAATAGTTACTTTTTTCGCCACGTTCATTTAAATTTTAAAGCCTTGTCGAGCTGTAATAGTGTTTATCAGGGCGAGCGAAGCGAGCCCTAGTATATCCCATAACCTGAGCACTTTTGTGGTACACTTTACGGAAAAACCACCACGCCTATTGATTTGTGAATGTGCTTTAACATAGTAATTTTTATTTATATGTAGATTTTTATCATCTGTCAGTCAAGGTTTGGTTACTATTAAAATATAAAAAAAACTCTTGTTATTACTAAAGGCCTATTCACATTAAGCCATGATGATTAACCATGATTACCATCACGATTTCTATCATGATTGCGAAGACTTTAGCATGCACAGTCTAAGTTGTCAGGCAATCATGGGCGAATGTTGTTCTTGTTCGTAAATACTTGTACGTGGACCAACATTAGACTAAGATGGAAAGGCTTACTTAAACACTGTATTAAATTTTCTAGCAATCGCACTCATCAGAGTCACTGCAAGCTTAACGCACATAGTAGATACTAACATAGCATCGGTGATTAATTTATTTGCATTAATTTACATACACGTCCATACAAATTGTACAACTATTGTCACCTAATTTACATATGCGCATACATTGTAGCTCGATTGAACACCATGCAGGGTCCCTAGACTATTTGTATTCGATAACTCCGACAATAAATTATGAAGTTAGATATAAATATTATTACCTTATATTGCAAGGTAATATGCTTGCAAGTTGCGACCGATTTACGTCAAATATCCAACTTATTTTACAACTAGCTGTTGCCCGCGACTTCGTCCGCGTTAACATTGTATAATAACGGAAATGGATAAATTTTGCCTTTTTATGTACGGGCCGAGGGCAAAGTTCCCCGCATATTAATCGAATGACACTCGAAAACTGTATGTTTAGTTTAGGTTGGAATAAATTCACTTTTAATTAATAAGTTTGTTCCTAAAAAGGAGAATAATTAAAACTCAACACTAACGACGCGATACCATTTTGATGTAAGTAAGAAACCCAGGAGGGGGGGGGTTTTGGGGGGGGCGCAGCCCCCCCAAGTACGGGCCGAGGGCAAAATCAAATGACACTCGAAAACTGTATGTTTAGTTTAGGTTGAAATAAATTCACTTTTAATTAATAAGTTTGTTCCTAAAAAGGAGAATTAAAACTCAACACTAACGACGCGATGCCATTTTGATGTAAGCAAGGAACCCAGGAGGGGGGGGGGGGGTTGGGGGGCGCAGCCCCCCCAAGTACGGGCCGAGGGCAAAATCAAATGACACTCGAAAAGTGTATGTTTAGTTTAGGTTGGAATAAATTCACTTTTAATTAATAAGTTTGTTTCTAAAAAAGAGAATTAAAACTCAACACTAACGATGCGATACCATTTTGATGTAAGCAAGGAATCCAGGAGGGGGGGGGTAAGTACGGGTTGAGGGCAAAATCAAATGACACTCGAAAACTGTATGTTTAGTTTAGGTTTGAATAAATTCACTTTTAATTAATAAGTTTGTTCCTAAAAAGGAGAATTAAAACTCAACACTAACGACGCGATACCATTTTGATGTAAGCAAGGAACCCAGGAGGGGGGGGTTTGGGGGGGCGCAGCCCCCACAAGTACGGGCCGAGGGCAAAATCAAATGACACTCGAAAACTGTATGTTTAGTTTAGGTTGGAATAAATTCACTTTTAATTAATAAGTTTGTTCCTAAAACGGAGAATTAAAACTCAACACTAACGACGCGATACCATTTTGATGTAAGCAAGGAACCCAGGAGGGGGGGGTTTGGGGGGGCGCAGCCCCCCCAAGTACGGGCCGAGGGCAAAATCAAATGACACTCGAAAACTGTATGTTTAGTTTAGGTTGGAATAAATTCACTTTTAATTAATAAGTTTGTTCCTAAAAAGGAGAACTAAAACTCAACACTAACGATGCGATACCATTTTGATGTAAGCAAGGAATCCAGGAGGGGGGGGGTTTGGGGGGGCGCAGCCCCCCCAAGTACGGGCCGAGGGCAAAATCAAATGACACTCGAAAAGTGTATGTTTAGTTTAGGTTGGAATAAATTCACTTTTAATTAATAAGTTTGTTCCTAAAAAGGAGAATTAAAACTCAACACTAACGACGCGATACCATTTTGATGTTAGCAAAAAAACCAGGAGGGGGGGGGGTTGGGGGGGCGCAGCCCCCCCAAGTACGGGCCGAGGGCAAAATCAAATGACACTCGAAAAGTGTATATTTAGTTTAGGTTGGAATAAATTCACTTTTAATTAATAAGTTTGTTCCTAAAAAGGAGAATTAAAACTCAACACTAACGACGCGATACCATTTTGATGTAAGCAAGGAACCCCCAAACCCCCCCCGGTTTGGGGGGACATAGGATAAAGTCCCACGCATATTAATCAAAATATGACAGTTGAAAACTGTATGTTTAGGTTATGTACAGAATTGACTTTCCTATGATTTTATTCTGTTTATAGATAATTACAATCGATTGTATAGTTTACGCGTAAACCTATACGGTCTTACGCCAAAAGATTCAAACACCTGTTGAACAGTTGATTACAAAAAAATTCAGTACCTACAAAATAGTCTCTAAACAACTGTTCAATCGATGTTTAGTTTTTTGTGGTAAGACCGTAAGTCTTTTGATTGGGAACCATACATTTTTTCGAGATGAATATTATTTTATGTCCTTTCTCAGGACTAAAATATGTACCCAATTTAATCAACATCGAATGAATAGTTTACGCGCAACTTATAAAAGTTTGTTGTGCGGGAACCATACATTTTTCCGGGACAAAAATATCTTACGTCCTTTCTTGGGACTCAAAGAATCTTCATAATTATTAAATTTCATCAAAATCGATTGAATAGTTTACGCGCAAATCATAAAAGTTTATTGTACGGGAACCGTACATTTTTCCGGGACAAAAAGTATTCTATGTCCTTTCTCGAGACTCAAAGTACCTCCGTGTCAAATTTCATCAAAATCGATTGAATAGTTTACGCGCAAATCATAAAAGTTTATTGTGCTGAAACCGTACATTTTTCCGAGACAAAAAGTATCCTATATCCTTTCTAGAGACTCAAAGTATCTCCGTAGGAAATTTCATCAAAATAAATTGAATAGTTTACTCGCAAATCATAAATGTTTGCTGTCGGGAACCGTACATTTTTCCGGGACAAAAAGTGTTATATGTCCCTTCTCGAGACTCAAAGTATCTCCGTAGCAAATTTCATCAAAATCGATTGAGTAGTTTACGCGCAAATCTTAAAAGTTTATTGTGCGGAAACCGTACATTTCTCCGGGACAAAAAGTATTCTATGTCCTGTCTTGGTAGTTAAAGTATCTCCATACCAAATTTCATCAAAATCGATTGAACAGTTTACGCGCAAATCACAAAAGTTTATTGTACGGGAACCGTACATTTTTCCGGGACCAAAAGTATCCTATGTCCTTTCTAGAGACTTAAAGTATCTCCGTACCAAATTTCATCAAAATCGATTGAATGGTTTACGCGCAAATCATAAAAGTTTATTGTACGGGAACCGTACATTTTTCCGGGACAAAAAGTATCCTATGTCCTTTCTCGGGGCTAAAACTATCTCCGTACCAAATTTCAGCAAAATCGATTGAATAGTTTACGCGCAAATCATAAAAGTTTATTGTACGGGAACCGTACATTTTTCCGGGACAAAAAGTATCCTATGTCCTTTCTCGGGACTCAAACTATCTCCGTACCAAATTTCAGCAAAATCGGTTCAGCGGTTTGGACGTGAAGAGGTAACAGACAGACAGACAGACAGACAGACAGACAGACAGACAGACAGACAGACAGACAGACAGACAGACAGACAGACAGACACACTTTCGCATTTATAATATTAGTATGGACAAGTACGGGCCGAGGGCAAAATCAAATGACACTCGAAAACTGTATGTTTAGTTTAGGTTGGAATAAATTCACTTTTAATTAATAAGTTTGTTCCTAAAAAGGAGAATTAAAACTCAACACTAACGATGCGATACCATTTTGATGTAAGCAAGGAATCCAGGAGGGGGGGGGTTTGGGGGGGCGCAGCCCCCCCAAGTACGGGCCGAGGGCAAAATCAAATGACACTCGAAAAGTGTATGTTTAGTTTAGGTTGGAATAAATTCACTTTTAATTAATAAGTTTGTTCCTAAAAAGGAGAATTAAAACTCAACACTAACGACGCGATACCATTTTGATGTTAGCAAAAAAACCAGGAGGGGGGGGGGGTTGGGGGGGCGCAGCCCCCCCAAGTACGGGCCGAGGGCAAAATCAAATGACACTCGAAAAGTGTATATTTAGTTTAGGTTGGAATAAATTCACTTTTAATTAATAAGTTTGTTCCTAAAAAGGAGAATTAAAACTCAACACTAACGACGCGATACCATTTTGATGTAAGCAAGGAACCCCCAAACCCCCCCCGGTTTGGGGGGACATAGGATAAAGTCCCACGCATATTAATCAAAATATGACAGTTGAAAACTGTATGTTTAGGTTATGTACAGAATTGACTTTCCTATGATTTTATTCTGTTTATAGATAATTACAATCGATTGTATAGTTTACGCGTAAACCTATACGGTCTTACGCCAAAAGATTCAAACACCTGTTGAACAGTTGATTACAAAAAAATTCAGTACCTACAAAATAGTCTCTAAACAACTGTTCAATCGATGTTTAGTTTTTTGTGGTAAGACCGTAAGTCTTTTGATTGGGAACCATACATTTTTTCGAGATGAATATTATTTTATGTCCTTTCTCAGGACTAAAATATGTACCCAATTTAATCAACATCGAATGAATAGTTTACGCGCAACTTATAAAAGTTTGTTGTGCGGGAACCATACATTTTTCCGGGACAAAAATATCTTATGTCCTTTCTTGGGACTCAAAGAATCTTCATAATTATTAAATTTCATCAAAATCGATTGAATAGTTTACGCGCAAATCATAAAAGTTTATTGTACGGGAACCGTACATTTTTCCGGGACAAAAAGTATTCTATGTCCTTTCTCGAGACTCAAAGTACCTCCGTGTCAAATTTCATCAAAATCGATTGAATAGTTTACGCGCAAATCATAAAAGTTTATTGTGCTGAAACCGTACATTTTTCCGAGACAAAAAGTATCCTATATCCTTTCTAGAGACTCAAAGTATCTCCGTAGGAAATTTCATCAAAATAAATTGAATAGTTTACTCGCAAATCATAAATGTTTGCTGTCGGGAACCGTACATTTTTCCGGGACAAAAAGTGTTATATGTCCCTTCTCGAGACTCAAAGTATCTCCGTAGCAAATTTCATCAAAATCGATTGAGTAGTTTACGCGCAAATCTTAAAAGTTTATTGTGCGGAAACCGTACATTTCTCCGGGACAAAAAGTATTCTATGTCCTGTCTTGGTAGTTAAAGTATCTCCATACCAAATTTCATCAAAATCGATTGAACAGTTTACGCGCAAATCACAAAAGTTTATTGTACGGGAACCGTACATTTTTCCGGGACCAAAAGTATCCTATGTCCTTTCTAGAGACTTAAAGTATCTCCGTACCAAATTTCATCAAAATCGATTGAATGGTTTACGCGCAAATCATAAAAGTTTATTGTACGGGAACCGTACATTTTTCCGGGACAAAAAGTATCCTATGTCCTTTCTCGGGGCTAAAACTATCTCCGTACCAAATTTCAGCAAAATCGATTGAATAGTTTACGCGCAAATCATAAAAGTTTATTGTACGGGAACCGTACATTTTTCCGGGACAAAAAGTATCCTATGTCCTTTCTCGGGACTCAAACTATCTCCGTACCAAATTTCAGCAAAATCGGTTCAGCGGTTTGGACGTGAAGAGGTAACAGACAGACAGACAGACAGACAGACAGACAGACAGACAGACAGACAGACAGACAGACAGACAGACAGACACACTTTCGCATTTATAATATTAGTATGGATATTCTCTACTTCTACTAGATGACGGCACTACAACTCCGTAGTGCTAAAATTCGTTTATCGCACCGGAACTGTACATTTTTCCGGGACAAAGAGTATCCTGCGTCCACTCCCGGGACTCAAAGTACTTATATACATTTCAATCTGAACAGGGTGTATAAGTTAACATTGAAACCATTTTGCTAATGGCTTTTCTAAGGAAATGATATTTTATGAAAATAATCTACAACTGATTTATGAAAAAAAAACTACAGCCGAAAATAGGACACAAAAAAATCTACGGCCGAAAATCGTAGGTCAATTAAAAACGAACTGCCAAGTCCTGATGTTTTATTGTTTGTCTAAAAGACTGGATTTCGTATTTCAGTTAAAAAGAAACAAAAAGTGTAAAGGAAACTGGGTACACTTGATCCTCTTTTTACAAAACATACAATATGATCTTATTTTCTGCCATCCTTTTTTCATAAACAATGTGATTGTTTATCCCCCTCTCTAGAACCTCAAAATTTTTAGTAGTGAGCATGATGATGAATTATGGCTAAGAACTACACCAAAATTGGCCCATCGGTTTGGATATAACGTTGCCACCCAAAGAGACACAGACAGAGAGACACGTCAAAATAACACACCTTTGTTTTCGTCGGGGGTTGTACTTACGTGATTATGACAAACATTTCGTCGCTTCATAACGTCGACAATTCCCCACACAATATCACAAGTTACCTCGAGTTGAAAGTTACCTGGAACAAACGAGACACAATTAGGAATACCGTTATATTATTGTTGTTACAGTTTTGTTAATGATATTTTACTCTAATCTCTAAAAGCTTATTATACAAAAGCGTGAAGTTTAAGGTGTAAGGTCAGATTAAAGTATTATTTTTGTTCAAAAGCGATTTAGAGCAGAATTTCGACATTTTATAAGAGCTGTAAGTTTTTCTGTATATGACCACTGTAGAGGTAAGAACGACCAGTAACTATGGAGTTTCGGTCGCGGTTACTGTAGTATATGTAGGTCTAACGCCTCCGTGGTCCAGTGGTCTAGAGCGTCGCTCTTGACTCGGAGGTCGTGGGTTCGATTCCCGCGTTGGAAACATATTGTTATTTCCAAGTTTGGTTAGGACAATGTAGGCTGATCACCTGATTGTCTGACAAGTAAGATGATCCATGCGTCGGATGGGCATGTAAAAAGTCGGTCCTGCGCCTGATCTCTCGCCAGTCGTGTCGGTCTTCCGTCCCACTGGGTTAGGAGAGTAAAGGAATAGAGAGTGCTCTTGTGTACTGCGCACACACCTGGGCACTATAAAAATTACTCCTGCGTACCAGGCCTGGTTTCAATGAAACCGCGGCCACCGTCACCGAAACCGGTGGGGGGGGAGTAGTATATTATATGTAGGTAGGTCTGAAGGTCTACCTAATCTTCGATAAATAATTACAATTAAATGGAGAAATGTTTTCATACGTAATGTGTTAATATTATAATATATTATCACCTATAGAAATTCTCTAAAGCTTATTCTATTTGATAGTAAGTATATTAAATTTGTTCGAATACAATATTCTTAATAAACATTATATCACGCTGATATATCGATGCAGTGTACCATATTCGGCGTGTGCTAAATTATTATCAAATGTTTGACAAGCCTGTGGTCGCCTGATAATTTGTGGTCGTAGGGGAGACTGGGGTAACTTTGACTTTATCACTCTACATCGAAATTAATAACTATATTTCAAATAATAACAGTGCAGTTATTGTCATTGTTGAAAATGCAATTTACAATTTTACACAAACTGCACATTTTTACTAACAGTTAACACTAATGTCCTATAATACATGATGCTGAACAATAAAATAATTAGAATAACTGTTCTTAAAACCAGCAATTACTTAAAAAACTTGGAATTGACCCAAGTTCTTAAATGTTTTTTTAGATACTTAATCATATTTTATATTTTATGAAACCTCAAATTATGTTTGAACTTGAATGTTAAACGCAGGCTAGAATTCGCAAACCCCCTTTAAAAATTCTGTCAAATTTTACCCCACTCTCCCCTGCTTGCGGTTTAACTAGCAATATAAATAGTAAACAATCTGTAGGGCAATGTAAGTAAAGTCTGTAAGTAAGGATAGTAACTGACCATGGCAATAGATTACAGCAGCGACCCCGCTGTTAACAACTTCCGTGAGTACCTGCGGATAGCGAGCGTGCACCCTAATGTCAACTATGGTATGTACCATAATATACAAGTTCTTATTAAAAGTAGTATTTTCCTTAGTCTATGGTATAGGCAACGCTCCACTTTAGAACGTCCGACGAAAGAGCCAACAATAGGCGCATTTGTAATTTCATGATTATTGTCTACAATTAATATCGTACAGCAACTGCCTGTAACTGATCTACCGTAATAACGTGTGCAATGCCTCCCATACCGGTTTCAGTAACGGAGGCCGGTTTCATCGAAACCGGGACAGCTACAGCGACGGTGTTAATTAAGGCTAAGTCTGTGCGTAGTACTAAAGACCTTTATCATCACCAAATGGGACGGCCATTCGTCTCAGACTGGCGAGAGATGAGTCGCATGGATCACCAAAGTATCTCACAAGAAAGATTCTTGTGAGATAATTTGGTGATCAGCCTGCATTGTCGTAACTAAACTCGCAAAATACATTTTCCAACGCAGGAATCAAATTCACGACCTCTAAATCAAAAGCCAAAGAGACCTCAAAAATCGAACATTGCGCAATCGCCTATCCTTTTCCATTTATACCGGGGAATCTTTAAATTTTCGCACTCTATCGACTTTTTTTCAGATGAATGTCTAACGTTCCTCCGTCGTCAGGCCCAAGAATGTGGTCTAACAGTTCAGGAGTTTGAGCCTGTGCCGAAGAAACCGGTGCTGGTGATGACGTGGACGGGCGAGGAACCAACGTTGCCGAGCATCCTACTGCTGTCACATATGGATGTTGTTCCCGTGGCTGGGGTAATCTGTTTAAACTTTAAAGAGAGTTTTTGTAGAGGGTGTATATTTTGCTCTGAAAGGGGATTAATACTGTTTGACAAAAGATAGGCACACCGCACATACACCCCTTTTTTCAATCAGTCTATTTTGAAAAGCGAGTACTAACCTTGAATCTAAGGCCGGTATAAATAGTCAGTACTCAAGATGCATCTCGGTCTCAAGACACGGTTCAGGCTCTGTGATTGGTTGGCTGTCAAAATTTGGACCAATCACAGAGCCGAATCGCGTCTTGAGACCGGGTCGCATCTTGAGTACTGACTATTTATACCGGGCTTAGACACTTTTATTACGGTACCAACTTGCCCATTAAATGAAAAATAAATTGTAATTAAAGGCTGCTTATTATCGTAGCAAAATTTACTGTTCTGGTTCCGACCAGGCCCTTTGCAATATCTATCTTGTAAATATTCTTTATTCAGAATCTTTTTCGACCTTTTTAAAACTTTTCAGCAAGATTGGGACTACCCTCCCTTCGAGGCACGCCTTATAGATGGTCGGATATACGCGCGCGGCTCGCAGGACATGAAGGCACATGCTATGCAGACCATAGAAGCTGTGAGGAGGTTAAAGAAGAACAATATCAAGATGAAGAGAACAGTGCATTTGTGTTTTGTGCCAGGTAGGGGGTAGTAGAGCAAGAATTGGAACCTGAGTTTCCCTGCTCAGTACCTACTCAGTAGGTAAATAAATTGTCTATCTTCAAATACCTGATGATAATAAATTGCAGATAGCTGTTAAAGATATTATTTTCCGTAAGCTGGTAAAAAAGACAAGTAGAGGTAACTAGTTTCTTAAAACTTTCTTTTCATCTGGCTTCCAGATTTTGATATTTTATTTGAAAACGATTCAAAGATAGGGAATATTACGCAAAGGTCGGAGCAGAGCTGGGCGCTACTAGCACATACAGTAAATAATCCGAACAAAATCCGATATTATGTCAAACGTCGAACGAAACTTTCTGGAACGAAATTCCTTATCGCGCGTTGCGAAAGGGGGCTAGACGGAAAAAGTTGTAACGACACTTTTTGACCGACATTTAGTATTGTTTGCTCTACTGGACAGAGGGCGTTGATGTGGCGATGACGTCAACTGGCGGGAAATTTAAAACTACTTTCCATCCGGGTGTCCCTTGACACATCTCAAGTTTTTTTTTATGGTGCTGCCTCTATCGTAAAAAGATAGCAACCGCTATATTTTTTCTTTTTAGACGAGGAAGTCGGCGGCTTCGACGGCATGGCCACGTTCGTGAAGACAGACGCGTACAGGAGCCTCAACGTGGGGTTCTGTATAGACGAGGGTTCCGGCAGCCCGGGAGACGAGATCGTCGTCTACAACGGAGCTAAGAGCATTTGGCGTGAGTATCCCTGATATGGGTTGCATAAAATAATTACAAACCATTGATAGTTGCTTGGTCTACTAATATGTGGCTGGTGCGAAGATTCCATCAGAGCATAATATAGTTACTTTAAATAATTGCACATAAAGCACTATCTACTGTTAGGCCATATTAAAATTGTTAGCAAAATTGTTCATAATATTATCTAAGATCTTTGACCTACACGAAATGCTCATGTTCCAGATATTGAAGTGACATGCCGGGGACAGTCTGGCCACGGGTCACTCATGTTCCCTAACACATGTGGAGAAAAGGTTAGTAACTTATAGATTCACATAGGAATCTGAATATATCGCTTTGCTAAGCGTCAGCGATATGTACGCAGATTTTTTATATTGTTTATTTATGTATATTTCGCTATTATCATCAGCTGTCGCAGCAGTCAGCGTATATTATAACAAAATCAGCCTATATAAAGCGTGCTTTTTTGTTGCTCATCTGTTTACAGATCCGCTTCATCATAGACAAGTTTATGGATCTCCGCAAGGAATATGTGGCAAAGGTAGCGGCCAGTGGAAAGCCCAATCTGCTCGCCCTCGGTGACGTCATATCTGTCAATCTCACCATGTTACGGGTGAGCATACAAGATAACAGTACTATACTTGTACGGGATGAGGAGGCTACAGCCTACAGGCTACTTCTAGATTACAATCCAGGACCAATTAAAGAAGTAGTAAGAAAACAAATCATTGGGATTGAATTTTTTGGAAATTACAAGATAAATCTTAATCGTTATTGGTAGCCCACCCTGCATCGAAAAATATGACAGACTTCGAAAAATAAAATAAAAAATTATTTAATATAATATCGTATTTTTATTTTTAATGCAGGGTGGAGAACAAAACAACGTGATTCCCGACAAGATGGTCGCCAGCTTTGACCTACGGCTGCCTCCCTTCTTGGACTTTGATCAGTTCGAGAATCAGGTTAGTTAGACTCTCTATAAAGTATGGCATGAAGTTGCTCGCCCCATATTACTTGATACTTCCCGAACTGATGGTTGACATGATTGTAGACTTGATGTTAAAAAAATTGAATTCCAACTTTGAATACAAATATATTTGAATTTGGAATTTGAATATCCACAGATAAAAAAGTGGTGCGAGGAGGCGGGAGAAGGTGTGACGTTCGACTTCCAGCAGAAGGACCCCAAGCCCAAAGACTTTAATCTGGATGAGGTCATCTACTGGAAGCCTATCAAGGACACGCTGGATAAGATGTGAGCTAATTTCAGCTTTTTGCGGCATAGGCTCATAAACCCTAAAAAACTTTTTTTCTTTAGTATGGGAAAGCGCCCCAGCGTCATGAGTTTCGTCATGCAAAAGTGAAAAAATGGTCTTCCAGCGCTGCTACTTTCACAGATGCTTTCTGTCTTTACCGTTTCGCAGTGTTACAGAGAAGTGCTATATATTATGACATGTGCCATATATCCAGATTTTTCTCAAACAACAAATTCTGTTTTCCCAGGAAAATCCCCTACCTAGTCGGTATTTTCCCGGCCAGCAACGACTCCCGGTTCGTCCGGGAACTCGGTACTCCCGCCATCGGCCTGTCCCCGCTCCGGCACACGCCGGTAGCGGCACACGCGCGCAACGAGAGCCTCCTCGTGTCAGTCTTCCTCGAGGGCATAGACGTGTTCGAGAACATCATACCCGCTATGTGCAACGCGTGAAAAAATTAACGTCAACGTCATATGAAAAGCGTGAAAAAAAATAAACGTTATACCATATTTGGAATTCATCAAAGACCATGTTCTGAGTTGTTTACCTCTTAACTCTAACCTCTGATGGAAACTTAACATAATAATATAAGCAATAAGTAATAAAGTATAAAATTATAACCCCTCAGATGTTAATAATTATTATTTTGAACCAATTATAATATTCCGTACTAGCTGTCCTGGCAAACGTTGTTTTGCCATATAAAGTATTTCTACTTCATTAGTTGATACAAAATCTTACCCCCTCTTTTGACCCTAAGAGGGGTGGGGGGGGGGAATTTTATACACCAGATGTTAAGTTAGAAGCAGACAAACATATCTGCGAAAACCGTATGCAAATCGGAAAAGTAGTTTTCGTGTTATATACAAAAGTTTGATACAAATTCTGACCGCTCTTTTGTCCCCTTAGAGGGGGGGGGGGAGAATTTTTTTATACACCAGATGTTAAGTTGGAAGAAGACAAATATATCTGCGAAAACCGCATTCAAATCGGATCAATAGTTTTCGTGTGATGCTGGAACAAACATACAGACAAACAGACAGACAGACAAAAAACTAACCACAGTTTTGGCTTCTATAGCGATGTAGTAACACCCCCTGCTTATTATTTTTTGAATATCTTTAATGTACAGAATTTTCATTTCTACAGTTTTATTATATGTATAGATTTCTTCCTAACTTATTTGAATTCAATAATGTTTCTAAAATATAATATAATTCATAAGTATTAATTTAAAAAATATATTCATTAAGTAGAACTATGTAAAAAAAATCTAAAATACACGTGTGATGTCTATATGCGTCTTTTAACAATAAAATCAATATCACATAAATACGTATGAAAACCCTACGAATAATAAAAATCGGCTAAGTGCGAGTCGGACTCGCGCACTATGGGTTCCGTACCATTATAGAGCAAAAATAGTAAAAAATTGTGTTTTTTGTATGGTAGCCCCCCTTAAATTTTTATTTTATTTATGGCAAATATAAATGGCATAATATGGTTATGATTTATTAAAGTACACATATATCTAAGGCATTTGTCAAAATTTCAAGTGCCTATCTGTTGCCATTATTGATATCGAGCAAAAAAGGCCAGAAAAATCACGTTTGTTGTATGGCAGCCCCCCTTAAATATTAATATTATTTTGTTTTTAGTATTTGTTGTTATAGCGGCAACAGATATACACAAACTGTGAAAATTTCAGAAGTTTAGCTATAGGTAGCGGTTCTCGAGATACAGCCTGGCGACAGACAGACAGACAGACAGACGGACAGACAACGAAGTCTTAGTAATAGGGTCCCGTTTTTACCCTTTGGGTACGGAACCCTAAAAACTAGAAAACCTTAAGTTAATACCTGCTAAGTCCAAACCAATCTTATGCCACTTTAAAAGTAGTATTTCCCACAGCCAACTAAAACTGATAACCATTACGGAGAGCAATATTTTTTCACCACCGCGACCGGCCAGTATTTACACGACTATCAGAACAAACACTCGCCAGCTACCGCAGCCAATATTTCCCCAATATGGCTTGTCTTTTGACATTTCCAGGATTATTTCTTTCTGTTTTTGTAGGCTATTATGAATGGTAGAGCAAATGTTGTTATTAAGTTGCCTTTCTACCCCTATTATATATTTGTTGTTTTGCTTTCTTGAATTAAGTATAAAAATTAGGGGGCGTCCACAAATTACGTGAGGTGTTTAGGGGTTAGAGTCAAATCTCATCTAATCTCACGTTGGGGAGGGTCTCGAAAAATCTCATGTAATTTTTTTCTCAATAAAATATGTAAATACTATTTTGGTCCATTTCATCCAGATTGTACGTATGCTTAAGATTTAATCGTAAGTTTATTCGTTATAGTTTATACGATTAAGATCATTCACAAATTCGTTCGAAAGAAAATATACTGACTGTCAAACCAAACGTTTACGTAAGAACATTTTGAAAAATCTCACGAAATCTCACCAGCGGGGAGGGGGGGTCTAAATAAAAAAAACACCTCACGTAATTTGTGGACGCCCCCTTATTTAATTTAGCTCTATATTTAATTGGGTTATAATTTATTATAATTATTTGTTTTGAATAATTATAATTTTATTATAATTATTCAAAACAGACGACGTTTCTCGTTAGTGTAGCCCAACCGTTACAAAGTAACAATATGAAAACGGAAACTTCAGTAGGTAAAATATGCCGCAATGCGTTTGTCGCAAAAGGGTTGAGAGAACGCGAACGTTTGAAACTTACACAAAGATTCAACTCAGGACGTTTATTTGATAGAAAAACTAGCTGACCCGGAAATGCGGATGCTGCGGGTGAATATAATATAAGTACTTTATTGTCGTTATCAGCCTGCCGAGCATACGCCAACGAGATATCTCACTCTACATGTTTCTCGATGTTTGATAGTTTGTATCTTCATCTCTATTGACCCTAGCATGACAAACATTTTTTCTCGCGTAGATCTATCATCGAAATAACACATTTTTATAGAGTTTTGTCGAGATAATGTCGAGATTTTGACATTATGAGACGAGTAGTTTTTAATTATCTCGAGAGTGAGATATCTCGTTGGCGTATGCTAGGCAGGCTGGAGTTGATCGTAGGGTGAGAATTTCGAACTGTTTTTATTTTTCAATGCGTTTCATGCAAAAAATCAAAGCAATACGAAAAAAAAAACTAAGATTAGAGCAGCCTTAACTTTAAAAAGGCTTTGTGCACTCAAAATTTCATAACAATCAGACCAGCCGTTTAGGAGCGCTTTTGCAATAAATAACGCGAGATAAAAATATGCAATTTAAATAATTAACAAGATTAACTGCCGCACTCAGAGACGAATATAGGCACAAGACTTTATTAAAAATTGTGAAACTTGTGGTCAAGTCGAAGACGTTCAACACTTGTTGATGGAATGTGTCAAGTATCAGGCCCAAAGATTATCATTTTTTAAAAAATTTAATTTTAATCAATATGCGATGGGACTCGTGCAATCCATTCTTTCGGAACCAACTTCGTAAGAAGCCAATTCGTTTTTCCGTATTTTTGCCAATATCGATTATACAGTGTAAATTTTAATTATAAGTGTAAATTTAAGTAAAGTGTATAATGGGATTGACATATCTTCGGATAAAAATCCCTAAATAGACTTTATAAAATGGCTTTATAAAATAGTAAGTATAGAAAATTAAGACTATGGCCTACCTTCAATTTTCGTAGCCGAACAAACAATAATTTCCAGGCATTATCCAAACAATCTATTTGTTCATTGTTTATCGTGCGACATCACACAATAGAACAATAACTGGTTTAACATAGTACCTGGTACCGGGTACCTCAGAACTCAGGTACCAATCAATTACGCTCCAATTCGCAATGTTCCAATCAATCATACAATGACAGTTCTGTTTTTAAATACTTGTTACTATATTCATGACGCAATCGGGCTACAAATACTGCCCACAACTTTGTTGCACTGCAATAATTGTGAGAACCGTGCCGAATTAAAAAGAAACTGCCCAAGTCTTTCCCCAGTATTCAAATTAGTATACCCGTACTAAATTTCATCAAAATTGTTTTAGCAGCTTAATTGTGAAAGGTAAAACTTACGCATGAGACGTCATAGACAGGGAATCTGCCCCCGAACGCAACTCCCAACAACCAACCAGGCTTGAGCCCCACGAACTCGACCACTGAGCTACAAGGACCATCATAATACCATTTGTTTTACGGTATATGTTTGAACAAATGCATCCATCTCTGTGTAATCCGTACAAATTATTTCCCGCCAACTCGCGGTAATGGCCGCCCCCGCGCGAGCTTCACCCAAATTGCCTCATACAAATTGCATTTTAGCGTCATCAACGTGCATACATTTAATTTAAAGTTATAACCTTCCTAGATCCGCAAGATAAGTGCCAAGTTGCGAGTTGACTTAGCAAGTACTTGCTTATTTCCAGTACTTAGGTAGGTACACCTTACAAGTATCTGAGTTCCGACTTTGCCAAAGCCGAATAATCTCTGATTTTATTTTTTTATGTTTTAGCCGATTCCAAAGAAGGTTTTTGACAGAAGTATGTCTTTTTATTAGCAATAATTTGCATTGGTTAATTTTTCGTCGTTAACCAATCAAAAGCGCTGTCCACCAATCAAAAGACAGCAAAAAACAAGCCCTGATATCGTTAGGGGGATAGTATAAAAAAAAATCAAAAGCGCTAATGTAAATCCATCGAGAAGGTTAAACAAATCGGTATTCTGAATATGTGCGTTTACAGCTTTGATAGTTTAATAATATGTTGTTCTTACTCTACACCAGAATAACTTCCAACTATTCACAGAAAATTTCAAAGGTAACAAAATAATATTGCTCGTTTTGACTCTTAAGAAATATAGCGGTAATGCATCGTGTTGCACAAAATTATTTCCCTAACGATGCTGAAATAGCGTTCCTCTGAAAATGTATAAATGGCCTGTCTGGAAGAATAATAATTGTATGACCTAAATGGCATACATTTATTGACAATGGTGTTTGAAAAAAACAATAAATATACAAAGTAGTACCTTAAATGACCATGCAAAATAAAGTCAAAAATCAAAGTCAGGTTATAAACACAACAACATGGTATTTTTTTAAAACAACTTTTTCTTAACACACCATCTTAGCAGGACTTGGTTCTGCATACTCAAAACCCTTTTGAGCATGCAGAACCGCTGCAGATGTGTCAGGATTCAGGAACTCAGGATAGTCTTATGTTTCCAAAAAAGGTGTTGCAAACTTAAAATTAATAATCTGCGGATTATTAATTTTTTAACAATTTTTATAAAAAAAGAGTTGTTTTGTTTAGGTTTTGATGTGATGTGAATAGAAATGTAGTCCGAGTTTTTCCTCTTCTTCCAATTTTTTAAAAATCTTACTTCATCTAAAAGTTTATTATCAGATTAGATAGGCTATTAAACAAGGTTTATTTTATTGTGTATGTGTCTTAACAAAAAGTTAATAGAATTTTGATTATTTTAAGTTTAATTGAAATATCCCAAGACCTTGTTGTTGTGTTTATTATTGTAAAGTTACTCTAAGATTAACATAGGTCCGCTACCGGCCTGTGTTATTTGGTAAAGACAATATTAGTATTTAGTACTTGGCAAAAGCCGATAAATACTGCTGGTATCTATATCCATATAATAAGGAACGAATCTATCACCAGCAGTATTTCCGGACCAATACGACCTGCAAACCTTCAAGAAGAGAGCGTATTCCCTCTTACAGGGCCGGCAACGCACCTGCAACTCTGATGTTGCGAGTGTCCATGGGCTACAGTAGTTGCTTTCCATCAGGTGACCCGTTTGCTCGTTTGCCCCCTTATATTATAAAAAATATTATAGCGTAGGAACCCCAGTGTGGGGTCCTAGTTAGATGACTGCATAACTTTGTCCGATGATAATAATATTATAATTATTATAATATGAACACGTTACACGAGACATCAGAGTTCAGACAGCCCATAGATTACCCTCTATCCACATCATAAATAAATTAACGCTCTTGTCTCTATGCCAAAACAGCTCGTATAATACATTGATTTATTATAGTAGAATTCAACAGTTATGTAAGTAACTGAGTTCTACAGTCTACTAGAGTTCTACTTGAGTTCTACTACAATAAACAAAGTGCAAAGTTATTATTTAAAAACATACTAGTATCCATAGATATAAGTAATCCACGGAGAGGCAAAAACCACGATGTATGTCATATACTTAGCTAATAATTTTATTATTAGCCACTCCGACATAGAATAAATAGAATTTAGATTTTTAGAAGTAGTCGCCTATTTAGGAACTACAATTCCAAAAAAAAACATAATTATTTCGTTAGCCGCACGAATAATAAAACGTATGTTAAAACATCTCCTGGGATATTAACTGGTTGTCGTGTAAAACTGTCATAATAAATATTACCGATTCTACCTAGGTCTAGTCTCCAGGACTATAAAAGTTATTACATAAATAGTACCTAACAAACATCACTACATGAACCTCAACCAGCCTATATATACCTATATTACTGAATTAGAGTGAGTTGCACCAACCTACTTTAACTACCTATAACTTTAACCATAACAAAAAGTCAAATGAACTGTCAAATCCCTAGTAAAAGTCCATTATGGAAGCTATATTTGACGATAACCTTAACTTTAACTACGCCTCTGGTGCAATCCACCCTAAAGTTAGACGGCAGCACCAGCACACTGCACACAGTAATTAAAAGTTTTTTGTCAATATTTTGATATGACGTGTGCAATATGACAGATTGTTGACGGATTATTTGCTGTATAATCTAGTAGCGCTCTCTGCTTTGAGTTCGGACCTTAGCGTAATATTCCTATAGCGTTGACCTGCAGGCGTAGCATGGTCACCATAGAAACAGTTTCTTTCTACGGAAGAATAGACAAAGTGACAGTTAGACAATGGAAACCCGCCATTTTGTCGATAAAATCTGTCAGTATGTCGATTCTTTCCTATGTTGTTATGCTACTCCTACTGTTTAGTAGAAGAACGATGGTGCATCAATATTGTGCAATATCTGCTGTCATACACTCGCTGTTTACCTGTCAAAACTTAATCGATCTACCGAACTTTCATTTTATTTTTCGCTACGTAAAACTATTGTATTGCCTAGCTAAAAATAAAAGGGGAGGTTTATTGAAAACAATATTTTTTCTTATCATTCCCCGTATGTAAATGGATCTGATATTACAAGATCCAATTCTCATACTTCGAATTCCACTTCGATTTCAGTCTGTTTCACTCGCGCCTGTTTTACACACACTGGGTATGTTCCGAAATATAACACAGTATACCGGCCAGTGCTCATCACCTAGAATAGATGCCGTACTGTTGAATTGTTTCTAAAATATACGCCAGTATGTGACTTTGTTGGGATGTTGTTTTAATATTATAATATGTGACACTTGTCTCACCAGTAGCACACCACAATATGGCGTCGGCAGCTGATGGCGGATGCTCGAATACATGACGTGTTGTCCATAAGCTTTGTCCACATTGTGCCTTTTTTTGTTCACCAAGGGCATGCGTTATAGCGCAGTCAACAGCGAACGTGAGGCATGCCCGTGACGCGCGTTAAAATCGTAGCGCTCGCTATGACACTTTTCTTTTAACGCGGGTGAATTTTGACGCCTTCAATTATTGAATATGCCAAATGAAAGTTGAATAAAAAGATGACGAAAATTGAAGATGAAATTGCATAATGTGGACGTATAATGTGGACTATTGGTCAGTATACTGGGTTTTATTTCTAAACTTTGGCGCCGTTTTGGTAGATCGCGATCTGATTACACATTATTGGTAGCTTTTGTACGCTTTTGGTGGTTATAGAACACATACACCGATTGTCCCTTCCAAATTACAATTTGGAGAAGCGATATCTTTTGACATACGAAAGTAAGATAAAAAACAAGTAAGATAGCATGATAATCCGGAACTTACAACTTAAAATTAATTTTATTTTAGAATGGCGCTTGTAGGCTTCAAAAATAGAAGACTTCTAATATTTAAGGCTAAGCTAAGGGCCTTTTGTAACTTAGTCATTAGTCAAGGGTACTCCACCAATGACCCTTAACACTACAGCTTCACGACTAGCACTTATCGACTTAAAACCTACAAATAGCCTACAGTTAGTGTTCATATTTTATAAGTTAAAGTCACGATATTAGTAATGTTCTAACCTTTAAATAATTGGTTTTTTATGTTAACGTACTTATTAAATGTTTATGGTTGCGTTTTTGTATTTTAAATAAGTAATTATTAAAACTAAAGACGGTGGGGCAAAATGTTTTCAATTAATTTAAAAATGACTTCTGTCAGCGCTGCTACTTTCACAGTGAGCTTTATAGAATTGTCAATTTAGTGTGAAACAAGTATTTTCATTACGCAGCTTAAGTTTTGCTACATATTCTGTATTGCGCACGCACGATAGCAATATATTATTTGTATGCCTGAAATAGATTTTCCCGAACAAATATTGCATTAGCACTGGTAGCCACTACCATTTTAAGTATACCTAATATATCAATGAACGAATTTTTACGAGGCTTTATAAGTCGTAAGTCGTAACCCTGCAGAACGGTGCACATAATACACTTGGAAATAGTATGCAGTATTCACATAATCCTTGTCTTGAGAGCTTATTTCGAGCTTCGCAAAACGGCAACGGATTTTGAGATCGCCGGAATATTTTATATTCACTTACCTGATGCAAATTGATTCCAGAAAATCTTATCCAGTAGTAATTGTAGTAGTTTCATAGCTGTTCATTTAGTTTTAGAGTTTTTTTTGTCATTTATATGATACATATGACTATTTTGAACGCCTCGATAGCTCCTAGTAAAGCGATGGTTTAGACTTAGAGGTCGTGGGTTACGTTCCCGAGTAGAAAAATGTTGTTTCCAAAGTTTGGTACCTATAGGACCAAATATTGCAGGTTATGGTTCACGGGTAGAAAATTTTTGTTGTTTGGTTAGGACAATGCAGCTTGCAGGCATGACCACCTAATTTTTATCATATTTAAGTAAAAACTAAAAATGTGTTAAAGTAACAAATAACTAGTACGATTGCAAGTAACTTTATTACAAGCTGATTAACTTTATTACAAGCTGATTACAGCACAACGGCAACGCACCTGCAACTCTTCTATTGCGCGTCATGCGAGCGTCCATGAACAACAGTAGTTGTTTTCCATCAGGTGACCCGTTTGATCGTTTTCCCCTAATTTTATTTAAAAAATCCATTCATTGGCATTTTATTTTCACACGGATTTAACAGAAAAATTTAATTCATACAAAAATTCAATCGCTTTAAATCCATTCCCACTGGGCTCAGTCTAAATCATGTAAGTACACAGCAATTCGAGAATGAATGAGAATGGCAACATAGGTAGGCAATGTCCGAAGTTCTTAGTGTTCGGTAACCAGACTATACGATGACAGTGGTTAGGTTCAAATTAAATCAGAACATTATGTGGTATTTGTAGTTGTGGCATGTAAACTCCGCATAGCTCCCATGTAATCTAGCTTGGCATGTGAACTAGCAAGGCCTAGGTAATCCAGGTATTAACAAGATCAAGGCTTATTAAACCTAGGTTACCGCCAGGTGCACTAACTTCACGTAGTAATCATAATATTAGCCTCGTGGTACCGTTTAGAGCGTGGGTAAAAAACAAAGTGGTATTAATACTTTAGACTCAGGATATTATATTCCATCATTGGAAGAACGTTGGTTTCAAGTTTGGTTCGGTTCAGCGATTGGTAGATGAGTTTTAAGACGTGTCGTTATAATAGGCAGGTCGTTATTAGACGGTGACATTATTGGTAGCCTTCTTGGTTCGCCGGTTAGTGGCGTAGGCCGTAGAGCATGTTGGTCGTGCTCGTGGTCGCTTGCCGCATTGATTTAAAGTTTTACGAGGCCCATTACAATGTCTTGCCACTGATGTCTATTATACAAGTACGCTGGATAACTGATACCCTTTGAAAGCTATTTCTTGTGCCTATTTGAAGCGGAATCAGCGCCCCCATTATTCGGGTAGAGAACTAAATCTGACGTAAAAATGACGTTTGAAAGCCGCCATATTGGCGCTGATAGCAGTAGTGAGAGTACTTGGAACTAATACTAGTGATGGCAACTGTTGTTATTGGTTGTGGTTACGTCAAATTTAGTTCTCTACCCGAATAATGGGGGCGCCGCGCTGATTCCGCTTCAAATAGGCACAAAAAGCAGGTGTGTATCAGCTATCCAGCGTACTTGTATAATAGAGATCAGTGGATCTTGCGGTTTAGCCGCCGAACCGCGCGTTCGGGCGGACGCATATGAATCGAGCCTAAGGCTGCGTTTCCACCAGATATGTGTTGCGAGGAATGTGTTTTTAAGAACCAATAGAATCGATTCATTGATGTGAGATTGCCAGACATCGCTCAGCGCGGCGATGCTATTGGACCTTAAAAACACACATCTCTGGTGAAAACGCAGCCTTAGGATTGTGGATTGCAATTTGTCAAAGTTTCTTTATTGGTCTCAAGTGAAAACTGTGTGTTCAAATGATACGTGAAAGCGAAATATTTTAAAAGTTATTGCAAAAATAAAAGCTTATATATTCATCCCTCGTGGAACATTTTCAGTGTTTTGTGGAATTACATAATACTGAAAAATATCGTTATTGCAATATTTATTACAAAGCTTTTAATTTGTCCCAACTCCCAAGCATTACAATTGCAGACGTAGGTGAATGAATTGGGTAACTGATAATTTGAAAATTGTCGTTTTTCGCATTAATGGAGGCTTTCGGAGTTCGCATACAAAAAACATGTAGATTTTATATTAGCTGGATAATGAAGTAGGTGATAGGTTTGTTCAAATTATAAGGGCCAAGGGCCATTATCGGCCAAATGCGAGTCGGACTCGCGCACGAAGGGTTCCGTACCAAAATAGAGCAAAAACAGACTGAAAATTGTGTTTTTGTATGGGAGCCCCCCTTAATCATTTTATTTATTTAAATACCTATTATAAATTATTAAAGTGCAAATAAAAATGAGTAGATAAGTATTTCTTGAATATTTCAAGTGCCTATTGTTTGCCGATCAAGAAAAAAATAGCAAAAAAATCAAGTTTGTTGCATGGGAGCTGCCCCCCCCCCCCTTAAATATTTAACTTATTTTGTTATTAGTATTTATTGTTATAGAGGTATACACAATCTGTGAAAATTTCAAAAGTCTAGATAAAGCGGTTCTTGAGTTAAGACATACAGACAGGCAGACAGACAGTCGGATAGATGGACAGGCATCGAAATCTTAGTAATAGGGTCCCGTTTTTACCCTTTGGGTTACGGAACCCTAAAAAAGGGTAATTGCTCGGAGAATGTACGGTTCCCGTACAATAAACTTAAGTATGATTTTTGCCCAAACTATTTAATTATAAAAAATATTTTTTAAAGTTTAAATATTATTTTGTAGTAAATTTACTATTTATTTATATATATTTTTAGTGTTTTTGTCTATTATTTGGTGTTTAAATATTTAGTAGTAAATTTACTAAAAATATTTAAACACAATTTTTTTTAGTATTTAAATATTTTGTAAAAAAAATTGTTCAGGACCCTAGGTAATTACTATCTTAAGCTGAAAAATAACTCAAACATATTGATAAATATTTTCGTATGAGAAAATGATTTTGGTATTAAGAATGTAAATGTATGGAGTTGATAATCTTTATCTATAAATCTCTCTGAGTGCGGCTTATTTAATTTCATATTATTGTCTATTAAATTTTACCTAAAACCCATACATTTTCTGTCAAACTCTTCGTTAAATTGAAGTATAGTGTAAGTATATTAAATTAAAGTATCATTAAATGGCTGAGTTAGTTTAGCCTAACCACCGATGATGATTATTATGAATATTATATAAAGAACGCGTTCCTAGCTAAGTAATATTGAATGTACCTCCATCAAACCTTTTCAGATCCCGTTCCATTCACTCACTCATTCAAGAGGACCGAGTGAATGATTAAACATGAGTGTAAGTGTGTCACGACTCACGACTCACGAACGCCATCAAAGAGAAAACTCATTACCTATATTCGAGTATTTTTTAATTGAGCAAAGAAATTTTAAAGGAAATGGACAGGAAATTTTCTATACCTTAACCCATAATTGTAATTCTGTAGGAATTTTTTTCCAGTAAAAATGTAGCTTTATGTCCTTGTGATCTGCAGCTGTATAATTACTGTGCCTTTGTCAGACTCGGCTCAGTAGTTTTGGAGCCTATTGGATAAAAAAGTATTAAATACTTTTTTTTTCTTTTTCATGTTATAGAGAAGTTCCGTAGTCTAAACCGAATATTTGATAGCCATAAAAAGCAAGCTTTTTAGCAAGTACCTACTTACGATGACTATCACTTAATATGTTCTTCGTGGTGGGCTACCTACTCTACATAATGTTATATCTACAGGTGTGACAAAACTAAGTGATAAATGATAATATTATGTACTTTAAGGTGTGTATGGGTCCCATGACGTGTAGACTGTAGAGTTCACTGTGAAAGTAGCAGCGCTGATTGAGCAAATTTTTGTTTCGCTTTTGTATGGGGAAACTCGTGACGCTGTAGCGCTTGCGGCTTGCGGCTTGCCTATACCTACAAAAGAATTTACTCTTTCAGCGCTGCTACCTTTACAATGAACTAGGGTGTATACTGTGTATGTGTCCATTATAATATACATGAACACATACACACCCTAAAGTATTATCACTTAGTTTTGTTACACCTTCCCTACGTTCCACTTGGCGTTGAAAACGATCAAAACGCTAAAAATAGGAGGCATTTTCAGCGTTTTGATCGTTTTCAACGCCAGGTGGAACGCGGGGCTTGTATATCAAAATCTGCTCAGTAATTTCGAAAATAAAAACCATTATATTTTCTTTAAGTATAAAATCATACTAAATAACCTATCTACAGATATTTCTCAATACACCAAGTTTGCAATCACTTATTTGTTTAAAACTATCGTAACTTGAAACTCGACATCTCTACTAATATAACTTTCAACTTGGCGACTCGTTTGCCACACTGAAAGTTTGCGAACATTTATAAAATCACACCGTGTAATAAGCAATAACGACACTGAAATTGATCTTCACGCTAGACTAATATGACTATAATTACTAATGATGAGCTGGCGAAAAAAACCGGATTAGTACGCGAGAAAAAAATTTACACAGTGGCTAAAAAACTATTAATTAGTATCAACTACTACTACTGAACTAATCCGGTTTTGTTCGAAAATTGACTTTTTGAAGCCTTTTTAACCGGTTTTGATTGAAAATATTAACAGGGATTGAAGCAGATGGGTCAAGAGTCAAGACTCAAGAGAAGACGATTCAAAAAGAAATATACTTTCGCACTCTGGTGGACTTGTCCGGTTTTGTTCGCCAGCTCACTTGATTGTTCCCAGTTTTATAATATAGTGTCGGGAATTATTTCACCGATTTTGATAAAATTAAGAATGAACGCGATACGCGACGGACTTAAGCCAACTTTCTTTGATGATAGTTAATGAAAAAGTATTATTTTATTCCTGTGAGATTTTAAAAATTACCAGAATTATATACGATATAATTATATAATAGAAAATCAACAATATCTCCATAAAAACAAATTACAAAAATCATAATATCAATTATAGTCATACGTTTATAACATAAGTACAAATTACAGTTTATAAATAAAAATAATAACCTGTCAATAAAGTAGTAATTACTCAATTGAAGCTTATTGAATTGAAAGTTACTTGATCATCATTTTACATACAAATATTTAATCACATAAACTTTTCAGTATTTATCGATATGACGAACCCATCCCTACATCAACATGTTCATCGACACAAACTATCGACAAGCTAATTTCTTGCTCCATTTTTCGATATAAACTATCACAAAGCTCATCTCTATCACCATAAATTTTATCGACGTAAAATACCGACTAGCTCATTCCCAGCTCCGTTTGTCTATCGTCTAGCAGCTAGCTCATCCCTAGGTCAATATATCGACATAAACTATCGACTGTCGATGCTAATCCATGCCTAGCTACAGTTGGCACATAAATAATATCATCTCGCGCGGTTTTTATTTGCGTGGCTGGTTTTGTTGGGAACTCTTTTGCGAGAATATGACATACGCGATGCAAGTGAGTATATGACATAGTATGCTATTCTACATAGTATACTATATTTTCTGGTTTCGGCTGTTTTCTTTCATTTTCGCCTAGACGTAAAAAAAATTGAAGCCTCAGCCAAATTAAGGTGCTGTTTTATTTCTTGGACGGTGAATATAGTGCGGTGATATTTAAAAAGTAGTAAAAAAATTTTGTGTTTAAATATTTTTTAGTAAATTTACTACTACTTAAATATTTAAATACCAAAAAATAGACAAAAACACTAAAAATATACAAATAAATAGTAAATTTACTACAAAATATTTACTTTAAAAAATATTTTTATTATTTAAATATTTTGTAGTAAATTTACTATTTATTTATATATTTTTTAGTGTTTTTGTCTATTTTTGGTGTTTAAATATTTAGTAGTAAATTTACTAAAAAATATTTAAACACAAAAAATTTTTTTTTAGTACTTATTAAAATATTTTGTAAAAAAAATTTGTTCAGGACCCTAGGTAATTACAATCTTAAGCTGAAAAATAACTCAAACATATTAAATATTTTCGTATGAGAAAATGATTTTGGTATTAAGAATGTATGAAAATTTCGAGGGTACCCCGGGCCCTTAATGATTATAGTTAGGTTAAGCAAGTAAATTATTATAAACTAATATTCAATCATCTGCCTGCTCTGTATAATTCATATTATAATTTTATTTTATAATATTTATGTTTACGAAAAATGACGGAGGATCGACTCACGGCGCCCCTCTTGTCTTTTCACGGCGCACCAGGGCGCCGCGGCGCACAGTCTGGAACCCCTGTCCTAGTATATGGTATTATGGTATTCTGCGCGCGCGGATTCAGCTCGCTTCTCTTCCCAAACGCTACAGGCCAGCAGAAAACGCGCACGTCTTAACGCACCGTATGATTTCTTTTCCTTACCTTTACCCATTTTTCTTTTCTTCCACCTATTTGTGTGACATTTAAACGTCACGAGGCACTCTGTCCAAAGACCACGAGGTGTTGAGTGTAAACAAACGCGGTCAAGTGCGTTCTGCGGGCTTTGTTGGGCTCTCAGACTATTCCCGTGTACTATACACCGAGATCTCGGAGGTGTGAAAATACTTTTTAATTATTGTCTGCCTTTGAAAGATCTTAAAGGTGTAAAACTCTTTTTAATTATTGTCTCACTTTATAATACAGTATAATAACAGCTTTCATATCAAAGGTGTTAATAATTGCTTCCTTGAAACCAAGCCAGCTATGCAGAAGTCAATTTTAAATGTGTGAGCAATACACAAGACACTCTCTGTTTTTATCATGCTGAGGTGGATAAATTGGAACCGCAGTGGACATAACAGCACTTAAGGCGCAGCGCAGACGACAGACTATCCGTGACGCACTTTTTGTCTGTGGAAATAGAACCTATGCAATTTTATGCGGACTTTTTGCGCGCCGTGTGCGTTACTGCGCTGCGCTGCGCCTTTAAGTTACTTCAGTAGTAGATTATATTGTGAGTCCTTTTTGAAATATTGCACAGAAGACAATAATATTATAGACTTTCACATTTAATTTAACGTTACGATATCAAATATCGTACCACATAATATAAATTCACTTCCAATAAAAAATGAAGTATCATAATTTTACAACATAGTATTTCGTCATTAGCATCAAGTGAAAAGCGACGTAAAACAAAACGTGAATGCGGCACAGAGGGGAGAGTGGGTCACGTCTGTTTATTCATAAATATCCAATGGTGCCGCGTCTCCTCTACATAATGACGAAATGAGTAGTGGTTTACTGACAGGTCTACTAGGCTGTTTCAGTGTGAGAATATAATAGCTTTTAATAATAAAATAATTGTATGATGTTACAGTTCAATATAATATCTGTGATTCTTATGTCGCAAGTATTTAAAAGGTTCTATTAGAGAAAAATTACTCAAAGAACTGCAGCACTCAGAAACAAATATAAATTACTCAACTGTAATTAATTGGAGATTTTAACATAAGCCTTGTATATTATATTCTGTTAAGCTGTTAATTAAGATTTAATCATGATAAATGTCTCTGAGTGCAGCCGTCAGAAAGCTCTATCAGCAGCTTCACTTTTATGCCCGTTTTGATGCGTTATTGGCAATGTCAAAAACATTAAAATATCCATTATGGTGTATTATTAAGTGTAAAACCAGCTTAAAACATCTGCATGCAGCTCATTAGGAATTCCCTTATATAATACGAGCTTTTGCCCGCGGCTTCGCTCGCGTTAAGAAGTATTATTATATACAAACTTTCATCCCCTATTTGAACCCCTTGGGGTGAGAATTTATCAAAATCCTTTCTTTGCGGATGCCTACGTCATAACATCTACCTGCATGCCAAATTTCAGTCCGATCCGTCCAGTGGTTTGGGCTGTGCGTTGATAGATCACCATGTCAGTCAGTCACCTTTGAGTTTTATATATATAGATTATGTGCGAGATGCTAGGGACTATTGGGACGAACTGTGTCCGTATTTCGAGCTGAAATTCTAGATTTTAGATGATTAAATTATGTATTTAATCATCTAAAATCTAGATCCCACACTGATTTCGATGTCGGTGGCCGATTTAATTGAAAGAAGGAGTCACTTTTATAGTGCCCAAGTATATGCGCAAAACATAAAGAGTGTCAATTATTTTTAATATAATTCTGTCCCTTAGTAAAGAAATAAAACTTTACTCTTAGCAAAGAAATAAAAGTGGGGCTGATAATATTATAATCCGACACGGTTGGTGATAGAGGCGTAAGGCCTGCAACTTTTAACATGTCCATCCGACACATCGACATTCGATGTCGGTGGCCGATTTAATTGAAAGAAGGAGTCACTTTTATAGTGCCCATGTGTATGCGCAAAACATAAAGAGTGTAAATTAAGTATTTTTAATATAATTCTGTCCCTTAGTAAAGAAATAAAACTTTACTCTTAGCAAAGAAATAAGAGTGGGGCTGATAATATTATAATCCGATACGGTTGGTGATAGAGGCGTAGGACCTGCAACTTTTAACATGTCCATCCGACACATCGACGGAATTTCTTGGTTCGGTCGGCACACTCAAAGCCCGCGATGAAAGCTTTGCAATAGCTTAATCAATGATTTATTCGAGGCGGACATAATATTGCAATATTTATTTATTCGCGAATGAGTTTTCGCCGCAACATAGAACTACCTGTCGTTAACCACGACAGATGTACAACAGAACTCATTTAAAATGTAAAATGGACTTTTTATTGCAGTAAAAACTAGTCAACGTTGGGATTTTTTGAGGTGGGTATAAACTTTTATTCTAACTCAGCTTAGTGTCAAAATAATTCACACTAACAAAAGACTTTCCGATAGAGTTAGCATCGAACCAATTTGGAAAATAAATCGTTTTTCATTTCATTTGATTAAAATGCAGCAAATACATGGTAAAATTGACCAGAATTTTCCAGTATCAGCAATACTATCAATTATCATGCAGTGATACAGATGCAGTTGGAACTTTTTTGCAAAATTCGGCTGGCAACACTTTTAAATCGTAATGTGTATTCAAATTTGGTGTGTGATACATACCTACACACTTTTACCTATTCTAATTCATTTTATCAATTCCTCGAACATGTTTACTAATTCAGTTATAAATATAACAATAAACTTAGATTTTATATCGTAAAATGTAACAAAACTAGATAGATAGATAGATAACTCTTTATTGCTCACAAATTGGTACTATAACTAGTTCGACTAACTTAACATGTTTACAGTAAAATGTGGGCAAGGGCGGCCTTATCGCTTTAAGCGATCTCTTCCAGGCAACCCTGCGGCTATGGAGATATTGCATAATTATTATAAGCAGGGTAATACAAAAAGTCGACAAACAGTTAAAACAGTTAGCAGATGCTAGAGAAAAACTTAATATCTAATATATGTATTTACATGCTACAGATTATTTAGTGAGCGACTCTGTTCAAAAGATGGTTATGCAGCTTTGTTTTGAAAATAGCTAGTGAACTTGACTCTCGAATGTCACATGGTAAATCGTTCCACAAGTGTGCAGCTCTCACAATGAAAGAACCCCTGAAATAGTCAGTTTTAGTGAAGGGCACACGGAACAAAACAAAACTAATTAGATTTCAATGAAAACATAAACAAGTTTTATAATTTTCACATAATTTATAACTGTCTGAAGCAGAACAGTTAAAAGTTATTGTTTCTGACACTTCATATTAATTTATGACGATTTAAAATTTTCTTGATTTAATATTCTTTTCTTGTTTAATAATTATCTTTAGAAAGTACTCACAGAAGACTAACACCATATGATTTAAATAATATAGCTATACCTAAACTGGTCATGTTTAAATGTGAAAGTGTATGTAGCTCTTTAAGAGTAATCTACTTAGCCGATTTTGATAAAATTTTGATATGGAAAAATGTTGGTATCCCGAACAGGAAATGTAAGGTTTTTATTGCAAAAAATGTACGGTTCCCGTGAAGTACATGAAAGGAAGTGACTTATATCAATTTCCAGTATTGAGCATACTAATTATGGGTATGCTTTGAAAATGGTTTAAAAAAATTTGTTCGAACTTGGAACTAGAAAAGTTTTATCTGTCGCACTGGCTGCCAAATGCCGACTTTTAAAACCGTTTACGAAGTTCCGAAGTGATTGGAACATTCGAAACAAGCCGATAGCCACTAGATACGGATATGAGTTTTGGATCAAAAACGTTTTAGGGTTCTGTAATCACCAAAACTTGGTTGACTACTGTACCCTAAAACGGAACCCTAACCAGCTGATTTTTTTGTATATTGGTAGGTTAATAGTTATATAATTTAAGAGTAACCTTGTCCTACAAATAAAACAATCCATATTTTAGGACCATCAAGTCAAAGTATGAAATCCTTTCTATATCTTGTTAGCTACCACTTTCGAGATTTTTCGAAAATAAAAATGTTGTTCGTCTTATCAAAATGTAGCTACTCACAAAAAATTTGCTTGTTAGTTGTTAGTAATCACAAAAAAAAATTGTTATAGGACTCCCTCGTAGGCTCCCTCACTATGAACTATTCACACGTACCACATTTTGCAGTCGTTGTCGACCCCTTGTGTGATACCGACCACATCGCAACCACAAGCGAACTAGTGGCCGACCACATCGCAACCACAACATTGCGTCGATACTCGATGCAACGACAGTGCGCGCACACCGCCCGCGCTCTTCCTCCTCTCCGTTTCAAATGACTTTCGTACGTAACCACATCGCAACTACTGCCGACAACACAACCACGTCGACATTTTGTCGGTACCACGGTACGCAACCACAAAAAGCTGCAGCGACACCATTCACACGTAACCACTGCTTAACGGCATTTTGTTGCGACGTGGTGTGGTCGTGGTGCGTGTGGGTTGGCCCTTAGTTCTGTCTACTCTGAGTCTACATTGCATTGCAACGTAAGATGGCCCGTTTAAAATTAAAAGCTGACCAACAACGCGGACGGCAAGTCTGTCAAACCTATGTGTACTATGTGTAGTAGATAAATCAGTTTTGATTAGCTCATTAAAGATACATCGCATCGCTTGGTCACGTGGCAATGTGAACTGACCCTAAAGCGACATAATATTATATTTTACATAGCAACAATGCAACACAACAAAGCAATGTCCTGTATGTCCTCTAACATGGTGACGCACTCCTCCTTGGAACGTATGAAGGTCATTTTGATACGAGTTTTATTAATAAACTTGTACCTTAGTGCTATTTCTTGTAAAGATAACCTGAAAGTGCAAATCATATCGTTCGAATGTGTTATCCATATTGAGTAGTCTGGCTAATCATCTAATATGGTCTCGTTTTTTAGTACAAGTACCGAATGTAGGGTTCCGTACAATGGTACGGAACCGAGTACGTGCGCGAGTCCGATAATAATGATTAATGATAGAGCTGCAAAATTAGGCCATAAATTGTGTTTTTTCTATGGGAGCCCCCCCGCTTAATTTTTTATTTTATTTTAATATTATTAATAAAAAGTACATGTCATAGTTCAAATAAGGATTTTGCGAAAAATTCAAGTACCTACCTGTTGCCATTATTGATAAAGAGCAAAACGGCCAAAAAAATCACGCTTGTATGTCGCTTATACACGCACGTGTGGGAGCCCCCCTCAAATATTAACTTTATTTTGATTTTAGTATTTGTTGTTATAGCGGCAAGAGATTTCTTTTAATTCTGATAAAAACTGGCCAAGTTAAATCTAATCTACTTTAAGATCTCACATTATTTAACTAACAGCAATTGTTATAGTTATAGATATTCAATAAAGCTAAGAAATTAAATTAATTATTCAAACTTTATTGTTTGTTCATAATTTTATTTGGTTCCTATAAATACATAATATTTCAATTTTCCATAGAACTTGGCACTCATTTAGATCTCCATTCTTTTTACGGCGAAGTCATTACTCATTAGACAAGCATAATGTTTGTATTGAACTTGGCTCTCCTTTTTTACATTTATGTTTTTGGTGGGAGACGATACTACAGGATGCAATTAAACCATCCTGTTATTCCTGCCAAATTTTAATATAATATACGTATATATAAAAATTTGGCAGGAAGGCTTAATTGCACCTTGTATAAAGTTCAAATTCCGACCGCGCAATGCTAAATGCCTACCGCAATGCTATATTCACCTACAAGTGCGCTCTCTTTCTATCGCATAGCACGTATTAAATATTTATATCACGTATTCTTACGAAATCAAGGTTGTCACCTTTTTAGAAAATAAGATAATCTTTTTTCATTACTATAGGTACGAATAGCAAACCTTTTTATAGTAATATCAAATTTTAGTAACCCAACCTATATTTTATGGTAGGCAGTTTTATATTCGATTATAGTGCAGGAGCTGAGCTGGTCAGGAAACTTTTACAACTTTAAAAACATAGTAACTTGTGTTTATTTCTGTGTAGTTTATGTGTTTGTTTGTATGGAATTGGTTTATTTGCTATGTTTGTATATTTGTATATTTTTTATCTAATTTTTGTATTTAATTACTTACTTACCTTATTAAAATACATATTTCATTGGCCTTTTTTCATTTGTTCATTTTTATCAGATTTATAACGATTCTGTAACAGCGGTTAAATCAGTATCATATTACAATATTCAATTCCTCTATGATCATTGATCACCACCTATACACTAGATATGCGACGAAAAAATCTTGCGCGTGCGTCACCGCTCGCTTGTGAGTCCATACTCCCTAATGATTTGCCATCTCGCGAGGGGTACTTACAGTTCGATACCTACACGCGCGAGTGGGACAGTAAGTAAGTACGAGTTACCATAATAATATTATGTTTTTTTTAACCAGAAACTCTTATATTTTGTGATTTTAGCTCTTACCGAGTACGGTTTGGGACCATATTGCTGTGCGAATTGCCAGGTTACTCAAATCGAATGAATAATCTTACAATAAACGCGAATTTAGTAAAAAACAAGTCTTAAATCCTTTGCAAGAAGTAATTAATTTTTGCGTGTTCAAAGTAAAAATAAGTAATTATGAGAAATGTCACAAAAGTTAAAAATAAGCTAATTAAGCGTCACTCTATCTACGCACATGATATATTTTCCGTATGTGATTTCGGAATTCGTGTTCCGTATTCGGAATTCCGTAAGACTAACGAACACGTTCGTTTTTTCACGCACGAACGCGCCAGATTGCACTACGAACGAAACGTACGTGCGGAATTCGTTCCGTACGGAGAAAACCGAACGTGTGCGGCAGTTAATATACGTATTCGGATTTCCGAATTCGGAAATCGATTACGGAAAACGTGTGTATAGTGTATACGCCCAGCATAAAAACGGCTAATCCAGCTAGCACAGCCCTGCGCTTATCTGATATCGCAACCGTCACCGCCAACATTTATCAGCGCGTATGTTTTGCACACATTAGCAATTTTATTTTCATATAGAAAGGACGTCCTTAAATTTTGATACAATGTCCAAGCGTCCATCTGATGACGAAATTCTCGCCAATTATTTCATCAAAAAAATTAAAAGCGACATGCAAGCAGACATGACAAGGCGCAACGAGAACGTTCAGCCCTTTACTGTGGTTGAGACAAGCCTGGATGAAAGAGGTAAGTACGTGGTTTTAACTGACTTCAAAAAAAGGAGGTTATCAATTCGACGCGTTACGCGTATGTATGTAATATTTCCAGAACTGCCCAATTTTCGTATATTATGTTAATCTATTTCAGTGTCTGAACAAATGTGCCAAATTTCAAAAGTGTACATGTTTCTATGTTTGTGTTCGACTACCATTCCGATTTCAGTAATTTTTTATTGTACTAGGTATTGTTCAACTTAGGGAACAGTGCAAGTTTTATCATAAATCACAATCGGTTCAGTAGTTTTGGAGATACGGAGTTTTAATTCTCAATTACGTATAATTTTGAAGTCGCTTTTATCTTTTTAAAATAGATACTTTATTATAATACACCTAGAGCTTTTGCCAAACTTTAATCCCATATTGTAGGTAGTACTTTAGAGGTGGAATTTTGAACAATCCTTTCATAATAATTAATTCAGTCAATACGTACACGGTATTTATTGCATTTAGCAACCAATATAGTGTCGCTGTCTGATCGCGGTTTACTAATAATAATTAAAAAGTTTCCTTAACAACAAACTTGGTGTGTTTTTGTTGCTCACTCTGACTCATGCTATAATTAGACCTAAATAACTCCCGGATCACAGTGACCAGCATTGACCAATTTATATTAATTATTAACATCACTACTAAATTACTAAGGCCCACTTGCGCCAATCTGGGTTAAAGTTAACTCTGAGTTAAACATCATGTCATAACTGTCACTCACCAAGTCAGTGATAGAGATGACATGATGTTTAACTCAGAGTTAACTTTAACCCAGATTGGCGCAAGTGGACCTAATACACCAAAAGTCTAGGTATATTAATTGTATTTTATAAAATATTTAAAAATCTATCAGGAATTTTTAAATACAACAAAGGGTAAAAACGGGACCCCATCACTAAGACTTCGATGTCTGTCTGTCCGTCTGTCTGTATCCAGGCTGTATCTCAAGAACGGCTATAGCTAGATTTGTGAAATTTTCACAGATTGTGTAGGTATATCTGTTGCCGTTATAACAACAAATACTAAAAACAAAATAAATTAAATATTTAAGGGGGCTCCCATACAACAAACGTAATTTTTTTGTCAATTTTTGCTCTATATCAATAATGGCTACACGTAGGCACTTGAAATATTCACAAAATACTAAATGGTATTAGTATTTTCATAATTATTAGTAAAAATAAAATTTAAATTTAAGAGGGGCTCCTATACAAAAATGCAATTTTTTGCCTATTTTGCTCTTAAATGGTAGGAAACCCTTCGTGCGCGAGTCCGACTCGCGTTTGGCCAAATATTTATTTCTATTTTTTCATAAACACATCTGTAACATGCAGCAAATGCACGTGAGCTAAGACTAGTAAAGATTATATCGAAATATAATGATTATTTCCTTTGAGGAAGCTGGCTAAAGAGCGAAGCTGCTAAGATTAATTTAATATACTATTATTTTTTCTCGTTTTCGTAAACTCGACGTGATCGACTGAGGGTTATTAATAAATAACTGTATCAACTGAATTAAATTCTAAGTAATCTAAGCTATATTTGACGATTTATTTATTCAATAGATGATTTTTAGCAGATAACATAGTTTGAAATTGTTTTTAAACAGATGAATTACTCTCCTCAACATTGAATACTTCAAGGTCTCGAAACAATGGAGAGGGGTCTCAAAAAAAAGGAAATTTAAAGAAAGATATACTCAACATACTGCCGAGAGCTCGTTCGGATGAAAATGGTTGCAAAACGGGGGAAGATATAACAGAAGAATTGGCCGAAAGCTGGAATTATTTGCTTGCTAATGGTTTAGACATGTCAGATAAGAAGGGGCTCGAAGCGAAACATCTTATTCCAAAAAATTGCCCAATGATTAATGCGCCAGAGATCAATCCGCTACTGAAGAATGAACTGGTTGAAAGTGTTTTGAGAAAGGACGTCGAAATGCAAAATAAGCAAAAGCAGATTGCCCTAAGTTTGACTTGTGTGAGCAAAGCACTCAGTAAACTAATTGAGAGAGATGGTGACCAAGACATAATAGAAGATTTGGTGGACGCTGGCAAATCGTTATGTGATTTTCAATACTACGAGTCGGTGGCTAGAAGGAATGCCATTGTCGTCAAATTTAACAAGGATTTGAGGGGCCAGTTGCTTGAAAATAAAGTTGATACATTACTGTTCGGTGATAAGTGGAAGAAGGGTCTGTTGAAGCAGTTTGAGGAAGCGGCGATGAAGAAGCAAATGGATCTTCAGATGCAATCTATTCTGTTAAATCAGAGTTCCTGTTCTAACGTCGACTTAGATTAATATTACGTTTGGTCAACTTTGCTGACATTTTAAAGAGTACGCCATATTAAATTGGCGATAACTATGTTAACTTTGCGTATTCTTAAATCATAAACGATCTTATTTTGTATCCTAAAGTTATTACTACTCTTTGCTTACTTAATTTTTGCACAATAAATGCTTCACCTGATTTCGTATTTCTTTTAGCCGCTTTCTGTGTCGTATTTTTGGATTTTCTTCTGTTGATAGTACCCCACTGCTACACAATCGGTGGTGCTGTGGTGCAGTACAACCATTAGCCGAACTGGGACTAGGAGAGTCGAAGGCTGCGAGCAGACAGACTAAAGCTTGACCGCTGTAAAGTCGACCCTCGTAGCATACTCGTAGCGTACTAAATGTATGCTACGAGTATGCTACGAGGGTCGACTTTACAGCGGTCAAGCTATAAGTCGGAAATTTATTATTCATCCCACTGCAAATAAACATATACGTGGGAATGTGGCTATGGACGATGCAATTTAATTATTTTAATCAATTGATTATGTTACTAAAATATTATGTTGAAAGCAACCTCAGACCATGGTCATAAAATCAAAAAAATATATATAATATATGTTTTTTTTTTTATTTTCAGTGGTCAGTACTACATCTTAACATTTTGCGATTATAATAGTAACAAGGGAACGCCGATAATTATGAGATGTTGATAAAGTAAGTTCTGTCAAAATCTGATAATCTCCGAAAATGGTAATTGTTATTATTGTAATATCATTAATCATTATGGAGGAAAATCCTAAAAACCTCGATTTTTTCACGTAAAAACTACTGTAAGGATTTTGATGAAACTTTACGAAAATGTCCACCAGTCTAGTTAAGATACTATGTATAATATGTAATAGTCTGCTAAATACTGAATCATTATACAGGGTGCAATTAAACCTTCCTGCCAAAATTTTATGGGGTATGTATCATTAGGAGAGTCCATTTAACCAAAAAAAAAACCGGCCAAGTGCGTGTCGGGTCACGCGCAATATAGGGTTCCATAGTACCGATAGCTTTTGAAAATTTTTGTATGGTCAATGAATGTAGATTTATAACATGTTTTACACTACTAACATCATCTCAGTTACTTTCAAAGAAATTTGAACGAAAAGTTCCTTATACTTTGCCGAATACATTTTTTTTTAGTTGATCGACTATTACTCAATAACTTATGAAGTCTTCTTAGCCGTGATAGTTTTCCTTTTAAATTCAGCATATTTCCTACTCCCGTGATTTTTTTTACATTTCCAGAAGCAACCGTTTAGCTGGTAGAAGGGGGGGACACTGGACTCTAACGATTTTTTCCACTTTAAAACTTAATATTTCACAAATGGATCCCTAAATCGAAGAATGATCTATGAATACTCATAATATTTTTAGAAAACCTATCCAACGACACCCCACACGATGGGGTGGGCGCAAAAAAAAATTCAACCCCGCTTGATGTGTAGGGGAGGTACCATAAAAAAAATATTTTTTTAATATTTTATGTACCATTTTGTTGGCGTTATTAATATGTGTATTCATGCCAAATTACAGCTTTGTAGGTCCTATAGTCTCTGAGCAAAACCGCGGACAGACAGACAGACGGACAGACGGACGGACAGACCGAAACTATAAGGGTTCCTTGTTGACTACGGAACCCTAAAAATGGGTGTAATTATTTTAATTTTGACATTATATTTTATCTCATTTAAAACCGTTGCAGAACGGTACCACTCGCGGCAGTCACGCGCGCGCGCGGGGGCACGTCACGCGCGGGCGACGCGTGTAGTGTCCATTAATAATTATTATTGTGGTGTTTTTTAGGATAACTTTCGGAAGCTATTTCTCAACATTTTAGTACTGAGTGATTATAAAAGAAAAAATATGTGTATTTTTATTTTGACAAGGATCAATATATTAAAATTTGGCAGGAAGTTTTAATTGCACCCTGTATAACTGGACCGCAACCAAAATTAACCATGAAAATATCCAGTCAGTAAAAAGTAAGGACGGAATAAAAAAGTTTCCTACCATTTTATTCCATAAAATAGGGTTGATAATATAATCCATTGCATTTCATGTTTTGTGTCTAGAGACAATTATAACAGACATACGTTCTTTATATTAGTATGGATCGCTTCGTAGTGTACATAATGTACAATTTAATTACAATACACTGTTGATGTTGTAAGTATCTGCATTGCGGCCCGCGCCGTCAACTGCTGTGGCTGCTATCCTGAGAGATGTCATTATATCCTGCTTCTAATTTGTCATTGCTTATTAGTCATTAGTATCCTGAAATATAATAACCTCCTTTTTGGTTAGTTACTTAACAAAAACCTGAGGGTGTAGTGCGAGTTTTATTCGATCATACGCACCGAGCACGTTAAGGTGACGCCTTGATAATTTGGCTGTAGCGATGTCCATTTTTCTCAGCAATGGCTAAAGCTAAGAAATTAAAGTTCACTATCAGTATTCATCATGTCTTTGTCTTTGAATTACCCATAGCATAACACGATTGGTCAACTTTTATAACACAGAATAATCAATCAAAAAGACCTCTGTAAAAAAGGGATTCCTATTTTTCCAACAGAGGAGAGTGATATAAGCTTCCAAAATTTGTACATAAATTGGTTCTAGTATACACTTTAATTTGCCCATAGCTTATATGAAATTTATTTATGGTTTTTAAATTACGCGACAAAACCATTTTGTCGCTAGGCCCTTTCCATTTTTTGCTGTTCCATTGCTTGTTTTCTATGAGAGGCCGGGCGAGCCTCGCATAGAAAACAAGCAATCTAAAACACATCCAACACGGTTTTTTACTTTAACATGGCGTCACCTTAACGCGAATTTGTATGGGATCAAAGCGGTATCCACGTTAGCCAGTAGATGGCGCTGCTTTGATCCCATACAAATTCGCGTTAACGTGTTCGATGCGTACTATGATCGAATAAAACTCGCACTACACCCTCAGGTCTGTGAAGTGTGAATATGCATAGATATGCGCGGAAACCATACAGATGAATGGAAATTATATGTTCTACTTAAGGGCCCGTTCTTCGTAAATTAGCAGGTCGATTTCTGTCAGTGCGAATATCGACCTAAATGTCATTACAATAAAATTCATATGAGCGCGCCTTATGATAGGGCGAAATAGGAGAAAAACCCGTTTTACTTAGATACAAATATTATAACTAAACATCTATCCAATGATTTCCCTGTTAAATTTTAATAGCTATCTAACTGTCCAAATTATTTTTTGATTGAGTCTCTGAATGACGCTTTCTATAAAAAAACTCATTCTAGAAACGTGAATTTGGAATAACCGGCCCTTAAAAGTTAACCTTACTTTCTGTTCGTGAGGATTCCATGCTAGTGTATTGGATGGGTAGTCTATGGGATAATATTCAAAAGTCAAAAACTATAACCTACCTAACCTATCTATTCTATACTAATTATAAAGCGGAAGAGTTTGCTTGTTTCTTTGAAAACGCTAATCGCAGGAACTACTGGTCCAATTTAAAAAGTTATTTCAGTGTTAGATAGCTCATTTATTGAGGAAGGCTATATTTTATCACGCCAAGACTAATAGAAATTAGAAGCGAAGAAACAGAGGAAAATGTGGAAAAAAGCGGGGTAAATTATTCAACTTTGAGAGCTTCCGTTGCGTGCGCCGCAAAAACGGTCCAAGATACCCAAAAAATATGTACATTCGAATTTCGAAGAATAATTCCAAAAAATATATTCGTGATAGTACGTATGTCTATCTTTTAAAATTAACTCACAACAATCGTTTTTATATGATCTAAGAATCAAATTTGGTCGAAATGATTGAAATGAATGCATTAACATAGACGCAGACGAAATCGTGCGTAACAGCTATAATTTATAAAGCTGAGGAAGTTATTCGCCAATATAAATATTATGATGCCCATAATAACTATTGCACGCGTACGAAGTCGCAGGCACAGGTCGTAACAAATATAAATATTGACGCTTGATACTATAATAATGGATGGTGCTACGGTAAAACAAATAAACACACATACTATCTAAGTATCGAAATCATTACCCATACTTTTAGTTTCCCAATAAAGTATATAGGATCTAGGCTAAAATCAGATTTACCAGCTCTATCTTGGGGCTACATTTTCCCAACTTTACAATAATTACATGTCACAGATACAAAGCCCAGATTTCGCGCTCAAATACCAAGTGAATAGGGGATTTTAAATATTTATAGGAACTGGCTAATATATTATTGTTATTAAATTTATAATATTAGAGTAAGCGTTTTAATAAAATAAATCATCTCATATTAAGGTATTTTCGACCAGCATAAATTCATGATGGATGATCCTAAGTTTAGATCGATTTTATTTACATTTTAATTGAATATTACCAATTATAATAAATATTACTTTTATATAAAAATCATCAATATCAATATAATTTTAACATTAATGTAGATTCTTGTTATATATTTTCAATTGAATATTTATTTACCAATCATATAAACATTACAAAGCGATAATTTCAAAGTGCCAGTTAGATAATTTATGGTTTGTGAAATTGAATGAACTTTGGTAAATTAATCTAATTATTTTCTTTATTTCTGTTATTATATTGAAGAAATATTAATTGCCCCATACTCTATATTAACCGTTAAAATAATATTAATATTTACTCATCGAATTAAACTTAAACAATGTTGCCGTTTTCGACCTAAAATTTATAACGTTAAAACTCTGGAACGAACTGTCGCCAGCAGTGTTTCCGGACTAATACGACCTGCAAACCTTCAAGAATAGAGTGTATTCCCTCTTAAAAGGCCTGAGGCCGGCAACGGATCTGCAACTTTCTTATTCTGCGAGTGTCCATGGGCGACGGTAGTTGATTTCCATCATGAAGTGGACACTGGACAGTGCAGAGGGACTAACTTCCTAGTTTACAATATTAGTTAAGGTAATAGTTTTTTATTTTTTTATTATACTTTTTGCACACATCAAGGTACAGAGGCGGGCTTAATGCCCGTGGCAATGGCATTTTCTTCCAGCCAACCTTTGGGTGATGTAGAGACGAGATGAGGTAGATGCAAAGTACAGTCATGTATAATTTTATCAACATTATAAATACATACTATAATAATTACATTTTAATTACAGTTTTATGATGGATGTTTTCACTTTTACTTAAAACTACTAATATTTCACACTGTAATAAAGCTTTATAGTAAGCTTATCACTTCTGAAAGCTACTTGTATTGTTTGATTTTTTTCCACTATCTCTATACTTACCTGTTCTGCCAAACTCCATGTTACAACTCACCATATCACCACTTAACTGAATTCACAGTACTTGATTATTATCCAGACCTCAGTTATTATAATTACTTAAATAATTATAACCACAAATTAACATAATAATAATTATCATAGTTACTACTTACTACATAATACAGTCGCGATTATACGATTTATTTCAAGCCTCAGTACCTTAATATATAAATGTTATGCTCATTTTTAAGCTAAACTAGCAACGCTTAATTTTTTTGTCCCGATGCTATGCGACCGCGTACCCTCTATAGCACAACTGATTTCAATTTATCAGAGAGTTATAATAGTAGTATCAGACAATAAATACTGTTCGCAGCTGCGCCGTCTATCTGGAGTTATTTGCAGCCCGGACACCGTCCAAGCCAAATTGGCTATTATTGGCCAATATGGCAGTTTTTGGTCAAGGAATTTCCTTGTTGAAAGTCATATTTGGTTGTGTTTTTTGCATTCTATGGTTTTTATTCGTTATAAGTTGCTAAAGTTAAAATTTCTTGTTTTGTAGTGGGACGACAATTTTGTAACCAATATAAAAGATAAGAGTTACTTATCCACAACTTAAGGGCCGAAACACATTACCGCGTTGCGGCACCTCAACGCCAAAATCGGCGGAATTCTTTAGTCTTTATTATGAGTTTTGAATGATTTAGCCGCCGACTTTGGTGGTGCGGTGAAGCAACGCGGACATATTGTGTATCGGCCCTTATTGTGTTGAATTAAGAATTTCAATCCGTCTAGGCTGTTTACGCACACGCAGCAGTGACGGTGCCACAGAAAACGTAAGGAATATCACCGTAACAATGCACATTTCGGTACGATTACATCCACGTGCCAACACGACCTTGGCGAAGTTGGGCCCTGAACTCACTCAGGGCACAGAATATATATTAGTAGTACCAACTCAGGGTCCAAGTGCACAGCCTACACTATGTTTCGATTTAGAGCTATTTTACCCGCAGTTTATACATTAGCCCTTGTGACGTCGACACAAGGGTCAAAAATCTGGGAGTTTATACCTACCTACTTGTATTTTTATGTACGACGGATTTCAATTTGACGCCCAATTTACGGGAACACGCTGCGGTATTCATCATCATCATTATCATCTTATCAATGACTAGATGACGCGCGCAACTCTGTTGCGCCAAAATTCGTTTATCGCATGGGGACCGTACATTTTTTCGGGATAAAAGTCTTTTACCGGGACTCAAAGTATCTCCATACCAAATTTCAACCAAATCAGTTCAACGGCTTGGACGTGAAGAGGTAACAGACAGACAGACATACAGACACACTTTCGCATATTATATTAATATTTATATTAATATTATTATGTCGTGTGGACGTGGTGTGAAGCGTCCATTATATATATTATATATATTATTATATATGGACAGTTCACACTACGTCAGTCTGGACCAGTGGTAAGTACCTGGAGTTCTAAGTAACTGAGCCATAGAGGTCGTCAAAATTATTTAGTATAGAAGTGGACACCTCAATCTCTAGTAGTTTAAAAGTAGCTTCAGCCAATATAGGAATGTAGATTTTAAAGTGTCGTGCCACTGAAATGTTAGAACCGGTGTTTTAAATATCGAACTTAGTAATTCGAAATCGTATTATAAAATATAAATATTATTCTGAATCACTAATTTAAGGGTTAGGTACCTACAGGATTTCTAGGTGAATAAATATAAAAGAAGTCTAAGAAATATGGACCAAATAAGATCTGACTACTGACGTAACTTGATAGTGAAAAATCTAAATTTTCATTTAAACTGGAAAGTGACTCAACTAGCGGAATTTGCATAAACAGCTTTTGAATTCATAAACCTCATAAAAGTGAGGAATATAAAGTTTGTGGACTGTCTGCATTCTATAATATTTCTATTGAATTCTTATTTTACCTACTTTCAAGCATTGTGTTAAATGTTTTGATTTTTCTTTGAAAATGTTAATACTATTATTTATCAGACTATGTATGGAACTTAATACAGATGTTCCTTACAATGCAAAAAAAAATTCGTTTTCCCGATGTTTTCCCGATTATAAAGTATGCATAATAAATTAACTATCTGAAAAAGTTAAATAATTTTTTACTGCTCCCAAAAATGACGTAATCCTACCAAATCACAAAAGTAAGACAAAGTCCCAATTACCTGGGAATAGTAAAATTGTTAGTGTTTATTTATGTAACAAAAGATTCATTCACACACAAAGTCGAGAAATATTCACGAAAAGTGGTGAAAAAATCTAAGTCTGAAACCTGAAAATAGTCCTAATTTTTACGACAAACTTTACAAAACTGGTGTTAATTTTTGCTCCAAAAAATTCCATCACTGCACACAATTTTTTAAACATAGAAACACACAAAATTTTGGCGGCAAACCGTTCTCCGGCGGGGGCAAAAAATTTACCCATCGAAAACGCGGCAATTTTTTTAAATTCTATACTGCATGACTGGTGAGACATGTTCAATACTCGAGGACGTGATATTTGGCTATTATATTAGTTGGAAAGAAATAACATTAAAAAATATCTATTGACTACAGAGTAAATGCTTAAAGTTAAATAATTATTTAATATTTACCCAACGCATGGACACCGCGAGCGGGAGGGGTAGTTGCGTGGTGTTTCTTTGGTAGCGCACGCCTCTGCACCGGCCGCATAGTATGCCTACTTGCCTAGCCGCATAATTTACTTAGTATCCATGATTCATTTATTTTTGGGAAATTCGGAAAAAAATTAAGAACCTAATTTTATTACATAATTATAATGATAATCGAGTACAAAGTACTCTCCATAAGTATCGGTAATGTCTCATCAGTCATGTTGTATTTAAAAAATTTGCCGCATTTTCAAAATTTCGGCGGCGAACCTTTCTCGGGCGTCGGCAGGGGCAGCGGGGGCAGTTGAGGCAGCTGGGGCACCTGCGGCGGTGGCAGCTGGGGCCAGGCCCGATCCGTGCCCACCTCCTCGGAGCGGGGACACGGGGTATACGCGTACTGCCGCTTCGCCGGCACCGGCGCGACGCGGTGCTTGCCGCGCTCGGCCATGCAAGACTGACTGAGTGCGACGGGGTTGCCAGCGCGGGTGCTAGTTGGGGTTGAATACTACCGACTAGTATTATACCGACTTCCAACTCATATACCGATTGGACTCACTATTACTCGTATACTACTTCAATTCACAACTAAAATGTCGGCTTCTAAAGTTTTTCGCAGCTGCCATATACTTAAAATGGTAATTAATTGTTATGCTGTCGTAGGACCTCAATCATAACAAGGTTTTCGCCCAAATACTTCTGGAAATATGTTTGTTCAAAAAAAGGCACCATTAAATATCCTAAACAATTTACTTTAGGCACTTCAAAATATAATGATGGACAATCTATATGTTCTGCATTTAGTAGGTTCTTTGAAAGCGTCTTCACTCCTCCATCATCGGACTGCCCTGACCGTTACCATCATGACTCACATGACACATGCTCAGATTCAATATCCAATATCACTGTCTCCACCGAAACAGTATTGAAATTATTAAAGTCATTAGACAAATCTAAAGGTGCCGGCTGTGATGGTATACCACCGATTGTTTTCAAGTCATGTGCGGACAGCTTAGTCCTACCTATTACAATTTTGTTTCGAAGATCACTTAAAGAATGCATCTTTCCTGACATATGGAAGAAAGCACATATAATACCAATTTTCAAAAAAGGAAGTAGAACATCAATTTCTAACTATAGACCCATATCTATCTTAAACACGCTAAGTAAGGTATTTGAAAAATTAGTATTTAATCATATTTATCCAGTTTTAGCCAAAGGAATACCTATCACACAACACGGATTTTTAAGAAATCGATCTACGATTTCGAATTTATCTATCTTCTCTACTTATGTCTTACAAAATATGGAACGTGGTGGGCAGGTGGACGTGATTTACACTGATTTTGAGAAAGCGTTTGATCGTGTAGATCACGGTCTCCTGCTCAATAAACTACAGAGACTTGGTATACACGGTGATTTGTTGCGATGGATAAAGTCTTACCTCTCTAAACGCTCACAGGCGGTCATTCTGGGAGGGTTTAGGTCTGATTATGTTGTGATACCCTCTGGTGTGCCACAGGGATCGCACCTTGGGCCATTATTATACAGTGCTAGTATATTTGATATTGATAGGTGCCTCTCTAATGCTAACCATTTACTTTATGCCGATGATAAAAAAATATATCTCTTGGTAAAAACTCGATCAGACTGTGAACTCTTACAGCAAGATTTAAATAATTTATTCGATTATTACCGTAGAAATCATATAGCAGTCAATATTAGTAAATGCCAATGTATCAGTTTCACACGCAAAAAGAATGTTTTAATTTTTCCATATAACTTTGGTGGCGTACCTATAGACCGTACTAATTTTGTACGGGATCTTGGCATTTATTTTGATTCCAAAATGCTTCTTACTATGCACTATGATTATATCATCGATAAGGCTCATCGTATGCTTGGTTTCGTTCAGAGAACTTGTAAGCCTTTCAAAAGCACACATTGCATTAAAGTATTATATTGTGCATACGTTAGAAGCATTTTGGAATATGCAAGTCCAATCTGGTCTCCGTCGTATACTGTGCACGAATCACGTATCGAGAAAATCCAAAAAAAGTTTCTTAAATTTCTTAATTTCAAATCGGGAATTATACTTCCATCAGATTATGATATTCAGTGTCTTCATGGTAAACTATTGAAACTATCTGATCGACGGGAGTTATTGGACATGTGCCTTCTGCATGACATTTTAAGTGGACACTTAGACTGTCCCGATCTCCTGAAACTTATTTTTTTCAATACACCTCGACGTAGAACACGCAATACATCTCTGTTTAATGTCCCCTTTCAACACACCAACTATGGCAAAAACAGTGTTCTCACCAGAATCTTACACACATACAATAAAAAATATTCCACGATTGATCCGTTCATAACCTCGAAAAACACCTTTAAGTCTAAAGTCATATCAGAGATTACTGCTAACGCATGAGCCTGTCTCAAAGTAATGAGAACCATCGTATCATTTAAGCTGTGGATGATTGCAGCCCGTATTAAAATTTTCTGTAAGTGTATTTACAGTTTCAGCAGAGCTAAACTTATTAAGTATCATTGAGCCCTTTTACTCATGTATGTCCTTATTCAGTGTGTATTCAGTTTCTATTTATATTTCAGTATCTATTTATATCTATTTTTATTATAGTAAGTATAGTATTCCACACTCACACATTCACCCAGTGTGACACCCTAGTAGTCATTATGACTGATCCCAAGACTATGTCGTAGGGCTAGGGGGTCTATCTGTCACTAGTACACTTTACATAATAATATATATATCTTATAATTCCTTGATTACACTAATATCTTCTTTATCTGCATACTTATCTACCGAATGGTTGATACGATTTTCTCCTTAATATTTAAGTTAAACATTGTAATTTGTAACTGCCTTTTAATCTAATACAATAATTATTGTTTTCTTGTATCTGTATTGTAAACTCACTCCAGTATGTAATAAATGTAACTTAACTAACGTATTTTCGTACGTATAAGTTTGTAATATTAAGATTTTGGAGATACACACACAAACTTTCACCCAGTGTGACACCCTAGTAGTCATTATGACTGATCCCAAGACTATGTCGTAGGGCTAGGGGGTCTATCTGTCACTAGTACACTTTACATAATATTATAATGTTTTTAATTCCTGGATTAACCGAATGGCTGATATGAATCTCTCTTTATCATTCAAGTTAAATATTGTAATTCGTAACTGCCTTGTAATCTAATACAATTTTGTTTTCCTGTATCTCTATTGTAAAGGTAACTCATACTTACCAATTATAACTTGCTTTTACAAGCCACTCAATTCAGTATGTAACTCAGTATGTCTAAAAATGTAACTTATTATATAAGTTTGTACCACTCAGATTGTAATTTTACCTATATAAGCTTGTAATATGTTAACCTTTTAAGTCACTCACTCTAGTATGTATATAATTTAACTCAATTTAACTTATTTTCTAACACATGTTTGTAATATTAAGTTTTTTTAATAACATCTATTTAAGATTGTAATAAGTGAACAACTATTATTGGCCCTACTTCCTACTGATAAGTATAGCTTATAATTGCCTAAAATGTATTAGAGCTTACAAAATAACATTAGCTATACCTACAAGTGTCATTAGTAATATAAGAATGATGGCTGTTGTTGTTCCTAATAAAATAAATAAATAAATAAATAAAGATTTGTAACTACTCTCAGACCAAATAAAAACTCTAACTACTATATTGCATGAAAGTCAGACGTGCTGTGTTGTGTTTACTTCTAGTGGTAAAGTGGTAATACTTTCGTTACTAAAATATAAGGAGCTTAATATCATTTTGGCTATTTATTATAAAGTTTAAGTATATTTTCATAAAGTTTTCTCAATATTTTCATTTCAAATTGGTGCTTAATATTACACTAGGTGTTTACTTATATAACACACAATAGTACAAATGCAAAAAATATACTTCGAAAGTGATACTGAAAGCTTTTTTTACCTGACTACGGCAAAAGCTTTAATAAAATTAGTAGAAGTATGTTTAACATGACTTTAGCGGCAAAGTGCATGTTAGCCATAATTTTGTTTTGGTAAATAATTAAATTATGAACATTTTTCCCACATTTCCAGCTAAAACTTACACATGGCAACACCGAGAGTACCGCAGTTAGCGTGCCGCCTTATCGATAAAGCTCTCGCATGTGCAACTCTTAATTTTCATTACAACCGATAAACATCGTACTGCCCATCTGTTGCCTCCACCATAAGGGCGAGATTCCCATGAACTTGAAAACATAAATTCCAGTACTCCAGCCTTTTTACAAACACTTTAGGCCTTAAAATAATGGTAATAAATTATTTTTAAACGGCCTTTAAAATGTTCCCTTACAAGTCTCATATATTTTTTAAATTCTTTGTTTAGTTTAAAATTGTATTATTTTAATCGCAGTTCAACTTTTAGAAATAATATGACAATGAGAGAAAATATATTTAACACCACACATTATTGTCAAAAATATGTTTTTATTTCCTATGCGGAAACTATCGTATGTCCTTTCCCGTCTCTTGAAGTACGTCAGTAAAAAATTTCATCTCAATCGGTTCAGCGGTTCAAGGGTGAAGAGGTAACAGACAAACATAAAAACACGCTTTCGCATTTATAATATAAACAACAGTAGAGATATATTATATCAACCATATTATTATATTCATAATGACTATTACTGTATACTCGTGTTGAGATTGTAAATATAACGCCAATAGACTATAGTAGAGATCATTTGTTTCATAATACCGCATTGCCGTGATACCTGCATTCGTTCGGTTACAGTTTGATGCTTCAAAGTTTTCTATTTCTTTTGTCTTTGTTGTACAGCCGCGGAAATGCAAAACTTATGCGTTCTGAGGCTGTATCCACATTATAATTTATATAAACCAAGACTTCCTTAAATGCTAAAAGTGCTAATTGTAAGAAATTGTGTAGAAATTAATTACGACCTATATAAAATTAAAATAGTCGTCGTATTAAAACGTGGAAGCAAAATATACAATCCGAAATTACAGCCACTATAAATCTTGTCAGATATCGTCAGTGTGGAAAAATATATTCGTACGCTACTTTTGGACAAATCTTTACATTTTTCTTTAACAAAAGAAACGTCTAGCAAATCTTGTCCTTGAAATAAGAAACAAAGGCGTCATACAAACTTTAAATAGCCTAAATTCTAAAAGGTTAACGAATAAAAAATAAATTATTGTAAGCAAAGAGCTTGCGTGCAAGCCCACTTGCACTAGCTAATGTTAATCTTTGTTTTAAATATTACAGTTTTAAATACGATACGACGTAACTAATGATTAGCCAACGATCAAGTTTAAGCAATAACGGTGCGAACGGGCCTTAAAGTAATAAAATGTGTACCCACCATGTACTTATTTCCAAGGAACATGATTTAAATTTATATTGAGAAACGTTCCGAACGTTCGATATTTGAATTACTTTGACAGGGTGCTGATTTGATGTTTCCGTTTCCGCAGAATGTTTTGGAGTAAGGATTTTATTCTAAGATCGAGAAAGTGGGATAAATTTAGAACATTTGAAAAAAAGCTCTGTGTAAATACGATAGAACTGAAAATAACTGGAAATATTTTCAATCAATTAAACAGAGAAATCCAATTTCATGTAAAATATTATTACTTTTACCAGCTTTTACTAAAGTTTATTTTTTATGCAAATTCACTGTTGCCCTGCCAAAAATTTCACAAGTTCCTGTGACAAAAGTAAATCACTATAACATATAAACAATCACCACTACAAACAACGAATCTTGTATAATTGTGAAAGTTATAGATTTTGTCTGCAACTTTTTTGAAGCATTGAAATTCGTTTAAATTGCGAGAGTTGTACATTTTCCGGGATAAAAACTTTTCTGTGTCCTTTCCCGGGACGAATACCTCCATGTACATGATATATCAATCAGCATGATACATTTTTTTCAAAATCGGTTTAGTGATTTAAAAAGCCAACAGACAGATACACAGCCATTCGAATTTATATTGTAATGCAAATCGTAATAGATGGTGTTGTATTTGGCTCGAAGAAGCCATTATTTGGTTATGGGTTTATGCAACCTGTGGCGCCATAGTCGGGTAATAGCCATGCAACAGCCGGTTATGGTAAATACTTCCGAGCTTTAGCCATAAACATGATAGGCGATAGATCGGGTGGAGTAAGGGTGAACTCACACTGCAACGATATATCACGTTATAATGTAAACTGACCCTAAGGGATACAAAAGACGAGCACATATGGCATTTTAAAATCTTAAAAATTTAACAGCAACTATTAAACTACACTTATACTACTACTACAACTATTGAAGTGCTTTCAATAAATACGCTTAAAATGACTTTAAATACTTAATTTGCCATTTGTACTATCAGAGAAGTTGATTCATAGGCAGATTGCGGACTTGCGTAATTTGGTCACTTTATGTCAAACTCTGCCATGGTACTCAGGTAGTTCATGAAACATGACTAGTATTGAATTGAGATAATCTGACCAAATGACAGTCTATCAACTGCCTATGAATCACTTATCTCGATGGTACTTAACAATGTTTTTCATTCTCGAACAAAAAGGAAATAAAATAAGTATGTTTTTAAAAACTACATTTTTTTTATTACCACTTGCACGTTATCCCATAGGAACCGTACATATTTCTTCTTGTGAAAGTAAGTACTTAGTTTCAGAGTTTTATCGATGCAAACATACAAACCAAAATTTATTGTACACGTATATTATATATATTGAATTATAAACATTTCAAAGCTTAGATTATATAATAAAATTGTGTTTATTGTTACTTAAGATGCACTTAAGAAACTTCTAAGTGTAGTGTTCAAACTTAGAAAACACTCCGTAGCACGCTCGTAGCAATCTCGTAGACGCTCTACGGCGTAGCGCCCGACGTAGCAAATACAACGTAGACAAGAGATTGAGGATGCTGATTTTACTGTTTTGAGAGAAATATAGTACATTTTAATATGTAATAAGTAATTAAATATAATATTACAACACAATTGAATATATGTGTAAATATGTTTGATTATGAAAAAAACAAAATCTTACTTCATACTGTACCGCAGGTACAACCACCAATATAAAAATTATCTTCCTTAATTATTTTCTAGACTCCGACTAATATTATATCAAAAAAAGCCCAATAATTTCGAAGCCTAATCGATAAAACAAAACTGTCCTCTTCACATTACCATAAAATTATTTACAACACGGAAAAGCTTGAAAAGGAAGCAAAAAATCGGTGAAAATATACAATTACGGCAAACAAGGCACAGAACCAGTATAAGCTGAGCTCTGCCGCCGTGACCCCGGCTCGGGGGCAAGTGTCAACAATTGGGACAATCACATACAGCTGGTAAACGATAAACGAGTTGCTTTTTAGAGACATCGTCGAAAAAATCGACTAAAAGTAGCCTTACTTAGGTTTCATTTAGTCGATTTCTTTCATTGTCTTGTCACTCGTATTAGAAATCGATAATAATATTATAAATGCGAAAGTGTCTGTTTGTCTGTTGCCTCTTTACGCCTAAACCGCTGAACTGATTTTGCTGAAATTTGTTACGGAGATACTTTGAGTCCCGAGAAAGTACATAGGACACTTTTTATGGCAGAATGTACGGTTCCAGCATGATAAACTAATTTTGGCGCAACGGAATTGCGGGCGTCACCTAGTCTATATATATAAAACTCAAAGGTGACTGACTGACATGGTGATCTATCAACGCACAGCCCAAACCACTGGACGGATCGGGCTGAAATTTGGCATGCAGGTAGATGTTATGACGTAGGCATCCGCTAAGAAAGGAATTTGAAAAATTCTCACCCCAAGAGGTTCAAATAGGGGATGAAAGTTTGTATATCATAATACTTCTTAACGCGAGCGAAGCCGCGGGCAAAAGCTCGTTTACTATAAGAGTATATTATATTATAGTCTAAACTACGAGACAAGTAACAAAACTTCATATTAGATGTTAAAATGTAATATACTTTTTTTGAGAAAAAATAGTGACACATAGAGAAAACTTTTTTTTATAAGTGTCATAGTTTAGAGCCTGCAGACCTATCAATATGATATGTTCTTTCAAATTATTTCCCAAATAAAACTTATACAAGAGATTTAATATTAAACTATTAAAGTTCTTTGCCTCTAAATTACATAACAAGTAACAACTTAAACCATTAAATGAGCTCAGAATCAGTGAGATTAATTCGACAGTGACAAATTGCGAGGGAACGTGCCATTGTTACTGGTCCCTAATATCTGACCTGAAAACAATACTACTGGGATGTTTTGGCACGTGGCAATAAAAACGCCGCCATCTTGTGAATTGTCACTCAAGATAAAGGTGTTACGCATATATCATGTACCATTTTAATAATCTTACGCCCTTATGACAATTTTCATCCACGCGCCAAAATATCTATGTAGGTCTGTGATGTCTTTAGTTTCGCAGAGTTTATTTTTAGTCAAATAGTAATCCATAATCTTTTAGTTACAAAGAAATATATGTACTTCATGTACTTTTTAAGGCGCTATATTGATAATAACGTCCTTTTTCAAGTAATACTATAGGACCCTCAGAAATGTTACGAATCTGGTAATGAGATATACATATCTTCATAGCCTTATCTAGGTTTGAGAAGAACCAGAAACACGATGAATGTATTTTGCCTCGATACATTTCTCGATCGAAATGACCTCTTAAAAATACGAAATTTGAAGATTATTTTTAAACGAGAATAGATGTATAGTAGGAAATTAGTCTAATAATTAGACACCTTTGCAATCCAGAATCGTATAGAAGCATTTTGCTTAAATGCTCCTAGTTATTTTTTAAATAAGCAAAATTATGTTTTTTCGCATGTTTTCCGAGCGAGCCAATAGCTTCTGGCCGCAGCGTATTCACGACTTTATAGTCATACAAATTAAGTATAAAATTGCCCTTGTGGTAAAATTACTTTCAATATAGCGCCTTAAGTAAACATCTTTGAGTCGCCAATTTAATTGTTGCATTTAAACTTAAAGTACTTACAGGAACTAAGAATTTTAGAATGAAACAAAATAACATTTTAATTGTGTCCGGATTGGGTTGCAGTCGTGGGCTATTTATATTGACCGGACATGCACCCTGCAGCCTGCAGGGTACATTTTGCGCGCGCATTCTCCTTCAAAACATTCATGCTACTTTATTAAACAAAAGATAAAAACTTAAAGAAATATTTGGGAGTTTTGCCGGGAATGTGAAAGAGTGATGTTGTGATTTTGTATTATTTTCCTAAAATTGTGTTAAGTTGGGTTTTTAATGTGTAATATTGGTAGAATATTAACCATTAGATATTCGTTATCGTGCACAAGTGAAGGAAAGTGATGCATTATCCAGAAACGTGCGATTTTGTGTTCCCTCCAAAACTCCATTGAAAGTTTCAGTAAGGCGTCTACCACTTTACTGAAACGACCGACTTGACTCCTTGACTGTATTGACTTGTACTTAGACTTTGACTAGACTTATGACCTCACGATATTACATGAAAACGATGCTGAAAATTATTATAGGAGGAATACGGTTTTCCCGCCATATTCCTTACCTTTTTACCTTGTCTGTGGCACAACATACACATACTTTGTGTCAAGTTGCCAAAAACGAAGAAAAAGAAATATTGTAACAAGGTGAGGTTAGTAACATAAATTCGTTGCTCCTCAATTCGTCTGTAACAATATAATTGTTTTTAAAAATCTAAATGTATTGTAATTTTTTTTTTGACGCCAAGAAGTGTTTTTGTAGAACTATTTTTACCCGACTACCAGGAAGGGTAATTAATAAAATATTTTGAAATTTGAAGTTCTGAATTTGAATTCGATCACGTTTTCTGATACAATTATTATTATTTATCTTTATCTTTTGTTTAAACTTGACTTTTCACATACTTTATACTGCCTGCAAAAATAAAAAGAAATAAATTAAAAGAACTGACTAACTCTAAATACAAAAGCTGATCCAACTTAAGACTTTGTTTACGCAATAAACAATTTCTTTGAATTCCAGCATAAACTATGTACACTTGAAACTTCGGATTAACAATAGAACTGTAAAAGTGCTGGAGCTCTTGGTATTTTCACAAGTTATAAATTTAACTAGCTTTTTAAGTCACAAAAAGTAAAGAAATCGTTAAACTAAAAGTGCTATTACATAAGGCAAGTAATTTAATATTGCAGTGGGTATTGGCCAGTATTGGGTAAGTCCTGAATTTAGTCGAGCAAGTAAAATTTTCAAGCTATGCAAAACTTTCGAAGACTTTTTCCTAAGATTGCAAAATGTATATAAATTATATCTATACAAAATATGTTGGTATAGTAGGTAGGTACCTAAGTCATTGTTGCATCTTGGCCTTTTTATAAATGTACGGCCTTTAAGAAGGTTTTAATAAAATTCTTATTTTAGTATTTTTTAAGGTTTTCTAAAGTCGAAACAAACAGAAATTCTGCTTGCTTTACTGCTCGCATACCAGTAACTTTTACTGTGTGACTGCACCATAGTTTAATATTTAAACGCTGATGTTATAATCTTGGAACTTTGTTATTTGACAAAACTAATTAAGTAACGGTACTAACTTTTTTGCAACCCAACTATCTTTTAATATTCACCGTTCAATCGAAATTGTATCTTCTTGTTTGTTGTTAGAGTTGAATTTGGAATGATATATCCAGATATTCGTGTACATGATGGCTCTTGACCAAAATGATTGCGTTTTTCTCATTAAACAAGTAATTAAGTCTACGTGCCTTTATTTGCCATAAAAGCGGCTATGCAATTTGTTAGTGAAACGATGTGTATCGCAAACTGTAAAAAGTTATATTAAACAGTGTGTAACAAAAATAAGTGATAATACTTTAGGGTGTGTACGTGTTCCTTGTAGAGTTCACTTTGAAAGTAGCAGTGCTGAAAGACCAAAAATTTTTTTCACTTTTGTATGGGCAAGGGCTCGAGCGTCACGAGTTTCCACATATAAAAGTGAAAAAAAAAATTGGTCTTTCAGCGCTGCACGCTGCTACTTTCAAAGTGAACTCTCTACAAGGAACACGTATACACCCTAAAGTATTATCACGTTATTTTTGTTACACCCTGTATACAGACAGACTTTACTTATGTAAATGCGAAATTGTTCTGTCTGTATTGTATGTCTGTTACCTCTTCACGCCCAAACCGTTGGACCGATTTTGCTGAAATTTGACATGGAGATACCTTGAGTTCTGAGAAAGTACCTAGGGTACTTTTTATCCCGGAAATATGTACGGTTCCCGCGCGATAAACGAATTTTTGTCCAACGGAGTTGCAGGCGTCCTCTAGTATACTGTATATATTTTTTTACAATTTTATTCAATCCTTCCTCTATTAAAAATTTTAATCATCAGTCTAATATAAGTTTAATTTTATATAATTATGGTTCCTGTTTTTGTGTTTTAATGCAATTTAGGGAGTATTTAAAATACAATTAATAAGATGTTTAACCAACTTCCAAAAAGGAGAAGGTTATATTATATTGTTACGTGCTGAGGTTCGATGATTCGGAGGAAAAGACCTGGTGACTCTCTTGAAGACTTTTATTTGCACTACACTTAACACTTACACTACACTTACACACACTAGATCACTATGTCTAAACACTAAGCACTAGGTCCATACACTATGCACTAAGTTCAAACACTAAGCACTATCACTGGTTCACTCACTAAGTCACTTGTTTCTCACTTCCGAAGTCGCTTTGATTATCGCTCACTCGAAAACATTCGAAGACTGACTGGCCGGCTCGTCTAGCCGCGTATTTATACGGGACGGGGCGAGCTCTAGACCTTACGAGAATATTCCACAACATGTAAACAACCGTGGAAAAATTCTCGAGCGGGTACGCGCAGGTAACAAAAACATACAAGTAGCGGCATCTGGTATTGAATAGGGGATTTACGCTGTCTGTGATGGTTTCGCCTGGTTGCCGCTAGATGACACTACGTGTCCGCATTCGTAACACTACTCCCCTCTTAGAGATGCTCGTCCCGAGCATCATTGTTACTGCCATGGTAACGCGCCAGACGGTCTATGTGTACCACTTTGAATGTCCCTCTTGGTTGCTTTTGAATCCTATAAGTCACATCATTCAAACGGGTAACCACTTTGTATGGGCCGTCCCACTTGGTCTGCAACTTTGGAGATTTCCCTTTTCGACGAGTTGGGTTATGCAGCCACACCAGTGTCCCTTCTTCGAAGCCGCTCGTGTTCGATTTCCGGTCGTATCTGGTCTTCATGTTCTCACTTGAATGTAACCCATTCTCCCGAACCATGGCGTGTATATAGCGCATCTTTTCCCTCAAATCGCAGACATAGTCTTGTACGGTCTTTGGTTCCTCTGGTGACCCTCCTGTCAAGAGGTCTACTGGTACTCGTAGTTCTCTACCGTAATTGACATATGCCGGGGTAGCCTTTATGCTCTCATGCTCGGCGGTACGGTACGACAGAAGGAAGAGCGGTATGTACTTGTCCCAATCCTTTTGTTTTTCATCTACCAATTTCGCCAAATGCCTCTCAAGGGTCTGGTTAAATCTCTCAACCATTCCATCAGACTGTGGATGGTACGCGGTGGTCCTCGTTTTATGCATTCCCAAGATTCTGCACACTTCCTGGAAGACCTGCGATTCGAAATTCCTGCCCTGATCGGAATGGATTTCCAGAGGCACACCAAAGCGAGATATCACTTCTTCCACAAGCTTAGAAGCAACTGTCGTAGCTTCTTGGTTTGGTATGGCGAACACTTCAGGCCACTTGGTGAAGTAGTCCATGACGACCATGAAATACTTGTTTCCCGACTCCGTTACAGGAAATGGCCCAGCTACATCAACTGCAATTCGTTCCCACGGTGCGCCAACGTTATACAACCGCAGGTTCCCACGGCTCCTGGTCTGTGGTCCCTTCACTGCAGCGCAAGTAGTACATTTGCGGCACCAATCCTGCACGTCATCTCGACAATGCAACCAGTAGAATCGTTCCCGCACTTTTGTTAACGTCCTCTTGACACCTAGATGACCTCCTGATACGCCATCGTGCATTTCACGGAGAATATCTGGTACTCTCGCTCTTGGGACAACTATCTGAAGATGGAACTCTCTGCCGTTAGTCTTCTCCCATTTCCGGTAGAGTATTCCGTTTTGAAGTACCAGACTCTCCCACTGCGCCCAGTACGCCTTAGTGACAGCGCCCGTGGGTGCAACCTCACTCCAGATTGGTTTTACATCACCCCGTTTCTTCCATGTGATGATGTGCCGAAGGTCGTCATCTGTTTCTTGAGCCTCTCTCATAGCATCATTCTCCCATGGGCCCAAAGGACTTGTTCTCGTTAGCTTTATTGTCACTTCATTAGATTCCTGCTTAACACAATGTTTGCAGTCTTCTGAACACGGCCTTCGTGAGAGTGCGTCGGCGTTCCCATGCGACTTTCCGCTGCGGTGTTCGGTCTTGAAGTCGTACTCCTGGAGCTGCTCAATCCATCGTGCTACTTGACCTTCTGGGTTCTTGAATTGCAGTAGCCACTTCAAGGCTGCGTGATCAGTTCGCAGTAAAAACTGTCTGCCGATGAGGTATTTGCTGAAATGTTGTAGCGTCTTTACAACAGCCAAGAGTTCTCTTCTTGTCACACAGTAGTTTCTCTCTGGCTTGGATAAAGATTTGCTGAAATACGCAATCACAACTTCTCTTTCACCTTGTTTTTGAGATAACACCCCTCCAATGGCCGTGTTGCTTGCGTCCGTGTCGACTATAAACTGACCTTCAGGTTGTGGATACCCCAGGATTGGTGTTTCACACAGATGTTTCTTCAGTTTCTGAAAAGAATCTTCAGTAGTCTCGTCCCAGATGAACTGTCGTTTATCTTCTGTCAGCCGGTGTAATGGCTTGGCTATCTCCGAGAATCCCTTAACAAAACGCCTGTAGTAGGAGCATAGGCCGAGAAATGCTCGCACTTCGGTTTTGTTCTTAGGGGTTGGCCAATTTTGAACTGCTTCCAGTTTCTCCGGGTCCGTCTGGATTCCATCACTGGAGATAACATGGCCGAGATAATTGACCTTACTCCTGAATAAACGACACTTTTTCGGATTCAACTTTAACTTGGCCCCCTCTGTTTTGGCGAAAACTCGTTCTAAGTTTCGCAAATGGTCCTCGAAGTCGCGGCCAACAATGATGACGTCGTCCAAGTAGACTAAGCAAGCCTCCCCAACTAAGCCTGCCAGTACACACTCCATGAGTCGCTTAAATGTGGCAGGTGCGTTGCACAATCCAAAGGGCATGACGTTAAACTGCCATAAACCTTTACCGGTGGAAAAAGCTGTCTTCTCCTTGTCTTTTGGATGAATTTCCACCTGCCAGTATCCAGATTTCAGGTCCAGGGTCGAAAACCATTTCATGCCACTCAAGGTATCCAGAGTGTCGTCGATCCGAGGTAATGGGTAGCTGTCCTTCTTAGTGACATCATTGAGACGCCTGTAGTCCACACAAAATCTTGTGCTGCCATCTTTCTTCTTTACTAACACAACAGGTGAGCACCACGGACTTGCAGACGGTTCAATAATTTTATGCCTTCTCATGTCCTCCAGAAGGCCTTCCACTTCCTTCTCCTTTGCAATTGGTATCCGTCTTGCTCGTTGACGAATCGGGTTCTCGTTTCCGGTATCTATCCTGTGCTGAACCATCGACGTTCTTCCAAGGTCACCTTCCTGACTGGAGAAGATATTCGCGTGGCGCTGTAAAAACTTCTTAGCTTTCATGCTCTGCGAATAAGTCAGATTACTCTTGCAGTCATCGAGTAGCTCAGTCACTAATCCATTGTTGCTGCTGTTTGCTGGGTCTGCGTCTGTCGTCGAACTACACTTTCTCATCCAGACAACTTCCTCGCACTTTCCAATGACGTCACCTTTGTTCAAGCAGATCTCGCGTTCACCAAGATTCAAAACCCGAACCACAGCGTGACTGCTTCCACTCACAAGGGTTCTTGCCGTCATCAGTTTTCGTGCTGATGTCTTGGTGGGTGTGTCCTCGATCAACACGCATCTGTTAGACTTGTTCTTTCCAGCTGGCGGTAGTTTCACCAGCACCCGGGCTTCCGCTCGTCCAGGTATAATGACTTCCTTTACACATGCGACTTTCCCGCAGGCGCCTCCAAGGATGAAAATTTCTTCTTCGCCACACTGGAAAACTCCGTCAGCGACATTAATCCTGCAGTTGTGCTTCTTCATGAAATCCAAGCCCAAGATGCAATCATCCATTATTTCAGCCACGATAACGTCATGAGGGTATGAGGACCCCCCTACATTAATCATAACTGACATTTCTCCCAGGACGGGTATTGGCTGACCGGAGGCAGTAAGAAGCCGACAATTAGTTCTCCTCTTATGTCCCCTTGCGGCCTTTACCAGATTTGGGTTCACTATTGTTCTAGAGGCTCCTGTGTCTAGAGTCATTTTGCAATCCGTCCTGTTAATAGTCCCCTGAATCACAAGACTATTCCCGCTGCATGCTTGGGAGATAACGGTTATCGGGGCTCCCTCCGCATCAGCCAGTACTCGCCCCTCAGTCCTGGCTTTTATTCGTTTCCCTGCTCCCGGGCAGGGGACGAAGCCCTTTGCTTCTTCAGCTCCTCCATCTGTTCCTCAAGCCTTTTCATTCTTGCCATCTGGGTATCCTTCTGCGGGCAGTTGAGCTGAAGATGGCCCCTTTCGCCGCACTTGTAGCACATGGCTCCAAAACTTCTCTTCGTAGGAGCCTTGACCTCCTTCACTTCCTCCGAGACCTCGCGGATTTTATAGGTCTGCCGTATGTCACGCCGGACAGCCTCGACCTCTAGAGCATGCGCCAACGCTTCCTTTAGCGAGGTGTGGTGACGTAGCCTTACTGCAGCTCGGACTTCCAGATCCCTGATTCCGTCGACAAAGGCTTGAATAGTGTTTGAGTCAACCATCTTGGAGTCTGCTCCTGGATGTGCCTTCTTGACCAGTTTTTCAATTTCCAACGCCCATTGTTGTAGTCCCTCTCCTGAGCGTTGGACTCTGTCACGAAGTTGGGCACGGAACACGTGCTCCAGGTGTCGCTCCCCGTATCTGGATTCAAGCGCCTCCATCAGATCTAGGAACCCATTTCCTGTGTGTGCTTCCAGGACCGACAAAGCTTGCCCTCTGAGCGCAACAGTGAGAGCGGTCAGGCATTGGTCTTCAGTCCATCCGTTGGCAGTAGCAACCGTCTGGAATTGCTGACGATAAGCGTTCCAAGAAGTAGTACCGTCGTATGGTGGCACTTTAACTTTTGGCCCTTGTACCACTGCTCCGGTAGTTCCACTCGACGTCGCGACTCCTGTGGTTTCCAGGCGCACTTTCCACTTCTGTAGTTCTGTGAGGCCACTTTTCACATTTTCCATATCCACTCCTAGCCCGGTAATGCGTTCTTCCATTATGTCGACATCTTTCCGAAGCTTGGTCACCGTGTCACCAACATCCTTTATTGCCAGAAGCGCCTTTTCTTGAAGGTCCTTTTGTTGCTTTTGTGACTCTTGCAAAACGCCAAGCTTGCGGTCTTGTGCCTCCATCATTGCCCTTTGAGAATCTTGTAAAACCTGAATATCAGCCCTTTGCAGCTCCATTAATTTAATTAAACTTTCTAAATGAAGAGCCATTTGCGGTGCTGTAGAAGCTACTGACGAGGCATGGTGGCTGGAGCCAGTTGATGGGGCTTGATCAGTCGGGGCCTGGTGGGCGGCGCCAGTGGGCGTGGCCTGGTGGGCGGAGCCAGTGGGCGTGGCCACACCCAAAGTGGGCGGGGCCTGAGGGGCGTGGCCAGTGGGCGGGTCCCGGTGGGCGGGGCCAGTGGGTGAGGCCTGCCCCGCAGTGGGCGGAGCTTGGTCCCCAGTGGGTGTGGCCTCCGCAGCCCGTTGCGCCCTTGTCCCGACACTTCCCTCGAAGTCTTCTCCCGGAGTCAATGGCACTGCGCCGTTGTCCTCACGCTCCCCTTGAACTCCTCTCTCGGAGTCAATGGCAGCAGCTCGCTGTGCCCTTGTCCTGACACTCCCCTTGAAGTCCTCTCTCGGAGTCAATGGCATCTCCAAATCTCACTTCCGACACCAGTTGTTACGTGCTGAGGTTCGATGATTCGGAGGAAAAGACCTGGTGACTCTCTTGAAGACTTTTATTTGCACTACACTTAACACTTACACTACACTTACACACACTAGATCACTATGTCTAAACACTAAGCACTAGGTTCAAACACTATGCACTAAGTTCAAACACTAAGCACTATCACTGGTTCACTCACTAAGTCACTTGTTTCTCACTTCCGAAGTCGCTTTGATTATCGCTCACTCGAAAACATTCGAAGACTGACTGGCCGGCTCGTCTAGCCGCGTATTTATACGGGACGGGGCGAGCTCTAGACCTTACGAGAATATTCCACAACATGTAAACAACCGTGGGAAAATTCTCGAGCGGGTACGCGCAGGTAACAAAAACATACAAGTAGCGGCATCTGGTATTGAATAGGGGATTTACGCTGTCTGTGATGGTTTCGCCTGGTTGCCGCTAGATGACACTACGTGTCCGCATTCGTAACAATATTATGTAAAGAATGATTATGAATAAGACTAGTTACAATTACATAAATCATTAGCCGACGTTAAGTTTTCAAATAATATTAATTTATTCTGTATTAAGTCCATATCTACCTGAATTTTAATGAGTCACAAACAAAATAAAACTAAAGTCAATAACAGATAATTTCAAACCAGCTATAACCAGATAAAGATATTAGGAACCAGATATCGAACTATCGAAACCCGGATTCTTTTACTTTGTTGTAAAATAAAGGACCATCTGTTGAGGTTTTGGTAAATGGTACTTACTCTTTTACATAACTAATAATGATTTGTATCCAAATTCATGATAAGTAATAACCAGATGAGGTTGTGGTAAATAATAATGATAAGCCATATCCACATTCATAATAACCTAATTTCAATAATTCAACTTAACACTAAATTAGTCAGTTTTTTTTTTTGCCTGGCACTACTGTAATACGGGCATATACGCCATACTGCAACCGCAAACTGTAGTACCGTACCGTACCGTAACTGTAGTTTAATTTAGCGTTAACTTGAATTATCAGAGTGCGTAGTGCGAGTTTTATTCGATCATACTCATCGAGAACGTTAACGCGAATTTGTATGGGATCAAAGCGGTATCCACGTAAGCCAGTAGGTGGCGCTGCTTTGATCCCATACAAATTCGCGTTAACGTGTTCGATGCGTATGATCGAATAAAACTACACCCCCCGGACTTACCCTATGTCCGATCTTACCCTGATTAAGTATACTTATTATATTTTATCAGTGGAAATGTCAAAGTGACTGACGACTGCACTAAGAGATATTTAATGATTTTTAAGCGACTATACCAGCCTATACTATCCCACTGCTGGGCAAAGCCTCCCCCAAAGTCTTCCGTTTGTCATTCCAACGCCACTACAGGCCAGCCTGGCTTATAGTTTACGCAATTTAAGCATTACTTAACTATAAATTAATAAAGAAAACACGTAATGTACTTTATAGCAAAATTTTCAATGGCTACATAATTATTAAATTTATTTTAGCTGTTTGGCAGCTCTCAAATAAATTTTAATTTCGTGTTAAGGCCGTCACAGACTTAGCTATAATATATATTAATATACTTACCGTACTAAACACACTGAGACCAGAAATATATATTATAGCTGAATGTGTGGTCACGCGAAAATTGTATAGAAAATATATATTAATATGCCTAGCTATAAACATATTAATATATATTATAGCTAAGTCTGTGACGGCCTTTAAGCACGACATCACTGGAACCAAAACAAAATTAAATAGTTTATCCAAGTTAAAATAAAATATACAAACGACAAACCTACTGTGGTTTGTCGTTTGTATATTTTATTTTAACTATGAAGATAATTTCACTTCTCAGTCCTCACTAACTCGGAAACGTTGCCAAGAAGTTGACATTAGTTGCACATTGTACATTATCACCGTCACTGTGCATTTACTTCAAATTATTAAGGCCTCTATATACGGAGAGACCGATCGATCCGGTTGGACTGATCCTAGACCGATCTGAACAGACTCATGCATAAACACGGTAATGCATAAAACGAGTCCGGTCAGGTCAGCCTGAATACAATATATCGACCGGTACGATGGGAGGCCTATTAAGCACCCTTTAGGGTCAACTCTTAATTCTTAAACTGATTATTTTCAGGATAACGCCTCAAAATTGAACTATATTTACTATAATTTACATACAACGTGAAATTTTAGTGGTTGTTTTCCCGCAGCAGAACGATTTACCTATAGTAGTACTATCGAACCATGCATGTTATTTTTTGAAAATACAAAATATTTTTTATGACTTACTATGGAAACTTTATGCCGATAGGTGCGAGTTACTATGGACCCGACCGATTTTTTTTTTGATTTGAACAAAAAAAACTTTACAAATCTATTGTACTACTAAGATAGAATCATTTTACTGCGGGAAAACAACCATTAAAATTTCACACTGTATAATCGCTATTAAAATACAGAGCTGCTATTTCATTAAATTATGGATTGTTGTGTTAAAAATAAAGTTTCATTTTGAATCGCCATCTTTAAAATTCTGCGCCGAGTCTCAATGTATGCTAAATTGCTAACATTGCACCCTAACACTGTACCAACTACTCTACACTATTTAAGGCACATCTCCATTATCGTTAAGATACCCGCCTACATCAGCTGTGTGTATTAGTGTGAAAGCTCGCTCATTCGTTGTGGCGATTAGAATATAAACATCCACATACTAAACATTACTTACGTTTAATCACTGACAGCTGTAAAATCCAGTGTTTGAGAATAGTATTATGCTTATTGCTTAGTTACTTTCTTATGAAAGTAACTAAGCAGTAAGCAATACGCATATAGGACTATCAAAGAAATTGATTCAGGGCGCTTTTCCTGCCATGCGTATCACCTGCATATTATCTGCATGCGAGTATAACATGCACACCGCACATGTGTTGCCCGTAGGCCAAATAACTCGATCATGTCAGCCTTCAAACAAAAAAAAACTAAAATCGGTCCACCCGTTTAGATGCTACGGTGTCACGGACACACACACACAGACAGACAAATAGACAGAATATAGACACGTCAAACTTATAATACCCCTTTTTTCTTCTTCTTCTTCTTTTATTTATGGCAAACAATCGCTTTTTAGCAACATTCTGTACCCCTTTTTTGTCGGGGGTTAAAAACATATCTATTAAATGACAGTTTGCGGGGCAACTTTCATGCGGACCGATCCGCGCGCCGGCGATGACACGCATGTCAGGAAAAGCGCCCTCATAGGCAGATGAGGCACAACGTAATTTAGTCGTGCTACAACAGGTAACTCAATACTAAATAGTTACATGCTACAAGTTAGTTAAGTCCAGCCAAAAGATCACTTTGGAAAACAAACTTTTTGAAACTCATGACTTTGACTTGATATTACTTAACCAAATTACGTAGTACGGTCCGCCTAGGAATTAAGAGCTACCACTAGAGCCGTTTTTCCATACAAACGTTGTCCCCTGTTTCCTCCCTGGATAATACCGGTAGAGTTATAATTTTTTTCCTGAATATCTTTGGCCACTATAAGCATGGCCCTATGTTTTCTTTTTTTCATAATTTTATTATTAAAAAAGATAAGAAAAACCCAAAATAATGGCCAGATTTTCCTCTATGTTCAAACACCCAGAAAACAAAACTGGCTGGGATATACAAAAAAAGTAAAACATAAGAACACAGCAGCTTTGCTTTAATTTTTAATGAAAAAAGTACTTAAATTGGTTAAGTTTTGGAGAAGAAATCAGAGGACAACGAATCGATGATTTTCTGTTCTTTTATTAGAACTCGTGTCGTCTCTATCGCGCTCTGCGGTGGGAGACTTGAGATTGGTGAGACAGCAATACGTTTTTCCTATACCTATTTTCGATTTCTCTAGCCCTTGGTGTATCCTCTTAAATCCTCTGAGAGTATAATGCTTTGGGAAGTAACTAGGGCTAAAACAACATCCTTTCATCCATCTGCCTATTAACCATCAGCTTACCAACAATAATGTTTCAGTAGTAGAGTTCCCGTTCTTACTTTTAAACCACGATACCCTAAAAATGTTTTCGTTTTATCACCTAGCTATCATAAACGTAATAACTAATAATATTAAAGATTAAAAATAAAGGGTTTAATCAGGTTAAAAATAAGTCTCGTGGCAATCCCATTTACAAAAACATAATAAAGATCCCAGGATAAAAAATAATTCTCGTAGTAAACTTTTCAGATAAGGTAGGAGATAAGGCTCTATTTCCCACTTTTAGAACTATTCGTAAATCATAACGAATTCAAACCGTGTCGGGTGTAAGAATTCCAACTTCATCTACAATGATTTATTTATGATATTCCAGTACATAGTTTGGAATAACTTGGAATAAATACTGTTTTATCCACTTATCTTACTACCCTTAAATTTGAAGTTTGTTGAGAGTTTTACGTCCGTAAAAGCTTTCATAACGCGAACGTTAAAAACTCTTGCACGATGCCCGACGCAGCTGACTTCAGCGGAAGGATACTGTGACCCCAAAGAAAACTGGCGTGGAGAGTTGCCGATGTCTTCAACAGAATGATGGTTGCTGTCTGCTGTAAAGAATATCTACTTAATTTATTAAGTGCATCTTTTCAGGAAGTTTTCTTACTATTTATTAATAACAATAATTTTATCAGGTTGTAGGTGCATAGACATATATATAACACAATAATATTATGATTTTAAAGCCAATTGTATAGGGATAGTCTCATAAGTCATAACATTTGCCTCGAACTTAGTAAGGTAACCGTAAGGGCTACTGGCGCCTGTGTGCAAAAAAAGGATTTTGGCGCCCCTTTAGTCCAATTTTTTGGGACCTTGGTTTTGGCGCCCCTAAATATGGTAATTTGGCGCCTCTAGAGCATGGCGCCCGTGTGCATTGCACACATTGCACATATGGTAGCAGGGGCCCTGCCTCGAACATCGAGCATATTATCATTTAACTGTTCAACATAATATAATATGTAACATTATGGTTATAATGCCTGACTGTCTGTGACTTCACGCTTAAACCGCTGAATTGGTTAAGATGAAATTTCGTATTGTATTAGTTACCTATGCCACTATGAGTGCGGGGAAAAACTTGAATAGTTTTTTTTAGTTAGTGCCATTAACGAAACATCTAATAGGATTCATGCTTGATGCCATTCAATTACTAGGTATCTAAATAAAGACCTAAGTTCTTAACTTCACTGACTTGAAGTGAAGTATTTACTATTTAGTAAACAGGCCTCGTATTCCTGCGGAGAATACACGATAAGAATACATCAAAAAGAGACTTTCGTGAGGGGAGATAAATTTTGAATATAGCTATGAAAAAATAACTCTTTATTTCTTATTGCATAAACAAGTCTTGTCCTCAGGTAATAACTAATAACAAACAATGTACTGATGATACAATTTAATACGTTAATAAACATGACATATGATATGTTAGTAACCCTAACCCCAATATTGGATACACAGTTGCATAAAATGCTGCATCGCAGGTATATTGCAGATGAATCATTGCAGAAAACTTGTGTGGAACACTTAGCGCCAAGACCTGCGTTCTATTTTTAAATTTACTTTTTTACAGCCAGCCAGTTATTTTTTCTTTTTTAATTTAAACCTTTTTCTCCCAAGCACTGAAATAAATCCAAATTCCGAACCATAAACATTTTTTTTTATTACTATTGTTTAACTATTGATTGTGTACCCAGAGTTAATGAATGTGGATGATTGATACGGGCAAAATCCTGTAGTGGTGATATAATTTGGAAGTGAACCAGTCGGAATCAACACAGATGCATATCAACAAAATTCTTCTTGTCCTTGAAGGTGGCGCCCCAGACGCCGTAGTTCTTCTGCTCCTTCCTCGGCGGAGGGACAACCGGTAGACTGGTCACGGGTTTTCTGGAAAAAAGCACGTGACATTAAGAATACAATTCATACAATTATTGATGCTTAGAGTGCCTACAGGTTATTGTTGTGACAATTTGAGCAGTTTTCGTTTTTCCATGATGCTACACTCTACAACAGGGATGGGGAAACTTTTTCCTTCGCAATATATACCATCAAGCAATTTTTTAAAACGCCTAACGCTGCTTGCTAATATACCTAATGTTTTTAATTTATAAAATAGGGAGCGTAGTTATAAGTATTAATGTTATGTCTTGCTTAGTAATATTGAAGCTCCCTCAAAGAGCAGCTTGTAACTTATTTATAAATACCCTCCAAGGCCCGATCTTTGTTTAATTCAACACGGGTAGGAAGCAAATGAGTTTTCACTGGAAGTTCTGAGTTTTACATCGTTGCCATCCAAAAACGAAACGGTTCATCTTACTTTTATGCTTTTTAGTATCAATGGCACTATTAAGATCGTACTATATGGGGTAGTCCCTAAAAACGGTAGCAATTTTGGTGCTCTATATTAAATTATTTAAAATAAATAGTAAAACAAGTTAAATGTGTGTAATAATGTGCTAAATCTATGTTGGGCTCACCTGTACTCAATTTCAAATAATAATCTCCTTTCAACAATAACTATTTTCGATATTATCATTACTTCAAAAATCGACACTATTCTTGGACACTTCAACAAAAATGGATGTCAATAACCTGGAGTCTTTGAGCAATTTTTTCGATTCCCGTATGAAGAAATATGAGGAGAAGTTACAGAAGATTGCTGAGGGTTCTAAAACCAATCCAGAAATTGTCTCTCTCTCCGAAGATTTCAAGGAATTTAAGAACACTGTTTTGCAACTTCTATCTAGGCTCAGGAATGATGTTGACTCCCTTTCTCTGAAGATTGATCGACACGAAATGATGATGCGCAGAAAGGTACTTCTCTTTCACGGTATTCCTGAGAAGCAGAACGAAAAACCGTTTGAACTGGTCCATCAGGTGTTCACGGATAAGATGAAGCTTTGTGATTTGAATACTGACTGCATTCAGGCTTGTCATCGTCTTGGATTCTCAACATCTAAGGCCAGACCTATTTTAGTGCGATTTAAAGCATTTGAAGATAGGCAAAATGTGTGGGAGAGTAAGACTTCTTTAAAAGGCACTAATATCACTCTATCAGAGTTTCTGACCAAGGAAAGACACAAAGTTTTCACTACAGCTCGCAAGCATTTTGGCGTCAAAAATTGTTGGTCGAGTGAAGGCAAAATTAATATCATCCTCCCGGATAAGAATCGCCGTAAAGTGGAGTCGTTCATATCGTTGGAAAAGCTTATGTCGCAGTTCCCAGTAAGCTGTGAGGAGGCAGAGGATCATGCGCAAGACCTCCGTGCTGGCAGACCTGTAAGGCAAACCCGGCGTCGCCATTAGTCATTAACCTAGAATCCTTTTCATGTAACTTAATGCTTTTTTGATGTGTCATTCTATTCACATAGTACTTTTTTCACTTTGTCTATTGTATAACAGTCACGATTTGTAGGTATGTCCAAAATAATTTGAATTCAAAAATTTACTGTCCAAATTTATGTTTTTTATCAAATTAACCAAAAATTTTGTTATGACATCTGACAGCTGATGGCGTCTGTCAAATGTCACTTGTGTTTTGGCAGCTATTCTTCGTCTTCTTTTTTCATTTTTTTTTTATGTCACTATTTGCCACAGTGATGTGTCTAGAATTTGAAACTTCATAGCTGTCTTGTCTGTCTTGACTATTAGAAATAGGTAATTATGTACGTTTAATTTGAGTACCTAGTGAGTTCTTAGCAAGCTTGATTGTAATTTATTAGTTTAGTTATTTTTGCCACATATTCATAATCTTTTATTAGTTATTTTATTATTATTTAATTTTTATTATATTTTATATAATATACTATTTAATTATATAATATAGTTAAAAAGGGTTTAATATGGATGACCTCAATAGCAGCTTTTTCTCGTGCTCATCGTCGTCCAGTTTTTTAAGTGCAAACAGTTCTTCACACTCATTACCTCTTACTTTAAATGACCAACTTTCTGAGATCTTTAGCAATTACAAAGTTAACCTTAACATAGCACACATTAATGCCCAGAGCATCCCGAGTCATTATCCGGATCTGCTTGCGTCCTTTAGTGCTATTAATCTTGATGCAATCTTAATATCTGAGTCTTTCCTTAAGCCCTCTCTCCCATCCATCCAATATTCCATTCCTGGATTTATCCTCATTCGCAACGACAGAACTGGCAAAGGTGGTGGTGGTGTTGCCATATATCTCCGCGCTGATATTGAATATAATATATTGCATATGTCTCCTTCTGCTTATTCAGAGCAAGCGGAATATCTGGCCATCGAAATTATCACTCATCATACCAAATTGCTCCTGATCGTTTTGTACAGTCCTAATTCTGGTGTCGACTATTTTGAATCTCTCGATAACCTGCTCACTAGTTTTCGTTTAAATTACCAACATGTCGTAATTATGGGAGATTTTAACACCTGTCTCCTTAAAGATAACTATCGCTCACGTAAGCTACACTCGCTTTTAACTTCCTATAACCTTCATGTCCTTCCTTCTAATCCCACCCATAACTTTCCTAATTGTACGCCCTCTCTACTAGATCTCATTATCGTATCATCTCCTAATAACGTGGCTACAAATGGACAGCTCGTTGCCCCTTTTTCCTACCATGACCTTGTTTTCTTGTCTTATAAAATTAGACCCCCTAAACGTAAACCCGAGACTTTACTTTTGCGAAGCTTCAATTATATTGATAAACAAGCGCTTGAGCTAGATGCTGAAAAAATAGATTGGACATCTGTACTTAACAGCTCGACCTTGGATGATAAAATTGATAATTTTAATAATATTATATTGGAGCTTTATGACCGACATGCCCCTATGAGGAGAGTAAAAGTAAAGCACAATCCGGCACCGTGGCTCACGGATTCTATCAAGGAACTGATGGCAGCACGTGACAAGGCAAAAAGGAAGTTTAAACTTTGCCCTAACGATGTGAACCATTCCAAGTTTAAGCTATTGCGTAATCGCTGTAATCACGCATGTCGCGATGGCAAACGGCGTTACTTTTACTCCTCGTTACAGAACCGCAATACGGCAGATACTTGGAAATTTCTTAGGTCAGTAGGTATTGGCAAAACTCCCGTTTCTGACTCTAATAATTACGATCTAAATGCCCTTAATAAACATTTTTCTCAACCTCCAATATTTTTAAACAATACCTTAAAAGTGAATACCTTAAAATCTATATCCAACTTACCCATCACTTCTCCGGTTTTTACTTTTACTCCCTGTACAGAATCGAAAGTGAGACTTGCAGTTCTATCAATTACTTCAGAGGCTACTGGTTGTGACAGGATATCCTCCAAGATGATTAAATTGATTCTCCCCTCCTTACTTCCCATTTTGACTCACATTTTTAATTTCTCTTTGTCCTCCGGCTGTTTCCCTCGGGATTGGAAAAAAGCGAATGTCCTTCCTCTACCAAAAGTCCCTAATCCTACTTCCCTATCTTCTTTTCGTCCCATTTCCATACTCCCTTTCCTATCTAAAGTTTTGGAGAACATCGTTCACCAGCAGCTCTCTTCGTTCCTATTAAAAAATAATCATATAAGCTCACTGCAGTCAGGTTTTCGTTCTGGACATAGCACCGTTTCTGCCCTATTAAATATCACGGATGACATTCGGTGGGCCATGGAAAACAAATCACTTACAGCTCTTATCCTTTTAGACTTTAGTAGTGCTTTTAATTCGATCGACTTTGATATTCTTCTATGTATGTTACGGTCTTTAAATTTGTCCCCTTCCGTCTTGTCCTGGTTTAACTCTTATCTTCGGGGCCGGTTACAGCGAGTGATGATCAATAATGATTACTCTGATTGGGCTGATCTCGACGCAGGTGTCCCACAAGGTGGTGTACTTTCCCCTCTTCTTTTCTCTATCTTTATTAACTTTATTGTCCAAATATTAGTGTCTAAATATCATCTCTATGCAGATGATTTGCAAGTATATCAGCATTTTACTATACCCAATGCAGCTTCTGCCATAGCTCTCTTAAATGATGACCTTAAACGTATTTGTGATTGGGCGCAGTCTTTCGGTTTACTTGTCAATCCCTCTAAAACTAAAGCGCTGTTAATAGGCAGTAAACGGATGCTAGCTCTACTTGACAAAAGTACTCTTCCCCCCATTATGTTAAACGGCACTACAATACCTTTCTCCAATACTGCTAAAAACCTGGGAGTTATTTTTGACGAGCATCTGTCGTGGAATGCCAATGTTAGCAATGTTAGTCGCAAAGTATACCACACCTTGCATTCCCTCAAACTGCTCCAAAAGTTTCTTCCTATTCCTACCAAAATTTTATTAGCGCAGACCCTAATCCAACCTATCATCGACTATGCGGACGTTTGCTATTTGGATGCAAGCGAAGAGATATTGAACAAATTAGAACGGTTGCAAAATATGTCCATACGTTTTATTTTTGGCCTAAGAAAATACGATCACGTGTCCGAATACAGAAAGCAGCTACGGTGGCTCCCTATTCGCTTCCGCAGAAATTACCGAATCCTCTGTTTCCTTTTCAATGTTTTATTCAGTCCTACTACCCCGTCCTATTTGAAAGAGCGCTTCTCCTTTCCCAACTTGCAAAATTTATCCTGTAGATCCTTTAGACGCACCCTTTTAGATATCCCTCCTCATCGTACTGGCTTTTCTGCATATTCTTTCACTGTTTATGCTGCCAAGCTTTGGAACTCCTTGCCAAGTCATATACGTGATTGCAAAACACTCGCACTATTTAAAAAAAGACTGTATGAGCACTATTTACGCCTATCCTGACCACGTTACCTATTTCAACAAGCCCTAACATATTTATATAAGTAGTATATAAACCTATATGTATATAGTATTTTATGTATTTTATTATTTGTGTTTTTATATTATAAAGTATGTATATATTATTGATAAATTTGTTATATTATGTTTATTATGTTCTACATTTTATTGTTACATACTAAATTGTCGTGTGCACTAATATTATTGTTACCTCTTTCTTAATGTTTCCTGTAATAGGTCTACTGGAAGAGATTCCAATTTGGAATAAGTAGTACCTTTGTACTGAAATGTCTCTTTAGTTTTAAGTTTCTCTATGTAAACTGGTTGTGTGTACATAAATTATTAAATAAAATAATAAAATAAGTGAATAAGCCTGCATCGTCACAACCAAACTTAAAACAACTTTGAAAAAAACTGAAATTTTAATTTCGATTTGTTTTTTTTTTAAGTACTCACTTCATAGGCGCGGCCACGTCGAACTGCTTGCAGGCGATGGTGGCCTTGGTCGCTGTTTTGCATTCATCACCACGAGCCATCTTGACCGTTATGAGAGGGATGGATGATGAGGGAGGGAGACGGAAGACCAGTTGTCTATGGTACGTGCTGGATGTGAGTTAGGACGGCGTGTTCTAGACGGTTGCCAGTGTTAGCTCTGCGACTCCCTTTTCTAGTGCATAGGTTTTTCTGGAGCCTGGAAATTGAAAAAGGGGAATTAAATGTAGGCTTTGACGGCGTGCCGCGTTGTTCAGCCGCACTCAGAGATATTTAGAGCGCTTACAAACGAACGGCACTCGTCAACGGCACGCGTCGACGGCAGCCGTCAACTGTCGACGATTGCCGTCGACATTGCCATTTGAGTTGGTAAAACAACAAAAGTTATTATGCTCTGAAACTTAGGGCTCCCAAAATATGGAATGCATATTGTTGTTTTTAAGCGAAAAATCTATTTTGTTGTTAATTGAAGTCTGCGTTGTTGATACACATTACACAAATATTTGTGAAAATATTGTTTTGAAAAAAATGAACAGGTGAACTCATTCCAATTTTAAATTTACCAATCGGGCCAGTAGCCAAATAAATGTTAATGTTGCCAATTTTTTATATGCTGATAGCAGGTCAATAATAGAGGTTATTGCTAAACCCATTTTTGTCTTTGATTCCTTTTTCTATTGGATCTAAATTCTAAAGTTATGTTATGTCGTAAGCTTTAAAAAGTTCGCGATAAAAGCTGGCTGGTGGCGACTGGATCAAGAAATTCCGTAACGAAAATATACCTAATACAGTAACTAACCTAACCAGCACAGCGGTGCATTTTTAGTTCGGCAGGCTTCGGCACGGTGTTTGTGTGCGTGTGACTAGACCTATGTGAATTATAATTGTATAAGTTGATAAAAAATGCTATGCCACAATAGCTTTACCGCGACAGTCCCCGTCCGATTGCTACACTTTTTTTTAAATTCGTAAAAATATAATACTAGACGTTCCGCGCGGCTTCGCCCGCGTATTTAGGAATTTCAAGGAAACCGTACATTTTTCCGCAAAAAGTTCTTCATGTGTGCCAAATAACGTAAAAATTTCTCCAGTTGTTCTTAAGATAATAAGCAATTTCATATAATTTTCCTCGTTTTTTTCACATTTCCCTCTGTTTCTTCGCTGCAATTGGTCTTAGCTACTTGTACTATTATCTATTCTGTGTCTTAGCTTAAAAATATTATATAGCCTTCCTTGATAAATAGGCTATCTATCACTGAAATAATTTTTCAAATCGGACCAGTAGTTCCTGAGATTAGCGCGTTCAAACAAACATACAAACAAACAAACTCTAGTAATATAGATTATTATCCTTTTCGTTATAATAAATTACAATTCTATAATAATATATTTTATACATTTTATTATTATAGGGATGAGAAAACATGTTTTTTAATATTACCATTGTAAATTGTAATAATAATAAATAATGTACTGTATTAACAAAGTGGTAAAACTGGATGATGCAATCCTCACAAAAGTGTCATCAGATTCATTTAAATATTGTTTGTGTTTTCCCTTCCCATAAATGCATAATACATTTTAACCACCAGCTATAACTTAGGTATATATGCATAATTAATACATTTTGCCTATTAAAATCCAAACAATTAATAAATAAGTACAACCAATAATAGGATCCTCTACAAAGTCAGAGACCAATAAAATATTGTCATTCTGCAAACAATAAAAAGTGCCGGTTATATCATTTACGTGTGTGTCAAACTAAGCTACTGAATGTATGAAAGATATTTAAGATACCGCAAAGTAGCGTAGTTAAAACTTAAATTCATGAGATGATGAGTGTGCGTAAGCGCGTGTGTGGCCGAGGCGCCACGGGCTAGCTTTTTTTATATCTAGGTACAAAACGATATTCCTTGTTTTAGTAGTAAAATGCATTAAATTTTAACATTGTACTGTTAAAAGAACAAAGAAGATGTTATTCAAAATTATATTATAAGGTTGTCGTTCAGGCACGCACCAAACTCTTTGCATAGCTCGAAGGCTCCACTTTTTTAAGCGGGTGACCCTTTTATTATTTTAGTTATTTATTAATACCTTGTAGTTTATATTATTAAATTATTGATGTGATCACGTGTAAACACCGTGATCGCGGCGTGGTCAGCCCGTGGTCGGATTTATTTACATATTTATATAAACCTGTTCATGGCTTATGCTATTCCAACTATAACATAAATTTCTCAGCCTCCTTGATTTACTTGTGTTATTTTTAATCGAAAAATCCCCGCTTGAAAGATTTATCTGAGAAGCTGAAGTAAAGAAATCAAGAGAGAAAGAGGAAAATGGAAGTGTTCTTATTAGGGGGCTTTTGTCACACCACAAGCGCGAGATCAAGCTCTATTGAGCATTTCTATCCATATAACATAATATTATCTATCCATACTAATATTATAATTGAGAAACCGTCTATCTGTCACCCAATCAAAAAAGTACTCAACCAATTTTTATGAAAATTCGTATGGATTTACCAAGCACCCCCAGGAAAGGATGATAAATTATTATAGTATTTAACTCATAAAAGAATGTAATTTGTGCCTAACGAAGTTGCGATTTGCCGGAAACGTAGCCGGCAACACTGATTAGTACTATCAGAGAAGTTGATTCCTAGGCAGATGGGGGACCTACGTAGTTTGGTCGCGTTACGTCAAGCCCAGCAGACGGATCACAATAGCTTTGTCCACATTGTGCCTTTTTCTGTTCATCAAGGGCGTGCCTTATAGCGCTGTCAACAGCGAACGTGAGGCATGCCCGTGACGCGCGTTGAAATCGTAGCGCGCGCTATGACACTTTTCTTTCAATGCGGGTGGATTTTGACGCGCGTCACGGGCATTCTACACCTTCGCTGTTGACTGCGCTATAACGCATGCCCTTGTTGAACAAAACAAAGGGACAATGTGGACAAAGCTAATTAACATTGAATTGACATAATCCTACCAAATGACGTCGGTCTGTCAACTGCCCAGGAATCAATTTTTTCGATGGTACAAGTAGAAAGTGTGTAGACTGTAGACAATTTTGTCCTTTGCCTCTACCATAATTAAAGATCTAATATTAATAAATCAAAGACTAAAGAGCTTTCCCATTCATACCCGAACGCGTTCAATTCTTTTCCACCGCGCTATTTTTGGAACACACTAAGTGTAATATTAGGGGAGGAATATTAGGAAGTTTCCTTGCGTATCTAAGGATCGCTTATACTACTTTTAATAATTTGTATAGGTAGAGGCTGTAGTTTGCGCCTATGTTTGAATTGAAGCTTCTTATTCCGAGAAAACATGCACTATTCGATGTTATTATCAGAAGGACAAACATACAGAAATATAATTATTTTTGTTACGTTTTCATAAATAAGCAAGTATTTGATGGTGTATATTTAGTTCAGTGTCAAGCAATTATTGCTCTTTGTTTTTCTATTTTTAGCCTAAAATATGACTCTTTTACGTCTTATCAGTTATCACATTATTTTCTTGAAAACTTATAACCTTCATCATTGGAAAGCTACTTACAAGCATAAAGTTAATATACCTAGCGGTAGGTATATTAACTTTATGCTTACAAGAGTATATTATGTATTATAGTGTTTTTATGTTACTGCTATTTCATTAACGAAAAGGAAAGTGATAAAAGTAAAAAAGTAAAGAATTTTTAAATAAGCTATTTATAAGTTGTTTGTCATGCTAAAACATTAGTCTACTTTTCTAATATTGTGAATTATTGTGTAATGGCTGTTTTGATGGTGACTTTCACATAAAGCGGATATATAAAACCATTTTCTCTATTTGTGTATTAGTTTGGCATAAATAATACTTTGTTGTAAAAGACTGTCAATAAGATTGTCTTAGTTTAACAACAAGTTTGTGTTAGCTCTACTGCTTAGCTCTAACATTCATGTTTTAACTAAGTACATGCTATGTATTTACCACTATTGAGGTTACTTTGGTGATTATATTGTGAACTAGTTGACCCGGCAAACGTTGTTTTGCCATTTAAAGTATTTCTACTTCATCAGTTGATACAAAATCTGACCCCCTTTTTGGTCCCCTTAGAGGGGTGGGGGGGAAAAGTTTATACACCAGATGTTGAGTTAGAAGAAGACAAATATATCTGCGAAAACCGTATGCAAATCGGATCAGTAGTTTTCGTGTGATAGTGGAACAAACAAAAACCAACCACATTTTTGGCTTCTATAGCGATCTAGTGACACCCCCCGCTTATTATTTTTTGAATATCTTTAATGTACAGAATTCACATTTCTACAGTTTTATTATATGTATAATAGATAAAAAACTTTTACTTGAACATTCATTGATTTATTAATTATTTGTAAGTATTAATATTAAGTGTTTCTCGACTCAACTGTTGATATTATCTTGTCGTGTTAGAACGGTACTTTTAGTGCGATAACCTTTGTCATATCTTGGTATTCAAATCTTTTTTTTACCGGAAGCTAAAAGAACATTTGCAGGCAGTCACACTTTCCATTAGCATGCATTTTTATTCTTTGGCCCCAACGCCCCTAACCTCAGGGTTAAAGCTTGTCGCTTGGCAACAAAAGGAGTGTGTTGTGACTTGTGAATAAACTATATATTTTAAAAAAACTAAAACAAAACTAACCTTGGGAGAAATTTGTCGGTGATCGCAAATTTTCTTTTCAATTTTGTCATTGACACATAAATTTTGGTAGGTAATGTTAAAACAACACTCCGAAAAGCAGCCAATTGGTTAGAGAGCTCGAACAAACTGTGAACAGGCCGGCGGAACCGGTATATAAGTAGTAGACCTTACGTCACGATACGAGTTCGTCCCGTGGAGGTTTCCATATCATGCGGCCTGCACCTGATCTATTTTGAAGACAAAACTTCCCCTGTCGTTGACGTAGAATCGATTCCGTTTAAACCCATTTTTTTAGAATCGTCATCATGAAACTGCTGATGTTGCTTAAAAAGCTCGACTCCTCAATTCTTCCTCCCTTACTTTTTTAAATATTATCGCAGTGTACAGTACAGCTGTAGTCAACCAAGTTTTGTTGATTACAGAACCCTAAAACGGAACCCTAACCAGCTGATTTTTTGTATATTGGTAGGTTAATATATAATAATTATTTAATATATAATAAAAAATAATAATTTAAGAGTAACCTTGTCCTACAAATAAAACAATTCATATTTTATAGGACCATCAATTCTTTCTATTTCTGTTAGCTACCACTTTCATGATTTTTCGAAAATAAAAATGTTGTTCATCTTATCAAAATGTAGGTACTCACAAAAAATTTGCTTGTTAGTAATCACAAAAAAATTTGTTCTAGGGCACCCTGACTATCATGGTCTGTATGTGAGTTGTGACTATTATTTGACGCGTAACAATTGAATATCTATTGTGTCTTTGATTCCCGCGATCGAGCGGTATTACACTTGTTGGTACAACAAATTCAATGTCGTCTTGGAAGACGGTGCAGAGCCCCGCAAGTTTCCTTCCTATTATTTAAAACGACCAAAAGCTTTTAAAGACAACGAGAGCAAACTTTTCATCCCTCTACAGTCTACAATCTACATGATATTTGATCTTGTCAAATAGAATTGAAGAAAGAAAGATTTCTTTCTTCGTGATAACGATAACTTTCAAGTCTTATCAAAACTATCAGATTTAATAAGCTCCTAGTAATATAAAACCAAATCAAGAGCTTCACCTACGGTGGACATGTATAAGATCACGTAGACATAAAGCTAACAACATCCGTGGGAAAACTCTACAAAAACTCGACAACTTCCAATTGTCTTAATATCCTGCGTAAAATTTCACTATATTCGAATACCCGTTATGCTCACGTCCCAGCCACGCCTCTGTCACTCGTATAAATTTATTAAAAAGTGGATTGCATAATGTGAAGCGACTTACACGTGTTTGTTTGATTAGTTTGGACGCATGCTCGCCCGACTAGTTCTACTCACTTTTGGTTTTTGAACTCGTTGTGACCTTGGTTGACGGTCACCCACATCATAAGCCTACCTACCCTAGACGGTAATGCAGCATGACATTTATTTATGTGTCAGTATTCATTGTTGCATGACATGCCGATCGCGAAACGATCATGCGCGCATGTCATGCCTGTATTGCAGGACAAAAAATTAACAAATTGCATGTCAATCAATGTACGTAGTTTGCAAATTGCATGTCATTCGGTACATGACAGCACGTAACGCATGTCATGCTGCATTACCGTCTAGGGTCCCCTAGGCTGCGTTTCCACCAGAGATGTGTTGCGAGGAATGTGTTTTTGAGAACCGATAGAATCGCTTCATTGACGTGAGCTTGTCATGACATCGATCGCTCAGCGCAGCAGCGATTCTATTGGATTTTAAAAACACATTCCTCGCAACACATCTCTGGTGGAAACGCAGCCTTAGAAGCTCTTGTCAATTTTTGTCTAGTTTGTTCTTTCTTCTGCTAGGTTTGATGATACAGGATGCTTCTTATATCCTTAACCAAGAGATGTTTTAGAGGAGTAAATGTTGATTCTCAATGTTGACTTCATCTTTTATGGCCACCCACGTCTCAAATTCAGATTCTTCTTTGTTCTTTTGTGTGATACTTTTAAATGATCAGGATTAAGGATATAAAATGTTCTCTCCTTAAATACTTGACGTTTTAAAAGAGAGTGTTGAATGCCAATGTTCTCATTGTTATGAACTTTTTGTATGGCGCTATCTACAATCATTTAAAACTACCCTATTAGAAAGTTACAATCAGAAGCTGCAAATTTCCAAACTCTTGTGTCTTAAGAATTCCTAGGCACGCCGCACGAGTACTAAATATTAGAGCGCATATTGTTATAGTTTTTTTTATAGGCAAAATAGTTGGAAAACTATTTTTTTTTTCTACAAGAAAAATTAGATTTTTCCTATTTCCATCAATTTTCCATACCTCAATAATCATGATGATCCATGTCAAGTACATTACAACAGGTATAACCAGTTAAGCCCTACACGCGTATCCCTTACTATAACAGCTCTTTACCATACTGGTTTATGTACTGACGTTACTTTATTGTGATTATCATCATCATCATCGTCACTGGTATAGCTGACGCATAGGCATAGCCTACGTGATTTTTGGCAAGTTTTTCCTCGAGAATACCTATGAATTAAATTATGTTAATTCATTAGTAAGTCTATGTGATTTTAGGCAAAAGTTGTTTACGTTTTATAAACGTGCAAATAAGAGGCGGGTAATTTTTAAAGGGTAGCTTGTTCTGGCAATTTGCACAACAATATCTCGGGTAAAGTTTACGCTAGTCCTAAGTACCTCATATTACTGGCGGTTTGTGGACGATTCGGTTGGACGGGGCCCTTACATCTAGCGAGCTCAACAAGTCGCCTGTGTAAAAGCTTAAAGTGTAAAATAATAATTAAAAACATTAATTATTATCACAAGGCTTTATTCTACTTCGGAGAAGCTCTTCCTAGACAGACTATACTAGTAAAAAGATAGATATGTTTTTACTCCATGTAAGGTTTGATGACGACCTGCTCGACTCTCTTCACTCGTCTGCGGTACAGCCACTCCGCTATCAGCACCGCTGACGCTGACATCACACCTGAAAGTGATTCCAGCTTAAATTACAAGCGTTAAGCTGGCTTATATTTTACCGTAATTGGGCATAAATATTATTTCTGTCAAAGTCAGTAAGAGCTGGTTATAGTAAAGAAAATTTTATATTACAAAAATGAAAGCCTGCCTGACGCTGTCTCTATATCCATATTTGAAACAGTAAATTTCATTTAAATCTGTTTCGCCTTAAAAGAGATTTATAAGATGGGTATCAATTATCATGATATTTTACGCCCCTATATAAAGGACTATCCTCTTGGATATAATATAATCCCTCGATCGTGGAAAAACGAGACACAATAGATTTCTACTGTTATCGCGGTCGCCGGTGACCGCTTGGGGCTTGAAGCAAAAAAAAATTAGTTTTCTCACACGCTAATTTCTGCGCTAGTAAATTATCAGGCAAGGTCTTGCCCTGTTCGACTTGCGATGAGATAGTCTGGTATATCTGCAACTAGATGTCACCCACAACTCCGTTTCGCCAAAATTCGTTTATCACGCATGAAACGTACATTTTTCCGAGATAAAATATATACTATGTCCTTTCCCAGGACTCGAAGTATTCCGTACCAAATTTCAGCAAGAACCGTTTACCAAGGAACAGCACGAAGAAGGAGCCCTGCATGTCACTGAGGTTGACGGTGTGGTTGTTGACCTCCTGAGCCACGCCGGATGTGCGCCAGCAGCGGTCGCGCTTCGGTAAATAGGTCGATAGCCACTTGGTGATGAGTCCCGCTTTGTGCATGTGGTTCAGCCTGGATCAATCATTGTGACTTGTGAGGTTTGCATAAGGTATCGACTAATTTATCAATCAATCAAATATTATGATTGGGTTGCACCGAATCACTTTAACTATAAGTAACTTTAACTTTAACCATAACATAAAGTCAAATGAACAGTCAAATCCATTGTAAAAGTCCATTATGGACGCATTATTTGACGATATCTCTTTAACTTTACTTTAACTTTATCTAGTATCTACGCCTCTGGTGCAACTCACCCATAATCTCCAAGAAAATCATATGATTGGTTATAGAAGCTATAACACCGTCAAATTAACTTGACGCATCGCTGGAATGCAATATAATGGCCGCTCCATAATGACGTCATCACTTTGAGTCAAGTTAATGTGACTGGGTATTAATCTTCGATCAAATATAAGAAATATTTGATTGAAGTTAATATTATGTTTCCTCACTCTTTATTGATTACGGGCAGATACGGGCTTCCAGCCGGCACGATCATTGCGATTTTCTCGTCTATGAATTCTTCTGAACCTAAAAAGACATTCAATTATTATGGAGATTTGTATAGTAAAATGTAAAAAGGCTCTAGAGATAACATCAAGGGCAGACTTCAGAACTGGAGCTCTTGTAATGAGAGATATTAATCTTCTTGTGTAGTCATTATGTATGCAATCAATATCTTTGTCAATTTAAAACTTTTCATTGATTAATTAAAAAAATAGCAGCTAGTGTCTCTTTCTTAGCAGACCATAATAATTCATATTCATATAATCTATGATTATGATCACTTAATGAAACAATTAGTACTCAAAGTAAGAACAGCCTCTGTGCCAATAATCTAAAAACGTCCGCAAAGCTTTGCGGTAGGTCGAGGGCTGACCTCGACAGTCTCCAAGCTTAGTTGCTTAGTAGCTAAGTAGGTACTTTACTTACTGATAGAGAAGTCGCACATGTCAGTCCTGAGCGTATGTGCTCGCATGAGGTATGTGAGCCGCATGCGCCAGTCGATAATTGCGTGACGCTCATCCCGAACACGTTGCAGCAACCGCTCGCCTGTAACACTGATGTTCATCATCATCGACCGCCTAGCCTAGATCTATTAGCAATGTGGCAGAATAATGCTACTGTTTTGAATATGGCGATAAAAGTTTTTACAACTCGGGAGCGTATACTGTATAGGTACAACTGACAATTACTACAAAGTGTGCTCGCATGATGTATGTGAGCCGCATGCGCCAGTCGATGATGGTCTTTCATCCCGAACACGTTGCAGCAACCGCTAGCCTGCAACACTGATGTTCATCATCATCGATTGCCTAGCAACTAGCCAAACAATTGGCAAGATGATTTGTTAATTTCACAGAGGAAATAAATGGGGTTTGGTAGTAAGGCATTTTGGGTAAAAAAACTTGGTGTGGTTGGATTACCATCCACGTACTACAAATTAATGACTCACTGGACGCGAGGCTGGCTCCAATGTTGTTATTGCCCTCTGTCAGCTCGGCTCCTCTCAATAACGCTACGTATTTTGGCTGGTCAGAATTCTACAACAAAATATCAGCATAATTTCCCGAAACCCAAAATATGATCTACATTCTACTCTTTTTACAGACATACAGATCTTTTGGTTCTCAATCCGCTACGGCCAGATATTATTAAAATTTATGAATTATTGCAAGTAGCCGTGCTTTCTCATCAATACAATCTTTAAACCTTCAAGAAATAGAGTTTTTCTCAAAGACCAACAATGCATTTTGACTCCTCTACTATCTAAAATCCACGGTAAATTAACATAGCCAATAGTAATCACTAATCACCTTCCATCACGAAGCTATTCTTAAAAATAACAGCTTACCTTCAACTCCATCTCTAAATAAGATCCTTTGGTGATCGACCAAGTGTACGCGCTATTCTCCAGCAGATCGCTCACGGTAGTAACGGGCACCTCCAGCTTGGGGAACGTGAGGAAGGCGACTAGATTGCCGGAGTAAGTGGTGACCACCACCAGCACGACCAACCACCATGTGCCTACCACCAGGCGACCACTGTCCGCTCGCGGTAGGTACATTCCTCCTAAAACGTGAGGTTGGGTTAGGTTTGTTCACTAAGAGCTCCCTGTGTGCGAATACAAAACTGCAAATTCGCATTGCATTGCAAATATCTGCGACAAAACTCATAATAAAAATGACATTGCGATGCGAATTCGCACGAATTCGCAGTTTTGTATGGGGGCCCTATGGGTTTCGTTTTTTGGCTACCTTTGTATGGAATGCACTCATAAACGTGTGTAGTTTGTGAATCTATAATATATTCACGGGTAAACTTAATAAATTAAGAAGTAAAAAAGTTGGCTTTGAGAATACTGTTTTCTTTCAATCCAAATATCCAGTTTCAGACATAAAACTGTTCGACTACCAAAACGTAACTACTATAATTTTAACACACCATAATCAGAATTTAAAAAGTCTCCAACGGAAAGCCATTTCAGTGACTTCGCTGTCTGTTCCATTCGAAGTCAGAATATTAGAAGCCGGACAATTCCACACAGACCAGAATTATTGTCCGGCTTATGTCCGGTTAGTCTATGAATTCTGAAGTCGTCTATCTGTCTGTGCATAGGAAAAGCCTATATTTGTACTGTTTAAAACTACAAAAGCCTTAATTTAAAGGTCCAAAGATGATAATACTGACCCTGCTGCAGCAATGCCCCGTAGACGTACCACAGACAATTATGTATAGTGGACAGACCGCCCTGTCTGGTCATATCCATGGCGTCATAGTACGGACTTAGTCGGTGGATGACGAACAACACCGGACCCATGAGTACCACCGCAAAACCGAGGCACAGCCATGTCTGGAAATGTAAGTAATTTACATTTTGTGGTTCTCTAGCGCTAGTTTAGTCAAAAATCACGCAAACATTTTGAAAGACAATTTCATTCTAAAATTATATACTCTTAAATTCCTCCAAGCGGTTCAGCAACTCGAGCATGAAAAATTAACAAATAGACACTTTCGCCCACAGATTCTGGCAAAACAGATTGAATGATTACCGGCTCATCTCTTTAAGGTACCACAAACAGAATATATGCACTCCAAACAAACCTTTTTTTTTTTTCGATGCGCAGGGGAAACCCGTCATGGGTTCCCCGGGTCGGGGATGTGCCTCAGTTAAGCTGAAGCACCCCGGGGATATGTGGGACTCCTACCCACTAAAACCACCTGCAGTTTGCCTTCAGCCGTATACGGAGGGATGTCCTGGATCTATCTAACACAGGACTCCCTCCACGACCGGCCGGTCTACCTCAATAGGGAAAGGACTTCCACCAAAGTTAGGGAACGCTTAGGCAAACTAAAGCGTTCCCCTCGGCGCCGGGACTAGCTAAGCCGGGCAGGTTCCCATCCTTGCACTCCAAATAAACCTTCAAGAAGAGAGCGTATTCTCTCTTAAAATGCCGACAACGCACCTGCAGCTCTTCTGATGTTGCGAATGTCCATGGGCGACGGTAGTTGCTTTCCATCGAGTGACCCGTTTGCTTGTTTGACCCCTTATATTTTTATAAAAAAAATGTCTAACATCAGTAGTAAAAGGCAGGAGGAACAGCAGTGCCCGGCTGAGTTCCCGCGGCCGCGCCACGATGAACGCGTACAGCTGCGTGTTTACTGCTATCGTGTAGTTTATACCTGAAAAGAGTCAGTCTTTTAAGCCTATCCTGACTAGTTCACGACTCCCGGTCGACACGGATTCGGAAACTTTAACATACTATCATTGGTGAATGCTCAGCGCGGCGAGCGTTTATTGGATGTTCCGAATCCAAGTTTGTGAATCAGGGCTTAGGACTATGATGACTATAATATAGATTTAATCTATTTAGGTTGGTTTTGTGTTGTCAGCAAATCACACTTGGATTATAGAGCAGTGGGATTCGCCATTCCGCTCTAGTCTCTACTATAGGTGGGAAATTGAGCAGCAAGGAGATTTCACAGGAGGACCCCGCGCGTGGATCATCTCACATCTCCTAGCTAATGTCTCCAATCCGGTGGAATTTCGGGAAGCATTTCCCTGTGAAAAGAACTATTGGCCATCGCATTTCTGGTACCAGGACTTAGAAAATAAACCTGGGGCCATTCTCTATCTAGGTACTACTAACTAAATATGAATACTTGCTAAGTAAATATGAACATGAAACAAGTAATGATTTAATATGTAATACTAGCGGCCCGATACGTGCTTCGCTACGCATAAAATGAAATAATACAAAAGTCGGTTAGAACATCGATTCATTTCTTAAAATATATTATACCACTTAATTGCTAGCCATTTAAAACTTAATCAAAAACATTTCTATAAACAATAATTTTTGTTTTCCATTTTGAGTGTGAATTAACAAACGGCTGGGGAACAGGCAACATAAAGTTGGCCATGTGAAAAACATAATACTTCCAAATTCACACGTGTGTTGATGTTATTATCAGATGGCATACGGTCGAGAGCAATTATTTGAAACAATTGAACTAATGCGTTATGCTGATGGAAAAACCAATGTTGTAGCTCACGAATAATTTCTCGTCTTGTATTAGAAATAATTGCACAACGTTGATCTCATTCACGATTTTCATCACTAATAAAATAAATTTGCAAAAATTCATGATCAGCGTCGGGTTGGGAGAGCCATGCTTCGGCACGAATGGGCCGGCTCGATCGGAGAAATACCACGGGCTCACAGAAAACCGGCGTAAAACAGCCCTTGCGCTGTGTTTCGCCGAGTGAGTGAGTTTACCGGAGGCCCAATCCCCTACCCTTTTCCCTTCCCTACCCTATTTACTTCCCTACCCTCCCCTATTCCCTTCCCTACCCTCCCCTATTACCCTATTCCCTCTTAAAAGGCCGGTAACGCACCTGCAGCTCTTCCGATGCTGCGAGTGTGTGCTGCGAGTGCCATGGGCGACGGAAGTTGCTTTCCATTGGTCCCGTGATCAAATTGCTATCCTAGTAACCGCAACACTAAGGGTCAATTTCTACTACTTGTAAGTCGAAGCGCATCGAAGCGACTTACTAATGTTGAACATTTTACAGTGGGAAAGCCATCCTTCGGCACGGATGGGCCGGCTCGACCGTAGAAATACCACGGGCTCACATAAAACCGGCATGAAACAGCGCTTGCGCTGTATTTCGCCGAGTGAGTGAGTTTACCGGAGGCTCAATCCCCTACCCTATTCCCTTAATATTTCCTTTCTTACTCTCCCCTATTCCCTTCCCTACCCTCCTCTACCCCAATTACCCTATTCCCTCGTAAAAGACCGGCAACGCACCTGCAGCTCTTCTGATTCTGCAAGTGTCCATGGGTGACGGAAGTTGCTTTCCATCAGGTGACCCGTTTGCCCCCTTTTTTCATAAAAAAACAACAAATTCAACCTTAACTCGAACACACGTAACATTGGTGACCCTGGTGTGATAGTGATGATGATGATGAATGAAATTTGCATAGTAGCATATGCTTTCAGTTCTTAAAACAGCACCCCAACCCCCAAACATATATCTGTAAGGAGTTCGGACTTCGGAGTTCTGTTCACTACCTTCGAACCATTTTGTGGAAACTTCACATAAACCATCTACTAAATAGTCTGAACAAACCCTGAAAATTTGGTTTGGATAGGTGAGCCCGTTCTTGAGTTATAAAGTGACAACGAAAAATGCCACTTATTTTTATATATTAAGATTCGTAGTGAATAATGATGATTCTGCTAAATATTTTAGAATACCTGCAGGAGGATCAGACAATATGGTGAAAGGTGCTGCAGCCAGCGCGGCGTGACCTTTAGCTATTGCAGACGACGTCAGGGATGAACTGATAGTGTTCATCTGAAATTGATAATAGTACAAGCATAATAATTTATTTCAAACAATAATAAAAGTAGCTAACAAAAAAAACGAAAAACATCTAAACATACTTTAAAGCTGAATGATAAGCTTTTAAATACTAGATAAACATGTATAACTCACACTTGTCGTTTCATTGGAGATGTTGGACTTAAAATTTGTGGGAAGAACGATGCGTATCCTAAAAACAATTGCAACGTCAAAACACGAACTACTAAATGTTAAAACTGTGTAATTCAGCTTTGCTATAATGGGTCACAAATATAAATGCAATTTTCTGAAGAAAACATTAACATACGTGAAGTTTTTGCTTTTAGCCAGTTGGTTGACGATGTCAAAGAATAGACCACTGTAGCTTGTAATAGCGCCAGAGGAGTTCGTTTGTAGGATCGTCCAGGGAGGACTCTGGAAAAAGAAATAATTAGTTTCTCTTAAACTGATATAACGTGTTTAGGCTGAGATTTTTATGATAACTTAACGTGATACTACACCGGCTATCATCACGCATGTATGGCTCAATCATGCATATGTATGGAGTAATGAACCATACAGTACCGTATTTAACGTAAACCGTACTCACATGATAAGTCAGGATAGGTAGCTCCTTCCCTCGAAACCCGTGGTGGACATGAGGAAACAGAACGTCGCGAAAGTTGACGCCGTCTGTCGTTCGCCAGTAGCCCACCTGAAAAGTAACTAATTTCTTATCTAAATTCATGGGCTTAAAGTAGCTTCCTTCCGGACAAAAATCCGAATACAATAAAAAGGAACTGGCGTTTCCACAAAGGATTTGATATTTTTTAAACTATGATTATGATTAGTCGAACTAACCGCATATTGCTGTGTTCATCTTGCGCATTGAAAATCTAGTTGACAGTCTGACTAGAGACTGTCGACTAGATTATAAAGTTTAATATTATCGATTAGTAAGACCTGTCTTAACTCTTAATCTTCTTAAAGGCAGTAAATTACCAACAACGATGCTGACATGCCTGGTTTAGCAAATCATTTTTTTTCAAGTACTATCAGAGAAGTTGATTCCTATGCAGATGGGGGTTCTACGTAGTTTGGTCGCGTTACATAAAACCCAGCCGACAGATAACAATTAACATTGAATTGATACGATCCGACCAAATGACGTTGGTCTGTCAACTGCCTAGGAATCAATTCCCTCGATGGTACATACTAAGGTTAGCTATGATTTTACATTGACACCGAAGACCGCGGTAAATGCAGAAGTCAGCTATACTATATCTCACGTCAAACGTTGGTTGCATCTCAAAAAATTACCTCCAACAGCTCAATCTCCTCGATGGCGGTAGATCCATTGGCGTGTTCACGGTATGTGAAACCCCACGTGTCCGCCGCCAACGCGCGCCAGCTGCTGCAGTTGCCGCACACGCTGTGAGCTGATAGATGGAGCTGCGAGAAAGTATATTCTCTGTTTAGCTGTACAATGTGTCCCAACACTGGTGTCCGATCCTTTAATGTTGTGATGTATGGCATATTTCATCGACAAATGTTGCGAAAGTGTTGGGACACCTTGTATAAACTCTGACGTCGTGTCGTTCTCTTGAAGACTTAATAAAGAGCGATATCATGTTGCCACGGTGAGTTGCGTCTATGGAGTACGCCGCATTGTGTTGTGGCGATGCACCACAAGTCACAGCACAAGACGTGACACCGTAGCGCGTCATTCACTCTTCCCTTTCATTTTCTATCCATCATTTTGCCAACAACATGCATAACAACACAATGGAAATTCCTCTTAAGCAAAATATCTAATGTTACCTTTCAATCTCCAATACGATAAGCCTAACTTTAAGAGGCAGCTAAAGTAATACCCCTGACTATAACATAATATAATATACTCAAAAATTAAACTCTCGCAGTCTAATACAATACAACCTTTACCCTACTCGCAGTAAACATTCAATATCAATGAGCTTATTTCAATATTATAGAAATACCTGCATATGCCTCAACATGGTGTCCCTCCTCTGCATCTTCGTGGGTTTAATCGCCTCCCACTCCTCGTCGGAGACCAGCGCAGCTACATCCAACTCCTCCTGCACCGCCGCGTCCAACGCCGATATGAACGCGCTCATCAGCTCGTGACAGAAACAGGTAAGACTGTTCTGGACATAAAATGATGCGATTAGACCCGTGATTCTTAAGCCCAATTTCTCCAACGACTTGCTAATATTAGTATCACGTTACCCCTTTTTTTCAAATGGATGAAAGAGAAAACATGAGATTTTAACAATGTGCAAAAAAACAAGGTGTTCACACTAACAGACGTTGGTAAAATTGAGACTTAACCTTATATTGTTTCTTAAACCACTTTTAAAGCTTATGTTACATTTTATTATTTGTGGGACTCGTCACTCGTATAATGCGAGTTGCTTCTGTTGATCCGTACCTGTTTCAGAAAGGAATTTCGGATAAATTAATTTAAAACTATGTATCGCTGCTATTTTTTGTTTACTGAATCTTCATGTCGTCCATTAACGCTATCAAATTGTACTTTTACATTGTGCTTTGGTTACGTCCAGACAAGATAAGTGTGCATAGAAAGGTTTCTATATTTTCAATTATGCAGGACTGTCAAACACAAGAGCCGTTTGCGTTACAAACAATCATCAAACCATAAATTCTGATTAAAGAAAACCTAGATTCAATTAAGAAAACCTAACTCACCTGGCACTCCTTGCTGTCGTCCGTCGCGTTATAAATATACGCCATATTCTCTCCCTCATAGACCTCGTATATTAGGTTGGAGAAGTTTCCGGTTCTGGAGCTGGTATCGGATATGACGTATAGCCACTGTGCCTGGGTATGTGACATGAGCAGTTCCCGAGCGGTCTCCGCAAGAGTCGTGATGACGTCAGTTGTGACTATTGCTATGAAGTTCTCGCCTGAAAACAGGCATTATGTTCAGTTAGTTTCCTATATTTTTTAGAGTAAATGTGAACAGGAATAATTTTATTTTACGCGCACAAGGTTATGGGAAACTTCTATTACCAATAATTTTGGAAATCAGCTTAATTCAGAATATTATTATGACATCCGAATTCTGATTAAAAGCTTTGTGGTTTTTTCCTGACCTTCTATAAATTGGCATCCCCATTTTTGTATTCAGCGGCGATAGGTACAAGCCGGTATCAAAGAAGCAGGCTAACTCCGAATTCGTCAGGTGTTATTTTTATGGTGTCCAAGTAATTGACCCTATTTGGCTCTATAACATCTGCTTCCCCTTAATATAATAAGGATTTTTTTCACCTGTATATTTCGTAGGAATATTCGACAGCACTCGGTGTATTTCTTTCCGTCGCAGATACTCGTTGACTTCATGTTTCATCTTGAATACGGACACTGAGATCGAAGGTACGTCCTCGTGCTCAACCTGTGATGTCAGCGACTGGATCACACGAGACACCATGTCTCGACCTGAAGAGGAAAGATAATAAGTGACAAAACGCAGGGAATGCGTGATTGTGGAAGATGGCTTAAAATGTAAGCCTAACTAAGCAACTCGTCGACATGGCAGAAAATTGGTATGAAATGGCGTTTGCTTTGTTATACCAGATTTTGCCAAATAAGTGAGGAGTCCTGGAAGACTCCTAGTGAGGAGTCTTCCAGCTATGTCTCCTAAACTTATACTGGATTAAAAACAGCAACATTTTAATGGCCATTGCTTAATTGTTGTCTTTCTCAAACTTTTGCTGGATTCGAAAAACAGCAACATTTTTATTGGTCATAGGTTAACTGTTCCGTTATTTTATTCGCCAATCTCCTTAACTCTCGCCAATCTCTCGCCAAAGCTCTCGACTCGCCAATCGCCAAACTCCTTAAAAGCCCCTTGAAAAACTCACCAAGAGTATCATCGTGTAGAATAACCGCCGCCTTCCACTGGAAAGTTTTGGTCGTCCGCAGATCCAGCAACAACTGTGGCAACTCCTGCCCAGCTTCAGCAAATGTAACGGTTATGGCGGAGTCCATAGGCAGACGCGGGCAGTCCACCTCGGTCAACGCGAACATCAGCATCTGCTCCTCTTCAGCTCGCTCGAATAGCGACCACGTATCCTCGCATGACGCCACGCTAAATATCGCTAGGTAGCCTGCAATAATTGGTCCTACAGTCTCTGAGCAAAACCGCGGACAGACAGACGGACGGACAGGCCGAAACTATAAGGATTCCTTGTTGACTACGGAACCCTAAAAACTTAAAAAGTCCGTCATACTGTGGAGACCATTTGAGGCTTTCTTCAAAACAAGATTCAAGGAAAGTTTAGATGTTTCCTATTTACTTCGTACTGAATTCTGAAAACCGTCTTCGTGACCTGGCTTTAAAAGAAAGCGTTAGCCTGGCGTTATCCACTTAATAGAATTAATTATACCTATCTAAGTTACAGGTACATCTCTTTCCACGAACTATCACTTAGAGCCAGTCCACACGGTGCGTTGCGTCAGCGTTGCATCGACGCAGCGCTGCCGTTTGACGTATAGCCGGTCACATGGGCGCTGCGTCATCGAAGCGTTATTACGAAGCAGTCTTAACGTCAACACCCCCTCCCGCTTCGTGTCGGGTTCATGTGTGCGTTGCGCTTGCGACGACGCAGCTTGCCGTGTTTGGTTATTTTGGTTTTACCTTGGTTATTTGTATGTAAATCAACGCAACGGCAGCGCTGCGTCGTCGCAACGCTGACGCAACGCGCCGTATGGACTGGCTCTTACCTTTCTTCAGGTTAATAGCAGTCCATGAGAAGTAGTGTACCACCAGCCCGCCATGCTTCAGCTCAACTCGCGCCAGCTCCCGGATGTAGTCCTTCAGCTCGTCCAGGATGCTCTGGTGCTGGTCCCCTAGAAACGCCCGGTCCAGGACCACGGCTGCGGAGATAGAAGGAAGGTTTATATTGATAGAATAGAAAATTCTTTATTTGTACAACTTAAACTAAACTTAGGGCCGGTTTCACCACTTCCTGATAAGTGCCGAATAGACTATCCACCACTTAACTTGACAGATGAAGTATGGAGAATCTGTCAAAAAATTTGTGATTCACAACTTTTTTCACAGATCCTCCATAATGTGCTGGTGCCGAATAATAGCCTATTCGGTACTTTATCAGAAAGTGGTGAAACAGGCCCTTAAAATTAAGAACACAAGGATAATAATTATGTTCAAATAGGCGGTCTTACTGCTAAGAGCAGTTTCTGCCAGACAACCTTATGATACTAGTGGTAGAGCGAGAGTCTTCTCTGAATGTGAACAGGATTAGGAAATGGTATCTGATAGATATAGCGCAGAAAAGCAGTTAATAATTTCAAGAAATTGCAGATATTGATTTCGTCCATTATAATCGGATTAAAAGTAGACGCTACGTTTGAGCCACAGATATATAAAGAGAAACAAATAAGTAAGTACATGACCTTCCATTTTCAAAATGGCTAATCGGGTTAAGCTCAAGATGTATCATCAATTCATCATTGGATTCATCGTTTTAATGAAAAAATTACACTAGACACAATATCACAGTGGGGTTTTTAAGAAATACGTATGTTATAATGTAGTATCATACTGTCAACATAAAGTCTACACACCTATCGAAGAATTGGCCGTGATCAGAGAAGGGAAGTCTTCCCCAGCCGACCATCCGATAACACACACAAACACCAGCCATTTCATCCTGCACTATCGCTTCTAAAGCCTCATCCAATCCTGTCATAGTTTGTAATAAACCGCTTCTTAATTATGAAAACCTAATCAAAACTGGCACGACACACCATTGTATGTGTGATGTGTAGTGAAAAGTGATAAAATTGAATTAATGAATTTTCTTGGCTAGTTGCTCTAACAAGAATATTATACAGCATGTTTCTTTAACCCATCTGTCAAAAGGTTTTTCACGCATATATTGCATAGTAAAATATATACATAGTCCTAACATAACTTTTTCATTTTTAGGTCTTGTTTAATGCACATATTTAGTAGTACTAGGTTGCTCGCAACTTCATTTTAAATACAGAAAATTTTATCGGTACTTTTTTCTGCCACAAAAACATAGTGTAATAACAATATGTAAGTCGGTTCAGCATCGTTCAACTTTCAAGTAAGAACCAGTCCACACGGCGCGCTGCGTCGTGACAGCAGCGCACATTACGGACAGCAGCCCCCGAGACGAAGCGAAGTGTTGACTGCTTCGTAATAAGTAATAACGCTACGATGACGCAGCGCTCGTGTGGCCGGCTATGCGTCAAACGGCAGCGCTGCGTCGACGCAACGCTGACGCAACGCCCGTGTGGACAGGCTCTAAGTAATGGACCAAGAGCCTGTGACGGCCGGACTATGTATGCACTCATGCAGCTCTGAAGGTCTACCTGACCCTCGAGAAAGAGCTGTAAAGCTTAATTTCATAACTTTTATTATGTATTCTTCGTGGTAAGTGGAGGAATCTCGTCTACCAGTGCCGGACATTTTTGACAGCTGTAATTGCTTCCCATTGCCAGACATGCTTAAACTTTCTTAAAGCATTAGACTTCAAACTTTACTATTTCTCGAAGGTCAGGTAGACCTTCAGAACTGGATACCTCCTAAAGTAACCGCTGCAGAAACTCTATAGTTGCAGGTCGTTCTTCTCGTAAAGGTAAACTTTTCACAAACAGGCAAACTTTCAGTTTCATAAATTTAGAAGGGTTTGGCTGTCGCAGGCTCTTACTCTATAATTTTAAATGTGATACCTGCTTACTTTCCAGTGTAGGTAATATTATTATCATATTTTTCTATGAATCAGCAGCTGTAACGGATAACCTGGATCATGCTGTATAGAGTTTCTGAAAAGAACGCGTGAAAGGTCGCGCAGTAATAATTGAGTGGGACAATTACGTCGCTACAGCTGAACCTCGCTCCGTTACTCAATTTTCTTGTCTCCAGATCCATTTGGGTCAGGGTTTCAGGCCACATACAATTTTTCTACACGAATCTGTGGAAGTAGTTCATTAATTAGAGAAATGCTTATTCCATTTTCAAATGTTTGACTCGAGTGCTCGACAGTGCCGACCGAGTTATCTAATCACAAAGCACTAAAGTCCAAACGGAAAGTAGAGTCTCATAATATGATCGATTATAAAATGTTAAAATTGGTTTAAAATTATTTGCCTAACTTCGTATTAAAAAATACTTACTTAAGTATTTAATACTAATTAAGTATCTATACATACATATAATAAAACTGTAGAAATGTGAATTCTGTACATTAAAGATATTTAAAAAATAATAAGCGGGAGGTGTCACTACATCGCTATAGAAGCCAAAAATGTGGTTAGTTTTTTGTCTGTCTGTCTGTCTATCTGTATGTTTGTTCCACTATCACAGGAAAACTACTGATCCGATTTGAATGCGGTTTTCGCATATATATTTGTCTTCTTCCAACTTAACATCTGGTATATAAAAATTTTTCCCCCCACCCCTCTAAGGGGACGAAAGGGGGGTCAGATTTTGTATCAAACTTTTTTCTTTAACACGAAAACTACTGATCCGATTTGCATACGGTTTTCGCAGATATATTTGTCTTCTTCTAACTCAACATCTGGTGTATAAAAATCCCCCCTCCCACCCCTCTAAGGGGACCAAAGAGGGGGTCCGATTTTGTATCAAACTTTTTCTTGGACTTACTTCATATTATTAACTGTGTTTTCCAACTTTACAGTTGTTGATAAAATCCCCCCCCCCTCTTAGGGAATAAAAGAGGGGGTAAGATTTTGTATCAACTGATGAAGTACAAATAATTTATTAAATGGCAAAACAACGTTTGCCGGGACAGCTAGTAAAAAAATATAAGAATTAAAATTTTGCGAACCTGCAATCCTTTTAAGTTCCATTTTTGTAGGTATTTAATGCTGCGGCGCACATACATCTATCGTCTCGACTCTCGAAGCTTCGTGCTATGAGTAATGAGACAATACTATTGGAGTTTGGACGCTATTATTCCAACGTTCTTGGTTTGGACGATACACGCAGATCGTCCAATGGTATCGTCTAATAGCACGAAGCTTCGTAACGATATTATAATAGGCAGGGATGTAACGGAGGTAACTATATCGGAACCGAAGTCGGAGTCGGAGTTTTCAAATTTGACTTATCGGAACCGGAGTCGGAGTCGGAACCGAAGGCGGAGGTAGGGTCAGAAGTAGTGGCAGGAGAGAAGTCTGTTTTAAGGGCCAATAAAACATGATTAAGTCACGAATTAACAAGTAAAAAAATAATAATAGACGACAGTACGCACATAGCGGCCAGCGGAGGTCACGGTGGGGGTTCCTCGCGCGACATGTACATGAATAATAATAATAATAATAATATCTATGGACGCTTCACACCACGTCAGTCTGGCCCCATGCTAAGCACCTGAAGGACTTGTGTTACAACCACTTACAGGTACCAGACAGCGGAAATATATTTAATACTTTTATACTATTCGTATATTTAAGATTTTTATTATAAGATAAATATATTTAATACACATCCATGACCCAGGAACTTTGAAAACTTTTTGTTCCGTCGGCGGGATTCGAACCCGCGACGCGAAAATTCGCACTTCCGGAAGCTTTGCGAATACGCACTTCCAACCTTACAAGTACGTTGTATACGTCTTGCATGATAATATAATATTATAATTATATCCGCCCCATAACTTTATGATCCGCCCATAACGTTGTAAGATAGGTTGTAAGAAAACTTTTACGCAAAAAAAAATATTTTCGCGTTAAAGGCGCGCATATGGCATTGGTTTTTTTTTGCCCGCTATAAAAAAATCTTTATGTCAACTATCAAGTGTCAACACTGTCAACGTCAGGCGCCGCCGTCCGCCGAGTGCCGACAGGAGTTTTGCCGGGAATGTGAAAGAGTGATGTTGTGATTTTCTATTATTTTCCTAAAATTGTCTTAAATTGGGTTTTTAATGTGTAATATTGGTAGAATATTATCCATTAGATATTCGTTATCGTGCACAAGTGTAGGAAAGTGATGCATTATCCAGAAACGTGCGATTTTGTGTTCCCTCCAAAACTCCATTGAAAGTTTCAGTAAAGCGTCTACCATTTTACTGAAACGACCGACTTGACTCCTTGACTGTATTGACTTCAGAGTTCAGACTTTTACTTAGACTTTGACTAGACTTGACCTGACGATATTACATGAAAACGATGCTGAAAATAATTATTATAGGAGGAATACGGTTTTCCCGCGATATTCCTTACCTTTTTACCTTGTCTGTGGCACAACATACACATACTTTGTGTCAAGTTGCCAAAAACGAAGAAAAAGAAAAGAAAGGAGAAAAGAGTGCCGACAGGTATAATTTTGTTAAAAATAAAAAAATATATATTTTGTTGCTTCATGTTAAAAGTTTAACCTTTTAAAAGTAAAGCACCGTTCCCATAGAAATGGGTCGTCAATATCAGAAAATCTTCGTCACAGTTGGCACCACTAGGTTCGACTTACTCTGCGAATATATTCAATCTCCTCCAGTTTTAAAAGCTTTACAGAAGCTGGGGTGTAAGGAAATAACTATGCAAATTGGTAATAGTGACATTGAGCCTGGGACATACGAGTTAGAAGGTGTAAAGCAGTGCCTTTATAGGTTCAAAGATAGTATAGAAGATGATATAAGAACTGCCGATTTAGTGATAAGCCACGCCGGTGCGGGGAGCTGTTTAGAAGTGTTAGACGCTAACAAACCTCTGTTAGTCGTAGTGAACGAGGATCTAATGGATAATCATCAGCTGGAGCTAGCCGAGCAACTGCAAGTTGACGGTCATCTTTACTACTGCACATGTGATACTTTAGAAAGCACATTAGATGTGGTTGATTTTAGTCTACTTACATCATTCCCCAAGCCCGACCCCTCACATTTTACAAAGTTCATGGACAATGTGTTTCAAGTGAAGTGTAAAGATACTTGAAGTATTCTGCTCTTGGCTCTAATTTCACTAAAGGGCCAAGTATGTTATAACTTATAACTATATCTACATTGTTTGTTCTGCATTTATTTATAACAGGATTGATGGAGATGCTGATAGAAAATAATCGAAATAGTCTAATTATAATATTATGAGAATGTTTTTGTGATATTGTGCAAGTACTAAGGATTCAAATTGTATATTATTTTGTTATCAATATTCTATAACATCACTAAAGAAAAAAGAAATAAAATAAGACTGGTGCTTAGGTATTTAAATTTTATTGTTCAAACACGATTTCTTGTTTATGAAAAAAGCAATACAAAAGGTACTAACAATAATTTACAAAGCTGTAAATTCAGATCAATAAATTATAAAAGATTTTATTTATAGAATTTGTTTTATTTAAAAGAAAATTACAAAATTCTTAACCTTTCAATCCCCGTAAGGCCGGATCCGGCCGCTGTCACTGTCAACAACTGTCAAAACCCATTCCGTCAAGAACCGTAAGGCCGGATGTGGCCGCGCTCTTTCATTCGATTAAATTACGTATTTCGTCGACTTAGAGTCTACTTTTGTATGAAGAGTTTGGTTAGTTACGATCTATGATAAATTTGCCACATTCTGAATGCAAAATGTTATACAATCTGTGGTCGACGACATATTTTTCAGTCATTTGAAAGTCGTGATTTTTTCGTGTGTGTTCTGCCATGTTGTGTAACAATTGTGTAATTTGTTTTAATTATTTGATGTGTTTAACAAATGTAAGTAGTAAAATAGTTTAATTTAATAAATAAAAATACTTTTAGATAATAATTTGAAAGAAAAACATCGTATGAATTTTTAGGTTACACTCGAAAAGTTGGTTTCTTTTTTGGTGATTTTTACGCGATTTGCGTAATATGTTTGTAAATTACTCACGTGAAACGTTAAAAAGAAGTAATTACAGCTAGTTAGAATGTCTACACAACTATTTATCGCAATTATTTTTGTATGAAATATGAGTGAAATTGAGTGAAATATGAGACGGTATAACGGTTTTCGGCGGCCGCGGGCCACTTTGAACTTTGTTTGTGTAGCACTAAGGTCGAAGTTTGCTTGTGGGTAATACGAAACGTTTTTTTACTATCCAATTTTAAGTGCTTACACAAAGCATGTGGAGATTGTTATTGTTTATTGTTTTTATGTATATAGTTTGTCTAGCCCTGTGTTATTGAAATAAGAACAATGTATTCATTACTTGTGGCGAAAAAAAAATCACTTAAAAAGATTTCAAAGTTTATAGTAGTGAGATGAAAATCACATCGGGCTAAATACTATAATTATGATGCTTATTAGATATAAAATTTAACATAGCTGTTTAATGCTTTTCACAGAAGCATAAAATATGGTTTCGTCATAAATTTATTATTAATTTTACAAGAGGGTAGGCGGGTCAAGGCCGGGCGCCATCTTGTCTTGGACTTACGTCTACCTAGATTTTTGCCTAGATTTTTTTTCCGCGATCGAAGGGTTAATAATACAACTAAGTTTACACTAATTTCTTAGCCTCAAAGAAACTCTTCAAGTGACGCATTTGCCAGTAGCCAATGCCGAGGAGGACACCAGTTTGCAGTAGACTCCACCACAGGACTCGCTGGTTTGTGCTTTCCGATGTCTGTCTGAATCTTTCTTCTCGGTGCTAGAAAAAATTAAAATTGTAATATAATAAAACATAACATCTTTTTTATGTTAAATAAAACTACAAACTAGTCTAGAATTTTATGCTTTATGAGCTGATCAGATATTTGAGCTAATAAAGCATAAAATTCTAGAGATAGATTCTCTCAAACTGATATTTTGTGTTAATTATTAAAAAAAATTACCCTTTGGTAACTTTGTTCCTTTGTGATCTGGTGAACTTGATCCAAGAGCTGTCTGATCCTCAATTGTAGCTCAGACAGCTTGTCTTTCTGTGCAACATTAGCATAGTCCACTGCATGCTCGCCAACTTGAATGTCGAGATGAACCTGTAAATAAGAATAAATACTTTCAGTAAGTTTTCAATGACAATGAGTGTTCTTTTCTGTGCTATAATATTATACATAACATTAAATTTACATGAATGTTGATGCTAATAAGGCGGTTATTACCATAATAATAATTGCATTTAACCTTTCAAGCCCCAAGCGGTCACATGCGACCGCGACAACAAAAGAACAAAAGATTTCCGAGAACCTGTGATCGAGGGTTTAAAGAGGAATACCACAATGCGACTTGATAAAAATTCTATTGTTAGACTCTCTTAAGTCATAGAAGATCTTCATAAAGTCGTTTGCCTCAAATAGTGCCATGTAACTTACACTTGTACAAACATAGCCTCAGAAGACAAAACCATTTAATTTGTGGTTAAATGCTCTTTATAATACTGCAACATACACTTTTATTTTTTATTTCTTCTTACTACCACAGACCAGTAAATACTATTACTACCTAGTATTAAATTACCATTTAGTATTAAAACATGAGCAGTAAAAATGTTTATTACTCACTCTTATCTGTGATCCACTGAACCAGGAGGAACTGTTCGAGTACATACAGATCACGTGTTCTCCGGGAGTGGTAGAAGTGAAAGAGATCATTCCCTCAGAAGAGTAGACGCGGGACAACACAACTCTGTCATTTGGATCCCGAACCTCCACATGCATCCCTATTCCGGGAGCCGACTTCATGAAACCTCCGGATCGGGGGTCAAACAGCTCAACCTTGTAGTTCACTGAAAGAACATGTGAAATTAAAAGAAATATTCTTCCATAAGTGGGACTAGGGGCTCAAACAAGTTGCGTTGTCTTACCCAGTACTGTCGTGTCGTCAGGGATTTCTTCGATGAAGCATTTTCTTTCGCCCTCTGCTATGTGAAAGTACAAAGCTGTACTAAAATCTATTAGCAGAATTAGGGAAAGTAAGGAATATAATATGCTGAAATACTTCATTTTTATTTATAAAATAAGCCGCACATCCACAGTTTTACGAGATCAATCTGACATTGACACTTGACAATACTCACACGTCATCTCACTAATGTCAAGTAGGTTCAAGCCGTCGAAGTTTAAAAAAAACCAAGGATTTTGAAAATAAAACCAAAAAAACTATTTTTGTTGCTCGTTGGATGTCTTTTTCATATTTTTTTGGTATTTTATCATTAACAGGTACGGCTAGGACTTGAGACATCAGACAAGTCACAGGAAACCAGCTACAAAATATATTTTTAATATTATTAATATTATTATAGGGACCGTGCAGAGCGACGACACTGCCACAAGTGGCGAATAGCCGAAACTTTTACGAAAATTTTACTGTCAAGCTCTAGTGAAGCTACGGAAAATTAGAAGATTTCTTATCAAATTCCGAGTATTTTCAAGAATTGAAATGTATTGTTGTATTCCCGGATGTTCTAATACTTAAAAGAAATATAAAGGCAAATCGAACGATGTAAAATTTTACTATTTTTCTGCCAAAATATTCGCATGGTTTTGCTTATTGAAAAACGAAAGAAATGGATAAAAGGCGGTAAAAATATACGTAAGTATTTAAAAAGTTCCATGAGTGTTATGCGTAGACTAGTAAAAACACTAAATTTTGTAGATTATAACCGTAAATTAATTTTTTATGAACACAATATGAACATAACCTATAACCATTGCTTTCTTTCAGTAAACATCCAAACTGGCTTCCATCTTAATTGATATACATACATAGGCACGGCATGGGCACGGCTCATTTAATTGGCATAAAGTTGCATCAAAAGTAAGGATAATTTGGAGAAGTCCTGCCAGGAATTCAACACTGAGGATAGTATTGAACTTGAACCATCTTGTCAAAGTGTTGGTTCTCAAAAGGATGATTCTTCAAGTAAGAAAAAGATTAGTAGTGCAGTCTTTGTGTGTTATTTGAAGAATACATACCTAAATGGTGTTTACACTTATGAGATCCAGACTGAAATTAGTTAAAAATAGTGACAGACAAAAGTTGTGAAGATGGTATCGATCGAATCGCAGAAGGTTGAAATAAAAGCATTTATTTTAGTGAACTTGTTTTATTTTATTAATCCACAAGCATTTTCAGTAATTAATATAAGTATTTTTGCATAGCTTCATTATTTTATTGCAATATTTATCAAGTTTTTACTTTCTATGCTGATGGATGCTATTAATTACTTTTTCAGATATTTTCTTAGTTAACTAGATAAGCTTTATACATTTTTATTCACTCTTCCATTCTTTGTTTACGGGTAGAAAGTAGAAACCCTTAATATTATATTTAATATTATAAAAATATACTTAATATTATAAATGCGAAAGTGTGTCTGTCTGTTAGTACTTCACGCCCAAACCGCTAAACCAATTTTGCTGAAATTTGGTATGGATTTACTTTGAGCCCCGGGAAAGGACATAGGATACTTTTTATCCCGGGAAAATGTACGGTTCTCGCGCGATAAATGATTTTTGGCGCAACGGAGATGCGGGCGTCATTTAGTCTTTAACTTTAATATTTCGATCGCGGATTCTTGGAAATCTGTCGTTGTTCTCGCGGCCGCATGTGGCCACTTGGGAGTGTAAGTATTATATCATTTTATAGTGTAACGGTCGTATGAATAAAAACTTAGCGAAGGTTTACAACAGCTTTATAAGCCTGTTGTAAAATTTAATATGAATAAACGTTCTCTAACAGTGCTCTAACACCTTTTTAAGGTGACAGCTGTCAAAAATTAGCGCATGTTTAATAAGCCTGATATAAACCTATTTTAAGCATAATCGTTATGAATAAACGTTCGCTAACAGTTGTTTAGGCTCGCAACGTCAAATAGGAGTTCGCTAACTTTAGTGAAGCCTCGGACCTACTTTAAGACCATTTTAAGAGATTGAAATGGACGAAATATCGAGTATTATCGCGATTTCTGACATTATTGCAATTTTTGAAGGAATTTCTAGCCGCCCTCGTCGACAAAAAGTATACATAAAATAAGATAATAATAAATCCATTTGACGACTTAAAAATATTTTTATTAGTACCTGCATGTTAGGGGCAGAGGGCGCTGCGCGTTGATAGTATTCCTGTTCGCCAATAGATGGTGTTTTTTAAATATTTTTTTGAGTAGATTTTTTTAACTCATGAAATGACTCTATTCCTTTCGGGTGTCCTTTGACACCTCTCAAGTTTTTTTTTTCTACAAAATACTCATTGAATTTCATTGAATTTGACACAATATTGATGATTGAACACAATAAATTGGCACACTACCAACATTACCAAAAAAAGAATACTATAAAACGTCATCTAACAGTATTCAAGCTAGCGAAGGCTTAGCAAGCGTTTATTCATATGGAGTGTTATAAGACGGTTTTTAACTTTAGCGAACATTTTAGTTAGAAAACTGTTAAAACCTTCACTAAGATTTTTTTATTCATACCACAGTGAAACATAAAAAAACACTCATAAACTAGCCAGGGTCAAGGAGAATGCGAAGTCAAAGTCACTCACAAGTTACGTCTTTTACTCGCATCGCGGCGCTGCTGTCGAATTACGACGCCCTCTATAGTTTCTGCACGGTCCCTATAAACTTTTAATATACTTTGCTTAAGCCTTGAAATTAAAAAAACAAATTGTCAAATTTTTAGTGTTCTGTACCGTGTGATGACGTTGTTTTCCTAAAATATAAATTTTACGAACGAAGAAAATGTATTTTATCGATAATTTAACTTAAAAATTAATAATTATCCTAAACCTATCCTTAAAAACAAAACATTAAATTCCTCATTTTTATAAAAGTTAAAGAAAACATTACAAAAATATGGATCCGTTTATTATTGCTGCAATATTAAGTGCTATTGTGATAATTATTCTATCTGTTGCCTTCCTGAGAGTGTCACAAGTTAAACCACAAGGTGAGTGACTTGATAAATAAATTTTATACACTCCTTGCCCGATAATAAGTAAATATAACACACCTGATAGGATAGCTAAACTGGCACTTTGTTTATGCTTAAATTATTCTGTAAGAAATAGTTAAACTGTTTTATTTTAGTATTTTTTATCCAGTTCCTATTGCAATAATTATCATAGTTCATAGTTATTTTTTAATCATGTGCAAATAAAGAGCATTTTATTTGACACCTCCATACTGGATATTGCAGACACAATAGATTTTCAATTGTTATGCGGGCTGCGGCAGCTGGTTGATGGGTTAAGGTAGTTCTTAATCCTGTTGTGACCAATCTTCATAGTATACTTAATGTTTATTACAGGAGGAGGCAGGCCTAGGGCCATAGCTCAGAGAGATGGAGGGCCAGGGAGAGTGGCCGCTGTGCGAAATCAACGAGCTCGGATGAGAGCTAATGGTGACTACTTATTTTATCCTTTGCTTTTGTGATGGTGCTTTTAGTTTTTTAAGTCGCTAAACCATTTAATTAAAAGAATTTTCTTTTATTTTTGCATGCCCAATTGGGCAATAATTGTGATGGTACCATTGTCAACTCTACTAACATATTTACTAATACACCTTTTGCAAATAAAGAAATTGAAATTTTAATTTTTTTATACACTTCACACAGCATAAACATCAAAGAATAATATTATAAAGTATGCTATTGATTGCACTGTTGGTTCTTGGTGTCTTTTTGCACTGTCTTGTTTTTTTTTTATTAAATAAGGGAGTAAACGAGCAAACGGGTCACCTGATGGTAAGCAACTACTGTCGCCCATGGACACTCTCAACATCAGAAGAGCTACAGGTGTGTTGCCGGCCTTATTAAATACAGTGGAAATAATGAAAGAAAACTGAATGTATTACTATTAAAAAAGAAATGGCCAAATTGACTTTATGATACAACATTGACCAAAAGCTCACTTTTTAATTAATTCAATATTTATTGAACAGCGGCAAGACATCAAGCTGCTTTAATAGAGGAAGAACCGGGCGCTGCTGATGATATTGAAGATGAAGATGTCCAGGACAACCAGAAAGTGGAATTTGATGACAAAATGGGAGCCAAGGTATAAACTCTAGTCTAAGCACATGTAATATATTGTTCATCTATAATTATTCTATACTAATATAATATCTACTATGGACGCTTCACACCACGTCAGTCTGGCCCCATGCTAAGTACCTGAAGGACTTATGTTACAGGGACTAGACAACAGAAATAATTCAATCATTCACATAATATTTAATACATATCCAGACCTGGGAACATTGAAAACTTTTTGTTCCATTGGCGGGATTCGAACCCGCGACCTTCGGCTTGAGCTGCCACACACTCAACCAATTATTGAGCCACAGAGGTCGTCACTAATAATAATTATTATAAAGAGGGAAAGTTTGTTTGTAAAAAAATCACTTGTTACAATTAATTATTATTAGATGGTGTTATTTTTCTGAACTCTCAGTAGTAAGTTGGCATTATTAACTATTTTATAGTTTTAAAAATAAAACACATATTGTGTAAAATTATAATAATACACACCATAATAAAAGGGTGTATACTTATTCTAGAAAAGAGCAAAACTAGAGGCAAAGATGGAGAAACAGAAAGCCAGAGAAGCAGAGGTACAACTGCGTGAAATAAAGAAGAAACGGGAGGAGGAACAAGAGGAAGAGAGAAGGAAGATTGAGGAAAAGAGAGAGGTATATAGTTTCTTTTATTAAGAACCTGTAGGTTAGTGTGCTATTTTTAAATATATAATATTATTTCAGTGCTACGTTAAATAAATAACTGTGGCTGTAAAGTTTATTTGAGATTTTGTCGTAAATCAGTTTGTAACATTTCGAAACAATTAAAGTACAGAAAGTTTTAATGCGTTTTTTACTTTTCATAACTGTAGGAAGAAGAAAGAAAAACAGAAGAAATAGCGAAAAAGGCCGAAGAAGAGAAGAAAAGACGCGAACAAGAAGAGTATGAAGCATTGAAAGCAGCTTTTACTGTTGAAGGGGAAGGCTTTGATGAAAATGAACAGGAAGATCAAGATAACCTGTTGAAAAACTTTATTAACTACATAAAGGTGATTTATCAATCTATTTGAATTGAAACCAACTGTATCTTGTAAATCATCTGGGGGCACGGTAATGCCCCCGCCAAGTCGTGTTGTTTGTCATTGCACATTTTGTTGTACGCAAGGTTCATTCATTTTTACTTAGCTCTTCAACTCCCAAGCGGCCACATACGTCGCGAGAATCCACGATTGAATTTTATATTACAATTTTCGACACTTAATATTAATATTTAATAATTTTAATTAACTTGGAAATTTTATTTTCATCACATCTGCATCATTGTAAATTAGGGTAATTAATTATAGTAGTTATTTAACTATGTATATCGTTTTTTTTGTTTTCAGGAGCAAAAAGTCGTAATACTTGAGGATTTAGCAGCACACTTTAAAATGAAAACACAAGCTGTGATTGACAGAATTTCAGAGCTGCAAGCTTCAGGGGACCTTACTGGTGTGATAGATGACAGAGGGAAATTCATTTATATTTCACAGAAGGAATTAGAAGATGTAGCTAAATTTATTAAACAGAGAGGCAGAGTATCTATTGCAGAGCTAGCTGAAAGCAGCAATGAACTTATAAACCTCAACCCTGTTACAATTGCACAGGCATAAAACTTTTTTTATAAATGTTGATATATTTTAATAAAAAGAAAGTGTAAATACAAACTGTTTATTAAAAAAAAAATTAATCTTCATTCATTTCACTTCCAAACATATCAACACCCTTTTCCAGAAGTAAAAGAGATGATTCCTTGATTCTGTCCAATACCTCCAGGAGTTTATTTTTAGTAAATACATTATACAACCCCCTGTTTTCGGCAGCAAGGTAATGACTTATCTTTAATGCTTCTCTATGGTTCTCAATATCGTCTGTACTTTGCAAGATTTTTAAAATTAAAACTGTAACTTCAGGAATACAAAGTCTTCTTAGAGATTCCAACTGCTTAAATCTTTCCTCTTTTTCTTTAGTTGTAAAGTTTTGTGATGATGAGCTATCATTTTCGTCTTGCAGCCATCCTCCTGGGAATAACAGGACATTGTATAATAGGCTCTTTGCATGGCGTGATTGGTGAAGAATGGCATTCTTCCAATGAGCCTTCTGTTGTTCCACTTGTGCAGTTCTCTGCTCATGGTGTACTTTATCTGAAAATGAAGCTCCTGGGGGTAAAGGTTCCACATCCTTGGGCTGACCGCTGATGAAATGTCTATACCAGGATGCAAACGCTTCTAGTGCCTCCAAATATGACTTCAAACATAAATGCTCTCGTACTTCAGAAGTGCTGGTTGGAATATCATTGAGGAAATTAGGAAACAAGTTCCTAATGTTTTTGATACAAGACATTGCAGCTTCAGTGTTACCAATCAAGATTAACATTCTTATCATATCATTGTTTAGCCACAATGCTTCTTGGAGTTGATTCTTTATTAAGGCCAACCATTCCAAAGATGCTATTCCTTTAGCAATCATTGACTTGTCTTTCTCAACTGCTGTAGTACGAGTGCAATTGTTGTCTATATTCCCATAACCCTCTTGGATATCAGTTATTGCTTTTTTAATAGCGATTCTGGCTGAAGCTGCAACATCAATACCAGCAACGATTCCTGCTTTAACAACACCTTCTTTGTGGTCACTCTTTATGGTTTTGTCCATTAATTCTGCATACAGCTCTGTTTGCTTAGCAGCTGGTACTGTGGATGTATAATAAGCTATCAACTCGGGACATTCACAGGAACCTTCAGACAATCCAGAGATGAGTTGTGCAACATATTTTTCCAGAATCTGATCTCCAACGTCATGTTGAGGGTCTTTGCCCATCTGTCTCAAGACAAGAGTTAAATGTGCCAGAAATCTTATGAAACCTTCCTCTGAATTGTGTAACCATTGCAGCGAAGCTTGCATTACACTTCTCACATTACCCAGCATCAAATGCCTCTGACAGGTTTGATAGTTTGATTCTCTCTTTCCATCCATGAGCGCTTTAACAGCACTGAAAACATTTTGTAGTGACAGTTCATCCACGTGTAATTCACTCTGTAATAACTCCAGAACTTCAGCAGATGTGGTATTAGCCTCAGCGGTGAGATGATGTTCATGAACGAATTTATCAACCCTTGTCTCTATTTGAACTCTCAAATGGGACCAGAGTAGGTCTTCCCAATTTCCCTGACACGCTGGAAGAGCACTTGCCAAGTGTCCACATAATACTCCTATGGTTGCTCTGTAGTAAACATTCTCTGCTGGGTTATTAGCAATACCCAGGGCACACCATTTCCATAAGTCTCGGGAGGAATTTCCAGAAACTTCTAAGGCTCCATTAACCTCCTCGTTAGGAGTATAATGTAGGAGCCTCCAACCTTGTAGTGCAGCCCCGCGCCACGCCTGACCAGCATTAATGCACAGTGAAATAGCTTCCTTGAATTTACCACATCTAACCTCAGTAAATATCCTTTTACACAGATCATTGTCATCTTTTAGATCATTTGAATGAATAGACTTATTTTGCCTCCTTGGAGCATCAGGGTCCATACAAGTTATCATTGCTTTATTAGAATCTTTATTAAACAAACTGGCTCCAAATAGTAATTGGTGAAGTGTATTTTCCCACTGTACATTGTTTCCAATAACTGGAGCAGCCGTTTTAGTGGCCTCCTCCTGATAGGCAGCTGTTACTTCGAGCCAATCGACTAAAAGTTGTAGCAAACGCAACTCAGAATCACACTGAAATAAGCCATCGACCAAAACTTGCTGTGACAATGTTGGCGCTAAAATTACATCCTCGATAGCAGAGGGGTGCTCCGAGATTGAGTCGCCATATAGACAATGAAGAAGTTTCCACGTATTGGCTTCCTCCGCCAGCCAATAATTTTGGGCGCTGTACCGCTTCCAGGGCTCAACCAGCTCTAATGAGTCGCAGCAAACTTGGGCTAACCTCGCTAACGTATCCAGTACGTGACTTGGGCGGCTCGACTGTATAATCTCAAAAAAGGCTTCGGTTAGCCCGTCTCCCGCATTGCCCTTGCCCAACAAGATTGACGACTCATCTAAAACTTGTCTCAAACTTGTATCATTCAATGTTTTAAATATGGACGTTTCGTTGAGAATTGGCGAAATGTTCAAAGTATCTTCTCGTGTGAGTAGTTGCCTTGTGCGTTTATTCTTCGGAGTATGTTGTGTAGAGTTAAATTGGTACGTTCTTTCGATGTTCATCGTTTTATATTTACTTAAATTTCTATTAATATTAGTAAACTTTTCAAATAGTAAAATTTAAGTTAGCAAAATAGCGGTCAACACGCAGTTGTTCTTCTTCTTCTTGTCAATTTCATGACATAAGTCAAGATTGACAGTTAGAATTTGGGAATCTGACATAATTTTATCATAAAAACGTTTAAAACTAAGCAAAGGCATACTGTATATATTATATTTTACATATTCAAATATATTTTTTTAATTTCTGGCGCATAAAAAGCACTTTTTTATCATAATTATTATAGTTTTCTGCTTATAAATAGCTGTAAAATAATAATTTAATATATTTTATTTCATGCAAACAATTCAATAGTGGCTAAAAGAGAATTTTTGGAGAACTTGGTAAGATTTTGTTCTCTTTTGAATTTGGCTCGTTTAGGTGACAATTCTGTATTTTTCTATTTTATAGCTGAATTAATTTTATAATATTCAAAAGGCCAGTTTAAATAAAATAAAACAACCCAAGAAAATATTAAATAGGTATTACTACTTACTTACAAGCAACTAGCAAGTGAACTGCACAAGCTACTTGCTTAGCAAATCCTACGTCTTTACTCGTTGCTAAACTCGATTCGATAATATAACGACGTGTATATAATCAAAGATTATAACGATGCAATGGGCAGCAGCCAGCAGGTATCTTAGCAAGGTAAGTCATTTTATTCATAGTACCTACCTATAAATTACTTCTAAATTATTTTAATGTAAGCAAAACAAGACATTTCAAGTCAACAAATATTATTTGAAAAGTTTTGGAAGTGGCGGGATGCCTAGCTTCTTGGGCAAGGTTTGTTCTGTATTCTAAGTGGGCAAGTTGGTAGTAGAGTAGTCAGTAATTACCTATAGCTATAGTCTTCAAAGTCAAAAATTATTATTCTCTTCACATATTTTGACCACAATTATTTTTTACAAATCTAGTCATACCTATAATACCTACAGTGGGATTTTTGGGTAAGCTGCAACCATCCATAGACTTTAATTTCGCATTTTTAAAATAATTTTATGCTTTTGTAAAAATGTATTAATGTTAACGAACATGTACCTATAGGTATATTTTACCAGCCTACAATTAGGTACTTGGTAAGTACAACTTTTTTCAAGGCATTTCCGAATGCCTCTCTTAGCTAGCTAGTAGCTACCTAATAAGTAATAGCCCATCAATTAATTAGGGCTAGCAAAATTTGTATTTTAAACATTTCCAAAATAATTTGCAGGTTGCATACAAAATATATTTTGTTTAAAACTTGCAAAATAAATATAAGTACAGAATACATGATTATTTTGTATTAATTTATTTTATCATATTATTGTGTTTGTACATAGGTACAAACATGGTACACCGTACAATAAATGAAGTCAATGTCAGTCAAAATCCCATCCATCTTTGTATATTGTGTTTACTTGTACGGTCTATACTTAGGCTATAACTGCCTAGTAAACTTTGTACACATTCTAATTAACTATTATTTAAAAACACATTTTTGAAGGGCCAGGTAAGTATGCAATCTTGCATTATGCAGTATGCTTGCAATAGATAAAATTATTATGTCAGATGTCCATCACAAAAATAATATTAGGTAGGTATTTCCATGTTAAATAAACAGGCTACTTTTTGTAAATCTAAACAAATTAATAAAAAATAAACTTATAACCTTTTAATTTTTTTTCAGTACTTTCTCTGTATATTTAAGTTAAATTTTACAATTCATAGAAATACTTATCGCAAAAACTTAATAAATAATTATTACAAAAACAAATATTCAAAAACAAAAACCTTTTAAATGTTTTTTAAGTCTTGATTATAATACAGTACTCAAATAAAGTAAATACTCAGCAAAAATTATAAAAATTTGTATTTAAGAAGTTACTAAGATTTCAAAGGGCAATGAACTTAACATTACTTAAGTACCTAATTATAACTGATAATTTTTGCATTTAAGAAAATATTTTATTGTAGCTTGTTACATACAGTTGATAACAGTATTTTTGTTATGTTATCAAATGGTAATTATATAAAAACATACAAACACGTCCTATATAATTACTTTTATTTATGTTTAATAAGTTATGTGGAAAGCCTATCCAGCACTTATCAGGAAGTGGTGAAACAGGCCCATAAAATTATAACAGAAAAATATAAATTGATAGTTTTATTTTCATTTAATTCTGCTTGCCTTTTCTCAGTAAGTATAGCGAAATTTTGTTGATTGAAAAGGTCTTCAATTGTGATATAAATGTAGAGTCAAAACATTATTAGGTATAATAATTAGTGATCTCTATTTAACATAATATCAAATAAATCTTCTATCATGTATCACCAAACAGCAAACTTTAAACATAAGATGATAAATCAAATAAACTCCTACTTTAAGTTGGTTAAAAAGTATTTTGAAACAAGCTAGTGATTAGCGGACCCCGAGTCTTGTGTGCAAGATAATAGCTATAGCAGAGCAAATTTATGACTAAGAGTGAGTTACATCAACCTACTTTAACTATAACTTTAACCATAACAAATTGTGAAATGAACTGTCAAATCCCTAGCAAAAGACGCCATATTTGGCGATAACCTTAACCTTAACTACGCTTCTGGTGCCCTTAAACCCATCAATCCCCAAGGGGCACCCGGCTGTCCCATAAAAATTGAAAATCTATTGTGTCTGTGATTCCCACAATCTAGGTATTAATGCAATATACAATTCATTGTTTTGATCTTAATTAATTTTATTTCCAGGCTATCATAATGAAGTATGGTCGTATAGTAACAAATATTTGAATGACAAGGATGAATCAAACAATGCTTGCCGAAAATTTCCGTGCCATTGGTAAGTTCTACAGTACTGTACCTATATAATAATACTAACCTACTAAATACTAATATTATTATATTTACCCAAACTACAAAGGTAATAACTTTTATCACTAGTTGTAATAATATTGTGTTGTAATTAATTTATATTTTATACCTTACTTTTCTAGTCATTATCACTAGACAGTTTAATAATGTGTCATAAATGATACTTCTAGTAATACTGAAACTATACTGAAACATAGGTACAAGATACAATACAAGCACTAAAATGAAAAAGTTTGCAAAATTATTATTGATTCATTTACAATACATTCATGGTTGTTACTTGTTGAGGATAGCCCAAAATTTAATACAGGCACTAACTATATTATTAAAAAAGTTATCTTGACTGGTTAGTGGTTGATTACAATAATTAAAAAGAGGGATATTATTCTTAGTTTTATTAATTTCTCATTTAGATTTTAGAATCATCAGTTTCAGCCAGTTTCAGGCAATTGACAATTCACTGCGATTCACACTGCGATTCATAATTTTTATTTTTGACATTTGAGTTTTGAACAACCTCATTGCATTTCTTTTTTTTTTCTTTCTTTTTCTTCGTTTTTGGCAACTTGACACAAAGTATGTATATGTTGTGCCACAGACAAGGTAAAAAGGTAAGGAATATGGCGGGAAAACCGTATTCCTCCTATAATAAATAATTTTCAGCATCGTTTTCATGTAATATCGTCAGGTCATAAGTCTAGTCAAAGTCTAAGTACAAGTCAATACAGTCAAGGAGTCAAGTCGGTCGTTTCAGTAAAGTGGTAGACGCTTTACTGAAACTTTCAATGGAGTTTTGGAGGGAACACAAAATCGCACGTTTCTGGATAATGCATCACTTTCCTACACTTGTGCACGATAACGAATATCTAATGGTTAATATTCTACCAATATTACACATTAAAAACCCAACTTAACACAATTTCAGGAAAATAATACAAAATCACAACATCACTCTTTCACATTCCCGGCAAAACTCCCACCTCATTGCATTTGACATTTGACATATAGGTTATGTTTTTTTTTTAACTCTGTGTTGCTCTGAATGAGTTAAGACATGACCGCGACAGCCGACAGAAGTATCAAAATACATTTAACGCAGTACGATATCGAATCGAATGTCGTACCGACGTCCCGCGCGTCCACTGATCTCTATCATACAAGTACGCTATAATAGAGATCAGTGCGCGCGTCCGACACAAAGAGCGTTTTCACACGAGACACGACACGACACGACAACAAGCGGTGACGATTCAGCGCGCCATACATTTCTATGCACCGTTTTCACACGGCACAGCACGACACACGTTTTTGAGACGACAATCCGCTATGTCGTCACGTTTTTTAGCATAGATAAGAAATTTACAAAGATATTATGACAGTTATCTGTGGGTCATTTGTTTACTTTTAATTTTGTTTTGAAATTTAAAATTTGTTTGGCGGTGTGCTGCTAATAATGGAAAAGTTTAAATATTATTATATTTATACCTCTATCCCCTTACTAATAAACGCTGTATAAGCTTTGAATAGTTATTCAGTGTTTTGTCTTCTTCAATCCAATTACAAATGTCACTTGTGTGACAGGAACAAAACACTGTTCTATTCAAAGCTTAAACAACGTTTATTAGTAAGGCCCTAATAGAGGTAGTGAAAAATAATCCGTGTTTATGGGACAAAAGTAGTGAACATCCTACTAATATTATAAAGGCGAAAGTTTGGATGTATAGATGTATGGATGTATAGATGTATGGATGTATGGATGTATGGATGTTTGTTACTCTTTCACGCAAAAACTACTGAACGGATATTAATGAAACTTTACAACAATATAGCTTATGCATCAGAATAACACATAGGCTATAACTTTAACCAACTTTCAAAATGGAGGAGGTGTTATGTTCGTTTTTTTATGCTCAACGATTACTCCGCCGTTTGTGAACCGATTTTCAAAATTTTTCTTTTGGTGTACAGGGCATTATCCCAATTTAATATCATGTTCACAAAAATGGTGATCTGATGAAGGAATCCATGGGTAATCGAGGGAACTCCTCAAAATTTATATGGAAACATGTGGTGACTTTGGTTTCATGAGAAGTATTCCGAGTATATGCTAACAACAAGTAAGATTTTGGACCCAGCGTCACCCACCCATGGTTCGGGAGCTGCTGAGAGAACTCCTGACTCTTCATAGATATACGTTTGAGAGTTTGGGTGTTGATTTAAGATCGGAAAGCAGATTCTACTATGCATTCGTCATCATCATCATCATCACTACCAAGTACCATTTTTTAAGAAAAAAGGAGGCAAACGAGCAAACGAGTTACCTGATGAAAAGCAACTTCCGTCGCCCATGGACACTCGCAGCATCAGAAGAGCTGCAGGTGCGTTGCCGGCCTTTTACGAGGGAATAGCGTAATAGGGTAGGGGAGGATAGGGAAGGGAATAGGGGAGGGTAGGGAAGGAAATAAAGGAGGGTAGGGAAGGGAAAAGGGTGGGAGATTGGGCCTCCGGCAAAGAAAATATACACTACGCGAACCTCCGGTCAACTCACCACTCGGCGAAACACAGCGCAAGCGCTGTTTCACGCCGGTTTTCTGTGAGCCCGTGGTATTTCTCCGGTCGAGCTGGCCCATTCGTGCCGAAGCATGGCTCTCCCACGGTATCGTCCCATGATACGTTTCATAGTCTTTTAGATCGAGACTCGAGTTTGTCAATCGATTAAAAAAAAATTATATCTACTAATATTATTTAAAACCTGAAGAGTTTGTTTGTTTGCTCGAACACGCTTATCTCAGGAAGTACTTTCTGGTCCGATTTAAAAAAAAATCAGTGTTAAGTAGCTTATTTATCGAGGAAGGCTATTTATTATTATTTATTACTTACGCTAAGACTAAAATATATATGACCGAAGAATCAGAATAAAATGTGGAAAAACCCGGGAAAATTATTAGAAACTAGAAAGGGTTTATCTCACGAAGTACTAGAGCATTTTTGATATTATTTGTCACAACTCACAGATATAGAATAGACCACGTGAAGGGACAGAACTTTTTGCGGGAAAATGTACGGTTTTCGTAAAATTCCTAATTTACGCGGGCGAAGCCGCACGGGACATCTAGTATTAATATAAAGATAAAATAATGAGGAAAAATGCGTGGCGCTTAGTCTGCAGTATTTTGGAGCCGGAGTTTGAAAATTTTGAAATAAAAAGTCAGGAAGAAAGAAGTGTTTTATTTATTTAATAATTTATAATTTTAACTTGCTACTAAATTTTGTGTTTACATGCAATTAACAACTTAAAATAAGTTAAAATTTAGTCAACTACTTATCAACCAATACGTGTAAACCAGCCATATTACGTGTAAACCAGCTATAAGTGGTGTCGTCGCAGCAGAAATCTCTAATCTGTGGTGGCTGCGGTGTCGTCGCGAAATCGTCGCTCGTGTGAAAACGTGCAAACGACAGCCTGTGTGACGTCTGTCGTGCAGTTCCTAAATCGTCTCGTGTCGTGTCTCGTGTGAAAGCGCTGTGAGTCTGTCAAAAAAGAGTATATAGTATGGAGTTGGAGTGTAGATGGAGGAGAACTATCTCTGTACCTAAAAAGTGTCCGCTGAAATGCGTTAAATTAGGGTGGCGCTACAGTAGCAACAAGGTAAATTTTAAATCATTTAGCAGCTTTTATTTCAGCTATTTTAGGTTATATTTTTCAAAATATATTGGTATTAATTAATACTATTAACCCAGTAATTCTGTGACTCGGCTATTCGGCTAACTTCAATTTATATTTTGTACATTCATTCCATACCCTTTGCTGCAGCTAGCGCCACTCTCGGAGGATTTTTCAACTGTTATGCCGCGGCCGCATATGCATGGCGCAATTTTCGTATTTATTAGGCACATTCGTTCAGACGCTAATATTATAGACTAACAGTTAGGGTGTTCACATACGCGCCGCAGAGGCAGCGGCACCATCACCGCGGCGGTGCCGCTCCATTACCTCATCCTTGTATTTCTACGGGCCCTTACATACGGCGCCGCAGCGGTAGCGGCGCCGCGCCGTGTGTAAGGGCTCATTCCGCCCATAGAAATACAATATGGAGCGGCACCGCCGCGGTGGCGGTGCCGCTGCCGCTGCGGCGCCGTGTGTAAACAGCCTTAGCCTGTAATATTAGCGTCAGCTGAACTCTGAACAAATGTGCCTTGTTCAGACTTCAGACGCTAACCGCTGTTTTATGTTTTTGTTCGCAAATCTCTGGAACTATCATTCCGATTTCAGTAATTCTTCTTTAGTTGTACTAGGTATTGTTCATCTTAGGGAATAGTGTAAATTTCATTAAAATCGGTTCAGTAGTTTTGGAGATAGGGAGTTTTAATTCTCGATTACTTACAGTTTTGAAGAAAAAAATACAGTTATTCGCCTTGTATTTTCACTGATAAGTGATAACGTTTGTTCAAATATAATTCTGGCACATTTTATATTTAATGAGTTTTTCAATATAATAATATAAAATTTGTGTTAGGCGTCTACTCTTTTTTGACAAGCTGATACGATTCATTTGAGATTTAGAGAGATAGAGGGATAGTAAATTATGTTCTAAATTAAATTATGTTCTAATACAAAAAAATACTTATAACAGTATTAATATAATATAATTATTATAGGTGCGAGATGCGATAATTTTTGGTTATTGGAAAAATAACAGGGAAAAACGCACATAGGAAAAAGCAAGGACAAAGCGTTTGCAGTTTTCTATCGTTATCGGTGTCGGTAGGCGGGTGTGAAAAGTCCGTGTCGTGTCAGAGGTCGTGTCGCGTTACGCGTAGCTTAAAAAGCCGTACAGTGGCCGTAGCTACTCTACTCTGTACTCTAATCTGTGCGTAGCGTGATGAAAGAATCGTATCATAAATGCAACTTTTTATTTTAAAATGGCCTATGCCCTATTATAATAAATCATAAATTTGTATAATAAAACAAATAACTTTTTAAATACATGTTTAATCTAAATAATTGTTATGATTACTGTGGAATTATCAATAATTATAAAATTCTAAAATTATATCATTTGACTTTACCGCGCAAGTGCAAGTTTGACGATTTTTTATCTCTTTTACACATTCAGACGTCGTCCGACGCTTGGAGCGTTTGGTGTGGTTCCTTTACATTGTGTTTCGTCATAAAATTGTGTGCACTATCTCCTAGAAACTGTTCTAAAATCACTCCGCCATTATTAATTTTATGTTTTTCCTAGTGACCCGTGTATTTATTAGACAATGATTGGTTTTGATTTTCGAATTTTAAGCCTCGCAGCAGTGTTTGAGTAGTCAGTAGTGTATCATTTCCTGTTCCATATCGTGCAGAAACAAGCTACTGCGACAAGAATACTCAATTCAATATCACGTGGGTCAAATTTCAAATGCAGTGGTTAAATATAATGAATTTATAACATCAATTACACTACATAATTACACTTATACTTGCCGACGGCTAGCGGTAAAGAGTTACGGGGAGTTTACAAAAGAGTGCAAGCCCTAATCAGTGATAACCATTGTTTTCAGATACGCGCCGAACGCGGCCTTCGCTTGTGTTGTTGCGGAAGCCGGTCGGGATTCATGCAAATAATGACCCCAGAAAACAGTGTAGTGAAGTGCAAAGTGACAGTGTCGTGAAACTCGCGTTCGCTGGATTATATAAGTGCAGAATGAAGGTAGACGGCGGTCCGCCCTGACGAGGTCGGCGCCGGCGTCCGCGGCGGGCGAGGCTCGTGTCATGGCCCCGGCGCTCAACGTGACACCCCCAGAGAGTTACGACGTGGCCGACGAGGCTAACAGACTCACCCACCGACGACGGGCGCTCGCGTCCGTCCACAACATCACCTCACACATGGAGGACGACGACATGGGCCTCCAGCAGCCCAGTCTCGCCAAGGATTCCCAGGAGATGGAGCAAATTCTCGTGGACCTCGGCAGTAACGAGGCGGACTTGCTGCAAGCGATCAAAACTTTGGAAAGCGGCAGCGATGCCCTGTCCACCGGTGACCCGGACGCTATATTCCCGCTTTCGGGATTCGATTTGGCCGAGACGGCGGATTCCGAGGGGGATTCTGCTGAGGATAAAATCAGATTGATGCAATCCAGGTTGGAGCACAGGTGTGCTTTTTTATTGAGAAGACTTAGGATTTACCAAGCCCGATCATTAGGGAAAAGAATATCCGAGGAGGCGGCACAGACGTTTGAGAAATGTGTCCGAGGTGCGAGAAAGGATGGGGCGGGAAGACCGGTCGGTATTAAAGCTTTACTGAAGAGGATAGACACGACTGCAGCATTGCAAGCTAGTGCTGCATCTCGAAGTGTAGTTGGACCAAAATATTATCGTGCGGGTACATCTAAAGGTGATGCTACAAGATCTGCATCTCTGGGAATACCTTCGGGTACACTCACGGGGTTAGAAGATGCCGCTGGTGCGCTGCGTTCACATCTATCTGTAGTGAAGCATCAGTTGGACTCTGATGCTACGGAGTCCTCATCGGGAGCTGAAAGTAATGATGAGGCAGTGCCCTACAACAATCCTCACCAGCAACCAATGCCCATGTAAGTATTTTATCATTTTATCTTAGTATACAACTTCACAATGATATATGCTTAGGACTTTTAAAATATAATATGAAACAAATTCTATTGTTATAACAGTAAAAATAGTTATCTATGAGGATGGTTTATTATTATTACATAAATTAAGTTTGTTACATCAAAAGTATATTATTTATTTATTTATTTAACGCATGTCATATAATATAAATATATTAATTCTATTAATTCTAGGAGCCCTAAAATTCTTGTAGTGTGGTTTAAAAGATTTCTAAAGCTATAAAATCTAGTTTCAACCTCAACTATTGCTTACATCCTATTACATCATCTGTTGTTATACTTTTGGGAAATGAAAACTTATTCTAATTAAGTAGGAACTAGGAATGCATAATGATTTTAACTTGTGTGTATGTGTCGTTATGAACTCAATGCTCTACTTTGTTCTGCAGAAGATTTTGCTATTAAGTCTGACTGAATTTGGTTCTGAAATCTGAATAAAGCAATACCTCTATTTATAAGTATGTTGCTGTGCTATTTACCCAAATGCATCAGAGGGAAGATTTTGGCTATATATTAAGCATTTAAGCTCAAGACGTATTGCATCTTTCCTGGTTAGTTCCCGAACCTGAAAATTCCGAAATCTGAAAATACAAGCATTTTTGTGGAACTAATTATTGTTCGACCCTCGTTATATTTTATTTATCCAACGCGTTCAATTAACGCCCACGCGTTTGGGCCGCCAGTGCGAGCACTATGACCATCATTTTCCTTTTTGCCTTTACGTAATAATTAGACCCCTGAAGAACCGGCATACTGGTACAAATGACCAAGAATTTTGTGTCACCATCTCCCGGTCTAATTTTTATTTTGTTTAAATGAGAAAGGTCACCATGAGTTGCTAGCTTATAAAAATCTGGACTATGGAATTTCTGTTTGTCTCTTTATTCTAAATTTTAAAAATTTAGCTGAGCCTTTTAAAATTTAAGCAAAAAGTAATTAAATAGGTAACATTACATGCTTTTTCTTAAGCCAATTATGTAGATGCAATCACGATGCAATGTATTCAAATACTACTGACTTGTCCCCAAGCATTAAGCAAGCTAGGTATCCGGAATAGAAATTACTTTATGAGCAAGTTGAAACATGTTGCAACTTGCGAGAAGTTGACATTGAAGTAACAGCAGACTCTTGTCAACAGAGAGATACAACATCTAATTTCTCGTGTCACAGTATTTGTGTGTGAACTCCAAAACAGCTCAACCGATTTTAATGAAATTTTGTGTACTACATTAATTAGGTCTGAGAATAGGTTTTTTAATATACTTTTTATATACTAGAAATAATTTATATAGCAAAACAATGTTTGTCGAGTCAGCTAGTAAATTATATTCTCAAATTGAGAATCTCAATTACAATTCCTATTATTCTATGTTTACAGTGAGAAGCGTGCACTGTGGTCGTGGCAGAAGAAGCGGGCCTCCATCGCCTCGCGCTGGTGTTGGTTGCAAGTGCAAGTTCAGGAGTTGGAGTATAAGATACGACAGCACAATGAGCTATATAAACAGGTATGATCATTTCAGGAGTCCATATGTAGGCAATCAGCAGCAGGCGTAGCATGGTCACCATAGAAACGGTTTCTTTTCATGGAAGAATAGACAAAGTGACAGTTAGGCAAGACAAAGTGACATTTAGACAATGGAAATCCGCCATTTTGTCGATGAAATCTGTCGGTATGTCGATTCTTTCCCATGTCTACTGTCGATATGCTAGCTCTACTGGGCCCTCACAGAAAGGGTTTCTTTATATGGACTAGATGGAAAGATGGAATAGACAGTAATAGAAAGGGAATGTGTAATTTTGTCCCTAAAACCTGTCAGTACCCTTTTACATTTTCTAGAGTTATGATAAGCCTGCTGAGCAAGAGGAATTAGTTCTTGAAGACAAAGTAATAGACATAGTGACGAAAATTAATAATATTGTAATTATTTATATAAATTAAGGGGTTTTAAATTTTTTTACGCGATGGTTGCTCACCTGCTAACATACTTACAATATTAGTTAGCTGAGACTCTAACATATTACAATATTTGATAATTTGCCACAGTCAAAAAGGTATCCTTGTGCTCTTCTTTAAATCTGAAATAAATGTCACCAAAATTAGCCCAGTACTTTATTAGCTAATTCAATGCAAACAAACAAATCTTTTATCATTTTACTTGGCTAGGCTGTTGACTTTCTTTGTTACACTAAACAAAAACTGACAAAAAGTTTTGAATATAAAACAGATAAATACAATTTGAATTTTACCTTTGATCTTGGGTTAAAGTTCAACATAGATCTTACCGCTATTTATTTATGTTCACCCTATTATTCTATGAATAATATTTAGTGACTTCTACCTTCTTCAATAGATTTCTATCGATTTTTCATTTCTTCTGCACTACTATTTTTTGTTTGTTTGGATTGTATAGGCTCCGAAAGTACAGCTGGACCGATTTGAAAAATCTTTTACCATTGGAATCCTACATTATTTCTGCTGAACATAGGCTAATTTTTATTTTGGAAAAAAATAGGGTTCCGTAAGATATTTGGGTTTTTCGGACGCAAGGCGTAAAAAATCAACGAGAAAAGTTACTTTTTTGCGTACGCTGCCTAAACTATAAAAGATAGAGCCATAAAGTGTTCTAAGTAATTGTAGATCTTATAAATATCTACAAAAAAGTCCGCGACACACTATACCTATCTCTATGTCAAGTGAGGCACAATAACCATTTTTTATTTAAAAACTTGATTTTTTTTTTGGACTACATTTAAACTCGTTTATTATTACACATGCTTTTAATCCTTATCAAAATAAATTATTTTATCACTAAGTACAGTTTATGTAGATAATATTTGGTTTTTGAATGATTAAAATTGGACGTTTGGTTTTGAAATTATGGCGAAATTAAAATATTACGATAGTGGGCGTCACCAAGGCGCTTGCGGGAGGAAGACAATCTGTTGTAGAAATGAAAATTCTGTACATTAAAGATGTAAAAAAAGAGACGAAATGACACCCCTGGGCCTGTCACTACATTGCTATTCTCTATAGAAGCCAAAAATGTGGTTAGTTTTTTGTCTGTCTGCCTGTCTGTCTCTGTCTGTCTGTCTGTATGTCTGTCTGTATGTATGTTTGTTCCAGCATCACACGAAAAATACTGATCCGATTTGAATGCGGTTTTCGCAGATATATTTGTCTTCATCCAACTTAACATCTGGTGTATACAATTTTTTCCCCCCGGCCCCCTCTAAGGGGACAAAAGAGGGAGTAAGATTTTGTATCAAACTTTTTTCTTTAACACGAAAACTACGGATCCGATTTGCATACGGTTTTCACAGATATATTTGTCTTCTTCCAACTCAACATCTGGTGTATAAATAAGTAATAGTTAAAAAAACTAAAAACACGCTTTTTATATAAAGGGTTACAAACAAACATACAAACATACAAATTGAAAAATGGAATAATTATATCAAATTAGTGTATTGTCATCGGTCCTCGATAAATCTACAAAGTTTGAACAAAATCTGGCCGTTTAAAGTGGGTCAAAATCGCGCCCAAAGAAGTCGGTTACAAACATGTTACAAACAAATATACAGGTGAAGCTAATTAGAAGCGTATAAAATCACCCTATATAGTAGAAATACTTTAAATGACAAAACAACGTTTGCCGCGACAGCTAGTTTATATGTATTTATGTTATTTAATTTTTTATTTATATATAGTTATGTTCATTATGTTCATTTTCATTATTATTACAATCATTCGTACATGGGAAGTTTTTAGGGTAAAAAAGTAGGTTATTAAAATATTAAATAACTATTATGTTTTTGATCACAATCCTTTCAGGAGCAAAAATATGTTACAAAAAGACACAAACTTTGCCTTTACACAATCCAACTATGGTGATAAATGATAATAATAACATTTCCTTATATTATATATTCTGTAAAGCCTAGTTTATATGTACCTGCTGAATGCAAATTTTAATGTAAAAAACAAATTTAACCTCTAGGTCAATTATTAGTGTAATTGTATACTAACATTTTGTGATAACTGATAAGCTTCCTATGTTTTGTTTTGTATGAATCATATGAAGTGATAAGAGATACCGTTAGTTCAATGATTTTATTCACTGTTCTATTTTACCTTTTTAAATAGAGTGTGATGTATTTTATATGTAACAAGCTAAGGCAAAAAAATTAAAACAATAATATTATGAATTATTAAAGAAGCTTGTTAAAATGACATGTCTTCTTTTTCATTCATATGAAAACGAAAGAGGTAACATTATACTAAATTGAGCATTAACTTTAACAGTTGTTGATGAAATTGTGCCTTAAGTTTCTATATTTTGAATATTTTAATTTAATTCTATACAATCTTCATGATCATTATATTATTCCCTCTGCAGTCTACATATAATTTATAAACAGTAGATTGCTAAAAAAAGTCAATAACCAGCCTCTTTCCTCAACAATATAACAATATAAAAATAATTAAATATAAATAATAAAAATTGTTTAGAATTGTACCACCTGCAACTTTTCGCCATCGTCCCACGCGAAAAACATACCATCCTCATCACCTTGATGAGAGGTCTTCCACCATGGTTTTTCGCGTAACTTTCTGCCGTGCACTGTAAAACTCTGGAACGAACTGTCACCAGTAGTATTGTATTTCCGGAACTATACGACCTGCAAACTTTCAAGAAGAGAGCGTATTCCCTCTTAAAAGGCCGGCAACGCACCTGCAGCTCTTCTGATGTTGCGATTGTCCATGGGCGACGGTAGTTGCTTACCATCAGGTGACCCTTTTGCTCGTTTGCCCCCTTATTTAATAATAAAAAAAAACTTGTAATACCGTTTCAGGTTAGAGAGGCAAAGGGTCCGGTGGAGTTTGAAGGGGAACCGGAGGGCTATTACAGATCTTTGCCGGGAGAAAGTGAAGATGAGTCGATGTGCTCGTGCGCTCGTGTCAGACCTCTACGCAGGGACACATTCAAGAAACGAAAACTGCTGCAGATGCATAACCTCCATATTGCTACAGCCAAGGCAGCTAAACCCGCAGATATCAAGTAAGTTTTGCAATCTCTTTTATAATATCTAAATGACTTTGTCCCGCTTTTGACTGAAGAATCCCGCCTTTTCACTCAAAAAGTTCCAAAGTCCCGACTTGGCACAATAAAAATCTGGCAACGCTGCTTGTGAGCAATCTTGTAATAGTAGAGTTGAAGTAGACATACTTTAATGGAAACAGGAAAAGGCTTGAGAAAGCCTATGGAGAAACTTTTGCACAGATTGAAGATTAGTGGTATATCTACAGTGATTACTATTTTTTATGTTATATTTTCAAGTTTAAAATTTAGTTTGTTATTATTTTTTAGCAATATTCCGCGAAATAAACCTCAACCTTTAAGTAAATGAGTGAGTGCACGCATAGGCATGCGTACGTTGAAAAAAGAGGTTTCAACCTGCATGGTGGTGAGGGGCCTTGCACGGATTTGCCAACATTATTGCTTGTGTGGTGGTGGTGTTTGCAGGTTCTTGCATGCGAGTGTACGCATAGGCAGTGTGGGAGAGGAGTGAGATGCTGTATGCATGCCTATGCGTGCACTCACTCATTTACTTAAAGGTTGAGGTTTATTCCGCGGAATATTGCTAAAAAATAGTAACAAACTAAATTTTGAGCTATGGATTCCCGCAAAGTAACGCCTGATTCTACTAACTATATTTTCAAGTGCCCAATCTATACATAATAAGTGAAGCAAAGCATTAATGATTAAGGGTGTGTACTGTGTATGTGTCCCCTGTATAGAGCTGAGCATAAAAACAGCTCTGAAAGAGTTACTTTCATATTTCTTGTATGGACATTAATGTATAGGTAAACCATCAAAATGCCCAGGCCATATACTATCAGAGAAGTTGATTCCTATGCAGATGGGGGACCTACGTAGTTTGGTCGCGTTACGTCAAGCCCAGCCGACAGATCACAATTAACATTGAATTGACATGATTCGACCAAACGACGTTGGTCTGTCATCTGTCTATCTATGGACGGTTCACACTACGTCAGTCTAGCCCCGTGCTAAGTACCTGAAGGACTTGTGTTACGGGTACCAGACAACTGAAATATATTTAATACTTGTATACAATACATATATTTAAGATTTTTACTATATGATACACATATTTAATACACATCCATGACCCAGGAACTTTGAAAACTTTTTATTCCGTCGGCGGGATTCGAACCCGCGACCTCCGGCTTGAGCTACCAATGTACTCACCACTGAGCCACAGAGGTCGTCAATGTTATTACTTTCCAGATGCAGCTGTCAGTCGTCGGAGAGCTGTGCGGTGTGTACCGGGCGACAGGAGCCAACGCAGCCCGCGCCGCCGCCGAGCACGCTGCCCGCGCCGCAGCGGGTCGCCAGCGTGCACCCCGCCTACCATCCCGTGCTGAGTGATGTTAGCGGTCAGTACATACTAATATTATACATGCGAGAGATATTCTATTTTCGAATTGTTATACAGGGTGCATTAAACCTTCCTGCTAAATTTTGATATATTGATCCTTGTGAAAAATAAAAATACACACAAATAGTTTTTTTTCTTTTATAATCACTCAGTACTAAAATGTTGAGAAATAGAATCCGAAAGTTATCCTAAAAAACACTACAATTAATGGACACGACACGTCGCCCGCGCGTGACGTGCCCCCGCGCGCGCGCCACCCCCCCAGGGTCATCCCCGCTTATACCCGCCGCCGCAGGTAACCGTTCTGCAACGATTTTAAATGGGATAAAATATGTCATAAAAAATAATACCCAATTTTTTGGTTAAGTGGTCTCTCCTAATGATACCTAAGCCCTGGAAAAAAATTGGCAGGAAGGTTTAATTGCACCCTGTATTTTGGAGAGTTTTTAAGATATCAGAGTCATTTATTCACCGATGTTTCTATTTTTGAGAGATTCTTCTAATTAATTACCAATATGACAACCGAAAAAACATGGGCAAGTAGCCTATTAGCTATGTCCACATTATGCAATTTCATCTTCAATTTTCGTCATCTTCTTTTTATTCAACTTTCGTTTGGCATATTCAATAATTGAATACGTCAAAATTCCACCCGCGTTGAAAGAAAAGTGTCATAGCGAGCGCTACGATTTCAACGCGCGTCACGGGCATGCCTCACGTTCGCTGTTGACTGCGCTATAACGCATGCCCTTAACGAACAGAAAAAGGCACAATGTGGACAAAGCCATTATGTAATTCACGCGTTAACCACCAGCACTAACATACCAACATCGCATTACAGAGATCCCAACGGGCGTCCACATGTCGGCGCTATCCGGACGAGCGTGGTTCCGGTCGCGGTGTAGCAAGGCGTGGCGCGGGGCTCACCACGCCCCGCCCCCCAGACCGCCCCGCCCCGCCCCCGAACCGCCCAAACATAAGAAACACCCCATCAGTATGTATAATGGCTTATTTATCTCTAAATATCTCGAAATGTACTCTATATTTGCTTACTGAGAATGATATTTACGCAGCATGGTATAATTTTGATGTCTTTGATTTACTTGCTGTGTAAATATAACTAGTTAAAAGCCGAGCTTTGTGTGGGCTCGCATCGTCACACCTTGGCTGACTGATGATAACACATCTACATATAAATAGAAATTACTATGTTAAAGCACATATCAATAGGCGTGATAGTTTTTTCGTAAAGTGTACCACAAAATGTTCAGGTCGTGTGATATACTAGGGTTTGCTTCGCTCGCCCTGATTAGTAAGTACAGAATGGCCGTGTATAGAAAGACAGACAAAATTTGAAAGTGTCTTACTGTTTAACTCTGTCCTTTGTTTCTCGGTCTTTCTGTTCAAAATTGAATTGAGTCAAATTAAGAATCAAGGTACAAGGTTTTACGTGATTTATAGTATTACTTAATAGAAATATTAACGTACGGTACTTATAACAGCATACTAAAGGGTTGTTGTCGATAATTTTAGAACAGAAAAGAGGGCGGCCGCCGCTATCGCGCAAGGTGAAGGAGAGAGAAAAGGATGAAGATACATCGACGTCTGGACAAGAGAGGTTGGCAGCAATATGTTACTATTTGGACCTATTTAATATTTATGCAAAAATTGCTTTTTCTCATGACTGGCATTGTGTGGGTTGGTTCTGTTTTGCATAAATAGGTCCAATTATCGCACAAAGTAGTGTAGATGCACAATATATTTTTAATAATAACAAATACTGTATTCTCATAACGCATTTATACTATAAACTATAATGCGAATCAGGGCTTCATAACGTTATCGAATAGCAGAAAAAATATCGAAAAATATCGTTACGTACCGTTATTTTCATAATGGTAGCCAGATAACGGTAATTTTTTTAACGTTATCTAGTAACAACGAAAAATATCGTTATAATATAACATTTACCGTTATTAATATCGATTTACCGTTATTAATATCATTATTTCCTAATATCGTTATTTTTTCATAACGTTATCTTTGCCCTTGAAGCAATAACGTTATGAAAAAATAACGATATTTGAATCCCTGAGGCGAATACAGTATCTCATGATAACATGAGAGAAGCTGGTTTATAGAGTATAAGGTGATGACAGAACTACATTATTTGGTCAGGTTATCAAGTCAATGTTGGCTATGATCTGTCGGGTACACAATAATAATAATTTTTTCTTGCAATTACATAGTCGTTAAGTACACACTCGACTATAAGAAATTCCCCCGCACTCTGTGTGGAGTATTAACATTTAACGTTCACAATGTTTGATGATGGACCTTCATAGATGCTGCTGCTAGCCACCTAGCTAGCTAGAAAAAAAAGCGGCCAAGTGCGAGTTGAACTCGCCCATGAAGGGTTCCGCAGCAGCAATAAGTTTTATTTTTATGAAATTAAAAGGTTTTTGATTTATTTTTATATTTCAGTCGATTTAATGAAATTTTGATTAAGGTTTATCATTTTTATGACGTATAAAAAAAACTACTGGCTAGATCTCGTTCAAACCAATTTTCGTTGGTAGTTTTTATAGTAATCTACATCATATATTTTTTTTAGAATTATCATGCCCCTACTTTAGAAATTAGAGGGGGGGGACACACATTTTACCACTTTGGAAGAGTCTCTCTCGCAAACTATTCAGGTTAGAAAAAAATGATATGAGAAACCTCTATATGATTTTTGGAGACTTATCCATAGATACCCCACACGCATAGGTTAGATGAAAAATTTTTTTTTTGTTTCAGTTGTACCTATGGGGACCCCTAAAATTATTAATAATTTTTCCATTTTTGCATCAAAATCTTAATGCGGTTCACAGACTACATCTACTTACCAAGTTTCAATAGTATAGCTCTAATAGTTTCGGAGAAAAGTGGCTGTGACATACGGACGGACGGACAGACAGACAGACAGACATGACGAATCTATAAGGGTTCCTTTTTTGCCATTTTGGCTACGGAACCCTAAAAAGATCTTTTTAACACGTTATAATCAGTTATAATCCAAATCTTTTTAGTCATAAATGACTTTTTTTATTATTGTTTAGCAGGGGCCGCGGTCGCTGGAGCACAGAGTCGCGTGCGCGGCGCGCGTCGTACGACATCGACAATATCGTGATACCACAGAGTGTAGCAGCCAGCACGCGACCACAGATACTCACATACAAGGAGATTGTTACACCCAAGTATGTTGCTTATTCCCTTATCAATACGGCCCATTTTCTTATGCAATATCCTCAAAAGTCTAGCGCGTCGTACGGCATCGACAACATCGTTTTATTCACAATAGGCTTATACAGCATGACTGGTGAGACATTACCGATACTTAAAGAGAGTATTCAGTAGTCGATTCTCATTATAAATATGTAATAAAATTAGGTACTTAATTTTTGACCAAATTTCCCTTTAAACAAATGAACCATAGACAACTTCGTAAATTACTATGCGGCCGACGCGGCCCACCCCGCCCCGCCGCCCCGCACTACCGTTCCCGCGCGCGGTGTCCATGCATTGGGTAAATAATTATTTAACTTTAAGCTACATTTTAGCAATGATCAATTGATATTATCATGGACCAATCATACATAGACAATCAAGTCCCATACAAAATTGCGTGTACGAAAAAAGCAGGCTAAATCTAGATGGCGCTATCATCGATTCTGGCTATATCTGAAAATGATATATTACAACAAAACGAGCCCATCAAATCAAAAGGGGTAACCTTAAAACACAAAAGAACATTTTTCTGCATTTTTACAACATCATTAAAACACTCGTAGGATCATGATTATGATTTTCTAAAAATACTTCCCAATCAATGTTTATTGTTAGTATTTAAGCAACAATTGTTAGATGGCGCCGCGGCCGATAGCTAACACGCTTACTAAGTAGCTTGCTATTTGAACACTAGATGGCGCAAAACATAATTATTTAATTATAATATCTATGTACAATATACTTTGAATAACTACAAATTTTAATGAAATAGTGTTTTGTTTTGTGTGTTACAAAAAGTGAATGTGGGTACGGCATTATCAATGCAATTATTAATCGATAAAACGCCGTCAGCGCGACAATACTATTCAAAAATTTCGCTAAGATTGCTTAAGAATTCGTAGCCCAGCGGTTTCGTGATCAAGCACTACGTAGGGGCATATAGGGGTATCGAGTTCAAACCTTTCATGTGCTTAAGATTTTTTAAAAGTTTTTACAAGGAAATGTTATGGAAATCGACTCAAGATTATAATAAAAACTAGATGTTCCGTGCGGCTTCGCCCGGGTAATTTAGGAATTTCCCGGAAACCGTACATTTTCGTACAACGTCGCGAAGAGTAACAAACATCTATTCTATACATACCGGTAAAACATGCCAACTTTGCCACATAGGATAACTTTGCCCTAAGATCCATTGGCAAATCTTTGATGTACAGAGGTATTTTAATATTATGGCAACATTTGTTTAATTTGGCAGAAAATAGGTTATATGACTGATAATGTTGATAATACTCCGTAGTGCTAACTTTATTCAGTAACTTGTTGCAACTTCTGAAAAACGGACAACGGTACGTATTTTTGCGGGCAAATTGTGGTGCAGATTTATGATTATGAGTGAATAGTGCGTGGTGGCGAATTCTTTTACTGGATTTTGATGCCACCTGTGCAAAGTTCATATTTGCGTGAAAAATCAAGGTGGGCAATGTTAGCTGCAAGTCCAGGTAACTTTACCCGGCATGAAAATCAATCATAAATTGAATTAAATGAACAGTAGTAATGTTTTTGACATTCCTACACCTGCGCATGTAGCCTTGTAGTTGCAGAGGGCAAAAAAAACTTACACTTCTATACAATTTTTTTACAAGAATTAAAATTATTCGAAAAAAGCTGGCAAAGTTGGCATGTTTTACGGTATTATATTTAAGTACAAACTTTCGCCATTATAATATTAGTAGGAAATTAACTAGAATAACTGTAGGATTATAATATATTACAAAATATGTGTTTTATTTATTGTACATTAAGTGAAATCATAGACTAGGGAAATACTTAAATAATAATATTAGCCTCAAGTAGATGGCAATAAATTTCTCATTACACAATTTTCCATAAAATCAATTTATCCATCCACATAAATTATAATTTATAACAGTTTATAACAATAAAAGCGGGCGAAAGAATAGCTAAAATAGTACAGCATAATAATTATACTGAGGAGTAAGGAGGCATGGCATGGCGCATGCCCCGCGCCCGCCGATCGCACGCGCGGTGCGCCGTGTAGGGCACTGCGCGCGTAGTGTATATTTTCTTTGACTGCGGGGCCTCCGCAAACAACCGCGGCGGCAGACCAGCCGGGCCGACCGCGGCCGCAGGCGGCAGCATAGGGCATCCGGCATTGTGCAAAGTGGATGCATCTACATGACCATGCAGAATATTAGGCGCTTTCCAGACGACGGGGCGGGGCGGGCTTTTTGTCCGCGGACATGCTGCGCCGCCACGTGCCGTGTGCGTTGGTAATAATAATAATATGATTCCCTTTGTGCTATAGTTCGCGGCGAAATTAACAGGCCCGCCCAGCCCCGTCGCGTCGTCTGCAAAAAATCTCGCTTACTCTCGCTAGGCTTTTTATCCTATCGTCATCACGATCACGTGGCGATGGCGGCAAATTCAAAAAATCGATCTATAGCAACCCTGTCTATAGCCGGAATTATAGTTTTGATCTTCGAACTATAGGAATAATTATTATTTTAATAATTTAATAATTATTAACTTTATTATAAAGTTCCTTAGTTTTTATTATTTATTAGGGAGTAGGAAAGTCTTGAATTATACATTGAGCGGTATTTATTCGAGCAGAGTTTCACCTTACACGTTTCAAAGTTAATTACAGAATGAATCTATCAATGCAATATGGCTGGCTTTTATACCATTTTACACAAAATGGAACGAACTTCCGTTGACAATTCGAATATAGTAAAATCATATAAAATACATTAGAAATTAAGAATGGCTAAGAATAAGTTAAGTACATAATTCTAAATATTAATTAATGTACTAAGATCTGGGGGCATGGGAGTGCCCCCGCCAAGATGAGCCAAGCGAAGCGCGCACGGGCACTACCTACCTTTTCTCGAAACGTTTCGTCGTATTTTTGCACCATCGTAACTTTGGTTTGGATAATGCCAGATAGTTGAAATTTTCAAGATATTATGACATGAGTATAATAATTAAATGCGCAAAGTTTAAATATTTTTGCTTTAGATTTTATAGGGGTCCAAAAACCCCACAATAATGGACTGACTCACCGATCATCAAAATTGTTAGGGTACTTCCTGAAGTCATAGAAAGCTGAAATTTGCTATGTGACATACTATTAGTACAGAAACAACAAAAAAATTATCAAACCCAACCTAACCTATCCCCATCCCCTTGATATAGAGAGGGGATGTTAGTATGAGATACCCCCGTTTCTTGTGCTAGATACAAAATTAAAAATAGAGTATAAAATAATTCTTGTGCCAAAAAAAATACGTATTAGACATGAGAGACCATAGAATCACAGAAAACCGGCGTGAAACAGCGCTTGCCCTGTGTTTCGCTTAGTGAGTGAGTTAAGCGGAGGCCCAACTGCACCCTAAACCTTATTCCCTATCCCTGTTCTCTTCTGCTGATTCCCTTAGCCTATTCCTATGAAGGAATACAAAGACCCAAAACGCACTTGCAACACTTCTGATGTTAGTGTCTATAGACGACGGTAGAACTTACTTTCCATCAGGTGACCTGTTTGCTCATTTGTCTCCTAATCTTATATAACAGATCCCCTCTTAAAAGCTGGCAAAGCACTTGCAACTTTTCTAATATTGCGAGTGCACATCCTCGTTAATTGCCCCTTAATTTCATAAAAACGTAATAATTTATGTGGTAATTTTTCCATCATCCAAAGAATCATCCCGTACCTCCTTTTAAATAATATTATATCTATACTAATATTATAAATGCGAATTGTAAGGGGGTGAAAATGCGTAAATTTGTTCAAATAAAGTTAGTTTCAAAAATTCATAATAGATGGCGCCGTGCGTCTTCTACATCGCACCACCGCTTACCCAAACGTGTTTCTATAAGAGGTGGTAAGGATGCACAAACTTTTTCGATTAATTTGATGTTATACAATATAATATTTGAAATATATTGTAATAAGATTAAGAAGAGTTGATGTTCGACTTCGACCCCACCCCACTCCCCTGCTGTTAATAACCCCCTATGCCCCTATGCAAAAATCTATTATCTATACATATAATAAAACTGTAGAAATGAAAATTCTGTACAATAAAGATATTAAAAAATAATAAGCGGGGGGTGTCACTACATCGCTATAGAAGCCAAAAATGTGGTTAGTTTTTTTGTCTGTCTGTCTGTCTGTCTGTATGTTTGTTCCACTATCACACGAAAACTACTGCTCGGATTTGAATGCGGTTTTCGCAGATGTATTTGTCTTCTTCCAACTTAACATCTGGTGATAAAAAAAAATCCCCCCACCCCTCAAAGGGGACGAAAAAGGGGGTCAGATTTTGTATCAAACTTTTTTCTTTAACACGAAAACTACTGATCCGATTTGCATACAGTTTTTGCTGATATATTTGTCTTCTTCCAACTCAACATCTGGTGTATAAAAATCCCCCTCTCCCACCCTTCTAAGGGGACCAAAGAGGGGGTCAGATTTTGTATCAAACTTTTTTCTTGGACTTACTTCATAATATTATTAACTTTGTTTTCTAACTTAACATCTGTTGATAAAAACTTTCCCACCACACCTCTTAGGAGACAAAAGAGGGGATAATATTTTATATCAACTGATGAAGTAGAAATACTTTAAATGGGAAAACAACGATTGCCGGGACAGCTAGTTTAAAATATTATGTAAGAAATATTTTCTGTCTGTCTGTAAACATTGAAGTTTGAAGTAAGCTTCCCTCGGAAGCACCTCTAGCCTGTCGTGCAAATGCAATTTGCAGTAATGTAGCAACGAGAACTACTTACCATATTATATTATTATAATATTATAATATTATAATATAAGTTACTTTATGACGGGTACTACCGCGAGCTATTTAAAGCTGAAGTCCACGCGGACGGAGTCGCGGGCAACAGGGCAACAGCTAGTATAATATACTAGTTAATTAAAATATTATTTTAACTGTATGTTCCTTATATTATTAATAACTGTACTTTGCAGACTCTAGACCTTAAATCATTTTAAAAATATGTAAGTTCAAAGTATAGCCGTAGTCTCAGCATTTCTTTGCAAATATTTAATTGTAGGATATAAACAACATCGGTTAGTTCAAAGAAAAAACCTGTGCCTAAAAGTTAAACGGCTATATCAAACATCATCACGTCAAACAATAGTGCGATGGAGATTATAGATACCTAACAGTGACATCTCTTATTGACTAGAGTACATTTACAAGTATTATGCGATGTAGATGACCAGCAGCAACATTTATTATTTATTAATTATTATCAAATATCAATTATAGGAAAACATAAAACCACATTTGTTGTATGAGAGCCCCCCAAAATATTAAATTTATTTTGTCGGCGCATCGACATCGGCCGAATGCACCCGAGCGGACCGCCTCGGGCATCGTCGGCTGCGCGTGCGCATATATCGCTAACCGCGACCCGCGCGCCCCGCCGCTCGCGGCTCGCCACTTCACCTTCAGAGCTTGTACGCATTGCATATGGGCATTGGGCATTCTTTTTACCCGACTGCCAGGAGGGTTATGTGTTTGGCGCGTATCTTGTATGTTTGTAATATTCTTTATTACCTCGTATCTTCAGAACCGCTAAGCGGATTTTCATATTTGAGGTATCGTTAGATTTGTCTTAATGGCCCAAGTGTTCTTAGATAGGTGACATGAAGAAAAAACCAAAATGGTGGACGTTTGACGCCATATTGTGACGTAAAAAAAAATGAAAATTTACCAAGCATATCGAGTGGGGTATCAAAATAAAGGATTTTAAACACTGATTCTAAATATGTATATAACTTGCAGTTTTATTATTAAATCGAACGATAAATCTACACTAATAGTGCAAAGAGGAAAGATTTGATTTTTTGTTTGTTTGGCTCGGAAACTACTGGACCGATTTGAAAAATTCTTTCACCATTGGAATTCTACATTATTTTTGCTGAACATAGGCTGAATTTTATTTTGGAGAAAAATAGGGTTCCGTAAAATATTTGGGTTCTTCGGACGCAAGGTGTAAAAAATCAACCAGAAAAGTTACTTATTTTGCGTACGCTGCCTAAACTATAAAATATAGAACCATAATATGTTCTAAGTAATTATAGAACTTGTAAATATCTACAAAAAAGTCCGCGACACACTATACCTATCTATGTCGAGTGAGGCACAATAACCATTATTTTATTTAAAAATCTTGAATTTTTTTGGACTATATTTAAACGTGTTTAATTTACTCATTCTTTTAATCCTTATCAAAATAAATTATTCCATTACTAAGTACAGTTTATGTAGATAATATTTGGTCTTTGAATGATTAAAATTGGATGTTTGGTTTTGAAATTATGGCGAAATTAAAATATTACGATGGTGGGCGTCAAAAAGGCGGGGGTGCGCGTGCGGGAGAAAGCATGGACGGACCTCCGTCCATGCTGATTGTCTACCTAGACAATCAGCTGTGCAGGTAAAAACCCGCCTGCATGGATAAAATATACAATCTATAAAATAAGAACATTGGCTACATTACTGCAAATTGCAAAATTTGCACGACAGAGGTGCTTCCGCGGTACGCTTACTGCAAACTACAATGTTTACAGACAGACAGACAGACACAAAACTCTTCTTACTTATTATTTTTGCGTAGGGGGTTAATAATTGGGGAGTGGGGTCGAACTTCGAAGAGTTCGAAGTCGAACATTGACTTCTTAAGATTTCAAACATTTCTTCAAATTGATCGGAAAAGATTCCTCCATCCTTACCACCTCTTATAGAAACACGTTTAGGTAAGCGATGGTGCGATGTAGAAGACACACGGCTCCAACTTAATTTAAACAAATTTACCTACGCATTTTACCCCCTTACAACTCCTTTTTCCAGTTAAAAAGTAGCCTATGTCCTTTCTCAGGCTTTAGACTATCTGTGTACAGAATTACATAACAATCGGTTCAGTAGTTTTGGCGTGAAAGCGAGACAGACAGACAGACACAGACAGACAGACTGACAGACAGACAGATATACTTTTGCATTTATATTATGTATAGATTTGTATTTAAAGCGACATTTAGTTCCAACTTCCGTCAATAGATTTCGCTGTGCTTTCTTTAGATCGCGCTATCGCTTGTCTGTACACGTTTGTATAAAGTCTTTACGTTTTTAGGGTTCCGTAGCCAAAATGGCAAAAAAGGAACCCTTATAGATTCGTCATGTCTGTCTGTCTGTCTGTCTGTCTGTCTGTCTGTCTGTCTGTCTGTCTGTCTGTCTGTCTGTCTGTCTGTCTGTCTGTCTGTCTGTCCGTCCGTCCGTCCGTATGTCACAGCCACTTTTCTCCGAAACTATTAGAGCTATACTATTGAAACTTGGTAAGTAGATGTAGTCTGTGAACCGCATTAAGATTTTGATGCAAAAATGGAAAAAGTATTAAAAATTTTAGGGGTCCCCATAGGTACAACTGAAACAAAAAAAATTTTTTTTCATCTAACCTATGCGTGTGTGGTATCTATGGATAGGTCTCTAAAAATCATATTGAGGTTTCTCATATCATTTTTTTCTAACCTGAATAGTTTGCGAGAGAGACTCTTCCAAAGTGGAAAAATGTGTGTCCCCCCCCCTCTAATTTCTAAAGTAGAGGCATGATAATTCTAAAAAAAATATATGATGTATATTACTATAAAAACTACCAACGAAAATTGGTTTGAACGAGATCTAGCCAGTAGTTTTTTTTTATACGTCATAAATAGTAAAACTTAATGAAACAAAAAAAAATTTTTTTCATCTAACCTATGCGTGTGTGGTATCTATGGATAGGTCTCCAAAAATCATATTGAGGTTTCTCATATCATTTTTTTCTAAGCTGAATAGTTTGCGAGAGAGACTCTTCCAAAGTGGAAAAATGTGTGTCCCCCCCCCCTCTAATTTCTAAAGTAGAGGCATGATAATTCTAAAAAAAATATATGATGTAGATTACTATAAAAACTACCAACGAAAATTGGTTTGAACGAGATCTAGCCAGTAGTTTTTTTTATACGTCATAAATAGTAAACCTTAATCTAAATCTCATTAAATCGACTGAAATATAAAAATAAATCAAAAATAATATAATTTCATAAAAATAAACCTTATTGCTGCTGCGGAACCCTCCATGGGCGAGTCCAACTCGCACTTGGCCGCTTTTTTGATGTAGCAATAATTATTGTTCGTGCTAAATTACTGTTAATGAAAATTGTAAAATTGAAATATAATAGTGTATAAAAAATAAAAATAAAATATATTACAAATTATAAATTATAAATAATAAATAATTAATGATTAATGATTGAAGATTAAAGAAGAAATAAATAAATTTACCATTTCGTTCGAAACATTAGTTGTAAGTTGAAACTTGAAACTTTAATTCGTAACTCGTAAAAATACTTCTCTATTATCATTTAATACCTTTTGAAAATTGAAACTAGTAAGTAGTAACTACCCTAAGGGGCGTTATAATATATTATATTATTGTAGTTTGGTACTGATTACCAAAGCTAATAGGATTAATTAAGTTAAGGTGAGCTGAGATTTGTCTTAAAAATTCAATTGATTGTATTTGTTGTTAATTTGTTTGTGTTGTGAATTCCAATTTTTTTTTACTTTTTTTGGCTAACTAACATGGCTTTATCCCGCAAGACTAAACGAGCTAAGGCTGCAAAAGAGAAGACAGAATCTCCTATTTCACGTAAAATACGCCTTGATAAAATGAAAGATAGAATGAAGTTAGCATAGGATCCAGATGCAACCACATGACATAAACTCATTTAAAGAATTAATCCGGTTACGTAATCTATCTTAACTAAAAAGACATAAATAAAGTAAATTAATTAAAAAATCAAAAAACCCGACTGCAAAAAATTTTAACTAAAAAGACCGAAACAAGACCTAATTCTGCCGGAAGCTTCAAGCCATGTTTAAATTGATACGACCATTGCTTACGAGATTCATGTCAAGATGAATAGAAGGCTACATTGAAAGATATAGAAAAAAATGGACTACAAAATGCAGTCGGAGGCATGTCGCACCAATTTAAACCTTTTAATAAAATCATAAAATATGCCTCCGACTGCATTTTGTAGTCCATTTTTTTCTATATCTTTCAATGTAGCCTTCTATTCATCTTGACATGAATCTCGTAAGCAATGGTCGTATCAATTTAAACATGGCTTGAAGCTTCCGGCAGAATTAGGTCTTGTTTCGGTCTTTTTAGTTAAAATTTTTTGCAGTCGGGTTTTTTGATTTTTTAATTAATTTACTTTATGTATATTACGAATATATTTGTTATACAGTCCACTTGCGTTTATTTCAAGTATAAACCTCATTAGGGCCTAAACAATTTTGTTTTTGTTGCTATAGCGGCAAGAGAAATACATGATCGATGAAAATTTCAACTCTCCAGCTACTACCGTTCTTGAGATACTTCCAAGAGACAGATAGACAGACAGACAGACGGGCAGCTGACAGACAATGAAGTCTAGGAATAGAGATCCGTTTTTACCATCTGTGTACTGAAATCTAAAAGAAATACACCAAAAAAAGAAAGAAAAAAATGAACTAAAAAAACAACGTAAACCACCTTACAAAAAGAAATGAAATCCCACAAAAAACATTTTCATGTGTTAATGTTGCCAAGATGAGAACATAATATTATTATAGTTCGTGGTGTCAAAAAGTAGTGAAATCTCATGTAGAGCCAAGTTTCTAACCTTACATACTGTTACGAATGCGGACACGTAGTGTCATCTAGCGGCAACCAGGCGAAACCATCACAGACAGCGTAAATCCCCTATTCAATACCAGATGCCGCCACTTGTATGTTTTTGTTACCTGCGCTTACCTGCTCGAGAATTTTCCCACGGTTGTTTACATGTTGATGCGAAATTGTGGAATATTCCCGTAAGGTCTAGAGCTCGCCCCGACCCGTATAAATACGCGGCTAGACGAGCCGGCCAGCCAGTCTTCGAATGTTTTCGAGTGAGCGATAATCAAAGCGACTTCGGAAGTGAGAAACAAGTGACTTAGTGAGTGAACCAGTGATAGTGCTTAGTGTTTGAACTTAGTGCATAGTGTTTGGACCTAGTGCTTAGTGTTTAGACATAGTGATCTAGTGTGTGTAAGTGTAGTGTAAGTGTTAAGTGTAGTGCAAATAAAAGTCTTCAAGAGAGTCACCAGGTCTTTTCCTCCGAATCATCGAACCTCAGCACGTAACAACTGGTGTCGGAAGTGAGATTTGGAGATGCCATTGACTCCGAGAGAGGACTTCAAGGGGAGTGTCAGGACAAGGGCACAGCGAGCTGCTGCCATTGACTCCGAGAGAGGAGTTCAAGGGGAGCGTGAGGACAACGGCGCAGTGCCATTGACTCCGGGAGAAGACTTCGAGGGAAGTGTCGGGACAAGGGCGCAACGGGCTGCAGAGGCCACACCCACTGGGGACCAAGCTCCGCCCACTGCGGGGCAGGCCTCACCCACTGGCCCCGCCCACCGGGACCCGCCCACTGGCCACGCCCCTCAGACCCCGCCCACTTTGGGTGTGGCCACGCCCACTGGCTCCGCCCACCGGGCCACGCCCACTCAGGCCACGCCCACTGGCTCCGCCCACCAGGCCACGCCCACTGGCGCCGCCCACCAGGCCCCGACTGATCAAGCCCCATCAACTGGCTCCAGCCACCATGCCTCGTCAGTAGCTTCTACAGCACCGCAAATGGCTCTTCATTTAGAAAGTTTAATTAAATTAATGGAGCTGCAAAGGGCTGATATTCAGGTTTTGCAAGATTCTCAAAGGGCAATGATGGAGGCACAAGACCGCAAGCTTGGCGTTTTGCAAGAGTCACAAAAGCAACAAAAGGACCTTCAAGAAAAGGCGCTTCTGGCAATAAAGGATGTTGGTGACACGGTGACCAAGCTTCGGAAAGATGTCGACATAATGGAAGAACGCGTTACCGGCCTAGGAGTGGATATGGAAAATGTGAAAAGTGGCCTCACAGAACTACAGAAGTGGAAAGTGCGCCTGGAAACCACAGGAGTCGCGACGTCGAGTGGAACTACAGGAGTAGTGGTACAAGGACCAAAAGTTAAAGTGCCACCATACGACGGTACTACTTCTTGGAACGCTTATCGTCAGCAATTCCAGACGGTTGCTACTGCCAACGGATGGACTGAAGACCAATGCCTGACCGCTCTCACTGTTGCGCTCAGAGGGCAAGCTTTGTCGGTCCTGGAAGCACACACAGGAAACGGGTTCCAAGATCTGATGGAGGCGCTTGAATCCAGATACGGGGAGCGACACCTGGAGCACGTGTTCCGTGCCCAACTTCGTGACAGAGTCCAACGCTCAGGAGAGGGACTACAACAATGGGCGTTGGAAATTGAAAAACTGGTCAAGAAGGCACATCCAGGAGCAGACTCCAAGATGGTTGACTCAAACACTATTCAAGCCTTTGTCGACGGAATCAGGGATCTGGAAGTCCGAGCTGCAGTAAGGCTACGTCACCACACCTCGCTAAAGGAAGCGTTGGCGCATGCTCTAGAGGTCGAGGCTGTCCGGCGTGACATACGGCAGACCTATAAAATCCGCGAGGTCTCTGAGGAAGTCAAGGAGGTCAAGGCTCCCACGAAGAGAAGTTTTGGAGCCATGTGCTACAAGTGCGGCGAAAGGGGTCATCTTCAGCTCAACTGCCCGCAGAAGGATACCCAGATGGCAAGAATGAAAAGGCTTGAGGAACAGATGGAGGAGCTGAAGAAGCAAAGGGCTTCAGCCAGGACTAAGGGGCAAGTACTGCCTGACGCGGAAGAAGCCCCAATAACTGTTGTCTCCCAAGCAAGCAGCGGGAATAGTCTTGTGATTCAGGGGACTATTAACAGGACGGATTGCAAAATTACTCTAGACACAGGAGCCTCTAGAACAATAGTGAACCCAAATCTGGTAAAGGCCGCAAGGGGACATAAGAGGAGAATTAATTGTCGGCTTCTTACTGCCTCCGGTCAGCCAATACCCGTCCTCGGAGAAATGTCAGTTATGATTAATGTAGGGGGGTCCTCATACCCTCATGACGTTATCGTCGCTGAAATAATGGATGATTGCATCTTGGGCTTGGATTTCATGAAGAAGCATAACTGCAGGATTAATGTCGCTGACGGAGTTTTCAAGTGTGGCGAAGAAGAAATTTTCATCCTTGGAGGCGCCTGCGGGAAAGTCGCATGTGTAAAGGAAGTCATTATACCTGGACGAGCGGAAGCCCGGGTGCTGGTGAAACTACCGCCAGCTAGAAAGAACAAGTCTAACAGATGCGTGTTGATCGAAGACACACCCACCAAGACATCAGCACGAAAACTGATGACGGCAAGAACCCTTGTTAGTGGAAGCAATCACGCTGTGGTCCGGGTTTTGAATCTTGGTGAACGCGAGATCTGCTTGAACAAAGGTGACGTCATTGGAAAGTGCGAGGAAGTTGTCTGGATGAGAAAGTGCAGTTCGACAACAGACGCAGACCCAGCAAACAGCAGCAACAATGGATTAGTGACTGAGCTACTCGATGACTGCAAGAGTAATCTGACTTATTCGCAGAGCATGAAAGCTAAGAAGTTTTTACAGCGCCACGCGAATATCTTCTCCAGTCAGGAAGGTGACCTTGGAAGAACGTCGATGGTTCAGCACAGGATAGATACCGGAAAAGAGAACCCGATTCGTCAACGAGCAAGACGGATACCAATTGCAAAGGAGAAGGAAGTGGAAAGCCTTTTGGAGGACATGAGAAGGCATAAAATAATTGAACCGTCTGCAAGTCCGTGGTGCTCACCTGTGGTATTAGTGAAGAAGAAAGATGGCAGCACAAGATTTTGTGTGGACTACAGGCGTCTCAATGATGTCACTAAGAAGGACAGCTACCCATTACCTCGGATCGACGACACTCTCGATACCTTGAGTGGCATGAAATGGTTTTCGACCCTGGACCTGAAATCTGGATACTGGCAGGTGGAAATTCATCCAAAAGACAAGGAGAAGACAGCTTTTTCCACCGGTAAAGGTTTATGGCAGTTTAACGTCATGCCCTTTGGATTGTGCAACGCACCTGCCACATTTGAGCGACTCATGGAGTGTGTACTGGCAGGCTTAGTTGGAGAGGCTTGCTTAGTCTACTTGGACGACGTCATCATTGTTGGCCGCGACTTCGAGGACCATTTGCGAAACTTAGAACGAGTTTTCGCCAAAATAGAGGGGGCCAAGTTAAAGTTGAATCCGAAAAAGTGTCGTTTATTCAGGAGTAAGGTCAATTATCTTGGCCATGTTATCTCAAGTGATGGAATCCAGACGGACCCGGAGAAACTGGAAGCAGTTCAAAATTGGCCAACCCCTAAGAACAAAACCGAAGTGCGAGCATTTCTCGGCCTATGCTCCTACTATAGGCGTTTTGTTAAGGGATTCTCGGAGATAGCCAAGCCATTACACCGGCTGACAGAAGATAAACGACAGTTCATCTGGGACGAGACTACTGAAGATTCTTTTCAGAAACTGAAGAAACATCTGTGTGAAACACCAATCCTGGGGTATCCACAACCTGAAGGTCAGTTTATAGTCGACACGGACGCAAGCAACACGGCCATTGGAGGGGTGTTATCTCAAAAACAGGGTGAAAGAGAAGTTGTGATTGCGTATTTCAGCAAATCTTTATCCAAGCCAGAGAGAAACTACTGTGTGACAAGAAGAGAACTCTTGGCTGTTGTAAAGACGCTACAACATTTCAGCAAATACCTCATCGGCAGACAGTTTTTACTGCGAACTGATCACGCAGCCTTGAAGTGGCTACTGCAATTCAAGAACCCAGAAGGTCAAGTAGCACGATGGATTGAGCAGCTCCAGGAGTACGACTTCAAGACCGAACACCGCAGCGGAAAGTCGCATGGGAACGCCGACGCACTCTCACGAAGGCCGTGTTCAGAAGACTGCAAACATTGTGTTAAGCAGGAATCTAATGAAGTGACAATAAAGTTAACGAGAACAAGTCCTTTGGGTCCATGGGAGAATGATGCCATGAGGGAGGCTCAAGAAAAAGATGACGACCTTCGGCACATCATCACATGGAAGAAACGGGGTGACGTAAAACCAACCTGGAGTGAGGTTGCAGTTTGCACCCACTGGCGCTGTCACTAAGGCGTACTGGGCGCAATGGGAGAGTCTGGTACTTCAAAACGGAATACTCTACCGGAAATGGGAGAAGACTAACGGCAGAGAGTTCCATCTTCAGATAGTCGTCCCAAGAGCGAGAGTACCAGATATTCTCCGTGAAATGCACGATGGCGTATCAGGAGGTCATCTAGGTGTCAAGAGGACGTTGACAAAAGTGCGAGAACGATTCTACTGGTTGCATTGTCGAGATGACGTGCAGGATTGGTGCCGCAAATGTACTACTTGCGCTGCAGTGAAGGGACCACAGACCAGGAGCCGTGGGAACCTGCGGTTGTATAACGTTGGCGCACCGTGGGAACGAATTGCAGTTGATGTAGCTGGGCCATTTCCTGTAACGGAGTCTGGAAACAAGTATTTCATGGTCGTCATGGACTACTTCACCAAGTGGCCTGAAGTGTTCGCCATACCAAACCAAGAAGCTACGACAGTTGCTTCTAAGCTTGTGGAAGAAGTGATATCTCGCTTTGGTGTGCCTCTGGAAATCCATTCCGATCAGGGCAGGAATTTCGAATCGCAGGTCTTCCAGGAAGTGTGCAGAATCTTGGGAATGCATAAAACGAGGACCACCGCGTACCATCCACAGTCTGATGGAATGGTTGAGAGATTTAACCAGACCCTTGAGAGGCATTTGGCGAAATTGGTAGATGAAAAACAAAAGGATTGGGACAAGTACATACCGCTCTTCCTTCTGTCGTACCGTACCGCCGAGCATGAGAGCATAAAGGCTACCCCGGCATATGTCAATTACGGTAGAGAACTACGAGTACCAGTAGACCTCTTGACAGGAGGGTCACCGGAGGAACCAAAGACCGTACATGACTATGTCTGCGATTTGAGGGAAAAGATGCGCTATATACACGCCATGGTTCGGGAGAATGGGTTACATTCAAGTGAGAACATGAAGACCAGATACGACCGGAAATCGAACACGAGCGGCTTCGAAGAAGGGACACTGGTGTGGCTGCATAACCCAACTCGTCGAAAAGGGAAATCTCCAAAGTTGCAGACCAAGTGGGACGGCCCATACAAAGTGGTTACCCGATTGAATGATGTGACTTATAGGATTCAAAAGCAACCAAGAGGGACATTCAAAGTGGTACACATAGACCGTCTGGCGCGTTACCATGGCAGTAACAATGATGCTCGGGACGAGCATCTCTAAGAGGGGAGTAGTGTTACGAATGCGGACACGTAGTGTCATCTAGCGGCAACCAGGCGAAACCATCACAGACAGCGTAAATCCCCTATTCAATACCAGATGCCGCCACTTGTATGTTTTTGTTACCTGCGCTTACCTGCTCGAGAATTTTCCCACGGTTGTTTACATGTTGATGCGAAATTGTGGAATATTCCCGTAAGGTCTAGAGCTCGCCCCGACCCGTATAAATACGCGGCTAGACGAGCCGGCCAGCCAGTCTTCGAATGTTTTCGAGTGAGCGATAATCAAAGCGACTTCGGAAGTGAGAAACAAGTGACTTAGTGAGTGAACCAGTGATAGTGCTTAGTGTTTGAACTTAGTGCATAGTGTTTGGACCTAGTGCTTAGTGTTTAGACATAGTGATCTAGTGTGTGTAAGTGTAGTGTAAGTGTTAAGTGTAGTGCAAATAAAAGTCTTCAAGAGAGTCACCAGGTCTTTTCCTCCGAATCATCGAACCTCAGCACGTAACAATACTTAGCGCTAAATCTAAAAACCTTAATTTTACACCAAAGTGCGGCAAAATATTTGATAATAATATAATGTGTCAGCCGAACGAGAAGAATCTAAAAACTCTACACATTAGTCAAAATCGGTGGCTTGGCCATTTTGTTATTCGGCAGGGCTTTGAACTTAATATACCCTAACTAAAGAAAAATGGCCAGGCTATCGATTAGAAACTTGGCTCTACATGAGATTTCACTACTTTTTGACACCACGAATATTATGTTCTCATCTTGGCAACATTTTTACATGAAAATGTTTTTTGTGGGATAATTATTTACTGAAATATGAGAACAGGAAGTTTTATCGGAAGTAAGTTATATATTTGTCACAATCAAGTACCTTACTTATTACTATTTGAAATATAATTATCACTAATCAAAATTATATAAAGTGACCAACATAATATACCGATTTAAATACATTTAAAATATAATATCATGTAGCTTGGCCATTGACAACCGCTAACATATTTGTATTTCATACCCTTCGGGCGAACTTCGCCGCGCGGTGTCGGAAACATCAAAGGACACTAATTTTTTAACCTATACCTGCTATAGATGAATCATACATTACAATAATAATAAATATTATATATATTATATTGGTCCATGATATTATGTTATATCAGAGACCAGACTAGTATGTCTGGTCTCTGGTTATATGTATATAGTCTCAGAGACCATGATACAGTTATATATTTTATTTTTAGTATTTGTTGTTATAGCGGCAACAGATATGTAACACAATCTGTGAAATTTTCAAAAGTCTAGTATGTCTGGTCTCTGTCTATATTCTAGCTAATCTAGCGGTTCTTGAGTTACAGCTTGAAGACATACATACAGACAGACAGACGGACAGACATCGAAGTCTTAGTAATAGGGTCCCGTTTTTACCCTTTGGGTACGGAACCCTAATTTAAAAAGTTTAAAACCGTGCTGATATTATATTTCTAATGACGCCGCGCGGCCGCAGCCGCCGCACATGCGAGGAGAGGGTTGCAAAGTGTGAAAATGTGATTAATGATCATTGAGACTGGATTTGTGTACTTACATAATATTATTATCACAGTATAGCAATATAATATCCCTACAGTAACGAAACGCCTTTGATGTCGCACGATGCCGCCACCGGTGTAAGTCACAGTATAGCAATATATTATATTGCTATACTGTGGTGTAAGTACCAAGCAGATATGCCAGGGTTGCCACTTGCCACGAAACGGGAAATAAAATAAAAATAAAATATTGTGCTTGTAATTAATCAGCGTGTTATATTTACATATTATGTCGTACTGCCAGATATTTACGTGAAACTTTATTTTTAGATGATTTGAGTTCTTTACTAGATGATGCGCGCAACTCCGTTGTACCAAAACTCGTTAATCGCACGGGAACCGTACATTTTTCCAGGACAAAAAGTATCCTTTGTCCTTTCCCGGGACTCAAAGTATCTCCATGCCAAATTTCAGCAAAATCGGTCCAGCGGTTTGGGCGTGAAGAGGTAACAGACAGACAGACAGACAGACACACTTTCGCATTTATAATATTAGTAATTACTAATTAGTATGGATTTAAAAATTTTATTAAAATAATGAAGACGCATTCGGATATATAAAATATCCAACAATAATTAATCATATTATAACAATTGGTAGGTACGGTAGGCCACACGTCAGGTGTAACAGAAGCACTTCAAAACTCGCTCTTATTACGTGCGCGGTAAGGGCGGTCCAAAGGTCATAATGTTACACTTGATGTGTGGCCCTGTGTACCTAGCTAGGTAGGTAGTAATTAGTATGTAACATCGTATTTGACAGTTTTTATTTTTATTTTTATTCTATATTGTTTCTCTCCTTGTTACACTTCTTACAACGTAATTACAATAAAACAGAGATGCAAATTGCAAATAAATGCCACCAAGGCCAACACAATATTAGTGTGAACTGTGAGTCGATATTATATTTTATGACAATTTAAATCCTTTTTGTTTTTTGAATCAGATTTACATATTCTGTACACTGAACACTTATTATATCCCATTGTTTATAAGATAAGTTATCGTTTTACAACACAAAATGTGGTTTGGTGGCAACGGCGCGCGCCGCGCCGCACGGCGCACCGCATCGCTGTGGCCTGTGATACAATGCTGTGAATTGTGAATGGGTAATATGGTAATACTTGATAGCTCAAGCCGGTGGTCGCGGGTTCAAATCCCGCCGACGGAACAAAAATTTTTCATATTTTTTAAAATTCTATATTTGTAAAAAAAAATACAGCTATTTTTAAAGAGCCAAAAACATTAGTTTAAGAAAACTTCAATAAATATAATTTCCGATTAAAATTAATTAGCGACATCTCTGAAAGAATTTTGCAGTTAGCGAACGTGTTTTAAAATAGTCTACTAGATGGCGTTTTATTTTTTACTCCTTGGGCCATCTTGGGATAATTTGATACACTCAATGCCATCTATCGTTCAGATGAGAACTAAAAACTGCAGACACGCTGGTTTGTATGGGCTTTGAAACTCTATAACTATTTAATTACTCTATGATATTATTTTTTATATTATTATTTGAGCAATGATCAATTGATATTATTTTTGGGCGATTCCATTATCGCGGGTGCAACAGTTTGACACACTTAAAGCTTCCTACAGGCAAAATGAAGCATATTTATTAATAAAATATCCCTTGAAGGGATACATTTTAACTAGTTTAACAATGATTTATAAATGAAAACCTTCATCCAATGTTTGGAAGGCCACAAACAGGTCTGAAGTGCCATCGCCGGTGCAACCAATTTGACCCACCATTAAGAACTGTGATGAGTTCATATGTGAATACTGGTTATTCCGAAACTTTTACAAAATAACTTGCCTATATTTCAAAATAGCATAAAACAAAGAAACTATGTAACTAGATAAAAGTAATTATAATAATAAGTACTAGAAATTATTAACCATTTTACGATCGCGGGCGCAACATCAAAATTCTCAAATCTCTAAAAGGTGAATTAAATCGTAATTCTCTAACAAATTTTAAAATTTTCGATATGGAATATATAATTATACTAATAAGTTTGTAACAAAACTGCACCAAATTGTAGTTTTTTTTTATTTTCAGTTGTTTATTGGCCTGACAAAATTAATCGTCTAAATCACTAAAAACGATTGAATAGTGTAATTTATACAAAAGATTTCGATATATTGCTGTATAACTATACTACAACTAAACATTAATTTGAAATATATGCTATTTTAATTTAAGAATATGGGAAAAAACATCGCGCCCCTTAGATGATATTGCTTAAAAACGCTCTAAATTATTCGAATTTCATCTTTAACCGATAAAAGTTGTTTTATTAGTAAATACACATCTTCTTACGTATATTCCAATTGAGAAATGTAATGAATGTCTCATTTTAAAAATTTTCGTTAAGGGCCGTCTGTAGCGGAATGGCCCTTTTATATTATTTTTTTTTTCAACTAATATAATAGCCAAATATCACGTCCTCGAGTATTAAACATGTCTCACCAGTCATGCTGTATAACTCATATTTTGCCTATTCAAAACCAATCTTGGCTTATAATATGCTCTCGGCTTTTTAAGTTAAAGCGGCGTCAGACGCGCTAGCGTGGTGTTCAGAAGTTACAAAATCAGACACTACAGTATACAGATACCAGAGATTGAAGACATAGTACTGCTGATGTACTTAAGTAGGATAAGAGAGTTCAAGAAAAAAATAAGAAACACTGGTGGTAAGATGGCTCCACACTGTATGAAACGACAATCCCCGCATCAATTAAGCGTTAAAAACGCTCAAAATGCCTACTATTTTGAGCGTTTTGATAGGTTTTAACGCTTAATGGAACGCGGGGTTTAAGTAACGTATTTTACGACAATCTTTTAAGATATTTGGATAACATTTTTAGATAATATATTATGTATTTAGTTTTATAAGTAGCTATAGTTTGTGCGTTATAAGATGATATGGGTGACACTTCACATATTCCTTGCTACGGATATTTTTTTACAAGAAAACAAAAAAATTAAAATGTAATAAATTATATTCCATCTACAAAAACAAATGTTTCCTATAATTGTAAATAAATAAAAATGAAAAGTTGCTAAATGCTAATTTATTAATATAAAATTATAAATATTAACTGTGAAATAGGAGTATAAAATTATTGTTACGAAAATATTTGAAAAATGTCAGATGCATGATACGGAACTTTTGCCGATAGAGATTGACGCTGTTGAATCGAAATCAAATCGATAAAAAGAGCGGCCATCTTAAATCGCCGGCGCGGAAGAAACGTCAGTAAGAAAACGATAATTTCGATTGCAATTCCTTTACGAAGTGATTCGATGTTTTTAAAATTATCGAATAATTTTTTTAGGTAACTTCCCTACTATTGTCAATTACAATGTGTCACGCATATCATCTTATAACGCACAAACGTACAACGTATAAAATGCGTAATACGATGTTTCAGATGGAGAGTATTGGAGATACCTGAGCATCCACTAAACAACGGCATTGCCAAGTCCAATCGAATGTCGATTGAGAGTGAGGTATGTACTATGATTTTTTATGTCGTCTTAAATATCTTAAATAGGCATAAAAATACGTGAGAGCAATATAATATGGAAGATAGATTATCTTTTTTTTTTCTTTATTTATTAAAGAGGGTTTGTTCGCTTTGCGAGCATGTCACCCTCATAGGAACATACAGAATAATTTATGCCCTAAACTTAATGCCTAACTTAACTAATTTATATAACATGCTAGCCTCTTTAGATTTTGGGAAAGAAAGAATACTATTGCATACTCCTATCTGACAGATGGATTATCTTATTTACCAAAATTGAAAAAATATGTTCACAGTTTGAAATATTATTTTTAATGTGACTTGACAATCACCCGTCAAGTTCCTTCCAGACCTCAGTCTAGGCAAACTGCAAAGTTATTAAAAAGGACTCTATGCTATACTAAAGACTACTAAGTTAATTACTTACTTTGTTAGTTAATTACTTTAGTTAGTAGTTAGTTAATTACTTTGTCAACACACGTTTTAATTTATAAAGAACAAAATCGAAATTTTTTTCTGTACATACATAGAAACACACAAAAATTATCTATTAATGAAAAGTTCTATTGGCTCCTTATTATGTATTTCGTATTTTAATTTCATTGTAACAATAGCTGCAAGTTTTCCATGTATCTTAAAATAAAATATTGCAGGAGGAAGACATATCCGAAGCGGCGATGCAGGCGCGGCACTCGCGCGCCGAGGTAAGTGAGAGGAGTCGCTACCTCCGCAAACAACGCACGCGCCGCCAGAACACGGACACCACAGAACCCGGCAACCACGACGAACCACGGAACCAGCCCGGGAACCACGAACTGAGGAACCCGCCCGGGAACCACGCGGAACCGCGGAACTCGGAACAGGATCCAACGCAACTGCCAGAGGCAAGTTTTATCGATCATACTAATTGTTAATCTATATATTTTTTTCAGCGTATCAGACGTCATAAAAATAGGCCAATAGTCTTATTTTTATTTTAAAATTTAGTGTATTATTATTTTTAACAATATTCCGCGAAATAAACCTCAACCTATTAGTAAACTATAAGTAAACGAGTGAGTGTATGCATAGGTATGCGTTAAAGCACCTCCCTCCTTTCCCACACAGCCATTTTTATTTGCATTACTAGATGACGCCCGCATGCAAACAAACAAAAATATTTAATTCCGATGTGCCGCAATTCGTTTATCGTGTGAGAATCGTAAATTTTCCGGGATAAAAAGTATCATATAAAAGACATACGACACAAATATTGGAACAATAAACCTTACTTACTTTAACATTACCCTCATTTAATTCGTTAAGCCCCAAGTGGTTGCATGCAACCGCGATAACAAAAGATAAGCTATTGTGTCTCATTTTTCCACGATTGACGGGTTAAAGTGATCTGTTTGCATTTCAGACGGTGAGACCGTATACTCCTCGGCAGTTTCCATTGCCGGAGCCCGTCTACCAGGACATGCTGTCCAGCATGCCGGACAGCTACCAGCCCAGTCCCGAACTGTCTCCGATGATGGAGGAGGACATAAACGACTCCAGCACGCTCTCCCCCATGTCTCCGCTCGCCTTCGAAGGGGACGATCCCGATGATGTGGAATGGGACCCGACCAGTGAAAAAAGTGACAGACGGAAAAGTGCTTTCAAGTGAAGCATTCAGTGTTTACAATGCTGTATTTAAGTAGTGAGTTTGCGATGATTTATACAGTGGTATTTTTTGTAATTATAGGTCTAGGTTGTTAAAACATAATGCATGTTCCTGACTTTACTCTAATATTTTGGTACAAGAATGTTTCTTTCAAAAAATTATAGTATTTACAGTAAACTCCAAAAGAGCTAATTTGAAACAACATTGTTATAAATTCTATGGTGGTCAAACACACATTTTTGTGGTCTTAATTGTGTTGTCAAGACACTAACTAATAAGACAAGTCAGTAAAATAATATTTTCATATTAACGATATTATGAACTTTCCCTCTAATTTCTCAAAGCGAGTCAGAATTTTAAGTGTCACTCAAATATTAATTTGTAACATGTAATTAACACTTTTAATCTTATTGTCTGACACATGAGTACATTTTGCAAGTGACCCAGTGATTGTTCCAAAATTCATTTAAAATTAAAGATCTCCTAATATATTTTAAGAAAATCTCTTAAAATATATTAGGAGATTTAAGTTATTAAAGATTAACAAAAAGATGTAAATTACTTTTTACATTCATAACTTTAGTAAGGATTAATTTTTAACAAGTATTACCATAATTGTAAATTTATTGAGTCTTTATATGTTTGAATTGGCATATTTGTAACTGTTGTTTACATTACAAATAATTTTAATAGCTTCGTAATGTTTAGTGTTGCTGTAATAATAAGTCTTTGTACAAAGGTGTATAGATGCTGGTACCCGATCGGAGGCGATGGATGGATGGATTTGTTTTAGTGGGCTCACCCTTACATTCCTCGCACAGTTCAAAAGCTTGTATAAAAAACTACAGAATGTTTGTGTATATTTTACTGAGGTGCCTTTAATTTTGAAATTTCCAAAGGATAAGGGTGATGTCATGGAGTATTACAGTCTGGGATATGATTTATATAAGCTTAGCCCATTCCGCAAAGCGATTTGTAAATAGTAACGGGCACTGAATAGTAACTAATAGACTGTGGATAAATATTTGAATCTCTCTAAGAGGTACAATGTTTGTTAAAGATAATATAAAACTGAACATTTATTTTGTAACCATCACCCCATTATTATTAAAATCATTTATTTCCGGCCTACACTATAGTTGGTATTTCTGTCATAATTTGTCAAATGGCTTATCAAACAAATTAGAGCTAGTGAATATTTTTAATAATAAAGGGGCAAAATCTAAGCCTACTCCTCTGCAGCGTCTTTTTGTAATTAATCTTCGTATATTGTAAATATTTCAGTGACTGAAAAATGGGGCTTGCCAAAAATTTGCTGTTATGTGCACTCTTTTTTATGTATCATCATAATATGATGTATTGTGTAAGCAAAATACTGTCCATATGGTTCTCATTCTACAAACTACAACTAAAAACATTGTTATTGAAATGATTTCACTGATTTTAGTTGGAGAATTTACTTCCAAGACAATACATTGAAAATATATGAATTGTAATGGATGATTTAAAAAAAGTATTATAATTATCTGTACATTTCAAGTTTCAATCAAAATTCTTTGAATATCTATTGTTCGGTACCTTAACGGCCGTCACAGACTTAGCTATAATATATATTAATATGTTTATAGCTAGGCATATTAATATATATTTTCTATACAATTTTCGCGTGACCACACACTCAGCTATAATATATATTTCTGGTCTCATTGTGCTTAGTACGGTATATTAATATATATTATAGCTAAGTCTGAGACGGCTTTAATTCTTGAAAACTGACGGCCGCACACTGAGAAATATGATGATTAAATATCAATTTAATGAAGAGTTTGACTGATAATTTTAATGTATGGGGCTTACGGCCGGGACACAAAAACACTATTATACTACGTGAGTTTCTACGACGCGACGTCGTGCCGTATAACGTGGCACGTCACGATGTCGCGTCGTAGTTTTTTACAATGCTCGTCGTGGATTCCCACGACACGACGTCGCATCGTGAAACGACGCCGCGTCGTGGTACGCCGTACGACACGACGTCGTATCGTGTTTTTGTGTCCCGGCCTTACGTCAAAATTTTCATTTAATTACAGTTAGCCGTTAGGTAAGTAATTCTTCCATCTCTGAGTGTGGCAGTTAGACTACTAGTTAAATAGTATTTGTTGTTGCATCATGCAACAAAATATTAAGGGCCTGTTTCACCACTTCCTGATAAAGTGCCGAATAGACTACTACAACTTTTTTGACAGATTCTCCATACTTCATCTGTTAAGTGGTGGATAAGGATAGCCTATCAGGAAGTGGTGAAACAGGCCCTCGAAGTTGCATTTTAATAATATGCAGTTATAAAAACAATTTAAAAAGGAGCATTGGCATAATCGCGAGCCACACATTTGGATCAATTTGTAATTTAGAAGCATGCAAGTTGATGAACTATTGTTTGATTTGTTTTTTTTTTGTATTTAAAAGAAGCCAAAGTCTTCTTTAATTGTAAGTTAAGTAAGATTTACCTACATGTGACATTCGGGGATAGTATATTAGTATGCAGAGAGTAAAATAAAATGAAATGATGATTGTCAAAAATGTTTTATTGCCTACCTTTACTTCATTTACCCCAAAGTGTAATAGTGGCATTTCCCCTGTGGTTCTTTGACTAAATGTCATTGCAACTAATATCTCCTGCTTTGCTTGGGGAGCAAAATTGGAATATTATTTCCTTCTTCTGCATTTTTCTGATAAATTTCGTTACAAGTCGTTAGACAGTTAAGCATGTCCCACTGACTTGAGACCGACGAGCTACGCAGGCAGCATAAACATGGAGATAATTCGAGGGTAGATGTATTTTTTTTAAATAACATGATTGTAGAAGATTTGAGATCGACGTTGCTACGCGGGCAGCATAAAAATGTAGATGTTTTTATATTTATTTGAGGGTAGATGTAAATGTTTTGCAAAATGACATGATTGTCGATCAGACTTGAGATATTGCTTGAAATCGACGTGATTACCCGGGCAGCAGAAACTTGTAGATGTTTTTATATTTACTTGAAGGGTAGATGTAATTTTTTTTAAATAACATGATTGTAGAAAGATTTGAGATCGACGTTGCTACGCGGGCAACATAAAAATGTAGATGTTTTTATATTTATTTGAGGGTAGATGTAAATGTTTTGCAAAATTACATGATTGTCGAACAGACTTGAGATATTGCTTGAAATCGACGTGATTACCCGGGCAGCATAAAAATGTAGGAGATGTTTTTATATTTACTTGACGGTAGACGTAAATGTTTTGCAAAATGACATGATTGTTACAGATTTGAGAATTTTGTTGAGATCGACGCGATAGTTGTTAACAGGGCAGACTGAAGAAACTTGTAGATGTTTTTATTCTAATTTGAGGGTAGATGTAAATGTTTTGCAAAAAAAACATACAACGCGCCATCTGTCGTTGGAAGCAATAACTAATGTCACATACTTTTTTCTAGATTTTAGCACTTTATTTGTTTTTGTTTCTGTTGGCTTGAAAAATGTCCTAAATTTTTATTAATAATATTAATAATCTTAATCACAGTAAATTAAAAACCATTTTGATTCCTCTATACATTTTATTTTTTTTCACAACAGGATGCTTTGCAAAAAAAGTGACTACAAACTTGCAACAAGTAATGTTTATTAGCACTGTCAGAAGCTGTTTGCTAAAACTTAGAAACTCAGAAGCCAAAGGTTAATTTCCTACAAAACAATCGTTAGAATTACAACAAATTGAATAACAATTAAGAAAGTTAACAGATTTACTGGCTCATTTATAAGCTTACATTTTTAGGAATGGCTAATTTAGCATAGTATTTTTTTTATGTAGCAAAGGTATGCAGTCAATTATTGTTTTTACAAAACAACCAGAATATTATGTAAAATTACAAAATCTGAAATAATATCTTAAATAAGCGTAAACTTGTAACATTAAGTACAATAGTAAATCTACATAAATGCACACAGTAATAATAATACACGTTTTGATTTAGCATAATAACTATGGCTATATTGTTACCAAACTAGTAAAATTAACACAACCTCTGTGGTAAATGGCACAATGGGTTTTAAAAACTAAAATATCCTATTTTAACTAGCATCACATATACCTTTGAATATTTTATTAATACTGTATACTGTATAGTGGATATTGCTTGAATTGGTGCAAAACACAGCCCATCCAGGATCTAAATGCATGTGGAATGTTATTATCTAGATTCTAGATATTATTGAATATCTTATATCAATACAAAGAGATTAAAGACAGGATATAATATATTGTAATTTGTAGGTTAATTATAATCTAATGTTTAGACATTATATTTAAAACACTATGAAAAATGGGAAATAGCTTTTATGAAAAGCATGATCAATCGTATTTAATTTGAAAAGACTTTGGTTGACAGTGTTAACTGTTGAAAAAATTGGCAGTGTTGTTTTCTTCCAGTCCCTATTAAGTATTAATTACATTTAATAATAATTATTATGTGAATATTTAAGTAAATTCTACAAGAATCCTAACACACACGCAATCTACATGTCTAATACAGAATAATAAGTTTAAGCTGCTAACAACAATTGATATCCATGTATAAATAGAAATACAGCTTAATAATGTTAAAGATGAGTCACATAAAAATGACTGAAAAAGGTCTATACTGTGCTAATGCTTAGAAACTACATGGTATTGTGATGAGTAATTTATAGATAGTAATAATTTATAGCATAAAAATATATTACATAAACAAAACATAATAGTAAATGATAGTTTCAAAAGAAGCTATAATAATAATTAAAAACAATGAGTCTTATGTAATATATCTTGGCCAGCAAAAACTTGCACCATTAACATTTATTTATATTGTAAACATTGATTTATACTCTTGACAGTTTTGGTTGCATAATAATTCCATGTATGATATTATATTAACTGCAAAGAGTAGAAAATTTTGACTCCTGACAGTTTTAGTTACAAAACAATTGCATATGATAAGGTAAATACTGCAAAGATATTTTGCAAATAATTTCAGTTAATATTTTTGGAAAGATCTTGTATACGTCTAGCGTTACACTCCTTACAGTACAAATGATCATCGAGAGGGTAGCAGCCTCTGCCTTCTTCCCTGGAGCAGAGGGAAGCACCGCAGTCCTCACACGAGTAGCAGGCGATGTGGAAACTCTTGTCCAATGCCACAATGCGGACTGTCTCCTCCGCACCACCTTCAGGGACGATCGGTTCCCGACATCGAGCACACCGTGGTGCATATCTGGAAACATAATTAATTACATATTTTTAAGACAATGCCTTAATATTTGATATTGTAAAGTAAAAAATGGCACGATAACAAATGAAGGCTGGATTTTTTCATTACAAAATATTATAGTTAAGTTTATTAAATTAATATTATTGATTGTGGTAGTCAATCTATTCATCATACTGCATAAGATATTGGTAATACCAAGTAGCGCGTGTATATAATACATGAACGTAGAAAAAAAAAGAGGATGGAGTCTTATTATACACAGCACTGTGTCTTCAGAGACCAGAGTTGGCCAGGCTGACTGCATGTACACATTCTTACGCTAGTCCCGAGTCCGGCCATTTGACAGGCGTAAGAATGTGTGTGTGGCCGACTCTGAAGTCACAGTGCTGTGTATAATAAGACTATGTCCACCTTTTTTTCTACGTTCATGATATAATAATTGTTATTTTTGTTGTACATACATTTCATGGTTAAATAAAAGTTTTAAGTTGTGGCATACCTTTTATGAAAATCTTCAATACAATGGATCCTATTGACAGCGTCAACAGTAAATGGTATTCCATCAAGGCTCTTCTGACACACAACACAAGTAAAGCATCGAGGATGATAGGGTTTCCCTGTTGCTCGGAGAATACGATCAAGTATCGGATCACCACAGACACAACATTTCTCTAAGGTCTCCAGGTAATCTTGCTCACAGAGAGCCTTGCCCTGTACTGCATAGAAGGGCCTGCCCTGTAACATGTAAATGAGTTTGTAACTTACTTTAAACTACAAGCAATATCTAAACACACAAGGTCTGTACAGAAGAGAGCACTTCATTTTGCTTTTACACCCTACAGATAAGGGGTTCTCAAACTTATTTTGTAGTGGACAATTATTAAAATATAAGTCCACTTTGAGAAAGAATTATGTCTTAGCTCCCCCATTGTTTCAATTTAATATCCTTCCAGATGAAATAAATCACCCCCCGAGCCTCTACACAACGGCCCCATTTTTTTTCTGGGTCCCACACCGCCCTCCTATAGAGTATAGACCTTCAGCACCCACAAGGGGGCATTATCGCCCACTTTGGGAAAGATATATCGCCCACTTTGGGAAAGATTATATAGATCCTATAGGTCTAAAAACAGTAGTATTATAGAATTAAACAGAATCTTATAAGTAGTCAAAAAAACTTACTTGTAAATTAATGCCACACTGTTGACAACAGAAACATTTGATGTGATATATCCGTTCCATGGCCGTGCAGCCGGTCGTCTCGCCCATGATCTTCTCTCCGCACCTGTGGCAGTTGCCGCAGTACAGCGCCTCGTCCGGCTCTAGTATCTGCTCGACTGCGGGACCGACGTAGCCACCGTACAGTGACGTTCCAGACAGCTGACTACACGGTCTGGGGTTGATCGGCTCGTACAACGACTCGTATGTCGATGACGACTGTGAATCTCCATAAGTGGAGAAGTCTTGAGCGTTGACTGACGCGGAGGACGGCGGGTAAGCGGAGCCCAGCCGCCGCAGCTCGCTGTACGTGGACTGAGCGCCCAGATCGCTCATCCGAGAGACCTCCGACCGCGCATCACCACAGTAGTAGTTCTCCGGGTTCCGCTGCAGCGGTATGTTAGAGTATACGTGAGTCGTGCCGCCGGGAGGCAGCAGGTTGCTGTACAGGAGTACATCGCCGCTCCGCGCTCGCGCCGAGTTTCGGACGATGCAACTCTTCACTGGCACCAAATTCGAGTACGTGGAGCTTGTCCGGCTCCCGTACTCTAATCTAGAGGAGTACGACGGCTCGCACGCTGATTTTACCGTGTAGCTCTGGGGTATTTGCGGTTGAGGCGGTTTATTTTTTTTGGGTGGAATCGATGGTTTTAATTTTGCAGCGTTTATGTCGTCCTGTAATTTTGCGTCCAACTCGTTTGCATATATCCGAAGTTCCGCTAGTTGTCTGTCTAGTGTGTTCATTTTGATTTCCAGATATTATAAGCTGATAAGCATAGCACAATTTAAGAATTTTATTACAAAATTGATTCTAAAAATACAAAGAATGACAAATATTGACAAATCAAATGAGTCTTTTGTCTATGAACGAGAACCATAGACAACATATTTTTTTAAATATTTTGTAGCTAAATGGCGTTTGCTCAATCCTCAAAAGGTCTGAAAGTTTCATGTATTGTAAAAAAGAGTTTATAGTAATCAAAGAAAGCTAAAAATAAAAGCCGCGGCCCGCGATAATATTGGACTGTTGAGTTGACAACTTATAATGCTTCAACCAGACCTACGCGACTAAAGCGACTGCGAAGCGGGAGCGTCTGCAACGCGGGACGCTCGCGTCGTCGGCAGAGCGAGAACAATCTGTTGGTTTGCACCATAGTCGCGCGTGCACACCAGCCAGTGCTTCCAGATTCAAAATGTGAAATTACAGTGTTGTCAGTGAAAAAATACAGGGAATCCTAAAAAAATGAAGTAAATTAGACTTACTAAATACAGTAGAATTACAGTAAAATTTTACAGATTTAAAAGAAAACAATGATTGATTTACTACAATATTTATAGCACTTTTTATTCATTTATTAATCATGTACCTATTCAAAAATAATATTTTCATGCTTCTGATATATTTTGGACGTCATCTTAGAAATCATTTCTTTTGTGGGCTTGAAATCCACACAATTTTCTGAACGTCGACGAATGGCTTGCTGGGATAACATATTTCCTTTAATGGTATCTGTGATTAGGCAGTTCCTCTGCTTCGTTTTTATATTATTTATCTCACTGAACTTACGCTCACATTCGGCATTAGAGTGAGGCAAAGATAATATTTGAAGCATAAATCGCGGCAGAAGATGAAATTTGCTGTCTCCATTATCATCTTTCAATAGGCCGGGTCAAAAACCATGTCTGCGTTTCGTTTAACGCAAATATATTTTATCGGAATTGAAATACAGTAAAATCCTACACTGTATTTTATCATTACAGTAGACAGTAGAAAAGTCCAAAATACAGTAAATCTACTGTAATTACAGTGAATCTGGAGGCACTGACACCAGCTGAAGCTCCCGTTCCACGTCCCGCGGACTGCCGCATTTACTGACGCGTAGGTCTTGCTTCCGTCCCGCGTTACTGACGCGCAGGCTTGGCTGAAGCTTAACTCTCTTTTAATTGACCAGTCACCAGAGTCATAAAATGCATTCAAACAATTAAATTAATTGGTATCGTTATAGAATTTTTGTTGTGAACTACTGTTCAAGCTTCCTTTACGTTTTAGGTGGTGAACATGTACTTTTACCAAACGATATTTACTAATCTTTGCATTACTATTTTGTTTTTAAAGGTTCGTAGAGACATGGACCAAGAGATTATTTGTCTAAAAACTGGAAAAATTTAGAATATAACGTCAACGCACTTAAAAATCCTCTCGGGCATTTGTAATAAAACTAATAAACGAATAATTTGGTTCTTTTACTTTCAGTTAAATGTAGCCGATGATTCGCTGGAAGATGAAGGTTTGATGTCGTGTTTTACTCTTTAAGAGGCCGGGGTACCCTCGAAATTCTCATACATACTTAATACCAAAATCATTTTCTCATACAAAAATATTTAACATTTTGAGTTATTTTTCAGCTTAAAATAGTAATTACCTAGGTTCCTGCACAAAATTTTTCTAAAAAATATTTAAACACTAAAAAAATTTTTTTTGTTTAAATTTTTGTTAAAATATTTTTTAGTATTTAAATATTTTGTAGTAAATTTATTATTTATTTATATATTTTTTTGTGTTTTACTCTATTTTTAGTGTTTTAATATTTAGTAGTAAATTTATTAAAAAATATTTAAACACAAAAAAAATTTTTTAGTGTTTAAATATTTTTTAGAAAAATTTTGTGCAGGAACCTAGGTAATTACTATTTTAAGCTGAAAAATAACTCAAAAATGTTAAATATTTTCATATGAGAAAATGATTTTGGTATTAAGTATGTATGAGAATTTCGAGGGTACCCCGGCCCCTTATTACAATTTTATGCGCGTAGACCGTAGTAAAAGTACTACGCGCATAAAATTGTCAAAGTAATTTTTTTGGTATAAAATTGTCGTAGTATATTAATTAATTTTTGCCGTAGTAATTGGTGAAATTGGCCCTTAAGATTTTACTTGTTAACTAGTTAATATTTACTTATTATTAAAGATCTGTTCTTTTAGCAACTTCAGCGCCAGATGCGGAGGGGACGACTGAAGAAGAGGTATTTTTTTTAAAACGTCTGCAAAACAAAAATACTATTATTTAAAAATTCAAACAATACACACTTGGGACTTTCCATCTATTTAACTTCAATATTATGTTTTGTTGCAGTGGCATATGGACTTTATGCCGGTATGTGTACCTACAAGTATTAAAATATGTTTATTAATTCTGTCACTAGCGAGACAATCTTATCGAATGACAGTACTCATGTTGCTGATGATGAATTTTTTAGACTGGCTACCTACCGGACAGCGTGTACAGAGAGCTTGCTTGGTACGGCATTCTTCAGATCCATCCTCTACACCACAGCACCAAATTCAAGGCTGCAGCGGAGCTGATGTGGCAGCATACCCTGGGCCGACCGCAGATTATAATGGAGAACCCGCCACAAGTTAGTGCTAAAACTCTTACGTTCTAGATTCAGCTCTGGATTTATGTAAGTATAGGCAGTATAGGCTATGGCCTATGGGCGGCATCGTCATGGGATGGCAGCAGTCGAGTTCGTAGTTCCTACATAGGGGCGGCAAAATAAAAGTGGTCTATAGGTAGGTAAATACTCATTAAAAATTTAAATCCAGCCCTGTCTAGATGGATAGCTCATAACTGTAGAGAAAACAGGTAGATACTTATAAATAATATGTTACCGAATCAAATAGCCAACTAATACCAGTTTAATATGGCACAGCGCTCATCCAAACTTTGTTAAGAATATTAGGTAGCTACAATGAACCTAAACCGTCGAGACACATGTTAATAGCAAGTACATTACAGAGAGTTTGTATAAACAAAATATCCGCTACATCCTTCTAAGTTCCATTGCACAGCGAGTAACGTGCCTATAACCAGTGGCTATAACTATAGGGTGGCAACTGGCAGAGCTGGCAAAATGCCACGGGCCCCCGACCCAAAAGGGTTCCGGACCAAGAGGCCGAAATTTTTTATACATTGTTTTATTACTAACGTGACAATTTTTACCGTTAGGGCCCTATCAGTTGCCACGGGCACCGGATGTTATAGTTACGCCACTGCCTATAACGCTACACTTATTTTTTTTTCTAGTCTCTGCAGTCAGAAAATAAAATAAGTCGTCAGATATTGGCCGAGGAGGCGTCGAAATGGTCGCGCGAGCAGCGAGCGGCTCAAGAGGTGCTGATGGAGAATATCAAGAGTGGCGGCAATGGACTGACCGTCAGGACTGTTGTAGGCGCCACCATGAAGACTATGTATATTGTGCAAAACGGTAACAGTAAGGCCGGCCATAGACAGACCACATCTTGCAGTCGTAATGATTGCAAGATGCGGTTGCCGCACGGCGATCTGCAATTTTCATGCTAAATTCATATTCGCAATACACGGACCACTCGAGCAGTTCTTGAGCGGTCGTTGCAAATTTCAACGCGACCGCTCTAGAGTAAAAACAATGTTGAGTACACAGGTACCTTTATTCTTTAACCTTGCGAATATGGAAAGCGAATAGCTTAACGCAATACTCTCAAGGACCGGTCAAAGTGCCAAATCACCTCACTGGACTGGTGTTATAAAGGTTGTCCAAAGCATCTTCTGACCGAGCGAGGTGAATTACGCTATTTTCATGGTTTATAAAGTGTGGCCGAAGCCCACTAGACTCGATTTTGGCTGTCGTACATACATAATATTATATCGATGCAGTTATAAAACTTCGACAGCGGGATTCAGGACTGTGGCGCTAGTTTAGCACGGCCACAAGGGTCACATTTTTTTAAACAGCAGCTTCGCACCATTCTTTCTGGCTTTCCACGATGATATAATCGTCAACTAATGCATACCTTCATCCCCATTTAGCTCCTGTTATAATTTTTACATTTAATTCGAAGCCCATTCTTTCCTGTTCAGGGAACTACTTCAAGTGTCCAAAAGGTACGGAGCCTGACATGGAAGCGTATCGAGTTCAAACAACTTTGCACGAGATGAAATGCACTATGGGAAAGAAAGCTGTCCAAATCCCCTTTGATCCGTGCTTAGAGGCGGAATCCGCACCAATAGAGTACTCCTATGGAGAAGGCTGGATGTTCTGCTTTGGGAGTGGCGAACGGGACGCCAATTACTTCCAAAATGGCACATTGGATTGCGGGAATAAAACTAAGGTTGTCTTTTATTTTGATGTTGATTGCACTGTAGTTTAGTTGTCTTGATTTTTAAGTGGTCTTAAGGACAATTAATCAGTATTGCAGGTTGCCTTAGCCCTTAGCAGTTTGTATTGGAGTCTGAACTCCTATACAATTTTATAGTCATTAAAGATAGTTTTTTTTGTTGCTTGCAGGTACCACTAAACGACTTTTTAAATGAGTGTGCCATTGACAATAATGTCGTCATCACATTCGAGTACTTTGGTGATGAGCCGAGGAAGGATTTGGTGCACAACACGACTCTGTGTTCCTCCTGGGATCCCTGTCATGTTTCGTATTTATACAGAATTGAGGTATGTATGCATTATGCCATGGTCAACTTACAGCTTATTCGGTTACTTTCCAAGATATAAAAGAATTAAATATTGACTGTATGGCTGTATAGTGTATGGGGCGTTGGCGTTAGGGCAGGGGTTCCCAAACTTATTTTGTCTACACTTTGAGAAAAAAAAATTTTTGGCGCCCCCTTTGTTTCACCTACTTTTAAATTAAAGCCTCTACACATCGTCCTCATTTTTTCTGGGTCCCACACCGCCCCCCTTTAGGCCTACAGCGCCCACAAGGGGGCGTTATCGCCCACTTTGGGAAAGGCTGCATTAGGGTATCGTAGAGACTTAATCTAATCTTCTTTGCTTCGAGAAGGTGACTCATAAGATATAAGGTGGAGGAACGGAACCACCAGAACGACTAATTGTGGTACTTGGTCATTGGTGATAGGTGCAGAAGTACTAGGACTAGGATAAACTAAGCACTACATTGTTATGGAGCGTAAAATTGGTTGGAAACGAAAAACAAACACTTATAATAATAATTAGAGAATATAGCGCCAGGTTCTAACTTCTAATAATATTTATATCATAACAGGTCCCACCCCCGGAGATGGTGCCTGCGGCTCCAGAAACAACACAAAATCCTTGCGACACAACTCCGTGCGAAGAATGTCTAGAAGATTTTACAGAAGAACCAGCATTACCGATAAATATATAGTTACTATAGTTATTCATTTTACCACACATTTATTTTATTATTAAAAAAAAAAAACTGCACAATATTTGAAGGTATTTGAAGCCGCTATCCAAAGGGGGATTCAAGTGCAAATTGAATCGTCGCTGACGGATTGCCAACACGGTTTTCGTCCAAACAGGAGTACTAGTAGCAATTTGTTAGAAGCGATGAGGTACATTACAGATAGGGGGTTGCAGGTAGATGCGATTTATTTGGATTACCGAAAAGCATTCGATGTTGTCGATCATGACATTCTGCTGGCAAAAATGGCTAAAATCGGTTTTACTCCTAAGCTACTGCTATTTTTTGTAAATTATTTGAGAGACAGGATGCAGTACGTAAAATTTTCGGGCTGTCGATCAGCACCATATTATGCTACAGAATCTGGCGTGAGTCAGGGTAGTAATTTGGGGCCTTTAAAATTTCTCATAATGATTAATGACTTACCGGAGATAATTAGGTATGTAATATGCCTACTATTCGCGGACGATCTCAAGTTGTTACTGGCGATCAAAGGCCTTAGCGATTGTGAGCGCCTCCAGCAGGACTTGGCGAGGGTAGTCGAGTGGAGTCGGCAGAATAAGCTGGAATTTAATGTCTCCAAATGTTCGGTAATTTTGTTTAGCCGAGCAAGGTCTCCCCTGATTCATGACTACAAGGTAAATGATATTACTTTGTCGAGGGAAAGTCTGTGCGGGATCTCGGCGTCCGGGTGGATGACAAGCTGTACTTTCGGGATCACGTTTCTAACGTCTGTAAGAAGGCATACCGACGCTTAGGCTTTGTACTACGAAGATAAGCGACATTTCGGAATGTTAGGGCGATTAAAGCGTTATACGATGCCTTCGTGAGAAGTCAGCTGGAGTTCAACGCGGCTGTGTGGGCCCCGCACGAGAACAAGTACAAGCTCATGCTGGAGCGCATTCAAAACAAGTATTTGCGTTTTCTATACTTAAAACTGTATGGAGTGTATCCGTTCTACCCGCTGATGTATCCGACGCTAATAATATAAGTAATAATAAATTATAATAAATAAACTAATAAAATAAGTAAAATGAAAGCAAGGATTTACTTATAACCTATAACTACCCGGTCAACGGCTACTTAAAAAAAAATATAGCATCCCATTTAACATAGACATATAATATACTGACGTAAAGACCACCTGACAACCCGAAAATGCGTGACGATTTTCGATCTGTCAATGTGTGCGTGTGCTAGTGATGTATCTTTTACTATCGATAGTATAGTCCGTTCCACAGTGTATTTTTTGTCCAAAAAATTGGCCATGCCTTTTTTTTTGGAAATCTTGAACAGAAATGTTATGTAAGTAATTTATTAGTATTTACATGTGTTAATTTCTTATTATGAATAATAAAAAACACTTTTAATTTTTTTTCAATAAAATTAAAAACTGCCATAACTTTTTAAATATTTACTTAATTGTCTTCTTGATTATTCTGATCGACAATAATAAAAAAAAAAACACACAATTTAACCTGATTTACATATTTCATAAGTGTTTAAAGATTTACTTACGATTTATGTTTTTTTTTTCTTTAATTTATTATGAACGTATTTCTAATTATTTGGATTTTACAGAATTGCTACTTAAATGTACAAGAATTCGTGTAAAAAAATTTAGATCCAAATAATAAAGGGCACCGAAGTTAAAGGCTTCTAAAGTTTTCTTGGTAACTATGGTTTTAGGGTTGTCAATATTTCTGTACCAACATTTTTTACTCATTTGAACTTTGTTTTTTTTTGAGCATATAAAAACCTACTTCAAATATTATTAAACTATGTTTTTTTTTTTTTATTTATTTATTTATCAATACAAACAATGATAAAAACACAATCTATTATGCACTACAAAAAAACCACGTAGGTTTAATGACGTAGTACAGTTATTAGTTTACGTCTGTGTACAATCAATAATTATTATTAGAAGTAAGATGAGTGCATTCCAGTGGTACTAAATTATATGAATAATATCAAAGTTTGGATAAAAAGTAGGATTTTAAAGTGGGTACTTGTATAAAAAAGTGGTTTATGAGCGCACTTGTTCACTCTGTGACGGTTTGACGTAAACTGGATCCCATTTTTTTTGGGTTAGTATCAGTAAAAAGAATATTTCAGTCTTAGTTTCAAATCCAAATATGAAAAGACATGACGTTAAAAAAATTAAAACATAAATTTATAAAGTCAGTCATAAATACGTTATCTTGAACAAATAAAGCCTGGATGTTTTTCGCTATCGTAGGGCTTTTAAGACACTATTTAGACCAATTAATAAATTCTTAAAAGAATATCAAACTTTTGAGCTATAACTGTTTCTATGTTTTTTTCTGGAAATCATAGAATCTTTTTTCAAGTACTAATTTGCATTCTTCTATAGGAATTGGGCAGTCAGGTACTCTCGTCCTGCATTTATAATCACAAATCCTATAAAATTAAGTAATAAAAATGGCATGGCCAATTTTTTGGACAAAAAATACGCTGTGCGTTCGAGTTAGTTTACCTGAGTTTCTATGAGAAATAAATAATATACAACTTTGGCAGATTTTCTATTTCAAATTAGGTACCATATATTTTATTTGGCAGAAAAAAAGGTGACGATTGAAAAGTATCTAAGACACACATTGTCGTTTGGGGTGATTTTTCAATCGTCGGATATGTTATGACATGAGGTTCTTATAAGGGTAAATAATATACACATTATAAAGTTACTTATTTATTACTCAGGTAAAAGCTATCTGAAAAATCAGCCCTTACATTATTAGAAATGCAAATATAATGTTGAAAGTAAACAACACACTTAGTATTTTATTTATTCTTAAATTAAATACATATCATAATACTCTTACACACCTATTACATTTTTAGATTGGTTTTATGTTATTGTTAAATACCGATAAGTATATCGATAAATTTGATTCAAGCACTAGCGTATATGTAAAAAATTTTTATGAAAAATTTTTCTTCAAAAATTGTGTAATTTAAGAACAATAGTACCTTTAGTTACGCAAAATATGAAAGTAAAAGGGAGGATTGATATTATTTTATTTGAAATACAGAACTAAAGACAGAATATAGCAAAAATAAACACATCGTAGCAATTAGGACATGAAGATTAATCACCTGTGAAATGTATATTTTTCAGGATTATTCCTATGATTTACACTGCAATCACTCACAGAACAAGTTATCATTGCTATATATAATAGTATTTGTTAAAAATAACAAACGATTTAAACAATAAATTTCAAATACTGAAAGGGCACAAAACCGCGTGTCGACTTGTGACGACCTGTCAAATAAAAGTGGTTACAGTTCACATTAAACTGCCTCTCTCTTTTCATCTTGTTATAATTCCATAAAGGATTTTCTTCTCTCTCGCACTCTTTGTTCGTCTATGCATTATAGGTTTATGCCATTTAACGACTTCGCTATAATGACTTTTAGTCAATACGTTAAACGTTACAGTCAACGTCTTGACGAGTTGTCCTTTAGTCATTCAATTGAATGGTGTCATTCAATGAATGCGCTAGTCATTCGATCGAATCGCATATTAAGGTGACGCCTTGATAATTTGGCTGTAGCGATGTCCATTTTTCTCAGCAATGACTAAAGCTAAGAAATTAAAGTTCACTGTCAGTATTCATCATGTCTTTGTCTTTGAATTACCCATAGCATAACACGATTGGTCAACTTTTATAACACAGAATAGTCAATCAAAAAGACCTCTGTAAAAAAAGGGATTCCTATTTTGCCAACGGAGGAGAGTGATATAAGCTTCCAAAATTTGTACATAAATTGGTTCTAGTATACACTTTAATTTGTCCATAGCTTATATAAAATGTATTTATGGTTTTTAAATTACGCGACAAAAACCATTTTGTCGCTACGCCCTTTCAATTTTTTGATGTTCCATTGCTTGTTTTCTATGAGAGGCCGGGCCAGCCTCGCATAGAAAACAAGCAATCTCAAACACATCCAACACGGTTTTTTACTTTAACATGGCGTCACCTTAAACCAGATGACTGCGACATATAGATGTTTTGTCATTTGTGAAATAATTAAGTAGGTTAACATAGATTTAATATCTCCAGTAGCTAATGAGGCCAAAGATTCATATTAAATATTGCCATTATAAAGAAAAACCGGGAAAAAAATCAAAGGTACTGTATTTGGGGCTAATTGAGATTTTGGGGGTTATTTGGGACACCCCAGGATTTAGGACATAAATGTGTATAACTTTCTTTTTCTAATCTGTAGAAATATTTTTTTGTATCATGCCAATAGTATGATAGTTGCTGTGTGGGGTTTTGTCGGGAATGTGAAAGTGTGATGTTGTGATTTTGTATTATTTTCCTAAAATTGTGTTAAGTTGGGTTTTTAATGTGTAATATTGGTAGAATATAAACCATTAGATATTCGTTATCGTGCACAAGTGTGGGAAAGTGATGCATTATCCAGAAACGTGCTATTTTGTGTTCCCTCCAAAACTCCATCAAAAGTTTCAGTAAAGCGTCTACCACTTTACTGAATCAACCGACTTGACTTTCTGACTGTAATGACTTTTACTTAGATTTTGACTAGACTTTAGACCTGACGAAATAGAATAACGATGCTGAAAATTATATTATAAAATATTGTTTTCCCGCCATAATATTATATACTCGACACTGGCCATGGTTAAAGCCGAAGTGCCATTATAAGAAAAAAAAAAAGATAGTTGCTGTCAAAATAACACTTGTCAATGTCAGTCTAGGACACTTGGAGTTTGGACACAGTACATCGTTCGTAAATCGCAACGAGGTAAATCGTAATATTTTTACATAATAAATTAGAAGATGGTTGTCCCGAGCTATATTAAGGATATTTTGCAAACTCTCGATGACTCTACAGTACTGAATTTACCGACATTCAAAGAGAAAATCTTAAAATTAGAGTATGTAAAATCGGATGTAAGTCGATAATAAGTTTAAACATAATATTATTATATTATTTACATAGTGAATGAAAATAACATAATTATTATAAGTAAATAAATGTTCCTCTTTCAGAACCAGGATGTAGTTTTCAGCCAAGAACTAATACTACCTTTTTCTGATAGTAAAATAATTTGCGCCGATATTTCCGACTGGAGACGATTAAGTGCGGATTTTCCCATGTGCAATCCTGTTTATGAGATTACTTTCAATTTGGAGGTTAAATCTTACATTTTATATAGGACAGTGCTAATAATTAAAAAAGAAATGTCTAACCTAACCTAACCAAACTCTAAATACATTTCAGACCAACGATGTTCATTTTAAAGCAGGAGATACAATAGCCATAATTCCGAGAAATCGTAAAGAAGAGGTTAATTTATTAATCAAACATTTGGGGATTGAAAATGTGGCAGATTCCAGCTATACTCTGACACAGGATTGTAATCGGAAAGGTGCTAAGATTCCCCCTCATATTCCTATTAAGGCTACTCTGAGATATGCCTTAACGCATTGTATTGATCTTAGAGGTATTCTTAAAAAGGTAATTTGTTATTCCAAAATTTTTGCAGTTATGTTCAGTTACAAACCGACAATAATATATTAATATAACAATCTGTTGCGGCTGCACCGCAACGGGGCGCGCGGGGCGCGTTCTACTAGCTTCGCTGGGCATACGCCTTATGCGCGAGCGCACACTACACAGCTATATACATATTATTTAACGTCTTAGTTTAGACAACTGCATCAAATTTTTTCCATTATTGTCTTCGTAGGCGACCAGTACTTACTTAATTATTGTAACTTTTCTAACTTGAATACAGTCCACTTAATGTCTTTGAATCTTTTATTTTAAAACCTGGTAGCCTACACAGTCACTCTCCTACTCATATTGATTTTAAATAAATTGTTTAAATGTTGTTTTCAGGTATTTCTTGTTGTTCTATCGAAATACACAACAGATGAATCAGAAAAGAAAGTACTAGAATATCTAAGCAGTAAGGAGGGTTTTCTGGCGTACACTTCCAATATCTTAAACAAGAGTATTTGTATTTTGGATATATTCCAAATGTTTAAATCTTGTAGACCCCCAGTGGAAGTTATTTTAGAGCATTTACCGAGGCTACTTCCGAGACCCTATTCAATATGTAATACCTACCTCAAAGACCCAAATAAATTGAAAATATGTTTTTCTGTGAAAGAAATTGGCAATGACAGAAAGGGCCTAACAACCAGTTGGCTGGAGGAATTGATTACTGAGAGTGACAATGTAGAAAAGACATTAGAGAAATTAAGTTTAAATGAAAACACAAAGATATCTATTTACTTTAGAAAAAATATCAATGAATTTAGATTGCCTGAAAACACAGAAGCACCAATGATATTAATTGGTCCTGGTACAGGTGTAGCCCCTTTTATGGGTTTCCTTGAAGAGAGAGAAATAAAAATGAATGAAAATAGAAGCAATGTGGCATGTGTGTGGCTTTTTAATGGTTGTAGATATGAAAACTTTGATTTTATTTATAAAAATGAACTCAAAGACTTTGTAACAAAAGGTGTTCTTAGTAAAATGACAACAGCATTTTCAAGAGATGAGAATTCAAAATATAGACATGTGCAGGTGAGTGAATTTTTTTTTAAAGTATTAAAATATATAAATTATTATCTTGTGCTATATGAGATAGATTGTGCTATTATGTATTTAATAAATAATTTAACTTTGTCCCTAAACGTTTGCAAACAAACAAATCTAGTAAATAATGTAAATATTTTTTAATTCTTTCAGGACTGTATAGCGAAAGATGGGGAAGAGGTTACTAAATTAATAGAAGATGGAGCTTACTTATTTATCTGTGGCGACTTAAACAAAATGGCGAAGGATGTTAAAGAAACAATTATTAAGTGTATAGAACAATATACAGACAGAACATATGAAGAGGCTGTACAGTTTATTACAGAGCTGGAAAAACAAAAGAGATATGTAGTTGATGTTTGGAACTGAGAATCTTAAGGCCGTCACAGACTTAGCTATAATATATTATATTAATATGTTTATAGCTAGGCATATTACTATATATTTTCTATCTGGGGGCACGGGAGTGCCCCCGCCAAGATGAGCCAAGCGAAGCGCGCACGGGCACTACCTACCTTTTCTCGAAACGTTTCGCCGTATTTTTGCACCCTCGTAACTTTGGTTTGGATAATGCCAGATAGTTGAAATTTTCAAGATATTATGACATGAGTATAATAATTAAATGCGCAAAGTTTGAATATTGTTACTATTATACTTTAGATTTTATAGGGGTCCAAAAACCCCACAATAATGGACTGACTCACCGATCATCAAAATTGTTAGGGTACTTCCTGAAGTCATAGAAAGCTGAAATTTGGTATGTGACATACTATTAGTACAGAAACAACAAAAAAATTATCAAACCCAACCTAACCTATCCCATCCCCTTGATATAGAGAGGGGATGTTAGTATGAGATACCCCCGTTTCTTGTCCTAGATACAAAATTAAAAATAGAGTATAAAATAATTCTTGTGCCAAAAAAATACGTATTAGACATGAGAGACCATAGACTCACAGAAACCCGGCGTGAAACAGCGCTCTCACAGAAAACCGGCGTGAAACAGCGCTTGCCCTTTGTTTCGCTTAGTGAGTGAGTTAAGCGGAGGCCCAACTGCACCCTAAAGCTTATTCCCTATCCCTGTTCTCTTCTGCTGATTCCCTTAGCCTATTCCTTCATAAAAAGACCGAAAACGCACTTGCAACACTTCTGATGTTAGTGTCTAATGTCTATAGACGACGGTAGAACTTACTTTCCATCAGGTGACCTGTTTGCTCATTTGTCTCCTAATTTTATATTACAGATCCCCTCTTAAAGGCTGGCAAAGCACTTGCAACTTTTCTAATATTGCGAGTGCACATCCTCGTTAATTGCCCCTTAATTTCATAAAACGTAATAATTTATGTGGTAATTTTTCCATCATTCAAAGAATCATTCCGTACCTCCGTTTAAATGATTTAATTATTACATCTATACTAATATTATAAATGCGAATTGTAAGGGGGTGAAAATGCGTAAATTTGTCCAAATAAAGTTAGTTCCAAAAATTCATAATAGATGGCGCCGCGCCGCCGCCGCGCGTCTTCTACATCGCACTATCGCTTACCCAAACGTGTTTCTATAAGAGGTGGTAAGGATGAACACACTGTTTTCGATTAATTTGATGTTTCACATTATATTTGATATATTATATTGTATTAAGAGTTGATGTTCGACTTCGACCCCACAGCCCACTCCCCAGCTGTTAATAACCCCTATGCAAAAATCTATAATACGTATTAGACATGAGAGACCATAGACTCACAGAAAACCGGCGGGAAACAGCGCTCTCACAGAAAACCGGTGTGAAACAGCGCTTGCCCTGTGTTTCGCTTAGTGAGTGAGTTAAGCGGAGGCCCAACTGTACCCTAAACCTTATTCCCTATCCCTGTTCTCTTCTGCTGATTCCCTTAGCCTATTCCTTCATAAAAAGACCGAAAACGCACTTGCAACACTTCTGATGTTAGTGTCTATAGACGACGGTAGAACTTACTTTCCATAAGGTGACCTGTTTGCTCATTTGTCTCCTAATTTTATATAACAGATCCCCTCTTAAAGGTAGGCAAAGCACTTGCAACTTTTCTAATATTGCGAGTGCACATCCTCGTTAATTGCCCCTTAATTTCATAAAAACGTAATAATTTATGTGGTAATTTTTCCATCATCCAAATAATCATCCTGTACCTCCTTTTAAATAATATTATATCTATAATAATACTAATATTATTATAAAATATGCGAATTGTAAGGGGGTGAAAATGCGTAAATGTGTTCAAATAAAGTTAGTTCCAAAAATTCATATTAGATGGCGCCGCGCCGCCGCCACGCGTCTTCTACATCGCACTATCGCTTACCCAAACGTGTTTCTATAAGAGGTGGTAAGGATGAATATACCGTTTTCGATTAATTTGATGTTTCACATAATATTTGAAATAATATATTGTACTAATAAGAGTTGATGTTCGACTTCGACCCCACTCCCCAGCTGTTAATAACCCCCTATGCAAAAATTTATATCTATACATATAATAAAACTGTAGTAATGAAAATTCTGTACAATAAAGATAATATTAAAAAAATAATAAGCGGGGGGTGTCACTACAATATCGCTATAGAAGCCAAAAATGTGGTTAGTTTTTTTGTCTGTCTGTCTGTCTGTATGTTTGTTCCACTATCACACGAAAACTCAGTAGTTTCCGTTAGTTAGTTCGGATCAGGGGGGTTATTATGAGCTCTTATATCCAGCCAGTTTACAGGCCAATTTACAGGCCATTGCATAGACACGGCTTGTAAACTGGCTGGAAACTGGCTGGATATAAGAGCTCATAATAACCCCCCTGTATCCGATTTGAATGCGGTTTTCACAGATGTATTTGTCTTCTTCCAACTTAACATCTGGTGATAAAAAAAATTCTCCCCACCCCTCAAAGGGGACGAAAAAGGGAGTCAGATTTTGTATCAAAACTTTTTTCTTTAACACGAAAACTACTGATCCGATTTGCATACAGTTTTCGCAGATATATTTGTCTTCTTCCAACTCAACATCTGGTGTATAAAAATCCCACCCTGCCACCCTTCTAAGGGGACCAAAGAGGGGGTCAGATTTTGTATCAAACTTTTTTCTTGGACTTACTTCATAATATTATTAACTGTGTTTTCTAACTTAACATCTGTTGATAAAAAAATCCCCCCACACCTCTTAGGGGACAAAAGAGGGGGTAATATTTTATATCAACTGATGAAGTAGAAATACTTTAAATGGGAAAACAACGTTTGCCGGGACAGCTAGTTTAAAATATTATGTAAGAAATGTTTTCTGTCTGTCTGTAAACATTGAAGTTTGAAGTAAGCGTCCCCCGGAAGCACCTGTAGTCTGTCGTATGTCTGTCGTGCAAATGCAATTTGCAGTAATGTAGCAACGAGAACTACTTACCATATAATATTATTATATTATAATTGAAGTTGCTTTATGACGGGTACTACCGCGCGCTATTTAAAGCTGAAGTCCACGCGGACGGAGTCGCGGGCTCGCGGGCAACAGCTTGTATATTATAATTGTATGTTTCTTAAGTATATTATTAATAACTTTACTTTGCAGACTCTAGACCTTAAATCATTTTAAAAATATGTAAGTTCAAAGTATAGTCGTAGTCTCAGCATTTCTTTGCAAATATTTAATTGTAGGATGTAAACAACATCGGTTAGTTCAAAGAAAAAACCTGTGCCTAAAAGTTAAACGGCTAAAACATAATCACGTCAAACAATAGTGCGATGTAGATACCTAACAGTGAAATCTCTTATTGACTAGAGTACATTTACAAGTATTATGCGATGTAGACGACCAGCAGCGACATCTATTATTTATTAATTATTATCAAATATCAATAGGAAAAAAAATTAAACCACGTTTGTTGTATGAGAGCCCCGCAAAATATTAAATTTATTTTGTTGAAATACATGATCGATGAAAATTTCAACTCTCCAGCTACTACCGTTCTTGAGATACTTCCAAGAGACAGATAGACAGACAGACGGGCAGCTGACAGACACTGAAGTCTAGGAATAGGGTTCCATTTTTACCCTCTGGGTACTGAAACCTAAAAGAAATACACCAAAAAAAAGAAAGAAAAAATGAACTAAAAAAAAAAACAACGTAAACCAACTTACAAAAAGAAATGAAATCCCACAAAAAACATTTTCATGTAAAAATGTTGCCAAGATGAGAACATAATATTATTATAGTTCGTGGTGTCAAAAAGTAGTGAAATCTTATGTAGAGCCAAGTTTCTAACCTTACATACTTAGCCTTAAATCTAAAATCCTTAATTTTACACCAAAGCGCGGCAAAATATTTCATAATAATATAATGTGTCAGCCGAACGAGAAGAATCTAAAAACTCTACACATTAGTCAAAATCGGTGGCTTGGCCATTTTGTTATTCGGCAGGGCTTTGAACTTAATATACCCTAACTAAAGAAAAATGGCCAGGCTATCGATTTAGACTAATGTGTAGAGTTTTTAGATTCTTCTCGTTCGGCTGACACATTATATTATTATGAAATATTTTGCCGCGCTTTGGTGTAAAATTAAGGATTTTAGATTTAAGGCTAAGTATGTAAGGTTAGAAACTTGGCTCTACATAAGATTTCACTACTTTTTGACACCACGAACTATAATAATATTATGTTCTCATCTTGGCAACATTTTTACATGAAAATGTTTTTTGTGGGATACAATTTTCGCGTGACCACACACTCAGCTATAATATATATTTCTGGTCTCAGTGTGTTTAGTACGGTATATTAATATATAATATTATAGCTAAGTCTGTGATGGCCTTGTTTGGGTTGTGGAAAACAAAAATAGTATAAATTATTAAAAGGGGCAAATGAACAGCTAGTATATTGCTAGCTAGTAATTTAGTTTAACTGCTGTAGTGAAACTAAATTAAAATCTTATCTTATTAGTTATTATTGTTTGTAAATAATAATATTGTGTGGGCAGTGGGCACAACTCGCTGCATTATGTTCTAGTGTGTGCACAATTATTATTATGTAGTAGTGCAATCTATAAAATATTAGCTGCTTTATGGTATAACAGTGTTGATATTGCTACTGCGCTAAAATCATAGAGCTGTTGAAACAAAATTAGGTACAAAAAAGATTTTAACACTCAATCTAATTCCAGAGGGCGCCACCGACCCACATATAACAAAACAGTATTAAAACACAGAACATTGCTATAATTTTCAAATTTGTGCGTTCTCAATAAAATAAATGTGTTTTCTCAATAAAATTTGAAAGTATTTAAGTAACTATCACAGTTACTTAAATACTTTCAAATTTTATTGAATTGCACAGACAAAAAGTATTACTATATCAATTTGCCCAATAGCGCACTACATACATCGAAAGCATGGTGTGGCCGCTGGCCGGGTGGCGGCCAGGTGTGCGTGGTCTATGGCGGTTTCATACTAAGGTATCTATCTCGATGGCCGCCGCGACCTGGCCGCTGCGGCCTAGCCGCTAGTGCGCGCCTGGTCTTTATGTTATATTATATAGATAGGTTTGTAAAGGTGGCGCCTCTTTCTCATACGATTATGATAAAGAAGAATGCATTCACAAGATATTATTTTAGATTAGCAGATTTTGAGATTACCAGGTTAGAAGTGATTGTTACTGGACAATCGTTGGATATTCTAACTCAGTATGTGAGTCATGGGTTTATGAGTCATGGCTAGAGTTTTTGCAGCTATGTGCAAATTAGATAGCATAATATTATTTAGATTTCAGAGTAAGCCTATTGTACAAATCATAGCTAAAATGTTAATATAAGTACAAATATATTATTTTTAATATATTTTTATCAGATTAAATGCTATTCATTCCGAATTACACTAATGCTTAAGTGCTGGATTTATTTTATGTAGGTATGTATGGCTTTTAAATGACAAAAAAATTTTAGGTACTAAGCAAGGATGCACGATAAAAATACCTTTTCATTTACAAAAATAATTTAATAGGCAAATCTCAATAAAATGTCTAAAAAGTGTCATTGGTGTAAATAACCTTATAACTAGAGCATTATCAATACATTAGACACAATTATTCGTTGTGCGATATTATATAGCCTTAGATTAGAATATAAGATACTTTTACAATAAGCAACCAGTGAGCAATGTTAGACAATTTGGGTTTCTATGGATCCTTATATGGGCAGTATTGTTAGTAGAAAATTTTATATTGCCAATGTAAAAGTATCTTGAATATGATGGATGATTATGTAGGCACCCATACATTTTTTAACTTCAAGAGCGAAGGTTTCTAACTACAAAAAACCCATACAATAAAATGCTGAATGATTTTGGTACTACTGCACGTTATTTATCTACAATTGGTACGATAAGAAAAAGCACTATTAGTGGCAGACATACTATAAAAAAAAACACACACATAGGCTTTCTTATACTATATCTTTCAAACATCATAATCGTTTCAAGATTGTACTTTCTCTTACGTTAGGGTGTCAGCCCCCCTAGACAAGTGGCAAAACGCTAACGCTAACTCTAACGTTACAAAATGTATGCGATTTGACATAAGTCATCGCTTCGCTAGCGAATACTAATGTAAAATCCCATACATTTTGTAACATTAGCGTTAGCGTTTTGCCACTTGTCTGCAGGCACAGGCCAATACATAATCTTCCCATCACTAAATACGTCGTGGGCGTAGCCAGCGTGGGGTTTAGGGGTTCAAACAACCAAAATGTTGTCAGACATTATTTTTGAAAATAGAATAATAATTTTGATTGTTGCAGCAGAAGATTTGTTGAACTTCTTATTATTCAGAAATCAAAATTTTGTTACCCTGTGGCTATACCCGCCGAATAAATAACCAAAACAGGCACATTGGTGGGGGAAACTTTAGTTCCATAACCACTATCTTAAACCTAATATGGCTATAACTGCTGTTTACAAATCATAAATTATAGGTACTAATTTACAAAAACATTTGATGTTTGCCCGTTTGAACAATATTGCAAATTGAAAATCAGCCTTAAAATATTTTTTATAAAACCGACATACTAGAGAGACGAAGAAAATGCATCTCCTTGTACGGTCTCCCATTGAACACAGTTTATAAAATACAGAATACTTACTATCTTAATTAATCTATTTTATTGTATATTTAAACCAAACCTTTAACCTTTTGACCAAGAATAAAATTATTAATGATGTAAAAATTCAAAATGGCGTTTTAATTCGTATTATTTTGTGGTCAATGGTCACCAAAAGAAATATGGAATTTTATTAATAATGCATTGGAATACTTAGATACAAATAATTTGAAAAAATTAACTTTATTTCTTCTAAAAGAATGTTGGACGAAATACAATATAAATAGAATAGCAGTCTTGTAAAAGATACTTAGAAGAATACATTGAAATACTTTGGAAGTATCAAGTAGCTTAATGGAATAAGGAATGTGCTATCTTTAAAAGTACAGTAAAATTGTATGCAAATTTGGCGTGAAGTATTGAAGTGAGTAATAACATAAGAGTCATAGAAGTTAGAACCTAACATCTTAGAAGTAAGTATTTAAACAAAAAATACATATTTATCAAAAAAGCATATATAAGCATACAAATTAAAAGTATAATCAACACTAAATATTAATTACAATATGTACATATTTGGTAATGTGTGTTTTCCTTTATTTGTGTCGAGAAAGAGGAAAATGATTGCAGCAGCTGTCACAACAATAATTATTGTTATTATATTACTTAGGTCTTAGGCCTTAGGCTGGTTTTAGTGTCACGCGGGCCGTCGGTACGGATCACTCCGTAGACCGATTTGTATGAAGTTTTAAGGAGTAATGCGTACGAGTCCGTACGGACCCCTCCGCATTACTCTACAACGCTCCTTATAGCGTAATGCATATTGCTTATATACGGAGCGATCCGTACCGACGGTCCGCGTGACACTAAGGCCCGTATAAATAGTCAGTATTTAAGATGCGACCCGGTCTCAAGACGCGGTTCGGCTCTGTGATTGGTCCAAATTTTGACAGCCAACCAATCACAGAGGCTGAACCGTGTCTTGAGACCGAGATGCATCTTGAGTACTGACTATTTATACCGGCCTAAAACCAGCCTTAGTCCTTAGAGCGTTTACAGACGAACGGCACTTGTCGACGGCAGCCGGCGACTGCCGTCGACTGCCGTTCGTATGTAAGAAGCTTTAACGATTCCTGAAAATATTTAGCGTATTTCATAGATAATATTTAAAAATACAGACTCCACTATACGCCCTTTTAGTTACTTATGAGTTAGGCGTGATATTATCAAAAACATAGTACTTTTTAGTAGATTTTAGATTTTTCGAAAGTAGAGTGCAGCTGGGTTTGCATTTACCTCCTATTGTAAATTAAAAAAAAAAAACAATAAAAGATATTGTACATTGATAATTTAAAAATATTAAAAAAAATACTTTGTTCTCTCAAAAGTGATCTCTTGGACAGATTATTTTCTTTAAGTAATCAAGTTACATAACTACAATTTATGGCATACAATTGTACATACATTCCTTAAATAATTCTGAGAAATGACGAGTAGTGATGTAGTTATCAGTAGGAGATATCATATCTTTTCTATTAGATAAGACAACACGTACATATTACAAGTTATTTGATAATGAAACAAATTCATGCGTCAAGGCACTTGTTTGAATATTTTTGGCCTAGTACACTATTTATTATACAATGTCGACTTCTCGAGTACAAAAGATTACATTTTATAACGCAGAAGTTAACTATAACACCTTGTTCTAAGAAAACTCCATGGAAGCAGGTGTCAAGTTAATTTGTGCGTGTTGCACCAAGTTAAACACGAATTAAAAAATATCTCAAGTGGTTGGTACTTCTACTATTGTCAAATTTTCTTACATTAACATTGCAAAAGTAAAATCATTTAAAGCCTACTCATTATAACTACTTCATTCATGACTAAGTTTACTACCAAAAATTGGCACGATAATCACTGTAAAAGCTATACAAAATACATGTGCTATAAAAATGTGTACAATTTTCGTACAAAACGGAACTTTAGAAAAATGCATCTTACCGTTACGGTTACAGGAATGGACTTACTGATGATTCAGTCGTAATTCTTGTGCAGAATTTTCTGTGCGGCTTTGATGAGGGGGGTGAGGGTTCTCAGTTCCATTGCACACTCTAGGAAAGGGTGCCGTAGCAATTCATCAGCAGTAGCTCTTTCATCTGCATCCACTTGCAAACATTTGTCCAAGAAATCTTGGAAAGCTGGCGATAGCTTCTCCCATCGCGGTATCTTTGGTCTGCCTACTGCTGCGATCAAGTACAACGCTTTGATGGGCGCCTCCTTCATATACGGCGGTTCACCCTCTATCATCTCTATGGCCATTATGCCTAGAGACCATACGTCAACCTTCTTCCCATATTGCTTTCTTGTTACCACCTCTGGTGCCATCCAATAAGGAGTACCGACTAGAGTCTGTCTTTTCTCATCGCCGACTATGTTCGCACAGAAACCGAAGTCTGTAACTTTCACACTGCCGTCCATAGCTAGAAGGACGTTGTCAGATTTAATGTCCCTATGTATCGTTCCTTTGGAGTGGAGAAATGCGATGGCTTGTAAGGTCTCTCTGCACACGGCGGCGATTTGCCCCTCCTTCATGACTACTTCGGTGACCACGTCTGTTAGAGACCCCCCATCTAGTAACTCCATGGCTACCCATAGATGATCATCACTTAGGAATGCATCTAGGAAGTTGACGAGGTTCTTATGGTTGAATCCCTTTAGCACATTGATCTCGTTCAATATAAGATCTTTCTTGTTCTGCTTCGTCAAGTCTATGTCTTTGATCGCGACTCTTGAATTGTCTGTATTGTCTATTGCGATATACACTACACCTGGAAATAGAAACAAATATTTTTAGAATAATAAATATGATAAGCTATCATAAACAACTGTTTATCGTGCGGGAACTAACCGGGCTTGCTCATCAGCAAACCGCATTATTAGTGGAGCGAAAAATGTGCTTATGAGCTCTAATAAAAATAATGGCTCATAACATACTTGTATATCATAAAAATATCAGCCCATCAATAAAATTAACCGGTGAGACAATCATTCTCCCGTTATTCCTGACCAGACTCATGGTCTAAGCTGATGCTAGTCTGAGCGTGTAGCCGTTGTCTTATGGGCCGTTTACATCCCTCTCGGACAGGGAAATGGGCAGGGAACTCGTCATGCCGCTGCCGCTGCCCGACGCGGCTAGCTGAGTGTAAACCACAGATTATTATATAATTATGTAGGTACCTAGTAGTGTAAACGCTCACTTGCGTCCTTACTGCCACAGAAGTATTGAGGGCAATATTGCTGGCAGCGCGGGGCAGTGGCTGAATCTAAACGTCCTATTAGAATCACAATTTAAATGCTACATTTACACTCAGCCACTGCCGCTGCTACTCGCGCTGCCGGAAATATTGTCCTGAATACTTCTGGGGCAGTAACGACGCGAGTGAGCGTTTACACTCAGCCCTCTACATACTTGCCGCGTCGGGCAGCGGCAGCGGCAGCGGCATGACAAGTGGCAGCGCGAGTCACCTATTTACATATTTACGCTGCCCACTTCCCTCCCCACTTCCCTGTCCAACAGGGCTGAGTGTAAATGAGGGGAAAGAGTATAGACTACACATTGGCGTAATTACCAGGGTGGCAGGGTGGGACGGCCCACCCCAGGATTGGAATGTAAAGACACCTCGGGAGTTCGGGGAGGGTCAGCCTTTCCCTAGAAAATAAGTTCTAGATCCGCCAATAAATCTGTATTCTGTACGGATTTTACACGGCTTTTTCGAATTTTGTCAATGTTTTGGTTTGTTTACGTCTAACATTTGACGACCTCTGTGGCTCAGTGGATAGCACGTTGGTAGCTTAAGCCGGAGGTCGCGGGTTCGAATCCCGCCGACGGAACAAAAGTTTTCAAAGTTCCTGGGTCATGGATGTGTATTAAATATATTTATCATATTATAATAAAAATCTTAAATATATGTATAGTATAAAAGTATTAAATATATTTCCGTTGTCTGGTACCTGTAACACAAGTCCTTCAGGTACTTAGCATGGGGCCAGACTGACGTGGCGTGAAGCGTCCATAGATATTATTATTATTATTAACATACGATACGTGACCATGACCACGGTTGTTTCTATTAAAGCAAGAAATACACGGTCGCCAACGGCGGTTGACGACCACGCAAAATCTATAAGTAATGAAAAACTGGTTGACAACACGTTGGCAACCGTGTGGCTGGAACGCGCATACTATTTTTTGCTGTTGACGACTGCCTTTGGCTAACGTGTACTTCATACTTAATGCTAGTACAATCATCAGAAAAAACTACAATAATTACAATATTTTGGTATTTTGTGCGCGCCAACGGAAATCCCGCAGGAATTGTATAATTTGATAATATTTTTTGTAAAACAGCTTATTAGTCAATTTAGATTTTTAACCGACTTCCAAAAACGAGGAGGTTATACGTTCGTCTGTGGATATTTTTTTTTTTTTTTTTTATGTATGTTCAACGATTACTCCGCCGTTTATGAACCGATTTTCAAGATTTTTCTTTTGTTATAATAGGTTTCACTCCAATTTGGTCCCATTTTGACAAAGGTGGTGATCTGATGATGGGATCCATGAGTAATCGAGGGAACTCCTCAAAATTCAAATGGAAACATATGTTTTTTTTGGTTTCATATGAAGTATTCCAGGCATATGTTACCAAAAAGTAAGATTTTGCACCAGGATTTACCATGGTTCGAAGGTGGTGAACAGAACTCCTTACTCCTTATAGATACATGTTCGGGGGTTTCGGCGTTGTCTTAAGAACTGAAAGCATATACTACTATGCAAATTTAATTAATCATCATCATCATCACCACCATTCCACCATACATCCGTGAGTAATCGAGGGAACTCCTCCAAATTTATATGGAAACTTATAATGATTTCGATTTTATGAGAAGTACCCTAAGCATATGCTACCAAAAAGCAATGTTCAGAAAAGTGGTGACCTGATGATGGGATCTATGAGTAATCGAGGGAACTCCTCAAAATTCAAATGGAAACCTATGTTTTTTTTGGTTTCATATGAAGTATTCCAGGCATATGTTACCAAAACTGAAAAGTAAGATTTTGCACCAGGATATACCATGGTTCGAAGTTGGTGAACAGAACTCCTTACTCCTTATAGATACATGTTTGGGGTTTCGGCGTTGTCTTAAGAACTGAAAGCATAATTATACTACTATGCAAATTTAATTTATCATCATCATCAGCACCACCATTCCACCATACATCCGTGAGTAATCGTGGGAACTCCTCCAAATTTATATGGATTTCGATTTTATGAGAAGTATCCTAAGCATGTGCTACCAAAAAGCAAGTATGGGGGTTTCGGAGTTGGTTTAAGAACTGAAAGCATATTATGCTACTATGCAAGTGACATTCATCATCATCATCATCACTACTACCAGTCACCACACCATGAATTATCTAATTATGACCCTATTATTGTTATTTTTAATCGTCTTTAAGAACAAAGCCCGAATTTGTCGAACGATTTAAAAAATTATAATGTTGTTTCAATGTAAATGACTCAACCTTGGTGTTTAGGTTACCAAGTTAGCAATTTGATCATAAGATCTATGAGGTAAGTTATTCTTAAAATTTATAAGGACGATTTTAGTTATATTATTTGAGCATCCATACTAATATTATAAATGCGAAAGTGTGTCTGTCTGTCTGTCTATCAGTCTGTATGTTTGTTACCTCTTCACGCTCGAACCGCTGAACCGATTTTGCTGAAATTTGGCATGGAGATACTTTGAGTCCCAAGAAAGGACATAGGATAGTTTTTATCGCGGAAAAATTTAAAGTTTCCGCGCGATAAACGAATTTTGGCGCAACGAAGTTGCGGGCGTCATCTAGTAATGTTGAGTTGTTTTCATGAGTAATGAGTGTAATGATAGAAAGAAAGTCACTGAACAGAACTTTAGAGCCTTTAAAGACAGGCGTATGAACATTAATTTTATCATTGCTTGATTAACGCCAAGCAATAAGCATATACATTAGGTATACAGTGGTATAGGCTTGGAGTTGCTTAAGCAATTCTGAAGTAGTGACATCAGACAATGAGTTCTCATAATGTCATGAAAGTGTATCCTGGATCCAAAGTCACCAAGCATAACACATTAGTCTGTGCAGAAAACCAGCTTATAAAGCACTTAAAAGAGTGAAATTATTATTTTTAACAAAAAATTAAAACCGACTTCCAGGGTAAAAACAATAATAATTTGTAATGAACAAAAAAGTGTTAAATAATTCTTACTCTTTAAAGTGCCTTATGCATAATTCTCCTAAACCTCAACTATTTCTGTACACAATCTACATTATTTTGAAGTCGGTACCAGTCTTAAATTTTAAAAATATTTTGTCATATAGAACTCAGCATTCTTATCTGGTACCGTCTTCAAAGTAATGAAGATTGTGTACAGAAATAGTCGAGGTTTAGGAGAATTATGCATAAGGCACTTTAAAGAGTAAGAATTATTTAACACTTTTTTGTTCATTACAAATTATTATTGTTTTTACCCTGGAAGTCGGTTTTAATTTTTTGTTAAAAATAATAATAGAGCCTAAATTTCTACTATGCTAAATTCGATCAAAACAATATTTTCAATGAGTCCATGTAATGTAGTACACAGAAGGTTAGTAGGATTATACTACTTTTTAGAATACAATATTGAAGATTTGACGCAATACCTATATCATAATTGCTTCAATATTCTCAAGTGGAATATTATTAATTATAAATTTAACAAATGTTCGGTAACAAATAAGTTATTGTGATTGGAACAAATACAGCTCATAAAAAAAAACCGAAAACATTTTTGTTAAATAGACTGACATAATCAATGTGTTCTTTTGTTCAATAGTTAGTCTCGCTACGAACTGAGATACAATTTATACAAAACAAACAAGGACACGCAGATAAACTGTATGATATTTATTTAAAATTGTTTACTTGAAATAAACGCATTTGATAGTCGCCAGTTCAGTAATTATATAAATCCTTTATAACAGACAATGGTTATAAAACCTTTTAAGGTGACGCCATGTTAAAGTAAAAAACCGTGTTGGATGTGTTTGAGATTGCTTGTTTTCTATGCGAGGCTGACCCGGCCTCTCATAGAAAACAAGCAATGGAACAGCAAAAAATTGAAAGGGCGTAGCGACAAAATGGTTTTTGTCGCGTAATTTAAAAACCATAAATACATTTCATATAAGCTATGGACAAATTAAAGTGTATACTAGAACCAATGTATGTATAAATTTTGGAAGCTTACATCACTCTTCTCTGTTGGCAAAATAGGAATCCCTTTTTTTACAGAGGTATTTTTGATTGATTATTCTGTGTTATAAAAGTTGAGTAATCGTGTTATGCTATGGGTAATTCAAAGACAAAGACATGATGAATACTGACAGTGAACTTTAATTTCTTAGCTTTAGTCATTGCTGAGAAAAATGGACATCGCTACAGCCAAATTATCAAGGCGTCACCTTAAATAAAGTTTTTATAATCATTTCTACACCCAGCTCAGCATAATTAAAATCTTCTGATATTTTATATATTATATTCTGTAGGTATATAATTTGAACCAAATATAAAATGTTTATCATTAGCTAATTTGTAGACAATAAAAACAGATGTGATAATAATATGAGTCATAAAATAAGGTGTAAAATTTTAATGATAACATTAGTTAAAGTTAGCCAATAATATTAACACACAGTAAAGCTATTCAATTGAAAGTTCTGCATTTTACGCACTTTATATTGAACAGGTTTCAATGTATCGGACAGGGTTATATATTCACAGTTCAAGAAGTTTGAATAGAAGTGAAGGAAGTGACATATGGCTAGCTAAGCTGTTGTAATAGGCACCTGCTAATCAATAATATTTTTATTGAAAACCAGAATATTCTCAAGGCTTTTATGAAGAGGATATTCAAAGATAGATAATATTAATACAAATTGTTGCAAAACAATTAATCTGAAGCTAAATAGAAGCAGATGGTCTTAAAAATATTAATTCATGTTTTATCTTCATGTTAATGAGTTCAGTGCAACTATGCACTTTTGATTTTAAATCACACTTAATTTATTTTATATTAATTCTATTTTAGTATATTATTGTCTCTAGCTGAGATAATAATAGTATAAATCTGTAGCAATATTACACTACATCACATTACATTGTAAAAGTACTATTTACATATTTTAATATTGAATATTTATAAAGATACTGCAGTGATCATAAAGAATGTAAATAGTCACACATTTCTGATAAGCTGTTGTTGTTAAGTGAACAAAAAAGAAATGTCAGCAAGTATTTTGATTTAGAAAACACCAGTAAGGTTATAAAACTATGAAAATGAATCAGAAGAATCTTACCTGAGGCTCCTGCACCAAGTTGTTTGATCCTATCAAATCGGACATAAGGATCATCTTTATTGCAAATCCTTCTCAACTCCTCGTAAATTTCCTCATCCGTTAAGGTAGAGTTCATAAGCTCCTTCTTTCTCAATATCGGACTTTCCTCTGGCTCGGTGCCGATCAAGGTGAGATCTGTGATACCGGCCGTCAAATCCATCATCGCATCCTTCTTCTTTAAGCTGTTCTTAACAGGTGCAACCGGCATGGTCTGTCGCTGAGATATTGTGTCCGAGGAGGATGTGACATCCTCCTCGCTGCTTTGACCTATGGATATATCCGAGTCTTGACTTTGGTGAGCATTCTTTTTGGCCAGGAACTTCTTCATTTCCAATTCCTCCTTCGTGATCGCCTCCGCTGTGACGATCTGCTTGCATGGCTCGTTTTCAGCCTGTTCCTTCTTTAGCGCGTGGAAGTAGTGAAAGGCGACGGCCTGTATGGCCGCGTTGGGGTTCTCATTCTGTTCCGCGGGCGATATTTGGGCATTCAGTTGCCTCAGCCACGATGACGGCAGGCCCTCCAGCATGCCCGTCTCCGAGTTCATACTCACGTGTATGTGTTGCTGCACGTTCGTGGGCATCCCTATCTCGGTGACTCTGTCGTCCCGGTTCGCCTGCTTCTTAGAGAAGAGCTTCCCGAATACACCGCGGCCCGAACGTCCCGTCATTGTGATTCGTTATTGACGACGCTCGTTTTAACCCATAGACTTATCACACGCTCACATTTGAGATCACAAACTACATGTCTCGCAGTAGCCGCTAAAAATTAAAACTAATTAAGTAATATCGAGGAGTGGCTAATCACGGACGTCGTCGGACGGACAGACTTGAGGATTTTTTTCGTTTCTTTATCACCTGTCAAAGCTCTGCCAGTGCCAGATAAATAAAATGTCCTGCGCACGACGTTCCTGACGACGCAAACAAACAGTGACACTATATTCATTCAAATGTACATTGTCCAAATATTTGGACCAATCACAATCTTTAGTGGTATGATTTACTAGAAATATAATTATTTCGTGATTTATTATTAAATACAGTGTTTTGATTGAAAAAAAAATATAATAATTTACAAAATATGAATAAATTTGTGCGAAACTTGGAACGTTTTCATAATATCTCCAAAATGTGTATGTTGCCATACATGTGTTAATGTTGGAAGGTTGGTGGCATTGATAATAATTACGCGACAAATCGTTGACTGTGGGAAACTTTTACGTATGTGTGAGTGGGGTTGATGATTCATGTAATTAATTCATAACTTCGATTGCGGATAAATCGGATTGCGATTCCTTTCCTGCTTTTGAAGAAGAGGGCTATTCAATTTTAATCTTCCATCTTAAATCAAAATTATTTCATTTAGGTATAAACAACTACATGACGCTCGCAACTCCGTTGCGCCAAAATTCGTTTATCGCGCGGGAACCGTAGGTACATTTTTTCGGCATGAAATCCTACGTTCTTTCCCAGAATTCAAAGTATCTCCATACCAAATTTCAGAAAAATAGGTTCAGTGGTTTTGTTCTTTTTATTGGCCAGGTAACAGACGGACAGACTGCCAGCAGACAGACACAATTTTGTATTTTTTTATTTAAAGTACATAATATTAAGATAATATTAGTATTTAGTATGGATCCAGGATCCTTATGCTATATTGACTAGGTATGATGACTATCCCCCCGATGGTTGCTCGCCTTGTCGTGGCGGTGGTGGGGCTCTAGTAACCGCGGCTTGGACAACCGCGGTGAAGCAAAGGGGCAACCAGGGCCGGCCGGTGTCGCCGCCTGGCCCGAGGAGGGCGCTCCCAGCGGACTGGAGGAGTCCGCTGCGGATGCGCACCGAGCAAAAGGCGGCGTGGCGGAAGATGGGGGGAGGGTTTAGTGGGTATACCGTGGTCTCATTAGCTACGGGAGTCCCACATCACCGCTGGGGTCGCCCCCTGCGCCTGGGTGATATGCGTAATGCATTTCCCCCTCCGGAAAAAAAAGGTATATGACTATGGACTTTGAGAGAGAGAGAAAGAGAGAGATCTCTTAAAATCTTAATAATATGCGGTTTATAATACGTGGATTTAACTTACAGACAGACTGACGGGCGGGCAGAATTAAAACGTCGCCTCACGCCTGCAAGTTCGACGTGCTATTCGTATAGGTACCTATTCGCGCAGGCCATGGGTCATTCCCGGCGCCGAGGGGAATGCTTCAGTTTGCCTAAGCGTTCCCTTACCTTGGTGGAAGTCCGGTCCCTTTTGAGGTAGACCGGCCAGTCATGGAGGGAGTCCCGTGTTTGTTAGATCCGGGAAATCCCTCCTTTATACGGCTGAAGGCGAACCGCAGGTGGTTTTGGTGAGTAGGAGTCTCACATACCCCCGGGTGCTACCCAACCCGGGGGACCCATGATGGGTTTCCCCTGCGCATCAAAAAAAAAAAAATAATATAATAATCGGCCAAGTGCGAGTCGGACTCGCGCACGAAGGGTTCCGTACCGGTATAGAGCGAAAGTAGACAAAAATTGTGTTTTTTGTATGGGAGCCCCCTTAAATATTTACTTTATTTTAATTTTATTATTAATTATTAAAGTACAAATACAATTAAGGATTTTGTGAAAATTTCAAATGCGTAGCTGTTACCATTATAGATTACGAGCAAAAAAGGCCAAAAAAATCACGTTTCTTGTATGGGAGCCCCCCATAAAAATAAACTTTATTTTATTTTAGTATTTGTTGTTATAGCGGCAACATATTATATATGTCGCAGTCATCTAGTTCAATCTGCGGTTCGATTGAATGACTAGCGCATTCATTGAATGACCATTCAATTGAATGACTCGGCCGAACGTCGACTGAACGATCGTCCCTCAACGTTCAACTAGTTAGCGATTTTTAACATAGCCATTTGAAGAGAGCGGATATGAAATCAGTCAGGTAATTGAATGTATTTATTTTTAACGGAATAGGAAATTATAAGAACAGTATTCTTAGGTAATTAATAGAAATGTAGGTATTACTCCGTCTGTCCAATACGATTGGATTTGGTTAGGTTAGATGGCAAGGCGGGAGCGTAGCGCAGCGAAGCTCCCGCCTTAGCCATCGTGGTTATTTTTTTGTAAACCACCCAGAAGTAGCCGTCGCCTCATAATTGAAGCCAGTTTCTAGATTAACCTATTATTACGCCACCAACAAATACTTAAAAAAAATCATAGCATTCCATTTAACGACTTCACTGTGATGACGTTTAGTCAAGACGTTAAACGCTACAGTCAGCATCTTGACTAGTTGTCCTTCAGTCATTCAATAGAACGGTGTCATTCAATGAATACGCTAGTCATTCAATCGAATCACAGATTGAACCAGATGACTGCGACATATACACAATCTGTGAAAATTTCAGAAGTCTAGCTATAGCGGTTCTTGAGGTACAGCCTGGAGACATACAGACAGACGGACAGACGGACAGACATCGAAGTCTTAGTAATAGGGTCCCGTTTTTACCCTTTGGGTACGGAACCCTAAAAAGGCCATGGGTCATGGGTGTCAAGACCCGTAAGAGCCGTACATTTTAGTTAGCTAGCTCGCTAACACAGGAGGCCGGCCGCCAGGAGTCAGGACCCATTACTACATCATTATACTTTGCTAGTTGGGTAGGTATCCTATTCCTAATCTTTCCCAGGGGAACCCTTTATGGCTGCTCCGGGTTGAGGCTGTACCTCAGTTAAGCTGAAGCACCCCGGGGTAGTGGGACTCCCGGCGAGAGCGCCGGGCTTACCCATTAAAACTACCTGCGGTTCGCCTTTAGCCCTATACGGATGGATGTCTCATGTCCTGAATCTAAAAACACAGGACTCCCTCCACGACCAGCCAGTCTACCTTAGAAGGTACCGGACTTCCACCAAAGTTAGGGAACTATCTTCGGCAAACTGAAGCGTTCCCCTCGGTGCCGGGACTGGCTAAGCCGGGGAGGTTCCCATCCTCTCCCGGAGCCCCGTTGACGAGAGTTAGGAGGTTCGCATAGCGTTGCCTCCGCACTCCCGTCCAACGCGCGCAGAGCGGCAGAGACTTGGGATCATCCTCTCTTTTTCGCTCCACGGCCTCTTTGCGACATCACAATTTCGCAGAAAGAGTCCGCCGCCTGCCAGGCGGCAGGCCTCATCGCTCTCGAGCATGCTACGCACCATGTTCTGGAGCGAAAGGTCAGGTCAGACTTAGGTTAGGTTCGCGTAACTTGGCCTATATAGTGTCCAGCTTACTTTTGCTTTTAAGGTTTTGGAAGTTGCAACGGACTCTGGGATTCTGGTGTCCGTGCATGCTGCGTCCGTGTATTTTTTTACAGAACTAAATAGTCTACATTCAAATCATTATAATCGTCTGAATTATTTTACGTACGAAAAGCAGCATTGTTTTGTTTCCTTCTATTTATGATAACGATTAAGCAACATGAAGACAGGTGTTCTCCATCACAGGTAATTAGCTCTACATCACTGCATTAGACCAAAATGGACGGGTGTTAGAATATTATAAAGAAATTGGGACATGGTTGAAATATTTCATTACCGCATGACGCGAGCGTATATTTAGTTGCTGGGCGTATGCCGCCCACTGAAACGCAGTCTCGACGTCTACTCCGCGCGGTCCGCCTGTTTCCCGGCAAAAAAAATTTTTTATGTCAATAAAATCCTGGCATTTGCATCGTAGTAAAAAGCCTTAGACAACCGGGAAACTAAGTGCGGTCGTGAATCGTGTGTGCTTTTTTATTCGAAAGGATTTTTGTCATCAAGGTATTATTATTGTTATTTGTTTTATGGATTTTCATTTCGAAGGACACAAGGACAAGTTTTTTACGAACTAACGACAAGTCACTATAGCACTATAAAATATGTGTATAGGTAACTGTGTACCCCATGCATGAAACAAAGCGCTCGCTGAAACCTGAAAAAAATATGTCTTGTAATTTGTTGACCTGAAAAGTCTAAAAAAGCCGACGAAAAACATTGTTGATAATTTCCCAGTAATTTTGTATCGTGAAAAACGGAAGATCCAATGTCTATTTTAAATTAATATGTGTTAATTGATATTTGTAAACCGTTTGTAAAATTTAATATTGTCTACTGAGTACTGTCTAGTCTAACTAATTAATGGTCTAGGTATATTTGAGTCTCTGTCCACTTTCAAGTACATGTCAAGATGATCTTTCAGCGGGAGATAGTAAATATTATCGTGAATGGCAGAGCTCAGAAGTTCGTTAACACTTGCTGGCATGAGCATTTGGCAAGCCAGCACTAGTAAACAAACTTACTAGACTAAAATAAAAGAGTTGATTAACTCTTTACTCTTAAAAACAATATAAAAATCTATTTGCAACGGAGTGCGCATTTAATTTTCCCTTTTAATGTTTACTTTTATCTCGTAGTTATTCTATAATATAATAAACTACTTCTTTAAACTCTAAACCATCTCTGAACTAAAAATACTTTTAAGTGATGTGTAAGCTACGCATAAATCAATAATAATCCCCAACAAAATCCAGGATTTCCCCAAGTTTGTCTGCGGCTTGGCGCGACAGTTGTGGGGATAAGTGCTTAGAACACTTACCTACGTTTAAATATGTTTCTATCGATTCTACATCCCTGGAAATTAATCTGTAATATACAGTACCTTTGGGTATTTCGAAACCGGTCGTGTAATTTGTTAAAATTGTTATAATTTCTTAAATATAGTGGAAAAAGTGCACGAAAATTGTGTTTCATTAGTGTTCAGTACCTTTGGGGATATAATATTATGTAATTTTAGAATCGTATGGAATCTGAAGGAATATTTAGATACTTAATTGCTTTCTTTACATCAGCTGACAAGTGACAACTCTACCAGTGGGCTCTATCTTGCTCTCCCATACACATTTATACGTTTAATTAAATCTCTGTAATTACTACTTTGTAAATATTATGATAGGAGATGTAGCTATAGACCAAATTTACAAACACTCAAGTAGATTTTACCCACATCTCTATCCCTTACTCAGACAACTCTAACGGTAAGGCGGAGCTTTAACTTTATAAAATATTTACAAAATTCTTACTCTATCAGTTTTTAAAGTTAGTCTCTCTACCAGAACATCACAAAACATTTTTAAATCATGTAATCACATCTTTATCAAGCGTATAATTTCTTTAAAGTTCGTGTGTGCACTGTGTGATCGACCTATTCAACGAGCCTGAGTATTTCTTTATTTCTTTGTAGTTTGTACAACTAAGAGGTATTTAGTTATAATTAGGTATAAAATATCAACCTACCTATAACCTCTACCAATTATTAGAAGCAAGCAAACTTCTAACTAACATCCATAAATAGGGTACAATCGGTTAGATGGTATTTTGATTAGTGCAAAAGTTAGACTTTGCGTGTTTGAAACAGTAATGTTTAACACGAACCTAAACGCCTTGGCACCCCTGTTTCATATTGATTTTGTTGAAAATTCTCATTGGTTTGTTAAATGAGTAATGTAGTCTGAAACAATCCCAATAATATGATTATAATATTACATTCAATATAGTTAATGTATTCAAATATAAGGTAATATTATGTATTTAAATCTATGCCTTTGAAACAGTGAGGTTGCTTAAGATGACGCCTTGATAATTTGGCTGTAGCGATGTCCATTTTTCTCTTCTTGACTAAAGCTAAGAAATTAAAGTTCATTGTCAGTATTCATCATGTCTTTGTCTTTGAATTACCCATATAGCACAACACGATTGGTCAACTTTTATAACACAGAATAATCAATCAAAAAGACCTCTGTAAAAAAAGGGATTCCTATTTTGCCAACAGAGGAGAGTGATATAAGCTTCCAAAATTTGTACATAAATTGGTTCTAGTATACACTTTAATTTGTCCATAGCTTATATGAAATGTATTTATGGTTTTTAAATTACGCGACAAAAACCATTTTGTCGCTACGCCCTTTCAATTTTTTGCTGTTCCATTGCTTGTTTTCTATGAGAGGCCGGGCCAGCCTCGCATAGAAAACAAGCAATCTCAAACACATCCAACACGGTTTTTCACTTTAACATGGCGTCACCTTAACGGTAGCTGCAGGTTCTTCTACGGATTGATGCCCTAGTTAGCATCTATACCTGTTCAAAATGTAAAAGAATGGCATGGTTTTAAAAGAAATTGTTCATTGATTTGTACAGCAACTATCTTCTATAATTATTTACCTGTGTAAAATGTACAATGATGTTACAAGATGCTCAAGGTGCCTTCTCACTTCTAAATTAAAACATTACGTTCGGCTATTTGTCATTGGTCGTAAATAAAGGAGAATTAATAAGCTCTCCATGATTTCAGCAGATGTTGAAATAGCAGCGCCAGCGTATGAGTAAACCTCAAAACAGACAATGTTTCGACGTCAAACATCAGCTGATGCGGATGGTGGATGTGTATATTGTTGGATAGTGTGTAGATTATCGTTAGTCGTGAGAATAATTTGGTTCTAATTTTCATAGTTTTTCATCTGTTTTAGCAGATGTAAAGATTTTGTACGCAAATGCAGCATCTAAAAGAAAAATTCAGAATTTTTCTCTTAGATGCTGCGTCTTCTAAAAATGTATTCTAAAAATTGCACACATTGCCTTAAAACTCTTTAGTCGATCGGTGGTACCAATAAAGTTTTGATGAAAATCAACCAGTACTTTCATCCATATTCGATTTTTTTTCTGTTATTACAAATTTTCAGCTCACATTCAAGGGTGACGCATTCGTTATAGGTAATCACCTTCCGTGAAATTCGGCCGGTTGGCGCCATGCCATGTGGATTAGTCCGCGAAGGTCACGAGCTCCGTCAACAAGGCTAATAACATGCTAATAACGTTTAAAAATGGAACTAATTTCACCCAGGACAGGACATATTTTTTACTTTTTTTAGCGCGTTTAAAAAAGCAAAGGATCGAACTTACAATATCGACGCAAAATTAAATTTGCGTAACGCGTGTTGAACGTGGTTAACTAGGTTAAGTCAAAATTCGGCATGCATGATGGCTTGGCTGGACAGGATTTGCCTTACAGGCAGGCACGCTTCTGCCTCGATTGATTGGTAATGTCGGGATTTTAGTGTGAGGACCCACCCACGTAAAAAAAGGGGCGAGGCGGACGATTTTGCCAGTGCGCTTTTATTTTCACTTCTGTCGGCACTCTCGGAATTGCTAATGATCTTTTTATTCAAGACAAAAGTCAATCACCCGACGGCGGCGACAGTAGTGTTTATTTTTGCGTAAATGAAGACTGGAGGCCCCGCCATATTGCCCACATCGTAAGAATCAAGAAGCATTAATATACTTATATCGGAGTCATAATCCCTGTATTATTTGCAACGACGTCAATATTTTACTTTTTATACTCTCTGTCTTCCTTGTATCTCGAATTTGAAAGCAACGGCCTCGAAATAAACGTCTACGTATCTGATTATATCTTTCTTTACATCTCTCATCTCATCGCAATTAAAATTTTAAATGGGTAAAAGGCCTCATCAAACTACAGTTGGCTATAAAGTAATTGATGTTTTTCACGCGTGGCAACTTTAAGATCCGAATTCTAATTTCAAACTAACCTATTGATCTTATTCCGTCATCCGGGATAGCATTTCATCCCGGGACTGTTCCTATTCCGAAATAGAACAATTCGAGCAACTTTGATGTAGGTATGAGTACAAAATGTGCTTTTGGTAATTAAAACGAATGCCTGGAAATAAATCTTTATTAGCTACTAGCCGACAACTTTATTCCTTATATTTTGTGAGAAGAACTAGATTGTATCCTAAACTAAGACTTTTCCCAGGTCTGAAAGTATATATCCATATTCCATACACATCAATATCTGCAGTTCTGTGGCTTAAGCGTCATGAGGAAAATAGTCTTATGTGGACTTTGACTCCCGGGAAAGGACATAGGATACTTTCATCCCAGAAATATTATGTTGGTTCCTCGCGATAAACTTAAAATCTCTACGAATGTAAAGCTGCTGAAATTTAGTACAATTTACACAATTTACGTTTATAACTCATAAGATAGGAAGATGGTAGATCGTCTAGATATTAAATCACATAATATACCTACGTGCCTAAAGTTGTGCTAATAACAAACACATACATTCATTTTCCAGATAAACACGAATGCAGTATATTTTTGCTCTTTGTTAAAACTACAAGTGTGTTATCTCTTACATAATATTAGCAGCATTAAAAGTTAAAACATAGTTTAATATAAGTACGCGATTTACATAAAATTGTGGTAAAATTTATTAGGCAGTTCTTATAGTTTTAAAGTGTTTTTTCAACTTTTTGCTTGAATGAAAGTGAGTGTGTTGAAGCTTCTACAATAATTTAGTACTACAATAATATTTTAGTCATTCTAGAGTTATTGCTAAACGCTATCTCTAGTATATATGACAGTCTTTAGCCTATTATTCATTGCTTTTGCATTATTTAGAAACCCAATAAAGTTTTAAATTTAAACAAAAAGTTATCAAGGAACTATCTTGGCATCTAAATCCCAATCTGAAACATTTCGGTGACTTTTGTTTGATAATTTTGTTAGTGTTATCACATAATTAGATAATGGCATAGATACATCGAGCATGATCAAATAAAATGGCCCTACTGGTTGTTTAGGATCATTTAGGGTCAAATAAAATTATGACTCATACACATTTATGCATCCTTGTATTCAGTTTTTTTTGTAAAATAAACATCGTACGGCGGCGCATAATTTCCTGAGTTTTTCTTCAAACAAAATATCATACTTGTGAAATTGTGATACTTGCTATGGTTAAAATTGGGCAACAAAGTAATCTGGTTTGTTTTAAGATTTTGAAGTGTAGATAAGTGAGGGGTGAGTGACCGTAATATTTTTGTCCGTTTGTTTACGTTTTACTCCGTTGCCTAGCACACGTGCTCGTAAATCAATAATACTTTCTTTACGTGGGGCTGCCATAATGCATTTGATCAGGAAAAAAAGTCGATCCATATATTTTTTAGAGATGGTGGTTAAAAACTGTATAACAGTTTCTAAACGAGAAGAAACGCGCATGGGTGAACAAGACACGATTATAATAATTTAGTTCAAACTTCAATTTACATACCGACCTTGCTATTGCTAATACTATGTCTTGGTTCTCCTCTTAGTTCTGAAAATTATAATTAAAAGTTTTAGGGCTCTCCTAAACTTAATGTCTCCTCAAAAAAATAGTTCTTTCTACAATTAAGGCTACTTGACCTAATTTTTTTCTTCATGCTAATCGCTTCTTAATCATTAATTTTCACGAAATAAACTAATATTTTATTATTTTATACAGTAAAAACCCATAAAAATGTTGATTGAAAAATACGCCTTATAAATGGCGCCGAAAACACTGTCCGCCATAGTGTGACGTCATACTGTTTGTATTTTAGAGTCTCTTTATTTAACATTTTTTTATGTGCTAAATGTACGAGTCTTAAGGTGCCCAAAAATTATAAAAGAATTATTATATTGTACGAGTCTTAAGGTGCCCAAAAATTATAAAAGAAATAATAATTAGAAGATGATGTTTTCGAAACCGGTCGTGACTAAGTGAATTTTGTAAAAATTAATGAATATAGTGGAAAAAGTGCAAGTATTACTGTGTTTTATTTGTGCATAAAAGAATTAAATAAGAAATTAGAAATCATTTGTAATGTTGAAAACTTTTGGAGAAAAGTTTTGGCCATTTCATTTCCCGTCTACAATAAATGGAGATAATATATAAAACTGGTGTTTTATTTGAATTACTCAAGAAAATATATTTTGAAAATCTTTCTAGGCTTATTCTTATTATTTATGTACAAATAAACTTACACATAACGAGCGCGATAAATAAAAGATATTAAATTACGAACATGATGACGTCACATCCAAATCGGAAGTACTGCAAAAGCGTTTTAGTCAGTACAAATCATATTTTCATAAAATCATATTTTCAAATCGACTTTATTTATCAATCATAAGCTTTTATTTGATGATAACGGTGAAATACGGTTTCCTACGCCAAGTTCTACTAGAAATATGCATTTGTTCAATGAAATTGAATATAGGTCAAGTAGCCTATTGTAATAAAACATCATCACAGATTATCTCTACTCCTTTTTGGTCTCCAAATATAATATTATCAGTCCAAAATACTGTTATTTTCTGTGGTTATTTAGTATTAGCTCTCTTCTCCTTAATAGTAAGGAACCAAATTATTCTCCTAAAATAATACATCATATTCTGTGAATTAAATATTGCTGTTTATGTTACTAGGCCCTAGGGCATTATCCTATCAATAATAGCTTTCAATATTTCATCTTTCGTCATCAGTATACAAGAAACAGGGCTTGGCCTCTATTGTGTGTATGAAGTGATAATACGAACATAGAATATATTCCACAGACATACAGACTGTATGATTCAGGTCGGAGTTGAGCTCAATTCTCTAATAAGCTAAATTGACGCGTCCTCCGCTGAGCTAATTCGCTTTGTGCTCTTCGCTATGTATATGTTATGACAGGTGGATTATGTGCAAGATAATATTATGTTTATCTGGGGAACGCGTAGGTATAAGCTGCTTTCATTAGGAATGTGAAAATGTGGAAATAGTGGTAGATTGTGAGGGGAAAATAACCTAAATTATTTTTATGGATATGTCATTATTCAGTACTCAGTAATTATTACAATTGTCTATTATTATAGCGTAGAAGGAAACCACATGCCAGACAGTTTCCAAATTTCCGAAACACCTAGCGTCTAGTGTTTGATTAAATAGATTATAGACTGATAACTTAAAAACATAAAAAAATATAGTAATGCTATATGTATAAATAGCATAAGGTGGCATAAGATAATATAAGATCCTGGGGAATGCCTTTGCCCAGCAGTGGGACATCATTTGCTAATTAAAAAAAATATTATAGAGCACACGCGTCAGTCGTCACGCATACCAAAATGCACCAAAGACCACTAATAGCATAGCTAATAGATTACTAAAACAAATTATTTTACTTTCCAGAATCCATCAAGCATCAATTCACACAGGCCGCCTTACATCAGGTGAAGGCGAAAGACCGCAGACGTTGTGACCTCCCGAACATACGAGTCGGGGACGACATGGCGTCTCCCGACACTCCGACCTCCAGCCCCGCCGACGACCACAAGCGCCTGGTCGACGACACCTTCCTCAACAAAATGAAAGGTCTCGTCGAACGACTTAGGCTCGAAAACGCGACCTTGAAGAAGGCGCTCGACTCCGAGCGGAGTGAAGTTCGAGCGCTCAAAGCCCGCCACGACAGCGCTATTCGAAATTTAAAGACTGAGTTCAAGAAGAAAGAGGACCTACTAGAGAAACAACTGAGAACACCAAGAATAGAGAAAACAGAGGAAATAGGCAGTAGCAAGCTGGTTGTACTCAAACGATTGGCGACAGAGACACAGTCTTTAAAGGCGGCTAACAAGGGTTTACAAGAAAAGCTCAAGGTTCGTATATTTATTAATTATTTTTAGCTAAGCTATCCATTATCCAATATCCATACATTTATTTGAATTATGACCCCAACTGATTCATAGTTTCGGTCGCATATTGTAACTTAGTTTAAATACGGTTTGGTTACTCTTGCCAAATCCTGCTTATTCACAGTATTCATACAACTTAGGTTCATTTTCTGTGGTTTCACTCTTATTTTTTCTACGAAGTAAGATTTTAAGTTTCTTCATCACAGTACTACGCTTTTCCTTGAATGAAACCTTATTTTTGTTAAACGCAAACGTTGTTCTTGTTAGCAGTGTGTGAAAAAGCGATCTTACGTTCCTAACTGCCTTATGGTACTTTTCTAAAAGAAATTCTAGAGGACTTTGATTGTTTCTTCTGGCAGCATATACAACGAACTCTGAGAAAAAAATGCCAGTGCTTGTTACTAATCCAACAATCCACACTATGAAGAATTCCTTAAGATTGTCGGTGCTTAGGGCTTTCTTGTCTTTTGTAAGTTCTTTCGTTTGCACATGACGAGGAGTGAATTCGTCAGTAAGGGACCAATATTGCAGGATGCCTCCTTGGTTAAGATGATGAAGGAGATAGTCAAGTCTGGGCAAATAAGGGCTTCCGTACTTCAGCCCATAGACTATAGAGCAGGGAACAGGACAGTCCTGGACTGTGTGGTATATTGGCCTTCCACGGATCATGTTACTGGGCTTACGAGCTATGTAGTCTGCATCAGTTTTTCTCAACAATATCGCGTATCCGAAATCCCTCTTATCTAGTATTTGTTTTATTTTATCATCATTTACTATTTCGATGCGGTCCTTAAATTTCTCGTAGTACTCGGGAATGAGACTTTTATTGAAGAGCAAGAAGTCGCGATTATGCACACCGAAGGTCACGTTGGTTCTGAGTAGTTCCGATAAAGTATTAATGTCCGGTTTGAATCTTGGGTATGAAATGGCTGATGTTATGATGCCCTGTAACAAAAATTTGGGTTTGAAACATGCTTTATATAGGTGTTATTAAAAAGAGACCACCTTAGGCAAGCACGCGCTTACAGCAAACACTTACATCAATTGCGCAATCCACAATCAGAGAGTAAATCATAATCATTAGCGAGACACATCTAAACACTGGTCCTATAAATTTGATGTCCACAGTTTGTCTTATCAAACATCTCACCACGTCTAAAATTGTCTCCTCTGCTGGTCTATTCTCCTTCCATATTTTAGACTCCACTTTGTAAACAACCACACTGACAACGATTAGAAAAACTACGTTAAATATGAATAGGATCAGCATATTTTTAGATATTAGTTTCAAAGTCGTCGTAAAAGTAGATTGTTTTATAGATTTCTTTATCAAGAAGCATAGTTCATCTTGTATTAGCGGATATGTAGTGTCAATGTAGCCGTAATAAGTTGTTTTCAGTATTCTAGAACTCAATTCCAAATCAGTGTATCCGTCCATTAGATCTTTAGTTACTCCCGTAGCTGTACCGTTTTCTAGCAAGTCTCCAACTGTACTGTCATCTCTAGGTTTTAAGGGTTTGCAAGTTGCATTAAGCTGCTTCATAACTGTCATCACAAGCTTAGAGTTACAGCCAACTGGCTCTGGGTCATCAGATATATAAGGCTTTTTAAAAACGCTCAATCGTAAAGGGTATCCATACAAATTATGGTATTGTCGAAGAAGAAACTTTGTCACATTCTTGACGTGCGTTATATCTCTGATTTCGTTGCAGAAGGGGTTGTAAGTAAACATTTTTAAGCTGCCCGACCAAAGAACTAGAACAGAATTGGTAATACTCACGCTCCATAGCAATTGGAAATGGTTTTTCATTGCATAGTAGAAATAGCTGTCATCGGCAACGGGGGAGTTTATGACAAATATGACTGCTGATCTCGGTTTGAATACCCCTGTGCTCGCCAAAGCCATCAACGCTTGTTCACTTCCGTCGATGGTTAATTCATCTGATGTCACCAAGTATGCCGTTTGTCCATGCGTATCGATCTTTGGTTTGGATTTCGAGCTATTCGTATCTGGGCATCCATTTAGAAGCATCACTGGGTACCCGTAGCCGTGAGTCTCGGTATACTTTAATATTCTATTCTCAAAGTATGTGAAATCACAGAAGGTGATCGTGAAGAACCACTGCTGGAAAGCATTGAATATTTTATCCACGACTTGATAGGCGAATTCCGCCTTCGCGTTCGTTTCATTGTGGTACTGCTCAATCTCTTGATAAAGGGGACTTGATTCATCAATGCAATGAGTTTGATTAATCAAGAGGATTGCAATTATGGCTATGTTTTTCAACATTCTTCGGGTCACAAGACACTATAGATGGTAAATTCTATTTGAGAAGAAAGACAGGTCCCTTCTTGGAGAATATTTTTCAGTAGAAGGACTTTTTTTGGCAATTTCGTCTTATCGGGTATCAGGACTGCATAAGACTAAAGGGGTTTAAGGTCAGAGGCGTGTCATCATTAGCGGACAGCGGAATTGTATGTAAAAGCCCGTCAATTACTCGTGCAAAGAAAACATTGGCATCGTTTAATAGAGTTTATGATGACAGTTCGCAATACACTGATTCGCTCGTTAAACGCTCCGATAACGAAGTCGCTAATGTTAGAATAACAAAAGTTATAATTGCTTTAGTAGTCGACCGTTATGCAATTAAAGCTTCTGAGAAAATATTTTCTTGGTAGTACAACAGATGCACAAAAATTCTGCTAATCCACATCCGTCCAAAATATGGCTTATTACCTGAGATATTATACATATAGGTCATTTCCTCAATTCTTAATTTAACCATTACATAATATTCAGTATTCACGTCATATTTCGTCTTCACTGGATATCGTATTAGGGATACCGGATAGCAGTAAAAATATTAATGTATTTACAATAAATTATAATAATTATTGTATAGCTATTTTTCAAAATCTATACATATAATAAAACTATAGAAATGAAAATTCTGCACATTAAAGATATTTAAAAAATAATAAGCGGGGGGTGTCACTACATCGCTATAGAAGCCAAAAATGTGGTTAGTTTTTTGTCTGTCTGTCTGTCTGTCTGTCTGTATGTTTGTTCCACTATCACACGAAAACTACTAATCCGATTTGAATGAGGTTTTCGCAGATATATTTGTCTTCTTCCAACTTAACATCTGGTGTATAAAAATTTTTCCCCCCACCCCTCTAAGGGGACGAAAGAGGGGTCAGATTTTGTATCAAACTTTTTTCTATCCGATTTGCATACGGTTTTCGCAGATATATTTATCTTCTTCTAACTCAACATCTGGTGTATAAACTTTTCCCCCCACCCCTCTAAGGGGACCAAAAAGGGGGTCAGATTTTGTATCAATTTTTTTTAATGGACTTACTTCATATTATTAACAGTGTTTTCCAACTTAATATTTGGTGTATAAAATACCCCCCTCCCCACTCCTCTTAGGGGACAAAAGAGGGGGTAAGATTTTGTATCAACTGATGAAGTAGAAATACTTTAACTTGCAAAACAACGTTTGCCGGGACAGCTAGTATTTTATTAAAGGGGTTCGAAGATTTTTGTATGGAGCCTGGCATATCTAGCCGCCCGCGCCAGTCAAATGGCGATCTTTACTTGCAAATATCTCGGAATTTAGGATACCATGTTATATGACATTTTTTGTTTGTTTAAGTGTCCTCTATCCAAATATACCACTTTTATCGTGCTCGGAAAAAATCAATATGGCTGGCGGCTAGATATGCCACAAAGGTTCGTACCCCTTTAGAGTGAGTTGCACCGGCTTACTTTAACTATAACTTTAACTTTAACCATAACAAAATGTGAAATGAACTGTCAAATCCCTAGCAAAAGTCGCTATATTTGACGATAACCTTAACTTTAACTACGCTTCTGGTGCAATTCACATTCATTGTAGTTTTTTTTTTTATTAAATAAGGGGGCAAACGAGCAAACGGGTCACCTGATGGTAAGCAACTACCGTCGCCCATGCACACTCGCAACATCCGAAGAGCTGCAGGTGCGTTGCCGGCCTTTTAAGAGGGAATACGCTCTTTTCTTGAAGGTTTGCAGGTCATATAGGTCCGGAAATACTGCTGGTGACAGTTCGTTCCAGAGTTATAGAACTTGTTACTTATTGGCACTGTTTCAAAAGTATGATTAATTATTGTATTTTCTAGAGAAATAAAATACTTCTTTAATGCCATAGGTTTATTAGATAATACATGTTCATAGTTGGGTGCAACAGCCATTACAACGTCATTGGTCTGTCGTGTGAAGAAGATGGTGATGATGAGCAGGGAAAACGACATACCTAATATTAATATTCCAACTATAATTATAATTTGTAAGCGGATTTAGCTACCTTCATTCGTTTACTCGGTTAGTAAAGTTTGGTACTATTTTGAAAAACCTCATCTGTGTATTCGGTGCGTGGATGATTCGTAAATTGAGTTTTATTGTCAAATCCTGAATCGGTATAGTTAGTGATTACTCTTTCGGTAGTTCGCGTGAAATCGACTGTCACATTCTGAGCTGGATTTGTACTATTATGAAAAACTTCATCTGTGTATTCGGTGCGTGGATAGTCAGTAAATTGAGTTTTATTGTCAAATCCTGAATCGGTATAGTTAGTGATCACTCTTTCGGTAGTTCGCGTGAAATCGACTGTCACATTCTGCGCTGGATTTGTACTATTTTGAAAAACCTCATCTGTGTTTTCGGTGCGTGGATAATCCGTAAATTGAGTTTTATTGTCAAATCCCGAATCGGTATAGTTAGTGATCACTCTTTCGGTAGTTCGCGTGAAATCACCTGTCACATTCTGCGCTGGATTTGTACTATTTTGAAAAACCTCATCTGTGTATTCGGTGCGTGGATAATCCGTAAATTGAGTTTTATTGTCAAATCCTGAATCGGTATAGTTAGTGATCACTCTTTCGGTAGTTCGCGTGAAATCATCTGTCACATTCTGCGCTGGATTTGTACTATTTTGAAAAACCTCATCTGTGTGTTCGGTGCGTGGATAATCCGTAAATTGAGTTTTATTGTCAAATCCTGAATCGGTATAGTTAGTGATCACTCTTTCGGTAGTTCGCGTGAAATCACCTGTCACATTCTGCGCTGGATTTGTACTATTTTGAAAAACCTCATCTGTGTATTCGGTGCGTGGATAATCCGTAAATTGAGTTTTATTGTCAAATCCTGAATCGGTATAGTTAGTGATCACTCTTTCGGTAGTTCGCGTGAAATCGACTGTCACATTCTGCGCTGGATTTGTACTATTTTGAAAAACCTCATCTGTGTATTCGGTGCGTGGATAATCCGTAAATTGAGTTTTATTGTCAAATCCTGAATCGGTATAGTTAGTGATCACTCTTTCGGTAGTTCGCGTGAAATCATCTGTCACATTCTGCGCTGGATTTGTACTATTTTGAAAAACCTCATCTGTGTATTCGGTGCGTGGATAATCCGTAAATTGAGTTTTATTGTCAAATCCTGAATCGGTATAGTTAGTGATCACTCTTTCGGTAGTTCGCGTGAAATCGACTGTCACATTCTGCGCTGGATTTGTACTATTTTGAAAAACCTCATCTGTGTATTCGGTGCGTGGATAATCCGTAAATTGAGTTTTATTGTCAAATCCTGAATCGGTATAGTTAGTGATCACTCTTTCGGTAGTTCGCGTGAAATCAACTGTCACATTCTGCGCTGGATTTGTACTATTTTGAAAAATCTCATCTGTGTATTCGGTGCGTGGATAATCCGTAAATTGAGTTTTATTGTCAAATCCTGAATCGATATAGTTAGTGATCACTCTTTCGGTAGTTCGCGTGAAATCGACTGTCACATTCTGCGCTGGATTTGTACTATTTTGAAAAACCTCATCTGTGTATTCGGTGCGTGGATAATCCGTAAATTGAGTTTTATTGTCAAATCCTGAATCGGTATAGTTAGTGATCACTCTTTCGGTAGTTCGCGTGAAATCGACTGTCACATTCTGCGCTGGATTTGTACTATTTTGAAAAACCTCATCTGTGTATTCGGTGCGTGGATAATCCGTAAATTGAGTTTTATTGTCAAATCCTGAATCGGTATAGTTAGTGATCACTCTTTCGGTAGTTCGCGTGAAATCGACTGTCACATTCTGCGCTGGATTTGTACTATTTTGAAAAACCTCATCTGTGTATTCGGTGCGTGGATAATCCGTAAATTGAGTTTTATTGTCAAATCCTGAATCGGTATAGTTAGTGATCACTCTTTCGGTAGTTCGCGTGAAATCGACTGTCACATTCTGCGCTGGATTTGTACTATTTTGAAAAACCTCATCTGTGTATTCGGTGCGTGGATAATCCGTAAATTGAGTTTTATTGTCAAATCCTGAATCGGTATAGTTAGTGATCACTCTTTCGGTAGTTCGCGTGAAATCAACTGTCACATTCTGCGCTGGATTTGTACTATTTTGAAAAACCTCATCTGTGTATTCGGTGCGTGGATAATCCGTAAATTGAGTTTTATTGTCAAATCCTGAATCGGTATAGTTAGTGATCACTCTTTCGGTAGTTCGCGTGAAATCGACTGTCACATTCTGCGCTGGATTTGTACTATTTTGAAAAACCTTATCTGTGTATTCGGTGCGTGGATAATCCGTAAATTGAGTTTTATTGTCAAATCCTGAATCGGTATAGTTAGTGATTACTCTTTCAGTAGTTCGCGTGAAATCAACTGTCACATTCTGCGCTGGATTTGTACTATTTTGAAAAACCTCATCTGTGTATTCGGTGCGTGGATAATCCGTAAATTGAGTTTTATTGTCAAATCCTGAATCGGTATAGTTAGTGATCACTCTTTCGGTAGTTCGCGTGAAATCACCTGTCACATTCTGCGCTGGATTTGTACTATTTTGAAAAACCTCATCTGTGTATTCGGTGCGTGGATAGTCCGTAAATTGAGTTTTATTGTCAAATCCTGAATCGGTATAGTTAGTGATCACTCTTTCGGTAGTTCGCGTGAAATCACCTGTTACATTCTGCGCTGGATTTGTACTATTTTGAAAAACCTCATCTGTGTATTCGGTGCGTGGATAATCCGTAAATTGAGTTTTATTGTCAAATCCTGAATCGGTATAGTTAGTGATCACTCTTTCGGTAGTTCGCGTGAAATCACCTGTCACATTCTGCGCTGGATTTGTACTATTTTGAAAAACCTCATCTGTGTATTCGGTGTGTGGATAATCCGTAAATTGAGTTTTATTGTCAAATCCTGAATCGGTATAGTTAGTGATTACTCTTTCAGTAGTTCGCGTGAAATCAACTGTCACATTCTGCGCTGGATTTGTACTATTTTGAAAAACCTCATCTGTGTATTCGGTGCGTGGATAATCCGTAAATTGAGTTTTATTGTCAAATCCTGAATCGGTATAGTTAGTGATCACTCTTTCGGTAGTTCGCGTGAAATCACCTGTCACATTCTGCGCTGGATTTGTACTATTTTGAAAAACCTCATCTGTGTATTCGGTGCGTGGATAGTCCGTAAATTGAGTTTTATTGTCAAATCCTGAATCGGTATAGTTAGTGATCACTCTTTCGGTAGTTCGCGTGAAATCACCTGTTACATTCTGCGCTGGATTTGTACTATTTTGAAAAACCTCATCTGTGTATTCGGTGCGTGGATAATCCGTAAATTGAGTTTTATTGTCAAATCCTGAATCGGTATAGTTAGTGATCACTCTTTCGGTAGTTCGCGTGAAATCACCTGTCACATTCTGCGCTGGATTTGTACTATTTTGAAAAACCTCATCTGTGTATTCGGTGTGTGGATAATCCGTAAATTGAGTTTTAATGTCAAATCCTGAATCGGTATAGTTAGTGATTACTCTTTCAGTAGTTCGCGTGAAATCAACTGTCACATTCTGCGCTGGATTTGTACTATTTTGAAAAACCTCATCTGTGTATTCGGTGCGTGGATAATCCGTAAATTGAGTTTTATTGTCAAATCCTGAATCGGTATAGTTAGTGATCACTCTTTCGGTAGTTCGCGTGAAATCGACTGTCACATTCTGCGCTGGATTTGTACTATTTTGAAAAACCTCATTTGTGTATTCCGTGCGTGGATAATCCGTAAATTGAGTTTTATTGTCAAATCCTGAATCGGTATAGTTAGTGATCACTCTTTCGGTAGTTCGCGTGAAATCGACTGTCACATTCTGCGCTGGATTTGTACTATTTTGAAAAACCTCATCTGTGTATTCCGTGCGTGGATAATCCGTAAATTGAGTTTTATTGTCAAATCCTGAATCGGTATAGTTAGTGATCACTCTTTCGGTAGTTCGCATGAAATCGACTGTCACATTCTGCGCTGGATTTGTACTATTTTGAAAAACCTCATCTGTATATTCAGTTCGTAGATTTTCAGTACTTTGAGGAACATTAGTTGCACTAACATTCACGAATATAGAATCTATGTAATTGTAATCTCTTGGAATAAATTTAATACTTTTGATGGAAACTATGTCATTTGAATTGTGTTTCTTCTCAAATCTTACCTAAAAAAAAGAAAACATTATAATATTATATACTTATACATAATAAAAATAGTGAGGGAGCCCTAGAACAAATTTTTTTGTGATTACTAACAAGCAAATTTTTTGTGAGTAGCTACAATTTGATAAGCCGAACAACATTTTTATTTTCGAAAAATCTCAAAAGTGGTAGCTAACAGAGATAGAAAGGATTTTTCGGACATGATGGTCCTAAAAATATATGGATTGTTTTATTTGTAGGACAAGGTTACTCTTAAATTATATAAATATTAACCTACCAATACTTATACAAAAAATCTGCTGGTTAGGGACTTAGGGTTCCGTTTTAGGGTATAGTAGTCAACCAAGTTAATATTGATTTAACAGAACCCTAAAACGGATCCCACTCTACTTAAAGATCTCACATTATTTAAATAACATCAATTGTTATAGATATTCAATAAAGCAAAGAAATAAACTCTATTATTTGTTCATTATAATGTTATTTGGTTCCTATATTTCGATTTTCCATGGAACTTGGCACTAATTTAGATCTCCATCCTTTTTACGGCGAAGTCCATAGGCAAGAATAATGTTTGTATGGAACTTGGCTCTCCATTTTTACATTTATGTTTTTGGTGGGATATAATATTTTATGAATATTATACGAAGCTTTTAGAGTTATTGCTAATTTATTTATCGGCTATATCTTACGATTCCCAACCATTAATTATTATTTTTTAATGTAGAACAAAATATGTAAATTATATAAATAAAAATTAGCACTTATGTACCTATTTTTTGTGATCTTTCGCAAAATAGTATGTTAGTAATACTATTAGTTTTATGCAACGTACTGAGCCTTTATAATATTATTAAAACTACATTCAAAATAATACTAAAAGTATAATATACATATTTGTTTTATTTTATTTATTTTATTTATTTAAATACATAAAAAACACTGAAAATATTAGTTAGGCCTGAGTCAAAATCAAAACACATAACTGTATTTAAAAAAAAGATAAAACCGACTTCAAAATTGTACGTAAGTAATTGAAAATTAAAACTTCCTATCTCCAAAACTACTGAACCGATTTTGATGAAACTTGCACTATTCCCTAAGTTGAACAATACCTAGTACAATAAAAAAAGAATCACTCAAATCGGACCAGTAGTTCCGAAGATATGCGTGAACAAACATAAAAACATACATACATACATACATACATACATACACTTTTGAAATTTGGCACATTTGTTCAGATGCTGATATAGATTAACATATACAAAAACTGGGCAGTTCTGGAAATATTACATACATACGCGTCGAATTGATAACCTCCTTTTTTTGAAGTCGGTTAAAAATAATAATCTATCTACACTACTATTATAAAGAGGAAAGATTTGTTTGTTTGTTTGTTTGTTTGTTTGAGTCGAATAGGCTCCGAAACTACTGGACCGATTTGAAAAATTCTTTTGCTATTGGAATCTTACATTATTTCTGCTGAACATAGGCTACATTTTATTTTGGAAAAAATTAGGGTTCCGTAAGATATTTGAGTTTTTCGGACGCAAGGTGTAAAAAATCAGCTAGAAAAGTTACTTATTTTGCGTACGCTGCCTAAACTATAAAAGATAGAACCATAAAATGTTCTAAGTAATTGTAGATCTTATAAATATCTACAAAAAAGTCCACGACACACTATACCTATCTATGTCGAGTGAGGCACAATAACCATTTATTTATTTAAAAATCCTGAATTTTTTTTGGACTACATTAAAACGGATATATTTTACTCACGCTATTAATCCTTATCAAAATAAATTATTTTATCACTAAGTACAGTTTATGTAGATAATATTTGGTCTTTGAATGATTAAAATTGGACGTTTGGTTTTGAAATTATGGCGAAATTAAAAAATTACGATAGTGGGCGTCACCAAAGCGCGTGCGGAGGAAGACAATATTCTGTTGTAGAAATGAAAATTCTGTACATAAAAGATATGAAATGACACCCGAAATTACACCTTTGTCACTACATCGCTATAGAATACAAAAATGTGGTTAGTTTTTTGTCTGTCTGTCTGTCTGTCACTCTTTCTGTCTGTCTGTATGTTTGTTCCAGCATCACACGAAAAATACTGATCCGATTTGAATGTGGTTTTCGCAGATATATTTATCTTCTTCCAACTTAACATCTGGTGTATAAAAATCCTCCCCCCCCCCTCCCCTCTCAACCCTCTCTGGGGACCAAAGAGGGGTCAGATTTTGTATACAACTTTTTTCTTTAGTGGACTTACTTCATATTAGGTATTAACTGTGTTTTTCAACTTAACATCTGGTGTATGACCTTTCCCCCCCACACCCTCTTAGGGGACAAAAGAGGGGGTAAAACATGTATTAACTGATGATGTAGAAAATATACTTTAAATGGCAAAACAACGTTTGCCGGGACAGCTAGTTAAGATATAGCTGGATGTTATACTTACATATCCTTTGAAATGATGTGAAATCGGTATGGAGATACGGTTCCAGCCTGCTTTATGGATATTCTTTCTGTATTTTTCACTTGAAACCCGGTAACTCGTTTCGTCTAATACAGAAATTTTAAACGATCCAACTTCAGAAGAAATATCCAAGTATACATAAGCTTCTAATTCCCCAGGCGTGAATTCGATAGGAAACGAATCAATGCAGCTTCCCGTTCTTATTCCTCGTGGACTAAAATCGTAATTTTCATAACTTCTTCGAGTCCATTGTCTGGAGCCGCAGGCTTTTCCGAAAACGATGTTAATGCTTTCATCACATAAGGAGTTTTGTAGCACGAACAAATAAAATATAATTATAAATCGCAACATCTTGTATCTATAACTAAGATGTCGCCGTTCGTAAGTTTACACTGTGAGTATCCTAGTTTTATATGCCCACTTGTTTATATCCTATCACCTGTTTTTTAATTGATAATAATGAAATCTTATAATCCCTTCCTTTTAACAACGCTTTGATTTCTTTCAGATATTATGTTAATATTATTATCAGCTATCATACTCGTCAGTCTTTAAACGTACATCCTGCGTTGATAGGGAATCGACATGATTCATATAAGCACGTGTGAAATATCTAATAATAATAATATCTAATAATATCTATGGACGCTTCACACCACGTCAATCTGGCCCCGTGGTAAGTACCTGAAGGACTTGTGTTACGGGTACCAGACAACGGAAATATATTTAATACTTTTATACTATACATATATTTAAGATTTTTATTATATGATAAATATATTTAATACACATCCATGACCCAGGAACTTTGTAAACTTTTTGTTCCGTCGGCGGGACTCGAACCCGCGACCCCCGGCTTAAGCAGTTAAGCTACCAACGTGCTATCATATAAATATTATCAGTTTTTAGGGTTCCGTACCCAAAGGGGACCCTATTACTAAGACTTCTTTGTCTGTCCGTCTGTCTGTCTGTCTGTTTCCAGGCTGTATCTCAAGAACGGTTCTCTCTTTCGGCTCAGCTCTTTTTCGCCGATTGTGTATGTCTGTTGCCACTATAACAACAAATACTAAAAACAAAATAAATTAAATATTTAAGGGGCTCCCATACAACAAACTTGATTTTTTTGGCATTTTTTGCTCTATATCAATAATGGCTACAAGTAGGCACTTGAAATATTCAAAAAATACTTACTTAATAGTATCAGCACTTAATAATAAAATTAAATAAAATAAATATTTAAGGGGGGCGGGCTCCCATACAAAAATAATTTTTTTGTCTATTTTTGCTATTCAATGGTACGGTACGGAACCCTTTGTGCGCGAGTCTGTCTCGCACTTGACCGATTATTTTATTATGTGCTTCCCGACCATCATTCTGGCGTTAGACTGATATACTGAACTGATGCCAGGCTGACCGTGTAACCCTAGTCCAAACGGTTACGCGATCATTCTTCCGTCAGTCTGGAGTAGACTTATGAACAGAACTGATGCCAGAGTGACCGTGTAACCTGTCTTAAGCTTAAAACAACCTTCGAAGGAGTCTAATGAAAACTTCATTAATTTTCAGGTCGCACAGGCGGCGGAGTGCGCCCGCGCAGCCGAGCTGCGAGCGCAGGTGGCCAAGCACGCTGCACTTGAAGAGGCAGCGCGGCGGGATGCGCGGGCGCAGTGTCACAAACTGGTAGTTATCAATTTTTTATGGCAGTACCATGGCACCCTGTATATCGGGTGTAACAAAAAAGTGAAAATACCATAGAGAAAATAATATTATACATGTCTCTGATAACACTTTAGCGTGAGCTCGTGTTCCTTGTAGAGAGTTCACTGTGAAAGTGGCAGCGCTGAAAGACCAATTTTTTTTTACTTTTGCTAATTTTTCGTGAGGTTTTATTTTGATAAGAAGAACAACAATTTCCTTTGCGTAACTTCTTGAAAGTGGTAGCTAGTAGAGATAGAAAGGATTGCATAATTATTTCGATTTGGTAGTCCTAAAATATCCAGATTGTTTTATTTGTAGGACAATGTTAAGTGTTAAATTATGTAAATATTAACCTATCAATATACAATCAGCTGGTTAAGGCTCCGTTTTAGGATTCTGTTCAATAGTCAACAAGCCCTTGTTGACTATTCAACCCTAAAAAAAATGGCCAAGTGCGAGTCGGACTCGTGCACGAAGGGTTCCGTACCATTATAGAGCAAAAATAGTAAAAAAATGTGTTTTTTGTATGGGAGCCTCCCTTAATTATTTATTTTATTTAAATTTTATTATTAATTATTAAATTATAAATACAGCTGAGTATTTTGTGTACATTTCAAGTGCCTACCTGTTGTCATCATTGATATCGAGCAAAAAATGCTTGAAAAATCACGTTTGTTGTATGGGAGGCCCCCTTAAATATTTAATTTATTTTGTTTTTAGTATATTTTGTTGTCATAGCGGCAACAGATATACACAGTCTGTGAAAATTTCAACTCTGTAGCTAATACCGTTCTTGAGTTACAGCCTGGAGACAGACGGACAGACGGACAGACATAGAAGTCTCAGTAATAAGGTCCCGTTTTTACCCTTTGGGTACGGAACCCTAAAAAGATTACCAAACAGCAGATTTTTTGAATTTCACGAAATAAATGTTCTATACAGTAGGTAGGTAGTAGGTACTGTTGGAGGGAAATCAAGTTTTGTTGGTCACAAACCGAAACAAACCACCTCCAGCTACAGCCACCAATGGTGTTCATACTCAAAATACGAATTTTTTTACGAATTTACCGTGGGAGAGCTATGCTTCAGCAAGAATGGGCCGGTTCGGCCCATTTGTGCCGAAATATGACGGGCTCACAGAAAACTGGTGTGAAACCGCGCTTTGATCTTGTTTCTCAGAGTGAGTTTACCGGAGGCCCAATCCCCTACCCTTTTCCCTTCCCTACCCTCTCCTATTACCCTATTCCCTCTTAAAAGGCCGGCAACGCATCTGCAGCTCTTCTGATGCTGCGAGTGTCCATGGGCGACGGAAGTTGCTTTTCATCAGATGACCCGTTTGCTCGTTTGCCCCCTTATTTCATAAAAAAAATATTTCCCTATTCCCTCTTAAAAGACCGGCAACGCGCCTGCAGCTCTTCTGATGTTGCGAGTGCCCAACAGTGGCGACTGAAGTTGCTTTCCATCAGGTGACCCGTTTGCTCGCTTGGCCCCTTATTTTATATTAAAAACAGAGTACGTCTATAGCTGAATGTTATCTATCTATTACAGCTGGAGGAAATAAAATCGAAGGAGCGGGTGATCATACAGCTGAGGCGAGATGTGGCCAGGACGACCAATGATCAGGTTAGTGCTTAGAGCTTGAAGATCTATGAACGTTGTTCAGCTTCTGAAATTTTGTGCCAACTACAGCGAAGCAAAAAGGAGGGTATGATTTGGATCTGTATGTATATTATGTTACCGTTAGAATGCAGAATACGTTATTATGTACACATTTCCTAGGTAATCTGCAGATTCCTTGGTAGCATCCGTTAAAGTGTGAAATTTTTAAATAAAATAAAAAACCGGCAAAGTGCGTGTCGGGCCACGCGCAATGTAGGGTTCCGTAGTACCGCTAGATTTTGAAAATTTATGTATGGTCAATGAATGTACATTTATAACATGTTTTACACTACTAACAACATCATCTCAGTTACTTTCAAAGGAATTTGAACGAAAAGTTCCTTTATACTTCGCCGAATACATTTTTTTTAGTTGATCGACTATTACTCAATAACTTATGAAGTATTCTTAGCCGTGATAGTTTTCCTTTTAAATTCAGCATATTTCCTACTCCTGTGAATTTTTTCACATTTCCAAAAGCAACCGTTTAGCTGGTAGAAGGGGGGGACACTGGACTCTAACGATTTTTTCCACTTTAAAACTTAATATTTCACAAATGGATCATACTCATAATACTCATAATATTTTTTAAAAACCTATCCAACGACACCCCACACGATGGGGTGGGCGCGAAAAAAAAAAATCCAACCCCGCTTGATGTGTAGCGGGGTTGAACATAATCTGTGAAAATATCAAAAATCTCTAGCTATTACCGTTCTTGAGTTACAGCCTGGAGACAGACAGACAGACAGACGGACGGACGGACGGACGGACGGACGGACGGATGGACGGATGGACGGACGGACGGACGGACGGACAGACGGACAGACGGACGGACAGACGGACAGACAACGAAGTCTTAGTAATAGGGTCCCGTTTTTACCCTTTGGGTACGGAACCCTAAAAACTGACCGCCGCGCCAACGCGACCGCCACCGCCGCGCTGCCCGCGTCTGTCTGGGAGACTCCTTATATTTTAAAAGCTTTTATTTAACTTGCTCTGTATGTATGTAAGTATGTAACTATGTTCTGGTGAAATTTTGGAACTCAATTTTGAAGTAGATATATTTTTAATATGGCATAGATTCAATATAGTGAACGGTTCATTGTAGGAGTTTGACATCTTGTGAATTAATTTGACAGTTCAATGTTAAATTATTGTTATGGGACCTAGGTACTATGGGACTGCACTAGAGTCTAGGGAGCTTCGGAGATACTATAGCTACTAGTGGGAGGATGTAACAAACTAGTATTTGTTCATAATGCATCAATAAGACTATGTCTAAGCGAAAGTTGTTATTTTAAACAATGAGATATTATAATGTCACGGATCTCACGTATCCACACATGAATGCTAACTACTCGTCATCACAAAACAGTCATCTTAGGCCCACTTGCGCCAATCTGGGTTAAAGTTAACTCTGAGTTAAACATCATGTCATCTGTATCACTGACTTGGTGAGTGATAGATATGACATGATGTTTAACTCAGAGTTAACTTTAACCCAGATTGGCGCAAGTGGGCCTTGCGGTCAATACCTGTCATAATATTCCTATCATCCTTTATGTAAAAGTGAATGTTCATGGTTCATATGATGTGTTGTGTAAATGGTAATAACTTGCCATTTTAACTATAATTGCTACTGAATAGGTTTTTAATTTTGATGTGCGAAGTATTCATACAGTTTATGGAGAATAGGTCCTAAGTAATCCTTTGTAGATACAAGTTATACATTTCATATTAATAACATTTAAGTTGACTAGCCGTGTGGCTTGGACCATAGCTGGATAATAATTAAGGTTGATATTTTTTAGGGTTCCGTAGCCAAAATGGCAAAAAAGGAACCCTTATTTAACTCTAAACGCCTACCTGATTTCGCGTTTGTTTAATCTTTTGAAACTTTGTATTGCTATATCGTTTTATCCAGGCGCGATATTTTTTCTATATCTATTCTATACTATTATAAAGAGGAAAGATTTGTTTGTTTGTTTGTTTGTTTGTTTGTTTGAGTCGAATAGGCTCCGAAACTACTGGACCGATTTGAAAAATTCTTTTGCTATTGGAATCTTACATTATTTCTGCTGAACATAGGCTACATTTTATTTTGGAAAAAAGTAGGGTTCCGTAAGATATTTGAGTTTTTCGGACGCGAGGTGTAAAAAATCAGCTAGAAAAGTTACTTATTTTGCGTACGCTGCCTAAACTATAAAAGATAGAACCATAAAATGTTCTAAGTAATTGTAGATCTTATAAATATCTACAAAAAAGTCCGCGACACACTATACCTATCTATGTCGAGTCAGGCACAATAACCATTTATTTATTTAAAAATCCTGAAATTTTTTTGGACTACATTTAAACGGATATATTTTACTCACGCTGTTAATCCTTATCAAAATAAATTATTTTATCACTAAGTACAGTTTATGTAGATAATATTTGGTCTGTGAATGATTAAAATTGGACGTTTGGTTTTGAAATTATGGCGAAATTAAAATATTACGATAGTGGGCGTCACCAAAGCGCGTGCGGGAGGAAGACAATATTCTGTTGTAGAAATGAAAATTTTGTACATAAAAGATATGAAATGACACCCGAAATTACACCTTTGTCACTACATCGCTATAGAAGCCAAAAATGTGGTTAGTTTTTGTCTGTCTGTCTGTCTGTCACTCTTTCTGTCTGTCTGTATGTTTGTTCCAACATCACACGAAAAATACTGATCCGATTTGAATGTGGTTTTCGCAGATATATTTATCTTCTTCCAACTTAACATCTGGTGTATAAAATTTTTTCCTCCCACCCCTCTAAGGGGACAAAAGAGGGGGTCAGATTTAGTATCAAACTTTTTTCTTTAACACGAAAACTACTGATCCGATTTGCATACGGTTTTCACAGATTTGCATACGGTTTTCACAGATATATTATATTTGTCTTCTTCCAACTCAACATCTGGTGTATAAAAATCCTCCCCCCCCCTCCCCTCTCAACCCTCTCTGGGGACCAAAGAGTGGTCAGATTTTGTATACAACTTTTTTCTTTAGTGGACTTACTTCATATTATTAGGTATTAACTGTGTTTTTCAACTTAACATCTGGTGTATGACCTTCCCCCCACACCCTCTTAGGGGAAAAAAGAGGGGGTAAAACATGTATCAACTGATGATAATATATACTTTAAATGGCAAAACAACGTTTGCCGGGACAGCTAGTTCATAATAAAAGCAATATCAGCTAGTGTGTAATATTATGATTAGACACTGGTTTTGATGATTAAACTACATTATATAATGCTTTTTGTTGTAGTTTAATCACTATAATATCAGTAACGCCAATTCCCTTAAAAATCCAGATTCCAGATGTATAAGGTAACACAACACTGAGTCCCGTACGGCTTCCCCTAATAATTCAGGGAATCACTGCAAACTTGCAACTTGCGGTTTTGACTTCCCACGACGAACACAATGTAACTTGATACGCTGAACACGCAAAAAATTTTATGGAACTAAATCATTAACATAACAATATTATGTTAATGTTATTTGTTACATATATTATATTAAACTATAGTTAAATAGTAGAAATGTTATGATTAAAATATCTTGAAAATATATTCCATATTATGTATGACTTCACATACTATGAATATTAAAAGAATTTATGAGGAAAATACTAAACTTTCTTAACGTAACAATTCTCTGACATGAGTAGATTTTTGCATAATAATCATAATCATTCTTTACGTCAGAATCATTATAATACTTACATTACTCTGGTTTATCGCAATAGAAGCATATATATAACAATTGTTTGGGCAATATACCGAACATTTCAAAACAAAGGATAGGCTACGACATGAATTAATGTGTCGTAGGCCTATCAAGAGGTTCACTTTTCATACAAGAATTAATTTAGTACGCGAAAACCGCAACCGTCGAAATGATTAAATAATTGGCCAAGTGCGAGTCGGACTCGCGCACGAAGGGTTCCGTACCGGTATTGAGCGAAAGTAGACAAAAAATTGTGTTTTTTGTTTGGGAGCCCCCTTTAATTTCTTATTTTATTTAAATATTATTATTATTTATTGAAGTACAATTATATTTAAGGCCTTTGTAAAAGTTTCAAGTGCCTACCTCTTATAATTTTTGATTACGAGCAAAAAAGGCCAAAAAATCACGTTTGTTGTATGGGAGCCCCCCTTAAATATTAATTTTATTTTTATTTAAGTATTTGTTGTTATAGCGGCACCGGAAATACACAATCTGTGAAAATTTCAGAACTCTAGCTATAGCGGTTCTTGAGATACAGCCTGGAGACAGACAGACGGACAGACAGACATTGAAGTCTCATGAATAGGGTCCCGTTTTTACCCTTTGGGTACGGAACTCTAAAAAGTAAGTACTTATAAATTATTATTTACTATTATCACAAAACAAATTCAAAATTACCATGGCTGTACAAAGTGATTATTTAGATTTTAGAAGCACCTATAAATTATACTCGGGACAGGCATCCCGAAACAGCGATCATCGCTCGGGGCGAACTCCCACGGTTAAGGATTCCAAAGCCCTATTTAGCATTTTGGATTATTATATTTAAGAGGGAACGCGGGTACGGCAAAATTTGAACGAAGAAACTATTGCCATCACGCTTCACCCTGCGCTGGCACGTGTATTGTGATAGAGACAGATACAGTAAATCGAGGTAACGTATTCCTCTGATTCCTCCTTCAAAATAGAGCCTATCTAATTAATTTCTTTTTAAATATCTTCAGAAAGGATGAGTCTATGCCTCTACGTTTTTATTTTAGATCTTTCAAATTTGTTTTATGGTCGGTTGATTGGCGGAATACGGAACATTCATTTTTTGCGATTTTTGAAGGGTCATATTTTTTTTAATTATTAGTAAATTTAAAAAATATCGAACGTAGAGGCATAGCTTTCACAGATCCCAATATTGTATCAAAAAATCATTTGTCTAGACGCATTATCCAGGGAGAAAATTGGGGAATACGTTTGTATGGAAAAAAAGTGTTAGCGTATGCTCTTAAAGCCCCATTTTGGATTATATTGTTAAAGCTCTCTAGGTTGGTACTTGTACTATTATCTATTCTGTAACGTTGGACAATGTATAATTACTATTGTCGTCACTATGGCCGGTATAAATAGTCAGTACTCAAGATGCATCTCGGTCTCAAGACACGGTGACTCTGTGATTGGTTGGCTGTCAAAATTTGGACCAATCACAGAGCCGAACCACGTCTTGAGACCGGGTCGCATATCAAGTACTGACTATTTATACGGGACTTAGATTGTGATTTGTGAAGCTCATGCACATTGACGTCGGCCATGAAGCCCATGATTCACAAGGAATTATTTCTATATAATATTATTTTCGTCCACATTTCTAGGCCAATAATAAGAAACGTAACGTTTTCATGTACATATTAACATGTATAATGTATGTACTTACTTTTAGATAATACTCTATCAAATATTACCTGTTCGTCGCAACTCGTAGACTGTCCAAAACAAACAGAATTATAAAATATTTTGGAACATCGATTAGTTATTATAATAAGCATAAATACTATATGATATTACTTTATATGGCAGTGTAAGATACTGAGTAGTACATGTAGACAATTTAAATAATGAAAATTCATTATTTAAATACTCTACCATTATTTTAATATTCTTTACTTCTACACATTCGTTAACGTGAAACAAAATGACTTTTTCTAGCATCTACCAAAGCTTGCAGGTGCTGGATTCTGTGTCAGAATGCCATAAATACCTGTCACATTCTATATACAGTATAACTTCCACCTGTATAATCTTTCCCGATGTCCAGTTATTTATAAACAAACAAGTTTCATACAACAAGTAGGAAATATTAGTTACTAGATTTTTATTTTATTTTTTATTTAATAATTTATTGTGCACAAGAAACAATTACAATATAACAATATACACAGTAAAACGACACAAAGGGTCTGCTTATTCCTAATAGAAATCTCTTCCAGCAGCCCTACGGAGAGAGATAGGATTGAGACAGCAGGTAGGACGTGCACTATTATTAAGAATACCTACATAATATAATAATTAATAATATATCAACACATACTCTAAATTAACTATATATAAAATATTTTTTTGCGGAAACCGCACATTTTTCCGGGATATAAACAATTATACTTCGTTTTTTCTCTGGATTTAAGGTATATCCATACCAAATTTGATCGAAATCTGTTCATCGGTTTAAGTGTAATATGGACAAGTTTCATACAATATGTTGTGCGGTTAGTCGGTTAGCTATTTTCCTGTAGCTTTATCTATTCGCTTTTGTGTTTGATAATACTTATTACCTAACTGTACTTTAACTGTGATCGTTAAGTTTTATACTGGATATAAAAAAAACTAACTGATAATAAACAATTGAAAAAAATGTAGGTACATACTTGCTATAATCCATACTAATATTATAAATGCGAAAGTGTGTCTGTCTGTCTGTCCGTCTGTCTGTCTGTCTGTTACATCTTCACGCTCATACCGCTGAACCGATTGTGCTGAAATTTGGTATGGAGATACTTTGAGTCCCGGGAAAGGACATAGGATACTTTTTATCCCGAAAAAATGTGCGGTTCTCGCGCGATAAACGAATTTTGGCGCAACGGAGTTGCGGGGGTCATCTAGTTTTACATAATTCTATTTCATAAGTCATATCGAGACAAAATAGGTAATCGTGTCAATTAAAAGACCCGCTTTGATGGTGTTTTGGGGCCATTTTCATAGAGATATTTTATATTATGACGACGTAACCTTCTTTTTAGGGTTCCGTAGTCCGTACCCAAAGGGTAAAAACGGGACCCTATTACTAAGACTTCATTGTCTGTCCGTCTGTCTGTCTGTCTCCAGGCTGTAACTCAAGAAACTAACTGTGGTGTAATGTGTATGTATACCGAATAAATGATTTATTATTATTATTATTATTATAAGAACGGTAATAGCTAGAGATTTGATATTTTCACAGATTATGTATATCTGTTGCCGCTATAACAACCAATACTAAAAATAAATATTTAAAATGAATATTTAAGGGGGGCTCCCATACAACCAACGTAATTTTTTTTTTCTTTTTTGCTGTCTCCAGGCTGTAACTCAAGAACGTTAATAGCTAGAGGTTTGATATTTTCACAGATTATGTATATCTGTTGCCGCTATAACAACAAAATATACTAAAAATAAAATAAAATGAATATTTAAGGGGGGCTCCCATACAACAAACGTGATTTTTTTGGCCTTTTTTGCTCTATATCAAAAATGGCAACAGGTAGGTACTTGAATTTTTCACAAAATCCTTAGTTATATGTTTACTTTAATATTTAATAATAATATTAAAATTAAATAAAAAAATAAGGGGGGCTCCCATACAAAAAACACAATTTATGGCCTAATTTTGCTCTATAATGGTACGGAACCCTTCGTGTGCGATTCCGACTCGCACTTGGCCGATTTTTTTATATTATGAAAATTTTTCCAATTAATTGACCCTAGAGTCTAGACTCTAGAGTCTAGACTAAGTTTTGAAATCTTTGATTACATCTATATTACGTTACGAAATAAATGAATTGGTAGATTGTCAATGGTAAAATGACTGAAAGTAATTTTAACGCCAATAAATATGTTTACGAGTACAATCTCTAGGTTTAGATGATGGGACTGATATTATACCTTGCACTTTCATACAAAATATCATTGAAATTACCCTCTTTAACTATAAAATTGGACATAATATTACTATACAGTATATGTTTTTCTAAATCTAATTTATTGTAGAATGTAGAGGACAGGTTACTTTAGCAAATATTTTAAGTCGGCATATTTTATGTTACACATTTTTTGTTAACATCATTCCAAGTCTAAAATCTGTTTCCTTTTAAGGCGAAAGGATGCTTTTTATCGCGGGAAAATGTACGGTTCCCGCGCGATAAACTAATTTTGGCGGAACGGAGTTTCAGTGATTTCAGTCATCTTATGCGTCTATTAATTTGAGTATCGCTCAATTTAAGTAGCGTTACGTCCGTTAGACAAGTAGACAGTTAATTACTCACAGCTGCAGTATCGTCACCTGCAACAGTTATTGATCACCTGTAAGTGGTAACGGCGTGAGTTTTTGTGCGTACATCTGTAATACAATTGTTTATAATTTGCTCTATTATGGCTAACAGCTGCAGTGGAAAATAGACCAGACTGATCGTCGTGTGCGCAAGTTGTTTTGCTGTTGGTAGACCTTAAACTGTAGCTCATTCCTCGTCGTCGATGTTTTTACATCTTTACTGCATTGCATTATTTGCATGTTTCTTAACAGGCCTGTGTTTGTTTCTTAATTGCAGTTTTGCCGTAATAATCGGCGTGGCGTCTGGATCATGTAGGACATTTCCAAAAGTGATTTTTTCTAGGTTTGTACCCAATTATAAGAGATTTTTTTATGTCAATCATACTGCCGCACTTAGGCCCACTTGCGCCAGTCTGGGTTAAAGTTAACTCTGAGTTAAACATCATGTCATCTCTATCACTGACTTGGTGAGTGACTGATATGACATGATGTTTAACTCAGAGTTAACTTTAACCCAGATCGGCGCAAGTGGGCCTTAGAGAAGAATATGAATTACTTAATTGTAATTAAATAAAGATTTTGACATAAGCCCCATACATAATCTGTCAAACTCTTCATTGAATTGAAGATTAATTGCAGCAGACAGTCTTGCCTACAGGTCAAGCCCTAATTATACCAACTTACATTAAAATATCATGTTGTTTTCAAGTACATAATATAATTATTATTATGAGTAGCACTAACTAACAAATCGTTATCTGAATATAATTTTATGTTGTACCAAATACCAATAAACAATTCTTATCGTTCAATTTCAAATTAATTTCCCCATGAACATAATATAAAATAACTAAAATTTTAATTTCCTCGAGGACAGTGGGCAATATAAAATACTAGATGACGCCCGCAACTCCGTTGCGCCAAAATTAGTTTATGGGGAATTGTGCATCTTTCTGGGATAAAAAGTATCCTATGTTCTTTCTAGGGACTCAAAGTAACTCTATACCAAATTTCAGCAAAATCGGTTCAGTGGATTGCGCGTGATGAGGTAACAGACAGACAGACAGATAGACAGACAGACACACTTTCGCATTTATAATATTAGTTTGGATTTTGTTAATATTTATTCTGTTTAAATATAGTTTGACCAAGTTTAGGAAAGTTCTTCAATATCATTTGAAAATGTCTTGCTCTACGTTCAAATTTAGAACAGGTTTAAATGTAGAGCCTATTCTTATTGCAGTCTAAGGAGAAAAAAATATAATTAGAGATAAAGAAATCAGTACACCCGCATGCAGGATCTCAACAGAAGACGATGTCAACACACTGCACCATTGGAGTGTGAAACAGGATTTTCAGAAACTGGTTTAGACGCAAAGATTTTATATGGCATTTGATCCTGGTCTCATGTCTAACTAGAAGTTATTTTGATGAGTCCAGGGACTAGTTTGGTGTACTGATATTAGTTTATACTTTATATTATGGACTTGTATTGAGGTAAAATAATTCCAACTATAGTGTTACGCGTCGCTGCACCGGCTGCGGCGGTAGAGACAGACCGTCTCCGCTAGTTGCGACGTGCGCACGCGTGGAGCCATCTTGGATTTACTTCTCTCGCGTTCCGTTTCAAAATAACGTTCTAAAGCACGTTCTTTTTTCAAACTGTGTTCTAATCTGTGACTTTCATTTTTTTGTGCAATTAATAGAATTGGTTATGAGTGATTGAGTTGGCGTTCGTTTGTCTTCATATTTGGGATTTACTTTCTATTGCTGTGAGTACCTGTTTGATTGTTTATGTTTACTTCTCATTAGAGGAGAAAGTCGAATCAGTGTTTGATCAATTTGGAAACAGTGATCCTATTGACACACTTTCCGTGGTCTACCTGCACCTACCTGTCGCGCGACTGTCACGAATTCGATATTCAAAAATGATTTAAAACTCTACATCGTGCGTGAACAAATCTCATAAGAATTACAAAAATGGCTCCAATTATGAAACATTTATGTGTAACGTTTCTTTTATATTTTAAAAATAACGTTAAGGGAGTTGTATAATTAATTGTAGTAATGGTAGAGTTGTAATTGTTCTAATTAAGAGTTCATACTTTATGACTTTAGTAACTAGTAACAGAAATAAAAGTTGTACACAATATAAATCAAATGTAATCAGTTAAAATTGTATAGTTTAAAACTATAAAAATATTATAGTCCTCAAGCTATAATAATATAATTTAAAGGGAATGAATGAAATCGATATTTACAAGATGTTACCAATATTTTATTTTATAACCCTTTTTAACCCTATCAAGTATCTAATATAGCTTTGACATTAAAAATAAATAAGCAAACGAGCCTGTAATAGATCTAAAGGACACTGAACTATGAGATGTAGATAAGCTGTATGTGATGTGTTGTACACTGTGGGAATTCACAAATAAAAAAATAAAACATTCAAACGCTGTCGTTGGATTTGAATTTCGAATGAATAGCTTGTATCCGGCGAGTGCGGCACCTTTACTGCATTATTTTATGATTAGCGCTAAACGTAGGCATATAGAATATAAATTATGTTTTTATGTTCAAACTGGTTGGCTTAAGCCCTTAACCCGTGTGCATCTGGATAATATGACCTCTTATTCTAAAGGTGAATGCACTGAGTATGATTTACAATATATAATAATTTATAATATAATATTATAATAATAATGCGTCTTGATAGAGCAAAATTTTATATACTTTCAAATGTTATAGTAATATTTGTTTCATTTTCAATAATTTAAGTTTTACAATATTTTTTTGTCTTCTTTAACTTGAAGAGTAAATACAAAATAAGAATTTTAGTACCTACTGCTATGTAATGTAGAGCCAATAAAATTTTTAGCAGAAAAAATCTGCTCAATAAAAATTTCAATTAAAATCTGCTCTTCATCTTCGAAAGAGCAGTTAAATATCGGTAAATTAAAAATTAAATATACCTACTCTAAAATTTTTCTTTTTCTATTATAAACGTACCTACTTTATCAAAGTTGCACTCTTTGTATGTCTACTAGTGACTTCGGCAAAGTACTTTTAGTATAGGTTCAAGGGATATTCAGTTCAAGCAACAATTACTGAGAAAGTATTCCACTTGCTATTGTAAGAGACATTTTTGTGGTATTTTATACAAGACTATCTTTTCGTATCATCGGCACCAACTTTATAACGGGCAATAATACAAAGAAAAAAATAAAAAGTAGAGCTAGACAGGTATTTGTCTGGTTTTAGATTTTATCCTTATATTCATCTGATGGTAAAAGTTTAACCTCTATGGTTAACTATAATAATAATAGCTCCCATACCGGTTTCGGTGACGGTGGCCGGTTTCATTGAAACCAGGCCAGCTACGCAGGAGTATTTTATAGTGCCCAGGTGTGTGCGCAGTACACAAGAGCACTCTCTATTCCTTTACTCTCATAACCCAGTGGGACGGCAGACCGACACGACCGGCGAGAGATCAGGCGCAGGACTGACTTTTTACATGCCCATCCGACGCATGGATCATCTTACTTGTCAGACAATCAGGTGATCAGCCTGCATTGTCCTAACCAAACTTGGAAATAACATGTTTCCAACGCGGAAATCGAACCCACGACCTCCGAGTCAAGAGCCGTGCTCTATACCACTAGACCACGGAGGCGAACTTAAGGAGGAGGGTTAACTATATATACATATACAAAAATTTTTACTGTCCTGTTAAAGATTTAATTATAATTTGCGAAGCCTAGGAAGAAGGAAGTCTACATTACATCTAATTTAAATTTACCTAAGCTTAATAATTATTATTTCTAGTTCCCACAACATCTACACAAATAATTAATATACGTAACTTATCAGTTAATTTAATTACATTTACTGTACTGACTTCCCAAAAAGATGGTCAAAAACCCAAAACCCCTTTATATTTTACTCAATGCGTAATCTTAGCTTTCCTTACCAAAAACAAGTTACAGTAATTGCTGTTACATTTTTATGGAAAAGGAAAGCGTAATAATTGATAATATACTTAGATTACTTAGTTTAACAGATACAATCTTAAAATTTGCGGCATTTTGTCGAGGTAGAGCAGAAATATTTTTCACGAGTGCAATTTTTTGTTTTACTTGATTTTGCGGAATTTGAGGTTTGGTGCTAGATTTTTGAAGTGAAAACTTCTTTAGCGGCGTTGAGCACTTTTGTGGGATGGGTAAAAACTCGCGTCAGGTCACGTGTGCTGATCGAAAAACCGAAGACGGTTGGAGAATAGTGTTGTAACATCGAAATCGATTAATCGAACAATCGATTGTTTTTTTCCGATTGTCGATATTTTATAATCGATTGTAAGGGTTTCGATTATAATTAAAAAAATCGATTTTTTAAAAATCTATTTTCATAAAAAATGGGTTAAAAAAAATAATAATCAAGTTTTCACTTCTGCCGGCACTCCCGGAGTGCAACCCGTCTTTTTTAAGCGTTAGCCGTATTATTATTTATTAAAGAAAAAAATTAAGTAAAAAAAATAAAATAAAATTCGCAGTATTTTGTCATGGTAGAGCCGAAATATTTTCGAGTGCAATTTTAGTTAAATTCGCGGAATCTGCAGTCTGGCCAAAATTTTTGAAGCGTTAGACATACTTTATTTCATTTTTCAAGAAATTGTAATAATGCAATAAGCATCCTGAATTACGCGAATTTCGGGTATGCTTCAGTGTTTTATGCCAGGCTCTATGTTCGATGGTAGAGTTATAGACCATGTTAGACAAAATACTTATATCTTAGTGTAGTTATAAAAAATATACGTCCCGTTTATAATATAGTTATAAAAATATATAGGATATTCCCAAGTCAACCTTGAGAATATCCTCACGTATTTTGGTGATGAAAATAACAATGAATTGGCTTAAAAGTCTACAAACGATACGTGTAAGAGGATTGTTTAATAAAAAACTTGTAATACATTATTTGAAATCAAATCAAATCTTGCCAATATTTCCTCAACCTTTTAGCCTTTAAACATCATAAGCTGAGTCATGGGAGAGCATTTCACATAATAATTCCATGGAAAGAATCGAGTATAATAAATAACTGTCAATCTGTCGAGTGCTGACTTTCTACAAGTGTCGAGTTAGTCTGACATAATTATACTTTCTTATCGGCTGATTACGTGTGCTTATTGTTGCCCTTGATTCGATATAATATTTTTGATTTATTGTTTTTTTTTAAGTGCTTAAGGCAAAAGATGGGATTAATACAGACTGCCTTAATATTATGGATGGTACCTAAATTAGGTTCAATGCTATTTAATTAAGTAAATAAATAAAATAAAAATAATAAATTTAATTTATTCTTAGTAACAAAAAATCAAAATTAACTTAGGTACGCAATATGTTTAAATTAAAATTATAATTAAAAATATAATGTTTTCTGAAATAAATAAAATATGCTTAGAATGATTAAAAACGCAATAAGGTAAAATTTTATCAAAATATCAGATTTTCTTATTTTATTTACAAGTATGAGAGTCCAGTAGGTATTTTTAATTTGGAAAATCTTATTTGGACATGTCATAACAGCCTTTAGCCAATCAAAATGCTAGTGAATAGATACCTAGTACCATTAAATAAATCGATAGGCAGATCGCGGTCCTACGAGTACGTCAGTGAGTCGGGTTCTGTTAACTCATTGTAAGTGGCGATCTGCCGGCTGGGCAACAAAATAACGAAGATCCGCATCTGCCTAGGAATCAACTTCCTCGATAGTCGATAGTACATAATATCACCTAACGGCGAACAACTTGTCCCGACTAACACGTATGTACCTGTTTAGTTATTAATATACACTTTCTTTCAACGGGCTTGGCCGGTCTTTCTCACGGGTACGACCACTTGAGGTCATGAAATCAATCGAGATAGCACTCAAGAGTCTGAAGTGTAGACCTAATCGTATATCCAGAAAGTAGGTTTATTTTCTGCTAAATAAATTAGCCATATAAAACCTAGGTTCCTTATATTCACACTTATTGGAATCGGAAAATACGTGTCTATTACCTCAGTGTCTAAAAACATCCGCGGCGGAAGTTCGGCTTGATTCCGCCTGCAATGTATTTTAAATTACGGATGACACACCATGCCGAAATTCCGTCGCGTTGTATTGTATGCGTTTGACATTGCTGACGTAATCATGCGGAATTTCCGCCGCGGAACTTCGGCATGGTGTTTTTGGACACTTAGTATTTTGAGTTGCTAAAGCGGCTTACTTCACGAATTGTGAAATTGTCAATTGCTTGGAACCGAACCGAGATTCAGCGGTCCGAGAATCAGGAACTTGTTCCAAAGAATATAATATACTATGCTGTTACGGTAGCTATAGAAATAAGTATACTTACTTAGTAACCTAACTGAACTACTTGCCCTAACAATTATCTAGTCTAGAATGAATATAATATGTTAATGCCTAGTACTTTAAGCTGTATTTTATCATGATGCCGAAACTCTTCAGGAAATTAAACCTTATGATGATGGATGAGTTTCGACATGACTAAACAAAATGGCGATATGAAAATTTTACTTTTATGAAGTATTTTAACTTAAGTATTTTATAAATGTTTTGTTGATATTATATTTTCATATTTCTTAAATGTACTGAATTTAACTTCCAAAAACTCCTGCAAGTAGGTATCTCCATTAAAATTGGTATTTAGGTAAGTTACTGCACAAATCTGCATAAAAAGTATTTAGGTTAGCAACTGCAAATATCTTCATGAATCTCCATCAAAATTAGTGTTTTTAACCGACTTCCAAAAACGAGGAGGTTATACGTTCGTCTGTGGATATTTTTTTTTTTTTTTATGTATGTTCAACGATTACTCCGCCGTTTATGAACCGATTTTCAAAATTTTTCTTTTGTTATAATAGGTTTCACTCCAATTTGGTCCCATTTTGACAAAAGTGGTGATCTGATGATGGGATCCATGAGTAATCGAGGGAACTCCTCAAAATTCAAATGGAAACATATGTTTTTTTTTGGTTTCATATGAAGTATTCCAGGCATATGTTACCAAAAACTAAGATTTTGCACCAGGATTTACTATGGTTCGAAGGTGGTGAACAGAACTCCTTACTCCTTATAGATACATGTTTGGGGGTTTCGGCGTTGTCTTAAGAACTGAAAGCATATACTACTATGCAAATTTAATTAATCATCATCATCATCACCACCATTCCACCATACATCCGTGAGTAATCGAGGGAACTCCTCCAAATTTATATGGAAACTTATAATGATTTCGATTTTATGAGAAGTATCCTAAGCATATGCTACCAAAAAGCAATGTTCAGAAAAGTGGTGACCTGATGATGGGATCCATGAGTAATCGAGGGAACTCCTCAAAATTCAAATGGAAACCTATGTTTTTTTGGTTTCATATGAAGTATTCCAGGCATATGTTACCAAAACTAAAAAGTAAGATTTTGCACCAGGATATACCATGGTTCGAAGTTGGTGAACAGAACTCCTTACTCCTTATAGATACATGTTTGGGGGTTTCGGCGTTGTCTTAAGAACTGAAAGCATATACTATTATGCAAATTTAATTTATCATCATCATCATCACCACCATTCCAACATACGTCCGTGAGTAATTGAGGGAACTCCTCCAAATTTATATGGATTTCGATTTTATGAGAAGTATCCTAAGCATGTGCTACCAAAAAGCAAGTATGGGGGTTTCGGAGTTGGTTTAGGAACTGAAAGCATATTATGCTACTATGCAAGTTACATTCATCATCATCATCATCACTACTACCGGTCACCACACCATGAATTATCTACTTATGACCCTATTATTGTTACTTTTAATCGTCTTTAAGAACAAAGCCCGAATTTGTCAAACGATTTAAAAAATTATAATGTTGTTTCAATGTAAATGACTCAATCTTGGTGTTTAGGTTACCAAGTTAGCAATTTGATCATAAGATCTATGAGGTAAGTTATTCTTAAAATTTATAAGGACGATTTTAGTTATATTATTTGAGCATCCATACTAATATTATAAATGCGAAAGTGTGTCTGTCTGTCTGTCTATCAGTCTGTCTGTTTGTTACCTCTTCACGCTCGAACCGCTGAACCGATTTTGCTGAAATTTGGCATGGAGATACTTTGAGTCCCGAGAAAGGACATAGGATAGTTTTTATCCCGGAAAAATTTAAAGTTTCCGCGCGATAAACGAATTTTGGCGCAACGAAGTTGCGGGCGTCATCTAGTAATGTTGAGTTGTTTTCATGAGTGATGAGTGTAATGATAGAAAGAAAGTCACTGAACAGAACTTTAGAGCCTTTAAAGACAGGCGTATGAACATTAATTTTATCATTGCTTGATTAACGCCAAGCAATAAGCATATACATACATTAGGTACACAGTGGTATATGCTTGGAGTTGCTTAAGCAATTCTGAAGTAGTGACATCAGACAATGAGTTCTCATAATATCATGAAAGTGTATCCTGGATCCAAAGTCACTAAGCATAACACATTAGTCTGTGCAGAAAACCAGCTTATAAATCACTTAAAAGAGTGAAATTATTACTTTTAACAAAAAATTAAAACCGACTTCCAGGGTAAAAACAATAATAATTTGCAATGAACAAAAAAGTGTTAAATAATTCTTACTCTTTAAAGTGCCTTATGCATAATTCTCCTAAACCTCAACTATTTCTGTACATAATCTACATTATTTTGAAGTCGGTACCAGTCTTAAATATTAAAAATATTTTGTCATAGAACTCAGCATTCTTATCTGGTACCGTCTTCAAAGTAATGAAGATTGTGTACAGAAATAGTTGAGGTTTAGGAGAATTATGCATAAGGCACTTTAAAGAGTAAGAATTATTTAACACTTTTTTGTTCATTGCAAATTATTATTGTTTTTACCCTGGAAGTCGGTTTTAATTTTTTGTTAAAAATAATAATGCCGAAGTATAAATCTCTATGAAAATTAGCCCTTTGATTAGCCGATGCAAGAATCTCCTTTAGAATTAGTATTTAGATCATAAAGTACATTTTTAACTACTTCAGTGCATTGTGGTTTTATTGAGCTCAGAAGTGTTTAGGTACGGTAGATACGGTAGATAAACGATAAGATAACGTTAACGTAATTTTGGTGCATGTGACACCGTTTTGTTATCACACTGCATCCGACGACAACAGGAATTTTTACGAGCAGTTTTTACAGAAGAATATTATCTTAAAAAATATTAGTCTATCTCTAATAGGGTTGAACTACATCTGGCAGCACGGAATCGCCTTTTTCCGTCGCCCTTTCTCTTTCTGTCGCTTAGAACTACCATTTGCTAGACCGAGACAGAAAGCATAATGCCGATTGCCTTGAGGATTCCGCAGCGTGCTATCGCATTATGCTTTCTATCTCGGTCTAGCAAATGGCAGTTCTAAGCGACAGAAAGAGAAAGGGCGACGGAAAAAGGCGATTCCGTGCTGCCAGATGAGGTCCAACCCTTTAGTCTCTACATTTCTTTCCACCTCGGTTTTCTTTATTATAATATTAGGCGAAAAATATTTATAGTAATACGAGAATCGTACATTATTCCGGGACAAAAAGTACCCTATCTCCTTTCCCGGGACTCAAGATATCTCCATACTACAGCAAAATCGGTCCAACGGTTTGGGCGTGCAGAGGTAACAGACAGACAGAAAAACACACTTTCGTATGCTTTCGTATTTATAATATTAAGTAGGTATGGATTAAATTTTGAGGCATCGTCTCTAACATTTTGGTCGGCCATTCCTAGGTCCTTGATCTCAACGTATGAATAGCTAGACCTCAATAATAGATCGGAATCTTAGAGCTATTAGGTCCGGTATGCAATGAGAACCGTTTGAAAGGAAACAAGATATCGCCATTGTTGGAATATAATGGCGTATATGTAATTATGTGATTTAATAACAGTACATTACAGGCGTTAAATGTGCTCTATTGTCTGTTTATCTTGTTTTGGAGGGAGACTCTATGAAAATACTTTAGTATGGAAATTGCATCGAATGGTTTCTACTTTCTTGTATATCTACTGACTTATCAAGTTTACGACATTTGTAGAACGAAAATCGCGTATGGTTTTAAAAAAAGGGGTAAAAAGGGGTCACATTTTGTACCTACAAAAACTGTGAAATTAAAAAAAAACTGGACTGGTTTATTTAAGAAGTTATCAAGACATTGTCGATTAATGAAATATTGATAAAAATTTTAGGTTAGCCGAACGACGTCGCACCCAAAAGCTGGTGCTTTAAATATTAATAGTCCACAACGTGATAATGGTCGGCCATTATTACAAGCTATTGAAGTGTTGGAATATTGGTAATTGCTTTCGTGATCACTGCATTTGGGCGCGAAACATTAGCATTCATATTTCATATCCAGTCTCAGTTAGCTATGAGGGCTATTTTTCACAATGAAGTAAAAAAATAACCTATCTGTATTAACTGTACTAGACATTATCTAATAATTATCTAGATTTAAATATCAACATAGAAATAAATTCTAAAATACTTACTTGAATCATAGTTTTCAGTTTTAGGAACAACATTTTTTTATTTGCAATTTGGCGCCATATATCATGGGCTATCCGCCCATATCCTTTTAAGGAACAACATTAGGCTCTACAATATTTTCTCCACAAATAATAACATTATAGCGAAATTTGATTAATTAATTATGGAATGAATATTAGTAGGTTACGTTCACAATCGCTGGGAGCTGCATCTTCCAAGTGTAACAGTCTGATTTCCACATGCCTTTGATGGTAAACTAACGGCACATCTTGTTTGTTTAGCGATTGACTTGTATCCGCCTGCTTTTTGCCTGATTAGCGCCTATCGACTGGTAACGACTATAGACTAGTGAATTATCGCCTTTAGCGGGATTCGAGTTTGACAGGTGTTCCAAATTCGAAATGTTTTTTTTTACGCTACCAGTTCACAGTTGCAACAGCGTTTCTCGTAATGCCGTTTTTGCAGTAATAATTGCTTTTGACAATTGCCAATTTTGGACCGGTTTAATTTCTTTACGTTCTTTGAAGTGGCCGTGTAATTTAAAATACTAGTAAAATGTGCATATTTTCACTTAACGTGATTTTTTCGCATTATTTACGTTACTTACCTACAGTTTTTTATAACGCAGTATCTACATTATCATTAGCACAATTAAAACTTTAATGTAGGTGTAAAATTGTGAAAAACAACGAAACACATGAAACATTTTCGACATAATAGTTGCGTGTGGCAAAAACACTGGCAGCCATTTTATCGTTGTAGAAATCGGTTATAAACGGTTCTAGTTTAATGAATTTCCTTTGTTTTAAGTTAATTCATCATGATCATCTAGTAATCATTATTAATAATTTGGATGCTCAAAATCAGAAAATTGTTGTTTATATTCTTAGTTATCTTAAAAAAATCTACTGATATTGGATTTAAAAAGTTAATTATTATTATTAGCAATAGTCTGCCTAAAAGATCTATTCGCGTTCGGCCATAATAAATAACCATGATAGAGAAGTTGTCTGTAGCATGTACTTACTATCAAAGAAGTTGATTGATATAGGCAGATGGCAGACCTATGTATTTTAGTCGTGTTTTGTCATACCCAGCCGACAGCTGATGAGGACAAGTACATTAAGTTGACATAATGCAACCAAATGACACAGCGTTAACTGTCTATGAATCAATTTCTTCGATGGTACATTTTAATCGACGTCGATTATGGGCAATCGTAGACGAATAAATAATACGTTTCAGACCTCAGTGGTCTAGTGGTCTAGACTCTAGAGCGTCGCTCTTGACTCGGAGGTCGTGAGTTCGATTCCCGCGTTGGAAACATGTTATTTCCAAGTTTAGTTAGGACAATGCAGGCTGATCACCTGATTGTCTGACAAGTAAGATGATCCATGCGTCGGATGGGCATGTAAAAAGTCGGTCCTGCGCCTGATCTCTCGCCAGTCGTGTCGGTCGTCCGTGCCACTGGGTTATGAGTGCTCTTGTGTACTGCGCACACACTTGGGCGCTATAAAATTACTCCTGCGTACCTGGCCTGGTTTCAATGAAACCGCGGGGCCCGGCCACCGTCACCGAAAATCGATGTGGGGAGTATTATTATTATTTGCCCATAGTCGACATTCGTAATCACTTGTATAGGTCCATCGTAGGGCAACATGTAGAGGCCGCCTAAAATATCCTGCATGTTTTTTTCTGCAATAATTGAAGCTAGCCAGCAATATCTACTTTATCTCTTGAAACATACATTTCAAGTCAAATTAAACATTGCTTAGTGATTTGTGCATTGAATTTATGCAATAAATTAATTTGTTCTCACGGCACTAATCGTTTTATAAACGCAAGTCGCAACGATGCGAACGGACATAAAATTAATACCTGTAGTAAATAATTACATAAATACTCATTATATTTCATTACTTAAATGCTTTCATTTAGCATTTTATCAAAAAACAAATCATTCGATGCGTAAAGTTATCAAAACAAAAGTAAAAAATACTTTACCCTAATTTTGTTTTTACTTGTTTACTTAAAAAAATCGGCCAAGTGTGAGTCGAAATCGCGCACGAAGGGTTCCGTACCATTATAGAGCAAAATTAGGCCATAAATTGTGTTTTTTGTATGGGAGCTCCCCTTATTTTTTTATTTCATTTTAATATTATTATTAAATATTAAAGTACACATATAACTAAGGATTTTGTGTAAAATTCAAGTACCTACCTGTTGCCATTTTTGATATAGAGCAAAAAAGGCCAAAAAAATCACGTTTGTTGTATGGGAGCCCCCCTTAAATATTAATTTTATTTTATTATACGCTTTTTATTAGCTTCACCTGTATATTTGTTTGTAACATGTTTGTAACCGACTTCTTTGGGCGCGATTTTGACCCACTTTAAACGCCCAGATTTTGTTCAAACTCTGTAGATTTATCGAGGACCGATGACAATACACTAATTTGATATAATTATTCCATTTTTCAATTTGTATGTTTGTATGTTTGTTTGTAACCCTTTATATAAAAAGCGTGTTTTTAGTTTTTTTAATTTTTAGTATTTGTTGTTATAGCGGCAACAGATATACATAATCTGTGAAAATATCAAATCTCTAGCTATTACCGTTCTTGAGTTACAGCCTGGAGACAGCAAAAAAGGCCAAAAATATCACGTTTGTTGTATGGGAGCCCCCCTTTAATATTCATTTTATTTTATTTTTAGTATTTGTTGTTATAGCGGCAACAGATATACATAATCTGTGAAAATATCAAATATCTAGCTATTACCGTTCTTGAGTTACAGCCTGGAGACAGACAGACAGACAGACAGACAAACAGACAGACAGACAGACGGACAGACGGACAGACGGACAGACGGACAGACAACGAAGTCTTAGTAATAGGGTCCCGTTTTTACCCTTTGGGTACGGAACCCTAAAAAGAAAGCAGTTTTACAAGCTGAATTAACTTGAAGAACAGCTTACCCTTACCGTAGCTTTGTGCAAGTCTCGTTTAGCAAGCTATTTTTCAGCGCCTTATTTCTCTTATCTATTGAAAATAATATTTCATCCCCTACTTACACCTAAGAATATCTTTTTAGTGGAACATGCGTATACAATTTCAAGTTTCTAGTTCTAAGGGCATGTCAGTCAATATATCATTTAATCTTATGTATTTTATATTATTTCTATATTCTTTTTTTTATTATATCTTATATATTTTACATTAGTTTAGTTTAAACAACACTTTCCCCATACCATATCCCTCCATCAATCTGGATATCCATAGAGATTGTTTTATCAAATGTCAGTGAGATGATAATGATTGGAAAGTAATGGTCATGCGGTAGTGAATGTGCTATCAGTCATCGGGGGACAGTCTATAATTATGTACTTCACAGATTTCGTAACAATCTAATTGATTTGAGGAAGTTTGCTAAAAGGTTTGGAGTTAGGACTGGAGTTATGAAAAATTAGAGAGAAATAGGGAATATTACGCAGGTTCAGGGTGCTACTAGCACATACATTAGCTTTGTCCACACTGGGCCTTTTTCTATTCGCCAAGGGCATGCGTCATAGCGCAATCAAGTGACGCGCGTTAAAATCGTAGCGCGCGCTATGACACTTTTCTTTCAACGCGGTACGATTTAAACGCGCGTCACGGGCATGCCTCACGTCCGCCTGTTGACAGCGCTATAACGCATGCCATTGATGAACAAAAAAAGGCCCAATGTGGACAAAGCTATTAAACAATATCCGACCAAAATCCGACATGTTGCACGGTGCACCGCCACCGTCCCGTCATCGTCATATCAGAACAGGTACTGAACGAAACGTTGCCAAACGACGAACAAATGTTTTTGTTTTCTGTCTATGCTGGTGCTGCCTCCAGTGTGAAATCATTGTAGTAATATATCCTATTGAAACATAAAAGGCAACAGATTATGCGTGAAAAAACTAGGTCATTGACCAATCAAGTTGATTGAAATTTGTCTGAGAATCTGTATAGATTCTCAGTCTATTTCAGAGGTTGTAAGTATAGTTACAACCTCATAACTACAGAGATATTACACCCTCTTTGTTGCTTTTGCAGCTTTTGTACGCTTAAGAAGTTAAGCTGCTTTAGATCCGTGAAAGTACATTAGACAGTTTAATCAAAGGATAATGTTAGATTCCTAAACATGCTTTCCATTGCCGTAATTTAGCCGCAAAAGCTTGTAGAAAAGAGAGTTTCTCGTAAATCTCTCACAATTTAAAAATTTGTGAGTGATTTAAAGATGAAATTTCAACAAATGTTAATATTGTGCTGTAATTTTGGTTTAACTGACTATTACGAAACTATCAACAATAATAGCTACAGCTGTGTCTAAACTTGCATTTCAGCGAGTTTAGCCACAAAAGCTGTTGGAAAAGAGAGAAAAGTCGTTAATGTGTTAAGTTTTTGATAACGGGTTTGAGTATCGACAATCGTGTCAGTAGCACGAGACGAGGTGGGTTAAACTGCCTCATCATTCCACATAAACGTGACTTCAGTTTTTTGGAAGTAGAGTAAACCGTAGAGCACTGGACCTGGTGAAAATAAACGCCCTACATTATAACGGGAAGTAGTGGGGTGGGTCGCATTTTTCACTATTTTATGGCAAAGTACGCCGTCATACAAAATGTATGGAGCTTTGTCTCGTGCTCAATCAAAATGTGCGCGTAACTGAAAACTAACGCTATGCGAAAAGCAAATGTCAAAACCGAATCTGCCCCAACGTCAAAAGTGGGGAAGTTTAGGTGGGGATACTTTGTGTTGTCGTTTGCGCAGAGCTTCGTCTTTCCGGTCCGTTTATTTTCCCAAGATAAGAACAGCTGCTATTTCACATGATCACATCATTTTTCAGCAATCAAAGTAATATCTTTATACCCATCAAAATCCAGACAGGCTCTTTAACATTTAAACCATAATATGTACGAATGCAAATTTGTACGTTCAGAGGCCATAATTTAGTAAAAGTGATTGGGTGTTTAGTACCGTGTTAACAGATGTATTAGCGGGTGTGTGTATGTTAGTAATTAAGTATTTCGTAACTCCGAAAGTGGCGTAATTAATCATATCGTGTATAGACACCAACCAGACTGGTCAGTCATGCAACATCTATTATCTCTGTGACGTCGACGTCCTAACTGTGGATATTGTAAGGAAAATAGTATGGACGAGGAAAACAAAACAACCTTAACCCGGCCGCCGGCCGACATTTCTGATCAGAAACAGTTGAACGTCCGCGCTGTCTCTTACATTTTGTACTGAGCCGAGTGAGCTCGAACTCGCCGGAAGGATATTTCGGATAGTGTGCGGGGTGGCGGTCCGGCGGAGTTCAACCGTTTCTGATCAGAATTCGGACAATGTGCGTGTTGAGGACAGCGGCCTCGCACCCGAAAGACACAATAGTGAGTGCATACGAACTTGATAACAGTGAAATATGTGAGTGAAAACAAGTGTTTTTAGAAATAAACTTTAGAAGTGAATTGTGATAAATCTGTGGCTCCATAAGAGGTAAAAAGTTGTTATTTTATTAAAATAGTATGTTAGCTAATAGGAACCGGAAAATATGTAATGAAAATTAGAGAAACTTGGAAAATATTCGGAAAAATGTGTGTGTAAAGTATGTAGATTGCCTTCACTCTTAACTTTGTATGGTTATAACTTTGTTATATATAGGTGTAAATACGTAGAATAAGTTATGTATTGTGGAACGATAAATAAAGAATTTCCCAAAATGCATTTTAATTACCTTGGCTCACGGCAAATAGGGAAAATTGAGGAAAATAGCACCTTCCGATAGCGAAAGTGAGACGGAAGATTATGCAAATCGGGGGTGCTCTCTCTACGGCATTGCCGTGAGCCGGGTAAGCAAGATGCGTTTTGGGGAAAGTTGTTCTCCTCAAACTTGGTGTTTAATTTACGCCCCCGCTCTGCAAGATAACTCGGTAGAAGCTTGGAATCTTCGAGTCCGATCCGAGCCAGCGACAAAACCTATGGGCGAATACTGTCCGTAACAGTGCGGCTGGGCTTAATCCATAGCTATCCTTACTTCCTTACTAATGTTATAAGTGCGCAAGTTACTAACAAACTTTTAACTAACAAATCGTTTAGTTAGGTATGGAGATACTTTGAGAGAGGTCGTTTGAGAGGAGTCGCAGACGTCAACTTGTATGATTAAACATTGGAAAGTTTGTTTGTATATTACATACACAAGAGTTACCTCTTTACGCTGAAATCACCCAACTGATTTCGATGAAATTACTTTATTTTCTCATTTCTGTTACGTTCAGTAGAAGCATAGAAGATAGGTTTTTCTAGCTTTTTGCTAGACTATATTAGTCATCGTCGATTCACCATCAATATTCAATACGTCAAATAATAATTGAATAATAGGTATTAACCCACCAAGTCTGCCCACCACCGATTGTGTTCATGATGATTCACAATCGCACTGTTAGTTACACTTGATCCTAATTCCACCACCATAATATTCTGTAGCCATATTCATACTAATATTACAAATACGAAAGTGTGTCTGTCTATTACCCCTTCACGCCCAAACCGCTGAACTGATTTTGCTGTAGTATGGGAATACATTGAGTCCCGGGAAAGGACAGGATACTTTTTTTAACCCGGAAAATTGTTAATTCCCGCGCTATAAACGAAGCGACGGAGTTGCGGGCTTTATCTAGTTTATTTTAAATCCAGAAAATATGTTATCGAATCATTATTTTGTCTTTCATTGCGGAGAAGAATTATTAACGTTTCTCGTATTTATTTGCTAGCCCTGCTTGGTGTCCATAAGTCGAAGGCATTCTAACCATTATTGGAAGGCTTTTAAAGTTAAAGGCTTGATAAAACCCAACACACACAAATAAACTAACAAAATACACTGACCTCACAATAGAAATAAAAACGCAATGGAAAGTTACCACAGTCAAAACAATACCCATAGTCATCTCAACCACTGGCATTATACCTAAAACTCTACACACCTCACTCAAAACACTCAACATACATCCACTCACATACATCACCTTACAAAAAGCTGTCATCCTCAACACATGCCGTATCGTCCGTAAGTTTTTAGCCATTAACAATTAATCATCACATCACCTGAAGTTGTTTGGCCACAAGCCCGCAACTTTAGTAGAACCCTATAAAGGAGAATAAAAAAACCTTAACACAAAACATAATAATAATAATAATAATAATAATAAATTTAGGATATATACAAAACACTGCAATTAGTCATAAGGAAGTGAAAAACGCTTTGAAATCTAAATATAAAGTAAGATTAAATAAAATATTATCTACTCAACTATCAGGTCGAAATAAAATAAAAGCAATCAACACATATGCAATACCAATATTAACTTACTCGTTCGGAATTATTAAATGGACAGATACAGAACTTGAAGCCCTTAACACCACAACCCGTACCGCTAGCTACAAACACAACATCCATCACATTCATTCAGCAGTCGAAAGATTCACCCTAAAGAGGAACCTCGGAGGCCGAGGCTGTATAGACATAAAAAATCTATGTTACAGTCAAATAGAAAATTTAAGAAAATATTTTCAAACTAAAGCACAAACTTGCAACTTACATAAAGCATTAACACAACTTACGCCATCTGGAACACCCCTTCAACTAAACAATAGTCAATTTAATCCAAAACTTAAAATTACAAAAGATTGCGACAAAATAGCTAAATGGAAAAGCAAGGCGCTGCACGGTAAATTCCCTTATCAGCTGGAACAGGACCATATAGATCAAACTTCATCTTTTAGTTGGCTAACAAAAGGCAATATATACAGTGAGACAGAAGGCTTCCTCGTAGCAATACAGGACCAAATAATAAAAACCCGCAACTATTCCAAATACATACTCAAAGAAAACTTAGACACAGATAAATGTAGATTATGCCACCAAACAACCGAAACAATAGACCATATTACAGGAGGATGTAGTTCACTAGCCAACAAAGAATATACGCATCGTCATAATAACGTAGCCAAACATATCCATCAACTGCTAGCCATCAAATATAAACTAATAGACGCACACACACCTTATTACCAATATAAACCCAGCAATGTCCTCGAAAATAGTACCGCTAAACTCTATTGGGATCGAGATATAGTCACCGACCGCACCATATTAAGTAATAGACCTGATATAACCTTGACAATCAAATCTCAAAACACCACTTACCTCATAGATATAGCCATCCCAAACACCAATAATCTGAAACAAAAACATAACGAAAAGATCCAAAAATACATACCTCTCGCAGATGAAATAAAACAAATGTGGCGCCAGGATACTGTAAAAATCATACCCATCATCATCTCCTCAACTGGCGTCATCCCAAAGACCCTCACTGCTGCTCTGAGAACACTCGACCTAAACAAAAACACATACATCAATATACAAAAATCCATCGTCATTGACACTTGCTCCATAGTTCGGAGGTTTCTAAATCCATCATCATCTTTCACTACATCACGATCATGATACTTTCCTGACACAAATTGAGTCAAGTACTTGGCAATGCCCGTACCTGAATCATTCACCGGTAAAAATGCCGAGAAAACAATATATTGAAATATAATAATAATAATAACCGGCAAATTTGCCGAGACAAAAATAATTTTAAATAATAATAATAATAATAATATCTATGGACGCTTCACACCACGTCAGTCTGGCCCCATGCTAAGTACCTGAAGGACTTGTGTTACAGGTACCAGACAACGGAAATATATTTAATACTTTTATACTATACATAAATATAAAAAATATAATAATACACATCCATGACCCAGGAACTTTGAAAACTTTAAAACTTTTTGTTCCGTCGGCGGGATTCGAACCCGCGACCTCCGGCTTAAGCTACCAACGTGCTATCCACTGAGCCACAGAGGTCGTCAAAAATATATAATCATTAACTTTAACAGACATTGGTGAAATTGGCACTTAGTAATTAGTACGTAGTTGTACAACGTTTGTTAGTTTGGCACGCGATGATTTACTGGTTTAAATTGTTTACAAATACGTAGCAATTCATTAAAATGTAATTAGTTAAGTATCTTGTTACATTTTTAACCGACTTCTTTAAAAGGTATGAGTATATGTATACTCTAGCTTAGAAGCCTAGATAAACTCAAACCTACCTAAACTTATACCACAAGATAGGAAGGAAGTGAGTAAACTGATTTGAAAAATTGGCTACCGTCTATCCTGGCTTACAAAAATTGAATTTCCTCCCTCCAGTTTAAGCCATGATGGACAAGCAGATTCGTAGTTGGGCAATGGGTGGCAACGGATTTTGGGCAGTCATATAGGCCAAAGTGAATATGCCGCAAAAAAGACAAGACAAAGTCATAATCAATTTTGAATTTAGAATGCCCAACTTCCGCTGAGCCTAACTTCTAGAACTAGTTTTTTTGCGTACTTATTTAATAAAATATAAAATATATTGTGGAGTCATCCAAAATAGCAACATAAATTAGTGTGTTAAATAAAGTAATTAGTCAAGAAGTAGTGCGTGGGATCCATGTTCAGTTCACAGAGTAAAACTAATTTGCTCAAAACTCAAAAGTTCACATCCTAAACCCATAATAATATTATCTAATAAGTTACCACTCATTAGGAACGGAAATACATAACTAAATGTAGAGATGGTTGCGAATAAAGTAGGCTTATGTGGTATTTAGTATGAAACTGGGTTTGTAGTTTTTTTTATATTTTATTAAAAGATACGTAGGTACGTGCATTCTGGATGGAAATATTAAATTATTGTAATGGTTGAACTTGTATATAAAATATATTATATAAATAGATTTAGAAAAGAATTCCATGTTATAGTCATTACTCATTATTATGTAGATTGTAGAGAATAGTATAATCTATGAAGATAATATTTATTAGAGAACGCGTTCTACTAAGAGTCTACACAGACGGACTGCAATCCAACCGCAAATTGCAGTTCAAGTGCAGTTTGAATGCAGTTGACACGACTGCCTAAGCAAGTTCTAAATTCAAAATTCTACTACTTTACTTACACGTATAAGTTGCAGACTGCGGTGCAATGAATTTCGACTTTTAATATATTGTTGTAAGATCCATGAGTCTCTTTAACATTATTAACATTTTTTGACGATATTATTTTCCATTAAAAGTTATTGCGCAAACAAATGCCTAGGAGAATTGAACTAAAATCAAAGTAGGTATTTAAAATACGTGCTTTAGTTTAGAGTTAGTATCACGATAGATGCGGAAACACGTACCAGATAATCTGTACACTATGTCATTGCAGAAACACGTAAAACAGGCCTTATAGATTCATCTTTACAAAATATTACATTTCTAGATGACACCCGCAACTCCGTTGCGCCAAAACTCGTTTATCACGCGGGAACCGTACATTTCTGGGAAAAAAGTATCCTTTGTACCTTTTCCGGGACTCAGAGAATCTCCACGCTAAATTTCAACAAAATCGGTTCAGCTATTTGGGCGTGAAGAGGTAACAGACAGACAGACGGACAAACAGACAGACATACACACTTTAGCACTTATAATATTAGTATGGATAGTAGGGCAATTAGGATCTTTACGTCCTTGTCATTATGCCAAGCTAAGACAAGGACGGCCTATGTTTTAAGTAGCTCTCAGATTAACTGTCGATTTGTAAGCAGATCGCATCTAGTAGTGTGACCAAGAGCAATGAACTTGACTTATCTTTTTACCATCTCGCCAAATAGATCGGGTCTATGAGCGAGACCGATAGTCGTTCGTCTCACCTAACCGTACTATTGCAATAAAACAGTAGATGTACATTGTACATGTCTAATTTTATCATAGTAAAGTATCTATGGTATAGAGTTACTATTAGAGGTAACAGGTTCAATTTGCTTAAAACTTTTCTTAAGCTGGTTTAAAGTTGAACTTGCCTGCAGTTTGAAAGTCTGTCTGTTATGAATTTTTGAGAAATTTTGTCGTGTATTCTCATATTTTGTCGTCTAGTTTAGTTTCCCAAAGCAGAGTGTGACGAATGACGTTGTTAAATAGTTCCGTACAATCTCTAACATTTCTATTGATAAAAGAACATCAGCTCTGAACACTACTAGCTAAGTTTAACACCACATAGATTTGAAAAAACTCTAAAGTATACATACAAAAATCTGTCTTATTTGTCCATTAATTCAAAGATAAGTAATCATGAAATGTTTCTAATTGCGTTCCTATTTTGTTTAGATCGATGTTCTATATCAAAGAATTTTTATTAAGAGACTTCACGTCATGAGCGGATTTCTTCGTCAACGTCACATAAGCATGAACCATTGCGCTATTCCTGCGGGTGTAAATCCGGAAGACGCGTGCCGAAGCGGGCATGGATGACGCAATAATATCGTTCAGTGAAAGTGATACACACTCGCGAATATTAATTGTTACCCTTTTAGTGCTGGAATGTTCGATTTCTAATTTTCGATTGTTATTTTGGTGAAACTGACCTATTATTACATTTCTTTTAAGAACTCACATTTAAAATAATATAGTCACTAACAATGAATGGTTGCTCTATATTCCTCCAACTTTTTTAACCGAATGGAGAAGGTTTAAATATTCGGCTATGGATATTTTTTTATTAAATTTTGTTGGGGTCCTAACTCTAATAGCTATTAGAGATAGGACTTGGTAGCTAAGACTGTCTCAACTACAGTAAGTTTTGGTTCTGAAATTACTGGGCCGACATTGACGAAATTTAGCACAGATTTAGTATAAGGTACACTACGACAAAAGACACGAGCTACTTTTTATTCTAAAAAATGTGCGGTTCCTGTAGAATTTGATTTTGGTTGTGAGAGGGTCTTTAATCAGAAATCAGAATTCAAAGACATTCCTAAAGTATAAGCCACATCAATCAATATCGGTTTTCCTTATATTTGCCCAATCACAAAATATGTCTCTTTTACCTATTACTACATACCTAGGTCACAAGATAGTGTTTGCAATATATCTTATCGTCGTATTGTCAAACTGTTACCTTGAAATTGTTACGAGAAGTCAAAAGGATCTTATGTATTTTCACACTTTTTACGGTTTTTGCCAGTTTTGTACTATAAAAGTAATAGCCATTACTCAGCAATATTTTTAAATGACAAAATAATAAACAAACAAAGATTTGTTACTATGAATGAAGAACAACTTTAGCCGTAATAAAAACCACAAAATTAAAATTATTAATTATTCCGTTGTCAATCTCAGCAAAGATTATATTATTATAATTACAGGCTATTCTTAATATCGTTAGCTTTCTAAGTATTATCATCATCCAATATCATAGCCCAACCTGGCGTAAGTGTCCCTTAAGATGACTACAGACGGTTCAATTTTATTACTTTTTTTTCTTAATAATAACTTTTTAATTTCAAGTGCGCTTCTAAACTAAATTAAACGATAGTGCCGGATCAAGTTTAATTAATCATTGATTAAACTTGATCCGGCACTATTTTATTCGAAGGAACGGCTTACTAGACCGCAGCACCGCAGCTCGTATGGAATGCCAGTCTATTAGCATACAATGCGTGTTGTACCGACAACGTCCACGATTGTCGCCAGACAAGTGTATCGCTGTAATTGTATTCATACCACACGTGAGATGTGAATCAGAGTTGTGGTGAAGTAACGCCGTTTAAGCGGATGATTGTGTTCTACAATTAATAATGCTATTTGACCGAGCTTTGCTCGGTATTCGATAAAACTCGAATAAAATGACATTTTCTAAAAGTGATTCCTAGCTAGATCGATTTATCGCCCCCGAATTGCCCCGAAACCCCCTATATACTAAATTTAACGAAAATCGTTGGAGCTGATTCCGAGATTCCAAATATATATATATATATATATATATATATATATATATATATATATATATATATATATCTATGTACAAGGTTTACTTCGGGGACAAAATTTTTAGTGTAAGCATGCTTTGAGGACTTTTGTATAGTTTAGGGACATGTCTCAAAGTAATCATATATACAACGTATAATATGGGGTCAGCGAAATATTTTATACAAAATGTTACTAATCGTTTACATTGGGTCTCGATTTTTATACGCTACGATTTATACGCTCTGCTTGTTAGTGTGTGTGTCCCCAAACTGTTTTATACGAAGAATGTATATATATAAATGGAAGAATTTGCGCTTGAAGTTATAATCTGTATAATTATTATATATAATAATAATTTAAAAAATCTGTGATTTTTAACCGACTTCCAAAAAGGAGGAGGTTATATGTTCGGCTGTGGATATATTTTTTTTTTTAATTGTGTATGTTCAACGATTACTCCGCCGTTTGTGAACCGATTTTCAAAATTTTTGTTTTGTTATATTTGGTTTCACTTCAATTTGGTACCATGTTCACAAAAGTGGTGATCTGATGATGGGATCCATGAGTAATCGAGGGAACTCCTCAAAATTTATATGGAAACATATGGTGATTTTGGTTTTATGAGAAGCATCCTAAACATATGCTACCAAAACGCAAGATTTTGCACCAAGGTATACTATGGTTCCGAAGATACTAAGATAACTCCGGATTCCTTATAGATACAAGTTTGGGGGTTTAGGCGCTGTTTTAAGAACTGAAAGCATATGCTACTATGCAAATCACATTCATCATCATCATCATCATTACCACGTCACCAATGTCACCAAAATTGAACATAACAAATTCAGATTTTGCACCTTAATACCATACATATACAGATCGAATTCCTATGTAAGTTTATACAATTTAAATCGGGGCCGTAGATTTCTCAAGCGATACTATGTATTACATTAATGAAGATAAAGTTTAAAATCATTTGACATTACTTCTGAGATTCGAAAGATAATTAAGAAGTAAGTTGATTCGATAGGTACTAGTACTACACTAGTATTTAAATTGAACCCTTAGTATGAAAATACTTAGTACTTACATAGGAAAACAATCTACATCGTAATAGGAATAACAAACACAATCGCATTTATTAGTAAAAAAAATACCATGTATGTATTTTTATTTATTAACACGATTTTGCTCCTTATTACCATACATAATATTATACTAATTGAGTTCCTATGCAAAAATTTACCGTAATAATTGTCTAACCTTTCCCTTAATTCTCATAGTGCTTTTGGTTTGCGGCATCAGAAACAATTAGTGTCGGCATGAGCAAAGCGATTGTTTGTATAAAACAATACCGTCTTTTGACTAGTTCAGTTTGATTTTTATGAGTCTATTGTTTAAAATTATCTAGGTATGAGTGTAACTTTTAACAAATTGTAACAAACCACGATTGTTCTTATTATAAGGTTATTATTATTGTTTTTACCTTGGAAGTCGGTTTTAATTTTTTGTTAAAAATAATAATAATTAAATAATACGATAAAACTTATACGTATTGAAACGTATTATTTAACTTCTTATTATGTACTAGCTGTCCCGGCAAACGTTGTTTTGCCATTTAAAGTATATTTTCTACATCATCAGTTGATACAACATATTTTACCCCCTCTTTTGTCCCCTAAGGCGGACTTGGATGGCGGAGATTGGCGCAAGTCCGCCTAAGGCCCACTTGCACCGATCTGAGTTAAAGTTAACTCTGAGTTAAACATCATGTCATCTCTAACACTCACTTGGTGAGTGACAGATATGACATGATGTTTAATATTATGTATGTCCCGAGGCCCGATATCCATATTTATTATACCTACTCGTAATGTAGGTAGTGGTAGTTTGTTTCCGATTTGTGTTCGACACTTTTCTATCCAACGGCACTTTTAAGCTATACCTACCACAGCATATATTTAGTAGTACCAGCTATAGTTACTGGCATTTAAATCATTTTAGAGAGGAAAAATAAAAGTGAGGTCCTCGGGTACGGGTTTCTCAAGGACTGAGGTCCTCGCGAACTAACCCTAGGTACCTACCGTCTTTTCAATTGTCATATTATAGGCGCCTGCTTAAGTTATGTAGGAGTACCTCATATAAACAGCGGTACCTACTACCTACCTAGCGTGTTTCGCCTGGTGGTTAGACATCGGACCACGGAACTAGAGGTCCCGGGTTCTATCCACAGTTAGGCATTGCTTCCGGTGAGGGAAAAACATCGTGAGAAAACCTTTATTATCAAATTTTTCTGATATGGAAACACACCCGACAGTGACCCATTGGGTATGATGGGTTGATGATTCTTCCGAGCAGTGATGGGCTAGCCCCTTATCCTGGGCAAAAAAAGAATCACATTAGCTAAACATGGGTGGGTGCCTCTGTTACCCCATCCAAAAATCGTGAAACTGTGTATGTATGTTGTACTGTAAATTCCCCTTGGGATTGGCCCCTTGGCCCGTAGGAAGTTTAGCGCGAATCTGATCCTTCTTAGCCTAATAATAGGGGTTAAAGTATATAAATATTTTATAAATCAACTAGCTGTCCCGGCAAACGTTGTTTTGCCATTTAAAGTATATTTTCTACATCATCAGTTGATAAATGTTTTACCCCTCTTTTGTCCCCTAAGAGGGTGTGGGGGAGGGAAGGTCATACACCAGATGTTATGTTGAAAAACACAGTTAATACCTAATATGAAGTAAGTCTACTAAAAAAAAAAGTTGTATACAAAATCTGACCACTCTTTGGTCCACAGAGAGGGTTGAGAAGGGAGGGGGGGAGGATTTTTATACACCAGATGTTGAGTTGGAAGAAGACAAATATAATATATCTGTGAAAACCGCATGCAAATCTTTGAAAACCGTATGCAAATCTGTGAAAACCGTATGCAAATCGGATCAGTAGTTTTCGTGTTAAAGAAAAAAGTTTGATACAAAATCTGACCCCCTCTTTTGTCCCCTTAGAGGGGTGGGGGGAAAAAAATTTATACACCAGATGTTAAGTTGGAAGAAGATAAATATATCTGCAAAAACCACATTCAAATCGGATCAGTATTTTTCGTGTGATGCTGGAACAAACATACAGACAGACAGAAAGAGTGACAGACAGACAGACAGACAAAAAACTAACCACATTTTTGGCTTCTATAGCGATGTAGTGACAAAGGTGTAATTTCGGGTGTCATTTCATATCTTTTATGTACAGAATTTTAATTTCTACAACAGAATATTGTCTTCCTCCGCACGCGCTTTGGTGACGCCCACTATCGTAATATTTTAATTTCGCCATAATTTCAAAACCAAACGTCCAATTTTAATCATTCAAAGACCAAATATTATCTACATAAACTGTACTTAGTGATAAAATAATTTATTTTGATAAGGATTAATAGCGTGAGTAAAATATATCCGTTTAAATGTAGTCCAAAAAAAAAATCAGGATTTTTAAATAAATAAATGGTTATTGTGCCTCACTCGACATAGATAGGTATAGTGTGTCGCGGACTTTTTTGTAGATATTTATAAGATCTACAATTACTTAGAACATTTTATGGTTCTATCTTTTATAGTTTAGGCAGCGTACGCAAAATAAGTAACTTTTCTAGCTGATTTTTTACACCTTGCGTCCGAAAAACTCAAATATCTTACGGAACCCTACTTTTTTTCAAAATAAAATGTAGCCTATGTTCAGCAGAAATAATGTAAGATTCCAATAGCAAAAGAATTTTTCAAATCGGTCCAGTAGTTTCGGAGCCTATTCGACTCAAACAAACAAACAAACAAACAAACAAACAAACAAAAAATCAAATCTTTCCTCTTTATAATAGTAGTGTAGATAATAATAATGATAAACACGTTATGCAGTGATTTAGTAAAAGAAAAAATATTTTTTAGTACGCGTGGTAATTAAATATACCTAATATTCCATACCTATGGACGATTAATCAAGAACAAATCAAGAAAAACGAATAACAAATCAGCCACGACATGAATTACGCTTTTTGGTATTTTTGTGATCAACGATATCAGTTCTATGTTTGTGATTGCCAGAAGTCAGAACGCGTCGTGACTCGTGGCCGTTTTCATTAGAGCCACAACGCGAATTTTGCGTCGTGGCTGTTTCACCGTGACCACAACGCGTTGTGAGCTATTTTTCCGCTCACTGAGCGTTTTCAGTCTTTGAGCGTAACACATAATATAATAGGTACATATCTCCCGACCACAAAGCATAGTTTGGGGACATCTGTATTTCGAATTCGGGGGGCATTCAATAAAAGTTATGACACAGTTGCTAGACCTATACGTTCTAATTCTATGGACCTATGCGTGACTTTACAACAAAAGTGTACAGTCTACGTGCTGTTGTCTTTAGGTACCTACTAATTCTTTAGTCCACGCAGGCGAATTCGCGAACGAAGTATTGAATACCTAATAACGATTATTCAGATAAATATGGATAGGTAAGTACAATAATTAGGTGCCTATTTTGATGACGCCATAGATACCCATTACCCGCCCACTTACACTCGTGACGCCGCTACCTACTTTCAGTTTGTAAGCTTATGGTACCTACCTACTTGTCAAAATCCGACGTACGCCGTTTATCCTCTAAGTGGTCATAAATAAAAACACAAAACAAACCTACAGGCTACAACAATCCTATTTCCTACTATCCTATATCCTAACCAACTTCCTATGTTCCTACTAATATTATAAATTTATTAATATTATTAATCACATCAATACACCTACTCCACGAGTCACGACCCTCGGCCAATGTTGAATGTTACAGCATAGTTTGAGGACATTTACGGAGAATACGTAGTTAGGTACGTGTATAATAGGTATGATTATCGATTTAGGCAACCACTAAGCCTAAATTAAAAATCACACAATTTTAGAGAGAAAATTTAAAAAAAATTGTGAGTTAAGGTGCTCCCATACAGAAGTTATACATATATAATAACGTTATAAAACATTGTGTAACACGATAACATTTTATAACATCGAATGTTACACGCCACAAGTTACAACATGTCAAAAAATAAACGTGTCTTTTGTTATAATTTGTTAAAAAAATGTACAAAAATGTTATATAACTTCTGTCTGGGGGCACCCTTACAGCCTTTTGTAGTCAACGTGGACTTTCATTCTAAGACTCAAAATCAAACGCGTCGATTGGTCTAACGCGGGCAGCATGTGTATGCGCCGCGAGTCGCGACCAATTACGCCTCTAGCAGGGGGTGTGAACTTCTGTGTCGGTGAACGCTCACCCACACATAGATAATTTTACACTAGTTGCGCTGGTTCAAATTATTGCCACTGTTAAAAAGAATCCATTATGGTAGTAGAATTTTTCAAATTTCATTATGTTTTCTTAGAAAATATTTGAATTGATTGATATTTCTGCAAATTGTTTTAGAAAATTTAATTAGCAAAACATGAAAGCTGCTTAAATTATAACGAACTAAAAGCTATTTCATTCTTTATACAAAATTAGAAATAAAATATTTGTATTTAATGTATTTTCATAGACATCTGTACTGGCAACATAAATAGCTAGTTCGTTATCTGTGGTTAATTTATTTTCAAGTGAAATTCTGAGGTTATATTCTTAAATATTTTCTCATATTATTTTGTTTATAAGCAGCAAATTTACGTTATGTTGACTATAATATGTGCTCCGTAAAACCCTGTGTGTGTTTCTATGCCAGTTATAAGCTGAGAAACTTTAAATATTGAAAAATAGACTCCTGCCATGTTTGTTTTTGTGTGTTTATGTGTTTTGTTTATATTGTAAAATTGACTTCGAAACTGTTTTTCTTGTGCGTTAAACAATTAAATTGAGAAATTGATCATAATCTATAATGTGTTACAGTGTTATTGACTTTTTATATTATACTTTTTATATGATGATTCATATGTCTTACCGGAAGTCAATGAAAGTTTCCGGAATAAATAAAAATTTTGAAAAATTGTATAAATCTGTTTTATTTCTATTTGTTTTTATGCGATAACTGAAAGAATGGATCTGTCAGAATATATTATTCCAATTAAATGTGGTATAATATATTCTGATAGTTCCATTCTTTCGGAATAATTAATAAAGAGTACCGCCACACCACCCAGCTCAAAGAATTCAAATTTCCCGCCATAGAGAATGGTAGAATTTTAAATTTCCCGCCAGTTGACGTCATCGCCACTTCAACGCCCTCTGCCCCTACTTCGCAGGTACTAAAGAATTTGAGGGGTACACTTTTTTCTATGAAGTACCTCTTCTTCTCCTTGTGAGTATAGTATTCGTTGGCCTCTAGTCCACCGACGCGTACGCTAGCGGCTGCGAATCGCAAACGATTTACTGTCTCATCTGCCACACGACAATGCGATATATTGCATCTCGCTCGGCGAACACCTGCGAATGCGTCGAAAAAATATTTGGATCCCTCGTTGTGGCAGTCAACAGTGTTGCCAAATTTATGTAACTAGTGTGTTTTTGTATTACCTACGTAATAGTAAACATGTTTTTTTTCTTTCAAAGCCTTAATGCATGTGCATACCTGATTCAAATCAATAAGTAGGTACCTACAGTAATCGATGCATTGAGCCCCTGCATTCAATAAAAGTTATGACACGTTAAACTTTTTTCACTTTACTGGTTATCAACTTCAGATAATATTAGCCATAAGTACCTATAATTCCTATAGGGGGGAAACTCCAGACCCAGGGTTTAACAAAAAGGTTGTTACAATCCGAAATGAGGTTATTAGGGACACCATACTTAACAACTAATCTGATTAGAGCAGCTATCCCCAACCCGGGGCCCGCCGGGACTTTATCTGTGGACTGTGGCCCGCGTGATGTTAAACCATTTTGAAATTCACGATCACCGGCAAAATAATTTTAGTCGTCGTGAAAGACGTAAAATTTTTCTACTTTTAAATAGTTAATTTTGAAGAACGTTATTTTTAAACCCTAAAAAATTTTTGTTGCGGCCCGCTACACCAAGACCAAGACATGTTTGTGGCCCGCATGAAAAAAGGTTGGGGACCACGGGATTAGAGCAACTTAGTTTTCCTCATCTCCCCTTTCGGCTTGTAACCCCCTTTTTGTCACACCCTGAATAAGTTTTTTGAATAGGTATACCACCAGAGGCGGCGCAAGGCGTGGGCGGTGTGGGCGACCGCACACGGCCTCGCGAGTCGCGCCCCTTGGACGGCGCGTTTTTAGGGTTCCGTAGCCAAAATGGCAAAAAAGGAACCCTTATAGATTCGTCATGTCTGTCTGTCTGTCTGTCTGTCCGTCCGTATGTCACAGCCACTTTTCTCCGAAACTATTTATTTATTTATTTATTTATTTATTTATTTATTTATTTGTTTTGGAAAACCAACAGCTGATTGTAATTAAATAGAACCAATACTATATAAAAAGAAAGCCAATAACAGGTTTTCACTAATAGACAAATATTAGAGCTATACTATTGAAACTTGGTAAGTAGATGTAGTCTGTGAACCGCATTAATTATTAAAATAAACCTTATTGCTGCTGCGGAACCCTTCATGGGCGAGTCCAACTCGCACTTGGCCGCTTTTTTAGCATTAACGAGTAGGTATCAAAAAATCTTCCAACAAAATCCGTATTCTTGCATCATCCATTAGGGGACCTCGTAAAATATATTTTGCTCACATAAAATTTTGGTCTTGCGCCGCCACTATATATCAACCCAAATGTCCCAAATCATGCCTTGTATGTATGTACATACACATCTCCCGACCACAAAGCATAGTTTGGGGATATAATCTGTCTTTCAAACTCGGGGGGCATTCAACGCTAAGGGGGGTATTAGATTATCATTTTAAATATTGGATCCTAGATCATTGAGTTATTTATATTGGATAATGTAATATAGATAAATGATTCATTTCTTCCTTGATCATAGATTTTTGACATTTGCTGAGAGATTGGATCATAAAGTTAATATACCTAGCGGAATAGAGCAACAAGCTCGAGCTATCAAACGTAACCGAAATTGGTTCTCAAATCTCATCTGTGTGAAAAATATGTGTACGTATACACGATTGAACATGAATTCTATGAGATTAAATTGTCAACGGTCAGCCCCGGGCTGACGGTCGTCAAAAAAAAGAGTGATGCTATCATGTACCTATCACACGTCTCTTTTTAACCGACTTCAAAAAAAGGAGGTTATCAATTCGACGCGTATGTATGTAATATTTCCAGAACTGCCCAGTTTTTGTATAATATGTTAATCTATAGCAGCTTCAGCAGCATCGTACCCGCCACTGTACAAGGCGCGCTAATATGAATCTTATTTTAATGTCATTAACGTCGATATTCGTACTGACAGACATCCGACCTGCTAATTAAAAAGTTGGAGCATTCTTAATATAAAACTGTATTTTATAAAAAGATAAAACCGACTTCAAAATTGTACGTAATTGAGAATTAAAACTCCCTATCTCCAAAACTACTGAACCGATTTTGATGAAACTTGCACTATTCCCTAAGTTGAACAATACCTAGTACAATAAAAAAAGAATCACTTAAATCGGACTTGTAGTTTCAGAGATATGCGCGAACAAACATAAAAACATACATACATACATACATACATACATACATACATACATACATACATATTACATACGTACACACACATACATATTTTGAAATTTGGCACATTTGTTCAGAAGCTATTATAGATTAACATATACAAAAACTGGGCAGTTCTGGAAATACGCGTCGAATTGATAACCTCCTTTTTTTGAAGTCGGTTAAAAAAAGAGTTTTTAATTTCTTGTTCGTTAATATGTTTCATATTCCACGCAGGCGAATTCGCGAACGAAGTATTGAATACTTAATAACGATTATTCAGATAAAATATGGATAGGTACAATCTATTATTTAGGTACCTATTTTGGTGACGCCATAGATACCCATTACCCGCCCACTTACACTCGTGACGCCGCTACCTAGTTACTTTCAGTTTGTAAGCTTATGGTACCTACCTACTTGTCAAAATCCGACGTACGCCGTTTATCCTCTACGTGGTCATAAATAAAAACACAAAACAAACCTACAACAATCCTAAAAATAATAATAAATAGCCGTAGTCACACGTCCATGTACTATCATGCTTCGGCTATAAGAAAATCAATATTTATAATAATAATCTTGTTTTAATGCCTTTTTAGTCGGCATTGTACTTATCGTATACCTACGGGTTTCATGTCATGAGTCTCTAGAGTCTAGACGCTTTTAGTCTAGAAGATATGGATTTCAGAGTTTTTACCAAATACGATTCGCAATGTGAACATATTATTTTGTAAATAAGTACTTAAGCCGTATTTCTTCACCTACTTATACTTAATGTTTATTATGAGGTCTTGTCTCCATATTAAACGTTACGTTCGTATAAATGCATGTGTGTGCGTGTTTAAATTTACCCACCGTTTAATTTAAGGACATGGACCTAAAAACACACGTTGTGTCTCTGAAGTTTCAAAACATACTTTGTGTACGAAAATTGTAATAACTTGGGCAAATGGTTCATATAAATGAAAATATCTGCATCCCCCAATTGGGGGGGTGGCAGGCTTTGAATTTATCACCCCAAATTGTCAAGTCCCAAATCATGCATTGTACATAGATATATATATATATATATATATATATATATATATATATATATATATACAAGAATTGCTCGTTTAAAGATATAAGATTATGTAGTTAGATTAGAGGTAAGATTGTGCAGATTCCGGTACTGTATACAACTGCCCAAGCTAATAAAAGGGTCTGCCTGTCGATCCGACTAGGTGATCGCGGGTTTAAAATTACACTTATTACACTTAGATAATATATAGACTTCGGTATCTAAGTCTAATTTGTCTGTAATCTCTTTAAACTAGTGAATATAATCTAGAAATATCTATATAAGGTTTTGTCCCGAAAAATGTACGATTCCTGCGCAATAAACGAATTTGCTGGCTGCAGGCTGAGGTTGCTGGCTATTTAAGTGGTATGATACCGTACTTGTTTATTCAATAAGACCTCAAGATTTTACCTCATATGGGACATATTATTATTATACAATAGGTATAATAATTAAATGCACATTATCTCATTGTATGACTAACGTTATACAAAGTTATTAATATTATTTAAACACCATTTAAGGAAGCGGCGACGGATGTATTTCCTCCGTACACCTTGACATCACAATGGTATCGTAAATAATAAATAGAAATGCAGTTCCTTTTGTCTCTGTGCAAACGAGCCACCAACAAGTAACAACGGCTATTAAAAATTTTTGAGTTGCCGTTCGGATTCTGAGGGTTTTGAGTTTTGACTAAAGTTTATCTAGTGTCAACGCTTTTAAACCATCCATATCATTGTCACGTAGCTACTACCGGTTGACTGTGTACCTTACGACAGCAATTATAGATCAGACGAAAATTGTACAATAATTGCTGTCAACCATAAAATACTAAATCAACGTGGTCGAAATAATATCTGTAGACCAGAAACGTCTTCATTAAAACAAGTCTAATAGATATTTTGACAGACCTTTTACTGTAGCTACTAAAAGTTATCTGACCGCACATCCGTGTATCTGCGGTATCTAGAAATAGTGCGACTAGTCCCAGTACTCTGTGGCTCGTATGCACCAAGTTATAAACTTATAACTATTGCATGTAACGGAAGTGGGTTAATTAAATCAGAGCGCAGTTAAGGTGACGCCTTGATAATTTGGCTGTAGCGATGTCCATTTTTCTCAGCAATGACTAAAGCTAAGAAATTAAAGTTCACTGTCAGTATTCATCATGTCTTTGTCTTTGAATTACCCATAGCATAACACGATTGGTCAACTTTTATAACACAGAAATAAATCAAAAAGACCTCTGTAAAAAAAGGGATTCCTATTTTGCCAACATAGGAGAGTGATATAAGCTTCCAAAATTTGTACATAAATTGGTTCTAGCATTAGTATACACTTTAATTTGTCCATAGCTTATGTAAAATGTATTTATGGTTTTTAAATTACGCGACAAAAACCATTTTGTCGCTACGCCCTTTGCATTTTTTGCTGTTCCATTGCTTGTTTTCTATGAGAGGCCGGGCCAGCCTCGCATAGAAAACAAGCAATCTCAAACACATCCAACATGGTTTTTTACTTTAACATGGCGTCACATTAAAGCGTGATTATTGTATTGATACTGTTTTTAGTAGCGCGAAAATGGTACCATTAAATGTAAGTAGATGGCGTTGCACCATAAATGGATCGCGCTATAAAATGTTTGTGTTTATTGAAATATAAAAGGTGACCAATTAATAGTAACTGATTTGAAAGAAAATGTATTTTATGTTACTTTATAGCTCTTGGTGAAATTCAATGTTTTTAAAGTGATTTTTCTTGTTTTCAGGTAAATATTTGTTCGAATCAAAATGTCTTTCTGGCGTACTGATTGGATAACTTAAGGTAAGAATAACTCTAATAGTTTTAACCAGCCATTTATTTTCATTTACATTTCTGTACATGATTTAATTAATGTCTAGATCAATAACTCTTCTTTGCACTTATTTGTGAACGGAAAAAAACTCTTTGCGTCTTTGATTAAGTTTTGATTCAATCTCGATATAAAAAAAGTAACACAAGTGGTATGTAAGTTACTAGAATCGCTATCAACTAACCTAACCTAACTTATACAGACATACAAAACAGAACCTAAGCCATGCCGTGTGTGCTATTAGAAAGTATTGGGTGATCGGAACCTAACGTTACCCTGACCTCATAAGTGCTTTATGAATATTATGTCTGACTTTATACGTGAAAACCTAACTTTAACGTAATATTATTATTTAGGTTCTAGATTTTACTGTTACAAGATGTTTATTCATATAACGTATGTTTTTATGGGATTAAAACTATATCCTATTACCGGAATTCTTAATATTATGTTCTTACTTAATTCCATCAAAATCAATTCAACGGTCTCTTAGCATGAAAAGAAATAATAATAATAAATAAATATTGTTTATTGCACGCAGAAAGGTAATTACATAACATTTTAAAGAACACATTTTAAAATTATTACATTGAATAATCTTGTTCATTGCCTACACTAAGACACCTACACTAAGAAAATCTTGTGCTGTAGGGGTTGCCTGCCAATTGATATTATATCGTGAAGACCACATGAAGACATAAGAAAACGTGAGGCAGACGCTTTCTAATGTTTTAGTATATTAGATGTGGTAAATGTAATTCATTTTCAAAATTTAAAAATAAAACTTAAAATGCAAAGCCCACTTTAAAATATGAAGTTAGACTACGAGACCCACTTTGGGAATCCCTGGCCTAGACTTCCATCATGTTGATACTATGTGCCGTTCTCACGTACAACTCTAAGTGCATGTTATTGTACTGTATCATTATTATCTAACGGTGCGCTGAAATTCACTGAACAAACCGTTTTATTTTTTATGCGCCAGTTATAATTGAATTTATCTAGCCATTTAAAAAAAAACAAAATACTTCAAGTCATTTCAAACGATCCAGTTGAATATTAACTCGAGTAAAAATCTACTTAAAAATTGCTCGTCTGATATTAGTTAGATGGTAATGCTGAATAAGCTGTACTTACTTTTTAGTCTCATTAAATCCTATTGTTTCTGATAAGATTTTTATAAGACGCCATTTTAAAACAATGGAATCTCTGCAACGGTGGAAAATCAATCTGGAATTTCTTTCCATTAATCGGTACAGTTTTATTTTACCGTAGAATTGACCTTATGCTGGCGATATAAAGAGTAAATTCGAGTAAAATGGCTCTGGAAGATTCGAAAGAATGACGGAGGAATCCGTGACTAAAGTTAGCCAGGTGGGGTAAATCGACGTGTGTCGGGCCCCGTTACTGTGACATAACGTTAGACATGCTGTTTTTATATAGACAGGTGATTTATAAATAGAATCTGGATTGACTAGGAGTACGCCGCATTATACAGAGTGTTCAGTGTATGCTGCTAGTGTATGCTATCTATGTCTATCTATCCTATCCTTCTATAGGTTGCTTGCATGAAGCACAAAAGAGAATGCCACGGGCCCACGGGTATCGTACGTTTTGAACCGCTCATGTCCTTGCTCGTGGAATTAACTAAACTCTATAGTCTATATTTATGTCGATTTTCATCAAAATTGATCCAGTCGTTCTAGCGTCAGTTCAATGCAAACTATCATTTTCCCTTCATAATAAAATTCAAAAATGGACGATCTTCCAAAAACCCGGTTAAAACAATGATGAATTGACACGTTTTACATAGTTTAAGTTTTGATTACTTTCGTTATCAAGATGAACATAAATGTTCGGGTTAAACATTAACAATTAGCCCGAATTGCCCACGATTTTCCCACAAGAATGCCGCCATATTGAAAAGTCGGCCATTAAAAAAACCTCGACGCATCATTGTTCTGTTCGCTCTATTTCACTCGTCCGCTTCTTCTTAGTACCGCTCACGGTAATTACTAAACAATGTCAAATAGTTATTAGTAAGTAATTGTTTACTATTAGTAATTCATTATTAGTAAACAATTGTAAATGAGTGATCATTACGTTGGCGCAGTGCATTGAACTGTCATTGTCAATGTGCCAATTATTGTATTGATTACTGTAATGTTATCCTAATAAGATCTTGCGGCTGCTCTCAGAGACAGCTGACGGCAGTTATAGTGACGTAAAACTGATATAAGACAAAATTTTTGTTCATTTTCTTCCCATGACAAAACTTAACACAAAATGAGACATTTGTGAACGTACTCAAAAATATTAAAGTAATACAATCGTATATAAAATAATTAATCACTTGAGTAAACCGTCTGATAATACCTTAGCAAGCAATTTTGGATAATCTTCACTTTTTACAGCAGTCTCTCATTTACCAACTTTTTTATGAAATCTATACATATAATAAAACTGTAGAAATGTGAATTCTGTACATTAAAGATATTCAAAAAATAATAAGCGGGGGGTGTCACTAGATCGCTATAGAAGCCAAAACTGTGATTAGTTTTTTCTCTGTCTGTCTGTCTGTCTGTATGTTTGTTCCAGCATCACACGAAAACTACTGATCCGATTTGAATGCGGTTTTCGCAGATATATTTGTCTTCTTTACTTTATATGGCAAAACAACATTTGCCGGGACATCTAGTATTATATAATAATATATAGATCGTCTCATGATAAACTTTATTAATGAGACTTTCAAATACCTATCTAAAACTCTAAACACCTCTTTAGCTTCCGAAACATAACACAAGAGTTTTACCTGTCAGCCGACTTATTTGTGCCGAAGCATAGAACTCCCAGGTACAATAAAATAATGATAATGAATAGGTGCGCCCGCGCACACTGCGCCATACTGCGCCCTACGCTGCATTGTTACTCCTTTCATTCATTCATTCATTCGTTACGCAATTTGGGTTGGACGACCTGCTTCTGTGAATGATGGGCGGTTGAGGTCGTGGGTTTGAATCTTTTCATTCAAAATGTATTTATCTTTAAAACTTGATTCGATAAAAAATTGAACTATGAAGTAGATTGTAGAGTTTGGAACCCTTCTTGAACTGATAACGACTAGAATATTTATTGAGTGAGACCGAAATAAGACCGTATTTAGTTGTTCAAAAGTTCTAACTCGCGTTTGGAGTCAGTCACGTTGCCTGATCGAAATTATAAGACGGAGGTAGAGTCCGCTGAGAGGTAGAGTAGGAGAGAGGGAGTATTTCGTTTTCCCTTCTGCCGGTACTCCCGAATTTCTGTATTTTTTAAACTCGCAATGGCCGAGAATGTTGAAACCCGAAAATGTTGACAGCCACTGACTGACTAAACGTTGACTATCCAGTGCTTGTCAACATTGTAGTTGTGTGGGTGTGTGTTTCGCAAAGGGCACGATATGGAACAGTTTGTGCAACTCGGAATACGTTAACGTTGCAAAACCTGAAAGCAATGTCCTCTATACTTTAATTGCTTGTTTACCCTTGCTGTAGACTGTACAGTTTTGACTTAGATCGTGTCAAACTGCATTGTTGTCTTTTAAATTTTAATAATATGCGGCTAGTACTATATTATGTCAATGATTGACAAATGAAAATGATAAATCGGTTAAAATAACGAATGTATATTATTATACAGTAATGATTTATTGATTATTCGTCTTCGATTGCTTATGATCGACGTCGAATGTGCATAGCCAGCTTCACAATCATGGTGATCATCATGCAATATGGCCCAACTTAAAGAGAGAGACTCTCTATGAAACAAAATTAGTTGTACTTAATTGGAATTATGGTTATCTTCCATGGTATAACATGAAGAGAGACCTTATTTGAAACAATATAAGCTGTATGTTAGTTTATTAAAAAAAAGACTTATATTTTTAACTGTTTATATTTTAACAGTAGTTAACAGAAACTTGAATTATCGATTATTTATGTAGTAACGAATAACGATGTGTAAAACTAAGTAAATGAAGCGTTACAAACGATCGAGTTAATATAGATTAGGTATTATAATCACTACTTGCTAGTTTGTAAAAAGTTGTAACATAAAATGTTAAAGTTGTAACATAAAATAATAATATTTATGAAACAGAGGTCCTGTTTTACCACTTTTTGATTGATAGGCTATCCACAACTATTTTGACAGATACTTTATCTGTCAAGTTAAGTGGTGAATAGCCTATCCGGTACTTACCAGGAAGTGGTGAAACAGGCCTTAAAAGTTATTGTTTGTAAGTATTAAAACATTTTCGTAGAACACAGAATCAAATTCTTCGCGGCGCTAAACTTAGAAAAGACTAGATTTTTTCTACGAAAGAGACTTTCTATTGTATGTGCACTAAATATTACGAGTATTACGAGTATGTGAGATATTCATAATTCAAGTTGTGTGATATCCACCTTGTGTGATATTCATGTTATATCCGACTTGTGAAGTATTATGAAAACGGTTTTCTAACACGGTGGCAGTATCAGATATCATGCGATAAATTATCGTACGCTATAGAAAGCGGTAATGTCTTTTTGCATATTCTCTAATGCTCGTTTTCTATTATGAAAATGCATTTTAAATATGGCCCTGAGGAAAAGCTAATGATGATATTATGGAGCTTGGTAAAAGTAATCTAAACGTTTGCCATGGTGCATGGCCACGACAGAATGGATAATTTTGATTCGATATTAGCGATATAATCTCTATCTTTATAATAGTTAGGGGAGGCTTACGTTCAGCAGTGGACGGTAATAGGCTGATGATGATGATGAAAAGCTTTATAGGCAACGTGCAGGAACTTTAGATAGCGACAAATTAACTAAAGGGAATTATTAAGGCCCGTATAAATAGTCAGTACTTAAGATGCGACCCGGTCTCAAGACGCGATTCGGCTCTGTGATTGGTCCAAATTTTGACAGCCAACCAATCACAGAGCCTGAACTGTGTCTTGAGACCGAGATGCGTCTTGAGTACTGACTATTTATACTGGCCTAAGTATAGTTTCGGTTTGGCGACATCAGCCCCAGGATCTTCGTTGCGAACGTATTGTAGTAAACTGGGCCTATAGCCGAAACTTTTTCGTTTTCGCTTCGTTATAGAATCGCCGATCAAAATGTATGGAATTGACATAAGACGAGTCGAACGTCAACGTCATATTAACGAACGCTTATGTCAATTCCATACATTTTCATCGGCGATTCTATAACGAAGCGAAAACGAAAACATTTTGGCTCACCCCCCTGATTTGACAGTGGTGAATTTAGAAATACTTTAAGTCTGATTTATTGAGGAATAGTGGGATGAAAAGTTTCAGACTAGGAAAGAAGTATGCAAAGTGCCAGAATCGCCTTAACAATTTCATGTAGAGTTGGGTGGATAAAGTAAGAAAGAAACTATAAGAATATCGATAGAGCAACATTCACAAGTGTTTTCTGATTCCTAAGCCTTATACAGATTGACTAATACTTATTTCACTTTCATTTTACAAGTATTTTTGAGTTGGAACTTGAGAAGTTGCTTATAAGGAAAGAACAATTAAAAGGGTGTCTAGACAAGTTTAAGAGAAAGTTGTTACTTTTTGTGCTTTTGTTCAGTTGTTGCGAACCTTTGCGATTTACGAGACTTCAAAAGGCAGGCATTTAAAATACTACAGTACAGAAGCGTAGCACGTACCTTGGCGGGGCCCCGTATCAGTTTATCTGGAAAGGAATAATGAAAATATTTCTAAAAAAATACACGACTTTAATGGGATGTTTCACCACTTCCTGATAAGAGCCGAATAGGCTATCCACCACTTAACTTGACAGATGAAGTATGGAGAATCTGTCAAAAAGTTGTAAATGGCCTATTCGGCAATTTATCAGGAAGTGGTGAAACAGACCCTAAAAGAAATATTAATTCAATGTCATATTTTGTAAAATTAAATAAAAAATTTGAAGTTTTTGCTTAAATACACGTTGGGGGCCCCGCAGATACGGCGGTAGCTACGCCTCTGCTACAATACACCAATGACATTAAAAATTTGTTTTAAAGTCGTGGAATTAGTAGAAAAGACAAAATAATTGTTTGCAGACTTAATTTTATAAAAGCCACTGGTTGGTAACCTCTGGCATTATGTTTCCGATAAGGTATAAGTTATAACAATTGTAGTCCACTTTCATACAACTACTTATTGTGTAACTTTTTCTATTGATTTGATATTTCTATGAATTTCCTCTGACAGTACCTAATTGTAGTAAAAAACTTGCTTACGAACTTGTAAGAACTAAGAAGTAAGATGTAATTTACATAAAAGTCATAATTCATGGTAACATACCACATAATATTTTAATTAAAGTAAATTTTTATGCTAACTAATAAAATATTTCACATTTTATGAAAATATCTCGTGTTTTAATTACATAATAGTCATAATTTACAGAATTTAATGTAAATTTTATGAAGCAAATGAGCTAACGGCGGGTCACCCGATGTAAAGCAATTACCGTCGCCTATGGACAGTTACTCCTTTGCTTCGTAACACCACAGAATACAAGGGGAGAGGACATAACATTGTATTTTGTAATCTGTAGAAAAGTCTACAAGAATTTCCACCACTCAGTTAGCTACTATGTAGTTACATGTGACCTACATTATGAATGTATGTTTGTACTCTCATATTATTATATGTAATTTACACATGCCGGTGCATCTCATGTCTAAATAAGGCATCGCCTGCTTTTAATTATATAATTGCTTCTTAAGTACGCTTAGGTCTATTTCAGGAATTATTTCAAGTACTTTTGAAATATGCGTCTAGGACGCACTTGACAGAAATAGTTTTTAAGGAGCGCCCCTAGCGAATGGTTAAGGAACTAAAGTGACATTTTAATTATCCAGCCCTTACTTTTATTTATTAAGTATATTATTATGTTTATTAACAATGATGAATTAATGTTATTAGACGTCTTTGAAAATATATATTTCATCATATCGCAACATAATGAACAGCGTTGCATTGTCTCTCAATCAATAATATGCAAATGACAGTGACGTATCGCCGCCATCTTGCGTTACTGTATGTCAAAAGCAAATCTCGTGATGAAATTATGTAAATGCATTGTCTACGCTACGGCACTTACGACCCCAAGCAGGTTTTATTTCAATTATAAATTGCCTAACTTGACAAGGACGCCATTTTGTTAATTAATTGGCGTTCACAGTGTTAGAATGGGACTTTTTACGATAACCTCTGTAGCTCGATAGTTCTATTGTTATTAAATGATTATTTTTTTATTATTTTCAAACTGATTAAAGTATAAATAATATAAGCCACGCAAAACTTTAAGATCTGAGTGCAACTAGAGGATAGGGCTCATAACTCATTGTTTAAAGATTAATGTTATTAATGTCTCTTTGGAGGGGCGAAGATTGAGCGGGGCACTCCTGTGCCTTTGGTAGTTAAGAGATTAGACCGATTCTTATTGCTAGATATTGCGATGAGTAATAAAATAATTAGTAACTTTGCAGTATTGAAAGGATTATGTTTTCTCGCGTATAAATGTATTTTTTGGCACGCACTTTAGAGCCGCTCGTCGGATTTGTGCTAAAAGACATAAGATTCTTCTCCGATGTTAGATGTTAGGTACAATTGAAAAAATGTATATTAAATCAGATGGGGAAACTACGTCATTTGGTCGGATTATGTCTTCTCTGACTGTACATCAATGAGGCGTACGCATTAAGTTTTTGTTTTTTCAACAAAATTAACTCAGTTCATTAATTTTCATGTGAACATTCGTTGGTCATGGTTATTAGGGTGCGGCTACATGCGTGTACTATGTTGCGAAATAGCTCGTATTCGACACATAACCACAAAACATAATAGCTGTTAAGGTGACGCCTTGATAATTTGGCTGTAGCGATGTCCATTTTCCTCAGCAGTGACTAAAGCTAAGAAATTAAAGTTCACTGTCAGTATTCATCATGTCTTTGTCTTTGAATTACCCATAGCATAACACGATTGGTCAACTTTTATAACACAGAATAATCAATCAAAAAGACCTCTGTAAAAAAAGGGATTCCTATTTTGCCAACAGAGGAGAGTGATATAAGCTTCCAAAATTTGTACATAAATTGGTTCTAGTATACACTTTAATTTGTCCATAGCTTATATAAAAAGTATTTATGGCTTTTAAATTACGCGACAAAAACCATTATGTCGCTACGCCCTTTCAATTTTTTGCTGTTCCATTGCTTGTTTTCTATGAGAGGCCGGTACAGCCTTGCATAGAAAACAAGCAATCTCAAACACATCCAACTCGGTTTTTTACTTTAACATGGCGTCACCTTAATAGCTGTAGCCCAGTTATGGGCGATTAGTTATGTTACAATTTAGCATTATTGATTATAAGTACTCGATAAGTTTCGAATAAAAGGGTAGGCCCTAGAAATATAACCAAAATAACGAGGCACATAGAATTATATAGAAACTATACCTATATAACGGATTTCCGTTGCTCGAAAATTGGTTTATTTTTGGCGGGAATCGTACATTTTTCCGCGATAAAAAGTATAGTCCTTTCCCGACTTTGTTTGTGTTTGGAATTTAGTATTCGTTTAAAATAATATAACTTTTGTATCTTAAGACGCTTCTCTTTGATCGAAGTATAGACGTATATTCATCTCGATGCAAAAAATTATAAACCTGACATGAATTCTTTCCGCCTGATGATGATGCGGCCATATCAAAGCGGCAAGGCAAAGTGTCATGGTTGCCCATAAGATGTTATGATGGCCGCATTAATTTTAAATTTTGTTAAAATTTCATCTTTACTAAACTACTTTCAGCAGTCGCCTTGTAAAATCTAGAACAAAAAATTAATTCCAGAGTTTCAAGATTTACAATTTACATATTCGCAATAACATAGCATGCAAATATGTTTAATTATAAAATAACTGTAGTTCTTGACCCGTATGTAATGCGTGGGTATATCAGATTGTTAGTTGTCTCATTTATGGCCGACTGTTATATCGTAGAAATAATTGGTGAATGTGTGGTAACATTTGACTAATAAAATGGATTACGGCTAAGATTATTATGATACTAATATATAGGTAACAAACCTAAGTGTTTGGAAGTATATGTGTTCCTTGTAGAGAGTTCACTGTGAAAGTAGCAGCGCTGAAATACCATTTTTTTTACTTTTGTATGGGCAATCGCCCCAGCGCGGCGTCACGACTCACGAGTTTAAAAAAAAGTTTTGTCTTTCAGTGTTGTTACTCATAGGAACTCTCTACAAGGAACACGTACACATCCTTTTTTTTTTGATGCGCAGGGGACCCTTTATGGGTGCCCCGGGTTGGGGATGTGCCTCAGTTAAGCTGAAGCATCCCGGAGGTATGTGGGACTCTTACCCACTAAAGCCACCTGCGGTTTGCCTTCAGCCGTATACGAAGGGATATCCTGGATCTGTCTAACACAGGACTCCCTCCACGACCGGCCGGTCTACCTCACAAGGGACCGGACTTCCAACAAGTTAGTGAACGCTTAGGCAAACTAAAGCATTCCCCTCGGCGCCGGGACTAGCTAAGCCGGGCAGGTTCCCATCCTGACCCGGAGCCCCGTGGGACGGAAGTTATTGGAGGTTCGCATAGACACGTACACACCCTCAAGTATTATTAGTTATCATTTATTTGTTACACCCTGAGCTATGCCTATTAATGTAAAACTGTCTGTCTGCCTGTTACCTTACCTATCAATTACATTCATTGTCATATCAAACCACAGTTAAAATCAATTTTGTTGAAAACGGTAAAGAGAAACTTTATAAGCCAAGGAATGGACATGGGATGTTTTTTATGACAAAAAAAGTACGGTTCCAGCGCGATAACTGAAATTGCGGTCATCTTTCACTTTTAAAGTTTTTATAAAGGTTTAGACGATAGTAATGATAAATTAACTTATCAAGCTAATATATTAGCTAAAAGCATAAACCACCCATCGTAAAACATAGATTATTAATCTGTGGTTTACGTGAAATCACACTGAGGGTATAAAATCGACGTTTTTATTATACAATTAACTTTCTAACTCTGTGTTTTATATAGGCTACTTGACCTAATTTTTTTCTTCATGCTAATCGCTTCTTAATCATTAATTTTCACGAAATAAACTAATATTTTATTATTTTATACAGTAAAACCCCATAAAAATGTTGATTGAAAAATACGCTTTATAAATGGCGCCGAAAACACTGTCCGCCATAGTGTGACGTCACACTGTTTGTATTTTAGAGTCTCTTTATTTAACATTTTTTTATGTGCTAAATGTACGAGTCTTAAGGTGCCCAAAAATTATAAAATAATTAAATAAGAAATTAGAAATCATTTGTAATGTTGAAAACTTTTGGAGAAAAGTTTTGGCCATTTCATTTCCCGTCTACAATAAATGGAGATAATATATAAAACTGGTGTTTTATTTGAATTACTCAAGAAAATATATTTTGCAAATCTTTCTAGGCTTATTCTTATTATTTATGTACAAATAAACTTACACACAACGAGCGCGATAAATAAAAGATATTAAATTACGAACAGGATGACGTCACATCCAAATCGGAAGTACTGCAAAAGCGTTTTAGTCAGTACAAATCATATTTTCATAAAATCATATTTTCAAATCGACTTTATTTATCAATCATAAGCTTTTATTTGATGATAAGGGTGAAATACGGTTTCCTACGCCAAGTTCTACTAGAAATATGCATTTGTTCAATGAAATTGAATATAGGTCAAGTAGCCTATTATGCACGTCCGTTTGACTATGTTTATGGTCGAGTGATATCCGTTTTTAGGGTTCCGTAGTCAACAAGGAACCCTTATAGTTTCGGTCTGTCCGTCCGTCTGTCCGTCTATCTATCTGTCCGCGGTTTTGCTCAGAGACTATAGGACCTACAAAGCTGTAATTTGGCATGAATATTACATATTAATAATGTCTACAAAATGGTACATAAAATATTTAAAAAATATTTTTTTATGGTACCTCCCCTACACATCAAGCGGGGTTGAGTTTTTTTTTCGCGCCCACCCCATCGTGTGGGGTGTCGTTGGATAGGTTTTTTAAAAATATTATGAGTATTTATAGATCATTTTCCGGTTTATGGATCCATTTGTGAAATATTAAGTTTTAAAGTGGAAAAAATCGTTAGAGTTCAGTGTCCCCCCCTTCTACCAGCTAAACGGTTGCTTCTGGAAATGTGAAAAAATTCACGGGAGTAGGAAATATGCTGAATTTAAAATGAAAACTATCACGACTAAGTTTACTTCATAAGTTATTGAGTAATAGTCGATCAACTAAAAAAAATGTATTCGGCGAAGTATAAAGGAACTTTTCGTTCAAATTCCTTTGAGATGATGTTGTTAGTAGTGTAAGGGGTCCCCGAAACGATCAAGTGCACTTGACAAGTCTACGTGCTTGACGATTTCACTTGACGAGGGACTTGACGCGACTTGAAGGTGCCGTCAAGTCCACGCGCCGCAGTCGTTTACCGCCATGTGCCCAGGAAAGTGGGCGTCGCAAAAATTAATAATGGTTTCCAACCACAGAAATAATCAAGATATGTGTTTCCAATGCAAGTTTTTTTTTCGATGAAGTTGGTTCGATGTTCCGGTCGAAAATGAATAAAAACTTGTCAAGTCGCGTCAAGTCGCATCAAGCGCAACCACTCAAGTGCCGTCAATCAAAATTTTTGTCAAGTATGGTCCAGCCCGTAGATACTTGACGGAACTTGTCAAGTCAACTCTGTAAACGATCAATATTCACTTCAAGCACGTAGACTTGTCAAGTGCACTTGATCGTTTCGGGGACCCATAAAACATGTTATAATGGGTCCCCGAAACGATCAAGTGCACTTGACAAGTCTACGTGCTTGAAGTGAATATTGATCGTTTACAGAGTTGACTTGACAAGTTCCGTCAAGTATTTACGTGCTGGACCATACTTGACAAAAATTTTGATTGACGGCACTTGAGTGGTTGCGCTTGATGCGACTTGACGCGACTTGACAAGTTTTTATTCATTTTCGACCGGAACATCGAACCAACTTCAACGAAAAAAAAACTTTTTCTGGGATAGATACCGATAGAGTTATATAGAAAGGCATGCCTGCATTGGAAACACATATCTTGATCTATTTCTGTGGTTGGAAACCATTATTAATTTTTGCGACGCCCACTTTCCTGGGCACATGGCGGTAAACGACTGCGGCGCGTGGACTTGACGGCACCTTCAAGTCGCGTCAAGTCCCTCGTCAAGTGAAATCGTCAAGCACGTAGACTTGTCAAGTGCACTTGATCGTTTCGGGGACCCATTAATGTACATAAAAAAATTTTCAAAAACTAGCGGTGCTACGGAACCCTACATTGTGCGTGGCCCGACACGCACTTGGCCGGTTGTTATATATCATCTCATCATTAATACATTATGCAGGTATCGCACTATTAATTGCTCAGCAAATAAGGCTGGTAGGCGTCCGCGCGAACGAGCGGTTCGGCCGCCACACCGCGATGTCACAAGCAATAGCAGCAACATAAATGCTGATGATGCAGCCATTCTAGCCTCTAATAAATCCCCCACAATAGCCTCGCTTGAATTGCAGAATAGTCTTTCAAAAATTGACGCGTGGCTCGAAAATATGGAGGACGAATGCTATGGTGCTAGCAAATCCGTCCAAGTAACATTTACCTTATGTCGGGACAAAATTAATGTCCATCAGTAAAACTCAGAGAAAGAGAGCTTCCCCAAAGTGATACTGTTAAGTTGTGTTAACTGTTAAGTGCCGATAAGTGCCGACTTGACGTCAAAAAAGAATCCTGCTGTCATATATTATCACACCGCACACGTCTCTTTTTACCACGCAGTGTTACTGATAGTGACATCTCGCTTGCTCAGACCTTTGTTTCTTTAATCCGCTAGGTATATTAACTTTATGCTACTGATCTAATCGAAACAGCGAAGCTATACATTTACTAATAATATGTAGTTTTTGTTGTTGAAGTTAGGGTCGGTAGAGTTAGCCCGTGTAGATTCAGAAGCTTGGCTCTACATGAGATCTGATATATTTTTCACAGGAAAAATCTTATGTGGTCGTCTTGGCGACATTTTACATGAAATGTTTTTGGTGGGATTAACTATTTAGTAAACATACTTAACATAATATAATCTGTTTGTACTTTGTTATACTAACACTCAATATAATATCTGCTTTCAAACAGATTTCAAAGTTACAATTTTGAAATCTGTTAAAGGTCATATTTTCTAAGCTTGGCCTTAATCTCAAATCAATGCGATTAGGAGATTACCTCCATATTACTATAATACGATCCAATTACAAAATAATATTTGAATTGATGCAATATGCTTGAAATCTATATTATTATTATTTTCAGATAGACTAGGTTTGATGTCGTCAAAATTATACTTACTATGTTTAATATGTGTGTGTACTTGACTATACCTGTTTGGCATTTTCTTTTACAAAAAAAAAAAACTGTTATAAATAAAAACAATCAAAACTTAGATTGGTTTCAAATACTCACCTGGACCTAGACCAATTTTGATAAAAATATTAATTTGCACATCTGATTATTCTGAGTACAGGGAAGGTGAAGGAAGGGAAGAAAATGTAAAATCAACTAAATGTTAGTTGATTTTACATTTTCTTTGCACTTGCTACTATGTTCATTCAAGTACCGTCACATTTTTTATTAAACAGGTAAGTATAGGCCTACCATAATCTGATGTATGGAGGGTAGATGGCCATTTACACTCCATAATCTGATGGCAATTTTTGACAGCAGATTTTCAAAAAATATCCTTGATTGTTGGATAAATTTTTATATTTGCATGTTTAACATACATAATCAGCCGCTATAAAAAGAAAAAAAGATCGAAATGTTTTATTCCAATTATCCCAGTATTGCTGGTATTGCTAGAGTCAATTCATTTTCTCACTTTTTGCTATCAGATTCTGGTAGACCTACATATAATATTATCATGATTGAATTTTAAGGCCAGCTCGCTATAAATACTTCAAATATGGATTTGTGTGTCATAACAATGAACAATAAAGTCGACCGTGTGAACTCACCTTTATCATTTAGCTTACATAAATGCGACTCTACGTTAATCAGAATATAGTTCAAAATCGCTTGAGCAGTTGAATTTTTTACCTGCATTACCTTTTTGGGGTGCAGTTATATCATCTCTTGTGTTTGGTAAAATCAAGCTTAGAGCTATATTTAGATAGCGATATGGATCGTAATTGTTAACTTTAAATCCCCGCCCACTTTGTAATATGACAGATTGAATGGCTCAAATTTCCGGGTCGGGTTCTCAGTGTAAGTTCCAAAATTTAGACCAGTATATTGATTGTGAGGTCTAGGATCGACGTCATATTGCTGAAACGTTCTATGGAGATACTTTGAGACCCGGTCAGTTTTTATCTTGGAAAAAATATACGATATCCGCGTGATAAACGAATTTTTGTGCAATGGAGTTGCGGGCCGGAGCGTCATCCAGTGTCATTATAATACGTCAAATTTGTCTCGCTAGTTGCACACTAGTACTGGGTAACATTTCGGAACTTACCCTTACTTTTGTAAACAGTAGAATTATAGAGCTTCACAGCTTGTAACGAGCCTTGTAGTGGTTATAAATAAAGATCATTCGCTCTATTGTTGTTAATCATTCGTTCTTTCTGCAATATGAGCAGTGACCACTTTACCACGGATGTCGCATTACTATGACCATTGGGAATCAAGATCCATCTTTGAGATTGCAGCTTCGACCTTATCACCTAGGTGATAGGGTTGAAAAGGGTTGAGTGTTGAAAACGTCACGCGCCAAAGAATCACAATGCCAGCCCTTGACCACTGACGTCATTAGATCACAATCGTTAGATGTGCCCTTGTGGAGATGGCGCGGTTTTTTACAGTGAGTGAGCGCTGAATGCAGACAATAATATATTATGATCCTTTAATTATTGGAGGAAAAATACGTTTTGGCTTTTGCATAACCTAGTGACCCTGTGGTGTGGGAGTGCTGCAGGGTTATGTTGAACTTACAAGTACGGAGTTTTCCAACCAGAACCTTTTCGTCATTCTTTTGGCGATACCAGTTAGAATTCAACTTTTTAGTTAAACCTTTATAAATTAATTTATAATAAGTCAGCCAAAATCTTGATCTTTTATACAGACCTTTAGTCGAAGTGTAGACGAAAATGTTAAATATCCACATTGGTAATCGCTTCTATTGGCTCATCATAAGCCAACGTGAAAGGAATCATAAAACAAAGGTGCTTATTACACTTAATGATTATTAAATCATCAGCAAGTGGAACAATGGCTGCCTAATTTCATTGTCATCAATGGTGCCGATTTGAAAGCGACATCATTGACTAGATATATCGCAACTATGTTAGGTCACCATTCTGGCACAACACATTGTTTAATGTGCCTAATTAGTAATTTAAATTATATTTTATTTATGTTTTCATAAAAATTAGTACTGTCAGAGGATTTGTAGGCATATGGCGGACCTACAACATAATATGGTCGCGCTATGTCCAACTCTTTGTTAAAGTGTAGATGCAATTTACATAAAGCGTCTCCCAGACAGACGCGGCCTGCGGTGGCGGTGGCGGTGGCGGTCAGTTGGATGACTTGAGAGTTCTAGGAACGACACAGACATACGCGGCCACGCGGCCAAGTCATCCAACTGACCGCCACCGCAGGCCGCGTCTGTTATGTATGTCATTTGGTCCGCAAATCTGCCTTTGAATTAATTTCTCCGATAGTACATTAATTGTTCTCAAAAAAGATTTTCTCACTGTAGACGTATTTATCGACTTTACTTATCTATCTTTGACTTCTTAACTTTCTACCAATAGGAAACCTATCATCATACATTTCCCTCTTTATTGCTAAGCGTATTATACTATATAAGTTATTAATGAATGGTTTTATGTTCCAGGTACATGAGGAAACTTGTTACGCGTAAGTTTATGTAATCAATTAACTATTTTGACCAGTTAACCTAACGGGGGTTTAACTAATGAAGGTAATAAGACCATTATTTTATGTAACAAATAACAATTGACTGGGCGTTAACTATAACGTTGTTATCTCATTATAACCGAAAGCTTGTTTTTAGGTTGAATGCTTAAAGTACTTAGATAAATTTTATTTGGAAAGAAGTGACTGAAAGTTTGTGTAGTGCTAAAAGCTATTTTTACTTTGTTTTTTCTATTATATCATATTCAATGACAGATTTATTTGGTATACTGTAATTCATCCTAGTGTACACCTCTTTGTAAGTAGTCTACCTCTCCACGCTAAGTCGACAGTATAAAACACCTTAATTTCTGAAACAGCATGAAATATACTTTTTTTATTTACAATTTAAGGTCGTTTTTGGGCTATTCGTCCATATTTTTTTTGTTATCTCTTCATAGTATTATTATAAAACAACATAGTAAAATACATTAGCGATACTTCTGAACGTCCGCGTTTTTTACTGTCCATGGTATCCATCCGTATTCTCACGTAATTAACCTGTCGAGGGAAATGTATAACACAATAAAATAAAAACGTCAATCTTTGTATTCTAACGTGGTAGGAAGTTGAATGTTGAAGTAGTTCCCAGCTTTGACCGGTATGACCTGAGACGGGTTAAGTTTTTTAGGGCAAATTGTAACAATACAATTATGATACTACATTAACTAAGGCATATTCTTATGAGGATATGCTAATATTTTTTTCCATACAAACGTATTCCCCAATTTCCTCGCTGGATAATGCGTCTAGACAAATGATTTTTTATACAATATTGGGATCTGAGAATGCTATGCCTCTACGTTCGATTTTTTTAAATTTATTAATAAATAAAAATATGAGCATTCAAAAATCGCAAAAAAATAATGTTCGGTACCTCGCCAATCAACCGACCATAAAACAAAGAAAGATCTTGAAGGTAAAATAAAAACGTAGAGGCAGAGACTCACCCTTTAATAAATTTAATCATCTTAAGCCATAACAAGTCAGCTTTAGAATGTTGAACAAAATATAATATTAATGTATCTAGGCATGGAATTAATATATACTACGTAGTATATAAGTATATTAATTCCATGTGTAAAGGTCATTGTTTAAAATATCAATCGTTCTATTGTTTTGTGATTATTATTCGACGTTAGGCTTCTTGGCAAGATTCTGAGAAGGACTGTCACTTGTCAGAACTTCCAATAGGTGATCGAAGCAGAATACAAAGAATTGATTTATAAAACTAGCTTTTGCCAAGAGCTCTGCTTGCGTAGAGTATCCCACGGTAACAGTCACTTTTCCCACGACAAAACTAATCAAGCAATTCCTCTGTGCAGAAAATTGACATGTTTTGCAATTTTCTATTTACTACTTACCTCTTCAGGTGATGAAAAATGTTTTGCAACAGTACTTGCAATAATCGATATTTGGCATGCGCCGTGGCAACAAAAGTGACGTCATATGTGTGTTAAAGGGCGCTTAATAGGTCCTAGTGAATGGAATTAAGGTTAAAAATGTTAAAATTAGCATTAATGTGTATCAGTCACGACAGTAGTTAACATAAAGCAGGCACGATATGCTTATTTTAAAATTCCATCCAATTTATTTCTGCATCACAGAATTCACAGATAGATAACGACCACACCACAGTAACATAACGACCCTAAACAGTTTCCTCCACTCTTTAGCTTTCCAGACTTCAAAGACGAGAAAGAAAAGAAGACAGAATATAGTCGATACGTACAAATTTTATTCGGTTTTATGTACCTGTAAATTATGCTATAGTTTTTATTTGTAGCATTATCACAGTCATAATATCTACTTTTCAGAATAACACACACGACTAAAAACTTTTCCATGCCAGGACCAGATTAATTCATACTTTTGGCTTACAGCCAAAGAAAGATTTTTACATGTCTTAAAACTCTACATGAGCCACGTATAACCCTTCGTTTAGGCAAACGAAGGGTATACGTGGCTCCTGTAGAATAAAATTCCCACCAAAAACGGTTTTTGTGGAAATTTTATTTTACGTACGCGTAACTTTCTGCCGCGCACTGTAAAACTGTGGAACGAACTGTCACCAGCAGTATTTCCGGACCTATATGACTTGCAAACCTTCAAGAAAAGAGCGTATTCCCTCTTAAAAGGCCGGCAACGCACCTGCAGCTCTTCGGATGTTGCGAGTGTCCATGGGCAACGGTAGTTGCTTACCATCAGGTGACCCGTTTGCTCGTTTGCCCCCTTATTTAATAAAAAAAAAATTTTTACATAGTTAAATAGTTAGTAGGTAACAGTAGTTCTGGTAGCGTACCACCAGATAGAACCTACCAGTAAAAAGTATAACGTGGGCATGGACAGTATCCCATCACATACATGTCAGTCTCTATCACGGAAACATGTTAACTATGTCGTGTATGTATGTATGCTAATTGATACATGAGTCCCGCTGACTCTCTCACGGTAGGAATGTACAAATCTATTGACTTGTAGATGTTGATGTACTAATTGAGGCCGTGAATTTCGTACGGTTTAGGTATTTGACTAAGACCTAGGATTTCTAAGGCTTTTTACAGACGAGAGGCACTTGTTGACGGCACGTTGTCGACGGCAGGTCGCAGTCGCTGTATTTTTGTCATTGACGTTCATCTGTAAGCGTTCTAACATATTCAGACATACAAGTAACAATGAGCCTTTTTCCATCGTATATGGTAATAGTGCAAATGGTTACACTACATCATGGAAATCGCGCACCGCGCAAGTGGTCAAGACAAAAATAGGGTGGAATTTAGATTAAGATACTTCTACTTACATAGAGTATATTGTGGCATAGAAAGCCTATTACTTTCCAGAGAAAATATCAGCTACTTCATGTACTACTTTTTATGAAGGTGTTATCACATAATATTATTATGCTATAGTACTCTACATTTTCATATACCATTTTTAAACTACTTTTGCCGTGTTAGTATGAAATTGCATCCAGTAATAACCAGTTGATAACTATTTCTGTTCCTATTTCAATTGATCGCAAAACATTGCATAATTCAACAGTTAGAAATCAATGCTATGAGAATAATAGAGCCGATCTGATTTGCATCAATCAATAACATATGATGAATTATATTCTATCACGATACTATGTTAAATGTGTTTATAAATTATTATAGCCACCAATACTTGTAATAAATTACTTATCGTCGATACATATAATAATGCGAGTGACTGTTTGTTAATAACTCTTAAGACAAAAAAAAATTTAAAAGAGTTAGCAACTTGTAACGCTTAAACCGCTTAAGTCTAAACCGATTTCTAGGAGATACTTTCAGTTCCAACTACTAAGAAAAGATAATATCTTTTCTTATATTATAAGTATACTGCGCAATTTATAATTTCTGCGGCTTAAATCACTGAAGACTTTGATTACTTGCATAGATGTTTGATTTTAGTTTGAACCTACTTTGAGTCCCAGTAAAGGTTTAGTTTTTGATCCTAAAAATAACAGTTTCCGGGTTAAGACATTTTCATGCCACGATGTGGCTCGTAGTATCGAAATTTTATGTAACTTCAAGACAGTAAATAATAGACGAGGAAAATACTAAAATCTAAATGAATATTTCAAGTAATAATCTGAGATTGTCTATATTGCATCACATCTAATTTGTAACTTGTAATAAATTCTATTAGGTAATTTTACCATCACATATTGTGTATATGCGCATATAAACCATCTTTTGTTTATTTTAGTGTGTTAAGTTGTGTCATAGTGCAAAATTCTGATTGTCATATAAACTGTTATAACTTATAGGCAGTTTGTGACACTTTCTAAACAGTAAAAGTGTATTTCTATGCCATTCCGACGCCAGATCATAATTTTATAATTTATGACTTATTTCGCTAGTTTCTTTGCTTATTTATTCAAAATTGATTGATAAAAAATGTAGGAAGTTGTAGCGGACTACCCAGCGCAATATCTGAATCGCGCTATCGAAGTTTTACATGACAACGTATTAAACACAAAGTCTGAAATGTAAACAGTGAGATTTTACCGAGCATAGTGCCGTACTCGGTCGTAAACATATCTATGGAAATTGGAAATATAAGTACTCATAACACCTAAGAAGTGGCAAACGTTGCCAGGGCCTTAAGCTCTCCCTTTTCTAAGGTATATAAACCCACAAACGGTCATAATGGTAAAACTAAATTGAAAAACAGTTTTTACCTTTCATTCGCCTTTACCCACTATTTGCAACGTCCAAATGTCGTACAAATGCTGGTGAACGCGCGCCTCTACATAGATTAGTTAAAATATATAATGATCACTTTACTAACATAGATATATTTGCAAAGGGTAAAAATGTATTTAGAAACGAAATTAAGAAAGTTTTAATGCACTGTTAGCAACTAAGTACTTATATTTAAAATTAAGTATAATGTAATCTTTTTTCAAGTAATATGTGAAAACTTAGTGGAGTATACTATTGTTATTTTAAGTCTAGTATGTAATTTCTTTTGTGATTTCTTAGTATACTTGTTTGTTTTCCTGATAAAATAAAATAAAATAAAAATAAAATTTCAAAGTTATTCCTGGTGGCAAATTTTGCTTCGAAGTATGACATGACACATACAAGGTATAATGTGTCATTACAACATGCACGATGCACGTCCACTCGGCCGTGACGTAACGCGATAGACACGTGGGAAACGAAATATTATACTTACTTCTGGACGAACGGGGCTGATCATCATTGATTATTTGATTTTAGAACACACTTTACACTAGCTTATAGTATAAAGTGTGTTCTTAAATCAAATAATTATCTAAAGTTATACTATGTTTTTTACCAAGACCAGCTAGAAGCCCGCAACTCAGTTGCGCCAAAAAAGGGACTCTACATAATATAATATTATTATTACTAGCTGTCCCGGCAAACGATGTTTTTTCTACTTCATCAGTTGATACAAAACCTTACCTCCTCTTTTGTCCCCTAAGAGGGGTGGGGGGTGGGGGAATTTTATCAACAGATGTTAAGTTGGAAAACACAGTTAATAATATTAAGTAAGTCCAAGAAAAAAGTTTGATACAAAATCTGACCCCCCTCTTTGGTCCCCTTAGAGGGGTGGGGGAAAAAAAATTTTAACACCAGATGTTAAGTTAGAAGAAGACAAATATATCTGCGAAAACCGCATACAAATCGGATCAGTACTTTTCGTGTGAACTATCACAATCGTGGAACAAACATACAGACAGACAGACAGACAGACAGTCAGACAGACAAAAAAACTAACCACATTTTTGGCTTCTATAGCGATGTAGTGACACCCCCCGCTTATTATTTTTTAAATATCTTTAATGTACAGAATTTTCATTTCTACAGTTTTATTACAATTATGTATAGATTATGAAGAGTCATAGTTTAATATTATATTGTATTGTATATATAATAATATTAGACATTTACGTATACACTCTTAAATCGCCTACTTATACCTTGGTTGCAAATACAAATTTTTGAACTTGAACTTGAAGTCTTGAGCTACCTAGGTAACTAAGCTGCTGACAGTCACACATTATTCAATACATAACATTTTATGATGTATCTCAGAAAAAACCTGTGTCTAGTATTACTCACATAGTGGTAACCGCGACTACGTCACTACAGTAACATGTACCGTTACTGTAGGTCGGGTAATGTCCATTGAGATGATATTAGGCTGCCTTCACACTAGCGTTTGTCCAGCGTAGGCGTTCGATGAACGTATGCGCAGCGCGTACGTCGCGTTGTCGCAGCTTCTCTACTGGAACAATCAGTACGCTGCGCTAGCGCCGCGTTACTTTTTTTTTTTTGATGCGCAGGGGAAACCCATCATGGGTCCCCCGGGTTGGGTATGTGCTCAGTACCCCGGGGGTATGTGAGACTCCTACTCACTAAAACCACCTGCGGTTCGCCTTCAGCCGTATAAAGGAGGGATATCCCGGATCTAACAAACACGGGACTCCCTCCACGACTGGCCGGTCTACTTCAAAAGGGACCGGACTTCCACCAAGGTAAGGGAACGCTTAGGCAAACTGAAGCGTTCCCCTCGGCGCCGGGACTGGCTAGCCGGGGAGGTTCCCATCCTCTCCCGGAGCCCCGTTAGACGAGAGTTAGGAGGTTCGCATAGCGTCGCCTCCACACTCCCGTCCTAAGCGCCGCGTTACTGCGGTGTCATGTACAATCATTTCGATGTCAAAAGTACTTTCTGTTTTTGAACTCATTTTACGACGAATTACTTCGGGCGCTTGTCTACGAATGAAAGAATCAACGCGTGCACAGGGGTACATTACATGACATCGCAGTAACGCGGCGTATACGTTGCGCACACGCTGCAATAACGCAGCGTACTGATTGTTCCAGTGCAGTGTAGAGAAGCGGCGTCTGCGCTGCGCATACGTTCATCGAACGCCTACGCTGGACAAACGCTAGTGTGAAGGCAGCCTTACAGTTTTTGCAAGGCTCTAATGTCTATCGTAGTTTTGTATGTAACGGCTTAGAAATAGTTTCAACAGCTAATGAAGATGATGGTCGATTGAATGTCTTATAATCTTATTGTCTTTTGCGTTCATGAAAGAAAAGTTTTATTAAGTCTACAGTCAAAAAAAATGAAACAACGGACGATGCTAGGCAATAACCTAGGGCGCCGAAGGTAAACAAGACGACGCAGGCGACCCTTTTTAGCACCACCTACACCCTTATCGCCGAGGAAATTTCGCCCAGGACGCTGGTAGTGTCCTTCAGTCCAATGCACAATTGAACAATGCACCTTCACTATTACATAAAATCAAAAGTGAACCTTACACAACAGTTTATGCATTCCAACCCCGAAATTAGAAACTAAGTGAAAACCGATTACGGTTCCATACGTGTTCATGATCGATATAGTCATGGTGATACGTGCAATAATAGTCTTGAACTTACGTGATTAGACTCATGATAGTTTAATGAAGGATAAATTATTACTTTCGGGGTCATAGACATTTTGGTTTCTTTTTGTTGATCTTGGTTGATAATATCGTTGAGTACTTTGTTCTTTTGCACATACGTGAACATACGAACTTCTGTACAGCATCATTTTGCCGAATATCTAGAAATTAACACCTATCATCATCCCCATTTTTTTTGTTGTCATTTAAATAACGTGAAAAAAAATAAAGTTTTAGGATACCGTTTCAAAAGCGTTCTTCTACGAAAGCCTCTTAGGGGGGAAACCAATGCCGTGGGTTCTGTTTTTCATCAGCTTAAGCATAAAGAAGTAGACGTCACCTTTGGATTGAATATAAAAGGAAAAGACGTATCTTAAATAATGCAATCTACACTTCCATTCAAACTTTTCTCACTAACTCACAAACTCACAACCTGCCAGTTCTCAAAACACCCAACTACCGATTTGTACTGAGAACCACTCAATGGCTGTTCCATTCATTGAGACTATTTGCTTTTCTCACGTGCGGGTGTGCCCTACCCATCTACACCTACACGACAGAACTTGTTCTGGTATGTTATGGATGTTTTCATGTTTTGGGAGAATTAGTTTAAATAATGCAGCTAGAAAGAATCGTTTTACCGACTACTTTGTACTTTGCTTGGTATCGAACCTAAAGTAAAACCTGACTTAAGGGTGGATTTCCACTGACGCGGAGCCGGGCGGAGAGGAGCTTAGCGGTGCCCGAATTGACCAATCGTGCTGTTCCATTGAAGCGGAGCGAAGATTTCGAGCATGGTGATTGGTCAATTCGGCACCGGTAAGCTCCTCTCCACCCCGCTCCGCGTCAGTGGAAACGCACCCTTAAACCATTATAAACTGTTTTGATGCCTGATGTCAGATGTGGCTCTCACTACCAAGAAAATTGAACCTTCAAATGTATCAATATTCTACTCTATACCAACAGACCATAAGCGCCATAAGTATGATTTCGCATGTGACCGAATTCTTAATGATCACTGGTTGCAGCTGTTTTGCCCTCACGTACATTGGACGGCTATGACAATGTCAACCACGTGCCAACGCGTCCATGTTTCAAATTCTAGAGCATCTCAAAAAAATACACTTAATAACATAGCTCCTCCTAAGAGAACCAAAACTGCCTAAAGCAACGAGAGATGAGCTGAGCATTGAGTATAAGTACGTATAAGCTACGCGTAAGCTACTAAAGCTATAAGGCAGTGTAAAATTACTACTACTACTATTATCCTATTCCCTCTCAAAAGACCGGCAACCCACCTGCAGCTCTTCTGATGCTGCGAGTGTCCATGGGCGACGGAAGTTGCTTTCCATCAGGTGACCCGTTTGCTCGTTTGCCCCCTTATTTCATAAAAAAAAAATCTAAATTAATTTTTATATCTTATTTGTAGAGAATAATTATACAAACAGATGCGGAACTCGGTACAAGGGTAAGGTAACAATAGATTATATTCACGTGTAATTATAGGCACACGAGAATTCGCACGCTATGAAAATATAAGTGGCTACTGGCTAGTAGCTACTAAAAATTAGCTTCATAAGACAATTACTATATTAAAAAGTCTGCTCTACATCTTCATTCATCAATTTCAAATATTTTCATGAAAATTTGAGAGAAATTGTAAAAAGAAAAATGCCAAGTTTTGCTATCAGAGAAGTAGATTCCTAGGCAGATGGCGGACCTAAGTAATTTGGTCGCGTTAAGTCAAACCCATCCGACCGATCACAATCCACAGCTCTCTAACATTGAATAATTGACATAAGCCGACCACATGGCGCAGGTCCCTTCAACTGCCTAGGAATCAATTTCCTCGATAGTACTTTGAACTATAGGATCAATAATTATTTCATCATAAAAACTATGGAAATAAAAAAAAAAACTTGTTAAGAAGAGTTTAATTTTTTTGGGTTATGAAAACCCAAAAAAATTAAACTCTTCTCAAGATTTTTAAATATGAAATTTAGTACAGATATTTAATAAATAACTTAGAAAGATAATTATTATCTTTCTAAGTTATCTGCTAGAATTTTTAAACATTAATCAAAATGTAATAAAACTATTATATATTTCAAGACGTGAGTGGAAGAATAAGGTAAGTAACATGAAAAAACTTCCCGTTTTTTGCTTTTAGGGCCTTAGGCTTTAGGGCCGGAAAAATTATTTGAAATAGAAAAACTATGGATTATATGTAAAGCCAGATATAAGTATTAGCTAGGTTATGAAGTAGATAAGTTACAAGTTTTATTAAAATAACTAGGGAAAAAATTAGTTATTGTCCATATGTTACAAAATGTTACTTGTTCGATTCTTCCACTCACGTCTTCAATTATGTTTAGGTAATCTAACGGCAATTGAGCACTTTCTCACAAATCTCATAATACATGTTAGTTGATACATTCTTTATTATATTAAACTCAAAAACCGTAACAGAACTTATAACTTATAACACAAAGAAAACGTATTCGTAGTTATTATTATAGTATTAGTAGTTAACTTTAAACTTTTGAATATTTAATTTTGACAGCAGTTACAAAAACTGATAAAAATATTACAAATTTTAATTCTTACAAGGTATAATATTTTAATAAAAATCATCTTCGTGTGGTATAATCAAATAACTTTTTAACAAAAGTTTCACACACAGCAAAATGGTTTAACAATTAATTTTTATTAGTGCATATTTTATTCAGTTGAATTGTTAAATTAAGTAGTTTTATTGTTATAGTTTTAATTATTATGATCGTGGGATGTGAATATAGACCAGCAACAAAACCCCTAAAAATATACTTGATAATAATTATTTTTACTAGCTTAGCAAAAGATCTAGAGCGATAGAGCGTTTTACTAAATTAATTTAAAAGTTTTTGTTTTTAAAAGCTAAAAATAACGCAGATACTAACTTTCGTCATACATTTATTGATATTGTGATTTTCGGAAATGTTCTACATTTATAAGCACCGGTGACCAGAGCAGAATATTGAAATAAGTAATAGATAATAAACAATATTATTATTTACCTACGATCGAATTGAGAGACCTCCTCCTTTTTTGCAGGCTGTTAAAAACTTTTTAGACTTGTCTTGTTAATCACCTGCACAGTCTACACATTAACTTCAGTTCCTTTGTGGTGAGAGTACCGACGCATCTTCTGTCGACCTTTGAGGCGGAGGAATTCTGGCCGACTGATGTGGTCTACCGAAGGTTCCGGGGGAGACTCCGGAATGAAGCGCGCGTCAAGTCGCCGTTAACTCGTGATAAAGTGTAGTTATTAAGTGTATAAATTTATATGTATGTTAGTCATTAAGGTATATATTGTATGGGCCTATGTAGCCCGATATAAATAAATAAATAAATAAAAATCAAGTAGTGGTCATTCCCACCCCTGCTCGGCCAACGCCGTTAAAAATGCTGTAACGATGTGTCACTATTACTTAACATAAGATATTCGCAAGTTGCGAACGAAAAAGGAATTTAAATGTCGAACGTATCGGCCATTTTGATGAGTGTCCCACAGGGTTCCCTGACCCTATTGGCTGCTTGTAATGCCGCGCCTGCGCATGTATTGCTGTGTGTTTTTTAGCACCCGAATGCTAAAAACTGATTACAGTTAGAACGTAAATCAGGGTAGAGTGTAGATAACTTGATGTACTTTATTATAAAAATTAAAGAACCCTACATAATTGTATTAACCCATTAAAATCCCCAAGCGGCAGCCGGCTGCCCCATAACAATTGAAAATCTATTGTGTCTGCGATACCCACGATGGAGGTGCTACAGACTAGATTTTTCCTGAAATTAGCTAATCGTGTAGTAAACGTACATTATAAAAACGTACATTATAACAAAGTTTGCATTATAAAAACTGCCCTGTATGTATCCTTGCTATAACTGTGTCTATCTATCTATATATTTTTTCTGATTAAGATAATAATATGAAGAATTAACATTCATACATCTATCTACACATATTCGCACTTTTATAATTGTAACATATGAATTCTCTTATTCTTAATGTATATAGAAAACTTTTATAGGTATTATGCAAGATTACCACTTTTGGAGGCTTCAGGCTTTCATGAATTATAGCCAATAATATATTTTGTCACTTCCTGACCTTCTCATCCTTGTCCTATAAAAATGTAATTTGTAACTCTGTATGGAGAAACTGTCAAATAAGTTGTGGATAGCCTATCCGGCGATCGGTACTTTATCGAGAATAATATAAATTAGCATATTTTTAAACAATCTCGAAATCAGACAATTAACAATACTAAGGCAGATTGTTTTTCAAAGCGTCGAAGCATTTTAAGTAATATTTGGTAATGGCTTTTGAATGCAAAACACAGCCTGTCAGTTAAAACAAAGGTATCGTTACTGTTATTGCCAAAATTGTGTAAGCTAACCCTACGTTGTTGGATTTTTAAGTAGTATTTACTGAGTTATTGCGAAAGTAGAATAAAACATTAGAAAGGAAGCTTAAAGACGTAATTTACTGGACAAGGAATTTATTACATTATTGTTGAAGTCGAAACTTCTATGGTGGCGTTATAATGCACTTTTTGAAGGTCAAAAATGTAAATCACCTAAGTGCACGCGACCATCGAAAATTCATAAAACGGTGAATAAACAGCTGGCGCGTCGTGGGATAGGAAATATTATCCCCTTTTTTACTCGCTTGTTTTTTAGTTTTGATTTCTGTCGGCACTCCCAGAGCGCAATTCTTTATTTCTTTCTATACTATACGACCCTCTTTTCTGGCTGTACCTTAAAATACCTTCGTTTTCTATGAGCAGTTACAACGCTGCGGGGCGCGCTATCTCATATTATGGGAAGTCGGTTAAGAATCAATAAAATCTCTTCTATGTTTTGGGCAATAACAGTGAAAGTTATTTACTACCTTTGAAGTTTGAACACATAATATTTGCTATTGTCAACCGTAAAAAACAGAAAGTATGTGCGGTATTATGGACACACTTTCTGAACAAGTACACAATGAAGCGATTGGAAAATTAGCAGGTTTGGGAGATATACACTTTTACTTCATACGGAAGCTCGTAGATGACTTTACTTAATTTCTTTATTGTTCGTAATAAAGCTCTTCACATAAATTTCGTTGTAACTTCGCACACACTTAGGTGTGTGCGAATTCTTGTGTGCGGAATGCAGAAGTAAACTCTATGTCTCTATTATTGTCTATATTTATGGTTTTATCATTTTTATAGAGCCCAATTAGTGTCATAATTCTTGCCACATTAGGTGACCAGCCTGCATTGTCCTTACCAACACTTTGTTGGTTCCACCGCGGAATTCAAACTCATGACATCTGAGTTTGAACCACTGGACCACGGAGGCGTTGGCATACATATTACATACAATACTTCTGATACTTCCTTGAGAAAAAAAAATATTCGTCATTGAGAAATTATTTGTATTCGTACAATTAACACTTAGGTATATAACAATTAAACTTTTACGCCTAATAATTCTAATCAGAAATTCATTTTTAAGCGGCTTTGTGAGTAATTTTCGATTACACGCTTGCGTAATGGAGGCTACAGAGTTTTATAGTCTCTGGCACGAGCCAAAGGTTTCACCGGATATTCAATTCTCTATTGATGAATTACTTATATACTTTATGTGTTTGAAAATTGAAGGTACAGTTCTGTCGATATATTGTGTACTTATAACTTTTAACCAGAATAGTTCAAACCACAGAAATAAATTAAGATAGAACGGCCACACTCGTATGAAAAGACCACATGACAGACTTGATTAATTATTGTAAGTAAAGTATGAAGCGCATTGGTGTTCTGAACATAAACTTTGATAGAATTAGACTCCAAAACTACTAGGCCGCTTGTGATGAAATATTAGCGCATACCAATAAAGAATAGACTACGCGATGAAAGACACTGTAATCGCCTGCAATGCCGTGGAATTTCTTTTGTAAGTCCAAAAATGCAATAAATATCTGCAATAGTATAAGGAATTCAATCTAGAGTTTATCCTAGCTACCCGTTAATGACCACACTTCAAGCTAATGGCTTTGAATATTGAACATACAAAGAATAATGTTTAGTAATGCGGGACGTGCGATGTTAATTGTTCCTAGCAGGAACAAGAATCAAGAGTTTTTAATAATGTATGATGTATAAGTAATTCATTAATATATTGTATACTTACCTCTAATAGACACGGCATTTTGAGAATAATCTGACTTCCAAAAAGGAGAGGGTTATAATATGTTCGTCTGTATATTTTTTACTTACGTATGAAATTTGTGTCTGTCGAATATGTATTTTTCTTGAGGAAACATTTCAATTTATAGTTTTCTCTTCCGTAGTCGGTACTATAATATAAAGTAGCAGAAACATGAATTCATAGATCACGTTGGACACATAGAGCAGGCCATTATTATACAATTGTTTATTTAAATTGTTATAATTTGAATAACTTTCACAATTTACAAGTCTATTACATAACTGTTATCTATACTACTATTATAAAGAGGAAAGATTTGATTTTTTGTTTGTTTGTTTGTTTGTTTGTTTGTTTGAGTCGAATAGGCTCCGAAACTACTGGACCGATTTAAAAAATTCTTTTGCTATTGGAATCTTACATTATTTCTGCTGAACATAGGCTACATTTTATTTTGGAAAAAAGTAGGGTTCCGTAAGATATTTGAGTTTTTCGGACGCAAGGTGTAAAAAATCAACTAGAAAAGTTACTTATTTTGCGTACGCTGCCTAAACTATAAAAGATAGAACCATAAAATGTTCTAAGTAATTGTAGATCTTATAAATATCTACAAAAAAGTCCGCGACACACTATACCTATCTATGTCGAGTGAGGCACAATAACCATTTATTTATTTAAAAATCCTGAATTTTTTTTGGACTACATTTAAACGGATATATTTTACTCACGCTATTAATCCTTATCAAAATAAATTATTTTATCACTAAGTACAGTTTATGTAGATAATATTTGGTCTTTGAATGATTAAAATTGGACGATTGGTTTTGAAATTATGGCGAAATTAAAATATTACGATAGTGGGCGTCACCAAAGCGCGTGCGGGGGAAGACAATATTCTGTTGTAGAAATGAAAATTCTGTACATAAAAGATATGAAATGACACCCGAAATTACACCTTTGTCACTACATCGCTATAGAAGCCAAAAATGTGGTTAGTTTTTTGTCTGTCTGTCTGTCTGTCACTCTTTCTATCTGTCTGTATGTTTGTTCCAGCATCACACGAAAAATACTGATCCGATTTGAATGTGGTTTTCGCAGATATATTTATCTTCTTCCAACTTAACATCTGGTGTATAAATTTTTTTCCCCCCACCCCTCTAAGGGGACAAAAGAGGGGGTCAGATTTTGTATCAAAATTTTTTCTTTAACACGAAAACTACTGATCCGATTTCCATACGGTTTTCACAGATTTGCATACGGTTTTCACAGATATATTATATTTGTCTTCTTCCAACTCAACATCTGGTGTATAAAAATCCTCACCCCCCCCTCCCCTCTCAACCCTCTCTGGGGACCAGAGGGGTCAGATTTTGTATACAACTTTTTTTAGTGGACTTACTTCATATTAGGTATTAACTGTGTTTTTCAACTTAACATCTGGTGTATGACCTTCCCCCCCACACCCTCTTAGGGGACAAAAGAGGGGGTAAAACATGTATCAACTGATGATGTAGAAAATATACTATAAATGGCAAAACAACGTTTGCCGGGACAGCTAGTTATAATAATATTTGTAATAATTTTTTCTTCTGGTATTATCGTACGGTACATTTTGCAAAGTTTGCTTTGTGTTTATTTAAATTACTAGCTGTGGTGCTCGCAACTCCGTTGTACCAAAATTCATTTATCGCGCGGAACCATACATTTTTCCGTAATAAAAAGTCCTTTACAGGGACTCAAACTAGTATCTCCATACAAAATTTCAGCAAAATCGGTTCAGCGGCTTGGGCGTAAAAAGGTAACTGACAGACAGACACACTTTCGTATTCATCAGGGCGTGCGAAGCAAACCCTAGTATATCCCACAACCTGTACATTTTGTGGTACACTTTACAGTAAAAAAACTATCACGCCTGTGATCACGCCTATTGATTTGTGCTTTAGCATAGTAATTTTATTTATATATATTTTATTTATATACATTAGTAGTACAGTAGATGTGTTATTACCAGTCAGTCAAGGTGTGACGACGCAAGCCCTCAGGCCTCACAAAGCTTGACTTTTTGACCGACTTCCAAAACGAGGAGGTAATACGTTTGGCTGTTAACTAGTAATATTAGTAATATTGGTAACATAATCTTATCCTATAATCACGTTCTAATAATTATTAAATCTTTTACCGTCTATAAGAAAGTAAATAATGAGTCTGTATAATATTAATATCCCATACGATATAATAGTGTAATGGCCGATATAATTACAAGTAGCAATTATAGTGTGAGCTTTCGTTTCGTATAGCCGCAGGTGAAATGCAGGCCAATTTCACTGGTTACGTAATATTCGCTGAGTAAGTATTTTGGCCATGAACTGTAGTATCATATTTCAATAGCTTACTTAATAATAATTAAAATTGGTTTATCATAAGTGACTAAATACACTAGTTAAGGCGTATTGCCTTAGCATGTACACCTGCCAGCTTTGGATAACGTTTAAACAAAAGTCGATGAGCCGTATAAGAGTTCAGTATAATGATGCATATCGAACTCTTATGCGGCTCCCGCGAAGCTGCAGTGCTTCGGGTATGTTTGCGGAGGCGGGAGTCCCTGACTTTTTTGCTCTCATTAGATCTCGGGTGGCTGCATTTTGGCACAGACTGCGCAGCTCTAGCAATAGGATACTCGCGGCTATCTCTGACGACTACTATAATAATTTAATGTACGTGCGGTGGATCTCTGTTCACATGAACCAGAACAAGAAGTGATTTTTATGACTGGACGCCCCTTTACAGTGTCAACATTATTTTATTTTAATTTTACATTATATATTTTTATATTATAATCTGTATGGGTACATTATGCCTGAAATAAAGACATTTTATTTTTATTTATTTATTTACTAGTCGGCTAAAGTTTTCGCAGCGTTCAGAATACTATGGCAGAGCGTGGCAGCGTTTTCATCAGCTTTTAATTAATAAAATAAATTAATAATTTTAATTATAAACATAAATATTAATAACATAATCAGATACTTTGCAAAATAACAGTACTACAAATAAAAAAAAATGTAAAGGACATTGTACAGTCCCTAAAGTAACTCGAAGCCACTAGTTGTAAGGGTATACGATTATACAATATTGGTGTTTCATATCTCTCTGGACCAACCAGGCCGTGACGCGGTCAAGCGCGAGCCGTTTCCGAAGTTTCGACATTATGTCATGTATAAAATTTCATAGCTGTATCATAACAAAATATGGCCTCTTAACCGCTTTTTCAAAATAGACATTGCCCAAGTAAAGATGTACAGTTTGGACATACCTAGTTATGTAGAGATAGAGGATGTAATTTATTCTGGCATAGGCCAGTAAATATTGTGAATCTTAGCAGCAGGCTATTTTGTATACATGTCCATTGACGTAATGCTTTGCAACAAGTGAGAAAAAAAAAGTTATCAAAAAGAAGGAGATGTAGAATCGTTCAGATTTGAATTTGGAACGCTATTACGAAATTATTCGGTCATTAATGGACAAGCGGCGCCTGTTTTTAAATTTCTCCGATTGTAATGATGATGATCGCGTCATAATGACTGAGATGCTGACGAGTCATGACCTAAGTCACCTATGTCACGGTGTAACGTAGAAACTGTCATTTTACTGTCATTTGTACGTGACGTGTTAATGCTCAGTGAAATTAACATGCGCGTCGCGTCGCGTCACGTGCTGATGTTCAATAAAGATTTTACGATTATTTGCTTAGAAAGTCGCTTATAGAATTTCGTGTAAATGGTCAGGCACTTTAGCCAAGATATTTCGCCGATCAAAATGTATGGAATTGACATAAGCATTCGATATTATGTGAAGTTGACGTTCGACTCGTGTTATGTCATTTCCATACATCGGTGATATAGTATAGAAGCGAATAAAGAAAAGTCTTGGCGAGGGGCTCTCAAATCTTCTAATTTTATACCGAAGCTTGAGTCTTATTGAGGCTATTTTAAAGACATAATATTTTTAGATAAATTCGTACTTAGTGCACTTCGAGAGCACTTGTGACTTCCATAAGTTCCATCATTATCATTTAGATGAAAATCATTATTCATATCCGACAGCTACGCCAGTCAAAAACCTATCATAACACTTTTAAATAGAGTTCAAAATCAAAGAATAATATGTTTAACCATCATAACTTGTTGGTTTCTTAAACTCTATTTTGTGGTGTTAAGGTTCATTTTCGCTCACTGGAAACTCATCTGGAGGAACGGATACCGTACTCCCATTGCACTTTCCTGTCCGTTTGAAGTTTTTGTTGTTTCTCATTACCTGTCCCAGTGGAAATAAATGATGAGGGGAAAATTAACTTACCCTAGATGTATCCTATGTACCTTGCTCTACTACTGTTTAGAGCAAAAAAAATCCACAGTCGGTAACATAGCTTCCTCCTTTTTGGAAGTCTAACAGCGAGGCGTGCAACTGAATTTAAGACGACGCGACGCCTTGATAATTTGGCTGTAGCGATATCGATTTTTCTCAGCAATGACTATTAATAGCTAAGAAATTAGTTCATTGTCAGTATTAATCATATCTTTGTCTTTAAATTGCCCATAACATAACACGATTAGTCAACTTTCATAACACAGAATAATTCATCAAAAAGACCTCTGTAAAAAAAGGGATTCTAATTTTGCCAACAGCTACTACAGAGGAGAGTGATTTAAGCTTCCAAAATTTATACATAGATTGGTTCAAGCATACACTTTAATTTGTCGTAAAATCAAAAACCATTTTGTCGCTTACGACCTTTCAATTTTTTGCTGTTCCATTTCTTGTTTTGCTCTACTACTTATTGTATTTTTAAGACGGTTTTTTACTTTAACGCGGCGTCACCTTAACGGTTTTGATCTCAAAATTTAACCAGCAGCAAGCATCAAAGATAGGACATAAGTTGATATAACCAAGACACTATTATTGTATTTGGAATTTTAAAATTTTCATTATTATTATGTGTAAGTACTAAGTAGTCTTAATCACAAATTATATACTGACGCAGTACAATGAAGAATATGGTGATAATTTCAAAATGGCTGGACAGTTACAATAATTCGCGCTTTGAATTGTTGATGATGAAGAGTACAAGGGATAAGTCGTTTTAGGTTCTATTTTCAATAAAATATGCTTATTGGAATATTTTTTGTTGCAGGCACAGAGGATGGAGCGAAAAACAGAACGTAAACGTTGTGATCAGGTAAGGTTTCTTCTTATTTCTGGTTTCAATACAAAAACGCACACAATTTAAGAACGTCTAATAAGGTAAATGACTTCATAATTTTGAAGTAGGGTAGGCTAATCGGAACACTTTCCATAATATTTAAAAGTTTTGAAAATGATATCAATATTCAATCATAATAATCATAAGTACAACATAATATTTTAAACGACCTCAAAATATTAAAATAACAGTAGCTTAACTTAATTGACCTAATTAGTGAACAGGTCAAATGACAGTTTAAATGACACACCTTAGCGCAAATGGATTATAATTTCAACAACGATCTTGCGCAATATGTTACCGGTATCAATTGTTACGGTGATAACAAATAACAATTGACATGTTTCGAAACAAAATGGCGGCTGTCTAATTAGAACCTTGGATTCGCACGATCACGATTAATTTAATTTGATCGATTACAGTGGACGAGCTTGACGCTACGCCATTAAAATTAATGTGACTGCCCCATAGATTTTAACAAGGCATGTCAAGGCGGAAAATGTCCGCTCCTCTACTGTGGGGAATAATATATATTTTTTTGTTTTTACCAATATATTTTAAAAATAGCGTTTCTTATGATTTCTTCTCTGTGGAATCGTGCGTCCTTTGTCCTCCTTTAATCTTTCAAGTGTCCTTTGTTTTCGATAAAGCAATACCACGTTGCAATATTTTGCTTTTAGATTTTGGTAAAATATGGTAACAGACGATGGATCGACATAAAGTTGTGTTCGATTTTTAAAGTAATATAAAGAACTCTGGCATAATAAGTTTTTGTTTGAAAATAAGAATCTTCCTGAGAGTCGTCAATTTGAAAAATATGAGTCAGAGGATGGTCAGAGGCATAGAGATTGTGCCTTCAACATTTTATAGCGGTTTTTAGGACCCTCTCTCGGATGGACAGTCAAACTGTCCGAGTATTCATTTAAACAATAGACTATTATTTTGAGGTTATAAATTATGCCCTAACATAAAATATTTTATGAAAAGTTATAAAAACGACTACACCAGGAGGATACTCAAAATAATCATAAATCTTCGAATTTAATACCTACTTATTCTTGACTCATAGAGTTCTGTGAACATTTTAAAAATCATAAGTTAAAAGATCAAATCACAAGGCTAGTGAATAGTGACAGAATAATTAAAAAAAAAATACATTTCGTAGTAACATCTTTTGTAACTTGTCTAATGGTTTGTACCATAGATATTTGAAATAGGAACCTTCTAAACTTTCAACCGTTCATAACAATTGATTGATCAGCTCAATTAGACCCATGGCGATTAATGACACAGCGAAGTTCCATTCACAGCCTAGTCAGGTGGTTACGCAAAATAAATAAAATCATCAACACATTATATCATTAAACAATTTGACCATGTAACCGCCAAAATGCTAAGTGAAAGCGCCATGTCAAATGTCAAAGGGACGCTGACCTTTTACCTGTCACATAAAAGGCAAAGGAATAATTATACATCCTCGCCCAAAAAAAACTTCTGTGCCAGTATCGGACAGGTTTGAAATAAGAACACTCAAGATAAAGAAACTTTTATTTGTTCATTTTTTAATGGAAAGAAGATGGGTGAAAACTTAAAATTCAAAGGCTTGGAAGCACTAACTACTTTAGAGTTTAGACATTTTAACAATGGGATTCTAAAATGTTGGCAACATTTTTATTTTTAAAATAATTAATTTTCTCTGTACTTGTACAATGTTTTGTCCTTGTTCGATAGGTTACAAATGGGTACAAAATATAGGTTACAAAATGTCTTTGCGAGCACTAACAATACCTTTGCATTACTATTTAACGTGTATAGTCAGTGCAGAACTTTTAATTAGTAAGAAGTATTTAAATAATATGTAAACTAGTAAAAAGTTATTATATATTAATAAATTACCTTTAACTTACACAACATCTAAGACAGTACCTTCTCAGAATATCAAAGCCATATTTAGCCATCATCAGTCATTCGTCTCGAAATCTCTCTCTTCCGCCACAGATGCAGTATAATCGACATAACGGTCTCGACATGATCGAGAGAATAAATCAATATTATCATTTATTCTAGCGAACCTGCTCGGAATAATTTAAACGAAAATTGGAGCCGTGACCGATTTGTACACGTAAAACTTGATTGAGACAAAGATTTCCAAACACTGGGTATATACTGGTATAGTAACTTATATGTCTCCACCCAAGAAGAAGGAACATCTTCTTCATCTGAACAATAATTATCGTCGTATCTCTACCTGTCACACAAAAAAGTAGCGTCTTCTTCGTCATTGTCATAATATCTCTGTTTCCGTTTATAAACTGTTTAACATGGATCTTGATACTCTAGTTCTAGTATCTATACTAAGCAATAAATGACCAGACAGTACCTACCATCACGCTTAGCTTAGGAAGTCGGTAGATGGCAATCCATTTACCGACTTCCTCTAAGAGTTTCTTTCTACGCGAAGATTAGACAAAGTAACAGATTGACAAAGGAAGTAGGTACCTGGTATATTGTCACTTTGTCAAAATCTGTCAGTATTTCTATTTCTTCGGATTTCTATTTAGCTTAGCATGATATTTAGTCTGCTGAATATGGTAAGCGTCGTCGTGAGCTTAGCTTAAGAGAAACGGGCATTATTTTAAGCAGATTTTCTGTGAGACCTTATTTTACTGCCGAATTGGCTCATTCGAAATTTTTAATGAGGTAAAACACGCATGGACCACAGAATGTCGGCCACGCAGTAATAAATCGGACGACAGGCTGTCTCGTGTTAAAAAGTGGTTACACTTGAGTTATGAGAGAAATTGACTGTCATTCTACTGTTTAGTGCAGCATGAATATAACCATATACAAGTTTGTTCCCTGCTCAGTCCTGCCCGTATCCAATAAAACTAGAAAATGGCTCTGCATGAAATTTAGAGCCAAGTGCCAACATAGTTCTCATACTCTTTTGTTTTTTTTGCGCTTTGTAGATCTGTAATTTTAAATGGACTGTGGATTGTACTTTGTTTTCTAACTGCCGGCTGCCGCACTCAGATACTAATAATATGATTTTCTTGTAATTAAAATATTGACGTTTAAGCCCCATACATTATCTGTCAAACTCTTCATTAAAATTGAAATTTAATCATCATTAATAATTAATGTCTCCGAGGAAGTAAGTACTAAGGAAGTAAGTAAGTAAGTACTCTTTTGCACTGCTTCCGAATCCATGATTCACGAATCATAGAAGATGGAGAGATGTGAAGTATCCGAAGATTCCGAAGCCATAGTTAGAGTGTAAAAGCTATCATAAAACTACATTACTCTGGACTGTATTTTCACGGGATATGTATATAATATTTAAAGATTCGTATCAGATGAAGTGCGAAAGCGCTCTAACTCTTAAAAAATCATAAAAAAATCCACTTTCTTTATCAACTTCGTGACGTTACACTAATGGACCTGCTTTACCCGTCCGAACGGTAAAGCAGACAGAGCTTGACCTAATGTACTACTTGTTGATATTTTGGTAGAAATCAATGATAAGGTTAACATAATTATTAAGCCAAAAACAAGAAAAGAGTCATAAACATTCATTTTCAAATGTTAATATTTGTCTTACGGCTAACTTTATATTTTAAGAGGAGCGAGCCGCAATTTTGCCAACATACCTACACAAAAAATATTTTTGCCTACTCTCATAAATTTTCTCTATAATGATGAAAACCCCGTCCTAACTGCCAAAATATAGAGCCTTTAACTCGGTAAAATAATTTAAGGTCGGACCAACTCTGTAACACTTTGTACTTCTTTCTGATGAATTTCGAGTTTTCGAGTCCTAAGACAAATATAATAATAAGGATTTTTGTGTTTGCACAAAACATTTAAAAAGTTATTCTTTTATTGTGCTGGTGTCTTTTTACAGGTAGGCAGGTCTGTGCTAATATGCCTGCGTAACATTCCCTTGTAATACATAATATTATGTGTAAAATGTATGAGTAATTTCCCAAGTGCTAGGTATTGCTGCCGAACTGGTATGTATTTGAAAGTGTATTTATGTAACATAGTAAATAATGTAGATCAGTGCTCATATGACCAGTTTTTTTGTCTAGACTCGCATGAGAACTTAATTCTTAATTAAATGCGACCACACCTAGCATCTTAGTTACAGTAAATTAGGTAACTTATCAAGTTATCAGTGTATTTATCTACATTTTAAATACTAGAGCATAACTTATTAGTTATTACATTTGATACCAAATTGAAAATAACTACCATCAAACAATGTTTTTGCTTTTAATTCTTTCAGGTTTATGTTTAAATAGTGTTAGCTAAACCGCATAATATCCTAGCTGATCCGGGTAAAGGTTGTTTTGTCATAACTCATAATGATTATACGTTGTAGAAATATGTTATGCTCGATGCTCGAGAGTCGAGACCCTCAAAGGAAGATCTTCCCACTGAGCGAGGAGTTATCACTTAGTTTCAGACGTTGTGATTACAATTTCATACGAATTTCCAACTTTCAGATAAACTTTGACGGCGCGATTTACGATTACTGCTGTACAATTCAGTAAAATCTTCTACAAGTTTCGCATCAACAATATGTTCATTACTCTATGGTAATCATTAGCTATGTCCACATTATGCAATTTCATCTTCATCTTATTCGTCATCTTATTTTTATTCAACTTCCGTTTGGCATATTCAATAATTAAATGCGTCAAAATCTACCCGCGTTGAAAGAAAAGTGTCATAGCGAGCGCTACGATTTCAACGCGCGTCACGGGCACGGGTTCGCTGTTGACTGCGCTATAACGCATGCCCTTGATGAACAGAAAAAGGCACAATGTGGACAAAGCCATTAGGTAATATTTCCTTAAGAAGCAAAAATATAAAAGGGCTCTTAACAGTTTGCACGTGCTCTCCACGTATGGTTAGTGTTTCCGTTACTACTGTACTATAATTGTCGACGTCCTGAGTCTCACTGACCGCGTTTATCTACTCATCTCGAAGGAAGCAAGATCTTCTGTATAAAATAAAGTATAGCTTTTTGTGAGGGGTACTTTATTTCTCCAATCCTTTTTGGCAAGCTTTTTGTGACGGTAGTTTTTTTGCCTTATCCATTTTTTGACAGTTTTGGGTCTGTATGAGAAAATGTAGAGCCAAACTGCTGCTGCCTTTCCTAGATTGAGAATTCACTAGTTGGTTTCAGAAGCCAAGTCACAAAACTAATTTATGTTGTCAAGCTCACTTTAAAGTTTTGTCACAATCATCGTGGCTTAGACCATCACATTATAGTCATTCAGAAATATAGCGACACTTAATAATATAAACGCGAAAGTGTGTCTATCTCTTCTGTGTCTCTGTCTATTATTATCTATGATTTTAATGAAATAAAGTATCTGATTTTAATGAGATACTACGGGAAAGGCCATACGACTATTTTCATACCAGAAAATGTACAGTTTTCACGCGATATGCGAATATTCTTGCAATGAAGTTCCGGGCAGCATCTCGTTGATTATAACGTCTTTCGATCTTTATCTGTAATGTAACTTTTGGCGTAATTATTTCAAAAATGTGGAAAATACGGCCATTAAAGTATACACATAACCTGGCAAGTGCTTTGGAAAGCTCAGGGTGTGGTCTAATGTGGCCATGAGTCATTGTCCGGTTGCGGGAGAGATGTTGGCCATAATGACAAATGGCCCATTAAATATGAGTGTAAATTGTAATAGTTCGCCACGTCTTTGCTTTTTAATCGGTCGTTATTAGGCCATGTATAATTTAAAGATGGCTGGGAAACTGAAAAATGTGTGGGTACAATTTTTTTCTAATATAATATACTGACATTATAAATGCGAAATTGTGTCTGTCTATCAGCTGTCTGTCTGCCTGTCTGTCTGTTACCTCTTCAAGCCCAAACCGCTGAACCGATTTTGCTCAAAGATACGGAGATACTTTGTTTCTTAGGAAAGGACATAGGATACTTTTCATTCCAGAGAAATCTACGATTCCCGCGCGATAAACAAATTTTTGGCGCGTCATCTATAGTGACGTATAATTGCTTCCAAATAGAATGTCATCGCCTTAACTAATCTACCAAAAGTGTCTCCTCGTCCTGCCAAATAATCCTCAAGATCGGTCAATCACTATTCCTTCCATTTGCCAAGATCTCGTAAAGTTGTGAAGGTCCTATCGGAAAAATATCCAACCTTCTACTTGCCGACAGAATTTAGTTTCTAACAGGGGGGCTATTACGAGCTTTTATGTCCAGCCAGTTTACAGGCCAGTTTACAGGCCGTTGCATAGACACGGCCTGTAAACTGGCTAGAAACTGGCTGGATATAAGAGGTCGTAATAGCCCCCCAGAAGGGCTTACCGTCTTTTGGGTCATATAACCTTCAATTTGATTTTGACAGTGACAGCTAAGGTCGAGCAAGGTCAATATGTCAAAACCCATCTGTCGCATTTTTGATCACGTACGCATCGTGATCGAAAATCCATTGTTGTGGCCATGACAAAGCTTGGCGGTCAGTAATAATTTACTGTCATTACAAGTTTGAATTTGGAACTCCCACGTGACCGACTTTTGGCGGGAAAATAAAGAATGTCATAATATTATATTCAAACGTGCGCTACTAAACGTAGGCGTTGACTTACTCATAACTCATAAACCTAGAAGAATACTTATTATCAAATTATGATAACTTGTAAACATTGGGCATTTGAATAAACATAAAATAAGCGCTTTAGGGCCTGTTTCACCACTTCCTGATAAAGTGCCGGATAGGCTATCCACAATTTATTTGACAGATTCTCCATACTCTATCTGTCAAGTTAAGTGGTGGATAGCCTATCCGGCACTTATCAGGAAGTGGTGAATTAGGCCCTTACAATAATTCATCACGTAACTTTTCCAACTTTATTAGCAACCACTTGATCCGCCCCGGATCAAGTCAGGAAAACGTATCGTATCAGGGAAAAAACTAAACATCTTGTAACTTTCGTCTCACGCACTGTTTGGCAACGGTATTTCTTTAGCGCCATTAGAAGGATACAATTTGGCTGCAAACACAAATAATAATGTAGAGCCAAAATTTTCAATTCATGACCTAATTGGAGAAATAAAAAAAAAATCCACAGCCGAACATATAACCTCCTCCTTTTTGGAAGTCGGTTAAAAATAGACAATACGGCCGCTCGGCTTCAAGCATTATCTTCTTAAATTATAAAAGTAATATTATAATTTATTACCTGTGACATGTATGTATTAGTAGAATGTAGATTTAACATAATTCAGCAAATTGTGGGTCACACGACGCACGAGCGATCCTCGTGCTCTATCGAAACTTTCACCTATTCATTCCGATTATTCGATTATATTACACAATCGATAGACGTATAATCGATTAATTTAATTAAAGCGGATTCGATTGCATTCCACAGACAGAAAAAAAGTTATGTGCAGACACGTGAACTTTATACAAGTTTATAAATTCGTTACTGTTTATTATAGGAGATTAGTGGCAAATTAAACTCTCTAACTGTTTTTTGCTAATTACCGTATATTTTATAACGAATATTTTATTGATGTATTATTAAAAAAACGCTTTTTTGTCGTTTTAAATATTTATTAGTCGACCTTTTTTGAAGCTTGGTAGACAGGGAGGCAGAGTAGCATAATAGAATCTTATGCTCAGTTTCTGAGTTTTTCATAAAAAGTTTAAAAAGTTTACCTACTTGAGCTGTGAATTGGCAGCAGACTAAGGCCAATAATTAAACTCGTTATTGAATGGATTTTTTTCTAGATTTTTTTTGTTATAATAACTATGCAGAAAACTTTTTTATAATTAACTATTGTTTTTTTATACTCTGTAAACTAAAAACTGTATGGAATTCAATAAAGCTAAATTATTATTATTATTATTATTATTATTATTGAATGGATAAAATGTGGTTAAAATAATCAAAAACTGCGCCAATAATCCTGCAAGCAACTCCAAATGTATAACCTTGTCTTATCAATCTCATAAAGGTTTTGCTCTTAATTGCATTATGATAATGGAGGCAATGGCTTGCGGCTGTCAGCCAGCAATTGTATGCGTTTCGCAAGCCCTAAGGTTTTATTAGTTGACACGACGTCGACCCTATAACCTTAAGTACAGCACCTTTGTTCTTATTCTGATAACCCTGAACTTTTCGATGTGAAATTCAGATGTTTTTAGTAGGTAAGGTTAAAGTTCACTCACATGGAGATAGATGATCGTTAGGGCCTGATTCTCAAATCACATATCGATCATGCTTGTGTTCCAAGAGATATTCGAATTGCGATTGATGGGATTAGGTGTCCTGTGGCCTGAATGCTGAAATTATTTCCTTTTAAATTATGTATTATATAAGTATATTATATAAGTTAAAAAGAACTCTACAACGCACTTATTGTAATAACTAATAAGACACTGTATTTATAACTTGCTTTACTTTGATTCTAATCAGAATCTAAGTCATAAAATTGAAGGTTACAGGTTAAATATTGGTCACCAACCAATATCAATTCGTTAAAGTATCCAATGACTAAAAAGTCATAATATACCTACAACTAAGCCTATAACCTTTTATGAAACAAAATAGGCGGCTTTATAGACTACAGTCACATTCCAAAACGGTTGAATGTCCAACGAAAATGGAGAAACACTGACTCACTGTTTATTGCTAGAATACACCATAAAAGGCCAAAGAGACTACTTAATTTTATCTCAAAACTAAAATCTGGGAGGGCCACATCTCATAATCTTTATGTTTGAGTTAAAGCAAGCACATGAGTTATATTATTACTTAAGTATTGTGTTATGAGTCAACTGTTTAAAAACTTTCTTTTTTGTAACCGGCCTAATATTATTAGGTATAAAGTTTAAATTTATTAAAACATATTGCACGAAGGCACTGACATAATTTAAGTAGTACGTAGTACATAATAACTCTATGCACGAAGGGCTTTAATTTCTGTGTGCTGTGTAGATAGAGAATTTAACAACAAATAGTTTTACATAACCCTGGAATGTAGGTACTCTGTACAAAAAATTAAAATAAAGTTTAATTAGTTTAATGTTTTTTCCTAAAGAAACTATGAAAATAATTTAACTAATCAGCAATTCAAGACGTGAGTGGAAGAATAAGGTAAGTAACATGAAAAAACTTCCCGTTTTTTTGCTTAAATGGAGGCTTAGGGCCGGAAAAGTTATTTGAAATAGAAAAACTATGGATTGTATGTGTAGCCAGATATATTAGCTAGGTTATGAAGTAGATAAGTTACAAGTTTTATTGAAATAATTAGGGAAAAAATGTGTTATTGTCCGTATGTTACGAAATGTTACTTACCTTATTCTTCCACTCACGTCTTCAATTATTATTTGAGTTTTAAAATTATTTGTATAAAACAATAACATGGCACCAGTAGCGCCACCTGTGTGACGCTTCATGCACTAAAAGTATGAAGTACATAGTTTTAGTGCAAGCTAAAATATATTATTTTAATATTATATAATATATTCAGGGCTAAGATAATACTGATAATAATTATATTTTTAATCCTAAAAGATTTCGTATCTTATTTAATTGTTTTCAAAAAAATATCATACTTAGATGATAATTATTTCATTTTGGTCAAACGTGTCTTAGTTAAACTTCAGAAAAGTAATAAAACTATATTACTAAAAGTAACGAACTATTTTAAAGACCATTTTAATCAGTTCATAATTCCATACAATTATTTCGTTTGTTTCTGCTATCGAACTCATAAGGTCAGTGGTTATTAAGTTGAACAAGTCACGATGTCTCCGATAAGCAATAGTCTACTTAACCTTTTGCAGGTACCCACTGATTAGTAGTCTAAATACCTACTGGTCATGGTCTATAATTCAACAACCTTACCTCATTTAATTATTAATGAAAATCTCAATAAGAATTTTAAAAAAGTAAAATGGTGTATAGCGTTTGTAAAAGTCAGGTACGCTAAATATCTGATATTGTATAATATTACGGTATTGCCGTTTTTGTGAAAAAATAATTCATTATAAAAATTGTAAGACCTGACGATATTACGAAATCGCCAAACAATACAGTACCATGGTAATTAGTAATAATTACAATACTCCACCATAGTAATTACACAGTAGTTCTAATTTCAAACCGTGATTGGAGCCAGTAAATCACATGGACTTCCTGGCGCTGGGAACTGGGGCAAGTGAGAGACAAGGACAATGATCACTGATCTGGTAGTTGGTTCATGGTTGTTGGCAAATAATATACCTTATGTAGGAATGAACGCGTTGAGATCTTTTCCTTTGTCACGGTCTGTAAAAAAAACTTTTGAAAATCGAATTGAAACTCTGCAATCAGTTTTTAACCGACTTCCAAAAAGGAAGAAGTTATATGTTCGGCTGTGGATATTTTTTTTTATTTGTGTATTTGTTTTCCATTTATTCAAAATTCGAATTTGTACAAATATTTGCAAAATTTTGATTCATGGTTTCAAGTATTTTATATCTATGGTTTCAGGTATCCACATAAAAAAAGATTCGAAATTAATCTTTTCTAAACGTAACGATTTATTGTTGCCTATTGGAAAAAAATTCTTTCACGTTTTAAGTCTTCTTCAGAGCCTAAGTAAAACCGGATGAAGTTAAATAGTGACAGCACTAACATTGATGGAAAATATTCTTGTCACGTCTTTCGTTAAGAGGAGAATATAGAGCGAATGATTGGTATACGAATTGTTCGATTTTTGCTCGGTGTCTGAGATTTTTAGGAGATTACATAACGTTGATGAATGGTTAATTTTTTGTATCCTCAAAGCACCAGTCAAAAAAACTATTATCTAAATTGATAGATAAACTTAAAATTACCGTGCAGGTTTTACTTTTAAAGTAACTTTTTACATAGCCCAATAAATTAACAAGTTTTTTTTACATTCGTTAATTTGCCATAACATAAACAAAACAAACGCATTGGAAACCGTGAGAAACACTATGTCAATAAAAAATATTTATATTTTGTTACAAACCTATTCTGATAATAATATAAATGCGAAAGTGCGTCTGTCAATCTTTATGTCTATCTCTTACATCTCACCGCTGCACTGACCGATCTTGATAAATTTGGATGTTGATGCTAAATTCTAAAAAAGAACATAGATAAAACTGATCCTGTATCAACAGAAATATACATACATTAATTTGTCATGGAGATACTTCGATCGAAATCTGAGTCTCTGAGCGGCAGGTACAAAAGGTGGCAGAACAGTTTTATCTCGGAAAAAGGAGGTTCCGCACTATAAACTCCTTGTCCGATTTTTTTATGAGTGTAGGCCACTGTATTTCCGCCGACCCATGTACGAAATAATTATGTCGGCCCCCCATGGACGCTACCGCCCTAGGCCGCGGCCTGTACGGCCTATTTATAAATCCGAGGATGCTCCTTCGTGAACCAAGTTGCAGATAACCAAGTTAACAATAATAATTTATTGTATTTTATTGTATTGTGATGGTAATCTCTGATTAGCGAAAGTTGGGGTCATGATGTGCCGATTCGATCTATCCTACTTATTGATCCGATGGTTTCTCAAATTATCTGATTGCCACGATGCGGACAGTACAAATAAAACAGATAATAAAGACCGGTAAAACATTCTTATTTTTCGCATCTTTTCATATTCACTTACTTTAAGATAAAAGGTATCTACCGGTGAATGCCAAATTAGAAGGTTTGTTATAGATACATTAGATGAAACTATAGAAAGTAAAGGCCTAATTCGCTAAAAATTCTCGGGAACTCTAGATTTGAGAGACAATTCACAGCACGGAAATTAGAATACTGCGGTACAATAGAGTACGTAGAAAAAAATCAATATCAAAGTTTGACTTATCACTTAAATATTATTTTGTATTTTGATGGAAAACGGACTGCATGAAACAATGAACGAATCTGCAGTTGCATTAAAATAAGTACTACAATAATTGTCTCTGCAAATAGCAGTTTAGGTCCCGTCAATCATTCACTCAGGATAATAACAATAAGTGTAACTAAGTGAAGTAGGTGAAAGGGCTTAGCTAACAAGTACTAATGGCGTAAGTGTCGAAAGTGTTAGTACTTTGTACTACTAATTCTGTGTGAACTTTCTACTACTATTTGACTATTGTTAGAAACTTTGAAGTCTCGTTTATACGTAAGCGATTTGCAGAAATACGAAAATGGTGGAAAATAAAATACGCATGAAAGTAGGGAGCAATGAAAAGTCGAATTTAGGTAATATATTTTTTCTGTGTAGATTCATAAAACAAAAATGGTTCGTACCAAATGCCAATAGTCTATAATAATCTATATAGATCATCATGATCATATTATGCAAATTAGGTATACCTTAGGTAAACTAAAACTTTTGTAAGTCATACTGTAACTTCAAAAGTCAAAAGGGTGCCTAACTAATAAAGCCAGTAGCAATTAAGTATTACCTAAGTTTAGAACACCTTTCTAAAAGTCAAATGAGTCTAATTGTGCTTTTAAGCTCTTCAGCTATTATACTGTCGTGCGAATTATCTTCAAGTGACATAAGAGGTCCATAAATTTTAGGTTTTGTTACGTAGTCCGATGTTATAAGGAAATTCTTGACGATACTATTTAGCTAAACGTTGTCCAACTCAACGTTGTAACGTAAAGTTTGCTAATTGAAATAATATTCCTTCATCATAAAGATATTTGGAGTAAGTGGATGAAGAGGATAACCAACATTTCATCACATAAAGGGTGCAATTAAACCTTCTGGCCAAATTCCGATATAGCTGTGATCCTTGTTAAAAATAAAAAGGAAAAATTGCCCCACGTTGGGCGCCAGTGTAATCCAGTGTACAATCGTATATTGCCACAAAATACAAATTAGAAATCATCCAAACCCGAGATCCGAGGCTCCATCTCTCTAACAGCCGGTTGCCTATTTTTTTCACTTTTCAAACTTTTCACCAAGTCAAGCAGCTACTCTTTATAATTATTTGCAGCGTTGACATTTTTTAAGAGCGATAAAGTTTGAGTGGGGACGACGCTTTACGGTGTCGCGAAAAAAAAATTAAAGTTATCCTCTTTTGTTACAGGGTATCGAGAAAAGCAATCGTGAAAACTTGAAGACTGATATACAACACAGAAAAGAAACGTTCTACAGGGTAAGTGGCAATTTTTAAACAAAAAAAAAACAAAAGCCCGGAAAAAATCTGCTAAAGTGCCAGTCTAGTCTACAATCATTAATTTAATGGCGTTAATAATCTTAATCTGACAAGCATGTAATTTTTTTCATTTTCTCTACATTTCAATACACACCTCTTTATTATGTGTGTATACTGTATAGTGCTGTCGAGTTACAAACTTTAGCCAATGTGAATCTCGTTTATGGCTTTTTTTTGGCTCAGCATTGTAAATACATAAAACAAACCTTTTTTCTTTTTTTTTCAGGAGGCTCCGTCTGACGAGGACTCTGCGGTGTCGTCGGGCCCCGCCTCTCTCTCGCCGCAGCCGCTCAACGATATGTGGGTTAGTATCTTCGCCTGATAAAATAAAAATTACTTCAAAAAAATTACTTGTCAGATTTCAAGAATCTTTCGGCTGATTCGATAAAAAAACACAAAATTAAAAATTCTAATTTCGAATTTCGTTAACCGCAAGATTTGTAAAATTGGAAACTCTTGGCAATTTAAATTACTTTTTTGGGTTCTTTTAACTAATGATAATATTCATATTTATTTACTGGTTCCGTATTTAAGAAAAAATAGCACCTGCATCACAATTATCACAAATGAGAGCTGCGTGTGCTTCGCAATTACGGAGAAACACCGGAATGTACAGACATACTGACAAGTGACAGCTCTATATTATTCCCAATGGAAATCCGTTACGCTACGTTCAGAGCTGACATGTATATAAAAGTAGCTCTTATGTCTATTAATATAAAGATTCTGGCAGGTGTAAAATAAAATTGAACGAACCCATACCTAATTAAAGACGTGAGTGCATGAATGAGGTATGTAACACATTTCGAATTTCGAGTAAATCGCGTTTAAAGTTTTGAAAAAACTTTTTATGATTTTTCATCACAAATCAAGTAATGGCTTTTGTTAATTGTATCAGGAGGTGTAAATATCTTTCGTTTTTATTGTTATGTTAAAAATTATATAAAAAAATCTCCATTCTAGGATAAATTAGGAAAAATGTGAAGTTACTCGGTTCTTCACTTTTAAATGCAACAAAATCTGTAAAGACTGTCAATGCATGAAGTACACATAAATCACTTTTTTTTATTGAGATGAAACAAGACTCAATTTAAAAGACAATAAATTCACGGCCAAACAGATTTAAACAAAAATGGATTATACTTTTGAAAGACGGGAAAGATTATAAGGGAATTCCGCATTAGAAAACTGAATGTAAACAAAACTGAGTTGTAGGCGTCATCTAGTAGGAATTAAGTAGAGAAAACGAGATGATGAAAGTAATAATCTCCAAAGCAAATTTCGTCGACATCAGTTCAGCCGTTTAAGTGTTAAGAAGCATTTAAGATCATACAAACACGATTTCCCAATTTATAGTTTACTAGTAAGATCAATTAATTTTTTAAAATATCTTGGGTTTCTCAAAGTTGATATACCTATTATAGATTGTTTAAAATGAACCCTTACTTAATAAATAAATTTAAGTATATTAATAATAATAACTTAAATTATGCACTATTCAAATGTTACAATTAAAAGAACAATATACTAATTCAAGTTTTTATTGTGTTTTATTATACTCACTTTTAACTGCGTTTTGAAAGAAAAGAAAGGGAAAGCGCGGGAATCTCCAAAAAGAGCGGTCGTGTTTTTTGTGGAAAAAATAATTTTTCGAATTATTCATTGTAAATATCTTAGTTAGTTAGTTTTCTTTTTATATTTATTTAGTTTCTTTTAGTTTTTATTGTTTTCTGCGCATTTTGGTAAGTCTCTTGTATAGTATATTGTAAATATGGATGTGGACCCGGGGGGGCCGGAGTGCCCCCCTGTTGGCCAATTTATAACTGTTCAGACAACAGAAATACAAGATTCTTCCATGGACACTGACTCTTCGATTAATAATAATTCATCTTCAAACCGTAAACGCCCTGCAACTTCCAGACGAATTTGCAGAAAATGTAATAAGAAAATTAAGAAAAATCCTAATAAAACTAAACCGGATATCAACTGCTTGTGTTTAAGTGATACAGAAAACAAAGAAAGCTTAAATAAAATCCAAGAAACACAAGGAGTTGGTATTATAGAGAAACACCAGGGCTCGACTAATCCCCGTGTTAGTCGTTTATTGTACACAGACACCGACGCTACACCCTACGTAGTACATATTCAAAAGGAGATTTCAACTTCTAATGAAAATTGCTCTTTACATCCTGTAGAATTTGGTCGTTTTCTTAAAAATAATAATATAAAAAATGTAGAGAACGGCAGCCTTAAAAGGATTGGCAGAAATAGATTAGCACTATCTTTCTCAGTGTTTTCGGATGCCAATAATTTCATTAATAACGAAAATTTAAAACGGAATAATTACAAGGTTTTCCTTCCTTCTTTCCAAGTTTGCCGAGTAGGCTTGGTTCGAGGTATACCAGCAGATTGGACTGAGGATGACATTTTGGCTAATGTTACTCTGCCTTATGGTTGTGGAGAAATTTTAAAATTAAGGCGTTTAAAGAAAAAAAGTGTTGTAAATAATACTGCACAATTTGTTAATACTGAGTCGGTAGTTTTTACATTTGACGGACAAACATTACCTAAAAGAATTTTTATATGCTACAACTCTTTGCCTGTTGACTTATACATTTACCCTACCATACAATGTTACAATTGTTGTAGGTATGGGCATGTTAAGTCACAGTGCAGATCAACTCCCAGATGTTTCCGCTGTGGTCAGGGTCACTCAGGTGACAAATGTTCAGTAGATGAGGATTCTGTGTTTTGTTGTTTATGCCAAGCTTCCCATATAGCTACTAGTAAGAATTGTCCTGAGTTTCACAGACAAAAATCAATTAAAGAATCCATGGCTCACAAAAATTTATCATATGCTGAAGCTTCAAAACTCCACCCTCCTATTTCAAAACTGTATTCAACTGTTTTATCTTCTCCTAGCAATTCTCCTTCATCTTTCATAAATCAACAAAAACAAAATTTACCCAACAACTCTGTAAATAAAACAACCACAGAATCATACAAGAAAACTGTGTTCAGACAACCTAGGACTCCACCTAAGACAATAAGTGGATACGATAAAACAGCTCATTTTAATTTAATTAAAGACTATAATCCGCCAACGGGTTCAAATGGCTCAGCTTTAATAGCAAACAGCGACAAGAACATTTCAGTACCTGAATTAATATCAGCTATATTAAGTTACTTAACTCAATCAAATATTATATCCACATCAGTCACACCGTCCAACGTAGCCTCCATTAATAGTACCAAGCCTAATACCAGCTCCCATTATGGATTATCTGATCCAATGGAACTGTCGCAGTGCAGTCAGCAAAAAAAGTGAAATTATTCATTTAATAAACAAATATAAACCAATTGTCTTTGCTCTTCAAGAAACATGGCTTAAGCCAGATTCTCTTTTTAAGATTCCTGGCTATGCCTGTATAAGAGAGGACAGATCTGATGGGTATGGAGGTACCGCCTTACTCATCAACCATCATCATTCATATGTACATATTTCACTTCCATTACATAATCCAAATGTTTCTATCACTGCTGCATCTGTAAATAACATCTGTTTTGTCTCATTGTATATACCTCATCCATCATATTCAATATTTTTAGAAATTAAAAATTTAATTAGCTATTTACCAAAACCTTTTGTAATTCTTGGTGATTTTAATGCTCAACACTTGTCTTGGGGTAGCAGTAATAATAATCAGTGGGGTTTTGAAATATTAGATTTATTAGATTACCACAAGTTATGCATTCTCAATACGGGGTTTCCAACGAGGCAAACTGCACCCAATGAGGGTTATAGTGCCCCTGATTTGTCTATTTGTACTTCAAATTTATCTTCTCTTTTGCACTGGTCAGTTCTATCATCTTGTCACGGTAGTGATCACTTCCCTATTCTCTTGTCTCTCCCCTGTAAAAATAAAAAGCAAAATCATTCTTCTATTTCATCATCATTAAAATATAACTTAAAAAATGCAGAATGGGAAAAGTTTCATCATGCACTAAAAAATAAATTATCCCATCTTCCTAGTATATCTTCAGGTAATGAATCTGTTTGTGCTGATGCTCTAGCATCGGCCTTGATTGAATCAGCAGATGAAACTCTTCCTATTAAGAAAACACCTAAACATTACATTCCATCACCTCCTTGGTGGGACAATGACTGTTCAGTCGCGATAAATAAAAGAAAACAGGCTGAAAGAGAATATAATAATAATTCTACATTTGAAAACTATGATATTTATTGTAAATCTGTTAACGATGCAAAAAAATTATTTAAGAAAAAGAAGTCTGCAAGCTGGAAAAGGTTTTGCGAATCTATTAGTCCGGACACACATGCTTCTATAGTTTGGAACAATATTAGAAGGTATAGGTCCGCATATAAGCCCCCTTTCCATCCTATGCCAGATTCTCTAGCCAATGATTTTTTAAAGAGATTAGCACCTCCCTCTGTGTCACTTCTCCGTCCATCACCTTTAGGCGAAGTTAACCTTAAAGACCTTAACTCGCTTTTTACTCTACAAGAGTTAAAAGGAGTTGTCGCAAATTTAAACGACTCGGCTCCGGGCATTGATGGAATCCCATACTCTTTTTTTAAACATGCTTCAGACGGAATTCTAACTTATTACTTGGATTTAGTTAATTCAATGTTATTAACGGGTAATATTCCAAAGTCATGGAAAACACAGAAGGTTATTCCCATTCTAAAACCTGGAAAACCTCCATCTTCTGCTTCCTCTTATCGTCCCATAGTTCTTTCATCAGTGTTATTAAAGATTGCAGAGCATCTCGTAAAGAATCGTTTGGAATGGTATATTGAAAAACATAACCTCCTAGCCCAAAGTCAATATGGATTCCGAAAAGGAAAAGGTACAATAGACAATATTGCACTTTTTACCACAGATGTTCGTATCGCTTTTACAGAAAATAAATCTGTTTTAGCGGCTTTTTTAGATATAAATGCAGCATATGATAACGTAAGAATAGATATACTCAAACGAAAGCTACATTTATTAGGTGTTCCCATAATATTAATTAACTTTATTATAAACATATTACTTGAAAGATTTATCGCTCTGCCTTTACAAAATGAAACGGAAAATGAAACGTCAACCGAATTGCGGGTTGTAGATAAGGTGCTTCCCCAAGGCTCAGTAATAAGTCCACCTTTGTACAATATTTATACATCAGATTTAGAGGAAGCAGTTACTGGCGAGACTTCAGACTTGGAATCATTTACGTTAACAGATATAGAGTATGTAGATGATGAATCATATCTTTTGCAATACGCCGATGACTTGACAATTTATGTCATAGACCAATCCATTGAAAGGGCCTCTATTCGATTATCGCGCTGTCTAGCAAGACTAAAAATATGGTTAGATGCAAATGGATTGGATCTTTCAGTAAATAAAAGTACTGCTGTTCTATTTACACGTATGCGATTACCTCCGCCTGTGGTTGTAAAATATAATGGATTGCAAATTCCAGTCGACAAGGAGGCAAAGTTTTTAGGGGTAATTTTAGATTCCAAACTCAATGGTAATGCTCATAACGAGTATGTTGCGTCAAAGTGTGAACGCACTTTAAACATAATAAGGTGCCTATCAGGAGTGTGGTGGGGATCTCACCCGTTTAACTTAAAATTACTGTATAACGCATTGATAAGAAGTGTATTAGATTATGGAACATTCCTCCTTGAACCCTGTAATGTAGCTGGTTTCAAACAGTTAGATAAGATTCAAGCAAAAGCTATGAGAATCATTTGTGGAGCCATGGCTTCCTCGCCAATAAATGCATTACAGGTAGAATGTGGTGAACCACCGCTCTACCTCAGGCGACAATATCTGGCTGACAAGTTTTTCATTCGCTGTTTGCAATTTTCAAACCATCCTCTTATTCCGAAACTGAAAAAACTGTTAGATTTAGTAAACAAAGATAATTTTTGGCTACACAAATCTCGCCCTTGTTTAGTAAATAGTTACGTGCGATACTCATTCCTTGATGCCCCTACACTTAGATTACCTGTGTATCCTCTGTTTCAATCTTCCTTCGAATCCCTTATTTTAGATCCGGATATCCGTTACGACATAGGTATAAAAAAATCTGATAAGTATTATGCAAAACCATTTTTCAATTATTTAACAACCAATAATTGGGAAGGCTGGCATCACATTTACACAGATGCCTCTAAAATATCAATCGTTAATAATAATTGTGTTGGAGTTGGTATATACCATCTCCAATACAACATAGTCCAAAAAGTCAAATTTCCGCCGCAAACTTCCGTATTCACTGGAGAATGTTATGGCCTATTTAAAGCGGTCGACTACATTTTACTTGCGAAACTTAATAAAACTGTCATTTTTACCGATTCTTTAAGTGCCCTTCAAGCATTAAATGGATTTACGTTTAAGTCAAAATGTTTTCCTATAATCATTCAAATTAGAAATCTTTTGCAGAAATGTATTGTTGCTAACTTATCTGTTACGTTTGTCTGGATACCGAGTCATTGCGGCATTCTTGGAAATGAAAAAGCGGATGCTTTGGCCAAAGATGCTGCTTTTAGAGGAGATGTTTTTCCGTACATGAATTACTGTCATGACTTGCCTTCCCTTGCTAAGAACCTTCTCCAACAGGATTGGAGTAAGGACTGGGCACGAACGAGTTATAAAAAAGGTGTACAATATAGGCTAATACAACCTGAGATTCAGTTTAGACCTTGGTTTTTCAAAATTAAATTATCAAAAAGCACAACTTCTACTTTAATAAGAATGAGGTTAGGACATGTCCTCACTCCGGCCCACCTAAAAAGAATACGAATTCGCAACAATGATGCTTGCGATTGCGGTTTGGAAGTGGGTGATTTAAATCATATTATCCTTTCCTGTCCTCTGTATGATCACTCCTGCCTTTATGATAGTCTCTCCTCTATGTCTATACCCTTTCCTACTTCCGTACCAACATTATTAAATACATGTAACAAATTAGTTTATTCATGTTTATCTCAATATTTACGTAGCAATTCCATTAACCTTTAATATAAATATTATTATTACACCTTTTAGTGAAACTTCCTAACTAGATCCGAAATCCTAAATTCCGTACTTATTTGCTTTTCCACCGCCTATTCCCTACCTTTGTATATGGCAAGGTACGCCGCCGGTGTCAGTGCCAAAAACCAAAAAAAAAAAAAAAAAAAAAAAAAAACTGCGTTTTCACGACTATGGCTTGTACGTCATAATACCTAGTAAAAAAAAACAGTCAAGTACTTACAATAAAAAATTCTTTGTCGATTGTCGAGCATAGCTAGTTCGATTTTCAAATTTGGCTCCGCGCTCATTTGTATTTGGAATGAAGTATCGACGCGACCAAAGAATAAATACACTAGGTACGCGACGCGACGCTATAAAGTATTAGCACAGGATAAATGCAAACAGCCAAACTGATGCCTAAATATTTTTTTATATTTCCAACAATTTAATATTATAATAAAAACAAAAACAAAATATTTTATACGTAGGTACAATTTAAGTTACGATAGGTTTTTCCAAAATTTTAATTTGTTTGGAAACAACGAAAAGCGCCTAGTCTTTAATAAAATAACTATCGTAGTAGGTATAAAAGAGTATGGATGTGTATGAAATATGCTTTGATTATTATATGTATAAATATGTATTGTGTATGATATAATAAAAATCTTAAATATACAACGTTGTCTGGTACCTGTAACACAAGTCCTTCAGGTACTTAGCACGGGGCCAGACTAACGTGATGTGAAGCGTCCATAGATATTATTATTATTTTCTTAATAATGTGTCATTATTAATATACCTACTAGAGTTTTGCCTAGAATGTGAAAGAGTACTGTTGTATTTTTTTTTGTATTATTTTCCTTAAATTATTTTGTTAACTGTGTTTTATTTTAATGTGTAAAATTGGCAGAATATTAACCATTATTACATATTCGTTATCATGCACGTGCTGCAACTTCCAGGAACGTGCTTTTTGTGTCCCTCCAAAACTCCGTCAAAAGTTTCAGTATAGAGTATCAACCGACTTGACTCCTTGACTGCTTGACTTGACTTTTACTTAGACTTTGACTAGACTTTAGATATGATCATAAATGACGATAATATAGTAAAAACAAAAACGTTGATGAAAATTATTATTATGAAGAAGACTGACTATACCTTTGTATGTGGCAAAGTACACCCCCGGTGTCAGAGCCAAACGCTAACAAAAAAAAATATATACTAAATTATCTATGCCTTTGAATATAATGATATTTGAATGTAATATAGAACAATAAAAAAGTCGACATAATATTCCTTATTTAAAAAAAAGTAAAATATTCAAGCGATCTCCCGTACTGCAACGCATATGGGATTTGTATGGGATGTAATTACCCGGTTCTTGCATAGTCATTTGGACGAACCTTGTAACTTACCTGCTTCATCATCTGGCTAACTTTGTAAGTATACGTAAAATTCTAAATTTTTTGATTGCAAATCATTTTCCAAGTCCTAAAAGCTACATTTATGCAATAAAACGTAAATTTTCAAAAATGTTACTTACCTCATTCATGCACTCATGTCTTCAATTATTTACTTAGTTGCAGTCATAACCAATGTTAACTGACAAGAAAATAGACAGGATTTAGAAATATATATCACAGTTAATATAATATTATCTACTTATTCTGTGTAACTAATATTCAGACATGAAATTATGAATATCAGTATTGACGGGTATCTATAGTACTTGTTGCAAAATAGTTCTTGTGGTTTTGATCTCTATATATTAAAATTTCCAAATGTAGGTTTAAGATTTTTACTTTTTTAATCTACTCGTATTAATTAGAAATCGCTTGTTTTTACGTACCTGCAGCTCTTCTAATGTTTCGAGTTTCCATGGGCGACGGTAGTTGCTTTTCTTTATATGACCAGTTTGCTCGTTTGTTTCCTTATTTTATTAAAAAAAAAATGCGCCGCGTCGCGTTCGTTGGCGACTTTCGTCTCAGTTCATAATATATGAACTTACTCTAAGGTTCTCTACAGAAGTGATGGCAAATACCTCTTTTAAATGGCATAATATTGAAAGTCCAAACATTTTTTCTGAGAATGTATGACAATTAATGACAATCATCTACAGATTCTTTGAATAAGGCTTATCTCCATAAGAATTATTATCACATACACTCTAATAGAACCTTGGTGCCATCACGAGCGAGAATGTCAGACAGTCAACATGTCACCCACTAAACTATTGCGTCACTACTTACTATTGTTGACTAGGGCGACCATACTTTACGATAAATTGAGGATAAAGTCGATTAATGACATGTCTCTGTCGTCAAAGTAATTTAAATTAAATGTAGAACAAAAGAGCTAAAGTGAAAACTATTTATGTCAAGAATTGATGCGAGCTATCTCAATCAAATAACGATTAAAATAGAATGACATTTTAAAAGTATTCAGCGCTATATTTACAATTACGAATAATTCTGAGGCCTAAAATAAAACACATAAATGAAATAAAAACCGACTTTCTACATACATCATGAGAAAATAATACTTTTTTTTAAGTTTTGCTCTTTTTGTATTGGCCTTTAATTGCCATGCGTAAATTAAAGTCCTTAAAATGTTGGTCACAGTACCAATCTTGTATGGTAATTCATAAGACACTTAAGCCAGTTTAAGTACTTGATAATTTAACTTCTTTATTGAGGAACTGGTTATTATCTTATACTAATTACAATAAATAATGTAGGGTTCATTAAAATTTAACTATGTAATCCTTATTTAAGTGACAATACACTTTGGAATCTAATTTACCGGGTAACAATATAATATTTCAATATAATTATGAAATATTTTCACGGGCTCCTTTAGAAATGAACAAAACTAAATCAAATTACTTACTGTCATGTAAAAACATGCAATTAACGTAGCTTCAGTAGTTTTATAATTATTTATGTAAAACATTAAAAAAAAACAAGATTTTATTTCCAAACTATTATAATTTGGCTTAGCATGTCAATAGTAGAAATACAAAAGAATAGAACAATTTGACAAATCTCTTTTATATCTATCGTATTGTCTATTCTACTAAAAAAATAAACGTTATCTGTAGCGGCCATGCTTACGGATAATATCTATGAAATTAACATTAAAATTAGTTCTCGTAAGCCTTATGCAGATTTATCAATTAAAAGTAGAGCCATATGCTTTATCAATGAGAGAACGTCCAGTCCCAAATGTCCCAAGGCCAAACTAACATGTGGTCACACAACAGTCGTGATATTATACTATATTCTTCTGTTTACAATGCATATCAACCGACAACTGTTATAATGAACATTAAAATTGGCCCTTTGCAGATTTATCAATGAAAAACCTAAACTCTATGCTTTATCAATGAAGTGAACGTCCAGTCCCGAATGTCCCAAGGCCAAACTAACGTGTGCTCACCCCACAGTCGTGCCAGTGTAACGCGGCGCGCGAGTGCACGCGGCTGGCCGACGCGCTGCGCGACGCCCGCGACCAGATCGAGCTCATGGAGTTCCGCCTGCTGGAGCTAGAGGACGCCACCCCCGAGAAGGTAAGGGGGATGGGGGGAGGGGGAAAAGTGGAAGTGAAGTGGAAATAGATGGGAAGTGAGAAGAGAGGGAAATGTTGGAGACGTTCCTAAGAATAGTTGGGAAAACGCGGAATTGCGGGGGTAAAGTGGAAGTGCAGTGGAGAAGGATGGAAGTTGGGAAAGGGGCAAATGTTGAGAGTTTATGGGTAATTGGGTATTGACGTTATGGGAAGTGGTGGGTTTTCGTGTGCGTCAAACTTACAATGGAAATTGGAAAATGGGGTTGTTTATGTCAGATAATATGTGTGCGCAGTTGTGATGAAAAGGATATATTAAATGTTTGTAAACACCCAATAATCGGGCTTATATTAAACCAAAGAGTTTTCAGTTCCCAATTTTCCACTGAAAACACAAAGTCCGTTACTTTGATGTTCACGAAAACCCATATTTTCCGTGTTAAATAGTGATTAAGTGTAGTTTATTTAATAAGGTGTGACAAGGTGTGACGACAGAGTTCAAGGCAGTAGTTAGTGAGTTGTAGTAGACAAAGGACGTGTAGTGTTGTGTTTTAGTATTTTGTGTAGTAGAAATATATTTGCAGTTTGTTTTGTTGTGAAAACGGATTCATGACTAAAGTAAGTAAATTTACTACATTACAAAGATTCGTTGAAAGGTTATAGTAAATAGGGAAGATATGTTAAGAATAGTTAGAATACGGTACCTAAATATATATTACATGACTTGTAAAAACTGATTCATGACTAAGTAAATAAGGTTTTTACTACATTATATATTAGATATTCGTTATATTAAGGTAAAAGATAAGTTAAAGTTTTGGTACCTAAATTGATAGTGAAAAATAGATTTTAAATTACTAATCTAAATTAGGGTTTTTAATATACATATTATTAGTTTAAATGTTAAAGTAGGTAGGAAAGATAGGTTAAAATTTTGGTACCTAATTGTTAGGTTAATCAAGGTCAAAGTATTAGTTATAAAACAAATTGCGGATTCATAATTGGGTATTAAACGTATATAAATTATACACTCGTATTACTAAAATACGATTAGTCACTTAAATGTTTACACATAAGGTTTTTCTGGCTCGTTTAAAGTTATAACAACAAAAAACTATGTGCACTATGTTGGTGAGGAAAACCCACGGAAAAATAATCCGATACAGAATACAAATACATAATATTATGTAGTTATTAATTACTTTATAATGAAAATTAAGTGACAATTAAACAATGTTTAAGAATCTCTCTCGTTAACTATATATGAAAAGTTAATATCTCTCTCTCTCTTTCTATAAACTACTAAATAATTAGAAAATCGATTAAATTTTTCCATATTTTCACGAAGTTTTTCACCTAAATGATGCTCATTAGCGGATTTTTCACGTCGTGAAAGGAGTCTTCAGATGTTTCCGAAGGCTGCGGGTAACGAGGTGTGACGTTACCAAATTGCTATGGTGCAAACCATGAGGCGAGTCATGAAAATACATACTTGCTATTTAAACTTACTATTCTTACTAATATTATTATTGCGGAAATATGTCTGTTTGTCTTCGCGTAACCTTCTCACGCTTTAACCACTGAACTAACTTGTGATGGGAATTTAAGGCATTAGAAGGACGCCTCAAATCATAGTTTATATCCCGGAAAAGTCTACGGTTGTCGCGATAAATCTTTTTAACTTTTAATGTCAAAATTTGTATGAAAATTTATTTGTGACTAGCCTCATGGCTTGGCTCAAAAGTAAACCCTTGGCATTCGCTGTGTCATATCCTGAAATTATTTTTCGCTATTTGTTTCGGTAGCGCTTGACTTAAAAGTTTGTTCACAGTGTAAACTACTTTACACCAGCTTGGGTTAAGTAAACACTCGATTAAATATCATGTCATCTCTCGTTTGTATTTATGAAAGAGAAGGTATGATTTGACAAAGTAACTTATCACTTGACTCGGATTACTGTAAGTAGGCTTAAGTCTTCTTAAGTTCTTAAGGATTCTTATTCATTTTCATCATTCACTTTGCATTTTTTACTCAAGGTGAATTCAACACGCCAAATGATCATCAAAGAAACGGGCTTACATTTGAACAAACAATGATCAGACATCACTTTTAAACGACATTTCTATATCAATTATTCTCTATATAGATCACAACATTATAGGATTTTCTTTAGATCATAGATCAAAACATTTCCTTCTCTACATAGATCAAAACATGTAGGCTTTTCTTTAGATCATAGATCAAAACAATTCCTTCTCTATATAGAGTAAAACATATATTTCCTACAGATCTAGCTGAACTCTTTTTTATTATAGCTAGTATCATGCTATAGCTTCTAGTTGTTTGTTATTATGCCGGAAATAACGCAATACAGTTACACCGCACCATACACCGTCAGCAATGACGTCAGAAGCCATGCTGTGAATACATAAGATTATAAAGTCCAGTCAGTGTTTATACAGTATGTAACAAAAATAAATTATAATACTTTAGGGTGTGTACGTGTTCCTTGTAGAGAGTTCACTGTGAAAGTGGCAGTGCTGAAAGACGAATTTTTTTTTCACTTTTGTACGGGTAAGGGCCCGAGCGTCACGAGTTTCCCATACAAAAGTGAAAAAAATTTGGTCTTTCAGCGCTGCTACTTTCACATTGAACTCTCTACAAGGAACACGTACACACCCCAAAGTATTATCACTTATTTTTGTAACACCCTGTAAAACTAGCTATGGCTGAGGTGAGAGGAAGTGTGGTCTATGTCTGTGTTTCTGTCGCACCATAGCATCTTAACTTCTGATTCGAGTTTAATAAATAAGTTAAGTTTGGGTATCATTATTAGTTCGCATAAGGACCCGAGTAAAATATGATATTCTTATGTATTATGGATACAGTTTTTAGCTTTTAATCATTACAATATATTATCTAAGTCCCTCTACATAACAGTTGAAACAGCTGGGTCTGTTTTATTGAACCCCAAACGCGTTGAAATCTTTTCCATCAAGCAACTTTTGGGACATAGAAATAGCGTCACTTCGGGGGATTTTGGGACCATTTTGATATTTTAGGTATAATATCTACGTAAAAAGCGATATTTTTCTTGTTCCTAATTTTTCAGAAATGTGGTGGTAGTTTTAAAAACTTTGTAGAAATCTAAATTGTATTAAAACTTAGACACTCTATGTAAAATAACTTTACATTATTAATTTTCCTGCTAGACATTTAACTATAAGATCGTATAATAGAGCAGTCAGCCAACAATAAAGTTATCAGTCAGACACTTGAAACTTTACTCACGACGCAGCACCAAAGTGGTTTGTCCGTCACCCACGCTTCCGATGTTGTTGACTTTATACGAGTAACTGTTTGTTTGTCACAGACCACGCATAACTTTAAGATCGCTTGTTGATTATGGCGGAGGCCATGGACGCATCATATGTTCAATATCTACTAATAACTAGCTGACCCGGCAAATGTTGTTTTGCCGTATTTAAATTTTCTAGTTTATATTTTCTAGTATCAATATAAAATCTTAAATATTAAAATTTATTATTTTAAATAGATACTAGAAAATAATTATATTTTCTAGCATCAATATAAGAAGTAGATAAAAACATATTATTCTCGGGCCTAACAAAATATGTACATACAAAATTTCATTAAAATCGGTTGACACACACATACACTATTATTATTTTCTGTTTTGTTTTTCATATTCTTGTAATACTTTAAATTAGTTATTATTGTAATTCGTTAATTTGGTACTAAGTGGTTCGAAGGTGGGTGTTGACACTTGTGCCATAGCCCTTATTGGCTACTAGTATCATCGCGAGTAACTGTTTTTATCTATTTTGTTATTCGGTTTAGAAAAATAAAATTTCATTTCATTTCATTTCATTCGGCACCAGCCTTTTTGGAGGAGTTTGTGCACAAACACTGTGACACGAGAATTTTATATATTAGAGATACTATCAGAGAACTTGATTCCTAGACAGATGACGGAACCAACGTAATTGGGTCGCGTTACGTTGGATCCAGCCGATAGATTACGACTGATATTGACTTGACATAATCCGACCAAATGACGTAGGTTCGCCTTCTACCTATTAGCCAATATTATACAATATTCTTCGGTCGTACAATAGCTTCAAAAAAGGGGCCTAATCACTAATCAAAGAACGAGTAAAATGCTCAGTATTTGCGTCTTCCTTCCTTCCAGTATGTAAAATCAAGGATTGTCGATTATGTAACATATTTTTATCAAGAAAAAGTAATATAGGAAGTATGAAACTTTAGAATGTAGCATATAATTCTAATGCCTAACACCTAACATAACTATGCCCTATACAACATGCGAAGGTTCGGCTTAATGTATGTAAAATATTCTAAGAATGCTTCTCGTTCAGAAGGTCGCTAGTTTATATTGAAAGGATAATCCAAGGTTGTAATCTTTGTATTGGCACGTAATATTACTTAAGAGCATACGCTAACACTTTTTTCCATACAAAAGTATTCCCCAATTTCCTCCCTGGATAATGCGTCTAGACAAATGATTTTTTGATAGAATATTGAGATCTGTGAAAGCTATGCCTCTACGTTCGATATTTTTTTTACTAATAATTAAAAAAATATGACCCTTCAAAAATTGCATAAATGAATGTTCCGTACCCCGCCAATCAACCGACCATAAAACAAATTTGAAAGATCTTTAAGATAAAATAAAAACGTAGAGGCATAGACTCATCCTTTCTGAAGATATTTAAAAAGAAATTAATTAGATAGGCTCTATTTTGAAGGAGGAATCAGAGGAATACGTTACCTTGATTTACTGTATCTGTCTCTATCACAATACACGTGCCAGCGCAGGGTGAAGCGTGATGGCAATAGTTTTTTAAATTCGTTCAAATTTTGCCGTACCCGCGTTCCCTCTTAAGGCCCTTAAGGGTGGTCACTCAATTGCGATCAATCCTTTCGATCGAAATTGAGTAGGTTTTCTTTTTTGAAGACTTCTTTCTGAGAAATCAGTACTCCAAATGCAGTTTCTTTCCTGGTTCTATTCAATTTATCTCTAATCAAACTACAAAGAAGCATTCTCAAATATAATGCCGTAGTGTATCTGATGTGGTAATGCCAAATAAAATATAACAAACACCGATTGGTAAAACTCAAAAAGCCCTTGAATGACGACCTCTGTGGCTCAGTGGATAGCACGTTGGTAGCTTAAGCCGGAGGTCGCGGGTTCGAATCCCGCCGACGGAACAAAAAGTTTTCAAAGTTCCTGGGTCATGGATGTGTATTAAATATATTTATCATATAATAAAAATCTTAAATATATGTATAGTATAAAAGTATTAAATATATTTCCGTTGTCTGGTACCTGTAACACAAGTCCTTCAGGTACTTAGCATGGGGCCAGACTGACGTGGTGTGAAACGTCCATAGATATTATATTATATTATATTAATGATTTTTCAATTAGATTTAAACATTCTGGATCCAACAAGAAATGAATATGTATTAATGTTGCATTAAAAAAGATAAATATATTGCATTTGCTATAGATCGAAACGATATATCGCGAATGAGTGGCCGCCCTAAAAGATGTTGCATAATTGTTATCTTGGCGTTTGTTAAATGTTTGTTTAGCCCCATAATTTTTATCATTATCTTTAAATATAACTAAGATGATACATCTTAGTCATAATATAAGATAATGATAAAAATTTGCGCAATACTGATCAAAGTAGTCTTGTATTTTAACTGAGTCTACTGTCATTAGAAATCCTGATGATTAAAAAAGAATATATTATAATATAAAATAGTCTAAGTAGAGGCTGTCTTTTATATTTCACAATTTCGTGACGAAAAACGTGTCTATTATTTCTGATAAACAGTACCTATAATAAATTATAAGTATTCTTAATAATATGTCTTACTGTAGTATATAAACAGAAAACAAGTCATTTTTGGCGTGGGTACAATATAGATATACCTAAGTAGGTATAAATGATAATAATTTTTGAATTCAGACATTTTTGTTCAAGTTAGAATAAAGTAAATTTTAATTTTGCTTTGGACATACCTACACTTTTATTCGCTATCAGATATAAACAGTAGGTTCATTTATTTTAAAATAACAATTATTATGCAAAATGAAATTCAACATAGAGGAAAACAACGTTGAACACTGAATAAAATCCCAATTCTCTTTTCTTCCAGTTCATGTGCTGAGAATTAATTCTAGTTAGTAATTAGTATACGCAAACTAAAATATATACCGCTAATAATATTTTACTTTGTTAAGCTGTATCTAATATAGAATCAACATACTAAGCGTTTCTTTACAAATCCCTGAAGCCAAACAAAATGAACCGATATAGTTTTCAAGATCAACGTGTGCTCCACATTCAGTTCCGCAGTTCCGGCTAAGTCGGCACTCGGCGTGCGATAAACGCAGCTTCGCTCAATTAATTGTTATTTATTACTTGATTACTCGTTATTTAACAAGCAATTAAGTTGGGTTAAGTTTGCAGAGAGTGTGTTATAGAATAAATTGACAAAAGACTTATTGCTAACTAGATTATGTCCGCAACTCCGTTGCGACAAAATTCGTTTATCGCCCGGGAACCGTACCTTTTCCAGGATGAGTCCATACTAATATTATAAATGCGAAAGTGTCTGTCTGTCTGGTCTGTCTGTCCGTCCGTCTGTCTGTCTGTCTGGCTGTTACCTCTTCACGCATAAACAGCTGAACCGATTTTGCTGAAATTTGGCATGAAGATACTTTGAGTCCCGGGAAAGGACATAGAATACTTTTTATCCCGGAAAAATGTACGGTTCCCGCGCAATAATCGGATTTTGGAGCAACGAGTTGCGGGCGTCATCTAGTATTTTATACTTATCCGTCCCCGGGCCTCAAGTATCTCCATACGTCTCAGCAAAATCGGTTCAGCGGTTTGGGCGTGAAGAGGTAACACACAAACAGACATACTTTCGTATTTATAATATTAGTATGGATTTAATTAAATGAATTGGACGGACAAAGCATCATTACTTAACTTATTTGATGATTAATTTTTAGAGTTGGTTATAGGCATACTTGGCTTAGTTACCATCTTTAATTACATATCCCCGAGGTGCTTCAGCTAACTGAGGCACATCCCCAACCCGGGGCACCCATGATGGGTTTCCACTGTGCATAAAAAAAAAGTTGCCTTCTTTAGTTAAGGTATACACCAACCAAATTTAAAAAGAAAGATGTCTAAATATGTTTTCAACAGATCTCAAGTCTTTGTCATTGCTTGTAGGTAGTTCTAAAAGTAGGTAATGCCTTTAGGTACCAATTAAAAAACTAGTTCAACATCTAAGTATATAACAAGTCTATATTAGTGACTATAGTAGGTGGATTACCGACCAAAGATAGCATTACGAGCCCACGCGTATCACGTTTTTATACTTTAGTCGACGTGAGGTTACGTAGAACGCACGTAGTTGGAACGTTAAAGTCACGTTAGAATCACGTTAAAATATTTTACTTTGTGTAATTCTACGTAAATGCAGAAGCTGCAATTGTGCCGTCTCTATGGATAGAGATGGTTTGCAATAATAATTAATAATTACTGTTTTTCAATTATGAACGCTTTACAGGTGAGTGTGCCGAGTGCGGGTTTGTACTTTGTGTCACTAGTCACTACCAGCCATCAAGAAGTTGACTAAACTCTTTATTTTAGTAACTTATTTGAAACCATACATGTCGTTGTTAGCTTCTTCAGAGAGTGTATGTGACGGAAGCTTACACTTAGCGTCTGTCGTCACACCATTGCAGAATATTACTGTTTTTATTAATGTGCTAAACCTACGAAGTCTTTAGTATCTGCATGATGTCTTACGCGTGTCTCTATCCCCAGGGTGCTAGGGACAACCTAACAGACTCGGATTCGGGATGCGTTTCCCCCGGCTCTCGCATCAAGGACTCCGCTTCGCCCGAACTCAAACGGATGGACTCCGGGTACAAATCCCCCCATCCGGGCAGCCCCTGCAACCGACGGAAGCATGACGACTTCAAGGAGGATTTCGCCAAAGCCCAGGTCCTAGCGGACATCTTGGACAGTTCGGAGACCAGTGATTCCCTGAAGAGCAATCCAGTGAAGGATCATATAGAGCAGATGATCCTGACGGCGGCGTCGGCGGAGGACAGGAGCTGCCTGGAGCAGGTGTTAATGCTGCTGTACAACTACCAGGCGTTCAGCAGCTCTATCAGCGAGGATGAATGCTATCAGGTGAGAAGTAACACTTTATATGTTTAAAGATTTATTGCGCTATGCGCATACATTGAAATCAGTTCCATTGAAATCATTACCATTTTCCTTTTGAAATGCAAGACGATTTATGAAAAACATAGTTTCCGAAAGCCGAAAGCCATTCATCGATTAGCCATCGTCTTAATATGAAAATGAAAAAAATGACACAAGAGATTTGACAGTAAACCCTGACACTGCTGCTGATTTTGAAAAATAAACAATCAATTTAAAATTTCCAATATTTTCAGGCAAAACCACAAAGAATAAGCGATCTCAGGCTAAAATCAGACTTAGATATACAATCGCACAAGCACAAGGCAATCGCAACAGTAACACCGTACCAACAGAAAGGCTTTAAATCTGAATCAGTTGAAAGTCTCTGTGAGGAGCGAAAACCGAGCAATATTCTACAGGAAAGCGGTATATTCGAAGGTGACGAAACAGATTCTAAATACACACAGACAGAATTAAACGACAGTTTCGAGTATACCGGAGAATTAAACACAGAAATCCAACGACTGAATAGTATAAGAGAAAAATTAGAGAAGCAAGGAGTTAGGAATAGAACTCTGAAGGAGGACGGAGATAGTTTAGAATGTAAATGTGTAAAATTGGGTAAGAAACACAAACAGTATTACGAGAGGAGGCTAAAGTTTTTGGAGGGGAAGATATCGATTTACGAAGCGGCACAGGACATTAAGGAAGCTAAGTTAGCACAGAGGCTACAGAAGGAGTTCTTATTAGAAAATCGGATACAAGTACGTAATTAGGCTAAGCTTTCCAAACCTACCCCAATTTTTTGGTGGTCTCATGGATTGAGAGAGGATGTTTTGGGTGAGAAAAACCGCTCTCCCCCCCACCCCCGCTCCCCATAAATCTTGGGGTAGGTTTGGAAATCTTTACCGGTATCCTAACTATATTTAAAATTTTTAATTTCATTTTCGATTCTAACAAGCTCTAATACTTTTTCAGGAACTAGAATCTCAATTAGCTGACCTCCAGGATAAGTACGATAGGCTAGAAGAAGATTGTTGTGAGCTAGAAGAAATTGAAAACGACACTCGTTTACATTGGCAACAGTAAGTACTATGTCAGCTAGTGAATCATTGTTTACCATACAATTTACTTTCTCAAACTTCTGATTGGATGTTGGTTTTAGTATTATTAAATCGTCACTAAATTTGAAGTACCATGTTCCATTGCGAAGATATTATATTTTAGTAAACAAACAATACATCGACGATAAAGTAAAGTGATAATGATCAAGAATGTCTTATACCCCAAGTACCTTATAATAACAATGATGATAATGCAAATAGTAATGTTAATAATAAAACTAATAATGTACAGGCTGGAAATGGACTACGAGCTGTGTTCGGCGCAGCTGAGAGACATGACGGAGCAGAGGGAGTGTTCGAGGGCGCACGCTGAAAGACTCATGGAGGACTTGTCGAATAGGGAGTGTATTATGAAGGCTAAAGAGGTGAGTTTAAATAAATTATTGACAGTAAGTAACTGTAACTAAGTTATCAGTTATCACATAAAATAATAATTTAAAATAAACAAGTGCGTAAGGAAATCTTAATATTATAAATTATATTTTTTATTAATCTAGATGGTCCACTTGGTATAATAGTATGACTTCTCACAAACTTGCATTGCAAGTTTACATCGTTTTATTGAGTAGTGGCTCAAGCAAACTATCTAGAGTCTTGCTATCTATGCCTAAATTAAATGGTAAATTATTTAAGTATTTATTAAATTTTTTTTCAGAATGAACTATTATCTCGAGTAGATCAGTTGGAGAAGGCGGTTCCGGCGCTCATACTTTGGAACGTTCTGCGCACAATCAAGGTCGATGTGCCTTCGTCGTGTCAGGTAATTATTACCTAAACACTAATTGTTTACATGGTTTTCGTTATAATATCTCAATGATCTATAGATAAAATCTCATTAATCAATCGTATTTTTTTACAATATCCTACTCCGTTATTTTCAATATTTTGTTTTCAATATAATATTATTAAAGCCAACTTTCGATTTTGTTCTTTTTTGCTTATCTTTTTCTCTTGAATTGTCTTTTAAAAAATGGAAATTATATTTATCACTTACAAAGTCGGACTAATTTATATTTTTGTTCATGTTTTTCAGTATACAATCGTCAACCACATGGATAAATACTCTAAGCGACCACAAAAGTCCTGTGCTCTGGTACCCTACACCTCGCCCAAAGATGTCACACACGATTTGCAGCATCAGGTTACTAAGTATGTATATCACAAGGCCTCACAGAAAACTGCCGCAAATTACCACACAGCCTTACAGCCTTTATCACTGAATAAAAAAGAGAAACATGGCTGACTTAATCTTACAATATAAGGCTTTAAATAAACAAGAGAAGGAAATTACAAAAATACTAAATAATGATTTAGTTAATTGGAATAAATTAAGATAAGCTATAACAATAACATGTATTGTATTTAAATTCTAGATTATTAACAGAGAAGAGAAAAATAGAAGAACACACGGAAGAAATTAAGAAGAAGCTAGAGAAGAGGATCAGGGAGCTAGAAGAAGAACTAGATGTAGCGAAACGGCAGATTACTGTGACCATTGGAGGTGCAGAAGTAAAGAAAGATAGAATAGAAGAGCAGATAGTAAATTTGGAACAGCAGATAAGAAAAGAAAAAGAGAAAGAAGAAGTAATTTATTTTGAGTTTGAATTACTTTTAGCAAATAGTATTAATTCGAAAACAATTTACTCAATTGGATGTTCCAATAATAATAAATGTATTATTTAATATAATTATAATAACATAAATTCTTTATAAAATCTCTAATACTCTCAAAATAACTTAAAATTATGAAACAAAATGATTAGCCATGGTAACTAGTTTGCATATTTTAAAAATTCATAATTCGGTAGGTACGAGAAGTATACAGACAGTCACATTTTCGTATAATATTAGTGAAGATGAACATACAGATAATAATAATAATATCGTGTTACAGCAACCAGCCGACCCTGAAACTATCGGTAAGATCGAAACATTGCTGGCCAGTGAACAGGAGCTAAGAGGAAGAATCTCAGAGCTTGAGAGACGAGAGGCGGCCTATTTGGAGATGCTGACTCAGGTACCTACGTTAGAATGTGTTCAAAATTGTGATAATGGTGAACTTTTGTTAAATTTTTAATAACATTATGTTGCTCATGCTTAAGATAATCGTTTATTTTGAGATAGGTAGGTACGACAGAAAAACACCAGTCATGTTTGCAATATTTCGAAAATATGCTGAGTTAAACATGTCAAGATTTATTTAACAAAACATATTATAATCAATAATTTCAGGCCGACGACATGTGGGCAGAGATGGAAGGAGGCTATAAGAAGAGAATAGAAGAAGCGCAGAACACAGAGACCCAGTTGAAGACCAAGGTATGTAAAATGTATCATTCATTCACTTGATTTATAATCAAAATCGTCTTACGGATGATTTTGATTATGGCGATTGTATGTTTTTCTTAACCTCTGAAGAAAATTCCGACTCTTTACAGCTTTAATGCACTTTTAAAATACTTATTGAATACATTGTTTTTGCTAAAATGAAAGAAACACCAAAAAACCAATCTATATACCAGACATATTATCAAAGATGAAATTATTGTTGCAGGTGAAGACCCTAGAATCGGAGAGGGACCAATGGAAGAAATGCTTGGAACCTCTCAAGAAGAAGCTACGTGAGGTGGAAGAATCAGAGTCAGGCATGAGAATAGCACTGGAGAAAGCGGAGAGAGACGCGACCACCCTGAAAAAGCAGAACGCCAATCTGACAGTTATGTTCGGGAAGGCTGATGCTGATGCCAGGAAGTCGGAAGCGGCTTTCAAGACGCTGGAGAGTAAATTTAGAGTAAGTACAGTAAAATTAGCGCTCAGCTTGCCAGAACAAATCTAGGTCACCATGCACCACTCGAGATCACAATGAGAATAAGAAGATTGTGTAGATCACAATGCTATCCGACATCCGACTGTCCCGATATCTGTATAATAAATTCTCTGATAAAAAAAATAGAAAGTCTTAATTGAGGTCTGCATGCAATAGAAGTAAAAATAGTGATACGCGATAACCTTTAACAACGCTATTCCATTGTATATTATACACATTGAACTTATAGGAGAGAAAAATAATAGGCACATCTTAGAACATAAATGATGTTGGTTAAAATCGCAAAGTTTGTTACAAATATATTGAATATCGTTAACAAATTAAAGGAAATATAGAGGCCATAAAAATCATAATTATAGGTACTGATGATATATTTTCAGAAGGAGATAGAACAACTGAGGAAGATGAACAAACAGCTGGACCAAGATCTGAAGTCGCACCGTGAGATTTCGAGAAAGAGCGAAGTGAGTTTCGTGGCGGAGCTAGATTGTATCAGGAAAGAACTAACAAGAGCGTGTAAGAACAATCAGGAATTGGAGGTCACTAACAGTGAATTGAAGGAGGAGGTATGTATAACAGAGGGCTTATTAATACGGTGGCTTGGTGATTGATTGTTTGATCGTTTAGAGTTATTTTACCTTTAATGGGACCTTTGTTGAAGACATATAGGCCACAAATATACTTCATGGTAAAATAACTCTAAACGAAATACTGATGGTTTTGAAAATACGTTTGATTAGAATTATTTTTCTGTCCTTTACTACTTTCTTCTAGCAATAATCTTTTTGTTTAATTCTTGTTGTATTTAAAGTTTGTATGCGTGTTATTGCTGATTGATACATTTCTACGTGACATGTTTTCTTAACTCCAGTAATAAGTTAAATAACAGAGAGTTTTAAAATAAAGAGCCAATTTTTGCTTGATTCTGTTTGAAGCTTCTAATATCACGGCACTTTGCATTTGTGTTTTGAGTTACATGGGAACAGCTGATTCATTTCTTTTGGATTGCTAGAATTTCGTAAAGAGATTGAAATTTGCATCTAGCAATCACGATTAAATGGAAACACCACAAATTGCACTAGACTTTGAACAGTAATTCGCTGCACATTTTACACATTTTCTATCCAAGCCAAAATTCGCGGCAACAAATCGCTTTATAACAAATTCTTTATGTGATGTGTCTAACAATATAACAACTAACAACGCATGAACGGTTTTCAATCTTACAAGAGCACGGTACGTGGAGTGTAAATAGCACAAACCAACCAACCACCTAAGGAGAAGTGTGTTCTCAGGTTGAATCTCTGGAAAAGCAGCTTGCGATAACACAGAAAGCGCTGAACCAATGCAAGAGGAAATGTGACGATATGGTGAAGACTATGAGTCACGAGTTGTCAATAAAGACAGAGGAGTTGGAGGAGCTAAGAAGCGAAACCATGAGGCAATCCTTCCATTCGAGAGTGGATCTCAAACCAGAGAGAACGGAGTACGTAGACGAAGGATACTCCATTTACACAGCGGTACCAAAGAAGACTGATTATAGCAGGATGCATCACAGCATGAGTTACATCACGGAATCCCGTTGTTCCTGTCCAGCCATGAGGAACCAGCTAGTCAGCCAGCTGATTGAAGATCTATTCGATAGGATCCATAACACCGTCGATGAGGATCTAACTGCGCTGTGCAAGGACATCTCCCTAGTGAAAGGTCATGTTACTGAAGAGGCTAAAGCTAAAATAACGAATTACTTGCTAATGGCGATATCGAAGGAGCTCGTTAGATCTATAGGTGACGCTGATGCTAAGACTGATAGTGAGGTGAGTCTTTTAATATTAACAATGTTGACTAATGCGATGAGGTAAAGGGTTAACATTGCTCGAAATTAACTAAGTTAGGCAATAATACTGAATTGAAAGTAAGTAGTTGGAAATTGGAATTATCCCACCTACACATCCCTAAGAATGCCAGCCCAGCGTTTGTTCTTTACGTGCTAGAATCTCGCAGAAAAAGTATTCTATAACTGCGCCAAATGTCCATAAAGTCGGTGCAATAGCTTTCGAGCTAATCGATGCGATCAGTTATTATTTTTTCTTTAAAGTTTGTTATATACTGTTTCTTGCAGTTTTTACCTCTATATAATAGATTAAACCAGATGACTGCGACATATAGGCTAGCTTCTTTATAAGAAGTTAGTCTATATGTCGCAGTTACCCACATCACCGACTATCCCAGGAGTGGCGCGTATCAGCGGCGTGCGCTGCCGCGCGCTGCGGTGCAAGCCCGGGCAACGCGGGAGTAGTTCGCGGGGCGGCGCGGTTGGCGAGTGTGAGCGCAGCATGCGCTGCCGCGCGCCTCGCTGCCGCCGCGCCCGCGCTGCAGCCACACGTGAAACTGTGTCAGGAGGTGAGTTTTTCTTTCGCAATTGCAAGTTTACGATAAACACTTTGTAACTTATCGTTTACTCTTTTCTCTCAGTCCCATAATCTCGTCTTTTACTGAAACTTGAATTTCGTCCTTTACTAAAATAACGGTCTACACTCTACATAATGCATTTGCCTTGGAAAAGTTGCGGTCTTACGAGATGATTGGACTTAATTTGACGTCATATTATACTTAGACGACTATCTGAAATACAGTATTTACTACAGATTTAGGCTTAGGCCAAATCAACTTACGTTCATCATGTCTTGTAGAAATCCTTTCCGCCTCCTCACCTTTCTGTAGAATTTAGTTCTTCGAACCGGATTTGATCAGCGTCATTTTGCTCCCCTTTTCATAGAAAAACTGTGTGGTTTCATTTCATCTGAGGTAAACTGAATTATAATAGGTACAAGTATTGAAAGGCGTGTTTTCTTTAATTTACAGGAGGTTCTTGAGCACGGCGACGTTAAGATAATGGAGGAGCAGTTAGCCAATGCGATTGAGAGTATTGTTGTAAGTATTCACTTAAATTATAAAATTTGTGCATTTAAAGTTCGGTCGCGAGTTTATGATCTACTGCTACTGTGGTCAATAGCGATTGGTTCGACAGCACAAAGGCCAACAGCGAGTTCTTTCCAAGTGGTTCTTTCGCATTACAAGTAGAGATAGTTCAATGTAAATCAGAGAAATTGATTCATGAGCAGATCATGGATTAATGTTATTTGTTTGGTTATATCAAGTCAATGTTACTCGTGATCTATCTGTGCTTGATATAACTTGACCGAATCACATAGCCTGTAGCCTATGAATCTATTTCTACTGCTACAAATTACTTCGTTGATTTAAAAATAAATAAAAATAGTTAATTGTAATTTTCATTAACTTAATAATAATTGTCGAAGGTGGTTAATTCGTGGTTAATTCATTGTTCCTTGTTACAGAATTGTCCATCTTGTGCGTTGGGCACAAATGCGATAGTATGGAGCACAGACGTCTAGCGTCTGCGGAGTGCAGCAATAGTAGTATATGTAAGTGTTACTTGAATATTTAGATTATGTAGATCATTTAGGGCCTGTTGCACCAAATCACCACTTCCTGATAAGTGACGAATGGGTTATCCAGTATCCACCAATTAACTTGACAGATCAAGTATGGAGGATCTGTCAAAAAAGTCGTAAATAGCCTATTCGGCACTTTATCAGAAAGTGGTGAAACATGCCGTTAATATTCTAATTTTGGTGCTGAATTAGTAAATTTACTGCCGAAAACTATTCTGATGTTATTGTCTCGTCTCCATTACACGATTGAAGTTTTGTTACAAAGTATGGGGATAGTAAAGTTACGATTATTTTAGTGTGGTGTTGAGTTTCTGACAACTATGTTTGTTTGTTTCAGCGTACCTCCACCGACCTCTAGCTGGTGCCTTCGTAGTAGTAGAGTGTATATTGTATCATACAGTAGGGTAACATAAGCGAAATATCGAACAAATGTACCTTCTAATCGACTAAGCGAACTTTAATTTCTAATTTATATTTTCCGTGCCAATCGTGTTTGTATATAATATTTTGTCGAACGATTTTATTTTTGACTAATTCTCGTGTCACAAATCTAGATCTTTATGTTTTACGATCATGTAATTGATTAAAATGAATATTTAATTATTTGGCTATTTTATTTACATACCCTAGATTCATCAATTCATCACCCATCTTAATTAAAAAATATATTTTTCTTCTTCAGTGTCTTCTTATCAAATGTCACTCAAATGTTGGCATTTCAAATTCTGATTAATATGGTGCTTAAAATACTCCAAATCACAAAGTAGAATAAAGATAACATTATGCTAATTATTTTCAATATCCTGTATCATCTGAATAATTTCTTCTCAGGTACAGAAAAGCAAGAAGAGTCCTAGAAAGTTTCTAAGGAATTCAAAATGAACACTACGGAGTACGTTCTACCTCTTTCATGCTCTTGTTCAAACTGTGACTGGAACCTTTGCACTATGAAAACCAAAATAAGTAAAGATATATTAATCTGCTGCTGTGGTGAAAACCCTAGATCCAAACAGCTTGTTTATACTTGCACCACTGGACCTAACAAAGAAACTACCAAGCCCACAAAAGCATCAGAAACCTGTTGTCAACCTAAAGATGTGAAAAAATCTGGCAATGGAAAAGACTATAAAAAAGATGGAAAGTCCGAACTTGCTAAGAAAAATCTAAGAATGTCTATAAAAGACAAGATTGTTAATAAACTAGAAAATAAAAAGTCGCCCAAAAACGAAAAAGTTGATTGTATCTGTAAGGGTACCGAAGAGCACAACACATTCGATACCAAATCAAAAACCAATTCTAAGAAAAGAGACTTGTATAGTAAAATTGAAGAAATATATAAGATATGTTGCTGTGAACTATGTAATTGTCCTTCCCCGCCTATACCACAAGAAAAATCTAGTAGTGATGAAAATGAACGTGAAGCACAAAAGGTTTGCTTATGTTTTAGCAACCATAAGGAAGTTTCTGAAAGAAATAAAGGTAATGCAGCGTGTGAATGTCCCATGAAGTCTGAAACATTTAAACCCTGTCTTTGCGATGCAATAATTAATAAGGGGCCTGAAAGTACTATGCCTATGCAATTGCCTCCATCTTCGTGTGGGCAAGACTTGCACAATAAACAGCCCAGTACGATCAGTCCAAAGTCTGAAAAGCCAGGCTTGAATAGCCCAAGAACTTCAAAAGCGGGTTTATCTAGTCCAAAACCTGACAAACAGCCTAAAGAACTTAAAAGTACAGGGCCTTCAATATCTTGTGGTCAATTTAATAATCCATGCCATGCAAAGCAAGAAAAAGAAGTGAAAATAATTTTGCCTTCCCACCAAGAAAAAAATCAGCCTGAATTAGGCAAGTGTCAATATCATGATGATCACAAAGAAGTTGATGCAGAAGTAAAAAGTGGGGATTTTCCAATTTGTGACTGTGCGACACCTGTTGAGTCTTTAAGTTTGGTCTGTTCATGCGCAGATAGCGACATTTCAGAAGATGGATTTCCTACATGTGCCTGTCAGCCCGATGATAATAAAGATGAAGAATGTCCATGCGATCCTGGCGAGATGCCTACAACAAACTCGGATGAGATTGCAGGTACCGAGGAAGGCATGTGCCAATGTACTACCTGTGAGTGTATCGACTGTCCAAATTCACGTATGAAAGGTGAAACTAAAGACAAAACCAAAGGAACCAGAAAAACATGTAAATGTACAAACTGCTTAATGAGCACATGTCGAAAAAATCGCCACAACTGTTTATGTAAAAGAAAAAGAACTGATCCGAGCAAACAAAGAAAACGTGCTCCACAAGTAAATATGTATAACATTCATAGAACGGTACTTTGTGAGAATTTACCATTCAATAAAACAGCTAGTCAAAATATATGTAATGCAGATAGACTATCCGCGCCTTGCTTGTTTAAAGATAATCGTAAAGGCAGGCTGTGTGACTGTTATTTATGTAAAAATAATATTCATGAATATGAGAATATTCTCGGCGAAGTAGATCATTGCAAGTGCTCACCTTGTGAATGCCACTTTTGCAACAAAAGTGATAACACAGGTTTAGGAAAAAACAAAGCCTGTCGATGCACAAAATGCGAATGTATATCTTGTTCTAATTTTTGCGATAATCATAAACAAGACACCAATGGTACGAATAAAAAAAGTCTAAAATATTCACGGGATATGGCAAAATCAGACTGTAATGATATTTTATATGAAAATTTAACGCTGTTGAAAAGAGGTGAAATTTCATCAAATTTTAAAACCGATAAAGAACAACTTGTCAATGATCAACTAAGATTTGGACTAAACAACGACTTGCCATTGCCCTATGTAGTTAGTGATGAAAAAATTCAAGTGATCAATACGAATGAAAATAAATTAGTATCGAAAAACTCAGTGAAGAAAAATAGTAAAGAGAAAATAAAGGCACATAAAAATGTAACAAGAAGAGGAAGTCATAAAAATAGCAAGGAATGCATTAATTTTCTAATACCTTCCAAAAGCGGATTTATTAAAAGTTTGACGATACTTGAACCCGAAGGAATCGAAACGAAAAAAACGAACAAAGAAGAAACTGTAAGAAATGTTAAAATATATGTTCAACTAAAAAATATTTGCGACAACGTCGATGAATACATAAAACATTTGCAAAATCTCCTAGACAAGTCCAAAAAAGACAATGAGCATTTCGAAAGCATAGTAGAGAAAATCAAAACCAAAACTGTACCAAGAGTTTTAGAGTTAATGAAAAAGGAAAATTTAAACAATCGAAGAATGCAACTACAGCTATAAATTTCAAAATATATGTGCCTGAGAGAATGATATTAGTTGTTTCATTTATTGTTAAGTAATATTATTAACATCGCTGCGCTTGGCGAGGTCAATAGGTACAACTAAATTCTCTAAGCACATTCCTCGCAAAATATCATCCCTTGTGGATGACGCAGCCTTTTCTAGACCATAACGCTGCGTTTCCACCTGAGGTGTCTGAGAATTTTTGACTGAAGTTTATCAATTCACTATAGTGCTTTTGGCTAACGTCAATATTATCAACAATGTTATTATATAACTACTTTCAAAAAACCTCAGAAAATTGGGAGAAGACTCATGAGAAGTTACAGGCGGAATCAAAACACAAAACGCTAATTAGTCATATATTTACAAAACGTGTTCGGCGTGGGAGGCGTCGGCGATGTAGTCGGTTCTGTAGACCTGGTCTCTGGAGTTGGTGTACTCGAAGAAGGCTTTGTTCAGGTCGTCGGAGTCGCCATCAAGGGCCAGGTCGAGGAGGAGGCTCTTCTCACCCTCGCTGATGCCGTATTTGTACTGGTAGTTGTTGACGGGGTGTTCCTTTTCCGTCTTGGCGGCGGTGGTCGGGTAAGCCTCCTCGCTGTAACGTGGAGTGATAAAATTGAGGGTGATGTTTTGGTAACCAAGCGATCAAAAGTAAGTAGGTATGTCCTTGTTAGAAACTTCCATGGAATAACTTTACAAAGTGGTAGGTATTCCGTTTTAAGATTTTGTATGATGATCAACATTAAACTATTATAACTACGAGTTTAATTAGTTCAATGGATGATAAATACACTTTTGAATGAAGGAAAAGTTTTCTACGGCACCACCTTACTTACAAAAAAAAAGTTTCATACAAGAAAGTAGCCATAACGGCTTTGGTTCCACTTTTGTATGAAATATCGGATTCTATAACAAGTAAAAAATCTGGGAATTTTATAGTGTACTTATTAATTTTGTGAATATTCGAAACAGAATCAATAATATATTTATAATGAATTTCCAATATATTTACAATTAATATACTTGGGTTTTTTAAATGTTGAACCGATTTAGATATTTTTTATTCCGGAAAAATGTACGGTTCCCGCGCGATAAACAAATTTTGACACAACGGCACAGAATACATAATATTAGTACGTGTAAGTCACAATGGTGTTTCAGGCGTCATCTAGTAGGTAATAAAGGTATATTAGTATTACTAGTTGACCCGGCAAACGTTGTTTTGCCATTTAAAGTATTTCTACTTCATCAGTTGATACAAAATCTTACCCCCTCTTTTGTCCCCTAAGAGGGGTGGGGGGAAAAATTGTGTACACCTGATGTTAAGTTGGAAAATACAGTTAATAATATGAAGTATGTCCATTAAAGACAAAAATTGATACAAAATCTGACCCCCTTTTTAGTCCCCTTAGAGAGAAGGGGAAGTTTATACACCAGATGTTGCGTTGGAAGAAGACAAATATATCTGCGAAAACCGTATGCAAATCGGATCAGTAGTTTTCGTGTTTAAGAAAAAAGTTTGATACAATATCAGACCCCTCTTTCGTCCCCTTAGAGGGGTGGGGGGGAAAATTTTTATACAACAGATGTTAAGTTGGAAGAAGACAAATATATCTGCGAAAACCGCATTCAAATCGGATCAGTAGTTTTCGTGTGATAGTGGAACAAACATACAGACAGACAGACAGACAAAAAACTAACCACATTTCTGGCTTCTATAGCGATCTAGTGACAACCCCCGCTTATTATTTTTTGAATATCTTTAATGTACAGAATTCACATTTCTACAGTTTTATTATAATTATGTAGTAATTATTTAATCACTCTATTATAAATTATAATAACACTCGATCATAATAATATTATAATCCACACGTCATGGTATAAGTATAGAAAAGTTATAAACTTACCCGAGGGCCGAAGCCAGGGCTACCAAAGCACACAATACCTGAAAAAAAACTTTTTTTTGGTAAACACAATATTAGTAGTTGAGAAGTTACTTACTAATGTTTGGAAGTAAGTACTTAAATTTTTTTATAAATAAATAATTTATTCTCAATATTAATATTTTAGAACACAAAAATTTTTAAAATTTACTGATAAATATTTCAATTTTATTTCACACTTTTCAATATTGTTAAAATTTTTGAGAATTAATTCCAAACAAAAACACACTCCTAATGTTAAGAAATCGAGTTTAATTTTAAAATGTAAAAAAACGATGCAAAAAAACTCACCAGAAGACAACGCATCTTTATATCCTCACTCCTCAGACTAGTAGAATACTCGAATTTTTCCTTATCCATACATATTTATACGATGGTTTTTTTAGTCTTTTTAATGACTAATTTTGCCGGTTCCAACAAATGCTCTTATTAATTCGTAACCTTTTCCCGGCTCATAACCTTATTAATATTTATTGACCCGATTAATTCGAGATGCTACTTTTTTCGATAAACTAGTTGTCACATAATATTGAGACTCGTTTTGTCACTACTTTGCCTTTACCTGAGACGTGGTGTCCTCCGAGGACAAAAGCCAATCATGCCCTACAGGCGGAAAACTAAAAATTGTAAATTTTAGGGTTCAGTATTTAGGTGGTATTAAATATTTTGCTATTTAAGTTTCAAAAATTGGCACGAGTAGTGCCATATCCTCAGTTACGAAATCTTCGTGCCAACATGATAAAAAGCCATTTTTCCCATTTTTAATATTGAAGTCCGACAATTGCCCAAAAATGGGGTCATTGTACCATGTCTATTGTATTTATAATTGTGTATTTTAAATTATACCACCTAGGTAGTATGAGACCAGAGACAAAGAAAAAAGAAAATGTTTTTCTTAGCTCATGAAAACCTATACCTACCTAAGAATCAAGACTCAAGTGTGCTTCGAGCTCCAAGCAAATTGTTAAACAAAGTTCGATTTTCTTGAGACTTTGGTGTCTACGATTTAATGACGTATTAAAATTAATTAATTACTTAATGAAACCGGTAGCGATGATGGCATTTATTAGTCACAGCTAATTTTAAGCAAAATTATTGGTTCGACACTGGACCGGAAAATAAATTACAAAGTGATTAATGATTAAACTTGAGACCATAAATTGTAATTTGTATGTTTCTCTCTAAAATACTTGGTTCTTTTTTAGTTTGATATACCTAGTTTAAGTTAAGTAAAGTGCCGTTACAGTTTCGACCGAGAATAGGTACCTACCTACAAATTAATAGTACTAGTTTATGTCAATATGATAGAGAAGAAAGCGATTGTTGAATAATATAATATATGTACTTCCATACCAATATTACAAAATATGCGAAAGTGTGTCTAATGTCTATCTGTCTGTCCGTTACCTCTTTACGCCCAAACAGCTGAACTGATTTTGCTGTTGGTGTGGAGATACCTTGAGTCCCAGGAAAGGACAAAGAATACTTTTTATCCCGGAAGAATGTACGGTTTCGGCGAGATAAACGAATTTTGGCGCAACGAAGTTGCGGGCGTCATCTAGTGAACTATAAATGCGAATAAAAAAATATCCTCAAAAGATAGGTAGGTAAAGAGTTTTCAATAAAATTGTAGTACCTAACTAGTAGTATGAATATAATTTTACTTTCAATTCCTTCTTTCACATTATTCCTTCTTTCACATCTCATTTACGTTAATACAAAGCAATAATATAATAGTTCAAGGCACACGATATTATAAATTATGTTAATGTAAAACAAGAAGTATGAAACTAGTCCATCATGCATGCCGCGGAACTCTCTCGTCCATGCCGCGCCGTTACGAGAATGTTTAAATTTCGCTAAAGTGGACTGTGTCGGGATAAATAAACAAGTATTACCTATATCCTAATATACATATTTTCAAAAGCTCAGTGAAACAAGAGGGCTATCAACGTAAATTGAGGGCAAAAATTATACAGGAGTCTACAATTTGTGTGGTATCAAATTAGTTACTAGTACTGTGAACCGTTAGGGACAGTAAGGCCCACTTGCGCCAATCTGGGTTAAAGTTAACTCTGAGTTAAACATCATGTCATCTCTATCACTGACTTGGTGATGAATGATGATGAATATATGACATGATGTTTAACTCAGAGTTAACTTTAACCCAGATTGGCACAAGTGGGCCTTAGCATATTAGATACAGTTCTAAAAGTGTTAATTCTTGACCGACTTAGAAATAAAACAGGCCCACTTGCGCGAATCTGGGTTAAAGTTAACCCTGAGTTAAACATCATGTCATATCTGTCACTCACCAAGTCAGTGATAGAGATGACATGATGTTTAACTCAGGGTTAACTTTAACCCAGATTCGCGCAAGTGGGCCTTAATAGTTTGAAGAATTTTAAATCAAGCTATTCCCAAACCAAACAAAATTTGGTATGGGAATACCTTGAGTCCCGGGGAAGGACACATGATACTTTTCATCCCGGGAAAATGTACGGTTCCCGCGCGATAAACCAATTTTGGCGCAACAGAGTTGCGGAAGTTTTGTTCACAAACTCAGTTACGGAAAACATAATATTATGTTTTTTAATTATTATGTCGAAATAACTTTGGCATCATATAATAGTTTAATAACACCATTTATCATGAAGTATCCTTGTTTAATCAAAATACCTACGTCCGATACAGCAAAACTGATTTGCATAAATATTTTGTCGTGGTTTTTCGAGACTGGTGGGGTTATTGTTTGGTAGAATTTTAAATTTTCTATGGTAGGATTAAAAAATCTTTCCGACTGAATTTATCCTAGTTTCGAGCCGAAATTTAGCTCCTTCATGAAATTGAACTTTGAAGACGTAAGTGGATGAAGTTGCAAACTAACATTTTTTTATTATTTTTTTGCATAAATGAAAGCTTTAGGACTGGGAAAATGTATTGTATGATATGTATTTATAAAAAAAGAACATATATTTTTCAAAAATCTTAGTTACTTCATCTACAGTATTGACATCGTTGATCTACTTACGTCTTCAGATATTATTATAATAATATGATGATGGGCATTGGACATATTATAACATAATAATAGTAATATTATAATTTATATGACACTTCAAATGGCACAAAAAATAATAAATATTTTCATCTTTTTTTATTGCAAAAATAAATTTTATTACAAAATCAACACCTTATTCGAGTTGCATACATAATAGCTGTACCTACTACACTGATGTCTACAAGTACGCTGGATTGCTGATACAGACCTGCTTTTTGTGCCTATTTGAAGCGGAGTCAGCGCCCCCATTATTCGGGTAGAGAACTAAATCTGACGTAACCACAACCAATAACAACAGTTGTCATCACTAGTATTAGTTCCAAATACTCTCACTACTGCTATCAGCGCCAATATGGCGGCTTTCAAACGTCATTTTTACGTCAGATTTAGTTCTCTACCCGAATAATGGGGGCGCTGATTCCGCTTCAAATAGGCACAAAAAATAGCTGTCATTTCAAAGACTATCAGCTATCCAGCGTACTTGTATTAGTAGAGATCAGTGACCTACTACATATTAGTCATATTACAATGTTATAACAATATTAATTGTTCTAATCTAGGCATTTATGAAAATATACATTTATATTAATTCTAAATGTAGCACAATATTTTATCTACTTTAATATCTAAGAAAATATCGTACTATTGTATTGTGCTATATCTGATTTCCACAACTACGCGATATTAATGTTTTATAGAAATTATAATAATTGTACAGGTTCCTTAGAACATTTTTATGACCTGATTACTATCAAGCTAATTTTTCGTGAGTAGCTTCATTTTGATAAGACGAACAACAATTCCCTGTGCGAAACTTCACGAAAGGTTCCGTTTTAGGGTTCCGTAGTCAACGGGGACTTGTTGATGACAGAACCCTAAAACGGAACCCTAACCAGTTGATTTTATGTATGTACATTGATAAGTTAATAGTAACCTAACCTAACCTAACATTGTCCAACAAATATAACAATCCATATTTTAGGACCATCAAATCGAAATATTTAATCCTTTTTATCTCTGTTAGCTACCACTTTCGAGATTTTTCGCAGAGGAAATTAGTGTTTCGTCTTATCAAAATGAAGATACTCACGAAAAATTAGCTTGATCGTAATCGCGTCAAAAAATGTTAGGTCTGAGAATACCTTAAAAACCTAATCTCCGGCCTAACGGATGAACATACAAAATTTCATTAAAATTGGTTGAGCCGTTTTGGAGGAGTTTGCGCACAAACACTGACACGCAAATTTTATATACAGCATGACTGGTGAGACATGTTCAATACTCGAGGACGTGATAATATTTGGCTATTATATTAGAACTTGAAAAAAAAATAATATAAAAAAATAATATCAATTGATCACTGAGTAAATGTAGCTTAAAGTTAAATAATTATTTACCCAACGCATGGACACCGCGCGCAGGAGGGGTAGCGCGCCAGCGCGGGGGGCGCATAACGCCGCGCGGCCGCATAGTAATTTACAGTGTCCGTGATTCATTTCTTTAAAGGGAAATTTGGTCAAAAATTAAGTACCTAATTTTATTATATATTTATAATGAGAATCGAGTACTGAATACTCTCCTTAAGTATCGGTATTGTCTCACCAGTCATGCTGTATATTATGTAGCTTCATACGCTCATGTCTTTAGATGTTTATATTATATTTCATGAACTTTTTCCGTATTCATATGTTTGTTGTTACTGTAACTGTGTGCACAATAAAGTATATTCATTCATATTCATATTCATAATCATATTCATTCATATTCATGTTCATTTTTCCGTTTGACTCTGTTTCAGGGTTGTGTGCGGGGTCCAATCCTAACTTTTTCATTTCCACGGCCATCTCGAATAAATAGTCGTAGCATTCCGTCCTGCAAAATTAGAATAATAATATTATCTTAAAATGAAAATCGAAAATAAAAAAATGGAACCAGCACATGAGAATAAATATTAATTTACCTACACAATGGTCTTAAAACTATAATAACATGTATTATCTTGTACAACAATCTAGTTAAAAACTGTTTACCTACAGTAAATATTTTTAGCAATTTATTCTTATTGGCAGGTAAGTATAAATTTTTAATGGAAACACTTCACAATGTTCTTGTCTAACACATAGGAAAAGCGAAAAATATTTATTGTGTACTATCAGAGAAATTGATTCCTAGGCAAATGGAAGACCTTCGTAGTTTAGTCGCGTTATGTCAAACCCACTCGACAGATCACAATTAACATTGAATTGACATGACCAGACCAAAATATGACATTGGTCTGTCAACTGCCTAGGAATCAATTTCCTCGATGGTACAAGAAAGTTATGTTTTGTGCACACACTCACATGGTCTTAGCCTGCTGCCAGCTGTCCCCCCACACGTAAACACCGTGTCGCCGCACCAGCACTGCGCTGGTCCCCGGATATCTGTGCAAGGCCTCCGCCAAACTCCCCGCTAGATCTCGCTCAAACGGCGTGTTCTCTATAATGGGCACTACTAGTTTCTCGTCGTAGCGTAGATAACGGTTGAGGGAGGCGTCTTTTATTCCCTGAAACAAAAAATATGTTTAGTAAAGGGGAATTTCAGATTTTCCAGTGTTAGACAATATCATTGACATGAGAAACCAGAAAATATCATTATTTTGTCTTCTAAAATCCTTAAGCGCCGCGCAGCGCCATCTCTTGGTCAATTATTACAATTAACATTGTGCAAGTAAATGACAGAAACTAAAATGTTTTCAATCTTAGAAATACTTTGATACTATTAGCCGGTTGCACCAAATCTTCATTTTACGAATTCGTAAAAAGTAACGTAAAAAGTAAACGTAAATTGTAAAAAGTTATTGCACCACGCTTTTGCGATACGTTATACCGTTACATTATACGGTTACTTTTTACGGAGCTCAAACCCTTCTCATAACGTAAAAGTAATGACATTTTGACAGTTTGTTCATAGTATTTTGCATTATAATCGTGTTTTAGGTGGTTTTAGGTTAATAGTGCGTAGATTTTGTACTAAGTAGGTAGGTACTTTATAAATATTTTATATTGAGAATAAAATATCACAGTAGCGACAGCAATATGTCTTCTACAAGTAGAATTATTGTCAAATAATTTCGTTTGAAAGTTACTTTGAAAATAAATAAATAAATAATATTCGCGCGGTCACGACATCACGCCTGAACGGCTAGACCGATTTTGCTGAAATTTGGCATAGAGATACTGACTACTGAGTCCCGAAGACCAACAAAGGATACATTTTGTTCCGAAAAAATGTACGGTTCCCGCACAATAAACTTTATGATTTTTGCCTAAACTATTCAATCGATTTTGATGAATTTTGGTATGGAGATACCTTGAGTCTCGGGAAAGGACAAGGGATACCTTTTGTCCCGGAAAATGTACGGTTCCCGCACAATAAACTTTTATAAATTTCACCACCAAAACTATTTAATCTTAGATATAGGTATATAATATATATTTTATTTATTGATGAAATTTGGCATGGAGATACTAATTTTAATCTATTTTTTTCTTAATTATACCCTTATCGATCTTAACGATAATATATATATATTATCGTTAAGACAGGACAACATCGGTCGGGTTAGCTAGTTATTTATAAAATATACAAGTATAAAAGTATTTGGATCAAAACAGAAATCACCACGAAATCACCAGAAAAACACTCTTCTTCTTCTTCTTCAAAGCTACTGACCATTATATTTTTATTAAAATCGCTATGAAAAGTACCAATATAATATGGACATAACGTGATGATATAATAATTGTGGTGTAGTGGGGGCTTATATTGTATCCATAATCCATATACACTAAACAACCATGTCACATTGGTGACCCTGATGTGGTAATGATGACGATGATGATGATGATGAATATAATTTGCATAGTAGCATATGCTTTCAGTTCTTAAAACAGCGCCAAAATCCCCAAACTTGTATCTATAAGGAATCCGGAGTTCTATTAGTATATTCGGAACCATAGTATGTACCTTGGTGCAAAATCTTGCGTTTTGGTAGCATATGCTTAGGATGCTTCTCATAAAACCAAAATCACCATATGTTTCCATATAAATTTTGAGGAGTTCCCTCGATTACTCATGGATCCCATCATCAGATCACCACTTTTGTGAACATGGTACCAAATTGGAGTAAAACCTAATAAAACAAAAATTTTGAAAATCGGTTCACAAACGGCGGAATAATCGTTGAACATACACAAATAAAAAAAATCCACAGCCGAACATAAATAACCTCCTCCTTTTTGGGGTTAACAAGAATAGTATGTCTTATCACGTCATATAAAATAAAAACTACCATGTGGTAGTAAAAATCTACTAAGGTAAAATGGTAGAAATAGCGCATCATACGTATAGCAATCAATTATACGGTTACTTTTACTCGTGTTTTTTTGGTGCAACATACATTTACGAATTCGTAATAGTAACGGAATAGTATAAGTAAAACGTAAAACTGAATTTGTAAATACACAGCAATTTTGGTGCAACCGACTGTATGTGTCTTGAGTTGACACAATTCATAACTAATATAAAATATGCTTTATCTCTTTTTATTCAGTAATCATTTTAAATATAGAAAAAATATTATTATTGTACCTGACATAAATTATATTATTATACTTTAGGGTTCTGCAAGGATCTTTTGGCACATGGGCCATGGCCAAAATCATAACTAACACCATCATCTACAAGATTGTCCTTGAGTAACAGCCATTTCCCAAAGGCAGGAAGTGTGGGATTACCTTCATAATTTACTGCTTTCTATCATTATCATTCAAGTGTCAAAAGATCCTTGTAGGTCTATACCTTAATCATCTCCTGGTGTGTGATAACAAACTCCTTCTCCCACAGCAGCGTGCAGCGCACCGCATGCGGGGAGTGTGTGTGGATCACTGCTCCCGCACCGCGCTCGCGGTACGCTAGCATGAATAGCGGAGTGCACTGACTCTTCTTTAGCCTGGAAATTACATAAATACTGTAAATGGATGCGATGAAGTAATGTTGATATGCCATGCATAAGCTTAGGAGGTAGGAGTTACGTAGTATTAGAGAAATGACATAAAGAAAGATAGGACCTATGTAACTTGGTTAGGTTATGTCAAGCCCGGTTGATAGATAAGGACTAACATTAACTTGTTGTGGCCTAAACCGGTAAACAAGCACAAAAACCCTCTATTTTTTTTATTTTTTTTATTTTATTTTATTTTCAGAAGGCTTACAGACTAATAACTTAAATAGCTAATACAATTAGTTAAATAACCAAATAGCTAATTACAAGCCTCCACATATATGTAAAAAGATAATACAAGTCCGCAAAAAATGTGTCGAACATTAATCTACTTATTAATTTTGGAGCGAAAAAGAGAAATAACTTATGGATAAAAACAATAATTTAACTATACTTATATATATCACTATAAATGAAAGTTATGAGCAACACCAATTATAAAGTTGTAAGCAACCTTAAACACATTATAAGCAACCTTAAACAAAGTTAAACACACAGTTAAACAATACTAATCAAAGAATGCATTTACCAATAGTCGTTTGCCAATTGTCAGTTATTATTAACTTGTTGTGGCCCAAATCGGTAAACAAGCACAAAAACCCTCAGTTATTATTAACTTGTTGTGGCCCAAATGGGTAAACAAGCACAAAAACCCTCAGTTATTATTAACTTATTGTGGCCCAAATCGGTAAACAAGCACAAAACCCTCAGTTTTTATTAACTTTTTGTGGCCCAAACCAGTAAACAAACACAAAAACCCTCCGTTTTTTTAACTTTAAGATAAAAAATTAAAATGAATAAGAACTAAGAAGAGGTAACAAAAAAAATACAAGCAACATACTGTTTTTCTGGTGGTGGTAGTTCCAAGTCTTCATCATTGATTGTCTGCACAAACAGGTCATCTGCTTTCATCCTCTCTTTCTGTACTCCAGAAGGAGCTATGTAGATTTTGTCCCTGAAGTTTATCAAAAGAAGAATAATAATTATAACTATTATGACAGTACAAAACACTCTCACTCCCACATGCTACACAAAACTTTAAAGCTATAGGGTAATTTCGTATTTAATTTTTATTTCTAAGACTCATAAACAGATGAAAATGTACATCTTGTGTAACCAATATATTCTCAACTTTGAAACCTAAAAGTCTTTAGTAGATAAATATTTTGAATTAGCTAGTAAACTTACCCTTCCTTTATGGAGATACCTCCGCCGGTCCCTGTGACCCATCCTAGATGGTAGAACTGCTTGCACAGCTCCGGTATGAGATTCCTCGGATGCTCCTGAAATACGAGAAAAAACACATTGAATTTACAATGTCATTGTATTTTTAATCTTTATAATACTGAATTCAATACTATATGTATGAAAATTGCTATGTACAATGGCGTTGTTACCATAAATATGATGTAACTACAACAATAAAACAAAATAGACTGGGAATTACTTGTTATCATAAATACTCACTGGTCCAAGTTCCATTATCTTTAAAGTGTTTCTGCGGTTACAGTGTGTGGTACAATGATTGTCTGGTCCTTATCAATAGTTCACTGATAAAATTATCTACAGAGATTTAATAGGTAATTTACTTCTCAAGAGTATAACAAAACAATACTATTTTACAACAAAACTGCAGAATTTCCAATTATAAGATCAATGTACTCTGTGCCAACGAATACACACACTCTGTGCTGCAGAAGGAAAGGTAAACACAACAGTCAACAAATATTATTGACATTTGTTACGTGACGGTGACATTGACATATTCTGTGATCTGTCAAGCTGTTGGTGTTGCAACTTATTATAAAATCTTTGCCCGATATATTTTAAAATACGACAAATTATTTTACAATAATTATTATTTACACCTTGTAAGTCGAATGGAACTAAAAACAGGTGTAATATTATTATTAATGAACATAATGTTCCTTTTGACGCAAGAGTTGGAAGAGTGAGATAGCTGATTTATTGGTTGACACTTGACAGCTTGTTAGTTATAAACATAACGATATAACTCATAAGAAAAAATATGTTTTGTGTAAAAAAATTTGAAAATTGCGTTATTTGATGACCAACTAGACATTGTTTTATTTATTACCCTGAAGCATGGTAAATTTTCTTTCCTTGGTAACATTTCTTAAGTCAAGTTTGAAAACTGAAATCGATTGACATTAATTGACGTCGTTTTTTTTTCAGTGACAGCAAAATCTGTACAAAGTCATTACTTCTTCCTATGAAGTGCTTCTTTCGTACGAAGTCATTACTATCCCTGTCTGTGCCTCTTTTAAATTCTAGATTAAAAATTGCAAAAAAGAAATCACAGTCACATTTTATTTGTCCGTGTGTTTTTCATGTAAAATTCAAAATTTAATTACACTGATTTGAACAACTTTTAGGGTGCGAGCTTTGTATAGTTGCTTAACAAATTACAATTATTATTCTATTTAAATGAGCACTATTTTTTCACTTACTTATTCCTAATTTTATAATTATATTAATCTGTGATTTTATGTTAGAAGCGGCAGAAGAGAAGAATGATTCTACCTCCAGTGCATGTAACTCCATTGCCCATTTCCAGGTCGAAATCATGTCACACGCCCCAGAATGTCTGAAAGAGCGCTTCAAGGCCGCCGACGAGCTAGTCCAGGAGCTAAACGAGTCAAAATGTATCAACGAGAACTGTTCCATCGAGGAACCGGGAGTGAAGCTAATGTGCCAACTCTGGAACATTCTCAAGGACAACCCCAATTTGAATTTAACGGTCAGAGTTCATACGTTATAATATTGTACAATGCAAAATATGTGTGTCTGTCTGTTTGAACAGAATATAATTAGTTAAACTTAATACTAGATCAGGGGTTCCCAAACTGTGCGCCGCAGCACCCTGTGTGCCGCGCTGCCGTGGAAAGGCAAGAGGGGCGCCGTGAGTTGATCCTCCATCATTATCCGAAGCCACAAAATATAATTATTATAAAATAAACTTTTAAAATTTATTCTTTTTATAAATATTAATTACGTAAATCAGGGAGATGATTAAATATATTTTGTTTATTACTATTATTAGGTACCTGCTTAGTGCTTAACCTAACTATAATCATGAAAGGTATTTATTTATGTATCTTTTTCTAATAGCTAGGTAGAGTAGGGCGCCGCGCCGCGCCGCGCCGTGACAAAATCAAAATATTGTACGTGTAACTGCGCCGCAGGCTGAAAAAGATTGGGAACCCCTGAACTAGATGATGCCCGCAGCTCCGTTGCGCCAAAACTCGTTTATCGCGTGGGAACCGTACATTTGGCGAGATAAAAAGTATCCTTTGTCCTTTCCCGGGACTCAAAGTATCTCCATACCAAATTTCAGCAAAATCGGTTCAGCGGTTTGGGCGTGAAGAGGTAACAGACAGACAGACAGACACACTTTCGCGTTTTTAATATTATTAGTCTGTATGGATGTGGAGATACCTAGATTCCCGATTGTTGGGGACGATGATGGCTCCGTCCTTGTGATGAGGTTGAGAATTTGAGATGGAGGCGACTGGCGAACCGCAGAGATGCTGAATTTTGGTTTTGTGCTTCAATGAGGACAACTTTGATGAAATTCCAACATCTTTATTGTTATTAACAATTTTAACTTACAAGTTACATGGAAAGTTCTAGCTAACTTTTTTGACAGAGAGAGAATGTAGGGTAAAAAAGGCGGCAAGTACAAGTGACAATTCTTCAATTGACATAAGGTTGTCAAAAAAATCCCGCGCTCGGTCCTTCTTCTTCCTCGACATACCCCCGGGCGTTGAAAATTTAATTTTCAACCCTTAATAGTTGGGCAGTGGACAAATCTTGCTAAAGGCTCGACGGATGACTCCAGCAGAGGTGCGAATGTCGGCCACTCGAGCAACGCCGTCTGGTCCAGGGAATATTGCGACGATTCGGCCCAAACGCCACTTAAGCGGTGGTAAATTATCATCCTTAACAACGACCAGAGTGTCGAGTTTAAGTTCCTTATAGTTAAGACGCCATTTTGATCTAGTTTGGAGCTCAGACACATACTCTTTGCTCCATCTCGCCCAGAAGTGTTGACGGAGCTGCTGAATCTGGTGAAACCGTGACAGATGGTCTTTATTCTCAACTTCTGTCTACGGCAAACTAGTTAAAGGCCGTCCAATTAAAAAATGTCCCGGCGTCAAAGGTGTACAGTCTGATGGGTCCGATGATAGGGGGGTCAGCGGCCTTGAGTTTAATATGGCTTCGATCTGTGTTAGCAGGCTATACAATTGCTCGTAAGTTAAATGACAATTACCTAATACTCTTAACAAGTGAAATTTGGTTGACTTCACGCCCGCCTCCCAGAGACCGCCGAAATGAGGAGAATACGGTGGAATGAAATGGAACGAAACTCCTTCGTTTGCCAGACTCTCACCCAATGAATTGCAATTAGATTTTAAAAATTTTGAAATATCGTTAAAAGCACCGACAAACGACTTCCCGTTATCTGAATAAATATTGAGAGGCTTTCCTCTTCGCGATATAAACCTATTCAGTGCTAATAAAAAACATTTACTTGTTAAGTCCCCCACTAACTCCAGGTGGATAGCTTTTGTAGCGAAACATACGAAAATCGCTATGTACACCTTCACTAGCCTGCATCCACGACCTTGACGACTGGCAGACATTATAGGACCTGCGTAATCAAGACCTACATTCTCAAAGGGAAAACCGCTTGTAATGCGATCTCGCGGGAGATTGCCCATAATAGGAGTAGCAACCTCACCTTTCATACGGCAGCATCGCACGCACTTATGATAGCAAGCTTTCGCCAAATTGCGACCTCCTATAGGCCAATAACTTTCTCTAATAGTAGCGAGCAGTAGTTGTGGACCTGCATGAAGTAGTCTTTTATGTTCTGATTCAAACAACAACCTAGTAAAGATATGAGTGGACTGTAGTAGAATAGGGTGTTTTTTATCATATGAAAAATCAGAATTATTAAGACGGCCCCCAACTCGCATTATGTTATCATTATCTAAATAAACGTTAAATTTAATTAATGGACTCTTTTTAGGTAAATCCTTTTTAAGTAAAAGTAGTCTATACTCAGGAAAAGACTCCCTTTGACACGTCTTAATTATTAATTGTAACGAAGTTTTCAATTCTTCATTACTTAAGAAGTTCGATAGACTTACTTGCCCTTTGCAACGATTAATAAATCTTAAAACATAAGCGATAGAACGCAATAGACGAGTATAATTTGAAAAACGACTAAAATCAATTAAACCTTCATTAATATTACTATCTAGAACAACACACAATGATAGATCAGGTTTAGTTTCCGGTAAGTCATTTTTTATTATATATTTAGGTTGAGAAGGCAGAATTATCGGTTCCTGTTTCAAATAGTCTGGACCGATCCACCATAACTCAGAAAACCGGAGGGAATTTATATCTAAGCCACGAGAGATCAGATCTCCTGGGTTCTCCTTTGTCGGAACGTGGAACCATCGACAATTTCCGGTTCTTTCTAAAATTTCAGCCACGCGATTCCGCACAAAAGGTTGAAGCTTGGAAGGTAAAACTTGCAACCAACTCAACACTATGGTGGAATCAGTCCAAAAATAAGTGCTATTTACCTTACACCGAATCGAACTACATACCTTCTCATAAAGACGAGCTCCAGTAAGAGCTCCACATAATTCCAACCTCGGAATCGTCGTTGGTTTGATTGGAGCAACTCGACTCTTGGCTGCTAACAAACGAATCATAACGTCATTGTTATTATTGACAGTACGGACATAAACGCACGCACCATACGCGCGCTCCGAAGCGTCAGAAAAAACATGTAATTCAAACCTTTTATACGACTCACAAACAACCATACGAGGCACTTTGATTTCATTTAATAATGGAAGTTCTTTTAAAATAGTCTTCCAGTGTTTCAGAATGTCTGCACTAAGAGGCTCATCCCATGAAAGTTTTTGCAACCACAGACTCTGTAATAACATTTTCATGACTATCACAGCAGGTGCTAACAGACCTAAAGGGTCAAAGATTTGTGCGACAACTGACAACAAATCTCGCTTGGTATTACCATTCGGAAAATCCAATTTTGTGGGAAAGTAAATTTCATCATCATCAGCATTCCAACCGAGACCTAATAGCTTACTAGGCTCATGAGACCCGAGGCTTAAATCAAGTGATGTGCAAGAACTGGGAGGCACTAATCGAGGGTCATTAGACTTCCATTTTCGCAGAGTCATACCAGCTGACGCAAGCTCCTTTGTCACTTTCAGCCGAATATTTACAGCGTCATCAAAATTATCGCTTCCTGTAAGCAAATCATCGACATAAAAATCATGTATGATTATCTCTGAAACTTTAGGATCACTACAATCAATACCAATTTGCTTCAAACATCGAGTTGCAAGGAAAGGGGCACTGGCGGTGCCATAAGTAACGGTGTTGAGCTGAAAAACCTTTATTGACTCTGATGGATCGTCTCGCCAGAGTATTTGCTGCAAATACCTATCATCTGGATGAACAACCAGCTGGCGGTACATCTTCTCTACATCAGCTGATAAGATGTACTTATGTTGCCTAAACCGGAGTAAAATAGACATTAAGTCATCCTGAATGGTCGGTCCGATCATTTGAATTTCATTAAAAGAAATACCTGATGATGTAGGGGAACTGGCATTAAACACTACCCTTAACTTTGTTGTAGTGCTACCTTCTCTTAAAACCCCATGGTGAGGTATAAAATATGCTTTATTAACTTCAGGGTGCTGACATTCAGACATATGAGAAAGTAATTGATATTCTGACATAAAATCATAATACATTTTCTTTAAATTAGGATTATTATTTAATCGACGCTCTAAACTAATTAGGCATTGTGTAGCCCGCTGCATCGATTTTCCTAAAATATCTGAATTTTGCTTTAAAGGAATGCGAACACAGAAACGTCCATCATCCAAACGCAATGTGTTCTTAACAAAATGTTCCTCGCATAACTTCTCTTCCGGAGAATATTGTGAAGACTGCAAGTTGACTTCGTCTAATTGCCAAAATCTACTTAAATCAAATTCACTCTTATCAGTCTCCGCATGAGTGTCAGATATATTTGTAAAATTACACTTAACGTCGTTGCCAAAAAAAACAAAATGACTTTTGGATATTATAGGTCCTGAAATGACCCAACCTAATTTGGTTTCAAAAAGGACAGGCTTTTTATCACCTAATTTTAAATTCCTTGATCCCATTAAATCCCAAAAGATGTCAGCGCCTAGTAAAATATCAACTTCACCTGGCTTATAAAATAAAGGATCAGCTAAACAAATATCCGAGGGTATTTTAAGATACCTAATGTCAACTTCATAATTTGGCAAACAACTAGTAATTGATGGTAAGATGAAACAATTAATGTCAGATGCAAAACTGTTATCCATAGATTTCATGCTAACCCGACACATCTTACTTATGTGAGATGACACATTATTAACTCCAAGAATGTTTTTATTAATTTGACATGTCTTTAAATTTAACTTCTGAGAAAGCCTCTGTGTAATTAAACATGATGTGCTACCGCTATCTAATACCGCGCGAACAATATGTTCACGATTATTGGCATCAAATAATTTTAATAATGCGGTTGACAATAATACATCATCACATTGCTTAACATCACATGAAGGAGAAATCTTAACAGACAATGTCATATTATTATTATTTAAGCCACTTGATATAGTGGGTGGTTGCGCCGCTGATGATGATGAAACACTAACAGGTACCTGACCTCTTTCATTGTGAGTGTTACCACCTTTAAAGTCATCTAAATGCACAAGTGTATTGTGCCGACGCTTACAAAATTTACAACCTTGCTTTTTGCAACGGTTCGCAAAATGGCCTGGATGAAAACAATTGTAGCAGATTTTATATCCAGCTAACAATTTTAAACGAGCTTCATTACTCAAGCCTAGAAAATTAGAACAGTTTGATAAACTGTGATCACCTTTACAGTTAGGACAACATACTTTATTCACTGACTCTGAATGGGTATTATTTTGTACTGACACCATAGATTTAAATTTAGAACCTTGCCTACTAGTGGTGGAATGATTATTACGTGATAATTCTAATGTTTCAATTAAGTCAGCTCTGTTGCGAATAAAATTAATAAACATGTCAAATGTTACTATGACCTCCTTGTCAATGCGACCCTTATACTCTTCCCACTCTCTATAAGTTTTATTATCTAATTTTTGAGTGACAATGAAGATCAGCAGAGTGTCCCACTGCTTTACAGGTTCACCTAAGGACTCCAAGGCCCGAATATTTTTATTTAACAGGTCAATTAGTCGCTTTAATACATTTGATGACTCTTTAGTTATATTATCAATATTAAACAAAGCTGAAATATGATTTTGAATTAGCAAATGTTTGTTATCATATCTTTCACATAATAACTTCCAAGCAACTGAATAATTACTAGCAGAAAAATCAATAGACTGAATGACTACAGATGCAGATCCCTCGAGGGAAGCCCGAAGATAATGAAACTTATTTATTTCATCGATGTCATTATTTGAATGAATGAGGCTAGTGAATGTGTCACGAAATTCAAGCCAACGATCATATGTTCCATTAAATTTTGGTAACTGAATAGTGGGGAGCTTAACGAGTTGATGACGAGCACTAGCACCGACACTCTTGTAACTGACATCAGCGTCAGCTGTGTCTTTATTATAATGACTTAAAATATCCTGAGCACTTGCTAGAGCTTGATAATACTGAGACTCGAACTCTGCTCTTACTGTATACTGAGCTTGAACATCATCGACTAAACATTCTAATTGTAATTGTACCTCATCATATTTATCATATAAAGATTCTAATTTACCTATACGTAATTGCAACTCCTTGGCGTCTGTACTAAGCAAAGTTTGTTTCTTACCCAATTCCAAGTAATAATTTATGAAATTAGTCAGTTGTCCTTTATAACTCCCTCTCTTTTTGATCAATTCCTTTATCTCCTCATCTCTGGCCATCCTGGCAGTCGAGCGTGATCAACCTTACATTCTGCTAACATTAGACATCTCTGAGAAGTTTCATTTTACATAATTAACCAGCCGCTGACCCATCTTCACAAAATTTTCATCCGGCTTCGATCCAGGACCATGTTGGGGACGATGATGGCTCCGTCCTTGTGATGAGGTTGAGAATTTGAGATGGAGGCGACTGGCGAACCGCAGAGATGCTGAATTTTGGTTTTGTGCTTCAATGAGGACAACTTTGATGAAATTCCAACATCTTTATTGTTATTAACAATTTTAACTTACAAGTTACATGGAAAGTTCTAGCTAACTTTTTTGACAGAGAGAGAATGTAGGGTAAAAAAGGCGGCAAGTACAAGTGACAATTCTTCAATTGACATAAGGTTGTCAAAAAAATCCCGCGCTCGGTCCTTCTTCTTCCTCGACACCGATCAATCCATACTTTGTCATACTATTAAGAGCGTTTACACCTTAATTCAAGTTTCCATACAAACCTGCGGCGGACTATTGGAATTGCTTTGCGCGCAGCGATTTATAGTAGTTTTAAAATATTTGTAGAAAAAAAATAACAAAAGATTTGTTGATATTTAAGAACAATTTTTTAAATTAAAGTGTTCTATGATATGAAACTATTATTAAGGATATTATTAATTTAGTTAAATAAATAGGTAATATAAAAGTTTTAATTCCTTGATATTTCTTTAATATTTCTCATTCTTTGAATTTAAATTACATACATGGATCTTGTCAATAGGTTATTATTAGTTTATAATTTGATCTGTCGCTGGTTTCGTAAATTAAAAGCTTCGAAACTGATACTAAAACGGAATTTAAGAAAACCTCTGTTATGTTATCGAGATTTATTGTACAAACACTCTAAAAATCCTATTTTTTTTCTCTGCTAACTATTTAAACAGTGAAATTCTCTATAAAAATAAGTTATCAACATTTTTGTAAAGATAAGTGGTTGATGATTTTTTCAAGTTGGAAAAGTATAGTTTTAAGCTCAATTGAGCGTGAAAGGTGTAAACGCTCTTAATATTATAAATGCGAAAGTGTGTCTGTCTGTTACCTCTTCACGCTGTTTGGCATAGAGAATAGAGATACTTCGAGTCCCGTGAAAGGACATAGGATACTTTTTATCCCGGAAAAATGTACGGTTCCCACTCGATAATTCAATTTTGGCGAACCGGAGTTGCAGGCGTCATCTAGTAGGTATTATAATATTATTATTATCATGCATTTCTATTCTAGCAAATGACTATGCAAAGCTTGCTAATAATTTTATTACAGGCACTTAAAGTGTTAATATTTGTAAATACAATAATTATACATTTGCTATTAGCATGCTATTAGTTAATTGAATTTTAGAGTAATCAACTCCACGTAATGGTAATGTATTGGATTTAACGAGAATTGGTATGATGTGTATTCCCAGTGCAGTCTCGACTATTACCTAAGGAATTAGTTAAGGCTAGTTGTTGCCTGCAACTTTGTTTGCGTCAAGAAATGATTCAACGAAGATGAATATTTTATTTATTTTCCACAGATTTTTCGCTTTTTACGCTCCTATTTGCCGCAGTATGATGTTTTACAGCCTAAAGCCTTCCTCAATTAATTGACTATCCAATACAATAAGGAATTTTCAATTCGAACTAGGTACATATTATAGATTCTGAGATTAGCACCTTCAAAAATAATTTTAAATTTAATATAGCATAATAAAGAGCTGTTCCTACCTAGTATGATTATATTCTAAGGAAGATACATTTTATGGGCTTTAAAACTACTGATATAAAATTGAAAAACAGGTTATTTTTGTGACGGAAAAATGTGCGGTTTCTACGCGATATCCTGTTGTGCAAGATATCACGGACAACTTAAACAACGTACTTAAACTATTTTAATTTTTATAGGAAGCAGTTAAAGAGCAAACAAAGAAACTTCAGAAGCACAATTTGAGTATTCCGCTAAATGTCACCAACTTGAACTTGGCCTGTTTAAGTGCTGGCTCAAGGTAAAAAAAGACATATAAAAATAAACTTACTAATATTATAAATGCGAATGTGTGTCTGTTTGTCTGGCCGTCCGTCTGTCTGTCTGACTGTTACCTCTTCACTTCCAAATCGCTGAACCGATTCTGCTGGGTATGAAGATATATTGAGATTACTTTAAGTCCCGGGACAAGACATAGTAGCATAGGACACTTTTTATCTCGAATAACACAACTTTTGTGAACATGGTACCAAATTGGAGTGAAACCTAATATAACAAAACAAAAATTTTGAAAATCAGTTCACAAACGGCGGAGTAATCGTTGAACATACAAAAAAAAATATATTATCCACAGCCGAACATATAACCTCCTCCTTTTTGGAAGTCGGTTAAAAAACGGTGCGATTCCCGCATAATAAACGAATTTTGGCGCAACGGAGTTGCGTGCGTCATCTAATAAAAAATATATCAATAATCTTTAAATTGACAATAATAATTACGTCTGTAATCTGTTTAAGACTGCCTGAAAATACCGCGCGAAACTTGCTACGAAAAAATGGAATGGAAATTTTGTTTTTTAAGGTTTTTTAGTGGTATATTTACGTTTATCAGTAGAAGAGTAAACGACAAACGTGTAGTTAAAATAATGTATTATTTCATGTTACAGCGTTACAATCACCGAAGTATGTTCTTGCAGCAGTGATACAAACTCCAATAGCACACCTTGTTGCTCTCACAAGGTGCCTCGTGAACCGCCTGGCCCAGACGCACCGCCTCTTACTAAAGCTATTTACAATATTAATGAGGTAAATATACATAAATAATACAAGTATCCTTTTTTCAGCAGTCGATTAATCTTTAAAACGTGCAGGATCCCTAAAGCCTTAAGTGATCCTTCAGATTTTAAGCATTTCAACTGATGCCATCTGATGGTAGTTGTGGCCAAAACACTGTGGCAAATTAATATTTTCTATATTTAAATGGCACGGTTTCCTAGAAATTGCTACCGTCTATAACATGAAAAACTCATTCACAACTATATTTAAATCGCAAAATATTTGAAAATAATTTTATAAAACCAGAACGTAATAAAATATCTCCGGCTGATTTCATTCAAGGCGGCATCAATAGGCAAAAAATGCGGAGAAGAAATCAAAAGTTTAATTACAATACAAAAAGAACTAGAAAATGAAGTAAAAACATTGGAAGAAAAAGACAGAGAAATTGTAGAAACTCTCAAACAAACTGAATGCATGTGGATGTGTATGGAAGAAGCATACAAGAAGAAAATCGATGAAGCATTAGCTAAGCAGGAAAAACTAATGAAAGAAGTGAGTATCCTAACTAAATTATTATAAGGTTAAACACTTAAAACTTTATTATTGACGAGTAAGAGCTAGTCTACAGGGCGCGTTGCGTCAGCGTTGCGCCGATGCAGCACTGCCGTTTGACGCATAGCGGACCACACGAGCGCTGCGCCATCGCAGCCTTATAATATTGGCATTTACATTCACAGTACTTGCAAACAAAAATATAAATTGCCAATAACAGGACGACTGTCAACGATGGGCGGTAGTTTTCCCTAAACGTTAAAAATTATGAGATTTAGATATTTGAATAATATTTTGTTCAAATAGCTGAAAGAAGCCGAAGCGAGCAAAGAAAAATGGAAGAAAAATCTTAAAGATCTCGAGCTTGAAGTAACCAATGTAGACAACTGTCATAAAGAAATACAAGAAAAAACCAAGCAAAAAACCAACGATCTAAATAGTATAGAAACCGAAGTAAAAAACCTGACGAAACATATATCGGACACTAAGAAAGATTTGGAATCAACGAAAAAAATGACTGATAATAAGAAGAAATCCTCTGATGTAATAAAACATTATTATTTTACTTTCGTATTGATTATTTTCATTTTTATCTTGATCGATAAAAGTACAAATATCATTTTTCTACTTTTTTTTAGAAAAAACTAGCTTCAATGGCCGCAGAATTAAAAAAGCTAGAAAAAACTCTTGAAGATGAGCGGAAAAAGAAACGTGACAAAGAATTGGAAGGAAATAGATCGTTAAAAGTAGCAAGAGATGAACTGCAAGATCTCACGAAAGTTTTAATGAAAAAGAAATTGGAAAACGGAGACTTGGCTCAAGAGGTTAAGTAACTTGATTAACATTTAACACCTCCATCGTGGGTATCGCAGACAAAATAGATTTTTAATTATTATTGTTATGCGGCAGCGTGCTGCAGCTTGGTGATTGATGGGTTAATGATGTTTGTTACTTTTTAGGGTACCCAAAGGTTAAAAACGGGACCCCATTACTGAGATTTCGTTGTCTGTCTGTCCGTCTGTCCGTGTGTCTCTCTGTCTGTGTCTCCAGGCTGTAACTCAAAAACCGCTATTATAGCTAGACTTCTGAAATTTTCACAGATTATGTATTTCTGGTGCCGATATAATAACAAATAATGAAAACAATATTAAGTTAATATTTAAGGTTATAGTCAAGTTAAAGTCAAAATTCCCATAAAGGAAACGTGATTTTTTTGGCCCTTTTTTCTCGTAATCAATAATGGTTACAGCTAGACACTTGAAATTTTCACAAAATCCTTAATTATATTTGTACTTTATTAATTAATAATTAAATTAAAATAAAGTAAATATTTAAGGGGCTCTCATATAAAAAACACAATTTTTGTCTACTTTCACTCTATACCGGTACGGAACCCTTCGTGCGCGAGTCCGATTCGCACTTGGCCGATTATTATGTTCTTAGGTTTTATATGAAAGACATAACGTTTTAGAAACAAATTCTAGTAGGAGAGTTGGAATTGTTAAAACAAATGGCATCAGACTGCTTCAACAAACGCAGCGATAGAGCAAAGTCTATTGATGATGAAATTGCTCGTGTAGACGAAGAAATTGCAGAAATACGAACTAAAAGTAAGAAACGCCACGAATGTACCCACACTTTGGACATCAAAGCTTATTGTATGGAATGTCCAAGATGTATCCAAGACTGTCCAACGGATAGTTGTGGTTCTGATAAATTGGACTGTGTTTGTATGTATGTCAAGGAGAAGTTTATGAGTAATGTCCTGGAAAATATCTGTACGGTGCTAAAGAAACATTCGCAAACTAAATCGGGAATAGCGGTTGCCGAATCTGTGATAAATAGTCTAAAACAAAGTAGAACTGGCAAGTTAGATAGTGAGACAAAAAGGAAACTGCAAGATTTCATAGTGACTGCTATGAAGAAGAATTTGAATGATTCCATCGTTGGTGGTGCAGTTAAAACTAGATGTGAGGTATGTTTCAACACTTTTTAAGTATTTATAATGAATTTTATTTTTTTTATAATAAATAAAGATCCAGATAATGTCTCATATTATTCTGTTTCAGCTGGACGACAAAACTTACTATCAGCTCATGAGATGTTTGAAGGAGATCCAAGTAGAATTGTTGCCTGTCTCCGATGACGATAACAAGGTAATAAACATTGCCTCAAGTATCTGTTTATGACCTTTTTAAAAAGTCCGTGTGTTTCGTGAGATATTTAGTTTGAAACATGTAGTTTCTTACCTTATTACTCGTACATTGAAGTTAATAATTAATAATGGCAGTGTCTTTATTGCTCCTTTTCTCTTTGGTATTTGGTAGATACAATCTATCTCTTTATATTTTTTACGGGTTTTTCTTTAAGGTCTGTTGTCCTCGTTTCAACAAGCAATGCAACTGTCTTTTTGGGAAGGATGGCTGCGTATGTGATTCAGTATATCCGGAAAAAACGCAAGAAGAAAATACACAAAAATATTATGACAATGTAAGAGTTTTAGCTATGTAGTTGGTAGAATTACAGAATGGGCATTGTGTGTAAAATGTAATTTTTCTTCTTTTCAACAGAAATCAAAAACGAAAGAACGTTCGAGCAATGCCGACAATGAAGTTGTTCTGTGGAAGACTGAGCCATGTGATGGTAAGTGATTATAGTAGCTGCAACAACAAATTTACTTTTCTAGCATCAGCTTTAAAATGTCACGACATATTATTTCGCAATGGTTAACTCAGAATAGTTCAGACTCTATAAAACGATAAGGACTGATGGCAATATGGAAATGTCCGTGACGAAAAATTGGAGCCCAACAAAGATTAGTATTCGATATTGCTATTTCAAATGGCTAGTCCGATTTCATAAAAGTTTGGGAGTTAAGGAAGAATGATTGTTATTTAATTTTATTTACCATTCATCTGTATGCATGCTCTCATCCACTGGATTGGATTTTGAAGAGATCAATTGAATAATTAGTCTTCATATAACTTGGATCATTGAGTTGACATGGATCTGTTGCTACAGGAGGATCATGTAAAACAGTGAACAGCGTTCGTGCCGTCCAGTGTGGGTTAGGTCCCGAAGTGTTGACGAGGGATTCTATCACCCAGTCACGCGGCTGCGACGACTGTCATGTCTACTCGGTAGGTCTGAATCAATCGAACAATCTAGTAGTAGTATAGTAAAAATTTGTAGAATTTTTAGGGCCTGTTTCACCACTTCCTGATAAAGTGCCGAATAGGATAGAACTTTTTTAACAGATTCTTCATACTTCATCTGTCAAGTTAAGTGGTGGATAGCCTATTCGGAAGTGGTGAAACAGACTATTAATCTACTAGATGACGCTCGCAACTCCGTTGCCCCAAAATTCCTTTATCGCGCGGGAACCGTACTTTTTTCCAACATAAGAAGTATCCTATGTCCTATCTCGGGACTCAAAGTATCTCTATCCCAAATTTCAGCAAAATCACTTCAGTGGTTTGGGCGTGAAGCGGTAACAGACAGACAGACAGACGAACAGACAGGCAGACAGAAAATTTCGCATTTGTAATATTAAAAAGTATGGATTAACTTTCGAAGAGTTTATTTGGGAAATATCAAGATTGGCCAATGACGACTTCGCACACGTTGAAATAATAGAATCTTGTAACCTTTTGAATAAAATGTATTTGATCTAACATAACTTAATGCCATTCTTTTACAGAACGTAAGAAGTGATACTGAACCAACCGCACATCTCGGTTCTTCTTACAGAGGTAATATTATTATGTATAATATTGTATGTATTTAGCACTGTCGCGATTATATTATTATTCTACCGTTTATATGGCAGTACAAAACTATCCTTATCTATTCCAAAATATGCAAATCTTCAATATTGAAGTATACTTGCTAGGACTACTTTTATTCCACTGTTTTTGAACAAAATTCAATTGAAATTGAAATAATATTATCAACTGTCCCAATAGACGTCATTGATGTTCATAATATTATTATTATTATGATCATATTTATGTTAAAATGTGTAATTTATACTTATAGGTTTAAAATATCAACCCCGTGACCAAATTATTGAGGAAGTCCTTGGGAGTTACTAAATATCATCTGAATTTCATTTAAAAAAGTGAGTAAAATACTAAGAATTATACATGTAATTAATATTAAAGCTAATAAGCTTTTAAATTTGTTCCATGTTAAAAAAATATTATTCAATCACATGGTTATCTGATTAAACGAAAATGGGCATAATATTTATTATTATTATTGTGTAACGTATATGTTTTGTACTTCCATATAAATATAATTCGAGTTATTGCCTGTTACAATTATATATGTTGTTGTTTTAGATGTATTAAAATCAAAAACTTCTATATCGAACAAGAAAAAAACTGGAGAAATAACTTCGAGTACAAAGAAAGTAACAACGTGTTGCTCAGATCTTAAAGTAAAAAATATTGAAAATAAATCTTTACACTCGCTAAAAAATCAAAGTCCAGAATTCCCAAATATTGATTCATTTTTCGTCATTAAAAAAACAAACGACGGTCATTACGAAATTATACTAAACAAAGAATTTGAAAATGGCATAAAGAAAAATTTAAGTGAGCACAAATTGGATTGGAGTAGCAGTGAGGAATATCTCTTTAAATTCAAAGAAAGCTCAAGCGGCCATCGGATAATTGAAATAGAACCAAAAGATGATCATAATAAAGAAGAAAGAGACGCTATTATTATAAGAACCTCTTCAGGAACTTTAAGACTATTTTCGATTGATACACATTTGGACTATCAACGTATGCATCCAAATGACAATTACACGATTGTTACAAGAGAAGATTTTATGAATTTGCTCATGAAATTCCAAACGATGGTTAATAATGATACAAAAACTAAAAGCATTCAAACATCTATGTGCTTTTCCAAAAAATCTAAAAGCGATTCCAGTATTTACCAATCGACCATGATGAATCTAAACAATGGACAATGTTGTATGGAGATTCATGAGGTAATAAAAAGAACAAAATCTGGAAATTACACTATTACATTGAGTAAAATATCGTGTAAGAATGATTCACCACCAAAAAAGAACTATATAAAAATACCCATTACTTATAATAGAGGAGTAATATTAAAGCATCGAATCAAATTATCAGCTTGCAAATGTGCACATATTATCGTGAACAAAAATGAAATTGATGAGATTATTCCGAAAAGTTCAAAATTCAACACAAAATATGACTCCAAAGAAAACATTCATATTTGCAGAGGTGTGCAAAGTGAAAATTCTATTCCTACATCTAAATCAAGAAGCCAAGATAGTAACGTTGCTATTACTTGCCATGAAGAGAAAAAGTTATCAGAAAAGTCTTCTTATAAAGAATGTTGTCAGAAATGTCCTATTGTAAATCCAGAGGACAACCAGAAATGTGGTACAAAGTTTAATGATGAATCTTGCGCGCTTATTCTGAAGAAGATCTTGGAAAATCCCCGAAAATGTTCAACAAAAGGGTGCCTAAGATGCGACTGTACAGATTCTAACGATGAATGCTATTGTAACTGTAACATAAACAATAATAAAGATCATGAGAGACAACGAAGAAATTTTCTGCTAAGATCATTAGAAAATCTGCCACCTCAACTGCCTATGTTTTTGAAGGAATTTAACTTGGAAATAGCTTAATGTGAGTGACGAGTGTTTTATTCGGTGTTATAGTGTTTTTTGAAAAGTTTACTGTTTTTATTAAATACTTACAAAAGAAACCTAAGCTGTATTTTATTAACATAATAAAAATAGCTTTATCTAATCATATTTGTCTCGATAATAAGCTGAACGATAAGGCTTTTGGTTTTTTTCACCTGCCGACAGTCGGCATTTTAGAATAATAATTCAAAATGTAAGAATTCAAACTTATGAAAATATTCTCTATTTTCAATTTCTAAAATGACTTTAGACTGAGAGTAGAGGAGATTTTTCCATTCTGAATATCTTCAGTGTGCAGCTATGTGAAGTAGTTTCATTCTTGAAAATAGGTCGTCTAGATAAAAAGGCACTAGAGCGTAAGATAAGCGATGTTATAGCGAAAACAATTAAATTCCAGCGATGCGCTTAACAAAAGTGAATGCTGTTCATTATTTTCAGTGTCTCAAGGTCAAGGGATTTGTAAAAAGTACAACTAAAGTAGAAAAAAAAAACTGAAAAGTTCATAATCTGTTCAAGTTTCTTTAAGTATTAATTGCATTTCCTACTTTAACAATTTTTTCTAGTTTCACTTCTTCTGACTCAATTTTAAGATAAAAATATTGTTATATTGACATAAAACAATATTAGAGCTAATGTACCATGAGAGAAATGTCCTTTCTCAGGACTTGTATCTCCATACCATCCGAATCGGTCCACTGACCACTCAGTTGAGTTTGAAGAGGCAGGCAGGATACACTTCACGATTTTCATAGTGATGGAATTTAGAATTTTTTGAATAGGTCGTAAGAAATCCCCTAAAAAATAAATCTGCAATTGAAAACGGTACATTGAATTTAAAAGGGTCAGTTAGGTCGTTGTAAAGGATTAACAATGTTAGCGGAGCCCATCATTCTTATTTAAATTGAGAGAGGACGGTGACCCTTAAGGGCCTCCTTTTCGTAGGCACAACGTACTTGAAGAAATAAGTTTTTTGGGTTTTAGGGTGAAGCCAGACGAGCGTAATTTGTGAGTCGTGAGCCGCAGAATTTCTGCCGGGCAGAATTTCTTTTCATACAAATCACGACTCACAAAATTACGCTCGTGTGAATCAAACAGGACTTTTGTATGAAACTAAATGCAGCAGAATTCTGCCCGGCAGAAATTCTGCGGCTCACGGCTTACAAACTCACGCTCGTTTGGCTTCGCCCTAAAATAGGATTTGTCAGTAAGTTTGAATATTTCGGAAACAATTCTCAACATTTCCTGAACAGTAGTAAAAGCAACATCAAATCGAAGTAAATTTGAAACAAATGGTTTTGTATAATTGTATCTCTACCACTTGATCTACCGGTTCATTAAACCTGTCTTCCATTCGAATAGAAAAATGTTTTCAGTCATCTGTCGCATTCGCTTTAGTACATTTGAAAACATAATATTTCAGCTTTTTTATGAGAAAAGGGGGCAAACGAGCAAACGGGTCACCTGATGGAAAGCAACTTCCGTCGCCCATGGACACTCGTAGCATCAGAAGAGCTGCAGGTGCGTTGCCGGCCTTTTACGAGGGAATAGGGTAGGGGAGGGTAGGGAAGGGAATAGAGGAGGGTAGAGAAGGAAATAAGGGAGGGTAGGGAAGGGAAAATGGTAGGGAATTGGGCCTCCGGTAAACTCACTCACTCGGCGAAACACAGCGCAAGCGGTGTTTCACGCCGGCTTTCTGTGAGCCCGTGGTATTTCTCCGGTCGAGCCGGCCCATTCGTGCCGAAGCATGGCTCTCCCACGGGTGAGCATTAGTGTCTTCAGCATTAGTATCGTTTTAGTCAGACCGTCTAATATTATATAAATGCGAAAGTGTATATTCTCATATTAATATTCTGTCGGTATGTTACACTGACCTCCGTCCGTTACCAGTTACCACTTCACGCGCAAACCGCTGACTCGATTTTGCTGGGCATGGAGATATTATTTTGAATCCCGGGAATCGGGATACGACCGCGACGTAGGATACTTTTTATCCCAGATAAATGCTGTGCTTCCCACGCGATAAACGAATTTTGATGCAATGGAACCATAAAGTTAAAAATATATTATTAGCTTTATGATTGGAACTGCGGTCGTCATTTTACGATGTTAAAGGTTAATTAATTTTTATAAATATTATAATAATTTGACTTCCTACAAAAACACAATTATTTTGTTCGTAAAAAATTAAATTTTTGTATTCTATAACACATAATTTAAGTTTTTTAGTAAACACTTATATCTAAAGCAAATTAATTTATAATAGCGACAGAATTTTCAGGTAAAAAATATAGTGTTGGAAAGTTAGCCGGCTAGTGCAGTCACGGACGGAATGCACAAAGTTGTATTGTAAATGTCATAAACTTACTCTGATACTTGTAATATATTGCTCACACTTTAATAAACGAAAAACTCGAGCACTTTAGTTGTGAGAGCTAATGTTGCTTTGGCATTTAAAACACAAGTTAGGTCAGATCAGACTGCAACTGTAGTCTGAAGGTACTGTAAGGTACGAACTACGAAGGTAGGTAATTATTGATTCTTAGACAAATTGCGGACCTACTTATGTTATTTGGTTAGGTTATGTGAATGTTAGTACTTACTAAATGATATTTTGTCAGCTGAGCTTGATATAACCTGACCAATTAATAGCTATGTCCACACTGTGCCTTTTTTGTTCATATTCTAGATTTTAGATTTTAGGGCATGCATTATAGCGCAGTCAACAGCGCACGTGAGGCATGCCCGCGACGCATGCGCTCTGACAGTATCAAAAACTTTCGAATGACAATGTTGGCGTTGCGTTTGTTGACGCATTCAATTATTGAATGCGCTAAAATGAAGGAAGATAACGAAAATTGAAAATGAATTTCCATAAGTGTGGACATAGCTAATGTTGGTCATCTGCCTGTGAATTATTAATCCATTTGCGCAATAATTCTATATTTATAATATTACTCGCTGTCAATAAAGATCTAGGTATTTTAAAGTAAGCATTCCCGCACAGTTGTTCCGACAATAACAGCCGCAATTCACAAATGGATATACGTACATACCATTACATAGGCAGACTGTCAGACATAAGCAAACACTTTACACCAACTTATTCCAGCAATGTGGCTATAGATTTTTATTTATCCAGATTGCAGAGCTTCGCTAGAGAGGACTTATTGAATACAAATCGTATTTTTACCGACCCCTGGCTCGAACAATCGTAGCTTGTACCTCGCTTTTCGATTTCGCGAAGGTGTAGTGTTACGTGATTTTCTTTGTTATAGCGTCTTTGGATGGTGGAAGTATATTGGGATATTGAAGGGAAAAGATTGGCTGTAGACGATTTATAAGGTCAATAGTGAATTATGCGCGTCTGAAAGTGGTATTGATGTTTGAATTTTGAGAAAGCTGTGACTTATTGGGAAGAAAATGATATATTATGGTATTGGGAAGGTCATTCTTTAATTTGTGTAATTTTTAACCGACTTCCAAAAAGGAGGAGGTTATATTATATTCGGCTGTGGATATTTTTGTAAGTACACTAAAGCTATTGCAATAAATAATGAAGCTAAAATGTTACGTTGGCTGAATGTTACAAAAGTGCGATAATCTAGAATTATTAAAGTCCCGTAGTTTAATAAAAGTTCGTTTGATGTAACGTTTTGATAATATCAAATTACTATTCGAAATAGTATCAGTGAAAATTAATACCATAATGACAAAAATCGTGCTAAAAGGTTTCCATTGGATTTTATTGTTGCGTCGCAAAAATAATAAAACTAGTCCTGACTCCTGGGTAATGTTTTGGTAATGTTTAGTTCTATTTATAAATGTCGTACCATCGCAAGTTTACTAAATTCGAGTTCAGACTGCAAATCCGGTATAGTCTAGTGGCTAGGATACCTGGCTCTCACCCAGGAGGCTCGGGTTCGATTCCCGGTACCGGAATCACTATTTTATTTACCCAAGAAATACAAGGAACTTTTTTGGATCCACACGGAAAATGAAAACCATTACATAATGTAAAGTCCGTCCTTTTATTCGTTCATAAAAAAAAAACTTCTTTTTTTAATACTTTTCCTAGTAAGAAAATATCTCATTTTCTCGATTTTACCACACTCTACAGAGTGTACACTCTGTAGTGAAAAATACCCTGCAAATGGTTTCTATTTTCTACGAAATCACTACCCGTAATTCGCATTACACAACTTATGACCACAGTATAAATAATATACAGTTTAAAATCTAACTTTGAAACGTTTTGGCGCGTGTAAAACTTATCCGTATTGCAAAATGACATTTAATTTTGATAAAAAATTGGAATTTGATAAAAAACCCAGTCTCTGGCAATGTACTGCTGTATATACTGTTTATTGTGTGATCAACTTGTATTTTGACCGCAATTTTTAAGAGATATTTTCCTAAATTATACCAACGCAACGCTGGCTACCGTATACATTTATATTGTTGCCAACTTGTATTCTGGCCGCAATTTTCAAGGGATATTTTCCTCGGCCGTCTAGCTGATTGATTTATGTTCTGTATATTATGACCATTTGGCGAACATACAAAGGGATTGATTCGATATATTTTATCCGCCGTCACACTCATACTAGGGGTTGGCTTCTCATTTGCTAAATTGGATGATTCTTCGGATTTTAAGGATTAGTTTTGTGTAAGTCTTTCAAGCCCCAAGCGGTCGCATGCGACCGCGATAACAAAATAAGAACAAAAGATTTCCGAGAATCTATGATCGAGGGTTTAAATAAATGTAGCTCGAGTAGCCCGCAACTTTGTAGCGTAGGTATTTTGTATAATGCGCCAAAACGCGGTAAAGGATATTTTGGGTCCTTTTAACGGGACTTCTTACTGGATTCTCTATGGTCCTGTCCCTGGCCCTTGTTACCCTATACTGTTGTGGAATAATGTGTGGAGGCCAAAGGAAGATTTTCCGACCGAGCGAGGTGTTATGCTCGGTCAGGTCGGAGACCGGACTTCATACTGGATGTTGGTAAAATAGTTATGTCTCTAGTCTCTACGTCAAATTACTACAAAAAAAAACAGTTCTTGATTCAGTGGCGTGAATGCCTATTTAAGCCACTGAAACCTTTTTATACAATGCAGACAATGCAGATAACATTAGTAAATATAGGTCTACCGGAATCTGATGGCAAAAAGTGAGAAAGTAAATATATAGGTCTACCAGAATCTGATGGCAAAAAGTGAGAAAGTAAAATATTATAATATAGGTATACTAGAATCTGATGGCAAAAAGTGAGAAAGTAAAATAATATTATATAGGTCTACTAGAATCTGATGGCAAAAAGTGAGAAAGTAAATATAGGTCTACCAGAATCTGATGGCTTTTAGCCATCAGATTCTGGTAGACCTATATTGGTGAGAAAGTAAATTGACTCTACCAATACCGGGGTAATTGGAATAAACATTTTAATATTTTTTTCCATAAAGCGGCTGATTATGTGTGTGAAACATTTATATATATTTTATCCAATGATCAAGGATATTTTCTCAGATATTTTTTGAAAATCTGTCGTCAAAATTTGCCATCAGATTCTGGTAGACATATATTTACTAATATTATAAAGTATTAATGTATTATAGTAAGCATAATATGGATATAAGAATAATCAGACTTCTTATGCTGATGGAAAGCGACTGCTACTTCCTTCCTTCCTTCAGTTATTCGTCTTTGGTTTAGCTCAGTCTTTAAAATCCGTCCTAGCCTCTATTACAACACAGCTGATTTCTTAAAGTCTACATTAAAACAAAAAATAAAAGGAGAGGAAAGTGTTCTTGTATTTTAATGCAGTAGTACCTTTACTGCATAAAAATATTTCCAGCATCTTTATAACTTTCAACAAAAGCACTAAGCAGTAAATATTTATAAGTTCGCTTTCATAAAGCGTTGTTAGCGTCAAAACAGCCCGTGGTAGCTGGACAGTGTTATAAGAGTTAATGGGGAATTGTGGAAATTTTTAATGCTCTTAACATTTTATACGCTTTTCTATTTCAGTTTCCTCTCGAGTTACGTGTTAAGTCTTATAATGTTATTATGGTTTATTAAAATTACAGTAGGTAATAAAAAGTATTTGGCAGGGAGGGTGAAAAAACGTTTAAAACATTTTTTATATAAACTAATTTTATATTATACGAAACGGCATACGAGCAAAATTACCTGATGGAAAGCAACTACCGTCGCGATAGTAGTTGCTTTTCATCAGGTAATTTTTGCGTCGTCCTGTATGGAAGCTCGCAACATCAGCGGCCGCAGCATAACAACAGTAGAAATGGGAAAGAATCGACATTCTGACAGATTTTATTGAAAAAATGGCGAATATCGATTGTCTAACTGTCACTTTGTCTCTTCTTCAGAAAGAAACCGTTTCTATGGTGACCATACTACGCCTGCAGAAGAGTAGTGCTGAGCTGCAGCGGTGTGTTGCCGGCCTTTTAAGAGATATCAATCATAATATTATAATGTAGAGACAAAATTTTGTCAGTGTGTATGTTTGTTACTTCTTCACGCAGAACCTTCTGAATGTTCAAAAGGCTTTGCTACGTGGGTGGGCTCTGAATTACACATAGGCTACTTTTTATCCCCTAAAAGTTCACCTTTCCTGTAAGACATTTCAATAACTGGGCTCTATGTAAATAAAAGCTATTTTAAAACCGTTCTTGCTTTCATGAAACAACTTTCCACCATATCAGCATTCCCTCGTGTTATTTAAACCCGTAAATAAACTGGAATAAACAAGGTATAGTGGGCAAGAAACATTTACGGGTAATTTCCAAGTTGCGTACAAAAAATACAATTTTATAAAAGAAACCTTTTCCTCAACAAATTCAAAGGAATAAGGTGCAGTGCGTTCAAAATTATTTCACTTCTTGCTTCACCTTTATGCCAAGGATACAAGGAAGATTTTTGTATTAATCCGTGGGTAAAATAACTTAGAATGGAGTGTGAAAACGATGCGAAGTTTTATCACCGGATCCGTAATGACGCAAGGAGACCCAACCTACCCCGAGATTTTGAATAAACAACCGAACTCTTTCCATGTACGTATATTTTTTTTATAAAATAACTACCGTCGCGTCGCCCATGGACACTCGCAGCATCAGAAGAGTTGCAGGTGCGTTGCCGACCTTGTTTATAATCGACATGTCGAGACCAAAAATGGGGCCACTTTGATGCTTGGAGTTATTTTGACATTTGAGGTATGACAGTGACGTGAATGGTGAAATTTTTCTTGCATTCAGAAGATTTCTTCTGAAAAATGCATAGGGCCAATTCGACGACATTTGATATTTGATTTGATATAATTATCTTGAGTTGAGTTCGAGTGAGGGAATGGTTTTACCTTTCCCTCACTCAAACTTTTTCATAGCTGAGTGTCTAAATGACTTTTTTTAATGCTCTAAATAATTTATATATTTACAAAGAAATTTCTTTGCTCGTCCAAAAGCCGTAAATTCATTGTTGCTTTAAGAGGTTTCTGTGAATTTAAGATTCAGATTAGCTCTATAAAAGTTCCATAAAAAGTGGTGCGATATTTTTATATTTTTGTCCTCGACAAGAATAGAGGTGTTATTTAAGTCAATGGTTAAAATTATGACGAGTATGTCTGTATGTGTGTCTGTTCGTGTTTATGTCGACGGTGGAATGAAAGAAAGTTACCAAGCGCCATAATATTGCTATTTTTACAACAGAGCCGCATAAAGATTTATATGTATAAACTTTAAAAATCTCACTCTCAAATAAATTGTTTAAAAAAATATTGTACCTCTAGGGTCTACTTAGACTAATCGATAGAGAATAATTCGTTGATTTCGAATATATACCTAATATGAAAAACTCATTTTGATCTCTAGTGTCGCTATGGCCTCTCCACATTGGCCCCTGGGCACAGACTATGACAAGCATATTGTAGAGAGGGAATATTCGTCTTCGACCATAATCGTCCTTGATCGTGTAAACTGTAATGAGGGTTGTCCACTTCTTAGGTCTGTGGGGTTATCGATATATTATTATTATTATTTGCCACCGGAGGGACGGTAGGTTAGGTTAGGTTAGTTAGTCATGTCAAATGTCGTGTCAGATAGATATATGACAGCTAAGAATATCGTGACATATGACAGATATTATGTTTGACGCGATAGACCCTACGGTTACATAGCGCCAAACATCCCTCATTGCGCAATCATGGGCACCCATCATGCTATGAAGAGCCTTAAATTATGAACAGCGCTTATTTTAGCTACATATAACTTATCAATCATACTGGCATCATAAAAATACATCGAAAAAACAATTAATTAAAATTAATAGCCGTACCGTGAGCAACAAAAAATTCGGATTCTCGAAAATGAAAAATGACTCCATCATTTTGACGAGTCAATAAAAATCGATTAAAACGTTCCCATCAATCAGAGCACATCCCTATATGTCATAGTGGCCTCACACGAGCTTATTTAAATACACAATACATGTTTTTTATTGGCTGGATTTTTGTTGTGTTGCCAGCTTGGGGGATTCCCCCTGAAATAGGGAGTTGGTGAAAGAACTATGAAATTATGTTGAAACGGAATTTAATTTGTGCAAATCAAGCTGGGCTGTACATTTATCTTTTTATATTAGAATTAGCACACCTAACATTATTCTTTAATATTTGTTCTGATGTTTAAAGATAAAATAGAAAACCAACAGACAACTAGGATATCAAACCACCTTCGCATTTAAAATTAGTTTAGATCTTTAGATAGTAAGGAGTATTGGCTATGGATTTTCCTATGGAATTTTCGGCCAACACGTTTTAAAATATTAATTTAGATAGTATGGTTAATTGACTATGGATTTTACTTTTGAATTTTCGGACTAGCGAAGATTCTAGATATTCGGCGAAATATTTTGAAGACTTGGCAACACCGTGAACAATCTATCACTGCAGAGGTGGATCAATCACCCCCAGTCTCCCCTCAATGGAACTGACTCTAATGTATTGGAAAATTGCAATTTCTAATGCTATCCACTGTTTACCTTCAAACGTTTTATAGTTTCATCATCATCGACTCATCACTCAGGATCTACAAACTTAAAACTGATGAGACTATGACTTACACACTTAGAAAGTATTTACTTGTGGCTTTGATCATTTCCATGGAAAATCGAAGACTCTTTACACGAAGATCTTGCCATGAATAAAGGTTAAAGCAAGGTTAAAGTGCGAATATTAATTATTATGAATTAATTTACAAGATTGGTAAATAAAATTATTATTTATTATTCAGAAACTTATAACATGTAAATAAAATGTTACAGTAAAATATAACTTCTTCTAAACGAAATTAATCACCTTCTTCTAAACGAAACTAATAACACCTTCTTCTAAAAGAAATTAATTTTATGTTGCAATCGAATAAACCGCCTTTCTTTCAATTTGATTTTCGAGCACATTATTTTTTTGTTTCGTGCCAGCATTTTATTTGAACAAAGAGGTTTTTATGAATCGATTCTCTCTAGAAATGTAGGATTGCGTGAGGCCTATCCCGAGTTTTATCAGAAAATCGTCTAGTATATAAGATATTCGATTTGGTGAGACAAATTGCTTTCCAAATAGTTGGGATTTTTCTTGGAGTTATAGTTTTCTAATAACTTGGACTACAGTTTAGTATAGCAGTACTCAAAACGTAATTGACTCTTAGAGAAAACTTCTATGTTTTCACCGGTTTTCAGTAGAATTTTCGCCAAAAAATATACATAATATACTTAGCTCCACTCGAATTGTAAGTAAAAAAAGCGGCCAATTGCGAGTTGGACTCGCCCATGAAGGGTTTCGCAGCAGCAATAAGGTTTATTTTTATGAAATTTAAAAGGTTTTTGATTTATTTTTATATTTCAGTCGATTTAATGAAATTTAGATTAAGGTTTACCATTTATGACGTATAAAAAAAACTACTGGCTAGATCTCGTTCAAACTAATTTTCTTTGGTAGTTTTTATAGTAATCTACATCATATATTTTTTTTAGAATTATCATGCCCCTACTTTAGAAATTAGAGGGGGGGGGGACACATTTTACCACTTCGGAAGAGTCTCTCTCGCAAACTATTCAGGTTAGAAAAATATGATATAAGAAACCTCAATATGATTTTTGGAGACTTATCCATAGATACCCCACACGCATATGTTAGATGAAAAATTTTTTTTTTGTTTTAGTTGTACCTACGGGGACCCCTAAAATTTTTAATAATTTTTCCATTTTAGCATCAAAATCATAATGCGGTTCACAGACTACATCTACTTACCAAGTTTCAATAGTATAGCTCTAATAGTTTTGGAGAAAAGTGGCTGTGACATATGGACGGACGGACAGACAGACAGACAGACAGACAGACAGACAGACAGACAGACATTATATAATCCCAAGTATTTTCTTCCGTAAAATTATCCTAAGGATAAAAGTTACCGAATATCTTACACCCGCTTAAGTATACAGGAATCGAATCACACAGCTTGATTCTGTGAGGACGTGGGCTGAATACTCACGACTATTGATCCTATAGGGTTAGTTTGTTATGATGTTAACTTACGTTACTGTTTACTACGTTGTAATCTTAAGTCCAATAATTTCACTAATAGGCCTTAGTGAAATTATTGGATATTATAAGGCTTGTTAAAATAGCAAATACCATGCCATATCTTTCATAATATAATTACAATAATCTCAGACAATAATATAACTACTAGGTAAGGTGACAGCTAAGAGACTTATGGTGAAGTTAGTGGTAATTAAAGTACGCATTTTTGGTAACTTTGCTTTTGTATTCTTTTATTCGCGAAAACGTAACGTAAAATATGCTTTATTTTTTATGGAAACCGTGTAGTAAAGACCACTACAAGTGTTGACGAACAGAGAAGCATATTCGTATATGATTGTCCAGGTTCAACATCAATTACGCATGCAAAAACTTCGCAATCATAGTAGGAGGCCATGATAGTAAATATATCATATTTGGGCTATGTAGAGAGGGCTATAATATGGCTGAACGTAGAGGGGACTTTATGTAGATCTCAAGACACACTCAACTTACATAACCTTTGTCAAGGTATGACAGGTGTTCACAGCGCCATGGGGAATAGAACTCTGACCCGACCCCATCGTAAGCTCATTATAATGATATACACATAAGTTCCTTATATAATATTATTTTATGGACCTATACCTATTATGTAAGTTAGTTTGTTCGAAAATTCCGTCTAATATTACACTTCATAACAGATGCATTGCTTTTAAAATTTTCTACTTTATTAGTTTTTCTGTGAAATGAACCAGAGATTTTTTTTATGAAATAAGAGGGCAAACGAGCACACGGGTCACCTGATGGAAAGCAACTTCCATCGCCCATGGACACTCGTCGTCGTCGATCAGAAGAGCTGCAGGTGCGTTGCCGCCCTTTTGAGAGGGAATAGGGTAATAGGCGAGGGTAGGGATGGGAAGGGAAGGATTAGGGGAGGGTAGGAAAGGAATTAGGGTAGGGAATTGGGCCTCCGGTAAACTCACTCACTCGGCGAAACACAGCGCAAGCGCTGATTCACGCCGGTTTTCTGTGAGAACATGGTATTTCTCCGGTCGAGCCGACCCATTCGTGCTGAAGCATGGTTCTCCCACGTATATTGAACCACGAATGACCTGTGTGAGAGAATAACATGATTGTGTAAGCCGTAAGGCTAGAGATAGGGTGGAGCAGGAACCCAGACTAATTATTGTGATAAGGCTATGCTTCTTCATATTTATTTCATCTATTTATTATCTAAAAAAAACTTGATTATTGCCAATACTGGCGATTGCTTGGAAGTTGCAACTTACCATGTCCTTACACTAATTTTGTGAAAAACGTGGAATGATTTTCCAGACTGTTTTTACATGTAAAAACATTATTGCCGATAAACAAACACCGTAGTTATTTTGTTGTACAAAACAAATAAAACTGAAGTCCCAATAAAACACTTAAAGCGGTGTTTATGAATCTATCTCGCAAGATAAAAGGGCTAGATAATGGCTAGATAAAGTATTTATTGCGGAGCTAATAAATAATAAATTCTAAGTGTTTTGTGTAAGGAATTGTAAAGGTTTTCATGACTTGAGAGACGGATTTGGAACGCGAATAAGACTTCGGTAGTTGTGGTTCTGTATTTTTACCACGAAAGCGGAAGTATGTTACTTATAGCTTATAAGTTACCTAAACTTGTCTGTCTGGGTTTGTTTCTAGTATGGTTTCTTCTGTAAAAAGTACTGCGTAGCTACAATGGAAGCGACCAGCATGTAGTAACAGTTCGTAAGTTGGTCGTAGGTCATCTACGAACAACACATCAAACACGTGCGCATTTTTTTGCGCGTTTTCTGCGCGTTTTCTGCGCGTTTTCTGCGTGCGCCGATTCAGCTCGCGTGTTTTACCAAACTCTATTGCAGAAAACGCGCACGTCTGAACGCGCCTTAATACTCCCAATCTCATGTAAAAAAGGCCACCATAATACTGTTCCAGTGAAAAAAAACATTTTTCTCTATTATATAGATAACTCACTCAATAGCTATTAAAAAGCTAAAAAGTAGCAAAATTCGTAACTTATTAAACAATTTTATAACCCGATGAAGCTCATAAGGACGATCAAAACTTTTGTTTGCCTGTGTTGCTATATTTAAATTTTAATTAGCAATCTCGGTGCCCCCCGTCCGGCCGTAAACCCGTCCCTGCTTTACGGCGGCGGACTAACACTCGTAAAATAAAAGGTTTTATTACAACCTGAATTATGTAGGCTTCAAGCGAATCTGGGTTTCTGAAGATATTTTTTCGTTGTTTGATGTAAGAATAACATTTCTGACATAAAATAGCTTTTTGGGATTAGGTTTTCATATATTAGGTAGTAGGTATTAGAGAAATTGAGTAAAAAATGAAATCTAGATAGTCTCAGCAGATTTACATCACCTTCTTACATCTTTTAGACTAAAGTTTGAACTATTTAATCTATGAATCTGTTATCGCATTATTCTATGTTAAAATTTTTTTGTCAATAAATATTTGTAATATTTGTATTTTAAGACCCAAGTGATAGGTAATAATTATTATGACTTATATTTTGAACCTGTAAAGTACTAATAATATGCTATTACAAGAAGTCGCCATACCAGTAATATATTGTATAAGAGTTATTTACTCTCAATAAAACACCATCTACCTGACACAATATTATATTATTCACCATTCGAAGTAATCAATCTGGGCGCACGAGTTGATGTCCCCGCAGTGCTGCCTCTCCTTCAGCGGCGGACAGTCCCGTCCCTGTCCGGTCTTCGGCCGCACCACTGTCCGCGTCCGGAACTTGTCCCCGAAGCCGCAGGTGGTTGAACATGGTGTCCATGGAGACCAGTCTGATACGAGACAGTCGGTGGCTGTGAAAGACAGACTTATATCAATCAATCATTTATTTGCTTTAAAAGTGGCACTAGAGAAGTTGATTCATGGACAGTTGACGGACCTTCGTAATTTGGTTGCGTTATGTCAAACCTATCCGACAGATCACAATTTACAGCTAACATTGAATTGATATAATCCGACCAATTATTATTATTAACATGGGTCCGTCAACTGCCTATGAATCAATGTCTTCAATGGTACATTGGATGTAATATGCAGTTTATGTGGATTGTGGTCAAGTGACTTTTCAATGAGGTAATTTTATCAAATAGTTTTCGTGGTTTGTTGCCACTGTCGATTTGGTCGGCAGACCAAAGAACGTAGAAAACTAACTTTTTTCTACTAAAAATGAAAATCCAGAGTATAAATTACTACCATACCTAAATTCGAAATCGGTTAAGTAGCAGTAACAAGCACACACACCACATATTTCTATATTATTTTATAATATTATGTTTAAGTTACCCCAATATACCTATTACCTAGGTATATTGTGGTAACTTAAACATAAAAAAAAATCTAGTTATACAGAATTGAACTTCACCTACGCCTACACTGAACTGAAGTGAAAAGATCGTGAACTAACTTGAAGCACAAATCATTAGCAAATCGGTTATTTGATTTAGCTATCGAAATTGGATTATTATTTGAATTGGTTTAATTTTAGTCCAATTTATAATGAATTGTTTGCAATTCGGATATCGTTTCAATTTGATTTTAGGAATTTATTAATTTATTTTATGGCATTAGATAATAATTATTTATACAAATCACTTGTTTTTAAATTATATAAAAACCTGTTATAAATTTTCATATAATTCTAAAACAATGTCATGCACATCCCAAAACGAACCTGTGTACGATCGTTTGGTATAATAACTCATAATGCCACACCCTGTTTCGATGCTACTGGTTAAAAAAACTATAGGATAATCTCCTGTATATCGGGGATACCCTCCTTTCAATCGGCTACTGCTAACCCGCTTATATTACTGGGTTGATCTCCTTTAAATGATGGCTCCCTGTGGTACTCACGCTGGTAATCACCTGGGCCTGTAGACAAGTGGCAAAACGCTAACGCTAACGTTACAAAATGTATGGAATTTGACATTAGTATTCGCTAGCGAAGCGATGACTTATGTCAAATCGCATACATTTTGTAACGTTAGAGTTCTAGCGTTAGCGTTAGCGTTTTGCCACTTGTCTAGGGGGGCAGTTTTACTAACGCTATGCTTCTATTAAGTTTGTCTCTTAACACTGCTGGTCTTCTGAATGTTGACCTACCACCGGTTTGGCAACTGAGTGTGAAGGATCGGCGTAAGAAACTCACATGGGTGGCCCCTTAGTTTACGTTACCTTTGCGCACATTTTAGGGCGCTCATATGCATGGCCTCCTGATTTGTGAAGGGTCACAATAGGTACTCACGCTGCACGGTATTGACGGCATGATGCAGCCGGGAGCGGAAGTGCCGCGGCAGGTGGGACTGTCCCAGTCGCCGGCCGCGCGCCACCGCCAGGATGACGTCGTCCATGTTGCGGAGATCACCGAATTCCGGTATGGGAGTGGTGCTGAAAGAGTTGGAGATGAAGATAGTTAAGTAAATGATGCCCTAGCATCTGCTCTTTAAAAAGGTCTGACAGAAGGAAATTTTCTATTTGTCTCCAAAATGTGTCACTATTCCTTTCCATCTTATTTTTATTGTGACAAAACTAACGACTCAAACTAGTCACAATGAACCAGCAGGACTCATTTATAGCGACGCGGTCGCGTAGGCGTTTGCGGTGGACGTTTGCGGTAAACGGTGGATTTTCATGAAGTCTTGGTCCTGATTCTCGAACCGATCTCAAGAATGCCGATTTGGTCAATGTACTTCAATGTGATTTAGGATGTGATACGAGGGATGCTGCTCAGCTAGTCAAAGTAGCATCTAAACTACATACATATAAACATAATATTTTAAAATGACGTAACGACATACAAAAGGCTTAAAGTCTTTAAACAAATCATTTTTGTTTTACAGCTCGTCTCGTGGTTTGCATCATAATATTTTATCCAGGTAAATTGTAAGGTATATTGCGGGTGGCCGCAGGTTAATGTAATCAGTCGGCGTGAACAAGTGGCTGCGGTCTGCCACTGCCACAATCGACAACTAATTCTAATGCAATGCGTATTGTACCGTGGCGGCCATTTAGCACCACAATCCTGAATCGCACTATTGAAGTTTTTTTAACAAGTAAACTAAATAAACAGCAACTGCTTAGGCTTGCCGCATACACACGTTTGTCGCATACGATTTCCGAATTCTTTTTCCGTATTCGGTTATTCGAATGCATGGAATCAGTGAAAAAACGTTAACTGACACATACCTTCGCGTACATCATCAAAAATATTATTGACAATATAGAAATAAAAAACTTACAAAACAGGAGCCTTGGTCACCACCACCACATTATTTTCTGGTACATTTGGTTTGGGGGTTCCGACTGGGTCTTCTTCTAAATCCATCAGTTTCCCTATATTACTCTTAGTGGTTACTTCTACGTCCACTCTATTCACTCTTCTGCGAGGAACGTACTCTTTCCTCTTCTTCTTCATCATTGATTCGAGTAGTTCTTTCCGTCTAAGATTGTTAAGTTCTTGAGTTGTGTATTCTTTCACCTACAAATATAACATAACATCAATCTTGACGACCTCTGTGGCTCAGACGATAGCACGTTGGTAGCTTAAGCCGGAGGTCGCGGGTTCGAATCCCGCCGACGGAACAAAAAGTTTTCAAAGTTCCTGGGTCATGGATGTATATTAAATATATTTATCATATAATAAAAATCTTAAATATATGTATAGTATAAAAGTATTAAATATATTTCCATTGTCTGGTACCTGTAACACAAGTCCTTCAGGTACTTAGCATGGGGCCAGACTGACGTGGTGTGAAGCGTCCATAGATATTATTATTATTATTATTATTATCAATCATCATTAATATTTCGATAATAACACTAACAAGATGCGTGGTGTTAGAACTTGTGGATCAAATTGCAAATTAAAATAATAACTTACCTTAGTAAGGGCCTGTTTCACCACTTTCTAATAAAGTGCCGGATAGGCTAGCCACAACTTTTTTTGGCAGATTCTCCATACTCCACACAAGTTAAGTGGTGAATATAGCCTATCCGGAACTTATCAGAAAGTGGTGAAACAGGCCCTAAATATATTATTTCCTTTCTTTATAAAGCTAAATATATGGACAGCGTTTTTGAAAGCTCCTTGACCGCGTGGCCCAAATCGTAGGGATTTTACAAAAAGTGTTTCAAAATTAACACTTTTTAATGTAATAAATAATATATTTATTACCCACATTATTAATAAATAATATATTTATTGCATTAAAAGTTTTAATTTTGATCTACTAGTATATGATACTGTGCGATAAGCCATACGAGCAAACGGGTCACCTGATTGAAAGCAACTACCGTCGCCCATGGAAACTCGCATCAGAAGAGCTGCAGGTGCGTTGCCGGTCTTTATCGATAATAAATTATATTTTAAAGATGGGAAGGGGTAATATGCTTGCCCATACCTACCTTAGAAACTATTTCATTTACCTTAGCGAACTCAATCTTGGCAATAGTAGGTAGTTCTCTCAGCTCGGGGTAGTAGAACCCGGCGGCCGGGTGGTCCGGGGTCCGGGGTCCGTGGCGGCTGACGGGGGCCGGCGGCGTGGTGGCCCACCTGGGGGCCGTGAATGTGAGGCCACTGGCGGCCCCCGCGTCGAGGGGCTCCAGCTGGAATGATGAGATGAGCAGTGTCAGGTAGTTAAATATACTGATACTTTTCTATACAGGGTGTAAGTGATCATACTTCAGGGTGTGTGTTCTTCCAGTATAGAGTTCACTGTGAAAGTAGCAGCGCTGAAAGCGTAAAAAAATATTTGTGATTTGTATGGGCAAGTCTAATTAACTAAAAAAAGTCTATTTAGGGGACACATTACACAACTCTGAAGTATTATCATGCATGTTTTGTGTAATGTGTATAAATAAAAATAAATTTCAATTTTGTTAGTCTTGCTAAAACTTCAAAACGGCTGTGGTCATATTCAACCTGTAGATGAGGTTTAAAGTCATATGTTTTGAAATACAGATAATATTTCCCAAAACCTATGAAGTAAACATTTATTTCATGAAATTATTTTCTATCTTGCCGTTGAATTTATTTAATTTATTGATTTATTTAATTTAATAAATAATTAGGAAATTTTCAGAGAATTTAGACATAAGGACTGTTTTGTTCTAGACATAAATGCGAGTGGGAAGCCGAAATATTTACTAAAATATATTTTTAAACCGTCTTCCAAATGACATCCAAGGAATTTTCATAACATGATATCATACATTCCTGAATTAATAGTTTGTATATTGGTTGAGGAATTTCTGAAAGTTCAACAAGCTTTTGGTAGAGTGAATAGTCAAAATTGTGGAATTTTTATATTACCAGAACATTATAATGTACAGTTTGTAGTAACTATTGATGTTATCTGTTATTGAAATAGGTATCGCACCAAAAATATTTCATTTTTTTAAACGGGCTTTGGCCTACCACACATTCCCACCACTGTATCTCCTGTGTCGCCAGGATCGACAGCGGTATCTAAACAACGAAAACCCTCTGATATTATGATCTCAGGGAGCCCGAGGGACATGCTAAGCTGTCTTGGGACCCGCAATAAAATTAATCAGAAGAAAATAGGAGAAGTAGGAAGAAAAAAAAACATTTCATTTTTCATGTAAAATGTTGCCAAAACGACCACATGAGGTTTTTCCTGTGAAAATGATATCAGATCTTATGTAGAGCCAAGCTTCTGAATCCACACGAGCTAACTCTATCGACCCTAACTTCAACAAATTCTACATAATATCAGTAAATGTATGGCTTCGCCATTTCGCTACCGTCGTGGAGGTGATGCGAATATATTATTTTAGTTTCTGATCTGAAGTAAGTATATATAGGTATACTAATATTTGCAATTTACTCACATCTAAAGTAATCTGGTCGAGCCACTTGGAGTCCACACACAGGTTGAGGCTGTCGACGCCGACGAACCAGTCCGGAGAAGGGATCATGCGGGATATCACCGACACCTGAAAGTTGTTGCAAGAAGGTCATCTGGACTAGTCCACGAAGCCATAATATACCATTATGCATTCACATAAAGCCGTTTCGACACGTCAGCTGACGCATGTGCATATGCACCTCTTAATGGAAAATCAGCGGGCGATTTTCATTTATTACCAGTTGACGAGAAGAATCAGAACAATCAAGTGATGCATCCGTCGTATCAAGGTAGTTTTATGTGTAACATTACGTAGACATTTACATGGGTCGATTTTTGCTCGCACCATAATAATTATGGCGATGACAGCTAGAAAGTACGTTTTGTGAAGTAGCAAGCTACTTAAAGTATATTATTCGATGACGATTTAAACACGTCGCGATTTATAACAAACTGACAAACGGACAAACGCAAATTTTAGGCGATAGACACCAAGTTTTATCCTGCGCAAAACCTGAAGTATAAACTTTCATATTATCACTTTTTATCATTACCCTGATCTTAAACCACTCTCCTTACCATCGTATGCTCTTCATCCACAAACACCATGTTCCCCGTCTCTCCCACTCCGCCCACAGCATCAGCGGAGAACTGATCGTACACACAACTCTCCCCCTCTCCCTCTCTCACGATGTCACTCAATTTGCTGAACTGAGCGAAGTCGCGTACTGTCGGCTTAGCGACTTCTCCTATACGGTAGAGAGTATAGGAGCTGTTGTGCGATTGACCTGAAAAGAGAATCATGATAGACCTGAAGAGGTAATATGAGAGTCTTTATGCAGTAGATAATATTATGCCAGGTAAATATACCACTTTATCTAGAAAATAAGTTCTTTTATATACGTAACTTCTTTTCTCAGATATTATTATCTATTCTACATATAATATCTTTTCTATACATAATATCTTCTCTTCGTGTTAACTGTTTTTTTCTAAGGTAGGTTGAGTTAGTTGTAAGCACGTTTTCAAGTGTTAGATGTGGGTCATTTATTCCGAATGTTTTCAATAAAATTCAATGTAAACAAACCGAAAACAGTCGTATAATAAGGTCATCAATAAAACGTGATCTCAAGTTAAAATCGGCATTTAGAACACTTCACAGAAAATACGAAATAACGACATCCGCTCTTAGTTATGTGAGGTAACTAACTACATGTCTACCGTAACGTCGTTTGTGTAGAAATTCGTTAATCCCATGGAAATCACACATTTCGCCATTAAAAATTTTCTTAATTCCTTCCTGGGACTCAAAGTATCTCGGTACTATTAAACATCTTAAGGTTCAGTGGTTTGAACGTAAATAGCTATCATCAGATATCTCTCGCATATTTTATCAACAGATGTTGCCATTCGATTGTTTGGAAACGTGGTGGAAACCCTATTTTTTTGGAACTTTTATCTCTTCTTCCAAGACGCAAAGTATCTTCGCCAAACTTACGTGCAGACAGACACACTTCGCATATTATTAATGTTTATACAGCACACTTGGCAGCAGGCGCCGGTGAATCGAAGGTTGAATGACCCGGCTATTTTTACTTTAAATTTGACACATTTTAGTCGTCCCCAAGCGATATATCATGGATATGACGTCTCCAAGATAAATTGAGTAATGTGAGCGTATATTTAATGCAAGATTTTCGGAGACAACTTGCTTCGAAGACGAAATATGCTATTTTCTCTTAAATGCTGCATATAATTTGAATTGGTAATTGAGGTTCTGTTACTATATTATTATACACTAGTTGACCCGGCAAACGTTGTTTTGCCATTTAAAGTATTTCTACTTCATCAGTTGATACAAAATCTTACCCCCTCTTTTGTCCCCTAAGAGGGGTGGGGGGAAAAATTGTGTACACCTGATATTAATTTGGAAAATACAGTTAATAATATGAAGTAAGTCCATTAAAGAAAAAATTTGATACAAAATCTGACCCCCTTTTTGGTCCCCTTAGAGGGGGGCGGGGGAGTTTATACACCAGATGTTGAGTTGGAAGAAGACAAATATATCTGCGAAAACCGTATGCAAATCGGATCAGTAGTTTTCGTGATAAAGAAAAAAGTTTGATACAAAATCCTGACCCCTCTTTTGCCCCCTTAGAGGGGTGGGGGGAATTTTTTTTATACACCAGATGTTAAGTTGGAAGAAGACAAATATATCTGCGAAAACCGCATTCAAATCGGATCAGTAGTTTTCGTGTGATGCTGGAACAAACATACAGACAGATAGACAAAAAACTAACCACATTTTTGGCTTCTATAGCGATCTAGTGACACCCTCCGCTTATTATTTTTTGAATAATTTTAATGTACAGAATTCACATTTCTACAGTTTTATTATATGTATAGATTTACTTACCATATAAGGCAGACTAAAATACTAGCTTTCAATCAGTAAATAAGTCCTACTGGAACACTGTACTTTTTCGAGATATAAAGTGAAGTGTTAATCTCGAGTCTAACCTACTGCATTGCCAAAATTGATCATAAATCAGTACCAAAATAATCATAAACAGTTATCTTTATAACATTATTTAGAGCACATTAAAACCGTAGAAAACTCTTTCGTGATGTCACATCCAAAATATTAGCAACTAAAGATTGATGATATAATAGTATTATATTATGACATGAGATATTTCGTTTTTAAATAGCGGTAAAATTAAATAATAAAATAAGACAGCAATATAAAATATACTGCTCTTCAATTCTCAAAGAGCACGAACAATATTCTATTTTCTAGCGTTTGCTTTTAAAATAAATTAATATCAACGCGAAACAGTATATTTTCCTTCGATATTTTCCCAGCACGAGTGTCCTCGAAAATATCTCAAAGTGAAAACTTCCGTTTATATCGACGACCGATCGAGTTATTTACAAAGAAGGTTTATTTATGTAATTAGGACAATGGGACAGGCGATTGTTGAAAAACTTCTTATCTGAAACAGTTAGTCCCGTGTGGCCATGAGTACAAGCGAGAGCGACAGCGGAGGCGGCGGCGATTCGTTCTTTGTGGTTAAGTATACAAAATACATATTATTATTAACTCGATGCTAGTTTATGCAATATATTATAGTATCTACATGACGTGTATTTATGCTAGAATGACTATTGACTACTGATGGTGCGTTCCAGTTCTAGAATCACGTGATTCTGGGGCCCACTATTGTATCAACGTAAAGCTATCTGTATATTCAAAGAGGATATTTTTAATTACAAAAAAAAAATGCATATGGTTAAACAGGCACCTATGCCAATTGGTAGATAAGACAACTCATACTCTTATTTTGACCTCGCTTAGCTAGCAGCTTAACTTATTAGCTTAGCTCCTAAACAGTTATCTACGGTACACCCGTTTTAAATATATAGCTATGGAAACTTCCATGCTTGTGGCCACAAAATTACGCGTTCCAGATAAGCTGATACTCGTTCGTCCAGATAAAAGAATACTCATTTTTCTTCGGTCAAAGTTGACGTCAGGGAAATAAGAACGACCAAATAAATTATTCTATGAATTGCTGAGTGTTTCGTTCGGGAAAATTAAGTGGAACGTTCGAACAAATAAAATGTTTGAGATATTCTGGCGTAACGTTGTAAGTTAGACAATGTTTCATTCGGGGATCTCCACACCAATTCGTTTCATTTTCCTTAACGTTTTATTTAACAAAACGCTACATTGTGTAGCACTCAAAACTCGGGATGAGGGTTGGTATAACTTTCATTTTATAACGTAAAGACAAAAGTTTGTATAAGCACATGCTTTTAGAAACGTACTTTGAAGAATAACAGCTTTGGGACTTTGAGTACTGAAATTACTTTTTTACTAAAGACTTTTACAAAATAATAAAACGTAATAACTAATCCTTACAAATGAAAATATCCGCGACGTTTATTAGTTCGTTATCGTTACACAAAGTATAATTCTGTATTTTTTAAGGATATCAAAATATGAGGACAATTACATGCCATCAATTATAATATAGGAAGGTTAATTTTTACTAACCAAAAACCGGTGACCATTGCGCCTTAGGCCGATATAGAGGGTAGTCCTTAGGAAACTTCTCCTCACTCCACAGAAACCGTACTGTCACTTTGTACACCGCCATGTCGTCACATCCGTATCCGCTGCGCCACGTGGCCAAAAACAAGATGGCCGCCACTCGGAACGCGACGCTCATGGTGAACGGACGTGTTGCCTGATTTTTTTAACGCATTTAAATTACTTCACGGTTTCTCAAAGTTTTCGTTTCCGCGTGCATCGACTCCGAGCGAAGATTGTGGACTTTTCTATTTCGAGATCCACCGCTCTTCGGACGAAAATAAATACGGTGACGATTCGAATACATCTGAAGTAGCTTTATGATAAATTAAATTTGGAATTCACGTGTCCCACGCATGGCGTTTCAGAAGAAACCATAATGGTTTTGAAATGTAACGAAAGTAGGCTAAGGAGGTATTTTCGTAAAAACGTTGTAAAATATATTGAAGGTTGAACGATAAGGTAAATTTAAAGTGCTTAGGTACTTGCGTACATAATATAATATTACAGTGTAATGTGTATATTATTAAAAGAACAGGCATTTGCCTGCTTTTTAATAAGCTCTTTAGATTTATTTTTTCCTCGTAACTGATTAGCTATACTTGCCGACGCTGGATATTTATTATATTTGTGACGTGGGAGAGCCATGCTTCAGCACGAATGGGCTGGCTCGACCGGAGAAATACCACGTACTCACAGAAAACCGGCGTGAAACAGCGCTTGCGCTGTGTTTCGCCGAGTGAGTGAGTTTACCGGAGGCCCAATCCCCTACCCCATTCCCTTTCCTTCCCATTCCTACTCTCCCCTATTACCCTATTCCCTCTTAAAAGGCCGGCAACGCACCTGCAGCTCTTCTGATGCTGCGACTGTCCATGGGCGATGGAAGTTGCTTTCCATCAGATGACCTGTTTGCTCGTTTGCCCCCTTATTTCATAAAAAAATGTGTGTAACGAATATCGTGGTAAGTATAGAAAAGCAAACCTACTTTATCTGGCTATGATGAAATCTGATCAGTAAGGCAGCTAGAAAAGGTTTCTGTAAAGCTATAAGGTAAATCTGCGTAGGTTTCAACCAATTATACTTGGGAATCCATTCCCAATTCCTAGAAAGGTTTCTTTTCTAAGATATAAACTTAACCTCCACCTTAAATAAAGTCTTCTAGATCCCAAGGTCATCAAACGTTAGAAATATTTACTAGCGGCAGGTACGTAAGGGTTGAGGGATACTTATCGTTAAGTGTAGGGCTTTACAAACGTCTGAGCCCGCCTCAAGTTGATTGATTGATTGATATTATTGGGAATTACTCTTATATTGTGCTCGGGGTTTCCATAAACGAATTTCTTTTGATACGAATTTTATTGCTGTTGTATGGAGCTAAAAACGTGACAGTTTTATGAGGTTGGAAATAATGGGTATTGTTGGTTTGGTACAGTTAATGATCTGAAAATTTGAAGCTATCTTCAACACTTAAATACGACTTAATATAATAGTCGGCTTATGGGGATTCTGAGAGGAGTTTATTTATTGGACAGCTTAATTCATACTAATATCATAAATACGAAAGTGTGTCTGCCTGTCTGTTATTAGGTACCTCTTCACGACCAAACCGCTGAACTTTGGTATAAAGATTTGGTATAAAGATATTTGCTGAAATTTGGTATAAAGATACTTTGAGTCCCGGGAAAGGACATAGTATAATTTTAACCCGAAAAAATGTACGGAAGTTGCTGGCTATCAGCTAGTTGGTTAATATTTTAACGTAAGTTAATTATGAAATCTTTTTAAGACGTTATAGTTTTAAAATCTCAATGGTACGTTCCTATTTCGTATGTCTATTGCCGATGAGAGTATTTTTAATAATAATTGATAAATTCTTAAGAGTTGTGACTTGTGACTCTTTAACACAATAATATATATGTAGCAACTAGATTTTTAACGCAAGGTATTATCAAAAGTTTTTCCCTATAAGGTACAAGTTGGAAACCAACTACATGAAGTTGCACTGTTGCAGCAGTCGACTTGTCATCACGACACGCCATTTTCTGCCAGACAGAATTCTGCTGCATTCAGTTTCATACAAAAGTCCTGTTTGATTCACACGAGCGTAATTTTGTGAGTCGTGATTTGTATGAAAAGAAATTCTGCCCGGCAGAAATTCTGCCCGGCAAAAATTACGCTCGTTTGGCTTCACCCTAGTTAGACATAATTCCTGCGACAGTTTCTAATTAATAAAGTCAATAACCATAAAAGAGACAATTCGTATGTAGAGGCTTGTCGCTAGTGGTCACTAGTGTGCGTGTTGTAGTGTGTTATGTTTTATTAGTTAAAAAAATGTATGATAAAAGCATAATTTCAAAATAACATTAGCTCGATGCACTCCTTCACCATAATATTATAAACTGTGCAAAATTTCATGCACCTACGTTTACCCATTTTTCGTAAAAAGCTTTACAAAGTTTTTCGCTCGCGTATTTATATTATGATTATTGATTATGATGATGATGTGTCGCTAGCTTCGTGTCGTTAGCTGCGGAGGGTATTTCATAGAAATACATAGAAACCAGTAGTGTTGCTGCGACACGTCGTCTGCTGTTGCTTCATGTCGTCCGCTGCCAACCGGCACCTTTAGAGCTCTTAAGAGGATACTCCAAGGTCAAGACAAATGAAAAAAAGTACTCGTAATATCTATTGCTGTCTCCCTTACCTCAAGCCTATACCGCAGAGCGCGATAGAGACAACTGCAGAAAATCAACGATTCGTTATCCCCTGATTCCTTTTCCAAAACTTAACCGATTTTAGATTTTTTTTCAATAAAGATTAAAGAAAGGCTTGAGCTGCTTTTCTATTTATTTATTTTTTGTATAACCCAACCAAATCTGTTTTCTGAATGTTTGAACACAGCGGAAAATATGGCAATTTTTTGAGTTTTTGAACGTTCATATCTTTTTTAATAACTATGAAAAAAAAGAAAACATAGAAACATTGTATTAGTGGCCATAGATATTCAGAAAAAATATTATAACTCTACCGACTACCGGCATTATCCAAGGAGGAAACAGGAGACAAAGTTTGTATAAAAAAACGGCTGTGTGGCCTCCTCTTAAAGAATCTCAATGAAACATAAAGAGGCTTCTACTTTTCTTATTTTTTAGTTGAATTAAACTGTTTTGAATGACTCCTTCAGACGTCGGAAGCGCCTATTTGCTTCCATATCTAAGTAATAAAAGAACTTGAGATGCACTTCAATAACCCAAGAGCCAGCGATAGGCCAGACTTTCGTCATTTTATTATAACAGCTGAAAGTTTTACTGAATACGACCCAATAAGAGGTAAGAACGACCAGCAACTACTGGTCTAACTGGAGTTCAGTCGCGGTTACTTTAGGACGTATCCAGTTCTCAAAGTATACCTGACTTTCGATAAAGAATAAAGCTCAATTTTTTTATTTTGTTTAGTTCAGGGTAACTGTTGAAATCTCGTCTCCGTCTCCCACTGTCGGACATTTTTGACAGTTGCTTCCCACTGCCAGAAGTGAGACCACCCCAAAGTCTAATACAGGCATCTTTTATAAAATGACGAAAGTCTGTCGTTGGCTCTTGGGTTATATAAAGCTTGAGGATGCACTTCAAGTTTCGTTCAATCTACAGAGTTCTTCTCAAATAGAACGAACGAATATTCTGTCGATAATCAATTAAGGAATTTCACTTTTATTACGTACAACATAAAGTTTATTTTATTTCACAAATGAAAATGAGCTCGTGGAATGTGAGAACATAAATTGGTTGCAGATTTATTGGAGTTTGAAAAATGGACTTTAAGTCGTTGGTGTAAATTTCGTATTGTATTGGAGGTGGTGAGTAACAAAACACCGAATGAAAACTAAATTATTTGCGGCATCCAAATGTAATTATTATTACAATGTTAATTTGTAATAATATGGCTGTGCATGAATTTGTAAGTGGGTTCAAATATCAAATTCAATAATGAAAATTCGTTAATTTTCCTCGCTTCTATTTGCTTAAAATATTATGTTTGTTTTACGCCTACTTAGTAGCGATATATCTTAATTGTCGCATAATAATAATAGCTACATAAATAGTTTAATATTAAATGTCTTGAATAAGTTATAAATATTAAATTACTTTCTAATATTAAAATCTGTGCTTAAAACCGAAATATTTGGATATAAATTATAATATAATAGACTTTTTCCACGCCTCCTTACGCACAAAGTGAAATCCCGCGAGGACCGTACATTTTGTTGCAATAAAAAATCTACTCTATATCCGTGCCAAATTTTATCTAAATCGATTCAGCAGTTTTGGAGCCTATTCTATGTAAATAAACTGCACAAAAACTAAAGGGAACCCTTCTACGTAATTGGAAAACTTTATTTCATAGTAAATATTTCGCCAGGTCTTGAAGTGATCAGACCAAGGTCCCGGTTAATATTAAATCTCTGATATTAAAAAACTTCGGGCCGGCTAAACAAGATGAATTACTGAAAAAATAACTCGATTGTTCCAGCCAGTTGAAGTTTTTACGGTTTTAATAAACATTTTTGATTGCTTTACAAAGTAAGGAAAATTGATAGAAAAAGCGTAAATAACTTTGAATTTCCCTTGTTTTATGTGTTGGAATTTAAAAATAATAATATTATAACATACTTAAAAAAAAAATAGCTCCCACACCGGTTTCGGTGACGGTGGCCGGTTTCATTGAAACCAGGCCAGCTACGCAGGAGTAATTTTATAGTGCCCAAGTGTGTGCGCAGTACACAAGAGCACTCTCTATTCCTTTACTCTCATGACTGTGGTAAAACTGACAGCAAAACCTACCGTCTAATGGATGCCTAATAAAGCCCAGAAAAACCTCAAAACAAGAAACGCAAGTGACAACTGCGAGGAAAACATTCCAACCGTAAACGAATATTGAAAAGGGTTTAAAATATTTTATTTTGCATAATATTCTAACATAAAAGAAACAAAAATGTCGTTGAAAGAATAAACAAACCAATTATTTGGGGCGAAATTTTGATAAAACTCTTTGTTTCAATATTTGTTTTTGAAGTGGTTTAATATTCGTATTGAGTGTAGGAGGCCTCTCGCCCCTGCCCCTACAGGGGGGTAGCTACGGGCCCCTGAGGCGTGATTCGACTGATAATTTCATTTTTAATAAAACCCGCGAAACAAAAATACCAGTGACACTTAAAAGAGAATGGCGGAGGTCGGAAATTTTAAGTTTCTTTGTGTTTTTAAGATGAAATTGTCTTCTATAAAGGATATTTTAATTAAGTATTTTCGAGTTATTATTTCATAAAGTAAAATTTTAATAATATCTTTTAATGCATCTAGATGGAACTCGAAGTATTTTTAATAAGTACTCAAAGCATGTTGTAGCTTCAATGTGATATAATATTATTATAATAACCTTTGCAAATAGAGTATAGGCATTTAAAATTGGTAGCTTTAAAGTTTAAGCAATTAATTTCGTTATTTTATTAACTTATTGGTTGGTTTTGTTCGGTTTAAATGTAGTTATAGTAAAGTTATCTCAGGTTCATTTGCTCAGTATCTCCCGCGATTCGGGGAGTTTTAAACTGGCAACACTGAATAAACACAGAATTAAACGTACACTGAATTAAGTGAAAACAGATTTAGAGTTTGGAGCGTTCCGTTTGGAAATAGAAACATTTAAATAATTTGATCTAATCTAAATGTGGCTCTTTTGGTGAAATGGGATTTAGATTCAGTCAAATGTAATAAAATTACATATTAGTTTAAGGCTTAGGAGTACCTACTTGATGAACAAAAAAAAAACTAAGTGCATACAAGGTTCTATAGAATAAAATATAACATGACTGTGATAATTTCACCAAAATAATGATTTTTAATGATTATGTATGAGACGTTATAACTTATTACTCTACCATGACGTCTTCGCTATAGCTGGACGAAAAACTTGCTTTTGTGTAAAAAACATTATTTTTTCCAGGAATTTCAAGTATCTCCACACCTATACATTTACTATACATAAATTAATAATAATTGGTTCAGCGGTTTCATCGTTAAAAATATGCAGACACACAGACACATTTTTGAATTTATATGGATGGATGGATTATTTACTTCATAATACATGGACAATTCCATACATTTTTCCGCCGTGTAAATAATATGTAATAAACAGGCAACACATAAAAGTTTGCGAAAACCCGAGAACAGTTTGAAATAATACGTTACGACTTAGAAATAAAAAGCGGCCAAGTGCGAGTTGGACTCGCCCATGGAGGGTTCCGCAGCAGCAATAAGGTTTATTTTTATGAAATTAAAATATTTTTGATTTATTTTTATATTTCAGTCGATTTAATGAAATTTAGATTAAGGTTTACTATTTATGACGTATAAAAAAAACTACTGGCTAGATCTCGTTCAAACCAATTTTCGTTGGTAGTTTTTATAGTAATCTACATCATATATTTTTTTTAGAATTATCATGCCTCTACTTTAGAAATTAGAGGGGGGGGGACACACATTTTTCCACTTTGGAAGAGTCTCTCTCGCAAACTATTCAGGTTAGAAAAAAATGATATGAGAAACTTCAATATAATTTTTGGAGACCTATCCATAGATACCCCACACGCATAGGTTAGATGAAAAAAAATTTTTTTGTTTCAGTTGTACTTTACTATTTATGACGTATAAAAAAAACTACTGGCTAGATCTCGTTCAAACCAATTTTCGTTGGTAGTTTTTATAGTAATCTACATCATATATTTTTTTTTAGAATTATCATGCCTCTACTTTAGAAATTAGAGGGGGGGGGACACACATTTTTCCACTTTGGAAGAGTCTCTCTCGCAAACTATTCAGGTTAGAAAAAAATGATATGAGAAACCTCAATATGATTTTTAGAGACCTATCCATAGATACCCCACACGCATAGGTTAGATGAAAAAAAAATTTTTTTGTTTCAGTTGTACCTATGGGGACCCCTAAAATTTTTAATATTTTTTCCATTTTTGCATCAAAATCTTAATGCGGTTTACAGACTACATCTGCTTACCAAGTTTCAATAGTATAGCTCTAATAGTTTCGGAGAAAAGTGGCTGTGACATACGGACGGACGGACAGACAGACAGACAGACAGACAGACAGACAGACAGACAGACAGACATGACGAATCTATAAGGGTTCCTTTTTTGCCATTTTGGCTACGGAACCCTAAAAAGGAATTGAGGTAGTAACGTGTAATAATGCGCGAGACACGAATTGAGGCAGGGGCTATTATACAACATAGCCTGTCTTTACTATAAAAAGATTATTGTTTTATGAAAAGCGAAGGTAAAGACAAGTCTAGACCATATTTCTGTTGTTATAAATTATAATATTAGGTTGGGGGAAAAGTTTTTTCGTATTTTAATATATCAAATAAATTTCGGTCTCGACTTACTGATGAACATCTCCAGAATTTAATGCCAATAGCTTGCACCAATTTCACTCCAAACAAGCAACAAAAATTACTGTCACTTTTATCATTGATATTATGTTAATAAAATATTATTATACTTTAAATTCGTAATTTCCGTAATAACCTTTGTTTAATAAATATTTTCTTTTTATAAATTATGTGGACCACGAAGGTCGTTTCATTTCTAAAAATATGGACCCCTGAGCTAGACCATATTGCTGTTGTTGTAATAATAATAATAGCTCCCACACCGGTTTCGGTGACGGTGGCCGGTTTCATTGAAACCAGGCCAGCTACGCAGGAGTATTTTTTATAGTGCCCAAGTGTGTGCGCAGTACACAAGAGCACTCTCTATTCCTTTACTCTCATAACCCAGTGGGACGGCAGACCGACACGACCGGCGAGAGATCAGGCGCAGGACCGACTTTTTACATGCCCATCCGACGCATGGATCATCTTACTTGTCAGACAATCAGGTGATCAGCCTGCATTGTCCTAACCAAACTTGGAAATAACATGTTTCCAACGCGGGAATCGAACCCACGACCTCCGTGTCAAGAGCCGCGCTCTGTACCATTAGACCACAGAGGCGTTGTAATAATATTAGAGCAATCTCTCACATGACTCATGTGGTAAGTCACGACAATTTTAAGACAGACTATGGCAAAACAAAACATTTTGTGAGCGTGTGTGCATTTTTATGTGTAAGCAATAATAATAATAATTATTATTATCATTATAAAGCTATCTTGATTAAGCTATCTTGATAAATAAATCTGCGGGTGGAACCTGGAGTCCTGAAATACAAGGTTACCTTTACCTAGCTTAGGCTCCAGTTCATACAATGATTCTCGATTAATAATAATAAAATAACATATTATTGTAAATCTTGTTACCTACCTCTAAGTTATCTATGTTGTGTGAAAAATAAAACACTGTTTTTATAAGTACAATATTGCCTTTACTTTGAAATATTGCCTTTCAACTCTCAAACTGTAAGAGCGAGCCCTTATATAAGTTTATTAAGTTAAGCTATTTGACTGACCATAATAGTAATAGCCTCATAGATATTCCTGTCCTATCTAAATCCTCATTTATCGGTGTCTGTGAGGTGACCTGGGAATCATTTTGCTGACCGTGTCTTTCCTGGGTGGGTGGGTGGTCTTTTCGCAGCGGTAATCGACATCCGCGCAGGCGGAGCCGCGGGCGACCGCTAGTTTATTATAATTTAGTAGCTGTGCGCCACGGTTTATTATGAAAAATAAATTGGGATATTTTTCCACACTAAAAGTAGCCTATGTTTTAATCTAGGATAATTACTATCAACTAACTCCATACCAGATATTAAAATCACATCAGCCGTTTAGGCTTAAAGAAGTAGCAAGATTCCTTGTCTTTTTATTCCTTTGAGCATTGGTAATAATTATTTTTAGAATATTTCTAATTTCTTGTTAGAAACCAATCGCTATTTGTACGTGTTAACCCCGCGGTCGGTGAAGTTTACAATATATCCCGGAAATTATAAGGTCGGGCCGCGACAATGGAGGGTTATAGTCAAGATGGCCGAAATCATATTTTAAACTTTAGGGCTACGACGAAATATCCTCGTAAATATTGTCTATTTTATCCCTTTTGTAACGAAAAGTTAATTAGATAGTAATAGTGTTATTTTAAGGTACTCGAAAGGGTTTTAAGACGTGTGGTAGCAGCATCGAAGGTTCCAAAAGAATGAGCTAATTTTGATATTTTAATTAAAAGGATGCCATGTTAATTATTATAACTGTCAACGATTGTGCGTGTTGTACCAGCGTGCTCAAGATTATGTAAGATCTTCATTTGTAACTATGTATGTAAGAAAATCTTGGGTTTGCAATCAGGAATGTGAAAAAAAATCGTCACGTAACTTAAATCCGACATGGCGGACATCCAAGATGGTGGATTGGTTAGTGCGTGTATTAAGCGTGTTTTTCAGTTTTTAAACTATTAATTATTAATGCTTCATTGCTGTCATATTCTGCTCTCCTCATTTAGCGCGTGGCCAATATAATTAGAACTCGCTTGTAACTTGTAAGGATCACTTCATAAGAGTTCTGTCTTCTGACGAAAGTAATCCCGTCAATGTCAAACCGAAACATGCTACAGGTATGTTTGTAGTAAATTGCAAAAAATAATTTAATAAATGGTGAAATATTCTGTTAACAATTTGATTGCAAACATATCGGTTCTAATTGACGTTAAACATTTTTGGTGTTGCACGTGCAAAAATTAATTGACCGTGTTGCCAGTGTAAATACGGAAATTGCCAATTAGGGGAAGCTTTGTTTGGCTATTTGTAAGTTAATAACGAGAGTAGTCGCTACATGATTCTGGGATCGTATATTAAATATTAAATAAAATTAATAAATACTAAAATGAAATTATATTAAAAAGGTGAAAGTGTGTCTGTTTATCTGTCTGTCTGTCTATCTCAGTTTTTCCGTTGCGCCAAAATTCGTTTATCACATGGGAATCGTAGATTTTTTCCAGGATAAAAAGTAGCCTATGTCTTTTTCCGGGACTCAAAGTATCTCCACATCAAATTTCAGCCAAATCGGTTTAGCGATTTAGGCGAAAAGAGGTAACTGACAGACAGACATTATTAAAGTTAGACAGATATTAAAGTTACGATCAACTTGGATTGTGTCTATAGACAGCTTTACAATCACAGTGATATGGTACGTTATCAATTACGACCAACTTACCCTTAAGAAATTGGCTACAAGCTTCGTAAAAACAGCAAAAAAACTGCCCTTTGAACAAACACAAGAAAATGGTGAAAAAGGTTTGGTGAAATATCGATATCAAAACATTAGGGCACCTCGTGATCCGCCGGCGGGTTGTAGGGTCACGAACTGTGACGTCATAATACTCCACAGATTATGTTTAAGTGATATTTTTGAGGTATTGGGGAGATTTTTACGGCCGGCAACACTGTTTGAACAATGAATTAACTAACTCTTAGTTTAAGTTTATAAACTAATAATGTATGTTATATCTCACCAAAAACATACCTGTTAAAACGGGGCCAAGTTCCTATTCACTAATTGTTCGCCTTAAAAAAGAGTTGAAATCCAATTCAATGCCAAGTTTAGATGCACTTCCAAATCGATCATAATCATTTTCATCAACAGCCTGATCCTAAATACTTCTAAATTTGAACTTGGCAGGTTAATTTAATCACATAGATATCTTATATTTAAATTTAAAAATTATACAATAATTATCAAGTGCTACTAGCATGAAAACCTGCCAAGTTCAAATTTAGAAGTATTTAGGATCAGGCTGTTGATGAAGATGATTATGATCGATTTGGAAGTGCATCTAAACTTGGCATTGAATTGGATTTCAACTCTTTTTTAAGGCGAACAATTAGTGAATAGGAACTTGGCCCCGTTTTAACAGGTATGTTTTTGGTGAGATTTCAATACTTTTTTTAAGGAATCATACGAATTTGTTTCTTTCCTCCTCATCTTATTTCAGTGTATTTACTTGTACATATTAATTTTTATCTCAAATTCATAGATGAGCCGACTCACGCTTGACCAATTTCTCAAATTTCTTAATTTTTGGTTAATCTACATATAACAAACAACCTGTGTGCCAAATTTCATAACGCTACGACAACTGGAAGTGGCCTAGAGGTTTTGATTACCGATTTTTATCTCAAATTCATAGATGAGCCGACTCACGCTTGACCAATTTCTCAAATTTCTTAATTTTTTGTTAATCTACATATAACAAACAACCTGTGTGCCAAATTTCATAACGCTACGACAGCTGGAAGTGGCCTAGAGATTTTGATTACCGGTCAGTGAGTCAGTGCCAAAATTAGCTATTTTTACAAGGAAATATTTCAGGATCTAACAAATCTATATCTATGAAATTTGGTATATTGCGTAAGTACTAGTATATAATTAGGTAGGTAAAATTTTATCTTTGCTCTCGCAATAGGCACTGAGATACAAGGGGGTCAAAAGTGCGTCGAAACCGTTCGTGTAAATAGTGCACGGCATGCGCGCGGCCTGCTGGAACTTGGCCGCACACTCCGTGCGCTTTGATTAATATTATGATTTTATAAACTGAGTCCTTTAAAATGTCTTATGTCTGTGTAGACCCAGTTGTAATAATTCCTCTGCTCTACTGAAATCGGTTCAATAACCAATATAGAGAAATAAATATTGGTATAAAATATTATCTAGTAACAGTAAAAATGAAAAATTTTAATAACCTTTACATATGAAGCATAATATTAGATTCGCATCTGACTTAGTATTTTTTTAATCACCAAAAAACGAGAAAATCAATAGATCTCAGCTTAAGTGGCTCAGTATCTTGAATTCTTGACGCCCGAGGAATTGAGGAATTACGTCGTGTGTGGTAAGCCGGTATTTCCGGTAAGATTTGATAGTTAATCTCTGATTAACGTTAATCAGGGGAAGCGGAGCTGCCAATCACGGCTTAGGAATGACAACACACAAGGTAAATCATTTTTTCCTACTTTATCTGTATAGATTAACAAATAGAGTAGAAACGATTTTAATAGTTTACAGCGGGTAAATATAATAAACATCGATGTAGTCTAATCATAAAGTACCATTTAAGAAATTGATTCATAGGTAGATTACTTGTACGTTATTTGGTCGGGATAATTATGTCAATTTGATAATTATATTGTCAGCTAGCTATGACATATCACGAACAAATTACGTAGGTGCTCTATCCGCCTCTGAATCGATTATAGTACATTAAATTTGAATGTGGTATTAATAAAAAAAACTTTTTTCAACCGTCGCTTTAGGCTGGTTTTATCGTTAAGCGTTTGGCAGCGCCGTTTGAGCGCGCGCGTTTGAAGACGAAGAAAACGAACGGACGAACGGCGCTGCTCAAGCGCACGACGTTGAAACGCAACTACTAACCCCATACATCTTCGAACTCGCGGCGCTCCAACGGCGCTGCCGAAATGCTATAAAACCAGCCTTAAGCGTGTAATACGTGTTAAACGTGGTTTAACTGCCAGTTAAACTATTGTTGAACCTGTCCAAAACAGAATTTGATTCCGCAAGATGTAATAGTTTATAACTCTACCCCATCTCAAGACGTGTGTAAGTGTCCACTAGATACCAACTTCACAAGTTCCTCAAACTTTAACCCTTTGTACAATGTACGCTATTCAACATATTTATTACAAGGTGGTAAGGTTCAATATGTACAGGTTTTGTATTACCCGACTAAAGTGCTATTTGACACTCTGTAAACTTGGAATAATCAGAGGGGAGCAAACTTTATATGTGTAGAGTTATGAAGGATTTAATACTACTAGAGATCGCCCAATGGTCGAAATTCGACCTTAGTTTCAACGACATTAGGAGTACTAACTATATTTTGTGAAAAAAATATTGACTTTATCATATTTTTTTCAACTCTTGTCTCTGGGACTCAGCTGATCTCAGACTGGCCGTGTAAGCATTGTCTAATAATATCGAAGGTTCAATAAAATAATCGGCCAAGTGCGAGTTGGACTCGCGCACGAAGGGTTCCGTACCATTATAGAGCAAAATTAGACCAAAAATTGTGTTTTTTTGTATGGGAGCCCCCCTTATTTTTTATTTTATTTTAATATTATTATTAAATATTAAAGTACAAGTATAACTAAGGATTTTGTGGAATATTCAAGTACCTACCTGTTGCCAATATTGATATAGAGCAAAAAAGGCTAAACAAATCACGTTTGTTGTATGGGAGCCCCCCTTTTAAATATTTTTTTTTAGTATTTGTTGTTATAGCGGCAACAGATATACACAATCTGTGAAAATTTCAACTCTCTAGCTATTACCGTTCTTGAGTTACAGCCTGGAGACAGACAGATGGACAGATGGACAGACGGACAGACGGACAGACGGACAGACGGACAGACGGACAGACGGACAGACGGACAGACATCGAAGTCTTAGTAATAGGGTCCCGTTTTTACCCTTTGGGTACGGAACCCTAAAAACTATAATCCATTTTCAATTTGTCAACTTGTTGTCAACAGACTTCAACCAATGAAAGAGTATATTAATTCGTATGTATAGGCTTGTCACTCAAAAATCTGTCATCTTTCCGAGTGTGTGTGTTGTAGTGTGCGTAATGTTTTATTTGTTAAAAAATGTATAACATTTTGTCCATGATAGGTCATGGATAGCCACTAGCCATGCATGCACGATCTATGTCGATCTTGGACAATCGGGACGAACATATTTTGTTCTTCTACAAGTTTGTAATCACTTAATTCGTAATAAAAAGGTCATACATTATACACTACCTGCAGGTATTCATTAAACAAAATTATGTCATTTAGAGAATGTTACCACATTTAAAAACACAACAACAACTGGAAACAATAAAACAACAACAATAAACAAACAACGGCGGAACGAGCAGTAAACTGTGAATTATGTATCCGTTCGTTTAATCAGTGACTAAAATTAACTGACCCGGTTATAGTTAAGTTGCATTGATGTTAGGATCTGTGCATACTGAGGCGCGGCTTGATGTGTCAAAGCAATACAAAATTGACGTGTCAATAGCGTTAAGTAAAATACTCACACTTGTACTAAAAGCGCAGTAAGAGTAGGAGGAGGTAGAAAACAACCGATTTTGTGACTGTTTGGTATTCAAAGCAACACACAGACGTTCGCAAATTTTGTAACAGTACATAGTTAGGCCCAACTCACACTAGAGTCGAATCGACGCGTCTTTTTTTACGCCAAAGCATATTTATCTCTATTAGCGAATATCGCCGTAACTGCCCCAGTGCGAGTTGAGCCTAAAGTACTGATTATTTTATAAATATAATTATAACACCTATAACTGAACAAAATTATGAAAGTATGTTTCATAATTTTGCTCTATCTAGCTGTGATCAAATACAGTTACGATATTAACTTTTAGCCATTTAAAACCATTTTCAACTTAACACTTCTAACTTAAACCTCAGTTAACCACATCTTAAATTATGAGTTAAGTTATGTGAGTTGTAAGTTCGTGGATATTTCTCGTTATAATTCCAGTCACATATTTTATACTTGTCGCGCGTAGATGGACTGGGTAACTAACATTTTATTACATAATAATAATAATAATAATAATAATAATGCTTTATTTCAGGCAATAAAATACAGCCCATATGAATTATTAGTAGATTAGTAACAATTTTTCCTTAACTTATGTTAGTGGGTTAGTAATTAATTTTACATTTTATTAATTTTAATTGCTCGATACTACATAATAATTATATAATGAACATGCACCGTGCTACAGGCGCATGAAGCCGAATCCAGTGCCTGAGCAATGCAGAGTCCCACCTGTCCGCAAACGCCCTCAGGATGCTGTTGGTGCTGTCCCGAAGCCTCGCCATCAGTGAGGCGCTGCGCTTCCTGATTATGGCAAAAAAGTCATCTACATGCGCCTCTGCCAGCATGCCCGACGCACTACAATACCTCGGCAGCCCCATCAGCACCCTGAACGCGTTATTGTACTGTACTCTCAATACATTATATGACCTCTGCGTATAGCTGGACCACAGACCACACGTGTAAAAAGACTGGCAGTACGCTTTAAACAATGTAACTTTAACGTCTCTGCTACAGTGAGTGAATCTGCGGGCCAGCATATTGCATCGGACTGCCAATGCTCTTCTCTCACGCTCCATGTCTAGATCATCCCTAAGAGTATCGGTGACCCAATGACCCAGGTACTTAAATTTGCTAACTCTTTTAAGTGGAGTGTTACATAGTTTTATAGGTACATTCGTGTCATAGCACTTGGTACCTGACTTGAAAACCATGTACTCACTCTTCGTAGCATTATACCTGAGTCCGTGGGCCTCCGCATATCTTTCACAAATACGTAATAGTTTTCTCAGCCCGCCTATAGAGGGACTCAGCAGCACCATATCATCAGCGTAGCTAATGTTGTTAATGCACGCATTACCTATGTGGCACCCGACACCTGTGCTGCTGAGCTCCTCAATAAGCGAGTTTACATACAGGTTGAAAATACGAGGCGAGCTGATCCCCCCCTGCCTCACCCCGCATTTCAACCCATAAGGCTCCGAACACACATCAGACCACCGGACATAATTTAGTTGATTCTTATACCAATATTTTAATATAGATATGACGTCATCCGATAGGCTGGTTTCAGATTTTAATTTCTGCCACAGTATATCGTATGACACCATATCAAATGCCTTCGATAAGTCTAGGTAACAAGCAAACACTGGTGTATTTCTAGACGTGTAGTACTGGACAGTTTGCTTGAGGCATAATATCGCGCTTTCCGTTGATAATCCAGGTCTAAACCCGAATTGCGCGTCGTTTAGTTGTATGTTGTTACTTAAATGCGTATCGAGCAAACTATCCAGCACTTTGGCTACAATTGTCGCCAGGGATATCGGTCGGTAATTAGAAATATCCGACACGTCTCCAGTTCTATCTTTAACAATGGGCACTACAACTGTATACATTAAATCTTTAGGCAGATAACAATGACTACCACAGAGGGAGAGAAACATGGCGAGTACTCGAGGCAGGTGAACTCCGGCGTGCTGCAGATGCTCGATGCTAAGACCGTCGTGTCCGGGGGACTTTCCTCTGGTCATGGATTTTATGACTGATGCAACTTGCTTAGCAGTAAACTTTAAACTCGTGTTCCCCGAATGGCACTTAGCATCAGGCATCTGCGGGGCCGTTGACAGCGGCGATTGAATTTTAAAATAGCGGCTAAAGGACTCTGCTATTTCTTTTGAATCATGACTGCCACCGATACTCACAGGAAGGCCAGACCCAATGTTCAAATTTTTAGTGCACTTCCAAAACTTTTTAAAATTTTTATTAGTATGGTGTTGTGCAATTATATTCATTTTAATTTGTTTTTCATTATTTTGACACCATTTTAACTTAGATTTAAATAATTTACGCGATTCTATCATATTCTTATATATATGTCCACTACTTGGTTTTCCATTTAATAACCATTCTGAAAAACATTGTCTGGCCATCCTGTGAGCATCGCTGACATATTTATTCCATCCAGTTACATATTTACACCTTTTGTTACCTTTACAATAACTATTTATTGATGCATCAGACAATATAGAAATTAACCGGTTATACATATTATCTAACACTTTTTTACAAGATTCCTTAGTACATCTGTAGTCAGCACAAGACCTAAGTTCTATAGGAAAATCAAAATCTTTTAATTTATCATGACAAATTGCAGAATAGTTTTCTACTTGTCTTTTATTTCTCTGTCCCCATACAATTTTTCTGAACGAGCTATTTGAAACCGGTTTAGTCTTGACATTGATTAAGTTAAAGTTACACTCAACAATTAAAGGTAAGTGATCTGACCAGTAAACATCTTTTAAAATCGACACACTTGTTATTGTTTGACGCGCAGCATTTGTTACAACACAGTGATCTAGCCAGCGCTTACATCCGTGAGCTTCACTTATAAACGAATATGTATCACTGGCCATTAACTCTAAGTCTACACATGACCACGATTGTTCACTACAAAAGTTTAATAGTTCAGTAGCAAATGACTCACCTGGGTGGGCATTAAAGTCACCGAGTATGTACACTGATTCTACCTCACTGCTCTCAATTACAGCATAAATTTCACTAAGGCACTCGGTAAACTCTGTAAGGTTGTCACTCACATCAGTGGGCATGTATACAGAGAACAACAAGAGTGATCGATCGGATAATAATATTTTTATAGCACTAAGCCGTACACTATTACATTGCACTATTGATACACACGGAAACGTAGATTTTCTCCACAGGATGGCCACGCCTCCATATGGTCTTCCTCGCAGAATGCCAGCCGAGGTATCAACAGCTGACTTTCCAGTGAAAGCAAAGTCACTGTCGATAGTTCCCAGGTATGGTATATCGTGTGGAAGAAGCCAGGTCTCCTGGAGAGCGATGATATCCGCTTGTTTACATAATCTTTTTATGCAGTTCACTGACCTCATTACATTTTTACAATTGAAACTTGCAATGTTACTTGTTTGAGCCATATTATGTGTATAGAATTAAAGTTATTCATTTGTTGTGTTCGCCTTTCTGTGCCTAAAGTCGATAAAGCGGCGGTATGATATACCTTCCGGCCAGAAATCTTCCTGCATAAATACATCGAGCTTATGTTTAGGCACAAATATTTTGTACCCGTCGTAATCTTTAGCTACTTTCATGTCATTTTTCTCGATCACAACATTCAAGCCCGTTTTTTCTTTCACGTAGTTTTCGATGTCGACTTTGTTTACATTTTTTGATACATGGTATATGTAAATTGGGATGGTTATATCTGCGGCTTTAAACTGCGATTCTAACACTTGTGCTTTCCCTCTCTTTCCTATAAAACGGTTTCTCGGCTTTCTTCTTTGAACGACAGACCACCCTTCTGTCGAAATATTATCTTTGTTCTTCCATTCTCCTTCTCTTACGACCTCAGACATAGTTTTTATTTTCTTTTCCAAAGGCTTAGCATTTGAAACGTGCGGCGCGCGACTTTCCGACACTCGGTTACAAATCAGCTGTTGCTGCGAATGAATCATCATTCTGTTATCTCTCGACGGCGAGGGCGAAGGCGCGGGCGCGCGCCCCGGCGCGGGCGGCGCAGAGAGCGGCGTATTCATACCGGTTCGCGCGCGGCCGTTACATATCGTTTTCTCACTACCTTCATCTGCAATTAGTGATTCCAAACTAGGTAACCTAGGTATTGTTTCCACTTCTTTTATTGTTTCTGAAACCGACACTAATCCCATTGGCCCGCTGTTACAATCTTTCCAATTGCAATTTTTAAAGCTACAACTGTCTATTAATTCTTTCTGTCCATTTTTTAATATTTCTATGTCTTCCTTCAGCAAGTCAATTTCATTCTTTTTAGCATAAATATCTTTTATTTCACATAATTCTCTCTTTAGCAATACGATATCTTTCAGCAAACTTGTAGGATCCAAATGATTAAAATGAACAGGCGGTAATTTGTGAAGGTCACGGGCCACAAAAATAGGAATATCTTCGGGATCACTTTCTTTAAGGACGCATATTATATCGTCAATGTCGCGAAGAGATTTACCATCCCTTCTACGTAATTTCTTACGTTTTGTCGTACTGATTGAATCAAACAGTAGATCCTTCGCAGTTGCTACATCGGCTTCGGAGAAAGCACTAACACAGATACGACTTATGCTTTCCTCGTCCATCACATCAATTTTATTAGATATGAAAGACAGAACTTCGTTAATCACAATATTACAGTTTTTACACTTTATCACGTTTGACGACATTTTTGCGGTTACGCGCTCACGAACCCGACCGAGTGCATGCGCGCGCGGTGCGAGACTGGATTGGATACATAAGGGCAATTATTTATTTTTCCCCACATCATTTTAGCAAATTGAGCTTCACGCGAGAGCGAGAATTTTCTCGTCTCGTCTCGTTCTCATCTCGCTAAATATTATGGGAAATACCGAGACCACATACAGGGTAACCCGAGAGTCTCGTTTTAGGTCTCGTAAAATTTTTTAAATTAAGTATTATTCGAAAAATCAAAAAAGGTCTAAGTACTCAGAAAAAATGCATTTTATAATATTAATATGCTAATCATAAAATATTCCTAATTCTCTTAATTACATAAATAAAGATCATTATTTACAATTAAGCGAGACGAGACGAGACAACTGTAGGTCTACCACGAAATGGTTTTGAGACTCAAACATTCGGAAGAGAATGCCGCGTCCTGCTCTAACAACGTCATTTCACGTTTGTTAGAGTAGGATGCGGCATTCTCGTTCGATTGTTTGTATCTCAAAACGGTTTAGTGGTACAAGCCCTGGTAACGAGACGAGACCGAGACGAACGAGACTCAAGTTTTTGAGGGTTGACGAGACGATACGAGATTTTTGTTACTCTCGCTTACTCTCGTCTCGTGTGAAGCCCTATTAGCAAACCTTGTAACTTAATTACATAATATATCTGGCATACATAAAAAATACATTTTTCATTTCAAATTATTTTCCTGAAGCCTCCATTTATGCAAAAAAAAATCAAATTTTTACTTACCCACTTCATTCACTCACGTCTTCATTTATCCTTATCGTGCGTGGAAATTAAATTGTACTTAAATCAAGTTCCTTTTCATCCTTGGCAGCTTATCTTGCTCGAAGGTAACTTCGCGATCACGACGTATGTAAATGAAGGAATATTTTGAAATATACGTAAACTCATATTAATTGTACCTATCATCTTTTTATGTAGATTTATCTATTTATATTTATATTTTAGAAGGTGTGAATGTCTATTTGTATCCTTTATAATTTATATATTTTATATACTATCCATTACATCCATACTAATATTATAAATGCAAAAGCGTGTATGTCTTTTACCTCTTCACCCCCAAACCACTTAACCATTTTTTCTGAAATTCTAAATGGAGATAATTTGAGTCCCAGGAATGGACATGGGATACTTTTTATCCCAGCAAAATATAAGTTTCCCACGCGATAATCTAGTATTATATTATGTATATAGATTAAAGATGTTGTTTATTGGTGTGTTTGTTTGCATTGAGTAAGCTTTGTAACAACTTAAACGTTTAGATGAAAATTGGCCCTAAAATTATGATACTTTTTATTTCGAAAAATTTATGGTTCCATCTATGATCATAACGTCACCAATGATGAATAAGTTAAAGAAAATCTTACATTAAATAAGCTTATTAACATTTTGAATAGCCGGATATTTTTTTGTAAAACAAAAATGCATTACCAAAATTAAACTAAGCATTCCAAATTCAAAAGTCTAGCATCACGTAAAAATAGTCTATTTGAAGTTAATTTACCCCTAAGTTTCGCCAAGATTGAACCTTAATGCCAAAAGATAAGGATCATTTTATCAAAATACAGTAGTAAAAAGCCCAGTCACGTCATTTCCCGTAGGAGTTAGTTGGACGAAGTTTTGTCATAAATCTCATACCTCTATAATTGGGAATACATAAATATTTATGTTTTAATATAACATAGTTTTTTACTGTTGCTAGAAGTTTAGGTTTTTAACCGTTTGTGTCGGCAGGAGTGTAATAGACGTTTTCGTGTGTAGAGAAGAAGAGAAGAAAATGAACCCGACTGCCTAAATTGTTCTATGAGAGAATTTTTTATAGGCTGATGGCGAAAATACGTTATTCGGTCGGGTTATGTCAAGCTCAGCCGATAGATTACAAGACATAACCCAATGAAATAATATATAGCCTATTTTCTCTGATTTTACTATAGAAATAAGGGTGGTTATCTTAGCTCAAACGCAACAAGCTATTAAGGCTTTAGAGAGCAAAGCGATTGTGGAGGTAAAAACATTTTTTTTCCAATACAAACATCTGACGTAGCAGCAGCAACATTATATTAATACTGCTACTTCATACGAATTTAATTATGAAGTGATAAGTATTTTATTTAAATTTTAATTTATTTTATTAAGGCTACTTTGCATTTTGTTTGCTACAATATGCTACGTCGTAGCAGCTCTACGGCGTAGCAGCTCTACGGCGTAGCAGCTCTACGTCGTAGCAGCTCTACGGCGTAGCATCAAACTTGACGCATTTATCATTTCTACTCACATTTTGTACTATACTAAATTGTAATAAATAGTAACTTACATAAAATACATCAACTTACCAAATAAATCAGAGTAAATAATATAACAATAAATTAACAAACTAATCCATGAAGGAAATAACAAGTCGTTAAAAAACAAGAAATCTAAGTTGGACCTTGTACCAAGTTTTCGTCTTTCCCTGGATATTCTTAAGCCACGAAAGCTAATATTTGTTAATGCCTCACTTTTCACTTCCAGCGAGAAAATGTGTTGGAAAATATGTTCGTTTACCCGGAAAAAGCCAGGTACAAAATTCACTTTGTTTTAGGTGAAGGGAGTATAAGAGTAACCATCGATAATTATTCTTGTATTGTTATTGTAATCTTTAATACTTTATAACGTACCTATATTATATAAAATAGGAACTCTACGTTCTGCCGGTATATAAATATTATGAGCTAAAATCCCTATACTTACACAAAGTACTTACTGTTCATTTAAAAAAATCGGTCCAGGCTTATAGTACGGGTGCCCTAGAACAAATTTTTTTGTGATTACTAACAAGCTAATTTTTTATGAGTAGCTACATTTTGATAAGACGAACAACATTTTTATTTTCGAAAAATCTTGAAAGTGGTAGCTAACAGAGATAGAAAGGATTTCATACTTTGACTTGATGGTCCTAAAATATGGATTCTTTTATTTGTAGGACAAGGTTACTCTTAAATAATATAACTATTAACCTACCAATATACAAAAAATCAGGTGGTTAGGGTTCAGTTTTAGGGTACAGTAATCAACCAAGTTTTGTTGAGATATGAACGAATAGAAAAATATCGAAAAAAAAAAACAAATTCGCTTAAAAAACGGCTGTATGATACGCACACACTATGACGGCCGCATGTGCGGGCCGCTCAGAAAAACATGTATGAAAAATTCGGATGTTCCCCGCCGCACGTTTTAATGAGTGCGTTCCCTAAAGGTACACGCTCATTGTTAAGGGGCACATCTGTAAGTTTTACGATTGATTACGCACTCGTCATAATATAACATCTCCACAAAATGCGGCCCTCTCCGCTCCGCTGGTATAATGTGTGCGTACCTTAAGTGGTTGCTGTATCAGCTTGAAGCCTACGCGGGAGGAATCAGTAATCCCGTTGTCGTTTTTTCTCAAAGCTGTCTGACGCAGCGCTGTCTTTCATTGTTTCATTTTGTGTGGTTTGGTACAAGAACTCATAACCCTTTCAAAAATTGAATTTTCCTCCCTTATTTTTATCTTGGAAAATGCATATTCTTTCAAAATGTATATTGAAAATATAAATGAAGATGACGCCAAATCCGTTTATGATTATTTATCCGGAACTCAAAGTATCTCCATACTAAATTTCAGGAAAACCGGATCACCGGTTTGGGCGTGAAGAGGTAAAAGACAGAAAACAGATACGTTTTTGCATTTATAATATTAGTATGGATAAACAGCTATTAAATAAACTCTAGATTTTGTTAGATGTCGGACTTACGTAAATAGGTAAGGCTATGTCACGCCAAGCCAGCTCATAACATATTACATAAATTATAAGCCGGCTAAGACGATGGTAACCTTATGGTACCCAAGAGGAGACACCAGAAGACAGGGGCGTCCGAAGACAAGATGGAGTGACGATATCCGCTTAACTTTAGGACCATACTGGACTAGAGCAGCAGAGGACCGAGCTCATTGGAGAGAGCTGGGGGAGGCCTATGCCAAGAGGCACACCGAAGTGCGAGATATAATATAACTTAAGAAAGAAACCAAACTAACCAAATTGTAAAACAAAAATTCGGAATAAAAGGGCTTTATAATATAATATAATAATTTATAAAAAGACGATGGTAAATATACCTCTAATATGTAAACATTTTAAGTTTCAATTTGAGTTATTTGCTTGGATACAAGTAGGTATTTTATCTACAGGATGTAACAAAACTAAGCGATAATACTTTAGTGTAAGGGTATCCTATATTATCACGTTCGCTGCGAAATTTATTTAAGAGTCCGGGTTACCCTCGAAATTCTCATACATACGTAATACCAAAATCATTTTCTCATACGAAAACATTTAACATGTTTGAGTTATTTTTCAGCTTAAAATAGTCATTACCTACGTTCCTGCATAAAATTTTTCTACAAAATATTTAACACTAAAAAAAATTTTTTTGTGTATAAGTATATATTTTGTAGTAAATTCACTACTAAATATTTAAACACTACATAATTGAGTTAAAAACTAAAAAAACTAAAAAAAATAAAAAATATATAAATAAATAGTAAATATAATACAAAATATTTTAACTCTAAAAAATATTTTTTAGATTTTATTTAAATATTTTGTAGTAAATTTACTATTTATTTATACATTTTAGTGTTTTTCTCTATTTTTTGGTGCTTAAATATTTAGTAGTAAACATACTACAAAATATTTAAACACAATTTTTTTTTATTATTTAAATATTTTGTAAAAAAAATTGTCCAGGAACCTAGGTAATTACTATTTTAAGCTGAAAAATAACTCAAACATGTAAAATAATTTCGTATGAGAAAATGATTTTGGTATTAGGTATGCCGTATGCATGAGAATTTCGAGGGTATCCCGGCCCCATCAACGCTGAAAGAGTAACTTTTTTTTACTTGTGTATGAGAAAATTCATGACGTTCGAACACTTGCCCATACAAATCATCAAAAAATTGGTCTTTCAGCGCTGCCACTTTCACATAAAACTCTATACAAGGGACACAAACACACCCTAAAATATTATCACTTTCTTTTGTTACACCCTGTATATACATTTGCACGTGTAAAAATTACCGTTAAGCAATTTATTATTTACGAAAAAACATCAAAAGATAGCCCGTTACGCGTTTATGTAAATATTTTCGATACAATCGACGGAATCAAAGCAAACAGTCCAACTGTGAAACTTGTCGTAAACAAAATAGATTAATTCGTGGACAAATTAAAACTGGGTTTTTATGGGCGCGGCTAGGATTGCCAGGCGTCCGGATAAAGGCAGATACAGTCCGGCTTTTTGATTTCAAGTCCGCCACAAAGGAGTCCGGCTTTTGTGGAGTATTGCATCTACAATTTTGCATGGAAATCTTAAATGTTAGATGATTTGACGTATTTCTAAACATAAACTAATACGAAAACGAAACAGCACACGCGTATAGAACTTATTGACATACTGAGAGTTGGGGTACTAAGTTTTTAATAGCAGCTTGTCCGGCCTTTTTATATGAATATCCAGCTAAACTATACCGATTGTACGGCTAAGCTATCTGGTTTGTCTGGCTAAGCTGTCCGGTTTGCCCGACTAAGCTCTCCGGATTTTCAGGCTAAGCAGTCCGGTTTGTCCAGCTTTTTCGAACTGGCAACCCTAGGCACGGCTGTTCCATTTGTTTTTTACGACCCTGTGATATTGGATGGGTATTTTTATTGAAATTCGTGATGTAATTAAAGTTTTAATTTCGATATCGAACACGGGTGGCGTTTGGATAAACGAAAGTAGAATATTTAGGAAGTAAACAAGCACGGACTTTGATATTATAATTAGAAAGATTCAGAAAAATTTTGATTAAAAAAATATAATAAAATGTTTAGGAAACCGACACCAATTTTCTTCAGATAATAATTTATCTTTTTTAAGGGGCCATCCGCCCTAATTACACGTCATTAAAAATTTTGTAACGAACAGTATCCGACCAATGGCCGGTTTGTAGCCTAACACCAGTAAAACGATTAATCGATTATTATCATCTTAAAACTGATCCTGCGACCAAACCAGAAAGTCATCGATCGGACCCAATAACTAATGTTAATTAAGCTATTGCTTTATCGCGGGATTCGTGGGCTTTGAGCGCGGCAACCGAATCAAGAAATTCCGTAACGAAAAAAACCTAACACCTCTGACCGGCACACGTTGCCGCACCGCTGTGCTGGACAGTTCGGCGTTGCCAGACTTCGGCACAGTGTTTGTGTGCGTGCGACTAGACGTATGCAAATTACAACTGCATAAGTTGATAAAAATGCCATGCAATAGCTTTACCGTGGCAGTACTCGAGTGTCACAAGTATTTTTTTCTTTATTATTGTAATAGGGCGCGTACAACACTTACATAGCTTGGGCAAAATGCAGACGCCAGAGGTGTGTTTGATATTGTACGCTTCTTCCTTTCTTGCCTTCTGTTCCACTAAGCGATCTAAAACTTATACGTGGCTTTTATACATACCAAGCTTTATTACCGCTCGTATATTGTACCACACGTTAGGTCTTATTAGGTTACTCGGCGCTGACTCTGCGACTGTTGTGAGTTGTGACGGAACCCGCTGTAAGGGTTTAATATCATACTTTCATTTCAAGAAACATCTTTCATTTTCAATAACAACGGCATTTCTTTTTCTTTGTTTTATGTCCTGTTTAATGTGATTTATTTTTAATCCTTTTACCGAATTATTTTATTAGAAAAATATGTACCTTGATACTATATAATATCTATTAGATTGGTAATAAGAGTTGTAATTCTCTAAAGCAGGGTTTTATCAGGACTATAATTAATGTTCATTAGAATTTGCTAATTTTAAGATTTTCACTAAAGTCGTAAAAGATCACCTATCAAAATTAGTACAGCAAATTTTGAAACATTACAAGAAGTTGAAATTACACACCGCAACAATTTTTGTCGGAACTTTCTTAAAATCGGTCAGCATCTCCACCACTCCTCTTAAATAATATGACACGTAATTGTATGTCGACTGGATGTGTCACGAGAGTGTCTCCAGCATCCATCATCGAACCCTTCTCACGTCCCAGGTGCCGACTGAGTGGACAATTTACCCAACATGATATATCATCGTTGGATCGCCTATAAAGTGTTAACAGTCGTTTAGGCCGAGAAGGACTTCTTACAGGTTACGTGTCTATAGACATGAGAAGTTAGTCGGTATATGCTGTGCATTTATTGCAAAAATCCCCTTACTCAGTTAAAATATTATATTTGGTTAAAAATCTTATCAATTATTGTAACTAAAAATTAATTGAACATTTGAATTTTATAAATTAAAATATAAATAAAATTGCGTTAGGTAACTTTAAAAAAGTAGTACCTATAAGTTATCAAAAACTTGGCCGCTTGTGTTCGCGACTGTACCTGGTTATCAAATTTCCCAAACGCCTGAGGTGCGTTTAATATCGCATATTACCGCATAGCCGGCGCGCGTTGACTTATGACAGCCGTAAGGATAGGCTTTTCCTAATGTTAAAATTTCTACAATATGGGTGCCCCACTGTGGTCAAAGCGATACTTATGTTGGTGGCATACGATAATGTAAAGAGAATTGGTAAGACGAATAAAGTACTATTATAAAGAGTTATTAATTACTTTGCGTGGCCATTAAGTTTTAAAGTGACAAAGTCTGCTTAACGTGCGGTGGCCTCTCGACTTTCAAAGTAATTTTAATAATTTTGTAGGTAAGTACTACAAAAACTTGTTTAATGTATAAGTTTAGTAAAAACCCCAAAGTTTTAAAAATCAATGATAATAATTTAACTTAGTCTCATGATTTTTTAGTTTCATTGCAATAAGGTGAGGTCTTCAAAGTCCCTGGCCAGGCTTTATCTAATGAAATGTAGTGGCTCATCCTTACTTCCGACAGTGTATCCGGTGCGGGTAATTTTCCGGCAATATGGCGGTAATGCGATTGCCCGCGGCCATGTTGCGACGTCACCAGATTGCAGACACATTCGATTATTTAACTAATTTTGTAAGCGCTGAGGTATACCTCTGAAACTCAGGGCTGTCATGGATATTGTATTAAGGATACCATATTATTGAATCCAGTGAGTATAATTCCATGCTATATTAAATACAATGTTAATGATAGCATCCAGTCTGTAGTCTATATTGACAGAATTAAAGTTAAAATTAGTAAAGTTGTCGTCCGTTTCTGGTTTATAAAGAACAGAGTATGCCTGTAAATAGATCTCTGTAGGGAAGGATGTTTTTAGCGATATCAACTTTTCCAAGGTTGAAGGAACGAGACAAGTAATGATACGTCAGTAGGCTTATTTCTATGTGTTCTGTGAACAGGCTATTATACCACGGCTAAGTAAATTTTTTTTTAATGAAATAAGGGGGCAAACGAGCAAACGGGTCACCTGATGGAAAGCAACTTCCGTCGCCCATGGACACTCGCAGCATCAGAAGAGCTGCAGGTGCATTGCCGGCCTTTTAAGAGGGAATAGGGTAATAGGGGAGGGTAGGGATGGGAAGGGAAGGGAATAGGGGAGGGTGGGGAAGGGAAAAAGGTAGGGGATTGGGCCTCCGGTAAACTCACTCACTCGGAGAAACACAGCGCAAGCGCTGTTTCACGCCGGTTTTCTGTGAGGTCGTGGTATTTCTCCGGTCGAGCCGGCCCATTCGTGCCGAAGCATGGCTCTCCCACGTCTAAATTATTATTACGGTTTACGATTAGTAAGATTTTAGAAACTCAAAAGGGAAATTAACTTCAATCATGAGCAATTATACGGAATGCCTCTCTACGGGTTCGCTTATCCATATTTCCATACTAATATAACGAAAGTGTGTTTGTCTATCTGCCTGTCTGTTACCTCTTTACGCCAAAACCGCTGAATCGATTTTTATGAATTTTGGTAGGTATAAAGATACTTTTTTCCCCGATAAAATTAACAGTTTCCGCGCGATAAATGATTTTTGGCACAACGGAGTTGCGGACGTCATCAAGTGTTAAATGTAAGGGCGGCATAAGAATAAAGAGGAGTCCACACCGCCATTTTTCCATACAAACGTTCTCCCCTGTTTCCTCCCTGGATAATGCCGGTGGAGTTATAATTTTTTTCCTGAATATCTATGGCCACTAAAACAATGTCATTATGTTTTCTTTTTTTCATAATTTAATTATTAAAAAAGATATGAACGTTCAAAAACCCAAAAAATGGCCAGATTTTCCGCTGTGTTCAAACATCCAGAAAACAGATTTGGCTAGATTATACAAAAAAGTAAAACATAGGAACACAGCTCAAGCCTTTCTTTAATCTTTAATGAAAAAAGTACTTAAATCGGTTAAGTTTTGGAGAAGGAATCAGAGGACAACGAATCGATGATTTTCTGTTCTTTTATTAGAACTTTTGTCGTGTTGTCTCTATCGCGCTCTGCGGTGGGACAAAACGCTTGACCCACACTTACCACGAAAATAAGAGAAACTAAGATTAATTATGAGTAGTTTTTGTTGACTATAGTATGTTCGAGCCGCAAATTGGGCCTCGTTAACATGTCGGCCAACTTTCCCAGCGACCTTTTAGACCTCTGAGCGACCTTTTTGACCCCCAACCGACCTTTTAAACCCAAGAACAAGCCGCGACCCCCAAAACTTTGTGACAAAACGAACACGGCCTCAATTAGGGGCAGTTTTTCTTTCGTTTTGTACATTAATTCTAGGTTTCGTATCAACGAATAAATCGAAGAAAAGGGTTGGAGTTTTATGTAATTTGTTACTTGCTGAAAGGACTGTGTTTATTATAAGTGAAAAGAATTGTGAAGGAAAGGCTGTGTCTTCTTACTCGTTTGAAAAAAAGAATAGTATGATATTAATTATTATTATAAAGTTTTTTTAAGGTAACGCGCGTTTTCAACTACAATACATTTTAATCAGGCCGTACACAATACAATACACGCGTTCGAATAAAATGTCTATAATTGTAAACGCGAGTTTGAAAACGCACCGCGCTGAGCAGTTCTTATACAGCATGACTGGTGAGTCAATACCGATATTTAAGGAGAGTATTCAGTACTCGATTCTGATTATATATATGTAATAAAATTAGGTTCTTAAATTTTTTTTGAATTTCCAAAAAAATTATGAATCATGGATACTAAGTAAATTACGCGGCTAGGCAAGTAGGCATACTATGCGGCCGGTGCAGAGGCGTGCGCTACCAAAGAAACACCACACAACTACCCCTCCCGCTCGCGGTGTCCATGCGTTGGGTAAATAATTATTTAACTTTAAGCTACATTTACTCAGTGATCAATTGATATTATTTTTTTATATTATTTTTTTCCAACTAATATAATAGCCAAATATCACGTCCTCAAGTATTGAACATGTCTCACCAGTCACGCAGTACATATAAGCATACCCTTAATAAGTGCTGTTTTATCTTCTAGCAAACAACCCCGTACTAATACATCATTAGAATTATTCATATCGCGCCCCATTTCACTACATATGCATATGCATGGTAACAATTGACGGTTCAAAATTCAAATGTATGCATGCCTGTTTTTAATTGTTTGCACAATTGAGAGGGGTGCTTAATATTTACTTAATATTCAGTGTATTTAAATGTTATTATACTCGACTACATTAAACCAGAAAGAATTTGTATTTTTCAACTTAGAATCTCCTTAATTTTATCGAATAAGGAGATTTTAACTTAAAAAAAAAAAGATACTTAGGTAAATCATGAGTGACTGAAAAGTCTACGCTAAACGCAAATTTACCTATTATCATGATTTTTTCAAATATTCTAATTATGTTTCAAGGCATATTCACATAACATGCATAGACACTTCTATAGATATAAGTTAACGATGTTAAATTTTTCAAATTATTTGTACTTACCATGATGCCTTCTAAAATAGTTTAGTTACTACTTACTCCTAAAGTAAAGTAGCTTATCTCTCTATCAATCTGTAGAACCAACAACAAATAATGAAATCGAACCCTTTAGGTAAAGGCGCTCATTAATCAGTGTCAGGCCTTCGCCCCGCCGGCTAGGGCTTCGCGAAAACCCTCCGAAATGAAATGTGATCCCCATATGGTTTCGTCTTCATACTTTGTTTCGGTTTTAAGGGAGGTTCTTAAATTACCACCTAGACGGCTTAGAGCTTGGAAAGTGGTAGATTGGTTGAATAAAATAATTATACATAATTTATTTTACTCATATAAAATCTTTTAGCTTTTTTACTAATTTAAGATGGTATACATACTTCTGTAAAATCAATGACATACACAGTAACATTACTTTTCCAATATTAATTTGTTAAAGCTTATTTTTAGAACGCCTTCAAGTACTCGACCTGAAGTACAACTCGATTTTAATTAAAACAAAATAATATTATAAAAGACATTTTATCAGATTTTCAACAAACCTCCAAGCTTTGTTTCAATACCAGCTTAGATTCATATAAATTACAAAATAGACACAATATTATCATCGATGTTACTACATAATATTCTACATATTTAGTACAGTGTTCCGCAAAGGGTTTGTCGCGGCACACTATTGTACCGTGGCTAGTAGTTGGTGTGCCTAAAAAAATGTCATCGTATGGTCTAAAATCTACGTATTCGTACTTTATAACCACCTGAACCAAATAAAGGTAACATTCTGAGATGTTGATCGTTCTGAGACGATCGACAAAGGGATGGAGAGACCTCAGAGCATCCCTGTACACGCTGATTAGTCTGTGGTGCAGGTACCTCCAAAAATTTTCATTTTTCTGGATAAGATGAAAAAAAAGTTTGCGGAACGCTGAGCTAGTATGTAACATACATCCATCAGTGCCTGTAGACAAGTGGCGAAACGCTAACGCTAACGCTAACTCTAACGTTACAAAATGTATGCGATTTGACATAAGTCATCGCTTCGCTAGCGAATACTAATGTCAAATCGCATACATTTTGTAACGTTAGAGTTAGCGTTAGCATCAGCGTTTCGCCACTTGTCTACAGGCACTGGTACCAAACATCTACATACATAACTAAACATTTAATTATAACGATCGTCGCGCCGCGGCCGTGGTGTCGCATAAATTACACTTTTAATATTACACCAGAGATTTTGCTACAGACGTAGAGCTAGGATATGTAGAGGTGGCATAAGTTACCTATTTTGGTTATGATCTTAAAAACAAAAGAAGAAATATGAATATGAAATTAGCGCAATCTAAAATACATTGTCCTGAACTGTTATCCAAGCTCGAATTAAAATATGTTCCGTCACGTTACTCTCGTATCAGAAATATTCTACACATTTCATACGCTCATACTAGATATCGACAAAATTCGTTCCTACTCAGATCATCAAAGGTGCTTAATCAGCTCATTAAATCGGATCCTAACATTGATCTCTTTAATAGCAGCCTAGCATCTATTAATACCGCTTTTCTGAAAAAACATTAGTGACGGTTCCAGCTATAACACATAGCTGTAAGTGTAGTGTAGTCGTAGCTGGGAGTCGCTATTATACTATACTTTTATAATACATTAGTATTACTACAGTTATATTATAGTTACAAATCGTTGGCAATACCTAGAGTGGTCGTTGTATGTATTATCGTTTTAACCTAAGAATAATATAAACTAGTTATAACATAGAAATACAACGTTAGTTAGCGCCTATTGTAATTATTCTGCATAGTGTATCACTAACTCCATCCATCACCGTTATGAACTAGTACCTAAGTTTTTACTAACCTTGCTTCTTTTGTTATTAGTTTTAATTAACGAGCTACTTGTGGAGGCTTTTAATTGGCTTTTTATAAACCATCACACATAGTATATTTCACTGTAGTTAGCTGTAAGCCACCCAAATATTATAAAATAAAATAAAATAAAATAAAATAAATGTAGTCCATATTGATATTAAGAATGTGAAAGTGTGTCTGTCTGTTACCTCTTCACGCTTCAACCACTGAACGGATTTTGACTTTGGTATTCTTTGTACCAGTACTTTATACTTTGAGTCCCGGAAAAGGCCACGGGATATTTTTTATCCTGGAAAAATGTTCGGTTGGCATCGATTAATAAAATAATAAAAAACTAAAGTGTTAAGTGGTGTTGGCATTATTAAAAATGTTATATTAATATCATTATTTGTGTATCATCTTCATAGAAAGCCTTGTTTCCTTCTTCAAAGTGAAAAGTTTCATGGCATTTCTTAATATTTTAATTCTATCGGACGTCCATTAAAATCAATTAGAAATAGAAATAGAAATAGAAATAGAAATCATTTATTTGCTAAAATAAGGTACAATATTATGATGTTAGTCAGGTAAATTACAGTTCTCTTATTTTGCCTTTGAATGGCGTGCAAATTTTACAAGTCACTTATAAACTAGATAATATTTTATTAAAAGCTTTATGATTTATTCACTACAATATATTTTCATATTTTCAATTATTATTATTCTCCTAATTTAATACCATACGTCTTAATATTATCATTAATAACATCGTCAATTTGTCCTTAATCATAAAATAAACAATGCAATCATTAACAATACAATTTCAGTCAAGTAATAATGTGAATTCATCAAATATTTTTATTTAGATATGATTATTATTAAGTAAGTTCTGACTTCAGATAGATATTAAGTATGTCAAATTATAATTACATATAAATAATATTAAATTCATGTCATTTTAATATCAATAATAATAGTAATCATAATATTTAATAATTAGTAGATGTCAATAAGTCCATTAATTTATTTATTTCATTTTATTCCTTAAGTAGGCATAATTCATAATTTAACATTAATAATAATAATATATTTTCTCAAAGATAGGTCTTTTAATTTTTATTCATCCTTGTTATTAAATAATTCTTTTACAGAGTAGAAATTTTTTCTTAACAACCATTTTATGATTTCCCTTTTAAATTTTTTGTATGGCATTAAAACCAAAGATTTTCGTAGTTTAAGATTTTTAACTACCCCAAAAAAGTGTACAACACAAGTTCTTTTTTATGAAATAAGGGGGCAAACGAGCAAACGAGTCACCTGATGGAAAGCAACTTCCGTCGCCCATGGACACTCGCAGCATCAGAAAATCTGCAGGTGAGTTGCCGGCCTTTTAAGAGGGAATATAGTAATAGGGGAGGGTAGGGATGGGAAGGGAAGGATTAGGGGAGGGTAGGGAAGGAAATAGGGTAGGGATTGGGCCTCCGGTAAACTCACTCATTCGGCGAAATACAGCGCAAGCGCTGTTTCACGCCGGTTTTCTGTGAGAACGTGGTATTTCTCCGGTCGAGCCGGCCCATTCGTGCCGAAGCTTGGCTCTCCCACGTATAAAAGTTTTCATCTCAAAGATATGAAGAAAATTCTCTTCCGCCTGTAACCTATAAACTCGTTAAATTAAGACATCTAGAAAGTTAAGCCATTCGACTGTAAATTGAGCTGTTTCTTGGTAATTAATACGTCTGTAAGTTCCCGTATCTACCCTTGGCAGTAAAAACTGACAGTCTCAAATGATAAATGGTTCCAGAGTTCACAGAGATAGGACAATAATAGATTCACTTTGACGCAAAAACTTGGACCCTCAGATAATCTTGATATTCTGGACTTAATCATTTTACGCTATTGTATAGTGAATAACGTTAAATTATTAACTAAACTAAAATTAGGGCTCCTAGGAAGCTTAAGTTGATTCCCTATTTTAACCTCCGAGAGGTTATTTTGAATAATCCTTGGTTGCTTACTAATTTTGATAATATTTGACTTATTTATTTGTAAAAAAATAAAAATAAATATTTGACTTATTAAATGAAATAAATATTAAAACAATTTTTTAATGATGCACGGTTGAGTTTGCAAGGAAAAGTGTTACAAACGTACTTCCGTAAAAGCAAACGAACATAAAAATACATAATAATATAATTTCACCTTTGCAATGCTAAATTAGTCCAGATTGAGAAGTATAGAATTAACTGTCATTTAGGTATAATCATTTACTAAAACCATATTATATAAGACTTGTACGAGTAGTATAATATTATATTCCAATAGCTAGAAACTATGCGGCTCAGATCTAGGTCACGAAAATTCCAAAATTACGAAGCTATTTGACATAGGCAACCTAGTCTAAAGATTCTACACTAGAATTTACGTGCTAAATTTCCAAGCTCTAAACTTGGAAGTTTCGATTCAGCGATCCTATTTTCTGCTTAGGTATTTTGATTTTCAGTTGCATATTGCTTCCATTAGTGGACGCATTTCAAAGAAAAGTTTATTTAATTCTATTGTTATTTAGGAAAATAAGGCTGCAAATTGCAATATATTAAAAAAAGTTTTTGTTTGTTTGAAAGTAATTTTCGCATTAATGGTGCTGATCTAGGTGCAAAATTATGTAGAATAGAGCATTGGAATGTCGTTCCCCAGAGCTTAATAAACAGCCTGTATCCCTATGTTTCTTCGTGTTTTTTTTAAGAACACGACAGGCTCTATGTGATGGTTATGCTATGTCGTTAGGCAACCCTACTACATGATAGATGTTTATACTGTGTCCAAACATCGGTTGTTGTCTAGTCTGGTGTTAATTAATCACCAGGTATCCGACAGCGCCGACATAATGTCAGACTACCCACAATCTGTACACGTCCATAATAAGGTGCATTGACGGTACGTCCATCCATTTTTGACATTTCAATCTGTAAATTGCAATCAAAATCTTCTGCAATTAGCAGTGTTTTCACGCTAGAGGCAGCACCAGCATAGACAGTAAACAAAAAGTTTTGTTAGACGTTTGAGATAGTTTCTGTCAACATTCTGATATGACGCAACGAAAAGAAGAATCAAAAGTAGGGGGGTGCAAAGTGCCAAAATGTTTTCGTTTTCGCTTCGATAAAGAATCGCTGATGAAAATGTATGGAATTGACATAAGCGTTCGTTAATATGACGTTGACGTTCGACTCGTCCTATGTCAATTCCATACATTTTGATCGGCGATTCTATAACGAAGCGTAAACGAAAAAGTTTCGGCTAAATGACGTACACAATGGCCCACGATGGCCCACAGCAGGCCATCGTCAACTGTAGACCACGGTCCACGAGTAAATCAATAAACTTGAAAGTTCCATCGACCGCCATAATACACCTAACACCATGAAGAGGCACCTTATCAAGACGTGTTACGTGTCAAAGATCGATACTGCAGACCATTGTAATTTCTAATGAAACACCATGATAATAATATACATATTCCTTGGGTAGAAAGTTTTGTCCTAGTAATAATATTAAAGCCATTCTAATTGCTGACCTGATTTCTATTAAAAAACCATTGACAAGATTGACGCTACATATTATTTAAATTAGTACTACACTACTACTTTTAAAGTAGAATCAGTTGGAAAAAAATACTAAAAAAATAAAATTCTAGCATAAAACCGTTCCGGAAAAGCAGAAAATTTTCAACCCAACGCGCGCACGGCGCAACCAAACGTTTAACGGACATAATATCTTAGAAATAGAGATTTTAAAGAAATATAATGGATATAAATGTCATATATATTTTATGTTCGAACTAAACGGGCGCTTCGATAAAAGCTAAAATAAATCCGGTATAAAAATGCATTTTAAAATGTAGTTTCTGGACGGATATTAAAAGTCGCTTGACCGGTAGAATATGCTGAAAGTGGCAACAAATATTTTGTATCATAATACTTTCGGCATGTATTTTGTACATAAAATACTAGTAAAATATTTACATGGCTAAAAGAATAATAAATAAATTTAAATTTTTGTTGTCTGGTCTCTTCGGTCTTCGCTCTGGTCTCATAAGGTCATAATAAAATAATATGCCATAATGTTTATTCATAGGCTGACAGCGGACAAAATTTTTTGGTTTAGAGTTTATCAGATCAATTATAGCATTCGTGATTATTCGACTAAGCTTATAACAACCGACTAAATTTGTGTTACCACTTACCCCCACATAAAGAAAAAAAAAACCGACGACAATCTCCCACAATTCGTTCGCCATACCGGTGATTCGATTGCTAATAAATTCCCTAAATGTTTCTTAAAATGTAGAGCGCTGGAAATGGAGCAGTCGCTTTGTCGTACAACAGGGAGCTCTTACACTCTTAAATCTCCAACAATAGTGTTACCCCTTTACCGAAGTGCATACTGCCATGCCAAAATAACCCCTATCCCAAGGGAGTAAAGCTCTAACAATACATGCATGTCTGAAGTGCCACAGCAAAGTACACTTTAAGCTTTTTGTGCTAAGGTTGCAATTTGTACGGTGAGTGCTAAATGCGTTAATGGCGAGGGAAAGTTTTACCACACGTAGTTTTTCAGGTATCAGCCTTTTGAGCAACACTTCTTACTTATCTATCGGCTCCCACTTTCATTTACAAGTAGCTAACATTTTCTAGAACGACTTTCTTGAAATAAAGTTCTAAACGTGTGTATTAAAGAAATTGGTTTTAAAGACATGACTAAAACGTATTTTTTGATACAAAATGTAAGTAATGTTTCTCGCAACTTATTTTGCATAAATCTTGTAGAAACCGTACGTTTTTCTCGGACGAAAACAATCCCGTGCTCCTTTGCGGGCCCCAAAGCTTAAAGTCAATTTTCATAACTATTTGAAACGGTTTATGCGATGAAAGATATATAACAGGCATATTTGTGACGCTCGCGCTGGGGCGTTTGCCCATACAAATAAAAAAAATGCCTCATTCAGCGCCGCTACTTTCAGAATGAACTCTTAACAAGGGTCAGATACACAGTACACACCCTAAAGTATCTCTTTAGGGTAATTATTATAATACTAAAAACTAAACCACTTGGTTTGTTTTGCACCTCGTATATCTCTTTAGGGTAATTATTATAATACTAGATGACGCCGTCAACTCCGTTGCGCAAAAATTCGTTTATCGCGCGGAAACCGTACATTTTTCCGGGATAAAAGTATCCAATGTCCTTTCCCGGGTCTCAAAGTATATCCATACCAAATTTCAGCAAAATCGGTACAGCGGTTTGGGCGTGAAGAGGTAACAGGCAGACAGACAGACAGACAGACAGACAGACCGACGGACAGACAGACAGACGGACAGACAGACAGACAGACGGATGGACAGACACACTTTCGCATTTATGGAAGTATGGATATGGATGAATGCTGATCCAGCTCTATGAGTCTATCGCGATTTCGTCACTTTTCCGCAGTTCGCAACGTCGTATGCGTAAATCAATAAATTTTTATATCTGGTTAGACTACAAAATAAGGGTGTATTTCGCAGCAGACGTATAAATAAGCAGATCATGTCCAGTGCATGTCAGGGGCGTATTCAGGTTTATCCGACGCGTGAGAGTGGGCACACAGCTTACAGGTGCGAGTGATAAGCGAAAGCGGTATGGCGACATTATACCGTCTTGCTCTATGGTAATATAATTTGTTGTGTTTCTTAGTTTTGTGTTTCTAGAAACAAAGTTATTACAATAATTTTAAATTTAACAGAGTTATAAATTAGAGTGAAGGCACTTTGCACACTTTTTTTTTTAATTTTTATTTAACCTTTAAATTTAACCTTTTTTTTTTAATTTTCTTTCTACCTGCTAATCTCTCGTACCTTGTACCATACACAAAGTAGCGACAATCGTAAATATTGAATGAGCTTCTTACCTTCCGAACAGCTGTTTGTTGTAAGTTCCGCTGCCATTGTGACCACCCTGTAGCGCTGTTCAAACTAACAATATCCTGTAAATTGTATAGTTACGGCATTCTGTTTCAGTGTATGGATAGCAATGACTATATACGTAATACTAGCTGACCCGGCAAGCGTTGTTTTGCCATATACGTTGTGGAAATGTTTGAGAGCCACCTACGCGTACAGTTGTTATCAAGACGTTATAAAAGTATGTTGCGGCGATCTTTAAAACTTTAATAGCGCGACTCACGATAGCACTCTTTTCGAAAATGCAATTTAATTTTCGAAAAAATGGCCAGCCATTGAAAAAATTACACAATAAAGACAATCTAATAAATTTTTGATTATTTTTTAATTAATAACCTTCAAAGCCAGTCATGTAAAGAATGCTGAATTTTCGGTGCATGCAACTTTACTTAAGGGTGGGTTGCACCAGAGACGTAGTTAAATTAAAGCTAAGGTTATCGTCAAATATGGCGTCCTTAATGGAGTTTTACTAGGTATTTGACAGTTCATTAGACTTTTTGTTATGGTTAAATTTATAATTAGAGTAAGTTGGTGCAACCCACTCATAAGCAGTCAATCATGAAGCTAGTTCCCTAATAGTTGTTTGCATAACGTTACATGCTTAAAACACTCATTTTTTCAGCCTCTTCGATAATACTATCTGAAATATTTTCAAAACAATTTGGACAGGAACTAACTAAACCCCTTGTATACTGTACATAGTATATTATCTAAATTATTACAGACTATAACAGTATGTAAATTGTTTTCTAGCTAACATCTGCATAGCACGAAACTTTGTTTAGCGTTTCCGTCTGTGGGTAGGTGTAATAATTTTTGAACGCCGCAGCGGGTATTGGAAAAGTTGGCCGCATACGTTCTCAAGTTAAATTGCAGATCAGTATCTAAATCTGGGCTAACTTATTGTTACATAAATAACGTACACGTGGATTGTATGGAACGATTTACGTATGTTTTTATTAGGGTTATGTCGTAGATAGCGTTTTTTGTGTTGATGGAATACTTTCTAAAGGAATGTGAAGCCGACATGAAAATATGTAATATACTAACATTATAAATGCGAAAGTGTGTCTGTCTGTTACTTTTTAACGCCCAAACCGCTCAACCGATTTGGCAAAATTTTTAGATACTTTGAGTCCCGGGAAAGGACATCTAGGATTCTTTTATCCCAGAAATAGAAAAGTAACTTATTTTCTTACACAAGTTTGTAATATTAAGTTTTTAGTAACATCTATTTAAGATTGTAATAAGTGAACAACTATTATTGGCCCTACTTCCTACTGTTAAGTATAGCTTATAATTGCCTAAAATGTATTAATAGTTTACAAAATAATATTAGCTATACAAGTGTCATCTATACATATAAGTATAGTATAAGTATTTATTTATTATAGACGTATTGGTTATAATAATTTATCATATATGGGTTTATGTAGTGTATTTGTATAGATTTAAAGTTTAAATTTGTAATTGTGCACGCTCTATCTGTTGTCATATTCCACATCTCTCTTCGTAGGGCTGCTGTAAGAAATTTCTTTTGAAATAAGCAGTTCCTTTGTGTCGTCTTTCTATGTCAATGTTTATGTGAATACTGTCTTGTGTGCAATAAATGTTAAATAAAAAAATAAAAAAATATAATAAAACTGTAGAAATGAAAATTCTGTACATTAAAGATATTCAAAAAATAATAAGCATAAGGTGTTACTACATCGCTATAGAAGCCAAAACTGTGGTTAGTTTTTGTCTGTCTGTCTGTCTGTCTGTCTGTTTGTCTGTATGTTTGTTCCAGCATCACACGAAAACTACTGATCCGATTTGAATGCGGTTTTCGCAGATATATTTGTCTTCTTCCAACTTAACATCTGGTGTATAAAAAAAAATTCCCCCCACCCCTCTAAGGGGACAAAAGAGGGGTCAGAATTTGTATCAAACTTAGGTATATAACATGAAAACTACTGATCCGATTTGCATACGGTTTCCGCAGAAATATTTGTCTGCTTCCAACTTAACATCTGGTGCATAAAATTCCCCTCCCCCAGCCCTCTAAGGGGACCAAAAAGGGGGTCAGATTTTGTATCAAACATTTTTCTTGGACTTACTTCATATTATTTACTGTGTTTTCCAACTTCACATCTGGTGTATAAAATCCCCCCTCCCACTTCTCTTAGGGTCAAAAGAGGGGGTAAGATTTTGTATCAACTGATGAAGTAGAAATACTTTATATGGCAAAACAATGTTTGCCGGGACAGCTAGTTAGTGATATAAGAATGATGGCTGTTGTTGTTCCGAACAAAAAAAAAAAAAAAAATAATATTATTATGTATGTAGTCCCGCGCGACAAAGTTTAGCGCAACGGAGTCGCGGACGTCATCTAGTCGTTATTATAATGATTTTTACTGTGACCTACATAATAATAATAATATTATGTGAGTTTCCCGGTAGCGTTTAAACTACTAATAAAATGTAAAAAAAGTCGAGATTTTCTTAAACTAGTATAAGATTGCAATATGATTTGAGTAGTTAGCAATAAAAATATAATCGCTTTATAATAACAATCTTTACTTTAATTTGTTGTTCATTGCAACAACCAACGATATCTAAATACTTAGATACGACGTGTGCCGTCAAAACTATAGCAATGTTTTTGCATGTGTGCGTTAGATAAATAGCGACGCGCGCCACACTAATGTGTGTGTGCGTGGTACGGTCAGCAAAAAAGGGTGGTCGTTATTTCACGTCACTAGTTACCAGGGACTGTAATGCCGGTATATTTTTTATACCGATATTGATTATCGGTACAAATATCGATAATATGGGAGCGAGCAACCAGTACAGGGCCTATAGCCGAAACTTTTTCGTTATCGCTTCGTTATAGAATCGCCGATCAAAATGTATGGAATTGACATAAGACGAGTCGAACGTCAACGTCATAATATTAACGAACGCTTATGTCAATTCCATACATTTTCATCGGCGATTCTATTACGAAGCGAAAACGAAAACATTTTGGCTATAGGCCCTGTACTTGGCTTTGACTAAACCCCCTATGTACTGAAAATCCAATTATATATATATATATATATATATATATATATATATATATATATATATATATATATATATATATATATATATATATATATATATATATATATATATATATATATATATATATATATATATATATACAGTGTGAAATTTAAATGGTTGTTTTCCCGCAGTAAAATGATTCTATCTTAGTAGTACAATAGATTTGTAAAGTTTTTTTTGTTCAAATCAAAAAAAAAATCGGTCGGGTCCATAGTAACTCGCGCCTATCGGCATAAAGTTTCCATAGTACGTCATACAAAATATTTTTTATTTTCAAAAAATAACATGCATGGTTCGATAGTACTACTATAGGTAAATTTCCCTCGATTACATAGATCCCATCATGGTCACAACTTTAATGAACGTGGTACCAAATTCGAGTTAAGCACTATAGAACAAAAAAAGAATTTTGAAAATCGAGCAACAAACGAGTGATCCAGTTTTAAGAGTCCGTATACGAAATTTGCCGATTTCGCTGATTTTACAGACGTGATTTAACAGTTAAAATACAGTATTTCTATAAGTTTTAATGCTAAACATGTAAGATCATTTCAATTATAATCTAATATTGGAGCTAGATTTTTTTTAAGTATTTTTAAATAATCCAACTCAAACCCGCGACAGTTTTATAATTTTTGCTGTAAAAGATTTAGGATATCACCTGTTTATTGATTGTATTGACGTCTTAACGGTATGAAAAAAATACAATGTACTGTTGAGAAAGTCGTCTATACAATGTTGGAATTACTTTTTACCACTTTAATATGAAATAGTTGAGTAAAAAAATATGTAATTCGGCAAAATTTTAGAGAAAATGGGCAAAAATTGCTGTTAATTTCGGCAACTTAGAGCTGTAATTCATAAAAAGAAAACGACAGAAATAATCTATAGATAAAATTCTATCCAATTCGATAAAAAAGAAAAAAAAAACCTTTGCAATTTCATATTCATCGGCAAAATTTCGTATACGGACTCTTAAGTAATCGGATTCGTAACATTTCAAAAAAAGTACTCTTGTGAAAAGTGAAAAAAAAAATTGGTCTTTCAGCGCTGCTACTTTCACAGCGAACTCTTTACAAGAAACACGTACACATCCTAAAGTATTATCACTTAGTTTTGTTGTATATTTATTACGTATTATTACGTGATTTTCAAGAAATTTAACGAATACGGTAACTTAAAACTTTACATAAATACGTAAATAAATACGTAAATAAAATCGTTACAAAAATCACTACTCGTAACGTAACGGTATTCGGTTGCATGCTGAAATAACTTTCGAGTATGCTGACGGTACCTAAGTTTACCCGTTTTGATGTCCACTGTAAAATGATCCCTATTAGTATGAGCGTTGATACAACCGGGGGTCACAAGATATTGGTCATAGCCCATTGAACGTTAAAGCAAAATGTGTATCGAGAAAATATTGTCGTCCTTTTTTGACTTACAGTAATAGCATATACTACTCTCTTTCGTTCATTTTACGCTTTGCTAAAATTTTTCTCTTAAAATGGCCGACAATAAATTAAATAATTAATTAAATCATAGTACTAACGTGTGAAATGTTACACCTTTGGCTTTATTTGTGTTTCTGGTGTTATTATTACAATTTCGGAAGGCACACGACGGCATTCTGAAGCGAAATGTGGTGAAAAACAACGCAGTAAACAATTAATTGAGCATGTCTGACTGTCATCGCGTCCTAAGGCTCACTGGTCACAGATGAGTGAGCTCACTCATCTCGAGAGTGACACATTTTCGCGCTGACGATTGTATGGAATGCCTTTTCTAACGTTATAGTTCTTTGGCAACAACACACTAGCAAAGTACTGTTCTGTCTTAGCAAAAGAATTCTCTAAGTAAGCAATATTATACAGCAAACACGTTTTTAAAACGCCCCCGGGCATCGAAGTTCTAATAAGACCCGGTACCTGTACCATTAACTAATTACTAATTATCTCCCCTCCCCCCTTAAGGGTGAGTCTATGACGTCTTGATGGAGTTGTCAAATTAATTTCTTTTCTCCCCCTCTCTGGGGCAATAGCCGAGGACTTAATGAACGGATTAAGCTCTGACAAAATTATGATGTGATAGGAGTTAAGTTACGTGTCTTTTGTCGTTAACAGAGAAGAATAAAATATTGCTACTTCATTATTTTCATCATATTGACCTACTCTATCTTTTGCTAATAATTACATTTTTTGCTAATAGTCTGTATAACAAGTCGATATATACCTAATAATTATTATATTACTTGGAAGCCACATTCTATAGAATAAAATCTCCACACACAGGGAGGCCGATCATTCCAGTCAGACTGATCATAGACCTGAAAGAACTCGTGTACACAATTTGTGAATACATAAAACCAGTCCAGCCAGGTCGACCTGCGACTTTCCTACCAAACGATTAGCTTCTCCGTATGTAGAGCTTTAGAGCAATTTTGCTTTACTTTATGACTCAATCTATTCTCTATATCTATGGCAATAACCGTCTCGTTTTAAGTGTCAATTTCTATTGTCCTGTCGCTTCAATTTCTTCCTTTTTACGACGACTTTTATGTCGGACAGCTGTGAAGTGAATTGAAAGTTACAAAGTTTATTATTTGGCACCCCCTAGCGCATTATTATATTACAAAGTTTATTTAATCAGCGTCTTCTATACACAAACAATTAGAATCCTACGCCGTTCTTACGCCGCCTATGCTTCTCACAATAATTGTGAAAGTGCTTTCTAATTTGGAAAGAAAGCATAAATTTTGTTTTTTTTTCCTAAGTTTAGATAATCGTCATCTTATGACGATTAACAACTCAATGGCTCATTCAAAATTGCGTGTGTGAAATTACAGTTAGATTATTATTATTATTTCTATTTTACATTATTTAATTTCAGCACGAAAGGACAATGGCGAACTCTCATACATGATTTTATTTGAGTTAAAATGGAGGCGTCTATAAATAAAAAAATGCTTAAATGATTAGGAACTCATCCTACAACTAACTTCTAAAAATAAATATTCCCAAGAAGGCCTAGGTTATTAGATATTAGATCATAAAAATCATAAATATTTTAGGTTATGTTTCATTGGTAAGTAGGTATTACTTACTTATTATTATTGGTATTATTTTATTATTGTTTGTTTTGTATTAAAATTTTATTTATTTATTTATTTATTTGTTTAAATCAGGCATCTAGGCCCATATTATAAATACCTTATAGACTAACATACATACAATTATATTAAAACTAACACTAATTCTAAACACTAAACATAAAATATAATTGAAAATTCTCCGCGAGCTACATTCCCGTAGGACTGAGTAACAAAGTGTCAGAGATCAATAGAAACCAAAAACATGCCGGGTCGAAATTAAAGGAAAAACAATAAAACACAATCGAACACGAGAGGCAACGCACGCGGCAGGAACACCATAGAATCCATAGATATTTTTTGACATTTGACACTTGGTATGACAATTAACATTTGTTTGACAACTAAGCAGTGTGGAGTTTTGCCGGGAATGTGAAAGAGTGATGTTGTGATTTTGTATTATTTTCCTAAAATTGTGTTAAGTTGGGTTTTTAATGTGTAATATTGGTAGAATATTAACCATTAGATATTCGTTATCGTGCACAAGTGTAGGAAAGTGATGCATTATCCAGAAACGTGCGATTTTGTGTTCCCTCCAAAACTCCATTGAAAGTTTCAGTAAGGCGTCTACCACTTTACTGAAACGACCGACTTGACTCTTTGACTGTATTGACTTGTACTTAGACTTTAACTAGACTTATGACCTGACGATATTACATGAAAACGATGCTGAAAATTATTATAGGAGGAATACGGTTTTCCCGCCATATTCCTTACCTTTTTACCTTGTCTGTGGCACAACATACACATACTTTGTGTCAAGTTGCCAAAAACGAAGAGAAAGAAGAAGAACTAAGCAGTGTTGCTAGTTATTTTAGGAACTACCTCATCCATTCTTTTTTACCTAACTACTTTGAAAAAATAACCATCGATTTATTTATTAAAAGTGTTGAATTAACTAAAATAATTGTAGATCTATTCATAACTTAAACGGTAGGATGAAACATTATGTTATTTATGCCGTTCGCCGGCTGAACCGCCGCGCGGTGCGCGCCGCCGCTTTGGCAAAAAATATAAAATGGCAATATTAACGGTAGCTGAGCGGAAAATATGAAATTCGCTTGAAATTCGTATTAAGTAGTCAATTGATTTACAAAAAATAATTGTTTTTTTTTGGTGGCCTTTACTAAACCCTAGAATATATTGGTAAAATATAAAATAATAAAATATTTGTTTTTGTTCACATGGCATTTTTAGACGCTAAAAAAAATATCAAATAATATTTCGCCTTTGTCCTTTACATTAATCTACTTTATAAATAAAAAAATATTTTATTTTTGTAAATTGTCTGTGGTATGGACTCCCACACAAAACTGATGTGATTTTTATTATGAGTTTTGTTGCAGATTTTTGCGATGCGATGCGAAATTGCAGTTTTGTGTGAGAGCCCTCTTTCCAATGAAAATTTGTTAGGTACATTAGAAATACCGCAGACAATTTATACGGACACAAAACAGAAGAATATTCTAAGTAAGTCGTGTAAGCTCCCCCGCGTCGAGTGCAATACAAACACGTCCCAATAAACGCCATTACATTACAGTATTGCCAGAGTAAAGTCTGAGGGTGTGGTTTATTGTGGGAAAATCTATATTTTGTTAGGTACATTAGAAATAATCGATTCATAAATACTTTAGGGCGTATGTGAGTCTCATATTATAAAGAGTTCACTGTGAAAGTGGCAGCGATGAAAGAGCAATTTTTTTGTGATTTACATGGGCGCCCCCGTGTCACAAAGTTTCCCACACAAAGATGAAAAAATTGTTACTATTTCAGCGCTGCTACTTTCACAGCGAACTCTATACAGGGGACTCGTACACTCCCTAAAGTATTATCACTTAGTTTTGTTACACCCCGTATTTTGCTAGGTTTGGGATATTAATTCAGAAGCTGGTGGACTTGTATTTGGTCGAATTATATTATTGTCATGCCAAGCTTAGAAATTACATGACTGACTAGACCTAGACTCATCATTCCAGTAAATTACGTACGTCATCTCAGGTTCGCTATAATTGTACTTTGAAGGTACTTACAAAAAATTCAAAAGTCAAAGATGATCAAAAGAAAAGAGATCAAAGTTCGACGCCATCTTCATTCTGTCACCTCCTCAAATGTCAAAATCATTCCAGACTCCAGAGCAGCTATTTAACAAGACGTAGCTGTCGTTAAATCGGGAACCCTACATTCTTAACTCAAATTCGAACTTGGCCGGATTTTTACCAATACTTTATTCCGCACCATGCGGCGGCCATGTTTATTTCTTCAATCGCCGGGGCTCGTAAACTTTACGACAATCCTTGCTTACTGAGGGATTCCGAGAAAACTTTAAAAACTTCTCCAGTAAAATGTTTCAAAGTTTTTTTACTAAGAATTTGTCTTTAACTTAGAAACTTGTGAAATTTACTTAGGCTAATGTATATGGTTACTTGACGACGCCTGCAATTGTTGCGTTAAAATTCGTTTTTCACGCGGGAACCGTACATTTTTCCGGGATAAAAAGTATCCTATGTCCTTTCTTGTGATTCAAAGTATCTCCATACCAAATTTCAGTATAATTCGTTCAGCGGTTTGGGCGTGTAGAGGTATCAGACAGACATACTATCACATTAATTATAATATTGGTTTGGATATTAACCGAGATGCTAGACAATTTTTTTATGTAGCAGTCAACAGATATTGACCACGAGTATATTAATATATTATTAGCTACTATTGCGGCAAAATGTACCGTTCTCGCAAGAATGGCTGTACAACAAAGTAAAATTTTAAGTGTTATTGTCGTAAGATATTTCATACCTATCTGAGTGCACTATTTGCAGTAAATGCCACGTATGAAAGGTAAGACCATAAAACGAAAAGTTGTTGGAAATTCCACAACACCTCTATGTAGAATGTGTCAGCGAGGCGTCACAGAATATCCGGTTATGCGCTTCCTTGTGCAGCCTTTTGTTGAAAATTCTTGTAAAAACCATCCAATATTATAGGTATGAAAATATATTATAAAACTGTCAAAAATATTTGTAATTTTGATAAAAACGGTAAGGGTTTTATGAACATTAAAAAAATAAATAAATGTATATTATTTTTAAAGCAAAATATGCAATAATTTCATAAGTATTCTGATTTTATCTCTAGTACCGTCAAATTGACCGCTGCGGTCTTTGAAGGTATAGCATGAAGCCCGGCCCTTCTAGTGTTAACAGATGATGCTTGCAACAGAGTTGCGCCAAAATACATTTATTGTGCGAACTGTACATCTTACCGGGATAAAAAGTGTACTATGTCCTTTTCCGAGACTCAAAGTATCTCCATTCCAAATTTCAGCAAAATTGGTTCAGCGGGTTGGGCGTGCAAAGATAGACAGACAGATAAACACACTTTTGAATTTATAATATTATTAAGTAAGTAAATTATGTATATGGATTTATTGCTAATTCTAGATCTAGATGACCCGGTGAACTTCGTATCACTTTCCTCCTTATATAAATCTTCCCTGGACTTCCACTGACAAATATTTTTAGACTTAAATTAGCCATTTAGTCATACTCGAGTTTTAGCGTTAAAAATCGTTTTTATATAAATAGAAGATTCTCAGTTTTATGGTTTTGCATACTAAACTCTAAGGTATGCGTAATACACTTACATGCAAAATATTCTCCTCACGTCCATTACGGACAATGTACAAACAAACAATCGATAAATATTTTCACGTTACAATTTCTTTGTATTACATGATAGGAGAATATTAATTTGGCACTTTTATGCAAAATAGCAGTGCAGACCAGCCACATTATAGGTTTAAAGAATTTATTCTCAAAAAGACATACAGTCACTTAAATGAGAACTTAAAACTAAAGTTACATTTTTTTTTTACAGTGGTCATATTACAGTGATAATTATAAATAAACAGTAGTATGAGTTGTTTTGATTTGTGTTCCACCAACAATAATATATTATTTACTGTAAGTTTAACTACTGCTATTACGTTACTTACAAAAAGAATTAACAAATTATGTGGCCGCAACTGGCTGTAAAATCGTAATCTTTACAAGCTGTATTGTGAAAGTGAAATTATGTCTATTATATAAGGTGTAACAAAACTGAGTGATAATACTTTAGGGTGTGTTCGTGTTCCTTGTAGTGAGTTCACTGTGAAAGTAGCAGCGCTGAAAGACCATTTTTTTCACTTTTGTATGGAGAAACACGTGACGCTGGGGCGCTTGCCCATACAAAAGTGAAAAAAATTTTGGTCTTTCAGCGCTGCTACTTTCACAGTGAACTCTCTACAAGTAACACATACACACCCTAAAGTATTATCATTTATTTTTTTTACACCTTGTTCTGTGCGCTGAAACCAGTATGCGATTTGGATAAAAAATTAAATGGAAATTCTTGCTTAGCCATGACACGGGCTACATCGTTTTAAGTTACAGGCTACGGGGCACGGGCTACGGCCATAATTTTGAAATTTATATTCAAATATTTACACCGGCCGTGTGTGTTTCTGTAAATGAAGTTGGCGAAGACCTGACTTAAGCGTCTAATTGGTTAAGTTATATGTAGGAATTAGCTTAAATATATAAACGGTAGTCATCGCTTACTAACGACCGAAAGCTATTTACCCGATAAGAAATAATCGGCCAAGTGCGAGTCGGACTCGCGCACGAAGGGTTCCGTACCGGTATAAAGCGAAAGTAGACAAAAAATTGTGTTTTTTTGTATGGGAGGCCCCCCTTCATTATTTATTTTATTTTAATTGTATTATTTAATTCATTAAATTACACACATGCAATTGAGGATTTTGTGAAAATTTCAAGTGCCTATATGTTGCCATTATGGATTACGAGCCAAAAAGACCAAAAAAGTAATGTTTGTTGTATGGGAGCCCCCCTTTGATATTAACTTTATTTTGTTTTTAGTATTTGTTGTTATAGCGGCACCAGAAATACACAATCTGTGAAAATTTCAGAAGTCTAGCTATAGCGGTTCTTGAGTTACAGCCTGGAGACAGACAGACAGACGGACAGACATCGAAGTCTCAGTAATGGGGTCCCGTTTTTACCCTTTGGGTACGGAACCCTAAAAAATGACGTTTGCAGTATCTCGTCTGCACGAATCCTTATCGAAGCGGGTGGTCTTTGATAATATACGCTGTGAGTAGCAGCTCAATGATACATCGTTGTATAATATCAGTTATTCCAGAAACTCTGCGAATAAAATAACATAAACGGATAAAAACTAGCTTTTTTACTCAGGATACTGTCCGAAATTATATTATATTTGGTAGAAAAAACTGAATATTATAGATACGAAAAAGTGCTACGATGCCACGGACAGACAGACACACACGCCCTCACACACAGAAAGAGAGAGAGACAGACTGACAGACACATAAAACTTAACACCCCTCTTTTTGCTCGGGAGTTAAAAAAGAGTTAAAGGTATAATTATGTAGTATCTTAAATATTACATATATCATATTCTGCAAACTGCATAATATAAAAAAACTATGATTTAAATTGGGTATTGATTTATCACAGTCAGACAAAACGTAATGAAATTAGAGAAAGTTCGAGGCTATCAGGAAATGGTCAGTTTACTCGGTAAATATTATACCTAATATAGTTAATAGATAGAAATGTTATGATTAATAATATTTTTAGTACTTTAATATTATACTGTGTAAAAAAGTGTCTGTTTGACTGTTTACTCTTCACAGTACAACTATTGCCTATTTGGATCGCAAGACATATCTAAGAAAAACTCTAGTCTATATGACAGTCTAGGATATATATTTATAATCATGAAAAACGTTTGTTGCACTATTGACTGCATTTACGATGACTGCAAGCTCACAAATCGAATCATTATTTAAGTAATTATCGTAGCTTTCTAGTACCAAAGAGGCCATAGACATAATATTATTTAGTGCAGAATTTATCTCTGGGAATGAAACCAAGCAAGCGATAATAATTTTCTACATCATATGATTTTAAAATCGATAAAAGAGGGTAGTAAAAAATTATGCCCACTTCTCCAGTGTTATCGGGCTGCCCGGCTGCAATAATAAAGTTAACATCAACTTTACGAACTATCTTTTAAAAGGCTCGCCGAACTATTTTATTACAGAGTTTGTCGCGGCACCAAATCTCCCAATAAACCTTTCGAGTGTTATCAGAAAAGTTGTAGGTTCTATATTTAGGGATGCTTCCATTCATTTCCGGGCCCTTTCCACGTTGAGCGACGATAGATAACCAAGATTGTGAAGTGATAGCTTTCACAAGCAATCACATGTGAATGTTATCCACTCTATCTCACTCTATAATATCGAATAAATTTATTTTCTTTCTTTATTGCCTTCTTTCTACATGTTCATATTCGCCTGTAACTTTAATTGTGCCTTATCCATTATACGCTCATGCAAGCGTCAGTCAATTCCGTCAATCATGAATTATGTTTGACTGATGGTTACTGATGGACTGACGAATGTATCCAGATATTCGTCAATCACCTTCATGCAACCGTCAGTCACGCTCTTACACGGTAGGTTACCCATCAGTCACAGTCATGACTGTGGTAAAACTGACAGCAGTAAAATCTGCCGTCTAATGGATGCCTTAAGACAACACATATTTGAAGACGTGCCGAGTTTAGTTTTTTCAAGATTGCGCTCTGTTGATACGACGCATATAAATACTAGTGAGGTACTTAAATAAGTTAAAATACTGTTAAAAGAATGAACCTAATATTAGCGCGGTGCTCCAGAAGCCGGTCGGATCCAGTCGGACTGATGGCAGGCCGTCAAGACCGGCCATTGTACACGGGAATGCACAGAACGGTTCGGTCGGTCTGCGATGAGATTGACCGGATCGATTTCACTATGTATGGGGCCCTTTATAACGGACCTGTGCCTGCTATCTCAAGCGTGACGTGGAGGGAAGGGTTTTTCTGATAAACTGGGTCTTTATGACCCGGGAATTATTGAAGGGTTATGAGGCGTTGAGACCGATTCATGGCCCATTTGTCACATACTGGCCGAAAATCTTAATTTATTACTGCAGTAGCGATTTTACTGCGAAATCTTTTTTCGTTAAGTGTACTTTTTTATTGCATAATATATTTTATTTAAGTAGGTAAGTATTGAAAATTGTCTTTGTATATTTCTTGTACCCACTAAAATATACAAGTCTAAACTGAAAAGTAACTTATTGTCAGCTCCTAATTGTTAAATTTATAGAGTGGTAAAATTAATTAATTTGATACATTTTTATGACTGATAAAAATTGATATAATGGCCAAACTTGGTAACGGTTCACAGTACAACATATTACTTTATTTAACATTATTGAACATACTTACCTTGGTATAAAAAAATCCTTGCGACTGAATTGCGACCATTCAACAATACCCATAAAATTCTCCCAAAACACGCTTTACAATAAACAACATAAAGATAATAATTCTGATCGCCCCCTTAAATTCGTTATGGGCCTATCATATCGTTCCCCAATCGAAGGCTCTCAACAACGCTATAAACCGGGATTATAGATGGCGTGCAGGACGGTAAGCGTCGCGATGTTTGGGTTCCGTGCTGGGATGGAAAAGCCATGAGATGAGGGGAGTGGCATCCATAATTGCTTTTGTTTACGTCTTGGCGACTTCAAAACAAACTGGATACCTCCTAAAGTTGTTCGGGGTTGATTGAAACTCTATAGTTGCTGGTCGTTCTAACCTCTATAGTGGTCATAAATGGGAAAACTTTCACCTTTTTTATTTATATTTTATAATGACGAAAGTCCTGTCATGAAAATGTAACGTTGGTACCAATATGTGTTTTTTACAATAATAATTATTTCAAATGCATTTTTAAAGGTATGCTCTGAAATACGCTAAAATAATTTCAGCAAAACAGACATTAATTTTTTAGTACGCAACGTTTGAATAGGACGTATGAAACAAGTGTTTCGTTAATAAAAAAAACAAATACAAATATGTTTTATTTATGAAAGAACTACAACTAAAATGTAATTTAGGAACAAGAAAATATAGAAGCTGTACAAACAGGCATACAGAACCCTCCAGGCCGTTGCTTACTCTTGACCGACTTTTCAGACTTATGATAGGGATTACTGCTTATAATAATATACGGTATTGAGATTCCCTGAGTTATTGTCGTGCGCTTTTGTATTTTTACCGGTGATTTCACTCGGTTTTGTCCGCTTTATCGTTGGCTCTTCAGGCATTTTTATTTATTCAGCCATAAGCAAGAAGATAAACGTTCTGGATAGCATTACATCTAACCTTTTTTTTGCGCAGGGGAAACCCGTCATGGGTCCCCCGGGTTGGGGATGTGCCTCAGTTAAGCTGAAGCACCCCGGGGGTATGTGGGACTCTTACCCACTAAATCCACCTGCGGCTCGCCTTCAGCCGTATACGGAGGGATGTCCTGGATCTATCTAACACAGGACTCCCTCCACGACCGGCCGGTCTACCTCAATAGGGACCGGACTTCCACCAAAGTTGGAATGGAAGGATGACATCTAACCTAACCTAACCATGTGAGCATCAACAAAATAGAGAAGACTTGAAAAGGTCTTCCAAGCGGTCAAGCTTTTTGATTCTGTGATGATTTGATTTTGTGAGTTTGAACGACCACCTTGTTTTTAATAGAATAAGTATCAAAGTTCGACCAATCTGAAAGTATTTTTGAAAGTATTTATAATGAAGTTGCACAGCGGGTGGACCTGTTCCATTGCACTCTCAGTGAATTCACACTTAACTGCCTATTTGTCATTTGTTATGGGAAGACAAATGATTACATAATATGATACAGAGGTAATAAATAACTTGTTTTTGTCTTAATTTATAAATTGATTTATTTTTAAATTATGGAAAGGTTTTATTTACAATTTTAACTATATTTATTGTTTGATGGGGTATATTTACTATTTTATGGTTTTATAATTTATTGTTATTAATTTTTTGTTTTAATTGTGGTTACTAATGAAATTATTATTTTAGCACTGTTATATAATTTTATGTACACTACTATCGCATTAGGTTAATCCTGTAATGATAGTTTAAGTGTGTGATGATGATAAATAAATAAATAAATAAACTCTCTTCAGAAATGTTTCAAATTTCAATTTTGGATGTGGCCCTAAGTACACGACTCAAGTAATATTCAAATCACTAAGGTCATAATACATATTTAGGGTCACTAATCCACTTGAATTTTCGGTGCGTCCAAATGGAGTTATGGTCGAGCAGATTCGCCCACACGGTCTAGGCTTTATAAATCAAAATTGAACCCTATTAAAACACCTCAGGGTGCAAAATCGACTGGATGTACCAAAATCATGTATCTAGTAATTAGTGTGATTCTATTAGTGGGTACCAAAACTGTATTAGTATGCGTGGCTTGATTTAAGGAGGCACAAGATTTAGTGCACTCCGGGGAGAGTCCCGCAGGACTGTCCCGGACAAGATTAATTATGGACACTCTACTGCCGAATTTGTTCTATCGTCTGCTATTGGTGTTCCAGCAAGATAATTTAGACCCGTTTTACTAAAAGCAATAACAGACTAAACTTCCACGTTTGATGTTGGTGATTGCAAAAAATATGTGGATTGTAAATAATTTTTATATTGAAACGATAATATAAGAATGATAATATTTCAAAATGTTAATTCGTTGGTCGGATCCCTTTTTGTACAAAATAAGCATCCCGCGAGCTTTCGAAAAATAATAATATTGATTATATTGGCCCATACCGTCTAAAGCTGAAGTCGCTTCTTAAATTAATACTTGTTATATTTTCTCATAGGAAGATACAAATCATACAAAATCAAAAACATAAATATTAAATTTTACCAAGTAAAACATAATATTTTCGAGTGTACAGTAATGTAATTGCTCGTACAAAGAAAAGCTCGGTGTCTGTCGTGAAATTGCAGCCGGTAATTTCGCTGAATGCTTTTAAATATAACATAATATATTATTTTCTTTGTAAATATTTTATAGTAACATTTGAGTAATTTTCTGATTGAAAAAGTACTCGTAAGAATACTTATTTTCGCTATCGCATCTTTTGTTAATGATTTTGACTTTTATTTATTAGATTTTGGTCACAACTTCGATGCACCGAGATTCCTTTATCGAACGGGATTCGTACATTTTTCCGGGATAAAACCTATTGTAGTGTCCCCGCCGAGACGCGATATATCCTTTCCCGTAACTGAAAGTTTTTCCTAAGCAAATTTCATCAAAATCGATTCAGCTGTACAAGAGTACAATAGGTTTAAAATAAACAATTATTGAACATCTAACATATAAATTAAATACCATAATATACTGAAAATTCACGGTTTTCACGCAATAAACCAACTTTACTAAATTTACATTACAAGGAACTCAATACCCACCATTGTATGTGTAGTAAACCCACGATCACAGATTCTCGGAAATCTTTTGTTTTTCTTTTGTTATCGCGGACCGCTAGGGGCTTGAAAGGTAAAAAAGTGATAATACTTTAGGGGGAGTATTAGTCCCCTGTGTATAATTCACTGTGAAAATAGCAGCACTGAAATAGTATCTCTTTAAACTTCTGTATGGGCAAATTCATAATGCACGGGGCGCTTGTACATACAAATTACAATGCTCTCTCAGCGCTGCTACTTTAACAGTGAACTCTATTATAACCTGTATATTTTCTGCCTAATCAAGACGTACTTTACTAATTACTGGTTAAATGTTGGATAAATTTCGGCTTTATTTCTTTCTACTGAGCTTCAGACATCTTAAAGAAAAGTAATAACTTTTATACGATTTTTATACGATTCCCTTTATACTAAACCACTCCATATTATTGCATAACATCAATTTCTCTTATTAATAATCCAATACAGAGTCTGACGGTTTTAAAATATTATTTTTATCGCTTGCATTACTACTTCTTTCATCGGCTAAAAGCATATTATACCAAATTCGAACATTGACCAATACATGTTTTTTCGTATCTATTTTTAGAAGAATGTGTTACTATTTAAGGAGCGGATGAAAAACAAATAGAAATAAGGAATATTACGCAAAGGTTGGAGCAGATTAGGGCGCAACTAAGTACAGTAAATATAATCGGACCAAAATCCGACATGTTGCACACCTCAGATCAGGATATTTACAGAAACATTATCAAATGTCGAACAACACTTTTATATTTACTGTCTGTGCTGGTGCTGCCGTCTAGCGTGAAAAAATATTCTACTTGACTTTAGTGCCTCGTTGAAAATTTATTGAAGTACACCTGATGATGAATTTTTCGAAACCGGTCGTGTATATTATAATTCTGTAATAAATCTATTAAAATAAAGTGGAATAAGTGCAAGGAAAGTGTATAATCATTTAATTTATTGAAATCACTATTTTATTGAGTCGCGAAAAATTAACTAGTCGTAAAATTCAAATATTTCACGACACAATAATCAAAATTTGATTTCTTTTCAACTAGATACTAAAGTCAAATTACATAATAATATAAAATTATACTATATTATATAATTTGGTTACTAAAATATAATATTTTATAAATTGCACAATTGCAAGTAGGTTTTTTTTAATGAAAAAAGGGAGCAAACGAGCAAACGGGTCACCTGATGGAAAGCAACTTCCGTCGTCCATGGACACTCGCAGCATCAGAAGAGCCGGCTTCAAAGGCCGCAGCATCAAAAGGCCGGCAATAGGGTAAAAGGGTAGGGGAGGGGAGGGTAGGGAAGGTAATAGGGGAGGGAAAAGGGTAGGGGATTGGGCCTCCGGTAAATTCACTCACTCGGCGAAACACAGCGCAAGCGCTGTTTCACGCCGGTTTTCTGTGAGCCTGTGGTATTTCTTCGGTTGAGCCGGCCCATTCGTGCCAAAGCATAATATGGCTCTCCCACGGATCGATCGGTAGTTTATTTACTACATATAACTTAACCCTTAACAACAACAGAAGTTAACAGGTAACACTAACTAAAGTCCCTCCTGAACTTTCAAGTTTATTGCTTTAAAAGTTTACGTGCCTTTCAAATCTTATGTGGTTGGAATAAGGGTCATAATATCAGGGGTAAAATAAATGAGAACGTTACCGATACGTGTCGAACGACTTAAGGCTCTTCGCTAATTGACTGTTTACAGTCTGTGTTTGCTCGGGACTCCAGTTTCAACAGCAGGCGCCTTAAACGCTAAATTATTGTTTTGCAGTACGGAACCGGCAGAAAGGTGTAAAGAAAACGAGCTAAATCGACGGGTGCTACGTACAAAAACACGACTTTAACTATAACTATCTTATATTCTTTGCAAGTTGTTTATTACTTTTCAGGAAAAGGAATAGTTTTCCTGTAGGATACTGTTTTACGCGGCGGAACCGCAGGGTTTGAGGTCTTGTGATTAATAGAGTGAATAGGAAAAACTCAATCACTTTCCTGAATCACCGAGGCAAGTTCGGAGGGTTATAAATTCTCTAATATTACAAATATTGGCAATATAATCGAAAGTACAATAATGTCTTTCTTTGTTTTTTGCTAATCTATTTCTTTGAAGTTAAATTTAATTCTTCGACGAAATGTTGAGAAAGCAGAGTACACGGTTGCTTTGCCCGGTAGCTTTAAATACTGCTCGATAAGCGAAATGGCTCTCATTTATCTTCAAACATTGAGATTAGGATTTCAGTATTGAGATAAACTGAGAGAATTCTAAACTAGGAAACCGGATTCAGGCAATGAAATCAACCCGCGTCTGGGGGAGCATTATAGATTCAATTTTGATAGATCCAACATTGGATTCGACATTTTCAGCACAAAATATCGGGTGACGTTTGATTTTCAAATTGTGTTTCAGATGCCACGATTTGGATGCGATTCGAGGACGCATGAGATGTGATTTTGGTGGGATAGGCATGAAACGTGATTTAGCACTGGATTTGCAGCGGCTTGAACGCGCGGTTTAGCGGCTATCACTGCGAGATCAGAAGCAAATGTATGAAAATGACAGCTTGTCGCGCCGCTAGAGTGAATGTGATGAGAGAGAGAGACTAACGCAAAAAATCAAACATCGTCCTCTCTTCACACTCACGCCCGTCTTTCATAAGCCATGTGAAAATCGACGTCGCGGAATCATCGCCAAGTTGGTTTTTTCTTATTAACTCGATTAATATACAACATTTTAAAAATCCGCTAGGTCACTTTCTCAATTATAGAATTTTATACAATGTGTTAAAATATTTACTTAGTATAATGCACGGTTATGGCAATATATGAAAAATTCGTGAAAATTAGATGCATCTTTGTTATTTCTTTATATCGAGAAAATTTTAAGATATCGTGTTTTCGCCAGGTCAGATCCTCGGAAATATAATAGTATATAGCTATGTTTTGAAAATGAAACATTTCGGGGCTTATTTTCAAGTATAAAATGAATTATAAAATCGTCAATTTTGTGTTAGTCGCCCCCTTAAATGAATCGTTACATACTTTTGATTGTGATCTTACAATGTAGTCGCCAAACCGCGCGTTTGGGCGGGCGCATATAAATTCAGCCTTATTGCGTTCAGTGATCGCATAAGATAGGTAACCGAATAGTGCATTTTTCAGGTCTATGAGATTCGATAAAATGCGATTCACGGGCTTATCAAGTTTTTTTCTATAAGTAGTAACAGAACAAATTAACATGATAAACGTCATGTCTTTTGACCCATTGAATAGTAGAAAGACTTAAAAATGATAAAAAATACATCACTTTAAAAAAAATATAATACAAAGGCCTTTGTTAATACCGTTGAACAAAAGAATTTCTTTAATTCTACGAAAAAAATATTTTAAAAGGCTACAAGAAAACTTTGTAGATGCACAGATATTTCTCTCCTTATATTTCTATCCTTCACAGATAATTCTCTCTTTGTGCCTCGCCGGATGAAAGGAATACACGAGATAATGTACGAACTTAATTCTAACTTTTTCAAAGAGCACAACAAACTATAAGCGGGAATAAGATTCAAACAATCCAGCGGAGCTTAGACGTATTTCCGGAGTCTGAGAGAGGCGAGTTTGTCTGTGTGTGTGTGTGTGTGTGTGTGTGTGTGTGTGTGTGTTTGTGTGTGTATGTGTGTGTTAGGTATACAAGAGGTAAGCGAAGGTTTTGTGTGGTTAGATTCGTAGATACTCGTAACCCTTTGAGATTGACTTCAATCCAACCACATAGTATAAGAGTGACTGTTTGCGTTTTAGGTTTGATCTTTCTTAGAAATTAGGTGGTTTTTACTAGTTATTATTTGCATAGGTATATTTTTTAATTGCAGTTACGTAGTTTATTAAAATTGTTAGGGATGATTCCTTACGTATTGCTTAATTGAAAGTCAAACTCTAGTTAGATACGTAATCGGTACTTAAGGGCCCGGGTTACCCTCGAAATTTTCATACATTCTTAATACCAAAATCATTTTCTCATGCGAAAATATTTAACATGTTTGAGTTATTTTTCAGCTTAAGATAGTAATTACCTAGGGTCCTGAACAAATTTTTTTTACAAAATATTTAAATTCTAAAAAAAAAAAATTGTGTTTAAATATTTTTTAGTAAATTTACTACTAAATATTTAAACACCAAAAAATAGACAAAAACACTAAAAAATATATAAATAAATAGTAAATTTACTATTTATTTATATATTTTTTAGTGTTTTTGTCTATTTTTTGGTGTTTAAATATTTAGTAGTAAATTTACAAAAAAATAATTAAACACAAAATTTTTTTTTTAGTATTTAAATATTTTGTAAAAAAAATTTGTTCAGGACCCTAGGTAATTACTACCTTAAGCTGAAAAATAACTCAAACATGTTAAATATTTTCGTATGAGAAAATGATTTTGGTATTAAGAATGTATGAAAATTTCGAGGGTAACCCGGGCCCTTAATGTCCTCTACACACTTCTTCTATCTTCTAAACGTAAATTAAAGATATTCAAAAAATAATAAGCGGAGGGTGTCACTACATCGCTATAGAAGCCAAAACTGTGGTTAGTTTTTGTCTGTCTGTCTATCTGTATGTTTGTTCCAGCATCACACGAAAACTAATGATCCGATTTGAATGTGGTTTTCGCAGATATATTTGTCTTCTTCCAATATTTCCCCCCACCCCTCTTAGGGGACAAAAGAGGGGATAAGATTTTGTATCAACTTATGAAGTAGAAATACTTTAAATGGCACAACAACGTTGCCGGGACAGCTAGTAATTAATTTAATCTTTTAATCAATTATTAATCTATTACAACAGGAACATAACAGTGCGTTCATGATTGTAATTGATTATATTATAACTTAAGAAACTTTATCTATAGCAGGCCGAATTGTGAGCCTAAATAATTCTCGAATTCATTCGGAAACACGACACATTTTATCAAAATTGCTCTAGTTTAAGAGTTTAATCACGAACAAAATTTGTGTAAGTATAAAAAATTCAAATCATTCTTTGTCATAATATAATTATAATACTGTATTTTTTAATATTATATTGAATTTATTAGCACACACAAGTTTGCAAACAATACAAATCGCATACAAAATGTTTATACATTATACAAACTCTGTTCTTAATTTCTTATACGATTTGTCGGACAGACCCGCTGGGAAATTCCCCGGCAAACAGCAGCAGCCGTGTGACAGGACTCGGGGCACGCCGGGGCACGGGGCCTCAACAAAATGACCAACGTGGTTTAAAATTCATAATTTTCATCAGTGTTACGAGGCCCCGAACGTTTTTTTTTTATTTTTCATTTTTACTTGCCGTGCATATTATTATAGTCTATGAAAGATAATTATTAATAATGATGAAAATGGGCATAATTTAACAAAATTCCAAAGTTTTTTTTGAAGAAGAAGAGGAAGAAGATTACCATAATGATATAAGCCTCCTAATGTTGTGAGTTTTTAGAAACTAGTTAAAACTATCAGCACATTTACAGAGTTCAGACTTTCAGTTCATTTTATCGAACTCCCTGTTAAGGCCTCTACAATTCATATTTCTATTCCCATTGTTTCTTAATTGATATTCCCTTTTAACGTTCTCTTTTTTTAAATGGTCACTGAGTCCTAGAAGGCCTCAAAACTAGGGCCACAAAACCTTCACAAAAAAGCAGTCTTTTGAAAGTTTTTCCCCATAAGAGGGGGAACACGGGGCACCAAGACAAAATGACCACGACAAATTCCTTTCAAATTCACTTGTCTTTGTCATCGCTAGAATAATAGCTTTGTCGCATTTTTCATCGGACGCACACACACAAAGTGATGTCCTTTGTTCACACGAGCAGAATCATTTCTGTGCCTTCAATACAAATGCTCTAATCGTATAATTACTATTTTGGTGAAATCAATTAATAAGGAGCTTTTGGACTACTGCACGTATTAGTAGGGACGCTTAGACAAGTAAATAGTACGGGTGCCCTAGAACAAATTTTTTGTGATTACTAACAAGCAAATTTTTTGTAAGTATTAGTAGTGAGTAGTAGTTTCCGTTTTAGGGTTCAGTAATCAACCAATTGTTGATTACAGAACCCTAAAACGGAACCCTAACCAGCTGATTAGAAGAGTAACCTTGTCCTACAAATAAAACAATCCATATTTTAGGACCATCAAGTCAAAGTATGAAATCCTTTCTATCTCTGTTAGCTACCACTTTCAAGATTTTTCGAAAATAAAAATGTTGTTCGTCTTATTAAAATGTAGCTACTCACAAAAATAAGCTTATTAGTAATCACAAAAAAATTTGTTCTAGGGCACCCTGACTAAAATGCTTTATACTAAAACAAAAATGCTAAGGAAGGTTTATTATGTACGGTTTTAAATATTGGACTGAAGCTTATAGCAAAAAAAAAACAATCAAACCTAAGTTCTTTCCAAAATAGAAAAAATCAGCCAAGTGCAAGTCGGAATCGCGCACGAAGGGTTCCGTACCATTATAGAGCAAAATTAGGCCATAAATTGTGTCTTTTGTATGGGAGCCTTTGTTTTTATTTTTTTATTTTATTTTAATATTATTATTAAATATTAAAGTACACATATAACTAAGGATTTTGTGAAAAATTCAAGTTCCTACCTGTTGCCATTTTTGATATAGAGTAAAAAAGGCCAAAAAAATCACGTTTGTTGTATGGGAGCCCCCCTTAAATATTCATTTTATTTTATTTTTAGTATTTGTTGTTATAGCGGCAACAGATATACATAATCTGTGAAAATATCCAATCTCTAGCTATTACCGTTCTTGAGTTACATACTGGACACAGCAAAAAAGGCCAAAAAATCACGTTTGTTGTATGGGAGCCCCCTTAAATATTTTTTTTATTTTATTTTTAGTATTTGTTGTTATAGCGGCAACAGATATACATAATCTGTGAAAATATCAAATCTCTAGCTATTACCGTTCTTGAGTTACAGCCTGGAGACAGACAGACAGACAGACAGACAGACAGACAGACAGACAGACAGACAGACGGACAGACGGGCAGACGGACAGACAACGAAGTCTTAGTAATAGGGTCTCGTTTTTACCCTTTGGGTACGGAACCCTAAAAATAACCTTAGCTTCATTTAAACTCTTGCCAGCTGAAAAAACTGACGAGAAACAAAGTCAAATTAAGTCTAAATTAAATACCAACTAAAAGTTTGTTCGAAATAGAATAAAAATAAAATACTAATGAACAAATTAATACACGAATTGTTGGATAAAGCTATCTAGACTAGTTCAGATTTCAGAGTGATATAAATAGAAGTCCTTTCCAAATAAACTCTTTGTACGTACGGTTGATAATAACGAGTATAATCCAGTACATAAGGCATTTGTTTCATGTACTTTACTGCTTCAATCGACCCTTAGGTCGATTGAAGCAGTAGACCTTTTGATATATTTCGTCCTAATGATGTTGGGTAATACTGATACAAACCATAAGGTTTGGCATTTTGCTACATATTAACAAGAAACAAAATAATGTCTTAATTAAATAAAAGCTACGGCCTATGCCACCTACAAAGATATAGATAAAGGCTAACTATGTAAAATTAGTTCGTCATATTCAATCGCGCAGAAATTCTAGTCTAACTTGCCATAGTCTTCTGTCATGTAATTTATATAATGTTCTTTGACAATGCATTTTATATTATTAGTATAGATAGATAAAACTAATACTTGTAGTGTAATTTACCTTTTTCTTAAATGGTTTGTGCAATGTGTATTGTAAAATTTTTGATGATACTACTTTTTTCAAACTCTAACAACCTATATATGATATTGAATGTACTGTAACTTCTTGGTGGAAATTCATGTTTCACAGTAATAATACACACTTTTCCATGCACTTTTTCCACATTTATTAATTTAATTTACTACAATTATATCTCACACGACCGGTTTCGTTAACATCATCATCAGGTGTCATCGTGATAACGAAACCGGTCGTGTGAGATATAATTGTAGTAAATTAAATTAATAAATGTGGAAAAAGTGCATGGAAAAGTGTGTATTATTACTCTAACAACCTACTTATATTAGCAACCAGAGCCATAACAAACATGGCTGATAGCCGGTAACAGGTTTTTCCGGCTGAAATCTCCTTTACCCGAGACGCATCGGATTTAATTAATAGGGTGTCTGCACACCCGCCCGCCGCCCGCGGCGTAAACTCAATTGCGGTGTGCAGCTGCCTTATTGCTGGAAAATCCGGTGTATTTCGAAGCATTAAGATGCCTAGTTTTAAACTGCAAATGTTTGTAACTTACGTCTGTTTGTTCGTTTAGTTAGAGTCAAAATAAAGTAGAATAAACTTCTTTTGTTTTTCAGCAAGACTTTTCAAAAAGCGAACGATATAATATAGGTAGTTAAAATAAAAATGTTGTCAGTTCTCAGTATGGCTATTTAATATAACGCAGAATATTGACCTACAAAGCTATGAAGCAAAAATTTACATTTAAAGCCTGAAAAATTTACATCAGAATATGATATGACCACGTTGTCCCCATAGAGTACGAATTTACATGAGCAGGCGATATGGACATATTGATCCTTGTTCGTGTGGATACAATAACAGCGGTTTATCTCCCAAAAGACATTAATAACGAAGAGTTTAGCACCTTTTTCCCGCGTATGCCCCGAAATGGTTCTTTTGGATCTAGCACCATCTACTCGTAGACAAACCAACTAGCAATAGACTAGTTATAGTCACGATAAAACCATAATATTATAACATAGTCTTATATTAGGACCATGGTATAGATAAATTGGTCTGGTGAATTGGTTTGGTTAACCAGACCAGTAGCTTAGATCCTTCGAAAAAAAACAACTCATAGTAAAGTGTATCTTTATAGTCAGCGGTATGGTTTTTACTAGATACAAAAACACGAATCGTGTGTAAAATAAATATACCAAATACTAATATTATGGCTCCCAGCAAGATCAGAATCATAATCCGTATACTTTCCTGAGTTCAACCCCATTCACAGAATGTGTCACTAAATATATTCAACTCCACCGTCACCGCCCAGCGTTTTAATTTCGGCCACTTTAGAGCAGGTCTAAAGTGGCCGAAATTAAAACTAATGCCAGAGTAAACAGAACTAACGAGTAGGGCGACTCAGAAGAGACCTCGAAAATACGTTTGCGTTACTAATAATTGTGAAACATATTGGAATTGACACTCACGCCCAACTCGCGTATATTCGCCCGTTTGTTTGAAGTCGAGGTACTCCGGGTTGATTCAGTCCGCAACGTGATGATTCTAAATTTGTACTGAATTGATAGATTGGCATGTCGCCTCGTGCAATTGAAATCTGTCAAATTCATACAAATTTATGCTGCGCCGCGCCTCGCCTCGCCTCGTCGCGTTGCACTCTGAATTGATCCTTAGTTCTGTCTACTCTGCTAACACTGTTATCATTGACAGCAACTTCTCATTTTTGCCCTCATGACAATGTCAACCAAGTGCCAAGGCCCAAGATCCTTGCAGCTCTGCCTTCTATAGTACAAGGTTCTAAGCTCTTGTGAGATTTTATTTATTTATACAGCTATAATTCCACTTAGCAATGCAGACTGTTATTCATGTAATATTTTTGATTATTTGTCCCTTTGCTATGTGGCCCCATTTTGGGTAAAAGCCTCCTCCATTTCTTTCCACCTGTCTCTGTCTTTAGCAGTTTGCATCCAGCTTTTCCCTGCTATTTTTGCGATGTCATCTGCCCATCTTTCTTTGGCCTTCCTATTTTCCTTTTGCCTTTTGGGCCCTGCCATTTAGTTGCAAGGTAAGTCCACCTATTATCACTGTATCGGGAAAGATGTCCAGCCCAAGTCCATTTCTGTTTTAAGCAGTAATTGAGAGCATCCTTTATCTTTGATTTCATTCGAATATCTGCGTTTCTAACTCTTTGTATCTTCCTCAGTTTCAGCATGCTACGTTCCATTGCATGTTGGCATGACTTTATTTTCTTTTTTACTTTCTCTGTGAAGACCCATGTTTGGCTAGCATAAGTAAGACTAGGAAGAATGCAAGAATCCATTATAGTCTTCTTTATGTTGAGGCTATAGTCTCCCTTTAAGATTTCTTTCTGTGCCCAGTATTTTTTTCCATGCAATACTGATACGTCTTTCTACTTCACTTTCGTTGCTATTTTCGTTAAAAGATACAAGTTTTCCCAAGTATATGTATTCGTTTACGTATTCTATCAGGCTGTTCTCTACTTTTATTGTCTTCTTGACACTGTTTGACATAATTTTCGTTTTGGACGAGATATTTAAGATATTCTCTTGTGAGATATTTAACATTATTTAGTGTTCACATGCCGTTAGCCGTACAAACAGCTGAAGTAACGTCAGCAGCATAAAATTTTACGACTAGTATTACTAGCGTACCGTCAACAAATAAACTGAAAAACGATGCAGTTTGGCAGTACGTTTTGAAGAATAGTGCAGTTCAAGTTTAGTTGGCAATTTAGTATAAACGTAAACAAAAAGTCATTCTATTGTTTAAAATATTTTTTGTTGTTAATTTTTATTGAAATTAAAAAGGAAACTAGCAGACGGATCAACTGATGATAAGGAGTAGTCGCTGTCCGATATTCCAGATGATTTACACGTCATGTAATTTTTCCAGCGCTGCGATTTTTATTTTAACTGTGTTTTAAGTGACTTGTCTACCGTTGACAAAAACCTTTTTTACTTCTGACAATGTGCAATTCCGTTTTCATAATATTATTAATTAGCTGCATGACAGTTGTGAAAAAGAAATATAAATTGTAAAAAGGGAACAAAGTACACACAAACCTTAAATATTAGGTTCACAAATTTACCATTAGTCAAAAAAGAAATCGCGTATAACAAGCAAAGATAGTCCTATTTGCTGGAAATAAAACTCGTATAACGCTAGAGGTCGCAAATTAAATATTTCGCTGACCCTACCTGAATCGCTAATCCCTTTTCTGCGGACCGTACAATAAATTTGGCGTCGGGAGTGCTCTATTTATTTTATGCATTCCGGCCGAATGATTTTCTGGCCGAGTTAATTTTTCATTTCGTTAATGTAGGGCTCGAATTGGAAAAAATCGGACAAGTGCGAGTTGGGTAGTAGTTGCTGGGTTCTGTAGTTTTTAATTCAAGAGGGTTTGCATCGATGACATTGTTATAGGAGTGATGCGAAGAATATATTATGTCAATTAAGATGACAGTAAAATGACTTTGACAGAAGAGGTGTAGGAATTTATTGGTCAAGCTCCAAAGCAGCCTTTTAAGCCTTTACTTGGCCATTTGAGAATAGATTATCTAGATTTATTAGTTATTTGTTTACTTATTGTTCTTATACTAAAACATAATATTCTATCCCTGTCCTTAAATTACTTCCACTTACTATTTAATGAATAAAAAATGTACAGAAAACTTTTTTAAAACAAAATCCATTTTAAATGCTTGATGTTTATCGCTGACCTATAAATTATTCAATATGAGAAAGCGTCACGGATCTCTAAAAATAAAATTCTTTTAACGAATTGTCAAAGTAGTCGCCAAATTGCTATGTCGATTCCGTATTCGGGCCGCGGAGGAAATTTTTAAAATTATCTCCGCTACGCCTTCAAAGGATTTTGCAGACTAACACCTTTCCCTACCTTCCGTGAACAGGTATTATACTTTTTGAACGATTTCCCTAAATATGGCACGCAAGATAAGTATGGTGCCGACGTACCGACGCATATTTGACAGAATCCTTGTTAAAAAAAAAAACAATGTCTAGTAAAATATCAAAATGGTCCCAAATATTTTTTCAGTCAGTCGCATTGCCATATAGGTATTGGACGGAGCGGCTACTATTACTTTCCAATAAGAAATTCTTCCGCTCATTTGCAATCTAAAACAAACTCTTTGCTAATTCATAATATAATATATATTTATAGTTTATACTAATGTATAAAACAGTGTCTGCTTGGAAAAAAATATTTGACCTAAACGTCCTTGATTTAAGCTGATCGCACATTATGTCACTTATTAGTTATCAGCGTCGAACGTACACGAAATGCGGCGCGTACGGTGCGGATAAAAATGTGCGCGGTTTTACATCATTTCATACTGATACTGATAGATGTGCAGTCACCTTTAAAGAGACCAAGACGAAACATACATTACGGATTAAAGCCATTCGTTACATATTTGAAACCTATTAAATATGTACCATTATAGTGGAGGTAGCGCTCTGCGGTTTAAGGCCGTATTTATTGCCACCATATTGCCAGTTGCCACTAACCACCGACACGCCACAGCCCACTAAAGATCGGATTGCCAACCTCAATCTAGGCCGTTAATTCATAAATGGTATCACATCTAGGTATAGATAAATGAGCATAATATTACCACCCTTATTCATACACAGATAAGATCCAAAAGTATTTAACCCATCACAGGATATGTCTGCTAAAGTCTTTACTTTATATAACTGTGCTTTAGTCCTGACGAAAAATATAATTAAGGTGACGCCATATTAAAGTAAAAAACCGTGTTGGATGTGTTTTAGATTGCTTGTTTTCTATGCGAGGCTGGCCCGGCCTCTCATAGAAAACAAGCAATGGAACAGCAAAAAATGGAAAGGGCGTAGCGACAAAATTTAAAAACCATAAATATATTTTATATAAGCTATGGACAAATTAAAGTGTATACTAGAACCAATTTATGTACAAATTTTAGAAGCTTATATCACTCTCCTCTATTGGCAAAATAGGAATCCCTTTTTTTACAGACGTCTTTTTGATTGATTATTCTGTGTTATAAAAGTTGACCAATCGTGTTATGCTATGGGTACTTCAAAGACAAAGAGATGATGAATACTGACAGTGAACTTTAATTTCTTAGCTTTAGTCATTGCTGAGAAAAATGGACATCGCTACAGCCAAATTATCAAGGCGTCACCTTAAAGCTCTAAAGTGAGAAAATATTTTAACACCACGTTCAACGCTCATACTAATCCATGTTGCTGTATTTGTGTGATACAAATAAAAAGCTACTTGACAGACAATGATAGATCAACATGAAATAACTTCGTTAAGGCCGTCACAGACCTAGCTATAATATATATTAATATATTTATAGCTAGGCATATTAATATATATTTTTTATACAATTTTCGCGTGACCACACACTTAGCTATAATATATATTTCTGGTCTCAGTGTGTTTAGTACGGTATATTATGGTATATTAATATATATTATAGCTAAGTCTGTGACGGCCTTAAATCAGTTCAGTATTACATATTATTATAACATAATTCACTCAAATCCATATAGCAATATTAAGATATAACTCAGCAAAATGGGTGCCAAATGAAAATCACATCCAACTCCTCCCCAACTTATATAGAACTTTGCGACTCTACAAAAGTTGTCTATGTCTCAATAAGCCACGAAGTAACTATTGTCTATGGGTCACGTCTTTCCTCAAGATTCTCTCCCTCCTTATTACTGTATTAATTGCGTTGAAACTTTCTCTCTTTATTTTTCTGACCAGTATTTTTTCAGTGGTATTAATACGTCCAGATGTAAGTGATATAAGTGCAAGATATAGATTAGGCGGTAGATACTGTTTATACAATCATTTTCCGTCAAATTTGTAGTCATAAGCTTTTTATGGTATTGCTCGTCAATACCTTCTTACCGTAAAAATACAGTAGTAATTTAGTATAAATACCGTAGATAAATACAGTAATAGTTTGGTGTAAAATATACTATTTTAAAAGCTCGATCTCCTACATGAAAAGTAAGCCATACGATATAATATTCATAAGCTCCATCAATCAATTTAAAAGTGAGATATGTTACAGTACTGGCTATCACTTTTAGCATGAAAAAATGACCTACAATGGCCACCAAAGAGCGGATATCGTATATTCCCAGTGTAAAATACGCTACATAGTAAAACCGACGTGAAAACTCTTTGGTTTTACCTGGCAATCAAAAATGTAGAGCAGATAGTATTTCATTCCTTCTGTAGCTTTTGTATAGTGAATACACCTTGCGGCTTGAATACACCTTCCGAGAATAGTGGCGAGACAGTGCTTTTGGTCAATTTGATTGGCACTGTCTCGCCAGGAGGTGTAACAAGGACATAAGTTACGAGGAGCGATAGATACAAGATAACAATTTTATGTTTGTTAACAGAATCCGTGATTAAAATTATTTGATTGAAGGTTTAAGAATAAGAGTTAGGACATTCTTCGTAAATTGATTATCAAGCTAATCTTAATTCGGGATTTTATATTTTCCAATTTTATTACTATGCTAGATTACTTACTTCAAAATCTTCGTCTTTATCTTTAATGACCAATTCCTGTCAATTAAACACCATCATAAAAGTAAACAAGTCATTAATTAGCGAAAACTAAAGCTCAAACGCACTTTATCCTATTACAGCCGGGCCTAAACATTTCCTGCGCATCTCTATGATCTGTCTCTCTTTCACCCTCCCTCTCTGTCTTTGCTTGCCGAGCAGCGATCACCCAGTATCGCGCGGGACCTCGCCGCGTGCGGACGTGTCGCATAAAGTTTTATGCCGGGCGTGTTTTTACCGGGCATGTAAATGAATAATTGATGAAAACGCTTTCCCTACGAACCCCGGTGCAAGGTGTATTTGAACTGTGGGATAAGGCCTCGTTTCGGATGCGTAGTGTATTTTACAGGTATTTTCAGTGACACACGCGAGACAATACAAAAATAGTGGTTTTTAATGACCTGTTTATTTTTAAATAGACAATGCAGCTGTTAGCGGGACAGTGTAAAAATATTTCTGTAACCCCAATACAGTAGCACATTTAAAATGCTGTTTGTTTTCTTAGTTTATTTTCTTACCTGTGACAGGAAACTGTAGCGCTCAAAGACTCTACGTATTTTAATTTTAATTAATTACGTATTTTAATCAATGATATCAACTTTTGAATAAGAACACTATTTTGTGTTGTCTCATATTCAGGTTTCCTAGGTTTAAGAAAACATAAAACTACTTATAAGTAATAAAAGAAAAACTGTTCTTAACACTTTTCCGGGATAAAAAGTATCTCCATAGCACATTTCAGCAAAATCGGTTCAGTAATTTAGGCGTGCAGATAGGACAAACAGATACACTTTCGCATTTATAATATTCGTATGAATTACAGTCAAAATGGATTCAGAAACTAGAACAACGTGATTCTAAATAAATTGTAGAGAATTAGAACACGTCTATTGACAAATTGAAAACTATATCTCCAACTCACAACTTACACGTAGTAGGACATTCCCAGAGCAAAAAAAAACATCAAAGATATTCACTGTGTTTTATGCATGAAATAATTTCAGATAATCTGTATAATTTATATGATTTTTCACAACCGTGTCATATATTTTTGAGTGTTTTAACAATTTATAGTTTCTTGGTTTGTTTATAGTGTTTTAAAGCTGTTAGGTATTAGTATTTCAAAATTTATTTCTGATCATAATGCCATATTTAAAATCTTTGTAGGAGAAAATAATTAAGCCTGTTATACACTTATAAGAATTTGTTAACAACAAGATCTTATTCAAGAAGTCTATTCTAGATTTTGCTCGTCAATTTTTATCCAAAAAATATTTCTACGTACCTTCCATAAATGTTTTGCTTCAAATTTGAAGATGGCTTACCTGGAAAATAAAACGTAATATTGTATGTAACTATTATGTAACTATTATGATATAAAAATATTTAAACTGCCTTCTAGAATCTAGTGATTAAAGTATACCTCTAGAACACCTTTTGAAGCCAAAAAGTAGCCTAATATGTGTTATCAGAGACAGCAGAGAGCAACCACCACACAATTAGGGCAAAATATAAAACTAAAGTTGTTTTAGCGTGAAAAAGCAACGAAAATGTTAAGTCAAAAATTTCACCTCTATTCTTCATCAAAAGTATTTATTGCTGACAATAAATTTTAATACTACAAGTAAAAATAAAGTCTTAATTCTTATCCTGATATTTGGTATCAAAGCCGAACTTTCGCTAAGAGGATTCGGAGGCCAAGGCATTTCTTAATAAGTTAATCTGTTTTTGATAGTTATCTAAAAGTAAAATCCCTTTACTAGCTTTATCAAGCAGTTTCGCTCACGTTAATATAATATTTTATCCCACGGGAATGCTGTACTACTTGTAACAGAAGTATCTTATAGTAAAATAAATATGAACCTACTAGAACACCTATGGAATTTCTAAAAAAATATTTTATTAGCTTTGACGTAAAAAACTACCACTATTTTTAAATATGAATGTTTGGGAAAGCTACCATACAATAATTATCATTCCGTAGGAGAATAAATAGCAAAGGAAATTGTAGTAATCTACTTATTAGTTGATTCTGAAAAAGATATACTTACTATTGTCTAAAACCCAAACATTTGGACTTTGTTATAGTTCGTTACATTGGTATTCAGACATAAAAATTAAAAATAGCAAGGTACAATTATGTGTGGCCCACAGGAGTTCTAGTTGTCTTCGTTTTTACGCCAACGTCACAAGACATCTTAATGATTATGACTTGCGTAGGATTATTTAGAATCAACCCTTTATAGCTCTTCAACCCTCAGTACTTACGGAAAAGGTATACCTGACGTGAGTAGTTACGGGGTAAACCAATTTGCTAATGGGTCACGGCAATTTTCCTACCATAAAAGTTACGATGGTGTATGAAGAACGAGGTTTCACGAAAGATATTGACATTTACTTTGAGCATTACATTACAATACTACCTCCTGACTGACGAACAATCGCGTGTAAGGAACATTATAGATTTGACTTTGAGTATTACATTACAATACTACATGATAAATCCCTGACTGACGAGCATTCGCGTATGTAATGTAACATTATAGATTCGACTTTGAGCACATAGCAAGTTGACTTCACTGCACTGTCACGTAGCATTGATGTTACAAGTTGTATCAAGATATTACACATTGTATCATTACCAGGTGCGCATTGTAATGCTCGGCTCTCGTCCCTCACTGATGCTAGCGCTCTAAAAGCGCGACTAGTCTGTAACGTAACATTACAAGCGAATGCTCCCGGTGAGGGAGCACCTTTATGTCAATTCAATCTTAGTTTGGTTATGCATGTCGTTATGTCTGTCTGTATATCGTAAGGGTCGATTCACACCGGAATGGCAGCGCAGCGGCGGGCATATTCAGTGTCATATGATTTTAAACTTTATCTCAATTATATCGCTTGATACTCGCTCGCACTATACTTATACTAGACCACGGAGGCGTTGGTAGTATTACTAAAGTGAGTGTGTACTTGAAATATAAACTAACCCCGAGCTAACTGGAGCAGAAACTTCACTTGATCGAATAACTAACAGAATTACTTTAATTTAATATTAAAGTCAGAATTACAGAAATATATTAGTACTTCGTAAGATAAAAATATAATTGAGTTTGAAAAGCTATTTAGTTGTAAACTAACATAATATTACTACTATGTTATCTGCAACATCATTAAATCATGTTTTCTCGGAATATTATCTATCGTTTATCCTTACCTGGAAATCATAAAATCTACGCACCAACTTATACAAATTCGGTTCATTGTGAAGAGGTCACTGACAGGCAGATCGGAACACTTTTGAATTTTAAATATTATTTGCTTAAGAATGCTCCAACTTTTTAATTAGCAGGTCGGATGTCTGTCAGTACGAATATCGACGTTAATGTCATTAAAATATGATTCATATTAGCGCGCCTTGTACAGTGGCGGTTACGACGCTCGCCGCGTTTTTGATATGGCGAAAATGTATGAAAAAATTTGAGAAATTTTCTTATTTTTCTTATAACTGGAAAAGTTGTTTCTTTTTATATAAAATTTTTAGCGGACTTTATAGAGGACTAAATGAGCAACAATTTTTTTGTATATTTATTTTCCTTAGTTCAGTGTATTTAGATATTAAGGTACCTAATCAGACCCCATTTTTTTCATATTTTGCGATTATTGTGATGGTTAAAACGTATTTTATGTGAAAATTTTGTATGCGGCTATAGAATTTTTATGGTACAGTCGTAGAGATGAATATAATATTATCTTTCATTTGAAACCAAAATATCCTCGCAGTTTGACTCCTAATTCTTTAATAGGGTACCGGAAAATCGATGATATTTGTTATAGCGTCCTTAACTTATTATTATTGGAAAGCATTTTGAAACTCTATAAACCAGTACATAATATTTAAATGAGTACCTAGATTCAAGCCTAATTTTCGTACAGTTCTTACTCGTAAGTCCTAACATACTTAGGTATACCAATGTATACCAATAAATAATAATAGCTCCCACACCGGTTTCGGTGACGGTGGCCGGTTTCATTGAAACCAGGCCAGCTACGCAGGAGTAATTTTATAGTGCCCAAGTGTGTGCGCAGTACACAAGAGCACTCTCTATTCCTTTACTCTCATAACCCAGTGGGACGGCAGACCGACACGACCGGCGAGAGATCAGGCGCAAGACCGACTTTTTACATGCCCATCCGACGCATGGATCATCTTACTTGTCAGACCATCAGGTGATCAGCCTGCATTGTCCTAACCAAACTTGGAAATAACATGTTTCCAACGCGGGAATCGAACCCACGACCTCCGAGTCAAGAGCCGCGCTCTATACCACTAGACCACGGAGGCGTTAATACCAATAAATACTCATCTAACATCTATACATTCCTTTGAGCATATAACATTGTGTGTAGTACTTAATACGACTATACGACTTAGGTGTATACTAACTGGGGCGTGCCGTAGCTCACCTACGGCGTAGCCTGTCTACGGTTTCCGTAGACAGGCTACGAGTAGAGGCCATATTACGTATAGAGGGAAAGTGCTTCTATTGTCATGAAATTTATAATTGTATAAGCCGTTAATCTTCATAATTGCTTAAAAAGTAATACTGCTATGTGCTTAAACCGATAAAATATATTTTTCTTGGTTTGTTACCCATAATAATTATAAGTAAGTACCTAATGTCAATTATTGTGAAAAATGTTTATACTTTTGCACATCACCACTTTCCAAAGTTCATCATCTCAAAGACGTGTGAAAGGTTGCCTGGAAGATATTGCTTTAAGTAATAAGGCCGCCTTTGTGTGCAGTTCAATTAAATTATAATATTGTATTTGTATTTGTAATGTAATATGTGCACAATAAAGTATATTTGTTTGTTTGTTTGTTAATAATATCTTCACACCAAAATCTATTCAAAAACTTAGGCAGGAGGTAACAAATATACACGTTAATAATATTTGCATAGATGGTGGCCAAAAGTAACATTATTTTTGACAAAGCCGTAGACTTTGGTAATCCAAAAATATAACATAATCCTCTTTAAGCCTGCATTGGTTTCATTGAAAATGAATATCATAAATCAAGGTATCGATATAAAATAGTTTGAAATATGAAATTAATAAATACAAAAATTTGCATAGTTTTTAGATTTACCTGAATTGCTTTTGAGTACTACATTATAATGTAATTATGAACACAGCTTATGTAGAACATAATAAGGCTGGCTATACCTTAACAATCATTGAAAAACTGGTATATTTTATTTATTATAATGTACTTTCAAATTAACTACATTTCCATTACTATTTTTAAGCCTCTTAATCGGTCTATATGTATACCTTAGTATGACTGTGACCATGAATGTGAAATTGTCTATGGCATGCACAATCGATATCGCTCGCGAACAATCGTAGACGAATATGCCCTATAAACGATGACCACTAGGTTCATCTTGAGCTAATTAAAAAGGCTCTGTTTTAAAGAAAGACATATTTATGATTTAATTTCAATTTGATATACAAGAACACGAAAAAGGATACAAGATATACTCGGATTTCCACCAACGTTTCAAGGCCAAAATTAGCCAAGTCGGTTCAGCCGTTCTCGAGTTTTAGCGAGACTAAAAAATTTTAAAATTGACTTTTATTTTTATAGATATTCAATAGACATCGAACTCTATCCACGTAATTATCCCGGGTCGTATTATTTCCGTCCCGGCTTCGTAGCCTTCATTTTCTGAACTAGTGAACTAAAAACGACGTACCAGTTTTTGTCCCTTTGTGTTGTTGTTGTCAGTTTTTACACCCGCAAAATAATTATTCTTACGTGAAATTTTGTTTCATGCTTTTTCAGATAATCTTTTTTGAATTTTCATTATATATTAGTATGTTGTATAGTTGGGAATCTTCAAATTTTCCTATGTCCTTTCTCGGGACATAAAATAATGTCCAATTAAATAATTATACACTTTCCTTGCACTTCTTCCAATTTATTTTAATAGATTTATTACAGAATTATAATATACACGACCGGTTTCGAAAAATTCATCATCAATATCATATCTAAAATAATGTCGCACTAAATTTCATCTAGATCGGTTCATCGCTATCATAGATAGAGAGACAGACACATTTTCTCATTATTATGGATGACATAATAATGAGAAAGTGTGTGTGAGTGTGTGTGTGAAAAAATAACAAAACATTGTATAACGTAGACATTTTTATTACTTAGGGAATAAAATACTATACATTACCACCGCGCTACGAACTTTGACCCGCCGTATATCGCCATTTTATTACACGGCGATGTGATAACATGTTAATTGGCCGCCATTACATTATGGCGTCCTTGCACGATGTTTGCTAGAGGTCACGAAAAGTCTTTGTCTAAGTTGGTATGGATATAGTTTTCCGCTATTATTCTTATACAACCAGTAGAGGAGCATAAGCGTTCTTTCACGTTAAACAGTAAAATCAGTTCAGCGGTTTGAGCGTAGAAACAAACAAAGACAGATAGATACACAGACACAAATTGGCATTTATAATATTAGTAATAATAATAGCTCCCACACCGGTTTCGGTGACGGTGGCCGGTTTCATTGATAGCAGGCCAGCTACGCAGGAGTAATTTTATAGTGCCCAAGTGTGTGCGCAGTACACAAGAACACTCTCTATTCCCTTACTCTCATAACCCAGTGGGACGGAAGCCCGACACGACTGGCGAGAGATCAGGCGCAGGACCGACTTTTTACACGCCCATCCGACGCATGGATCATCTTACTTGTCAGACAATCAGGTGATCAGCCTGCATTGTTCTAAGTTCTAACCAAACTTGGAAATATCATGTTTCCAACGCGGGAATCGAACCCACGACCTCCGAGTCAAGAACCGCGCTCTAATGCACTAGACTACGGAGGCGTTTTTAGAGATATTAGTATAAAATAAAATATGTACTATCAGAGAAGTTGATTCCTAGGCGGATGAGGGACCTACGTAGTTTGGTCGCGCGTCAAACCCATCCGACAGATTACGTTGGTCTGTCAACAGCCTAGGAATCAATTTACTCGATGGTACATGGGGAGGGAGTGTTGTGTAGTTGAAAATTAGGTTCCTGTTGATATTATTGATATTTAACACTTCAAACAAAATAATTATTATATTTAAATATTAACTTTAAAATGATATTTGTATAACACTCAGCACGAAATAAATAATTTTAACTGTGTTTGCGAAGCACCTCATTATTTTCTCTTTATTATAATTTAGAACATTCGAGATAACGAATTCTAAGGCCGTTTCAAATTATTCTAAAATCTCAACTAAATATTTATTATATTTACCATTTTGAATACGAAACGTGACTTCAAAGACTTTGGGAATCCACTTTGTTTTCTTGCTCAATATTGTTCAATGTAGATTTTACTGAGATAACTATCAAAATACCTCATAAATCTAGATATTTTGTTTAAATATTTAGTGATAGTATTTCATTTTTCTTTTTTTTATTCGGCTCTAGTTGACGCTCGCAACTTCGTTGCGCCAAAATTCGTTTGTTGCGAGGGAACCGTAGATTTTTCCGGGATAAAAAGTACTCAATGCCCTTTTTGGGACTCAAAGTATCTCCATACCAAATCTCAGCAAAATCGGTTTAGCGGTTTGAGAGAAGACACACTATCGCATTTATAATATTATTAAAATTGATTATGGCGCGTTCAGATGTGCGCATTTTTGCGTGTTTCTGCTGTAGCGTTTGGTAAAACACGCGAGCTGATTTCGCGCGCGCAGAAAACGCGCACGTCTGAACGCGCCATTACTCTTTCATTTTTAACACGCTTGGGATATATTATATTGTGTACGTAAAGGAATCTTTGAGCATGATTTTTACCTATCGTAGTCTTTAAGTCAAAACCTTGCATACGTTTTAAGAGCCAATGAAAATGCAATAATCTGTTAAAATTTTTGAAAATAATAAATTAAGCGTGTTTTTTTTTAGTTTTTTTTTAACTATTATTGTTATATGCACACTGCTTTTGCTCGTTTGCCGACACTCTCTACAAAATGTCTATTATATAATTTTCTACAAACTTCTACTTGCAAAGTGAACAGAGCATCGGAACACAAAGTCAAAATAATCACACACGCTGAACAAAAGCCTTACAGCGAACAGCAATTACGGAGCACTTTGTAATGATGTAGCTTTCATTTTATGTTTTATTAAAGAATTTACAATTATTATTGCTCTTAAGAGTTTCTTTGTGATATAATATTATTAACAAATATTTAAACTGTACATAAGATACTACAATTTTTATCCCTATATTTTTAATTGGCAAATAAGAAAGGTGATATCTCAATATATAAAACTCAAAGGTGACTCAAAGGTGACTGACATGGTGATCTATAATCAACGCACAGCCTAAACTAATAAAAGGATCGGGCTGAAATTTGGCATGAAGGTAGATGTTATGACGTAGGCATACGCTAAGAAAGGATTTTGATAAATTCCAACCCCAAGGGGTTAAAATAGGGGATAAAAGTTTGTATAAATACTTCTTAACGCGAGCGAAGCCGCGGGCAAAAGCTCGTATATTATAATAATATTATTATGGTAATACTTAGAAACCCAAAAATGTATCGGAACCCGGTTATGCAATATTTTTTTATTGCACGAATAATATGATTAATACATATTGTTCGTGCAATAAAAAAACTTATTACTACATCTTTAGAAATTAGAGGTCCTCAATTCATTTTTACCTAAATGATAAAAACGTTAAGTTAAATAATTATTTACCCAACGCATGGACACCGCGAGCGGGAGGGGTAGTTGTGTGGTGTTTCTTTGGTAGCGCACGCCTCTGCACCGGCCGCATAGTATGCCTACTTGGTGTGTATTCGGAGATATTTTGAATCTCGGGAATGACATATAGGATAGATAACATTCAAAACTTTGACTTTGTTTGTTTGTTTGTTTGTTCCTTTACTCCCTAAATACGCTTGAACGTTACGTGCCTAAAAGACAACTTTAAAAAATCGACTTTTTCCATTTCACTACGAAAATGGCGTGTCAACTCTTCGGTTTCGTAACGTTCTTTATATTTTCACAACGTAATGTGAAAAATTGACATTAAAACCCGACGAATACAAAAAATATTTTTTCATTTGAATACGGAAACGCTCAACAAAACAAAATATCATCTGTACAATGTACATGGAATGAGCATTAATCTTCAGAACAAAAGGCGTTCGTACACAAAAATTTATGTCCTTTGAAATATTTTTTTCAATTGAGCGAAAAGCGTTCGTTTCCCATTAGTTCCCGCTCTCCGATTCCCAGCTGCTAAAATGACCTATTCCTCTTTAGTACGTGTTTTAAATTATATAACAGTGTAATTTGAGTATATTACGTATGATCAAAATAGTGTTTCATATTTGATAGGATATTGTTTTCAACTGTTAAAAATCTTGGAATTAATTTCAAATTAAAATAATACTTATAGGTGATTGCTTTCGTCATATTTAAATACAGAAGATTATTATTTACTTTCACGCCATCATAATATTCATAATATTATAGAGAAACGATATAATTTTATTCATCAATCAAAACTTTTTAACATCAAATTTTTCGTACTAAATAGGATATTAAGTTTTTTATCTCCCCATCAAGTGCAAAGTACACAAGTTTTAACGATCTCAAGTAAATCTGTAGCCGGTTCTTTCGACGAAATTATTTTTGAACGCGATTTAAGTGTTTATAGCGTAGAAAGTTGTTGCATTAAAATTTATTTCAGTATAAAATTTTCTTACAAACATAACTTCTGCCTATTAAATCTGTATTTGATAAAATGATATTGTATAGACATTATTGTAAGTACTACATCTTCTCTTTTCATGAAATTTAGAGTTTAATATTTCGAAAAAGTATCTATGAAGCCCAAAATAACTTTCCATTGCGTTTGAATTTTGAGAAAAATTCAGCAAACGATGGAATTTAGAATCCGCGACAATTTGCTGATTCAATCTTTTCTGACGCCAGCAGTTGTCATAAGATTTTTCGATATTTAGGGCCTGTTTCACCACTTCTTGATAAAGTGCCGGATAGGCTATCCACAACTTTTAGACAGTTTCTCCATACTCTGGGCCTGTTTCACCACTTTCTGATAAGTGCCAGATAGTCTATCCACAAATTAACTTGACAGATAAAGTATGGAGAATCTGTCAAATAAATTAATGTGGATAGCTTATCCGGCACATTAGCAGGAAGTGGTGAAACAGGCCTTCTATCTGTCAAGTATAGTAGTGTCAAGTTAAGTAGTGGATAGCCTATCACTTATCAGGAAGTGGTGAAACAGTGGAAAAAATTTAGGGTTTATTGATGAAGTAGAATGACTAGGCTTTGATGATATTATGTACTTGTTTTAAAAGTTTAGTAAGGAACGATGAATTTTTGTAATGAGTAGGTAAAATCGCAGACTTTAAAAAGTTATGACAGGGCGGCATAAAAAATTGAGGTTGGTTTTCTATGCTTGTAAGTTGTATGTATCTCTACGTGCTACATTCCACTTACGGAGTAAAGCTATTTTTGATATTTTGAGAATGTATGTTGACTGTTGAGTAACTACAGGACAAGACGAGGGATATTCAAGTACAAAAGATTTATCAATTGTAAACATAAATTGAAATTGCTTTCCAAACAACACTAGCTTTGACTTCAAACTACCGCGCCTCCCACGTAAAAGGCTAAGATTATATCCTGTGGGACGTTGTTCGGCCATTCTCTATCCCCGAAGAAATAAATCACAATATAAATTCTAACCTAACTTTGGTCTCGCGGGAGGAAAGTTTAAAATGGCGGGAATTTTGCTGTATGATGTACCGCGCTTTGTCGTCACATCCAAATTGGGGTCACCATTTTGAAATGTACGTGACTTAGGCGTCTCCCAGACGGTGACAGATGACAGCGGTGGCGGTGGCGGCGGCGGTCAGTTCTTTGTACTGCCTCCGCCACCGCGTGTGTCTGTGTCGTTCCTAGAACTCTCGAGTCATCCAACTGACCGCCACTGCCACCGCTGCCCGCCTGCCGCTGCCGTCTGGGAGACGCCTTATTCGAGAATAATCTCAGAATAATATTATTAACAGTTGTGTACAATATCAAAAATAAAAGTTTCGGTAAGTATAAGTCAAGGTAAAATTAATATTCAATGATAAATGATCAATCTTATAATTTATCAGTTATTTTCGCTTATGATCCAAACCGCAAGAAAAATCTTTGCGTAACCTTCAATTCCATATTCAAAACTAACCCAACTACAAATTCCGAAACCCAGTTCCTTCAAATCATTTGAAAATCTTCAGAAACTGTAGTCGCGAGCCATTAGTTAGTATAACGACTCGACAGTGCTGCAACTGAAGTGACTCTACAGCGTTGTTCAGGCGCAACAAGCTTTTGTGAAATGTTCTAATTGACTGCGCTGTTTACTTAGAAACTGTTTCAGAAACTTTGAAAATTGTTTCAGAATTTTAAAAATTAAGGTATTTAGGTACCATGGAGAAATATAAATAATCCATGTTAGGTACGTTGTGGTGAGAGTTTGATGTAGTAGAAGAGGAAAATAATTATTTAAAATTTTCTTTTTAAGAAGTTCTCTACTATATTTAATTGAGTATCATATTTTTAAGGGCTGCAAATTATCCCATAACTTAAAAACGACTACATAGTTGGTGGAGCATAATTCGACCATCGCAAGGCCGATTTAAAATCAACAGCTTCCTTGCGCAACAGCCAATAAATACTTACCGCACCTAATAACGTCGTAGTAAATTTTCGAATCCGAATTGAACGAGAATTGTGACTCACCCCGTTGAAAAATATCTTAGGATTGGAATTACAATTAGGTCACAAGAAACCACCCGAGGGAATACTGTCCATTGCAAAAAGGGTATAAAGCCAGGTATACCTTGTGAAAGAGAATCTATCTGGCCATAAAAAGCGGAAAAAATCTGCATCCAGGCCACGCAGACCGAGCTATAAGAGCGAGTGCACACGGTACGTTGCGTCAGCGTTATGTCAACGAAGAGTAGATTCATTGTTTAAACTTTAAGCAATGAAATTGTACTGTTCACGATGCGCGACACGACTCTGTGACGACGCGCAAATAACGGACAGCACCGTCTGAAACGAAGTTGAAAAGGTTACCTGCGATGGCCCAGCGTCACCGTTGTTATATTTACGATACAAAATATGAAGACACACGCGGATGCCTATTTTGTTTATTTTCACCACTGCTTCAAGGGAATATTTCGAATACGTCGCAAAAACGTTGTGTAGATGCAGGGGCCGTTGTGCTCATCATTATGTTTGTATGCGTTGCGGCGACGTAACGTTGACGCAACGCGTCATGTGCTACCCTAAAGGCTCTGACCCACTTCCGATTCTTCCGATTCTCCGCCCGCTAATGACGAACAAATACGGGTATCATTAAAACTTTATTTCCGACGTTGACAAAATGGCTTAATGATTGGTTTTTTATTGGTGAAAAAGTTTCGCAATTTAAAGAGCGTTTTAAATACGACCGCGACGTTTCATTAAAAACGTCGGACATTCTGAAAGTGTTACTCTTTCCTTTTTGAACTGTTTTATTACTAGTACCTTTTTTCAATAGTAAGTGATGTTAAAATAAATGTTTTTTTCAGTCGTGTATCTTAAAAACTTCTAACATTCGGCCATGATGGTTATCTATGGTTGACACTATACGAAGCTGTTTAGCATCTACATCTACAATCACCGATCATGGGCAAGACGAATATTATGTTCGTAATCGCTCATAATCGTCCATCATGATTCATGATCCAACGAGGAAATGCGTATCGTAAAACGTATTTCATAAAATAAAATCCCATTAATTTTATAAAGAAATCATTTACAATTTCTTCAGATAACAGGCTTCGTATATAATGCTCCAGTTTTAATATCCAATACGCTTCTTTGAAAGCGTTTGCAGTAGATACAAAGTGTGCTGAGGAACTGTTATTAATAGCTACGTGGGGCTGTTACCTGTAGTCTGTAGATAACTATCGCGTTGTAGGTCACAGCGGCGACGCGTTTGAAATAGATTGTTTATGAGAGCGTGTTCTTGGGTCATCATTATCATCACCAGCGGAATTGCTGTCAATATGATCATTTTCGTCATCAGCATCACCATCTTTGTAACTATTGTCATTGCTGTCATTGATACAATCATCATCACTATTGTTATAATCATTGTCATTACTACTAAAATCGGAAATAGAAAGGATTTCATACTTTGAATTGATGGTCCTAAAATATGGACTGCTTTATCTTTTTACATGCCCAATGCCCACCCGACGCATGGATCATCTTACTTGTCAGAAAATCAGCCTGCATTGTCCTAACCAAACTTGGAAATAACATGTTTCCAACGCGAGAATCGTACCCACGACCACCGAGTCAATAGCGACGCTCTAGACCACTGGACCACGGATACTGCATAGTTGACCACATAGACGTAGTCACCTGTTATTTGTAACATTATGAATCAACTTTGTTATTTTGAATAATACCACCCACACAACAATACTTATTACCTTGTTAATTATTAATTGAACTCATATAACATAATGAAGTGAAATGACTCAACCGATGTTCGCTCGGAAATTAATTTGCGAGCTTCTTTGTATACATCCGTTTGCTTTTGTGTTTCAATGGAATCGATTTTAATAATTTATCAACTAGAATAACAATGAGTTTTATAAGAGGTGCTTTGAGTTAAATATTGATTTTCTTATTTATGGTGCCATTCTCTTAGGAGAATGCTAATTGCTACCCTACAGGTACAAGTTATACATAGTAAACTTTTACCAACGTATGTATCTATACATATAATAAAACTGTAGAAATGTGAATTCTGTACATTAAAGATATTCAAAAAATAATAAGCAGGGGATGTTATCACATCGCTATAGAAGCCAAAACTGTGGTTAGTTTTTTGTCTGTCTGTCTGTCTGTATGTTTGTTCCACTATCACACGAAAACTACTGATCCGATTTGAATGCGGTTTTCGCAAATATATTTGTCTTCTTCCAACTTAACATCTGGTGTATAAAAATTTTTCCCCCCACCCCTCTAAGGGGACGAAAAAGGGGGTTAGATTTTGTATCAAACTTTTGCTTTAACACGAAAACTACTGATCCGATTTGCATACGGTTTTCGCAGATATATTTGCCTTCTTCCAACTCAACATCTGGTGTATAAACTTCCCCCCCTAGCCCTCTAAGGGGACCCAAAAGGGGGTCAGATTTTGTATTAAATTTTTTCTTTAATGGACTTACGTCATATTATTAACTGTTTTTCCAACTTAACATCAGTTTTCCCCCACCCCTCTTAGGGGACAAAAGGGGGGGGGGTAAGATTTTGTATCAATTACTGATGAAGTAGAAATACTTTAAATGGCAAAACAACGTTTGCCGGGTCAACTAGTAATAATATATTGTTGTATTTAAGCTGTAGCTTGAAATAAGCCGTGTTGATATTATTGTTGTCATGGTAACAGTTATGCCCTTTCATAACTCATAGCCATATCTCCCTTCATCATTGCAATAGAGAAGGGCGTATAGAAATTTTGGATATAATATTTGTATACGAAAATCAATTTACTGAAAGCTCTCGGCAATTTATATAGTTATCTATACATAGACTGACGTATAAAAGACGGTTGACGTAAGCCATAGTGACGTAGCACGTAGATACGATCAAACGATATACTATACAGGATGTAACAAAAATAAGTGATAATTTATTTATTTATTTATTTATATTTAGTATACAGACAGGTTACAGTCATTACATGGTAATACAATATAATCTTAAGATCTAGGCTAGACAGTAACCCAAAAAAGTATACATAACATAATTATTATTACATTAAGGTTGTTACTAAAATTAGACTAATAACAAGAAAAACTGATACCTAATACCCACTACGAAACATTGAGTATACACTGAGTTACTTTTATTTAGCATAACTTATTATGTTGCTAAATTAGGTTAAGATAATAGCAAAATAAATAAATAGTATGTAGATTAATAGAAAAGAGAAAGGGATCAGTACAATCATTACTGTCCAAGTTATCAGCATTCTAAGTCAGAGTTAGGAACTAGAGATGGCAAATACTTGGCTTTCATAATGTTGTTGATCGTTTTCTTATAGTGCGAAAATTTACAAAAAATGTCTACGCTGCAGCTACCCACTACTAAGTCATTATAAGTACGACACATTCTAACTAGCGGATTGTAATAGGATGTATTGTTTTTGAATACCTGTATAGTGAACATGTTCGGTTTACGCGTTCTATAACGAGTGTTAATGGATATTTGTGATAGAAGATTAGGAGCATCGATAGAAGAATGTAGTATTTTGTGTAGGTAAAGAAGGTCGTATCTCTCACGACGGGCATTTAATGGTAACACGCTGAATTTGCACAGTTGAGTGGCATAGTCTTTTACCATACGACCGAGTTTAAGTTTTCGTGCTAGGTATCTCAAACACATTTTCTGTACCCTCTCAATGCTATCGATGTGTGTTTTGTAAAAGGGGGACCAAACTGGACAGCAATACTCCACTACGCTTCTAACTAAGCTGAAAAATAATGTTAGCACACTATTTGGTTTTCTGAAGTCTTTTGTGGAGATAATACTTTAGGGTGTGTACGTGTTCCTTGTAGAGAGTTCACTGTGAAAGTAGCAGTGCTGAAAGATGATTTTTTTTTCACTTTTATAGGTGCAAGGACCCGAGCGTCACGAGTTTCGAGTGAAAAAAAATTTTGGTCTTTCAGAGCTGCTACTTCCACAGTGAACTCTCTACAAGGAACACGTACACACCCTAAAGTATTATCACTTAGTTTTGTAACACGTATAGTGTTTGTATACACAGGCTAACGAATAAAAGACGGTTGTGAGCCATAGTGACGTAGGTACGATCAAACGACATACTGTATAATATAACATTCAACACTTCCTTAAGGATTTTCCGGTACCCTATTAAAGAATTAGGAGTCAAACTGCGAGGATATTTTGGTTTCAAATGAAAGATAATATATTCATCTCCACGACTGTACCATAAAAATTATATAGCCGCATACAAAATTTTCACATAAAATACGTTTTAACCATCACAATAATCGTAAAATACGAAAAAAATGGGGTATGATTAGGTACCTTAATATCTAAATACACTGAACTGAGGAAAATTAATATACAAAAAAATTGTTGCTTATTTAGTCCTCTATAAAGTCCGCTAAAAAATTTTATATAAAAATAAACAACTTTTCCAGTTATAAGAAAAATAAGAAAATTTCTCAAATTTTTTCATACATTTTCGCCATATCAAGAACGCGGCGAGCATCGTAACCGCCATTGTACAAGGCGCGCTAATATGAATCTTATTTTAATGTCATTAACGTCGATATTCGTACTGACAGACATCCGACCTGCTAATTAAAAAGTTGGAGCATTCTTAATAATGGGCATTTCCCCTAATTCAGCCCCATCATTAGAAGCCGTAACAATTATTGACTGCCGCGGTTAATAATTATTACGGTATAACCAAAAATATCAAGATATTTTTGCTTTTTACTATATTATTTATAGTTAGATGAGTAAAAATAAGACTCGAGAGTTTGTTTCTTTGAACGTATTTTAGTAAAAACGCGCCCTAAGCATTTGGAATTTTGAAGTCAACTTTTGGGGCTTAGGGCGCGATTTTGCGCTCGCGGATTCAGACGCGTGTTTTCGCAAACACTACAGCAGTTTAGCAGTTTGGACGTGAGGAGGTAACAGACAGACAAACATACACATTTTTGCATTTATAATATTAGTATTAATATTATGTGTTGAGCTATAATAATATGAATATCTCTTTACCATTAATAAAATTGGCTACACATAAAACGTAACACTGGTACACCAAAACAATGGGAAATATGAAATTAATAAGCGCCGACAGCGAGTCAGATGTCAGGTTTGTGTGCGCGGCATAACAAATTTTTCTATTGTAAGCTACGTAATAACAAAGGAATATTTAAAGAAGTTTTCCCTTTGAATTCACAAGATATTTCTGTTTCATATGCGTTCTGTTTATGAGCATCAGCCTTTTTGTGGGATTGTTGAAGTTTTTATGATTCACGGTAAAATATGAAGTGAATTCGTATTATGTATATACCGGCGGATAGTCTAAAAACTTTAAGAAAAATAAAATTTAGTTTGTTCTCATTAAAATAGCTACTAAAGTTTTGTTATAAGAATGGTACATAATATTTATTACGACCGTTAAGCACTTTAGCAGTCAAATATTAATTTTAAAAATCAGAAATAAAACGGAAAGACATTTTTTTTATAATATCAATCTCGCTTATTTCCAAACGAAAACAACAGTTTTCACAGAAACTGTTTGTACGTTTTGTAAAACAGTATTAATCCAGAATTTAACTTTTTGCCTCTACCAAAATAATAACATTCAATCTTTTTAGTAATTTTACGTAGAGTTTTAAAATTACAGACGTTTACATTTGTAATGGCCGGTTTACATTGTCCCGGTCCAGTGATCCACTCCCACGCTGTATTGCTACTTGAACAGTGTAAATGGGCTCTATGGAATGAACTGGAATAGACTACACCAATAATGGAATGGACTGGAATGCCATTCGCTGGATTGGAATATTGTAAACCCTCTATAATGGTCGTAGAATTATGTAATACTGATAACATAATATTAATTCGTCCGCAGCAACTTTCAATATAATAATTGTTCTGTGGAACACGGGCCGAGGGGATTATAACTCGTCGAATGTTTCGATAGATAATGTAGAGATGGCTTAGGCGTGTTTAAGGGCATCTATCATTCAAAATGTTTTTGTATGGGCCACCGCGCGATAATCGGAGCTCGGTAAGCCGCGGCGTACGCGAATTCTCTAGATATCTTGTCACTGGCATCAATAAATAAATGCTACAATTTCCATTTTTGCGGATACGGATAGATAATAATTTTATCTAATTAAAGCTATAAAAAATAGGTCGCTTAGTTCAGTATTCTTAGCACAGAATTGAAAAAAGATTTTAAAAAGAGGTAACTTTGGCTTTGTTTTCTATTGAGTGAAGTTCTTCTGTTTGTGTAAATTAATGCGAAGCCGAATACGTTATATCCTCAAGTAAAGGTCGTAATTTTTTCAAAATTTTTAGATGATAATATAAGGAATGAAACAGGATCAAAAAACTTGTCCACGCGCTATTTCACTGTTACCTGCCCTTAAATTTACGTAGGTACTTAGTATTAACATAGAGGCTTTTGGTAATTCTAAGATCTGAAATAACAGGTCTTACGTATTATTATTTACTTCATAAAAAATATTCTACGCCAAAACGAAGTAGAGACAAGTCTCAACTTCTTTCGTATTGAGTTTGTTGCGTGGGAATCGCACATTTTACCGCGAAAAAAGACTTAGGGCCTGTTTCACCACTTCCTGATAAGTGCCGGATAGGCTATCCACCACTTAATAGCTGATAGAGTATGGAGAATCTGTCAAAAAAGTTATGGATAGCCTATCCGGCATTTTATCACGAAGTTGTGAAACAGGTCCTAAATGTAAGTGTTCGTCCCGGGGCCCAGAATAGCACAATTTCATCGACCTATGCTTGAAAACAAACTTTCACATGTTTAATGGCAAAAAAATACTATAGGATCAATAAGAATAATAATAGGTATTACTAAGTAAACATAATTGATAACATTGTGAGAAATTTAAGTCGGAATGCTTAATTCAAGACCGAAACCTAAGAAAGTTCTCATCTTACGAATATCTCTGAAATCCAATCTTCCAGGTGCATTTCAACACTATCTGACATCTCTAGCTATTCCAGCTTGCACCTCAAAATAGACGAGTTCATCGCCCTCTCATCACAGAATTGATGTGTTTATAATAACTCCGTTTACTCAACAAATCATTATAGACTTCTGTTTATGTTTATTTTGGATGCGAACGGACTATGAATAGAGTTCATTCATATGGATTCGAAATTCAAAAAAATATTTTTATTTTACATTGACTGCACTATGAATATGAATATTCATGTGTTTTGTGTATGTCGAAAAAGCTTTGAATATATACGTTATTTCGGGCAGAAGACTTTCAATAATGTAGGTTCACTCAAATGTTGATAGTTGATACATTAATTGAGTATTTATTATTTGAAATTATTTTATTATTTAAAAATATTTCAGTGGCAAATAGAATTTCAACAACCCTCATTCCTCGCCTTAACCATAGTGTCCGTGTAGTAAGTATTATAACTAGCGTTATTAATTCCAGGCGTGCTATGAGCACATAGCCAACATGTGGTACCTGTTGCTGCTGTTGCCGCTGGTGGCGGCGTCGGAAGACACCTGCAACCCCGACAAGATGACGGTCTACCGCATGGTGCTGCACACCTACTGGACCAGAGACAAGTTCCCCAAGCACTACCCGGACTGGAGGCCGCCGGCGCAGTGGTCGAGGGTGTATGGTGAGTAAATATACTTTAGCTTTATCGCCTCCGTGGTCCAGTGGTTTAGAGCGTGGCTCTTGACACGGAGGTCGTGGGTTCGATTCCCGCGTTGGAAACATATTACATTTTCCAAGTATGGTAATGTGAAAGTGTGTCTGGATTCTGGAACCTCTTCACGCTTAAACCCCTGAACCGGTTTTGATGAAAGGTATGGAGACACTTTTAGTCCCGGGAAACGACATATTGGATAGTTTTTATCCCGGAAAAATGTACGGTTCCCAAGCGATAAATGAATTTCTGCGCAACGGAGTTGCGGGCGACGCGCGACGTTAACGGGCAAGTAACATAATAATAATTATTATAATATTATATTATAAACAAAAATATTTTGTTCGATGATGATTACGTTTTATTTAATTTAGGTTAATAATTTCATTTAATTATACTTAACCTTGATATAAAAATTATGAAATCCGTATTTAAAACAAGCGATGAAAGTATAAACATGAACGCTGAAAAAATATTTTTATCAAACATTTTATTTTGTGCTACTTGTATTTTAAATGAGCAAAATAAAAATAATGTTAAGTAAACTTCATTTTAAACATTCATAAGTCGAGTGTATTAAAATGTACTTTGTTTTATTTAGCTTCCCATAAACATACTAAAGTTTATTCTCTAATGAAATATGCGACTGAAACTAAATGAATCTTACTGAAAACACTTCATTTAGTGAAATAGGGTTGTCGGATTTTAAAAATAAAGTCCTCAATAACATTTAAAATGCAAAAGTGTCTCTTTTTGTCTATCTGTTAGCTTCAAGCCTTTGTTAACGGCTCAACCGATTTAGGTGAAAATATTTTATGTTATGTACGTAAAATGTACGGTTCCCGCGTGATAAAATAATTTCGGGTATCATTAAGAATTGAGTCACTATATTATCCGGATATAATTAAGATGAAAGAGAGGAAATTACATAAAAGGCTGAATAATAAGTAATAATATTACACGAACCTTGAGCGTATTTCAGATAACGTTAGACGATTTAGGCGTGGAATAATGGATTCTAGGAAACCATGCTAATACGTGTAACATGTCATCTACATAGGACTAGTACTTATGTAGTACTAGGTATGTGATTAAAGGAATGAGTGTGGTTTATTTATGTTAATATAATTCATAGTAAACTAGTCTGTAGTAATGTACTATCAGAGAAATTGATCCCTACGCAGCTGACGTACCTTCTTTATTTGGTTGGACAATGTTAATGCCAAATGCCAGTCGGCTAGACTTGTCATAACCCGACCAAATAGCGTGTATCATTTGATTATAAATCAATTTCTGTTTTGGTACATAATAACACGATAATATACATCCACTGCCAATTGCCATAGGTTTCTGATAACCAAATATCCGAAAAACTGGATTACTGGTGAAAATAATCCGTTTTCCGCAATTTTTTTAATTTTGGAGGAAATAATTCGTAAATCCGGTTCAAAATCCGGTTTAATCGTTGCCAACCCTAAATAAAGAAAGTGGTGCTGACAGACAAATGAGCCCAATGAGAGCGCTGAGAGTTGAGCGACGTTTGGTCACTGCTGTAAAATTTACATTTTTAACCAACTTCCGGAATATAATAATATTATATTGGTTATAATTATTATCCATAATATTAAGTATAATTAATGCGAAAGTGTGTCTGACTGTCAGTTACCTCTTCACGCCCAATCCGCTGAACAGATTTTGCTGTAATTTGGTATGGAGATACTATGAGTCCCGGGAAAGGACATAGGAAACATTTTATCCCGGAAAATTTTACGAACAAATTTTGGCGCTACGGCGTTGCAGGCGTCATCTAGTATTATTATAAATGCAAAAGTATGTCTGTCTGTCTGTCTGTTACCTCTTCATGCTCAATCCGCTGAACCGATTTTACTGAAATCTATAGAGAATTAGAGATACTTTGAGTCCCGGGAAAGGATAAAGGATACTTCTTCTCTAATGAAAAATTTACAGTATCCAGCATCCATATTTTATGTTTATTAAAATTTAAAATGCAAAATCGTGTCAGTCTGTCTTTCTGTCATAGCATGTTTTTTTGCCTTTCTATCTATATATAATCAGTAGTAAGTCAGTATATCTGTTTACCTACCTTTTCAAGTCTTTAAACGACTGAACCAGTATTCATTGACATATTTGCAGTCCCAGAATAGGACACAGTATATTATAGCTTTATTACAGAAAATATACTCGTACCCACTCGGTACCCGGACGATAAATTAGTTTTAGCAGATCAAAGGGGCAACATCTATTTTCTATACAGAGAGAAAACTAAAAGAAAGAGCATTCATAATGGCAGTCAGTTATACACTGTGTATGAATAATGAAACCAAACATAATTTTCACTATAGATAATCTATTCTATATAATTGTCAACTCTTAATACTTCAGCAGGTGATTCGTTAGCATCATAAAACTAAATTACTCCATAAGAAGTTTAAAAATATACCCATGACGCAACGATCAACCAAAAAAAAAACTTTACGGTTCAATACAGAGCCACCGTTATTCATTCCTCACTAATAACCCAAGAACCCACAGCCAGGCATCCCTAAAGCTTGGATTTCAGACTTTCAGGTGGTATTGCAGTGGGAATCAACTATCAAAAATGTCGGGCAGTAAAATACGAGATTTCCACAGCTATCACGAAGAAAATAAGATGAAAATTGAGATTTATACTAATTTATGTAAGGTTAGGTAGACCTTCAGAGTTGGATACCTCCTAAAATTAAACCGTATGGAGTTTCGGTTTAATTTTAGGAGGTTTCTGGTCGTTCTTAGTTCTTACTTCTATAGGGGTCATGTACAGAAAACTCTTAGGTTTTATAAAATGACTAATGTCTTAAAGTCGCTGGCTCTTGGGTTATAATCAAATTAAGTGTCACGTTCCAGAGTGTTATTTTTAACGGAATATTTCATTAACACACTATTTCCAAGACACTAACGTACTATGACATTCTACAACGTGTCTGGCGAGCGGCCAGGTTTTGTAACATCGATAGAAAAAGGAAATTGTGGCACAACACTATATTGTGTTTCAGGAAGTGCAGCGTAATTGGTGTCGTTATATTTTAGAGCCTTTTTCAATTATGTTTTTAGCAAAGAAATATTTCTGTTAAACTACAAGTTTCGCTTTGAATACATGTAAGGAAATTCTATGGATTACATAATTTAACGTAAAAAATCTGAAGTCCATTTCTCTCGGTCGAATAATTATCGATGCCCAATTTTATCAACATCAGTCCAATACTTTCAGAACCTATTCAATATAACTGTATAAAATGTATTAAAATCTTTTTTATGATAAAATATATGATCCAGTAAAGTTGTAGTCATTTGTTATATTTAACAAGATCAATCAATAAAAAGCTGTTAAAAAATAAAAAATAAAACTTATTTTAATTAAAAAAATTAACGATCTGCTCAATTTAATGTTAATTTTCTTGCCAATAGTATGAGAATTTAGCAGGAAAAATATCGATAAAACGATTATTTTCCACAACCCTATTTTTTCAGGAAGTAGTGTTGTGTAATGGATTTGTAGCGTTTTGTAGAGAAAATTTTTTACGCAACCGTAACATATTTTATTTGCTAGAAATTGAATGACTCACATTTTGTGGAAAAGTAGGCACGATAACCCGACACGAAATCCGTAATCGAAACAATTTTCGGGACTGGAAGTGGTTAGAGAAGTTTCTTATTTCAAAACCATTTAGGTACGGTTACTTTGAACATTTAAAAAAGTAAAGAATAAGTTCCACTTGTGCCAGTCTGAGTTATATGTTAAATATTATGCTGTTCCTTTCGTTCCTCGTACTTATGACAGGGAAAGTATGATATAATACAGGTTTAAATTTATATAGCACAAAACGTAAGGTGTATAAAAATTTTCTGAAATTTTAAAAATACAACCCTCGTTTCAGAGCCGGTGAAAAGACCTCTAAAATTCCTCCTAATCTCCTAAACAGCGTAACAGGCTAAAACAGCACAGTCAGCCTTATCCGAAACTTTGTAAAACGTCCGAAGAATTTGCTAAATCCCATAAAACGGGTAAAGATTTGCGCTTGTTTAATTACAAGTTTTATTTCGTATCTGCGTCCGACGCAGCTCCCTAAATACTTTTCTAATTATGCCCTTCAACATCATTTGTAACACTTTATCTTGTTAGGACAAAACCTTTAAGAAATTCTCTCTTGTTCTATACTAGTATTTACCCTGGTGCGGGCTTTATTATATCCCACGGGAATGTACTTCACGATAAAACTAGGTTAAACTAATAATATTATGAGTTATGTACTTAAATCCAATGCATACATTACTACTATGCCAACGATTCTTTATTCCCATTCTAAATTTTGCGTGAAGAAGCACAAATATTAGCATAAACCCTCGTCTTTATATAAATGTGATATTAACAATAGTTGTTAAGAATTCGTGCAAGACAGAAAGATTTTGCAAGCAAAGTGGTACTGCATTATGTTACTTCAAACCATTTTGAAATCACCCAAATGTGAATAATCTGGATATTAATTAAACTGTGATACTGTATTCCTGTCAACAGCACTTCTCACGCCACGTTCACTCATAAGTATGCCTTTGTTAATTTTATACAACTGCATGTATTGTCATTGCTATACAAAAGCACATAATTAGAGGCAACATCTTTTTATTTATACTCCATGTTATTATTAACCGACTCATAAATGAGTTTATTTAGAGTTTATTTTTATTTATCAATTATTCTGCCCGAATCTGAAGATGAGTATGTTGTTTTCCAGAACTGCCCAGTTTTTGTTTAATAATATGTTGGTCTGTAATTAATACAAAACTAGAGAGGTGTCAATGCCCAAGGGACACCGAACGAAGTTTTAAATTTCCCGCCAGTTGACGTCATCGTCACATCGCCCTCTGCCCCTACTTCGCAGGTACTAAAATAAGTGTCAGTCAAAAAGTGTCGAACTTACAACTTTTTCCGTCTAGCCCCCTTTGGCAACGCGCGATAAGGAACTTCGTTCCAATTATATTAAATCAGCATCTGAACAAAACTATTGTGTCAAATTTCAAAAGTGTCTGTATGTAGATAATTTGTACATTCCCGGAAAGCTACAAGTCCGATAGTAATTCTTTTTTTGGTTGTACTATGTAGTTATCGTTCAACTTATAGAATACTACAAGGAGTTTTTGAGATGGAATTTTAACTATAATGTAAATAAAACTTGTTATGTCAGTACAATTACTGCATAATATTGTCATAATATTATTGTATTGTCATTCAAACCTATACTTTTGTATAAGTTTGAATGACAATACAACACATAATTAGAGTCGAAATATTTTTATTCATCCGTATAAACATAAAATTCATACGTTTCATGAAAATATTTTTACTGAATGCACGAGGAGGATAAAATATTTAAAATGTTAAATCCACCCGCGGTTATCCTTTAACCTCAGTTTGTGTGTCAAGAGTTTTATGTGGGTTTTAACATTTTAACTAGCTGGTGTTTGCAATGCAGATTTAAACGAGCTTGGGAATCGCCTGATGTTAATAACTGCGACGATACGGGATCCCAGTTAATATAGCATATAATGTTAACAGGGATCCATATTGTGTAGTGAAATTGGGAAAATATTTTCGTAAGCAAAAAAAAACGAACAAAAAATTTAATCTAAGTTTATAATTAAAATCTAAAACGAAGAAAATGTTTTTGATACAGCGAAATACAGTTTAAGGCCGTATTTGAAATAAAACAATGTGGATTTTATGTATAGCCAGATGATAAAGCAGCCAGCAGGTAAAGATACAAGGCTGGTTCAAATTAAAAGGAAAAAAAATGTAATTGTCCTAATGTTATAAAATGTTAGTTATCTACTTCATCTAAATCTAAAGTTTAGATGAAGTGGATTTTCCTTTCCTTTTAATTTGAACCAGCCATTTTAGCCCGGCCGCACATTGTACGACATTTCCGATCAGAAACTGTCGAATTTACTTAAATTCGAATACAAAAATTCCTGTCTTTTGTTAATGTATTGAAAGATTTAGGATCTGAGAAACTCAAGTACCATTTGCGTCTCGCATGCCACATGTTAACCTTGCTGTCAAGATGTTGTATGAAGTATAATAAACGACTTCTAATTCTTAAAACAAGGGTAGTCAATGTTACCAAAGCTATAAAACAATAATTTATTGTTGGGACCTTTCAGTTTAAATGGTCAGGCTCACATTTGGCATGGGAACGTTTTTTGTTGACTCTGCAGGTCACAGTTTATTTTAATGTTAAATATTATACTACTACTCTCCTTTCCTCCTTGGAGTAAAGACGTGCCTTACCGAATGCGCTTAACCTAAATAAAGCGCAATATAAAAGTGATTTTCTTTTATTTAATCCATCCACGACCTCACAGTCTAATGGCCGTTCCCTATATTCAATCTATCTCTATTTTGACATACAACCGATCGCAGCTGACATAGAATTGACATAAAATATATGGAGCTAATGTCTAATGTGAGCTATTCCTATCTCAAGTAAGAGATAGATCAAATATTGGGAACGGCCGTAAGTCAATAAGACTAACAGAAACAGTTGAACGTCCGCGCTGTCTCTTACATTTTGTACTGAGCCGAGTGAGCTCGAACTCGCCGGAAGGATATTTCGGATAATGTGCGGGGTGGCGATCCGGCGGAATTCAAATGTTTCTGATCAGAATGCGGACAATGTGCGGCCGGGCTTAAACAGAATTATAGTTTCACTAAAGGCATTTAGCAAATAGTCATTCGACACTGCGGGTGGAAAATAGGCATGCGATAAATCAGGGGGGGCAATTATGTAGTCACGTGATACGCCGGTATCAACTTATCGAACGCTTTCAAGATTGCCTGCCATTCGATATTCAAATTTATTACAATATGGAATTATCGCGAAGAATATCGTTACCATAAATTTTATTCCTCGACCAATATTTGAGAGCCCCATAATTACATATTTTCATAATTTATGTCATTTTTGTTGATACGAATAATAGGTATAGTGCGCGCAGAAATTTTAAGACCGTTTGGCGAAACTGTACAATATTTTATTATAATCTAATTATAGTCTGATTTCGATCCAATAATAAAGGGAACGTGAAAAACAAAGATGCTGCGAACTGTTATCGCAAATCCGAAATTTAAAATTGATTTTACTTGACAGGTGCTGCCACCTATAGTTCCTTTCTCTTCTCTCATACAAATAAACTGGCAATACAAATTGAAAAAAAAAAACTGTTGCATACAGTTACTGTACGGTCCCTTATCCTTTAGCACCAATTTTTAATATAAAGACGCTTAATAAACAATGGATTTAACACAATTTACATGCCAAGTTTCTTGACATCGGAGCCCAGTAAAAGATAATTCGAACCCACAAATAAATTGGCTGACAACTGTCTAATAATACACAGTGAATCACGCTTGGCAGCTTCTCAACTGCACTTATTACGAGATCCATTAACAAAAATATATAAATTATATTGTCTATGCCGACTGATTTATAGAAAAAAACTCGTTGACAGATAAGGTTGACACATCGGCGCTTATTTTTAACGAGCTTTTGCCCGCTGCTTCGCTCACATTAAGAAGTATTATATATTATATATTATATATTTTGTTTTTAGTATTTGTTATTATAGCGGCAACAGATATACACAGTTTGTGAAAATTTCAACTCTCTAGCTATTACCGTTCTTGAGTTACAGCCTGGAAACAGACAGACGGACAGACGGACAGACGAACAGACAACTAAGTCTTAGTAATAGGGTCCCGTTTTTACCCTTTGGGTACGGAACCCTAAAAAGTAATCCTTGCACATTTTTTATGGTTTAGCCAGTTTTGCAATCCAAAATTAAATTAAAAATTTAATTAAAGGTCAAACTACAAACCTCATAGAATATGTTTATAAATTAAGAAATTTCAAGTTACAAAATTAAATGTAATTAGTAAAATAACTTGAACGCAAGCAAAGTTGGATCTTTAAATCTTTGAACAAATTAAGAGAGAATGTTCGGGATACTTGAAAATTCAAATTACGAGTATAATGACGCGTTATAATTGGAGAAAATACTCAAGATTTCTACGCATGTGAAGTCACCTTGTCACAGCTGACAAAGTTGTAGACATAATTCTAAGAACTCCGAAATAAATTGAAAGTCAAACATTATTATGGCCTCATTAATTTGTGCCAAGTTAATCGTCAGTCCACATTCGGTTACACGTGTAGGGTTTGCCAAAGCCTTAAAATGGTAGAGTTACCAACTGCCTTAAGCTCGCCTTAAGGCAGAGTGTACCCACTAAAACCCAATGGAGCATGGAGCACCAAGGGGTTTTAGTTGGTAGATCCTACAGGGAGTCTCACATACCACCTCCAATCCGCCGGGGATGCGTAAAGTCCATGTAAAAAAAGGTTCTTTACTTTAATCTCATATATTATACTAATATTATAAAGTTGAAAAGTTTTCTTGTTTACTTTCTTTGAACGCGCTAATCTCAAGAAGTAGTAAGTAAAAATCTTTTTGTGTTGGATAGTCCACTTGTCGAGTAAGGCAGGCTACATAATACAAATCGCGCTATGACTAATAGGAGCCAAGAATCAGAGGAAAATATGAAAAAAAAAACATTAAAACTGTTCGAGGATTTGTGTGTGCGTTGTGTGTGCTCCGTTGACGGTTGAAGCTACCCAAGCAGTTTTAAAGCCAACTGCAAACAAACAAAATATCTTGAAACTTCTTAGTATTGCAATTTAAAATGCTGCTTAGTTGTTTTTGATGAATTTAGTTCTCTTACGGCAGAATTCAGAAACATTGAGTGATGATTAATCTATCAAATGAAGAGTTTGACAGATAACTTATGTCAAAATCTTCACTTAAGAATGCTCCAACCGGAGAATTAGCAGGTCGGATGTCTGTCAGTAAGAATATCGACGTTAATAACATTAAAATAAGATTCATATTAGCGCGCCTTGTACAGTGGCGGTTACGATGCTCGCCGCGTTCTTGATATGGCGAAAATGTATGAAAAAATTTGAGAAATTTTCTTATTTTTCTTATAACTGGAAAAGTTTATTTTTATATAAAATTTTTAGCGGACTTTATAGAGGACTAGAACTATTTATAAGCAACAATTTTTTTGTATATTTATTTTCCTCAGTTCAGCGTATTTAGATATTAAGGTACCTAATCAGACACCATTTTTTTCATATTTTGCGATTATTGTGATGGTTAAAACGTATTTTATGTGAAAATTTTGTATGCGGCTATAGAATTTTTATGGTACAGTCGTGGAGATGAATATATTATCTTTCATTTGAAACCAAAATATCCTCGCAGTTTGACTCCTAATTCTTTAATAGGGTACCGGAAAATCGCTGATATTTGTAATAGCGTCCTTAACTACAGTTAAATATTTTTAATTGGTGTCTGAATGTGGCACCTATTTCAACTGATGCAAGCAATAAACGACCACTAAATTCATCGATTGCCTATGAATTTATTTAAATTTTGATCCCAGGAACGTTTAGGTACTTAGCATGGTGCCAGTCGACTGACGTGAGTGAAGCGTCTGGCAAAAAAAAAAAAATATCCACAGACGAACGTATAACCTCCTCGTTTTTGGAAGTCGGTTAAAAACTGGCAAGTAGCAGCCCTATCAGCGAGGCTGTTGTTACCGGGAAAGAGAATTAGAAGCCTCCGGAAAAACACTGCCATTATAGCTCGTGTTCCTAATTATTCCCGTTTGTCCGACATTTATTTATACCCTAGTCGGAAACTATGGACGGAAGTAAATAGCTGTACTTACTTAACTATGTGTGTATTAAATTATTGAGATTTATTTTAAAGATTAAGGCAAAAGTTTCAGTCAAAATCTTAATGTAGACCACGCTTTACATACATGTATAATGTATAATTATGAGCATAAGTGTCAGAGTCTATTTAATGGCAGAAATGTATTCTACGAACCCTCACTATTTTCGGATTTGATGAATGTGTAAAACTGAATATGTAACCGAATTAATATAGAGTCAACGATACGGTATTTAAATAAACATTTCGCTATTTCGTGTAAAAAACAAATGTCCCAGCTGCCACAAGTTGTGTAAAACTAAATTATATTAATTGGTTGTGTGGCATAAAATATTTGATAGTGAGTAATGTTGTAACATGCCAACTGGCAACTGGCAGGGTAGTGGGTTCAATACTCTATGAATCATTGTGAAGAGCTGGAAACTCGAGTGGATTTGTGCGTGGTAATTTGAGGGAAAAATAACGTTATGTAAGGGGTTATGTGTATTAAGTTGTCCATACTGTGTGCTTAGCTTAGTAGAATCTAAGATGTTTCGACCTAGCGCAAAATGGGAACTTATTTCTGGAGTAGTCTCCAGTCATATATTTTTATGTCGTTATTTTTATCTTCATTTTAATTTATGTTCCTCTGATCGGTCGTCGTCGTGAGGTCTTTCCAATTTATTTTGTATCCGTAACATAATTAAGCCGTAACATGAACGCAATATCCGCTTCCCCTTAAGAAGTTATGGGGAATTCCCGGGAGATACTCAGTAATTAAGCATTAATATTAATTATCATGTTTATTGTAGCTTTATTGATATTTATTTGGCTGTTCATAATTAAAATGCATCTCTTAATTTAAATTTACTATCAAAACATTTTATTATTATCTGTACCTATTAAAGTTTAGACAATTGTAGATTTGTTAATTAATTTTCTTTAAAATATATTTTAAATAATCGGGTGTTTTTTGTATGGAAGCTCCCCTTATTTTTTATTTTATTTTAATATTATTATTAAATATTAAAGTACACATATAACTAAGGGTTTTATACATAATCTGTGAAAATTTCAAATATCTAGCTATTGCCGTTCTTGAGTTACAGCCTGGAGACAGACAGACGGACAGACAGACAGGCGGACAGACAACAAATTCTTAGTAATTGGGTCCCGTTTTTACCCTTTTTGTACGGAACCCTCCAAAATTAGGTCCATACATGTGGTATTAGGTATTATGCGAATGGACATAATTTGAATAACTTTAGTTATCTTTAACTCAACGTTAATTATGTTTTAATTTTAGATTCTTGGTTTGTACCAAAAAACTATCTTGGTCTTCCGACCCAAAATTTGCTGTCTTTGTTTTTGCAAAGCAGCCTGTCGATAAGTGTCCTAATTTTAGGTAGCTAAAAGATTTAGTTGAGTCTTTCGCGTCCCAAAAAATTTTGTCCCAATGGGACGAAAGACTGCATTATAAATTTTTTTTATTTTTTTCATACAGCCCTGCGTCCAAATTTTATATTCTATAATTTCATTCCTAACCGCCACCTCTCTTGTTCCAGGTGTTTCCCACAGCCGTCAATACGTGTTATTCCGTCTGGGCCGGCGCGTGCCGGTACCGATCAAGCAGTTCGCGGAGTCTGGCCGGACGGACGCGCTGTCGTCCGGCCCCGGGACCATGGACGTGTTCGGAGCACCGGCGATCACGCAGGGCGCGGGACGAACAGAGGCGGAGTTCTTTGTTGACGGGAATCATTCTAGGGTGAGTTGAAGATTCCTCTTGTCAAAATGCATTAGTAATCATGTTAGTTTTAATGGCGTAGTTAGATGCCAATAATAAATAGGTACATGTGGCACTTGGTGACTGCCGTGGTAAAGCTGTTGCATAGCATTTTTTATCAACTTATGGAATTGTAATTCGCCTGTCTAGTCGCACGCAACACAAACACCGTCCCAGTCTGCCGACGCCTGTCGGAGTGGGGTGTGTTAGGTTTTTTCGTTACGGATTTTCTTGATGCCATCGCCGCGCTCAAAGCCCGCAATAAAAGCTATACAATAGCTAAATAATTAATTAAGGGGATTTGAAATCTAACACTTACTACTTAACAGTTTGAACTGGCGAATGTACTTTGTCCAAGTGGCCTGAGAGCCATAGATGGAAGTCCATGACTTTCATCATTTTATTAGCAGCTGAAAGTTTTCCTGAAAGAAAAAAACCCTTGCATTTCCACTGGAGCTCTGTTGCGTGGAATTAAATTGCTTATTTTGCCTAATCTCACGATGTGCCGATTACGAATTATAATTTAGTTTCCATTTCATAAGAGGATATAATAATATTATACGATAACACTTTTTTCCCATACAAACGTATTCCCCCATTTCCTCCCTGGATAATGCGTCTAGACAAATGATTTTTATACAATATTGGGATCTGTAAAAGCTATGCCTCTACGTCCGATTTTTTTTTCACTAATAAATAAAAAAAAACCGGCCAAGTGCGTGTCGGGCCACGCGCAATGTAGGGTTCCGTAGCACCGCTAGTTTTTGAAAATTTTTGTATGGTCAATGAATGTACATTTATAACATGTTTTACACTACTAACAACATCATCTCAAAGGAATTTGAACGAAAAGTTCCTTTATACTTCGCCGAATACATTTTTTTTAGTTGATCGACTATTACTCAATAACTTAGTCGTGATAGTTTTCCTTTTAAATTCAGCATATTTCCTACTCCCGTGAATTTTTTCACATTTCCAGAAGCAACCGTTTAGCTGGTAGAAGGGGGGGACACTGGACTCTAACGATTTTTTCCACTTTAAAACTTAATATTTCACAAATGGATCCCTAAACCGGAAAATGATCTATGAATACTCATAATATTTTTAAAAAACCTATCCAACGTTACCCCACACGATGGGGTGGGCGCGAAAAAAAAAATACAACCCCGCTTGATGTGTAGGGGAGGTACCATAAAAAAATATTTTTTAAATATTTTATGTACCATTTTGTAGACATTATTAATATGTTTCATGCCAAATTACAGCTTTGTAGGTCCTATAGTCTCTGAGCAAAACCGCGGACAGACAGACAGACGGACAGACGGACGGACAGACCGAAACTATAAGGGTTCCTTGTTGACTACGGAACCCTAAAAAAAGACCTTTCAAAAATCGCAAAAAATTAATGTTCCGTACCCCGCCAATCAACCGACCATAAAACAAATTTGAAAGATCTTTAAGGTAAAATAAAAATGTAGAGGCATAGACTCGCCCTTTCTGAAGATATTTAAAAAAAATAATTAGATAGGCTCTATTTCGATCACAACACACGTGCCAGCGCAGGGTGAAGCGTGATGGCAATGGTTTCTTCGTTCAAATACTGTATTAGCGTTTCCTCTTAATGACATCGTCGGTACCATGCAAATTAAAATTAGATTGATTAAAATCTTCAATGCTGGCAAGTTTCTGTAATGGGCTTACATTGAATTGACTTTCAATGAGCTGGTTAATTTGTTTAGTATTGCAGGCTACTTTATAAACTTATAGGCCCTTACTAATAAACGCTGTATAAGCTTTGAATAGTTATTCAGTGTTTTGTCTTCTTCTATTCAATTACAAATGTCACTTGTGTGACAGGAACAAAACACTGTATAACTATTCAAAGCTTATACAACGTTTATTAGTAAGGGGGATTGTATATTTACAAAACGCGACCAAAATACGTAGGTCTACCATCTGCCTATGAATCAATTTCTCTGATTGTACATTTAACATTAAATAACAATTGAAATGCCAATGTCATGATAACCGCTGAATCAAAGTCGTTATCATGTTCCGCGAAATCGACAATGAACTGAAAATAATGTATGATAATATATGCGACTTCGATGCACACGAAATTTGATTAATCATATTCAAATTTCAATTATTATGTATGTCTAATGGTATCAATGTATCTTAATCATCATTGCTTTAACAATAAACACAATAGAGATATACACTGCGTAAATTAGTAATTTCATAGACAAATTATTAGCCCACAAAAAATTGCCTATGATCCTTCACGTGGTCTACTTTTTATCTGTGCCAAATAACATAAGAATTGCACAAGTAGTTCGTGAGATAAGACCTTTCAAATTATTTTCCCGGTTTTTTTCCACATTTTTCTGTTTCTTTGCTCCTATATTAGTCTTAGCGTGATAATATACATAAGCCTTCCTCGATAAATGAGCTATCTAACACTTAAAGAATTTTTCAAATCAGACCAGTAGTTTCTGAGATTAGCGCGTTCAAACAAACAATAAAATCTTCCGCTTTATAATATTAGTATAGATACAGAATATCGCGTCCCATGCATGTTAAACTTGATTAATTAAAAGCAGTACCGCTAAATAACTAGTAACATCTACCATCTTAATTAATATTACCATAATTAATGTTCTTCTCATCCATATCTAATGAAAACTTACTTTTTACTCATTTAATCAAGCTGAAGCGATAAGGAGGATGACCCGAAAAATAAAAGAAGATTCAAAGAACTGTCTTTTTCATAGAATTGGATATTCTTTTAGTGCGGGGCCACATTCTCTTGTACGTTGCGTTGTACAAACGGAAAAACGCATTGTAAGCCCCCATAACTACGTTGCGTCTACGCACGTTAATACAATACATACAAAGGTTACAGCTCAACTCTACATAGTATTTATACGTTCTCCCACATCATCATAAACGATGATATTCTGTTTATAAACTCGTTAAAATACCGCATTAAACGACGCAACGCATCAATGAGGCATAATATCCATATCCATTATCCATACTAATGATATAAATGCGAGTCTAACTGTCTGTCTATCTGCTACCTCTTCACGCCCAAACCGCTGAACCGATTTTGCTGAAATTTGGCATGGAGATACTTTGAGTCCCGGACCAGGATACTTTTTATCCTGAAAAAATGTACGGGTCCCGCGTGATAAACAAATTTTGGCGCTACGGAGCTGCGGGTGTCATCTAGTCTTAAAATATGTTTTAAAAACGTCGGAGCAGTGTCGCTGCGGTGATTAAAACGCAGGTAATGTGGCTTCGCTCTCAAGCGCAAGAAGTTCCTTAATATTCCCTCACTAATTGTAAGTGACCCAGTTAAAAGTTTCTTGGAGCACGCCGCTCAAGGAAGCTTTAAAAAAGTTAAAAATCAAACCTTCAAGTTTTAAAAAGTTTCAAAGTTTACCAGGCTAACCGTTTTTACCACTAGTTCGTGTATTTTGGTGCTAATCTTAAAGAAAAGTGTGTGGCTTTTACACACAGTTCCATAATTTTTACCACATAAATAAGTTATTTATCAATTTGTTTATATTTACGTAAAAATATAGTTTCATCCCTATTTTTGTAACATAAACAAGATTCCCTGTTACTTCATTCGCACAGAAATTTATTTAGCGCACAAGAACCGTTGACATGTAAACAACTGAATTTAATATCCTATAATATCCCGGTTCAGCGGTTTTGTCATGAACAGGTATAGACACAATATTTAATATTTCATTAAATAACGTAATATTTTCATGCTAAAATTTATGTTATCTTGGTGGTATAATATAATAATTAGAGGCTGTTAAGTACTAATTGTGTATCATCCCACAAATAAAATTACGTATTGAGTTAAAAATCATATTTTAGAATATGACTGCATTCATAACTTAACAAAAAAAAAATGGGTTAGTACACAAAATGCTTAAAAGCGACCAATTTGATAATATTGATCCCATTCTGACTAGTTAAGTAATTACTAATTAGACTCAGACTTCAAAGTTCGTTGCCTGAATTTCAATCACTTTAAAGTAGCTTATTTTACAGCTTTTAGTATTTGAATTAGAGTTACTTTAATCCATACTAAGTCCGTTGGTAAATGTACCTACTGGCGGACGGACAATTAATGGAAACTCATTAATTAATTAAAAACGCAAAGAGATTTTCATTATTTTTTTTGTCTATATGAAAAAGGTGCAGATCTGAGATACGTCTCTAGATTTTGCGTTTGTTTTTTGAGAATCACTAATGCCAAATGCTAATATTCAACAAACGTTAACTAATTTGTAAGTGTCTCCTAGCGGTTTCTTAGATCAAAGCTTATCAATTATCATGTGTCACCTAAGTTCGTTGACCCTATATAATATTAAGGTGATATTATATTATATTATTATAATATTATTTACATTTTCGGCCAAAGCCAAAGCCAAAAAGAGCCTGACACGGGACGGGAGCGTCTGCAACGCGAAACTGGTGTGAACACCTTCGCGACTACGGTGCGAAACCGTAGATTATTGCTGCTCTGCCGACGCGAATGTCCCGCGTTGCAAACGCTCTCGCATCGCAATCGCTTTGGTCGCATAGGTTTCTACGCGGGACATTCGCGTCGGCAGAGCAGCAATAATCTACGGTTTCGCACCGTAGTCGCGAAGGTGTTCACACCAGTTTCGCGTTGCAAACGCTCCCGTCCCGTGTCAGGCTCTTTTTGGCTTTGGCTTTGGCCGAAAATGTAAATAATATTATATGTAAATAATATTATATCAGTCAAACGACTGAAGCTTAAATCTTAAAGGATAGATTTGTTATGTATAATGTGGGTACTTATAATATTGTGGGTAATTGTAAAGTTTCAATAAACAGTCTGCTCGGGATCTCGGCCTTTCATTGACGTAACATTGGCGCAGTCGGTATTTGCTATAAATTATTATAAGTGCAATTCGCGGTAATAATGCCTATCGGTAAAATTGAACCGTTTTCCGTGGAATCACAAAATTGGGACAGTTATGTGCGTCGCGTAAATCAGTTTATCTCGCTAAACAAAATCGATGACAGTCTCAAGGTGGCCACGTTGTTAACTTTAGTAGGCAGTGAGTGCTACAATCTATTGTGCGATTTGTGTTCCCCCGCTCATCCTGAAAATAAAACGTTCGATGAACTCGTTACTCTGCTCAAAGTTCATCTTGAGCCGGAAAAGTCGGAGATAGCCGAGAGACATATTTTTCGACAAAGAACGCAGCAGCAGGGAGAAAGCATTCGTTTGTACCTTCAAGGGTTAAAACATTTGGCTAAAACCTGCAACTTCGGGGCGAAGCTCGAGGAGAACCTTCGAGATCAGTTCGTTTCCGGATTGTACAGCGAGGAAATGCGTTCGAGATTGTTCGCGGAGAAAAACATCGACTACAAAAGGGCCGTGGAACTGGCGAGCGCGCTCGAGGCGGCGGAGAGGCACGCGATCACGGCGAGCTCTTCGGCAGGCGGAGGAGGCGCGGGAAACGACGCGCTGCACCGCGTCAGCGGCGGCGGCCAGGTGCGGGCGCGACCGGCCGGGCGCGGCGGTACGGGCGTTGGTGGTGCAGCGCCGGGCGGCAGCCGCTCGGGCCCGGGCGCCGGCGGTGCGATGCTAAACGGTGCGCGGGCGCCGTGTGCACGCTGCGGGAAGGCTACTCACGCGCCGAACAAGTGTCGATATAAAAACTTTACGTGTGATTTGTGCGGTGTCAAAGGTCACTTAAAGGTGATGTGCCTGAACAGGAGTGATAACGACCGATCCTCCGGTATGTCGACTTCGAAAGGTCAGTACTTTATTAATAAATTTGATAGTGATAGCGAGGAGGAAGAAAACTATTTTTATAACTTAGTGTCGGGGGGCGATGGCGACGGGCCCTACCATATTAAATTGATAATTAATGATAATTTTAAGTGCAAATTTGAAATCGATACGGGAAGTAAAATATCTGCTATATCGCAAAAGTTTTACGATAAATATTTTCGAAACATAGAATTGCATAAAAATGTTTTAATGTTAAAATCTTATACTGGAGATACTATCGAGACTCTCGGTTATATTAATGTTAATGTGCGTTGCGGACGTAATTCCGCGGAACTTCAGCTGTATGTTGTGGCGAACGGCGGCCCGCCTCTGATGGGTCGGACGTGGATTAAAAAATTAAAATTAAGTATCGTAGAATGTCACAACATTAATACGACCGATAGCGACTCGATAGCTTTGAAATTAAAACAAGAATTTCCTGAAGTCTTTGCGGAGGGATTAGGTACTTTCAAATCGCGTATTCGTTTGCATTTAAAAGATAGCAAACCGGTTTTTATAAAAGCCCGGCCCCTGCCGTTGGCGCTGCGCGCGCGCGTCGAGAGCGAGCTCGATCGGCTGCAACGCGAGGGCGTTATCTATAAGGTGGAACGTTCAGACTACGGGACTCCTATCGTACCTGTCGTTAAATCGAATGGAGGTATTCGTATTTGCGGCGATTACAAAATTACTATTAACCCGATTCTTAAAGATTTCCACTATCCGCTCCCGCGAATCGAGGAAATATTTTCTACTTTAGGCGGCGGGGAGCAGTACACGAAGCTCGATTTGTCTAACGCTTTCCAGCAGTGTCTCCTCGATGATGAGTCTCAGGCGATGACGGCCATCACGACGCACGTAGGAACGTTCGTATATCGTCGGGTACCTTTCGGCATCAAATGTATTCCCGAGAATTTTCAAAAAATCATGGAGGAGACGCTGAGCGGATTGTCGTCTACTGCCGTTTTCGCGGATGACATATGCGTCACAGGGAAAGACCGCGAAAGTCATCTTAAAAATTTAAGGGCGGTTCTACACAGACTCCGAGAAAACGGACTCCGCATTAATTTTGACAAATGTCAATTCTTTAAAGATAGCGTTACGTACCTAGGGTACAATATAGATAGGCACGGTCTACACACTGACTTCAAAAAGATCAAAGCGATCGTCGAGGCTCCCCGGCCCGTCAGCGTCACGCAATTGAAGAGCTTCATGGGTCTCGTAAATTTTTATGCGAAGTTTAGTCCAAATATGAGTGATATATTAAAACCTTTGTATGACCTGCTTAAGAAAGATGCTGAGTGGTCGTGGACCGACGAGTGCGAGACGGCTTTTAATAGGGTAAAACGGGTGTTGAGTAGTGCCCCGGTGCTAGCTCATTACGATCCGGCGCTGCCGCTGGTCCTCTCGGTGGATAGCAGCGCGTACGGACTAGGCGCGGTGCTGGCGCAGCGCGGCGCCGACGGTCGCGAGCGACCCGTCAGCTGCGCCTCGCGGACGCTCAACGCGGCCGAGCGCAATTACTCCCAACTCGATAAGGAAGCTCTCGCTATCGTGTTCGGGGTGACGAAGCACCATCAATATTTATACGGGAGACATTTTATATTACGGAGCGATCATAAACCGCTCAGTTATATTTTCGGTCAGAAGAAGGGCATTCCGACGACCGCAGCTAGTAGGCTTCAACGTTACGCGGTGATACTAGCCGCCTACAACTTCACTATAGAATTCGTGCGATCGGCTGATAACTGTCAGGCCGATGCGCTGTCACGTCTCCCCTTGAGTTCGTCGAGCGGTCGAAACGAGCGGGAGGACGAGGCGGCTAGCTACTTAAATTTCTTCGAAGAAGATTTCCCGCTCAGTTTTAAGGATATTAAAATTGAGACGGCGAAAGACGAAGTACTGAGCAAGGTCTGTGGCTATGTGATGTACGGCTGGCCCCCGACGGTCGATAAAAAATTTCAATCTTTCTTTTTGCGAAAAGAAAATCTTAGTATGGATCAGGGTTGCCTAGTTTGGGGCTACAGGGTGATAATACCTACAGTTTTGCAAGGTTCCGTTCTTCAGGAATTTCACGAAGGGCATCCCGGTATAGTAAAGATGAAACAGATAGCTCGTAATTACGTGTGGTGGAGTACGTTGGACGAGGACATCGAGCGCACGGCGCGGGAGTGCGCCGCGTGCCGCGCGGTCCGGCCCGCGCCGCCGCCCGCGCCGCTGCACTCGTGGCCCTGGCCGGCCGAGCCATGGTCGCGTCTCAACGTCGATTACTTAGGACCGTTCAATAACAAGTACTATCTTATTATTATCGATGCGCATTCCAAGTGGATTGAGGCTGAGAGGGTCAGTAGCACGTCCGCGGCGATGCTCATTTCTAGTTTTAGAAAAATATTTGCTCGTTTTGGCCTTCCGAAAAGAGTCGTTAGCGACAACGGGCCTCCTTTTACTTCGGCGGAGTTGGCGGTTTATTTTAAAAGAAACGGAATCAGACACACGCTCACCGCTCCGTACCACCCCGCCAGCAACGGCGCAGCCGAGAATGCCGTGCGGTCGGTAAAAAGAGCGTTAAAAAAGGCCATCGTCGATAACGTAGATGATGATACCGCTCTCAGTAGGTTTTTATTTACGTATAGGAACACGGTGCATAGCACGACCGGTCGCGAGCCGGCCGTGGCACTGCTGGGGCGGCGGCTGCGCGGGCGCCTCGACCTGCTGCGTCCTGATACGGAGGAGCTGGTCCGGGACCGGCAGCTTGTCAGCGAGCGGCGCCGCGACGCCCGCCCGCGGAGTGTCGCGCTCGGGGATGCCGTCCTGTTTAGGGATTACTCCCGTCGCAACCGGAAATGGTCCGAGGGCATCGTGCTCGACCGCAAGAGCCCCGTGTCGTATGCGGTCAAAGCGAACGACGGTCAGGTGCATAAGAGGCACATCGACCAATTAGTGGCTAACAAAAGTCGTCCGTCGCGTTTTTCTTTGGCGAAAATTAAAACACCCGATGGGCCGGAAGTGAACGTCGAGGGGGAGGATAGTGGAGATGAATATGAGGAGGCGTCCGCGTCCGCGTCCGCGTCCGGTGTCCGGTCCCCGCCGGTGTCCAACTTGGCGAGGGACGACCTAGATGAGGTACCGTCACCTCCGGGAGAATCTGAGGGTCGCACCCGACGGCAGGCGGCTTTGCAATGCTTGCAAAAAATAAATAAAAATAAAACAACAATACCCTAATATCTCTGCAATGACTCAATACAAAAGAATATTTAGATTATAACTATAACAGTTACTTAATTATTTATTGTGGAAGTTGTCAAGGTGATTAAGATGTAAAAGCATAAGACGTTTCATAATATAGTGTGTAATCTATCCATTTTAGTACCTAGATGCTGTTAATTATTGCTTTTTGATAGTTTAAAACCTACATAGATTATAGATATTGTATTCGTGTATTTGTTGTCTTTTACTACATAACTTTAAGATAAAAGCCTGTGCTATCACGTATTTGTTTCTGTTGGTAAAATAACAAAAAATGATAATGTTGTTGTTAACATTTAAAATATTTTCTAACAGTGTATAACTTTTATCTTACAATTAGTTTTATGTATAAGTGTAGTGTCCATAATAAGAAGGGAGGTGTTATGTATAATGTGGGTACTTATAATATTGTGGGTAATTGTAAAGTTTCAATAAACAGTCTGCTCGGGATCTCGGCCTTTCATTGACGTAACAAGATTAATGGCAGCTAGAGGACACTAAGGGCCTGTTTCACCACTTCCTAATAAAGTACCGGATGGGCTCTCCACAACTTTTTTGACACATTCTCCATACTCTATCTGTCAAATTAAGTGGTGGATAGCCTTTTTTTTTTAACGGGCTTTGGCTCACCACACATTCCCAACACTGTATCTCCTGTGTCGCCAGGATCGACAGCGGAATCCAACCACGAAAACCCTTTGATATGATCTCAGGGAGCCTATCCAGCACTTATCAGGAAGTGCTGAAACAGGCCTTTATATTTAATTAAAAGCGCCTTTCCCAAGCCCGTTCAACAAAAATTGCATATTATCTACAATTCGTTCGACGGAAATGTGTAATCAACATTTCCATTACGCGTGCACTCCCAGCACCTATCGATACAAACGAACAAAAAGCTATAAAGCGGTAAATTACCAAAATTGGTCACAACTGGTAATAAAACGGCGATGCTCTATAAATTCCCCCTTTATTACTCGATCCTACTTTATTTGCTTGACGTTCTGTAATTATTGACTCATGGTGTTTTGCATTTTCGTTTTCCACTTCGTTGTATTTTCTGTTCAATTTAGTTTGTTGTTTTATTGTTACGGTTTAACTACTGTCTATGGTGAAATGACAAGTTAAATTTATAATAATTATAATTGGTTACGTTATTTTAAGTTTTTTTCTTTTAAGTATGGTGATACCAACATTTTTAGAATATTTCCTTTATTATAGTTAAAATACATCGATACATCACAATAAAATAATATGTACTTTAAACTCAGAAAGTTGTGTGTCTTAAGACAAGTAAACGTAGGTATTAACAAACACTCACTATGCAAGATACCTATTATGAAAATTTTACCACACGAAACGAGGCACAAAATTTTATATAAACACATGGAACTTCTATGGAGTTTTGTGCCACATATCATGTTTTTGACTACATCGATAATGTTACAAACGTTAATTCTTTTCCCATGACCATTAACTAAAAGTAGATTAAGACAATCTTCCAATAAATTGTCTACAGTTAATCAATTGATTTAGGTGTCTGTGATGGCTCGTATGGTGCCGTCCCCTGACTGGTTCATCGGAGTCGACAGCTTCGATCTTTGCGTCGACGGCAACTGGCTCGACAGCATTACTATAGAGGTATTTACTCTATTTATTAACTTAATTTATGTACTAATTATTTAATTTCTAGATGTTATGATTCCAAAAAACAATCCAGTTCCATATCATTTAAATAGATAGGGTCTCAAAATGAATCCTTGGAGTACACCCAAAATAAACATTTTGCGTTTAATTTTAGGTTTTTATCAGAAAAATGTTCATTTCATAAGAAAAATGTTCAAAGACACCAATTACTACAGTTTTTAATATACCACGATTGCTAATTGGTCAATATTTACTTTCAATTTCGTATCAAAGTTTAATTCTTGCTATAACCAAGATTTGTTAACTATTTACAATTCAAGGTGAAGAGCTTGTCATCCTGTTATTTTCCGAGGAGAAAACGTATTAATCAGTCTAGATACCTTTCCAGGAAGGATGCCTTAGATCATTTCGTTACATTTTAGATTGTAGATAGAGTAACTTTCTCGGAAGACTTATAATTTGTACGATTCTTATACAATGTAGTTTAATATTTTATTATTAAGGAACACGTGAAATATAAGCGAAGAATTTGTCGGCTTAGACACTTTTGTTTAGAGCCATAAGGCTGGTTTTATTGTTAAGCGTTTAGGCAGCGCCGCTGGAGCGCCGCGCGTCCGAAGATGTATGGGGGTAGTAGTTGCGTTTCAGAGTCGCGCGCTTGAGCAGCGCCGTTCGTCCGTTCATTTTCTTCGTCTTCGAACGCGCGCGCTCCAACGGCGCTGCCAAACGCTTAAACTATAAAACCAGCCTTAATTTGATTGCGGATTGCTAGGCTTTGTCTTGTCCCTCGGGCACCCTGAAATCATATCAAAAGGCCTTTTGTGGTTGCCGCTGTCGATCCTAATTACACCGGTATTATAGTGGTTTCAAATTGTCTGCTTGATAAAAAATTAGTTAATATTAGTTAGTAAGTTTTTCGACAGATTATGACGGGTTTGAGAGGTGATATTTTCATCAAAATCTACCCCGACACACATTAACGTAATTAATTAATTATTAATACTATTTGCACCACATTTTTTTAAATATTCACACTGCTAAAAATCTTCTCTAGGCTTTTACAATTATATTCCTATCGATCCAGCCGTTCTTGATTTAACGTTAGCAAGACTACGATACCACAATCGTTTTTTGTGTAACAAGCCGCAATTGTTTTTCATGAATGTAGCATCTCAGTATATATAAAAAAATCTTAAAGAGTAGGGATTGATATTAAAAAAGCGGCCAAGTGCGAGTTGGACTCGCCCATGGAGGGTTCCGCAGCAGCAATAAGGTTAATTTTTATGAAATTATATTATTTTTGATTTATTTTTATATTTCAGTCGATTTAATGAAATTTAGATTAAGGTTTACTATTTATGACGTATAAAAAAAACTACTGGCTAGATCTCGTTCAAACCAATTTTCGTTGGTAGTTTTTATAGTAATATACAACATATATTTTTTTTAGAATTATCATGCCTCTACTTTAGAAATTAGAGGGGGGGGGACACACATTTTTCCACTTTGGAAGAGTCTCTCTCGCAAACTATTCAGGTTAGAAAAAAATGATATGAGAAACCTCAATATGATTTTTGGAGACCTATCCATAGATACCACACACGCATTGGTTAGATGAAAAATTTTTTTTTTTGTTTCATTAAGGTTTACTATTTATGACGTATAAAAAAAACTACTGGCTAGATCTCGTTCAAACCAATTTTCGTTGGTAGTTTTTATAGTAATATACATCATATATTTTTTTTAGAATTATCATGCCTCTACTTTAGAAATTAGAGGGGGGGGGACACACATTTTTCCACTTTGGAAGAGTCTCTCTCGCAAACTATTCAGGTTAGAAAAAAATGATATGAGAAACCTCAATATGATTTTTAGAGACCTATCCATAGATACCACACACGCATAGGTTAGATGAAAAAAAATTTTTTTGTTTCAGTTGTGCCTATGGGGACCCCTAAAATTTTTAATATTTTTTCCATTTTTGCATCAAAATCTTAATGCGGTTCACAGACTACATCTACTTACCAAGTTTCAATAGTATAGATCTAATAGTTTCGGAGAAAAGTGGCTGTGACATACGGACGGACGGACAGACAGACAGACAGACAGACATGACGAATCTATAAGGGTTCCTTTTTTGCCATTTTGGCTACGGAACCCTAAAAAGTAAAAACTAGTATTAAAGCTATTGTACTTACAGGTGGATCCTTTAGACGCGGGTACCGACAACGGGTTTACCTTCACCGCACCAAACTGGCCAACTGCACCCCAGGGAGTCGCGTACCGCATCACCTCCAAATACCCCTCTCATCCCGCGGGGTCGTTCTTCTACCCACACCTCAGACGGCTACCCCCGATAGCTACTTTCCAGTTTATCAAGGTATTTTGTAGTAAATAGACGCGCAGGCGGATGCCTCGTAAAGTGCAGTTATAAAAATTGTTCAGACTATTTATCAGTGAGGATATTAGTACGATTTATTGATCTGTGGCCTTTGTGTATGTCTGAATATTAATGTGATGGAAGCTTTGAATAAAATTTTACAATTTAAATGGAACCTAAGTAGTTACGCTGATTACCACTCGTCGCACAATATAGCAACAGCCATTCAATAAAAGCATATATTTATGTATAGCTTCATCATCATTATCTGAAATTTCTTCTAGCTTCGCGAATACGAGCTATCGGAAGTATTCCATCGGGACAGCGATGAGCGGAAATACGATGTGCTGAATTTGGACAAGCTGAACCACAACAGCATAGACATGCCGGACGGAAACCGCGCGTTGAATATTGCTGAGGAGGTGGAACGAGAGGAGGCGCCGAGGATCTACGCTGATGGATCCCTGACTACACCGGATAGCGCGTACTCTTATTATACTTTGTGAGTACCTATTTAGTGGGCGTTTTTGTTTCCTATTTGGTTTTGGTACTATCAAGGAAGTTGATTCTTAGGCAGTTGACAGACCAACGTCATTTGGTCGGATCGTATCAATTCAATGTTAATAATTGTGGTCTGTCGGCTGGGTTTGACATACCGTGACCAAACTGCGTAGGTCCCCCATCAGTCTAGGAATCAATTTCTCTGATAGTATATTAAACAATTTTGTCAACATTGTTTGGTCTGTTTACTTCACCTTGTTTGATAATGATCATCAAAAACTCACACACTGCATAGTAAGAATTGAACTTAATTTTTTTTACTTTATTCAATAGCTAAGAAGCCTTTTTTTTCAAACCTAACTCCGTAAAACTAATCTGTCTTCCTCATCACAGGACGAACAACACAGTGTCCACGGAAGAGCCTCGCTCAGCCAACGAGCTGCCCACAGCCACTACGGCCGCTGATAGATCAGCGCTGCGCAGCATGGCTCGCCGGTACAGAGCGCGGCGCAGGCGCCCCAGACCAGACAGCGCAGACCCCGCTCAGAGGAGAAAGCGAAAAAGAACAAGTGAGTTACCAAAAATAATAATAGTTGGATATTTACAGACAATGTAAGTTAGCTAAATAGCTAACAATTGGCTAGTTGCGACCAGAGAAACGTTTCTGTTTTATGGGGAACTATATTTCAGCATTGCTGCAACGATGACCAAGGACAATGCCAATCTGGTGTAGTTGCAGATTTTTATAGATTGTCTGATTCATTTTTAAAACAGCTTACTTGGCCTAGCAATGTTAGCATTTTCACAATGACCATGAGTTATCTGGGCAATTATTTCCAGGACTACTAGACTGCCGCGTATCAGAATGGGGTGAATGGAGCCCATGCAAGAACGACGGCAGCTGCGTTGGTTCCGCGCTGCGCACGCGCCGCATCATCCGCCGGGCGAGGCCTGGGGGCAGCGCCTGTCCCCCCACCGCCCAGTCCCGCTGGTGTGCCACAAACTGCTCCCATGACGACTGGAGAAACAACCTCACGTAATTCCATTTTCAAATTCCAGATTTTTTTAATTCTCAGTTTCCTGTTACTTTTGCCTCTGTGTCTCCGTCCAAATTTTCGTTCAGCTGTCGACCCTACTCGATGTAAATTGGCGTGTAAAAATCTGTACAAATAAAAGACGACCGTCTATATTCTGGAAATTTGCTGCGAGGATTGTGGCACATCGATTATTTCATGTATTTCAAGGCGAGAGTGTCGCACACGATATTTTATCGAAAGGTTGAATTCATCGATATCGTAGGAAGGTTACAAGACTCGAACTCGGTGTATCGTTGAATTAGATGTAATATATTGTAAGTATAGCAGATATCGAAACCACCTCATTTGCCTTTTCGAAGTCACTAGAGACTTTACCTACAATAGTCCGCATGGGTAGTCAATTAGTAGAGATCAGTAAAGATACATATCGCTTAAGTCTTCACGTTCGTGGCGGTCAATCATGTAGCAAGGGCTAGGGGGAGAGAAAAATTAGGGGATGAAAAATATATATCTAAGACATTACAAATATTATGAAAAACCATAGATTTTAATTAGAGGGAAACTAATAATAATATAAACTGGGAAAATCATGAACGTATTGTAAAAAAATTACAGGATGGTAAACTTTTACCGAGGTGGTGAAAATTTTTGTAAAATACAAATTACTTATAGAAAATGAGTATTACTTATTATACTTAATAATTTCATGGAGTGAATGTGTATTTTTGGTGGTGAAAATGGTGTGTAAAACGTTGAAAATTAAACCCCTCCCAAGCTCTGTCCCTTCATAGCTCATGTTAGTCGTATTCCAAAGATGCTGCTTTTATTTTTAATACGTAAGTGTAAAATAAAGAAATGTCTGTTCAAAATCATTTTTCCGTGATCATCCGAGGCCGTGTTCAAAAAAAGGCTTATTTTGACAGAATATGACTGATATGCTATCAGTCATATTCTGTCAAAATAAGCCTTTTTTTGATGTTAAATAATGTAGATTCACGGAAAATGGTGTTGAACGTGTAATTAAGTATGTATCTAGGCTAGGTCGATATAATATTATCAAAGCCTTCTGTGAAGATAACCTTAACATTATAGTAACATTTATTGAAAACTTTGAATTATTGAAATTTACGGTCTGCCAAAGATATAATAAACACTAGACTTGTTACAAATAATAATAAATATGAAACCTACTAAATGAAATTGTACTGAAAAGGAATGGAAGTTGTTTAGAAGTCTATATTTTTATTCTGTTTTGATATTTAGCTTACTTATCCTGTAACGAAAATTTGTATTACAATGCCAAAGAAGAAGGAAATCTTAATGTAAGGTAATAAATTGGAAACTGCTGTTTCAAACAGAGTTGTATAGTAAAATATACAAGTAATTTTGTTGTCCTTTTAAATTTTCAACTGTGTTTGATGTCCTAACAATGATATGCAAATCAATAAAGAAATATTATATTATTTACTATAAGTACTTATATACTTATACTTTTATACCCATTTAAGTTTAATCAAAAAGAGTGGTCCGTTATATTAAAATATGGTTTTTGAAAGTTATTATATTTCACAAAGGAGGTTTGATACCCTATCCTTTATGGGTAAAACCGCAGAATCCATGGAAAAGTAGGTCACGGGGGAGCGGGAAGGGAATATCTTCCTTCCTTATCTCCCAGCCGGGTTTACCGATACAGCCATAAGGTTTTTATTACTTAAGTGCCATAGTGTTTTTCTTTAAAGATACGTGAGATTATCTAAAAGACGTATTAAGTCTATCTAAATGCGAGTATAATGTATATCGTTGTTTTGAAGTTTTAGGTTTTCGTGTATCTTGTAAAATACGCTACACCTTTTGACTTATTTTGCTCCAAAACATAAATTGACTATAATATTTTAGTATTCCCACACGGGGTAAGAGGGTATACATTATTAAAGATTTACAAAATTGCGTTTCACTTCACCCCCATAAGAAAATAAAGTAAGACGGTCTTACCCCAATGTTATTTTTGGTAGCAAATCTAATTTATGTTCGAAAAATAATTGTTTTAACTACTATACCTACTGAAATAACTTGGAAATGTAAAATTGAATGTTAACCTTAGTGTAATAATGAGTACGTGTATTTTTTACAGTGTAAATTATTCTGATTTAAATAATAAAATATAAAATTACATACTTGACTTTCATTTTGAACCCAATAATCCTAGAGAAACAAGTCAGTTACTCTTAGTCTACCAGCTTTCAGACAGAAAGATCTATAATATCTAGAAAATCTATAAAAAGCAGTTAGATTGTTCTTATAATTTTTACCGTGAGCCTTGTAGAGTCGTATTAAGAATAAATTATGTTTATGACTAAAGTTTCCAAGGGCTTACATAATGTTTTCGTAGGGTTAAGTTAAAAAAATATCTTAGGCAAAAATCGGAATTAGAGCTAAAGCTTTTGGCACTCGCTGTTTGGTTTGTTCCTTGTAATATTTGGTTTGTTATTATCTACATGAAGCTCGCAACTCCGTGGCGTAAAATTCGTTATTGGTGCGGTTACTGTAAATTTTTCCGAAATAAAAAGTATTCTATACCCTTTCCCAGGACTCAAAGTCTCTCCATATCAAATTTTAGCAAAATCGATGCAGCGGTTTGGGTGTGAAGAGGTAACAGACAGACAGACACAGAATATTAGTATGGATGTTGGGCCAGGATTGTCGTGATGATTGCAGGCGCGGTCCGAAGGGGGGGGGGGGTCACAGGGGACACCCCCCCCCCAAAGCTAAGGTCAAATTGCAAAATCTCGTCAAATAATAAAAGGAAATTTTTGCCAGTAAATTTTTAGTATAGTGAATGACCCCGTCCAAAATTTCAGGCTGCGACTGCGCCTGGACGATTTTGCAGTATATCCCTTGTTTACCCTGCTCTATCTGTCGTAAGTCGTAAGTGGTACATATGCCAACATGTGCATTTATCATGCTTCAGCTAATAATATTTATTTTACCAAGCACTATAATGGATCACCATACTTAATATTATAAATGCGAATGTGTGTCTGTCTGTCTGTTACCTCTTTACGCCCAAACCGCTGAACCGATTTCCCTGAAATTAGGAATGGGTATACTTTGAATTTTGATACCCCGAGATAGCACATTGGATGGGTACTTTTTATCCCGGAAAAAGGTACGGCTCCTGTGCGATAAACGAATTTTGGCGCAACGGAGTTGCGGGCGTCATCTAGGCCCGTATAAATAGTCAGTACTTAAGATGCGACCTTGTGCTGTCTCCCGCTTTGTATGGTGAGGGAATCTGGAATTCTTCCTACTCCTATTCTTCTTCTGATTAATTTCGTTGCGGGTCCCAAGACAGTTTTAGCATGTCCCTCGGGCTCCCTGAGATCATATCAAAGAGTTTTCGTGGTTGGATACCGCTGTCGATCCTGGCGACACAGGAGATACAGTGGTGGGAATGTGTGGTGGGCCAAAGCCCGTTTAATTAAGATGCGACCCGGTCTCAAGCAACGGTTCGGCTCTGTGATTGGTCCAAATTTTGACAGTCAACCAATCACAGAGCCTGAACTGTGTCTTGAGACCGAGATGCATTTTGAATACTATTTATATGGGCCCTAGTTAGTTTATATTCCACCGAACTATAGAATACAGAACAATATACGCCGTCTATACAAGTAAACTCCGTAACACTAACCTGACCGAACACGTTACTAAGTTTAATGTAGTTACAGTTAGATCATCTTTTCGGACGTCAACTTTGTGACTGTTACAGAGTACAGCCGGGGAAATGTGTGTTTAGCATACTGACAAACTTTGGGTGATGGTGGAGTCATTCCAATGGTAAATGAATAGCAAAATTAACTTTAAAACTCCTAACACAAACACAAAATTAACGTATATTTCAAATATCCTAGCATTTTTTGTGTTAATCAAATTATTTTGCAAATCACACAAAAAGGATATTGGCGGAAAAACCATAGAAGCGTAAGCGATGCGCATTAAAAAAATAAAACCATAAATTTTACTACGCGGCATATTAGCTTCCCCTTTCTAAAAGGTTAAAAGGCTACTTAATAAACACAAAGAAATAACCAATTAATAGAAAGAAAGGTAATCAATTATCATCGCTTCCCGCAAAATCATTAACATTGATACAAAATAAAATTTATCTGATAAACTCTCATATTCATCTGCAGAATTTTAAGCTTTAAACTTCACACAATAGAGCTATTTTTGCTTGCACTCCCCAACTGCACTAACTCTCCCTCTCAAAGTGCTTCAAGTCTTAATTCCCGGCGATTACAACAATTCGGCCCACTTTTGTAGGGTTGCCAGCATGATATTTTTTCCCGTAAAAACTGTTGATCGTTGAAAAAGGTTCACTTGTGGCCTCTACATATTATAATAATATAATCGTGAAAGATCTGACAGTCCGTTGAGAGGTATTTCGTTCGGGTATTTCTGTGTTATTTCTATTTTTCCTTTTGCATGGAAGGTTTTAAAAAAATGACTATTTCTATTTTAGGGCCACAATTTGAAAGAAAATTTCTGAAACATGATAATATGTACAGAAAAACTTCAGCTTTTAATATACTTCTGGCTATCGTTGGATCCTACTCTAGGCCCATAAGGGGGAAAGTATTAAGGGCTTTGTGCCAGCCCTATGGAGGTACTTTACCTACTTTCGCAAAAAGTGATGACCTCGCAGGGTTTCAACAGCTTCATTAGAATGTTGCAATTAAAACTCTTCAACTTTTTCGTAGGTACTCCCTTATCTCTACGCGAGAAATTTATGGCATAAGTTATATCTACGGAAAGAGTTGAAAAACTTTATGAAGTAGATGATAATAATTATGAGAGATAGAGTACCATGTAAACGTACTGAGATGAAAAAAAATATATACACAAAAAATATATATTTTTGTGCTTGTGTAGTTTTTTTTTTGAGATTAAAGCAATAAATAATAATTAAAGTACTGATTAATATGCTCTGATCCAAGAAGTCAACTATGTTACTAATTCTTTACGCGAAAACACATCTTACTCCTACGATATAGAGTCAGTTATTGTGTCCGCAATTTTTCAGAATTTACGATATTTATCACGTAAAGAGACGTTCGTTACTGAGATAGTGATCTTTAATTTCCTGCGCGTCACTCCCACACAACTCTAAATTATCGTAAATACAGGTAGGAATTAAGTTAACTAAAGATTAATTCTAGAAATTTCTAGATCTTGAACATGGGGAAAGTTGCTCATAACATTTAATCTAAGTTTCTGTATAAAACATGAACCTGTGTAGTGTATACTATGGTAAATACTGCCAAAAAGCATGTGAAAATTTTGTATAGATATTGGACATTTTGTACTTATAGAATTTTCTATTTACTATTATTATGTATACTTAGGCTTATACTTATAAAGGCATGCCTTTATATACAATATAATTGTAAAAACATACAATATGATATAAAATTACAATATTATGTAGCACAGGAAAATCTTGAATATTTCTACCATGTGTATCCATTTTCAAGATCTATATCCCACGTCACGTCAAACAAAATAATACATCACTTATATTAAAAAATTGCTTAATTACAACAAAATATATTATAACAAACAATTTGGAGACTCATTAAAATGTTTATTAGGAGCCCTCGACGTCCCAGTTGTAGAGAGCTCTCAAACAAAGTTGACGGTTTTATTCAATTATTTCCACTAAGTATAATTTAATGTAAAAAATGTTAAAATGTGTCTAGTTGAGGGTGTTTTGAATTTTATGCGGCTTAAGGCATGCATAGAGATTTAGAGCAAAAGAAAAGCAGGCTTAGCATGGTCACCATAGAAGCCGTTTCTATCTACGGAAGAATAGACAAAGTGACAGTTAGACAAAGGAAATCCGCCATTTTGTCACTGAAATCTGTCAGTATTATATCTATTCTTACCCGTTTCTAATGTTGCACTTGTTACTCGCCTACTGATGAACCACTTTACCGTCGCGTCGTCTATTGGCAACCCAAGAATAGCAAGTAAGCCAGCAACTTTTTAGATGTGAATTAGGCATTAACAGCATACGTTTAAACGATAAGTATAATATTATAATGCACTTATTAGTATTGCTTTTTTACTTATGCTTATCCGTTTCTATTCTTTGTCATCACAAGTTATACTCAAGTCCTATAATATTACACTTAATAATACCATAATGATCTACTTTAATTAAATAAATATTCCTCACAAAGTGGATAAATAAATATGTAAAATCTAAAAATGTAGCACGCATTATAATATTAAAAATTCAAGTATCAAGACTAGATAAGGGCGCGCTCAGACCGGAAGTCGCGTCCGCGCGGCCGAGCATTATTCATGCGCCCATCCGGCGGCCGCAACTTCACAGAAATTACCTTATACGCTCACCAAAATGCACGCTAATTTGAGGACTCGGGTGTATACAATTTTGGGACTATTTCGGACTTGAATATACTCGGATTTTTCAAGTACTCCTTTGAATGTAAACATAACATGATACTGAAATTATACTCACATTTTGAGGAGAATATACGGAATATTTAAAAATATGTCTTTGAATATCTCACTTGAAACGTCTTGTATGTAAATGGCGTGTATATTTTATGAGGCGTATTTAATGTTACGAGCTGCAAGAAAGTAAGGAAAATGTTACTTTTTAGACAGTGCCAATAATAATTCAACTTTTAGTGACTACTCCCATCCAATTTCCATAAATTAATTATGAAATAATTACGTTTTATTCAAACTAATTTAAAAAATCTTCTCAAGTCAGTAAAACATGGCTACCCAATTAATTATCAATGGCTTTTAATGTACCATTATATTGAGTAATTTATTAGCGGATCTCGAAAAGGAAGTCTTTTGTTTGCCGCGGAAATCAAAATTTAATTTGCAAGTATCAAAATCTTTTGTTGTTCTCTATTCGTTAGAAACGAACGAAGATAAAATGTTAATCAGCTTATTTTGAATTTGTCGAGTTTAATTAAAAAATCAACATCAATCAGAATTTAGGCTTTGTTGTTAATTTGGAAGCTTCTATGTATTTTGTTACCAATAAGCTTATAATTAAAATTTTTCACTTTTGTGTCTTGTGATATAACTTAACGTTTATAAATAATTATGTTATTAACGATTTTGTATTTAAAATTTAAGTATAAATCAAAGTTGCTTCACGTAGACTACGTGAAGCAACTTTAATATTCTAATTTCTAAAACCTTTCAAACTACGTAACAATTTTTTATCAAATTATATTTAATTAGTTTTTGTAATAAGTTTAAAAAAGAGAATAATAGGTACACACAACTAATTGATGCCCGCAAATTGGTAATGCAGAAATTAGTTTATCGCGCGGAAACCGTGTATTCTTCCGGAATAAAAAGGATCCTATGTGAGAACATACAGGTATGTCTCCAAATTTGAGCAGAATCGGTTCAGCTTGGACCTTGGTCATGAAGAGGTAATAAACAGACAAAGCCTTATCGTTAAAGAAAATTACTTTCTTTCCGAATATGCTCTGAAATGCTAAACCAATTTTGATTAAAACACAATTATGATCATCACGGGAATCATGATCATCGGCTTAGCATAACAATGATACATGTACAGACTACAGCGTAATGGAATACATTAGTCGCATAATCTTATAGGGTTTCTGATGGGATTGTCCAATCTTAGTTATCCATATTAATGGAGAATGTAATTCAATTGTGTATTAGAATTAATATAGTTATTTGCATGTCTGTTTGTTTATCTGTTTAAAATCATGTTTTTCATAATTTAATGGTAATGCCCTTATATTTTTTACTGATGGCGTAAAATTGTTTCATCAAGCCATGACCCTAGTAATGGTAAAAATTAAAAAAGTGCATATTATTTTATAAACTTGTCTTGTAAACGGACATTTTTAATCTAGGACAGGAGAGTGATTAAAGTGGTCCAAATTTCCACCACTAACGAGACCCATATTGACTTATAATAATTATTGTCCATTAAATATAGAGTAACTTTAATTATGAGACAAATTAAAAATAAGCTGTCAGTATAAAAAGTTATGGTCATAAGAAACATTATTTTTGGAGTGAAAATATTGATATAGATCCCACCAAAAACATAAATGTAAATGGAGAGCCAAGTTCCATATAATGAAGGCATGAGTGGAGGAACCATATAACTAACAATTTGAAAACTGTTGTTTTTTGCATTAATGAAAGCTTTAGGACCGGAAAATGATTTGAAATAAAAAAAATGTGGATTCTATGTATAGCTAGAATATTAGCTAGATGATGAAATAGGTAAATTACAAAGTTTGTTAAAATTTTAAGGGAAAGAATGAGTAAATATTCTTATGTATAAAATGTTAGTTACCTGCTTCTTCCACTCATGTCTTTAATTAAGACTGGACAAGACAGAGTATGCACGTCGTTATCATGTCAGAGACCTTTAATTACTGTGGTCTATACACTATAGTGACAGTAATTACTGTCTAATGACAGTCCACTTGCAGTTTATTGCGAGTTACATTAGAGGAGAATGTTATGAATATACTAACATAACCAAGCATGTAGAAATTTGACCATGAGCTTTGCCTTTATTACTATAGGGCCCACTTGCGCCAATCTGGGTTAAAGTTAACTCTGAGTTAAACATCATGTCATATCTGTCACTCACCAAGTCAGTGATAGAGATGACATGATGTTTAACTCAGAGTTAACTTTAACCCAGATTGGCGTAAGTGGGCCTAATATAGCCAAACACTGGTCTCTCAAATTTAAAAATATTGATTTGTATTCTAAACTCTTTCTAAGGAACGAATACATCATAGGACATACAATGTGTTCCTAATAATATAGAGTTCACTGTGAAAGTAGTAGAGCTGAAAGAGTTATTTTTTAATATATTATAGTACATGGGCAAATTCACGATGTTCGCGCCAAAACTAACTCTGCCAGCTGTTACTTTCACAGTTAACTTTATATTATGAGACACATAAAATATACTCTAAAGTATTGTCACATTGTTTTTATACCCTGTATATTTGTATAACGTCCAACATTTTGAAAGCCATGTAAATGTTGCAATGTGAATTGACTCCAAGGCAAACTCAATAATAACTTTCAATTCTTCAATTTGTTTTGATTTATAAACATAAACCAATATGAAAACAAATTTCCAACAAAGATAAAATCAAACTAGACTAGATATTGATGACGGGGAGTAAGCAGACATAACTTAGCAAATACAGCCATATTTATTGCGAACGAAAATGCTCAAGTACATTCAATATTCATAATACCAAACTTACCTTTAATATAAAAGATACTTAGCCAAACGAATTTGTATACTATTTCCAAGATCTTAAAGTACAATTTGCTGTGGGTATGAGTGGGGTATATTCATTTTAGACTGTCATAACATTGTTTATCGACTATTGTCTAAATGTTCGTGTTCTCAAATTGAATGGTATCATAAATTCCATATTTTTGCAGTAAAAAAGTTTCGGCTACATTTTATTTTATGGTACAAGCTCATACCTAACGTTTTAATGAAAACACAACTAAAGGTCGAAAATAAGAACATAATCAGAATATCAGCACTTCTATGTACCATAGAGGAAATTGATTCCTAGGCAGTTGACGGACCTACGTTATTCAACGTTAGGTGTGATCTTTAGGATGGGTTTGAATTACCGCGACCAAATTATTTAGATCCGCCATCTGCCTAGAAATCAACTTCTTTGATAGTACAAACTTTGAATCAGTCATCAAAATCTATAAATTTCTTTATAGGAGCTAAAATGTATGGTATTTGAATTTTGATATAACGCATCGCTAAGTGTCATGGGCGGCGGATGCGTTCCGTGATATTACGTCAAATCCCATACATTCTCGTTAATTTCTACTATCGATACTGGCAAATCCATTTTGACTAGACATGACATTTCAAGGAACATAATATTTTCTTCAAGTTTTGTAGAAAATTTACGGATGCTTCCTTTTACTTTCAACACGTTAACAAATGCCCCCTTAATAAGAGTCTTTCTAAATTTCGTTATGACCTGACAAAATGAAATCAAAATTTATGAGATGGTTCGCGAGCTTTCACACAGAGAGTTCAAGCCGCTGCGTTTTGATCAGTAACATTTTCGTGATGGAGTCCGTTGTGTCATGCATTTTATATTAGTATTTTATATTAGTATATTATAGTGATTAGTATTAGTAATTAGACTGATATAATATTATGGCGGGGCTTACTTGAATGATTGTTAAAAACATCTGGGTTGAAAAATGACAAATGTTAGAGGAAATAAGCCGTTGATAGTGATTCTTCTCCTAACTATTCTAGCAAATTAGCTATTATAAATTATAATTTAACTAAATATAGTTGTTGATAACACTTGAATTATAATAATGATTGAAATTAAAAAAATATATATTTAACAGTTTACACGCCGAAATCGCAGCGATCGTGGGGTCGTGTGAAAACTTAAGGCCGGGTGTTCATTACCATTTGTATTCTACACCTGGAAGTCTGTCAGACAGCAAGATTTATGCTCCCCCTTAACTGAGCACAACCCGCCTTTTGTATGGAAATTACCTAACTCACATTTTTGTAGACCACGGACTAACATTTGTATACCTTAAGAACTGCATAATATTTAGGTGTTTAATATTAATGCTTGATTAGGCAATAAAGATGCTGTAAAAGTAAGCTCTTGTGTTAGAAAATCTTAAACTTTAAAAAGACTGTCTTCTTGAATTCACTAAGGGCTTGTTTCACCTAAAAACTTCTAGCACAGTCGTGTAAATTCAAAAATGAACGTAGAGTAAAGACTAAAGACTAAGCACGGTTTGAGTTGTAAGAGTTGGAAGTATCAAAGCATCAAAAGTACGGCTCACCTTTAATCCTACTGAAGTTCCACTCGTTAGAATGTTAATTCGAGACCATTACATATGAAAGTGTAACTTCAAAGACGTGAGGGTCGAAGACATCATTATATCTTTTCGTAGTATCGCACCTGAGATATATTACGAAGTAAACTACACTTTATCTATAAGAGATAGGGTTGAATATTGAATGTAGTGGACACTAGTTTCTGTAGACCTGATTAGACCATTGAAAGCCTTCTCTGCTATGAATAGGGCGACATATTAGGTGTACTTTGAGCTGTAAATATTAAGTACCTGCAAGATTCTGAGCTTTTCATATATTTTCTTCTTTGGTGTGTTTCCTTTTATGATACAGATGATTACAAAAAGGATCTACGTAGTTTGGTCGCGTTACGTCAAACCCAGCCGACAGATCACAATTAACAAATTGACATGATCCGACCAAAGGACGCGACGTAGGTGCGTCAACTGCCTATAAATCAATTTCTTCGACGGTACGTCTAAGTCTTTGTCTGTTAAGTGTAAAGCGCCCTTTAACCGATTTCCGAATGTTCGGCTGTAGATATTTCTTTTAAAGTATCAAACGACAGCTAAAATCAAACAAAAAAGTTCTTATCAAGGAAATAGGTTTATATTTTTTAGAGACGTGCACGTCATTAAATACCAAAAAGCTTTCAGGAGTAAACAGTGATAGAAAATAAATAATAATTATCTCAATAAATTAATTTGCACAGCCCTTGCGGCGGTACAGTGAAGTTACAGTCTGCTTAAATCATAATTACTGTATAATTAGTGACAACTGCGCGTGATACACGGTGGCATAGTACAAGGGTTGTCAATTAGGTGACATAGAAATGAAATTATGTAATATGTAAAATAAACAATATTTTACGTTATTCAGGTTATGAAATACTTTCCCCTTCTTACTAATAAAGATTTACGCTCTTTGATTGAGAGTGTCTCTCTTGTGAGCTTTCCAATAATCCGGACAAAGACAAGAATTATTGGAAAGTATCACGGTCTATATATTGTATAATTGATAACAGTCATAATATGTAGGAGCATAATGCTATGCCATGCAATGTTATGCCTCCTGGCAGTGCGCGTGTTGCCCGCAGGAAAAGAAAAACATGATCTATGAAATGATAGGATTCGGGCAATTTCATGCGGACCAGGGACCGTACCACGAAAGCGTTGTAAGTCTCAATCAGTCGTACGAGAATGCACGCTGCATTCTCGTACGACTGTACCTGCTCTAACAAACGTAAAATGACGTTGTTAGAGTAGGACGCGGCATTCGCATTCGATTGTTTGAGTCTTAAAATGGTTTTGTAGTAGGCCTACAGATCCACGCAAGTGGAGATATTATGACAGGTGTTAGTTCTGAATTTTTCAGGTCCCCTTAGTGGGCTGAGTTAGCTTTTCTCACTTCTCAACGTGAGGACGTTAGCGAAAAAGTGGCATTGAAGTAGTTATCTGACCCTAGCAGTGTCTGTGGCATTAATATATATCGCCCTTATGACTAGAATTGACAACACAACTTCCACTTAGCATAATAAGTTTCTACAAAATTAATCCTTATGTCCACAACTAGATCATGTTAAATCTAAAATAATCATTTCAACACACTCTCGAAACCTTTAGTAGAATTCCCAAAATGTTGCTATTCAATTGCCTTTGCTTTGAGGCGATTAATAAAACCGAATACAAATTAAGAAGTAAGAGCATCCATCAGTGATCGAGTGACTGAGCCGAATTAATCCATACCGCTCCTCTGAAAATAGGGATGGGAAGAGGATATGGATATCGACAATATTATGTAACGGTGACTCTCGATGCTAGTCTTGTTTTTCATAATAACTGCTCCTGCTACCATGTGATTCATGACAGACTAAACCGTTGAGGAAATCTCTGAATTGGCAAGACCAGAAAATTCTGAAATTATCATCTCTTCTATAGTATAATATGAGGTATGTAATATTATAGAAGATGGAAGGTAATTTAGTAATTGATATCTAGTATTCAAGGAAGTTTAGAGGGGAAATTACTAACCAGGCTAACCCACTCCCATGAAAACTGAAACTGAAAATGTAATGGAAGCTTAGGAACAGCTTGAATAATAAAAAAATTTAAATAATATTTTGTCAAGCGGTGTGTCCGTGACGGCAGCTTCGCAGCTGATGATCTATAATATTCAAAATCGTTTTCTCATCACATCGCCTTTGGTGGCCAGTTTCGACTACGATGACTATGACCGGCTTCTATAAACCAGATCATTACATAACAAACATAATAATATTATACCCCAATAAGAATAAACCATCGATATCCATTTTACCGATACCCACCCCTTCCCTATACATAACGAATGCTCATTTATACGAAAGTGATAAATAGGCCTGTATGAATTTGGCACCCGCGGTGGGGTGTGGGGGGGCCTTAATGAATATATTATGTGAATCTTTACCTGCAAGACTGGGTCGCCAATTTATTCATTGAAATTGGTTATATTATAATAATTATTAATAGATTTTTGGTAGCGTGACAGGTTTTGCACGTGATAGGTATATTCCTGTATATTATACAGGATGTGTCACATATTATTATAGTTGTCCTTTGTGAACTCCATAGGAATTCGCTGTGAAAGCAGTAGGCAATAGCGCTGAAAGAGTTTCATTTGGAATCGGTGTTTCCATGAAAAATGCCCGAACATCATTATTTTGCCAATACTAAATTAAAGAGAAAGTCACCCATATTATACCACTGCTACTTTTACAGTGAACACTACGAGCATCTAAGGGTTGCAATATTTAACACATCCCACAGTGTGACAAAAGTATGTTTGTTTGTCTATTACTTCTTCAAGATTAGGTAAATGGCTTTTAAAATTTGTTGTAGCGAAGTTGGAGATTTCTGAAGAGTTAACCCATGAAAAAGTTGGTGTATTATTACTTCAAAGCATTCCAATGCTAATACAGGTAATAGGAATATTAAAGAATATTATGTATCGCATATTTTCAATACACCCAAACCCAGCATAGGTGCTCTGTAGTCTGTACGGTTCTTTTGGGATCTGTGTGTGTGTGTGTGTGGCGGTCATCTCGTAATAGAACAGTTTTAGACCGCGTCGAAGGTAACTGGCCCTTGACGAGAAAAGTTAGGATTTCTGGGAAAAGTTGGGAGAACAGAAAAGTTGGAAAAGCTGGGAAAAATATTCATAAATCGTTGCCACTATTGTATTGGCGCGGCCATGTTGTGGTTATCGCGCTTCGATGTGATATTATAGATACACAATTTATTATTTTGGATATTGATTCTGGCGGGTTTCATGGTGTTAATTTTTTAATTTGGGCTGGCATGCCGCATGCTATGGCAAAAGCCCTTTATTTAAATAAAAATGAATACTTAATAACCGCAGCTAGGAGAGACAAATGTGTTAAAAAAAAATAACTAACTCGGGTATTAAATCTGTTTTTTAAGTTGAAAGGTTTTAAAGGGATAATAAAACAAACTCCTCCCAATTTTATTTCCTAGATTATATAATCATTCTTAATCATATTTTAAATATAACCTATTAATGTCAGCTGTATTTTTATTGATAAGTTAACGTGGATACAGCATTTTCAAAAGGAATATAATCAAATTGAAATATTGTATAATTAAATCAACCCTCAAAAATTTATTTCACTACACAATAAGCTAATTGTTGGCGGATAACAGCTATTGTCCTTTCCTAGTTCATTTCTGTCCCTTTGAGAGTGATCCTTATGTCTTTGTAATAAAAGTCAGTCAGAGGTAGGATATTTGCGAATTGTATAGTTTAATATTCGTCGCCGGTGGGAGACAAAAGGTACAATAGTTATTGTTGCTGATAATTATATTTAAATGCGCTGAATGTTGGGTGAGCGATGTTTTGGCTTCAATAGTGCGGTCGAAGATATTATACCACTATGCTATAGCATAGGGAGGCGAGGATAGCGCTAATCAAAATGCTTAGTATTTAATGTACGTAGAATCTTCCTGGTTTTACTAACTTTCAGCACAAAAAAAGAGCTCTACATAGCTTTCAAAAGGGTAAATAAATTGAAAACTTGATTTAATTTCATGAAAATATTATTGTTATTATCTACAATGGGCGACTGCTGATGCTTATTTTCATGTCGTACGGCTTAAAAAAAGACTTTCATCCATGGAGTTAGTGTTTTATTTATTTTCGGTCATTGACTTAACTATACCAAAAAATATTTTGATCTTCTAGATCTATATCCATAATATATCGAGGCATTACTTTATTATTGATCTACAGTAACGGGATTCCCGGCGGGAACACGAAATGTTCATACCGAATTACGTTATTGTACAACTTGACGCAGAGATGTTAACCCGACCTTAACACGGACCTAAATTAACTGGGAAACACTGCATTATAATTAACGAAGACTTATCTATACGAGTCATTGCCCTTATCCATCACGAATTAATGACGAAATATCAAAAACATGCAAAAGTGTGGTGAAATTAAGGGTCCTAATCTGACGTTGTTTGGGACGGTTTTTAAGAAAAACTTTGATGTAGATGGCGTAACTTTTTCTTGAATTAAATTTTTTTCTACTAAAATATTTAGTAACGTCGTGCTTTTTCAAATTTTTTGAAATCTAAAATCAATATTCTACGATAATGGCAAATAAAATTGCGTGCAGAAGATTTGTATTGAGGTTAAGATTTCCTTAGATCATTCATTTTTCCATTAAAATAATAAATTGCTGCATTTTGCTGGTAACATAAACAAGATATTACATTTATTTGCAGTGAATTAATTAAGGCTCTCGATTAAAACATAGGCAACTTCATACTTCGTAAAAGTGACCTTGTACGATATTATAATAGCTAGGTAGAAGCTAAAGCACATAATAAAATTCATAACAGCTATAAACCACCACGATGGTATTACACGGACAGTTCAATTTGCAGTTGGGTGCATATTAATTTCATGGCTTAACAGTCCTCCGCGTTAATGGCTGCTAATGGTCTGGACAAATCGATATATTTAATGACCTAGCACATCACTAGCTTGTTGTTTGTGTTCGATATAGTGACCGGTACAACACTATCTTTTGTGTGTATGTAGGTCGATGTTTTTATGATAAATTGTAGTTTTTGGGGCCAAATCAACTTCAAGTCGATGAAATGGGCCTAAAAATTTGTGATTTTTGGAATATTATATTTTTTCATACCTTTATGGTGGTGAATTTTGAAAATTAATCCTATTTGCAAGAAAATGATAAAAATTATGCCTCTTTACTAATAAATATTTTTATATTAGAGTAAGACCCAATTTCACCAACCTCTGTTTGTTAAATCCTAACAAGGCATTGCTTAACGGACCTTAGAAAATTAAACAGACTGTCAAAATACTTATGTCCCACAGTAAAAATATAACAGCGGATTAGTAAATGCAATGTTATGTGAACAACGAGTGAACAACTAACAATTCGTTCGTTCTTGTTATAAGGCGACGAAATTGCAATGTACAAGTTTAATACGACATATTGTCTGCTGCAATGTGTCACTTTCTTCCTTATTCGTATAATACGTCATCTGGTAGATAATGCGACCAAATTAAAATATCACTGATCGCATACATATTTTGTTACGCTACAATAGTTCTTTTTAATTTACCAGGGTTATAATTATTATCTGTCATAGCTGAAAACATGAATCATAATACAAACTTTTATTTACTTATTTCGGTTTGGTAATTTGATACAAGTTAGAGTATTTGCAATATCAAGGAAAATCCGAGGGCTGAATTTTTGACAAAATGAAAATAAATAATTATTCATCACTATAAAAAATAAAAAATAATACGTGAAACAAGGCGGAAACACACAAAAGTCAAAACAGATTATTTTAATAATATTGGATATTGTCTTTGACAGATGTTGTTTTGACTCATATAACAGCCTGTTAAATATTTAACGGACCTCCACAGCAGGAATTAAAAATTTAACGCCGTGTTAGGTGATTTGACATGACATTAGGGCATGTGGAACGCTCGATAGCTCTAACAGGCCGTTAACTGATTTAACACGCCGTTATTTATTTAACATTGCTTGATGAAACTGGTTCTAAAACTATAATTAGAGGAATACTGTTTAAATCTTCTATCACGTGACTTTTCTAATATGCCAAAGGAAAGCAGCTTCATAGCTTTATTAGCATTGTAAATATTTTATTAGAAAGGGTCTATAAATGTACTATATCGATGTCAATAAAATAATAAATTCATTGAAATAAAAATGCATTTAGCTTTACACTTAAATATTAACAGTATTCCAGGATATTATGTTTGCACAGTAATTTCTGTTGTAACACGTGTGTAGCATTATTGAGCTTTATATTTTAACATTGTGTTTTATATCAAACTATACAATGTGTAACAAAAATAAGTGATAACCCTTTGGTGTGTGTACGTATTCCTTGTAGAGAGTTCACTATGAAAGTAGCAGCGCTGAAAGACGAAAAATTTTTTCACTTTTGTATGAGCAAGGGCCCGAACGTCACGAGTTTCCCCATACAAAAGTAAAAAAAAATCGTCTTTCAGCGCTGCTACTTTCACACTTAACTCTCTACAAGGAACACGTACACACCCTAAAGTATTATCACTTATTTTTGTTACACCCTGTATAAGATGACGCCCGAAACTTTATTGCGCCAAAATTCGTTTAACATGCGGGAACCGTATCTTTTCTAGTGATAAAATATACCCTATGCCCTTTCTCGAGACTCAAAGTACCTCCAATCTCCATACCCAGCAAAATCGGTTAGGGCGTGAAGAGGTGACAGACAGATAGACAGACGCTTTTATAAACGAATTGGCGGAACGGAGTTGCGTCGTCTAGTTTAGTATAATCATCCCCTGAAAGTCATTGACATCGTTCTGTTCATATTTAATGACTGTCTAGCCTTCCGTACATGTTATTGTGGTACAGCTGTGCTCATTAGACTGTTATGACATGGAGTGACATGCCGGCCGTCATTAAGCCATGTCATTTAATCCCGCGAAGCTCCCTGTACCCATTTAATAAATATTCAACACAAAGTCTGATGTATGATCATCATATTTTGATACTCATACCATATGCATACATGTAAGTAATAATAACAAAATTTATAGCCCTGTGGATTACAGGCATTTAAAAGTGTAATAAGCAAAGAAATAGAAGTGATAGATAAAAGCTTCTTTGCGAATATAAAAATACGTTTAATACATCCTTTTTGTTAGTATTATTTAAAAACTCTTTGATAAAAAAGAACAGAATTTTAAACTTGACATTTGATACCTGACATAATATTATTTTCCATTATATTTTACATTCAGATTTTGGAGAAGAATTTTACGGAAAATTTTCTATTTTTTACAACAAATTATCAAGTGATTTTAAAATCATGACTACCAAAGAAGAATCCAATTGTCCGAATCTTGACATTAATCTTATTAAGAAATACGTGAATGAAAATAAAGGAGGCATCAAGATCCAGGAGCTGGTGTCGCATCTTCAGAAAGCGGACACCAGTGAGCAGGCTTCAGAAACCTTGCAGAGCTTCGTAGAATCCTTGCTCAAGAAAGGAACCGCACTTGGGTTGTTGGAGAAAAAGGAGTCGCGTTACGTGCAGTTCAGACCACGCCGTGCCTGTGGCCTGAGAAGGATGAGACGAAAGCGGTGCGGGAGACGACGCAGCAAGTCCAGGAGACGGCGCAGCAGGCCAAGACGTAAGCGAGGATGCTGCTGCAAACGACGACGACGACGCCGATGCCGCAGATAGTGAACGTAGAATATGCCGTTAGCACAAATGCAATGACACAAAAAAAACATTAAACAAGGTAAAAAAAATGGAGATGAATTGGTAGTGATGACGATAACATTTTGGGTTATTTCTGATGGCCTACAGTAAATTAAATAGACTTACTACGACTACGTCTGCGAAATTCACAGTGTATATGTTTTTTAAAGGTTTTGTATTTTTTTTTTGTTTTTGCTTTAATATATTTGTAAAACGAGATTTGTTTTATTAATTATTATTAGTGCTTGTTCAGACAGCGGGAAGCGCACGATTAAAACCTGCGGGATCTAACCGCTCGCAGCTTATGCTTTAATTATATATTTTCAAAACGAGATTTGTTTTGTTAATTATTATTAGTGCTTGTTCAGACACAGCGGGAACCGCACGATTTAAACCTGCGGGATCTAACCGCTCGCAGCTTTTTCGTTGTCGCGCGATCCCGCATGTCTGAACAAGCACTACACGTCTTATGGCGCGTTTAGACTTTAGACTGTAGCGTTTGGGAAAACACGCGAACGTCTGAACGCGCCTTTAGGGTGCGTTTCCACTGAGCGGGGCGGAGAGGAGCTTAGTGGTGCTGAATTGACCAATCACCATGCTCTAAATCTTCGCTCCGCTTCAAAGGAACAGCACAATTGGTCAATTCGGGCACCGCAAAGGGCCGGGACACATAAACACGATACGACGTCGTGTCGTACCATGATGCGGCGTCGTTTCACGATGCGACATCGCGTCGTGGGAATCTACGACGAGCATCGTAAAAAACTTACGTTGTGACATCGTAACGTGCCACGATACACGGCACGACTGACGACGCTGTCGATACAATGCAGGGTGAATTGTAGCAGTTAATTTCGAGAAATGGACCGCACTAGACGCGTCCTGCTCCTGGCTACTGCACCGGAACCAGAAATCGCCGCTACAATTACATGTGTCGGCTACCAGTGTCAACAATATAAGGCTCCATATAAAATGTATGAAAACTATGGGAAATATGCATTTAACAGCGTTTTGCTGTGGTTGGCCCGCATACGGTGACCCTAGCGCAAGCCTTTATTTAATTAACATTTTGATATACAACAAATTTCTAAAATACTTTTGTTTATAAAATTACACCACGAATTCCAATTACAAAACATCTTGGATGCCGTGAGTTGAAAATTAGGGGTGATTTAATTAAAGCGGAAATATTCGGACTCTGCTCCCGGCGCGGTGATTCCGAATCAATTAATTATCAAATCTTCAACAGGTCTTGTTTGCGGTGCTAATTGCTCAAGAACCCTTTTTAGGTAAAACTTAAATAATCTCTTCCATAAAATGCCTGTATATAGTCTATATTCTAAAAAATCGGCAGAGTGCGAGTTGGAGTCGCGCACTGTACCGTAAGGCCAAAAATTGTGTTTTTTGTATGGGATAGACAGACAGACGGACAGACATAGATCTCTAGACAGACATAGATAGAGTCTCAGTAATAGGGTCCCGCTTTTACCGTTTTGGGTATGAAACCCTGAAAATTAGGAAGAATAATTAGACCTCTTGGTGAATCGTAACAAATTAAGCGTCTTTCCTTTGCCCCGATCTTATAAAAGTAAGTTTATTATGTTAAAGAAAAGCAAAGTATTTACTCTAGAGAATTTTACAGCTTAATTAAGTAAGAATCCTATTGCTATTTACACTGTTACGGCTCATTATAACCTATTTATTTTATTTCTATGTCCGTTACAACATTTTTCGATACAGTAATGATGCAACTAATTTTCTACCTCCATTCCACGTTATTCAGTGCAGCAATTTCGTGATTAAAATGGCCGTGCTTTTGATATGAATGAAACGGGACGTCACGGTCAGTTACACGCGGTGACTACGAATGTAGAGTTTGTAGGACTCATGTTTTTCATCTTTTAGATGGCTTTTATAACTATTTCAGCAAAATAAGAGAATATTCTTAGATAGTTTAAAGGCCTCACGTTGGCAATCATAATTATCTATCAAAATCCAAACGAAGGGACCTTCCGTGGGACCTTCGAAGGTCGGTTGCAGGGTCAATTCAATTCAATTCAATTCAATTCATTTATTTGCTCTAAAAGTGGTAAATACAGTAGGTGGTGATAAAGATCTTATAGTCTAACACTTTTAGCTATGTCTAAAATAGCATGCAAATACATAAAAATTTAAATTTAAAAGTCTAAATAGTCTAAACATTTAACATTCTTATATAAGTCAACATATTTCGTCTAAGTAATTATATTAAAATTAACAAATTGATACTACATCTCCCCGTATGCTGTATACCGACTTATGAAAGTGCGCCCTAAATATATTATTACTGATCCCATGACTTTTCTCAGACCTCCGCAAATCATGGTGGCCGTAGTTACACTGCGTAAATCGAAATACGAATTAAAATGATAATTCGCTACATTAACAATCATTCGGTCGAAAATCCAAAATTCAGAATTTCTGATGCGTTATCACAATTATATCATTTTTCACCCAGCTCATTTATCCCCGCTCTGTTGCTAGCGTTTACTGTAATTGCGAATTTACGAATATGATATTTCGATTTTGTTACTTAAAGTAGTAGGTAAGTAACAAGTTCGAATCAAAAAAATCGGATACTTAGGGTTCCGTTTTAGGGTTCCGTAGCCAACCAAGTTTTATTGATTACAGAACCCTAAAAAGGAACCCTAACCAGCTGATTTTTAGTAAATTGATAGGATATTAGTGATTTAATTTAAGAGTAACATAAATCATAATCCTACAAATATGAATCAAAGTATGAAATCCCTTCTATCTCTGTTAGTTACCACTTTCAATATTTTTTGCATATAAAAATGTTGTTCGTCTTATCAAAATGAAGCTACTCACACTTAGCTTGATTGTCATAAAAAAATGTTGTTTTAGGGAATTCTGACTATAAGCGCAATAACTTATTAAGAACTATTGTCAAGTTAATTAACAAAACCCGACCGGAATCTAATTAGTGTGCCCTCAAAAACCGGGCCCTAGTTTTAAGGGCTCTCAGACACCGTATGTCCATTGCGCGGTGCTCTTGAGGGCCCTTCAGGGAACTGGACTCGTGCGCAATTACAAAATATGACGTACGTGGTCCTTATCCAACAGTACTGGACCAAAACTAAAATCAGCGGATTTTTAACGCGTTGATTCCTCGTTTGAACACTCTTGAACTTTGAACGTAACTGACTTCAGATAGTCAATATTGTAGTATTAGGGCTGCAAATAATAATAATTATTAATCAATTTAGTCATTTTGAAACATTAACCTAACCAACAAGGTAAAAACTTCTTGAAAAACTACAAATATAAACTTAGAAATTGATGTTCCACTAAGCTCAACAATGGCGTCACGTTTAGCTTGCATTATGCAATAATTTCCATCGTTTAAAGTCGCAAATTTCCCAGCTATAAAAGTTCGCCGTGTGATAGACGTTTTTTCTCATCCCGTTATAAGTTATCTTGTTATAACTTGTTTCATTCGCTCCACTACCCCGACTCGGTATTATGATAAATTATATTCATTCAGAAAAACATGTGTGGATTTTTCTGATAGTCTTTGATTTACTATTTGCGAAGGAAAACAGAATCTTTCGTGTTTTTTCCTTTGATTATTTTCGTTTTGTATTTTTTTGTTTTACTAGACTTGTTTATCCGACTTCAATAACAACAGAAGAAAGAGCAATGATTTTGCCATACTATAAAAGTACCGAGTACGTATACGAAGTATACGTACTTAGACTGCAGCAGCAGCACAGTGCACAAGTATATTGTCTCCTTCTTATGTTAAAAATATCCTAGCCGCCTATGTAATCAAAGATTTTTAAAACACCTAAACTGATTGGGATGAGATAGATTAATTGAAGAAGGAAGACTATAATAATTTTATTATAAGTACGTTTTACGAGGCCTTTGCCCAGCAGTGGGACACTGTAGGCTGCTTATAATAATAATAACAATATAAGTACGTTTAAAACATGCCTATAATAGAGCATAACGTATTCTATACCCAAACAACGCTTAGTGGGTCAACGTAGTTACATTATATTATTTTGTGTTACCCCACTCGTGTTACAGTGCTGCTCACATAAATCCCGAATAGGCCGTTTGTCTGTTCAGGTCACGTGGCCCCTGCGGCCCTCAATGGGGCCAATTAGCCCCGGCCTTATTTGTGCCCCTAATGAAGGCACATTATGCAGCTCATCAGAACAGCCTTTCAGTAGTCAGGGCTTTTACTAAGTAGCATTTTTATTTAGCGTTCTAAGAGTCATGATTAAAGCATAAACTACTGTAACTAAATTGTATCATCATCATTTTCTTTTTTTTACGAAAAGAGGGGGCAAACGAGCAATGGGTCACCTGATGGAAAGCAACTTTCGTCGCCCATGGACACTCGCAGCATCAGAAGAGCTGCAGGTGCGTTGCCGGTCTTTTACGAGGTAATAGGGTAGGGGAGGGTAGGGAAGGGAATAGGGGAGGGTAGGGAAGGAAATGAGGAAGGGTAGGGAAGGGAAAAGGGTAGGGGATTGGGCCTCTGGTAAACTCACTCACTTGGCGAAACGAAACACAGCGCAAGCGCCGTTTCACGCCGGTTTTCTGTGAGCCCGTGGTATTTCTCCGGTCGAGCCGGCCTATTCGTGCCAAAGCATGGCTCTCCCACGGTAATTGCATACTTTAAATGTCACTTGGATTGCAGGCTCTCACTCACATAACACACGGTCACAAAATATAAGCTACTAGATGATATACAGACACACACTTTCGCATTTATAATATTAAGTATGGATTGTAACTTCTAAGTGTAAGAGCTTGAGATGTAAGTTATATTTTCTACGATTATTCACATACTAGAACACGTCGACTCCGCTGCACCGAAATACGTTTATCGCGTTTTTTTTTTTCGAAATAAAAATTATCCTATGTCCTTTCACGGGACTGAAAGTATCTCCATACCCAATTTCAGCGAAATCGGTTCAGCGGTTTGGGCTTGACAAGATAATCGGACAGACACACTTTCGCATTTATAATATTTGATATATACGTACAATGTGTGAAAATCAAAGTTTTCCGAAAGTCACTATTGATAAAGTCGTAAATAGAGTTATTATTGGAATTTATAAACCTTACGAAATAGATTATCTTCAGAAGTGAGCACAGAATCTTAATAACGTTTAAATTCAAATTTCAATATAAATTACCCCGAAATAAGGGGAAATGAGTGTAAAGTGAATTCAATTTTCGTATTTAAACTGCGTCTAACGCAGTCCGCACGTCTTCGAGTACGCAAACGCGAAAATGTAATTATTCCAGCCAGATAGATGTCCCTCACCGAATCACTTGATTAATTCAAATATTTCCCCATCTTTAATAAGTGTTGTCAATTTCGTTACTTAATTCTTCTTGAAATAGACATTTATTGTAATTATTAATTTCGAGTAGCCAGCAACTCTACTAGCTACTGCAGGTAGGTTTGTTTAGGGTTTTTTTTAATTCTTGTCCCCGCAAGGTTCGGTAAAATGAAAATTAAAAACTGAACACTATAGACGCACACAGTATCTTTTTGTGTATGTCGACAGACTTGTCGTCCATGGTGTTAGGCTGCTTTAAATTCCAATTTTAATGGCTCATTTAAATAGCATCGTTTCGTCATGTGGCTATGTAAACTGACCCTTAGTTACTAATTTGTAAAGATAAAATTTCCAATACGTGACAGCCCTAATTCTAACCCTTCTTTTGCAGTAAATAAACGCTGCTACTGAAAACTGCTGTAGATTTCATGGGGGTTATTAATGTGATCATTCACTCATTTCAATGGAATTCGTTTTGTATCTCGAATTAGACAAGATTTGGTTTGATGTGTTTTTGTAAGAAATGGAAAATTACAACATAAGTTTCTAATTAAAATCTATTTCGATTTATAATTTCTAGATATTGCGGTAACATTTTCCTGTGATCTAGACACGCGGTAGCGTGTAAAGCCAAGTTCAAGTATTTAACAGAACTGGCGAGCAGCACCGTGTGTAATATTACACGAACCATTTCGAGCCACTTTTGACCCCCTCATAATTCAAAAACTATTTAACATAAAAAGTATTCTTCTTTTCCGTGGTATGTATAATGACAAATTTCAGCAAAACCAGCCTTGTAGTTTCGGAGCCTCTAAAGTATATTCGATGCAAAATACCAAACTTTTCCTCTCTTTTTAATTTTATAATCAAAAATTATTTATTTTTCATGAACGATCATTATTATTGTTGCCGAAATACATAAGTATTCATCATCATATTATAGATACATCAGTTTTGGTATTTCCTGCAAGTGCAAGGTAAAAACTATTCCTAAATTGGTATCATACAACAATCAGAATATAAAATTAAGAGCACGTGAAACAATGTTAGAGCACTTAGTTGATTACGGTCCCTGGTGTAAAATTCAAACATCCCCTTGTAATTCCATAAAAGCCTGCGAGGGTGCATGTTACATGTGTACTGTACCACTCGATTGACAAATATCATGAATAAGTATGAGATTCAAGGGGTTTTCCGATGTTTTGGATGTAGTTCCGGTTTATTCTTTTCGTTACAGAAGAGACTGAACTTTGAAATATTTTTTTGTTTTCAGATGTACCTTTACTGCACTTAGTGGGTCTCAAGACGAACAATTTTACTGTACAATATCTTTAAACAATAGTAAAAACAATTAATTTGACATTAAGATTGAAAAGGCGCGTTTAATATCAACCCTAGACGGTCAATAATATTGCACCATATTTCACAATAAAATTGATCGTCTATCAATATCTCGAAATCAATATTTCCATATTTTACAACAATCATGCATACAAACTATAGTAAAGCAAAATAAAAAGTCCTGCGCATAAAGCAAAATAAAAAGTCTAAAGAACATTAAGTTTTTCCCCTTAATTCTCAAAGAAACGGCCATAATATTATAAGGATGTAAGCAATAAAAAATCTATTTTGGATGGGTCGAGTAATTGCATTGTTCGTCAATAGAACCCCCCCCCCCCCTCCGCGTTCTTACAAGTGAAATTAACTGCGTTGAAGACAAGTGAAGCAGTTAACAAACCCCCCTATTTCGTCCATTTTTCATCAGCGAGGGGACGTCACGTTTAAACAACTCGTCATCCGTCAAAATTCACGTAAATCTATGTTCAGCTCGTGATTCTGAGTTTTTCTTTTCAATTTAGATCGTCAGTCAGCTTTAGAATAGAATGAAGAAAATGTGGATTGAAAATGCTGACAGTAAAAGGCAGACATAAAGAATATTATAAAAATATAGGTAATTGAACTACTTACTATTGGAAATATTGAATAGAATATGGTCGTTATATTTCTACCAAACCAATATGATAATATAATATTATTATGTAGTTTGGATTTCGTCTTAGGACGTCTATAGCTATGTCCATTGTCCACACTGTGTCTTTTTCTATTCATTAAGGGCATACATCATAGCGCAGTCAATAGAGCAAGTGAGGCATGCCCGCGACGCATGCCCTCTGACCGTATCCAAATTTTCGCTTTGTTATTTAATGACAATGTTGGCGTTGCGTTCGTTGACGTATTCATTATATTGTTATATTGAATGCGCCAATATGAAAGTATAATGTCAAAATATGATGAAAATTTAAGATGAAAGTGCACAATGTGGACATAGCTTATAGGCTTCATCGAAAGTAATGTGTTATATATTATATACACGATGCTGGAGAAGCCGTGGGTAAAAGGTAGCTTATAAAATGAAACTGCACTTACATAGTACAATACCACTAAGCCAATATTTACCAGCGTCCCTAAAAATTCTTGCAGACGCAAGAAAACCGCAAGCAAACTTTACGACATCGCAAACTCGGGGTATTCATGGACCCCCAAACTTAACCCCCCAAACACAACCCCCAAAGTTAGCCCCCAAGAGGTCTGCGGTCACGAACTACCAAATGTTTACGCGTGACTGCACTCGCTTCTTTAAATAAGACCCCCTGAGGGCAAGTCTTTGATGGCTTTGATTTATTAATCAATTACTTTCTTGGAGTTAAACGGAAGAATTTGACGGAATGAACCCTTGAAGGGGTTACTGTAGAAGAATACTTTTTTTGATGATAACGATGTTATTAGCTAGTGACTTTAGATTACGAACTAAGTACCTACTAAGTAGCAACCTATAAGTAATTTGTGCGTTCGGTTTGAAAAGGGGCACTTTTTTCTTTTAGCATTTGCAGGTAATTTTTCCAAAATTTTCACACGTACATTTTCTTAAAATATCCAGCATAAAAAAACTTAAATCCATTTTCATTTATTTAAAAAATGGCAAACGTTAGAACTTTATGCTTTTTATTCACGTGAACTAACTTTTCATTCCGAAAAATATTTTTAATAATTATTTTGCCTCATCAAAATGAGTTCAATGACTCACTTCATCAAAGTTTCCATTCAATTAGTCACTCATTATGTATTGAAATTGCTTTTGTTATAAAATGTTTGATTAAATTTATAATGATCCGGTTATTTCATAAATTAATTAGTAGTTAATTGTTGTAGTATGAACTATGAACATAATATTATAACATTCTGACATATATGATATTATCTTGTCTGATAGTTTATTATAATAGAAAGGTGGGAAATTAACTCCCGCACTCAGAGTGGAACATTAATTAATTAAATGTAATTAATTCAAAATTTTGACACAAGATCTATACATTTTATGTCAAACTCTTAATTTAATTGAAGGTTAATCAAAATTAATTAATGTCTCTGAGTACGGCGGTAAGAGAAGAATAAATAAAGTCAATTAAATAGCTATAGCTTGATATAGATTTACAGAAAATATAGTAAAAGTAATTATATTGCTGATAAACTATTTAGTATGAAATAAATGAGGTAACTACACCGACAATTTTTTGTGGCCTCGGGCTTTCATGTTTGTGTACAAGAGATACTGAAAAACAAAAATGTGTAAACAAAGTCCAGAACATTCAAATTAAATACCACATTATCTCTTGTTACCGAAAATAATACAGGTACAATTAAAAACGTTCAACTTCATAAGTCGACTTCAAAGGTTTTAGCGTAGTTAGGTGCGGTATTCAGGGAAAATTCATAATTTCACTCATTACGATGGGCTTAGGGCCCCAAGAGCGGGGAATCCGCAGACAATGGCCCTAAACGAACCCTCTGCACGCAATTTACCCACGTATGTTGAGAAGAATCTGGAAATCTTTGAACGAGAGAAATATGGCCATAATATTCGTCATTTAATATTTTTTGTGGGGCGTTTTTAGTTAAGAATGCATAAATATAAATAATTAGGGATGTATTTTTTTTTCAATAACCAAACGTACCTCTGACTAGAAACTATATAACAAAACATTGAAATGGAGAACATTTATTACCTAACTTTGCTATCTGTAGATTGTAATAAAAAATATTAAAATAAAAAGCTACACGCAAAAACATTTTATTTACAAACAGATAAAGCCGCTAAATACCCCTTCATCCCTTCAGGTGAAACGCAAAAGAGTCTCGATATAAAACCTCTTTTGTCTAAGCGTCACTTGTCGTAGGATTACTTCTGAGGGTGATTATGAGAGTATCTCAGGTTGAGAGCTACATGAGTACCTAAAGTGGAGATCAAAATAAAATGAAACATTTTGGAACTTTTTGTGTGACTGTACTTGACTCTGAAAGGAAATTTAACAGGTCTTAATCACAAATTGCACGTAGAAAATGTTTGGGTCAAGAATCGGGAAGTGGATGAAAAACTTGCAAACAATCAAGACAGGAATAAGCTTATAATTTATATAAATTTTGCTGGTAGAGTAGTAGTTTTGATAATTAAGGACGCTATTACAAATATCAGCGATTTTCCGGTACCCTATTAAAGAATTAGGAGTCAAACTGCGAGGATATTTTGGTTTCAAATGAAAGATAATATATTCATCTCCACGACTGTACCATAAAAATTCTATAGCCGCATACAAAATTTTCACATAAAATACGTTTTAACCATCACAATAATCGCAAAATATGAAAAAAATGGGGTATGATTAGGTACCTTAATATCTAAATACACTGAACTAAGGAAAATTAATATACAAAAAAATTTTTGCTTATTTAGTCCTCTATAAAGTCCGCTAAAAATTTTATATAAAAATAAACAACTTTTCCAGTTATAAGAAAAATAAGAAAATTTTTCAAATTTTTTCATACATTTTCGCCATATCAAGAACGCGGCGAGCATCGTAACCGCCATTGTTACAAGGCGCGCTAATATGAATCTTATTTTAATGTCATTAACGTCGATATTCGCACTGCCAGACATCCGACCTGCTAATTAAAAAGTTGGAGCATTCTTAAATGAAGTAATAATATTATTACTGTAGAGTGTAGGGTGTATAATATGCGTCAGTTATATAGAGTCCAATGTGAAAGTAGCAGCGCTGAAAGGGAAATTTGTTTTGGTGATTTGCATGGGCAAGCACCCCAGCATCATGAATTTTCTCATAAAAAAGTAAACAAAGTAACTTGTTCAGCATTTCTCCTTTTAAAATGAACATTCTGTACAGGGGACACATACGCACAGTAGAGTATATTTTCGCCTTGTTTTGTTACACCCTGTAGACAGGATAAAACATCTCCCCTCAAAACCGCCAATCAGCGATGCGACACCAAAAAATCCATAAGGCCATTATAATTTAGCTATTTCGCCGACAAGATGGCTGATATGAAGTCACAAACTCATTATAAAAGCATTAAATCTAATCACCGTGCGATGTCGACTTGCAGAACTTTGTCATTCCTTCATGCAAAATTACGTTTCGGGTTTCCCCTCTTTCCATCCCCTTTTTTTCAAAACAAAATCTCGAAGGGACGGATTACATCGAGCGGTAAGAATATTAAAAAACTTTTCCTGTCCAAGTTGGATTGTCTTTTTGAGGACCGTTTCCTCGAGGATGTTTATCGTCAATTCAATTTTCGTCATCCTTTATGGTATGACGAAAATTTTTAAATTTTATTAAAAAAACGTGTTTAATTCTGTACCTCCTATCTGTTTGTCATTGATTATTTTTATTATTATGTATAGGAATTGTGAATATGAAATAATGCGCAAGTAATATAACGTGTACAGCGCTATATATACGAATTACGATGCTATTAAAAACTGGATCGAAACTGGCAATATAATATTCGAAGCATCTGAACCCTAAAATGCTACAGCTCGAAATCCATACTAAAGCTGACCCTTGATACCGAAATGACAAGCTAATTACACAGTCATTAGACCCGCTTAGTCGGACATTAACTGTACGCTAAATTGAAACCGAAAATATGATAGCAAGTGCACCTAATATATGCAGCGTGAGGGCTACCGCAATTTTGTTAAAGCTTAAAGTAGTTTTTTGATACAATTGTGTCTAATCAGCTGATGTCTGATATGCAGCGGCTGCGGCTGTCAGCTCTTGAGAAGTTACAACAAAAACTGCTAAGTGCCTAGACAAGCCAAATTAAGAAAAACAATTACAAAAGCCTAGGATTCAGGAGAATTATAAAACTATTAGAGCCTGTCAAGAAAAACAGACGCTGGACTAAATATTAAACTGACTATCACGATTGAATGGAGTTTTTTGTTCGTGTATTATAATTTATGTAAATTGTCGTCATTTTAAGTACATTTTCACGTCAATTTTCATTTACTTTTAAGTGGGCAACCTTATAGAGTTTATGTGTATCTGAAAAAAAAAAACGTTTTTGAGTTTGTATTTAAACACACTAGGTCGAATTTACGCCGGCGTCCGCCGCAAATGTCAAAACTCAAACGCATACAAAATGCGGACGGAATGCGAGGGATGACACACAGCACACTATTCCGTCGCGTTCCGTCCGCATTTTGTATGCGTTTGAGTTTTGACATTTGCGGCGGAATTTACGCCGGCGTAAATTCGGCCTAGTGTGTTTAGACTGGTTTAGACACTCTCACGTCATCAACTTTTCAGTTGCTGGCAACCCTACACAGTTATGAGTTGGCGATAAATTAACAAACAAAGCGCCATAGCTAATGTTCGCCATTTACGCCGGCAGACCACATAAACTGCGCAACTTGCTGTGTCATCGCTTCAGCTATTTAGCTGCAATATAAATTATAATACTCTGCAAGTTTGTACTAACGAGAAATTCACTGGCTAGAAGATTAGACTTGTGAAATTGTATTTTCGGTCTTAAATCTATGTGACTTATAGAACTTCAATCTTCACAACTCATACTTCCATAGTAATATTTATATGAATGCAAAAGTGAGTCTGTCTGTCTGTTACCTCTTCATCTTCAAACCACTGAACCGATTTTGCTGAAAGTTTTTTAAGATATTTTAGATTTAGAAGATTTTTGAGTCCCGGAAAAAGACGTCATATTTACTTCTTATCCCGGAAAATGTATGTACGGTTCTACGGGCGTCATCTTGTATTAATTAATTAATAAATGCTCAAGATTGTCTGTCTGCCTGTTACCACATCTCACACGTCGAAACCATGAACGTGCCTGTAATAAAATAATAAAATCCGACAATTCATTATTATTGTCTGTTACCTTTTCACACTTAAACAGCTGAACTAATTTTATAGAAAAGTTTTCGTAACAAAAAAGTTTTTTCTTTACTTTTTACGGTTTCCACGTGATTAGCGCGCAACATCTAAAACTAAAACAAAATTATATAAAAATCCAACCGATGCAAATGCCACGATCAAAAATTCATACTCTCTTTGAAAGTAGAGACTAGGCGCACTGTCACTCATGTAGTCACACACTCGAGCACAAACAGGACTTTGTGAGACTTTGTGGAACTGCACTGCACTGGAGTGAGCCGTCACTGCGAGCCGATTTGAAACTCGATGAGTGAATTCTTTTGGCTTTTCGCATTCATAAGTTGGACTTTATATTTTGTGTGTCTGTGCCCTATTCGGGCTAAATAAGCGCAACGAAGTTCCGAACAACATTCATTATCTATAATCTATTAAGTTGTCACGATTACGTTAAACGTCTTTAAGAGTTTGCTATCATAAAAAAGATCATAGAAAATAATCCAAACTCCATACAAAATATATTTTATATATGATGAGAAGTGGGAACCTATTTACTGTCAGAGATTTATCCGAAACAAATAAAAAGGGAGGATTAGAGATAAAAATGGGGAAAACAAAGAACTCCCTTCGGATTACACGGCATTAGGGACCACGCTCCTACGTGCCGCCGATTACCTACTACAGATTGTGTCGATGGATGTTTGTGGCCAGACTAGACTGAATAAAAAGTGTTTTCACACCTCCACTACAGCACAATGAACTTGTCTATCTTGTGCAAGGAAAGAAATGTACTATCAGAGAAGTTGATTCCTACGCAGATGTCGGACATAAGTATAATTTGGTTGCGTTAAGTCAAACCCAGCTGACAGATCACAATAGCTATGTCCACATTATGCAATTTCATCTTCAATTTATTCAACTTCCGTTTGGCATATTCAATAATTGAATGCGTCGAAATCCACCCGCGTTGAAAGAAAAGTGTCATAGCGAGCACTACGATTTCAGCGCGCGTCACAGGCATGCCTCACGTTCGCTGTTGACTGCGCTATAACGCATGCCCTTGATGAAAAAAAGTCACAGTTTGGACAAAGCTAATTAACATTGAATTGACATAAATCGACCACATAACGTAGGTCCGTCAACTGCCTAGGAATCAATTTTCTCGATGGTTCGTTGTTACTAGACTAGATGACGTCCGCAACTCCGTTGCGACAAAATTCGCTTATAACGCGTAAAACTTCCAATTTTTTGGGATTAAAGTATATAATTATGTCTTTAATCCGGGATTCAAAATATCTCCATATGATATTTAAGCAAAATCAGTTCAGTGGCTTAGGTGTGAGGAGGTAACAGACAGAAAGACCTGTTCGTATTTATAATATTAGTATGGATTCTATGAAAGCAATAGATAAACTATCGTAGCAAATGTGGTTTAGAATATATTATGGGCTCAAAACCGCACTAGCACTGGTAACTTAGGCTCTACACAGAAGGACTGCAATCCAACCGCAAATTGCAGTTCAAGTGTAGTTTGAATGCAGTTGACACGACTGCATGGTCGTGTCAACTGCATTCAAACTACACTTGAACTGCAATTTGCGCTTGGATTGTAGTCCGTTTGTGTAGACCCTTAACACTCACGTTCTAAGATCTAAGTGCATGTCAAATTTACTGTGCAGAAGTTGCATAACGTATACTTATATGGCTATAGTTGTAGCCCGTGGCTTCCTAGGTAAGACATAAACTTAGGATAAAATAGTTTTTAGACTTCCAAAAAGGAGGAGGTTATATTATGTTCGACTGTGGATATTTTTATTTTTGGGATACTGTAATAAAAAACTAGTTATAAATACAATTTTGGCATCTTCTTGAATCTCGCGTTAAGAGTGCGGGCATTCTCAGATTGTATGGTTTTGGAAATATATAAAAACATTAATTGTCAAAATTAGATGCGTATTCGATATCTATAGAGAAAATTTTAAGAAATCGTGTTTTCTCTAGGTCAGACCCTTGGAAATATAATGTAGTATCTATGTCTAGAAAATGAAACAATTTGGGGCTCATTATTAAGTACAAAAATTAATAACAAATATTACTTAACACTGGGCCGACATAAATATATACATAAGTGATGATGATTAATGATAGTGTGACCAGTGCCAGTGCCTGTAGACAAGTGGCGAAACGCTAACGCTAACGCTAACTCTAACGTTACAAAATGTATGCGATTTGACATAAGTCATCGCTTCGCTAGCGAATACTATTGTCAAATCCCATACATTTTGTAACGTTAGCGTTAGCGTTAGCGTTTTGCCACTTGTCTACAGGCACAGACTGCGAAATTAACGTACGTTCGACGCTGCATAAACTACCTCCTAGCCGAAATATACAGCATGAAACAAAACTAAATGATAATACTTTAGAGTGCGAATGTACCCCTTACATACAGTTCACTGTGAAATAGCAGTGCTGAGTAACTTTTGACTTCTTAGGGGCTGTTTCACCACTTTCTGATAAAGTGCCGAATAGGCTATTCACAACATTTTTGACAGATTCTCCATACTTTATCTGTCAAGTTAAGTGGTGGATAGCCTATTCGGCACTTATCAGGAAGTGGTGAAACAGGCCCTAAGCAACGCCTGAACGTCATGATTTTACCCTGGATACAATAATTTAAAAAGTAACTGTTTCAGTGCTGCCACTTTTAAAGTGAACACTAAGTATCTATTTCATTTTTTTTCTACACCTAATCTGTATTTTCTGGTACAGCTAGGAGGTTTTTTTTTTATTTTTTTTTTTATTGGTTTATTTTAGGTCGCTCAAACATCAAGGTCATTAGCGACCACTTTAGGTTTACAATGTTAAATTAGAAGCTAGGAGGTTGTTTATAATATAGCATAGAAAATGCGGTAATGTCGTAGTGGTCAAACTGTCAGTAATGATCATTACTTAATATGTGTACTTACATATACATTTAATGTTGTGCTGGCCCGTTATGTAATAGACAGTAGTATTCGTTTATTAAGCGCTAGATTCGAGAATATGCCAAAATTTTATCTAAGGTGAGGTGGGGTAAGGCTATCACCGGGGCAAGAATAACACTCGCAATTATCTCGATATTTAAAGCGTAATTCCCAGTGCCAGGATATTCGTGTAAACACCGTTATCCTTGACACCATCAAAATAATATGAGCCCGTCAAAATGAACAACTTTTTCTATGAGAACAATGCTGTGAACTAAAAAAAATCCGTCTTCATACCCATACAAATTGCCGATCCGGTATGAAGACTTCAATTTTTTTTTGAGTTCCCAGTATAATTGTTCTCATAGAAAAAGTTGCTCATTTTGACGGGCTCATTTGATGGTTTCAAGGATAACGGTGTTTACACTAACACACTGTTTATAAAAAAATAATTCTTTATTTTAGCAGTCTCGCTAAAAACTCGAGATTGGCTAAACTAATTGAAATATTCGTAGGCGACCAGGGAGGGAAGTTATATGAAGTTTATCGAGTCATCTAGTTCTTAATATTAGTCACTAGATGACGCCCTCAACTCTTTTGCGCCAAATATCGTTTATCGCGTGGAAACTGAACCTTTTTCCGGGATAAAAAGTATCCTATATTCTTTCCCGGGATTTAAAGTATCTCCATACAAAACAGCAAAATCGGTTCAGCGTGAACAGACAGACACACTTTCGCATATGTTATGATTAGTATGGAAGTATAGGTATCAATTAGAATATCACCTTAGTTTTGTTACACCCTGTATTAGGGAGGTGTTATTTGTTTCAGGGCAGCGACGGTACCCGGAATTTATTGTACAGTATCGGAAAGATTAATGTTACGCTGCTGGTTGTTAACAACACGTCCATTCCGTACACTTCAATTTCTTGCTGGTCTTACCTGAGTGGGTGTGGTGTAAGTGGTAAGAGTTAGCGATTTGATAATATTATTTATCTATTTTATAAAGCTTTTCAGCATGTAGAATTTCTACAATTTTATATAATATGGAACCTTATTCAGAAGATTTATAGTATTGAAAAAGGTTAAAAAGATTTATCAAACCAATGACAGATATAAACTTTATCTGAGTGTAAGAAAATACCTGAAAAAAAGAACTGACAAGGCTGTTTAGTCAGCTTAACAGTGAATCCTTGCACCAGTTGTGAAATCAAGTGAGGGGTATACGTCTACTACACTGATTTCAAAACTGGATTGAGTTGCACAATGATAATAAGGGAGATAATACGAGATTTTACGGAATAACCCTGTATAAATCAAAACCTACAATCGGTCAACATTAATTTACTGATGATAAAATATTAGAATCGAAAACTCACCCATTAATTGAAGGAAATAAAACAACAGTTCTACCTTACTATCCATAATGCTTATAACAGCAAGACTCTATAACGCTATTTCTTGTACCACACCCGGAGCTGAACCGAAGGTTGGGTCTCGGAAATTGGCCGGTCTGCGAATTAAGTCGAGCGACGGACGAGCTCGCAATTATGCGCACCCTGCAGTGTACACGGACCCTTACAAAATCACGGCGACTAGTGCGATTCTACGTTTTATTATACGTTTCTACGTTATACCTGATAAAATGATGCTTTAACTTATATTATAAAATTTAGATGTCTGAAATAAATAGTATTTTAATAGGTAATGAATTTATTTAATTTAGTCTTATAATATTAACAACGTTAGGTTAGCTTTTGTCTTGCTAAAACCTTATCTACCAAGACTTTAGGCCAGGTTAGGTTAGGTTAGGTTAGCCTGCAGCCACAGCCTGATCCTACTTATAACGGGGAAACACTACCATTTTTCGGGATAAAGAATTGCCTATTCTTTTTTATTATATGTATATAGCTTAAACTAATATTAATCTAAATTTGATCAGCATCCGTTCATTTTTTGTGAAGAAATAACAAATTAGTACATACATACAATATTTCGCTAATATGAAAAAGAAAAACGTCAGTGCGCAGGCTTCGAATTCAGGTTATATTAAATATCAAAAGCCCCTCGGGTCTCGACCTTACTGGATGTTATTTCATCACAAAACAATATTAAACTTGTCTTCAAATCTATCACCAACTCCTGGGACAAATGTTCCACTTAGCTCTAATGTAATTTGACACTGACCTAATAATGGTGTTATTTGAATAACTTTTACTTTATAATGACTGCTGTTTCTTTATTACCTATTTTATCTCTTCTCTGTAGTTTAATAAAATACAATACAAAATAAATAAAAATAAAAGGTCTTTATTTCAGGCATAGTCAATAATAATAATAATCATTGGAATTCTCATTGATAATATCTAATCTGTCATAATTGGTTACTAATAGTTAACTAATGAGTAATGACACCTAAATCCTAATATAATATCATTAGTGATATATTAACTCTACATTAATAAGGAATTGATTAAGAATAGTGTATAGTGTAATATCCTTATTGTGCCAAATAAAACGTTTATTATTATTATTATTATTAAGTGTTATTTGTAAGTAGTAACAAGTGATAATATTAGTTTATACATAAAAAAACTACACTGATCTTCATGAATTTTCACATTGTATAATTAAGTACAATTAAATTTTATATTTTAAAATTATAATGATAGAGGAAAACTGGTGCCCAAGCAAATTTACCATCAGTCTGTGATAAAATATTTTTTTATTATAACTTTTTCGTTGCTACAGCTAACGAAGCGCCATATTTCGACACTTATGAAGGTTTCGGGCAATTTTCGCGGAATCCCAAGTGGAACAAATCAGCCGGCTTCATTGCACCCACGTAAAACATAGAGTCAACCTGACGCGTTATTACCAGCTCGTACCGCTGCCATTGTTATATCCACGTCAATACTGTTATGGATGCTGAATGCAGAAACTGTAATGTACTAATACTGTTACTTCTTGTACTAGAATTCAAAAGGTTCAAAGACTTTAATTTGCATCTAAGTATAATATACAATTATCAGATCTGACTTAGGACTTGATTATGACTTACAAGTTACAAGTTACACTGTATACCTGATTAAGTGATTACTTTCACTACATAACTATTCTATATTATTATTACTTCCCATTATTTGAGACATTAAAAAATTGTGATCATTTTAATTTATTTCCCATGATCATATCAGCTGTGGCTTTCGTTTAGTTAAGTTAAATACGCAACACTAATCTTATCGCCACTTCTACAATTTTCATCAGGCAAAAGCTCTAAGTGCAAAAATCTGTTGTTTCGTCATACCACTAGAATTTGTTGGGGAGACATTTGCGAGAATGGCTAATCCAGTCGAGTTGAGCTCATAAGCATTATAAAGTTGGGGAACTTGGGCAGATATGAGCATACGCTCAACTCAACTAACTCAGCCAACTCAGCCAACCGACTCAGCCAACTAGCTCAATTCCGACAACTATTAGCATAAAACATGCTCGCGATGACTGCGTCTATAAGATTGCATTTGAATTGTATATTGCGATTTCGCGCTTTGACTGTTGAGTTTTGTTGGGCTTAAAGTTGATGCGTTTAGTTTTTGGTTGAACTTGAAAATGACTATGGTTTTGCCGGTAATTTATTTTTATTTTTTATGTATAAGTACGATCAACTAAATATTAAATATATCTATATGCAAGACTTAGGGCCTGTTTCACCACTTCTTGATAAGTGCCGAATAGGCTATCCACCAATTAACTTGACGGATCGAGTATGGAGAATCAGTCAAAAAAGTTGTGAATAGCCTATTCGGCTCTTTATCAGGAAGTTGTGAAACAGGTCCTAAATATTTTAATTTCAGAAATTTACAACGCAACGAAGCAATGACTTAGCGAAAAAATCCAAGGTAACCTATTTTTGCGACGACAAAATACAAATCCTAATCTTGGCGAGATTTCTCGTGAATTTCTCGAGAATACCTCATCCCGCGGTGAGGCGACGCGGCAACTGATATCTCGGTTCATTACGCGCGCTTTTTTTTTGTCGCCATCTTTAATGATGGTCGCCATTTTTCGAACGGAATTTTGGCGCGCTTTTTATTATTGGTCCAATGCGCATTTTTTGCGTACATTACAAGAGGGCGATGCAAAAGTAAACAAAGCAATTTACGGTCAGTTTACATTACAACTTGTCTAATTTACTAAGTAATCAAATACTTACACATTAATAAAAAAACTTGCTGCCCGTGGTATTGGGCTAAGCTTATTCAAATTTTGAAATACTCACATAAAATGCATTGCATTTTAAAAACGTGATTAATTGTTACAAACGTCTTATGAAAAATAACAATTATTACCAACATAAACATCTAATAGAGTATCGTTACTTCGTGTTTTGTAAAAAAACAATGTTAATGGATCCTTCTTACCAAAGTATTCCTCTTTTATCCAATAAATAATATTATGTGACAACCTATAAATAGGTATGTGAAGTATGACATATTTTCATAGAAGCCAGCAGTAAGTCTAAAGTTTTAATCGGATTATACACGACGTCCCATACATATACATCAGCGCGTCTAGACGCTAGACAGCGCCAAATTAAATGTATATTTATTTCCGACAATGCGACAAAGCTTTTGTCTTTAACTTGTTGCTTTTTCCTACGAAGCTTCCTCGACTTTGTGAATAAAGAATCATTTTTATTACCTATGTTCATAAAGAAGCTCAAGTTGATATCAAATAGTACCAAGCTTTCTCTGGACACAATATACTTATAATATATTTCAAGATAGAAGTATACACAAATAAAATTTCATAGTCGCCTTAATGTTGTAGTTCCTGAGAGTCAGAGCTCAACAAATATAAAAAACTAAAATTGTACTGTTTCTTAGAAATATAAGAGCTAACCTAAGAGCTAACATAGGTACCTAGCTACTTGAGGCCGTTTCCGAAAATCCTAATTATTAAATATACTAGAAGACCCGGTATCATTTCCCTCCTAATATAAACCTTTCCTGGACTTTCACGCATAACTAATTCAAGACTAACATGAGCCAAATCGCTTTAGCCGTTATTGAGCTTAAGCGAGACTAAACAACATTTTAAAATCATTTTTAATTACATAGATATACATGATAGTCTCATTTAAAGTTTATCATCAAGCCCCAAGCGGTCGCATGCAACCGCGGTAACAAAAGATAAGCTATTGTGTCTCGTTTTTCCACGATCGACGGGTTAAGATTAAAAACCTAAGCTACAGAGTTATTACATTTTACGAACTCAAACCTTTCGATCGAAAAACATAAACTAACTCGTCGTACATTTTTCACCTAATTGTCATAATGGCCGGCTAAGTGGTCGGTTCCCGTTGTAATCACGGATGTAATTTTATCGCAAGCGAGTAAAATGCATCACATTCCCTCTTAATATCAGAAAAGTGAGGTGTACTCTCGAACCGCACGATACTTAAACTTTCTTTAATATGTATTTTATTTTATATTATCTGTTATTTTATCTTTGGTCTGTTTACAAGTTCGCTAATTTAATCTATATTATACTAATATTAGGTAGAGTAACTAAACTTTTTAATAACACTGTTTAAACATGAAAAATATGAAAATGTATGAATAATTGAAAATAATTGAATGAATAAATGAATTATATTATGTTACCATGATTAATATCCACGTGGAAAATTTAACCAATTAATTAAATTATTGACCATGTAGGCAAAAGTTAAGTTTAACATCATAATTTAAAGTTAGAAAATATAACTCCACTTACAGTAATTGGCCCCTAACTACTCAAATTATAATAAAACATATTATATGATAGTTATTTACCCGAATTGTGAAGAACCCTCTGGTACTTTTTAATATAAATTGAATCCACAGTTTAACACCGCAGTAAAATAAACATTCAAACGACTAAATACTACCAAAATCATCTGTTTAGCTTTACTATTTTTGAGAGTAGGCTTATCGCATGACTTTATCATATTGTGGTCTACAAGAAAAAAGCATGCGATAAGCGGCATTCAGAATAGCCCCCCCCCCCGCTCGCTCGCATATGTCGGCAATATTCTCACATCAAAGGCATTACGGGCGGCCGCCGCTTGATTTTTACAAGTAAGCATATTCTCCGGGTCAACAGGGTTCAAGTGGAAAGGGTCAATGTCTTGAGATTAACACTTGGGTCCTAGAATCTAGATCAAGAGATAGCTCTCTTCTAATTAGGGTATGACCTAACATTCTTAGAATCTCTAGCCGCCTAGAGTAAGCCTAAAGTAGAGTGTACATGATAACAGCTTTATGTTTAAGCTATGGAAGGCCGCGTGTTATGTAGAAGAGGCATTTAAAGATTACTTAACTTTGATTTGATGAAGATTTTTACTTAAGCTCTGCACATTATTTTTTATTCATATTTTAAAGTTAAGTATTCAATAAAATTTTGTGAGTGTTCAGTGTATAGATAATTAATATAAAATTAATAAATTACATAAATTTTAAGAAAAGTATTGGTAGATGACGCCCGCAACTCCGTTGTGCCAAAATTTGTTTATCGCGCAGGAACCGTACATTTTTCCCGGATGAAAAGTATATTTATGCCAAATTTCACCAAATCGGTTCAGCGGTTTGGGCGTGAAGAGGTAACAGACAGACAGACACACTTTCGCATTTATAATATTAGTAAAGTACGGATGATCAGCTTATAGGAAGTATAATCAGATGATAACATACATAATATTATGTACGCGCGTATTATGTCATAGCGCATTGGGGCCATAAAAATGGAAAACGATGCTCTCATACTGGGGCCTGACATAATAAACATAACAGTGACGTCTCTACTAGGGATTAAAGGGGTAAACAGGAATGTATTTAGACTTCTCTGTAATCATAATTGAATATTGTTTATTATATTATGGAAGCTCTCAAAAGTTTGCGGACCAGTACGACCTGCAAACCCTTTTTAAAAAGAGCGTATTCCCTCTTAAACGGCCGGCAACGTACCTGTAATTCTTCTGATGTTGCGTGTGTCCATAGGTGACGGTAATTGCTTTCCATCAGGTGACCCGTTTGCTCGTTTTTCCCCAATTTTATTAAAAAAAAGTTTTTGAAGTTTGCTTCCTAGACCCGACTTAAAGCGCATCAAGACCATAATATTATGAACTTAATTGTACTTTAACCTCTAATTTCTCCTGTCGTCACTGTGGTCGTCTATGTCGCTCACGTATCGGCTTGCACAGCCATGAAAAGAGCTGTAACACAGACCAGTACCCCGGAAATCGTCTGACATAGACGGAAAGGCTAATGATGAATTGTACTGACTCATTACTATATGCCAGTCGAATTGAATAATTCGTCCTTATACCTACTGTTTTTACGAAACGAGACGAACCAGTGTTTACGAGATTAAAGAAGAGAGGAGAAGAAAGAGCTCTTGTAAGCTACTACTACTCCTGCGTAGCTGCCAGGTCAGCTACGCAGGAAAACGCTTTGAAAGACACCTTTAAAAGCCACCTTCACCGCAACCTATAGATTACTCCTGCGTAACCTAGTTGCCATAAAACTGGCCACCGTCATCGAAACCGATGTAAGCCATTACCGCCTCACAACAAACCGCCATACCTCCCCATAAAATAACATTATGGTTCGCATTCCTCCGTTCCCCTCTTAGGGGTCCAATATAAATTCCGATCGGCGTTAGGTACCGAAGAATATTAGAAGAAACTAAACGCACTTTAATCTGCCGTTAAATTAGGTCGGATGACTCGACGGTTTTGTGTAATTCGGTAGTCACATTTTTCTCTGCTAGTAATTTCGCAGTTAAGACCTTATTGCAGTAGTTGCTGCTTGTTTAAAATCAGTAGTTGCTATTTTATTGTTGTTGTTTGATCCTGCTTTACTTTACGTAACAAAAATATTTTGGGTTCCGTTAAAGCAAAGACGTTACTTAAGATTAATTGTAGTTTTAACCATACGTATGTAAATTTCGGCAATATATTTTGGTGTTTACGGTAACTCGCAGCCGCCTAAAGTATGATAACATGTGGAAAAAGAAAAGTGCTCTACGGAACAATGAAAAGTAGTGTACAGTTTTTTTTGCCCCAAATGATAATATATAAAATAATACCTCTCTTCTTAAAATATATTCCACAAAGCAAGCGATAGATGATTGAAATTTCTATTATTCGTAATTGAAAATAATAATTATTATGACGTGAATAGAACGCAAGGTAGGCAAAATACAATTTAAGATAATAAGCTGTACAATATAATATTTTAGTGATAGCAAGCAGTTATAACATTTATATATTTAGTGACATACATATTTTGATCATAACACACATCCTCCATTAATCTTACTCTACTGCACTATCTCCAGAACAGAGACATTATACGCTTCCCTCAATTATTCGAATCAACAAAGGTGTTAAAGATAACGTTAAACAAATTCACAAATCACAGCCCTGGGGCCCCGCAAGAGGCTCCTGCGAAGGGCCCCGGCTCATAAATAACGGGGCCCCCTTAAACTTGCCTGATAAGGTTCAACGGGTTTACCACTTACACATTTCTCGGGAATTTAGGGGCCTTTTATGCCCCTAAATTTTTATTATTTTTTTATTACTGTTGCTGACTTGCGTCCGTTTTAGGGACCGCAATTTTGTAATCTATTGCTATGACGACATTAATAGTAAAAGCGCTATTAAAATGTGTACTATTCATTATCTCTGAATAAGTTATTAAAGTAATAGCCTGAAAAGGACATCGTATAAAATATTTTTCTCTAGAGCAGGCTCCAGCCTCCAGTCTTCTACTTTACATATAAAAGCAATTAATTCAGATGAGTACTACTTATGCTTTTGAATTATACGCTATGATCACTTCTTTAGAGAATATGCTTTAAATATTATGTATGAATACATTTATTATCATAGGATTAGTGATTTTTTAGCTTTGGTAATTAATGGAAATAATATGTGTCTATCTTTCCGTCTGTTACCTCCTCACATTCGGCGCTTAATCTATTGGGATGAAAGTCGGATAAATACTTTGACCTCCAGGATAGTTGTTACTCAAAAAATTTACGGTTCCTGTAGGCTGGACGTCAGATGAATTATTGTTGAGCAACGAAATAATTATTAACGAAATAATTATGAGATTAAAGTACCTACTTTGCGCTATATTTTGGCGGAATTAGAAATGTCGAAAAAATGATTTCCAAATCTTAAGAGCCATCGTAAAGTCGATAATAAAATCCCACTTGCAGCTTTAATAAAATAAAAATATAAAATAGTCGTAAAACGCAAAAAATAATACACGTACAAGAAAACGCTTCTTTATTTTATGGTTTCATAAAACTTTACACTTTCTAGCTCTTTTCTCCGTGTTTCTTTAACATCAAGAATATCAAGTCATATTTTTATAAAAAATATAAAAAAGAACATGAGGCTGATCAGAGGCCTGTATGGTTTCTCGTCTATGTGTCCCAGAGGAACCCCTGAGGTTAGAATTCGTTTCCGATCCCGGTAAAGGCTAAAAATAACTAAATATCAACAACATGCTGGTTCTTCTCGCGTATATTTTTGTACTAACTGTTGCCCGTGACGTCGTTCGTTCGTGTCAATACATAATATTATTATGAATAATTTTGCCCGTTTTATCCATATTTTTTCACTTTTCCTTATCTCTTATTGGCCTCAGCGTGATTTTATATAGCTTCCTCGATACATGGACTATCCAACGTTATAATTTTTTTTCAATTCCAACCAGTGTTTCTTGAGATTAGTGCATTCAAACAAACAAACACTTCAGCTTTATAATATTAGTTTAGATTCGAAATAAAAAGTATAGTTATTAACAACGCAGGCGTCTTATTTAAATGACACCTAGTAACCGCTAATAAATAATTAATTATTCATTCGGGTACATTAATTTTATGAAGTTTTAATATTTGTTTGAATAATTATGATCAAAATGAATCGATCTACAAGTACATAATTTAAAATTTAATAATATTAAATTATAATATCAGCCAAGCTTGTTCTTATTCCACAAAATAATAATTATTTTTAATAACTTTCATATTATTTTAAATAATTGTTGGTTTGTATCAAATAGAACATAGTTACATACTGTTTTATATTGTAATTTTTTTTTTGAAAAAGAATTTAATCTCAGCTTAAGAACACAAATACTCGACGTAGTATTTGTAATAGGATTAAAGTAATAAGATATTTTTCGAGGAATTTTTCTTTGACTATACGGCTTCTAGGATGAGTATTAGAAGCAAATATAAATTGCTTTTAACATCAATATCAGGACACATTGTATAATTTAAATATATAATATTATGTACTTGTAAATCTGTTAATGTTCTATTCTTTGTTTGCTGTTTGTTTCTTTGTTGAACTCTTCTAGTGTATGTTATGTGTGTGAAAACTTGTAATTGGCCTTCCTGTGTTATTCTAAAACTATTTGTTAGTCTAGCTGTAAGTTTTCCTATACTTAATATAAATAAAAAAAAAATAAAAAAATATATCCAATATCTTTATAATAACTCTGGCCCCGGTTTACGGTTACGGCGGCCGGTTTTATTGAAACCAGAACAGTTACGCAAGAGTAATTTTTATAGTGCCCAAGTGTGTACGCAGTACACAAGAACACTCTCTCTTCCTTTACACTCATAAAACGGCGCTTGCAATTTATAATGTCAATTAGTGCCTAATAAAAAAACTTTTTTTTATTATCACAACATAATTATTACGAATAAGTAGGTACATATACTTTATACTAATACAAATTACAATAAACTAATACGGTAAACACTTAAGTTGAACTACAATAAAAAGTAGTACAATAAAAAGTAGTAATGTTAGCATTATTAATAATGTCAATTATTAATCTAATATTCTTTGTTTCTAGCTTCTCTGCTGAACGCAAGTTGACTAAATACCTTTGAGTTTCTTATTCAGCTTATTCTGGTGCAGGTGGTCCAATTTCATCCGAAAGAGATAAGTGATAACAAACAGACTTTTTCGTATTTCTAATTTGAGATGCAAAAACTTTATTTCTTTTATTGGAATAAACTAATATAGCTCCCACACCGGTTTCGGTGACGGTGGCCGGTTTCATTGAAACCAGGCCAGCTACGCAGGAGTATTTTTATAGTGCCCAAGTGTGTGCGCAGTACACAAGAGCACTCTCTATTCCTTTACTCTCATAACCCAGTGGGACGGCAGACCGACACGACCGGCGAGAGATCAGGCGCAGGACCGACTTTTTACATGCCCATCCGACGCATGGATCATCTTACTTGTCAGACAATCAGGTGATCAGCCTGCATTGTCCTAACCAAACTTGGAAACATGTTATATGTTTCCAACGCGGGAATCGAACCCACGACCTCCGAGTCAAGAGCCTCGCTCTGTACCACTAGACCACGGAGGCGTTAAATGGAATAAACTATAAATAAAGTAACGCTTTGTAGTACTTTGCGGTTCTAAGAAATATGTTTACTGACTTGTAAGCTGTTTAGATTAATTTCTTCAGACTTATAAATTTCGTAACTTCTGTATTGTGTTTTGTATTTTCTAAAGAAACTTACAAATTGAAGTTAAATTGTAATATTGACGAATTGAAATTACCATGATCATAAGAAGTCTTAAGTAGATTTAGTAATGTGTCATGTGAGATATAGACTTTGTGTCGCCTACTTTTAATAGTACCCTGCACTGCGACCTGCGATATTATTATCTATACATGTAATAAAACTGTAGAAATGTGAATTCTGTACATTAAAGATATTCAAAAAATAATAAGCGGAGGGTGTCACTAGATCGCTATAGAAGCCAAAAATGTGGTTAGTTTTTTGTCTGTCTGTCTGTCTGTCTGTATGTTTGTTCCAGCATTACATGAAAACTGCTGATCCGATTAGAATGCGGTTTTCGTAGATATATTGGTCTTCTTCCAGATTAACATCTGGTGTATTAAAATTTTTTCCCCCCACCCCTCTAAGGGGACAAAAGAGGGGGTCAGATTTTTTCAAACTTATTTCTTTAATACAAAAACTACTGATCCGATTTGCAAACGGTTTTCGCAGAAATATTATTCTTCTTTAAACTCAACATCTGGTATATAAAATTTTACCCCCCACCCCTCTAAGAGGACCAAAGAGGGAGTAAGATTTTGTATCAAACTTTTTTCTTTAATGGGACTTACTTCATATTATTTACTGTATTTTCCAACTCAACATTTGGTATATAAACCCCCCCCTTCTTGGGGACAAAAGAAGGGGGAAGATTTTGGATCAACTGATGAAGTAGAAATACTTTATATGGCAAAACAACGTTTGCCGGGACAGCTAGTACTATTATAAAGAAATATGGCTGAGGAGTGAGGGCTCATGGGATTTCATTAATTCAGATGACAAACTATTGTTAATTAAATTAAGATACTAAAGCCGTTCTATAGCCATTTCAAGTATCTTCTTAGCTCTATTTGGTATATTAAAAAGGTCGTAATGGCAATATTATACTTTGAGCATAAAAAAGCCTTAAGAAAGTTGTATAAGACATAAAGAGCAGCTGGTCTTGGGAACTGGAGCGCCTACAGTAAATAAGTTCTGTTCAAAAAACTTTGAAGGTAACTGGTACTGTTTGTCTTTAAAGCGACGCCATATTGTCTTTCGTTGAGTTACCGCAGTGGCGTCGTTTTGACGTTTTTACATACAGATTTTATAACAGCAAGGGGTTGGCTGTTCTTCAGAGGGAAGGATTTCTTGTAATTCAAGGGTTTTGACAATGACTTCAATATTCTTGAACATTTCGCACACCCAGCTGTTGGATGAGTTTGGCAATTGGGCAGTTTTAATCGGCGGGACTAAAAGCGTCATAGCCATTAACGCATACCCCGCGTTCCATTAGATGTTAAGAACGATCAAAACGCTCAAAATACCTCCTATTTTATTTTAGATTATTGTTTTAGATTGCTTGTTTTCTGCGAGGATGGCCCGGCCTCTCATAGAAAACAAGCAATGGAACAGCAAAAAATGGAAAGGGCGTAGCGACAAAATGGTTTTTGTCGCGTAATTTAAAAACCATAAATAAATTTCATATAAGCTATGGACAAATTAAAGTGTATACTAGAACCAATTTATGTACAAATTTTGGAAGCTTATATCACTCTCCTCTGTTGGCAAAATAGGAATCCCTTTTTTTACAGAGGTCTTTTTGATTGATTATTCTGTGTTATAAAAGTTGACCAATCGTGTTATGCTATGGGTGATTCAAAGACAAAGACATGATGAATACTGACAGTGAACTTTAATTTCTTAGCTTTAGTCATTGCTGAGAAAAATGGACATCGCTACAGCCAAATTATCAAGGCGTCACCTTAAATGTATATAGCTCTTTACAGCATATTATTATGATTTAAATGAATATTTTTGAAGATATTACAGATTTAAAAATTGCGGGTAGTACCTATAAATCAAAACTACTGAATCGATTGTAATCATTTTTTCAGTGAGTAACATAGGCTATATTATTATATTTTATACCCGTGCGAAGCCGGGGCGGGTCGCTAGTAGATTAATAAAAGTATAATAATTGTTTTTATTGTATTTTAGGTTTTACAACTAATAATAATTAGGTAAGTTTCGTAGTTAACTACGAATATCGTAATAAACAGTAGGCTGCACGTGTGTCGTTATAATAATATTATATTCTAGCTTTCCCGGCAAACGTTGTTTTGCCATTTAAAATATTTCTGCTTCATCAGTTAATACAAAATCTTACCCCCTCTTTTGTCCCCTAAGAGGGGTGGGGAGAAAAATATCATACACCAGATGTTAAGTTGGAAAACACAGTTAATAATGTAAAGTGAGTCCATTAAAGAAAAATGTTTGATACAAAATCTGACCCCCTCTTTGGTCCCCTTAGAGGGGTGGGAGAGGCGGGGGGGACTTTTATACACCAGATGTTGAGTTGAAAGAAGACAAATATATCTGCGAAAACCGTATGCAAATCGGATCAGTAGTTTTCGTGTTAAAGAAAAAGTTTTATACAACAAATCTGACCCCCTCTTTCGTCCCCTTTGAGGGGTGGGGGGAAAAATTTTTATGCACCAGATGTTGAGTTGGAAGAAGACAAATATATCCGCGTAAACTGCATTCAAATCGGATCAGTAGTTTTCGTGTGATAGTGGAACAAACATACAGACAGACAGACAAAAAACTAACCACATTTTTGACTTCTATAGCGATGTAGTGACACCCCCCACTTATTTTTTTTTGAATATCTTTAATGTACAGAATTTTCGGGGTTGCATTTGAATTACGCATTCTAATGCAACCCCGAAAAGGGACCCCCCTGACCCCTCCCTAAAATTAGGAAATCAATAGTTACCACGAAAATTGTTATTTTAATTTTTGAGGTTATGTTCAATTAAACAACCAAATTAGTGGACTTACGACCAAATTATTATTTTTTTAATGTGCGCAAACTCAGTTTTTTTTACTAATAATAATAATAATCTTTATTCAGCTCGATACATAAAAACCTTAATCTAGACAGACGATTACAACATTTGCTAATTGTTTGATTTTACAATGGTTTTTATATTAGTTATGTTAAGATCGCAACCGGCAGCTTAGCTAGGTTACAGTATAACCTGTGTTAAAGCCACCGGAACCTTTCCCAACCACTGATGGCGTAGTTGCTGAGTTTACATAGATTTCAGGCAATTAATTTAGATTATAAGTTAAATCAAAGTTTAAAATTAATCAAACTTGATACAAAAAATAATTATAAAGTATAGTACATAAGAATTCCAATCAATTATTATATTAAAATATTATATCATAATATTAAATTAAATACAATAACATATTTTCGGTAAGTACATGAAGAATATTCTACATAATATAAAGGGTGTGTATTTAAGTGTACATTGTGAATGTGTGTACTGTATGTGTATGACTGAGCAGTATGATAGAGAGTGAGTGGGCCTACAGCGTTATGGTCAACAAATCTTCAGTATCATCGTAGGTCAAGCCAAGGAGCCAGTCATTGAGCGCAGCTTTACAATTTCTAATGTTCAAATCATAAATTGGTAAGTATTTGTTTATTTTATTATATAAATAAGGAGCTAAAAAGTAATTATATCTCATTGATTTTATAAAATTATAGTTATTAATTTGACAGATTTTATCTCTACGGCGTTTGTTTATTTTTTTAAAAGCAGTTGCGGCATGTTGTGCTAAGATTGTGCTCATTATGAAATGTTGTCTTACTGTTAGCACTTTGCAACATTGGTATAATTCCGTCGTAGGAAAGGTGTAATTTCTAAACGTGCCAACCTTCAGTATTGCTCTTTGCGCGCGTTCGAGCTTTAGAAGTTGAGTTTTAGGTGCTCCACCCCAAGAGGAAATACAATAGGTCAAGATGGATTGACAAAGAGCATGATAAACCCTCTTAATTATATGTGGGTTGGCTACGTGTCGGAGCGTCTTAAATATATATATAAGTTTACGAACTCTAGATTGGAGGAGGTCTATATGTGATGTAAAGGAGAGGTTGTAATCGAGTATGACACCTAAATATTTAATACTCTGAACACGTGACAACCGTGGACAATCACAGGATTGGGAAAAAGTGCGACATGCGTGAGCGATTAAAGTCATTGCAGGTGGGGGTTGCGAAGATGCCCGTAAGGAAAAGGTCATGTAATGTGTTTTGTCAGCATTAAGAGTAAGAGAGTTTGCAGCCAGCCAAGTGGAGACTAAGTCAAATGCGCTTTGTGCAGTGACAAAAACTTCGCTCCAGGTATCACCGACAAAAGTGAGTGCCGTATCGTCGGCAAACGCCGTTATCTTGGTATTTTTGAAGGTTAATTGGCATAACTCGTTTAGGTACACCAGAAACAGCGTAGGACCGAGTACACTTCCCTGGGGGACGCCATAGGTAATTGGGAGCTCTTTGCTTATGTGGTTATTGATTTTCACACATTGAGTTCGTCCTGTCAGATAGTCTCTTAAAATATCAAGAGAAAGCCCCCTTACACCTACCCTTTCGAGTTTTTTCAGAAGTAGGGGCAAAGAGACCGTGTCAAAGGCTTTAGCGAGGTCCAAAAAGATGGTTAAAACCTTTTTTTTGTTATCTAGGTGTTTAATAATGTGGTTTGTAAGGTTCAAAACAGCTTCAGACGTAGATTTTTTCCGTCGGAAGCCGTATTGATTGGGGGATAGAAGGTTTTTTGCCTCTAGGAAATTAGTCAGCCTTTTATTAATTATGCGCTCTAGAATTTTGGACAAAGCGCTCAGAACAGCAATAGGACGATAATTATTGACACGGTCTCTAGGGCCGCTTTTGTGGATAGGGTGGATTATGGCTTTTTTAAAGTAGGAAGGAAATGTCCCAGTTTGGAGGCAAAGATTAAAAATATGTGTTATTGGGGGAAGTAACTGCTTATTAAATCTCTTTAAAAACGCTGTAGATATATTGTCCCACCCTATGGCACAATCTGTTCGGAGGGATAACAGAATTGATTTAATTTCGTCGTAGTCGGTAGGGAATAAAACAAGCGAGTTGGGAGGTTTAGGACCTAATTTAAATGACTTTAGGGGTGAGAGGTTATGGACGGGTCTAATATTATCTGCAAGATTTTTACCAATGGAGGCAAAGAAATCGTTAACATTGTTTATGGCGTACTCAGAATTTGAATTAGTATTAAGTAATTCACTTGAACATGATGAACGTTTTACAGAGTTTGTGACTCTTTTTATGACTTGCCATATACGTTTATTATCACTGCCAGCCTCAGTTAGTTCGTTTTTATCAAATTGACGTTTCAATTTTTTTAGTAATTTATTGCAGAAATTTCTATACCTACTATAAGTTATCTTTAGAGTTATATTATCTGGGTTTGCTTTTAGTGACTTGTGCATAGAGTCTCTATTTCTCATGCAACGTAGTAGGCCCGGAGTTATCCAGGGCTTGAGGATGGTTTTGCGTTTAGGTATCTTAACAGGCATAGAATTTGTTTTTATAACGTCTATAAGACGGTCAACGAACTGAATTGTAGCCACATTTGCGTCATCCAAATGAAATATGTCTTCGAAGTCCAACCGATCCATATCTCGGGATAAGGTTTCGTAATTTATCTTGTGGTGGACTGGATGAGCTGATTTTGTAGTATATTTACTTCGTTGATTAAGACAGAGTAATATACTATTGTGGTCTGTTATAGACGAGTCCAAGACTAGAGTTAGAGCGTCACGGTTAGATTTGAGTAAGACGTGATCCAGACAGTTTGTGCCCCGTGTAGGTAGGGAATGTGCAGGCAAGAGGCCATGACTAGCTGATATGTTAAGATAGTCTGAGATGTGCGTGGTCAGTGGTAGATGGCTAATATCAATGTTAATATCGCCAATAATAGCAATACTTTTGAAAGACGATAGTGAATGCAAAACAATATCGAGGGAGGAAGTAAAGTTTGTCAAGTTGGTAAAAGATGGTGATCTATAAATGCATAAAATAGCGATTTCATTGTCCTGTGTCAAGAGCAAACAGGTACTTTCTTTTAAGTCAATCTCAGATACAGAGAATTTTTGATTACATTCGTCTTTCAAATATAAAACAATACCATCATTTTGATTTTTATAATTAGAGCTGCAATGCGCGATATACTTGTCTAATACAGGAATCGTTATATTATTTTTTAGCCAGCATTCAGTTAAGATTATAATATCACAGTCAAAAACTATTCTATGTAATAGAGTGAGGAAGCTATTAAAGTTACAATTTATAGATCTAATATTTTGAGATAAAATTTTCAAATGTTGTGAGGGTCTCTTTATAATTTTTATACAATCTTCTGGGCTACAAGTCTGGCTCTCTGATATCGAGTACTCGTCTAGTGAACAGGATATATCAAAGAAGTCGTCGAATTTTTAAAGTTTTGTTCGGTGGCTCACAACAGGGTAACACACCGTAGTATCTTTGGGTGAGGATGGGGATGAAATCAGTAACCATAATATCTAATCTTTTAACATCGTGTAAGGATGTAGAAATATAGGCTCTCTCCAATTCGTGATATTGTATTAATGTACAGTAGTAATGTGTTCGTGTTTTATGTACTAATTTTATATAATTGGACATTGAGTTCGATATTATAATTGATTTTTTTAGAAACAACAGAAAAATATCGTATAAACATAGAAAAGTATGATTAAATATAAAATATGAAAAATTATGCATGCAAGACAGATGAATATTTAAGCCTAGTCACTTATCTACTTGGAAACTTAATTTATTTAAATCCTCTTTGCTATCTATGCGTACGGCAGGGGCTCCTTCTTGCTTCCGTACAAATACTCTACCATGGGCAGTCCAGCAAAACATATAATTATTTTGCTTGATAAATTCGCGGCCCAGATAGTACAATTTTCTAGAGTTTTCGGTCAATCTTTCAGCAATGAAAATTGGTTTAGTTTCTCCATCGATTTTAAGGTGACTCGTATTCAGCTTCTCCTTAGTATTTTTATTGAACGACTTTGCAGCAGTAACAATTTTTTCTTTAAGTAGCACCGAAGAAAAGTCGACAATAATAGGACGGTTGGTGCTTTTAGCAGGTAGTCTGAATATATCATGGATTTGTGACGTGTCAATATTTACATTAAGAGTCTCGCCGATTTTCGACACAATATTTGCGAGATTGTCTTTATTTTCATTTTTTTGAGGAGGTAGGTTTCGTATTTCAATACTGGCCTGTTTTTGAGTCCTCTCCATATTTTCTATTTTAGACTCTAAAGTGTGGATATATGACAAGTGTAATTTTCTTTCAGACTCCATCGTAGAGAGCTTGTCTTTCATGAGTTCATACTGAGCAGATATAAATTCCATAGATTTTATAATTTCTTTATTTTGCGTTTGAATATCGTTAATACTAGTTTGTAAGGAGCTTTGTTGATTGCTAAGCATATCTATAGATTTTTTTAATTCGTGTATGGCTTCAGATATCTCATCGTCATGAGCGCGCTTGCGGGGACGCCCAGATGGAAGACGAAGTCCAGAGTCCGAGAGATACGAAACAGCAATATCAGTGTCACTGTGGTGCGGTGAACCTTGTAGTGGGGTTCTATTAAGTGGCATATTAATAGTGCAATGGGGCCTTAGTATAAATAAGCAAGTCTACTATGATTTTTATTGTAAATATACAGCTCTGGCGCAGCGAAAGCGACCCAAAAAGCCGGAGCGTCAATTATTATAAGTCGACTATTTCTGGGTTTTGTGGTCTAAGTTCCAACCTAACCTAACCTACTTTTGAACTTTCTTAATTGTGTTTGTTTTTTTTGGTGCCCCCCCCCCCCATTCAAAGGCCAACCCGAATTTTCATTACTACAGTTTTATTATATTATGTATAGAGAGTTCATTGTAATAAACGAAAAGCTTCAATGAAACTTACAATAATATTATGTCACCTTGAAACGTGTTAATTACACGACATTAGCAAATTATCTACACTACTATTATAAAGAGAAAAGATTTGATTTTTTGTTTGTTTGTTTGTTTGTTTGAGTCGAATAGGCTCCGAAACTACTGGACCGATTTGAAAAATTCTTTTGCTATTGGAATCTTACATTATTTCTGCTGAACATAGGCTACATTTTATTTTGGTCATCAAAATCAGTTCAGTAGTTTTCGAGATATTCGAAAATTTTCTGCCTACAAATTTGAAGCCTGTTTTATCTTTTTAATATAAGGGAACATACCCATACTACGTGACCAATTTAGGGGGGAGGGGGGTCTTCAAAATACTACGCTCGGTCACAAGAGGGGGGAGGGGGCGAAAATTTTTTTTCTCGCCATTTCACTATTTCTACTTACAAAATGATTAAAAATTATTCTTGTCAATACCACGTGAACATTTGAGGGGGGGGGGGGGGTTCTTGGCATATATTACGCGTGGTCACCAGGGGGAGGGAGGGGGTCAAAAAATCTTAAAAAGTAGGTCACGTAGTATGGGTATGCTCCCTAACTAGAGATCGCGCAAATCGCAATGGTCGAAATTCGACCTTAGTTTCAACAACATTAGGACTACCACCCATATTTTGTTAAAAAAATTGACCTCATCATATTTTTATCAACTCTTGTCTCTAAGACTCAGCTGATCTCAGACTGTCCGTGTAAGCATTGTCTAATAATACCTAAGATTCAATAAAAAAAACTATAATCCATTTTCAATTTGTCTATTTTTTATTGGTCTGAGCTTGTCTATTATAATGACAGTATCTAAGTTGCATTGAACCACGATAAAATATATCTTATTTCAAAGTGAAAGGGTTTAAATTTCACTGTAGGGGTGTTGTGGATTTGTCAAATTTCTAGGATGCGTGAAAACGATTTCTTAATACGTGTAATTTGACGAGGTAATTACGCAGCCTCACGTAACACGTTAAACGCTCGTTGAACTGTTGTCGCGGTGAATTCTGATGGGATTTTATCAATAATAACTCCCACGCCGGTTTCGGTGACGGTTGCCGGTTTTATTGAAACTGGGCCAGTTACGCAGGAATAATTTTTATAGTGTCCAAGTGTGTGCGCAGTACACAAGAGCACTCTCTATTCCTTTTACTCTCTTAAACCAGTGGGACGAAAGACCGACACGACCAGCGAGAGATCAGGCGCAGGCCCGACTTTTTACATGCCCATCCGACGCATACATCATCTTACTTTTCAGACAATCAGGTGATCAACCTGCATTGTCCTAACCCAACTTAGAAATAACACGTTTCCAATACGAGAATCGAACCCACGACCTCCGGAGTCGAGAGCCACGCTCTAACCACTAGACCACGGAGGCGTTATTTTATCAATAGTACCTACCTAGAGGTAACAGCCCAGTCTTTACCACAAGCAACCGCGACCGACAAAAGTTTAAATAAAATGCTACTTCATGACCTAGGTCCTCAAATTGGGGAAGTAGTACCATTGTCTAGGTTCTACGCTATAGGTTACATAATAAACCTACAAGAAGAGAGCGTATTCCCTCTTAAAAGGCCGGCAACGCACCTGCAGCTCTTCTGGTGTTGCGAGTGTCCAGTGCGGTAGTTGCTTTCCATCAGGTGACCCGTTAGCTCGTTTGCCCCCTTATTTTATTTAAAAAAAACATCTTGCTCTACGCTATTACAAAGCAACTGAAGCATGGCCCGCATGGGTCGCTAGAGTCTAAAGTCTAGACCAATGTCGAAAGTAAATGAAACTTTATTTGAATTTTCGTTGGTCGCGGTTACTTGCCAAGTCGATTGCCTTTACATTCTAAAGGTTCTCATAATTATACGGTTAGATTGTTCGAATTAATCGGACTGTCGACCGGAAGTCGGCCTGCGATCACTCCGACCGGATCGGCCTTCCCAATTTCACAATAAATCAATAATTAGTTATCACTTAATACTTATTACTTATTTATTACTAACTAGATGACGCCCACAACTCCGTTATGCCAAAAATCGTTTATCACGCGGAAACCGTACATTTTCCCGGAATATAAACTATCCTATGTCCTTTCCGGAGACTCAAAGTATCTCCATGCCAAATTTCAGCAAAATCAGTTTAGGTTTGAGCATGAAGAGGTAACAGAGTATAGACAGACAGACAGATACACTATCGCATTGCATTTATAATATTAGTATGGGTACCGTAGAATCTTACAATAAAGAAGAAGACATAATAATTATGTTATTTACAACAAATTACAAAATATTTATTAGAAAAATACAAACATAATATTACGTATTACAATAGCTCTATGTTGCGGCCTGCGGGTTATTCGGTGTCTATAGATAGTAGATACTGTATCGAATTAATACACCATGGATATCAGACCAAAATTTTCGTCGTACTGGTTATGAAGTTGTTACAATCACAGTACAGCTCGACAAGGCTTTAAAAGTAATGAACGTGGCGACAAAAGGAACTAACGCTTCTATCATACAAAAAGGTCATTTTTGACTATTCACCTTTACCAGCAGCGCCCTGTCCACATTCAAATAGAGCCTTGGAGCACTCTTCACTATACATTCACTATGTAATCACGGCGGGGGCTTCAAAGCAGATCACATTGGACGTCCCATCATGGAGAGCCCAATGCATACGAACCGCGACCCCCGGGTAGTACGATTCCACTGGGAACTGCTTCACGTACACATACTCTCTGCCGGCCTCGAGCGGACACGGCGCGGGGGAGCCGTCCTCGGCTGAGAACACCTCCCCGCAGACTGAGGCCTGGTCCACCCCAGGGAATGGTAAAGCCGCTCCTGCTATTTCACCCCACACGGTGTTCTTGATGTCTGCAACCTCGCGTGCTGAAACGTAAGTATCGAAGTATGAATGTAGACTGGATATTAATTTTTGATTCTGATTTTTGATTTTGAATGTGCTAACATTGTTATTATGTAATCCTAAAAAGTTGTAATAATATTATAGCCGTCATACTTATTGGAACGAAGTTCCTTATCGCGAGTTGCGCCTTGCGGGGGCTAGACGGAAAAAGTTGTAACGACACTTTTTATTAGTACCTGCATAGTGGGGGCAGAGGGCTGAGGTGGTAAAATTGTTTATATTTAAATCAAAATGAAAAGTAGTTTTGACTGCGACGCACCTACATGATACCACATGATACAAAAGCGTTATTTCATAATTATAGCGTAGACAGCAGAGTATCGTCACGATCGCACTACTGTATATAAAATATTTTTATGGTTATGCAGAAAATTAGAGAATAGAGACTATACTTTGAAGATTCTACGGATCTATAATACAATGTTATCAGAGGCAAAATAACTCTTAAAATAGATATTATGTTGTAATGTCATGATCTCTTAATGATCACACCATAAAGTTATTATCCATTATAAATTGCACAGCATAACTACTTTTTGCATCCATTTTCTAGGTATTTATCAATAATAATATGACATTTGGGTGAGGAAAAATAGTTATAATTATAAATTGTGACCTTAGAAGGTCAAATGCAACAAAAACTTAAGCACGAAGTAAACAAGAACTAAGGATGTCACGATCATAATAATTAATTATTTATTTACATTGTAATATGAGTCTTACGTAAACGTAAAGATTGATCGACGTTAGTTTTTAATTCGCAGAACTAACTATACCTAATTCTATGCCGGTTTTCGCCAAACGCACCCTAACGCAAAGTCTGCCCTTCAGTTTATTGAGATTTAACGTAACGTTAATTGGTACAGAAAGAGTTATCTTTTTTCCAAATCCGAGTCTTTTACTCTGCACGAGCTCTTAGGATTTTTCAATAATATTACTGGAAAGATACAGAATATTTTTGAACCGAAGTTCCTTATCGCGCGTTGCGAAAAGTGGCTAGACGGAAAAAGTTGTAACGACACTTTTTGACCGACATTTATTTTAGTACCTGCAAAGTAGGGGCAGAGGGCGTTGATGTGGCAATGACGTCAACTGCCGGGAAAACTTCGGTCCATCCGGGTGTCCCTTGACACCTCTCAATTTATTTTTATTCCACACTACACTCAGCCCTTGATTCCTCGAGTATATAACTTACTCGTCTTAAACTGGAAGTGCATGGTGACGTTGGTGCCTCGACGAAGCTTGCAGCGGGTCCTGCCACATGGTATCACCCGGATACGCTCCCGAAGACCATCGTGGTGCTCACCTGAATAATATATGCACAAGTTTAAAGCTAAGGCCAAATCTACGAAAGCGACTGCGGAGCGGGAGCGTCTGCAACGCAGGTCGTTCGCGTCGGCAGAGCAAAATTAATAATCAACGGTTCCGCACCGTAGTCGCGGGTCACGGGTGTACACACTGCACAAGTGCACACCTTTCGCGTTGCAGACGCTCCCGTCCCACGTCCCGCATTACTGACGCGTAGGTTTGGCCGAAGCCTTAGGACGGTAAGAGCTCACATAAACAGAAAATTAGATTTTGAGTCGTTTATATTTTTCTTTCCCTGCGTTATAGAGTAAATGCAAATCGCAAATCTTAGGCCTAAAGGCATAAGGACGTGATATAAGGCGAGGCTGATTGGTCAGCAGGTTGCTCAGCAGACGTAGCATGGTCACCATAGCAACGATTTCTTTCTACGGAAGAATAGATAAAGTGACAGTGTGACAATGGAAATCCGCCATTTTCTAGATAAAATCTGTCAGTATGTCGATTCTTTCCTATGTCTACTGTTAATGCTAGCCCTACTGATCGCATGCCCAACTGACTGGATTCTTGTACGACAAAAGTCCGGTTAGGTCCGCCTCCGATCAGTCCAACCGGATTCAATTGGGCTCACGTATCCCCAATTCGGTAAAATAATTAAGTTAAAAAAATAAAGTTTAAAATTGCTGAGGTCGTATCTTCAGCATAAGTAAACTTAAAAGTTAATTTATATGGTTACACTAAACACTAAACCGATTATGAAATTATCATAAGGTATTGACTCGGAATCCATAGGCTATACTGACTAACTCAAAAACATTAAATTGGTGTTTATTTCTACAATATCTATTTTAGCAGAATATTATACTCACCAGGACACTGCTCCGCAGGCGTAACCTTCGCAGCAGCAGCTACTGCTAGCACCATAAACAACAGCACTAGCTCTCTCATGGTGGACAACTAACCGCTTAATTTGTTAATAATGTTATATATACAAGCTCATCAAACCTGTTCAAAGTGGTTGTAGATGTAATGACTGTATAGTGATGTGATTGTTGACAAAGTCCAACGCGTGGAAATCTCAGTATTAAAAAGTGCATTTGACGTGATGGTTAAAGTCTTCTAAAGCCTTATTATCAGTCATCAGTTATTACCGCAATTTATAATAATATTAAAACAGTTGATTGATGGAAAAAGACCACGAGGAAGTCCCATGCGTTGGTCCGATCAAAATATACGCACCACACTCAAGTCCACCGTCTACGACGGTCTTCGAATGGCCGAGGATAGAAACAGCTGACGTAAGACCATTAGAAGGAAAGTCATAGTTAAGGGAGAGGTCACGACTCTCAGACATGAGGAACGCGATTGGAGGAGGAGGAAAACAGCTGCTAATAAATCGTATCTATCTAATAATAAACACTATATATATGTAGCCAAAAAATTAAAACTTGTATAAAATATTATACTGTACTTATGAAATTGTTAACGAAATTATAAAACTTAGCAAATACGACAACAGATGAACCATTAAGTTCCTTATAGCATGACGGAACCCTAAAATGGCATAAAATACTAGGACCTGGCAGGGCGCTCCCTAAGGTGTCAAATGACGCCATCTTGAAATTAAATCTGCGGGTACGTCAAGGGGTATTTTTAACCTAATCTGTCACTTATAAGGCTGTCTTCCCCTGAGCTTTAACGGGTTAGTATTACATTGTACTTTTCGCTAAATGCTAATTGGATGAGACTTTGCAAATGTGCAATCAGAGAAATTGATTCATAATAATAATAATAACTCCCCGCGCCTGTTTCTGTATAGTTTCTTCATAATTCTAGAGTGCCTAAATGTGTGCGCAGTACACAAAAGCACTCTCTATTCCTTTAGTCTCATAAACCCAGTGGGACGGACGAGCGACACGACTGGCGAGAGATCAGGCGCAGGACCGACTTTTTACCTGTCCACCCAACGCATTATCTTACTTTTCAGACAATTAGGTGATTAGCCTGCATTGTCCTAACCAAATTTTGAAATAATATTTCCAACGTTACCAACGTTACGTACCTTCGAATCAAGAGCCACGTTCTAAGCCATTAGACCGCGGAGGCGTTATTAATTCATAGGCAGGTTGTAGAGTCAATATTATTAGACGTGATCTCTTGACTTAGCTTGACATAACCCAAAAAATCATTAGGTCTGCTTTTGAATTAATTTCTTCAATAGTACTTATTCTTTGGACAGGCGCCTACAACTTAGATATCATCTGCGTCTTATAAGCTATGAATTCTAATGGTAGATAATATCTTAACATTAAATCACTATCGTCATCAGCCTATCGCCATCAACTGCTAAGCGAAGGTATTAGGTAGAAGTGTATAAGTTGGCAGGATAGCCAATTTCTCGTTTCCCAATAAGCTCCCAAGCTGCTTGCCAAGCGTACAGGCGCAATCAGATGGGTTTCCGCAAATAAAGTATACTCTCACACAAAAGGCGTGTCCGGTGTTACCAACTAGACCAACTAGATAACGCCCGCCGCACCTTGTTTAACATCATCAGGAAACCGTACATTTTTCCCCAACAAACACTAACCTATGTCCTTTCCCGTCTCTCAGCGTATGTTCATACAAAATTTCATCGAAATCGGCTCAGCGATTTAAGCGTGAAGAGTACCAGACAGAAAGAAAAAACATCATATTAAACTTCTACATTTCCGGAAATAAGTCGATCTCATTTGAAAGAAATTATGAAAGTAATAAATGAATAGAGATTGAGTGTAGACATCGGTTCTTTGAGTCAAAAGCGCTGCGTACGATGAGATCTAGTTAATATTTTACTTCTATTGTCGAGGTTCAGACTTTAGTTTATGGTGGAGCGTAGACGAGCGATAACATTGCGAATTTAGAAGCGACAAAAAGATAATAAAAATACGAATAAAATAAAATGTAATATTAGGGAGAATAACAGTATCTTTGTGTATGGAGTTGACGAAAGATGAAAGTGTAAGGTAAGGTCGAAAGTGTGAGTTACACTTGCGAGCTCCAAAAAATTGCAGCGACTAAAAAGCTGTCATGTTTGAGGCCACCTTTAACAACAACAAATAACGCAGAGATTTATTTGATGAACCGTTTGAAAATTTAAAATGTTTCTTAGGTAGATGGCGGACCTGAGTCATTTGGTTGAGTTGTGTCATAATCTGTCGGCTATGTTTACTATAACCCAACCAAATATTAAGGCCTATGAATCGATTTCTTTGAGAGAACATAATCACCCATGATATTTTTATTCGCTAAATATAAATACTTGATCGCTCGTATACACTACCCCGAGCCATTATTGCACGTATAAAGGAATGGAAGTCCTGAATACAATATGGAGGAATATTACTTAATACTTTTACGTTATGCCACAGAGCCTTTCTCTATTGTTCGATAGACGAGAACTTGGGCCACTAGAATGTACACAATATTTAGATGAAGATTTTTGTTAGAAAATAATGTGATTTTCCTCAGTATGTCAAAAGACAACTTCCAAAAAGAGATGGTATCAATTCGTTGAGACGTTGTTTGTATGTTACCTGTTTACTCAAATACGGCTATATTGATTTCAAAAATTATTTCTCTGTTGGCTAAAGCAATATTTCAAGATGGTTCCGTGATCACATAATCCAGATCTTATGATAAAACCTAAAGACTTTTTGCAACGTCTATTATATCGGCACCATTGTTATTTCAATTTTTCTTTGCTTCTATGGTTTATTATGCTAAATATTTACTATGGATATATATTTATATGGATAATGGATAAGTAAAAGTTTAAAGCTGTAAAGGTCTTTATCTAAATTATTTTTTACCAAAATTTTAAATTTATTTTAAAGTTGTTTTAATATCCTAAGTAAACATTCTAGAACGTCCTTGATCTTTGTTCTTAGTTGAACTAGGAGCTACGAGGGTGTTTAAAATATGAATATTAATAATCTGTGGGTCAAGTAACTGGACACTTTTGTTTCAGTTTTAAGGTGCGAAAGTCCAACTAATCTCGGTACATTGTTTCCTTGTTATGATTTTAAATACGTGATCCTGTCACAAAAATCATTCCCCTTAATTTATTAAAACCGTATGAAAATACTGGCATTATTTTTACACTTTGACACAAAATCATGGACAAAAATTTTTATAAAACGTGAGAATAATTTTCCTGTATGTATTATTTTATAATATAGTGATAGAGTTCCATTCAAGAAAATCTAGCATATAAGATCTACAAAAGTGTGGCAAAACTTTTAGTGTTTCGATCCTCTACATAGAACTGTAACTTTTTACTAGCGAGCAAAACTTTCGCATGTTCGCTGACTTGTAACTTATTCCTAACCTAACTATTGAAGTCCATATGCTCACGTACCGCTTTAAAGATCATAGTTGTGTCATTCGAAAACGGGTTACAGAGTTAAAGCAAAGAAGTTTTCAGCATTTTAAACGAGCAACACAACCCGGTAGGGCACACAAAAGTCCACGGGGCATGCCAAGCAAATATAGGAAAACTAACATATAAAACTATGCACACGACAAAGTTAATTGGACTTCACGCAGTTGAAGATAGGGTTGAATGTTGCAAAGCTTAGGGAGCAATTAAGCCGTTTTCTCCAAAGCCAGGTTCATGAATAGCAGTGAATACCACCTTTATGACCTTGATATATTCCGTTGCCAGCAGCGATGCTGTGATGGAATTTTTAATAGTGACAATTTTCGTTTATTGTTGACTGTTGTCGCACAAAGCGCGGCAACTTCGCTCCAGTTAATTGGACATGAATTCTTAAATCCGACGATTCGCTGTAATGGAATATCGTACGAACTTCACGTGGGATATTTCATTATACTTAATTACTGTCCTGTGCATGTATGTGGTTAGCTAGTAATTTGCTTGCTAACCTAGACATTATGTTTTATGAGGTAACTTTTTAATGTACTAACTTATATATATAAGCTTAAAGCCTGGTTGTTTTTTAACTCTACATTAGTAAGTAATTAACGGTAATAATATGCCAATCAAATGCACGATAACGCAATGATAGATAGATAACGCAATGCACATAACGAAACCATTCATTGGCAGACTTTTCAAAGCGAAAAGGAAATCCAAGTTTCTAAGTGCCAAGTAGTTAGCGTAAGCGCTGTCTTAATCCGGTGAAATCCGGTAAACAAGCTAGCACCTAACCGGTTCTAACCGGTTCGATCCGGTTTGAGCTAGATTACCGTCTCCGGCGACAAATTGACTTACACCTACACAGACTAGTATACCACAGAGAGTTTTAAACGTCCGTAGGTTTTAGGAATGCAAGCAAGTTTAATATTATTATATGGAAACTAGCTGTCCCAGCAAAGTTGTTTTGCAATATAAAGTATTTCGCCCATATTATTTTATTGAAGTGACTAAATAAGTATGTCACCATGGCAACGTCCATCGCTATCCTGTCGCACAATGGTCGCGCTCAGTCTCGAGTTGTAATAATTTACTATTATTTATTCAACAAATGCACTTATCAATATAAAAAGTACCCAGTAGCCGATTCTCAGACCCACTGAATATGCATTAAAAATTTGGTTAAAATCAGTAAAGCCGTTTCGGAGGAGTACGCGGCCTAACATTGTGACACGAGAATTTTATATAAAAGATTAATAAAAATCATTATCGTAATATATTTTCATGTAACATTTAGGCTGGATTTATATGCAGCAGCGCGAACGCGCGGTTCAGCGGCGGCATGACAAGCAAATGTATGTTAATTACAGAGGGAACGCGCGGCTATTATATAATTTGTTACATACATTTGTTTGTGATCTCGCGATGTAACGGTCAAAACGCGCGTTCACGCGGATACATCAAGCCTAAGAGCTAGCTTCAGTCTGGATAAGATTATTATTCGTTATGCTTACTAAAATAAAAATATTTGCTAGTAGGATAAATATATTCTGTTTCCGTACTCAACGTTAGAAGCATAATTTAGGTACAGCTTATCTCTGTATATGCAAGTACTGTAATCCATTAGATACATACATGATTAATCAAAGATATTATCACAAATATCTATCGGAATTGCAGTTAATGTGGAATCCTAAGATAAGATGGTAGAGGTTAATCATTCATGTATTGTATCTGAATTAAGCATACCTATAGGTACCCTGGTCCAAATATTCAAATTCAAATTCTTTATTTAACATAAAATAATATACAATAGTATAAAAGCAAGGTAGCGTACATCACGTCGTCTAATCCCATGCTAAGTAAAAACTTGTGTTATGGCAATCAGACAACGGATGCACGCCGAACAATTTATCCTAATATGTTTCAACCCCAGTCTTATTATGAAGGAAATAGGACGCTTGAAACGTGGGTGTTGAATATGATGTAAAGCATCGTTTTTCACACCACTTTTCATTGTACACCATAGTCGGAAAAATATCTCGTAGCATACTCAGCTAGTATTTTAGTACAGATTTTCGTTGGTCATTCCAATATAGCCGAGGTTAACCTAACACCAGAGACACGATAGAGCAGCCCTTAAGGTGACACGTCCGTGTAACAGCCCTCAACACGTCCTGCGGTGGGACTCACGCCGCCCATTTGATTTGGCCGTGTTTGAGGGCGCAGTTGAACTAAGTTGAAATCAACGGATATTCTAACGTGTACAAAAATAATATGACGTGATCATTTAAATAATACTTGTATATTGTAATAATGTTAATTATTATACTATATTGAAACGTAATAAGTAACTAAATTTATTAGTGTAATATGTAATATACAATTTAATTTTATATCTGTATTACGATTAAGGTATTTATTAGCCACGCCGTTCCCATTAAAAAAGTATCGTAAAAAGTAATCCAAAAACCTTAACGTCGCCATAAACGCAAATGGAATTGTCGAGAGTGACGGATCAGTCGATATTTTAAACCCGTCTCCGCGCTAAACTAATTTGCTGATCCAATTCCCCCGGCACCCCCCGGCACCCCTCGACATCTCCTCGCACCTCCAACACCCCCCGGTAAAATGTCGCTTCCTGATCGTATCATACTTTTACATTTTTTCATATAAATTTTATATGAGTCTGATGTTTTTACCTCTGTAAGTAAATAAACAAAACTGGAAATAACGTGATTGAGATAACTTTGAAAGTGAATTTTCTTTTAATCTGGATACACAAACATAGAGAAGACCATGGATAAGAACCTAGGTATTAGGTAGTAACACATAGTAGTTTAATAAAATATGTGTTATCACAATTTACTACTTATTTTACGGTAAACATAACTTAGAAAATCTGTTGAAGTGAAAACGATACAGCAGGGCATTTATTGTAACGTGCGAAAATGTAAACCTACATATTTTGCCCGGTGCTGTATCAAAGGCATAATATGGGGATATTACTGTTTAACCTACTTCGCGGCGGCAATCTTCATCTGTGCATACTAAATGCACAACGCCACTAATATATACTTAAGTAAGTTTTATTATTTTCACAAAACGGCTTAGAAAAAAACAACGTGATTCCAAAACGGTTTACAAGTAATGAACAACGTCTCATTTTCATCAGCTTCCACTCAATCTCCGATTGGTGATATAGTCATGACGTGTGACTCCCGCCCCGGCCCGCCGCCCGGGAATCGAATTTGTATATCGGAAATTCCCCCACGTTGGAGGATTATCGTGAAATAATATTTTAGGCGCCCCTACCATGGTGAATGAAATGTTACAGCAAAAAAACAATAGCAAACTTATACAACTTAGCTTTCCTATTTCATCGGCATTCGGTACTCACAAATAAGTTCAAATAAAGTTATAATAACCCTATTTTTTACACACAATATAGACAGTAATTCTGCTGTTGCTCAATTTCTTCTTATTTACAAGAAACACGATATTTCATAATATTATACCATGACACAAAAGTTAATCATTCAAACTAATAATTATTATATAAGTAAAAAACTTTTACCCGTGCAAGCAAAACCGTATATTATTATACAATAATAAATATAGTATATTATCACATTACAATACCCCACGAAAGAATTTTGAAATAAAAAGATGCCTAACTTGAGCTAATTAACTAGTACTGTTCAAAATAAGTTTAGTACTGTTTGTGAACATATTTTGTCAAATACATTCACCAACTTTCTTTCTTAAAATGCTATTAATGCGTTAAAAATGCAATACTTATTAAATAAATATTAGTGTAAAAAACTAAAAACACTTTTTTCGTTTTTAGTTTTTCAAAAATTTTTAACTAGTTATTGCATTGTCATTGGTTCTTAATACGTATGCTCGAATTAATTAGACTACTAGAGAAAGGTAAAATTCGTGCTCAAGGATTTCATAACATACATACAGCCTAAGCTTATAAAAGCGTGTTAAAAAATAAAAAAGCCAATAGTAGGGGTTATTGCAACCAGGTAAGCGTATGTGACCAATGACGCGTAAACATTTGCCTGAGAGAAAACGTCTATACACGTTGTTCCCTGAGATAAGCCTCTTAAGGTACCGTATTATACCATTTTGTATTTGAATTGATAAATATCCAGAATTATGCAATTCCAACAGCATAAAAACATAAAAATATTATATCACATTAGCATAAAAACATTATAAACTGGAAAGAATGGACTTACTGACAGATTTTAGTGACAAAATGGCAGATTTCCTTTGTCAATCTGTCACTTTGTCTATACTTCCGTAGAAAAAAACGTTTCTATGGTGACCATGCTAAGCCTGCAGGGTCTGATGATGGAGTTTAAAGGCCGTAGGAACATCTTAACAAAAGAAAGGACAAACACGTAAAGTATGTGCTCGCTTGATCATGATAAGTATCATTTTCTCTTCCATGTAATAAAACACTTGTTATTCCACCTAGAACCTACACTACACACCGTCATCACAATACAAGATGAAATGGATTCCAAACACATTCCAAAATTAAATTTTAAAATTCAAATCCGGTAAACCGGAACACAGTTAGTCTTGATACTAGATTATGCACGCTAACCGCATCACGTATGCGGTATGACATGACACAGAGCCTCGTGACGCAACCATGACGTGACACCTAACATTTGACACGTCACTGCGATCTGTATAATCGGATCGTGGATCACGGCAACGATGCGGGCACGATACGATTTTGTAGTGCGTAGAGATGATTTTGAGCATTAATTTGTGAATTTTTAAATTTTTGGGTTGGTAATCAAAATAGATGATTTGCAATGGTAGATGTTGTTTAAAATGTTGCACAAATCCTTGATATCTCTGAACTAAAATGAAAGGAATAACTAGCACGTGGAGAAATTGATTTATTGGTGTCACCCAAAAGTCTCACACGAAAATAAACCAGATATAATATTAACTACACAGAGAAATGGGATTTCACTTTGCGGACAAATGAAATATCATACCGAAAATAAAACCGCACCGTGCACAAATGGCCTAATATTTTGTTTTTCGTACCTGCTACATGCATGAGTTACAGAACCACTCCCTGAATACAGCTCCGTGCATCTCATTACAGCTTTATGGCGAAATGTTTCTGCAATAAAATTATGTTTTTATGTCTCTCACGGCCTGGAAAATTTAATATTTGCGGAATTGACGAAATATAATATTATGAGAAACTGTACAATAGGTATACCTCCTTACTAAAAGATCTATCTACACTACTATTATAAAGAGGAAAGATTTGATTTTTTGTTTGTTTTTTTGTTTGTTTATTTGTCCTGAATAGGCTCCGAAACTACTGGACCGATTTGAAAAATTATTTTACCATTGGAATCTTACATTATTTCTGCTGAACATAGGCTAAATTTTATTTTGGAAAAAAATAGGGTTCCGTAAGATATTTGGCTTTTTCGGACGCAAGGTGTAAAAAATCATCCAGAAAAGTTACTTATTTTGCGTACGCTGCCTAAACTATAAAAGATAGAACGATAAAATGTTCTAAATAATTGTAGATATTATAAATATCTACAAAAAAGTCTGCGACATACTATACCTATCTATGTCGAGTGAGGCACAATAACCATTTTTTTATTTAAAAATCTTGATTTTTTTTTTTGGACTACATTAAAATTCGTTTATTTTACTTATGCTATTAATCCTTATGAAAATAAATTATTTTATCACTAATTACAGTTTATGTAGACAATATTTGGTCTTTGAATGATTAAAATTGGACGTTTGGTTTTGAAATTATGGCGAAATTAAAATATTACGATAGTGGGCGTCACCAAAGCGGGTGGTTTTTTCTTTAACACGAAAACTGCTGATCCGATTTGCATACGGTTTTCACAGATATATTTGTCTTCTTCCAACTCAACATCTGGTGTATAAAAATCCTCCTCCCCCCCCCCCCAACCCTCTCTGGGGACCAAAGAGGGGGTCAGATTTTGTATCCAACTTTTTTCTTTACTGGACTTACTTCATATTATTAACTGTGTTTTCCAACTTAACATCTGGTGTATAACATTTTACCCCTCCCCTCTTAGGGGACAAAAGAGGGGGTAAGATAATATGTATCAACTGATGAAGTAGAAATACTTTAAATGGCAAAACAACGTTTGCCGGGACAGCTAGTAATTTGTATATAGACGTTACACACTTTACTGTCGTTGTCTGATACAAAATAATAAATGCTTAACAGACAAAGATGATACTATATACAGTGGGATTTTTTTGCGACTTTAAGTACCCGAAAAAAAAATTCTGATTCATAATAATGCTCCCGTCAAAAACGTATTTAAAACTACCGAAAAACGTTAAAATATCACAATTGCGTTTAATCGCACAGTGCAACCGCAGCCTTAGACATTAAGTATTAGAAAATTTTAATTATTATGAGGGATCTTTCATAGTATTCAGGCACTTAGTCGTGCGTATGCAATAGTGAAATGAGCAAAATGTACCGTCCTGTTTAATTACTTAAGCGGACGAAACGGAAAGAAGCAATAAATAATCGGCCAAGTGCGAGTCGGACTCGCGCACAAAGGGTTCCGTACCGGTATAGAGCGAAAGTAGACAAAAAATTGTGTTTTTTGTATGGGAGCCCCCCTTAAATATTTACTTTATTTTAATTTTAATATTAATTATTAAAGTACAAATACAATTAAGGATTTTGTGAAAGTTTCAAGTGCGTAGCTGTTACCATTATTGATTACGAGCAAAATAGGCCAAAAAAATCACGTTTCTTGTATGGGAGCCCCCCTTAAAAATAAACTTTATTTTATTTTTAGTATTTGTTGTTATAGCAGCAACAGATATACACAACCTCTGAAATTTTCAGAAGTCTAGCTATAGCGGTTCTTGAGATACAGCCTGGAGACATACAGACAGACGGACAGACGGACAGACATCGAAGTCTTAGTAATAGGGTCCCATTTTTACCCTTTGGGTACGGAACCCTAAAAAACGGATTAAAAAGTACTTGAACTGCCCAGAAACATCAAATTTATATCACACTGGTGTCTAAGCGCAAGCTGTTAGACCTCGGCCTTAGACATTCAAAATTCGTAATTATTATGGGCGTAATTCGGAGCCGTTAACATTTCCGCCGCGCCAAGTAATTTTGCAAAATGAGATTAAAACTTTATATAAACATTTACTTAATGTGTTAGATTATGACTTTATTTGTACCTCCTTGGAGGCTGTTAAGCTACAGAATTATTTTATGTGCTTTCATTATGTGGGCTCACTTTTATCTCCTAAACAGATATGAGTAAAAATTTTATTGCTACTTTGCGTGTTTCTTATGATGAAGGGACAGTTTAGACGAAAACTAGGAGTAAATATATTTTTTTACCGCACAGATAAATGAAACTGCGTTGAACCTTTCAATTTAATATAAGTAATAACTCATAAGGATAATGACATGCTTGTAATATTTAACTAATACCAACACTATCCCCCAAACCATCAATATGGTAGCAAATAACAGGCGTGTTATTACAGTGATATGGCAAAGATAATATGTTTGATGGTAAGACATTATTATGGAATGATATCCTATATACAAAAGTCAATATTAGTCTGTTTGTGTATCCTGCCGAAGTGGGATGGTTCTGTGTGTGTGTAAACTTGTTCACTCCAAGGTTGAAGGGCTGCGCGCACGATCTATACCAGGGGTGGCCAACTTGACTAGATCTAAGATCTCATCTAAGAACTGTTTACTAACGAAACCCTGTGCGATCTACCAAGTACCCTAATTACATACTTATTGAAATCTTAAATGAAACAGCATAGTGTAGCTTATTGGTCATTGCGCAGTCTGATCTAATTATTTATACTTTTTGCCGGGCTGCGATCGACTGGACTAACGTCGCGATCGATCGGCCACCCTCTATACAGATTACAGGGTGTAACAAAAATAAGTGACAATACTTTAGGGTGTGTACGTGTTCCTTCACTTGTAGAGAGTTCACAGTGAAAGTAGCAGCGCTGAAAGATGACATTTTTTTCACTCTTGTATGGGCAAGGGCCCGAGCGTCACGGGTTTCCCCATACAAAAGTGAAAGAAAATGTTGGTATTTCAGCGCTGCTACTTTCACAGGGGACTCTCTACAAGGAACACGTACACACCTATAAATATATAAGTATCAAGTTGGGTATAAATTTTGTTCCGTTTCTACACTACTAGATGACTGATGTTTATCGCACAGGAACCATATATTTTTTCAGTATTAGGCAATACTTTTTAGACCAAAAACGGTACTAGTGTGCACTAGATGACGCCCGCAACTCCGTTGCGCTAAAATTCGTTTATCGCGCGGGGATAAAAAGTATCCTATGTCCTTTCCCAGGATTCTAAACTATGTCCATGCCTTTCAGCAAAATTGATTCAGTGGTTTGGGCGTGAAGAGGTGACAGACAGACAGACACACTTTCGCATTTATAATATTAAGTGTTAGTATGGATTCCTTTTCCCAGCACTCAAAGTATCTCCATGTCTTTCATCAAAGATTTAAGCGAAAAGTAGTAATAGACAGAAACACAGCTATACACTTTCATATTTCACAATATTAGGATGGATATTCTGTTTTATCGCGTACAAAAATCTTTCCATAAAACATGTCATACAAAGCATTTTACTTCATTGGCACAAACAAAGTGTTACGGAAAATCAGCTTAAGCAAAGTTCTGTTTAGTTTAAAACAAATATTTTACAGATAAATTCTGCACAAGTTTATTTCTGCAGTGAAATATTTAGTGCACTGAGGCCATGTGTCCACGGCCGCCGTCACGGGGACATCAAAAAAGTACCACGACTGCAAACAAACGGACGATTCTACGGGAGTTGGGCGCGAGTATAACTTTTGACGTCATGTTACACATTGCTGAATAACGCATTAGTACGGCGCGCGCCGGTCGATATGCCATACTACGTCAAACGTACCTATTTTCGAGATCTCTTCTGAGACGGCCTCTGTTTGCTCTGGCTATAGATTACATTTTCTACCAAAATTGGTCTAGCGAAGCCGCCGGTGCTTTGGCGTAGAGCGAAATGAAACCTACAGCCTAGGTCATAAAGTGGCATTTAGAATTTTTGTCGGTGACGTCCCGGTAATGTCCCGGTAACGTTGGCAGTGGACAAGCAACCTAACTTCGCCTACTACAAACTTACGGAACAAACAAGCTGCGCTGTTCAAAAATAATTGAACTCACAAAGTGACGCGGCACAGATGTTGTTCATGTTTTAGCAATAGATTAGCATTTAGCAGAGTTCAAAATAGGCAAAGATATAAAATTAGTTTAAGATTGAAAAAAAATGCTATTAAATTATGGAAAGAAGCAACTGAATGTTATGATATTAATTTTTATTACCTACTAGCTGTCCCGGTGAACTTCGTGTCACATTAAAACCTTCCCTGGACTTCTACGAATATTTTAAGACTAAAATTAGCCCAACCCGTTTAGCCGTTTTTGAGTTTTAGGGTTACTTACACAACTGAAAATCCATTTTTATATATTACCTATATATTTTACAACAATGTTTACGAATAAAGAATATTTTATCGCTACAAAATCTAGCGTGTTTTAAAATGGATGACAATCAGCAATATCAATGCTGCTGTCCATCCATCTTAAATGCGATATTCTTTATCTGTCTATTGTTGCTCGTTTCAAGTAGTTTTAAAATGTCTTGTATTTAGAACATCATCCGAACTACACTTGGCACTTTATCACCGATTTCTCCTAAACAGACAATTACAGCTACTACACAAAATAGAGTTGTGCTCTATAAAAACAAAACAACGTACAACCAACGTGTGAAGTTGTAATTAAATTTTTTTTAATCACCGCCCCTCGATAGCATCGATATGGGTCCTTATTAATTGATCCCATCCAGGACCTATCCTGGTGAATCAGCGTTTTTATCTTTTTCCCTTTTATCTTTCGCCTTTCAAAAACTAACCTTAATGCTGGGAATTGAGGTGCATTTTCGAGTAACAGGAATGTCTTTAATTTGCAATTTTCCCGCCAACTATTACTGGAGGATTAAGTCTCGCCACGGATAGAATCTTTAATTTCCTCTGGGTGTTACAATTGTCGACGATATTCGGATTACGAAAAATTGAAAAATAAGCCCCCGCATTAGTGCTGTATTAGAGATTTTAATGTAAGTAAATCCTGTTATACTGGTGGATGCAAGCATTATGCTGGATTTACATGACTGAAAGGCCATTAAGACGCGCCTATAAAGGTAGGCTGATAGGCTGGCCGGACTGATCGCAGGTTCGTTTTGTGCCTCGGGAAGGCCAATCTGATTGCAGGTTCTTTTTACCGTGTGTGTGCACGATTAAAAGAAGGTCTCAAGATAGGATATATTTAGGATACTATATCCTTACCCCTGCCCTTTCCCCCGAAGGGGCGGGATATGCGTAATGCGTTTCCCCTCCAAAAAAATAAAATAAAAGGATACTATATCCTGGAAAACTTTATGGTTCCAGCTTGACAAACAAATTTTGTCAAAACGGAGTTGTTCCAAAATTTGTTTGTCAAAACAACGGAGAGAGAGTTATCTAGTCAAGAAATAAGATACGATACATCACTCATAATTATTTAGCTCGTATGTTATATTTATTGCTATAAAACAAGGAAAATATAAATGACGATCCCATATTAGTTGTGAAAAATTCTTAAACGACCACTTATCCTCATTGTGTCGTGTGTCATGACATAAACGGGATATTCTGCGTGAACCATGACACAAAAGATTATATTTATGTGGCGTCACAATGACAACAAAGTGTCGAGGAAAAATTTTGTCATGACATAATGTTGAGCGTAAAGTCTACACGAGAGGATGAGTTTCAAAAAGTTAGAAACCGTACTTTCTCACTAACTGCGTATGTTGACCACAAAATATTAAATTAATTTTAAAATGGTTATTGTTGATTGGCTCTTGTAGTGCTTATTATAAGTAGGAATACAGGATTATGTTTAAACCATAATCAAATTTTCAAAGGTGTGAGAAGGCGATAAAAGCTTTTCAAATTTACGGCTTGATTTAAAAATATTATCTGTTCTCAAACACACTTAAACAAAAAAATCGGTCAAGTGCGAGTCGGACTCGCGCACAAAGGGTTCCGTAACGTTATAGAGCAAAAATGGGCTAAAAATTGTGTTTTTAATGGGATATTAATTTTATTTTGTTTTTAGTAAGTATTTGTTGTTATAGCGGCAACAGAAATACACAATCTGTGAAAATTTCAGAAGTCTAGCTATAGCAGTTCTTGAGATACATACAGCCTGGAGACAGAGAAACAGATAGACAGGCAGACATCGAAGTCTCATTAATTATTAGTGTCCCGTTTTTATCCCTTGGGTACGGAACCCTAAAAATAACTTTAAAAATCAGTTCCCTATCCGTTTCGGAGGACTTAATTTTATCACTAACACAAATAACAAAAGATTTACATAATATACATAAGTATTTAATTAGTCGGACTGTAGGGCCAATACTGCAACAATGACGGGCAGTGACGGTAGTTTACGATGCCATATATTGTGCTGTACTCCACTGTACTAATGACATACGGTACAAGGTATGAGAGGGAGCGAGATGCTTATTACCAAAAGTAACAAAAACCGTAGATTCATGGCAATATTATTCTGTAATGAAATAAATTGCTTGCTTGTTCTACTTTTAAATTTACCGTATTAAATAAAAAAATAAATATATACTTTGCTACTAATCAATTTCAAATGTTGCAATTTATTACTAAATTAACATTAAATAGCTAAACATTACGCTGTCTTACAACTTACTTACCAGTCGGTGACGTAACTATAGGTTGGCAGGGCTGAGAAAATGCCACGGGCTCCCGACCCAAGAGGCCGTGAGGTCAGAAATTTTTTATACATTGTTTTATTATAAACGTGACGATTTTTACTGATAGGTACCCATCAATTTTCCACGGGCCCCGGATGTTATAGATATGCCACAGCTGTTACCAGTAGTTTTGATTCAATAATTGTAATGTCATTAAAATATTGAAACTGTCATATTTTTTTTGTGTCGTATCTTTGTCAAATCGTTTTGGAACCAACAATAATTACTCATACCTACTCGTAGACGCACATTACACAAAATGGCACACAAAAAATCAAAACGCTCCCGCTCGTGACTTGCCACTTGAAACTGACAATTCTCGTTTTTGCAGCTACCCGCGCAGTTGGTAAAATGATTTCACGTTTAACTTTTTACGAACTACTTTTTAACCAACGCCTCTGTGCATTCCAAACTGAATTTAACTCTTCATAACCGTGTGTGGAGGGTTTTATTATGGACGAAAAATTTAATTTTCACTCATGCCTTCTTGCGTACAATTGCGTACGATGAAAATTAAGTGCTGTTTAATTTTGTGAACATTTTTCATGTGTTTTCATTAAAAACTCTAAATATAATTTAATAAAACTAGATTTTTTACGGATACATCTTTAAAGCTTATTAAAAACAAAATATGAACCTCGTAAGACGTTTCAATTTATCGACTAGCCAATACACTTATTGAAAGAATAACTTCTCAATATCTGTAGACGTCAAAAATATTTTTCTCCACCCCAGCCGATATAGACCACGTTAGGCAAGACTGCGCCTAACTTGTGTAATTAATGGTGTGGGCTCCTCGACTATTTAATCGAAGAAAAGTTGCAATTACTTGGGCCAAAAGCCAATTTATTTCATCCACTAGCCGCCGTTTACTTTAATAAGACTGTTACTTGGGATAATGTTTAGGTATTCCTTCGGCACTAAAACGTAACTTTGAGTTAAGTTGACGAGTAGCAATTCGGTCCCAATTTATTCGCAATTCAGTGAGTTAGGTCGCATTTCGGTTGGCAAGTTGAGATTGAGCTGGGATTGATTCGAGTTGAAGTTTGGGTTAAATTAGAGTTTTTTTTTAAATAAAATAAGGGGGCAAACGAGCAAGTGGGTCACCTGATGGAAAGCAACTACCGTCGCCCATGGACACTCGCAACGTTAGAAGAGCTGCAGGTGCGTTGCCGGCCTTTTGAGAGGGAATACGCTCTCTTCTTGAAGGCTTGCAGGTCGCAGTTTAAGTTGATTTTGCATTAACTGTAATGTGCTTTGATGATAAACTTCAAAAACATAACGTTTTCCTTTATTAATTAGTGTCTATATCGAAAAACAATATCACTATAGTTATGTTCACAGATAATACTATTTTAATCTTCGAAATGGTGAATCTACCAAATAATTGTCATAATCGCCACAAACAAAGCCCGTATCGAAAGCTAGTCTGTTAATTGATACGGCCCACAATATCATGTTGACATTTGACTTGCAAATGCCAGGGGATGTGGTTTCAGATTAATGGCAAAATAATTGTTCCACTCAGACATTCAAATTTTTAAATTTCGATTGTTTCGAGCACTTGAGACGCTTAGATTGTTGCATTGATTTTTGAATGTGATTTTACAATTTCGTGTAAGTTAAATCGTTAAATTTAAAAAATAAGATTATAGATTACGAATATAATTATTATGAATAGGTCATTTGGACTCCTTTAAAGGTAAACTTCGAACTATAAATCACACATTCTATAAATTGAATGTGTTTATTATTTATTCAACTAAAAATTATAAATTAAACAAAGAAACAGTGATACCAGATAACAAACTAAACACTAAAAAACCGGCCAAGTGCGTGTCGGGCCACGCGCAATGTAGGGTTCCGTAGCACCGCTAGTTTTTGAAAATTTTTGTATGGTCAATGAATGTACGTTTATAACATGTTTTACACTACAGCTAACAACATCATCTCAAAGGAATTTGAACGAAAAGTTCCTTTATACTTCGCCGAATACATTTTTTTTAGTCGATCGACTATTACTCAATAATTTATGAAGTCAACTTAGTCGTGATAGTTTTGCTTTTAAATTCAGCATATTTCCTACTCCCGTGAATTTTTTCACATTTCCAGAAGCAACCGTTTAGCTGGTAGAAGGGGGGGACACTGGACTCTAACGATTTTTTCCACTTTAAAACTTAATTTTTTTAAAGGAATTTGAACGAAAAGTTCCTTTATACTTCGCCGAATACATTTTTTTTAGTCAATCGACTATTACTCAATAATTTATGAAGTCAACTTAGTCGTGATAGTTTTGCTTTTAAATTCAGCATATTTCCTACTCCCGTGAATTTTTTCACATTTCCAGAAGCAACCGTTTAGCTGGTAGAAGGGGGGGACACTGGACTCTAACGATTTTTTCCACTTTAAAACTTAATTTTTTTTTTTATTAAATAAGGGGGCAAACGAGCAAACGGGTCACCTGATGGTAAGCAACTACCGTCGCCCATGGACACTCGCAACATCCGAAGAGCTGCAGGTGCGTTGCCGGCCTTTTAAGAGGGAATACGCTCTTTTCTTGAAGGTTTGCAGGTCATATAGGTCCGGAAATACTGCTGGTGGTAATATTTCACAAATGGATCCCTAAACCGGAAAATGATCTATGAATACTCATAATATTTTTAAAAACCTATCCAACGACACCCCACACGATGGGGTGGGCGCGAAAAAAAAATTCAACCCCGCTTGATGTGTAGGGGAGGTACCATAAAAAAAATATTTTTTAAATATTTTATGTACCATTTTGTAGACATTATTAATATGTATATTTCATGCCAAATTACAGCTTTGTAGGTCCTATAGTCTCTGAGCAAAACCGCGGACAGACAGACAGACGGACAGACGGACGGACAGACCGAAACTATAAGGGTTCCTTGTTGACAATGGAACCCTAAAAATACAATCTAAAATATACAAATATATACAAACTTAAATTATGATATAGCTATAAAAAGAAAAACTTCCCCAGGTCGTCCCCATCTGGCAGAGTGCCTAGCAAGCTGACAGCATTGCTACGTTGGATGGCAATTGCTATCCGCTGTGCCAGGTAGCTCCTGGCTCTGGGGTCTCGGGTGGCTTCAATAAGCTTCTTAGATATCTGTCTAAAAAGCTTATGTGCCCCATGCGCCTAGGGTTTCCACCCCAAATGGTTCAAATACGAGATCTCCGCTGAGGTTCTCATATTTGTGCCGCTTCAATTGAATTAAATAATGCACAAAGCAGATCGGACCAACAAACCACAATGTCCTCATATACAATTTTAACCCCCCTGAGAGTCGAATCATGACACGAATAAATTGTAACCATGATGTTATGTCCAATAAAAAATAGTTTTTAAATATTTCAGCAGCAAGTGTCATCTATATCTTAGATAAATCTAAATATATAAAACTCAAAGGTGACTGACTGATATGGTGATCTATCAACGCACAGCCCAAACCACTGGACGGATCGGGCTGAAATTTGGCATGCAGGTAGATGTTATGACGTAGGCATCCGCTAAGAAAGGATTTTGATCAATTCTACCCCCAAGGGGTTAAAATAGGGGATGAAAGTTTGTATATAAAAATACTTCTTAACGCGAACGAAGCCGCGGGCAATAGCTCGTATATTATAAAAATGGATTTTCAAATGTGTTAGTCGCGCTAAAACTCGAAAACGGCTGAACGGATTGGGCTGATTTTAGTCTTAAAATATTCATAGAAGTCCAGGGAAGGTTTAAGTTACACGAAGTTCACCGGGACAGCTAGTCTCATAATACACGGATATTTAATTTCAAAGCGCCATATCCCAGGGAACGTATTAAAAATGCTTACTTAAGCTAAATGAAGACATAAAGTCGACGCTTTACGATTTTAATCTAAGCAAATTCCGCCGGAGATTTACGCGGCGCTCGGATCAAATTGCTCCAAGTGCTACAGTTTCGTGTAACACGTCGATATATTAAAAAAATTATCAACCCAAACAACGCTGGTGAAAATTAATTTAGCCTGAGTGAACACGACAGAATATTATAGTTATGGCCTTTGTTTAGGTGTTGGCCCGCTACTAGGTGTTGTAGCGCAGAAATTTGATAAACAGCAGCTTTTACGCAATGAAACTATCCTGTAATGTCTGGGAAAGGCCTTGGCTTTTAGGGTGACGCCGCGTTAAAGTAAAAAACCGTGTTGGATATGTTTAGATTGCTTGTTTTCTATGAGAGGTCGGGCCGGCCTCTCATAGAAAACGAAAACAAGAAATGGAACAGCAAGAAATGGAAAAAGCGTAAGCGACAAAATAGTTTTTGTCGCGTAATTTAAAAACCATAAAATTTCATATAAGCTATGGGCAAATTAAAGTGTATGCTTGAACCAATCTATGTACAAATTTTGAAAGCTTATATCACTCTCCTCTGTTGGCAAAATTAGAATCCCTTTTTTGCTGAGGTCTTTTTGATTGATTATATTCTGTGTTATAAAAGTTAATTAGTCGTGTTATGCTATGGGTAATTGAAAGACATGATGAATACTGACAATGAACTTTAATTTCTTAGTTTTAGTCATTGCTGAGAAAAATCGATATCAATACAGCCAAGTTATCAAATTGAATAAAATATGGATGACCTGCATTGACTAGCATCCATCCAACAAATATATCGTTCCAAGTTTGGTAACGATATTATAAAAATATGTTTGTCTAAGTAGTATGATGATTCATGCGTCGAATGGGCATGTAAAAGTCAGTGCACAGTTCTCTAGTCATCCGTGTCGGACCATCCCTCCCACGGTAACGAGATTAAAGGAAGACCGATTGCACTAATTATTTTTTGCACAAACAAATGTTTAAAAATTATTCCTAACCTAACTTTCGAAAAATATGCCATCAACATGCGCCAAATATTTTTATATTTTGTCCATGTCATTTTTAAAATCGGCCAAGTGCGAGGAAAACTTGGCCGGACTCGTGCACGTAAGGTTCCGTACCACTATAGAGCAAAAATAGGAAAAAATGTGATTTTGTATGGGAGCTCCCCTTTATTATTAAGTTTATTCTAATTTTATAGTTAATTATTAAAGAATAAATATAACTAAGTATTTTGTGAACATTTTAGGTGGCTACCTTTTGTCATCATTGATATTTACCGAGCAAAAAATGATGAAAAAATCACGTTTGTTGTATGGGAGCCCCGCTTAAATATTAAATTTATTTTGTTTTTAGTACTTTTTGTTATAGCGGCAACAAAAATACAAAATCGGTGAAAATTTCAACTCTCTAGCTATTACCGTTCTTGAGTTATAGCCTGGAGACAGACGGACAGACATTGATTGAGCCTCAGCAATAGGGTTTTTACCCTTTGGGTACGGAGCCCTAAAAAGGGATAAAAAACACCAAAATCTGTAAAAAAAGTTACGTTGCTGACAATGTACCGATGTAAGGGACATTTTTCCCAGCGGGCGGGCTACAAAGGATAAAGGATGTGCACGGCCCGCTGCTCCGCACGCTTAATTACACACACGCTATAATAGCTTTCACGTGACTTCGCGTGGAACGGTAGGTACCGTACTTGGTGTACCTTATACGCTTTTTGGGATAAAGCCAGGGTACTAAACTTTTAAGATGTACCAGGGTTACTAAACTTTTAAAATATTCGAAAATCTTTATTTTGTTTTTTTTTATAAAAAGGGGGCAAACGAGCAAACGGGTCACCTGATGGAAAGCAACCTCCGCCGCCCATGGACTCTCGCAGCATCAGAAGAGCTGCAGGTGCGTTGCCAGCCTTCTACGAGGGAAAAGGGTAATAGGGTACGGAAGGGTAAGGAAGGGAATAGGGGAGGGAAGGGAAGGGAAACGGGTAGGGGATTGGGCCTCCGGTAAACTCACTCACTCGGCGAAATACAGCGCAAGCGCTGTTAAACGCCGGTTTTCTGTGAGCCCGTGGTATTTCTCCGGTCGAGCCGACCCGTTCGTGCCGAAGCATGGCTCTCTCACGGTACCCATTAAGAAGAAAGGAGATGGATTTATTAATTTCAAGCTGCATAAATGTATTACCTATTTTAACTTATAGCTTAATCCAATCCAACGTAGTGAGAGAGACTGATATTTAATCGAGATTAAGAACCCAGTTGTATGCAAAAAGACAGCAGCTTCAGATTGCTAGGACCTCGCGTCGTTGTGTTGAATTCCTTTCTCAATGTTTATAGCTCTAACATTCTTGAGATGCACTAGAAAGATTTACTAGGAATTTCCTTCCTTGGGACTCGCAGTAGTTGCTAAGATAAAAGAACACTTTACATCCCGTTGCAAATAATTTTGATCTTAATATAATAAATACATAAACACTAAACAACTATCAATATCAAATTCAATACCAATCTAAACCTGGAACTTTGCACCGCAAAGTTTCCTGACCATTTAAAAATAAAATCTCTTTTAATGTTTTCACTTGAGGACATATAATATTTTATTGAACCTTTTTATTCGTTAATCCGCGGCTTACTGCCCACCGGCCCTTCACGAGGCCCTTCATGAGCCGGATTAGCGGGGCACGTCGCCAAATTAATTGCGAGGAAAACGTTTAATGGATTAAGGGGATTTCAATTCAATTGCCCGACTACGAATGTCATTGGACAAACAATTACAAATAACAATTAATGTGATCTCTAAAATAATGTTTGGCCTGCATATTTGAATGTAACATAGGGTGTAACGAACCAAAGTGATAACTGATAATAATAAAAATAAAACTCTTTATTGTACACCAAAATACATAAACTAATACTTTAGGGTGTCCATGTACGTCTCTTATATAGAGTTCAAAGTAAATACTTTCAGCAGATTTGAAAGACTTTCCTTTCTAAGAGTTACTTTTTACTCTAAGTATTTAGAATCACTACTAACGTTTGTTATAAATTAAGGGCCAGTTTCACCACTTCCTGATAAAGTGCCGAATATGCTATTCACAACGTTTTTGACAGATTCTCCTTACTCGATCTGTCAAGATAATTGGTGGATAGCCTATTCTGCACTTATCAGGAAGTGGTGAAACATGCCCTTAATAATTATACTTAATTTTCAATATAGTCACAACTAATACTTTCAGAATTAAATAAGGAATAAAAGATTAATACAATAACGTATAAAGTGAAGACAAGTGCAATACGGAAGTGAAGAAATAGTTCACTGAATGAACTGAAATCCCGCCGGCGACGGCTCAATCAGTCTGTGCCGGAATTGATGAAACTCATCCGTCTCGCAGCTTATAAAGAATGAACTGGTTAAGGGGTAGGGATGGGAGCATTCGGCATTTATAAAATAAAAGCGGAAAATATATTCCGCGAACGTATTTAGCTAATCTAAGAGCTATTGATGTCTTATGCGGATATTGATGAAACTCATTATTATTATTGTTATAGGGAAGAGAACATTCGATATTTATTCGGTACCAAGGCGAAAAACAGATTCGGCGTATACTTAAGACGTCTTAAAAATTTATTCGGTGTATATATTTGGCTTAAATCGTGTTGTTGATTGATATCAGTGAATAAATGCTATCCTGAAATTAATGAAGCTCATCGTCTCGTAGGTAATAAAGATTGAATTTGTTAAGGCGTGGGATTGAGAGCATTCGGTTTATATTTGTATACGGTGGAGATAACGCGATGCGTTATGTCCAAAGTCCAAACACCATACATATTTTTAATTTCCCTGTCAAAGCTATTGAGTAGGCGAATGTGGGTACCGCCACATCACTCCCCCCCGAAGACCGGAGGTCGAATCTTGAAGTCTTGTCGCTTGAGTCGCCAGTGCCAGTGAGTTCCAGTGAGTCGGAACTGTTGCAGTGAGTCCCAGTGAGTCGGAACTGTAAGCTGCTGCACGGGATCCAGTGAGTCGGATAAGCTGCCGTGCGGGGCCGATGCTACGTGCTGACCAGGAGAGATGTGCTCTGCTTGCTGACCGGTCGGTGTAGTGAGAAAGCCCGATGATGCCGATGCGGAGTCGCCCAGGCCGCGGTACATTGCGGCTAGTGGACGAGGTACCCGATGAGGCGATGCTGGCTGGCGCGGTGCGGAGAGGCGGGGAGTGATGATGATGAAGGAGGCGTGTTCTTTCGAGGGTCACCAATGTGGTATAATGCGTGGAGGCCCAAAGGAAGATCTTCCGACCGAGCGAGGTGGTATGCTCGGTCAGGCCGGAGCCCACGTGATATATTTCAGCTGTCGTATATATACTGACGCGCTCAGAAAACTTCGATAGCGCGATGCAGGAATGTTAGGCGAATGTGGGTACCGCCACAGGTACTTTGCATGGGGCCAGACTGACGTGGTGTGAAGCGTCCATAGATAGATAGATTTAAGCAAGTCTCAAAATTTAATACATATTTTCACGTCCAATATTATCAAACATTGTGTCTAGCAATATTTAAATATTTATTTCAACCGCATATTCGCTACCAAGTATACCCTTCCCTAGCCACTAGCAAACTCAACAAACGGGCAGTAACTTGTAACCTTTTCTAATTAAACGCCGTGGTCCGGTCGGCCAAATAATAAAAGACTAACCTTAGTAAATAAGAACTTGTTCGTTTGAACTACTAATGATTTCTTAGACTTTGATTATGGATTGTTATCAATTTGAAACATATAATATATAGATATGCTTTACGTGATGAATAAGATGTTCAACGTGTTACTTAGAGATACAGTTCACTTTAAAAAATATATTTTTAATAAGGAGGACTTTTTCACGACATAGTATTTGATAAAATGTGATTAACATTATTATAATAATTATTGTTATTAATATAAACGACTTATTAAAACTTTTTCTGGAATCATAAGCGTTAATTTTATTTCTTACTGAGCTATTAGCTACGTTGGAAAATCGTCGTAGCTTTTCTACATGATCTGCCGGTTATTATTGTAACAATAATTTTGACAATAATTTGAAGAAAAATCTATTTTCATTAGTATGGTCTCTCTCTTCCTTTCTTTTCCTCTCTATACTTAGATCTTTTTCTCTTTCAGTTATTATTCGTAATTTTACCTCTTTGCGCTATCTCAAAACTTGAAAAGACAAATTTAGTTAAAAGTTCCTTCTATCCGACTTTTATCAGCTACGTCGATTACATGTTATATATACCTGCAATCATGGCTTTTGAGCATCACCGCGTCTCCTTTCGTCTCGAGTTTGTATGACTTGACCCCTACACAAACTAATAAACAGTAATAATCATATTTAACTTAGCACTCCACTAACTTTTAATGACAGGAGGACCCTCAAAAATGCAATATTTGGAAACAAACAGATATTATGTCATAATTTTCGTCTAATAACGCCGTTAATGCACATGCCGTGTTTACGGGAGGCCGTAAAGAGGTTCATTAGGTCGTTTTACTACCTGTCCTCAGTTGTACTTTGAGGGTTGTTGTCAAATATATATGGGTGTTTTGTTTGGGTTATAAACAATGCACATAGAACATTTCAAGTATTTGTTTTAGGAAAATACACATCACACAAACGTACTCTGTTAAAAATCTCATATTTACTACGGTAATACGGTACGGTATACGATACGGTAAGTCCATGTAATTTTCTAATGTAATTTTGTTTTTAGTAAATAAACCATTAAAAATAAATAAAAAAAAAGTAAGCTATGAAAATAAAGGCAACGATATTTTTTCTAGATACATTTTACCATCTGACACGGCCAATGCGTTTGCCATATTATTGTTTCGTGTATGAAAAATACATGTTGGCAAATTTCGACCGATTCTCACTGCTTATTTGGTCACAAAATTTTTGTACAGTCATTTCGAAGGAGTCTGATGGCATACACGATAACCTACATAATATTTTGATGGGATTGTGAATAGCCCAGCAGATAGTTCACAATTAACATTGACTTGAAATTGACCGTGGCGTGGGAGAGCCACGCTTCGGCATGAATAGGCCGGTTTGACCAGAGAAATACCACGGACTCACAGAAAACCGGCGTGAAACAACGCTTGCGTTGTGTTTCGCAGAGTGAATGAGTTTACCGGAGGCCCAATCCCCTACCCTATTTCCTTCCCTGCCTTTCTTTCCATCAGATGACCCATTTGCTCGTTTGACCCTTTTTTATAAAAAAAATCCAAAGATAACGATGAGATATTATGAATTAATTTCTCTAATATGATGTGTCGACTCTAAGTTATGAAAGTCCCTTTAACCTTTCATAATAATTTATCCTAAAAATATCTAGTCATTCGATCCTAAATAAATAGATCTAGCATCATAAATATTGAGATATTTGGGGCGTCACGGTAAAACGTCGGGCGAGAACTCCCTTACAAGATTTTGCACTTCGGTCGTCGTAAACGTCTTTTGTTGGTTGCCTTTGTATCTATTTATTTTATATCTATACTTGGAAGGAAATGAGTAACCGAACTTATCTTAACATAATATAATATTACGCACACTGCCTAAGTAAAAGATTTTGTCGCTTATCTTTTTTGTGGGTTTGGAATATAGACAGTGTTAAAGTTGCACGTTGTGATACATTTTTATCAAAAGTCAGTTGACACCATAGATAACATAATATAATTTGATGTTTAATTCCGTTGCTCAAAATTCGTTTATAGCGAGGAAACTAACAGGCACATTTTTCCGGAATAAAGAGCACTGTATGCCCTTTGGACTCAAAGTATTTCCATACCAAATTTCTGCAAAATCGGTTCAGCGGTGAGGGCGTGAAGAGGTATCTCATAAGAGGTTGTTCACTTTGAAGTCGTTTTAAATGACAAAAATTCCATCTCACTGCATTTAGAAGCATTCAGCCGTGCAAAGAAAACAGAGACAATTTTGTTTTTTTTTTTCACAAAACGACTTAAAAGGCATAAGCAGCCACATTCTCTGAGTTTAAGCCTCTTTGTGGTATGTAAACAATGTTCATGCTTTTTAATTTATTTACTTTTAACTTTGAAAAAATCTTTTGATGTTTTAGAACAGCATTTCTGTATTTTTTCGCAAAATAAAAATAACGATAATAATGCTTTTGCTATGGCCACTAATACAATGTCTCTATGTTTTCTTTTTTTTCATAATTTAGTTATTAAAAAAGATATAGATATTTATTACACCATTATACTATCTCACTTACACACGTTTAAATCGAGTGTTTATGAAGGCGATAGCATGACACTGGAATACAACTGCGACTTGAATAGTAATAAGTCAACATATTATGGTCTGGCCTACGTTTGCATTGGATCGAGAGGAGTGGAAGACTTTAGAGGAAGCTTTTTCCCAGCAGTGGAATGGCATAAAGGCTCTTAAAAAAAGTCAACATATTGTTACATGGTTCTCCGAAATAAAGCTTACAACTACTTCAGTAATAAAGTTAGGAATAATTTAAAGGTAGCTCAAACTTACTATGTGGTATCTTCTTATGGTGGTAAATAAAAAAGGAAATTGTTTGAGTTATCTGTCTTTCATAAAAATCGAATATTATACAGTTACAAAGCCCATTCAATGAAAACAAACAAAAAAATTGTTTAAAGATGTTCTTACACAAATGTTCAATTTTGATATTTTTGTATCAATACGATATAATTATTTAGACATAATATAGTAACTTATAGAATAAAATATGTGTTTTACCTTACACAAATAAATCAATAAATACATACATATACATCCAGACTGAATCCAGACTACAAAACGTGTAGAGGGCATATGTATAATAATAACTAATAACTCAAACATGGCAAGCCAATAACCACAATATAAATATAGTATACACTTATATAGTAAACCATCTTAACCTATAACGTCACGGGCGGGGTCTACGCAGACCCCACGCGCTGTTTTTTGACGGTATTTTTTTAAATTGTCAAGTTACGATCGCTCGTTTTCGGCTAATCTCAATGCAATGCGAGGTCTTTCAGTGAGCAAAAGTCCCTCGCTCCTCTCCTAAGAGAAGGCCTCCATTTTGCTTATGTGGGGATACGTCTACAGACCCCACCCGTGATTTAACGTCTATACTTTTTTCTCATTGGTTATGTGTTTATTTGTTTGTTTTTTGAATTGGCTATGTATAAAATGTGGAAAAATTTGTTGCTGACTAACAGACAATAAAATTGCACAAATCCTACACAATTTTAATGACTTTGAAAGTTTTTGGAAACATTTTGGAAGAGTTAGAGGTAGCTAGACCTATTGCAACAAAACTGAAGTGAAGATGCTATTATTGTCCCAGAACTTATTATTATTATCCGTAAACCTTGCTATAAAACATTTTTTTTTGTTTTATAGCCATTTGCAAGCCTCATTTAGTAAAATTATTTATTACTTACCTTGCCTACTCAAGGAATAATTTTAGTTTAGGGTAGTACTTTTCAAGGATTGTCAATTTTTTTTCTGTAATGTTTAGTGTTAATTTTTCTTTTTATTACTAATTTCTAAGTCTTACTTTATTAGAAAAAAATAATAAGTTAGTCAGAAGAAGACACTTTTGTTGAATTTTAGTACATTAAACATGTGCCCTAAAAAATCTATGCACGAGAGTGGTTAGTTTATAAAAATGTTCTTTACTGTCTAAATAATGGATAGTTTATTATTTATAAATGCTTTTCATAAATAAAATAATATCTCTTCTTATAATATAAAACGGGTTTAAAAAAATATTAAACAATTCTGAATCTGTATGTATATTTATATTGGGGTACTCTAGACCCCACGCGTGATGAAACATTACCAAAAACAACGCGTGTACTTAAAGGTTAATATTAGACTGGCCGATATAGGCACACACAATATATTCAGGATTTCAGAAAACTTTAGCGGGAAATATATGAGTATTCTATGAAGCGTGTAAAATACGGTTTCTCAAAAGGACAAAATGGATAAAATATGGACGACTAAATGCCGCACGCAATTCCTATGTTCTTTCTCTGGACTCAAAGTATCTCCATACCTTTCAGCAAAACCATTTCTACGTGAAGACAGATAGACACACAAACACACTTTCGCATTTATAATATAGTATAGATAACGAAATAAATTCGACCACAATTTTTCATGATCGGCGTTAAAATTGTTGTATTGGAGAAAGTTGCGCTATCATTTTTATCCATCATGGCGTACAGCTTGTCTTTTTCAAGGACACATCTAAGTTACTGTACTGCGTTATACTGTGTCAATAACTCAAACACGGCTAGCCAATAACGCCGGAGGCTAGAAAGCTTCAATAAACTAAGGTCACTGGTCACGTAATCGATAGAGGACTCGCATTGTTTTATTAAAAAAACGTGAACAAATATAGCTGAGATTTCGTGATTTCTATTTTTATTAGCTTCTGAAGTAATGTGGAAGGTTTCGGAATAATGAATACATGAGTGGAAGAAGCTGATAAGTAACAGCTAAAAAGTGCCGTATTTGCAATTTTTAATTTAAAATCAAAGAATGTGGATTCTATACATAGCCACAGTCAGATATCTAAATATATAAAACTCTAAGGTGACTGACTGACATGGTGATCTATCAACGCACGGCCCAAACCCCTGGACGGATCGGCCTGAAATTTGGCATGCAGGTAGGTGTTATGACGTAGGCATCCGCTAAGAAAGGATTTTGATCAATTCCACCCCCAAGGGGTTAAAATAGGGGATGAAATTTTGTATATAATAAGCTGAGCGAGCGAAGCCGCGGGCAATAGCTCATATGATATATTATGTTAGCCAGATAATAAAGTAGGTAAGATACAATGTTTAGATTATAATTTATAAGATAAAAATAACTGTAATTCTCATGTATCATAAAATGTTAGTTATTTAGACCCACGTCTTTATTGTCCTTTTGTAGGTTGACACGACGCAACGTACAGTACGTTGCGTCCATATTTTTATTAGCGTTTTTGTATTAGCGATACAAAAGTGCTGTATGCCACATTTTACGTAATTACATAAATTGCAACGTCGTGTTGCCTAGCGTCTTTGACGTGTATTGTGAACTGACCCTTATGTCAATAAAGAAAATTATTATGATTCTTTCATATAGTAAACACTTAAAATAAATAATAAGTAAATATTGGCCAAAAAATTCCATAATAAAGCAACTCCAAACATAAATGCTTCGAATATTTTTCCTCACAAATATTTACCACCAAATATATTTAATATGGACTGAATCGGCAAGATTAACAACTCAGCAAATAAATCAGAGGCTCGTAATTTATCGGAATTTCCTTAGTGCTAAAGAAAATCTGAATGAAATCCGAATTCCTGAACGAAACTAGCGAGGCGAGCGAGAATTTTTATCAGCCATTTAGATTCCGCTAATTTATTACGACTTTCGTACGAAAACAAATTAAATGGTCTAATGAATCGATTGTTGTTGAAACCTTTGTCTTGTACTAAAAGAGTCGATATAAGAATGTTTTTCTATAATACTAGATGACGCCCCCAACTCCGTTGCGGTATAAATCTCTTATCGCACAGGAACCGTACATTTTTTGTGATAAAAAGTATCCTATGTCCTTTCCCGGGACTCAAAGTATTCAGCAAAATCGGTTTAGCGGTTTAAGAGTGAAGAGGTAACAGACAGATACATTTTCGCATATTAGTATAGATTTAAAGGGTAAATGTGGGTAAAACTGTGTTGTTTTGTTAAACAGGATCTCGTCCTAGTGATTCGAGCTAAGCGTTGTAAAATTAGAAGTAAAGAATTAGAATCAAAACGCCAAACACGAAAATAAAGAAAAAATCTTTGAGCTCCGCTGTCTAGTCGGTTTACATATTTATAACGCTGAGTTTTTTATTCTAAGCCTTGCTTGATATTTGCCTAAAATTCACTAATCCTATTAATTAATAATTTCTCCATTTTCCACTATCCTAATAATGTTTTCTAAGTCTTTTTGCATAAAATTAGGGGGCAAAGAAGCAAACGGGTCACCTAATGGAAAGCAACTACCGTCGCCCATGAACTTTCGCGACATCAGAAGAGTTGCAGGTGGGTTGCCGGCTTTTAAAGTATTAGATTAAACTTTAGTATAATAAAGTAAATTCCTTGTTGAAAAATGTGACATAACCGCAAATGAACCATTACTATTCCAGCGTCTCGCCAGCACTATCTCAGTCGCCGGGGGAAGGAACTAGGAACTCTAAGAAAGTGTAAGTAGTGTAGGTATATGTAGGTGAAGGTAGTAAGTAGTAGTAGATAGTGCCCGATAAATAGAAGTAGTGTGTAGGAATTTTAAATTCCAATATTAATTTAGCTATAGCGTAGTAGTCAAATTATTAACTTCTATTCCCGTGGTGCTTCCCCTTCAGTTCTTTGACTTTCGGTCATTGTAACTTTGTGCTGTCTCCCGCTTTGTATGGGGAGGGAATCTGGAATTCTTCCTACTCCTCCTATTCTTCTTCTGATTAATTTCATTGCGGGTCCCAAGACAGTTTTAGCATGTCCCTCGGGTTCCCTGAGATCATATCAAAGGGTTTTCGTGGTTGGATACCGCTGTCGATCCTGGCGACACAGGAGATACAGTGGTGGGAATGTGTGGTGGGCCAAAGCCCGTTAGTGTGTAGGAAGGTAAGATGTTGTTGCTATACTATATTAACTATATGTTATGAGTATTAAGTATGTTAACATTTCCGGCATAAACAGTACCCTGGGTTTCCCAGGACTCAAAGTATCTCTATAACCATCAAATTCGGTTTAGCCGTTTAGGCGTAAAGAGGTAACAGACAGACACACTTTCGCATTTATAATATTAGTACAGGGGGATGAGCCAAAATCTTTTAGTTTTCGCTGCGATATAGAATCGCCGATGAAAATGTACGGAATTGACATAAGCGTTCGTTAATATGACGTTGACGTTCGGCTCGTCTTATGTCAATTCCATACATTTTGATCGGCGATTCTATAACGAAGCGAAAACGAAAAAGATTCGGCTATAGGCCCAGGGGGGTGAGACAAGATTTTTTCGTTTTCGCTTCGTTATAGAATCGCCGATCAAAATGTATGGAATTGACATAAGCGTTCGTTAATATGACGTTGACGTTAGAATCGTCTTATGTCAATTCCATACATTTTGATCGGCGATTCTATAATGAAGCGAAAACGAAAAAGTTTCGGCTAAATGGCCAGATGTAGCTCATAGCTACGAAAGCGTATTATTTCGTAGCACACATTTGGCGTAGCACTCGTAGCCTCGTAGCGCTACGAAATTCTTGCTGCTACGGTACTTGTTCGCTAGGTGCTCCCCACAGACATAGATTATGATAGATACCGCATGTGTATGTGCTTCGCGTGCGGTATCGCGCTCCCAAACGACGAGCAATACTCGTCTTTCGAAAGTCTGTTCTTTAGTTTGCTATCTGAATCGGACGTCAATCGGAATTTTAAAAATGTCTAAATGCCTAAAAGTGCCGTATTGAGCTGTAGAAATTCAAATAGAAACATTGGCCTAGATAATGGGCACTTTTCTTATCATCGGTACGTCACAGTAGCTATAAAAAAGTGGCAGGCTCGTTTTCATACAAATGGAGCGACATGCGGTATCTATCTTGATCTATGTCTGTGGTGCTCCCTAACCGAGAGCATTTGCGTGTAATGTAACTATAGAATCGTCTTTGAGCATTACATTACAATTCTATCTCCCAGACTGACGAGCATTCGTATGTAATGTAACATTATAGATTCAACTTTGAGCATTCCATAGCAAGTTGATTTCACTGTCACGTAGCATTGATGTTACAAGTTGTATCAAGCTATTACACATTGTATCATTACAATGTGCACATTGTAATGCTCGGTTGTCTTCCCTCACTGATGTAATGCTCGACTCTGTAACGTTACATTACAAGCGAATGCTCCCGGTAGGGGAGCACCTTAATATTTTTTCTTGGCTTACATTATTTTTTTCTAATTATTATCATTGACAATAATAATATTTTCAAAGAGAGAAGTACCATTTAATTATTTATCAATAATAAATATTCTCATATATTTGAAAACTGTTTCCTTAAACTAATGAACATTATTAAACATATTTTGAAAATTATCTATTGTAATATTCCGTTACTTGTGTATTAGAGATAATATTATATAAGTTGTAATAGATGTGCAAAACTGCTTGTGGTAAAGCATCGCCTGGGGCGCTCGATAAATCTGTAGAATACGTTTAGACTTTGTAAATACAGCCTTTGAACATTAGGCTTCTATGCTCAGACCGAAATAGAATAATCTGGGAATATAATAGAAATATCAAAGGAAATTTTCCGTAAAATAAAGAAGAAAAGTTAAAAGAAAGTATAACATTATCTAGGCCATCATAATATCGTATTAAGATGGTCTAGATAATGTTATATTTTTGTATAAAGGTACAGCCGATTATTTATCATCGTTTAACAGAAACTGGCATAAAAAACGGTTTGTGTTACGTCTAATTAGTACCTAGTAGCTTAAGGGTCAATTCAGACGCTATTCATTTCTAAAGTATAGATTTGACACATTTTCAAAGCAAGTAATAGCCGCGGTTATTAATACTTTAACCATCAGGTAATTTGTCGGCTCGTATTCTAGTACACCTAGTAAAAAAATTATTTATAATTTACATTACTTTTTTTATTAATTTATATAATATTATACATTTACATTTTTATAGGCACTTGTTGTCCTTTAGCAAAAACTTTAGAAAGTTTTTGATAATATACCAAATTTTTTGATAACAAAAAAGTTTTCCAACAAATAGGTGACTTTTTTAAACCGTTTTAAAACCAATAACATATTTATTTTGTGTAACGTCTACGATATAAATCAGTGAGCGACATGAGTTAGTACGTGTGGGCGGGGATTTACGTCCTGCCTGCAGGAGCGTGTAGCGGCGGTATATCGTGATGATGAGTCTATTTGTTCCTTTATATTTATGGCTTTTTGATAGTGAAAACTTGCAATACTTTTTATAAGTGTTATGGAACACAAATGAGCTGACTGATCACCTTATGGTAAGTGATCGTAATTATGACGATTCTAGAGGTTTTTGATTTGAGGGGTCAGTTCAAACTGTGTGTTGTGACTTGTGTGACGGCGCGGCCTACGAGGGGAAGACATATTTTTCTCTCTTTCTTTTCTTCTTTTTCGCAACAAAAAACGTTTTCCGGTAACTTCCAGTGTGTAAGATGTTATTATTTTAATAGTCGCGTTGCGCCTCGTCTTGTTTTGTGTATAAACTGACCCTTACAGTTCTAAAAATATTCAAAAAATGTATACGCTGCTTTTGCAGTTAGTTTAATATAGTATCTATTGGATCTTTAAACTGATTAGAAATATGAACCCTATGAAGATTTAATTTCAAAAAAATATTTCAACATTTTAATTTTCAAGGAAAAGCCGCAAAAATGTATGTTCCCGCCAAAACATTGACATGTTTGGGGGCGACGTGTAATGTCGGACTGGCGACCGGACAAACATAGCTGGAGGCCTTGTGTTCCGTTCACACAAAAATGGAACAAAAATGGAAAATGATTTCGTATAAGTACGGTAATAATTATTAACTAGATGACGCCCGCGACTCCCTTGCGCCCAACTTTTTTTTTGCATGCGACATGCGACATATACATTATACTACTTTAGACGTGGGAGAGCCATGCTTCGGCACGAATGGGCCGGCTCGACCGGAGAAATACCACGTCCTTATAGAAAACCGGCGTGAATCAGCGCTTGCGCTGTGTTTTGCCGAGTGAGTGAGTTTACCGGAGGCCCAATCCCCTACCCTATTTCCTTCCCTACCCTCCCCTAATCCTTCCCTTCCCATCCTTACCCTCCCCTATTACCCTATAACCTCTTTAAAGGCCGGCAACGCACCTGCAGCTCTTCTGATGTTGTAAGTGTCCATGGACGACGGAAGTTGCTTTCCATCAGGTGACCCGTTTGCTCGTTTGCCCCCTTATTTCATAAAAAAAAAAACATTTACAAAGTTGCAACGCATGGAAAGGCCTTAAAATAATGTATTCAGGTTTTATCCGTTTGTATGTTCGGGGCCTTAATAATAATATCGTCATAATTGCGGCATGGTGTGATGCGGGACACGTCGCACCAACAGCCGTACAATTATTTCCTCGTTCATTTTTACCGTGGACACTGTCTGATAAGGCTCTGGTCGCATGGGGCGAGCCGCGAGAGTATTTTTAGGCTTTCTTGATTTTTTTAAATAGTGGGATTTTGACAAAGGTGAGCAAATGAAAAATAATACCTCTATAATTGCTAATGCTCAATAAGAGCTAATTTTATACTTTCTACAACAATCAGCCAAGTCCACAATATACCTACTAAGCTATAATCCTATAATTAGGATATATTGAGGTGTTTGAAATTAGAAGAAACTCTACCATCTTATAGAATACAGCTGTTTTATATAACATACACGTTAATGTCATTTAAGTTTCGAGTTTCTTGTTGCATGACCACTGTTTTACATCCATGCCCTCCTGACACATCCACTAAAACATCCCTATGTCTACATTTTGATGGACATGAAAATGTCATCAACAGATCACATTCAGAGGCCGTATTAATTAAGAATTTCCCAGGACAATTAAAAGTTATATCTCTTTACGACGCGAGTTTGTTCATAGCCGTTGTTATTACTTGAGCCTTAATGAAACACAGATGTTAGTTTTGTTGGATATTGAATGACTTCAACGCAGTGCTTACTGGCTTAAATTAGGAATTTTTTTACATTGAGTCATTAATCTATACATATAATATCTATACATAATATAATAAAACTGTAGAAATGTGAATTTTGTACATTAAAGATATTCAAAAAATAATAAGCGGGGGTGTCACTAGATCGCTATAGAAGCCAAAAATGTGGTTAGTTTTTTGTCTGTCTGTCTGTCTGTCTGTCTGTATGTTTGTTCCACTATCACACGAAAACTACTGATCCGATTTGAATGCGGTTTTCGCAGATATATTTGTCTTCTTCCAATTTAACATCTGGTGTATAAAAAAATTTCCCCCCACCCCTCTAAGGGGACAAAAGAGGGGTCAGATTTTGTATCAAACTTTTTTCTTTAACACGAAAACTACTGATCCGATTTGCATGCGGTTTTCGCAGATACATTTGTCTTCTTCCAACTCAACATCTGGTGTATATGCTTTTCCCCCACCCCTCTTAGGGAATAAAAGGGGGGTAAGATTTTGTATCAATTACTGATGAAGTAGAAATACTTTAAATGGCAAAACAACGTTTGCCGGGTCAACTAGTTACTAATTACTATGTGGCGGTACCCACATTCGCCTAACATTCCTGCATCGCGCTATCGAAGTTTTCTGAGCGCGGCAATATATATACGACAGCTGACAAGTATCACGTGGGCTCCGGCCTGACCGAGCATACCACCTCGCTCGGTCGGAAGATCTTCCTTTGGGCCTCCACGCTTATTCCCACATTCGGGGTCACCAATGTGGGAATAAGGCGTAGAGGCCCAAAGGAAGATCTTCCGACCGAGCGAGGTGTTATGCTCGGTCAGGCCGGAGCCCACTTGACACATTTCAGCTGTCATATATATACCGCCGCGCTCAGAAAACTTCGATAGCGCGATACAGGAATGTTAGGCGAATGTGGGTACCGCCACATCACTCCCCCCCGAAGACCGGAGGTCGAATCTTGAAGTCTTGTCGCTTGAGTCGCCAGTGCCAGTGAGTTCCAGTGAGTCGGAACTGTGAAGCTGCTGCACGGGATCCAGTGAGTCGGATAGCTGCCGTGCGGGGCTGATGCTACGTGCTGACCAGGAGAGATGTGCTCTGCTTGCTGACCGGTCGGTGTAGTGAGAAAGCCCGATGATGCCGATGCGGAGTCGCCCAGGCCGCGGTACATTGCAGCGGCTAGTGGACGATGTAACCGAGGAGGCGATGCTGGCTGGCGCGGTGCGGAGGGGCGGGGAGTGATGATGATGAAGGAGGCGTGTTCTGTCGAGGGTCACCAATGTAGTGACTTGAATGGTGTACATAACCGAACTCTTTTTATAAAACCTATTTTATTTTGTACTCTTTATGATATTTTGATATTTTGGTTTGATTATTTTTTGATAGATTTTGTCAAGGGATTAAAATAATTTCACTTGAAGATCAAGTACACGTTTTTCCTTTGCACCTTCTAAAAACTAAAGTTCGGGCAAGATAGCACCCTCGCACGCCTGCGAGGACCTTGCCCACATCACTGGTGACCCCGGAAGGAGCACACTATGGAAAATCAGAATGTTAGCAGCGAAAAAGGAGACGGCGCAGCAGGAGAAATATTTCGTGTTGGCGTACGTATTCCCCCGTTTTACCCTGAAAAACCCGGGTTATGGTTTGCGCAGATGGAGGCGCAGTTCATGTTGTCCGGCATAAAATCTGACGAGACTAAATTCTACTACGTCACCGGCAACTTGGACTCGCAGTATGCGGCCGAGGTGGAAGACATTATAGCTAACCCCCCGCCGACGGAGAAGTACGAAAGGTTGAAAAGCGAGCTAATTAAACGGCTTTCGGCATCGCGAGAAAAGAAAATAAGGCAACTTCTCATGCATGAGGAGCTCGGCGACAGAAAGCCTTCGCAGTTCTACCGCCACCTACTCAACCTTGCTGGCCCAGGAGTACCTGAAGAATTCGTGCGAAGTATTTGGACAAGTGGTCTTCCTTCAAGCACCCAAGCCATTATAGCTTCGCAGTCCAAGACTGATTTATCCGAACTAGCGGAGCTAGCAGACAGAATTCACGACGTGGTTGGCAACCAGGTGGCATCGACGTCTGCAGTGGCGGCGGCTGCTCCATCATCTGCAGGTATGGGCGCTGAAATCGCTGCACTCACCAAGCAAGTACAGATGCTGTCAAGCCAGGTGGAACGGTTGTCCCGCTCGAGGGTACGTTCCGGAAATCGCACGCGTCAGCGGTCGAGTTCAACAAGGTCGGGTTCCAGCGGTTCAGTCAGATCGGAGTCCAGCTACAGAAGGTTCCCCAATTGCTGGTACCATTACAAATTTGGAGACCACGCACGTGTGTGCGTAAAGCCTTGCGATTTTAAGGCGGAAAACTCGCCGGGCAATCAGTGATGGCGACCGATGATTGCCCGAGTACCGGTCGAAGATGCAGTTTTTGGTCGACACCGGCAGCGACCTCTGTGTCTACCCCCGATCGGCGATTCCAAGGCGACTTGATAAGAGCACCTACCAACTCTGCGCGGCTAATGGGACGGCGATTACTACATACGGTTTTATCACTTTAAATTTAAATTTAGGTTTACGCCGCGATTTTTCCTGGCGTTTTATTATTGCCGACGTTACAAGAGCGATAATAGGCGTTGATTTTTTGTCTTTTTATAGTCTGGTTGTTGATTGCAGGAACCAACGCCTTATTGATAATTATACAACCCTTTCGGCCCCGGCGTCGCCTGCCCGTCATTGTGGTGATGTCTCCTCGGTGAAGGTGAGTCTTGGTAATTCCGCATATACACACATACTACAGGAATTCCCTGACATTACACGCCCACCCGGCATACACCGCACTCCGAAACACAATACAGTACACCACATACGGACTACACCCGGGCAGCCTGTATCATGTACGCCGCGACGGCTAGCACCTGAAAAGTGGAAAATTGCGAAAGCTGAGTTTGACGCCATGTTACAGGCAGGTACTTGTCGTCCCTCAGAATCATCATGGGCCTCGCCGCTTCATCTCACTCCGAAAAAAGACAACGGCTGGCGTCCCTGCGGCGACTACCGTATGCTCAACTCCCGCACGATTCCCGATCGCTATCCCATCAAGCACATTCATGACTTCACCCATACATTAGCAGGAAGTACCATTTTTTCTACGATCGACCTGGTTAAAGCCTATAACCAGATTCCAGTCCACCCAGATGATATTCCGAAGACCGCTATAACAACGCCGTTCGGCTTATACGAATTCCCGTACATGATGTTCGGACTTCGTAACGCCGCTCAGACGTTTCAGCGCTTCGTGGACGAGATGCTGCGGGGGCTGGATTTCACGTACGCGTACCTGGATGACTTTCTGGTGTTCTCGAAGGACCAAAAAACTCATGAAGAGCATCTCCGTCAACTTTTTGCTAGGTTACGTGAATATGGCATGGTCATAAACGTTTCTAAGTGTGTTTTTGGAGTTGCGGAGGTAAAATTTTTAGGATACCAAATTTCGGGCGCAGGAGCTACACCTCTTCCAGAAAAAGTAGAGGCTATTAAAAACTTCCCAAAGCCGAAGACTGTAAGGGAGTTACGCAGGTTTTTGGGAATGGTTAACTTTTACAGGCGCTTCATTCCCAAAGCTGCTCAGCACCAAGCTCCACTTAATGAGTTGCTTACAGGCTCGGTCAAGGGTTCCCATCCAGTAGACATAACAGGCGAAGCATCAAAGGCTTTCGAGGCCTGCAAAGAAGGTCTATGTCAGGCCGCCTTGCTGGCCCATCCCCGGTGCGATGCCAAACTGTCGTTGGTGACGGACGCATCCGACAACGCTATAGGTAGTGTTCTCCAGCAACACGATGGGGAAGCCTGGCAACCTCTCGCCTTCTTCTCCCACAAGCTAAGTCCGACCCAGAAAAAATACTCACCATATGACCGAGAGCTGCTGGCAATATACGAGAGCGTAAAATACTTCCGGTATATGGTTGAGGGACGGGACTTTGTGGTCTACACAGACCACAAACCTCTGACGTTCGCTTTTCGCAACCGGAAAGAGAACTGTTCCCCAAGGCAGTTCAGGCACCTAGATCTGATTGCTCAGTTTACCACAGGTATCCGGCATATATCCGGAAAGGATAATGTGGTGGCGGATACACTTTCACGTGTAGAGGAGATTTCTCAGCCTGTGTCCGCTGAAGTAATCGCAGCTGCTCAGGTTGAAGATCCCGAATTGCAGCATCTTCTAGATGACGCTACTTCACTACGCTTACAGCGTCTTAAGATACCAGGTTCGGGTAGCCAGCTCTACTGTGACGTTAGCACCACTACGCCTAGACCTTACGTGCCACAAGAGTTACGCAAAGCTATTTTCAACAGCCTGCATTCTCTCAGTCACCCAGGGGCAAAGGCGTCTATAAGGCTAGTTTCCGAGCGATATGTTTGGCCTAGTATTCGGAAAGATTGTCGCGAGTGGGTTCGTTCATGTTTGGCTTGTCAGCGTTCGAAGATCACTAGGCATGTGTACTCTCCGGTGGGGGACTTTAAACTGCCCTCATCGAGGTTTGCTTTTATACATATTGATCTCGTGGGACCTTTGCCGCTGTGCCAAGGTTTCCGCTATTGTCTCACTGCCGTCGACCGCTTTACGCGATGGCCTGAGGCAATACCGCTTGCTGACATAACTGCGGAAACAGTGGCAAAGGCCCTACTCAGTGGTTGGATCGCTCGATTCGGTTGCCCATCTACTATCGTTACTGATAGAGGTAGGCAATTCGAATCAGCGTTATTTAAGTGCTTGTCTTCGATCGCTGGCTTTCAACACCGCAGAACCACCGCGTACAATCCTGCCTGCAATGGACTGGTGGAGAGGTTCCACCGTCAACTCAAAGCCGCAATCATATGCCATGCAAATGGCAATTGGGTGGAATCTCTTCCACTAGTACTGTTGGGCATCCGTAGTTCGTTCAAAGAAGATGCTCAGGCTTCAGCGGCCGAACTTGTGTACGGCCAACCGATACGGCTTCCAGGCGAATTCTTTGATCCTCAGGCTGACGAGACTGGCGATATGACGGAGTACCTGTCAAAGCTCCGAAGTATCGTCAGGAAGCTCCGCCCATCACCAGCAGCTAGGCATAACAGCAACTTCAAAACGTTCATCCATAAGGATTTATCTTCCTCTTCTCACGTCTTCTTGAGGGACTGCACTGGCGGTAGTTTAAAACCAGCATACACAGGCCCTCATAAGGTTATTCAAAGAGGTGACAAAGTATTCAAAATTATGGTTAATGGCAAGCTGGTCACCGTATCGGTTGACCGTATAAAACCGGCCTTCATACTGAGTGACCCTACCATCACACCACATTCACAACATAACACGCGCCAAAACACTCTTCAAACACTACTCAACACTAACACCCAGCACTACACTCCGGATAACCAGGATTTGCCTTCCGCCGATGATAATATCATTAAAACGACGCGGTCAGGCCGTCGAGTAAAATTTCCCGACTATTATCGCCCTTGACGGTCTCTGGAGGGGGGTGATGTAGTGACTTGAATGGTGTACATAACTGAACTCTTTTTATAAAACCTATTTTATTTTGTACTCTTTACTTTATGATATTTTGACTTGTTTACTTTTTGATAGATTTTGTCATTATATTAAAAGAATTCAGCTTGAAGATCAAGTACACGCTTTTCCTTTGCACCTTCTAAAAACTAAAGTTCGGGCAAGATATCACCCTCGCACTCCTGCGAGGACCTTGCCCACCTCATTGGTGACCCCGGAAGGAACACAAAATGGAAAAACAGAATTGTAGCAGCGATCAAAGAGACGGCGCAAGACATCGGTGACCTCGACAAAACACGCCTTCTCCATCGCCACACTCCGCGCCCCTCCGCACCACGCCAGCCAGCATCGCCACATCGGGTACATCGGCCCACTAGCCACAACGTACCGTGGCCAGGGCAACTCCACATCGGCATCAACGGGCAGCAGCATCACAGTTCCGACTCACTGGGACTACACTGCAACCAGCGCGGGTACCAACGACGCAAGCGGCAATATTTCACGGTTCGACCTTAATCGGTAGTTTTAAAACCGGTTATTATCGCCCTTGACGGTCTCTGGAGGGGGGTGATGTAGTGTACATAACTGAACTCTTTTTATAAAACCTATTTTATTTTGTACTCTTTACTTTATGATATTTTGACTTGTTTACTTTTTGATAGATTTTGTCATTATATTAAAAGAATTCAGCTTGAAGATCAAGTACACGCTTTTCCTTTGCACCTTCCAACTAAAAGTTTGGGCAAGTTAGCACCCTCGCACGCCTGCGAGGACCTTGCTCACTTCAACTAAAAGCCGAGTTTTGTGAGGGCTCGCGTCGTCACACCTTAACTGACTGATGATAACACATCTAAGTTTGTACATATAAAAACCTTGACTGACTGGTGATAACACATCTACATATAATTAAAAATTACTATGTTAAAGCACAAATCAATAGGTGTGATAGTTTTTCCGTAAAGTGTACCACAAAATGTAAAGGTTCGCTACGCTCGCCCTGATTATAGACTATTATAGACCTTAAAAAGTTTGTAATCGCCTATATTTCTTCTTCATAAAGAACGTGAAGAGACAATGAAATTATGTAATAGACAGTAAAACAAACTCAATATTACTGAAATAAAAGCATGTAAGTATAGTTTGATCGAGGCTTTATGCCATTAAAAGCCAATTATCTTCAATTCTTCTTAATTTTGATATAAGAATATAGGTATGTTTTATAATTTATAGCTATAATAAGCCAATTAACAATTAATTAGGGATAATTTATTTTTAGATTCCTTTGGCTACATCCCTAATAAATCCATAAGTTGCCCTTCTAAAGTAGGATACTTAATAATTATTATGAAGGACACTTTTTAGTTTTTTAACTTACATCCAATTTTTGAACGAAAGCCACAGCAAAAGCTGGCGATAAATCGTGGTATTTTTGAAAGCACGAGCATAATAAGCTCGTGATCAAAAGCTCAAGCTGGCCGCCATCCAAAGCACATGTTTTATGTGTCTGGCCGCGTGTTTTCTCCGGAACTTCATACGTACGTATGGGGTGATTATGCTAATGTTATGTTTGGTGCTGTTTAATGTTGTATTATCGAGATATTTAGATAAGGGTAGGCTCACACTGCTGTTATTTACGAGGCAATAAAATTTAGGTCATATATATTTTTAAGCTATTGGTATTTTAAATTATAAAAGGATTTTCAAGCAAAGGACTCAACTCAACTCTCTCAACTCAACACTGCATCTGTAATAATTATTAATACATAGTCCATAAAATATATTATAAGACATTATTATAAATAATCGGTCAAGTGCGAGTCGGACTCGCGCACGAAGGGTTCCGTGCTGTTATAGACCAAAAATAGGCCAAAAACTATGTTTTTGTATGGTAGCCCCCCTTAAATTTTTATTTTTTTAAATATTATTATTGTTTATTAATGTACACATATATCTAAGGCATTTGTCAAAATTTCAAGTGCTTATCTGGTTATTGATATCGAGCAAAAAAGGCCAAAAAAATCACGTTTGTTGTATGGCAGCCCCCCTTAAATATTAAAATTATTTTGTTTTTAGTATTTGTTGCTATAGCGGCAACAGATATACACAAACTCTGAAAATTTCAGAAGTCTAGCTATAGCGGTTCTCGCGATACAGCCTGGCGACAGACACACAGACGGACAGACAACGAAGCCTTAGTAATAGGGTCCCGTATTTACCCTTTGGGTACGGAACCCTAAAAAGACATTATTATAAAATTCACTAAGAACAAACAAAGTGCTAAGTATTCCTTTTCTCTGACTGAACTGGGCACCTGCTATGTATAAAGCCAACTATTTTCAATATCATGCAGATGTTACACCAATCCACCTTTAATAAAAGACGATCGACGCTCGTTTCGCTAGCATAATTTGAAATATTAAAAAATTGGAAGACCATCTTGATTGAGGTTATGGTTATGTGTATTTTTGATTCCACGATTTCATTTGAGTTTTCAAACTGTAAATGTTAATTTAACTCAACAATGGATTTGCCAAGTAGACGTAAATGGTAAGTCTTTACTTTTACTGTAACATACCAAACCAAACTAAAAAGTCACCCGATTCATCGCCAAGCACGTTTTGCGATTAACCACATTTTTCGAGGAAGACAGTGTCAGTCCCAACGGAACAACTCTTTTGAGTAGCCTCTGAAACGTTTCCCAAATGACTGACTTCGTGTCATGATTTTACCAATACTTGTGCACCTGTGTGTGTGTGTGTGTGTGTGTGTGTGTGTGTGTTCTGACCAGCGGTGGTGCGTCAGATCTGGTTGTGTAGGAGTGCGCTTACCGTGCAGCCGCCATAATAGGCTTTTACTGAAGATGTAGAGTTTGGTAGACATGACATATTATAATAGTTGAAATGTACAAACGAATTGACTTGAGTTTATACTAATGTAAAAAATGAATAAGTGTATTTGTTTGGCTAGTTGAATTAGACAAGCAATAAGACGACTCAGTCCACTAATATTATAAATTCGAAAGTATGTCTGACTGGCTGACTGAAAAAATGCAGTGTTCCTGTGTTTACGAGAAAAGCAGGAAAAAAGTTAGTAGGTCCACATATTACTACTATCAATTTAAAAATTCGTAACACCTACCTATTTTTGTTATCTAGATTTTGAATTTGAAACTTCTAACGATATGCCTGTTTTACGCTAAATAATTTAATAATTAATAATATATTTAATTTAATAATAATGAGCTGTAAAATAATTTAATAATCTCTATTGCCGAGTTCTCTCAAAACCTTGGTATTGGAGTTCCATATTTATTGCCCGGAAATGCATCGGTCTATGGCATGCGTTTGCTCTGCCAATTTCAGAAGCCCCAGGCCAGTGTTGAGAGCTTTCGTTTGGAGCAGACTAAATTACACTCTGATTTCCAATATCTACTGTTATTGAACTCCAAACTCTGCCGTAATTAAAATATAGTGCAGGAGCCTGGATATAGTCTAGGAGCGCTTATGAGTTTAGTGCTTATGACTTTGGAATATTGCGTGTGCGGGTTTGAGAGTCTTATAGGTAAGGCTCTTATAACTTTAATTCTATTTAGACGCAAGCCTAAAAACGATTGTCGTAATAAGGCTCACCTTATTACGATAAGGCCCACTTGCGCAGATCTGGGTTAAAGTTAACCCCAGATTAAACGTTATCTCTTTCGTTAAATATATAAAAAATGTAAGAGACAAAACACTATTTAACCCGGGGTTAAGAAGAAGAAGAAAATAATAAGTAGTACCATATGGTCACACAATTCCTAATGAAGGTATAAAACCTTTATTAGAAATTTCGAAATGAAATGTGGCACTCGGTGACTGCCGCGGTAAAACTATCGCATAGCATTTTTTATCAACTATGCAATTATAGTTTCAAACGTCTAGTCACACGCACACAAACACCATGCAACATGATTTTAAAACCATTTTGTACACAATATGCAAACTTGTAATACGGTAAATAAGGCGTTTGCGGGAAATCCCGGATCTGGCGTAATGTGTCTGGCACGCACCCCGGGACTCCGGGACTGCGGGCATCGTGCCAGGCCCGCGGGAACTATCCTAATTGCCTCTCCGGTAAATTATCTCAAAAATCGGAATTACCTCATTTGTCAGCTTTAAATCTGCGCACTAAAACTTAATTGGGTGTTTGTCTGGGTATCTGCGTTTTTTGATGCGTGATCTTAATAATCTTATTAAAGCTTCATGCTAAATTACACCTGAAAATAAAGTATACTTAATAGAAGGACGTATTAACTATAATTAACAGGAGGACGTAGGTGTCAAGACAAGAGCCAAAACTTATTTATAGAATCGCCGATCAAAATGTATGGAATTGACATTAGACGAGTCGAAAGTTAACGTCCGAACGCTTATATCGATTCCATACATTTTTATCGGCGATTCTTTAAAGAAGCGATAGTGAAAAGGTTTCGGCGAAAGGGCCAGGTTACCTTACATCGCATTAATGTGTTCATGTGCCCGATTTATATAGCCAACTGTGGACTACTGTATATTCAATTATTTTGTATTGTTACATAAGCCAGATCCCACTTGCCCCATGTAGGGGGAAGTTTGGTCGCGGTCATCTGGATCAGACCAACTTGCGCGTGGAACTGTCGACAGTGGTCTGTTATAGTTGATGTCAGAGACATAGTTATAGACGGGATTGAGCCAAATTATTTTTTACGGTTATACTATGATAAAGTCACGCTTGTCGTAGATAATATCTATGGTTTCTATGACGAATAAAAGATGCTACAGTATGATATCTAAGTAAAACTTATTATTAAAATTACAATATGAACGTATTCAAAAAAGGCTATGGGTGCATTATAAATATAAAAGTATTTTATCGCTTACCTAAATAATGATCGACGCGACACATTGTTACGTCTTATGAATGAACCAGAGCAGTTTTACTTATTGTATCGTATTGTGTTACGATTTTAAATACCCATCAAATGTTTTTCCAACATGTTTCTACATTCAACAGGAAATATATACTAGCTAAATTCAAATTACATAAAAGCAAAATATCTATTTACAGCAAAAAAAAAATATCTAGTCGCTTAATCTCCATGAATATGTCTGTACCGTGCAATAGCAAGTTGGTATCGCATGTGGAAGTTTCGGCCGCTGTGAATTAGCGATGCACTTACAAGATAACCGCTCCCCTAGCGTTAACGGGTTAACGTTTTATTCCTGTCTTAGCTTGGACGTGATTTTTTTATAAAATAAGTGAGCAAACGAGCAAACGGGTCACCCGATGGAAAGCAACTACCGTCACCCATGGACACTCGCAACATCAGAAGAGCTGCAGGTGCGTTGCCGGCCCCAACATTTACGAATGCAGCAAATACTTTAAGAACGTCCTACCTGTTGACCTACACCGGTTCCTTTTTCCTCGTTTCTTATTTAGCGTGGGTATGTTACAAAAGAATGTACTACCAAAAATCTTATTTACTCTTGTATATTGAAGTACATAAAGTTGATATTTTCGTCAAAGGTACAAAAAAAGATGTAGTCTAACGTAATTTTTGTTATGGGCCTGAATTGTCAAGCAGTGAGTAAGCTGATGATGATGAATTTTAAACTCATATCCCCCCGTTCTTAAACGGTTGACCCTAGTTAAATCACATTGCAACGTGAGACGATACGTTTAAAAGGAATATGGAACAGGCAGCCCAACATTAAGAGTGACTAGTCTGTAATTTCATGAATATTTTCTTGTCTGGTTAAGTTCTTCATTTAAAAATGCACCACATCGCTTCGTAACGTTGCAAAAGGAACCCTACAATATCTAAACCTAGCATCACTCGTCACATTGCAATACAAAGTGCCCCTTACGCCCAAGCCAAAAGAGCAAACAGACTGCGTCATCAATACCAAAAACACCAAACTTTGTCCATTTTTCTGCCGCCCCCGACCAATCGGGATTATAAGTTATTGGGTTTGTACATGACCTTTATGGACGCCATCTGCATTTTACGAGGTCTGAAAAAAGTTGTCAATGATTTACCGTCCCCCCTCAAGTGGGAAAAGGGGGGGACATGGGGTAATGGGGACATGGGCTATCATAAAATAACCCCTGTCATGCGCACGAAGTAGTTCGATAGAGATATCCCCGCGTTACACGAAAACTTTATAGATTTTGCAGATAGTTATGGGTTTTGAGCATGAAAACATTATTTTTAGGCTATAAAAATACAATAAGTACTTAAAAGATGATGATTGATACTGTTGAATTTTGACTTGTTGTTTACTGTTGATTGAAACTTTGATGCAGCTACTAAATTAATTAATTAAAATTGAAATAATAGTATTTTAAAAAGATAATATAAAAACTGGGCAGTTCTGGAAATATTACATACATACGCGTTTAATTGATAACCTCCTTTTTTGAAGTCGTTTAAAAATATGACAAACCACGTGGCACGAACTTTCCCAATACCTATAATATTGCGGAGAAGGAAACTTTTACAATAATTACGCTAATAATATGATAAAGGCTTTAGTTCTTTTGTTTACTTGTTACTTCCTCAAGTAAAAACTACAAAACGGATCTAGATTTTTGGCATGATGGTAGATTATACTTAAGGTCACATTAGCTGGTTTTTACCCTCAAAAAAGTGTGTCCCCGTGGGCTAATATTATCTCAAAAATAATGGAATCGAGATAATAATTACCCAATTATTGTCAACTATTGTGATTTCATGTAAAGCTTTATGACATTTACTGGCTATACTATCCCCGCGTTCCACTTGGCGTTAAAAACGATCAAAACGCTGAAAATGCCTCCTATTTTTAGCGTTTTGATCGTTTTCAACGCCAAGTGGAACGCGCCCAAAATGAATATCCACAGCTCAAAGGTCAGTATCACTGGTAAACAACTCGGATTAGGCAAGTCCGCACGTACTGTATTGGCCGTCAAACGTGACGTATGACTGCGTCTTCCGATACGTCGGCCATCTTGTTTTTGGCAGCAATTTTGACAGCTTGAACTATTTTGTTATGGAATTTTTTAAGAAGGATGATTTTAAATCGAAGGTAATCATTGTTATTTAAATTGACAATCGAAGTAAATAAAAATGTGTGTGTGTGTGTTTTTTTTTTAATAAACATGATATACACAGTATAACTGTTATTTTACTTATCCAATTATGTTATAATATATGAACTTTGCCTTGCTTACTATTAATTATATATTACTAGATGATGCCCGCAAATCAGTTGTGGCAAAATGAGTTTATCGCGATTGAACCGTACATTTTTCCGGGATAAAAGTATCCTATGTCCTTTCCCGGGACTCAAAGTATCTCCATACCAAATTTCAGCAAAATCGGATCAGTGGTTTGGCCGTGAAGAGGTGACAGACAGACAGACAGGCACACTTTCGCATTTATAATATTAAGTATGGATAGGATCTCTAAAAATATTGACCATAAAATTCTTAACTCTATAAAAACATCAAACAACTTTATTCAAAACACAACAAAATAAACAACATAAAACAAGTCTTAAATATTTATGCTGTATTAAACAGGACCCAGTTTCCGAGACAATACAGTTACGATGTAATTCTGTCCCATTGTCCATCGTCGGATGATGACTGAAAATATTGTCCATTTATCATCACGTTCCTTTTTTTTGGGTTAAACATAATATTTTTTTACATGGTATACCCAATGTTAAGTTTGATAGCTCTACGCGATAGTCGCTAAGTCGGTTAGTTTCCTTTTCAACCCCTTGGTTTTCACCCCTTGGCTCTAGGATTTTTAAGTCCGGGTAATTTAGAAGTTTAAAAAATCTGGGGGTTGAAAACGGAATAATTAATAGAAAATTCACGCATCACATCTTAGAATATTAGTTTATATTTTGAACCGACTTTTAAATAGAGATACGTATTTTTCCATTAGATTATTTTATATCCTTTTTAGGATTTTTAAAGGATCTTTGCGGGACTTGCTGGATTCACATATAAATGCGTTCGCGCGAACGAGCGTATTGGCCACTATACCTCGAAATCACGAGCAATAGTATGAAACGATTTATTTAAATAGTGGCGAAGTCGCATCATAGCCGCCAAACCGCGCGTTCGAGCGGACGCATATAAATCGAGCCTTTCGATACAAGTTATTAAATTGGAAAAAAAATTAGAGACCCAATTTAATTTACTTCATTAAAAGTTATTCACAATATTATTTCGTAAATAATTTTTATTTTCAGATGAAGGCCCTGTTCTTCGAAAATGAAATTACGTTTTAATTTTTTTTTACGATTTTTTTTAAGAATTAGAATAACAGGTTACGAATTCAGCAGACTATACCCGTAGCTCCAAACCAAATTTCAGCAAAATCGGTTTAGCGGCTTGGACATGAAGAGGTAATAGACAGACAGACATTTATACACAGACAGACACGCATTTATCTTATAAAAATTGATTTTCAAATGTGTTAGTCGCGCTAAAACTCGAAAACGGCTTAATGGATTGGGCTGATTTTAGTCTTAAAATATTCGTAGAAGTCCAGGGAAGGTTTTAAAGTGACACGAAGTTCACCGGGACAGCTAGTATCTTATAATATTAGTACAGTTAAATAATCTAGACCGACAATACCTTTCTCGTTTCATTAGAGATGAATAGTTAGAAACGTCAGCAATATTCTCTCACCTCAAACTCATTTCGTCTGTTTTACATTTCAGACATTATAATATAATTTTATACAGTAGACATCACATTAATCAACTAAATCGGGCACATGGTCACTTTAGCGTGATTTCTGATGACTTAGAATGATGACAAGATTAAAATATTTTCAATTCATTTTTTGGATAATTTAAAAACTACATAATTGACAATGGCATTCAAACTATCAAGAAATGTGTTCTGATTGGTTTATTGGTTTAAACCTCAGAAATATGTAATTCATATTATGAAAACTGTTTTGCCGTTTGATTAGATCCAGGCTGGAATTGTACAGGCAACGAAGCTGTTATAATATTTTATTTGTTATTACAGTATCGTCGTTCTTCTTTCTGTATTAAGCGAGATTGATTTCAAGGACACGCCAAGTTAATCTACTGCAATTATACTGTGGTTCTAATCTCGCAATCGAAACTGTATTAATGAGGGGGCGTAATTGTCGACATCTGAGACGGAAATTGGGCTGTTTTACCCCAATCGAGGTTACTCAAAGTTTTCATTAGCTGCTTTTATGTTTCTAGCGATCTTTAGATTTTCCTCTAACCAAGGTTACGTAGAAAGTTTTACAAGAGTACAATTTTCATTCCGGTGGTCCGGTATGTAACGTAATTAAGAAAAGGCATAACGCTACTTTCCTTCACTTTCGGTGATAAAAACTATCTCAAAATGCCTACATTCAAATCAGTTTAGACTTCAACTAAAGAAATAACAATAATAGATAGGCATACAGACACACTTCTGTATTTATGATGTTCTGCATTGTATTTACCAACAATTACGTTAAATAATAAAAAAATGACACACACATAAACGCAGACATCATAATATTTGCATAGATATTGATAACTGTAAATATAAATTTCTGAATCAAAGCGCGCTATTCTAGGCGTTGCGTTTCTACCAGATATGTTTTGCGAGGAATGTGTTTTTAAGATCCAATAGAATCGCTCGCTCTGCGCTGAGCGAGGTCACGTCAATGACAGAAGCGATTCTGTTGGTTCTCATAAACATTCCTCGCAACACATATATGGTGGAAACGCAGCCTAAAGGTAAAATTTCATCCTCTTCTCCTTTTCATCCATTTTGTCATCCGATGATACGACAAACCTACAAAGTGTAATATTCTCTCAAAGCCCTCACTCCACAGTTCACTGACCCGGTGTTACAAAAGACAGCTCGGAGAAAACTTTGTAATAGGGTTGCCCCAAGGAAATTTTGTAGATAACAGTTATTGTATGTATCCTATTGATATTGTTTTGGAGTGGGGAAAGGTTGACTCGGTTTCCAAGTGGTTTCTAAGTATTTTAAGTTTGGAGGTTTTTCTTCTCCTATTCTGATTTTGATGAAAAAAAAGCTGTCTACCCAGAAACGGATTATACTTTTAATTTATAACACATAAAAATACCTATAATATTATGACTGTTGTAACATTTTAAACTTTCGCGTTGCATTATAATTAAAACTTATTAATCGGGACTTAACGCGACTTATTCAGTCCCTCGTGACCACGGCCGGCGAGAAAAAGTATGTACTCGTAGTAGCATTACTACTAGAATAAGTCGCGTTAAGTACGACTGATGTAAGTTTCGCGCTGACCGCTCGCTGACCGTCAGCGCTGACACCGAAATGTATGAAAAATCGGCGCAAGTGTTAAAAAAATAATATGATAGTAAAAAAACTAAACAAGCACGATCTATTTTTTCAAAAATGTTAACAAATTATTGCATTGTCATTGGCTCTTAACGTGTGTAAAGTTTCGCATTAATTACTATTGGAGATAGGTAAAAATTGTGCTCAAATATTCCGTACATTATACGTTATACATACAGTCTAAATAAAAAACTAATAAAAACGTGTAAAAACGCTGACACATACGAACGTACATAAAATATCAGAATCCGTATGTATTCTGAGGCACGTCATTTTGATTAAAGTATAGTGCAATGTTTTAAACTGTTTTCGCAGTACTTGCGATAGCTATATAGAAAATGCACAATGTATGGGGGGAAGGAATTTTTAATAACACGCGAGTCCGGCGACACACGACAGCTATTGTTGCCTGACGGCCTGTTTCATTAAATAAAACCTTTCATATAATACGTCCTGCATCAGGCTATAGAAATTGGATACTGTGCTTTCAGTACTCGAAATAATTTTAGACTAGATGACCCGGCTAACTTCGTATATTTTCCTCCAAATATAAACCTTCCCTGGACTTTCTGGACGAACATTTCAGGACTGAATGCCCATAAATATATTATGAAATCCCATTTTATTTTGATGCATGTACTTTTTGGTATCACCTTTGGGCATTCGCCTTTGCAAAATCAGTTCAGTTTTAGGGAGGCTAAAATTTTAATAACATAATTTACAGTCTAAATAACAATCATTTTTATTTATACAGATAATAGAGAATGTAATTAGGATGCAGCGAGAAATAGGTTTAAGAGCACTGAAACTATAAGTACTATTTTAACAGCTAATAAGTATTTATTAGCGTTTAAGAACCTTTTTAGGAATAATTAGGGTTATTCGAGAAAATTATCAGGATTATTATATTAGTGTCAAATTATTGTTAAAGTATAGTTAATTTTAAAAATGTATCATTTAAGTCATATATATAAAAAGTACTCTGTGATTTAAGTCAAGTTTCTGATGAAATTGAATAATATGATAGTAAATATAATAGTTCACAGAAATATCAAAGAAAATGTTATTTAGAAACTGAAATATACAAGATAGTATTTTATTTGATTTGAGGAACTGTGTAAGACAAAAGCTACACAAAACATTCAACATTACAAAAGAACTTTCTATTCTGTCTCTTCAGCTTAAAGGGAAAATTGTGGAAAGTTCCGCTAACTCTGTTAAACGTTTGACAGTACGTCTCATGCACCCCATGAGGAGATCAAAAGAACAAATCCATCCCCGTACATACCCCGTATACGGTATAACGTATTTTTATATCCACAATTAGCCCGCTTCTGTTTTTGACGTTGCCCCCACTGTTGGCTCTCGAAACTTTTTTTTCGCAATCATTGTGAAAAACTGCAAACACTGCCTGGTAATCCACTTGCTAACCTTGGGTGATAGTGCTGCAATAAGGCGCAGTTAACAATTCAAAAGTTTAAAGTTCTTTTTAATTCTTCGTGTACAAACACATTTCTATAATAGTGAACTATCATGATAATAGTAAAATTATTTTACTCAATATAAAACTTGTGAGTATACAAAAATGCTACAAAACCTAAAAATAATATAAATTTCTTTGTTTTTATTTTTATTTATCATTGTTCTTATAATATGCCGAAAAATTTCTTCGAATTAATTATTCTACTCGAATCGAATTTACTCGAAGGAAACTCGAACTTGTCTATATCATAGACACGGTAGTAGGGGTGAGGCTGACAGTCCCTCAGGGCAGAATGTTTTCTAAACTCCCCACAACGCTTAAGAGATTTCCGCCCATCACCCGCGGGTACGGTGACCACAATATAGGTGTAACGAGGAAAATAAATACTTATTGATTTCTTTGAAAGCATAGAATACTCGTACACGATACTTACATCTTTACCTGCGTGCTAAATGAAAGTTAAATTCCTAAAAGTTGTATGAATATAATATGTTTTACTCCAGAACAAAGTGGATTCTGAAAACGTACTACCTTTGTTATGACATAGAGTAATGGTTCTATGGGTCGCATGGATGTGTAAATGAGATTTACACAGACATTTTATTTACTTAATACTATCACCACAGATCACCACTCAAAGTTATATTTTTTCTCAGTATTAGATATAATTAGTAATAATTAATAACTAATAAGTAAACACAAAAATAACGGATAAATCCCAACGACAAAAACTGTCTAACTTTCTTCTTTTGTTTAACTTTGAAAAAATAAAAGTAACTATGTAACAACACATTATTATAAACCATTAAATATAATTTTTGTCTTAATACATTATACATAATACACAATAAATGTTTGAGACTGACCTAATTTCTCGCTCCTCATGGTCACCCCGACCATTGTACTTACATATCGTTATTTATGTTCAACAGATTTGTACTGTACACGGAGGGATATGGCGGATTAACGCTAAGCCCACTATAGCTTATAGCTGTTTTGACCGGAGTTTATCTATTCGATAGCGCTTTTGATTGGCTACCGTCAAACAGTTAAAGAAAAAAAAAAGTGTGGCACTCGGTGGCTGCCGCGGTAAAGCTTAGTATTTTTTTTATCAACTTATGCAATTATAATTCGCATACGTCTATTCGCACGCTCACGAACACCTTGCCGAAGTCTGGCAACGCCGTACCGTAGTGGGGGGTTAGGTTTTTTCGTTACGGAATTTCTTGATTCGGTCGTTGCGCTTAAAGCCTGCGATAAAAGCTATGCAACAGCTTAAAAGCTCAGAATCTGGGACCTGGGTACTACATAGTACACGTTGAAATTATCGATGGCCGATTCTACAAGACAGATTTAGTTCTAACTTTCATAGAAGTTAATCATCAGTCAAAATGATTACCAAATCCAGCTGATGTATCATAATTTATTAAGTTAAAAACATTTTTCTAACTAGATTCCTATAAAATATCGCGCAATTTTTACTGCGTGAAATTTTATGGGAATCTAGTTCTTTTGAGCAAGAGTTCTTGGATAAATTTCGGATTTCCTTATACACAAACCAAACCACTTCGCTCACTTTGACTTTCCAATGGAAATGATATTCTATGTTAAAAATAAAATTTAGATAATACTCTATATACAGTTCCGATTAAAGTGCTCCGATCAAAGACCTGCATACGAAATTCAATTTATACAAGTACAACAATTTTATGTGTTTCATACGTCACCGAACACACAAACGTTTGCCATCCCAATGAACTGATCTTGTTTACAAACGTTTAAATAAAACATGTCATCTATTTTATCCACAGTCCCCTCATAGCTCAAATAGCGACAGCAAAAAACAAGCCCTTTAGTCAAGGCCTTTTCTTTATTGCTTAGTTATAGAATCGCCGATCAAAATGTTTGAAATTGACCTAAGGGTCCGTTAATATGACGTTGGCGTTCGAATCGTCTAATAACAATTCCATACATTTTAATCGGCGATTCTATAAAGAAGCGATAAAGAAAAGGTCTTGTCTACAGGCTCAGGATTCTATTATGTTGTGGCAGGATTCGAACTGCACCCCGAGATAAGCAAGTCGTTTTGAGTGTTATGCATCAGTACATCTAATAATTCGTGTTGTTTGGGAACGTAGCGTCCAAATGGAGTGGCTGCATTCACACCATCGCCTATTATTCAACTAGTGCCCAGTTCGAGTTTTCTTTTTTTTTACTGGAGTTCATTCCATTAAATATAGTGCTTCTGATTAGATAACGTCAAACCTCAAAACCTTATTCAATGAACAACACAGTTGAATTAAACTGGGCGTAAGGAAAACAATAATTCTACAGATCGGATTTAGGATTTGAATACCTTCATATTCTATAAACTCGAGTAACATGATAATATGGCGAACAAGAGGGTTAAAAATTTAAACCACTCTCTTAATATATTTTTTATGGACATGAGAGAAAATTGCTTAATATTGCTTCCCAAAAAAACAAAATATCAATAGAAATATTAGTTTTACGGTGTGACAGTCAACCGTGTAGGGTCAGAAGTTTATATTTATATTTTTCCTGGCGAGTAACACTGCACATACTGTATGTATATGTTAACTACACGGAGTTCGTCCACACCCTTCATTCTCTTTCACTTTTTACCAATTTCCAATATGGTGGAAAAATTGAATTATTTCGTTCATTTTTTGCACGTGTCTGTGAGGGCTGTTGTAATATTGTAGAGGCTGTTGTCTAAAAATGTTTGTAAATATTTTGTTACACGAGAACTCAGTGCTAAAATATTTTTGAAGTAAATGGTAGTTAAAAGTTTTGACCTTATTTGTATATTTTACATTACATACAGTTATATTTTACATTACATACAGTTATATTTTAAATTTAAAAGTTCTGTATTTCTTAGGGTTAGTTCAAATCGAAATAAGAGGAAACGAGAAGGATTCGTAATATTAAATGTGCATATTTTGTGCATATTTTGACAATTTTGCATGCATACTATATTTTTTATGTTTCAGCATGCACTTTGATAATGCTGTTGTAAACATTGTTGTAAAATTCCGATGTTCAGTAATGATAAATAGCGTTTCGCCGCTCTATCAATATTCTGCTAAAAATAATACATCTTGTGCAACATGTCGGATTTTGGTCGGATTTTTTTCTGTATGCGCTGGAAGCGCCCACTGTGCCAATCTTGGCTCAATATTCCCTATTCAATGGTCAAATTTCCACGTATTTAGTGACCAAGTTACAGCTGTAGCAAAACTCCAATCCAAAAAATCCCATTTCTATAAAAAGTTTTATTTATTTAATCTGCATGTTACGGCTTTCGGCTTTGACTGATATTAATTTGAGTGGAGGGCTTACGAAATTCAGGATTTGTGAATGCTTATTTCAGATTACATATTTTTTTATAAATATTTTTAATTGGAAAACTGTGATTTACATATCACCATAATTGAATCGCACAGCCAAACAATTCAAATTTAAACATTGACTAATAGTCGAGGAGTCAGTAGTGTATGAATATTTCAAGACAAAAATTTGCAAAATCGATTCAGATGTTCACGTGCTTTAGGTAAAGAATTATTATTGAAAATTTTGTATGTTTACAATCAACGATCTGAACTATAATTATCTTAGAAATAGGAGATACCCACAAGAAACTCTACAAACCTTCAAAGTCAAAGTAATAAATCATCTTATAGAAATCAGTTCCATATCTACTGACTCCTCGACTATAGTCTTATATAGTCAAGAAGACTCTAGGGGGACAAATAATTGAAGCTCAATTAAGCACGGCACAATACACCTTCATCAGTATGCGCCACCCCTTATGTCGTGTGTAACTGCCTTAAGCAGATACTGAGTGACCAGTGTAACTTGAGCCGAGGATTTTCAAAAGTGTCTAAAACATAAATAATGACAGCAGAGCACAAAGAAAAACATCGAGAATTCTACTGCTCGTACAGCTGAAAGATAAGAATGATTTTTCTATCACCGGTACTAGGAACTAAAAAAACTGGCATTAAAATCAAATGGGGCTTTTAGCAACCATGAGGAATCAGAAAATTTAAAAACCCAGTGGCTGCAACTAGTGAAGACGTTGTTAAAATACTTTAAATTAATGTGAGCATGTGTGTGTGCATAAGATTGAAATGCACTGCTTAGCGATGGTCGTACAGCAATAAGAGTGTAATAATATTATATTATAGTTATGCATTATTTAAGGCTCTTATTTATCTTTATTTTTAGATAGAAAACTGTATAAATTACTAACTTTTATAACCTAGAAGAAGTAAAAAAGTAGTTAAAAAATTCGACGAAACGTTTCTTGTTTTAACTTTAAGAAAAGCCACATTTATTTTCCCAAACAGAATTCACGAGGAGCTTACAATACTAATAAAGCTTTTCTTTTCATGTTACAAAAGAACTGATGTAAACATAAGCTTATTATAAACAGGGGGTCTACTTATACTGGTCGGGGATACCGAGGGGGCGAGGGGACCAAGTAGAATGTATAGACCATTAATTGTTTGCCCGCCTCTTGTGTATTATATTTATATTTTTCGGATCAAAGACATGTCAGGTAAGCTTAGGACTGTGTTTTGGGGTCCCTTGTGTTGTTTTCGTGTGGAGAAATCGTTAAAAGAAAATGGTTCTTTGTTAGAAACATGGGAAGGTAATTTTATATTGGCAGGTATTATTTTTTATAAAAGTAAGGTAGGTAGGTCATCTGATGGAAAGCAACTACCGTCGCCCATGGACACTGGCAACATCAGAAGAGTTGAAGGTGCGTTGCCGGCCTAATAAAAATAATCAGAATGTTTTATTTTGCAGGTTTTAAAATCACGAAATTAAGGATGACACGCGTTTCGTAGAGTGTACGTTTAAATATAAAAACTCATAGATGGAAATAGGCAATTTTAAAACATTTTTAGACAGTTTTCGTTAGCAACACATGGTAAAAATAAAGTTCTACTGCTTTTTAAATGCTTCTTAATCTTTTACCGATGATTTTGCCGATAAAAAACATCTAAATCTAAACATAAAAAGTAACTGCCACGCGTAAGAAAACAATATCTGCCGCCATACATTTTTACGGCATACGGAGCCCTATACGCTTTTACTTTTATGTTTTTATAATGCACTCAAATTTACCTTAAGATGGGGTCTTTGTTCGTAATTTTGGTGAAAACCCCGATTTACATATTTTAGGAAGCTCTTGACGTTTTTTGTTTTCTTGTGTCGTAAAAATTCGTATAAATGCTGCATTTTCTTGAATTAATACATTTAATACATTAATCTCTGTTAACAATTTTGTTTTTCAGTAAAGAATACTACAAAATTTTCACGTTGTGGGATATACTAGGGCACGCATCGCTCACCCTGTTAACAGTTAGTGAAATTCTCACTTATCTGCTTGCTATACAATCCTACAAGGATGTTTCTGTCTTGGGAGACAGATGTTGAGCCCACGCCCTAATATTTTTAATATTTATTTATTTATTATTATTAAAATATTCAGCATATTACATAAATTCAGCATATTACATAAAAAACAATACATTTCATTAGCCTATACACTTTAGAAATATTGCCAGTCGTACTAGTAAAGACTGTGTCACAGCTGCCTGATATCAATAATATCACTTAATATTACCTACTACTAGAATAATGATTACTACTGGAATAATGTAAACAGGCACTGGAATGCAATTCAGTGCACTCCTATGCATTCCAGTCCCTGTTTAAATTATAAGGCTCTCAACACACTAGGCTGAATTACGCCGACGTAAATTCCGCCGCGTTTACGCCGCGTTTCAAACCCATACAAAATACTGGCGGAACGCGAGACGCGACACACTATTCCGTCGCGTTCTGTCCGTATTTTGTATGCGTTTGACATTTGCGGCGGAATTTACGCCGGCGTAATTTAGCCTAGTTTGTTTAGACATTTACAGTAGTCCATCGATGGATTCGATCACTGAATTGGAATAATGTAAAGCCACTATTACCACCAACATGACATGACAATGCTAACCACGCGCCAAAACACCCTTACAAATAAAGCTCTATTAGGATGTTTTGGTACCTATCCGAAAGTTAAAAGGATTAACACAGTTGACAGTAATAAATCCAGCCTCCATTGCTGTTGTTTTCAGTTAGTTTTAACCACAATAAATATTAAACGGGAGTTCGAGACAGTTTAGATTTAATTTGTGTAAACTTTTAACCGCATATAACTGGCAGCGCGATTCCCACTAATCCAAATTTCCACACGTTGTGATTAAAATTAGTTTTTTTTTTAATATAAAATAAGGGGGCAACGAGCAAACGGGTCACCTGATAGAAAGCAACTACCGTCGCCCATGGACACTCGCAACATCAGAAAAGTTGCAGGCGCGTTGTCGGCCTTTTAAGTGGGAATACGCTCTCTACTTGAAGGTTTACAGGTTGCATGGGTCCGGAAATACTGCTGATGACAGTTCATTCCAGGGTTTTACTGTGTGTGGCAGAAAGTTACGCGAAAATCGCACTTTAAGGATGGTATATTGTTGTGGTGATAGTTTATGATAATCCTCCAGTAACCGTACATTTGCTACGGTAAACCCCTGCGTTTTCTTCATATTATTTGTACCTAATATAATATCTATATTTGTATTTTGTTGTATAGAGTGTAAGAAAACAAAGTAATAATAAAGTGTGTAAGTGTCCCTTATAACTTTTGAGGCCGCTCTTTACGCCAAAATTCGTATATAACTGGAACTGTACAATTTTACAGGATAAAAAGTATCCTATGTCCTTTCCCAGGTATCAAAGTATCTCCTTACCTTTCAGGAAAATCGGTTCGACGATTTATGGGTAAAGAGGTAACAGACAAACCGACACACTTTCGCATTCATAATATTTGTATGGATATTTGGATACAAGTATATTCTAGCTTCTACTAATAATTATTCTAATAATATTTAACTGACACCATGGATATAACGATAACAATTGATATGTTTAACGAGCGACAGACGTAGAGCTTAAGCCACGAGTCTATGAAACTTTATAGTATGAGTCGATATGAAGTTTAGTGCCTCGTCTCACGGCTCGCGGTATAGCTGGATTACCCGCTCCGGCTCCACACTGAAGCTGCTATTGTGCTAATTGAATTGCTTGTGGTATTCGATGTGATATAATTGTTAGATAAAAAAAAATTAAATAGACTTTATTCTCAACTTAAAATGTTACACATGCACATTACACAACTTATATCAACAATCGAAAAAGAAAGACCTATTTGACCTACACTACAGCTAAAACATAAATACACTAAAGACTAATGAAGATAAACACTTACCCCCTTACTAATAAACGCTGTATAAGCTTTGAATAGTTATACAGTGTTTTGTCTTCTTCAATCCAATTACAAATGTCACTTGTGTGACAGGAACAAAACACTGTATAACTATTCAAAGCTTAAACAACGTTTATTAGTAAAGGGGTTAAAATGTATTAGCGCAACAGCACGGCAGTGAATAGAAGTGCAGTAAATAGAAAATAGTACACACCATAAGTCTATGCAGGGACTTAGGAGTAATTTAAGCATTCACACATTTGGATAAGTTAAAAAAGTTCTTAGCTGGAGAATAAAAAATACCATAAGTATATCGTTTTGAGCCCATCAATTTAATACCTAGGTACGTAATGTTATGTCTATTTGTTTATTTATAACTCTTTACGCTTGGCCCGCCAAAGTTATTTGGTGATCAAATGTGGTATGTATACCACATACCATATATAAAAGGGGATAAAATTATTTTTATTCCAGAAAATTTATCCGTTTTAAAAATTAATTGATTGCTAAGCAACAATGTTGCGGGCAACATCTAGTTTATTCCATCTATGAGCCGATTAAATAAATGCGAGCCAGTTAAAGTAACGCGTCGGTTTAGACGCGTGTTCACTGCGGCAATAGTTGTGCGGCTTCTAGTTAAACCGTATCTAGATACACAATATTGGAAAAACTAAGAAAAAACATTATCTTAAGTAATTGGTTAAGATATTTAAAATTTACTTAAAAATGCATTAAGATATTTTTATATAAGTACACTTCCAAGTATCTAATGTTTTGTTACATTTGCGAGATGCGGCAGACGCGGAGAATGATTGAATAAATTAATTTATTGATATTTAAACAATAATTATCGCAGCCATCTTCTTTCTTTCTTTTTCTTCGTTTTTGGCAACTTGACACAAAGTATGTGTATGTTGTGCCACAGACAAGGTAAAAAGGTAAGGAATATGGCGGGAAAACCGTATTCCTCCTATAATCATTTTCAGCATCGTTTTCATGTAATATCGTCAGGTCATAAGTCTAGTCAAATTCTAAGTACAAATCAATACAGCCAAGGAGTCAAGTCGGTCGTTTCAGTAAAGTGGTAGACGCTTTACTGAAACTTTCAATGGAGTTTTGGAGGGAACACAAAATCGCACGTTTCTGGATAATGCATCACTTTCCTACACTTGTGCACGATAACGAATATCTAATGGTTAATATTCTACCAATATTACACATTAAAAACCCAACTTAACACAATTTTAGGAAAATAATACAAAATCACAACATCACTTTTTCACATTCCCGGCAAAACTCCCCTGGGAGCGTTGCCTATCGCAGCCATGATCGCTACCTCAAATGTGCTACTTCTTCTTCTTCTTTTTAAAACTTGTCTCCTTAGTGAATCGCCAATGTCAGAGTGCGTTGACGAAAACTCCCACTACACGTCTGTGTGACGTAGTGCAGACGACGTAAAGACTATAGAATATTATTTAGGAATGAAGTAGAATATCATGGTGTCTCTCGCTCCCGAGCATGGTGCGCTGCATGCTCGAGAGCGATGAGGCCTGGCAGGCGGCGGTCTCTTTCTGTGAAACCGTCCTTTCACAGAAAGAGGCCGCGGAGCGGAACAGAGAGGATGATCCATCCTCCGTTCCACTCCGCCGGCGTAGGACGGGAGTGCGAAGGCGTCGCTATGCGAACCTCCAATAACTTCCGTCCCACGGGGCTCCGGGTCAGGATGGGAACCTGCCCGGCTTAGCTAGTCCCGGCGCCGAGGGGAACGCTTTAGTTTTGCCTAAGCGTTCCCTAACTTGGTGGAAGTCCGGTCCCTTGAGGTAGACCGGCCGGTCGTGGAGGGAGTCCTGTGTTAGACAGATCCAGGATATCCCTTCGTATACGGCTGAAGGCAAACCGCAGGTGGTTTTAGTGGGTAAACCGAAGTCGGGAGTCCCACATACCCCCGGGGTGCTTCAGCTTAACTGAGGCACATCCCCGACCCGGGGCACCCATAAAGGGTTTCCCCTGCGCATCAAAAAAAAAAAAAAAAAAAAAAAAAAAAAAAAAAAAAAAAAAAAAAAAAAAAAAGAATATCATGGTGTAAAAGGAAAGCTTATAATAATACTTATAGACAATTAACAGTTACTCGATCTCCTCTACTAACTTAAAATGGTTAAACTTTATCGGTCTAACTACAAAAGATTTAAACACCTGTTGAACAGTCGATTAGAAAAAAATTCCGTACATAATGGTGTCAAAACAACTGTTCAACAGATGTTTAATCTTTTGTAGTAAGACCGTATTTGTCTTTTTTATGTAAAAAACACCTATACCTATTATAAATATTCTAGAAACAAAAAATCAGCTTGTTATACGTAAGATAATAAATTGGGACGAGCGTCGCGAAAGTTTTCCCCTCAGACAAACGAGGATATAATTTATCTAATTCTTATTCCATTACCCACTGTTATATTCCGGAGTATATTTTATTCCGGGGTATATATTATTATTCCGGAATATATTTTATTCCGTCAGCAATAAATATACCACAGTTAACGCAGCGCCGTAAATAGCAGCTGATAAGAACACTTAATATTGTTAATAAATGTATCTTACGCTTATCATTCAAGGAGTTATGTGCAAACACATTTCTATAGAGAACTTTTATACACACCTTTATACCTTTTATACACACTTTTATACCTTCTTGAGAAAAGAAAATTAAATAACCGTATTTTAAAAAGATAAAACCGACTTCAAAATTGTATGTAATTGAGAATTCAAATAGAAAAACTCCCTATCTCCAAAACTATTTAACCGATTTTAATGAAACTTGCACTATTCCCTAAGTTGAAGAATACCTAGTACAACAAAAAAAGAATTACTGAAATCGGAATAGTAGTTCCAGAGATATGCGAACACAAACATAAAAAAATACATACATACATACATACTTACATACACTTTTGAAATTTGGCACATTTGTTCAGACGCTGATATAGACTAACATATGCAAAAATTGGGCAGTTCTGGAAATATTACATACATACCTACGCGTCGAATTGATAACCTCCTTTTTTTGAAGTCGGTTAAAAATTACTTGACTATGAAACTTTTTCAGAATGTTTTGTAACGTTTTATTGATTTAAATGCTATGTTGAAAAAGAACGAGATGATCATTTATAACGCAAAATTTGTTAACGCGGACGAAGTCGCGGCCAACAGCTAGTATAATATAAAGAACATCAAGTACACAATTCGGAAGCTTCGTTTAACGAATGGAATGATATCCTATTTATTAACAGCTCAACTGCTATACAAGCTAACACCCCGGATGTCGTCGTTAGCTGAGATCTGCCTGAGGTAGACTGCTCATCCCTTGTCGCCGACACAGGGGTGATAAAATGCTGCTACAATTTAGACATAAATAAATTTTCTTTTAACTTATTTCATGCGGATGACTTTAAAGGTTATTTATCTTTTATTCGAGACTTCGCCAATTGCAAAACCATGTTGAAGCGTATTCCATTTGAATACTGTATTATTCGGAATAAAAAAGCTACATAGCTAACTGGCTACACTCCTCAAAGTCTGACAAGCTCTGGACAAGTATACTGCTCCATGCTGATCAAAACCCGTTCAGTAATTGCTACGTACAAAAGTAAGAACCATACATACTCACAAACTTTAACCTTTACATCATTTTGATAACACATTCCGACACAAATGTTAAGTTTTTATTTACATTAAAATCACAACTAATCAAATAACGTATGCTGATGCAACATCTTACCGCTCGCCATGTCACTACCATGTCTTTATTAGCGCGGCCTCAACAAATAGCGGTCTGTACCCTCCCCCCCCCCCCCCCTATACCCCTCACTAGACTATTGTCTATTGTCTGTGAACCGTAGTTTACTTAATGTTGGTTATAGAGGAGGATTTTTATATTGGAGGAGGAAATTTCGTTGAACTGCGACGTCGTCGTAGATATATGCTACGTCGTAGACATGCTACGGCGTAGACGTGCTACGTCGTAGACAAACTACATCGCAGACATGCTACGTCATAGGCGAGCTACGTCGTAGATGTGCTACGTCGCAGACATGCTACGTCGTAGGCAAGCTACGTCGTAGATGTGCTACGTCGTAGACAAACTACATCGCAGACATGCTACGTCATAGGCGAGCTACGTCGTAGATGTGCTACGTCGCAGACATGCTACGTCGTAGGCAAGCTACGTCGTAGATGTGCTACGTCGTAGACATGCTACGTAATAATATAATAATAATAGCTCCCACACCGGTTTCGGTGACGGTGGCCGGTTTCATTGAAACCAGGCCAGCTACGCAGGAGTAATTTTATAGTGCCCAAGTGTGTGCGCAGTACACAAGAGCACTCTCTATTCCTTTACTCTCATAACCCAGTGGGACGGCAGACCGACACGACCGGCGAGAGATCAGGCGCAGGACCGACTTTTTACATGCCCATCCGACGCATGGATCATCTTACTTGTCAGACAATCAGGTGATCAGCCTGCATTGTCCTAACCAAACTTGGAAATAACATGTTTCCAACGCGGGAATCGAACCCACGACCTCCGAGTCAAGAGCCGAGCTCTGAACCACTGGACCACGGAGGCGTTATAGGCTACGTATTTTAATATTATGTGCTACGAATGGCTACGCGCTACGATCAGCCATAACTTATAATAAGCCGAATGTCAGAAACATGGAATTGTTGTAGTTGGTTGTTTATTGGTTGTAACAATATTCTCATACCTAATTTACTCAGTTGCACATAGATTTGCTATAAAAAAGCAAAACCATGTCTCATGAACTCTCACTGCCAGAATAATTAAACGTTTCAAGAAAATATTACATTTCTCTCATAGCAATGAAAAATTATAAAATAATATGAAAGTAGTTAAGGTAGTATCGAAATTATTTTTACAATTTGTAAGCCTCATAAATGTTAATTTTATTCTGAAGTCTCCAAAGTAATAATTTAATTTGCAATGAATAAGTTTTGTAAGTGAATTATAGCTAATAAAAATTTCAATAGAACAAGTTCGTAACAAAGTTACGCTAGTATTCTTATATTTATTTCATTCTGTCACATTAATCTATATTTATAGGAGTTACAAACTTCTAGATTTCTGTAATTATGTAGGCGTTACTCGGATTAGTTTCAGAACCGAAGTATCACGTGACATTTAAATACTTTAAAGATTAAATTACTTAATTAAGTTTTAACATGAGTAATTATACTAAAACGGTTTAACAGTTTAATGAAAATCCATACTAATACTAAATTCGAAAAGGTGTCTGTCTGTCTGTTACCACTTCATGTCCGAACCGCTAAACCAATTTTGCTGAAATTTGTTATATAGATACTTTGAGTCCCGGGAAAGGGCATGGGATACTTTTTATCCCGTAAAATGTACGGTTCCCGCGCGATAAACGAATTTTGATGCAACTGATGCGGGCGTTTTCTAGTATTAAAATAAAACCAAGCTTAGACCGAAGTTTCTAATTATGGATTGTAGCTGGTTTTATTAAAGCCAGTCCAAGCAGGAGTCACTATACATACTTCATTTTATTCATCAAGCCCCAAGCGGTCGCATGCAACCGCGATAACAATAGATAAGTTGTTTTTTTCACGATCGACGGGTACACTTCAGTAATCCATACTTAATATTATAAAAATGCGAAAGTGTGTCTGACTGTTGCCTCTTCAGGCCCAAACCGCTGAACCGATTTGGCTGAAATTTGATATGTAGATACTTTGTGTCCCGGGAAAGGACATAGGATACTTTTTGTCCCGGGAAAATGTACGGTTCCCGCGCGATAAACTAGTTTTGGCGCTACGGAGTTGCAGGCGTCATCTAGTTAATAATATTCGTCTCTGAGTTCGGCAGCTGTAGTTGCCTCACAATCAAAACGTGGCATATGCAATTAGCAAAAAAAACTTTTTTTCTTTTTTTTTAACAAAAGTGTCATTAGCCAGCCTGTGCTGTGTTATGTCGAGTTGTTCCGCATTCTATGACATTTTAATTAGTGCACAACATAATATTTCAGTTTTAGGGTTCCGTTGGTCGTTGAGGAAAGTAAACAAAGTTTATTGTTGATTTGCAACATCGAATGACAGTTTATGATGCGCTTGGCAAGCTTCTGGCAGTCGGGCTGTAGCCTGAAATGATGTAAACGATAGTTTTTGCTAAAAGTACGATTGCTAATGACGTAATTGTGCGCAGCAATACTCTTCGATCATGAAAAAATTCACGTCGCGCTGTTACGCACTGCAGCGCTAGCTACTATTGAAATTGCTATTTCAGCATGAAGCATGCTAATTGCTATGACATCAAAATTAGCATGTTAATGAAATTAATAGAAAATAGCATTAATTTCTATTATTAGTAAATTATATGTATCATTTCAGGTACAATATTTTTGTGAAATTCTTACCTTGGTTCTTCTTGCCTGGCTATAGTTCCCGAACCGGTGCGCGCTAATAGGTCAACAAGTAGAACAATAATCATCGATTTATATGTCAGGATATGCCTACGAGAACATTTTGATAATAGGTTTTTCATACAAGGAAATAGAGAGCCATCTATGAAAAATCGATTGAACTACGTAGTGCGACACAATATTCGGCCGCGTGCGAATGCTGTTTTACCGACGAACCCCGCGTTCCACCTGGCGTTGAAAACGATCAAAACGCTGAAAATGCCTCCTATGTTTAGCGTTTTGATCGTTTTCAACGCCAAGTGGAACGTAGGGGTTGCGTCATTACTCGGTAAAACAGTAGCCATGGCGGATAATGGCCGACATCGGTAGTAAAATTATAAATTAATTATTTCTTCACATAAACAAACAGTTTGTGATACTTACCGATGATAAGATATTCCATGTGCTTTTTTAACTTTTTTAATATAATTTTTGCAGCCTTTTACTACACAATTAGGCATTTTTATGGCACTGTAAGCCATACGATGACCCACCTGATTTGTTCTGCGGACCACAGACGACTAAGTCACGTAGGAGTCAAACGGAGCGTTTTGACCCCTACGAATCTGCATCATTGCAACGCGCGATTGACCCGGTCCTGAGTAATATATAAGTCTATGACAATAATTCTGAAAACATTTAATTCAAATTAAATCACAAAAACACGTTTTTTATTTTATTTTTTATTATTTTGTGTTCCTTAATTGCATTACTACAGAAGTGCATACTCAAACCACACCGAACGAATTGCAACAAAACTTTAGACATATAAGAATGCGCTATTGTTGTCAAATTAAACCGATGCTAGTAATGATATCCTCTCAAATATAGTCAATTCTCTGATATGAGTGTATAGGGAACGTGCGCAATGACGCGACGGTGCTGAAAACTGATTGATAACTTACTTCTAAAGGTCAATTCAGACCGCAACGCGACGCGTAGATGGATTTCTAAATTAGTATGGATTTGACAGATTTGCAAGACGTCTCACGCTGACGACATCTGTCAAATCCATACAAATATAGGTCGCGTCGCGTCGCGCCTCGCCTCGTCGCGTTGCGGTCTGAATTGACCCTAAGGGTGACTCTTAGGGTCAATTCAGACCGCAACGCGAAATGAGATGTCTTGCAAATCTGTCAAATCCATATTAATTTAGAAATGCATCTACGCGTCGCGTTGCGGTCTGAATCAACCCTTAGTCTTTAATAGTTCCTTCACTTTTTCTAACCTACAGTAGTAATTCCTCTACGTTATATTATACAAAGAAAGGCGCCTTCAGCTCACAAAAACGAAACTACATATAAATCGATTATTTTCTATATAATTATAGATCCCGTTCAATCAATAAGAAGACACAATAGAAGTATTCTTATTAATACCACTTTCCTTTTATTACCACTTTATTTTATACCACTTTATTAGAAAAAAATACCTAAACAGTCCATTCGTGAGGATTACTTTCATAGAATTTCTGAGGTGAAACAAAAATACAAAGAATACAAGAATCCTTCACATTAGTTCTCATTAAACGAGATAAAGAAATCCTTTTAAGCCGGCTCGTTCCTTCAAATGAACCCAGACATAACAGCGTATTTATTCAAGTTAATTAAAAAATTAATACAGCAGAAGATTAAAAAGAGCTTTTCTTATTATTTTACCGACTACCGAAAATGAGAGGAACTGTGGACTTTTCCGGTTCAAACAACTTTGTATATAAATCGAATTAGTCCTTTATTTTATGAGGTAGGTATAATCAGAAAAAGAATAATAAGTATAATAACCATAGACTTATATAATATTACTCAATAACACAAAAACAGTCTATCTGCAGAAGTCAATGTATTGTCAGGGTTATTCTAATTTCTATCATTATTCATTATAATCTATAACATTGTAATAATAAAAATATTACTAATGATCGCCGTAAGGGCGCGTTCAGGCATGCGCGTATTCTGTGTGTGTTCTGCAGTCTGCTGTAGGTAGCGTTTTAACACGCGCACGTTTGAACGCGCCCTAAGTGGTAGGAGAATTTTGGCGATCATCGGTAATCTTTGTTACATGGAAATCTTACTATTAACTGCAATTACCTTACATGCAATAAACTGTAAAGAATTCATGACATCATAGTAAAATTATTGTAGCTTGCTATTACGAAATCTTGTAATAAATTATTGCCATCGTAATTCTCGAAATTTCCAATACTGCATTCGATATTTAAATTAATATTTCGAACCAACAAAACCAACTGTCCCCATTTGTATGCATCCGTGTTCGCTCCGTCTGGCATAATTGTAATTCTTGGCGTGTATTGCTTTAAATACATACGAAATTCCGTGCAGACGTATTACGCGAAAGCCCGTTTTCCGTTTTATTTCTTTACTTGCCTCTTAATGCAACCGAGAATGCAACTTGCAATCATTTGAAAACGTTATTAACCACTTTCTTTTCTTTCTTTTAGCGCTACGGATAGGTAAAAAAGTGAAAGACGAGAAAACAAAAGTAGTAATTTTCAATATCTTTCTTCATAATATTTCATGCAGTCAACGAGTAAAGTCAGTGGATTAAGTAGAGTGGTAAAATGCTTTACTTTTAGTAATAAAAAGCGAACACAAAAGTTTATGAATCATTTACCTACACTTGTGAGATTCGGTAATCGGTGGCTAATAATATTCTATATCACTATTATATACTAAAACTGTAGTCTGTTTTATTTTATTTTTTACTTGGTGAAATTTACAACTACCCACATAATATTTAAAAACTACTTAGCGAATTTCAAATGTGCTCAATTCTACTTTGCCTTCTTTTTCTCGGAGATTGACAAAGGTTTTGCCAATGCGAACATGTTAAGTATTTTATCGAAACCAAACTCGTAAATCGTTGCTTTCAAATCTATTCTGCGACTAGATAACGGCTAGGATTGTCAGACATAATACATAATCGTTTTATAGATGGGCCCCACAGAACATTGTCTCAATCGGAGCGTCCCGAGATTAATGGTCGTATAGCACATGAATATATGGGATGGGATAGTGATTTAAAACAATAGTCCCGAATCTATGGACACGTTCGGTATTCAAATGCTTCGAGGATTATGGTACGATACATTGTTAGGTTCGATAACGTTTACGATTTCTTAGGTCGTATACTAATGTTATGTTAATACAAAATTATCCATCCATAAGCATCCATATATACAAAATTATATTATACTGTGTGTCTATCATATCCATACAACATAAAGTGTGTCTGTCTGTTACCTTTTCACGCAAAAACCGTTTTAGGCTGGGTAATGGGTATGGAGATACTTTGAGTCCCGGGGAAGGACATAGAATACTTTTAATCGTGGAAAAATGTACTAATATTTAATAACAAAGCTACAACACACTCGCTTCTCTATGCAAAGTTGTTTTACTATGATATTGTAAGACGCAGTGTTACCTTCACAAAAATAATATTATTATTATTGAAAAGTTTCCTAATAATTATTGATTAAATTTAGCCTAATTTAGTACCCACTCATTTCTCGGTGAAGTTAAATAATAAATTAAGCCTTCAGCCTACATTTTAGACTGAGTAAACATCAAAAGAATACATTTGAACGAAATATGAGGGCCTGTTGAAAACGTAACAAGCCGTAAGTAACTCTGCCTTTGGACAGCGGTTGAAGCGAATATGGGCTAATAGGACAGCTTTGGGAAACATTATACTGACTGCTAACATTAGTACAGTATAAAGCGCTTATTCCACTTTACTAAATTTAGACGACTAAATGATTTAGTAACTAGTGAAGTGGAATAACATTTAGAAAGCTAGGATCCTAATTAGTGTACTAAATCGGCAAAAATGTGGCTTCTAACTGACTAAATCAGTGTTGCCAGATAGTTTCAACCTTTTATTGTATTAAAGTCAATATATATTATGTTATACGATCTGGAATCCATTCGTAGGTAATTTCTAAAGTCTGCTGGTTCCAAGTAGTTCAGAAAGTTCATGATTCATAATTTTTCGTGGTGCAAAAATTCTTTCAACCATCTTTTTCGCCTTTTATTTATTTTGATTTTCATTGAGCCAACAGCTAAGCCTATGAGAAGACCAATTTTTTGTTGCTTTGACAGAACTGGAGCCATTATGAAGACGTCTGGCCAAAATCGCCGCGTCGTCACAACAGCTGATCTCTAATCTGTGCAACTGATTTAGTTACTAAATTAGGACAAGTGGAATAGGAAGCTTCTAATTAGTCTTCGTTTTAGGATTCTAATTAGAATTTCTAAATTTAGTGAAATGGAATAACAACTTATGCTAGATGCTGGACTAGCTTGAAAAGTTGTCTGGAGACTGGAGGTGTTTACACTGATACATCTAGCATTAGAACTTTGTTTCACTGGCGCAAGTTACTGTAATATCAATGTGAATAAGAAGACTCACAAAATAATATGTACCTAGGTAAGAAGTGCTTAGCTTTCTGGCTCCGTAAATCATTTTAACCGTTATAAAAATTTTGGGAGGGACACAAATAATAATCATAAGTATAAGGTATACTTAGTCAAAAATATAAATAATATAATTTTTATCTTAACACTTATGAGATACCTATAACATGCCCCTGTCATGTGAGTTTTTCTGAGTAAATAGGTATATATAATACTAGCTGTTGCCCGCGACTTCGTCCGCGTTAGTATAGTAGATCACGTCCCAAGTATTATTTTTCAAAAATATTCAATGTACAGAATTGACTTTCTTACAATTTTATTACAATATGTATAGATGACTTAGTTTGTTCCTACAAAGGATAATTAAGACGCAATACAAACTCCACGATACCTTTTAATTATGAACAAAAGTTTCATGAGGAAATGGGGGGGGGTTTGGGGGGGCTGCGCCCCCCCAAAACAAACGACACTGGAAAACCGTATGTGTAGTTTAGTTTTTAACTTTGTTCTTAAAAAAGATGTATAACGCCGCAACACCGCTTTGTTTGAAGCAAAATTTGGGGAGGTGGGGGGGGGGGTTTGGGGGGGCGAAGCCCCCCCCCCAAGAAAAGACCGATGCCAAAGCTCCCAGCATGTTAATCAAACGACACTCGAAATTTGTATAGAAAAGATAGACAAAAGCTCATAGCATGGCAAGGAGTGAAGATAGATACAAAGTGTGAAGGACAAATTTGTAGGAAATTTTATGGGCTTTCATTAGGTACAGGACATTTTTTTCTCTACAACGCACCGTTTTAGCGATATGCGCAAAAAACTAAAAATATTGAAACTTGAGCCCCTCCCCCCCCCCTAGGTGATATCGTCATAATATATAGCCTATGTGTTGACCCGACCTCTATATAATATTCATGCAAAATTTGAAGTAAATCCATTCAGTACTTTCTGAGTTTATCCCGGACATACATACAGACAAACAGACAAACCGACAAACAGACAAACAGACAAACAGACAAAAATTCTAAAAACTATATTTTTGGCTTCCATATCGATTGTAGATCACGTCCCAAGTATTATTTTTCAAAAATATTCAATGTACAGAATTGACTTTCCTACGATTTTATTATATGTATAGATAATAATGTGTCGTCTTTCTTCTTAAGTATAACCTGTTAAATGTTTTCTGTGTGCAATAAACTGTTAAATAAAAATAAAAAATAAATATAATATTATGCTAGACAAAGAAAAGCAGATTTTGTATGATTATTCGCTGTAAATATTTCTCATGAGTACTAAGGTTTGCATTTAGTACCTAGGTGAAAAGCGTCAATATCCTTACCTCTAATTGCATTTCGTGAATCTACAATTCGTAATCCGGCAGCCACACTAACGATCAACATTACGGCCCTAGGGACAGACTGTCGCACGCCGCATATGAATTCAAATTAGATTCAGTTTTGCCCCTCACGACAGATTGGAATTTAATGCTTACTTTCAATTAGCGGCTGGGTTTTTAGTAGACAGCTGAGGATCAATCACATGGTTGATGGTATTTTGGGTTTAACCTTAAATTGTGATTACAGTGGAATGTGAAATTCGGCACAGATAAAGTTGATGGGTGGAAAAGCTGGAATTACTTAATTACAGCACAGAATATATAATAGTATGGCATGGTGCAACTAGACGTATGCAAATTATAATTAAATAAGTTGTCAGTTGATAAAAATGCTATGCAATATAATACAGCTTTACCACGGCAGTCCCCTAGGGCCATACGTATTATTTTTAAAGCTAACGGCCTGTTTCACCACTTCCGAAGTTCCGGATAAGTGCCGAATAGGCTATCCTCCAATTAACTTGACAGATCGAGTACGGCGAATCTGTCAAAAAAGTTGTGAATAGCCTATTCGGCACTTTATCAGGAAGTGGTGAAACAGGCCCTAAAATGTTGAAAATTGCAGTATTTTCCTTAGCACAAAAGTTGCTGAAGAAAAACCATTTAAAATTGTAAGATCTAAAATTACTCACATTCAAATTACAAAACTTCTATCTAGAAGAAAACCCGGTGTAAATGTAATTACTAATTAGACATGCGCACAAGTCTCACGATATTCGCTAAGCCCAGTCATTCGCCGTAATATCTACAAGACGCTGGGAAATCCCCGGATTTGTACCAGATGAGATTGTCTTGTAACTTGTTAGTCTTTCCACTCGGTATTTGTACGCTAATCTCACTAATTAAGGCTTATGAGTAACTTTGCTTATACGTGTTTTGAACACAATATTATCTTTATATTTTAAAACTAGCTGTCCCGGCAAACGTTGTTTTGCCATTTAAAGTATATTTTCTACATCATCAGTTGATACATGTTTTACCCCCTCTTTTGTCCTCTAAGAGGGTGTGGGGGGAAGGTCATACACCAGATGTTATTTTAAACCCTTTGTGGAACAGCGCTAAATTATGTTTATATTCCAGTGGAAACATTATGATTAATTGGAATCGAAGCAACTAGCAAACTATACTAATTCGACACCCATCATGATATTCTATAATAATTATACAACATGACTGGTGAGACAATACCGATACTTAAGGAGAGTACTCTGTACTCGATTCTCATTATAATTATGTAATAAAATTAGGTACTTACTTAATTTTTTTCCGAATTTCCCAAAAATCAATGAATTATGGATACTACCTAAGTAAATTACGCGGCTAGGCAAGGTAGGTATACTATGCGGCCGGTGCAGAGGCGTGCGCTACCAAAGAAACACCACACAACTACCCTTCCCGCGCACGGTGTCCATGCGTTGGGTAAATAATTATTTAACTTTAAGCTACGTTTACTCAGTGATCAATTGATATTATTTTTTATATATTTTTTTTTAAATACTATAATAGCCAAATATCACGTCCTCGAGTATTGAACATGTCTCACCAGTCACGCAGTAGAGCAAAATTAGGCCATAAATTGTGTTTTTTGTATGGGAGCCTCCCTTATTTTTTATTTTATTTTAATATTATTATTAAATATTAAGGTACTCATATAACTAAGGATTTTGTAAAAATTCAAGTACCTACCTGTTGCCATTTTTGATATAGAGCAAAAAAGGCCATTAAAATCACGTTTGTTGTATGGGAGCCCCCCTGAAATATTAATTTTATTTATTTTTAGTATTTGTTGTTATAGCAGCAACAGATATACATAATCTGTGAAAATATCAAATCTCTAGCTATTACCGTTCTTGAGTAACAGCCTGGAGACAACAAAAAAGGCCAAAAAATCACGTTTGTTGTATGGGAGCCCCCCTTAAATGTTCATTTTATTTTATTTTCAGTATTTGTTGTTATAGCGGCAACAGATTATAATCTGTGAAAATATCAAATCTCTAGCTGTTACCGTTCTTGAGTTACAGCCTGGAGACAGACAGACAGACGGACAGACGGACAGACAACGAAGTCTTAGTAATAGCGTCCCGTTTTTACCCTTTGGGTACGGAACCCTAAAAAGGTCCTTACAGTGAGAAGAAGAAACTCACACTCAGTCTACATCTGAAGAATCACTTAGTGCCATCTACTTTGAATAACATCAATGTTTTGCATGAATGGAGGCTTCAGGACCGGGAAATTACTTGAAACCAAAAAAAAATAGATTTTATGAATAGCATATTAGCTAGATGATGAAGTAAGTAAGTTATAAGGTTTGTTAAAATTATAAGGGAAAAATTGAGTGATTTCACATGCTGTAAGATTACCCGCTTCATCTTAAAAAAAATGCTGTAAAATTTTAGTTACCCGCTTCTAGTTCAGCGTCTTTCGCAACAATCTCCTATCACAACTCACAATGCATGCATTAATTTAGCAACCCCGACGTCCAAATCACCCCAAGACGGGGGTAAAAATGTCCCCGGATTAGACGGATTCGCCACTAACAATTGCGCAATTTGCATAATCTGTTATCGCGGTCCGACGTGCCACTTTAAATGATAATTACAAAGAGTTTCGGATTTATGACGTGACAATTGGGATTTGGGAGTTTTGTCTTTAGGGTTTGGTAGAAGCCATAAAGTTAATATACCTAGCGGAATAGAGAAACAAAGGCCTGAGCAAGCGAGATGTCACTATCAGTAACACTTCGTGGTAAAAAGAGACGTATGATACATGACAGCAGAACTCTTTTTCTGACGTCCAGTCGGCTCGTGTCGGCACGTTGACAATTTAATCTCATAGAAATGTTCAATCATGCTTGTGTAAGTGTATACCTACTATGGGCGTAGCCAGGATTCTATATAGGAGGGGGGGAGAAAATCCTAAACTTCGAATCTCACTACTATTGAAGGTGAGGTAAAAATTAAAAACAAAATATTATGAGCGAGCGAACTGGTATTGAATGCCTCCCCTCTCCCCCGCAACTCTCTCCGCTCCACGTTTAGGTGTGAAACTCGTGAGCTTGCCTCTTCACACGAGCAATACAACATTGCTTTCTTACTCTAACGATATCTTTAAACGATTCTTTTTGAAGCAAGATATCTTTAAATTCATGGCACAGAAAAATACTAATTAATGAGTGTCCTTTATTCAGTTTGCTGAACCAACAGATCTTATATAAAATACAACAATAATAGAATAATCAACATGTGCTTTATTTTTAAAATACATTATAAACATCGTCTAGAAAACTATAATTTCAACAAAGTGTTATAAATATCGAATCAGGCTAATATTGTCATTAAAATGCAAGGAATAAGCTATTTCTTCATGTTTAGTAGATTTTTATAATAATAATTATTATTACGTAGATAACAGAAAATTTACGTCAGTAGCTGTAAAACATACTAAGTAATAGCAAAACTAAAGATAATAATATTTTCATATTGCTTTTATAACAAACATTTTCCTTTTTTTACGAATTTCAACAATCTCTTTCGGATATTTTTGGTCGAATTTTCACTATTTTTTCTTGGCAATTAGTTTCTTCTATTTCTCCTTTAGATAATCTCCTTTTAATCCTCTTTATTTTCCCCCGGAGAGCCGACCAAGAACCATCTAGTTCGGGCCTTGACGGCTGCGTTTCGCACTAGTCTCTTTTTATCGTCAAGAGATGGCGCTAAATCTAACAACACATCTCTCTTGTAGGGTAGAAGCAAAACAGTCTGATATGTGTTGGCGATCTCGTAAAGACATTGGAGGCTTTTTATCCGTACATCCTGAAAAGAATAGTTAATATTAGTAATCTTCATTTACTGCTTACTGCAATAGTTATTCCTTGCCTACTAAAAACACACGTTAGGACTGTAAAACTAACGTGTTTTTGGTCGCTTTACATTTAAGATAATCTAATGAATAACTGAGTCTAAAACTTTTTTGTAATAGAGCCGTACATAATTCCCTTATCAAAAATACGATCTTAGACGTTTGGCGTCTTTATCTTATTGTTTGATATTACTTAAAAAAAAATTGACAATAACAACAACTGTATATTTATTCAATAACGATTTTCACTTTTAGCATTGTGTAGGCCTTACCATAGATTTCACATAAGTAGACAACCTGACGAGCCGCGGCAAAATAGTCTGTAAGCTCTGAGCGATAGTGACGTGTTTAGCCTGAACGAAATGTATAAGAACATCCATCATTACTATTAACAAGTCCTTGTTGTCGAAATCTAAGGCGTCGATTAGTAAAGGCGCAATCTGAAAAACAAACACAATATTATAAAAACTTCTGGAAAAAAATTTACAGTGGTAGTAATCAAGACACTTTGTACCTCTGTAAATATTGCAAAATAAAGGTCCCAAGGATAATTGTTACAGCAGTAAAAAAGTTTATGTATGTATCGTAACAAAAATTAACAATGCAAAACAAAAATAACACTATGTAACTAGCAATTAACACCATCTATCCAAAGCAATGTGAACCAATTTTAGCAATGGGTTGACATAATAATATTACAATATAATTATAATAATATCATCAGAAGAGGTGCAGGTGCGTTGCCGGCCTTTTACGAAGTAATAGGGTAGGGGAGGGTAGGGAAGGGAATAGGGGAGGGTAGGGAAGGAAATAAGGGAGGGTAGGGAAATGCTTTTTACCTTATTAATTTCACTATTAATAACCGTCTTAGGTGTACCCCCGATGACGTAGGCCCAGCTCAAATAATACGCTTCTTTGGCCTCTACACTCGGTGTCTGTCTGTCCATCAGTCCTGTAAAACTCTGGAATACTCTCTGCCGATAGAAGAGACTGGTTCTGCAGTGATGACGGACGGTCAGACATTCTGTGGAATCCGACATTATTGTGTGTACAGCCTCTGCACCGTGGCTACTGAATATTGGGTCCAATATTGATAGTGTTATCTGAAATATAAAGTTATATAATATTCCAGTGACAGTGAAATTAATAAAAATATTATTGCATATTCCAATAGAAACGGCTGGATGTGGCATACGTATCACAAGACGTGTTAATAACTTTGCTGTGGTACACAACGACATAATATTATAATATTATTGTTGGTACCAGCAAAATGCTAAAAAATATTCAAGTGAAATTGAGTTTTGATAATTACCATTACTTTGTACATTTTGTAGAATTTAGTACTTTTATTAAAGTTTTTGTGGTTTTTATGTAACACAAAAAACATTGTTGCCTTACGAATTTTACCGCCATCTCTTGAGTATCATTCGTAAACACTAATAACACTCAACAGATGGCGTTGAATAACTTCATGCTTCAGTATTGGCTTGGTTGAGAATGGCGAAATTTCATCATTATCCCTACCAGGGAATTCGCTATTTACCACGTCAGCCTGCTAACTATTATGGCCCCTCTACAACAGTGGCCAGCGCTGGCCCATCGAATGGCGCATGCGATGGCCATGCAATGGTCGCAACGCCTCTACATGATGGCCGTGTTCAGTAGTGATCTAAACGTCGTTCAAGATGGACATGTAAGCATTAGCCATTGCGGCAATGCAAAACGTGCATTTTTAATCATTTATGACTTCACCAGATGACCCGGTGAACTTCGTATCACCATTCACCTCCCTCCTATTATGAACCTTCTCATGAATTCTACGAATAATTATTTCGAGACTAAAATTAAAATAATGGTTTATGGTAGTGATGATGATGATGATGACAATGATGAATGTAATAATAGCATGTATCTTTAAAAAGTCTGGAGTTATGTATATTTAATGTAAAAGCTATAATAATTATTGTAAAGTTTTATTAAAATCCGTTCAGTAGTTTTGAGTAAAAGAGTAACAAAAGTAACAAACATCCATACATCCATACAAACTTTCGGCTTTATCTTAATACTAGCTGTCCCGGCAAACGTTGTTTTGCCATTTAAAGTATATTTTCTATATCATCAGTTGATACATGTTTTACCCCCTATTTTGTCCCCTAAGAGGGTGTGGGGGGGAAGGTCATACACCAGATGTTAAGTTGAAAAACACAGATAATACCTAATATGAAGTAAGTCCACTAAAGAAAAAAGTTGTATACAAAATCTGACCCCTCTTTGGTGCCCAGAGAGGGTTGAGAGGGGAGGGGGGGGGGATTTTTATACACCATGTTGAGTTGGAAGAAGACAAATATAATATATCTGTGAAAACCGTATGCAAATCGGATCAGTAGTTTTCGTGTTAAAGAAAAAAGTTTGATACAAAATCTGACCCCCTCTTTTGTCCCCTTAGAGGGGTGGGGGGAAAAAATTTTATACACCAGATGTTAAGTTGGAAGAAGATAAATATATCTGCGAAAACCACATTCAAATCGGATCAGTATTTTTCGTGTGATGCTGGAACAAACATATAGACAGACAGAAAGAGTGACAGACAGACAGACAGACAAAAAACTAACCACATTTTTGGCTTCTATAGCGATGTAATTTCGGGTGTCATTTCATATCTTTTATGTACAGAATTTTCATTTCTACAACAGAATAATAATTATTATTGTCTTCCTCCCGCACGCGCTTTGGTGACGCCCACTATCGTAATATTTTAATTTCGCCATAATTTCAAAACCAAACGTCCAATTTTAATCATTCAAAGACCAAATATTATCTACATAAACTGTACTTAGTGATAAAATAATTTATTTTGATAAGGATTAATAGCGTGAGTAAAATATATCCGTTTAAATGTAGTCCAAAAAAAATTCAGGATTTTTAAATAAATAAATGGTTATTGTGCCTCACTCGACATAGATAGGTATAGTGTGTCGCGGACTTTTTTGTAGATATTTATAAGATCTACAATTACTTAGAACATTTTATGGTTCTATCTTTTATAGTTTAGGCAGCGTACGCAAAATAAGTAACTTTTCTAGCTGATTTTTTACACCTTGCGTCCGAAAAACTCAAATATCTTACGGAACCCTACTTTTTTCCAAAATAAAATGTAGCCTATGTTCAGCAGAAATAATGTAAGATTCCAATAGCAAAAGAATTTTTCAAATCGGTCCAGTAGTTTCGGAGCCTATTCGACTCAAACAAACAAACAAACAAACAAACAAACAAACAAAAAATCAAATCTTTCCTCTTTATAATAGTAGTGTAGATAGCTTCATTCATTATGAGACCACATACTCGTCATTTTAAATGAAATTCGTAAATTGTAATACGAATTACGACATCCTCACTCGACCGCGGTCAAGCGTCGACTGTCGTATCGCCAACGTGTAGAGGCGTACCGCCATCGCTGGGCCATCATCCTTTGATGTGCGGCCGAAAAACCGACATCGCCGCCATTCCACGGCCATCGCTGGCGCCATCGGCCATCCTACGCCACTACGCCCTCCCCACGCTGGCCCATCGTGATGGCCCACTACGCTGGCCCATCTTGAAGAGGGGCCATTACAGCCTTACTATCTACCGTTATTCTTAATACAATACATAAAACAACCTCACCTTCTGTAGCCAGAATTTGAAATGTTCACTGCCTCGCATTACTAACGCTTTCGTTACAAAACCATACAAATATAATAATCTTGGGCATAACCTTTCGTCTTTAGTACAGTCGTTCAAATAACTCTTTATCATTTCATATAGCACTTCGAATTTCGTTCCATGCTCAGCCTTATTTAGGGAATGTGATATTAGATAGCAAGCTTTCTGTCTCACTGTACAATTTTCACTGTTCAGCGCTAGATTCAATGACAAATGAATAATACCATCCATGTGCTTATTCCATACATTTTGATGAATAGACGTGTACAAAGACTGCAATATTAGGAAATAGTTTTCGCTACTACCTGTTTTTTCTAACAGCATATCTGTGTGTTTAGAAAGAATATTCGACTGTTTTTCGTCCGGCAAACTTGCTATTGTGCTTGATATTAACTCATAGCCTTGTGATTGAGATTCTTGGGGGGCGTTTAAATCTCTCAATAGCCATGACAACATGGAATCAATTATTCCATGATCACTTTCGATTTGAACTATTTTTTCTTCGGTATACAAACTTGTGTCTGATAATGACGCATTAAGAGCTTTCACTGCAATTGGAGCCTCTTCGACATTAGTCGTAATCAACCTTAAAATCTCACTTATAATCATTTTGGTAAAGTCGTCTAAACTAGCTAAACTCGTCAATAGATTAAGACGCTTCTGCAATGTCACTTTATCTTCCATTAAATTATCCAAATCACATTTTCCTTTCACTACTAAGTCCATTATTATTTCGGGATACCTCTTAGCTATAGCGTGGACGGTTTCTACGCTGTATTTCAATAACTCATCGTCGTTAGAATTCTGGATGTTGTATATTAGGATCTCAACAAAGGGTACCACTAAGTCCATGTTCAAAACATCTTTGACTCGTATTAAAGTCTTGAATCCAGCCATTTGATGCTCCTTTGACGGCACACTAACAGCGTTTAAGCATAGCTGAGGTATTTCTTGCACTTGAGCAACCTCGTCCATAACATCCCAATGTTTTACTAGCTCATACAAATCACCCAAAAAATCTAGACTCGCTATTTGTAACTTCGCTGATGTTTTAAACTCGTAATACGCTAGAACCGCTGGTATCATACATTTCGTGATTATTACGCACGATTCTTTACAGGAATTTGCAACGGTAAGTAGCACTTTTGACGCTTGCAAAAACTGCATTACCGTATTGGAGTCAGCTATGGCGGTTTGTAGGGAAATTAGTATGCCTTTGAGAAAGTTTTCGAAAGTCTGGTCTGTGTTTGCGGTAGTTGCTAGTTTAGCAACTAAAGCCTGCAACGCCTCGTGAGCTGCCATCCTTATTTCATCGTCAGTTTTATGTGTTATCTCCCTATGTATTGACGACCACAAAGTTTTTAAAAATGGTGTGTAGCTTTCAGCTTTGAAGGTTTTACAGCTTTCAGCCTTGAAAAAGATAAAATAATTATCAATATTTTTTAAGTGTTTATTTGATATTAGCAAACAAGGTCCACTTATATAGAACTTGAAGGAAACAAATAGTAAAAAAATACAAGAAAATTAAAACTATTGCTGACAATATTTTTCATTGGTAAGCCACAATTATTAACTTAAACAAACCTAACCAGATAACACAATGCATGTAAGTAACATTAAAATTAAAAATTGCCAATTGGTAATATTTTTTCTACCTCTACTGAATTACTGTTTGGATACTTACCAGTAACTTCAAAGAATCAATTTTAGCTATTCGTAAATTTGAATCCAATTTCTCAACAAGCAGTATCAGACATTGCTCTCCAAACTCTGGGATAGCACACAAACATGGACAGAGAGCTGCGGCTAGCTCACCCCTGGTCACCGGGGCAGGATCATTAGGAGAGGGGTGGAAGTCAATAGGATAGTAGCAGGATATAACCTCAAACATCTCTTCCACTAGATGCCCAATAGGTATATGTGATAGGAACTTTGGTAGGAAATTGAATAGGAATAGGAGATTACGTGGATCTCTCTCCCCATCCATCGCTGATATGACACCATAGAGAAAGTCAGGACCCAGTGTCTTCATGTCTGGAATCAATAAAAAATACATCTTATAGGCGCACAATACACAGTCATGTAGGCATCACTGTACAATCATTGTAAAATTGATATTCAGTGTATTATTAAAGATACACAGTCAAATCAAAGTCTTATTTTTTTTTTATTTTGTGTGTTTTTGGCATGTGTTTGGAATCAAGCTTTACAGTTTTGTGCAGCCACAAAAAATAATATTGTACAAAATATATTAATATTATTCACTTATTATTTTCTTTAAAAGACAACTAAATTTAGACAAATAGTGGCAAAACAAGTCAGTCCTTTAATATAATATTTAAACCCCTAATTTTAAAAAATCCTTCCTTGGTACATCATAATATGAGAAATAAGTGTGCAGAATTTTCAGTTTCTAGCATTAAGGGTTTTGCCTAAGTTTATATAATACACATAATATGATAATTAGCTGAGCTATTTATGTTATCATAACTACTATTCAAATTATTACCTACATTAAAGATACTGAACTTTGGCACCAACTAGATAAAGTGTTATCAAGTTATCTAATAACTTCCTCATATATCTTATCAAAATGTCATCATAATATTATTATTTTAATAAGTAACATTGCATTATAATTTAAGAAAACAGATGTAAAGTTGGAAGAAAACAAATATATCTGCGATAACTGTATTTTAAAGAGATAAAACCGACTTCAAAATTAAAACTTCTTATCTCCAAAACTACTGAACCGATTTTGATGAAACTTGCACTGTTCCCTAAGTTGAACAATACCTAGTACAACAAAAAAAGAATCACTTAAATCGGACTTGTAGTTCCGGAGATATGCGTGAACAAACATAAAAACATACATACATACATACATACATACATACATACATACATACATACATACACTTTTAAAATTTGGCACATTTGTTCAGAAGCTGTTATAGATTAACATATACAAAAACTGGGCAGTTCTAGAAATATTACATACATACGCGTCGAATTGATAACCTCCTTTTTTTGAAGTCGGTTAAAAATGGGTTATTGTTTGCCCGACCAACCAAATATTTCAGACTATATTGAGTATTGACTATCACCAGATTCCAATTCTGAATATTATGAACTTTTGGGAGTTTAGTCATGTAACAGTAATTAATAATTATATATTATGATGTCTCTCAATGTTATGTGTTTCCTAAAAACTGTAGACTTTATGCCTATAGCATCTATAAGTCATAATAGTCTGACTAAAAGCAACTTACATTCAACATCCCTGTCCATTAGCTTCTGCAGAGTCGAGTATATGTTAGACCTATCTTGTCTCACCTGCGACTGACAAGGCACTTCTCTAAACAAAACCGAAAAGTATTCACCACAGCTTCGGATATCATAATTGTCCATCTCCATTATGCTCAAATAGCCCTCCAAAACTGGAGGTATCACTCGGTGATTATCTTTCAAGCGATCAATATAAAACTTTGATATGAATTTTAGCTGCATAGCTGTTAGATAATCTTTTGGGATTTGTCTTAATAATTTGGTAAAAAACCTCATTCCTTTTTCCCTTAGTTCTGGTTCTTTGTTAGTTAAAACTCCAGCCATGTTCTCAACAATATTTGTAATATCTATTCTTCCTCTCATCATATCTGAAAAATTTTATTTAAAAAGACATTAAGAATAGCTACACAAAGAATGTATTTTACTTAAATATCAATTATCATACTCAAATATAAATTTAAAATGCAGAAATCATATAAAACAAAACATTTTTTACCTGAAATAATATTATTTGTTTCTTCAAATATGGTCTCAGACTTCATGATTTCATCAGCTAATTCAGGCTTAAACCAGATAGAGTCCATGTTCTAATGTATTTTACGATATCTTTAATAAGTTATACAAGCAAAAGTTGGTTTTTTTGTTATAATCGTGTACACTGTAATAAGTAATTTACTAGTTTACATTTTCCACCTTACTGTGTTGTTTTTTCTGGTATATTATGCTTATTAGTAAATAAAATCCAAAAAGAACTTTGTTTTTACGTTGATTTAATTAAAAATCCATAAAAACTAAGAATTTTTAAGTTTTATTTTTGAAATTTGAGGTTAGTATTTTTTTTATTTTCCTTCCTCTCCTCTGTTGATGGTTCTCATTTGGGAATTTGCCAATGTCAAGAATCTACGTCTTCTTCTTCTTCTTTACAATCGCACACTAAAAAAGTTAGTGTCACTGTCATAGGACATTTTATTTTTTAAATTTTTGACTTTGACATAAATATAATAAGTTACTCTATGACTTTGACATATTTTGGTCAGCGGAACGAGCGTGTGCACCTACCTACTTGAAAATATTTTATTCGAATGCAAATGTGATGAAATATAAATTTTAATAATCAATTGAGTTTATGTGCGTTCAAAAATGTCTTATAAGACTCTTATCGACTTTGTAGTGAAGTATCACAAGCCACGGCTTTTAAATAATGTCGTGTGTTTTCCAAGCAATGGAAACTCCTACTTCGGACGTCGGCTAGTTGTTTCATCAGCATTACCAACATCAACACCAAGTATTTCAGCAACCAGAAGGTTTACTACGACAGTTTCAAGATTCGATAATGCACTACCACAGAAAATTAATACAACAGAAGGAAAATTTCAACTCATGTTTACATGTAAGAAATGTGAAACTAGGAATTCCAAGTTTATATCCAAGCAAGCTTACTACAATGGCGTGGTGATAGTTATATGTGATGGCTGCGAGAACAAGCACTTGATAGCAGACAATCTCAACTGGTTCTCCGATATGAATGGAAAGAAGAATATTGAAGATATCATGGCAGAGAAAGGAGAAACTGTACAAAAGATAATGTCTGATGATCTAGAGTATATTGCTAAAGAAATTACAGATAATATTGAAAAGGAAAAACTTCCTGGATAGTCTATATAATTAATGTGTACAGATAATAAATGTAGTTTATAGTATAAAGTCAGCCTTCACAAAGCTACCAAAATGAAAATTTGGAACAAACCACACATCTAGTAGGTATCAAAATTATCTAGATTACAAAGTTGTGACTAGTTTAATCCGTTGATGGATTCTTGGAAATCTATTGTTATTCTATTGTTATCGCGGCCCACTTGGGCCGTTAGGGAGTTGATAGGTCTTGGACTAATCCAAACCATAAAATTAGTCGCAACTTTTTAAAACAATCATAATTTTGATTTAAAAAGATCAGTTTGAATTGAAGGTGTGTAGATATAACTTATTAGTATTGTTAATTCAACAAGCACCGAGTGGTCGCATGCAACTGCGAGAACAATAGATAAGCTATTGTGTCTTGTTTTTCCACAATTGACGGGTTAAGATGTAAATTGACAACCTGTGTGGCTCAGTTGGTGGGCTATTGGTAGCTCAAGCCGGGGGTCGCGGGTTCGAATCCCGCCGACGGAACAAAAGGTTTTCAAAAAGTTCCTGGGTCATGGATGTGTATTAAATAAGTGTATCATAAATAATAAAAATCTTAAATATATGTATTATGTATAGTATAAAAGTATTAAATATATTTCTGTTATCTGGTACCTGGGGGTGTAGTGCGAGTTTTATTCGATCATACGCATCGAACACGTTAACGCGAATATGTATGGGATCAAAGCAGCGCCACCTACTGGCTTACGTGGATACCGCTTTGATCCCATACAAATTCGTGTTAACGTTCTCAATGAGTATGATCAAATAAAACTCGCACTACTCACTCAGTAGTTCTTTAGGGGGCCAGACTGACATGGTGTGAAGCGTCCATAGATATTATTATTATTATATTATTATCTATACATATAATAAAATTGTAGGAAAGTCAATTCTGTACATTGAATATTTTTGAAAAATAATACTTGGGACGTGATCTACAATCGATATGGAAGCCAAAAATATAGTTTTTAGAATTTTTGTCTGTTTGTCTGTTTGTCTGTTTGTCTGATTGTCTGTTTGTCTGTATGTATGTCCGGGATAAACTCAGAAAGTACTGAATGGATTTACTTCAAATTTTGCACGAATATTATATAGAGGTCGGGTCAACACATAGGCTATATATTATGACGATATCACCTAGGGCGGGGGGAGGGGCTCAAGTTTCAATATTTTTAGTTTTTTGCTCATATCGCTAAAACGGTGCGTTGTAGAGAGAAAATGTCCTGTACGTAATGAAAGCCCATAAAATTTCCTACAAATTTCTCCTTCACACTTTGTATCTATCTTCACTCCTTGCCATGCTATGAGCTTTTGTCTATCTTTTCTATACAAATTTCGAGTGTCGTTTGATTAACATGCTGGGAGCTTTGGCATCGGTCTTTTCTTGGGGAGGGGGGGGGGGGCTTCGCCCCCCCCAAACCCCCCCCCCCACCTCCCCAAATTTTGCTTCAAACAAAGCGGTGTTACGGCGTTATACATCTTTTTTAAGAACAAAGTTAAAAACTAAACTACACATACGGTTTTCCAGTGTCGTTTGTTTTGGGGGGGCTGCGCCCCCCCCAACCCCCCCCCCCCCCTTATTTCTTATGAAACTTTTGTTCATAATTAAAAGGTATCGTGGACTTTGTATTGCGTCTTAATTATCCTTTGTAGGAACAAACTAAGTCATCTATATCTATACATATAATAAAATTGTAGGAAAGTCAATTCTGTACATTGAATATTTTTGAAAAATAATACTTGGGACGTGATCTACAATCGATATGGAAGCCAAAAATATAGTTTTTAGAATTTTTGTCTGTTTGTCTGTTTGTCTGTTTGTCGGTTTGTCTGTTTGTCTGTATGTATGTCCGGGATAAACTCAGAAAGTACTGAATGGATTTACTTCAAATTTTGCACGAATATTATATAGAGGTTGGGTCAACACATAGGCTATATATTATGACGATATCACCAAGGGGGGGGGAGGGGCTCAAGTTTCAATATTTTTAGCTTTTTGCTCATATCGCTAAAACGGTGCGTTGTAGAGAAAAAATGTCCTGTACGTAATGAAAGCCCATAAAATTTCCTACAAATTTCTCCTTCACACTTTGTATCTATCTTCACTCCTTGCCATGCTATGAGCTTTTGTCTATCTTTTCTATACAAATTTCGAGTGTCGTTTGATTAACATGCTGGGAGCTTTGGCATCGGTCTTTTCTTGGGGAGGGGGGGGGGGCTTCGCCCCCCCCAAACCCCCCCCCCACCTCCCCAAATTTTGCTTCAAACAAAGCGGTGTTACGGCGTTATACATCTTTTTTAAGAACAAAGTTAAAAACTAAACTACACATACGGTTTTCCAGTGTCGTTTGTTTTGGGGGGGCGCAGCCCCCCCAAACCCCCCCCCCCTTATTTCTTATGAAACTTTTGTTCATAATTAAAAGGTATCGTGGACTTTGTATTGCGTCTTAATTATCCTTTGTAGGAACAAACTAAGTCATCTATACATATAATAAAATTGTAGGAAAGTCAATTCTGTACATTGAATATTTTTGAAAAATAATACTTGGGACGTGATCTACAATCGATATGGAAGCCAAAAATATAGTTTTTAGAATTTTTGTCTGTTTGTCTGTTTGTCTGTTTGTCGGTTTGTCTGTTTGTCTGTATGTATGTCCGGGATAAACTCAGAAAGTACTGAATGGATTTACTTCAAATTTTGCACGAATATTATATAGAGGTTGGGTCAACACATAGGCTATATATTATGACGATATCACCAAGGGGGGGGGAGGGGCTCAAGTTTCAATATTTTTAGCTTTTTGCTCATATCGCTAAAACGGTGCGTTGTAGAGAAAAAATGTCCTGTACGTAATGAAAGCCCATAAAATTTCCTACAAATTTCTCCTTCACACTTTGTATCTATCTTCACTCCTTGCCATGCTATGAGCTTTTGTCTATCTTTTCTATACAAATTTCGAGTGTCGTTTGATTAACATGCTGGGAGCTTTGGCATCGGTCTTTTCTTGGGGAGGGGGGGGCTTCGCCCCCCCCAAACCCCCCCCCCACCTCCCCAAATTTTGCTTCAAACAAAGCGGTGTTACGGCGTTATACATCTTTTTTAAGAACAAAGTTACAAACTAAACTACACATACGGTTTTCCAGTGTCGTTTGTTTTGGGGGGGCTGCGCCCCCCCAAACCCCCCCCCCCCCCTTATTCCTCATGAAACTTTTGTTCATAATTAAAAGGTATCGTGGAGTTTGTATTGCGTCTTAATTATCCTTTGTAGGAACAAACTAAGTCATCTATACATATTGTAATAAAATTGTAAGAAAGTCAATTCTGTACATTGAATATTTTTGAAAAATAATACTTGGGACGTGATCTACTATACTAACGCGGACGAAGTCGCGGGCAACAGCTAGTTATTAAATATTATTTAAACTTTTTCAATGATTGTTAACTCATTGTAAGTTAAAATATTACAACATCCAACTCAACTCAACACCATTTGAAATGGTTAAAAAAATATTAACAATTTTAATTTTTACAGCTGCAATAGCATGGTAGTAAATTGTCTTATTTATAAAAATTAATCATGTAGATTAAAATATAAAGAAATTAGAAAAAAAAAACATTTCAATTGTTTTACTTCCTTTATATAATTAAGTATCTTGTGTACAGAGTATAGAATAACACCTAACATTAAAATCATAATGCTCACAATTTAAAATATGGCCAACAGAATATGCCATGAAATATAATATAAAAAACAAATATCTAGAAGTTCAATACATTTTTAAATCTTATCACAAAGATTGTTGTGCGTAGAACATTTAGGTACTTGGAGATTCATTTACACAATTTATAAGAAGTTGTCTCATATTCCTGTTTTATCTACAATAATAATTAGGGTAATACAACCTTACATCACTATTTAATTGTATACAAATTGGCACCATATATAGGTTATTGCATAATATTAACTATTATAAAATATAACACAATTCATCATGTTAAAATACTTTTAAATATAATTATGGACTTATCATATTGGTAATAATATTTCCAAATGAATCTTACACATTAGTTACACTTACAACTGGAATAAGTATTAAGACTTTCCAAAAATAGCCAAGCCATTATACAACTTGGTGAAAAAGACATAAGGCACTACAATCACATTTTCCTTATTATAATTTTTGAGAATACTTATGCCACACTTTAAATTCTACAAAATATATGGCGAAAAATACATCTAGGGAATGCTTAAACAGTCTCACAATTTTGATATTCATAATTCCATAATTTCAAGATTTAAAAATATGTTACAGAATAATAATTATCACTTAAAATATCAAAAAATTGGCACTTAAAATGTTGATTGCAAGATTATGAATAGATTGTCAAATCAATGTTTCCTATCATCTATTGTAAAATGTGCTAGTCTTGTTTTAATAACATTATTTCAATATTTATTAAGTAGATTTGAAACTTTGTGTATGAATCATAATACTTTTTAGGGTTCCGTACCCAAAGGGTAAAAACGGGACCTTATTACTAAGACTTCGTTGTCTGTCCGTCTGTGATTCCTACTCGCACTTTGCCGATTATTAGATTACATTAAAAATTCGATGACAAATTCAGTCTTCATATAAATTCTCAAACTCTTTTGGGACGACTTATTATGGCATAATCTGTTCCGTTGCATGTGTTATGTGCAATATCTTCCAATGCTACTTGGTTCTGCATGGCTTGTGCTTGGGCCGCAGTTGGCACTTGAGGGCCAGGAGTATTCGGTTTCCTGATCATACCGTATCCAAGATGTGAGTCATCAGCTAGTCGGGCAGTCTGCATGACATTCTCCACCTCATCATAATCATTCCAAGTATCTTTATTCTTTGTGTCATTCAAGGCCAGAGTAGTTGGTCGGGCTTCTAACAATTTGTATCTGGATGACTTATTTAATTTACTAGTGGAACCGAAATATTGCAACCTGTCATAGTTTTCGTCTTCTGGATCTACTACTGGGCTCGGCAAAAGTATAATTCTAGATGATTCTGGACCAGATGAGTTTAGGTTATCTTGTGACCTTGATATTAGTTTCATGCAGTTCGGATTGTCAGCTAAGTTTGGAGTGAATTCGGTGTGATCAGGATCATCGATCCCCAAGGTTTTCCATGCTTCACAACGCACCTCCACCTTATCATATGGCACCGGAGGGCTGTGTTCTCTCTTCACATGCTCGATAGGTTCGTAGTTATCAAGTTTCTTGTACCTTCCAAACTCCATTTGACTTTCCTCTATTGGACATGACACTTCTTTTGGTTTGGGCAGATTGACCACTTTCCTGGGAGGTTTTTGTGGTTTTGGTTTTAGAGCAGGCTTAGGCATAAGAAGTGGGGCCGATTCTCTGTCCGTGCTGGTCGTCTGATGACTAGACACTGACGATGTTTTAAATGATAAGCAACTCAAATTTAGATCATCTGGCCTCGTTGCAATCAGTGGGCTTCTAGACCCAGGAAATAAGTTTGCAGTGGGTTGAATATTAAATTCACTATGCTCAGGACTGTTTAAGTTATCATTTCCTATCATTTGTTTCATTGTTTTCATCTTCAGGGACAAACATTTGAATATTTCTGATTGATTTGGATGTTCCAAATGGAAGATTCCTTCGCCAGTTTCGCATTTCCTTCCCGCCTCGAATGTGAACTTACCCTGTCTGTATCCATAACGTCTTATGTATCTGTATGGCCATGTTGCATACAATTTATTGTCATTCACATCTCTTAATTCTATGGATGTTGTTGTCAATAGCAAAAGGTATCTGATGGGTTCAAAGCCACATCTTGTTGAAGCTTCTGATATACACATTTTAACAGAAAACACTCCTTCTCCTGACGAGCAGTAGAGATCATTGTCTTCATCGCAAGCTATAGGGTTGTTGTCTCGTCCCTTGAAAGCCACAGACTGTAACGCTGTGACCCATTCTAATGTTTCCGCTTCTGACTGTGTACTAATTTGTTGTGAGTTGGACTTAGTCAAAATAGTTATGGTATTGGGACTAGAATGGGTAATTCTAATACAGTTTTCGAGCGTTATAACTTTTGGAATAGCGCCATTGGTAACATCATCTTTGTTGTCATAAATCTCGAGTCTTTCAATACCTTGTATGCTTGCACTAAACAGTATACAGTACTTTTGTTGCCAATTTTTCTGCAAACAAAATTCAATGATCTTAGGAGAAAAATTGTAAGTACATCTTATACAAATCATCCTACGACATATACATTTCGATGAGACGATTTAAATACTGTGTGAAAACATGGTTTATAGGAAATTTTACATTGACATACAGACGACCTCTGTGGCTCAGTTGGTGGGCTGTTGGTAGCTCTAGCCGGGGGTCGCGGGTTCGAATCCCGCCGACGGAACAAAAAGTTTTCAAAGTTCCTGGGTCATGGATGTGTATTAAATTTGTGTATCATATAAAAACCTTAAATATATTATGTATAGTATAAAAGTATTAAATATATTTCCATTGTCTGGTACCCGTAACACAAGTCCATCAGGTACTTAGCCCGGGGCCAGACTGACGTGGTGTGAAGCGTCCATAGATATAGATATTATTATTATTATATTATAATAGCTGCTATAAAGTAACAAAATACCACGTTCTAAACAAGTACTCAAAGAACCAAAGATATAATTTCACTCTTATTAAAAATAGCTAACTAAAATTTGAATAAGTAATACGGCATGTCGTGCATCTTATATAAAACCAGAGTAACCGGCATACTTATACAATGATCAACATACCGTACCCCTGAGTCATTAGAAAGCGTATTGTCGGTACAACTTAAATAGCGGATTTCGCTGATTACTCCTATGTTTCACCAACGAAACGAGCTAAGAAATAATAATTCAAACTGTACCTTTTTCGGAAATTTACTGAATACATTTCCTCCGGCTGGAGGGAATAATAAACATCCCCACTTTAGTTTATCGTCCTGAGCTTCCATCTTGCAAAAATATTTACGATTACAACGCTACGGCTGCGGTATACATTTTCTAACAGGCTGAAAAACGTTGACTAATCGCTTGCCTAATTATTTTTCAATATATTCACTGAGTATGCATTTCACAAACAAAAGTTTCGTCAAATATTTCGTAGGTATTCGTGGTAGAAGTTTTGACTCGAACGAAATTCCATTATCATTTGACAGTTATTTTTTTCCGTGGGCGACACTGATCTCTATACAGACCTCAATTTCAATACAGACCTTAACTTTATGATACCTACAGACCAAATACAGACGTCAGACGCTCACTGATCTCTATACTATACCTACAACTTACAAGCTTGTACGCTGGATTGCTGATAGCCTTTGAAATGACAGCTATTTTTTGTGCCTATTTGAAGCGGAATCAGCGCCCCCATTATTCGGGTAGAGAACTAAATCTGACGTAAAAATGACGTTTGAAAGCCGCCATATTGGCGCTGATAGCAGTAGTGAGAGTATTCGGAACTAATACTAATGATGACAACTGTTGTTATTGGTTGTGGTTACGTCAAATTTAGTTCTCTACCCGAATAATGGGGGCGCTGATTCCGCTTCAAATAGGCACAAAAAGCAGGTCTGTATCAGCAATGTACTTGTTTAATAGAGATCAGTGGTGGGCGAGTAGAAACTAGCAAGTAGCAACAGCGGAGCGGACAGCCGTTTTGCAAAACTTGAATTGAGTTTTTTTTTATTCGCCATCAAAAGTAGTTATTCCATTACACTAAATTTAGAATCTAAATTATTTAGTCACTAAATTTAATGAAGTGGAATAACATTTAGAAAGCTAGGATCCTAATTAGTGTACTAAATCGGCAAAAATGTGGCTTCAACTGACTAAATCAGTGTTGCCAGATGGTTTCAACCTTTTATTGTATTAATAATTAAAGTCAATATATTTTATGTTATACGATCTGGAATCCATTCGTAATTAATTTCTAAAGTCTGCTGGTTCCAAGTAGTTCAGATAGTTCATGATTCATAATTTTTCGTCGAGCAAAAATTCTTTCAACCATCTTTTTAGCCTTTTATTTATTTTGATTTTCATTGAGCCAACAGCTAAGCCTATGAGAAGACCAATTTTTTGTTGCTTTGACAGAACTGGAGCCATTATGAAGACGTCTGGCCAAAATCGCCGCGTCGTCACAACAGCTGATCTCTAATCTGTGCAACTGATTTAGTTACTAAATTAGGACAAGTGGAATAAGAAGCTTCTAATTTGTCTTCTTTTTAGAATCCTATTTAGAACTTCTAAATAGAAATCTAAAAGATTTAGTCACTAAATTTAGTGAAGTGGAATAACATTTAGAAAGCTAGGAACCTAATTAGTGTACTAAATCGGCAAAAATGTGGCTTCTAACTGACTAAATCAGTGTTGCCAGATGGTTTCAACCTTTTATTGTATTAATAATTAAAGTCAATATATTTTATGTTATACGATCTGGAATCCATTCATAATTAATTTCTAAAGTCTGCTGGTTCCAAGTAGTTCAGAAAGTTCATGATTCATAATTTTTCGTCGAGCAAAAATTCTTTCAACCGTCTTTTTAGCCTTTTATTTATTTTGATTTTCATTGAGCCAACAGCTAAGCCTATGAGAAGACCAATTTTTTGTTGGTTTGACAGAACTGGAGCCATTATGAAGACGTCTGGCCAAAATCACCGCGTCGTCACAACTGATTTTTAATCTGTGCAACTGATTTAGTTACTAAATTAGGACAAGTGGAATAAGAAGCTTCTAATTTGTCTTCTTTTTAGAATCCTATTTAGAACTTCTAAATTTAGTGTAATGGAATAACTACTTTAGGGGAGGAAGAAGAAGATGACAAAATAGAAAAAAGTGTGTTTTGTTTGATTTGTTGTTTTGAAAATCGTGAAAATAGTATTTTTACCAGGGGTGGTCAGCTCCCTACTATAGCCAATCATGAAACGGGGGCCAGACCTGGGATGCCAATGTAAAAATATTTTAAAACTCAATTTTTTAAACTGCGCACCCCAATGAGTACTTAGCATAGTATAACAATCTGTGTAATTTTGTCACAAGGAAAATGTCTGCCATTGACTTTGTTTTTTCTTGTAATCCCGTTCTTTTGTAATTATTCCAATAACTAAACTGTGCTCGCCAATTAACATTGAGTTGGGATTCGGTTCCTACGTGTTTTGTGCTTGTCTCCGTGCTTTAGAGCTGTGAAAATTGTGTGATAGTGACTTTGCATTTGATGTGAACATTTAAGTCATAAATTCGTGTAAATAAGGTTGTAATACTGAAAGGGGTAAGACAAATAATTTAGTATGGAGATACTTTTGAGTCCTGGGAAAGGACATAGCATAATATTCATGATTCCGAATCCTTATAATCTTTCTTCTTCTCCTTCCTTAATCTTCTTCTCCTTCTTTTTTTAAAACTGACTCCTTAATGAATCGCCAATGTCTTAACCCTAATCACTGTTAGAACTTTATAAGCATATATTTACCTGAGTCTACAGGTACATAATAAGAAATGAGAACAAAATATTAAAGAAACTGTATATCTAAGGTATTTTATATTTGAAAATAAATGACTTTCATTTTATATGTTGTTTTTATTGTTAACTTAGTTTTACATTAGTAAGAAACTTAATTTGCCACAGGTTTCTTGCTAGTGTAAAACTAAACCTAATTTTAGTTATTAATAAAATCCTGACGAGAACCCTATGAATTGACACACGTTCAAAATTCGCGGGCTCGTGAAGTTGATGGGGGCTAGCCAATAGATGGCGTTGAAGTAGCGGCCAGAATTTTTTGTACTAAGTCAATGTTCTTCTCCGCTAGGAGTAAATCTGTTCTGTGATTTTTACAAATTTTCTAACTTAGATATTTATCTTAATCTATTTATTTATTTAGTAAAGATGTCTAATAACTTAAATCCTCTAGCTGGAACAGCTCACTTATTGGACGAATTAGACAGTATGTTTTTACTTCGAACGAGTAGCTTACTATGCCTTATTCGTAAGCTTACGAATAAATGATTTTACGTTGTTTTATTTTGTATAGAAAAACTTATGGTGCTGCTTCGTGATGGCAGAACATTAATTGGATATTTACGATGCGTGGATCAGTTCGCTAATTTGGTTTTACACAAGACAATAGAAAGGATTCACGTTGGGCAAGAATATGGTGATATACCTCGAGGAATATTCATAGTAAGAGGGGAAAATGTCGTGCTATTAGGTGAAATTGTAAGTATACCACAATAAAGCCTAGATATCATAATTCATACTAAAAATATAGCAGCAAAGTCTTGTCTTAAGAGTTAAGACTACATTCATCCTACAAAGTATTATAAATGCTACATTATTTTGATTTATAACTACACAAGACTTGTATTTGTTACTAATCTGGATTTATTTATTTTTGCAGGATAAGGATAAAGAAGATAATCTTCCGCTCACAGAAGTATCAGTTGACGATATTCTAGATGCTCAAAGACGTGAACAAGATGCCAAAATTGAGCAGCAGAAACTGCTTTCCAAGGCATTGAAAGATAGAGGCCTCAACATGCTAGCTGAACTCGGCCATGATGACATGTTTTAGAAGCTTTTACCTAGATTAAGTTCAACATATTAAACATTTTATAAATATTAATATAACTTTTGAAAGCATTCCTAAACATAAGATATGTTTCACCTTATTATTTTTAAGCCTTTAATTGTCTATAAATAGTTAAGGAATAACAAAAAGACCAACTTATATTATTCTCTTATGCTTATATAAATACCTACCATCTGTCTATCAACTAACTCTATACCAAACCACAGAATATATAATAGTACTCCGACCAAACTTTAATAAAATCACTAGCCACGAAAGTATCCAAATATTGTGTTTTTTGTATAGAAGCCTCCCTTAAATATTTACTTTATTTTAATTTTATTATAAATTATTAAAGCACAAATACAATTAAGGATTTTGTGAAAATTTCAAGTGCGTAGTTAGCTGTTACCATTATTGATTACGAACAAAAAAGGCCAAAAAAATCACGTTTCTTGTATGGGAGCCCCCCCTAAAGATAAACTTTATTTTATTTTTAGTATTTGTTGTTATAGCGGCAACAGATACACACAATCTGTGAAAATTTCAGGTGTTCAGAAGTCTATAGCGGTTCTTGAGAATGATACAGCCTGGAGACATACAGACAGACGGACAGACCGGGTCCCGTTTTTACCCTTTGGGTACGGAATCTTAAAAACTTCCCGTTTTTTTGCTTAAATGAAGGCTTTAGGGCCGGAAAAGTTATTTGATATATAAAAATTATGGATTGTATGTGTAGCCAGATATATTATTATTATTAGCTAGGTTATGAAGTAGATACAAGTTTTATTGAAATAATTAGGAAAAAAATAAGTTATTGTCCGTATGTTACGAAATGTTACTTATTCGATTCTTCCACTCACGTCTTCATTATTATGACTGATATACTTAGTATGACTCAGTATATTATAAGTCTATGGTATGACTAGAGCTCGACAAGGCTCTAATGCCATTAAACGCTGAGATAGCTCGGGTGTCGGTATAAATTGTGGTATTTTGAATACAATATCAAATAAGGCAATTCCTGCGCAGTGTATTATGTGCTAGAGATTATTGGCTACATTATTCATTAAACGCCGGCTCATTCCGCTCAACGCATGCGTAGAGGAACGATGTGTTTACTTTCTTTAACACAAAAAAACTAGTTTCGTTCAAAAACATTTACTTCTTCCAACTGTCAAAGAATCACATTTTCTGAACGAAACCGTTTAGCCGTTGAAAGTTGTGACAAATCACAGATGTTTTGATTTGAAAACAATGCGTTTATTTTTTTGGTAAAATCTTATTTTTTGTATAAAAGTGGACTTGTAAAAAGTGCTGTTAAACATTGTGATGTGGTTGTTCCTTGTAATATAAGATTGTAACATATTTTACTCAAAATGAGTACGTCGGAACTGATAGACAAATTACGAAATGAAAACCTAGACCAATTTTTAACATTAGTGCGAATGCATTTATCTTTTGTTGTAGATATTAATACTGACGAGTAAGTAGAATGCTGACAATTAATATTTTCATTTTTCATCAAAATTTTTCAGTTTTAACTTACTTTTTGTCTTTTTAGTGTTGAATGTTCAACTGATAAACCAAAGCAATTCAGATGGAATTTCCACAAGAAAACGAAAAATTCTAACTCGAACTCTAGTCAAAATGTAAATAATATGAAGAAAAATGAGGAAGTGAACTCTATAACAGAAGACGGAATGCTTAGGCTTTATGAACTTATAGAATTTTTATCATTACCAGATAGTGAGTAACTTTATTACACGATTTACGTACATTTTAGTAATTACAGTCAGAAAGTCAAGTCAGTCGATTCAGTAAAGTGGTAGAGGCTTTACTGAAACTTTCGATGGAGTTTTGGAGGGAACACAAAATAGCATATCTCTGGATAATGCATCACTTTCCTACACTTGTGCACGATAACGAATATCTAATGGTAAATATTCTACCAATATTACACATTAAAAACCCAATATAACACAATTAAAATAATACAAAATCACAACATCACTCTTTCACATTCCCAACCAAACTAAATTGAATGTGTTATATCCTTATCGAACGCACACCAACATTGTCATTTTTGTTCAGTTGCAGTGCTGTCAGCTTATTTTTTTTTAGAAACAAAATTGACAAAAATATCATTTTAATAAGCTGTATGTCCAAAGAGGTAATTTGGTAGGTTACTAATTGTACTGAATACTAGCTATAAATAATATAATAAATTGTAAGGGATCCAGTTATTGTGAGCTAATCCTGCCTACAAACTGTTATGCAGTTTGGCAGAAAAAAGGTGTATATGTGATAGTTGTAAGTTTGTTTATTATTGAATAAACCTTTTTTTCATTTTCATATTGTAACATGTACGACGAGAACAATTTACTGGGTGGAATATGTGCGGCTTATTTGGTCATAAGAAATTCCAGAAAAAAAGAACAAAGCGAAAGTTTTGGATACGGTCAGAGCGCATGCGTCACGGGTATACCTCACATGCACTTTTGACTGCGCTATGACGCATGCCCTTGATGAACAAAAAAAGGCACAGTGTGGATGTCCACACTAGCTATGGTAGCTAAAGGGCGCTACCATATAAGATAAAAAAAAATGTGTTTCTTGAAATGTATAATTTACATCAGGGGTTCCCAAACTTATTTTGTCTACTGCCCACTAAGCTCAAATTATGTTTTAGTGCCCCCATTGTTTAAATTTTAAATGCATCCAGATGAAATAAATCACCCCCCAAAGCCTCTGCACAACGTCCCCATTTTATTTCATAGGTGCCACACCACCCCCCTCTGGAACTTCAGTCCTCTAGACCTGCACAAGTGAGCATTATCACCCTCTTTGGGAAAGGCTGATCTACATACACTTCAAGAAACACAATTATTAATTTATTATCGTTGCGGCACTTATTAATACCTGTTTTTTGGTATAAGCAAATATAAAATTCCTTGTTTAGGATGACACATCACATTATTATGTCTGCAGGCTGTATATTACACACAAATAATCTAGTTTTGTTCTTAGAAAAACAATCTTGTCATTTTCAGATGTAATTCAAGAAGGTATATTCCGTCGTACTGGGTCCTTTAGTCGGCAGCAGGAACTCAAGAACCTGCTCATCACGGGTTCCAACCTGGGTCTTGATGAGGGCAGATTCACTGTGCATGATTGTGCGTCAGTGCTGAAGGGGTTTCTAGCTGAATTGCCTCAGCCACTACTGATGGACCAATATTATCAAACATATTGCACTCTGGCTTGTGAGTGTTTGAAATATTAAAGTTTTAAGGCAAATGTCCTTGCATCGTATATCCGTGTTTATCTACCAATTTAAGTATAATATATTATGTAAATGTCTAATTAGAGACCCTGAACCTGAAGTACAGCTGGTTCTTTATCTATTTTACCATTCGAAAATTCAACGAATCTTTAACGGGAACTAATTTGAGATTTGAAAACTTTACCATTAATGTTTTCAAATCTCGAGTCTTATTTCCTGATTGGTCCAGTTTTTGTTCAAAAAAGTTAAGTTTATTTTGCTAATAAGTACCTAATATTTTACACATTACAGCTCAATATCCACCAAACTTGGAGTCATCGGAAACAAAGCTGCTAACAGCCCTGCAGCTCCTGCTGCTACTTCTGGCACCATCACACAGAAACTTTCTAGAACGGCTGCTGAGGCTGTTACGGTTGGTCGCCGACAACGAAGCCAGTAACAGAATGTCGCCAGACACGCTAGCGACAATGTTTACACCACATCTGTTGTGTCCGAGAAAGGTAAAATTTGATGGCATGACATGAATTATGGAACTTTTCAGATTTTCATGATTTAATGGTATTTAATGCTTGGCCTATCTATTAAGTAGATTGTATGATTGAAACTTTAAAGCCATATTGTTATGGTATGTCTTTAACTATTTCTACAATTCTGTGTGACCAAAATAATCTCCATACTCTAATAACATTTTCTTTATAAACCATTTCAGTTATCCCCCGAAGCTTTTCACCAGGAGTCGCTCGCTCTGGCTCCACTCATGAGCTTCATGATCCGTCAGTCGAGTGCGCTATGGGCGGCGCCGGCGCAGCTAGTCACCGACGCGGCGGCCTACCTCGCAGTACGAGAGAGAAAGAAGGCGTTGTCACCCGCTGCGGACTTGGATGAGAGTTATACGGACAGGTGAGAGAGAGAGAATATGGTTTTCTGATGGTTTATTTCATTTATTTGTTATGAGCTATGAGAAAGTAGAAAGAGATAATTATTGTTTGGAATAAGTGTTTCACTTAGGTGTGTTTCGCACACCTGGCGAGAAATCATATGACGGAGTCAATGTCTACCAAGTTATAGTTATATAGTTATTCTTGAGAAACTATATTTGTAATAAAATTCAAAACTGAATTGCATTTATTAACAAAAAAGTCGATGTAAATCTTATTTACATTAAAAAGGAATTTAACTACAAAGCTGCAACATTTGCACCTGTTACCATGGACCAATCATATATTATTACTCTATGCTGTTACACAGAACTGTATGATTTTCTGAAGTCTGTAAAAATACTATCCCGCATATTTTCAGAACGGCAGCCAACACAGTATACACTTTCGTTGATCGGTCACGCAGTGTCGCCGAACACGCGGCAAACCCCACAGACACGGCGCTAGCGCAACTGTACGCACACATACACGCGCTTCCCCCCTCCGCGCACCGCACCCGCCTCATCAAGCACTTCAACCGCCAGAACGGCTACGGTGAGTCACGTGTGCCACTCACAGACAGTGTATGCACACACGCTGTAGTGTGCGGCACACAATATGACCGACACGCAGCTGTACGCACACATACACGCGCTGCCCCCCTCCGCGCACCGCACCCGCCTCATCAAGCACTTCAACTGCCAGAACGGCTATGGTGAGTGGAGGTGTTAGAAAAGTAAGACTACTATGTAGTATGTATACATAATTTTTCTACTGAACATATAAAGGCGAGACTGCTGAGAAGCTGCCGCTTTAGTGCGGTCTCGCCTTTAGAAGCAGTCTGCCGTAGTAGACCTCCGCTGCAACGTAGCGACGCGACGAGTCACCTATAAATATTCTTTCTTTGAAAAATGAGGTATAATCACTATAATTGTACTACGCGGCAGCGACACATAATGTCAGTTCTATGGAAAGTGAAGTGTCGCGTCGCGTCGCGTCGCTGCCGCGTAGTGAGGACGCCTTAAAGGTAGATTGTTGGATAATGCCGTCGTTAAGTCCGCCTATACCAATTTTATGAATAAAGAAATAAATGTGATGTGGGGTTTGATTTAATCCTAGGATTAAAAAGTATAACGGCCTATATTTTTCTATCGATTTGGCCAGACGTTATTTCTATTTAAATCTAAGTTTATTTAACGAAAAACAAATTCATTCACAGGCACGCCGATCCAAATCCAACGGACAGGTAAGGTAGCTGGATCCAAGAGTTTCGGGGACTCGATCAAGCGGCACATATTCAACAAGGGACTCCTCAATAAAACGCCGAAAAAAGGCTCCGGCTCGAGTATCAATACTGTCGCTGAGGTATGCTCATATCTTTTATATTGTAAATTTAATAAATGATATTCAAATGTGTATTTTATAAAAAATGTGTCTTGCGACTAAACAACTTGACATTTTGCAAAGTGTGATAAAATGTTTTTATTTTTCTTCTAATAATTCTAAAATAACGATCTTTTTTCTAATCATCATTGTTAGAAACATGTACCTAATTAGTTAATTAAATTTTTTATAATTCATTCGCTTTAAGTTTGCAGTAAGTCCTCAGTTAGTCGTCTTAGTCAAAGATAACCAAGTCATTTTACATTTTGTTTGAAGATTTACTACTTAAGTTTAATTATACAATACTATCTTGTCTTTAACTAATTGATTTATAAACATAAAGGCATGACTAACATGTTACTTGCGTGTGTTCTTCTAATCACTATCATATTCGTTTACTATGTTTGCGTTTTAAAGAATAACCCCTAACCATGGACCAATCATTTATTACTCTATGCCCTAACTAATAAAACATATTTACACAATGGATATTATGCTAGTCGCTATACAATATTTTTTTGTCATTGGAAAATTCGAAAGTTGTATGAACATTCAAAGACAAAAATATAATAGCATATGCATTAATTATGTAACTTTATTGTGAAAATTTACTATATAATATTAATTCTCCTTTAAAATGCAAATCTAACTTTCCTTCTCGCATTGTGATTTGTGCTAAACGCATGCATTCTCTTTCAGAAGTCAAGTAAAAAACGATACACAGACGATAGCAAAGTCGATGTATCCCACAAAAATATCGTTCTGAAGAATATAGCGAATAAAATGATTAGCACGGAATCTTTAGATGACGAATATGATTCAGACGCTAGCAATGAAAGTACACTATCCGAAGGGGCAATAAGCAAATCAAAGAAAATAAGCCCGAAATTCGTTTCCGAACCGAATTTAAGCGTCATAGACACCGAGGAAACGCCAAAGAAGAAAAGAGGAAGAATGTTCCGATCCAAACCGTCTGGTCCTCAAATAAACAAAAAGTATCAAAAACGCTCCGCAGTCGTCCGCAGTACACCAACTTCCTGTGTATCGTGTATCAATGATCAAGACACTGTGTCCGATGATGATATTTCCGTCGAAAAGAGTATAGAGAATACGCCGAGGAAGAGTAAATTCTACGCCATCGACCCAGAGTTCAAAATGAATTATCAGACGAGTACACCGGGATTGTCAGAGGCAGTTTTCAGTGAGGAATGTTCGACTCCATACACTATGAACTTTAGAAGAGCGTCTATGTCTCCAATCACGAAATCTACACAGAAATTGTCTAAGGCTATGCAGGTTTGTTGCATGCGCATGTATGACTTAAATTAATTACATTAATAACACAATAATTATTACTTGATATCATAACTTCTTTTTCAAAGATCATCATCTATGTTCCTTCTTCATTCTTAACAGCTATGTTTTAACTTGCTAAGTAATTATCAGCGTACATTTATATTTGAGCATACTTTTAGAAAAAAAAGAACTTTAATAGAAATGAATCATAGCTAGAATATGTAATTTGGTCAGGTTATGTCAAGCCCACAGGCCACAACTAAAATTGACTTGACAGTGATAGCGCTTAATAGTTTTAAATAGTTTCCAGATTTTGTAAAAACTTGTAACAAAAATAACTACGCTATTAGTTATTTTTGAACATGTACTTGCTAGTTTAGAAATAATGAAATTTTATTTTCTATGTTTCAGGAATCCATAATGACTCCAAGATCACGCAAACCGCTGATCATAACCTCTGAGCAAAGAGACAATACCATGGAGGCTTCGGAACCGCAAAAGGAATCTCTCACAGTTGACAATTTCCAGTCAAATTCTGACATCTATCAGTCAAAGTCGGAGATTTACCAGTCAAAGTCTGAAGTTTACCAGTCAAAGTCGGAGATTTACCAGTCAAAGTCCGACATTTATAGATCAATCTCGCCAAAGAATGACAGCGATTTCGTGTCTTCGGATGATGATATGAACTCAAGATCTTATTCTTTTGAGAGGTAAATATTTTTATCACCTTTTGTAACAATATCCTAAAAACTTTAAGCCAATGTTTTATTTACTTCTTAATCATTATAATGTAAGCAATGAGAAATCTTTTGACTTCTTACAAATTATTATTAATGTTCTGTTATTTCTTCACTTATAACTTATAACATAAACTAATTTGTAAGAAATGTAATATTGAAGTAATTTATTACTTCAATAACATTGATTTTCAGATCCAGACACGCATCGCCTCGGATAAATATCGAGTGTACAGAATTGGGAAAGAGTTCAAGTTCGAGTGACAAGAATTTCAATACTACCCTCCTAGCTGAAGATATAGAGAACACACAAAAGAAATCCCTTACGGAACCCTTCAGAGAGTATCTTTTAAGTAGATCAGTGTTGACAGCGACACCAATCGATTTATCGATTTTAAACCAATCGAGTGAGACGGAAAAAATATCGGAATCGTTATTGTACTGTCTCAATGGTAATTTACCGTCGGATTTGACGTCGTCGATTAGCAATCTAGCTATGGAATCGATTCCCGAAATTCGAACGCCGTTGAAAGATGTGAATGTTGATTTGAGTCCGAACAGAAAAAGATCAGCGCCCTCTGTTGAAGTTGCTTCGAAATTATTGAAGCATGGAGAAGAGAATTTTAAGCCACACGAAACGGATTTATAATAATTGAGAAATGAGAATATTCTAATTCTCACTTTCAATTTATCAACTATTGGCGTTTTTTGTTTTGTTTTTATACAGTCAAAATCTTGTTTATTGTCTACTTTCAGAGGTTTTCTGATAGAAGTTTATCAATAGCCTTATTGATTGGTTAACTGTTTGACGTTAGCCAATCAAAGCCGAAAGTAATTAATAGATAAAGTACTCCAAAAATCTCAGAAAGATATTAGACAATATTCAATACTTTGTTTCGATTGTTTTTTTTTATTCAAATACTTACCAGTCAAAATCTTTTTTTGCATGTTACTCGCCAAAAGACTACTTAATCATAACCAAAAACGTTATTTTCTTTTGATAATTTGAATTATTATTATAGGAAAATATTCATCAGGCATACATAAGTCCGCATTCGACCAAATATTTATCTTTTGAACGATTATGAAATTCTGAAGTCAATTTCAAGTAGAAATATATTCTATGCGTGAATTGTAAGATGTTTGTTTGATCGAATGCGTGATATTCGATCGTGATCTCAGCACTGTTACATAAAATACTTGCAATACCGTTTGAAACGATTCCACCTGTAATATGGGACTGTGAGTCAATATGGGAATCAGAGAAATTGACACATTGCAGGCGGCCGAATTTTAGCCGGCCAAATTACATAGATTTGGTTGGATTATGTAAGACTAGCCGAAAACAATATGACTAACACTGAATTAATGTAACTCGACCAAATAAAAGAGGTTTCTGAGCTACCGAATCTGTGCCTCTAATGCCGCGGCTGCATATGCGTAGTGCTTCGCGCTAAAGCGACTTCGTCTCATTGCACGAAGCTTCGGACGATAGACGCAGATGCGGCCGGGCCGTCTTGGTACCTAAGGTTCAAAGCATGTCATAATTTTAGTCACCTTTAAACTTTTGCTACATATCTTAGATTCCCTACATTGACTTACGGCCGTTCCCAATATTTGATCTATCTCTTACTTGAGATAGGAATAGCTCACATTAGACATTAGCTCCATATATTTTATGTCAATTCTATGTCAGCTGCGATCGGTTTTATGTCAAACTAGAGATAGATTGAATATAGGGAACGGCCATTACACTTTCATAATAATTTGTTACTGTCATTTTAAATCCACAAATAAATATGTGGCATTTTGTGCCATTCTTCTGCAAAGGAGGATCAAGTTTAGTAAATTATGATTAAGCATAATATTATTGCATTAGTACTACTTTAAGGTGCCTTTTGAAAGTTCGCTGTTAAGCGAAATGTATACTAAACGTTGCCAAAATAATTTTATTTAATAGTCTTATTAACTTTAGTCTGTAGGCAATAGTTTAAACATTAAGGCCCACTTGCGCCAATCTGGGTTAAAGTTAACTCTGAGTTAAACATCATGTCATATCTGTCACTCACCAAGTCAGTGATAGAGATGACATGATGTTTAAACTCAGAGTTAACTTTAACCCAGATTGGCGCAAGTGGGCCTAAGGAATTTAATATCGTCTAAATTTTGTTTAATTCACTTGATAGAACTAAAATTTAAGTAAGATAAACCAAACTACCAAATTAAATTTAGTTCTGAAATAAAAATAATCGGCCAAGTGCGAGTCGGATCGCGCACGAAGGGTTCCGTACCATTATAGTGCAAAATTAGGCCATAAATTGTGTTTTTTGTAAGGGTAAATATTAAGGTACACATATAACTAAGGATTTTATGAAAAATGCAAGTACCTACCTGTTGCCATTTTCGATATAGAGCAAAAAAGGCAAAAAATTACGTTTGTTGTATGGGAGCCCCCCTTAAATATTCATTTTATTTTATTTTTAGTATTTGTTGTTACAGCGGCAACAAATATACATAATTTGTGAAAATATCAAATCTCTAGCTATTGCCGTTCTTGAGTTACAACCTGGAGACAGCAAAAAAGGCCAAAAAAATCACGTTCGTTGTATGGGAGCCCCCCTTAAATATTAATTTTATTTTTTTTTTAGTATTTGTTATAGTGGCAACAGATATACATAATCTGTGAAAATATCAAATCTCTAACTATTACCGTTCTTGAGTTACAGCCTGGAGACAGACAGACAGACGGACAGACAACAAAGTCTTAGTAATAGGGTCCCGTTTTTACCCTTTGGGTACGGAACCCTAAAAGTAATTGGGTTATTTTACACGTCTTGCAGAACATTTTTGAAACCTTAAGCTAGGAGTTTACTTGTGGCACGGGTTTTATAAAAGTCTATTTTTATATCAAAATCCTCATTCGTATACCGACCAGAGCTCTGAAGAAAAAACGGTCCCTGCCAAGTTGCCACAGAAGTGTACATAATGTTATTCATTATACTATGTTGTTTTAAATATTAAAACAAATTCAAACAAAACATGAAACTTATTGTTAATTTTATTTACACTGGCTTGTGTATTGAATTATTTTCAAATTGTGAGAACAAGCGTCGTTCAAATAATATTTACCTAAAATTGATAATTTGTAAATAAAAATAATTTTATATTAGAGCTTTTTCTTTACGCTTTCATTTTCATAATAGTTGTTATAATAGTGTCTTGATTTTATTCCCTTTTTTACGCTACAAAAGGCTACAAAACAAAGGTCCAACTTCGAATTCTTATTTTATAGTTATAGATATATTTGAGAGTTAAGTATAAATATAATTTATGGAATAGCAAAAATAATTACTAGAATGGCGACGGTGAATCCGCAAATAAAGCAGAACAAATAACCGAACATTTTGCGCTTGCACTTTTCGCAGCTGCTTGGGTTTCGTTCACTGAAATACAATATGTAAAGAATTAAGTTTGGAAAATATTATAAGGGCCAACGCTAAAACTCGCACGGGCGCACGCTCGACGCGTGTGTATGAAAATAGTATGGGCAGCGCATGCGCGCCGCGTGCGACGGAGCGCGGACGCTGGCGACGGACTGTGGGCAGTGGGCACACGGCGCGGGCGCACGCTTTTCGCAATCGACGTTGTTTCTGTTGACGTTTTTTTGCCAAATAATAAATTAGTAAATTAATACATGGTAACTATTTTTTACGGGCTTTGGCCCACCACACATTCGCACCACTGTATCTCCTGTGTCGCCAGGATCGACAGCGGTATCCAACCACGAAAACCCTTTGATATGATCTCGGGGAGCCCGAGGGACATGCTAAAACTGTCTTAGGACCCGCAACGAAATTAATCAGAAGAAAATAGGAGGAGTAGAAAGAATTCCAATTTCCCTCTCCATACAAAGCGGAAGACAGCACAAAGTTGCAATGACCGAAAGTCAGAGAACTTAATGGGGAGCACCACGGAAATAAGTGAGTCCTAAGCTGAAGCTAAGTTAATATTGGAGTTTATTGTGTTTGACTGTCGCCAATAATGCACGGAAGTTACTAGCGCTGTCCACGAGATCAGTGTAGTATGCGACTCCAGATTTACAATATAGGTTGTTCAGCATTGTTCGTTCCTCTTGGCAAATACCACACTCCCAAAGAATTATTAATACTAATCTACATAATTAACACAACTGTACACGCTCGACATAAAATATATGTACTATATAGCAGCGCTAAATGAGATGGGCGCACCGCGCACGCGACGGGTGCTGACGGGTGCTCGCTCGCCCGCGGCGGGCTTCCGACGCGTGCGCCCGCGCCCGCATCCGCCCGTGTTTTATCGTTGGCCCGATGGCGCTGCAAGGTGGCTAAAATTTTCTCAGATACGTGTAAACTGTAAACTTTTAATTCCAGGTTAGACTACGCGAAATATTATTATTTCTTATGTCCTGTCCAGCCCTGGATTTATAAATAGGCCGTATGAGTAGTGCCGGACAGTTATATTTTTTATGAGTGTAGGCCACGTCTTTATTTCTGCCGGCCTTTTGGACCGCTTCTAGAGCGCGGCCTATACGGCCTATTTATAAATCCAGGGCTGGATATATATATACCTTTTTAACCTACCTACTATTTGTGTTATCAAACTAACCGAACAATTTCTCTCTGTACAGCTCTCGGCCGTGAGACGGGTTCGGGCGGCTGAGGGTATATCTTGTAGTTATTGCATTTGTCACAGTATACGTCGTCTTCACTGACGCCGCATTCTTCTTTACCACCACACATGTTTTAATAGCGTAAACAGAAGCTAGGCTTTCTTCTCATTATCTTAGAATTCTTAGAGCTCATTCTGTTTCCAGGTAAACAGTGAGGTTTTAACTTCGAAGTAATGCGTCTCCCAGACAGACGCGAGCAGCGGTGGCGGTGGCGGCGGCGGTCAGTTGTTTGTACTGTCACCGCCACCGCGTGTGTCTGTGTCGTTCCTAAAATTACTCTCAAGTCATCCAACTGACCGCCACCGCCACCGCTGCTCGCGTCTGTCTGGGAGACGCTTTAAGCCTAAAAGCAAAAAATAAGTTACATTCGGTCTTTTTTGTCGATGTAATAGAAGAGCCATCCAAGTCTTTATTCAGTAGTCTGAATATTATTATAATTTTGATCTTCCTATTTATTTTCTTATGGCGTAGGTACCTGTAGAAAAGACATTATTGGCAAGGTAGTTTACCTATACTTCTGAATACCTAGTTTATTTTGTGCATTTTCTTCATTTTCCTACAGGTAACAGGGCCAAAAAAATAATATCAAATGTTGGCTGTTGCATGTCAGTCAGCTGTTATTTTATATTTTTTTCGTTTACAACAATAAACAACATTGGCATAACAATTATAGGGCAGAAGGTCAAACTTAAAAAAAAAACTCAAAGTTCGGACCGCAGGTAACACCACGTTTCGAACTCAAAAAGCGGGACTGTAACAGTTAACACTACTGTATTATCTATGACGCAGCCCGCGCCACAAGTGTGACGAGTATAACACGTTTCGGAGCGAGGTCATCGACGTACGATCGGACTGGCGCGGCCCCCGCCCCGCGTCCGTGCCGCAGTTCGATCCGGCGAGTCGATGCGAGCGCATTCCCCACGGTTTTAACTTTTTTTTACAAAATGGCGGTTTGGAGCATGGAAGCCGTTTCCGAGTTTATCAATTTACTCCGCGAACATCCATGCCTATGGAAAGTTAGAAGCAGGGATTACACGGCCCGGCACAAGAGGAATATGGCTTATGACGAACTCGTCAAATACTGCCGAACTATAGGTTTCCCGTCGGCGAATCGTGAGTTCGTTACGAAGAAAATACAGAATTTGAGAGGTATTTTAAACCATTTATTTACTTATTTCAATATTTTTTAAACATGTAATGTGTAGATAAAACAATAAGGGGCGATCAATTATTTTCTAGTGCAATAATAATATGAGTGCACACTGCACAGCTGATTTCCGTGACGTCACGCGTCGTTATGCATTGCACTCGACCATAGAGTTTATTATGAACACTGAAAGTTTAGCAGACCACGCGCATCGCACTTAAAAAAGCCGGCCAAGTGCGAGTCGGGCTCGCACACGGATTCTGTAATCCGTAATTCACATTTTAAGGGTGCTGATTTTAATATTGGGCAATAAAATTAAACTTTTGTTTTATGAGAGACTCCTTAATTAGGTATCTTCTGTTATCATATTATAGAGTAATAAATATGTATATCTAAGTTATACTGTAGGTATACAGAGTATATTACAAAACAAAGTGATAATACTTAAGGATGAGAATGAGCCCTATGTATTGAGTTCACTGTGAAAGTAGCAGCACTGAAAGAGTAACATTTTGCCCATACAACTTTTGTATGGGCAAAGAATTATGGGCATTTTGGTATAAGTCTCAACAGAGATAAAATATATACCATTAGATAGCTCTTAGTGAGTACGTAAAAAAGTTATATGGCGCCCAACTCCTAACAACGCCGAGGGGGCCGGGCGGGGGATGCGCAATGCATTTCCCCTCCTAAAAAAAAAGGACACATACACACCCTAAATATAAGTATTATCACTTTGTTTTGTTACACCCTGTAGGTACCTACTTAGAAATAACAAATACAAAAGTTAGTTAGTTCCTTGTTACCATTTTTTGAATTCGAACAAAAATAGGCACGACGACATTGGATACTAATTACTTATATTATGTATCTAGACAACGACCGCAACCCCGTGGCGCCAAAATTCGTTTATCGCATGGGAACCGTACATTTTTTCGGGATAAAAGTACCTTCCTATCCTATGTCCTTTCCCGGGACTCAAAGTATGTCCATACCAAATTTCAGCAAAATCGGTTCAGCCATAGACTTATATCTATACATATAATAAAATCGTAGGAAAGTCAATTCTGTACATTGAATATTTTTGAAAAATAATACTTGGGACGTGATCTACAATCGATATGGAAGCCAAAAATATAGTTTTTAGAATTTTTGTCTGTTTGTCTGTTTGTCTGATTGTCTGTTTGTCTGTATGTATGTCCGGGATAAACTCAGAAAGTACTGAATGGATTTACTTCAAATTTTGCACGAATATTATATAGAGGTCGGGTCAACATATAGGCTATATATTATGACGATATCACCTAGGGCGGGGGGAGGGGCTCAAGTTTCAATATTTTTAGTTTTTTGCTCATATCGCTAAAACGGTGCGTTGTAGAGAAAAAATGTCCGATACGTAACGAAAGCCCATAAAATTTCCTACAAATTTCTCCTTCACACTTTGTATCTATCTTCACTCCTTGGCATGCTATGAGCTTTTATTTTATTTATTTATTTAACTATTTATTGCACATACAACTGTTTTACACGAAATATACATAGAAGAAAGACGACACAACAGGTACTGCTTATCTCTAAAGAAATTTCTTCCAGCAGTCCTACGGAGAGAAATGTGATGGGAAATAGCAGATAGGGCGTGCACAGATAAATAGTAATTATAGAAACCTACATGATAATACACATACAATTACTAACATTATAATAATACATAATATAAAGATTTTATAATTACCTACATATACCTACATGATAATACTTACATTAAAACTATAATTTATATTATATATATAATTTAATAAATAAACAAATACATAATATAATATGTATATATAATAAGAGTTTTAGGATTCTTTGCTGAGGTAGTGCTCTTTCAGTCGCTTTTTAAAGACAGCGAAGGAAGGGCTGTCACGAATGGTGTGGGGAAGGGAATTCCATAATCTAACTGCATGAACGGTAAAGGAATAGGAGAAGAAGTTGGAGCGATGGGAGGGGAGAGATAGGTCTATCTTTTCTATACAAATTTCGAGTGCCGTTTGATTAACATGCTGGGAGCTTTGGCATCGGTCTTTTCTTGGGGGGGGGGGGGGGGGGGGGCTTCGCCCCCCCAAACCCCCCCCCCCCCTCCACCTCCCCAAATTTAGCTTCAAACAAAGCGGTGTTGCGGCGTTATACATCTTTTTTAAGAACAACGTTAAAAACTAAACTACACATACGGTTTTCCAGTGTCGTTTGTTTTGGGGGGGCTGCGCCCCCCCAAACCCCCCCCCCCCTTATTCCTCATGAAACTTTTGTTCATAATTAAAAGGTACCGTGGAGTTTGTATTGCGTCTTAATTATCCTCTGTAGGAACAAACTATGTCATCTATACATATAATAAAATCGTAGGAAAGTCAATTCTGTACATTGAATATTTTTGAAAAATAATACTTGGGACGTGATCTACAATCGATATGGAAGCCAAAAATATAGTTTTTAGAATTTTTGTCTGTTTGTCTGTTTGTCTGTATGTATGTCCGGGATAAACTCAGAAAGTACTGAATGGATTTACTTCAAATTTTGCACGAATATTATATAGAGGTCGGGTCAACATCTATACATATAATAAAATTGTAGGAAAGTCAATTCTGTACATTGAATATTTTTGAAAAATAATACTTGGGACGTGATCTACAATCGATATGGAAGCCAAAAATATAGTTTTTAGAATTTTTGTCTGTTTGTCTGTGTGTCTGTTTGTCTGTTTGTCTGTATGTATGTCCGGGATAAACTCAGAAAGTACTGAATGGATTTACTTCAAATTTTGCACGAATATTATATAGAGGTCGGGTCAACACATAGGCTATATATTATGACGATATCACCTAGGGCGGGGGGAGGGGCTCAAGTTTCAATATTTTTAGTTTTTTGCTCATATCGCTAAAACGGTGCGTTGTAGAGAAAAAATGTTCCGTTCGTAATGAAAGCCCATAAAATTTCCTACAAATTTCTTCTTCACACTTTGTATAGTATCTTCACTCCTTGCCATGCTATGAGCTTTTGTCTATCTTTTCTATACAAACGAGTGTCGTTTGATTAACATGCTGGGAGCTTTGCCATCGGTCTGTTCTTGCTTTTTTAAGAACAAAGTTAAAAACTAAACTACACATACGGTTTTCCAGTGTCGTTTGTTTTGGGGGGGCTGCGCCCCACCAAACCACCCCCCTCCGTTATTCTTTATGAAACTTTTGTTCATAATTAAAAGGTATCGTGGAGTTTGTATTGCGTCTTAATTATCCTTTGTAGGAACAAACTAAGTCATCTATACATATAATAAAATCGTAGGAAAGTCAATTCTGTACATTGAATATTTTTGAAAAATAATACTTGGAACGTGATCTACTATACTAACGCGGACGAAGTCGCGGGCAACAGCTAGTATAGGCTATATATTATGACGATATCACCTAGGGCGGGGGGAGGGGCTCAAGTTTCAATATTTTTAGTTTTTTGCTCATATCGCTAAAACGGTGCGTTGTAGAGAAAAAATGTCCGATACGTAACGAAAGCCCATAAAATTTCCTACAAATTTCTCCTTCACACTTTGTATCTATCTTCACTCCTTGGCATGCTATGAGCTTTTGTCTATCTTTTCTATACAAATTTTTGCTTCAAACAAAGCGGTGTTGCGGCGTTATACATCTTATTTAAGAACAACGTTAAAAACTAAACTACACATACGGTTTTCCAGTGTCGTTTGTTTTGGGGGGGCGCAGCCCCCCCAAACCCCCCCCCCCTTATTCCTCATAATTAAAAGGTACCGTGGAGTTTGTATTGCGTCTTAATTATCCTCTGTAGGAACAAACTAAGTCATCTATACATATAATAAAATCGTAGGAAAGTCAATTCTGTACATTGAATATTTTTGAAAAATAATACTTGGGACGTGATCTACAATCGATATGGAAGCCAAAAATATAGTTTTTAGAATTTTTGTCTGTTTGTCTGATTGTCTGTTTGTCTGTATGTATGTCCGGGATAAACTCAGAAAGTACTGAATGGATTTACTTCAAATTTTGCACGAATATTATATAGAGGTCGGGTCAACATATAGGCTATATATTATGACGATATCACCTAGGGCGGGGGGAGGGGCTCAAGTTTCAATATTTTTAGTTTTTTGCTCATATCGCTAAAACGGTGCGTTGTAGAGAAAAAATGTCCGATACGTAACGAAAGCCCATAAAATTTCCTACAAATTTCTCCTTCACACTTTGTATCTATCTTCACTCCTTGGCATGCTATGAGCTTTTGTCTATCTTTTCTATACAAATTTCGAGTGCCGTTTGATTAACATGCTGGGAGCTTTGGCATCGGTCTTTTCTTGGGGGGGGGGGGCTTCGCCCCCCCAAACCCCCCCCCCTCCACCTCCCCAAATTTTGCTTCAAACAAAGCGGTGTTGCGGCGTTATACATCTTTTTTAAGAACAACGTTAAAAACTAAACTACACATACGGTTTTCCAGTGTCGTTTGTTTTGGGGGGGGGCTGCCCCCCCCCAAACCCCCCCCCCCCCCCTTATTCCTCATGAAACTTTTGTTCATAATTAAAAGGTACCGTGGAGTTTGTATTGCGTCTTAATTATCCTCTGTAGGAACAAACTAAGTCATCTATACATATAATAAAATCGTAGGAAAGTCAATTCTGTACATTGAATATTTTTGAAAAATAATACTTGGGACGTGATCTACAATCGATATGGAAGCAAAAAATATAGTTTTTAGAATTTTTGTCTGTTTGTCTGTTTGTCTGATTGTCTGTTTGTCTGTATGTATGTCCGGGATAAACTCAGAAAGTACTGAATGGATTTACTTCAAATTTTGCACGAATATTATATAGAGGTCGGGTCAACATATAGGCTATATATTATGACGATATCACCTAGGGCGGGGGGAGGGGCTCAAGTTTCAATATTTTTAGTTTTTTGCTCATATCGCTAAAACGGTGCGTTGTAGAGAAAAAATGTCCGGTACGTAACGAAAGCCCATAAAATTTCCTACAAATTTCTCCTTTACACTTTGTATCTATCTTCACTCCTTGCCATGCTATGAGCTTTTGTCTATCTTTTCTATACAAATTTCGAGTGTCGTTTGATTAACATGCTGGGAGCTTTGGCATCGGTCTTTTCTTGGGGGGGGGGGGGGGGCTTCGCCCCCCCCAAACCCCCCCCCCTCCACCTTCCCAAATTTTTCTTCAAACAAACCAAACCACCCCCCTCCGTTATTCTTTATGAAACTTTTGTTCATAATTAAAAGGTATCGTGGAGTTTGTATTGCGTCTTAATTATCCTTTGTAGGAACAAACTAAGTCATCTATACATATAATAAAATCGTAGGAAAGTCAATTCTGTACATTGAATATTTTTGAAAAATAATACTTGGGACGTGATCTACTATACTAACGCGGACGAAGTCGCGGGCAACAGCTAGTATTACATATAAATCGATGGGTTCAGCGGTTTGATCGTGAAGAGGTAACAGACAGACAGACAGACACACTTTCGCATTTATATTATTAAGTATGGATTACGTTAGAAATAACTATTTTTTATTCTCAGGTGCATTCCGCAAAGAACTGAAGAAGGTACTAGAAGCGCGGCAACAAAATGTCGTCTACCAACCGACGCTATGGTACTACGAACAAATGCTGTTCATAAGAGACCAAGACGCGAACACTTCTGACGCGACGGATGACGACTATCATGAAGCCGAGGTGGAAATCCTACAGGAATCTGACTACAATGCCGAGTATTCGAGCGACTACAAGGAACAGCTTAAGACACCTCAGCCTACGCGCACGCCCGCGCCGGCGAAATCTGAGAAAGTAACTGTTGAGGTAAGAGATGTTGGAAATTAGAATGTTTTTCTTTCATAAAATTATGGGGCAAACGAGCAAACGGGTCACCTGATGGAAAGCAACTACCATTGCCCATTGACACGTCTTGCAACATTAAAATAACCGCAGGCGCGTTGCCGGCCTTTTAAGAGAGAATGCGCTCTCTTCTTGAAGGTTTGCAGGTCTTATTGGTCCGGAAATACTGCTGGTGACAGTTCGTTTAAGTTTAGGCTGACAAAGACAGCGGACTTGGAATATAATACGTTATATTTGCTGTGTAAATAGCTAATTGTGAGGGGAGTTGTGCAGACTGTAGAGCAGCAGTTTTCAAACTTTTTTGATGGTGGAACTCTTTTCAAAAGTGATATTTTTAATGGATCCCCATAAAAGATAATGTTTTGTCATTGAAGTTGCAGACAATTTATGTATCGCTCTGCGGATGGCTGAATTTATTCGAACTCGAACGCGAAAATCTTAAAAGCTACCTAAATGTAAACTTTTTTAGTTAGTAGTAAAAATTTGGGATGCAATTACTTATCTCCTCAGAACAGGGAAATAAGCTAATCTCCAATCTTTTTTTCCTCTCTAAACTTATTTCTGTTTCAGGTATCACCAGCAAGAAGTTTCAAGAGGAAATTTCGTCCGAGCGTAGTCGACAACCAGTACATATTCCAGAAAAGATTCATGAGCGCGTGCACAGAGGCGTTGAGGAACAAAAAAGAGATATCAGAATATGAAGCCTTATCCGTGACTTTTACTAAGAAGTTGGAGAAAATGCACGCCACTCAGGCCTTGTATGCCGAGGCCATAATACATTCCGTTCTACGCAAAGGCCTCCTGAACCAGCTGACAGAAATGACAGATGTTTGTGATAATCAGTGTAATAGGATTCTGTCATCTTCACAGAATCCATCGTCTTCGGTAGAACGCAGGGCACCCAAGATGGAGAGCGTGGATGACGATGATGATGATGATGATGATGATCCGCTGATATAATATAAGATGAAGAATTGAGAGAACTATAATGTTATAGAAATTTACTGTGTATTTGTAAGGCATAATGTCATAATAATATTATAGGTAAAATTGTGGCCATACAAGTTTATATTGTTTGAAATTAGTGTTCTTTTATTTAAAAATACGTTTAGCGCGTATTATAAATTAGTAACGTTTTTTTTTATTATTAAAAATTCTTCTCATTTTAAATTTTTTTCATAATTGCTCAAGAGATGGCGTTAGTAAGCACAAATTGTATTGTAATAATTATTGATAAGTAGGCTAAGAAAGAAAAATATTGTAAAATATTTCAAAATATAGTGAGTATTATGATGTTTAAATTTTATTTTCTTTAATAGTTAAGATACAAAAAACCTGAATACTATTATCGTGTTCTGCCAGCAGAAAACTAAGCGAACTATCCGCACGTTCCTTTAGGCTAGAAAAAACTTAACAAACTAGACAAGTTGTTATTTTTGGGCGTATAGAAACATAGTTTTTCCTACACATACACAACGTCTGAGGTGTTTTCTTGTTCGATAACGGGAGTATGTGTGCGTAAGCACGATTCAACGGGGCTCTGGTACATTACGATTTACGCACCTAGGGTAGGAAAATAAGAAATGTCTCAGTTCTCAGATCATAGAATTATGTAATATTAATCCCACACCGTTTCGATGACGGTTACGCAGGAGTAATTTTATAGTGCCCAAGTGTGTGCGCAGTACAGAAGAGCACTCTCTATTCCATTACTCTCATAACCCAGTGGGACGGCAGACCGACACGACCGGTGAGAGATCAGGTGCAGGAGCGACTTTTTACACGCCCATCCGACACATGGATCATCTTACTTGTCAGACAATCAGGTGATCAGCCTGCATTGTCCTAACCAAACTTGGAAATAACAATATGTTTCCAACGCGGGAACCGAACCCACGACCGAGTCAAGAGTCACTCCGAGTCAAGATTCAAGAGCCGCGCTCTATAGGTCACTAGACCACGGAGGCGTTAGGGTTGATTCAGACCACAACCCGACGCCTAGATGCATTTCTAAATTTATATGGATTTGACAGATTCGCAAGACGTCTCATGCAATTGAAATCTGTCAAATCCAGACAAATTTATGCCGCACCGCGCCTCGCCTCGCCTCGTCGCGTTGCGGTCTGAATTGACCCTTAGATCATATTATGTAATTGTTGATTTGACACACATGTGATCTGAGGCTTTCTTTTTAGCTGCCCATGGTGGGTATACTATATTTCTCCCCGACGCGACGGAGGGGGTAAACGGCAACATCGGTGAGCGCAGCGCACAGATTAAGTATACATAGATGGATTCTTAGCTCGCCAGCGCGTGGCCATTTTATGCTTGTGTGCAATTGCTGTAGTGTGCGTGTAGGGATGGCGTATATCGATAAAAATATAAAATTAGACTACAGCTATCGACCAAGTCGACCATAATTTTATGTTACAGATTTTTATTAAACGACATCAAAAAAGGAGGTTATCAATTCGACCTGCATGTTCAATTTAGGATATATTATGCTCATTAAATTAGAAGTCGCTTTCAATTTGGTGAAAAGGTATTTTTTATCTATTTATTAAGTGTATGAAAATACTTAAATACAGGGTGCAATTAAACCTTCCTGCCAAATTTTGATATATTGATCCTTGTTCAAAATAAAAATACACGTATTTTTCTTTTAATATAGTCACTCAGTACTAAAATGTTGAGAAATAGCTTCCGAAAGTTATCCTAAAAAACACTACAATTAAAAATAGACACTACGCGTCGCCGGCGGGTGAGCGCGCGCGCGCCTCCCCCCCACGTCACCCCCGCTCATTCCCACCGCCACGAGTAACCGTTCTGCATCGATTTTAAATGAGATAAAATATGTCATTAAAAAAATAACACCCAATTTTTTTTGCTAAATGACCTCTCCTAATGATACCTAAGCCCTGGAAAAAATTTGGCAGGATGGTTTAATTGCACCCTGTATAAACAAAATATTTAAGTATATAATTACACAAATAGTTAAAAATATACATAATATGTATACTCCATAAGCCACGAAAGCTTGTCCGGAGTGTAATAGCTAATATCAATAAAATCAACAGTTTTTATAAAACACAACAGAAGAACAAAATATATTATGCTTTATTAAACTTAATTACTATTTACTATTAAGCAACTATTTTGTAGAATAACAATTATTATTATCAAAGAAATATAAGAATGAATCTCAGTCCTACTTATTTAAAGTAATTCCAAAAACGCTTAGGTGCATTTCTTTACCTATTAAAATATAATTATGTAATAATATTTATACAGAAAAAGACTTAAAATAGATACTTCGACGCCCCCTGAATAATGATATTAAAATAATAATAATTAATAACCTAAGTAGGACTCTAGAGTCTAGACGATCAATTTTATTGTGCAATATCACGGTGTGTGCAATCAAAATCATAGAGCACTAAACCATAATATATTATTCTTCACTTTCAATCTTATTATCAAATTAATAGTTGAAAATAATTATTATCTTCATTATAGGTCTTTCCGTCACCACCATAATATTGAACTCTTCTTTATGAGCATTCCAATAACCTGAAAAAAATAAATGGTTTAGTGTTAATAAATGTACTATACTACTACATACTATAAAATATTATACACATAATTCATAATATTGTATACGGGGCAATATGCTTTATGTAAGTATTCCATGCTTAACCCATCCAGCCCCAAGCGAAACCCAGGTGCCGCATAACAACTAAATATATATTGTGTCTGGAATTCGACGATTGAGGTATTAAATTTATTTTATTAAATGATTATGACTTTAGCCTGATTAAAATTTTACATTTTACTTATTAAAAAAGAGTACCTAATGCCAGGATAAAATTTCAAGAAGTATCTATAAGTAACGAATTGAGTACTTACAGGAGGGAGATGTGAGAGCTGTTGATCATGCAATTATTTTACTCTCCGTTAGAACTTTCTTTATTTCAATAAAATCATTGTTTCAAACTTACGTTTGAAATGATAATTCCAAATTCCAATATTGTGATGCCTTCATAAGGGAGTAAGGATTAAAAACTTGCATGAAACTTGCGTCTAAAATATATAACTGTTTGTCGTCTATTTTGAAGCATTTTCAACCTGAAAAAAAAATCATTTAGTCCATGACATTATTTTTATCGATAAACTATAGTTCAAGTAAGGCGCATCCCTAAAATACACGTAAAAAACTATGCAATATTTATAGCCAAATTATTACTTGATGTGACATTTTTATCACTAATGCCTTATATAGCATGATTAATGGATTATTATACTTATCAATTTTCTTTTTTAGCTTACAAAAATACCGATTGATAAGCCCAAACAACGTTGTTGAAAACTTACGTATGTTATGTTAAATCCACGTGTTTGAGGCATTCCTTGGCCGTTTTTATGGTTTATTATATAGCGGAACCACAAAACGCAATATTAAATTGCATTGAACGTTCACTAAACACTTTTATTACCACTTTTTAAACATGAAATATGCAGACCTACTCCTTTGTTATGTTCTACTAAGTGGGACATAACATTACAGGCTTTTGACGTTTACACACCGATATGAGCTTTCTTTTTCACCCAAATTACTACATCGTTAGTTAGAAAGAGTAACATTATCAGCTGTCAAAATATAAGGCGGACTCCTATAGTATTATTACCTCAATGGCGCAGCGGGGCGAAAGTTGACGTTTTCCGCCCGGAGGTAAGAAAAGCCATTTTCGTTGCCTGCTCCATAACTTTGCCAATACTACCTGCCTATCTTCTACTGGACGCATCCCATGAGGCGATAGCTCGTTTCACATAAGCCCGTCCAATTAGCTATATTATTTCCTTCAATACAGATACGCGATCAGTGATAATGTATGTACCTACGGTATATATCTACTGCGTCACATACAGGAACTAAATAGTCTACATTAGAACAGTGACACTAACACATCTTTATTTTTTTTTTTGTTTAATGGAATAAAAAAATGTTGCGGATCCCGTACTTGTGTGCAGGTGTCAGAAACAATGCGAGGTGTTTTAGTGTTAAATTCGGCAGTCTTAACGTAAGTTTTACATGGCGATTATGATTAAATTAAGTATTAATTATTGAATGATACTTATATAGCAAAATTTATAAAACAAAAAATAGAGTACCTACTTGTACTTAGGTAAATGAAAAATAATAAATTTTCGATTTTTCCATTTCTTAAGCTTTAAATATATTTAAAGCGTAGTGCTTATAGATGCAATTCAGTTTGCAGTAATAGTTTTTAAAAATATAATAACTTGTAACATAATAAGCAAACTCACAAATAAAGTGGTTTAAAACTTTAAAACAATACTTAACATTTTTTTAAATAGCCAACATTTTTTTGATAGTCTGAGCAGTAATGCCAAATACTTGATATAGGTAGGTAGTACCTAAAAATATAACATATCGGGTATACTTAAATACAATTAGGTATGTTATACTTATACTACGTGACTGGTGAGACATGTTCAATACTCGAGGACGTGATATTTGTCTATTATAGTAGTTGAAAAAAAATAATATAAAAAAATTATATCAATTGATCACTGAGTAAACGTAGCTTAAAGTTAAATAATTATTTACCCAATGCAAGGACACCGTGCGCGGGAAGGGTAGTTGTGTGGTGTTTCTTTGGTAGCGCACGCCTCTGCACCGGCCGCATAGTATAGGGACCGTGCAGAAACTATAGAGGGCGTCGTAATTCGACAGCAGCGACGCGATGCGAGTAAAAGACGTAACTTGTGAGTGACTTTGACTTCGCATTCTCCTTGACCCTGGCGAGTTTATGAGTGTTTTTTTTATGTTTTACACTATAAAATGATATAATACTTACACTCCCAAGTGGCCACATGCGGCCGCGAGAACAACGACAGATTTCCAAGAATCCGCGATCGAAATATTAAAGTTAAAGACTAGATGACGCCCGCAACTCCGTTGCGCCAAAAATCATTTATCGCGCAAAAACCGTACATTTTCCCGGGATAAAAAGTATCCAATGTCCTTTCCCGGGGCTCAAAGTAAATCCATACCAAATTTCAGCAAAATTGGTTTAGCGGTTTGGGCGTGAAGTGCTAACAGACAGACACACTTTCGCATTTATAATATTAAGTATATTTTTATAATATTAAATATAATATTAAGGGTTTCTACTTTCTACCCGTAAACAAAGAATGGAAGAGTGAATAAAAATGTATAAAGCTTATCTAGTTAACTAAGAAAATATCTCAAAAAGTAATTAATAGCATCCATCAGCATAGAAAGTAAAAACTTGATAAATATTGCAATAAAATAATGAAGCTATGCAAAAATACTTATATTAATTACTGAAAATGCTTGTGGATTAATAAAATAAAACAAGTTCACTAAAATAAATGCTTTTATTTCAACCTTCTGCGATTCGATCGATACCATCTTCACAACTTTTGTCTGTCACTATTTTTAACTAATTTCAGTCTGGATCTCATAAGTGTAAACACCATTTAGGTATGTATTCTTTAAATAACACACAAAGACTGCACTACTAATCTTTTTCTTACTTGAAGAATCATCCTTTTGAGAACCAACACTTTGACAAGATGGTTCAAGTTCAATACTATCCTAAGTGTTGAATTCCTGGCAGGACTTCTCCAAATTATCCTTACTTTTGATGCAACTTTATGCCAATTAAATGAGCGGTGCCTATCAATGTATATCAATTTAGATTGAAGCCAGTTTGGATGTTTACTGAAAGAAGCAACGGTTATAGGTTATGTTCATATTGTGTTCATAAAAATGAATTTACGGTTATAATCTACAAAATTCAGTGTTTTTACGAGTCTACACATAACATTCATGGAACTTTTTAAATACTTACGTATGTTTTTACCGCCTTTTATACATTTCTTTCGTTTTTCAATAAACAAAGGCATGTGAATACTTTGGCAGAAAAATAATAAAATTTTACATCGTTCGATTTGCCTTTATATTTCTTGTATGTATTATAATATCCGGGAATACAACAATGCATTTCAATTCTTGAAAATAATCAAATTTGTCAAGAAATCTTATAATTTTCCGTAGCTTGACTAGAGCTTGACAGTAAAATTTTCGTAAAAGTTTCGGCTATTCGCCACTTGTGGCAGTGTCGTCGCTCTGCACGGTCCCTATGCCTACTTGCCTAGCCGCGTAATTTACTTAGTATCCATAATTCATTTATTTTTGGGAAATTCGGAAAAAAATTAAGTACTTACCTAATTTTATTACATAATTATAATGAGAATCGAGTACAGAGTACTCTCCATAAGTATCGGTATTGTCTCACCAGTCATGTTGTATAACTTTTAACCTTACGACCAACCCAGACTTATTCGTTATCAGTGGAAACTCCCGCGCGTATTTTCATGACCATTCCATCTGTCGACTGTCATTCATTTATTTCTAATTTCTATAGACATTTTATGGAAAGATAATAAGGACCTTACCGTACGGTAAGTACATAATATAATATATTTGCCTCAAAACTTCCTTTCCACGCTAGTAATTAGTACCTATGAATAAAAATAAATTATAGGTAGGTAATATTATGTATTTATTAAGTAATTTAAACATTGCATAAACTATATTTACATATGTTATACCATACCTACGGTCTACTAACGTTATAAAGGCGAAAGTGTGTATGTACCTACTCCTCTTCAAAACCAAATTGCTGAACAGATTTTGCTGAAATTTGGTATGGAGATACCTTGAGGAAAGGACATAGGATATTTTTTCTTTTGTCAAAGAAAAATGCACAGTTCTCTTACATAACAATTTGAATATTGCATATCATACAGGGAAAACCAATCAAAATCACTAGTGTCTGTTGCATATGCAATATATGTCGTAAAATGTAGCCGACCTTCGTGATAATGTAATATGACAATTGCACCGCAAAATAAACAAGTAACAACACATAATATTATTATAAACACTTATACTAACCTATGCAGCAGTATGCACTATATTTTGTTCTACATCCAAGTATATTATAGTTAAACAATTGTTCCCAACTAGATGACGCCCGCAACTCCGTTGCGCCGAAATTCGTTTATCGCGCAGGAACCGTATCCTATGTCCATTCCCGGGACTCCGGGTTCTCCGTACCAAATTTCAGCCAAATCGGTTCAGCGGTTTGGGCGTGAAGAGGTAACAGACAGACAGACAGACACTTTCTCATTTATTAACATTAGTATGGATATTATGTTCTAGATCCGAGTATATAGTTAAACAATAATTGCTAACGGGGGCCATACTTCCTTCCTATCACTGATTTCTATAATTATACAAGTACGCTGGATAACTGATACCCTTTGAAATGACAGCTTAGATTTCTTGTGCCTATTTGAAGCGGAATCAGCGCTCCCATTATTAGGGCTGAGAACTAAATCTGACGTAAAAAAGACGTTTGAAAGCCGCCATATTGGCGCTGATAGCAGTAGTGAGAGTACTTGGAACTAATACAAGTGATGACAACTGTTGTTATTGGTTGTGGTTACATCAAATTTAGTTCTCTACCCGAATAATGGGGGCGCTGATTCCGCTTCAAATAGGCACAAAAAACACTGTGTAATGTGTATCAGCTATCCAGCGTACTTGTATAATAGAGATCAGTCATCAGTGCTTTCCTACTCAGTATCTGTTGCATTCTGCACATAAATTAACCTTAATTTATAATTTAATTGTTAATTTAAAGAACGCACTAGCCCGTACAACTCACTTATATCATTGCTTTGGGCATCACAGAAATGATTTTTCAATAATGCTTGTAGTTAGAACTTAGACCTTGAGTGTGAAAATTCGCTTTTTCGCAGATGATTGCGTTTTCTTCTTGTCAGTAATCTAGTGGTCAGAATTCAGCCTGTATTATCCTAAGCAATCTTGAAAGCAACATTTTTTGTTGTTCCAACCTGAAAACTAGACCTTAAATGGGTAATGGTAGGTATGATGCATGAAAATCGAACCCGCAAGCACAGCAGCTAAATAATAACTGCGTAACTATAGATCTACCAGAATCTGATAGCAATTTTTGACAGAAGATTTTTAAAAAATATCCTTTATCATTGGATTAATTTTTATATTTGCATGTTTAGCACACAGAATCAGCCTCTATTTTGAAAAAAAAGGATCAAAATGTTTTATTCCAATTACCCCGGTATTGCTAGAGTCAATTTAATTTCTCACTTTTTGCCATCAGATTCTGGTAGACCTATACGAGGGGAAATTTGAAATCTACTAAACTTCAAAAGGCGTATTAAAGCCACCATGGTCTAACGACCATTGGTATTTGGTGGCTTTAATACGCCTTTTGAAGTTATAAGGCGCTTATGAAATATGGAAATAGAAAAATAAATTTACCATAACGAGATTCATAAAAAGTTTCAAATTATTGAAAAAGTAAATTATAATATTATGAGGGACCTGTATCGTGTATTTTACGAAGCTTAGACCTCTGAATCTTTAATGTATTGATCTGGTAAATAAGTTTATAATTTCAATTTGAGCTGTAAGATGAGTTTTTGAGTGGTCTGATAATATTTTCATACTCTTTACTTTTTAAGGTTCCGTACCCAAAGGATAAAGGACCCTATTTCTACTTGTACGCCAGTTGTTCTGTCTCTTACCAACTAGCAAATGCTAGGCCTGCCAGGCCGGCAAATAACTATAACTAAGGACTAACGCAGACCATAAAGGCCGTCACAGACTTAGCTATAATATATATTAATAATATGTTTATAGCTAGGCATATTACTATATTATATTTTCTATACAATTTTCGCGTGACCACACACTCAGCTATAATATATATTTCTGGTCTCAGTGTGCTTAGAACGGTATATTAATATATATTATAGCTAAGTCTGTGACGGCCTTAAAGCTAGCATAATTTATGAATATTAGCAGTTCGATATAATATTATATGAATTCTATCACCTATTGATTTGTGCTACTAAAATTACTATGTTAAAAATAGTAATTTTTATTTATATGTACCTAGATGTGTTAATATCATCAGTCAGTCAAGGTTTTTTATATGTAGATTGTGTTATCACCAGTCAGTCAAGGTGTGACGACGCGAGCCCTCACAAAGCTCGGCTTTTAGCTAGTAACTACTTCACCACCTCACTGGGCTATACAACTCATAAACTGCGATTGTTACACAGAATTTTTTGCAGTTGATGATGTAATTTGGTGGATGTGGCCGCTATAATAACTTCTACAAACAGATGTATTCAGCTTTAAGAATTTCTTGTGCTGCATAATAGTCGTACAATATAAATCAACGTAGTTTTTACAGTTTAGTACAGAACCCCTGCATGAGTCCGACTCGCGCCTGGCTTGTTTTCATGGAAAATAATTATTGTGTAGGCGTGCTGCTGTGGTGAGAGTGGTTGGCAAATGACGACATCGTGTTTATTGATTACCGATTATTATTATTGGAGTGCAAGAAATAATGTCTTGGTAAAAATAATATATTAAGTATCGAACTAGCTTCTTTTAACCCTTTTATAAGCTTGGGCTGTATGTATGTAACGGAATCTTTGAGCACGATTTTTACCTATATCCAGTAGTCTAATTATTTCTAAACTTTGCATACGTATTATGAGCTAAGTAATGGCGATGCAATAATTTACTAAAAATATAAAAAATAACTATCTATTAATTATTATTTACTAGCTGTAGCCCGCGACTTCGTCCGCGTTAACATAGTATGATACGGAAATGGATAATTTTCTCCTTTTTATGGTCCCTTACGCAAAGGGTGAAAACGGGACCCAATCACCAAGATAAATTTATATCAGCCTGTTTGTCTGTCCATATCCAGGCTGTACCTCAAGAACCGCAACATTTCCACGACAGAGAGTTGCTTCTGCGGTACTTCGAACATCAATTTTTACAGACAGACAGACACGTCAAAATTGTCACAATTATAACACCCTCTATTTGCGTTGGGCGTTAAAACTGGTATCTAATTTCAACACTTCACAATACTTCTTGAAAGTTCTCGAAAAAAAACATGGATGGATCCTTACCACCTTTTATAGACACGAACTCGTACTACCGCTAGTGCGACCTAGGTGAAGTTCAGCGCCATTTATTATGATTAATTATTAGAACTATCTTAATTTTAACAACATTACGCATAAACATCCCCTTACAGCCCTTATTTCCAGTTAAAAAATAGCCTATGTCCTTTCTCGGGCTCTACATTTTGTGTACAAAATTTCATTACAATCGGTTCAGTAGTTTTGGTGTGAAAGCGAGACAGACAGACAGACAGAGATACATCGCATTTATAATATTAGTATAGATAGACCATAATATTATAATAAAACGATTATTGTGAGCTAATCTTACAGCTACTATCATGAACATTTTTGTAGATCATTTAAAGAGGAATGATTCTTCCATACACATTTTTGGGTATCTTGGGTTTTTCCGTTTTTACCCTTTGGGTTCCGTACCCAAAGGGTAAAAACGGGACCCTATTACTAAGACTTCGATGTCTGTCCGTCTATCCGTCTGTCTGTATGTCTTGAGGCTGTAACTCAAGAAACGCTATAGCTAGACTTGAAATCACAGATTGTGTTTATCTGTTGCCGCTATAACAACAAATACTACAAACAAAATAAATTAAATATTTAAGGGGGGCTCCCATACAACAAACTTGATTTTTTTGTTATTTTTTTTCTCGATATCAATAACGGCAAACAATAGGCACATGAAATATTCAAGAAATACTCAATTTTATGAGCACTTTAATAATTTGTAATAAAATTTAAACAAATAAAATAATTAAGGGGGGCTCCCATACAAAAAACACAATTTTCAGTCTATTTTTGCTCTATTAAGAGCGACCGCAGACTTACAATTTCAAGTTGTACAACTACAGTCAACTACAATTTTTAAATGAAAAAAATAATATGAGAACTAATAGGCTATCTAAAACTGAAAAAAGTTTTCGAATCGGACCAGTAGTTTTTGAGATTAGCGCGTTCAAATAAACAAACTTCAGAATTATAATATTAAGTATAGATAAGTACAACTGAGTATTCTGTGAACATTTCGATTATTAATATCGAGCAAATAATAGCTAAAAGATCACGTTTGTTGTATGGGAATTATTTAATTTATATTGTTAATAGTATTTGTTGTTGTAGCGGCAACAGATAAACGCAATCCCAAAATAACATAGTTTACAGAAATATATTAATTACAGATATTATTAAATTTTTTATTTTAGTCTAAAACATTTCTGTATACTACATTCTTGGTTTTTCCATCTTTTGCTAGGACATAAAGATTCTGTGGACTTGAAACTCGCGAACATGCCACGTATAGTTGTCCGTGGGAGAAACAGTCTTTTTCTAAATGTACACCTGCTACTTTCATCGTCTGCCCCTGGGCTTTATTAATTGTCATTGCAAAAGCTGGTTTGAGAGGAAATTGGACCCTTTTGAACTGAAAGGGCAAATCAGTTGGGATTATGGGAATTCGAGGAATTAAAACTTCTTCACCCTTTGCTGTCCCTGTCATAATTATTGCTTTAATAATGTTTCGTCCCAAGAATAAAATTTGTAAACGCGTGCCATTACAAAGTCGTGGTGCATCAAGGTTTCGCATCAACATAACAGGAACACCAACCTTGAGCCTCAACTTATGAGAAGGTACCCCTGATAATTCTAGAGAGTTTAGGAACTCCATGGGGTATGTTGTAACTTGCTCAGTATCGATAACATTATCTACAGAAAGATACTCAACAACATCACCTTCTACGTGTGACATGATTTGGTCGTTTATCTGCCCTACAATTTCATTCGTTGGTGCTAAAATTGCTCTCTCGCATAACCATTGTCTGTTCCTCATGTTAGTTATTAAATCCGGGTAGACATTGTTTTTTAAATCATTTACGGTTTGAACAATATGACAAAAGCTACTCTTGAGGTCTATCATGCCGTCACTATCTTTTTTCAGCCGATCTTCGCCAATTTTTAAAAGAGCTTCGGAATATTGTCCCGCTTGTGTATCACAATGCAACTGAACTCGCATGTTAGTGGTTAAGCCAAATTTTGTAACTTGGGTCCACAGCCGCGAAGCTTTCAGACACGCATTTACTTCATCTGCTGCTGTGCCTCTAGTTATCACTGGCAGAGTTTGTCTAAAATCGCCAGCTAACAGTACAACGATTCCTCCCATAATACTTTGGCTATTTTTTAAATCTTTTAAAGTTCGATCTAGTGCCTCAATCGCTTTTTTATGCGCCATTGTGCTTTCGTCCCAAACCAACAGTTTGCATAGTCGCAGCATTCGACCGCGCTCGCTATTTTTAGTTATATTACAAATAGGAAATTCTTCGTGTGATAAGTTTAAGGGCAGTTTTAAGACAGAATGTGCTGTTCGACCACCAGTGAGCAGTGTCGCTGCTATACCAGAAGATGCTACAGCAACAGCAACACCTTTATCTCGCCGTACTCTTGCCAACAGTAAATTTAAAAGAAATGTTTTGCCTGTCCCACCTGGAGCATCTAAAAAGAATAAACCCCCTTCGCCTTTTTCAACTTTCTTAGTAACTTTATCAAAAACCAATTTTTGTTCTCGGGTTAGTTGTGGAATACATAAAGTAAGTTGCTGTTGTAAAGCCACCGTATCGTAGTCCAATTCTCTAATTAAATCACTGCTAAGTTCTACATTTCTGTTAGCCCCATTCATGCCAAAATCCGACAAATATTTTCCCGTAATAATATTCACCCGATCTTCAATATTTGTCAGGGCTTCGTTGTAAATGAGATCATTATACGTAGCATTTGGATTAACTTCTTTTAATCTGTATAGAATATCTTCTGAGAGGTCATTTTTGTGCTTCTCCCATAGACCTTGAGGATTTGAAAGGCCGCATGTGGATATTAATATAGCGAAGAGATCTCTCATTTTAGCTGCCGATTTACATTGTCCAGCCTCTTCCAGTGTGATGTCCCAATGATTGTCATTTTCTAATAATCCCCTTGCCTCACATGCTTCGCGAAATGTTGAAAAACATTGGTTATTATAAGTTTTTAAATCATCAAAAGAAGTTGGTCCACGCACATGGTGCAAGAGGATTCTTAGACAAAAACATTCGATGTTAGTAACATGCACCGTGTAAACCCGTCCTAAAGCGTCGCAAGATTTAATACCAGGCCAATCCTGAACAGGATTTCCTTGTATTCTGCGCTTCCATGTTTTGCTAGACGCATCCCATCGATAATATTTTGGTACTTCAACATAAAGAAGTGTTCTTGCAAACATATCCCTACTGCAAAGAGCAAAAAAATCCGTTAATGTAGTTTTTGGTCGAGTACTTAGTTGCTGTTGGAAATTGTTGGCAGTAAAATACACTCTTTCACCATTCTCTAAGTGGACACTGAGATGTGTTACGGTGGGATACCTTTCGTGCAGCGGAAATCCTAAAAGCCGCCACACTGCCTCATTACTATTGACATAGCGACCGCATTGATAAGTTTGGACTTCATTCACTGGATTTGCATTGTCTGAGTTCGCTAAGTTAAAAATAGCTTGATCGCTACCTTTGTTGATGTATTTGCAGATATATTTTATAGCCCGTACCGAACTGCACGCCTCAACATTTATATGCGCGTTAAACATTTTTGCCAATAAAGGGGAATGCGGTACTACCCAACTATTATCAACTATAATGCTACCCTCATTTCTTATGTTCAGTGATATCGTTTGTCCTCCATCCGCTGGTGATCTTCTTCGATAAAGTGGGTATCCGTTTTCGTTATGCACAGTTTCTTTAAGTAAATCTCGTGGATATTTTTTCGTGCATTTTCTATTTTTCATGCAAGGACTCTGGGGATTTAAAGGACCGCATGGACCGTGCATCATATTTTTAACAATTATGTCGTGGAGATCTTTGTCGATGTTTGGATCTGGTATTTCAGCACTAATAATTTTATCAATATTATCAGGTCTTAACTTCTCTTTTAGCCAAAACAATATGTGAATGTGTGGCAGACCACGCTTCTGCCATTCTATTGAGTACATAAAACAGCGCACATCTCCAAAGATTTTGCCTTTTGTAATGACATCCATAAGTTTTTTTACCTTTAACCTAAAAACTCTAGCAACTATGTCATACCTATCAACTGACTTTTGTCCCGGCATCAACTCATTTATTATTTCAGACCAGCTCGGATTACACGTTAATGTAATAAACAAATCGGGACGGCCATATGTTCGCACGTAAGCGAAAGCGTCTTGAGTATATTCGTGTAAATATCTAGGACTATTAACAAATGAAGAAGGCAAAATTACCATTCTGCCGATATCATTCGGATTCACATTTGTATCATTTGCTATAGCATCTTGAAGGTGAATATAATTATCTGCTCTTAATTTAGTCTGATTTAGCGAAATATATCTAAGTCGTTCACTTTCAACCTTAACGTACATGTCGACATAAAATTGATTGGCAAGTTGCTTGCAACGTTGTATAATATTAAAATTGTTTTCTCGGACCATAATGTGGTAGGCATAAAAATCCATACAGGATACTTTTTTGTTAGGCAAGGGAAGACCAGTCACAGGGTTGACTTGTGGAATCTGAAAATGATAACCCTCTTGTCCTTTACTATATATCAGTGGATATTGCAACGCGTCATAAAATTTATGTGTATCAGGAACTCTCGTCAAAGTGCTGTCATGCGCGTGTAAAACAATATCACGTGAACCATACTGTTCGCCAATAACCAAAGCTGCGACTTCGTTTATTAGAGGTACATTATAACGTCTTTCATGTTCCCCACTTGGCGTTCTGTCAGGATGAATAACCAATTTATAATCGTCTCCAGGCAACATTTCTAAAGCGGTTTTAAAAGTATGTATAAGACGGTTATGAGCATGTAACATTCTCTGAATTTTAAGTACAATCTCTCTTTCTACACCTTGGATGTTTTGACACCTACGTATGGTCTCACTATCTTCATCACCAATAAAATAAATTTGTAAAAATTTTGGTTGATCATTACTTTGTGGAAGCAAAGAACCAATTCTATGATAAATTTGGCCTTGAATAGTAAAAGATGGAGAAAATCCAGGCATAATTATCTCCTTATCCACGCCAAATGATGTCATTCGAAAACACGAATTATATTTTCGTATTCGGTTTAAAAACTGACGTGATTCATTGCTATTATATGAAAGTAAAGATTTTAGTGGTTCTTCGGGCTCACCAAGTGTGGGAATTGATACTTTTCCACCAGAACAGCACATACCCGCAGATTCTTCACTCCACTTGAGTGCCGCACAATGCCTACATTTTTTATCCATCCTGCCAATGACGAATAATCGGTGATTTTTATATTGAATCGATGAATCATAATCAAAAGCTGCATTGTATAAGGCTTGCCAAGTATTCATTCTAAAAGTATGCCTTCTGTCTGACATGCGTTCAGCATTAGCAACACGTCGCATTAAGGATTCTTCGGGTGTTTCTGAAGCCCTTTGAGCTGTATGACGGTCAGCATCTAGAGCACGGCGGGCTCGAGTCTGCTCTGTGGTCTCATTAGCCCTTTGCGTAGCATGACGTTCAGCATCAAATATTTGCCGTACTTGAGTCTGCTCTATATTCTCGGTAGACCTCTGCATCGCGTGACGCTCGGCATCTAAAACTTGGCGGGCTCGAGTCTGCTCTATAGTCTCGGTAGCCCTTTGCGTAGCGTGACGCTCAGCATCTAATATCTGCCGAGCTTGAGACTGCTCTATAGTCTCGGTAGACCTCTGCATCGCGTGACGCTCGGCATCTAAAACTTGGCGGGCTCGAGTCTGCTCTATAGTCTCGGTAGCCCTTTGCGTAGCGTGACGCTCAGCATCTAATATCTGCCGAGCTTGAGACTGCTCTATAGTCTCGGTAGACCTCTGCATCGCGTGACGCTCGGCATCTAAAAGTTGGCGGGCTCGAGTCTGCTCTATAGTCTCGGTAGCCCTTTGCGTAGCGTGACGGTCGGCATCTAAAATTTGCCTAATTTGAGTCTGCTCTATGGTTTCGGTAGCCCTTTGCGTCGCATGACGCTCGGCATCTAAAATTTGGCGGGCTCGAGTTTGCTCTGCGGTCTCATTAGCCCTTTGGTTCGCGTGCCGCTCGGCATCTAAAATTTGGCGGGCTCGAGTTTGCTCTGCGGTCTCATTAGCCCTTTGGTTCGCGTGCCGCTCGGCATCAAAAATTTGCCGAGCTTGAGTCTGCGCTATGGTCTCGGTAGCCCTTTGCATCGCATGACGCTCGGCATCTAAAATTTGGCGGGCTCGAATCTGCTCTGATGTTTCGATAATCCTTTGAGATGCATGACGATCGGCATCTAAAATTCGGCGAACTCGAGTCTGCCATGGGCTCTCAGCAGCTCTATGGACTGCATGACGCTGAGCATCCGTGAATTGGCGGGCATGAGTCTGCTCTGATGATGCAGCAGCCCTTTGAGTAGCGTGACGCTCAGCATCTAAATTTTGACGTGCAATAGTCTGTTCAGTAGTCTCAGCGGCCCTTTGGATTGCATGACGTTCGGCATCTACAATTTGTCGGGTCCGAGTCTCCTCCTCAGATTCTTCGATTCGAGCTACTTTCGCAGCTCTAGCTCTGCTAGTGCTACGCGATAAATTAGATTTACGCTTGCGAGTCATATTTTCGCTCAGTTATCAAAGTTCAAAACAAAAAAACGAAATTAGGCGATAACTTATATAACTATATAAACTACGAAAAGTACGAAAACCTAACCTTCCTTTCTTAACGAACTATAAAAGGCAACCGCTATCGTAGCTACTAAAGTGTAATATAGCGATTATACTTACTAATTTTTTATGTTTTACAATTAATACATGTAAAGACGGCCAAATACCTAAGCGCATCAGCTAATTAAGTATTGTAAAAATTAACCTAAACGTGAGGTAAAACTCTACCGAGTGAAATAAAGAAGACTAAAACAAACCAAATAATAAACCTAACAACACGTCAATCTTCAACGTTATTTAAAAACCTTATCTTAAATATATAGAAGTCTAACATAAACCAAATATATTAACATAAACACTACAAACCTCTTTTTTTTTTTTAATTAACCTAAGCGTAATTGTAAACCTAAACCTACCAAGTGAAATGGAAAATACTAAGACAAATAATTAACATAAACATAGGGTAAATCCCTACCAAATAATATATATGGAAAACAACGACAAACTTAAATTATCTAAGCACTTCAACGTGTCGAATTGTTTGAAAATTAACGTATGCGTAAAACCCTCCGAAATGAAATAAATAACATAATATAAAGAAAAAACTAAATAATTTAACCTAACTAAACCAAGCTAAATGGAAATCCAGATAACTTCAACGATTTTAGAAACACCTAAGTAACAAAGCACAGGAAGAAGCAATATTTATTAATGATATCAGCTGAAATCATAAGCAATTTTAAATTATTGCATACGTCCGACAATGACGCCTGCCCTCACGTGTCTGCCCGTTCGGGTAAGCATAGCTAGGTATCTACTTTCACTAATTGCGTCGCACCGGACACTGCACGTGACGTAAGTATAATAAAAATGGTAAACAATAATAATATTATTGATTCAGCGACTCAAGCGCGGAGTAATATTTACTTAGCTTATCTCCCAGGAAACATACTATGGTTTGTATCCCGGAAAATGTAGGTACGGTTCCCGCACAATAAACTTTAATGATTTGCGCGCAAACTATGATTTAAGTTTAAACAGCTTTAGCGATTTTAATAAAGTTTTGTATGCCGATACCTTGACACCCGAAAAGGACGTGAAGGGAATACGTACGGAACCGTACATTTTTCTGGGACAAAAAGTATCCTTTGTCTTCTCCTGAGTCTCAAAGTATCTCCATACTAAATTTTATCAAAATCGATTGAATGGTTTACGTAAGTTTATTGTACGGGAAAAGTTTACTGTGCGAAAACCGTACATTTTTCCGGGACAAAAAGTATATCTTGTCCTTTCCCGCGACTCACAGTATCTATGGAGATACCAATTTTCATCAAAATCGATTGGATAGTTTACGCGCAAATCATAAAAGGTTATTGTGCGGGAACCGTACATTTTCCCGGGATAAAAACAGTTTCATCTCCTTTTCTGGGACTCAAAATATCTCCGTACTAAATGTTGTCAAAATCGATTGGGTAGTTTACGCGCAAATCATAAAAGTTTATTGTACAGGAACCGTACATTTTTCCAGGACAAAAAGTATCCTATGTCCTTTCCCGGGTCTCAATGTATCTCCATACCAAATTTCATCAAAATCGATTGGATAGTTTACGCGCAAATCATAAAAGTTTATTGTGCGGGAACCGTACATTTTTCCGGGACAAAAAGTATCCTATGTCCTTTCTTGGGTCTCAATGTATCTCCACACCAAATTTCATCAAAATCGATTGGATAGTTTACTCGCAAATCATAAAAGTTTATTGTGCGGGAACCGTACATTTTTCCGGAACAAAAAGTATCCTATGTCCTTTCTCGAGCCTCAAAGTATATCTATACCAAATTTCAGCCAAATCGGTTCAGCGGTTTGGACGTGAAGAGGTAACAGACAGACAGACAGACAGACAGACAGACAGACAGACAGACAGACAGACAGACAGACAGACAGACACACTTTCGCATTTATAATATTAGTATAGATTTATTGTCCTTTAAATTATTCATATCATACAAACCTTGATATTTAAAGGGCTTTAAGTTTGTTTGAATTGAATTCCCAAAGGGGTGCCATGCCATTTTGGTGGAAAAATCATTTTTTGTGGATACCTGTTTCTTTAAAGATACGTACAATGTACATATTTATATAGCTGATAGCTCCTACAAGGCTTTTGCGGAGCCCCAATGCTCCGCGGGACACACTTTGAAAACCGCTGCTCTATAACATCTATTGAACAAATTATATTAAGTACATTATAAATATCCAGTTTCTTACATAAATAAATAAATGACTTTCGTACTTTCTAACACTTGTTTACAATCATTGAAATTCTTGAAATTATTTCCTAGTCGGCCTGTTATACTCCCCTGTAACAATAACCTATGGTCTACAGAATCGCATTTTAATCCTGTCGGGTGACTCTAAAAGTCTAAATAAATAGAAAAAGTAATTTTTTTGTGTTTTGTATTGGCGAGCGCCCGATACGAGCGTCATGTATTTTCTCATACAAACATGAAAAAAAGCTTTAAAAGATACTTTTTCAGCGCTTATACTTTTAGATAGCGAACTCTATACAGGGGGTTCATACAAACCCTAAAGTGTTATCAGTTATCACTTAGTTACAGCCTGTATACTAACTCCTTTTGCCATGAAAGTTAAGGCTCCATTCCACCGCGGCGCACGCTGTGCACGGGCACGCGCACGCGTGGACGTGCACGGATTTATTTCTTTGACTTGAGTCAATTCGTGCGTAGCGTGTCCGTGGGTTGCAGTGGACACATTCACATATATTTTCTTACAAAGCGAAGCTTGACGCACGTGCGTAGTCTCTCCGTGCGCCGCGGTGGAATGGAGCCCTTACTACACGAGTAGTACCTAAAACCCAACTAGACCCAGTAGTAATCTGTACGTAGCCACTCCCCCATCACGTAGTTTATGTATGATGTGTGTGTACACTGTACACGTATAGGGCTATCACGTGAGGTCAATGTTAAAGTCATCAATCGATTGTACTTGTCAATACGGTATCGATAAAGTTCCTACCTAGTACCTACCAAGCTTCAAAAGTTTTGCTAATTAGAATGTACTCTTCGAATTTCGACCATTGGGCTATATCTAGTAATAATTATTAATAGATGTGGAAAGGCATTCTCTGGCAAGAATTTTCCAAAACTCAAAATACAAAAACCACAGAACATAATATTATGATTAGTATGCCAAATCTTAAAACAAATAGTGCGTTTATGTTTTTATATTTTCGCTGGCTTTAGCTCCCTATGTAGACTTTATGATGGCTATATTCCCACTATTTAACCACTTCAATTAAAACGGCAGGCATTTACAATATGTTTGTACGTACTTACATGTTTGTATGTATGTAAATGAACGTGTATTACGATGAAGCGCATATCAATTGCAAATAATGCATAAGCCCTTGAGTTGTGTCAACAGTTAGATGAGCTGCTCACAGCTGGAATTGTTTGCTTACAAAATATGTAGCTCACGCTTTTCTATGCCTTATTGGTTAATGGTAGAAAACAATTGAACCAGCGAACAAGTTACTTTACGCCAGTTTAGGCAAGTGTTAAAAAACAGCCCTATCATATTGACATATTATGTCAATATGATAGGACTGTTTTCGGACGTCTTTGCGATAGCAGAGACTGGCAGAGACGTCAGTGTTAGATATAATATTATTTATTATTATTATATTATGTTATGGTATTGGTTATCTCTACAGTCTAGTAGCTTATCAAAAGAATGGAAAGTAGAAAAGAGAGTTCTCTGTCTTCCTGAAAAGATACAATGTCAAAATTGTTGTGAATTTCTAGTCTCTACCCTTTACATCAGAGTTAACATAGATAACGAGCAACGTTATTTTACAGTCTCTAAAAAAACAACATCAATTAAATAGAGCAATTACTCTAAACCAAACAAGATAAAACATTTGAGCGCTACCCAAATAACAACTATCAAATTATAACAATTATTTAACAATAATATGCCTGATAAGCCATTTAATACATCGCGTCTGTAACTGTCGCACGCGTAAAAAAGTTAAATAATGTTACGAACAAGGTGTTTGTTGAAGAATGTTGTTGGAAGACGATTGTATTCTGTTGTCGGTGATGGATTGCCGCCGATTAGCACGGTGAGTTTCATCGGAATCGGCTCAGCCGTATTGTAGCTAAGGTCAACGTTCAATCTTGTTATTACGCCAGTGCTGAGATGTGTGATGAGCGGAAACCAAATTTTAAGAGTAAATTATTTATATGATATTTTTTTCGGAAGTTACTGAACAGGGTGAAGCCAAACGAGCGTAATTTGTGAGTTGTGAGTCGCAGAATTTCGGCTGCGAGAAATTCTGCTGCATTCAGTTTCATACAAAAGTTCTGTTTTATTCACACGAGCGTAACTTTGTAAGTAATTATTTGTATTAAAAGTTATTTACGCGACCGAAATTCTGCGACTCACAACTGACAAATTACGCTCGTTTGGCCTCACCCAACAGCCGCACTCAGAGACATTTAATGATGATTAAACTTCAATTTAATGAAGAGGTTGACATTTGACACATACCCCGCGTTCCACCTGGCGTTGAAAACGATCAAAACGCTGAAAATGCCTCCTATTTTCAGCGTTTTGATCGTTTTCAACGCCAAGTGGAACGTAGGGATAATGTATGGGGCTTATGTCATATTCATTTAATTTTATTTCTGAGTGCGGCAGTAAGACCGACTCTTCGCCGAAACGCAACGCAACGAGGTGATCATTTTTGTAAGAGAAACAAAAGTAAGAGCTTTAATTTATACAATATCTTTAATTATATAATATAATAATATATCTTGTCATCAAATGCCTTCACGATATAATGACTGATCAGCGAATAAAGTTTTCATAACATTTGAAGCACTGAACCAAGTCGCGTCAGTATGATTTCTTTGCTATGTATTTAGATTTATATTTCATTATTTAAATTTGCGTTACTAAAATGGATGGAATTTTGGATGGACGGAATACAGATAAAATATGATAACATTTAGACTAGTCAAGTCCCACATAGGTCGTAAAGTAGAAAACGTAGGACGGCAATAAGGTACTTAATAACATAAATAAATTATACCCACGCTACCTCGTACAAATCTTCATTACACAGAATATATTGTTGTTTCTAAGTGAACTACCTTTTATTGGACAACAGAACAACAGAGAACGCAATCCATCCTAATGTTAACAAAGTGTTACTCTGTTATATATCACGCTAAAAATCTGAACGGCTTTGATTTATTTCGCCATGGAAATTTCACGACAAGGACATACCTAGGATATTGGATTTTGTTATATTATACTGTTAACAAGACCAAGTTGCGCTCACTTGCGCAGTAATTCGTTTATTAGCAGGATTCGTACATTAAAAAGTAAAAACTGCAAGAAAAAGAAAATACTATCCGATATCCTTTCCGGGGACTCTGTGTCAGATCTATTCAGATCAATTTGGAGGTGAACATGTTGCACACATACATAGAGAAAGACAGACACAATAATTAATGTGTACTTCAAAATATTAGTACCTTAGGAGTTAGGACTATTTCATTACTCTTTTGTCTGATACAATAAGGGAGCTTAATTTTTCAATCTTCTGAAATTACTTTCCATAATCCGGGTAATAATTATTAATCCAGGTGAAAAATCTAGAAGTTAGAGCGAAATCAATTTAGTACCTATGTTCTTCGATTTCAACATTAATTAAATTCTCAAATGCTTGAGGGCGCTATGTTCTTTAACTTTCCTTTCCCAGGTTTTCTTTTATTTAGAAAATTATTAGATGTTATGAGTTTATCCTAATGAAAATACTGAGAAATGAGGGGCAGGTATTCTGCGAAAATCTACCACTTAGCTAATTAACTTGGAATAAATAATATAATAGATCTTGGCCTGTTATTAAATTACGAAGAAAAGTAAAAGAGATTTGAATTCAATTTTCAAATCGCGTTCGAATGTGAATTCCGTCTGACAGTGACTTAGTAAGTTATCAGCCAGTGCGAACGAACTGCATCGAGGTTTCATATGTCGACTTTCCGGCACTCTCTATCTTTTTACACATAAATCTGCTATAAAAGATAGATGAAGATTTTACGCGTTGTACAATACGTTTTAAAATCTCTTTTGGCGACACGACAATTCAGCGGGGTCGTGGTCGCCGCTGGGGGTGAGCAGTGGACTGTATCTTGAGGTTGAGGATCAGTCCTGAGGAAGTCGTGGTGGAAGGTTGAAGTGAAGAAAACACCAGGTGAATCTTGGTACTGCAGTTATGGTCGAGTGTTGGTGCAGCAGAGTTTCTCCATGCTTCTGCAGAGTTGTTGTAGTGAGTGTGTGTTGCACTAAGAAAGTGCGTGTTTTGTATGTACTTTGTGCCGATAGAAGTGAAGGGGGTCTATCGGATTGTTGTCGGATAATCGCAGTCCGTTTATTCAAAAATTACAAATAACATTAAATGGCATTCTTATAAGCTAATACAATAGTAAACAAGTATTCTTATAAGACTAATTAACAACAAAAAACGTAAATAAAGTTTAAATAACAAAAGAGACAACAACATCATTTGTGTGAGACACACTATACTTATGCTAGAAAGGGACAACAATATAAATTGTGTGAAACACACTGCATCTCTGTGCAAAAGGGACAGCAATAACATAAAAATGAGACAATAGCGTAACTTATTCTAATAAGAAAATTATTCAAATATAAAACTGTATAATAAAGGGAATAAAACCTAAGCTATTATTTACAATCTCTTTGACATGATAGATGATGAAAAACATTGATACTTCTTTGTAAGTTTATTCATTTCTATATTGTAATTTAAAACAATACCCATTGTGTTTTATGAAAAATACAAAAGCTTGTAAATACTTTTAAAATTGCTAACAGAATATAGATTATTATTAAAGGAGCTAAGAATATATTGTCTAAAAACTATGTATTGAAACAGAACAATAGTACATTGTTTAAAAAAGTAAAATAGCTAAATAACCTAGAATAACGGTATTTTTATTGTGTAGTACCAAATACTTAATCTATATTTAGTGTATTTTCTATGTTTTATCTGTTCTTTATGTTTTGGTACTGACTTCTGTGGCATAATTTTATGCGTGGCTACCTCAAATGATCAGATCCAAAGGAAGATCTTCCGACCGAGAGAGATAGCACGTTTAGGCCGAAGAACATCATTTCAGACGTTGTATATCTACGTTGTATAATATATTATATCCTGCCGATCTCAAAAACTTCGATAGCACATTTTCATTCATTCATTTCTATGTATCTTTGTTCTTTCTTGCCTCATGTGTTTTCTAGAATAACATGAACACTTTGGTTTTATTGTACTTACCAAGAACAATTAAGTACTTCTAATCTGGTCGAACTAATCAAATGTTATCAGCAACGCAGATATTATAGCCACCCTTGAACCGACATGAACTCTGTTTGCTACGATATTAATATCCTCGCTTTATCATGACGAGAATTCATTTAGAAGTACGTTAAACGTTTTCATCATCATCATTATTAATAACATAGCATGAATGAAACCTCCATTTTAAAAATCGGCGTTCCATGAAAGCGTGAGCATGAGCGTGATCCAAACTTTAAAGTATCAAACGTTTTGCTCCAACTTCTCCAGTATTGGTAGCGACAGTTTCTTTTTTGCATTTTTTGCCATCAGATTCTGGTAGACCTATAGTTAGTAGTAAAGAAAAAAGACAGGACCAGCTCCACCATTATTTAACGGTATTCAATTCAATGTTTACTAAAGTTAAACTCAAAAAGATTTCTAAGTATCCATACCAATATATAAAATGTCTGTCTGTTTGTGTGTCTTTCCACCACTGGCGTAAAACTCTGTACCGATTTTGATATAATTTGCTATGGACATTCCTTTACTCCTGGGAAAGGACATTTCGGATAGTTTTCATGCCGGAAAATATATCCGTACGGTTTTCGCGCGAAAAACAAACTATAGGTCTACCAGAATCTGTTGGCAATTTTTGACAGCAGATTTTCAAAAAATATCCTTGATCATTGGATAAATTTTTATATTTGCATGTTTCACACACAAAATAAGCCGCTAAAGGAATAAAAAGGATGAAAATGTTTTATTCCAATTACCCCGGTATTGCTAGAGTCAATTTATTTTCTCACTTTTTGCCATAAGATTCTGGTAGACCTATACTTCAGTTTGTTTTACGCGCAGTAACAAAGTTGTAGCTAAAATATTTCCAAATACATAATATATTTAAGGAAAATTAGTAAAATTACTAATTACTAATCTACTTTATTTTTATATCAATGTAATTTGTCTAAACATAAAAGTATGAACTTTTTATTACTTGAAGTATCTTATAGCAGTACTATTATATATTCTGTGCTTATAGTGTGAATTCTTCATAGACTTTATTTTTACTGCATTATTTTGTAGCGTACTTATATATTGAAAGGCGATACATTTGAAGGCGCCTCGAAATAAATTACCACAAAGCTTTTGAGAAGCTTATTTTAAAGCTTGTAATATATTTGGAGCTTTCTAACAAATAACATCGGGTCAATACTCTTCTATCTGGAGATCTTAAATATTTACCTACGCTTCTTATAAATGGCAAGAATTTTTCAACTTTTTTGTTCGACTTAGAAATGAAGACATGAGTGGATGAATTGGGCAACTAACATTTTACAACATTATTTTTCCCGATCTTAAAGCCTCCATTTATAGAATAATCGGCCAAGTGCGAGTCGGACTCGCGCACGAAGGGTTCCGTACTTACCGTTATAGAGCAAAAATAGGACATAAAATTGTGTTTTTTGTATTTGGTTAAATTGTGCCCTTAAATTTTTATTTTATTTAAATAATATTATTAATTATTAAAGTACACATATTATATTTAATGCGTTTGTGAAAATTTCAAGTGCCTACCAGTTGCAATTATTGATATCGAGGAAGCCGCCCTTTAATATTAATATTATTTTGTTTGTATTAATATTTGTTTTTATAGCGGCAACAGATATTATACACAATTTGTGAAAATTTCAGAAGTCTAGCTATAGCGGTTCTTGAGATACAGCCTGGCGACAGACAGACAGACAGACACCCTCCGTCTGTCTGAGACGGACAGACGGACAGACAACGAAGTCTTAGTAATAGGGTCCCGTTTTTACCCTTAGGGTACGGATTACGGAACCCTAAAAAACGTCAGTTCTCAAAATATTATTTACCATGAATGAAATCATCCAGTCACGTCTTCAATTCAGACTGTAATTGCGTCTGCTTTTTTGATGTCGCTACAGCGATGGCCGATGAAGTATAACTCACATAAGTTTTCTCAGACTTAGCATTTTTCACCGCAAGAGACATTCGTAAATGAATGCACTCCATCAGAGAAGGTCACAGAGTACAGACTAAGGCTGCGTTTCCACCAGAGACGTGTTGCGAGGAATGTGTTTTTGAGAACCAATAGAATCGCTGCATTGACGTGACCTCGCTCAGCGCAGCGATTCTATTGGATCTTAAAAACACATTCCTCGCAACACATCTCTGGTGGAAACGCAGCCTAAGGCATGTTTTTCAGAATGGCCATGGTCAGGCTTTAGCAGGCAGTTCTTGAGATTAAAGTTTTTTAGGTTAGCCTATCAAAAGCGATAGTGATCATTTTCTTAAAAAAAAAACTTAGAATCCGGGTTATAAGTCAGGATTTGACTCTATCTCGCTAAACAAAGCACTAGATGAGTTTTAAGTGCTTTTTCTGACGTTTCGTTAGGATCCTTAAAGGCAACAGGTACGGGGAGGACGTTTGAATCCGAAATATTTGATCGCAGGCCAGCCTAACGAGTCCGGTCAGATTTGCCTGCGATCAGTCCGACCGGATTCGATCGACCTTAGATTGCAGGGACGGAAAAAGCTTTTAAGACTCCTCTGGCGATCTGATAGGGTCGTATCTTAATATTTTTTTATAAAATTAGGGGACTTGAAACGATAAAATAGGTCATCTCATGGAAAGCAACTGCAGTCGGCCATGGATACTCGCAACATCAGAAGAGTTGCAAGTGCGTTGCCAAGTTTTTAAGAATGACAGGTATTATTTTCGGTAACACAGCAGTTAGTTTATAACAGTCTACAAAGACATAAAAATCTAGTATTTTATTTAGCCTTTGTGTAATTTATAGGGCTTTTACTGGGATATAGTGGATTTCTCGACAATCCCAAGCTCACGGGTAATAAGATATGTAGAGAAGCTAAGAAGATGGATTGACAGGTATTCTGGCTTTTAAAGAAAGGACTTTTACTCGGAGGCAAGGTGTTTAAAGAAGTTTATTGACTTGCTAGTTTCTACATTATTATGTAGATACTAGATGTCGCCCGCAACTCCGTTGCGCCAACATATTTTGTTTATCGCATGGAAACCATATATTATTTTTTCAGGCTTAAAACTTAAAAGTGTCCTATGTCCTTTCCCGGGGCTCAAAGTATCTCCATACCAAATGTCAGCAAAATCGGATCAGCGGTTTGGACGGGAAGAGGTAACACACATACAGACAGACAGATCGATGATAGATACACTTTCGCATTTATGATTTTAGTATGGAATCCTAGGCCTAATCTCTTTTGTTTGTTGTTTTTCAAGTAACTCGATGTTATTCTAACAGTGTTTTGTTACTACTATTACTACGTCTTGAAATCTGTTGTAGAAACTGACAGTAATAAATATTATTATACGTAACATAATTATAATACTTATAGATAAATATGTATCAACATAATATAACAAACAGCGTTATCACAAGTACTTCCGCGTACTGGCTTATATACTTTATCTGCTGACTGCACAGTGCACGTGCACATAGTTACTAGCAAACTTACTACCCTAGCTCCACTGATCTCTATTATACAAGTACGCTGGATTGCTGATACAGACCTGCTTTTTGTGCCTATTTGAAGCGGAATCAGCGCCCCCATTATTCGGGTAGAGAACTAAATTTGACGTAACCACAACCAATAACAACAGTTGTCATCACTAGTATTAATTCCAAATACTCTCACTACTGCTATCATCGCCAATATGGCGGCTTTCAAACGTCATTTTTACGTCAGATTTAGTTCTCTACCCGAATAATGGGGGCGCTGATTCCGCTTCAAGTAGGCACAAAAATAGCTGTCATTTCAAAGGCTATCAGCTGTCCAGCGTACTTGTATTAATAGAGATCAGTGCCTAGCTCCTTAGACAAGTAGTATTCGATAACTTTATACCACATCGCTAAGGGTCTTGTTATGAATGAAAAAAAAAACAATTGTTACACTTACCGAGTAACAATAATAACTCACACACCGGCTGCGGTGACGGTGGCCGCTTGCCACCATGCCAGTTACCTGCGTAACTTATAGTGTAATTTTATAGTGTCCAAGTGTGTGCGCAGTACACAAGAGCACTCTCTATTCCTATACTCTCATAACCAGTAGGACAGAAAACTGACACGACTGGCGAGAGATCAGGCGCAGGACCGTCTTTTTACATGCCCCTCCGACGCATGGATCATCTTACTTGTCAGGCAATCAGGTGATCAGCCTGCATTGTCCTAACCAAACTTGGAAATAACATGTTTCTAACGCGGGAGTCGAACCACGACCTCTGAGTCAAGAGCCGCGCTCTAAAGTCTAAACCGTGACTGGGCCACGGAGGCGTTTCCTACTGAGTGGAGTGGCGAGATAGTCTCGCAACACTACTCGGAAGGTGTATTTAAGACCCTTATAAGTGTAATGATGTTTGCGATGCTTTAATAAATGTCAATCTCAACAATTTTTTTGTCTTGATAATAATATTATTACAATTTTTCATGATTTTGTTCGTCCCAATAGATAAAAAAAAACGGCTGCGATGTATCGGCTGTTCATTTATTCCTTTTACAAACAAAAAAAACCCTGTAAAATCATAATAAGTAAGTGATATTTTAGCCTTAAGTGCTCGTTTCAACTTTCAGTTAAACAGAAAGCTCCGCATGTTCGGGGTCGCTCTACCTCTAAAATGACCTCTATGTCGACTTGTTACGAACTGTTAAAGAGACTCCAAAAGTAAAATGATTCTGTACGGACAGTAATTCTAATTTCTAACTAATTTCACCGCTTAAACGCAACACGTAAAAGAGTTTCGTGCAGTTTGGATGTATTTCAGTGTTGTTTTAGCGCTTCAAAGTGCAGGCACTGCAGGGTAGGATTAAAAACCCCAACTTCATTTAAAAATGGAACGCTTTTAAGCGAGTAGCATTGAATTTCGTTTTTAAGAAAAAGCTGTTCTCAGATTAAGTTATTTTAATGCAGTAATGATACGATTATAGATTCGATATTATGGTTTCGATGCAGAAGCATGTAATGATAATGCTAAATGCTAGTAGTTTGATGGGAAACAGAAAAAATTTAATGGGGACGAGAGCTTATAGTCTTCGCAAAGTAGATGAGTTACTTATTAAGTCGAATTAAAAGCTGGTGTTTACTGACATTCAGTCTTGTTACTTTGTTAGGTTATACGTCCTAAAACTAAACAAAAACAAAAAACAATAAAAACAGAGACAAAAGAAACTTAAAATCTAAAAATAACAAAAGAAAACCTTTTTTAATTTATGGCAGTGCAATGCCAAAAATGTGGAAAAGGTGACCACTCAGGTTAGTAAAGTCTGTATTTAGGGTGAATTGCACCAGAAGCGTAGTTAAAGTTAAGGTTAAGGTTATCGTCAAATATGGCGACTTTTGCTAGGGATTTGACAGTTCATTTCACATTTTGTTATGGTTAAAGTTACAGTTATAGTTAAAGTAAGCCGGTGCAACCCACTCTTAGTAATCTGTGACTCATGTTATACCAGCGACAAACACCGCAGGGCTGTCCCCGCTCTTATTAGTATTACAATATCCTCGTAGATTTGTATTATAGTAGAAAGTAGTGTATCATACATGACAGAAGGATCAAGCACGCGCATCACACGCTCACCACCCGCCAAGTGTCAATTACATGCACGCGCGGTTTGCGTGCACACAGCATCATCCATCAAACCACATTTGCGGATTAGAGCAACCGCAGACTTACAATTTTAAGTTGGCCAACAATAGTCAACTACAATATTTAAATGAAAAAAATAATATGAGAACCTTATTAATTCGAGATAAAAATGTGCAAGGTGACAATATTTAAAATGTAATAAGCGTTCTCTGTAAAAATACAAAGAAAACAATACACCTTTTAAGCGTGATTACGTTTAGAAAATTTTCCCGCCTGTCATGACTTTCTTGACAGACTGTAGTTGGCCAACTTGAAATTGTAAGTCTGCGGTCGCACTTACTCGCTTTGTTTGAGCCACAACACCGATTACTAAGGGTGGGTTGCACTAACTTACTTTAATCACAGTGTAATAAATAGTTATTACACTGTGCTTTAACTTTAACTTTAACCATAACAAAATGTGAAATGAACTGTCAAATAACTAGTAAAAGTCCATAATCGCCGTATTTGACGATAACCTTAACCTTCCATAGTCAGACACAAATAAAACACAGTAATACTTGCACTTTTTCCACTATATTCATTAATTTTTCAAAATTCACTTGATCACGACCGGTTTCGATAACATCATCTTCAGGTGTACAGTTTAGTGTCGGTAGTTGAACAAAATTAAATATAATCAAAACAAATATTAGGGTTGTCAGCGTCATGAAATTTTATACTATTTGGTAGAATTTTCCTAACGAATACGACTATTTTCTACCGAAGTTCAAATTAATATTTAGTTGGTTTTAGCTATTCTATATTGATAAATTAATAACATTATGTCACAAATTACTATAAAATTATTAATTGTCAAAAAAATTTTATACACAATGTCAAACTAGCTTAATAACGATACAATTGTCAATTAGATCACCAATAATTTAATTGAATTGTCCATAATATCATTAAAAATTATTAAAATATTAATCTCTATACCAATGTCAAATAAATTAAACTAAATTAAATAAAGTCAATAAATATACTAAATGTCCTTAAAATAACAAAATTAATAAATATCAGGTCAATAAATTAAATTAGCGGTGAATTGTGAATATAAAATAATGTATAAATAATAATTTAAATGTCTTGTAATAATATTGAATTAGATAGGCAAGTCTGGTCGTTCAACAAGTTCCCAAATTTTTTATGTCTGTTGACTTCTAGTGCTTCCAATGCGTCCATATTCTTACTTTTAGGTAAAACATGTAGGTATTTGATGTTCTTGTCTGGTTCAAAATTATGGTCATTATTATTTAAATGCTCAGCAAACGTTGATCTTTCTGTTTTCCTTTTCCAGGCTGTAATATGTTCTTTTATCCGTGTTTTAAATTTCCGCCCTGTCTGACCTATATATATACCTCCGCATGTTTCACAGGAAAGGCTGTATATTCCGCTATTGTCCGTGATCTTAAACTTATCCTTGTTATTACACAACAGACTTTTTAGGGAACCTGTAGTGTAGAATGCTAATCTGGTCTCCTTATTTTGTAAAATACGTTGAAATTTATATGATAAAGGGCCAATATAAGGAATTTTTACCCAAGAATTATTTATGTTTTCCTCTTTATCTTCTGAAGCACTGTACTGTACTTGTATTCTACCAAATAGTATAAAATTTCATGACGCTGACAACCCTAATATTTGTTTTGATTATATTTAATTTTGTTCAACTACCGACACTAAACTGTACACCTGAAGATGATGTTATCGAAACCGGTCGTGATCAAGTGAATTTTGAAAAATTAATGAATATAGTGGAAAAAGTGCAAGTATTACTGTGTTTTATTTGTGTCTAAAATGAATTTCCACCAAGAACCGACAGTACAATCAATTACATATATTCCATAGTCAGCACCGTGAGACGAGACATAAAACATTAGCAAAAAAAATCCATACTAATATTATAATTTATGCGAAAGTCTGTCTGTATGTTAGTGTACTTTTTACGCCCAACTGAACCGATTTTTTTTTTTTTTTTTTTTTTTTTTTATTAAATAAGGGGGCAAACGAGCAAACGGGTCACCTGATGGTAAGCAACTACCGTCGCCCATGGACACTCGCAACATCCGAAGAGCTGCAGGTGCGTTGCCGGCCTTTTAAGAGGGAATACGCTCTTTTCTTGAAGGTTTGCAGGTCATATAGGTCCGGAAATACTGCTGGTGACAGTTCGTTCCAGAGTTTTACAGTGCGCGGCAGAAAGTTACGCGAAAATCGCACTGTGGAAGACTGCCACTCATCAAGGTGATGAGGATGGAAAGTTTTTCGCGTGGGACGATGGCGAAAAGTTGCAGGTGGTATGATTCCGAACAATTCCTCAGAGCACTCCCCGTAATACAACCGATAGAGGATGCAGAGTGAAGCTACATCTCGGCGTAATTCCAAGGGGTCCAAGCTGTTCGAAACACTATGGCAGTCAACAATTCGAGCGGCCCTTCGTATTCGATTTTGCTGAAATTCAGCATGGAGATACTTTAATTCCTGGGAAAGGACATAGGATATTCTTTATCCCGGAAAATGTACGATTCGATTAACGAATTAAAACAAGAAAGCAAAATAAAATATATATAATGATTCGATAAACGAATTATATTATTAATTAATATTATGTAGAATGGTTCATACAAGTTTCATTTCTTGACTCACACCTTCTGCAGCCTCTTCACGTTGATACATGGACCTATTCAAGTGATAATGGAAGTGCAGGGTCTGTATACAGGGTGTAATAAAACATAGTGGTAATACTTTAGAGTTTACAGTTTAGGGTGTGTATGTGTCTCTTGTATAGAGTTCACTGTCAAAGTAGCGCTGAAAGAGTTTTTTTAAACTTTTGTATGGGCAAATACATGAAACTGGGGCGCTTACGCTTGCTCATACAAATTATAAAAAAAACCTCGTTCAGCGCTGTACTGTTTTCACAGTGAATTCTACAAGGGACACATACATAATTATATTATCCGAAACTTTGATTATAATTATACACGTCTATATAATCAAAGATCCGAAAGTATTATCACTTATTTGTGTTATAGTATCGGCATAATCACCTGTGGTCGACGTCAATTATGCATGATATTATATCAGCTTCGCAATCATGGTCGTAATCATGGCCCCTTTATGAAAAATCCCTCTTAACTTTTACCATGATGACCATCTTAAAAGTCTTGACGGTAGCTGCAGGCTTTAAACACCATTATATGCTATCTATTTATAAATAATTATTAGAACCATTAAATTTGCCAGTCAAGCTTTAAATTTATCCATTATCGATTAAGCACCTAAGTAACTCCTAAGCCAGGGATCAGGGTTACCAGTCACTTGACATAAAATCCGATTATGTTTATTTCAAGCGAAGGTAAAAATAAAAGTCTCAGCCCAGTGAGACGAAATTTAATTGAACAGAAATACGAAGTATTTAGTAAAAATCTTATTAAAACACTCCAAAGGTCCTTTTAGATTTTCAAGTAAACACACGTAACTTATTTCGCCTCAAAGTTGGCTTAATACGAATATCAGATGAAGCTAATTTTTTTGACAGATAATATTATGTAATTAATAAATATGTTAGTTACAAACAAGCATTTATAATAAGTCAAAAAGTTTTGGCGCCAAAAAGGAAGGAAAATTATTTTTACAGTTTAAGTATAAAAACAATATTATGTTCAGGTATATGGTAGGTGCTGAAACTCATTTTAGAGTCTAAAATACTGATTCTTTAATTGCTAAGATATAAATAGACCAAAGTAATGTCATAGGTACCATAGGCACATCGCGTGGGTTTCTACGGGATTTTTTATTACGGAAAATCTGAAAATTTTATTGTGTGAACGATGGAAACAAAAGTCATTACGATGACTCCTTACTGCAAGCAACAATTACATACAATAGCAAAAAAAGCGGCCAAGTGCGAGTTGGACTCGCCCATGAAGGGTTCCGCAGCAGCAATAAGGTTTATTTTTATCAAATTAAAATGTTTTTGATTTATTTTTATATTTTAGTCTATTTAATGAAATTTAGATTATGGTTTACCATTTATGACATATAAAAAAAACTACTGGCTAGATCTCGTTCAAACTAATTTTCGTTGGTAGTTTTTATAGTAATCTAAATCATATATTTTTTTTAGAATTATCATACCCCTACTTTAGAAATTAGAGGGGGGGGGACACACATTTTACCACTTTGGAAGAGTCACTCTCGCAAACTATTCAGGTTAGAAAAAAATGATATGAGAAACCTCAATATGATTTTTGGAGACTAATAATTATCCATAGATACCCCACACGCATAGGTTAGATGAAAAAAAATTATTTTTTTGTTTCAGTTGTACCTATGGGGACCCCTAAAGTTTTTAATAATTTTTCCATTTTTGTATCAAAATCTTAATGCGGTTCACAGACTACACCTACTTACCAAGTTTCAATAGTATAGCTCTAATAGTTTCGGAGAAAAGTGGCTGTGGCATACGGACGGACAGACAGACAGACAGACAGACAGACAGACAGACATGACGAATCTATAAGGGTTCCGTTTTTTGCCATTTTGGCTACGGAACCCTAAAAAGCAACACTCATAATTTTATAAATATCAGACAGAATCATCTTACTTACAACTTTTACAATGTCTTTGTACGATAAGATAAAAACTAAGGACGAAAATAAACATCTCACAACACAAATATTCTTTATTACGTTCCATAATTATTTCTATTTTTATTTAACAATTAAAAGCTGATAAGTAAATTATTAAATTTATTTTTAATTAACTACCATGATAATTTTAAATGCCTTTCCTTTAACATGGGGAAGAATGACCACAATATAAAATATGTTTTCTTTCTGGAAGAAGCAAAATCTATACATCTCTATTTTGCAAGCATTTTTGCATTTGCATTTTTCTCAAAATTGCAAGTCCTGACTGACTGACTGATTCATCATCGCTGAGGAAAAACTATTAAAGTTACAGCCACGAAATTTGGTGAGTAGGGTTGCTTTGTAAAGTAGACACCCACTAAGGATGGAATTTTGGAAATTTTACCCCGAAGGGGGTGAAAAAGGGGTTGAAAGTTTGTATGAAAGTCCGTCATTTCTTAAGTTAGAAACATGAAACTTTATTTTTGAGCTACTGAATAAAAATAAATAAATATGTATTTAAGCGTTTTTGGAAATTCTACCCCCAAGGAGGTGAAATTGGGGCTGAAAGTTTGAATGAAAGTCCGTCATGTCTTGAGTTACAAACATGAAACATTATTTTTGGGCTACTGATTAAAAGTGAATGGATACGTATTTAAGCGTTTTTGAAATTCTACTCCCAAGGGGGTGAAATTGGGGTTGAAAGTTTGAATGAAAGTCCGTCATTTCTTGAGTTATAAACATGAAACTTTATTTTTGGGCTACTGATTAAAAATGAATGGATACGTATTAAAGCGTTTTTGGAAATTCTACCCCCAAGGGAGTGAAATTAGGGTTGAAAGTTTGAATGAAAGTCCGTCATTTCTTGAGTTAGAAACATGAAACTTTATTTTTGGGCTACTGATATAAAATAAATGGATCCATATTTAAGCGTTTTTGGAAATTCTACCCCCAAGGGGTTGAAAAAATTATATATCTCCGTTATTAATTACTATACCTACTATGCTAACGCGGACGAAGTCGCGGGCAACAGCTAGTATTATAATAAAACTGTAGAAATAAAAATTCTGTACATTAAAGATATTCAAAAAATAATAATCGGGGGGTGTCACTAAATCGCTATAGAAACCAAAAATGTGGTTAGTTTTTTGTCTGTCTGTCTGTCCGTCTGTCTGTCTGTCTGTCCGTCTGTCTGTCCGTCTGTCTGTCTGTCTGCCTGTCTGTCTGTCTGTCTGTCTGTCTGTCTGTCTGTCTGTCTGTATGTTTGTTCCACTATCACACGAAAACTACTGATCCGATTTGAATGCGGTTTTCGCAGATATATTTGTCTTCTCCCAACCTAGCATCTGGTGTATAAAAATTTTTCCCCCCACCCCTCTAAGGGGACGAAAGAGGGGGTTAGATTTTGTATCAAACTTTTTTCTTTAACACGAAAACTACTGATCCGATTTGCATACGGTTTTCACAGATATATTTGTCTTCTTCCAACTCAACATCTGGTGCATAAAAATACGGGAGGTATTTTTATGCACCAGATGTTCAGTTGGACCCACCCCTCTAAGGGGACCAAAGAGGGGATCAGCTTTTATATCAAACTTTTTTCTTTGCTTCATATTATTAACTGTGTTTACTGTTTTCCAACAACTTAACATCTGGTGTATAAAATTTTCCCCCCACCCCACTTAGGGGACAAAAGAGGAGGTAAAATTCTGTATCAACTGATGAAGTAGAAATACTTTAAATGGCAAAACAAGGTTTGCCAGGACAGCTAGTTTGTGATAAAGGCAGGCCCAAGGGCAGGCCATTATTTTGTTTTTATTATATAAAGTTACCCGGCAAAATTTGAACGAAGAAACTATTGCCATCACGCTTCACCCTGCGCTGGCACGTTTATTGTGATAGAGACAGATACAGTAAATCGAGGTAACGTATTCCTCTGATTCCTCCTTCAAAATAGAGCCTATCTAATTAATTTCTTTTTAAATATCTTCAGAAAGGATGCGTCTATGCCTCTACGTTTTTTATTTTATCTTAAAGATCTTTCAAATTTGTTTTATGGTCGGTTGATTGGCGGGGTACGGAACATTCATTTTTTGCGATTTTTGAAGGGTCATATTTTTTAAATTATTAGTAAATTAAAAAAATATCGAACGTACAGGCATAGCTTTCACAGATCCCAATATTGTAAATCATTTATCTAGACGCATTATCCAGGAAGGAAATTAGGGAATACGTTTGTATGGAAAAAAAGTGTTAGCGTATGCTCATAAGTACTTAAAAAGGCTTGTTTAAGAAATAAACAAAATTAAAAACAATTCTACATAAAATTACCCTAAAAGAAAACAATTTGTCAGCGTTTTCGGTCGCAATGGGTGCCCGTATGTTACAAAGATTTGTGAAGTGGCGTTTAAACCTCAGATTGCTTTCCCAAGCCCTTCGCAGCTGCGGAAGATCTCACGGACACTTTTAAAATGACGAGACCGAAGCCAAGACGAAATGCGAATTTCAATATAGATATAAGGTAGAGATTATGGATCTGTAGGATAATCCACAGAAAAAAAATCAAGTTTGTTGTATGGGATTCCCCCTTAAATATTTAATTTATTTTGTTTTTAGTATTTGCTGTTATAGCGGCAACAGATAATACACAATCTGTGAAAATTTCAAAAGTCTAGCTATAGCGGTTCTTGAGTTACAGCGTCAAGACATACAGAGTACAGACAGACAGACGGACAGACATCGAAGTCTTAGTAATAGGGTCCCGTTTTTACCCTTTGGGTACCGAACCCTAAAAAAGTAATAGAAGAAGCGCGAATCGCTCAGATCACAGATGATAATATGCGCGCCGATTAAAATTAGAACAAGAGGAGCCGATCTAGTTTGTTATTTCAAAATCTTGTGATGTGTTTACCCATTTATTTTATTTTTTAGGGCTTAGGCCTTGACAAGCGGGCTCTTGGTGACCGTAAACAGCGTACCTTCTCCGATCGGTCACAGCTGAAATATGCCAGAAGACTGGTGGTCAAACTCGGCAGTGCTGTCATCACGAGAGAAGATGGAAACGGTCTGGCTCTGGGAAGATTGGCATCGATTATTGAACAGGTATGAAAATAGTAAACTAAATAATCCTCATAGTCAAAAACGACTACAAAATCACACTAATATTATAAAGGCGAAAGTATACAGTATGTTTGTTACTTCTTCACGTCTAAACGGCTGGAGCGATTTTAATAAAATTAGGTACGAAATTAGTTGATACCCTGGATTAACAGGCTATATTTCTTACTGTACTGTAAAGGCCGTCACAGACTTAGCTATAATATATATTAATATACCTTAATATACCGTACTAAACACACTGAGACCAGAAATATATATTATAGCTAAGTGTGTGGTCACGCGAAAATTGTATAGAAAATATATATTAATATGCCTAGCTATAAATATATTAATATTTATTATAGCTAGGTCTGTGACGGCCTTAAACCACGGCCAGCACCGCTGGGCACAGCTAGTATAATGAATACACAGAAAGTAACTTGGACGAGAAATGTCTAGATAACTTGTACATGCTTATTATTTTAAATAGAATACTAGGTATAGTCCTAGACTATAAAATGTCTAGATGGTATTATGAAAAATCTATTTAACATCTATCTAAAAGTTGAACTACTTTGAACTACGTTTAATATGAAGCAATTTACCATTTGTACAATCTGACTGTACACCGGTTACGTCAAAAAAGTCGTGGAAATAAGCTAATAAGTATATATATATAAATCCAGAATTAGTTTAAACTATTAAACTAGTATAATTTTAGTTATCTCTCTAGAAATATTATGATAATAACTCAATCAGGATGAAGTCAAATATAAAAGGGGTCGACATACTTTGAAAGAAAATTTTACAATTTTGTCTTAGATTTTGTACAAACTTTGACTGATTCAACACCTTAGGGTATAGGGATGAAATTGAAATTTTCTCTTTAAAACAAAATTCCGTGGGCGACATTAATTTAAAAATAAAATTTGTTTTAATATTATTGACCTTCTCTTAAAAATAACTTTAAAAATATGACGTGAAACAAAAAACGGCTACGTAGAATAGCAAAAAGAGCGTGTCTACAGAAAGCTATGTCCACATTATGCAATTTTAATCTTCTTTTTATTCAACTTCCGTTTGGCATATTCAATAATAATTGAATGCGTCAAAATCCACCCGCGTTGAAAGAAAAGTGTCATAGCGAGCGCTACGATTTCAGCGCGCGTCACGGGCATGCCTCACGTACGCTGTTGACTGCGCTATAACGCATGCCCTTGATGAACAAAAAAAGGCACAGTGTGGACAAAGCTGAAGAGAAACTTCTGTCCAAAATCATAATTCTGCATCGTGACGCAATATTATTATTAGTTCAACACTCTTTTTCTCTTTTGACACTCTTTTTTCAAACGAGCAAACGGGTCACATGATGCCTGATGGAAAGCAACTACCGTCGCCCATGGACACTTGCAATATCCGAGGAGTTGCAGGTGCCTTGCCGGCCTTTTAAGAGAGAATACGCTCTCTTCTTGAAGGTTCAGAGGTCGTACCTCTTATGATCTTGAATCTTTACTCTCAATGCACTTCAAGAAATTTCATTAAAAAATAATTTCTACGGGCTTAAAAAACTTTTACGCTTTTTTACTAAAACAGTTTGATATATTTTTTCTTTACCATATTAGAATAATGTATTTAAATTTTATTCAATGAGAAGATAGCAGCTATTGTGGAAAAAGCAGAATGCGCTCCATAATAGATTTTGTAGTGTAATTTTACTAAGGTTTTTACTAACTTTTTACTAAAAACATACGCCAGGAGGTGGACTGTAAAAGGTAATTACTAATTAGGTACTATATTTTACTAAAAGAAAAAAGAAATTAGAGGTTCGTTTGTATTTAAAGCAATTGAGTTTACCATATAGACAAGTGCTGTAAGTTAATATTTAGGCTGGATCGCGGATTTTTTTGCAATAAATTACCCAAATATAAAAGTGATACAATATGAAAAAATAACTTTGAAAACAGACTCTTCCTACCCGCTCAATAACTTTGATGTTTTGTAAAATTTTAAGTCAAACATTAAGTATTATAAGCAAAATTGACAAACTAGTAACAGGTTCCCGTTTTCGTTATGTGGGTCCCCGGAACCCTAAAAAACCAGTAATAATAAAAAATACTTTTGCAAAGATATTTACTAATGGCTAGTTAAGTTAACCTAGTCCAGACGTTTTTTTCCACGACCACCTCCTCGACTATATTCAACGGAAAGTCAATTTGTTTGCTTCATCCTCTTTCCAAGCCGTTTAACGTCTGCTGTAGCTGAGAAAAACGGCGTTATTTTAATAAATTATACTCTTAAAGTCCTATCAGAGAAAAAACACTATCAACATCGTTGAGAAAGTGTTTTTAACCGACTTCAAAAAAGGAGGTTATGAATTCGAGCCGTATTTATGTAATACTATAATGACGCCCGCAACTTCATTGCGCCAAAACTAGTTAAAGAATCCCATGTCCTTTTTTGGGACTCAAAGTATGTCCATACTCCATAGTCCATACCAAATTTCAGCAAAATCGGTTCAGCGATTTGGGCGTAATGAGATCTGAGTTAACAGACAGACAGACACACTTTCGTATGGATATTATGGATATTTCGTATGCAATATGCACATTATTTTACTCGTTTTAAGAAAAGAGTTTGAAGCCTCTTCAGATAAAGATACACTAACTCGAGACAAAAAATAACTGCACTGGTTCTGTATCAATGTTGATGCTGAAGTTACTCTTATGTGGTTGTGTGACTCTTGTGTGGTCTGGTACCAGTGTCGATTTTTGGTCGTCAGTCCCTAATCTCTTCTTATGTTTAAATTTTGCCAATAATGTATTAATAACTAACTGCATGGATTGACCTCAGTTCAAATCCCGCTAAACAAAAGATACTGAAATAGCTATTGTATTGTCTGGTTAGGGCAATGTCTTCTGAAATATGATCTACACTTCGGAAAGTTTTGATGCATCCAAATTATGTTTGCTACAGAAATTCCATTATCAATGGTACCCATTGGCACTTAAGAAAGTTGATACTAACGAACATTCTATAAATTATTGTTTTTTCTTGTTTTTTGGAAATAGACTCTAACCTTCTATTGACTACCCTCAAGTTCCATTATCCTTGTGTGTCATGTTTACAAAATAGCCACAGCTGAACATATTATAATCTCCTCCTTTTTGGAAGTCGGTTAAAAATGTCAGACAAAGACAAAGTGTAGACATATTTACAGGTAAGTAAGTTGCTACTTACGAAGACGTAGAAGAAATAAAGCTTATGTACGATTATAGTAACGTCATTAATCGTTATACTATTATGCATTAAAATGGCCTCCGTGGTCCAGCGGTTTAGAGCGTGGCTCTTGATTCGGAGGTCGTGGGTTTGATTCCCGCGTTAGAAACATGTTATTTCCAAGTTTGGTTAGGACAATGCAGTCTGTTCACCTGATTGTTTGACAAGTAAGATGATCCGTGCGTAATGTAAAAGGTCGGTCCAGCGCCTGATCTTTCGCCAGTCGTGTCGGTCTTCCGTCCCACTGGGTTATGAATAGAGAGTGCTCTTGTGTGCTGCGCATATAAAAAATTACTCCTGCTTAGATTCAATGAAACCGGCCACCGTCACCGAAACCGGTGTGGGAGTTATTATTATTATCCATAAAAATATAAAGAACAATACTTAGCCAACTAACCTCTTTCCCCATTCCAGGTTGCGGAATGCCACCACGAAGGTCGGGAGTGCATCATGGTGACGAGCGGTGCGGTCGCGTTCGGCCGACAGAAGTTGACACATGAGCTGCTCATGTCACTGTCCATGAGAGAGACGTTGTCTCCCAGTGACCATACTAGAGAGGTGAGTTGTAACTTAAGACATTAAGGGGGCGACCAACCCTAAATTGTCGATTTTATAATTCATTTTTATACTTGAAAATAAGCCCCGAATTGTTTTATTTTCTAAACATAGATACTACATTATATTTCCTAGGATCCGACCTAGCGAAAACACGAAATCACAGAGATGCATCCAAGTTTCACGAATTTTTCATATATTACCATAACCGTGCATTAAACTAAGTTAATATTTTAACACATTGTATAAAATTCTATCGTTGAGAAACTGACCTAGCGGATTTTGACACGTGTTTTGATTTTCTCTATAAAATACAATTTGCATATTGTATATTTATTTATCTAGCGATTCAAACAAAGCTTCTTTAATATAATGATTTGAATTTATAGACTGCCAAATCATTCCCCCCTTATAAATACCGTAATCGGCTAAATAAACAGAATCTTATCTCTTATGTTTTCATTATAATTCTACATCCATCACAGAGAGATATTCGGTACAATAGAGATATCAGATGACCCTCATTAGTGCGGTCAAATGACCCGGAACCGATCACTAAAAACGATTAATTCTAATAACTTAGCCAAGATCGATGGATCTGCGAAGTAACGATTCATATTGAGATTGGTAATTAAAATATGGTTTTTAGATTTAGCAGGTTTGCGTCGAACGCGAGCATAAACACTGTGTGAGTTCCGAAATTAAACCCAGTGCACATGACGTCTAGAATCAACACCATACTGTTGTTTTTTTGTTCTGAAATATACGCCAGTGCATCAACACGGTATAATATGATTTTGTTAGTTTCTCATTATGATACGTAAAGCTTGTCTCACCAGTACAATGTGTCGGATGCATAACGTCGTAAGCTTTGGCCAGTGCACTGGGCTAATTTCGGAACCTACACTATGTTTTACCATCAACGCATTTTTATATAGGGGAAGCAAAGCTAATATAATAAAAGAATTTTTCTTTATGGGTCAAATTATTGCAATTTGCACGACAAGAATATTATTACTACTGCAAGTTGCAACGGATGGTCATACCATCATCCATAGCGATCCAACAAACTGCGAGAATGAAGGAAAATATTACAGATTTTACGTACGATTTCTGTATAGCCTGATTTTAAATGATGCTTAATTTAAAGCCACCGTCCCCGAAACCGATGTGGGAGTTATTAGCCAAATATATTATAACCAAAATTCGTTTATCGCGTTGAACCGTAAGTTTTTCCGGGATAAAAAGTATCCTACGTCCTTTCCCAGGACTCCATAACAAACAGCAAAATCGGTTCAGCGGTTTGGTCGTGAATAGGTAACTGACAGACAGCATTTCGCATAATTATAATATAATATGATTAGTATAGATTGAAAAATATTGAAAAATATGATGTGATGATGTTTCTAGGCTCAATTTAACGAGATATTCAAATTAATGGGATAATAGTTTTAACAGGGCCTCCTATCAAAAGGGTTGGGAGCTGTTAGGGCTGAGTGCATATTATAGGACGGGCCGGCTTTTAATTAAGAAATATTTTGAATAGTATAATATTTCATTTAACTTTTAGAATATGGATATTGTTAATTAATTTAAAAGCTTTTAAAAGGATCGATTTGATTTTAATGTTGATAAAAAAACTTATCTGCATACCATAATATAGATATTTTACTGTAGCTTGATTCATATTCAACTAAAATATCATAACACAAGTACTGCGCCTAGCTTCGTCCACCTTAAAATATCTTATCTATATTCTTATTCTTAAAAATATCTCGTGGTAATCATAAATTTTCCCACAAAAAAGTTTCCTCAAAAAATCCTACGTTGTTTCCCTGCGGTCTACTCTTGGCCTATGCATAATTTCATCAAAATCGGGCCTGTTTTGGAGCCTATTCAATGCAAATAACTTTTTTACTTGACACGTATGCTTGATTTATCACACTTCATGTTACACTTTTTAGGGTTCCGTAGCCAAAATGGCAAAAAAGGAACCCTTATAGATTCGTCATGTCTGTCTGTCTGTCTGTCTGTCTGTCTGTCTGTCTGTCTGTCTGTCTGTCTGTCTGTCTGTCCGTCCGTCCGTATGTCACAGCCACTTTTCTCCGAAACTATTAGAGCTATACTATTGAAACTTGGTAAGTAGATGTAGTCTGTGAACCGCATTAAGATTTTGATGCAAAAATGGAAAAAGTATTAAAAATTTTAGGGGTCCCCATAGGTACAACTGAAACAAAAACAATTTTTTTTCATCTAACCTATGCGTGTGTGGTATCTATGGATAGGTCTCTAAAAATCATATTGAGGTTTCTCATATCATTTTTTTCTAACCTGAATAGTTTGCGAGAGAGACTCTTCCAAAGTGGAAAAATGTGTGTCCCCCCTCTCTAATTTCTAAAGTAGAGGCATGATAATTCTAAAAAAAATATATGATGTATATTACTATAAAAACTACCAACGAAAATTGGTTTGAACGAGATCTAGCCAGTAGTTTTTTTTTATACGTCATAAATAGTAAAACTTAATGAAACAAAAAAAAATTTTTTTCATCTAACCTATGCGTGTGTGGTATCTATGGATAGGTCTCCAAAAATCATATTGAGGTTTCTCATATCATTTTTTTCTAAGCTGAATAGTTTGCGAGAGAGACTCTTCCAAAGTGGAAAAATGTGTGTCCCCCCCCCCTCTAATTTCTAAAGTAGAGGCATGATAATTCTAAAAAAAATATATGATGTATATTACTATAAAAACTACCAACGAAAATTGGTTTGAACGAGATCTAGCCAGTAGTTTTTTTTATACGTCATAAATAGTAAACCTTAATCTAAATTTCATTAAATCGACTGAAATATAAAAATAAATCAAAAATAATATAATTTCATAAATATTAACCTTATTGCTGCTGCGGAACCCTCCATGGGCGAGTCCAACTCGCACTTGGCCGCTTTTATTCCATTTAACTTAGAAACAATTAAACAAGTGTACTCTTAGAAAATAATCAGGGCGAGCGAAGCGAGCCCTATAACCTGAGCACTTTTTGGTACACTTTACGGAAAAACTGTCACGCCTATTGATTTGTACTTTAACATAGTAATTTTTATTTATAATTTGTAGATGTGTTACCATCGGTCAGTCAAGGTTTGGTTAGTACCTACTATTAAAATATATAAAGAAACTGCCTTAAAGATTATTACCACGCAGAAAAACGACGCGAGCCCTCACAAAGCTCGGCTTTTAGCTAGTTTAGTATGTAGATAGCCTCATTTAGCGCTAACAAATTATGTTAACTATTCAATTACTACCGCGCCTCGCGAATTAAAAGCGGAATTGAGCTCCCCCGCTTATTACATTATCATGAAATTGCAACTAGCGCTTGTAATGAAGAATACGGGAGACCAGGCTTAAATCGATATTGAAATCAATAAAACAAATAAAATATTACATGTTGCACTCGGGAACAGCCGCGGTAAAGCAAACAGCAACATTTTTTTAAAATATGGTATTGAATGTACTGTAACTTCTTGGTGGAAATTCATGTTTCACAGTAATAATAAACACTTTTCATGCACTTGTTCCACTTTTATTAATTTATTTTATTACAATTATGTTTCACATGAACGGTTTCGATAAAATTGGAATAAGTGCAATATAATAAGTGCTGTAAATCATATTTTTTGGTCATTTACGACTTACGTCGTGTATTCATTTTGTCGATGTTATCCACGTGCCAAAGTAACCTTACTGTATCATCATATTACATAATTTATGACATTGACCATAAAACTAGAAATTTTCCATTACCTTCCACACTAGAAATAGGTCTTGTTAGTTTTATGTACTATGTTCACTGATTGGACTATGCTCTGGAGTAATATTGTATCGTTGCTATTTACTATTATAGATCAGTTCCTTTTATTATTTTTATCGTTTCTACTTCAAGAATCAATTCTATTCACGAAGAGAAAATACGAGACGTTTATGATAATAATACCATGGACCAATCATACATGATAATACGTATGCCTAACTTCAATCTACATGAAATAGTTTGCCAATATAGAGGTATGAGTTTTGAAAGTACCAACTACGAATACTTAACTGTAAGTTCTTGTAACTACTGTACTTTTACCGACAATGATCTTTATTCTATACTAAATGACACCCGCAACTCCGTTTTGCGCACCAAAATTCATTTATCGCGACAAAAGTGTCCTATGTCTTTTCCCCACATTCAAAGTATACCAAAGTACAGCAAAATCGGCTGAGGAGTCTGGACGTAAAGAGGTAATGTATGTATTATCTAGCTACTACTTCTAATGATATGTTTTAAATTAGTTCTTTTGAGATCTACATACTTACGTACCATAAAATAAAATAAAAAACATATATAAAATAAGAAACATCGAATTTCGTGACCTAAAAAACCTAATTGTACAAAAGCAAGAAATGTAATGTCTGAGACCAAATAAAAGACCTCTTTGGTTTGAATTTACATCACAATTAAATTAAGAAATTTAAAAAAAACCCCGCCAAAAAACTTTCAAAGTAATGAAATAACATTTCCTGACTTTAAGTTTAAATCATTCCTAAGAGTAAAGTAATATTTTAGTCCATAATTGTTGTCAAGGTGTGTCGGGGGACCGCTAAGTAAACTACCACAACAGCGACTTTTGCATTTTGTATCGCCATAATAGTCGCTGATTCTCTCGATTTGGGTCGCTGTAAACAGACCCTTAATTTATATTGTTATGTGAAATCAAACATCTACATTAGCGGTCCCCCGACACACCTTGACAACAATTATGGACTAAAATATTACTTTACTCTTAGGAATGATTTAAACTTAAAGTCAGGAAATGTTATTTCATTACTTTTTAAAGTTTTTTGGCGGGGGTTTTTTTAAATTTCTTAATTTAATTTTATTTTATGCTTTTTAAACTTGTGCAGAATAATTCCTATCAACTGGATCATATCCCAATGAATACCATCTATAAAATATGTCCTCTTGGATGAGGCCATCAACATGAGCCCAAACATGAAACCTCCACTTTAGGTTCATACGGAGCTTGGCTCCTATAGAATCCAGGTGATGCTGCAGCAGCAGCATGCAAATATTTACTGTTTATCTACGTCTTACTGGTTGTCGCAATTAAAATGAGCCCAAACACGAAACCTCTGCTCTAAGTTGGTGAGGAGTTGGGTATCCTATTGATTACCAGGTGATGCTGCACCACCAGGTCAACTTTCCAATAATGTGTATATATTCATAAGTGTCTCGAAACAGGATGCAAAATATAAAACCCATCAAACGACTGCAAGTTGCTAATCGTCCTATCACGAACCAGATATACCATGATATTTCAGCAATGAGCAGGCTGATGATGATGAACTATAGCTAAGAACACTCACCGTCATGTCAGCTTTCAAACAAAAAAAACTAGATCAAAATCGGTCCACCCGTTTGGATGCTACGATGCCACAGACAGACAGACAGACAGACAGACACGTCAAACTTATAACACCCCTCTTTTTGGTCGGGGGTTAAAAAAAGAGCTAATTACGTGTGTTACATCTTCATACGAAAGACTTTGATATAGGTCAATGTTTGCCCTCAAAGTATTTTCACCTAATTTCACTCTCTTACATTGAACCATTATCTTTATAGGGTTTTTATATGATGCGATGCGATATCGCATGTGTGGCATGTCGCAGCAATAAAATAGATGCGAGAATAACAGCCATAAGTTATAAATTTATAATACTTATAAAACTAATGTCCGTCTGTACCCACCGCTTGCTGACAGGGTTTTTTTGTGACGCGATGCGATAGCGTATGTGAGGAATATCGCAGCGATAAAATAAATGCGATAGTACCACTTACCAGTCATAAGTTATAATGCCTATAAAACTAATATATACGTCTTTACCGGCGCGGCGGTTTGATGACATTATAAAGCTAGACCATAAGTGATAATATTATACGGTTCAGTGTGCCGTTGAATTCGTACGTTTTGCCCAATAATCAGTTATAATATTATGAATAAATTTAAGCAATCGTATCAAAATAAAGGCAGATTATAATCAAGCATCAACTGGGTATCATTTATTTCCTATCATCACTATCAGCATCAGCACCCAGCATCTTTTAACTCTATCAAAGGGAAGCACCCTATAGACATTTTAAAGTCATGAATAATATCGCAAAAAATGTAAGTAAGGGCCTGTTTCACTGCTTCCTGATAAAGTGCCGAATAGGCTATTCAAATTCGCGATATCACTAGTACGAGTCATTGAAGTCGCATGTTTGTTAAAGTTGATCCATCACGAATTCACGAGCCATCACGAGAGAGATACCAGGTGGTACTTAATGAAGGGTTTTCCACAAAATGTATAAAGCTTATGTCAAAATCTTAAATGAATAATTAGAATTAAGTAATGACTAATAACTAAAATAATATGTCTGGGTACGACGGTTTACATATTAAAAGCGGTACGATATCGCCTTTCGCTGCGGCCTGCGGTAAAACATGTAGGTATAATATTATACATGAAATGGATAATACAAGACATACCTGCTTTTGTCAGTTTCTATACGATATCGGATGCTATTTAGATATCGTATCGCGTAACATAAACGCTCTCACGCGTTTCTAGATCTCCGGATATTTCCGGAATATCGTTCATTAGTAAATTGGCAGTTCCTTTTACTTTAAGTAAGTCCGGTATGGATTCCGGAATTTATATCCCTTATTGGTATAATTTCTGGAATTTCCCTATTTATCCCTCATTAGGGGAAGTGATACTTTATTTGGGCATTTCGGTTTTGTGGAATTAGGAATGGATCAAAAAATATTGAGTTGTGTTAAATAATTATTGATGGCGCGTGGGGCGGATGAAACAACAAATGGCCTATAGCTGCTGTCCACCTTCGATAGTTAATGGACTGTATATATATTTAGTCTCACGAATGCTAGAGGTAGGGGCAGATAGTAGGAAGGAGATTTCGTGCACTAACCTTCGGTCTTCGCGTCCACAAGCGCAGGCGCTGAGCAGCACGTCTGGGGCCCCAGGAAACACTCGCGAAACACTAGGTGGTGCGTCACAGATGGAAACCAGCCGCGTACCAGTTCTCCAACGTCCATATATTCTGATAGCGGTCAGCGAGGACTTGACGAAAATGTCTATGTCCGTCTCGTAATGAGTCAATAATTACACTGTCGAAGTCTCGAATTCTCCTTTATCCCGAGCTTCAACGACGATATGCGAAAGTGCACGAGAGGAAAGGGATGGAGATAGGTTAAGGGAAGCGCGTGAGACTATAATAATTTTACTCGGCCTAATTAAAAAATTTAATTTGCTATTCTTTATTTATTTATTTATTTATAATACGAAATTTCATAATATGAAATATAATAATTTCATAGTACTCAATGGTTACTTAAAGTTATGCTAGATGGCGTTACCATTTCCCCCGCCCTTAAAGCTTCGCCTTTAAGAAAATATTATATACATATACGGTATATCTAAGCTATATCAACTTAATAGTACCAAATACATATTATGCGGAACATAAATATTTATTATAATAACTATAGCTATTGAAAAAATATATATAAATTATATAAAGCTTTAATAAAACAAAGGTAGAAAGCGAGCGTTAGCATTATTGATTAGGCAGAGGACACAAACGAACCACGGGACGTAGGAAAGAGCCCCTAGCGGTCTTAACTGAAACTACGCGAACTACGCCATCCTTACCGGGGTGCAATTTTTCAATAACACCTAGCGGCCAAGCGAGAGGTGGTGTATTATCAGTTATAATTATTACAATTGTACCTAATGCAATAGAAGGAGAGGCCTTATTCCACTTTTGCCTCACTTGTAGCTTATGAAGATATTCTAGTCTCCATCGCTTCCAGAAAGACTGGACTAATTTATCAATTAATAGATGTCTATGTAATAGCGTGACGTTCCTTCCCTCTACATCGTGCGCGGGTAAAGAATTTAAAGGTATAGCGAATAAAAAATGGTTTGGCGTTAAAGCGCGTGGTTCCGACGGATCGGAACTTAAAACGGTAAGCGGTCGCGAATTTAATAGACATTCTATCTGTATGAGAAGAGTATTTAACTCCTCATAAGATAAAAGTTGTTGTCCTATGACCTTATTTAAGTGGGTCTTAATGACCTTCACCATGCTCTCCCAACATCCACCGAAATGTGGAGAAGCAGGGGGTATGTTCTTCCAAATAATTCTATTCTCTAATAGTTCCTCTTCGAATCGTGGTTTATATTCTTTGTCTAGGAAACGATAAAGGTCCTTTAGATATGACTGTGCCCCTACAAAATTCCTTCCATTATCTGAGTACAGATACTGGACGGGACCGCGGCGAGCCAGAAAGCGTTTCAAGGCAGCTAAGAAGCTATCGGTACTTAAATCGGTGGCTATTTCAACATGCACCGCGCGAGTCGTAAGACAGGTGAAAACACACAAATAAGCCTTGTAGCTTTTTGCTTCGCGACGTCTTAATGGTACGTATGAGATGGGCCCAGCGTAATCGCAGCCCGAGTGTGTAAAGGCCTTTATGTTTTCTGTAACCCTGCCTATAGGTAGGTCAGACATAAGAGGAGAAATAGAACGCGGTTTTAGTTTAAAGCACTTGTTACATTTAAAAACGCGATGACGTATTATACGTCTAGCGGACAGGATCCAATATCTTTGTCTGAGCATGGACATTAAAAGCTCTGGACCGGCGTGTAAATATTTTTTATGATAATAGTCTACAATTAAGTCTACAATGTGATCATGACGCGGCAATATAACGGGATGTTTTTGGGAAAAACTTAAATCGGAGTTTGAAAGACGGCCTCCAACGCGAATAATACCGTTTTGTAAAAATGGCGACAGTCGTTGTAAAGCGGAAGAGCATTTCTTACCCTTGCTTAAATTATCAAAATCGTCTGCGAAGTATTTTAATTGTAAAATGCGCATCAATCTATTTTCAGAGAATTCTAAGTCTGTAACTGATATGGTTGGGGAAGTTTTACATGGTAGCAGTTTTGCGAATCTGAAAATGTAAACCATAGTGCGTAAGAGCTTTGTCCGGGAGGACATTCGGAGCGCAAGAGAATATAAAACGGACTCATCAACTTCTATCAATCCCGTGTGAGTAAGCGTTTTTTGCTCAGGTATGTTTAAAATAGAAAAATCATGTACCTCGTAAATAGGCCATTCAGAGGAATTAATAGCCCAACGAGGCCCACGGAGCCATAGCGGATGGCTAATCAATTGGGTTGGAGTTAAGCCGCGGGAAAGGCAGTCGGCTGGATTTTCAGATCCAGCAACATGATGAAAGTTATCAGAAGAAATATTATCATTTAATGTTACAACCCTATTGGCAACAAAGGTATGCCATCGATGCGGTGAACTTTTAATCCAAAATAAAACAACCTTAGAGTCAGTAAATGCTAAGACATTCATTTTGTATCGCGGGTTAAAATTATCGTAAACGATGCGAAGTAATTTTGATAATAATACGGCAGCGCACAACTCCAATCGCGCGATAGAAATAGTTTTTATTGGAGCTACCTTTGACTTTGCGCATACCAGTTGAACAGAAGAACTGTCTCCTATTTGTAGATGCAAATATACAACAGCGCCATATGCCTGCTCGCTAGCGTCCGAGAACCCCAGCAGAGTGGCGACACTGCCGTCAACGACACCTAAGTGTCGCGGAATATTAAAGCGATTTAATAATGGTAATTCTAAACAGAATTGCTTCCAAGTTTTAACAATATTGGGAGGAGGCTGGTCATCCCAATCGAGTTTTAATAACCATATCTGTCTAATAAGCAATTTAGCGTAAAGAATAGTAGGCGCGACAAACCCCATTATATCCCATAATCGTGCGATGGTAGATAAAATTATGCGTTTTGTGCATTTGCCGTCCGGCGGAGAAATTTTGAAAAAGAACGAATCCGAGGAATGCGACCAGAGCAGTCCCAGAACCTTATGTTGATTAATTTTATCAAATTCCAAATCAGACGGAAGTTTGTGCGATTCCGGTAGGCTTTGGAGAACTGAAGCGGAATTACTACTCCACTTCACCAAATCCCATTGAGCACCCTTAAACATACTGATCAGCTGGGCGGCTGCGGTAACTCCCTCTTCTTCTGTTCTCACGGAAAATGCTAAATCGTCCATGTAAAGCGACGACGACGCGATTTCAGCGGCAACAGCGTATTTATGCCCGTCATCTTCTACCAACTGTTTGACGGTACGTAAGGCGTGAAACGGACTAGATCTTAAGCCAAAACAGACCCTCTTAAACTCATATATTTTTATTGGATCGTTTGAATTGAAGCGGTAAAGAATACGTTGGAAACGACAATCGTTTTCCTTAACAGCGATTTGTAAAAACATTTGGCGGCAGTCGGCGGAAAGAGCGATAGCAAAAAGTCTAAAATTTAAAATTATTTGAAATAAATCTCCTTGTAAATTAGGTCCACTGTGAAGGATATTATTAAGATCTACACCTGAGCTAGTTTTACAACTGGCGTCGAGAACGACACGTAATTTTGTCGTGGACTTATCTTCACGGACAACACCGTGGTGCGGAATTATATATGATGGAGAATTGAAATTACTAATATCTGGTATCGCGGGAACTAAATAATTATTTTGAATATACTCAGATATAACATTGTTATAAGCCTCTCTCAATCGCGGCGAGGATTCAAGTTTTCGTTCTAAACAAATAAAGCGTTTATATGCGATATTATATGAGTCTCCTAAAGAGAACACATCTTCGCGGAACGGCAAAGACACCGTATACCTACCACTGACGGGATCTCGTTTAGTGGTAGTTTGATAATGCGTTTCACATTCAACGTCATCGAGACTTTGAACGGGCGGAAGGGAAAGCTCTTCTAGCTCCCAAAATCTTTTAATAAAAGTATCGATAGAAGCGGGCGAATTAATTTCAATAGCGCAACATGAAGCTAACGCGTGAGCGGTATCTAATGTGGGCGCAGAACCCATTAAAATATAACCGAGTACGGTTTCTATAGCGGGCGGAGCGGTCGAGTTGCTGTGTACAACACCAGGCAACAGTAAATTCGGAAACAGCGAAGCCCCGATTAAAACATCAACGGGATTCGGGGTTGCGAACGTGTCGTCCGCGAGCGGTAAATTATTTAAATATGAAAACGCGGACTTATCAACTACAGCGGAAGGCAAGCAATCAGTTATCTGATCTACAATTAAAGATGAAATATCAAATTTATTATTTGTATTATATTTAGAAGAAAATTTAAAAGAAACCTTTCCTCTAATAACTTTCTTCGAACCACCAATACCCTTGACAATCGTCTGCGGTATATTGTGAATGCGAATATTCAAACGTTCACAACAATTTTTAGTTACAAAATTACTTTGAGACGCGCTGTCAAGTAAACAGCGTACCATATGAGAGTTACCTTGCGAGTCATAAATAAAAACTTGTGCGGTGGCTAGTAAAACCGTCGTGGGCGCAATACATTCGCTGCGCTTCACGTAGTAATTGGGCACCGTACGCGGAGCGCCAGTGCGAGTCGCACACAACGCAACGTCCGAGCGCTCCGTGGATAAGGCTGTCCGCGCAGGCGCGGGGACGGGCGCAAGGTTCGGACGCGAGCTCCCTCGCGGCACGGTAGCAATATCGTTATGGTGGCGGTTCGATTCCGAATTGAACGAGTTATAATTATTAAGGCCCTCTAGACCAAGCGAAATAGGCATTTAGCGCAACCAAGAGTTGCCCGCGATTGTCGCAAAGCGAGCCGCGCGCCTACGTCGCCGGCGTGAACTTACATGAACCCGCCCGGCAAAGTGTCACAGTGTAGTCGTGTCGGCAGTAGGTCAACTTATTTTATTATTTGTATTAAAAAAATATAATAAAATCTAAAGATATATAACTGTTTTAATGCAACACATAATTTGAATAGATATTTTAAGGAGGTACCTAAGTACAAAATGCAATTTTAATTCAAATTTTATTCAATTATTTTTACAGTTTCTATGCAGTGTGTTCTGTTACAAGTATAAAAACACGCTTTTTAGGATTCCGTACCCAAAGGGAAAAAAGCGGCCAAGTGCGAGTTGGACTCGCCCATGGAGGGTTCCGCAGCAGCAATAAGGTTAATTTTTATGAAATTATATTATTTTTGATTTATTTTTATATTTCAGTCGATTTAATGAAATTTAGATTAAGGTTTACTATTTATGACGTATAAAAAAAACTACTGGCTAGATCTCGTTCAAACCAATTTTCGTTGGTAGTTTTTATAGTAATATACATCATATATTTTTTTTAGAATTATCATGCCTCTACTTTAGAAATTAGAGGGGGGGGGACACACATTTTTCAACTTTGGAAGAGTCTCTCTCGCAAACTATTCAGCTTAGAAAAAAATGATATGAGAAACCTCAATATGATTTTTGGAGACCTATCCATAGATACCACACACGCATAGGTTAGATGAAAAAATTTTTTTTTGTTTCATTAAGTTTTACTATTTATGACGTATAAAAAAAAACTACTGGCTAGATCTCGTTCAAACCAATTTTCGTTGGTAGTTTTTATAGTAATCTACATCATATATTTTTTTTAGAATTATCATGCCTCTACTTTAGAAATTAGAGGGGGGGGGACACACATTTTTCCACTTTGGAAGAGTCTCTCTCGCAAACTATTCAGGTTAGAAAAAAATGATATGAGAAACCTCAATATGATTTTTAGAGACCTATCCATAGATACCACACACGCATAGGTTAGATGAAAAAAAATTTTTTTTGTTTCAGTTGTACCTATGGGGACCCCTAAAATTTTTAATACTTTTCCATTTTTGCATCAAAATCTTAATGCGGTTCACAGACTACATCTACTTACCAAGTTTCAATAGTATAGCTCTAATAGTTTCGGAGAAAAGTGGCTGTGACATACGGACGGACGGACAGACAGACAGACAGACAGACAGACAGACAGACAGACAGACAGACAGACATGACGAATCTATAAGGGTTCCTTTTTTGCCATTTTGGCTACGGAACCCTAAAAACGGGACTCTATTACTAAGACTTCGTTGTCTGTCCGTCTGTCTGTCTGTCTGTCGTCAGGCTGTATCTCAAGAACCGCTGTAGCTAGACTTCTGAAATTTTCACAGATTGTGTATATCTGTTGCCGTCATCCCTTTTTTCTTTGATTTAAAAGGGATGACACTACGATGTTACCACTTTTAAATTTCTTCACTTTTTTGACAGATCACAGACAGTAAATTCGGCTAAAATTAAACGCGCTCCACACTCTCGGCAAAACTACACGAGACTTGCCGAATACGAATACGAATACGAAAATATATGCAAATTATTATTTTTTAACAAAAAATTAAAACTATTTTAATTTCAAAACTAAACGTCCAATTTTAATCATTCAAAGACCAAATTTTATCTACATAAACTGTAATTAGTGATGAAATAATTTATTTTGGTAAGGATTAATAGCATAAGCAAAATAAACGATTTAAATGTAGTCCAAAAATGCAAGATTTTTAAATAAAAAATGGTTATTGTGCCTTGGTTATGTACGGTATGGATTGAGAAAAAATACAACATGCAATTACTAATTACTTATAAAGTTTTTAATACTGAATTAAATTTAATAAAATATAACATTATACTTATTTATGTTTTGAGTAAATAATATCAATACCACACTAAATAGACATACATTTAAAATTTAACAAAGTTGACCATGCGTGAACTTGGACCCGGTTGTGGTTCAGATATAGAATATGACGATGTGCATAATATACTGGGCTGAATATTTTCTTTGTCTTCCAATGCCAGATCCCTAATGGGCATACCACGTTCGTGTCTGCTGTCCACTAGTTCTGAAAGCAAGCATTTCATGTAAAATTGTACCAGCTTTGGCTCCATATTTTTCTTCCAGAATCAAATAAATTATTATGCCGCCCTTTTTCTTGTAGCTCTCTCAGAAGGAAATTTATATCAACGATTCGACGTCCTGTAACAGGATGAAAATCATCTTGATTTCTAGCTTCCTCTTCCACAGTAAATACATCACGAATATTTTCCATTCCACTGTAACAATGAATGAAAAATAATTAGGCTTTTGTATAATAAAACTTACTTTACACTAGATACAACATGCAGACAGTGATATCACTTTTAGCTTAACTACCTATGTACTAGCCTCCGCCAGTGGTTTCACCCGCATCTAGTGGGAACTACTTCGCCTATACCAAGATAAAAAAGTTACCTATAGCCTTCCTCGATAAATAGGATAATATAATATTCTAACAATGAAATAATTTCACAAATCAGTCCAGTAGTTCCTGAGATTAGCGCGTTCAAGCAAACAAACAAACTCTTCAGCTTTATAGTTTTCCTTACTATACAGGGTGCAATTAAACCTTTCTGCCAAACTTTGATGTATTGATCCTTGTTAAAAATAAAAATGCACGTATTTTTTTCTTTTATAATCACTCATTACTAAAATGTTGAGAAATAGCTTCCGAAAGTTATCCTCAAAACACTACAATTAATGGACACGACGCGTCGCCCGCGCGTGCCGTGCCCCCGCGTCACCCCCGCTCATTCCTCCGTGCCACGAGTGACCGGTCTGCAATGATTTTAAATGGGATAAAAATATATGTTATTAAAAAACTATTTTTTTTTGTTAAATGGACTTTGGTAGGAAGGTTTAATTGCCCCTGTAGTTTCCCATAATTTTCCTCATTAAGGAAAATTATGGGAAAGGGAATTTTTTTAATAATACTCACTGAATAAGTACTTACACAAAAGTGGTTTGCACATCAACAGGTACAAGTGTCACAAGAGAGTTGTCGGTGTTATCAACTTCACTTGCACTGGTGCTTGGCATTGCTTCATCGTGTCTGAAATAAAGACCATGATGAGAAAAAATAGACCAAACAATAAGTTTCTTTTTAGTCGCTAGACAATAGACATGAGCGCCGCGCCGCCCGGTGCGCCGCCGCCGCCACCGATTTCACCGCGTCGCCGCGCCGCGCGCCGCCGCGAAAATATTATGCAATATTATATCGGCGCGCCGAGTGAGCGAGAGGATAGTCATATTGTGTGCGCGGTAGGCATTCGCACACAGACGCATAATCAATTTTACATTGCGATTTGCGGCAGGCGCGGTCCGTAGGGGGGGGGGGGTCACAAGGGACATGACCCCCCCCAAAATCTAAGGTCAAGTTGAAAATCTCAATCTTGCCAAATACCTAATAAAAGGTAATTTTAATATGCCAATGCCAACAAATTTTTAGTATAGTGGGTGACCCCCCCCCAAAATTTCAGGCTGCGACCGCGCCTGCATTGCGGTACACTTAGGTACTTACATTACATTTATGTTTGTTTTGGAGGCATACATTCCCTTGAACCGTTGTTTCGATGCACTGCAACAAAAAGAACCGCATTACAAAATAATACTTAGGTATCTATTGTTATCAAGTTATCCTACTGGAAATATTACTTTCAAATATAGGTAAAATAAAATGTAAAACTGTATCTTCCATCGATTTAGTATCTTCATAAAAATCATGACAATACACATTACAACAATAATGACAAATATTCTACAATTTAGAAAAGATATTATTGATAAATGCATCCTGAATGAAGTAGGTCTACAGTCTACACAGCGACACATCAAACTATAAGTTCCAGTATAATGCGACCTGGCTTTGCATAATATAAATATTCCTCGTATAATGAGAAATCCGCATAAATTGGTTTTCTAGCTTGATTGGACGCCGGGCGGACGTAAACAAATAAAATAGTAAACAAACTTACCTGGTCTCTTGTCTAACCTTCCGCACTTTATATCCGGCTAAGTTCTTCCTTTTATTTTTATTTGCCATAATTCCGTTCACAAATACAAAGAAACAAAACAAACTGACTTTCCTACACTGAGTTGGAAACGAAAGAATTGTTCGATAAATATTACGCGGGTAGTTCTGAGCAGTGCATATAATATATTCTGTGGCCGTGCGCTAACAAAACTGACATAGGTCCGTCCTCATCAACGCCTAGCGGGCGACTAAAATGGCGTACGCACGTTACGTAAGCCGCTGCATTACAATATTCTTCTATCATTTCAATAATTAAACTAAAATGCAAAATGTAACCACATATTATTCTTCTTTATGTTATGAGCTTTTCGTAGATATGATTTTTGAAAGTAAAACTATCATATGCTTCACGTAAAATAAGAAAAATATCACAAAATATTCGAATTTAGCCTCCTCTTCGGAGTTATTTTTGATCGAGCGAAGTTTTCGATATTATGTTTCGAACCACAAATTTTCAAAGTACATTAAGTAAACAACAATGTGTATTTTTTTTGGCTTTTAAAAGTCACTATTTGTTTGTTTATTATTGATTCAAAGTTATGTAAAATTGGGTCTATAGGGCCTTAAAATGAAGCAAAGTGTGGTGTTTAAGCTTACACACTCTGCAGTTTGAATTAGAGTTACACACAGAAACTTTATGTTTTATACTCAAACAGTTTACACAGGCGTTACGTTCTTTAACTAATTTAAATCTCTCACTGGGCGAAATATTATTAAAAGAAGGGCATTTAAATAAATGTTGATGTGTTATATTATTACACAAACAATTAGATGTAGTATTATTATTAGTTGTAGTTGTATATGTTTGCAATTTGTTTGACACTGGCTTACTATAATTATTAGTATGAACGCGATCGCTTATCCTTTTATTGTAATTATTGTGTGTTAGTGTACGTTGCAATATTTTAGACTGATTCTGAATAAAAGAAACTAAGCTGTCGAACGTCGGAATAGCGGATGAGTCATTCAATCTTTCAAAGGTATTTATAGTATCGGAGTCTAACTTTCTTAATGCGATATGTAACAGAATAAAGTCTGTAAGATCCGGAATTTTTAAGTTTTTTAAACCTCTAACGGCAGTAACAAATTTATCCATAAATAAATCAATATTATTAGACGATGTGCTAACAATATTTTTGAAATCAAGTAATTGGTCTATATACGAGGAAGCGAGTAAGCGTTTATCATCGTATTTATCGATGAGCGTTTGAAACATTAAGAGCGTTTACGTCGAACGCATAATGTCGAGTTTCATGTAATTCAGTGCAACTTTATTCACACAGAAGCAAGTGCGTCTGTGTGCGTGAGTTGGTTCATTATAGTCAAATCAAAAGATTTTGATCCGTGCGGAATGCGGATGCAATGTCGATGCGAGTCGGTTTATTATTATTGATTTACCACTACATTTTAGCATACTATTACTATTAATCCTAAATCCACTAATGTATTATGTTGAATGTTTTATGTGACTTTATAAAACATAAAATGAGTAATATGAAATTTTGGGCAAAGTTGTAATTTTATGTAGGTACAATAAGGTGATTGTCATAGTGAGACACAATTATGGAATACTTGGAACTTGGTGAGTACTTGGAACTAATACTAGTGATGACAACTGTTGTTATTGGTTGTGGTTACGTCAAATTTAGTTCTCTACCCGAATAATGAGGGCGCTGATTCCGATTCAAATAGGCACAAAAAGCAGGTGTGTATCAGCTATCCAGCGTACTTGTATAATAGAGATCAGTGTTATAAACACATCGTGAAAATCCAAGATGGTGTAGTATAGTAAGTCTATACCTGTCTGTACCTAGTATAAGTAAGGGAATAACACCAGAATAAAGTTAGTCATAACCAAGTCGTCGTGTGTATCATTACACCCATCAGGGCCCATCCTCACATGGCGACCCTGCCAGGATCATGTGAGGATGGGCCCTGATGGGTGATGGTGGGTGATACACACGACGACTTGGTTATGACTAACTTTATTCTGGTGTTATTCCCTTACTTATACTAGGTACAGACAGGTACAGACTTACTATACTACAATGGCCGCCGCCGTAGCCGGCCGGTAGTTGTAAGAAAAATTGCAGATTACACATATTTCTTATTACTACCTCAATATGGATATCAAATGAAAGGACTTGATTGGTAGAGAGGTAAAAAGCGGCCAAGTGCGAGTTGGACTCGCCCATGAAGGGTTCCGTAGTAGCAATAAGGTTTATTTTTATGAAATTAATAGGTGTTTGATTTATTTTTATATTTCAGTCGATTTTATGAATTTTATTAGATTAAGGTTTACCATTTATGACGTATAAACAAAAGCTACTGGCTAGATCTCGTTCAAACCAATTTTCGTTGGTAGTTTTTATAGTAATCTACATCATATATTTTTTTTAGAATTATCATGCCCCTACTTTAGAAATTAGAGACACACATTTTACCAATTTGGAAGTCTCTCTCGCAAACTATGCAGGTTAGAAAAAAAATGATATGAGAAACCTCAATATGATTTTTGGAGACTCATCCATAGATACCCCACACGCATAGGTTAGATGAAAAAAATTTTTTTTTGTTTCAGTTGTACTTATGGGGACCCCTAAAATTTTTAATAATTTTTCCATTTTTGCATCAAAATCTTAATGCGGCTCACTCTCTCTACACTCTCATCTACTTACCAAGTTTCAATAGTATAGCTCTAATAGTTTCTGAGAAAAGTGGCTGTGACATACGGACGGACAGACGGACAGACAGACAGACAGACACATGACGAATCTATAATGGTTCCGTTTTTTTTTTTGCCATTTTGGCTATGGAACCCTAAAAAAATGATAATATATTTTATTATTTCGCAACATAACTGAACGAAATGCAGGCAGAAATGAGTGTAACTGAAATGGTATAGAATAATTATTATTTAAAAATCAAAAGCACATCAGCTTTTCAATAGGTAAACTTTTTTATTTATGTTATCAGCTACATATTCCTTTTTTTCTTTTCAATTTTCATCCACTATTACGGAAATCGGAGGTTTGCATGATTTTTACGCTCTAGGCATTCCACTATAATCCCAATAAAGAATTCTGAAAAAAAAGGGAATTTATTTGATATATTTTATTATGATTTATGACGGCATAGCAAAGAAAAAACTGCCATTAAAATTTTAAATACGTTCAATTCAAGGTACCTTTTCTTAGTGTTGGTTTTCACATTCATCTAATATTCTTATTGTTTTTACCTTGGAAATCGGTTTAAATTTTTTGTTAAAAAAAATAATTTCACCCTTTTTAGTTTTTTAAATATTAAATAACATAAATGTTAGTTGCAGATAGATATAATTTAGGCATGAAACTAGCACCTATTAACTGTACTTAATTTCGGAAGTCGGAAGTCGGTCAAAAAAAAAATACTGCTATTCAAACACAATTCAAGGCACCTTTTCTTCGTGTTGATTTTCACATTCATCTTTTTCCGTTGTTGTTTCTTCAGTTGATTTACTTTTATATTGCCTGAAATAAAAACACAAATAGAAAGCACACAAAACACGTTATTTCTAAGTAATTAAATGAAAAAATAAGTTGAAGTAAGGATAACAGTGATAATAGCAACCTTTTAGCCATTCTTGCCTTTTCCAAGCTTTCCAAATTTTCTACATTTTTGCGCTTTCTTTTCTTTCTTAAAAATATATTCGTTTTGTTTCCCATTAATTCTGTAATGTAATGTGTTTTAATAGTAAAATTATTTTCCGCCATAAAAATACATACATAAAATGTATTATATTACTTACTAACAAAATAAAATATTTACTTACCAAACAATCAAGATTTTTCGATCACGCTATAAATGTTCACTACTCTAGTATGCGCGACAAAGGTCAACAGAGTTCATGCGCAGCAGGGAGCGATACGTCCACCCTCCAGCAAGCCTCGCGGCGGTCTGATTTCAATTGCTTTGCGCGCAGCGATTTATAGTAAGTTTTAAAATATTTGTAGAAAAAAAATAACAAAGTATTTGTTGATATTTAAAAAGTATACTTTTAATTAAAGTGTTCTTCTATCATATGAAGCTATTATTATATTGAAATAAGTAAGATAAATAGGTAAAAATAAGGTTTTAAATCCTTGATATTTCTCATTCTTTGAATTTAAATTACTTATAGTTAAATACCTAAATGAAATATTTTTTTCTGATAACTATTTGCTTAAGGATCTTGTCAATAGGTTATTATTTTTTTCTAATTAGATCTGTCGCTGGTTTCGTAAATTTGAGGCTTCGAAACTGATACTATAACGGAATTTAAGAAAACCTCTGTTATGGTATCGAGATTTAATGTACAAATACTCTATAAATCGTATTTTTTTCTCTGATAACTATATAGACAGTGAAATTTCCTATAAAATAAGTTACCAACATTTTTATAAAGATAAGTGGTTAATGATTTTTTCAAGTTTGAAAAGTACAGTTTTAAGCCAAATTGAGCGTGAAAGGTGTAAACGCTCTTAAGTTATAATTTTCTGCGCACGGCGTTATTCCCGCGCAGGCGGCTTGCGCCTTGCCGGTGATTCTGCCAAGTAAATAATATAATTTTTCGGAATCCGTGAGAGATTGATTTTCGTGTATGGTTGATCTAAAGCTGGCATAAAACAATGGCCACGATTTTATATCACCATCAAAAGACATTAATTCTATGGGCGGTAAGCTAGGCATAGTTTTGCGCGGCAATGTTTCGTTGACCTTGGGCAAACACTGCGAACTAATATATTTAATACGACCGTACAACTCTTCAAAAGAAACCAAACATTTATAATTAGGTGTTGCTTCGGGATTAATCGTCAATAAGCGGTCATTATAGCGATCTAATAGTTGTGTAAATTCGTTTCGCAATGAACTTAGCGTTGTAACGGAACTAAAGCCCGCTCTTCACTCTCGAGTTTTGCCGAAACACAAAACTTTTGCCAAAACTCGAGAGCTCTCGTGTACACACGGGAGCGGCTCTCCACATTCTCGATAGTCAATTGGCTCAGTTGAAAATAGACGCTCGTAAGACATGGACGTTACCAGAATATTATGTATGTGTCGCAGGCGGATTGTATATTTAGCCGTATTACATTACGGCTAGCCGTTTTAAAAAACAGGGCCGTTTTGTAATTCGGCGTGTGGACGATTAGCCGGATTGTAATTGCGATACGTTTTTCAATAAGGCGGCCCACGTTTAGCCGCATAGTATTCGTACTTAAATTATTGTAAGGTGACCATGATTGCAAAATAAAACAATGTTGAAAATCAAAATCAATTTTACTTTTAAGATGGTATTGTTGAATGCTATTTTGGTAAGTTTCGCTTAGATTAGAGACAAATATTTCAATAGCGTTTTTAAAATATATAAAGTTTATTTATTTATTTATTAATAATTTTTTTGATTGCGTACATAATTTTGTCTCTACCGCCATGGCCACGTTCCTTGTGAATTTTCATTAGAGCATCAAAATACTACACCTTGGGTACTACTCGAATAGTAGGATCTTCGTGATTATTTTTCTTTAAGATCAAATAATCTTCATCTACCACATTCCGCCGAACACCAGAATCCATAAATCCATAGCCACTTTAACAGTTTTGATGTGCATTATAACCTCTAAAACTAGGTCCATGGTTTTTTACTGTCCCATAATGAGAAGAATAAAAATTATTTAATTGCCACTGTAAATTGTTATTAAATTCACTGTTTTCTTTGTTTAATTCACTTAAAATTTCGCACCACACATTTCGTATCCAACGCCATTGTTTTTGTTATGACACGGGCAGCGCCACGAGTGTTAAGAAAAGGAACTAAAACTGACAAAAAGGCGACTGGTCTCTCGCTTTATTACATTACGGCTAGCCGTATTGAATAACGTATAGCGCCGAATACATTCCGGCGGTTTTTTATCCAGCCGCATTCAATCCGGCTAATCGTCGACACGCCGCATTACAAAACGGCCCTGTTTTTTAAAACGGCTAGCCGTAATGTAATACGGCTAAATATACAATCCGCCTGCGACATATGCTACTGTAGGATTCGCTGCAGCATAATTATTATAGCTATATTTTGGTGAATCATGTAAGAATAGTGGAAAAAGCGTATGCAGTGTATGATCGCCATAATATTTGGAATAGAAAATCATGAACGTAGTCATTAAGGAGTCCTTTTGGGTTACGTACTCGGTCTGTCTGTCAGTCTGTTTGTCTTCAGGCTGTAACCCAAGAACGGCTACAGCTAGATTTCTGAAATTTTCAGAGATTGTGTATTTTTGTGTCGCTATAACAGCAAATACTAATAATCGGCCAAGTGCGAGTCGGACTCGCGCACGAAGGGTTCCGTACCAGTATAGAGCGAAAGTAGACAAAAAATTGTGTTTTTTGTATGGGAGCCCCCCTTAAATATTTAGTTTATTTTAATTTTATTATGCAAAAATACAATTAAGGATTTTGTGAAAATTTCAAGTGCGTACCTGTTACCATTATTGATTACAAGCAAAAAAGACCAAAAAAATCACGTTTCTTGTATGGGAGCCCCCCTTAAAAATAAATTTCATTTTATTTTTAGTATTTGTTGTTATAGCGGCAACAGATATACACAATCTGTGAAAATTTCAGAAGTCTAGCTATAGCGGTTCTTGAGATACAGCCTGGAGACATACAGACAGACAGACGGACAGACGGAAAACAGACGGAATAGGGTCCCGTTTTTACCCTTTGGGTACGGAACCCTAAAAATAAAATAAAGTTAATATTTAAGGGCAATTTTTGGTCATTTTGGGCGTATATTATTACTATTATTATTATATTAGGATAATATTGATGATAATAATAATAGTTCTAAAAACGATTACTCCAGTTCGTGTGTCCAATTTACCGACATTTAAACAAAATACGTGCATTCAATACGGTGACTGTCTGCCGACTGGCCCGAGCGACACGGGAGTGTGGAGAGATAGTTTTGCATAATCACAAAACTAGACGAGACCCTTTGATGTACCGACATCGAACGGATAGTTCGGCGAATATACACGAGACATTCGAATATAGACGAATGTGCTCTCCTCACTCTCGTATTCGGCATGTCTCGTGTAGTTTTGCCGAGAGTGTAGAGCGCGTTTAAGGAAGCCTTCCTTTACGTCCTCGCTCGTGTGTATAATTTTCGAAGTGTCGTAAATACTTTGAACACGTTCGAAAATAATATTACGCTTTGCTTCGAGTAATTTAAGTTCTTTATCGGGGATTACTGTAGATGAACCCTTTTTACCCTTAGATTCTTCCGACATTGTAAAAGAATATTATGCGGACAAAACAAAACTAAATTAAATATTTTATATGAAAGTATCTAAATCGACAAGCAAACCCGGTTGGCAACGCGAGTAGGTACCTATCTATTCGTATGGTGCGTTACAACTTACAAGCAAACGCCAACGGCGCGACAACAAGCGGCGGCGCGGCGGTAACAGATTTTTCTAGAATGCTCGAGTATAGGAATAGGTAGGTACGAAGTACGAACTTATAATCAAAATTTATGACCTGTATGTATGAAAATTAAGTTTCAATTAAGAAAGGCAAAATATAATTACTTACTAGTTATTTTAAGCGGTTATATGGGTAAATTATATATGATATGAAGGTACTTATAATATTACGAGAATATAATACTTGGGTAGGTAGTAATATTTAAATACGAATGAAATATACTATTTTTACAATTAAGTAGGTGTTAATAGCTTGTACAATAAGGGCGGGCGGTATATAATTTAAAGCCGAATTGACCATGTAACATGGTTCAATCATCCGGCTCGAATGGATCAAAAAATATGATGGCGCGTGGGGCGGATGAAACAACAAATGGCCTATAGCTGCTGTCCACCTTCGATAGTTAATGGACTGTATATATATTTAGTCTCACGAATGCTAGAGGTAGGGGCAGATAGTAGGAAGGAGATTTCGTGCACTAACCTTCGGTCTTCGCGTCCACAAGCGCAGGCGCTGAGCAGCACGTCTGGGGCCCCAGGAAACACTCGCGAAACACTAGGTGGTGCGTCACAGATGGAAACCAGCCGCGTACCAGTTCTCCAACGTCCATATATTCTGATAGCGGTCAGCGAGGACTTGACGAAAATGTCTATGTCCGTCTCGTAATGAGTCAATAATTACACTGTCGAAGTCTCGAATTCTCCTTTATCCCGAGCTTCAACGACGATATGCGAAAGTGCACGAGAGGAAAGGGATGGAGATAGGTTAAGGGAAGCGCGTGAGACTATATTAATTTTACTCGGCCTAATTAAAAAATTTAATTTGCTATTCTTTATTTATTTATAATACGAAATTTCATAATATGAAATATAATAATTTCATAGTACTCAATGGTTACTTAAAGTTATGCTAGATGGCGTTACCAATTATTTTCTCTTGTTCTTCGGAAAGAGAGTGAGGTTTCTTATTGAGCCTTCAGAGGTGTTGATTGTGTATTCAATAACCTAAATTATATTATAAAGGTATTAACTATACAGGGTGTAAAAAACTAAGTGATAGTACTACTTTATAGGGTGTTTATGGGTCCCCTATACAGTATACAGTGTGTTAGTGTAAAAACCGCTGTCCTTGGAACCATCAAATGAGCCCGTCAAAATGAAGAACTTTTTCTAGTAGAACAATGCTGGGAACTCAAAAAAAATGCCGTCTTCATACCGAGAAATATTAGATAATATAAATTTCAAGATCTCTTCTGAGTCGGCCTACTCGTTAGTTCTGTTTACTCTATCGTGATCTGTCGATCTGTTTCACATAAAAGCGACCAAACTACGTAGGTCCGCCAGCCGCCTTCTGTCTATGAATCAACTTCTCTGATAGTACATAATACGCTACCTGGGACCTACCTTTACAATACACAGTTGACCATGATATTTGTGTTCGCAGGACACCATTCTTGAGGTGCCAGTTGGCAGCGGGCGACATGAAGCGGCAGCAGACGACATGTCGTCGCGACACTACTGTTTCTATGTATTACTATGAAAGTGCCGCTAGCTTCGTGTCGCTAACTGCGCAGGGTATTTCATAGAAATACATAGAAACCAGTAGTGTCGCGACAACACGTCGTCTGCTGCCGCTTCATGTATTTGGACCCACTTTTACCATACAATGAACTAATGAGACCATGATATTTATGTTCGCAGGACGCCAGCAGCACTCTGGACCCACGCGCGGCAGCCGCGGTGGGGCAGTCGGAGCTGATGGCGATGTACGACGCCATGTTCTCGCAGTACAACGTCAAGATCGCACAGGTATTTAAGTTTTCTTCCTTTAGGCCCAATTTCACCAACGTCTGTTAGTTTGTTAAAATGCCATGTCTTTTATTCAAACGAAAAACGAGAGAGGTAAAATAATAGTTATTCGATTGTTATGTCGTTAGTGAAATTGGATCTTAGACTGTTCATTCGTGTTCATCTTAGACACTGTGCATTCGTGTACTAATCCAAAAAAATACGTAGTGAGTTATGAATGCAGTTACTTTCTTTACATCATTTAGAACAAGACTGCACTCAACAAAAAATGAGGGTTAGTACACAAATGCTTGACAGCGACCAATTATACTTCGTTTAATTAATATTATAGTTCGTTTAGAATTATTTTACTTGTATCCTTTATGCCAACGACACAAAGAACACTCGTTTTAAAAATAATGAGTGGAAAATCTCTGCAAACATTGTGTGGGTGTGCCTACAATCCTTTAGCGAAATTGAAAGGGTCGTGTTACATAATATCTGCTAATGACGCTACAAATAGCATTTCACACAGACACAAATAACAATTTGTCTACCATTAGAGAGACCTTTGCCGAACGAGCTAAAGGTGGTGCGTGGCCAATACAAATAACCACAAACAATAATATAGAAGATGAATAAATTTTGTATTGGTCAGAACTTCATATTTTTACAAGCATCTAATATCAAAAATTCACCACAAAAATATTATATTGTATTCAAATGTGCTCCTTAAATTATTCAATGATATTCATTGGTAACGTGACGTCTGGTAGAATTATTGGGGCAGGCATGATGTGGGTAACCTCACGTCGCGTCACGTCTAATGTCCCGCTTTTAAATGATCTCATGTTCACCCTATATAACATTATAAAGCCGGGATTACACTAAGTGAAACTTTGATGATTTGTTTGGACAAAACATCCCAAGATATTAAATTTGGTATCACTATATAATATCATGTTATTAGATTAGATTAGATGGGCAGAAATTATATTCAATATTTTGGTAACGCAATTTCCTGTTACTGTATCTCTAACTTTAACGGCTGGACTCATTTAATGACCACTTTAAATTAATGAAGATATGGACATAAACTACATACATTTTCTGTCAAATTCTTCATTTAAATAAAGTTAAGTAATCATTGAATGCTTTCGAGTGCAGCCGTAGAGCCTATCAACATTTTGGTATTTTTTAAACGGGCAATTTTGCCACAATACATTCCCACCACTGCAACTCCTGAGTCGCCAGGATCAACAGTGGTAATCAACCACGAAAACCCTTTGATATGATCTCGGGGGTGCCCGAGGGACAAGCTAAATCTGTCTTGGGACCCGCAACGAAATTAATTAGAAGAAAGGTAGGGAGTAGTATTAAACCTATTTCACTTTGGTTTATAATGAATTATTTTGATGTTTGCCATAAACGATGCAACGTTGTATAGTATGCACAATCGACGTCGATCATTGGCAATATTGATGATGACAAGGTCAAAGATTAGCGATTTATTATTAATATAGCTATCAAACGAAAATCTCCCGCGACGCCTACAAACAACTCCAAGGTGACGTCATAATCGCGTAGCATTTTGTATGGAGCGTTACGGGCAGGTCTATTTTATGAGATGTCTGAATTATTGTCATATCTTGGTGAATTTTAAAGCTATCAGAGTCATTCTTTCACCGATGTTTCTAGTTTTTAAGAGTCTTTCAATTACCAAGAAGAAAAAAAATTATAAAGTCAATATATTAAGTATTAAAATAAGTATTAAAATATCATAAAGTCTATTATTGACGAATATGTCCCATGGTTCATTACCAGGTTTACATTTATCCAACATGGCCGTTATTACTTATTAAGTTATTAGCAATAAAATCTATGACAATGTAAAATGAAAATTAACTTATTAGTACTCCACTCCGCTAAATGTTAATAATACTGAAAGCTTTGGCATTTAACTTTCGAGTAAAAAGTACTACTATTAAGGGAAAGGGGCTCCATTATTATAAAATAATATGTTAATGAAGGTTCATTGTTGAAATTATAACCTCAACTTTTTCCCAAAGTAGTTATTACTTATTATGTTACGCCCGCGCTCCGTTGCGCCAAAATTTGTTAATCGCTTGGGTACCGTTTATTTTTTCCGGGATAAAAAGGACCCAATGTCCTTTCCGGGTCAGTCACATTTATAAAGTATGGATTAATATTATTATGAATGTGAAAAAAAACAGTGGCTCTTATGATAATATTGTCCCCATTCAGTTGTCAAATTAAAATTTTCCCCATGGAGAACAAACGAACCCCTTTCAATCCCTTCTCAATGTTTCATTTCGCCTGCCCTCGAGATTGTGGAGAAAGGATTGTTCTGAATTCAATATCAACGTTCTACGCACGATTTGAATTAAGAACGGAACGGAATTTGAATTAAGAATGGAAAGTTCTCAACTCAAAAGATAATATAACCCCGACTGTCTTAATTCAAAAGATTGTTATTATTCTACCCCCGACGGACGTAGTGGAAAATGTTTTAGCTTACTCTATTGCTTTTTACTACTAATAAAATATGATTATGATTATGATTCTAAGGGCCAGTTTCACCACTTCCCGATAAGTGCCGGATAGGCTATCCACAACTTAACTTGACAGAGTATGGAGCACCTGTCAAATAAGTTGTAGATAGCCTATCTGGCATCTTATCAGGAAGTGGTAAAAAGGCCATAAGGGTTCGTATTGCAATGTAACGAGGAATTTCATGAGTTCAAAATTGGAATAGGCGGCCCAAGGCCCAAGCGGCAAATTTGTACTCTGCCAATTCAATTTGAATCTTTCTGTGTAAATTGTAATAAACAAAGTTCAGCTTAAAAAGGCTCGTTTTCAAATCCACCGCATCATCTCTTCATGTTGCAAAGTAAAGTGACCCTAATCTGACAATTTTTTGGTCTTTTTAGATTTATGTCTAGGTGTATCCCTTATTTTTATCAAGCTGTTAAACTTAAGATTAAGTAGGTATGTTTGCATTAAAAAAGAAGTTTGGAGTTGTGCCCTGACCATGCCTCGTAAGTCGTGTCTGAAATAAAAAAAAAAACTGACAAGACAATTTTATTCGCAGGTGCTTGTAACGAAACCGGACTTCTACAACGAGGAGACCCGTAAGCACTTGTTCGCAACACTGTCCGAGCTCATCTCGCTGAACATCGTGCCCATCATCAACACCAACGACGCGGTCAGCCCGCCGATGTACATCCACGACGACACTGTAGTACCGGGCACCGGGAAGAAGGTACAGTCGCACACACTTATTGTAGGTGTAAAGGTATAGTCCCGTACATTCTTGGCAAATGAAGGTTCAATCACACACACTCATGACTCATAAGTCATGACAGACTAATGTAAAGGGAATGTCATGCACACTCTTGGTCTTACGAGGGTGAAGGTACAGTCGCGCACACTCGTAATCACTTGTTCGCGAGTTGATTTCTCTCAACATCGTGCCCATCATCAACACCAACGACGCCGTCAGTCCGCCGATGTACATCCACGACGACACCGTAGTACCAGGCACCGGCAAGAAGGTACATCCCACACTCGTGACTCGTGAGTCGTGGTCCGTGGACCGTGGTGAATTTGGTACGGTCGAAGTTCGAACACACTTGACACTCATAGCTAGTGTGCAGGTACATGGCAGGTACAGTCGCATACACTCACAAGTCCTAGCCAGGTACAGTCGCAAACTTGTGGTAAATGAAGGTCTGTACCTTCATTTACCACCAGTTTGCGAACTAAACAACAAAACTCGCGAGTGCTCGCGACTGTTTTCCAGCACTCATGAGTTTTGGCGAGTGTGCAGTACAGTCGCGCACACTTATGAATTTTAGAGAGTGGTGCAGGCACAGTCGCATTTATTCGTGGTGAATGAAGGTACTGTCGCGTAAGTACTACGCACGTGGCGAGTGTGAAGGTATATGTCGCGAACTGTTGTGGTGAGTGTGCAGGTACAATCACTCACACTCGTGAACTTCTTCGTTGTTATGGAGCAGGGCCCTGATTCACAATGCATAATTCGTCTCGGATTCGGAACTTCACGCGACATCCAATAAACGCTCGCCGCGCCAGGTATTGACCAATGACCGCACGGTAAAGTTTCCGAATAGAATCCGTGTCTAACGGGAATCTGCAGAAGGATGAAAGAAAACTTAATCGCACTACTTTAAGGTTCAGCGTGAATCAATCAATCAGTCAAATCAGCCTGTATTCGTCCACTGCTGGACATAGGCCTCTTTCAATGAACGCCAAGATGGACGATCTCCTGCTACTCGCATCCAACATGGACCCGCAACTAAACGGAGATCGTCATCCCACCTGGTTGGAGGTCTACCGTGAATACTATGTTATATTGTCGTTGTTTTTATATTATGAAAGGAAAGGCATGATATTTTGACAAGCGCTCATCCAAAATAGCTAGTGGGTCTAAAGGTTTTTGATAGTTTGTTTGTGTAGACTTAGGGAAATCCTTGTTATTGTTCGGTTTGGGCACTACTCGTAGGTGTATGCAAATAGGATTGATACTTCGGTAAATTCCAATTAGGCTTCCTTTAGGATAGAGCCTTTCAATTTTAATTGGCTATCGATACAATGTTAAAGTGGCATTAAAAATTTTAATGTATTACTGATGTTGGAACTGCGACTTTAATTCTTGCATACTTTAGTTATCACAAGATGAAAAAAATAATAACTAAGTACTTAGTGATAAATAAAATACATGTCCAAGAGACAAAATTTAGAAGATTTGTTCAAAGAAACCATAACATTTATTTATTCATCAACTTAGAAATTACTTTGTCCCCTTCGTAACAAACTACTTTGTATACTTACTATTTAATCTAACTAAATACCTTCTGCATAAATTAAGTTGTAATTAAAAATAACGACAATACGATAGTAATTACAACAGTTTCCTTAAGTCTCGTGCAAACGGGCTACCTGTGACAGCAACCGATCACCAGATCATAATATTTCAAGTCTACACTTACATGTTCTGTATATCTTTTTTTTTATATGAATAAACATAATTGAAAAGATTCAATTATGAGAATCATAAAAAAATTATGTGTCACTATTTTTCCAATCCTACAATAAGTTTTTACCTTCTAAGGTGCCACTTAAAAGACTGTTGTTACCTACTTTCACTATCCTGTCAATTACATCTAATTAATATTTTGCGTGTAACCAAATTGTTTATTGTTGCTGGTATCGTTGAGAGACAGCTGTTTCGTATCCACATCACCCCCCACATCACAAGTACCATGGAGCCTTGTAGGCCAGTATTCATTTCACTGAAAGCATTTAAAAATATTGTTAGCATTACCTAAGCCCTAAAGGACACTAGTCTATTGTCTATCCTGTGTTTATGTTAATTATGTCGATTTTCGTTTTTCTCGGAATAAAAATAAATACGCGCGTTTTATGGCAACAACTCAAAATGCACAAAAGTTTTGTCGCGTTGGCAACCGATTGCAGTAGTGGGTATCCCGTTTGCACCAACTCTAAGATAGTGATTATGTTTCCTTATTTCCCTTATTTCCGTTGTCACAGACAGACTGCAAGTGATAATTTACGACAAATTGTATCAAGCTCTAAATTAAATAAGAGAAAATACAGCGTGAAACAGTTTCTATTTTAGTTTGCGATTGCATTTTACAGATATTGAGTTTCCGCGACGTCGAAGTGACTTTCCTATGAAATGTTTAATGATAAAAAGTTTAGCTGTCTGCTCCTAACGCCTCAGTGGTCCAGTGGCTTAGTCTTTAGAGCGTCACTCTTGACACGGAGGTCGTGAGTTCGATTCCCGCGTTGGAAACATGTTATTTCCAAGTTTGGGTAGGATAATGCAGGCTGATCACCTGATTGTTTGACAAGTAAGATGATCCATGCGTCGGATCACGGATGGGCATGTAAAAAGTCGGTCCTGCGCCTGATCTCTCGCCGGTCATGTCGGTCTGCCGTCCCACTGGGTTATGAGAGTAAAGGAATAGAGAGTGCTCTTGTGTACTGCGCACACACTTGGGCACTATAAAATTAATCCTGCGTACCTGGCCTGGTTTCAATGAAACCGGCCACCGTCACCGAAACCGGTGTGGGGAGTATTATTATAGCTTGGTAACAGACATACACAAAAATAGCCTTTACCAATCTCAGAAATAAGGTTCAGGTTTAAGGTACAGAGTCTTAAAACAATAGCTTAATACAAAATACCTATTCAGTTAGGGCCAGTTTCACCACTTCATTGATAAAGTGCCGGATTTAACATTTCTGATTTCATAACATAAGCAAATTATGAATCAGTATCAGTTTGCACGCGCGTAAACCTTATCTAAAAGTTAAAATCTAAATTTTATGCGGGCAAAATATATTTTGCGAGGCCCCCTGAAGGATGATGTAAGAAGACGGATTTTGTTGAAAATTTTTTTTGATACCCGTAAATCCTAAAAAAAAGCGGCCAAGTGCGAGTTGAACTCGCCCATGAAGGGTTCCGCAGCAGCAATAAGGTTTATTTTTATGAAATTAAAAGGTTTTTGTTTTATTTTTATATTTCAGTCGATTTAATGAAATTTTGATTAAGGTAAAAGGTTTACCATTTATGACGTATAAAAAAAACTACTGGCTAGATCTCGTTCAAACCAATTTTCGTTGGTAGTTTTTATAGTAATGTACATCATATATTTTTTTAGAGTTATCATGCCCCTACTTTAGAAATTAGAGGGGGGGGACACACATTTTACCACTTTGGAAGAGTCTCTCTCGCAAACTATTCGGGTTAGAAAAAAATGATATGAGAAACCTCAATATGATTTTTGGAGACTTATCCATAGATACCCCACACGCATAGGTTAAATGAAAAAATTTTTTTTTGTTTCAGTTGTACCTATGGGGACCCCTAAAATTTTGACGGACGGACAGACAGACAGACAGACAGACAGACAGACATGACGAATCTATAAGGGTTCCTTTTTTGCCATTTTGGCTACGGAACCCTAAAAAACGCGCTGTCCAAGGGGCGCGAGGTACCTAGGACCGCAAAGCCGTGAGCGGCCTGTCTGTCTGTCCGTACTTCTATATCTTACAATAATTATTATGAATGCGAAATTGTGTCTATCTGTCTGTTACCATTTCAGGCTCAAACCGCTGAACCGATTTTGCTGAAAGACGCCTTCATTAATATTGTGAACAGTCCTCAGTAGTTCGCTAGATTTAGCACTTTTCAGGCAATAACAAGTCGCCCTCAATCTCACATGTAAAGCCGCGGCGCAGATTAAGCGTCGCAGTTAAACTTGACAGTTTTAAATTACACCCACTCTTGAGGGTATACTCGGAAAAATTAAATAGCTTAAACCTTTGGTGGTTCAGGAATCAGGATAGAATAGCTATGTCGCAGTCATCTGGTTCAATCTGTGATTCGATTGAATGACTAGCGTATTCATTGAGTGACTCCGTTCTATCGAATGACTGAAGGACAACTAGTCAAGACGCTGACTGTAACGTTTAACGTCTTGACTAAACGTCATCATAGTGAAGTCGTTAAATGGAATGCTATGATTTTTTTTAAGTATTTGTTGGTGGCGTAATAATAGGTTATTCTAAAAACTGACTTCAGTTATGAGGCGACGGCTACTTCTGGGTGGTTTAAAAAATAACCACGATGGCTAAGGCGGGAGCTTCGTAGCGCTACGCTCCCGCCTTGCCATCTAACATAACCAAATCCAATCGTATTGGACAGACGGAGTAATAAATACATTGCTATTAATTACCTAAGAATTATATGCTGTTCTTATAATTTCCTATTCCGTTAAAAATAAATACATTCAATTACCTGACTGATTTCATTCACCGCTCTCTTCAAAGGGCTATGTTAAAAATCGCTAACTAGTTGAACGTTGAGTGACGATTGTTCAATCAACGTTCGGCCGAGTCATTCAATTGAATGGAGTCATTCAATGAATGCGCTAGTCATTCAATCGAACCGCAGATTGAACTAGATGACTGCGACAGCTATACTGGATGACAATTGACAGCAATATAAAATAACCTTACATTAGCGCAGAGTGCAGACACAACTCAAAAACTTACAAAAGAACCTCTCTAAAGAGTCAAACACTTTCTACGTCTATCTTAAAAGATCCTTTGATTTTAATTAAAAAAAAAACATTTAGTTGACTGTCCCCATATAAATTTGCTCTTACATAATGTAAATTACTTGTTGAGTACTGAGTAAAGTATCAGACGCGGGCACCAAGTTTGCCCTCTGTCTGTGATAATATTATTCTTTGTATAAACGGGGAAGTTTTACATTAGATTTATACAGTTTCTCGAGAAAACTTAAGGAACAAGAGTGGGGAAAATCTGTACCTACCATTGAAAAAATTCATTCATTTGCGTGAACCTACGTCATTTGGTCGGATTACGTTAATTTTAGCATTTGCTGCATTAAAATATTTTAAACATATCGTAGAGATAAACTACGATAACATGGCGCGCCCCTCCAAATTACTGTTTCAATGTGTGTAGTCATATCCTTATGAAAGAGTTTATATGTAGTAAGTATTCAACCAATCATAATATTGGTCAACTAATCGTAACTAGCCGACCGCACAAGACAACGCTTTTCAAACGTTTTGACAACGCACTTCAAACATTTTGAATTTTGGAGGGGCGCGCCATGTTATCGTAGTTTATCTCTACTTTATATCGTAATTATTACTGTTACCAAGCTTGATAAATATAATTTGGAAATGTAGGTTTCTGTTAGATCTTGGCCCATGACGCCATGCAAAGTCGGTACTGTGCTTCGTTAGCTAAATAATGCGTCACTATATTAATTAGGAATAAGGACGTGCCTTCGATCCCAAATAAGGCACAAATAATCATGATTGTTGAAAATGCATACCTATTACCTACCTACTCTAAAACATTTAACTGAAAAAGTTCAGCCGTTTGACATTGAAAGTGCGATATTAATAGCTTCAGCAAAAGCCCGGATTTTCATATTATGTTCCGAGCTTTGGGAAAGTTGTTGTTTCACTAGTTTGTCGCAATAACATTCAGACAATTTGACCACGAAAGCTAATACTTGTGGTGGAGACTAAAATATAAAACAGGCTTATACTTTATATGATAATATTGACTATTATAGCGAGAGCAAAACATTACTTATGTGGAGAGAGTTCAACAGGAAATGTTTTTTTTTTTGCAATATTATTGATAATTTAAATACATTCGTTGTAATCATCGTCTTCTTCTGGATGCCGTTCACGACGTCCTCTACCTCCATGGACCATTGCAGGCGGAATATAGCGGCGGGCTTCTTCTTCCTCCTGCCCGCCATGGGCTCCTTCATTGTATCATCAAAGAAATTTGATTCAGCAAATGGCGAATCTTTATTTGGTTAGCTAATGTCAAGGCAATATCAGTCATGATTCTAAGCTGGGACTGACTTAGCTGACATCGATTTGATGTAGGTAACACGACCATATAGGTCCACCTATGAGTAAATTTCCCAGTACAATTATAATTGTATGAATTACGATAGAAATCAATAAGATGTAAGATCTCGATTAAGGCATCAAATACAAGCTATCTTGAATAGCTAATACCTCAGCTAATACATAGTAAAATACTCTGTCATATTTGAATATCAAAGGCAAGTCCCGATAGAACCGCGTGCTTAGCATACGCGAATTTCGGAGAAATGGAATTACGATGCAATACTAATTCCCCAAATTTCCTTTGCAAGCGGTGATGTTTGAGCTCAGCTCGGAGTTTGATCGTTTGAACATCAAACGAGCCAGTCGTTACGATCGTTAATAATTATAATATTGATGACCTACAAAATTCATACTAATATTATAAATGAGAAAGTGTGTCTATCTGTCTTTACACCCAAACTGCTGAATTGATTTTGCTGAAGTTTGGTATGGAGTTACTTTGAATCCCGGGAAAAGATAGGGGTTCTTTTTATCCCGAAAAAATGTATGGTTTTCGAGATAACCGAATTTTGGCGCAACGAAGTTGCGGGCGTCATCAGCTAGTTACTTTATCTAGGAACATAATATTATCCACGCTGGGACATGTTAGTTAACCATGATTGTGGCAGCCATCTTGCTGAACCAGCTAAGGAATCCATGATAAAGTTCCTATAGAGGCTATCGATAGCATAGTTACATCTAAGAGCACTATGATTTTCGCACACAGTTTTTATCCTAAAATGTTTGTAATGTGATCTTGTGTGTAATGTACTCACCATCTTTTTTATACGTCATTTCAACATCTCTTTTTCACCAGGGCATCGGTATAAAGGACAACGATAGTCTATCAGCGCTGCTGGCTGCGGAGGTGCAGTCTGATCTGCTGATCATGATGTCGGATGTGGACGGGATCTACAACAAACCACCCTGGGAGGACGGTGCCAGGATGATGCATACCTACACAGCGAAGGACAAGGACCAAGTGGAGTTTGGACAGAAGTCCAAGGTAAGTTTATTCTACAATGTTAGATTTTTTGGAATTCAAAGAAGGAAAAATGTATCTGACAATGCGCAGTTTCCAGGTACAAGGCCTAGCTAGATTCTGCTTCCACTTCCACTACCAATTCTGCTTCCACTTTGGCTGCCGCTTACGTTTTCGTTCCCATTTCAGCTTTCGCTCTCACTCGGTCCTTATTATGGCTAAGAAAGTGTCTAGTATCTACAGAATTTGATGCATTTCTAACGCCCACAAATCATCGATAGTAAATGATTGTTTTACTTAGGTGGGTACTGGAGGTATGGACTCCAAAGTCCAAGCTGCAACATGGGCGATGGCTCGAGGCGTCAGCGTAGTTATTTGTAACGGCAAACAAGAGAAGGCCATCAAGACAATCATCAATGGACGGAAGGTCGGAACCTTCTTCACAGACTGCCCGACTTCTGCAACAACTCCTGTTGATGTTTTGGCTGAAAATGGTAAAATATCTTTAATATTATACATTTTTAAATTCATAGTCGCAGATCTTAAATATACTTGAAAATAAATAATTCATATTGTATAGGAAAAGATCATCATTTTAAATTTGCTGTCTTTTCAACAGCTCGTTCCGGAAGTAGAGTGCTACAGAAACTCACACCAAGTGAAAGAGCTTCAGCGATTCACAATCTAGCTGACCTCTTGGTTGACAAGAAGGATCAAATCTTAGAAGCGAATGCAAAAGATTTAGAAGAGGCTACAAAAAGTGGCTTGGAAAAACCGTTACTCAACCGGTTGTCTTTGAGCCCAGGAAAACTGCAGACTTTGTCTATTGGATTGAAGCAAATAGCCGATTCGAGTTACGAAAATGTAGGCAGAGTTCTACGTAAAACGAAATTAGCTGAAAATCTCGTACTCAGACAAGTGACAGTCCCTATTGGAGTTCTGCTAGTCATATTCGAGTCGAGACCAGATTCGCTACCCCAAGTAGCCGCTTTAGCCATGGCATCTGCTAACGGTCTTCTGCTTAAAGGCGGAAAGGAAGCAGCTCACTCGAACAGAGTGTTGATGGACATGGTTAAGGAATCTCTCAGATCAGTCGGTGCCCAAGACGCGATATCACTGATCTCAACACGTGAGGAGATCAGCGACTTACTTGCAATGGAATCTCACATCGATCTCATCATTCCCCGCGGTTCCTCTGACCTTGTTAGAAGCATTCAGAAGCAATCCCAACACATTCCAGTTTTGGGCCACGCCGAAGGTATCTGCCACGTTTATTTGGACAAGGATGCCGATCATGCTAAGGCCTTGAAGATTATCTGTGATGCCAAATGCGATTATCCCGCTGCCTGCAACGCTATGGAGACGTTACTGATCCACGAAGAGCACATGAATGGTCCGTTCTTCACGGAGATCTGCAATATGCTGAAACACGAGGGTGTTAAAATCCACGCTGGTCCTAAATTAGCGGCTCAACTTACTTTTGGACCGTCTCCAGCTAAGACCATGAAACATGAGTATGGCGCGTTGGAATGCTGCATTGAGATCGTGAAGGATTTGGATGAGGCTGTTGAGCATATTCACAAGTATGGAAGCTCCCATACTGATGTGATTATTACTGAAAATGGTAAGGACTATTTTTTTATCTTTTTGAGCAGACTAATTGCAAAGGTACTTCCGTGAAAAAGTATCATCTAATTTTCTAGATGTATAAATCAAAATATGTCACATTTATAATATTTTATCAATTGAGAGTATTTTGATTTATACATTAGCTAGACATATTTTTGGGAAAAAAATACAAGTACATTTACACAGCTCATCAAATACAGTATGTTTACTAGAACCTCATTGTTCTACTCATTGTTGGAACTTCCTTCAAGTTCTGTATTCCACCACCATTGCTATCTACAGTTGTTCTAGTCTGCTCTAATTCTTCTTATTATTTGTAGACGAAACAGCCAAGCAGTTCATAAGCTCAGTGGACAGCGCGTGTGTTTTCCACAACGTATCTTCGCGCTTCGCCGATGGATTTCGCTTCGGACTTGGCGCTGAAGTGGGCATATCTACTGCCAGGATACATGCTAGAGGTGAGATATACCTTGAGGTTACACGCTCAGTCTGGCGTCAATTTAAAAGTAATGACTTTGGTCAGAGTGACGATTGATCAGATCAGGGGTGATTTGCTCAGAGTATTATAATAAATTATAGAAAACGACTAGCAAATTTTTTGTGATTGTACGTTCAAGCACCCTAGAGACATGATATTTTTGACTTCACAAAAGGTTACGAAAAAAATCAGCCGTGCCACTTTTACAGTGAACCCTATATTCTGTGGAGAGTGTTAACAAATCATTCTTTACTTCACTTTTTTTCAGGTCCCGTGGGAGTTGAAGGCCTACTCACTACGAAATGGATTCTGGAGGGCACAGATCACACCGCTCGCGAGTTCAACGAAGGCAAACGCACCTGGCTGCACGAGAAACTGCCCGTCAATTGACTCACAAAATGGCGGACCGAAACAAGATGGCCGAAGTTAACAAGATGGCAGACTTTAACAAGATGGCGACCCAGGTGGTTTTCGAGATTAAAATTGGTGATATTTAGAACTTAATTAGTATCAATGTGAGCGTAAAATTAATTTAGTCGATCCATTATTGAAATTAGCATGAAATTAGTGTGTAATGTTACAGGAAATTGATACCTAATTTAGTTTGATGAAATTGAATGAAGTGTAGTTTGTACTTTATTGTACATATTACTTATAATAGGTATAGCGTAGTTTGTATCGTAGTTTAAGGCCGCGTTTCCACTGACGCGGAGCGGGGCGGAGAGGAACTTATCGGCGCCCGAATGGACCAATCACTATGCTCGAAATCTCCGCTCTGCTCCATTCCACTCCATTCCGCTCCGCTTCAGTGGAAACACTGACCACTTTTCACCGCTCTTCACCGCTCCTCTCCGCCCAGCTCAGCATCAGTGGAAACGCGGCCTAAGTATGCAAGAACTCAATCGTGATTGTAAATGCCATATTTTTTCTGTTATTAGTTATAACTTACAACTGTTTACTAATAAAAATAATATTATATAGTATGGTCATAGTCTTTGTCTGTCAAGTGATTTTTCAAACGAGTCAGACAAAAACTGACTTTGTAATCCGCTGCGAAGTTATTTTTATTAATAGATAAAAAGGTTTGGATCTATATAATAGTTTTTATATTAGTACACTTAGATGAAACACCGAAAAAATATATCTTAACATTCTTAAGCATACATTATTTTATATTTAAAACCTTTTTCAGCTATTTCTTAGTTTTTTAAATGAAACCGCTAGAGAATTTTCTAGAAGCGTCTTAAGCCGGGCTTAAAAGTTTCAATTTGTTCAACTATTCCCCTAAACTTATTACGAGAACTAAAATTGGATGAAGTGGGTAAGGTCCTCGCAGGAGTGCGAGGGTGCTATCTTGCCCGAACTTTAGTTTTTAGAAGGTGCAAAGGAAAAACGTGTACTTGATCTTCAAGCGAAATTATTTTAATAAATTGACAAAATCTATCAAAAAATAATCAAATCAAAATATCAAAATATCATAAAGTAAAGAGTACAAAATAAAATAGGTTTTATAAAAAGAGTTCAGTTATGTACACCATTCAAGTCACTACATCACCCCCCTCCAGAGACCGTCAAGGGCGATAATAGTCGGGAAATTTTACTCGACGGCCTGACCGCGTCGTTTTAATGATATTATCATCGGCGGAAGGCAAATCCTGGTTATCCGGAGTGTAGTGCTGGGTGTTAGTGTTGAGTAGTGTTTGAAGAGTGTTTTGGCGCGTGTTATGTTGTGAATATGGTGTGATTGTAGGGTCACTCAGTATGAAGGCCGGTTTTATACGGTCAACCGATACGGTGACCAGCTTGCCATTAACTATAATTTTGAATACTTTGTCACCTCTTTGAATAACCTTATGAGGGCCTGTGTATAATGGTTTTAAACTACCGCCAGTGCAGTCCCTCAAGAAGACGTGAGAAGAGGAAGATAAATCCTTATGGATGAACGTTTTGAAGTTGCTGTTATGCCTAGCTGCTGGTGATGGGCGGAGTTTCCTGACGATACTTCGGAGCTTTGACAGGTACTCCGTCATATCGCCAGTCTCGTCAGCCTGAGGATCAAAGAATTCGCCTGGAAGCCGTATCGGTTGGCCGTACACAAGTTCGGCCGCTGAAGCCTGAGCATCTTCTTTGAACGAACTACGGATGCCCAACAGTACTAGTGGAAGAGATTCCACCCAACTGCCATTTGCATGGCATATGATTGCGGCTTTGAGTTGACGGTGGAACCTCTCCACCAGTCCATTGCAGGCAGGATTGTACGCGGTGGTTCTGCGGTGTTGAAAGCCAGCGATCGAAGACAAGCACTTAAATAACGCTGATTCGAATTGCCTACCTCTATCAGTAACGATAGTAGATGGGCAACTGAATCGAGCGATCCAACCACTGAGTAGGGGTCACCTATCACCAGTCACTACATGGATTTAAGAAATGTAAATATAATTTTGTAATGGCACTTGGAGACCGCTGATTCTATTTCCTTGCAATATTGCAGCATAGATTCTTTTTGACGTAGTTCGTTTTCTACCAAAAGTCTTTTTTGATAACAAATATAAGGGGGAAAACGAGCAACGGGTCACCTGATGGAAAAATCTACCATCGCGTCAGCTATGGACATCGCAATATTATATATATGAGCTGCAAGTGCTTTGCCGACCTTTTAAGAGGGAACACGCTCTGTTCTTGAAGGTTTAGTGATTAAATTCTTATGAAATATATTGACCAAGCGTATATATGTTTTCATGAGTTGAAACTCTAAAAATTAACTTATTGACGTCGCGTTGGTTGGACTTGGACGTAATACAAGAATACTATGTAGCTGTTTGATAAGAAATAACTGTATTTTATTAAAAAGATAAAACCGACTTCAAAATTGTACGTAATTGAGAATTAAAACTCCAAATCTACTGAACCAATTTTGATGAAACCGGCGCTATTCCCTAAGTTGAACAATACCTAGTACAACAAAAAAAGAATCACTTAAATCGGACTTCTCGTTCTGGAGATATGCGAACACAAACATAAAAACATTCATACATACATACATACACTTTTGTTTGGCACATTTGTTCAGACACTGAAATAGACTAACATACACAAAAACTAGGCAGTTCTGTATTATATTACATACTATTACATACGTATACGCGTCGAATTGATAACCTCCTTTTTTAAAGTCGGTTAAAAATAAATGAGATCGAACTACTAACGATACCACATTAATATTAGATTAAAGTTAGCTTATTTTTTAATAAAAAAATTAAATATTCTTTCCAACAAGGCATTTGGATTATTCCAAGTATAATTTTAGGTACAATTTATTATAATAAGTTGAATAAATATGAATGAAAGAAGTTGTCTAGGGAATAGGTAATGTATGTATTACCGTTGTTAAAATTATGATTCGTTATATTTTTGTATACTATATTATTACTTGTAATGTCCATAATTTTATGGTTTGTAGATTATAAAATGTTGTCAGTTTTAAATAAAAATAATAAAATTTTGTTATATACTTTTATATTCTTAGACAATAGAATCAATTTCCTCGATGTAACATTTTTGCCCTAACTTCGTGATTCCAATTACGTGGATTCCACCACTCCGTCACGTCCCGAGTGTCTCAACTTCCAAACTGTGATAAATTACTTCAATGATTGATTGGTGATCATTTTGGACACGTCTAAAATAATTTACCCCTTGTCTGCACTAATTATTTTATAAATAGCCGCTTCGCTAATACCCCCTGACTAATATGAAAATCAACACTGTATGCGGAAGTAATCAATAGCTGATACTTAAGAGGGTACGCGGGTGCAGTAGAATTTAAAAAATCGGCCAAGTGCGAGTCGGACTCGCGCACGAAGGGTTCCGTACCATTATAGAGCAAAATTAGACCAAAAATTGTGGTTTTTGTATGGGAGCCCTCCTTAATTTTTTATTTTATTTTAATATTATTAATAAATATTAAAGTACAAGTAAAACTAAAGATTTTGTGGAAAATTCAAGGGCCTAGATATTGCCATTATTGATAAGTTCAAGATCAAGTTTGTTGTATGGGAGCCCCCCTTAAATATTAATTTTATTTTGTTTTTAGTATTTGTTGTTATAGCGGCAACTGATATACACAATCTGTGAAAATTTCAAGTCTCTAGCTATTACCGTTCTTGAGTTACAGCCTGGAGACAGACAGACGGACAGACGGACAGACATCGAAGTCTCATGAATAGGGTCCCGTTTTCACCCTTTGGGTACGGAACCCTAAAAATTAGGTACATCTTGAAGAAACTATTGCCTTCTCGCTTCACCCTGCCCCGGCGGCCGGCACGTGTATTGTGATAAATGATAATATAGAAACAGATGCAGTAAATCGAAGTTACGTAGTCCTCTGTTCCTCTGATTTCTCCTTCAAAATAGAGCCTATCTATTTTGTTTTGTTTTAAATAACTACAGGAAGAGTGAGTCCATACCTCTACGTTTTTATTTTATCTTAAAGATCTTTTCAATTTGTTTTGTAGTCGGTCGATTGGCGGGGTATGGGACATTTATTTTTTTGCAATTTTTTAAGGGTCATAACTCATAAGTATTATGTTTTTATTTATTATTAAATTAAAAAAAATGAACGTAGAGGGCAGAGGCATAGCTTTAACAGATCCCAATATCAATAGTCCTCACAGGCTCTTCATATACCGCACACGTACGCGCCCGAACGCAATAAACTCATATTCGGGTATTTCAATTTTCAATGGCATTTCCGACAAATAGTGGTCTTTTTGTAAACGCTTTATTGCTTTACTGATTTTTGTGGTTTGCATGCTATCATATCCATACTTACTAATATTGTAAATGCGAAAGTGTGTCATGTCTCTTTGTTACCTCTTCACGCCCAAACCGCTGAACCGATTTTGCTGTAATTTGTTATAATAATATTATTGGACTTTTGGATTGATTGGATATGCGGGTCATCTCCCGGTTTCGGTGACGGTGGCCAGCTTCATTGAAATCAGGCCAGTTACGCAGGAGTAATTTTATAGTGCCCAAGTGTGTGCACAGTACACAAGAGCACTCTCTATTTCTTTTACCAGAAAAATGTACGGTTGTGGGCGTCATCCAGTCCATTTTTGTTGTGTTAGTCTCGCTAAACGCGAGAACGGATGAAACGATTTTGCTTACCCTGTCTATTCAAGTGATTTTCTAACAAGCTAGGTTAGTCATTTAAATAAATAATAAATAAATAAAATATATTTTTATTCAAAATAGGTATCATAAATACCCTTTTTGAACGTCGTGGAAAGAACGATGAAACTAAGATGCCTACCACCGGTTCGGGAACTAACCCGGCGAGAAGAACCGGCGTAAGAAACTCGCACGGGGCCCACTTTTTTACCAAAAAAAGTGAGAAAAAATTAATCTTTTAAAAATAATAAAATAGCTTAGCTCAATACAGGCTAACTCAGCAATTCGTTCAGTAGACAGTCTAACAGCGAAAACAGCAAAAGGAAACGTAATATGTGGATATCAATTTCCAATCTCGGAATGCTAAATTACACTTTCATATGCAACCTCCTTTTCTTGCTTTCGAATGTGCTCCAAAGGGGGATAGGGGTAAGCCGAAAGGAGGGATGGGGATGAGCCGAAAGGAAAGGGGGAAGCCGGAAAGGGGGAGTGGCTTGTTATTCTAACAAGCGACTAAGCTTGCTCGCTTCCTGCTTGCATACTCTTGCATTTTATTTCGCAATTTAAAATGAGTTGAATACGCAAAATGAGTTATTGTACGTCGAACAATCATGTTCCTATATTTGTTATCTGAATTTTAAATCTTCGCTTTCAGTTTTCTGTATTTGAAAATTCTTAAGTATTGCATACGAAGAATAAGAAGGAATGTTTTACAAGTCAGTATCAATGCAATTTTGCAATAATTTTGGGATCCAAACATATTAAATACATAGGTAGTACTAATATTATAAATTGGAATTTGGAAAGGATGTCTCTGTCTGTCTGTTGCCTATCTTCACATCCAAACCGCTTTACTGATTATGCTATGGTATGGAGATACTTTTAATCCCGGGAAGGGACATAGTATACCTTTTATCCCGAAAAATGCATACATTTTCCGATTTTATTTTGGTTCCCGTGCGAGAAACGACTTTTTGCGGAATCGCTGGCGTCCTCTATCAACATTTAGGATTCTAGAATCTAGATATTTATGTTATGTACATATAAAGTAGTAATTTTAAATAACGGCATACAGTGTGTAACAAAAATAAGTGATAATACTTAAGGGTGTGTATGTGTTCCTTGTAGAGAGTTCACTGTGAAAATAGCAGCGCTGAAAGTAGATTTTTTTTCACTTTTGTATGGGCAAGGGCCCGAGCGTCACGAGTTTCCCCATACAAACGTGAAAAAAAATGTGGTCTTTCAGCGCTGCTACTTTCACAGTGAACTCTCTACAAGGAACACGTACACACCCTACAGTATTATCACTTATTTTTGTTACATACTGTATAATAATAAAATATGTAGTTACTGAAGCGCTGTTTGTGTAAAAGAAACATAATATTTACATTTTACATTTACATAATAATTAATATAGGTACGGACGGTTATAAATTAGTTTCAGATTTTATAAAATCAGTTTTCTATTTCCCAGCGCAAAACTCAAAAGCTCTTTTGAGACTGGGATAATCCGGTCTACATTGCAAAACAAATGAATTACAATTCCTATTTGTGCGCATTACTTACCTTTTATAAAACGTGCATTGGTTTTGTAAAAATCCTTTAGCAAGTGCACTGTGCAACCTTACTACTGACATAGAAATAGTACATTACGCACCAAGGGCAGGAAAATAAGAAACAAACATGTGATCTGAGGCTTTCTTATTTACTTCCCATGGTGCGTATACTATTTTTCTCATCGACGGAGGCGGAAAACAGCAACATCGGTAAGCGCAGCGGGAAGAAAGTTGTCGCTTTCTGCCCGGAGGTGAGAAAATGAAATTTACATTGATATAAAGTGTTATATATTTTTAGCTTAGATTACAGATACGCAAATATAAAATATAGCGAAATTTATTCCGCCGGATACCACACCGCACACTGATGACGTCGATCGGGTGGCATTTTTATTTTTAGTTTCTATATTTATTAGAGTAGAGTTATAATTTTTTCCCTGAATATCTATGGCCACTAATACAGTGTCCCTATGTTTTCTTTTTTTTTTTCATAATTTAATTATTAAAAAAGATATGGATGTTCAAAAATCCAAAAAAATGGTCAGATTTTTCTCTGTGTTCAAACACCCAGAAAACAAAACTGGCCAAAATATGCCAAAAAAGTAAAACATAGGAACACAGCTCAAGCCTTGCTTTAATTCTTAATGAAAAAATTACTTAAATCGGTTAAGTTTTGGAGAAGGAATCAGAGGACAACGAATCGATGATTTTCTGTTCTTTTATTAGAACTTTTGTCGTGTTGTCTCTATCGCGCTCTGCGGTAGGAGACTTGAGATTGTTGGTGAGACAGCAATACATTTTCAAAATACCTATTTTGAATTTCTCTCGCCCCTGGTGTATCCTCTATTTTGGAGTAAACTTCAAGGTAAGTTCGGACTACGCTTGGCCCATAATGTTGCCATACTGAAATATGAATTTGCATTTCAAATATTTTATTTTTATTTTATCTTGTATAAAATTACGTTATCGATATTATTTGAAACCTAATTTTAAGTTTTGGGGTCGTGTTTAGCAACTTTTTGTCTGACTGGTTATTTTAATATATTTTTTGAGTGCCTTTTCTCATTTTTAAAATTTTATACATTAGTTGGTGCACACGTTCCCTTTTTTCCGAACGGAACGAATTCGCAATGTACGTTTCAACAGTGGCGGGGCAAGCCGCAAAACCTAAATTTGGGCGTGAAAAAAACGAGCATTTAATAATTGCTCTAGTCTCACGGAATTCCAAATCGTAATTCCACATTCGGAAATAAAATCGCGTATATGCGGCCAGCCTTAGACTGTGCTTCCACCAGTGAGATCCAATAGAATTGCTGCGCTGAATGTTATCAGGCAAATGAAGCGTTTCTTATTGGTCCTCAAAAACACATTCCTCGCAACACATCTTTGGTGGAAACGCAGCCTTATAATCCTTTGTGTGCGTGAAAAAATCCGCAATGACACTAAAAACGTAGTGTCAGGGTTGGGAGAGACGTAATTTGTAAAGCTGTCACTCACATGTCAGTGAACGTAGCTCATTAGGAGGATTCCACGCAAATTATTATCGTATCGTGTTACTTGTAGCGAAGTAGAACTTGTAGTTACTTGTGCTTCGTTTTCCACATTTATTTCAGGGGGGTGTGCCAAAATGTTTTCGTTTTCGCTTCGTTATAGAATCGCCGATGAAAATGTATGGAATTGACATAAGCGTTCGTTAATATGACGTTGACGTTCGACTCGTCTTATGTTATTTCCATACATTTTGATCGGCGATTCTATAACGAAGCGAAAACAAAAACATTTTGGCACACCCCCCAGGGAAATCAAACATTTTTCGTGACAAGACTTGTCCTTTTCCGGGACTCACGTCTATATCCCGAATTACGTGAAAGTTCAGTGGCTTAAGTATTTAAGACCTAATAAACAGACAAAAGTCTTTCTCAAATACAGAATAAGAAAGACAAAGAAATATAAAAACATCAGTATTGAAGCAAATAGGTTTATTTATTGTAGCTCAAATTGAAAAGAATTTTGTAAGCATCATTGGTATTAACAGGCACGTCCGATCTCTATCAAAGAAGGGATTTGGAACTCGTATATCTGTTGTAATATATACCTAGAAATAGACAAGTATTATAATATACTTAATATAGACAAGATAATATAATATTATATATAATAAATAATAAAATATAACTTATATAATCTTATACCTTAGCCTTTCGTCGCTAATACTGATCTGATTTCTTGTGGCTTCCGTATTGAGTTTGGAACTGAAATCGGCATGTAACAATATTATACGTTTTGAGTTTACTTACTTACCTTGTAATTTTATGTCACCAAACTTCTAGAAATCATAATTCTACACCTCTGGGTTCATAAAAATCTAGGTTAAAATCAGGGCTTATAAAATAGAATTGAAAAAATAGAACACACAACCAAATATCAAATTATTGGGCTGCTGTCATGTGTTGCCAATAAATTTATTATGGTTGGTAGCAAAAAAAGGATATGGGCGGATAGCTCATAGACGGCCCCAAATCGCAAATAAAAAAAATTATGGTTTACGAGCTGTTCGTGTTTATGAGTCTTGGCACTTGCCTATGGAGTGTAGATGGATGAGAACTATCTCAGTCTGTATGTAAAATTAAGTGTCCGCTGAAATGCGTTAAATTAGGGTAGCGCTACAGTAGCAACAAGGTAAATTTTAAATCATTTAGCAGCTTTTTAGCCCCCGACCAAAAAGAGGGTCTGTCTGTCTGTCTGTCTGTCTGTCTGTCTGTGGCATCGTAGCATCCAAACGGGTGGACCGATTTTGATCTAGTTTTTTTTGTTTGAAAGCTGACATGACGGTGAGTGTTCTTAGCTATAGTTCATCATCATCAGCCTGCTCATTGCTAAAATATCACGGTATATCTGGTTCGTGATAGGACGATGAGCAACTTGCAGTCGTTTGATGGGTTTTACATTTTGCATCCTGGTTCGAGACACTTATGAATATATACACACATATTGGAAAGTTGACCTGGTAGTGCAGCATCACCTGGTAATCAATAGGATACCCAACTCCTCACCAGCTTAGAGCAGAGGTTTCGTGTTTGGGCTCATTTTAATTGCGACAACCAGTAAGACGTAGATAAACAGTAAATATTTGCATGCTGCTGCTGCAGCATCACCTGGATTCTATAGGAGCCAAGCTCCGTATAAACCTAAAGTGGAGGTTTCATGTTTGGGCTCATATTGATGGCCTCATCCAAGAGGACATATTTTATAGATGGTATTCATTGGGATATGATCCAGTTGATAGGAATTATTCTGCACAAGTTTAAAAAGCATAAAATAAAATTAAATTAAGAAATTTAAAAAAACCCCCGCCAAAAAACTTTAAAAAGTAATGAAATAACATTTCCTGACTTTAAGTTTAAATCATTCCTAAGAGTAAAGTAATATTTTAGTCCATAATTGTTGTCAACGTGTGTCGGGGGACCGCTAATGTAGATGTTTGATTTCACATAACAATATAAATTAAGGGTCTGTTCACAGCGACCCGAATCGAGAGAATCAGCGACTATTATGGCGCGGGCGATACAAAATGCAAAAGTCGCTGTTGTGGTAGTTTACTTAGCGGTCCCCCGAAACACCTTGACAACAATTATGGACTAAAATATTACTTTACTCTTAGGAATGATTTAAACTTAAAGTCAGGAAATGTTATTTCATTACTTTTTAAAGTTTTTTGGCGGGGGTTTTTTTAAATTTCTTAATTTAATTTTATATTTCAGCTATTTTAGGTTATATTTTTCAAAATATATTGGTATTAACCCAGTAATTCTGTGACTCGGCTATTCGGCTAACTTCAATTTATATTTTGTACATTCATTCCATACCCTTTGCTGCAGCTAGCACCACTCTCGGAGGATTATTCAACTGTTATTTACTGCGTACAGCTGGACACTTTTTCAAATATCCCCCATATAAGATAGCTGTTCTCCTCCATCTACACTCCATACACTTGCCAATAATATTATATATTTCTACAATCTACGCCATTTTTAAAAGAAGAAGGTTGTAACTTGTATGTAATTAATAATTATTATGGAGTTTTGCCGGGAATGTGAAAGAGTGATGTTGTGATTTTGTATTATTTATTATTAAGTTGGGTTTTTAATGTGTAATATTGGTAGAATATTAACCATTAAATATTCGTTATCGTGCACAAGTGTAGGAAAGTGATGCATTATCCAGAAACGTGCGATTTTGTGTTCCCTCCAAAACTCCATTGAAAGTTTCAGTAAAGCGTCTACCACTTTACTGAAACGACCGACTTGACTCCTTGACTGTATTGACTTTTACTTGACCTTGACTAGACTAAATGACCTGACGATATTACATGAAAACGATACTGAAAATTATTATAGGAGGAATACGGTTTTCCCGCCATATTCCTTACCTTTTTACCTTGTCTGTCATGGCACAACATACACATAGTTTTGTGTCAAGTTGCCAAAAACGAAGAGAAAGAAAGAATAATTATTACGGAGTGTAGATTATGTAATATGGGCCATTGCAAGCAGAATGGCCCATAATTACGTAATATTACAGATTTTGGCCTCATAATGTGTTCGAGGCTTAAGCGATACGTGTTCAGCATACACGACGATATTGGTGAAACAACGTACTGGCAGTTTACACACAACACTACAGCTAGACGACGCAGCCAACTGGTTAAATGACAAATTAAGTAAAGTGACCATTATAATTATGTCTATTAGTGTAGTATGTAATTTGAGAGAATAGATTTTTTCATCATACCAGGGCCGAAAGTTTGAATTTCTTCCCTTGTTTGCGGGAAGAAAGATGCATTTTTCACACTGCTCACAATAATTATTGACAGTTTAAAATTTTCTTCCCGCTACCTATTTGAAATAAGTAACTCATTACCATGGTAACCGTGCAGTTGTTATTTCAAACCCATATTATTAATACACGCGGCAATTTTAGTTTTTCTTATATAAGTACGATGTCATTAAACTTTCGGCCCGGGTATGATGAAAAGTTCTATACGCGCCACGGGAGGATAGCCGGACATTTCAACCGACGCTTTTGACAATATCGCGCCGCGCGCGGGTTGAAATGTCCTACTTTCCTCCCTTGGTGCGTAATGTACTATTTTGTAATTTCTTTAACTTTCCTGCCGGCCTAGCATACGCCAACGAGATATCTCTCTCTACATGTTTCTCGCTGTTTGATAGTTTGTATCTTCATCTCTATTGACCCTAGCATGACAAAGATTTTTTCTCGCGTAGATCTATCATCGAAATAACACATTTTTATAGAGTTTTGTCGAGATAATGTCGAGATTTTGACATTATGAGACGAGTAGTTTTTAGTTATCTCGAGAGTGAGATATCTCGTTGGCGTATGCTAGGCCGGCTGAACATAGCTGCGACATGGCGATATTTCAATATACAATGTGTAACAAAAATAAGTGATAATACTTTAGGGTGTGTGCGTGTTCCTTGTAGAGAGTTCACTGTGAAAGTAGCAGCGCTGAAAGACGATTTTTTTTCACTTTTGTATGGGTAAGGGCCCGAGCGTCACGAGTTTCCCCATACAAAAGTGAAAAAAAATTTTGGTATTTCAGCGCTGCTACTTTCACAGTGAACTTTCTACAAGGAACACGTACACACCCTAAAGTATTATCAATTATTTTTGTTATAACCTGTATAAACTGTTCTCAAGAAGCCTATTCTCAGAAGCCAAATCTGGTATATAATGTTTTCCTCCCACCTCTCTATGGGGACCAAAGAGGGGGTCAGATTTTGTATCAATTCTTTAATGGACTTGTTTCATATTATTTACTGTGGTTTTCAACTTAACATTTGGTGTAAGTATAACATTTTTCCCTCCACCCTTCTTAGGGGACAAAAGAAAGGGTAAGATTTTGTATCAACTGATGAAGAAGAAATACTTTATATGGCAAAACAACGTTTGCCGGGACAGCTAGTTTTTTAATAAGCCATTCCAAACTGAACTTTATATTTAGTACACAAGAAGATACTTACCATTTGCCAGACTTGGTATTAACCTGCGTGTTCGAAAATATATGAATAACTCAGTTAAAATGTATTTGGTATAGTATAACTCCACGTTTTTTGCCCTTGTTTGTCAAGCCACTTTTCTAACGTGTCAGACAAGGAGAAAAAACCACACCCCGAGCCACACCGAGCCGAAGTCTGCCGAACTGAAACTATAATGTTCGACGAATTTTAGGTGTTTTTTGTTACGGAATTTCTTGATTCGGTCGCCGCGCTCAAAGCCCGCGATAAAAGCTAATAAGCGAAACATTCTCAGCCGTTCTCAAGATTAGATATAAGTACAGACAGAAAAATAGACACACACATTAATTAGCGATTCATTGTATGTTATAGAAGGGTAGAATTTAAACATTTCTAGTCAAAACAGTAATTTGCAGTAAGACGCTATTTTTAACTGATTCAACTTCATACACTCATACTTTCCGGCCAAATTGAGCTCTTGCATTTTTAAACCCAGCGCTCTGTATGCTAAACACTCGTAAGCTTAAGAAATGTGCTATAAAAAGCTTAAAGCCACTGTAATTTTCAAGAAATTTAACTGACGAAAATTATTTTCAATAATTTACCATAAAAATGTGTAAAAAGTAAAAAGCCAGTAACGGAAGAACTTCTTTCGTTACTGGCTTTTAACTTTGTGTGCCAAGAAGACATTACTAGACTAGATTTTGCTCGCAATATTGTGTAGCGCTAGATACCTCCAAGTGCAAGTAGCTACCTCTAAGTTCCAACTAGCTCCCTGGCATGCAAAATTTTATAAAAATCAGTTTAGCAGTTTGGAAAATTTTTGATGCTAAGTGCGAAGAGACACAAAATAGAATAAGTATGTAAGAATTTTTCATTTTCAACTCTAATTTAAACATAAAATAATAATTAAATTAATTAATGCAGTCTATTTAAAACAACTCAGAAGAACAGCTGTTTATTTGAGTGTAAAATGCAAATTCCAGGTTCAAGAAATTAAAATAATAGCTTAAAATCAACACCCAGGTAAATCCCAGCTCGAAATACAATTCGAAATGTTATAGCAATTCTGAATGTAACCATAATTATATTCGAATTCCAACTACATTTGCGCACAGCTGTTTACACGGATTGTCTACACTCGGAATTTCAGCCAAAACTAGTCGGTTTGTAGATAATAGTACTTCAAAAATGTACGGTAATTGCTTGTGTGGGTAACCATGATGTGTATGACGTATCAGTATACATAGGCTATAGTATACTGCGTGACTGGTGAGACATGTTCAATACTCGAGGACGTGATATTTGGCTATTATAGTAGTTGGAAAAAAATAATATAAAGAAATATCAATTGATCAATGAGTAAATGTAGCTTAAAGTTAAATAATTATTTACCTAACGCATGGACACCGCGAGCGGGAGGGGTAGTTGTGTGGTGTTTCTTTGGTAGCGCACGCCTCTGCACCGGCCGCATAGTATGCCTATTTGCCTAGCCGCGTAATTTACTTAGTATCCATGATTCATTTATTTTTGGGAAATTCGTAAAAAAATTTGAAACCTAATTTTATTACATAATTATAATGAGAATCGAGTACAGAGTACTCTCCATAAGTATCGGTATTGTCTCACCAGTCATGTTGTATACTATACAGATCATATACCAAGCTATTATTTGTCAATAGCAAATTATGTGTGTAAATACTGAAGAGGTAAGAGGTAGACATAAAATTTTAAAACACAGCATGTATACTATTAGTAGTCGAATGAAAACGAGCTTTGCAATTAAAAATTATATTCTAACATTAACTCGTTCAAATAACTGGATTAAAAAAAATACTCGTTATTTATAAAACTAAAAATATTCCATTGTGACAAATTCTATGGTCTGAAACTGCGTTATTGTGTAGAAAACCGAGTATAAATTCAAAATACATTGGATAAAACATAACAAAAGGAGTGTTTAAAAAAACCAGTTTAGTTCCGGCAACTGGAGTCCAGAGTTTATTTGTATTGCACTGGCGCGCTCATCCTTTGCCAGGGTTGCCAATAAAGATTATGGGGTTTTAAAATTACAAAAAAAGAAGAACAACTTACTAAATGAGGATTTCCCTAGTTTCTATGAGTCTGGATTTAAATAGCTTTTAATATGTTATTTTTTTACTGTACTTTCTAGATAAATAAAGTATGTAACTTTCTTTGTTTTTTACGCTTACGACCGCAATTAGAGTTAAAATTATTTTTAATGACTTTTAAATGTCAAAACCGTCACTAAGTTTAAACTTAAGTACCTATTTTAATAATAATTTAGTAATTTAAATTATTATTACTTAAGTAACTAATTTAATAATTTAAATATTATCTTATTTATAAAATTCTCGTGTCACAATGTTAGACCGCGTACTCCTCCGAAACGGCTTTACTGATTTTAACCAAATTTTAACTCTGTAGCTATTACCGTTCTTGAGTTACAGCCTGCTGACAGACAGACGGACAGACAGACATCAAAGTCCCGTTTTTACCCTTTGGGTACGGAACCATAAAAATTATATATGATTTATGTTTCTGTAAAAGAAAATAATATATTTTTTAAAGTTACATCCCTAGGCAAACGAAACGAGCATTTAGCATCGCACGTAGGAGTCACAAATTTTTATACACAAGCCAACTAATTTAGTGTTATAATTAAACGTGCTTTGCTTTGATAGTCGTATCTAAATAATTATAAAATATATTTACTGTCTTATTTTTTACTTTTTTTACAATTGATTTTGTATTTTTCTTTAAAATATAATGTTTAGACAAAGGAAAAATATAAAATTAAATTAAGAGAAAAGACTAATATTGTGTGGCAGCCGGCAGGGACATAAAATGAAAAATTTATGATAACGACTCGTTTACAAATTTATGACTTTTTTGTTGGTTTTTATCTTATGACAATAAAATGACAATGCTATATTACGTGTACTGCAATAAGCGCACAGGAACCATGACAGGTGGCAGCACATATCTGTTCTGTGTGATCACTGACCAATGCTTCAGTTCAAATTTCTGAAGGGTGACACCACAGGGTGATACCAGTTCGTAGCACTTTTATTGCTGACGTTCCTTATAGGTTAGCTTATGGTTCTCTTATGAATTATGATTGTCAGATTCGTATGGTCTTACCTAATCTTCTAACATCTATTTTACAATACTCTAAAATATTGTTTGTAAGTCTTTGGAAAATGAAGATTATGAGATGTTTCAGTAAAGTTTCAAACAATCTCTGTTAATATTCTCATAAATACCTATAATGTACAATACTATAAAATATCAGCGATTCCTGCAGGTGATGCACTATGTTCCGAAGTTAATAGCTAACTTGAATTACACAGATTTCCCTCAGGAGTCGAGGATGGAGCTAAATGTCATACCATTTCTAACATGTTATTAAATATTTTCCTTCGTATTATAGAGTCGCTAAACTATATAACTTCGGTCTGAGTTCTCTACAATGTTTTTAAAGTTGTCGCAAGCAAACGTTTATATATAACATTTGCTAAAAATGATGACGTAATTTAAAATTGCTAGAAATGTCCGTCGAAGTTTGCTTCAAGTTGTAATTTATATAAATTGTAACTGAAAGTCTGATCGGCTTTGTTTTTGATTTTTACCCAACTTTTAATCAGAGTGCATTGTTATTATTTTATTGTATTTTATAAGCATTATTCAAAATAAAAAAAAGCGGCCAAGTGCGAGTTGCACTCGCCCATGAAGGGTTCCGCAGCAGCAATAAGGTTTATTTTTATGAAATTAAAATGTTTTGATTTATTTTTATATTTCGGTCGATTTGATGAAATTTAGATTAAGGTTTACCATTTATGACGTATAAAAAAACTACTGGCTAGATCTCGTTCAAACCAATTTTCGTTGGTAGTTTTTATAGTAATCTACATCATATATTTTTTTTAGAATTATCATGCCCCTACTTTAGAAATTAGAGGGGAGGGGACACACATTTTACCACTTTGGAAGAGTCTCTCTCGCAAACTATTCAGGTTAGAAAAAAATGATATGAGAAACCTCAATATGATTTTTGGAGACTTATCCATAGATACCCCACACGCATAGGTTGGATGAAAAAATTTTTTTTTGTTTCAGTTGTACCTATGGGGACCCCTAAAATTTTTAATAATTTTTCCATCAAAATCTTAATGCGGTTCACAGACTAAATCTACTTACCAAGTTTCAATAGTATAGCTCTAATAGTTTCGGAGAAAAGTGGCTATGACATACGGACGGACGGACAGACAGACAGACAGACATGACGAATCTATAAGGGTTCCTTTTTTGCCATTTGGGCTAAGGAACCCTAACTAGTCCATTCCCCTGATTAACTTTAACTGTGTCGAATTTGCACTTACTAAGAACTGTGCAAAATTCACGTAAATCGCTTTCATATTTTGCTATGCATAACTTATTTTAAAACAAACATAATATACCCAAAATTTTATTATCAAAAAGTTTTTAATACAAACCTTTTGATAATTAAAATTCACCCCATTAAAACGACGTCTCCGCAGATTCCGCGAGCCACAGCCCACATCCCAAAAATTATCCTGATTAAAACGATCCTTACTCTTAATTAATTCATATATTTAATCTGATTATACCGAAGTCAAATATTTCGTCAAAGGGTTACAAAATACACGAAGCGTTGGTTTAAAATGATTATATTATTAGATTAAGAGAGAGTTTTCTATAATAATTATAACAGCTGCGTTATCAATTCAATATACTTAGTTAATTATTTGATTGGGTCATTGATATGAACGTTTTATGTCCCAAAATAGTGGTAAATCTTTTAGAGTGGGTTGCACCAACTTACTTTAATAAAATCCCTAGTAAAAATCCATTATGGACGCCATATTTGACGATAACCTTAACTTTAAATACTCCTCTGGTGCAACCCACCCTTACGGTGAATTGCACCAGAAGCGTACTTAAAGTTAAACTGCACGGCCTAACGATCGCACACCTCGAGGGTGTGCTGGGCCGTGTCCTCCGCAGCGCCACAATCATGGCAGGCTGGCGTAGGCTCCCTCCTGGCAACCTTACATAGGTGCGCACCGAAACAACCGTGTCCGGTGAGCACCTGTGTAAGGTGGAAGGTGAGGGGGGGGGGGAGAACTAGACGCAGAGCTTGAGCAGTACGTTGACCGTACTAGGCCTGCGCCAGGTCCTCACCCCACCTCCTCAGCAGCCACTGCTCTCCTGAATAGTTAAAGTTAAGGCAACCCAGTCTTAGAGTGGGTTGCACCGGCTTACTTAAACTATAACTTTAACTTCAACCATAACAAAATGTGAAATGAACTGTCAAATCCCTAGCAAGTCGCCATATTTGACGATAACCTTAACCTTAACTTTAACTATGCTTCTGGTGCAATTCACCCTTGATGTTTAATTAAGACCTGTGAAGTTGAAATAATATGTTATTCAAATGTACGAAAGTAGCTAGTTTTATATTTTTCAGAGGATTTCTTATACCTATTTGTAACCTTTTCAAAGTCGGCAAAGTGCGAATTGGATTTTATAGGATTCCGTACCATTATACATCAAAAAGAGTTTGTACCATTTGGCTACGGAAAAAAAGCTGGGTATTTTAGTCCCGGCAAAGTGTACGGTTCGGGTAAATTATGTTATTTTTATTTATTTATTCCTCATATATTTAAATTGATTACTAGTTATTCAGTAGTTTAGGCACTACTGTGAAAAATACGTAAAACATTATACATAAATAAAACTACTAAAGCCTTCCATATAGTCGGGTAAAAACATGACACGAAACACTTTGTCACTTCACAGGTTTAAAATGGTTCCCTGGACTGAGGGAATAATGGTCCATTAAAATATGTCTAGACCTCAAAGAATATGATTAATGATCCCTTCAAAAGAACGAGCACAAAAGGTTATGAAATTTAGTGGAAAATTTTAATTCAGTGTTGTGTTACATTTTTCTTCCTATGTAACATTGTTCGATGAAATTACAATGGTAGATGAACTTGTGTGATTCGGTCGAGTTATTTCAAAGGGGCGACAAACGGCTAGCAGGCTTAGGCCCAATTTTTTTAAACTGGCTTTGGCCCACCACATACATTCCCACCACTGTATCTCCTGTGTCGCCAGGATCGACAGCGGTATCCATAACCACGAAAACCCTTTAATATGATCTCAGGGAGCCCGAGGGACATGCTAAAGCTGTCTTGGGTCCCGCAACGAAATTAATCAGAAGAAAATAGGGGGAGTTATAGGAAGATCTCCAAATTCCCTCCCCGTTAAAAGCACAAAGTTGCAGTGACCGAAAGTCAAAGAACTGAAGGGGGAAGCACTACGGGAATAAACATTAATAATAATAGTGACCAACCAACGACTGTTAAAGTTAATGTTCTAATTAGTATCACGAACGAAAGAGCTAACTCTTTCGATTTCATATGAATGAAACAGAAGAAATGACATTTTACCAAGCTGTTAACACTAACGGATGTTGGTGAAATTGGGCTTTAGGACCGTCAACATAGAAATGGTTTCAGTCTACGAAAGAATAGACAAAGTGACAGATTGACAAAGATAGTCCGACAATTTATCACTAAAATAGAAACGGGGAGAATGAACATACTGTTATTTAATGGTGTTTTGGTTAGTTTGCAAGTTTAAAATATTCACTTCAAAACCATATGAAATAGTCTTATTACTTTCTTAACCCCGTAAAATTCCACAATCACGGACAATTTCCTAAAAATCCATTACTCGCAATCGAAATGGGGGTTTATCGAACAGTAATAGCAAAATATGCAGCTCCAACGACGCGTATTTACATAAACACATAGTAAAACTGTTATGAAACGGACAATGAACTATAAATTCTACCCGATTGTTGCTCGAACTGTAACTGTTTCGCTCGATAAAATCTACCATATCGTTGTAGAAACGGGGAGAAATAAAAACCAGTAATTGATGGACCATAGCGTTATGAGTTATGACGTTATAACGGCCATACTAACTGAAATTACTAAAGTTTAGGTTAGCATGGCAACGGGACAAAAACTATTTGGCTCTGCTAACTGCTAACTCAGAGACGAATATAATTACTCTACTCTAATCAGGGCGAGCGAAGCGAGCCCTAGTATATCCCACAATCTATACATTTTGTGGTACACTTTACAGAAAAACTATCACGCCTATTGATTTCTGCTTTAACATAGTAAATTTTTATTTATATTATGTAGATGTGTTATCATCAGTCAGCCAAGGTGCGAAAACGCGAGCAAGTTAGCTAGTTAAATTAACATTTTGATATAGTTCATAACTGCTTGGCTGACATGCCTTAATTTGGACTATATGTAGCATACATCATGTCTGCTATGCTCTAAGCTCTTATTGATGTTTTTGTGTTTTACTATGACATATTAATTAAAATAACGACGTACGGAATTTTATATAAATTTTGAATTTTTGATATTTAAGTATTCATAATTTTGAATTAAGTTTAAGCCCCGATTATTTATCCGATAAACCTTTATACTCATTACGATTATTCTATAGGAATAGTTTAGGATTTTAATTAACAAAATAACTTTAATTTTGTATGATCCAGTTTTAACAACTATATAAACTTTTCTATTTCAGAAAAATTCTTCTGAAGCCAGCTTTTAAAGTTTGAAGCTTATACGCTTAATAGCTTCCGACTAGCTCGGCCAAAAGCTCATGAATTTAAGCTTATTTGCATGATAAAAGTTTGGCCCATTCAATTTATTCGGATAAAAGTTATTGTGTGGTTTATTCTAAATAGCTACTGAACAAAATTATATTTTTCCTAACATATTTTTGCATTTCTATCAGTAGTGTTATTATTTTAATTTCACGAATCTGATTACTGACATAACTACAAAAATATCATCTATGTAAATTTAAATAAAAAGTACTCAAATAACATAATAAATTGAATTTTCTTTGCAACTTTTTAACAATTTTCATTCGATGCTTTTGATGAAAGTCATTAAATTAATATATTTTACTTCACAAGTTAAGTTGAAGTTAGATTAACCGTAAACATTGAAGGCAATTAGATAATATGTAAATATTCATTGATTTGAGCATATTGATTAAAACTTTCTCGATTCTACAATAATTATATGTCTACGTAAGTATCTTTAGGATTACAAATTAGAAACAGAAAATGTTTTGTCTTCGTCTGTCATCTAGTAAATATTATGTAAGTATTTAATAAATACATTTTATTAGTCGTCATTTTATTTTGTGAGTCTTACGGTCGAATTCAAAGAAATTTAATTGTTACTTTTATATATTGAATATTTTGACATTAACTCCTTAAACCCTTTATCACTTATATTATTAAAGCTAAGCAATCATTAAATTTCTCTGAGTTTTGGACTATCCATTGGAAAATGAAATTAAGTGAGATATTGTTGGCATAGAGCGTTATTAAAGTCGGATCTATGAATATTGCCATCGAACAATATTAGGTTCATAAGACGCTCGTTCTACATAATAATATAATATTTGTATCGCTTGTATTATGCTTGATTAGAATAATATTATATTACTAACCGTTTATAAATTTTATCTGTGTTGTTCAGTATTTATTTATTTATTTATTTTACAGACTCACCAACAGAACAGCATTTGTGACAATTTAAATTTGTATAATATAGTATATTTATTATATAATATTTGACGTAGGTGTAGTTCTGGAATTAACTTATTTGTAACCTTTTTCAGTTACAAATAGTTAATACATATCTTGCTGGATTTTAAGGTATCGTAACGATAGAAAAAATATCCATAACCGAACATAGAACCTCCTTTTAGAAGTCAGTAAAAAGTATAGAATAAAGGACAATTAAAGTCTGTTGTCCGGGCAAATCCCTTGTTTGTTCAGGTGTATATTTAATAAACATTATTAATTATCTGTAGCAATTATAAAATATATTTCTCATTAAAATGGGCTTTCTCGCTGGGCCTTTTGGACATAATTAAACAAACTTCAAAAGGAAAAATGACAACGACAAATAACGCTTTTGTATTTTAATTATCTGAATTAATTTTGTGAAATCGAATTATTTCAATCGAAAATTTAATCATCACGCTTAAATGCATGGTTTACCGACGACCGTAAAAACGTTTATTACTTAAGAGGGCGACTAACCCAAAAAACAAACATCGTTCTTCTCTTTTCACACTCACACCCGTCTTTCATATGCTAGGTGAAAAAGGACGACGCGGATTTATCGCCAAATTATTTCTCAATAACTCGATAAATATACAACATTTTAAAAATCCGAAAGGTTGGTTTCTTAATGATAAAATTTTATACAGTGTGTTAAAACATTAACTTAGTTCAATGCATGGTTATGGCAATAAATGAAAAAGTCGTGAAAATTTGATGCATCTTCATGATTTTTTTCTATGAGAAAATTTTAAGATATCGTGTTTTTGGTCAGATCGAATTCTTGGAAATATAATGTAGACTGTAGTATCTAATTTTAGATTATTATTTTTTAACAAAAAATTAAAACCGACTTTCAAGGTAAAACAATAGTAATAATATTCTTAAAAATGAACTAAAAAGAATCAAGTAATTCCTATTTCTTATTATAGTGCCGTCGTCACACTTAGCCTAAACCACAGCTATTTCTGTAATCTTCGTACTTACTTACTTCGTACGTACTGAAGTCGCTACCAGCACGAAAAAGTTCTGAGATCCTTGACATAGAATTTACGCTAAGGTAAGCTGATACTGACTTCAAAAGCATGAAGATGATTCAAGTTGAAACGTTGCCTTCGACATTGCAAATACGTGATGCAAATGCAAATATGACATGTCATATGAACATACAAAAAAGATTATTATATACATACAACAACAAATATATACAGACGAACATAATAATTATTACATCCTCCTTTTTGGAAGTCGGTCAAAAATGCACCTAATAATTAATATTATAGTACATTAGAGCTGTGTCCACATTATGCAATTTCATCTTAAATTTTCGTCATCTTCTTTTTATTCAACTTTCATTTGACATATTCAATAATTGAATGCGTCAAAATCCACCCGCGTTGAAAGAAAAGTGTCATAGCGAGCGCTACGATTTTAACGCGCGTCACGGGCATGCCTCACGTTCGCTATTGACTGCGCTATAACGCATGCCCTTGAACAAAAAAAGGCACAATGTGGACAAAGCCAATGTAATGGCTTCGCTATAGCTTCGCTCTTAGCTACAGGCTACAGCTGCAGCGTGGAGGTGTCAACTATAATTAATGACAAGTGCCTCATTTCGTAAAATGACTTTATATGTTATTCCGCGGACCGCACAAAATTAACTTTCGGTCGTGTTTAATCAACGCGACAATCGCGCCACAATTTCGCCAGTTTCAGCCAGTTTTAACCGGTGCGAAGTGGATATAAACCGGTTTAATTTAGTGGTTGTAGTCATATATTACTTATTAATTATTATTAAACAAAATATTATTATCATAACCTACTAAACGATGCCCGTAACTCCGTTGCGCCCAAATTCCTTTATCGAATGAAAAACGTAAATTTGGCAAATACTATTCATACCAATTTAAATCGGTCATCGTAAAGCGTGATATAAATAAGAGGATTGATAACTTGTTCCAATCACTATAATAAATTGCTAAAAATAGAAAATTCGAAAAGAAATGCTTGACAAATTATTATGAAAGATTTTCCTTCTGTGACGATTCTGTAAAAGTCAGAAAGAAAAGCTATTAAACGAGTCTATAAGGCTGGTTCTCATACGCACGTTTTTTCGTACGCGTTTTCCTAATTTGAAATTTAGACTCGGAATTCTGTGAGACTAGCGCACACGTTCCTTTTTTGCACAAGCGAACGCGCTGTAGCCTGTAGTATTATATTATTGCACTTGAAACGTTCGTGCGAAATTTGTTCCGCCCTAACTCACTAGATTAAAGTGGTGTTAAAAATAAGCGTTCAACATAATCCGCGTAGACTTAATATGTCCTATAAAATTCAACGTTTCTCGACGGGCTTGAAAGGGGTTGTAACACAAGGTAGGGTACCGCTATGAGGTTCTAAATTTTTAGAACACCAATAAATACATTGTACCTGCCTTCAAATAAAATTTTATGATAACGTTTTTCTGTTACACTTGTTACAACTTAGTTCTTTTCCAAATGGCGTAAGATATTTTGAAAAAGAAGGACAGGTTTCTGAGAACACTTTTTAAATATAAGTGATATTTTAAATCTTGTCGTCCTATTGTGCACACTATTAAGATACACCGCCAGCCAGTGGCATTAGCGTAGTTGAGTTGGACACATTTCACGGGTAGCATGACCTGTCCTTAAACAGAGTTTAAAGCGCCATGGAGTAGGAGACATTTTATGGGTAGATATGACCTGTCCTTACGACAATATTCCAATATGGCGTACGTCTCCAACGGTTGCCCCAGTTTGGCGGAAAGATTTACTTGTGTAACCCGTGGCTGTATACAATTTATCGGTTTCAAATGCTATACTTTATAGCTTTTAAAATCGGTCACTAAGCTTAAGATTTTTGCACAGTTGAAAACTGGATCTAGTTTAGCACTTTCCATATTTGATTTTTAGTAATAAGGCGTTTAACTGGAACTTCCTTGAATACAATCTAAAATAGATAATTAATTTGTAAACTACAAAATATTATATAATTAATCTGTTTCAATTACAGTAAAAAATCACGTTTGTTGTATGGGAGCCCCCCTTAAATATTATCTTTATTTTGTTTTTATTAGTATTTGTTGTCATAGCGGCACCAGAAATACACAATCGGTGAAAATTTCAGAAGTCTAGCTATAGCGGTTTTTGTTATTTTATATTGTTTATGCAAATAAATAATTTATAAATAAAATAAATAAATAACGCTGACTACGAAATGTTCTCGGCGGTTTTCGAGTGCAATTCCGTACGAAATGTGAACCGGTTTAAATTTTTGATCTGAAATCTGATTGCACTGGGATTTACTTTAACATTCATAAACATGAAATGAGATGGATAAATATATAATGGATAAATATATATTCTGGGGTCGAGATCCCAGCCTGGCCAGACCAGGTTACTTTTACGGATGAAATAATAAAAGACGTATTATAGTATTTTCAAAAGACAAAACCGACTTCAAATTTGTAAGTAATTAAGAATTTAAATTCCTTATCTCAAAAACTAAAGAACCGATGTTGATGCAACGTGCAGCATTTTGCAAGTTGAACAATTAGTATCTACAGCAAAAAAGAATTACTTAAATCGCCGGAAATCAAGACTCGGAAGTGTTTTTCCCTTAGTATAGTTTAAAAACTAGTTAATTCTGGTGGCAAACAAATGGCTCGCATTACGCGTAATATCAATATTATCACGATTCCGTGATAATATTGTTGGTGTAATAGGTCGAATCGCAGTATCGCAGTAGTACTTGTGATACGCGTGATACTAGAATCGTGATTATATTGATGGTGTAATTCGAGCCATTATTATGATAATTTACAAGAAATATCTACTGTCTAACGATTATAATAAAGAATTTTAAAACTTTACAACATAAATATTAGTTCTTTATTTCTTACTCAGAATAGTTGGAGAGTGGAAACCTCTAGAGAAATACTCTCTCGTCTACATTATAAATTGAATTTTTCATCAATCAACTAGGCACAAATTATATTTTATTTGTGCGACGGTTTTCAATTAATTCTGATACAAAATATACAAAGCTTACCTTTCGATCTGAAATTCATTAATTAAAACCGAATCCACTTTTTGTTGTATTGAGAAAAAAAAATTTTTTTTTAGGATTCCGTATCGGAGTTGTATTTTTAGGGTTCCGTACCCAAAGGGTAAAAACGGGACCCTATTGCTAAGACTTCGTTGTCTGTCCGTCTGTCCGTCTGTCTGTCTGTCTGTCTGTCTGTCTGTCTGTCTGTCTGTCTCCAGGCTGTAACTCAAGAACGGTAATAGCCAGAGATTTGATACTTTCACAGATTATGTATATCTGTTGCCGCTATAACAAAAAATACTAAAAATAAAATAAAATGAATATTTAAGGGGGGGCTCCCATACAACAAACGTAATTTTTTTGGCCTTTTTTGCTGTCTCCAGGCTGTAACTCAAGAACGGTAATAGCTAGAGATTTGATATTTTCACAGATTATGTATATCTGTTGCCGCTATAACAACAAATACTAAAAATAAAATAAAATGAATATTTAAGGGGGGTTCCCATACAACAAACGTGATTTTTTTGGCCTTTTTTGCTCTATATCAAAAATGGCAACAGGTAGATACTTGAATTTTTCACAAAATCCTTAGTTATATGTGTACTTTAATATTTAATAATAATATTAAAATAAAATAAAAATAAGGAAAATCCCATAAAAAAAACACAATTTATGGCCTAATTTTGCTCTATAATGGTACGGAACCCTTCGTGCGTGATTCCGACTCGCACTTGGCTGATTATTTCCTTACATATAAAATATTTAAATAGGATTGACAGACTATATTGGCACAGAATACATAATAGTACCTTGCTATCGGCTAGAATTACATAATATTATCACAATGTAAATAACTACAGTGGTCCAACGGACACGTCTAGACCGAGCAATTGTGCGGGGCGTGCGGGGTGAGAGCGGCGCGGTAGCGATACCGAGCTGCCATACACGCGCTCGGGAGACGTCAGCCGGGGTTGACGCTTTTTAGTTTGATTATTTTAAGTGGGTTGCGACCGACAGTGTTTCGTTTTCGAGTTTTATGGATGTACTTATTTAAAATGGTTCATACTACATGTGCTGTGAGAGACTGCATGTCATCATCTTATACTAATAAGAATTTGAAGTTTCATCAGTTTCCACACACTGAAGAAAGGTAAGTCCATTATTATTTTGTTACGTTGCTAGATTGTGTTTGAATGTTTTCTGTGTAATAAGAATAAGTAAAATGGCGGACAGTTATCGACGCTTTAGTGCTTGTTTGGCCTACCAACCATAACATTGGTACAATTTTAAGGAAGACGATTTTTTTCTTTTTTTTCGTACAGCTTTATTTTCTAGATTTGAAAGTCTCTATTATGAAAGGTAGGTATTGCATTGTATGTATTAACAGTATCGTATTGTATGTATTAACATAAAATACAATACCTATGAATTAATTGTCACAATTATTGTAATTTTCATCTAGAGATTGTTATTAATTATACCTGAATGTGGAGGTAGGCCAAAGTGACTGATCTGTGATCATATTTTGTTGCGTGCTTGTTACACGCCAAACATATAATATACAGATTACAGGGTGTATACATTTACGGTATTATTCCTAAAAAACTCAGACGCATTAAACCATTTTCTTTAAATGTTTTGTCAATTTCGTTATTAAGGCGAATACACAAAATGTAGAACAGATTATAATAAAACACATTTTTGTGACAACCCTGAAGCAATGACGAATACCTACACAAAGGCGGCATTTCGCGCGACTTCAAAGGCGTTGGACCACAGCTGTAGTTATTTACACTGTGATATTATGCTACCCAATGGCCAATACCACAGAATACATAATAGTACCTTACCAATACTCTGTTCTTGTCTGTCGAGTAACTTTCTCACTTATCAGACACGGACATTGTACAGCATATTATTTAGTGTGTAACTTGTAATAGTAATATATAATATATTATATATACTATAATCAATAATGACTAAACCTATCCAAGTATAGACTTTTAATCCAAGAGCCAGCGACAGCTAAATTGTCGTCGTTTTATAAACGCATAAAGTTAGCCTGTATATGACTATAAATTATAAGAAAGGACCAGCAACGATATCTGAAAAATGTACAATTTACAAAGTTTCAGTGCCCAGATAAAAATGTGGGTATATTTAATTGCAGCGGCAATTTTCAAATAGACAATAATTATGAAGGAATGAGTTTGGCTAATATTTTGTAAATGAAATGAAATGTAGGTACAAGTCTAATATTATGCGACATACCTACTTAATAATTTTGGAAGATCTAACTGCAGCTGCACTTATAGCTACAAAGAGAATATTATAATTAACTGTATTTAAAATATAAAGATTTTGACGTAAGCCTCATACCTTCTCTCAAACTGATACATCTGATACATCTATCCAATGATATTTTACAAACTTAAGCATTAATAATTACCTATAATTATAGCAGTGTTCCGTTTTCGGAAGTAAATCGAATTTAAAGCTTTAATATATTACAAGTAAGGTGTTTCGAGAAGTTTCGAACTTCTTAATGAAGTTCCGTCGTTTCCCACTTTTGTTTTTACTGAGACATCCCAAAGTGTGACTGGAATAAAATAAATTCCGTTGATAGCTTTGTAAGTACTAAGCAGTACTGCGGAAGTTTTTTCTTGGCTAACGCGAAGCCAACTGGATGTAGTAGGCTATTTATAGACTGTTAGGCCGTGCAAAACTTTGATGTTGCTCGATTTGGACTAAAGACTATAACAAGCCGATGAATAAAATTATTACGGGGATGTACTACAAGAAACGGACGATTTTCAAGATTTAAACGGGACAGGAGACATAAAAATATAGTAATTTAAATTGTGAAAAAAATATATGTGTTAGTTAAGGATCTAACACATTGGAATTCATATTCCATTACACAATATCATTCAATCACTCGATAGAAAAAAATCTCAAAGTTACCTCTTCTTTTAACGAAATATCCATACTATGTCCAAATTATTTGGAATTTTCAGATAATTTTTGTACTGAATTAAAGACAAAGATTTATTTATCTAGGGAGTTACGTTCATTTCACTCGATTTAATTGACGTATAAAATAACGACGATCAAAAAACTTTAAAACTTTAAAATTGCAGGCGCAAAGGCTCGGCTGGTGCTTTCAGTCACACACTTTGCGCCTGCAATTTATAGTTTTTTGATCGTCGTTATTTTATACATCAATTAAATCGAGTCAAATGAAATAAGCGCCCTGGATATATTCTTTGTCTTTAATTCAGTTCTAAAAACTATCTGAAAATTCCAAATAACTTGGACATAGTATAGCAATTTCGTTAACAGAAGAGGTAACTTTGGAATTTTTTTCTATCGAGTGATTCATGATATTATGTTATGGAAGATAGTTTTGATTATCCATGTTTAGAAACAAACTATTAAACTAAAAGTGAAATTATTGTAACCTAAACTGAACATACAGTTTTCGAGTGTCATTTTTTAGAAACAAACTTATAAACTAAAAGTGAAATTATTGTAACCTAAACTGAACATACAGTTTTCGAGTGTCATATGATTAACTTGAGGAGGCTGCTAGCGGGCAACAGCTAGTGTATCTATAAGGAGTAAGGAGTTCTGTTCACCACCTTCGAACCATGGTATATCCTGGTGCAAAATCTTACTTTTTGGTAACATAATATGCCTGAAATACTTCATATGAAACCAAAAAAAACATGTTTTCATTTGAATTTTGAGGAGTTCCCTCGATTACTCATGGATTCCATCATCAGGTCACCACTTTTCTGAATACCCTATACAACGAAACAAAAATTTTGAAAATCTGTTCACAAACTTCGGAGTAATCGTTGAACTTACATTAAAAAAAAAAAACATCCACAGCCGAACGTTATATATCCTCCTCGTTTTTGGAAGTCGGTTAAAAAGTAGCTAATAGCCAATTCTCAGATCTACTGAATATGCATATAAAATTTGGTAAAAAATCAGTAAAGCCGTTTCGGAGGAGTACGCTAACTAACATTGTGACACGAGAATTTTATAAATTAAAAAGATAAGATATAGTTTATCGAGTAGACACTAAAAAATCACATAATAATATCTAAATAATTTAACTCGACCAAATTAATTAGCCACTGGTTTCTCTTTATGTCGCGGTCAGACGACGTGACATTTAAATTAGTAACGCTATACCGCCCTTTCTGAATTTGTTTACATTTTCCTCAAAATAAATGGAGACGTAAGTGGATGAAGTGGGTAACTAACACTTTACAGTATAAAAGCAATTTTTTTTCTTATAATTCGAACACACCTTGTAACTTACCTACTTCATCATCTGGCTAACATAATATCTATCTATACAATATAGAATCCACAATATGATATCTTAAGTTTACGCGAGTATCACTCATGATATTATAAGGTTGAAACACTTACCGATTTTTACGTGGCGCACTTTTTTGCCTCCATTTATGCAAAAAAAGACAATATTCAAATTGTTAGTTATCCACTTCATCCACTTATATCATCAAATGTAAACGAAGTTTAAATCTACGATCTAGAATTATCTAGTTTTATTTACAATTCGAAGTGATTTGATCACGATTGAATTAAGAATGGCCCAAAGGTCAAAGTATCGCTATTGCAAATCAAAAGGCGTAGGTCGTGAGTTAAATTATTATTTACAATATTCGTACAAGTAAAGACAGACTCTCTACAGAGGGTACACCAATTTGTGTTACAAACGAAATACTAAACTACAGAAGAGTAACGTCAAAATAATAGTTCCACAAAATGCACACCAAAGGTTCTGTAATCAACAAAACTTGATAAACTACTGTACTCTAAAACGGAACCCTAACCAGCTGATTTTTTGTGTATTGGTAGGTTAATAGTTATATAATTTAAGAGTTACCTTGTCCTACAAATAAAACAATCTATATTTTAGGACCATCAAGTAAAAGTATGAAATCCTTTCTATCTCTGTTAGCTACCACTTTCAAGATTTGTCTAAAATAAAAATGTTGTTCGTCTTATCAAAATGTAGCTACTAACAAAAAATTAGCTTGTTAGTAATCAGAAAAAAATTGTTCTAGGGCTCCCTGACCATGAAACGAATGTTCTTTACTTTTAATTAGCTGTCATACTCGGTCATACAATCTTTGTTGCCCTAGCTAGTGTTTATGGCTGTAACTGGAGCCATATTATTTTAGCAGTCCAACGCATGAGAGTTTTCATTCTGTAGTATGTTATTTCGATGGTTTAATATTAAAAATATTGAATTTAGTAGAACGTTACCAGACTTAGCTATTTATTAAATATCGCAAGTCAAGCTAAAGGCGAATTGAAAATCGTTTCTTGTAAAATACAGTAATTGGTAGGCGAGATTGAAAGAAAACATTACAGAAATTGTGGCAATTCAAGACAATTATTAATTTGTAAGACTTTGTCAATTTTAACGAAGCGTTTGTCTGTTTATTTCTGCCATCGTAGCTCCCATATTATGCCACCGTGGTCCTGAGACTTAGAGCGTGGCTCTTGACTTGGAGGTTGTTGGTGCGATTGGAAACATGTTATTTCCAAGTTTGTTTTACACGTAATTATGAGCACTACAAAATTACTCCTGCGTTTCAATTTTCAAACCTCAATTTTCAATGATTTCAAAGCCGGGTTTCAATGAAATTGGCCACCGTCACCGAAACCAGCGTGGGAGGTATTATTAGCTTCATACGGATGAACTTGTTGTCATATTCTGCAATTAATTTCAAATATTATGTTTGTTGCTCCTAATATCTTCCATTTTCTTGCTCCTAATATCTTCCATATTTGAAGATGTGAGGCTTGACAGAAAACGATAATTCACATGACTTATCACCAGTTTAGTGCATTAATGCTTTCCAGATCTCCACACCGTATAACTCATGTGGATGCATGTTTTTGATGTGATGTGTACATAAATCATTTTTATTGCACGCCCTGTACTTAGACGAGATAGCCTGTATGGCAATTATTATTCATACTTCCATACTAATATTATAAATGTGAAAGTGCGTCTGTCTGTCTATCTGCCTGTCTGTCTGTTGCTTCTTCACGCTCAAACCGCTGATCCGATTTTGCTGAAATTTGGCATGGAGGTATTTTGATTCAAGGGACAGGACATAGGATAGTATTTATCCCAGAAAAATGTACGGATCCCGTGCGATAAATGAATTATGACGCAACATGTTGCTCCAGTGGTGTAACTATAGGAAGGCAGGTCTGGCAAAACTTGGCAAAAAGGACCCAAAAGAGCCCCGGCCCCGGCCCATGAGGCTCTGAGGTAAGAAATTTTTTATACGTTGTTTTATTATTAACGTGACGATTTTTACTGATAGGGCCCCATCAACAGCACTCGCTCTCAGTCTATGATAATTTTGGGAATTGGGATATTATCAATGGAAATTCGTCTCGTTTCGTGATCTGCAAGTCAAATGTACTAGCCGGCTGTGGGATGTTCACAAACAATTTAAATAAACGCTAACGTTCATATTTATAATATTTTTAATAAAATTATTTCAAGTTTTTGTTTGATCAAAATAGTATTAGTAGTAGAATATTTATTCATTTTATTAGGTATGTATACTTAGTTATATTTAAACTATCGATTCACAAATATTATATTTTAACAGTCGTACTAGCATTCAGTTGTAACAAATTCAAATTATTTTCTCCAAAAATTTGACATATTATATTTACTACATCATATATTTTTTAGAATTATCATGCCCTTACTTTAGAAATTAGAGGGGGGGGGGGACGACAACACACGTTTTACCACTTTGGAAGAGTCTCTCTCGCAAACTATTCAGGTTAGAAAAAAATGACATGAGAAACCTCAATATGATTTTTGGAGACTTATTCATAGATACCCCCACACGCATAGGTTAGATGAAAAAAAAATTTTTTTTTGTTTCAGTTGAAGTACCTATGGGGACCACTAAAATTTTTAATAATTTTTCCATTTTTGCATCAAAATCTTAATGCGGTTCACAGACTACATCTACTTACCAAGTTTCAATAGTATAGCTCTAATAGTTTCGGAGAAAAGTGGCTGTGACATACGGACGGACAGACAGACAGACAGACAGACAGATAGATAAGGGTTCCGTTTTTTGCCATTTTGGCTACGGAACCCTAAAAATGGATTTTCGAATGTGTTAGTCGCGCTAAAACTCGAAAACGGCTGAACCGATTGGGCTGATTTTAGTCTTAAAATATTCGTAGAAGTCCAGGAAAGGTTTTAAAGTGACACGAAGTTCACCGGGACAGCTAGTTTCATTTATAAAATAAAGGGACAAACGGGTCACCTGATGGAAAGCAACTACAGCCCATGGACACTCGCAACATCAGAAGAGCTGCAGGCGCGTAGCCGGCCTTACATAAACACAAGTATTAAATTTCATAATCCTACTAATAAAAAGGCGAAAGTTTGTTTGGATGTATGGATGTTTGTTACTCTTTCACGCAAAAACTATAATATACTGAATGGATTTTAATGAAATTTTACAATAATATTAATATTATAGCATAAACATCAAAATAACACAGGCTACAATTTTAACCGACTTTAAATAAGGAGGAAGTGTTATTTTTGTTTTTTTATGCTCAACGATTACTCCGCCTTTTATGAACCGATTTTCAATTTTTTTCTTTTGGTGTATAGGACATCATCCCAATTTGGTATCATGTTCACAAAAATGGTGACCTGATGAAAGAATCCATGGGTAATCGAGGGAACTCCTCAAAATTTATATGGAAACATGTGGTGACTTTGGTTTCATGAGTAGAAACAAAATGTAATAAGTTAGCTTTAATATTTATAAGCCTTAATTAAGATTGGTGTTGAGCAGTGAGCATCACCTTATATTACTTTAAATATTTTAACTGTCTTATTTTGTAAAAAAAAAAACAGGCATAGAAAACCTTTATAATTAAATAATATTATGTATGTACCTTACTAGGATTTCTAAATTTCTTTAAGGCTGGGCAGATTGCATAGAAAGATTTCTTTATAGTTTATTCAATACAGGTCCTAGGGTGAGAAAGGTTCTATAGAAATTGTTCACTTACCGCCCGGCAGAGATTGAATAGCCTTTGTTGGGCTAGTCAAGGTTGGACTGTTACAGCTATAGACAGCTGTAGACACTAGTGTTGGTATTATTATTTTTAACAAAAAATTAAAACCGACTTCCAGGTTAAAAATAATAATAATTTGTAATGAACAAAAAAGTGTTAAATAATTCTTACTCTTTAAAGTGCCTTATGCATAATTCTCCTAAATATTTCTCCTATTCCCTTCCCTTCCCATCCCTACCTTCCCCTATTACCCTATTCCCTCTTAAAAGGCCGGCAACGCACCTGCAGCTCTTCTGATGCTGCGAGTGTCCTTGGGCGACGGAAGTTGCTTTCCATCAGGTGACCCGTTTGCTCGTTTGCCCCCTTATTTCATAAAAAAACAGCCAAGTACGAGTCGAACTCGCTTACGAACGGAATATAACTAAAAATATATTTTGTAAGGATAATGAGTTTTAACTACATAATATTTCAATTGACTAAGATAAATGAGTTTCTGGAACGCCTACTTTAAAGTTTATTACAAAGTTTAAAGTTTCTTGTTACTTATTTCACAGGTTGTTTGGAGATTTAATAACGATGATGAGCCTTAACGAAACTACTGAACTTGACATTAATTAGCTACAATTGATCGAAACATCTCCAAGCTCGAAATCCGAATATAATGAGGAGAATTTTTGGAAGTCAGTAATAATGTTGTATTGTGTAAAAACTCTTAACTATTTTTAACATGCTTGCAAAATGGAGCTTACAGCTAATTTAAAAACTGGTATTTCTTCCAACTTGCAAAACGTTCGGCATGCATCCATTCACTGTTGTCTAATTGCCATGACACAAGTTTTTACTTAGCATGGCATTAGACGACGTGATGTACGCTACCTAGCTTTTATACTATTGTATAATATTAACTTGGCTTGACACGCTACCGCGTGTCTAGATTGTATGCTTAATAAAGAATTCGAATTTGAACTTCTTTCGTTCTTTTTTACGTCAGAGTCGCTAGTTAGCGCAAAAAAAACCGTATGTTTCACTACAATAGATTTATTAGTATCTATATGAGTTTATGCTTTTCATCAAAATCGGTCCGATAGATCGTAATATAACGTACTTAAAAGATCTATATCAGAATCTGTCCATAAAAAGGATTATAGACTACTAGCTGTCCCGGCAAACGTTGTTTTGCCATTTAAAGTATATTTTATCATCAGTTGATACATGTTTTACCCCCTCTTTTGTCCCCTAAGAGGGTGTGGGGGAAGGTCATACACCAGATGTTAAGTTGAAAAACACAGTTAATACCTAATATGAAGTAAGTCCACTAAAGAAAAAAGTTGTATACAAAATCTGACCCCTCTTTGGTCCCCAGAGAGGGTTGAGAGGGGAGGGGGGGAGGATTTTTATACACCAGATGTTGAGTTGGAAGAAGATATCTGTGAAAACCGTATGCAAATCTGTGAAAACCAATATGCAAATCGGATCAGTAGTTTTCGTGTTAAAGAAAAAAGTTTGATACAAAATCTGACCCCCTCTTTTGTCCCCTTAGAGGGGTGGGGGGAAAAAATTTTATACACCAGATGTTAAGTTGGTAGAAGATAAATATATCTGCGAAAACCACATTCAAATCGGATCAGTATTTTTCGTGTGATGCTGGAACAAACATACAGACAGACAGAAAGAGTGACAGACAGACAGACAGACAAAAAACTAACCACATTTTTGGCTTCTATAGCGATGTAGAGACAAAGGTGTAATTTCGGGTGTCATTTCATATCTTTTATGTACAAAATTTTCATTTCTACAACAGAATATTGTCTTCCTCCCGCACGCGCTTTGGTGACGCCCACTATCGTAATATTTTAATTTGCCATAATTTCAAAACGAAACGTCCAATTTTAATCATTCAAAGACCAAATATTATCTACATAAACTGTACTTAGTGATAAAATAATTTATTTTGATAAGGATTAATAGCGTGAGTAAAATATATCCGTTTAAATGTGGTCCAAAAAAAAAATCCGGATTTTTAAATAAATAAATGGTTATTGTGCCTCACTCGACATAGATAGGTATAGTGTGTCGCGGACTTTTTTGTAGATATTTATAAGGTCTACAATTACTTAGAACATTTTATGGTTCTATCTTTTATAGTTTAGGCAGCGTACGCAAAATAAGTAATTTTTCTAGCAGATTTTTTACACCTTGCGTCCGAAAAACTCAAATATCTTACGGAACCCTACTTTTTTCCAAAATAAAATGTAGCCTATGTTCAGCAGAAATAATGTAAGATTCCAATAGCAAAAGAATTTTTCAAATCGGTCCAGTAGTTTCGGAGCCTATTCGACTCAAACAAACAAACAAACAAACAAACAAACAAACAAATCTTTCCTCTTTATAATAGTAGTGTAGATAGGTGTATAAGACCTATAGGCAGATAAGTATATTTTCTCTCATATAGATCATTTGTGTCATGTCTCATAACATTTTCTCTGATACGATATATAATAATAGGAGAGAAAGCAGAGAGATAATTACAAGTTTTCACGAAGAGGAATAGTGCGAGGAAAACTAATGAATCCGCACCAAGCTTTCAATTTACAAGTAAAAATATCCAATGTACTGAAGAGAATACCTTTGCTTATTCCGTATGATTTTTTTTATGAAAATGTGTTGCTTTGTCTTTTGTTCAACATGAACTTTTTTTTAACGTCATAACAATACGATAAATAAGTACAAACAAAAATAAACTTTAACCGATGAAAGAGGTAGAAATAACTAAGCGAGTAATGAATTATCAAATCAACTTTTATAACAATGAAATCTAGATACTCGACTCGAAAATTGACGAGTTAATTAAAAATATATTTTATTGAAATGAATACATCTTTTGAAAATTTGATCACCTTGGCCTAGAATAAATCTATACAATAGTAACAACACAATATACCATTTTTCAGCTTTAATGTATTATAATATTATAATATCATCTGATAACACGTCATTACTCATTAGTAAAAATTTACCAATAACGTAACTGATTAAAGCAAAGGGCCACTTGTGGGAAGGCCATTGAGGCCATTGCATTAATATTTAAATATAATATTCTAGTCGGAAATAATCGGCAAATATCATAAAACTTTCTTCAATAATTGTTCCATTGAGCCACGAAATTGATTGTCATTTGTCGCATTGAAACTCCGGACAGAAACTGAAATTATGTTCGTTGCCGCTTAAGTGGGCCAATATCACGCTTCAATTTTATTGAACAGTTTATTTGACGATTAGATTGAAGACGCGCGATGTTCAATATTAACCTAAGGCCCACTTGCGCAGATCTGAGTTAAAGTTAAACTCTGAGTTAAACATCATGTCATCTGTATCACTCACCAAGTGAGTGATCAACTCACCAAGTGAGTGATACAGATGACTCTATGCAAGTCCGCCTTAGACAATAGACGGTCAACAATATTATTGCGCAATACGTGATATTGCGCAATAAAGTTGATCGACTAGACTCTAGGGGCCCGCTAAAGCCTAACGGTCGTATGAATAAAAACTTAGCGAAGGTTTACAACAGCTTTATGAACCTGTTGTGAAATTTAATATGAATAAACGTTCTCTAACAATGCTCTAACACCTTTTTAAGGTGACAGCTGTCAAAAATTAGCGCATGTATAATAAGCCTGATATAAACCTATTTTAAGCATAATCGTTATGAATAAACGTTTGCTAACAGTTGTTTAGGCTCGAAACGTCAAATAGGAGTTCGCTAACTTTAGTGAAGCCTCGGACCTACTTTAAGACCATTATAAGAGATTGAAATGGACGAAATATCGAGTATTATCGCGATTTCTGACATTATTGCAATTTTTGAAGGAATTTCTAGCCGCCCTCGTCGACAAAAAGTATACATATAATAAGATAATAATAAATCCATTTGACGACTTAAAAATATTTTTATTAGTACCTGCATGTTAGGGGCAGAGGGCGCTGCGCGTTGATAGTATTCCTGTTTGTCAATAGATGGTGTTTTTTTAATATTTTTTTTGAGTAGATTTTTTTAACTCATGAAATAACTCTATTCCTTTCGGGTGTCCTTTGACACCTCTCAAGTTTTTTTTACTACAAAATACTCATTGAATTTCATTGAATTTGACACAATATTGATGATTGAACACAATAAATTGGCACACTACCAACATTACCAAAAAAAGAATACTATAAAACGTCATCTAACAGTATTCAAGCTAGCGAAGGCTTAGCAAGCGTTTATTCATATGGAGTGTTTTATGACGGTTTTTAGCTTTAGCGAACATTTTAGTTTGAAAACTGTTAAAACCTTCACTAAGATTTTTTTATTCATACCACCGTTAAAATATACATTTTCCTAAACTCAGAACGAAGTTAACTTCTTTTCAATTGGAATTATGAACCTTCCCGGTAATAGACAGGAAGAATTAGCGAACTTTTGTGCGGGGAAAATTAAATTTCCAAATTGAATCGTGGTATTGGCGTTTTTATGTGAAAAAATACTGTCGGCTGACCAGAAATTACTGTATAATTATAAGGATTATGATATTGTTTTTGTTTAAAGTACTTATTAAATTATTGGTCCGTTAAGCAAATTCAAAACTTTATGAAATAAGTCAATTTGCCAAAATTGGTATCATATTTTGCCATTGTAACAATTGATCTATGATAATATAATATTCCAAATAATATGTAAATAACATTATTTATAAATAAAAAGGGTAAAAACTGAAAAACAACTGAAAATAAACTGTTAATTAAACATCAAACAAAAGGACAAAGTAATTTAAAAGATCCCAGCGAGCGTGATAAAAAATATATATTTTGTCTGAGTTTCGGCTTATAAATTGGACAATAGATGATTCTTAAGATTGATACCACAATACAAAGTATACAGTAACTCAGTTCTCGAAGTGAAAATGCGGTGAGTTTATTTCGAAAAGTGGCTTTCAAATTTTTTGTAAGCGATCGCGACTGACAAAAATTCAAATCAAATGCAACTTTATGACATAGGGTATAAATTTAATTTTGCTCTACGCCATTAGAGCTAAATGAAATTTATACCCATCAAGTCGCTAGACCAATGTTGGTAGAAAATGAAACCTATTAGAGCGTATGTCATAAGAGACGAATTTTTGTCGATCACGATCGCTTACCATGAAGATCGGAAAGTCACCTTAAAGACTGGCTGCTACTCTCAAATGTTAACTCAAATCACGTTTTTGTGTGCATGATTCGAGTAATCGAGAGAGGTCTGTTCTACTGTATATCATTATACTGCGTTAATACAATGGCCTTCATTTGAATAGCTCGGGACATCACGTAATTAGTTTATCTCGTTTCTGCCTCGCGGGGCAGAGTTAAATAAAAATAATGTGAGTCGCCTCATTTGCTTTGGCATTGTAGCTAAGCAGCATCGACATACCATACTATGGAACGATAATTCTCATACATTAGACCGCGCTAATGACTGGTTTCTGGGGACTTTTGACAGAAGATCTTTGTACGAACCTTTTTTTATTGGTTAATTTTTTGACATTATACAATAAAGGCAATCAAAAGCGCTAGTAAATATATACATAGATTCCTATCAAAAATCATAAAAACCAGGCACAAATTAACTGATTGTACGGCAATAAAAATCGTTTTCCTATTGGTCGCACCAACCAAGGTCATATTATTGATGCGACCAATCACAATACCTACATAAAGTTTCATTACCATGGTTCCAATTTTGAGCACTATTAGTGGATACAAGCCAAAAGTAAGCCGCTTTGTGCATGGAATCATTTTTCTACGCAGCTACTCTTCTGTAATGTGTTATTTCAATGTTAAACACGTATCGATAAGAAATATTTATTAGTTATAAATGTTGGCAGTGTGTGCAAAAAGAAATACCAATTCCTATAAAAGTGGCTTAAATCTTTCATAGTGGTATATGAATTCCTAGTCGCACTTTTTGCAGGATCGATAATAATTATTATCGATGCCCGAAAATAATGTTTTCTTTTACCACGTAGAATCCTATAGCTATAAACTTTCCTTTGAATCGCTCCATCTGTTCAAATACTGTATTAAAAGTTGCGTTATGCGTAGTTTTAAAGATTTAGGGCCTGTTTCACCACTTCCTGATAAAGTGTCGATAGGCTATTCACAACTTTTTTGACAGATTCTCCATACTTCATCTGTCAAATTAAGTGGTGGATAGCTGTAAAGGCCCTAAATCATCTAAAAGAGTGACTTTGTTTGTGCATAGTATGGTAATTTCTTACTTTACATATCTATGGACGCTTCACACCACGTCAGTCTGGGCCCGTGCTAAGTATCTGAAAGACTTGTGTTACAGGTACAGACAACGGAAATATATTTAATACTTGTATACTATATTATGTACTTATATTTAAGATTTTTATTATATCACACACATATTTAATATACATTAAGACCCGGGAACACTGAAAACTTTTTGTTTCGTCGGCGGGATTCGAACTCGCGACCCCCGGCTTGAGTTGCCAACAGTCCACCAAATGAGCCACAGAGGTACGTATACAAGCAACAAACATACAACATTATTATCAAATAAAAATAATCAATCTGAACTCGATATTAACTAGTGAATTTAACGTTCATGAATATTCATAGTGCTTTCATTCAATTTATACTCCAGTGACAAACAAAATATATTTATAAATCCAATTAAATTGTGAATTAGTTGAAAAACTTAAATTTAATTTAGATAAGAGCTATTTACTTAGGCTATTGAAGTTTCTTAAGAAAAATGGACAATAGGTTCGCTTTTAAATTCGACGTTTTTCGTTTAAAAGGATACACCAAGGGCGACAGAAATTGAAAATAGATATTTGAAAATGTATTGCTGTCTCACCAATCTCAAGTCTCCCATCGCAGAGCGCGGTAGAGACAACACGACAAAAGTTCTAATAAAAGAACAGAAAATCATCAATTCGTTGTTCGCTGATTCCTTCTCCAAACTTAACCGTTTTAAGTACTTTTTTTATAAAGAATAGAAAGAAGAAAAAAAAAAGCAAGGCTTGAGCAGTTGTGTTCCTATGTTTTTTTGTTGTATATTCTAGCCAGTTTTGTTTTCTGGGTGTTTGAACACAGCGGAAAATCTGGCCATTTTTTTTTGGATTTTTGAACGTTCTTATCTTTTTTAATAACTAAATTATGAAAAAAAAGAAAACATAGGGACATTGTATTAGTGGCCATAGATATTCAGGAAAAAAAATTATAACTCTACCGGCATTATCCAGGGAGGAAACAAGGGAGAACGTTTGTATGGAAAAACGGCGGTGTGGATTCCTCTTAACATTGTCACTGGTTTTAGTTAAACTTGTTTTTATTTAAGTACAACTAGACGACGCCCGCAACTCCGTTGCGCCAAAATTCGTGTGTCGCTCGGGATACCTTACATTTTCCGGGATAAAAGTATCCTGCATATTATGTCCTTTCCCGGGGCTCAAAGTATCTCTATCTATACCAAATTTCAGCTAAATCGATTCAGCTGTTTGGGCGTGAAGAGGTAACAGACAGACACACTTTAACATTTATAATATTAGTATACTGCGAGACTGGTGAGACATGTTCAATACTCGAGGACGTGATATTTGGGTATTATATTAGTTGAAAAAAAAAATATTGGAAAATAATATCAATTGATCACTGAGTAAATGTAGCTTAAAGTTAAATAATTATTTACCCAACGCATGGACACCGCGAGCGGGAGGGGTAGTTGTGTGGTGTTTCTTTGGTAGCGCACGAATTAAATACTCGGTAGAGACTTTAACTTAAAAAAAATAATTTATTTTCAGACCAACAGAGTTCTTACTACTAATTTTACAATCGAAAAGAATCCCCCAACTAACTTAAGTCTACGTTTTTATACATCTAGATTGCTGATGATGTGTTTGTCAGATGTTCCACTTAGGAAGAGCTGACAAAGCTGATCTGGGCAGGGTTGCCACTCTTAACTCCTCCCTCCCCTAGAGAAAAATTATCCGAAGACGTAAGAACAGAGGAAGACGGCTTCGGAGAATTTTTTGCGCTAAAAAGATCTAAAAATTTATTTCTGAAAAACAACATGAGGATCATAACAAATATGCAAATAATTATTAAAATAGTTAATATACATAAAACCGTTGTCCATATTCTTAAGTCACTATTAGCATTATTGTTTTCACTGATGTATTTCACTTTCATATTTTGCACTAACTGTTTAACACTATCGAAATCAATTCCACGAACATCAAGCGAAGTATCCGGAGCTGGAACCTCCAACTGCACCTCCGGTAGTTGCACCGTGACGTCTGGCAGGCTGCTGGATGTGGTGTTGGACACTTGACCAACATAAGTGTCGCCAATTGTTGTCTCGCAGTCAGGATCAGTGGCCAATATAAAAGTACCTTGCAACTTTGTCTTAGTTATTTGATCTTTACAATTTTCTGTTATAACTATTTCTTTCATACTGAACAGAAGCCATTGGTTTGAAGCGATTCTATAAGTTCTACTGTTTTCTAAAATTATCTGGTGTGACTGGCAACTTGAAAAGTTATTTTTCAGCAGCATAATTTGTTCTATGCACGTTTCTTTATATTGTGCCTCTTTGTCCGCATCGCAAAGGAACATGTTGCTATCTAGTTCTTCGCATGGACTTACTAGAGACCGATAGAGTGACTTATTCACTATAAGGTATGGATATTCAGGAAAAATAATGGTAGTACTTTTAGAAAGGAAATTATGTATAGGAATAGGAATTATTTTAAAGTATGTATAAGTGTTTCTATCTACTAATGGGACTTCTAAAACGAAAACTAATTTATGTTGGTGAATATATGATTTTAGAATTATTGAACGTTCTAGGGTTGGCAAAGTATCATAATTTGCCGGGTAAATTAATCGAGCATGTTTTTCTATATTTAATAAAATAGACAATAGTTCCGTCGAATTAATAATAGACTGATGGAGAGTATACAACTTACTAAAAGCGATTGATGTTTCTATTTCAATGATTATGCTGTAAATAGTGCGAAAATTATTTAGCAACTGATATAAATTATTCATCACCGAAATAAAGTTAAATAATGTAGTTTGATTCTTATGCAAAGATTGAATTTCAGTTGTTTTAGCGTAAATTTGTTTGACATTAAAATTCATGTCGCTAGATATATTGATTAATTTATCAAAAGCTACTTGCATAACTGAAATTTTATCTTCCACAGAGTGTTCTTTCTCTTGTAAATTACTAATTATTTTACTATATCGAATTGCATCGTTATTATCTAAATTTCCAGTAATAAGTTTTATAAATGATCCTAATGGATTAATGATACCTCTTTTTGTCCTTAAATTAGGGAGAATTTGCAATAATCTAGACTTAGTTAATTTAATAAAAGAGCTTATTTGTATTTCTAACCCTAAAAATTCATTCTTAACCTGAGAGTCTACTTGAATTAAAGATCTTAACCTATTATATTCCCCAATATTATTATCTAACTGTAACTTAATATATTCTAAATCAATCGTTTTGATGATGCTCCAGTGATCAGTCTTCATCACTGCTGCACCAAGTTTTATCGGAGCTATGCCTGGATTCCTGGTCATGTTGTGAACTTTGAGATGCCATGTCGGACTCGCCATTGCTAGTACCAGGAAGCACCACCTGTGGAGGCCGTTTTATATTTTTTATTGCTACTCTAGTGTTTCTATTTTTAAGCTTAACCGGTATTATATTTCGCGAAACCTCCCCAGTGACTTCAGCTTCTTCAAACCTAGGTAATTGTTTAGCTTTCCTGGTTCTAGTATTTTTCATAAAAATTTTATCTCCTTTCTTAATTTCAGGAACCGGATTTTCTCCTCCTTTCTTATCCCTTACTTCTTTTTTATCATTTACTAATTTTTCCGCTACGTATTCATAAAGAACCTTAAGTCGTTTCCTATGATCTTGTAATAGCTTTTGCATCAAATTTCTATCTCTATCAATATCAAAAACGTTTCCTGAATCTGTATGTCCAAATACCATTTCAAAAGGTGTAAAGTTAGTAGCAGTATGAATCGTATTGTTATAAGCCATAATAGCGTAAGTCATAACACTACACGCATCTAAATCTTTCTTATCATATTTAGCAAGCCTATAAATTTCGATTATTGTAGAATGAAATCGTTCCACAATAGCCATTGAATTCGGATTATTAGGAGTACCAACATGAATTTCAATTTTATACAAGTTTAATAGTTCCCTTATTAATTCATTATTAAATTCCGTCCCTGAGTCGCTATTTATTTTATCGGGTATACCATACATGCTGAAATATTTAATCAATGCTTTTACTACTTCTGGAGTACTTCTATTTGGTATATCTATGGCCTGGGCTAGCTTACTAAATGCGTCTACTATAGTTAAATAATACTTATTTTCTATGTATAAAAGATCTATAAATAATTCCTGAAAAGGACTATTTTGCGTTTGCGTTAATTGAAGATGTGGCTGAATCGGTTTCCTTTCATATTTCATTTTTCTACACTGCTCACAACTGTTTATTAAAGCTGAAACAGTTTGTTTCATATTGTTCCACCAATAATGCCTTTTTATTTTTGTTAATGTTTCATTTATTCCACGATGGCATGTTTTGCCCTCATGATATTTACGTACCACGCCTATTTGATCTACTTCTGACTCCGATAAGTTAACTACTCTCTCAGTACACTCAACTAAATTCATTGTTCCCTTTTTATATAATTCTGTCACCACCTTAGAAAATGTACGTCTAAAACTATCGTCTTCGAAATAAATAAAATATTTATGCTTAGGATCTACATATTCTTTAAAGAAATCTTTTACTAATTGCTCATTGTTTATTGGCAGATGTACTTCTAAAATTCTCTGATTTTTATTCGACAAATCTTTTACTGTTAATCTATCTACAAGCCAAGAGTATACTAGAATTTGTTTAGTTTTATTATCAATAGCTTCTTTTAAAATAGGAAAACCTTCATGTTCCTTATTGGAAACTGAATGTGCCGTTTCGCCATCATCAGAATCCGAAAGTTCTATCGTTTCTATTGGCTCAGGTTCGCTTATATTTACTAAATTGTTCTCTAATTCCCTAACGACACCCTGTACATCAGAGTCATCAACATTAACCAAAATTGAATCTAAATCATCATCTAAAGCGTTTATTCTTATACGTGATAACGCATCAGCATTTGTATTCTGTGGCCCTTTTTTATATTTTATTTCAAAGTCAAATTCTTCTAAACGTAACCTCCACCTAATTAACTTACTATTTGGTTCTTTTAATGAATATAACCACGCCAAGGGTCTATGATCTGTGTAAATAGTAAATTTATTTCCGTATAAATAAGGCCTAAAATACTTAACTGCCCATATAATAGCCAACAGCTCTTTCTCTATTGTGCTATATTTTTCCTCTGTAGGTGATAATGTCCTACTAGCAAATGCTATAGGCCTATCTGACCCTATAGGTCCCTGTGACAGAACTGCACCGATCGCAAAGTTTGATGCATCAGTAGTCAAAACAAAAGGTTTGGAAAAATCAGGGAACTGTAATAAGGGGGCATTTGTTAGTATTTTTTTACAAGTTTCAAAACATTCCATATAAGCTTCATCAAAAACAATTTTTCTTCCTTTTTTCAAACATAATGTCATAGGCCTGGTAAGCTTAGCAAAATCCTTAATAAATTTTCTATAATAACCTATAAGACCAAGAAAACTTTTAATTTCGGTTACACTTTTTGGAAGGGGATATTTTAAGATAGCATCTATTTTATCGGTATTTGGCTTTAACCCTTCGTTAGTTATTGTATGTCCTAAGTATAACACTTCCTTACGCAGGAAATGTGATTTATCTAACTGTACCTTAAGATTAGTTTGTCTGAATCTTTCAAAAACTAATTTTAATTTCTCTACATGCTCCTCTAAACTAGTTGAAAATATAACTACGTCATCAATATAAACTAGGCAATGGATTCCTTGTAATCCGCGTAAGACATTATCCATTGCTCGTTGAAAAGTGGCAGGCGCTGTTTTTAATCCGAACGGCATTCTATTAAATTCGTAATGCCCGAACGGTGTGCTGAAGGCTGTTTTGGGTTTATCCTCTTCAGCTATTTCTATTTGATGGTAGCCACTAGCCAGGTCTAGCGTGGTGAAATACATGCTTTTCCCTAATGTGTCGAATAAGTCATTAATGTTCGGCAAAGGATATTTATCGTCGACAGTTATTTCATTTAAGCGCCTGTAGTCAATTACCATTCTCCACCTTTGTTTACCTGTGCTATCGGGTTTTTTTGGTACTAGATGAACGGGAGCACTCCAAGGAGAGAATGACTCTTGTATAATGTTATCTCGGAGCATCTGATCTATTTGTTTTTTAATTTCCGCAGTCTGCATTGGGGGTAACCTACGTGCTTTAATATAAACAGGGTCCTCATTTTTAGTCCGAATATTATGTTTTACATCATTAGCAAAAGTTAAAGGAATATTTTCGCAGTAAAAAATGTCTTTATATGACTCACAAAGATCATAAATGGCTTTTTTTTCTTCGCTATTCATGTGATCAAGTTTAAGTCGATTCAAATTTTCCGTCAGTAAATGTTCAGTATCATCTCTATCCCGGGTATAATTTACATTACACTGTGAATTTACATTTAAATTACTGTCATATGGCTGCACAATAAAGGGGCTAGTAATAGTTAAAATCATTTTTTGTGACGTGCAGTTCTGTATAACGGTGTAAGCGAAACCATCTACACAGTTAACTAATGCTGTGGGCATTCTAACTCCTTCACCAAATTGTTTATATTCTAAAATAGCTTCTCCATTTTTAATACTCGTTGGCAACTTAACTCTTAATTCTGAACGTGACGGCAACTCATACGTAAATCTAAATGGCGGGGAATAAACTATCGGTATGCAAGTGTTGGGCGTTTTCAATAATTTATTTTTCATATCGATATTTGCTGCGATCTGGTTTAACAGGTCACTACCTAAAAGCCCATCGTAACGACTATCAACACTATAAACATAGAACTTATGACACTCTGGACTTTGGAAAATTTCTGGCAATTGAATAAAAATTACTTGATCGTGTTTACTCGCAGCGTGAGTACTAACTACTTCGAATGGTTCCGTTTTTAAAAATTCCTTAAAATATTTATTCGCTATCTCTGGGCTAATAAAAGACCGAGAACTACCAGTATCTATCATAAAAATGGAATTTAATTCTGGAATTTCTATGTATGGTAATGAACGTATACTATTAGAATTTACATTTATCTTTTCTCGTCCCTTGAGGCTCGCATGTGAAAATTTTCAATACTATCCATCGACTGAGATTGATGATGATTATTATTAGACATATTTTGTCCAAGTTCATAGTTATCGTGGTAATTATTATTTGTGCAGTTAATACGCCTTGAATTAGCAGTTCGCATTGTTACATCGGTGTTTGACCCCGAGTTAGGAATGTGCTGAAACTGCGGATGCATTGTTGTCGCTTGATGGGACGAGTTATTAAAATTCCTATTATTTCTAAATTGGAATGAATGACTTCTAAACTGATTATTTCTAAAATTATTATTTTGTTGCGGATTATTATTATTATTACCTTGAAAAGAGTTAAAATTTCTCTGCGTGTTTTGCCGATTAAAGGAGTTATTGTTATCGAAATTTCGAAATGAAAATTTATTAAAATTATTTTGCGGCGATGTTGATGACGACGGCCTCGAATGCTGTGGAATATTATTTTGATTTCTATTGTTGCTATTATTGCTAAAATGTTTTTGCGTATACACCGTATTAAAGTTTTGTTCTTCCAAAACAACTTTCAATGCGTCTTCTAAAGTAGAGGTATCCCGTAATCTAACAATTCTAACCAAATACGATGGCAAATTATAGAGAAAAACATTAAACGACGTATTAGTATAGATTTGTTGTTTCGCCAGACGAACACTGGCGTCTGCCGTAGTTTCATTTATTTTAGAGAAAAGAATACTCCGTATATTTTGGATTCGATGACAAAAGTCGGAATAATTTTCGCCTCTGTTTATTTTTAAGCCCTGCAATTCTAAAGCTAAGCATTCTTCGGTTCTAGGATCGCCGAAATGCTGCCTCAAGAGAGTTTTTAATTCATCCCAGTTACTAATTTGATCTCGCTCCCCTACTAAACTAGCGGCCTCTCCAGCTAATCTACTAGTAATGACATGGAACAAATATTCATTTTGTAAATGATCACCCTGAAAAGTTTGCAATACGTATTCGCATTTTTTTATGAACAAAGGTAACACCCTAGAATCCCCTTCAAATACCGGAATAATTTTTAATATTTCATTAGGAACACGGACTACACCTTCCATTTTGTAAGTAACACACTCAAAAAGTAAAAGTAAATGAAAATAATAGATAATCTACAAGTTACTGCTCGAAAATACTTATGTCAAATTCCTTTAATAAAATTATTATTTATTATTATTAATATTTTTAATTTATTACTTACTTATTTTCAATAATTATCCCCCGATAAAAAAAAAAACTAACCAAATAAAATACCCAAATCCCTGTGGAGTAGAAACACATACACACACAGTAAAATAAAGAGCAAAGAAAAGTAGGAAAGTGAATAAGAATTGGATCACTCACAGTCCCGTCGTCTTCACCATGCTCTGGATCCCTCGATTGGCTGGAACTCTGCTTGGCTGGACCCCTCCGATGTGTATTTAATAAATTTATTTGTTCGATATAATCTCCGTAAAACGTTGAGACGTACGTTGATGCCTTAGATTTTGATAAGGATATCAACTCGGAGATCCTACCGGCTGCGCCAATTAAATACTCGGTAGAGACTTTAACTTAAAAAAAATAATTTATTTTCAGACCAACAGAGTTCTTACTACTAATTTTACAATCGAAAAGAATCCCCCAACTAACTTAAGTCTACGTTTTTATACATCTAGATTGCTGATGATGTGTTTGTCAGATGTTCCACTTAGGAAGAGCTGACAAAGCTGATCTGGGCAGGGTTGCCACTCTTAACTCACGCATCTGCACCGGCCGCATAGTATGCCTACTTGCCTAGCCGCGTAATTTACTTAGTATCCATGATTGATTTATTTTTGGGAAATTCGGAAAAAAATTAGGTACCTAATTTTAATTACATATTTATAATGAGAATCGAGTACAGAGTACTCTCCATAAGTATCGGTAATGTCTCACCAGTCATGTAGTAGAAATACTTCCAATAATATAAAAAAATCCATACGGATTTACTCGTTATTGCTCGAAAACGATCTAGTTTATTATTAGTAGTAATAAGAGGAATTAGGATTCTCTTATTTTGTTTTCATCGAAAGCTCTACTTTTCTATAAAACTGATATTCACTACGTAACGTAGCTACGTGCTACGTTCGTAGCGACGTGCTACGTTCGTAGCGACGTGCTACGTAACTGAAGAATTTTGCGTGGATGTTGAAATAAAAGAAATTTAACTGAGACAATTTTATTACAAGCAGCGAGCCATTACAGAGAGAGCGGAAAAGGGAACCATAAAGCACAAAACTATATACGGCAGATTAAAAAAGACAATGACATAGACAATACTGGCAAAAATTGGTTGTGTTCCTAAAAACACATAATTTAACACCCTCCCCTGGAACACAACCCCATTTTTGTGACACAATACAAATGTTTATCGGCAGTAGTGCCCTTAGTTAAATTATCAGCTATCATTTCCTCACCCTTTAAATACAAAAACTTAACACTTAAGTTAACAACATGATTCCTTAAGAAATGATAACGAATGTCTATGTGCTTGGTTCTAGGTAAGTAACAGTCATTAGTAGTTAACTTAATTGCACTCTGATTATCACTAAATATAAGGAGCGGGTTCTTCAGCTGGTGACCAAGCTCCCCATGAAGCTGCTGCAGCCACAGCGCCTCCTGCGCCGCGGAAGACATCGCCATGTACTCCGCCTCTGCGGTCGATAGGGCGACAGTCTGCTGCTTGTGCGACCGCCAAGAAATTGCACCACCCTGTAACATAAAGATGTAGCCGGTGCACGACTTTCTGTCGTACAAATCACTGGCCCAGTCGGCATCACAGTATCCTGTTATATCTTCATTACCATCTTTGGTGTAGACTAACTTTAAATCTTTTGTGCCCTGAAGGTATCTGAAAATTCTCTTTATTCCAGCCCAGTGTTCGGAGCTTGGATTTTGGTTGAATCTGCTCAGTGTATTCACAGCAAAGGATATGTCCGGTCGAGTACATTGGGCCAAATACAGTAACGAGCCTAAAGCTTGTTGATATGGACAATCATACTTTTCTTCTGTCTCAGATCGTTTGAATTTTATACCTACTTCAATTGGCGTTTTCACAGGTTTACAATCTGACATTCTGAACCGTGCCAAGATTTCTTTTATATATTTTTCTTGATCTATCATTATTTTTCCTCTATTTCTGGTAATATGAAGACCAATACACTGGCTCGCCGGGCCTATCTCTTTCATTTCAAAGTGCTGTTTTAAATTTTCTTTCAATAAATTTTTGACTGACTCTTGAGCAGTAAATAGTATTAAATCGTCAACCCAGACAGCTATAAATGTATTCTTTTCAGCATTATAGTAGACGCAGGGATCAGTCTTTGATTGTTGCATTCCTAGATTGCGTAAAACATTGTTTAGTTTAGTGTTCCATAATCTACTAGCTTGCTTTAATCCGTATATGGATTTATTCAACTTGCACACCTGAGAGCCTTGTCTATATTGTTCTGGCTGTTCCATGTATATTTCCCTGTCGATTTCTCCCTGGAGGAAGGCTGACACAGCATCCATTTGATCTATTTCAAGTTCATATTTGGCAGCTAAAGCAAATAGGTAACGAATAGTTGTGTACCTGACAACTGGTGAATAAGTGTCTTCGTAATCGGCACCCTTTCTTTGAGCATAACCTTTTATTACCAGCCGTGCTTTGTAGCGAACAATATTTCCACTGTGATCAGTTTTTACCTTATATACCCACTTGCAAGGTAAAGCCTTTTTGCCTTTAGGAAGATCAGTTAAACTCCATGTTTTGTTTTTCATCAAGGAGCTATATTCTTCATCCATGGCTGCCTTCCATTCAGAAGCTTGCGGCGATGACAGTGCTTCCGCAGCATTCTGTGGATCAGACAAGTCAGTGTAAAAACACAAATAACTCTCATCTTGAACCCTTCTGTGAAGGCGTGGCCGGAGTGTTCTTACAGTTACATTAGAATCATCAAAGGTACCCTCTATAAATCCGGGGGGCTTAAAAGTTTCATCTAATTCCCCACAATCTGTATCATACTCACTTGAGTCTTCACCTTCATTTGTTTCGGTGCTCAAACCTCTTTTGCTCGACTCCGGAGCGAGTACTTCCTTATTTGAAGTGCATGATGTACTTCCTGATATCCCGTTGCTAGTGGGTACAGCAGCGCTTTCACTGACAGACTGTTTTTCTTTTACTGTAACATCAATATTATTATTCTGGATGGGTACTCCGACTGTCTCATTATATTTCTCAAAGAAAACTACATCTCTACTTTTTATTACTTTGTGGGTTGTAGGGTTCATTAAACGGTAACCCTTCGTATTCTCACAATAGCCCACCATTATCATTTTCTCAGACTTTTTGTCCCATTTCTGTCGTTTTTGACTTGGTATGTGTACCATACACTCGGAGCCAAATATTTTCATGTGAGATAAATTAGGTTTCTTACCTTTCCATAACTCATACGGCGTTTTACCTTCCAGTGACCTTGTGGGAGATCTGTTGACAATGTATGCTGCGGTCGCTAAAGCTTCACCCCATAGTCGCTTCTCCAGTTTTGCATAGAACAGCATACATCTTGCACGCTCCACCAGCGTTCTATTCATCCTTTCTGCCACGCCGTTGTGCTCTGGAGTATACGGAGTAGACGTCTGGTGAACAATGCCATAATTAGACAAAAATTTCTCAAAATTATGGTTACAATATTCTGTACCATTGTCAGTACGCAGAATTTTTATCTTATTATTTAATTCATTCTCTACTTTAGATTTAAAATTTTTAAAGGTCTCTAAAACACTCATTTTATCTTTCAGAAAATACACATGAACGATTCGGGTAAAGTCATCAATAAAAGTTATAAAATATCTCATACCTCCATACGACAAGTTTTCCATGGGGCCACATAAATCGGAATGTATTAATTCAAGAGGTTTAGCTGCTCTTGACCCAACATTTTTAAATGGCAACCTGGTTTGCTTACCTTCATAGCATTGTATACATGAGAACTCGTTGCCCTCACCCGGAAGTAATGCCACACCCTCTGCGCAGCTTGGTAATTTTCTTATATCTGTGTTCATTATGTACAAGTTATTGCTCAATGTTGCTGTACATATTACTTCTCCTCTATTATTCTGAATATCACACCCCCTGCTGTTGAATGTGACATTATATCCACTCTTCACTATAGTGCTGACTGAAAGGAGATTAGCCGCCAATCCAGGAACAAACAGCACATTTTTCACATGTATTTTGTTCTGATTAATGTGTATGTCAACACATCCGACTCCTTTTACAGCTAGAGGCTCTCTATTTGCAACAGTTACACTTTTCACGGTGGCTTCGGTGACATTATACATCCAGTCATATCTACTCGTCATATGAGAGGACGCACCGGAGTCTATCAGCCAATAATTATTGCTGCTGTGTTTACCAATCATGGTTGTGAATGCAGCCACATAACCTGAACTTAGTGCCTTGCTTGATGCTCCTCCATGTAATGGCTCGTTACCTGACATTCCCTTTGATTTACAAAATTTTGCATAATGCCCATATTTATTGCAGCTGTAGCATCTTGGCCCCTTCGGTTTACTTGAATTATTAAAATTATTTGCAAAGTTATTGTTTCTATAATTTTTCTTTGCTTTAATATGGAAAGCCGTTGTCTTCGATGTATTGACCTCTTGTATTAGCTTTGACTTTACAGAGTCAGCGCTGATCTTGATGCCAGAGCTTTCAAGCCCCATAATCATGGGTTTATATTCCTCGGGCAGACCGGCCAACATTAAAGTCCCGAGCCACTCATCGTTGACATCAAACTTTATACTACGCAGCTTGTGGGCAGTGTTCATAATTCTACTAACATAATCCTCAACACTATTGCACGACTCCAATGTCGTGTTTATCAGGTCTTTAAGCAGGCCAACTCTTCGTGTGAGTCCATTGTCATCAAAGGCCTGATGTAACCTTTCCCAAACTTCTTTGGCAGTTGTGCACTCCTGCACATGCACATAATTTTGAGGATTCAGAAGCAATATAAGCTTGGCCTTTGCCTTTATGTCCTTACCAGCATCAATCGGCTCGTTGTTAGTCGGCTCGATACAACACCACAAGTCTTCATGTTGCAAATATGTCTTTATACTGAACTTCCAAGTTGCGAAATTTTCTCTCCCGAGTAGTTTCTCGATATTGAAGATGTTGTATGAACCCATTTTGACGGAGAGCTCCCACTTCATGCGACCCTGACGAGAACCACGTTGAGTAACCTCACTTTTATTTTCTTCGGTAAAGTGATTTTCAATTTTTGACAACTTTCACTGTTTACCTTTATTTCTGTGATAACCACGCTCTGCTACCATGAAGAATTTTGCGTGGATGTTGAAATAAAAGAAATTTAACTGAGACAATTTTATTACAAGCAGCGAGCCATTACAGAGAGAGCGGAAAAGGGAACCATAAAGCACAAAACTATATACGGCAGATTAAAAAAGACAATGACATAGACAATACTGGCAAAAATTGGTTGTGTTCCTAAAAACACATAATTTAACAGTAACGTAGCTACGTGCTACGTTCGTAGCGACGTGCTACGTAACGTAGGTACGTGCTACGTTCGTAGCGACGTGCTACGTAACGTAGCTACGTGCTACGTTCGTAGCGACGTGCTACGTTCGTAGCGACGTGCTACGTTCGTAGCGACGTGCTACGTAACGTAGCTACGTGCTACGTTCGTAGCGCTACGAGCTACGTCGTAGATCTGAATTTAATTCCTTATCATTCTTTTTTGTCTTTTCCTATTTTGCTTAAGTTATTCAATATTTATAATAATAAGGTTTGATACTAAATTATATATTGTTAGCATAATCCTTAAGGACTTTAATATTATGTTTTTTTAAGTAAGTTGTAATCTTTTGAAATTTCCCTTTTGAAGATACTTATTTTATTTTTAAAAGTTTTTGAATTTAGAGCTCTATTTACAAATACCGTACACCATTACAGTTTATTTTAATTACTCAAATCACAATTCTGAATTCAATCTCGGAATCAACATAAAAGAGAATTTAATATAATGGAACATTGCTCGTTGGGAAAACTAAAATCGATTCTTAAAGGCAGAGGCGTATTCAACTAGCTCAGGCCCATAGCAAACTCTAGTACAGCCGCCCTTTTTTGAAGGGATAATATCTTCAAAAGCTATTTGAGATTAAGAGATTTCTTAGAAATATGAGCAGATAAAAATTGGCGTGGAAATTACCCACATAAATCCCTTAGTGGTTTACCTCAATTTTGTAATGGTAGACCAGGTATGGTATATAATATTATGGTATCTTATGCGTATTCCCTCTTAAAAGGCCGGCAACGCACCTGCAGCTCTTCTGATGTTGCGAGTGTCCATGGGCGACGGTAGTTGCTTACCATCATGTGACCCGTTTGCTCGTTTGCCCCCTTATTTAATAGAAAAAAATATAGTAATATGGTTTACTTTCGAATCTCAAGTAAGAGGGCAATAAAACGTATTAATTTCTATTTTATTTGAACTATATTTAACATGGAATGTACTATCAGACAAGTTGATTCATAGGCAGAGGCGGATCTACGTAGTTTGGTCGAGTCATATCAAACCCAGCCGACAGATCACGAGTTATATTGAATTGACATAAACTGACCAAATGAAGTAGGTCCGTCAATTGCCTATAAAATATAAATCAATTTTTTCGATGGACTAAAGGCCGTCACAGACTTAGCTATAATATATATTAATATACCGTACTAAACACACTGAGACCATAAATATATATTATAGCTGAGTGTGTGGTCACGCGAAAATTGTATAGAAAATATATATTAATATGCCTAGCTATAAACATATTAATATAAATATTATAGCTAAGTCTGTGACGGCCTTTATTTAATCGTACTCGACGTTTTAAAAAGTTGTTTTTACTACGCCATAAATATATTTTAGTGCTCCCGAAGCAGTCACGAACCGCGGTCACTAAGGGCCTGTATTCACTTTGATTAGTGCGAGTGCAGGTAAATAGTACAAGTGATTAGTGATTAGATTAGATTAGGAATGCACTAATGACTTGCACTAATCAGTCGCTGTCCACATGTGATTTTACCTGATTACTAATCACCTGCACTATTCACTTGCATTTTTTACTAATCAAAGTGAATACGGGCCTTAAAGCACGTGCCCCCAAGCACGGGGCCCCTAGTATATGCTACTTAATCCGGCCCTCATAAAAGGTAATAACCATTAATAAACGTCTGAGCTAGACGCTAGAATTACTAGACTCAGGTATTGTAAGGCCTGAATGTCGAAGACAGTGTTGAGTCAGTGAAATTAAGTTTGTTCGCAAATCGCAATGACTAATCGTCTGCGCTTTGCCTTAGTCAAATAGAAACAGGGTTCTAACTCCTAGATATTAGATTGCTGTAAATTGACTATATGGAGCACAATTAAATAACACAGAATTGAAATTCTATTCATTGTTGTATGAATTTTTCTTACTTTCTTTTTTAGGGTTCCGTACCCAAAGGGTAAAAACGGGACCCTATTACTAAGACTTCGTTGTCTGTCCGTCTGTCCGTCTGTCTGTCTGTCTGTCTGTCTGTCTGTCTGTCTGTCTCCAGGCTGTAACTCAAGAACGGTAATAGCTAGAGATTTGATATTTTCACAGATTATGTATATCTGTTGCCGCTATAACAACAAATACTAAAAATAAAATGAATGTTTAAGGGGGGCTCCCATACAACAAACGTGATTTTTTTGTCCTTTTTTGCTCTATATCAAAAATGGCAACAGGTAGGTACTTGAATTTTTCACAAAATCCTTAGTTATATGTGTACTTTAATATTTAATAATAATATTAAAATAAAATAAAAAAATAAGGGAGGCTCCCATACAAAAAACACAATGTATGGCCTAATTTTGCTCTATAATGGTACGGAACCCTTCGTGCGCGATTCCGACTCGCACTTGGCCGATTATTTGTAATGTATTATTATAATGTATTTCTCAAGATTTCTTATGAGCTTTCTTGTAACTAAAATATTACAAAATAATGACTTAAGCCCTTAATAATATTATGTAGTTTAGTTCTATTTTATGTTTTGTTCTTTGTATTAGGAGAAGATAATTATGATTGATAAACTATGGGTAATAATCAGCAATGGCACATGAGAACCATAATGGCACAAATATCACCACAGGAACACTGCGGAAGAAAAATGTGGTGACGAAATGCTCACAAGCCATTATAAGGAATGCTTAGAATTCATTGACTCATGTGTTACAGCCGTAAGGATAGGTGCTACACATCGTGATTATGTCTCCAATGTAAGCGCATTCAATTATGTATTTACTTTCATAGATATTAGAGTTGTGTTCTCCGAAAAGTGTGTTAGAGCCATGTTTCGTTTTTAACTCAGTCGAATAAATGTCATAATTTTTTGAAAATGTGTGTTTTAAATTGAACATAAATATTAGCGGTGACCTTGCAATTTTTATAGACTAACCTTTTTTTTACTAGTAGTCCCCTAAAGGATTTTCACACGAACGTTTATTAAAAAACGATTTAGCATAATAATATAAAACTTGACTAAGGAGACAGAGTACTTTTGTATTTACATTATTATTAACGGCATTTACAATACATGCATGTTCCTATAGACTTATCCTTACCGTCGAAAGGCTCTCAGAATTCCTTATTGATCGAGGTTTTAGGAACGTGAAGGATCGCACGCTATTGATAAAATTTTACAGACAATTATAATTAATATCACCAACTATTTAATAAACTTCAAGACGAGTTTTTCAACTTTGACCTTTCAATCGAAAATGTCAGCTTCGCTTTAAAATCGGTGTATGACCTTGAAGAAATTTTTAAAGTTTATTGCGAAAAAGATGTAAATAATGAAACGTAATTTAATATATATCGTAGTGAAAACCTTATAATATCATGAGTGATAATTGCGTTAACTTAAGAAATCATTAGATCGTAGTGAGTTACACTTATTTCAATTTAGTCAAAACTTAAACCTTATTCGTATATAATAGAATCAGGCGTTAGGTACTTTGCGGAAATCCATACCTTAAAATTTAAAATATTATTATTTTTACTAATATTCCGCAAAATAAACCTCCACCTGTAAATGAATGAGTGGGTGTACGCGTAGGTATGCGTTACAGCGCCTCTCTTCCACACTGCCTATGCATACACTCGCATGCAAGAACATGCAAACACCACCATGTAACAAGCAGTAATGTAAGCAAATTCCTGCAAGGCCTCTCACCACCATGCAAGTTGAAAACCTCGACGCGCGTTTCGCCCCAACACCGGAGCATCCTTCTTAGGATGTGAACTCTACCATCTACGAACATCGTCCGGAAAAGGTCATCGCCGGCCATATTTTTTGATATAAAATTAATTTTTACTCGTGTCTGTTTGTTACAATTGACTCAGTAAATTGGTCTTAACTTGTTACCCAATTTTCAGAAGACATTATGTCTATTGAAAAGTGTTTCCTTGATATTTATTGCGAGGCAAAGTTCTTCGCTTAACGACCCTTTAGCAAGAGCAACAAATTCCTTGAACAACTTTGAAAAATGATACCCTTTTCTTTAAGAAGGAATAAATCTGTGTGAAGGATGTTGTAACTTTAATCGTACACTTAAAATTATTATTATAACTATTACAACAAAACATTATGACTATCCACAATACTATTAAAAAAGCGAAAAATTTCTGTCCATCTATTTGTTACCTAAGAGTGAGTTGCACCGGCTTACTTTAACTATAACTTTAACTTTAACCATAAAAAAATGTAATATTAACTGTCAAATCCCTAGCAAAGTCGCCATATTTGACGATAACCTTAACTACGCTTCTGGTGCAATTCACCCTAAGGGTGAGTTGCATTGTAGTTAAAGTTAAGGTTATCGTAAAATATGGCGTCCATAATGGACTTTTACCTACTAGGGATTTGACAGTTCATTTGACTTTTTGTTATGGTTAAAGTTATAGTTAAAGTAAGTTGATGCAACTCACTCTTAGTTACCTCTTGAGCCTTACACCGCGTCACATGGTTGCATCATGAAAAATGTTGAAAAACAATGGCTTATAACATTAAACAAACAAATTGGTATTTCGTCCAATTTTCACGCACACATTCGTCCGATTGAACAAGCCAATAGCCAATTTTATAATATAGATCGCCTACCCTCTCGACTACCCTTTTTAGGCAAAAACTGACATCTGTACACGTCAAACGCAAACAACGTAAGGGCGGGTGCATACATGCGTAACACGTACTGTCATACTCGAATAATTATTGAAACTAAAATCGTATTTGACGCTCTGGCGAGTACGAGAATTTTAGAACATAATTTACATTGCAATTTTATATAGAGATATTCGTTTTAATTTTGAAATGCTACAAAAAATTAATACGAAAAATGCAAAAACAATTTTGTGTATTAATATCTTTTTCCAAGTGTAATTAAACAATAATTTATGGAGCCAATGTAGAATTAACCAATTGGAGGCTTTAATTTTCATTTATTTATTGGAATTTTATATCATGTGTCATGAGTCATGACAAATACCAATGTAGCCTTCACATGTATTTTGCACTGTATATTATTAAGCTCAATATAATAATATTATGTAGATTGATACAAAAATAAAAATTGTTAAATGGGTTTACTAGTTTAATTCTTATTTGCGGCTAGCGTTAAAGCGGCCCTTCTGCGTCATAATATCAGCAAAGGGTAAGTGCCTCTAGCTTGAATTGCTTTATGCGTTCACTCAACTCATTATTATTACGCTGCGCATGTGTGCCCTCGCCTTTAGACACATTAGCGGCTCGAAAATGGATTAAAACAATCGGATTAGAATAATTTCGTGTACACGATCCGCCAGCCGTATCACGTATCTTGCGAGAGCAATGTGATAGCAATTATTGCGCAATAATTGCTCCAAAATCGCAATTTCGTATCACGTGACAGCCAAAACAATACGATTCAATCGAACGCTTAGATGACGCCATTGTTTTTGACAACCAGCAATCGATCGATTATTGCTAGTGGATTGTTGATCGCTATTTTTACGTGGTAGCCCTGCGGATTTACATTCTGTTTACCAAAAAATCTTTTTACTATTAAAAAATAATGCAGTTAATCTTGCATTTATTATAAACTGTTTCTTTGAGTTACTATATTTATATGGGTATATTCGATTTATATATTATTTATGTTATATTTTAAAGTGTTTGTGTGTTACCTCTTCACTTTTAATAAATACGATTAGAAGATACATTATTTTACTTTGAAGTCCCACTAAAGAATTAGCATAGTTACAACGCAAGAAAAATGTACGTTTATCGCATGATATGGCATATTTTTTTTGTGAATTTTGTTAGCAACTACTTTAATTATTTTCAATAAAATAAATAAAATCTAATCGAAACACATCTCGTTCATTATCTTGACCTATTAAGTTAAATCAGTTAATTATTATAATAAAAATACTCCTTATAGCTGACCCCAATCAATAAAACTACCATTAACAGTCTATAAACTGCCTTAATTACACACGAAAACGCAATTTCATCAAGAAAAGTTTCATTTAGGAGTGAAGCCACTATTCCATTACTTTACGGTGCGTCGTTGCAACGATTTATGATAAGTATGACACATTGAAGCGTTGTGTTACCGGAAGAGTTGTTTTGACGGAACCACGAATGGAAGATAAAATGGGATGGTCACGTTGCGCTGTTACTGTCGAGTATTGTGTTTTCGCGCGTTGCTACAAAGCAGATGTTTATTGTATATTATGTACACTGTAGGGCTTACTTCTCGGTACAGCGATTCCGATCGTATTGGACCCTAAAAAGCCATTCCTCGCAACGTATTTCCGGTAGAAACGCAGCCTTATGTCGATGAAGCAACGCACCGCAACACAACCGAGTAAGAGCCAGTCCACACGGTGCGTTGCATTAGAGTTGCGTCGACGCAGCAGTGCCGTTGCGTTGTTTTACATACAAACAACCAAGCTTTTCTCATGGCGCGCTGCGTCGTCGCAACACACACATGACGGACAGCAGCCCCGGAGACGAAGTGTGAGAGGGTGTTGACGTTAAGACTGCTTCGTAATAACACTGCGATGACGCAGCGCCCGTGTGGCCGGTTATGCGTTGAACGGCAGCGCTGCATCGACGCAACGCTGACGCAACGTGCCATGTGGACTGGCTCTTACGTGGCCTCTTACAGTTGTTACATTGTAAGGTAACTTGTAATGGGTGCCTACAGAGATTATCGCCCGAATGTATTATATTAAGTTTTAGAGATTAAACAAACTTGGGAGGTTTCTATTAATTAATGTGGCGTAATATTATTATATTCCACGTTATGTGATCGATAATGTGTGGTTAGTTGATGAATAATCGGCGAACTTAATTGGATATTGTATCTGATATAATTGTAAATAGGGATATTAGATTGACGGGCTCAGTGAAGAGGGTTGGTATTGTCGGGTTATAAAGGCCTTTACAAACCCGGTAGATTGTGTATTATAGAGGACTAGAGATCACCCAATGGTCGAAATTCGACCTTAGTTTCAACGAAATTAGGACTACTACGTTTATTATTATTATTATTATTATTGGCCCACTGTGTCCCACTGCTGCACCATGCACCCGGACCGGTGGGCGCATCTAGTCTCGGAGTGGCTATCGACTGGTCGGCGTAATAGAGGCCGACCCAAAAAAAGGTGGCGCGACGAACTGGATGCGTTCGACAAAGAGTGGCCTGTAACAGCACAAGACCGCGAATTGTGGAAGAAAAGAGGGGAGGCCTTTGCCCAGCAGTGGGACTACTACGTTTAATTTGTAAAAAATATTGACTTTATCATAATAATTTTTTTTTCAACTCTCTTCTCTGGTCTGATCGGTCTCCATATCTTATGTCATCGAAAGGTCTCTTTCTACAATGAAATACAATTTAAAATAGATCCATACTACATAATGAGGCTAATAAAACCACAAATGTACGAATACAATTACTATTTACTAAGTGAATATTAATTAAATTATTTACATCTAAACAACCGTCCCCCGAAGTCAGGAGTTCTCAACCAGGGGCGCATGGGATCCCGACATTTTTACTTTATTTTAAAAAGTAGTAAAATATCGTTATGTAATTTAATCAGGTAACCTAAATGATTAGTAATGAACCTAGTTACAATTACTGGTGCAAACCACGCAAACTTAAGTTTTTTTAAATAATATTATTATCGCTCAACAAAGACCATGATAATCTACGAATATGATAAAAAGGCTCTACGCATTTGTCACCACAAATAACATACTTACTCCAGAACAATTCGGTTTTCGTAAAAATAGCAATACAACTTTAGCTTGTTTTAATCTCATAAAACAAATAACAGAAGCGATAAATGACAAAAAACCAGTAGCAGCGATATTCCTTGATATGTCAAAAGCTTTTGACTTCGTAGATCATAAGCTGCTACTCTATAAGCTAGAAAAATATGGAATACGTGGCAAAGCCTTGGACTGGATTAAAAGTTACCTATCGGGACGAAAACAATGCGTTCAAATATCGAAAATTCATAAAGGGAAAGAATCTACTACCAGGTCAGACTTTTTACCTAATAATTTCGGGGTCCCTCAAGGTAGCATACTAGGTCCATTGCTATTTTTAATCTACATCAACGACCTTCCTAACGTAACAGATCAGTATACAATTTTATTTGCAGACGACACTACGGCTATAATAAAATGTAAAAATATAAATTCTTTTCAAAATGACATATATAATACAATAAAAAAAATAATGACATGGCTTAATAATAATAATTTAAAAATTAATATCAATAAAACTAAAATAATACAATTTAGAGACCATAGAACACGACCTATTGACTTGAATATTAATATTGACGGCATTGCTATAGAAGAAGTGAATTCCACAAAATTTTTAGGAATTATGGTAGATAGACACTGCAACTGGAAGGATCATATAAACCATGTATGCGATAAGATTGACAAATTTATATATGCGATCAAAATATTACGTTTAAAAGTCTCAACCGAAGCTGCACGTTGTGCATACCACGCATACGTTTCGTCTGTACTCTCATATGGGCTACTACTATGGGGGAACTCTGTTGAAATTGATAAGGCATTTAAAGTCCAGAAGAAGTGTGTAAGGGCAATCTGTGGAGCTTCTCCATTAGATAGTTGTAAACCAATTTTTCAGAAATTACAAATCCTCCCTTTGGTATGCTTGTATATAAGAGAAATTTGTATTTTTGTTAAACAACATTCGCACTACTTTCCAAAAAACGCTGATGTCAATAATAGAAGTGCTACAGCAAGATACAAATATAAACTATACATGCCACAGTGTCACATGGATGTATATAGGAAAAATGTGTATATTAATGCCATTAATATTTTTAATAAATTACCAGATAATTTTAAATCATTAAATGCAACTAACTTTAAAAGACAAATTACTAAATGGCTATTAAACAATTGTTTTTATACATTAAACGAATTTATGACATTTAAAGAAAAATAATGCAATGTATATGTATGTAATAAAATTAATTAAAGTTGACATTTCAAGAAAAATAATGCAATAATATAAATTATAGATGTAATAAAATTAGTTAAAGTTGACATTTAAAGAAAAATAATGCAATCTAATAAAATAATTAAAATATCACAATATTTTGACATAAATCAAATTAAAATCTATTTATAATTATCATTTTATGAGGCTTAAGTAGGTATTTATATATTTCTTTAATTGACAAATTATAATAATAATAATATATCCAAAAATTTTTAATATATACCTCGATATACCTTTTGTTTTGTTAAGGTGATGACATATTAATAATAAATAATTTTATATAAGTATGTTTAAACTTAATAATTTAATTGCACGCCATTGTTATGGCAGAATGTTAGATCTAAGTAGTTATTATAAGACCTGTATTTGTACAACATTCTGGCAATAAAGAGATTTGATTTGATTTGATTTGATTTGATTTGAAATAATAAATAGTTTTAATTAATCAATAAATAATTAATCGAACAAAAACGTTGGAAAATCTTTTTATTTTGGAATTTTTGTATGCCTACGGTTTGAAAGATACCATAGGTCGAACTAGGACTGCACGGCAAGAAAAATTGACTGCGGATGCAATCTCCCTTTTTGAGGGTGGTACCGGTTCTGTCTTTCAAATGATACTCACATTCGGCCAGTATACTACATAAAGATTAAGGTCCTACTTTTAATTAAAATGCTCATAGCTCGATGTATCTTAGCGGCCCCGGGCCCGGGTAAGTTAAGGTTGGGAAACTCTGCCCTAGGCTCTAGTGGATTCAGTCATGTCCCTTTGAATATTGTCCCCTAAAATAGGGTTCCTAATTATGTTATTTAAATCTAGGGTTAGTTAGTTATGCTCCTCTAAATGCTTCAATTAAGTATTTAAATAATGACAACTTTTCATTATTTACAGTTTCAGACAAATATTAGTTATTTTAAATAAGGTTTGGAGGTTCAGCGCCTGTTTCACCACTTCCTGATAAGTACCGGATAGTCTATCCACAACTTAACTTGACAAATAAAGTATTGAGAATCTGTCAGATAAGTTGTGGATAGCATATTCGGCATATTATACCACCATGCAGGTTGAAAACCTAGACGCGCGTTTCGCCCCAACACTGGAGCATCCTCAGGATGTGGACTCTACGAACAACGTCCGTGGACGTTGTTCGTAGAGTCCACATCCTGAGGATGGTGGTGAGGGGCCTTAGGCCACGGATTTGCCAACATTATTGCTTGTGTGGTGGTGGTGTTTGCAGGTTCTTGCATGCGATTTTATGCATAGGCAGTGTGGGAGAGGAGGGGAGGTGCTTTACACTCACTCATTTACTTAAAGGTTGAGGTTTATTTCGCGAAATATTGCTAAAAATAATAAACTTAATTTAATGCAACAGCTTTACCACAGCAGTCTTCGACTGCCACACATTTTTTATTACTCAATAACGTGTTAACGTACTTATCATTTCGTTTTCAATGAATTCGTAACACTTCAATCTGCGTGAAACAGAACAACCAAGTACGTAATGTGTCCAAAAATAGACACCCTTTCACACATCAAATGATCAACAACAACATTTCAGATATAATTTATGTTCGCTTCCAAGATCTAGTTTTTCTGGTGGTTTTAACGTCGCCGTGTTGGCTTCTTAAGTGCTTTATACTCCATTGAGTGTTTACATGTGCGAATAAAACCTTAGGATAGCGTGCAGATGAGACATGTAGCCCAGGAAAATTAAATTTTTGACCTAGGAATAATTCGCATAGAGCTAAAAATTTGTAGAGACGTTAAATACATAAAAAATAATACACCATTATAAATAAAACCACGAAAGTCCCCGACGGTCCGTTTTATTAGGGTTCCGTACCCAAATTGTAAAAACAGGACCCTATCACTAAGACTTCGTTGTCTGTCCGTCTGTCCATCTCCAGGCTGTATCTCAAGAACCGCTATAGCTAGACTTCTGAAATTTTCACAGATTGTGTTTATCTGTTGCCGCTATAACAACAAAATATACTAAAAACAAAATAATATTTAATTTATTAATACAACAAACGTGATTTTATCGGCCTTTTTCGCTCTATATCAATAATGGCAAGAGATAGGCACTTGAATTTTTCACACATTATTTTATTATGTATACTTTACTTAATAATAATATTAGAATAAAATAAAAATATAAGGGGGGCACCCATACAAAAACATAATTTTAGCCTATTTTTGCTCTGTACCGGTACGGAACCCTTCGTGCGCGAGTCCGACTCGCACTTGGCCGATTATTATGTATTTAACGTGTCTACCAATTTTCAACTGTATGCGAATTATTCTTAGATAACGATTTTTTGTGTATAATTAGACCAGGCTAATGTTATGACAAAAGTTGTGGCTTTGTCGTTCGGTTCAACAACGGTTTTCAAATATTATTTTTTTTGGTGTATTTTGAACCAACTGAGTATCTAGTAACTATGGTAAAGTTACATTATGATTCATAATAATTATAATTTAATTGGGATATCGAATTATGAATCATAGAGCCCTCACTAATAAAAAGATCGAAATTTTTATAGTGATATAACTTTTTGTATTTGGTCTCCAAATTATTATCATTACTATAGCAAGTATTTTATTGTTTTAAAATTATTCTTAACTTACGATGATCTAAGTAGAGTCGTCAACAAAACTTTCTTTATTCCATTATTTACTCTGCTATTTTTCAAACGTTGTATTTTCTGAATCGCGACGTTTTCTTTCCGTTTACTTTAGCGTATTAAAACCTTTTAAAAACCACGTTTTATCGAAGGAATAAAAATAATATCATTCACAGACTCAACATAAATAGAAATCCATTTAGATATTTTTATCACGTATCTAAAAAACAAGGACCCAAAAAGTTTAAATATAAAAATTGAAATATGATCACCAGTTGCTATCCACAACTTTAATGCTCTTAGGGTTCAAAGTTTCTTTGTAATAATTTTTGCTACATCTGCTCTACGGTTTAATAGTAAAGTGACGTACCAACAGACAAATAGACAGACAGGCGACAAACGGAAATACTCGCATTTAGAATATAATATTATTGTTGTCCGCAATATTGTTGCACCTCAAATTGTCTATCACGAATCACGATGGAGCTGTACAGTACAGTGTAATATATTATGTTATGTATTTTCGTGATAAAATCTACACCTATCCTAAATTTTTCACGGATTCAAAGTTTATAATATAGAATGTTTAATTTCAATGGGTTTAGTGGTTTAAGCTTCAAGAGGAAACAAATAAACGGAAAGACAGACACTTTCGTGTTTTTTCTTGTTCGCTTTCTTTTTATTAGTATAAAGTATTTCAACCTGGCTCCAATAATTAATACAACTATTTCCCGTCGCTGTACGCTCACTATCATCATTAACCCTATTAACGCCTCCGTGGTTTAGTGGTACAGAGCGCGGCTCTTGACTCGGAGGTCGTGGGTTCGATTCCCGCATTGGAAACATGTTATTTCCAAGTTTGGTTAGGACAATGCAGGCTGATCACCTGATTGTCTGACAAGTAAGATGATCCATGCGTCGGATGGGCATGTAAAAAGTCGGTCCTGCGGCTGATCTCTCGCCGGTCGTGTCGGTCTGCCGTCCCACTGGGTTATGAGAGTAAAGGAATAGAGAATGCTCTTGTGTACTGCGCACACACTTGGGCACTATAAAATTACTCCTGCTTAGCTGGCCTGGTTTCAATGAAACCGGCCACCGTCACCGAAACCGGTGTGGGAGCTATTATTATTATTAACCATATTACCCTCTTAATTGCAATACAAAATTGGATATGATATATAATTATTGGGTCACATTAGAACTGTCCCAACAACACCCGTTTCACTGGGGAGTACTAAAACTATTACACCTAGTGTGACTTTTGATGGTGCAACTTTTTTCATTAGACCCTTAGATAAATGATTGGTCTCACGCTCGTAGCGCAGAGTGCGAGACCAATCATTTATCTAAGATTAGACCCATAATAATATTATGGGTTATTCTATAACCACGATTACAACAAAAGATTAATGGGTGATAGTTTTTTATTTATTGGTTACTTATAGACATTATTGGTATAGTCTAACCTTCGGTTCCAGAAAGGTTTTAGTTTCAGAGTAGTTCTGATTAATTTACAGTGCTGCTCGATAGACAATACGACGTTGCAATCTAGTCTTATCTATAAAATATATTGAAGCAATATTAAAATTCATTTTCTTTTGACCTACATAGTATGCTGTTGTTTTCTATCTATAGTTTAGGGAAGATATTTCCTTTGTGTCGGATGGTTATTGTTTCAATATGCTCTCATTAGTTTTTTGTTCGACGAGAAAAATTTTGAACCGGAGGTCGTAAAATGGAGGCTTTTAAAATATAATTCGATTAATGTGACCGATGGAAAAATTGAGTTTTCAATTTTTTTGTTGGAATGAAAAATCATTCATTTTAATAATATTATGATTCTCTAGCATAAAATCATTGGCGAAACATTCTCGATATTAAATTCAGATATTTTTAATAATAAGTTAACGTTAATTTAATGAAGATTTTGTCATAAAATCCCATTCTTTTTGTAAATCTAAAGTTATCAATGGAGGAGGAACAAGTTATAAAGAATTAAAGTTTATCCACCTAAATCAGAAAGATTAATTAGGAGAAAATGAGAGTAGGATGTATGTATATATGTTAATAAGCGTAAGCACAGATTACCTACTAAATAATTATGGTATAAGCGACAGCAAATCAAAGGTTATGGTCTATGGATTACTAGATGTCGCCCGTACCTCCGATGTGCCAAAACTTTTTGATCACGTGGGAACCGTACATTTTTCCAAGATAAAAAGTATCGTAATATGTCTTGTCCCGGGACTCAAAGTATCTCCATACCTTTCATCAAAATTGGTTCAGCGGTTTGGACGTGAAGAGGTATAACAGACAGACAGACAGACTTACTTTCGCATTTATAATATTAGTATGGATATGAATAGAGCCTAGATTGACGCACTAAAAGCCTAGGCTAGTCCGTAAGCCATTTGCAAAGGCTGAACGCCATTTAGAAAAATCGGTCCCGTTCCTCTTGAATAAGTTTTCCTATAATATATTATTAGGGACCTTTTTACATCTGAAAATATAATCTTCTTACCTGAATAATACCTTAGGGTGAGGCCAAACGAGCGTATTTTTTGAGACGTGGCTACTGAATGCAGCAGAACTTCTGTCAACCGAATTTCTACTGCATTCATTTTCATAGAAAATTCCTATCTCATTCACATGTGAATTAAATACTCGGTAGAGACTTTAACTTAAAAAAATAATTTATTTTCAGACCAACAGAGTTCTTACTACTAATTTTACAATCGAAAAGAATCCTCTAACTAACTTAAGTCTACGTTTTTATACATCTAGATTGCTGATGATGTGTTTGTCAGATGTTCCACTTAGGAAGAGCTGACAAAGCTGATCTGGGCAGGGTTGCCACTCTTAACTCCTCCCTCCCCTAGAGAAAAATTATCCGAAGACGTAAGAACAGAGGAAGACGGCTTCGGAGAATTTTTTGCGCTAAAAAGATCTAAAAATTTATTTCTGAAAAACAACATAAGGATCATAACAAATATGCAAATAATTATTAAAATAGTTAATATACATAAAACCGTTGTCCATATTCTTAAGTCACTATTAGCATTATTGTTTTCACTGATGTATTTCACTTTCATATTTTGCACTAACTGTTTAACACTATCGAAATCAATTCCACGAACATCAAGCGAAGTATCCGGAGCTGGAACCTCCAACTGCACCTCCGGTAGTTGCACCGTGACGTCTGGCAGGCTGCTGGATGTGGTGTTGGACACTTGACCAACATAAGTGTCGCCAATTGTTGTCTCGCAGTCAGGATCAGTGGCCAATATAAAAGTACCTTGCAACTTTGTCTTAGTTATTTGATCTTTACAATTTTCTGTTATAACTATTTCTTTCATACTGAACAGAAGCCATTGGTTTGAAGCGATTCTATAAGTTCTACTGTTTTCTAAAATTATCTGGTGTGACTGGCAACTTGAAAAGTTATTTTTCAGCAGCATAATTTGTTCTATACACGTTTCTTTATATTGTGCCTCTTTGTCCGCATCGCAAAGGAACATGTTGCTATCTAGTTCTTCGCATGGACTTACTAGAGACCGATAGAGTGACTTATTCACTATAAGGTATGGATATTCAGGAAAAATAATGGTAGTACTTTTAGAAAGGAAATTATGTATAGGAATAGGAATTATTTTAAAGTATGTATAAGTGTTTCTATCTACTAATGGGACTTCTAAAACGAAAACTAATTTATGTTGGTGAATATATGATTTTAAAATTATTGAACGTTCTAGGGCTGGCAAAGTATCATAATTTGCCGGGTAAATTAATCGAGCATGTTTTTCTATATTTAATAAAATAGACAATAGTTCCGTCGAATTAATAATAGACTGATGGAGAGTATATAACTTACTAAAAGCGATTGATGTTTCTATTTCCATGATTATGCTGTAAATAGTGCGAAAATTATTTAGCAACTGATATAAATTATTCATCACCGAAATAAAGTTAAATAATGTAGTTTGATTCTTATGCAAAGATTGAATTTCAGTTGTTTTAGCGTAAATTTGTTTGACATTAAAATTCATGTCGCTAGATATATTAATTAATTTATCAAAAGCTACTTGCATAACTGAAATTTTATCTTCCACAGAGTGTTCTTTCTCTTGTAAATTATTAATTATTTTACTATATCGAATTGCATCGTTATTATCTAAATTTCCAGTAATAAGTTTTATAAATGATCCTAATGGATTAATGATACCTCTTTTTGTCCTTAAATTAGGGAGAATTTGCAATAATCTAGACTTAGTTAATTTAATAAAAGAGCTTATTTGTATTTCTAACCCTAAAAATTCATTCTTAACCTGAGGGTCTACTTGAATTAAAGATCTTAACCTATTATATTCCCCAATATTATTATCTAACTGTAACTTAATATATTCTAAATCAACCGTTTTGATGATGCTCCAGTGATCAGTCTTCATCACTGCTGCACCAAGTTTTATCGGAGCTATGCCTGGATTCCTGGTCATGTTGTGAACTTTGAGATGCCATGTCGGACTCGCCATTGCTAGTACCAGGAAGCACCACCTGTGGAGGCCGTTTTATATTTTTTATTGCTACTCTAGTGTTTCTATTTTTAAGCTTAACCGGTATTATATTTCGCGAAACCTCCCCAGTGACTTCAGCTTCTTCAAACCTAGGTAATTGTTTAGCTTTCCTGGTTCTAGTATTTTTCATAAAAATTTTATCTCCTTTCTTAATTTCAGGAACCGGATTTTCTCCTCCTTTCTTATCCCTTACTTCTTTTTTATCATTTACTAATTTTTCCGCTACGTATTCATAAAGAACCTTAAGTCGTTTCCTATGATCTTGTAATAACTTTTGCATCAAATTTCTATCTCTATCAATATCAAAAACGTTTCCTGAATCCGTATGTCCAAATACCATTTCAAAAGGTGTAAAGTTAGTAGCAGTATGAATCGTATTGTTATACGCCATAATAGCGTAAGTCATAACACTACACGCATCTAAATCTTTCTTATCATATTTAGCAAGCCTATAAATTTCGATTATTGTAGAATGAAATCGTTCCACAATAGCCATTGAATTCGGATTATTAGGAGTACCAACATGAATTTCAATTTTATACAAGTTTAATAATTCCCTTATTAATTCGTTATTAAATTCCGTCCCTGAGTCGCTATTTATTTTATCGGGTATGCCATACATGCTGAAATATTTAATCAATGCTTTTACTACTTCTGGAGTACTTCTATTTGGTATATCTATGGCCTGGGCTAGCTTACTAAATGCGTCTACTATAGTTAAATAATACTTATTTTCTATGTATAAAAGATCTATAAATAATTCCTGAAAAGGACTATTTTGCGTTTGCGTTAATTGAAGATGTGGCTGAATCGGTTTTCTTTCATATTTCATTTTTCTACACTGCTCACAACTGTTTATTAAAGCTGAAACAGTTTGTTTCATATTGTTCCACCAATAATGCCTTTTTATTTTTGTTAACGTTTCATTTATTCCACGATGGCATGTTTTGCCCTCATGATATTTACGTACCACGCCTATTTGATCTACTTCTGACTCCGATAAGTTAACTACTCTCTCAGTACACTCAACTAAATTCATTGTTCCCTTTTTGTATAATTCTGTCACCACCTTAGAAAATGTACGTCTAAAACTATCGTCTTCGAAATAAATAAAATATTTATGCTTAGGATCTACATATTCTTTAAAGAAATCTTTTACTAATTGCTCATTGTTTATTGGCAAATGTACTTCTAAAATTCTCTGATTTTTATTCGACAAATCTTTTACTGTTAATCTATCTACAAGCCAAGAGTATACTAGAATTTGTTTAGTTTTATTATCAATAGCTTCTTTTAAAATAGGAAAACCTTCATGTTCCTTATTGGAAACTGAATGTGCCGTTTCGCCATCATCAGAATCCGAGAGTTCTATCGTTTCTATTGGCTCCGGTTCGCTTATATTTACTAAATTGTTCTCTAATTCCCTAACAACACCCTGTACATCAGAGTCATCAACATTAACCAAAATTGAATCTAGATCATCATCTAAAGCGTTTATTCTAATACGTGATAACGCATCAGCATTTGTATTCTGTGGCCCTTTTTTATATTTTATTTCAAAGTCAAATTCTTCTAAACGTAACCTCCACCTAATTAACTTACTATTTGGTTCTTTTAATGAATATAACCACGCCAAGGGTCTATGATCTGTGTAAATAGTAAATTTATTTCCGTATAAATAAGGCCTAAAATACTTAACTGCCCATATAATAGCCAACAGTTCTTTCTCTATTGTGCTATATTTTTCCTCTGTAGGTGATAATGTCCTACTAGCAAATGCTATAGGCCTATCTGAGCCTATAGGTCCCTGTGACAGAACTGCACCAATCGCAAAGTTTGATGCATCAGTAGTCAAAACAAAAGGTTTGGAAAAATCAGGGAACTGTAATAAGGGGGCATTTGTTAGTAATTTTTTACAAGTTTCAAAACATTCCATATAAGCTTCATCGAAAACAATTTTTCTTCCTTTTTTCAAACATAATGTCATAGGCCTAGTAAGCTTAGCAAAATCCTTAATAAATTTTCTATAATAACCTATAAGACCAAGAAAACTTTTAATTTCGGTTACACTTTTTGGAAGGGGATATTTTAAGATAGCATCTATTTTATCGGTATTTGGCTTTAACCCTTCGTTAGTTATTGTATGCCCTAAGTATAAGACTTCCTTACGTAGAAAATGTGATTTATCTAACTGTACTTTGAGATTAGTCTGTCTAAATCTGTCAAAAACTAATTTTAATTTCTCTACATGCTCCTCTAAACTAGTTGAAAATATAACTACGTCGTCAATATAAACTAAACAATGGATTCCTTGTAATCCGCGTAAGACATTATCCATTGCTCGTTGAAAAGTGGCAGGCGCTGTTTTTAATCCGAACGGCATTCTATTAAATTCGTAATGCCCGAACGGTGTGCTGAAGGCTGTTTTGGGTTTATCCTCTTCAGCTATTTCTATTTGATGGTAGCCACTAGCCAGGTCTAGCGTGGTGAAATACATGCTTTTCCCTAATGTGTCGAATAAGTCATTAATGTTCGGCAAAGGATATTTATCGTCGACAGTTATTTCATTTAAGCGCCTGTAGTCAATTACCATTCTCCACCTTTGTTTACCTGTGCTATCGGGTTTTTTTGGTACTAGATGAACGGGAGCACTCCAAGGAGAGAATGACTCCTGTATAATATTATCTCGTAGCATCTGATCTATTTGTTTTTTAATTTCTGCAGTCTGCATTGGGGGTAACCTACGTGCTTTAATATAAATAGGGTCCTCATTTTTAGTCCGAATATTATGTTTTACATCATTAGCAAAAGTTAAAGGAATATTTTCGCAGTAAAAAATGTCTTTATATGACTCACAAAGATCATAAATGGCTTTTTTTTTCTTCGCTATTCATGTGATCAAGTTTAAGTCGATTCAAATTTTCCGTCAGTAAATGTTCAGTATCATCTCTATCCCGGGTATAATTTACATTACACTGTGAATTTACATTTAAATTACTGTCATATGGCTGCACAATAAAGGGGCTAGTAATAGTTAAAATCATTTTTTGTGACGTGCAGTTCTGTATAACGGTGTAAGCGAAACCATCTACACAGTTAACTAATGCTGTGGGCATTCTAACTCCTTCACCAAATTGTTTATATTCTAAAATAGCTTCTCCATTTTTAATACTCGTTGGCAACTTAACTCTTAATTCTGAACGCGACGGCAACTCATACGTAAATCTAAATGGCGGGGAATAAACTATCGGTATGCAAGTATTGGGCGTTTTCAATAATTTATTTTTCATATCGATATTTGCTGCGATCTGGTTTAACAAGTCACTACCTAAAAGCCCGTCGTAACGACTATCAACACTATAAACATAGAACTTATGACACTCTGGACTTTGGAAAATTTCTGGCAATTGAATAAAAATTACTTGATCGTGTTTACTCGCAGCGTGAGTACTAACTACTTCGAATGGTTCCGTTTTTAAAAATTCCTTAAAATATTTATTCGCTATCTCTGGGCTAATAAAAGACCGAGAACTACCAGTATCTATCATAAAAATGGAATTTAATTCTGGAATTTCTATGTATGGTAATGAACGTATACTATTAGAATTTACATTTATCTTTTCTCGTCCCTTGAGGCTCGCATGTGAAAATTTTCAATACTATCCATCGACTGAGATTGATGATGATTATTATTAGACATATTTTGTCCAAGTTCATAGTTATCGTGGTAATTATTATTTGTGCAGTTAATACGCCTTGAATTAGCAGTTCGCATTGTTACATCGGTGTTTGGCCCCGAGTTAGGAATGTGCTGAAACTGCGGATGCATTGTTGTCGCTTGATGGGACGAGTTATTAAAATTCCTATTATTTCTAAATTGGAATGAATGACTTCTAAACTGATTATTTCTAAAATTATTATTTTGTTGCGGATTATTATTATTATTACCTTGAAAAGAGTTAAAATTTCTCTGCGTGTTTTGCCGATTAAAGGAGTTATTGTTATCGAAATTTCGAAATGAAAATTTATCAAAATTATTTTGCGGCGATGTTGATGACGACGGCCTCGAATGCTGTGGAATATTATTTTGATTTCTATTGTTGCTATTATTGCTAAAATGTTTTTGCGTATACACCGTATTAAAGTTTTGTTCCTCCAAAACAACTTTCAATGCGTCTTCTAAAGTAGAGGTATCCCGTAATCTAACAATTCTAACCAAATACGATGGCAAATTATAGAGAAAAACATTAAACGACGTATTAGTATAGATTTGTTGTTTCGCCAGACGAACACTGGCGTCTGCCGTAGTTTCATTTATTTTAGAGAAAAGAATACTCCGTATATTTTGGATTCGATGACAAAAGTCGAAATAATTTTCGCCTCGGTTTATTTTTAAGCCCTGCAATTCTAAAGCTAAGCATTCTTCGGTTCTAGGATCGCCGAAATGCTGCCTCAAGAGAGTTTTTAATTCATCCCAGTTACTAATTTGATCTCGCTCCCCTACTAAACTAGCGGCCTCTCCAGCTAATCTACTAGTAATGACATGGAACAAATATTCATTTTGTAAATGATCACCCTGAAAAGTTTGCAATACGTATTCGCATTTTTTTATAAACAAAGGTAACACCCTAGAATCCCCTTCAAATACCGGAATAATTTTTAATATTTCATTAGGAACACGGACTACACCTTCCATTTTGTAAGTAACACACTCAAAAAGTAAAAGTAAAGAAAAATAATAGATAATCTACAAGATACTGCTCGAAAATACTTCTGTCAAATTCTTTTAATCAAATTATTATTTATTATTATCAATATTTTTAATTTATTACTTACTTATTTTCAATAATTATCCCCCGATAAAAAAAAACTAACCAAATAAAATACCCAAATCCCTGTGGAGTAGAAACACATACACACACAGTAAAATAAAGAGCAAAGAAAAGTAGGAAAGTGAATAAGAATTGGATCACTCACAGTCCCGTCGTCTTCACCATGCTCTGGATCCCTCGATTGGCTGGAACTCTGCTTGGCTGGACCCCTCCGATGTGTATTTAATAAATTTATTTGTTCGATATAATCTCCGTAAAACGTTGAGACGTACGTTGATGCCTTAGATTTTGATAAGGATATCAACTCGGAGATTCCGTACCGGCTGCGCCAATTAAATACTCGGTAGAGACTTTAACTTAAAAAAATAATTTATTTTCAGACCAACAGAGTTCTTACTACTAATTTTACAATCGAAAAGAATCCTCTAACTAACTTAAGTCTACGTTTTTATACATCTAGATTGCTGATGATGTGTTTGTCAGATGTTCCACTTAGGAAGAGCTGACAAAGCTGATCTGGGCAGGGTTGCCACTCTTAACTTGTGCGTAATAATTATGTAAGTCATGATTAGTATGAAAAATAATTTACGCGACCGAAATTCTGCGACTCACAAGTCACGACTCACAAAATTACGCTCGTTTGGCCTCACCATTATTATGTAAAAAAATTAACAAGAACTTATTATGTTATATCAAAGTAGGTTATGTCAAAACTTAACCCTAGGTATTCTAGTGGTTAGGTCTAGATATTCTAGGTATTCCAGTTTTAATCTGGAAATGACATGTTTGCGAAAAATTATGCGCGAAGGCGTGTAGGTCTTTCTTAACATTGATTTCTAAAAGGGACTGAAGAAAACACCAAAAGGTCTTCTAAACATTTATTTACATTATTATTGTACGATTCTCTACATAGCTCTTCATAATATTTTCTTAATTGACAACTACTTAAAATATGACAAATACTACGTTCGACATTCCGCCCACCATGAATGTATCTATTATATTCATAACTCCTAAACCGCCCACCATGATACCTGCACAGTGTAGACTGTAGACTATATTGTACGTCATTACAATAATAATAAAATCGTTACACAATCTACCTAATTTACCTTAGAGGTAACAAACAAAACTGAGACCTTTCTACATAGTACAATAATTGATATAAATAAAACCTTAAGTGTATGTTAACATTACTTATTAACCAACACAAAATCCCGAACAATTATAACCATATACTAAAAATTAACAATTCAAAATTAGTATCAAATGTACCTTCTACCTTCCCGAGCATATTGTGTGTACTTAGTTTTGGCTGGTACTCTACCCGATACAACCCAACCAAGTTTTGTATTCTGAGCGGTCAAATTGCCTGACGAATCACGAGTGATGCCATTTTGCAAAATAAGTCCATACACATCGGCACCTAATACTAAATCTACATTAGTCTGTTTATCATAGTTGGGATTAGCTAAATCTGAAAATAATGAATCTGGCCAGTAACTCTTTTTAATTCTGTTAGTAGAGTTTGAGGATTGGGTTGAAGGTAAACTATTTAGAACACAGGCTTGGATATTACAACAAAATCCTCTAGTAGTAGACTGTATCGTAAGTTCGACTATGTGTTCGACTGACAACGTCTGTTCCTCTCCCCCCACTCCTGACAGGACTCTTTTTACAGGAATCTTGCGAAGTCCCAACAACTGGACAGCCTTCTCGGATATAAGTGAGGCTTGCGATCCTTGATCAAGTAAGGTTCCAAGAGATGCACAAGATTTCTTCGTGTCTACTCTTACTAACGCAGTAGGCAATATTACTTCTACATCGTCTACGGGTGCGACAGAGTTCGAAAAGCTGTTAATATTCTTGCTACCGATCGATGGTTTTCCATTATTAGTGTTCTTATTATAATCATAATTACGGTTTCGAATTTTAGAACTTGGCAAACTATTTTCCGCATGTAGCAACGTGTGATGTCGTCGATTACACCTCTGACAGGCATTGTGATGCCTACATCTTTTAGCCTTATGATAGGCACCAAAACAATTATAACAAATTTTCTTACTCCGTATAAAATCAACCCTATCAATATGCTCTTGATTAAAAAACTCAGGGCATTGATCCAGGACATGACTTCCTCCACAGTACGGACATTTCTTATTGGCAGTTACAGTAACATATTTTGTTGCAAAAACATGTGTCCTTTGCGCTCGATCATCTTTAGATTTTTTTTCTCTTAGCTCTAAATATTCCAGAGTCCTAAATCTAGCTTCCAAAAATTGTAAAAAATCTCTTAAACTTGGTAAATTATCTATAAAATTATAACTGATTCTCTGCTCCCATTGTTTTCTCGATTCTTGATCGAGTTTCTCGGATACAAGATGAATAATTATAATGTCCCACGTCGAAGTGTCAACATCTAAATTAGACAAAGCATTTATGCACTCGTTTGTAGTATCTAGTAACTGCTTTATTCCCTTGCTGTCTTCAAATTTTAAATTGACTTGGCCAAATAAACGATTCATTATATTATTAACTAAATACCGTTTATTACCATACCTTGCTTTCAATAAACTCCAACATTTTTCGTAGTTGTTCTCTGTGATAGCGATATGACTTAATAGCTGCTCGGCCTCTCCGGTAATTTTACTTTTAAGATAGTATAGCTTATGGATATTATTTAAATCAGAGTTGTTATGTATCAGTGTGTCAAACAAATTGTGGAAGGTAGGCCATTCTGTGTATTTCCCAGAAAAAGCTGGTATTTCTATTGTTGGCAAATTAATAAACTTTGAATGCTCAACCTTTCGTTTTTCAGCCAAACCATCTGCAGCAGCAATATCTTTCATTAATGAGAGAGCCTCCCATAATTCACTCTTGTATTCCAAGAATACTTTTTCTACTTGATCATAGACCATGCTCGTTAGATATTCACAGTCATCTCTAAACTCGTCCATACTCAATAACGCATAATGGTTTCTCTCAAACTGTGACCATGTATTATCTAAGCTTTCAAGTCTCACCTTGACCCAAGATCGCGTTAATGTACTCCTAGATAACCCTTGAAAATTTGCATGATCCTTAACTATTGAATTCTGAATAAAATTCTGTATACGTAGTAGCCCCTCCATATCGTCAGGATGTCTTCCGGTTTAAAATATTTTCTCAAATTCTTGTTTATGTGTCGCCAAGGCAACTAGTCTGAATTTTCTTACCATTTATAACTAGCTTTATTCCTATATTAAAGAACTCTCATTAACTGTACATCCATAGCATCCAGTTCTAACTCTTCATCCGGCTAAAGAATGACCATGAAGAAAACACCAAAAGGTCTTCTAAACATTTATTTACATTATTATTGTACGATTCTCTACATAGCTCTTCATAATATTTTCTTAATTGACAACTACTTAAAATATGACAAATACTACGTTCGACAGGGACTTTCACTACTTCCTGATAAAGTGCCGAATAGGCTATCCACAACGTTTTTGACAGATTCTCTATACTTCATCTGTCAAGTTATGTGGTGGATAGCCTATTCGGCACTTAGCAGGAAGTGGTGAAACAGGCCCTTAATCCACCAATATGTTGTCTAACATTTTATGAACTTCCATTATAATACTTATATTATAAAGTGTGTCTGACTGTCTGTCTGTCTCTGTTACCTCTTCACGCCCAAACCGCTGAACTGATTTTGCTGAAATTCGGTATGGGGATACTCAGAGTCTTGCTAAAGGATATAGGATATTTTTTATCCCGGACTAAACTATAACGGTTATCGCATAATAAACGAATTTTTGCACAACGGAGTTGCGGGCTTCTACTAGTTGATTTCTAAAGAAGACTCAGAATCCATCAAGATTATTTTGCGTATGCGTAGCCTTCTACGTCGCGAATATTTACATAGCAATTATATATTCATCGTCTCTGTCAACAAGATATACAAATATTCTAATGAGAGTCGTATTTGCTTTATCTCTGTGAGTGTAGAACACGGATTAAATAATAATCATTTACTTTAAGCATTGGCCAAACCTGCGCGTCAGTAACGCGAGTGAGACGCGATGCGGGAGCGTCTTCAACGCGAAACTGGCGTGCACACAGGCTGCGCGACTACGCAGAGTAGACAGAATGTCTATACTCTTTTGACGACCTCTGTGGCTCAGTGGTGAGCGCGTTGGTAGCTCAAGCCAGGGGTCGCGGGTTCGAATCCCGTCGACGGAACAAAAAGTTTTTCAAAGTTGCTGGGCCATGGATGTGTATTAAATATTATATTGTGTATCATACAATAAAAATCTTAAATATATGTATAGTATAAAAGTATTAAATATATTATTTCTGTTGTCTGGCACCACAAGTCCTTCAGGTACTTACCACAGGGCCAGACTGACGTGGTGTAAAAGCGTACATATAGATACCTATTATTATTACTCTATTGTGACTGGTGCGAATCGTAGATTCACTCCCGTTCTGCCGACGCGAACGTCCCGCATTGCGGTCGCGCGGGTGTGCACAGTACAGTGCAGTGCCATAAGATTTCATGGGAAGCGTCCGCCGCGCGCTAGACGCTCCCGCTTCGCAGTCGCTTTGGTCGCGCAGGTTAGGCGAATGTTTGCAAATCATGAGACGACTCACAACTCACAAGCCTTCATATTCAAATATGTATGAAATTACTGGCTTGTCTCAGTAGACAGTCATCACCACGTCTGTCGATACACTTGTGCTGTATGTGACAAGTCACCATTTTAGAAGACTAGTTGATGCCCGCAACTTCGTTGGGCCATTCGTTTATCGAGCGAAAACTGTACATCACACATTAAATTTAGTTGCATACGCCTGTTTTAAGTTTTGAATGTTGTCACAATATGTTGTTGGTGTATCTTTGGAATAAAATAAAAAAATAAATAAAATAAATCTTATACAGTGGATTATAACATTTATAACTTTTAATAATAAAACAAAATGTATAAAACTAGATAAGTACTAAAAGATTTCTTAGTCCCTCTGTACTCTGTATTACTACTGGAGTCGAGATGGTTCAGGGTTTTATTACCTCGTAGTTTCTACAAGAATGGACCTTCTGTCAATGGCATTAGGGCACCGTTATAAAGACTGCACTGTACTTCGGATTGAATCGGACTGCAGATATTGTCGGCTTACCGCAAATGCACTGGAAAGTGGAAACACTTCTATATAGTCTACGTCGTATAACCAAAGTATAATTCAAGACGTGAGTGGAAGAATAAGGTAAGTAACATGAAAAAACTTCCCGTTTTTTTGCTTCATTGGAGGCTTTAGAAAAACTATGGATTTTAAGTGTAGCCAGATATATTAGATAGGTTATGAAGTAGATAAGTTACAAGTTTTATTAAAATAACTAGGGAGAAAATGAGTTATTGTCCGTATGTTACGAAATGTTACTTGTTCGATTCTTCCACTCACGTCTTCAATTATGACGTGTTAACAGTATAATATCTATATTTCCATAAAATCGTGGTCCAGTGGTCTAGAGCGTCGCTCTTGACTCGGAGGTCGTGGGTTCGATTCCCGCGTTGGAAACATGTTATTTCCAAGTTTGGTTAGGACAATGCAGGCTGATCACCTGATTGTCTGACAAGTAAGATGATCCATGAGTCGGATGGGCATGTAAAAAGTCGGTCCTGCGCCTGATCTCTCGCCAGTCGTGTCGGTCTTCCGTCCCACTGGGTTATGAGAGTAAAGGAATAGAGAGTGCTCTTGTGTACTGCGCACACCCCTGTGCACTATAAAATTACGGTTTAAACCCGGTGTGGGTAGTATTATTATACTTCCATACTAATATTATAAGTGCGAATGTGTGTCTGTCTGTCTTTTATCCCGGAAAAATATACGGCTTACGTGATAAATGATAAACGAATAATTGTGCATGGCACAACGGAGTTGCGGGCGTCATCTAGTCTACAGATATGCGCTTCCACCAGAGATGTGTTGCGAGGAATGTGTTTTTAAAATCCAATAGAATTACTGCAATGAGCGAGGTCACGACAAGCTCACGTCAATGAAGCGACTCTATAATTCAATCTCAAAAACACATTTCTTGCAACACATCTCTGGTGGAAACACAGTCTAATGCTGTTTCGAACACAATTGGGACAGTCTGAAATCGAGTGTGCGTTGGCCCAGCCGGATCGAAGCGACGCTAGGGCCAACCCACACGTACCACAACCACACAACAACCACACCTTGTGGTCGGGCGTATATTTCATATTGTAAATGAACTGGACCATTCATACATACCACATTTTGCAGTCGTTGTCGACCACTTGTGTGATACCGACCACATCGCAAACACGGCCGACCACATCGCAACCACAACGTTGCGTCGATGCAATTACAGTGCGCGCTTACCGCCCGAGCTCCCCCCACCCCCCTTCATTTCATTGACTTTCGTACGTAACCACATCGCAACCACTGGCGACAACGCAACCACGTCGGCATTTTGTCGGTACCACAACGCAACCACAAACAAAAGCTGCAGCGACACCATTCACACGTAACCACTGCTCGACGACATTTTGTCGTTGCGATGTCGTGTGGTTGTGGTACGTGTGGGTTGGCCCTTAGAGTTACTAGAATAGAGCCCCCGGCCGGAGTGCCTCGTAGGGGAAATTAATTCACTTTTATGTTGATTACGCACAAAACTTCGAAACGAGCCTATTCGTAACGTTCAAAATGACATCATTAAAAGTTAATTAAAACTTAAAAGTATCGTTACATAGTGCCCAACCGTTAAGTAGCAAGAGTTTGTTAATATAATGCGCTATTCTCTAAATTTTGATGTGATTGGGTGTTCTGATTTTATTGTTACTCAAATTCATAATATTAACAACTTTCAATTGTATGCCTATCTCAAATACTTATAGTTAATTTTATCAGACATTTATTTCATACTAACAATACATAAGTTATGAAGCTGAAATTTTGGGAATACTTATTTTTTATCGCTATGTCTAAGTTATTTTATTTGGAAAATCAGCTGATCTTTGACTTTGTCGTCATCCCTATTACATAAGTTAACATTACATGTAACGTCGTAGCATCATAGCTATGACGTAGTTGCTAAGGTAATACCTAGAAATGCTAAGGCCCACTTGCGCAGATCTGAGTTAAAGTTAACTCTGAGTTAAACATCATGTCATCTCTATCATGATCATATGACAAGTGGGCCTTAGAGAGTCAAAACTCAAAGGTAACTCGGTTAATTATTCAACGTAGCACTCGATTACTTTCTGTTTGGCTCCATCGCGCGGGAAAATTTTCACAATAAAACATTTTCCGGAATAAAAGTATCCTATGTCCGAGACTCAAAGTACCTCCATACCTTTCAGCATAATTGGTTCAGCGGTTTGGGTTTGAAGAGGTAACAGACAGACAGACACACTTCAGCATTTATAATATTTACAGGTACCGGAAATATATTTAATACTTTTAAACTAATCATATATTTAAGTTTTTTATTATATCATGCATATATTTAATATTATGTACATCCTGCAGACCCGGGAACATTGAACAGTTTTTTTGTTCCGTCAGCGGGATTCAAACCCGCGACCCCCGGCTTGAGCTGCCACACACTCAACCAATTGAGCCACAGAAGTCGTCATTAATATAGCATGGATAACAAGCAGATGCTTTTACTGGTTTTAATTTGAAAAAATATTGTGAAACAGGCTAGGACATAGTAAAACAAATTAAATGTGATAAAATTAAACAAAAAGTGGAGAAGATTTAGTGTCGAAGTTAAGTGAGAACTATAAATCTAAGGCGGCTGGCTGTTCATAGTGAGGCGGCAGATAGTCTGTGGTAGGATGAGGTAGATACGGCTACTACTACTTTAATAAGACAACTCGACAGCTGAAAACTTCTTAAAGTCGTAACGATTTCAAGAGTGATAAATGTGTTAAATCCGATTAAGAGCCTGCTGTCAAAAATATCAAAGCACGCTAGCCCCGCCTACACACCCCGCTATCCTCCAATCGTGATATAATGATTCCATGAATCGCATAACAATGGTTCCCGCATTATAGCACGAAAGTAAAGGTCGTAAGTCCCAAAACTGATGATTACTAAAAAATTAAATACAATACTAATATTTCCTTTAGCCATTATTTTATAAAGTGTGTGATTGTAGGAGTGCAAGTTATTTAATTATGGTAACTCAATAAGTATAACAGAATATATATTATGTTGAAAAGCCCAGAAAGATTCATAATTTTTAAAAATATAACTATCGAGTCAGAATAAGTGAATCGTGTTTTCCGTTAGGCAAATGTCAGATAAATATACAATGATCAAATAAATCTCAATTTCATTTAAGTCAATCGTCTTCCGGGATCGTAATACTTATTAGAAAACACAGCAAAATTTGGCAGCCCGCTCTTAATTTTAATCTATACTAATGTTATAAAACTGCTAGTCTAAGAGCTCAGCAGTTTACTGTAAAACTAGCAAGCTCCATTAATTCCAGTTATCACCAACGAGAGTTTCTGCGCGGCTCCGCCCGCGTAATTGAAGAATCCCCGGAACCGTACATTTTCCTGCAAACATAATATTATTAAGTATATTAGCTTAAGTCTCTCCCCGTAGTATATTCTATGTACCTGTGTCAATTAATGACATAAAAATCAGCCTAGTTTTTCGTGAGATAAGCACGTTCAAATTGAAAAACTGTTTGGTTATCCGATCCAGATTGACGAAAAATTGATCCTCTAACCCACGGATTGATGAATTGATCATTTTTTTAATATGGACTTTTTCATAACCATCAATATTCCGTCAATCAGATTGATGGATCAGATTGATGAAAAATTGATCGTGTAACCTCTGCCTTTCATTATAATCAAACAATTTGTTTAACGAGATTTAAAATGTTAACGAATTAAAAAACGAATATGTAGATTTTTAATGAATAAATATTAAAAATAAAACAGAAAAATACTTTCTTGCATGAAATCGTGTTTTTAGAATTGCGACGTCCAATCTGCCGTTTTCTAAGTCTGTGTCTGTGCTTGGAGGTTGGCCTGCATACGAATTTCATTCAAGTTCAGTTTGAAGTTAATTTTGCGGCAAATAGTTTTAGCGCTAATATTTAAACAGGGAGACCTTTATTTTGTATACGAATAAAAATATATAGTTATTCTTATCATTATTATTCTTTGCTAGATTTTTTTCTGTTTTTCTTTTTTCTTTCCATTTTACTTTTTCTTTTTTTACTATACAATACATATTATTTTATATTCGAGACTGTATTTTTCTATCCTATCCTATATTCAGCAAAGATCAGGTGCGGTCGTAGATTCTCTTGCGTATTTGACTTCGGCTTCGAATTCAAAGAAAAGTTGGGGACGTTTCATAGCAACTTTGTCATTTCCTAACAAAGCAGGGGCGTAGCCGCCGCCGTATATATGCCGTATCAACTATATGGACCTGGATTTTGGGGCCCTTAGGAAAATCTTTACCAAACTATAAAGGGTCCCCAAACATAAACGTTACGCTTCTCTAACAAAGTTGATATCTCGTAGCAAGTTTGTCATTTCGTAGCAAAATTGATAATTCTTAGCAAGTTTGTCATTTCGTAGCAAAATTTAAAGTAGCAAGTTCATCGATATTTCATAGCAAGTTTGTCATTTCATAGCAAAGTTGATATTTCGTAGCAAGTTGGTCATTTGGTAGCAAGTTGATATTTCGTAGCAAGTACGTAATTTACTATCAAGTTTGTCATATCATAGCAGGTTTGTTACTTCGTACTATGACATTTGTAATTCCTATTATAATTATTATTTATTAATATAAGTATGACAAGATAATATTCATCTATACATATAATAAAACTGTAGAAATGAAAATTCTGTACATTAAAGATATTCAAAAAATAATAAGCGGGGGGTGTCACTACAACGCTATACAAGCCAAAAATGTGGTTAGTTTTTTGTCTGTCTGTCTGTCTGTCTGTATGTTTGTTCCACTATCACACGAAAACTACTGATCCGATTTGAATGCGGTTTTCGCAGATATATTTGTCTTCTTCCAACTCAACATCTGGTGTATAAAAGTCCCCCCCTCTCCCACCCCTCTAAGGGGACCAAAGAGGGGTCAGATTTTAGTATCAAACTTTTTTCTTTAATGGACTTACGTCATATTATTAATTGTGTTTTCCAACTTAACATCTGGTGTATAATATTTTCCTCCCCACCCCTCTTAGGGGACAAAAGAGGGGGTAAGATTTTGTATTAACTGATGAAGCAGACGACATACTTTAAATGGCAAAACAACTTTGCCGAGAAAGCTAGTCTGGTGTATAAAATTATCCCCCCACCCCTCTAAGGGACCAAAGAGGGGGTCAGATTTTGTATCAAATTTCTTTCTTTTGACTTACTTCATATTATTAATTGTGTTTTTCAACTTAACATCAGGTGTATAAAATTTTCCCCCCACCCCTCTTAGGGGACAAAAGAAGGGGTAAGATTTTGTATCAACTGATGAAGTAGAAATACTTTAAATAGCAAAACAACGTTTTCCGGGACAGCTAGTTAACCATAAATCTCACCCCACAATCCACATTCAATAGAAAAGCAAAGTTTGTAAAGTTTTCCTGTATTATGAGAAATTACCCTTACGATGACGCGACCAGAAGCTATTATTATATGAAACTAATGTTGTTAGACAAACACTAGACTATTTTCTAGTCATAATAAAAAACCTATTACTCTTAATTCCAAATTGCTTTCGCAAAAATAATGGAAACGTGCCTAGGTAATAAGATTGGCTGACTATGAAAACAAACGTTTTATTTGTTTAATGTATTAGATTATATCCAATATATCATGATACAAATATTTGTTTCGGTATCACAAACTATCAATACAGCTAATACTGGTCAGATCAGAAATTTTATTTGATGGTCATAACCTGATGTCAGAATCACAACGTCTGGAACGATTCCCTACACCTTATATAGCATAATGACATTTGTTGGATACACTAGTTTAGGCATAATTTAACTAAATTAGGTAGGTAACAATGTAGGTAGGTGCAATATAGGCCGAGTGTAAGAAGTATAATTTAAATGTGACTCTCAAGGTTCACATGTACATGAATGGTTTGGCAGCATGAATGTGGAGACTGTTGGAGTCTGTCCCTCAGGGAACACCGTCGATTCACACGTAATAGCTCGACATACAGCTTGTATTAGCTGAATGACGGATATGCTCAAATCTCATGAGATGTAAGCTCAACCCAATCAGATGCTTCGTGTGACTACAATGTATTTAGAACCATAATTCTTGGATACTAGATGTTGATCGCAACTTTTATAATCAATTTGGAATAGCATATTTACGTATTTTTTGCATAAAATAAGGCTTTGGGACCAGGAGTTCGGGAAAATTATCTGAAATCAAAGAAATGTGGATTCTATCTATAGCTAAGATATATTAGCTAGATCATCATCTAGAGATTTAGTAGGTAGTTAAGTTACAAGGTTTGTTCAAATTAAAAGGGAAAAATGAGTAGTTGCTCTTTTGTTGTAAAATGTAAGGTACCCACTTCATACTCATGTTTCCAATAAAAATCTGTCACGAGAAGGTAAGGAGGCGGCCACACCGCGTCAGTATCGCGATAAGCGGCTTTTCCTCTCAGTGTGGCTTATCTTACTGCACATAAATCGCGCACTAGGAAAGATTGTATAATTCCTGATAGTTTTCCCAGAATTTACGGGCCTTCAATTTAATTTGCCCGGGCGGAGGCAATCTATAACCGACGCATAAACGAATCCCTGCCAATTTGCCCTCCGCTTAGATTTTAGATTTTATAGCGTCGATTTATTTCAGAATTTGTTTGGGTTGATAGTTGTTTTAATGCCGATCCTTGGGATAGGCTTTAGGTTTTATGGCGGAAACTTTATCTATATTAAATAGACATAGAACTAGAAAGATAAAAAGTTGAGACCACAACCTGCCACAACACCATCTTCTATACATATAATAAAACTGTAGAAATATGAATTCTGCACATTAAAGATATTCGAAAAATAATAAGCGGGGGGGTGTCACTAGATCGCTATAGAAGCCAAATATGTGGTTAGTTTTTTGTCTGTCTGTCTGTCTGTCTGTCTGTCTGTCTGTATGTTTGTTCCACTATCACACGAAAACTACTGATCCGATTTTAAAGCGGTTTTCGCATATATATTTGTCTTTTTCCAACTTAACATCTGGTGTATAAAAAAATATCCCCCCACCCCTCTAAGGGGAAAAAAAGAGGGGTCAGATTTTGTATCAAACTTTTTTCTTTAACACGAAAACTACTGATCCGATTTGCATGCGGTTTTCGCAGGTATATTTGTCTTCTTCCAACTCAATCTAATGTATAAACTCCCCCCCCCCCTCCCCTCTAAGGGGACCAAAAAGGGTGGTCATGTTTTTGTATCAAATTTTTTCTTTAATGGACTTACTTCATATGTACTGTATTTTCCAACTTAACATCATATGTACACAATCCCCCCCCCCCTTCTAAGGGGACAAAAGAGGGGGTAAGATTTTGTATCAACTGATGAAGTAGAAATACTTTAAATGGCAAAACAACATTTGCCGGGTCAACTAGTATTGTATACAAATGTCGCCTGCAACTCCGTTGCGTAAAAAGTCGCTTATCGCATGGGAACCGTTATATAATATTTATCCGAGAAAAAAATGTATCCTATGTCCTTTCCTGTGAAGAGACAGATAGACAGACGGACACACTTTCGCATTTAAAATATTAGTATTTACTAGGGATTGTCAATTGACCGACGAAAACTTTTGCTCTTTCAGTGCTACACTTTAATTGTGAACTCTATAGATGGGACCATTACGTATTATCATTTATCACTATGTTTTCTACATCCTGTAGAGACATTTATTAACTGCGAGCTTGTACTATTATATTTTAGTCTGTGCTGCGAGTAATATTCGTACTTTAATATGTATTATTATAATGTATTTTGTAATACAATTATAGTAACTTACCTTTTCGACTTTCCTGCTTTCGTGATGCTCTGCCTACCTGTCTATCATACAACGTATTTATTCCACCACATTCTTATATCATTTTACCGTGTACTTATAACCACAATATATTTTACCTCGTTATTATTAAGACAGGATTTCCACGAGATTTTTTTTAAATAAAATGTAGCACCAACTTTATATAATATGGGTTGTATTAGGTTGTATGCAGAGATTTTAGAAGTTGTAGTTGTAAGTTGTATGCCTCACAATTTTCTTATGTCTATCAAATAGCCGCTCGCATTCGATTTACAAAAACCGGAAATAAAAATGTACGAGATTTAAAGGATTTGAGAGTCGCAATTATAGCAATTAATAATTTCATGTCAAATAATTATTTTTAACATAGATGATGCCCGCAACTCCGTTGCGCCAAAATTTGTTTATCGCGCAGGAACCGTACATTTTTCCGGGATGAAAAGTATCCTATGTCCTTTCCTGGGACTCAAAGTATCTCCATAGGTACCCAGCAAAATCAGTTTAGCGTGAACGTGAAGAGGTAACAGGCAAACAGACACACTGCATTTGCATTCCTAATATTTGTATGGATTTTAGTTTTACTGTCTCAATGCAATATGTTATTTAAGTACCCAGAGTCCAGACCTTTTTTCTCAGTGTCACAAAACTTGAAGGATACGTCTGATAACTTGACATGAAATTAATTATTTTAGGTCCAAAAGTTAGGCAAGTCCGCCACCTTTTCGCAGACGTGACATATCATTTTGATGTCCATAATTTTTAGCGTCTGGTACTTTTACTAGATCGCGTCGCACCGATGTCTCATAAGTTTGTAGAGAACGCATTTTTTTATAATATATATAAAGAAATTTAAAAACGACCCCTAATTCGATTCTCTAAGGGCACGTTCAGGCACGCGCGTATTGTGCGCGGGCGGATTTAGTAAACGTATCATTTTTCCCTAGACGTAATTATAGCACTCTGGGCTTATATGCTAAATTACATAAAGCTTACTTTCATACAATATTTCCACCAACCGCATACGACAGCACTGCAACAGGCGAAAATTGGACAGCTGCAATCAGTCAGTCGGTCAATCAGAAATTTTCTGTGGCGCTATCATAGACTAAAGAAAAAGTAATCGGCCCAGAACTTTTCATCTCTCTATTCAAAATATAGTAATATAAATAACAACGGGTTTTGCTCCGGTAGTGTCGATAGAACGCAATAATAGAGCGGGCATATTATCTTTTCAACACTTCGTACGGCAAAAAATTTTAAACCAAAAAATGTGCGACGATAAATTTTTGCTTCAAACAATGGAATAATTTGCTTTAGAAAATTATAGGCCTGTTTTATCACCTGATAAAGTGCCGGATAGGCTATCCACAACTTTTATGACATCTCCATACCGTAAAGTGAAGTGGTTGCCTATCCGGCACTTATCAGTAGGTAAGTGGTGAAACAGGCCATAACTATAGTAAATTTTAACTACATAATGCAACATCCATTATCTTCAAATACGTTAATGCTCAGTAGCCATGAAGTTTGCAAATAAAAGGACAGAATATGTCTGGAACCCGTGTCAAAAAGGAAATTTACCGAACGTTATTAATGACGGAGTGGCCCTATGAAGAGACATGTTTTGTTTATTCAGCACTGTTTTGTTCATGAAATATGAATTAAGGCCGTCACAGACTTAGCCATAATATATATTAATATACCGTACTAAACACACAGACCAGAAATATATATTATAGCTGAGTGTGTGGTCACGCGAAAATTGTATAGAAAATATATATTAATATGCCTAGCTATAAATATATGAATATATATTATAGCTAAGTCTGTGACGGCCTTGAGACTGACACTGTGTTCAGTCAGCAACGCGACGAGGCGAGACGTTTATTATGAAGTCAGCCACTGTATGCGCCACATGCTGTATACAAGTATGCGCTGTGAATTTGCATGCATTATTCCAATGAAAATATGCCCGTCTAGGTGTGCAAACTCTTTGGGGAAAATATTTACTTAGGAATTCAATTACGACATTATAAAATTATCAAGAAATTAGAATTTGCCAACGGAACATAACAACGCAATAATATCTTTACGGAATGAAAGAAAACGATTATTGTTACTATATTTAAATACTGAAATCTTCGGATTGAAAAAGAAAGATTTAAAAGGGAAGAACAAACAATACTTACACAAAATTTAAATTCCGATGATTGTATTCTTTTGATTTGAATTTTGATTGCGTTGTATTTTGTAGATGGAATCGTCTTTAAATTGTATAATCTTAATTAGGACAAGTTATAATGATCACGTATGATTCTATTTAAAAAAAAAATCGTACTCTATACTTTACACTATTTTACCTTAAAATTGCTTTTAAAAATGATTTTCAATAAAGTTTTTAAGCCCTCTGTTATTTATTCAAAAAAATTACGCTCGCTTTAACTTTGTTAGTGTTTTAAATTTTCAAAAGCGAATGTTGAACGTATCAAAAGCCTATCGAAGTGGACAAAGTGCTTCGGAATTCGGGAATGCCAAAAATTGTTCGTCGTAGCTCGTATGTATTCAATTATTCAATAGCGGAAAAATCGCGCTGCATACCACAGATAAGAGGAACGGGATGAAACGAGAGGCGACTTGACGTAGACAAAAAACGATATGTACTAAATTAAAATGTCAAATAGCGAATGGTCGTAGATTGTGAGGGAACTGTTAGACAGATAGTAGTCATGCGGTCAAACGTTCAAGCGATCAGTGTGTCGAGTAACGAGTTTGAGTTTTTTTGTTTGACATTCGATCGTGAACGCGTTTGGCGTTTACTAAGATTTTGGTAGCGCTGTACAAATCCCATGATACAAAATCTTAGTAAACGCCAAACGCGTTCACGATCGAATGTGAAACAAAAACTCACACTCGGCACACAGAGGGGTTAGTGCGAGTTTTATTCGATCATACGCGCGCTAAACGCGAATTTATATGGCATCAAAGCAGCGCGCATCTACTTGCTAACGTGGATACTGCTTTGATCCCATATAAATTTGCGTGTACGCGGTCGATGCGTATGATCGAATAAAACTTGCACTAACCGCTCTGTTTTGCGTTCTTTGTGTAACGTTACATACATATTACATATTATACTTACACAGGGAGCGTTCTGACCGCGATAAAATTGCCTCTGTGTGACTGACCGCTCAAACATAAAACGTAAACGCGGCTTGAACGCGTGACCGCTCTCTGTCTGATCCCTAAGCCATATAATAAGCACCGCGTCACCTCTCATTTCGTTTCGGTGTGAACTTTCTTTAACGCCAGTAAAATTTCGTCATATTTTGTTTAACTGCTATATTGAACAGAGGTAGAACAGATTGCTCTAAAGCTGGTAGACCGATTTTGATGTGGCATAAGTGATAAGATGCATGCCATGCATTTGGAATGCCCACAATTGAAACAGGGAAGGAAGTAAAGTTATTACATACCTCCAAAAATGTACGATTTTTAAGAGATTGTTAAGCAGATGAAACCCATATTGTAGTCTTAAATGCTGATATTTCAAGGATACTATAATTTACAACATCAAACGTAAAGCTGACAGCCAACATAACCTTGGAAGTCATCCAAAAAAGATCTTAATATACTTAGTAGTAGCCAACTTTAAAGGAATAAGTGGAACAAAGAAGGAAAGTACATGACGTTTGTTTATGCCAACAACTCTTTCAGTTAGAATAAGGTAAATAACTAGTAGATTGGACAGTACCAGTCATTAGACAAAGCAGAAAAATACAATATTTTTTATTAAGGTTTCTTCAAAAACTGCCTATTTTTTAAGTAATAGAACGCCTGATTTTAAAGAAAAACAGGTAGTTTTTAAAGCAACCGTAATAATTAATATTGTGTTTTTGTACTCTGTCCAATTACTAGTACCATAGCTAGTACTGTCCAATCACTAGTCATTTACCTTAAGTCTATTTTGGAGATAATTTAAGTGCCAATGTTAAAAGCATTTTGAATAAAAAAGGGAGATTGATGAAAAAGAAAATTAATGCTATTCGTACTAAATGTTACGAATAGCATTAGCGTTATAAGTGTAATTGTCTGTTTGTTGCCTCTCGAACCGCCAAACTGATTTGGGTAAAAAAAAAATATTATGAGCCTCTACTTACTTTGAGTCCCGAAAAGGGAGATTTTTTTTTTTTTTTTTTATTAAATAAGGGGGCAAACGAGCAAACGGGTCACCTGATGGTAAGCAACTACCGTCGCCCATGGACACTCGCAACATCCGAAGAGCTGCAGGTGCGTTGCCGGCCTTTTAAGAGGGAATACGCTCTTTTCTTGAAGGTTTGCAGGTCATATAGGTCCGGAAATACTGCTGGTGACAGTTCGTTCCAGAGTTTTACAGTGCGCGGCAGAAAGTTACGCGAAAATCGCACTGTGGAAGACTGCCACTCATCAAGATGATGAGGATGGTATGTTTTTCGCGTGGGACGATGGCGAAAAGTTGCAGGTGGTATGATTCCGAACAATTCCTCAGAGCACTCCCCGTAATACAACCGATAGAGGATGCAGAGTGAAGCTACATCTCGGCGTAATTCCAAGGGGTCCAAGCTGTTCGAAACACTATGGCAGTCAACAATTCGAGCGGCCCTTCGTTGGATACGATCCAGAGGGAGCAGTTGGTATTTTGGCGCCCCTGCCCAGAGATGAGAACAATATTCCATGTGAGGCCGAACCTGCGCCTTGTAGAGTTGTAGGCGTTGGTCCGGACTGAAGTACTGTCTCGTTCTGTTAAGAACACCAAGCTTCTTCGAGGCTAACTTGGCCTTACCCTCTAGATGATATCTGAACTGGACTTCGCTCGATATGTTGACGCCAAGTATCTCAATGCTAGGGGAGATGGTTAAAGATGTGCCCTCGAAACGAGGATATATGACCATTGGTGACTTTTTAGTGGTGAACGCGCAGACTTGTGTCTTGGCGGGGTTAAATTGGACTAAGTTACGTCTACCCCATTCAGAGACTTTCTCCAATGAATTCTCTATTTTAGACACAAGTTCGTTTCGACTCTCAATGACATTTTGCCGAGAAATATTGCGGGAGCCGGTATATACAGCATCACCTGTACTATCATCCGCATAGCAATGAATGCCGTTGGTCTGTAACATGTCATTGATATGCAGTATGAATAGGGTAGGCGATAGCACACAGCCCTGAGGGACACCAGCATCAACAGATTGAGTTTCCGAGCATTCGCCGTCAACTACGACCCTTATGCTTCTATCTGCTAAGAAACTAGTGACCCACTTACATAATTTCTCGGGCAGCCCGTATGATGGAAGCTTTGAAAGCAGCGCTTTATGCCAAACCCGATCAAAGGCCTTCGCAATGTCCAAACTAACAGCCAATGCCTCTCCCTTCGACTCAATTGCCTGAGCCCAACGATGAGTCAGGTACGCCAAGAGATCACCAGCCGAGCGACCCTTACGGAACCCGTATTGTTTGTCGCTTAGTAATCCCTGGCCGTCCAAGTATCGAAGAAGCTGGCTATTGATAATGGATTCCATTATCTTCGAGAAGAGAGAGGTTATAGCGATTGGTCTGTAGTTGGAAGGATTTGAGCGGTCACCTTTTTTAGGGATCGGGTGCACCAAGGCTGTCTTCCAAGAAGCCGGGACGATGCCAGTGGAATAGGAGAGCCGAAAAAGATGCGTCAAGACCGGAGCCAACTCTGGAGCACACTTTTTCAACACAATAGGAGGGACTCCGTCAGGCCCACTCGACTTTTGGATATCAAGGGAAAGGAGGGCTTTTCGCACTGAGCGCTGATGAAACCGAATATCCGACATGATGCTCGTACATCGCGGTATGGTCGGCGGTTTCTGCCCCCCGTCATCCAGGGTCGAGTTTGACGCAAAGAGCTTGCCCAGAAGATCGGCTTTGTCTTTTGCGTCATGGGCCAACGACCCATTTCCTACGTGTAGGGATGGTAGGGTTGGCTTGCAGAAATTTCCTTCAATAGCTTTGGCCAGAGACCAGAATGCACGGGTTCCCGAGGGGAGGCGCTCAAGTCTCTTGCCAATTCTATTGACGTGCTGTTGCTTTGCCCGAGTGATCTCTTTCTTGAGGGACCTAGAGGCAAGGTTGTACTCCTTTTTATATGTGCTGGTATTTAAATCCCGAGCAGACACTGCGTTGGCCCAGGATTGGTAAGCCTCCTGCTTCCGGCGAGAAGCTTTTTTGGAGGATGAACCAAACCAGGGACGAAATCTGCCGCCGGTTGGCACTACAGAGGACGGAATGAAAAGTTCCATCCCCTGCACCACCACATCAGCAACAGAGTTGGCAGTGTTGTCGGGATCATCCGGCGAGAAGCACACGGGCCCCCAAGGATAGGACGCAAAAAACGACCGCATCCCATCCCAGTCTGCTGACTTGTAGTGCCACACACGACGGTATTTGACAGCACGCTGTCTTAACACCGCCGTAAGTGGCACAGAACTCCTAACAAGGCAATGATCCGATGTACCAAGTGGAGCGGTTACGGATATTTGGTAGCCGTTAGGATTTGAAGTCAGCAGGAGGTCCAACAAGGAAGGATTCTGACCATCCACATCTGGGATTCGCGTAGGCGTAGTAACCAGTTGTGTCAAGTCGTTCGCAAGGGCAAAGTTGCAGACAGATCTCCCCGCATGATCAGTTTTACTGGAATTGAGCCAGTCGGCGTGGTGGGCATTAAAGTCGCCAAGTATTATGATCTCTGCGGATGGGATCTGCTGCTGCACAAAATCTGAAGCATCTTGCAGGTGTTCCAAGAGTCGGTCCGTCTCGGGGTCACCACTATGGGACCTATATAGGCACGCATAGACGCGAGGGTGGTCGTCGCAATCTATGCGGAGCCATAAGGTTGAGAGGTCCCTGACCTCAAGATTGCTGAGGCGGCGAGAGCTGATATCATCTCTGATATACACACACACTCCAGCTTTGGGCAGAAAGGAGTGCTCGAGATAATACCCTGGGTAGGAAAGGTATGATGTGTCACTCGGAGATGATATCTGCGTCTCGGTTAAAAAGAGCAAAGCCGGCTTTGCCGTCTCAAGGTGGTAATGGACGGCATTAAGGTTGGAGTGTAATCCCCTGATATTACAAAAGTCCATGTTTAATATCGAGGGGGGTGCCTTTGGGTGTTTGCTCTTGCCCCGAGCAGATTGGAGCGCAGTTTTGCCCTCCCCAGAATACGAGGGGCAGCCTGGACGTCCACGTTCAGTTCCAAGGGTTCCTGAGCATGGACGTCCAGAGAGGGATTCTCCAACGCAGTTGGTACCCTCCTGGGGTAACAAATTGATTTTCAACTGCGGCATTTCTAGGGGGGTAGGGGATTGGGCCACCGATAATCTATAATAATCCATACAAATGTCATATACCATACCATACTAATACCATACATACATAGGTACTATTATCATAGTATACCATATAATACTAATACTAATAAATTATACCATACTAATATCATAAATGCGAAAGTGTGTTACCTATATACGCCCAAACCGCTGAACCGATTTAGCAGAAAATTGGTATTGAGATACTTTGAGCCCCGGGAAAAGATAGCATACTTTTATCCTGAAAAAATGTATGGTTCCTACGCGACAAACTCATTTTGTAGGAACGGAGCTGCGGGCATCATCTAGTCACTAGTGTTTATAAATTAACTGGCTGTCCCGGCAAACGTTGTTTTGCCATATAAAGTATTTACTACTTCATCAGTTGATCCAAAATCTTCCCCCCTCTTTTGTCCCCTAAGAGGGGGGGGGGGGTTTATACACCAAATGTTGAGTTGGAAAACACAGTTAATAATATGAAGTAAGTCCATTAAAGAAAAAATTTGATACAAAATCTGACCCCCTTTTTGGTCCCCTTAGAGGGGTGGGGGGGAAATTTTTTATACACCAGATGTTAAGTTGGAAGAAGACAAATAAGTATATCTGCAAAAACCGCATTCAAATCGGATCAGTAGTTTTCGTGTGATGCTGGAACAAACAGACAGACAGACAGACAGACAGACAGACAGACAAAAAACTAACCACAGTTTTGGCTTCTATAGCGATGTAATAACACCCCCTGCTTATTATTTTTTGAATATCTTTAATGTACAGAATTCACATTTCTACAGTTTTATTATATTATGTATAGATGTAAAAGCTTCATAATATTGTACATACAAGTTTTTTAATTTGACGGTGGAAAGGTGTCTCGTAAGTTCGCTGAAACTTTTTGATGAGGGACAAATTACGAATATTATGTTTCTCTAATTAAAACTCAACTGGCGTTTCCTTTTCTGATACCGACAATATTGAGGTTGTAGTTGAAAAGTTTTTAAATTGGATAGATAGATTGGATTTTTTCAGGATCGCAATATTTGTAGCATTTTTTAAACTATTTTACGAGGTCGAAGCCAGATGGAAGTTTATGGTAATGGAACCAATAATTTTTTTATGAAAGGTATAAATTACTCGATGACGCCCGCAACTCCGCTGCGCCGCAATTCGTTTATCGCGCGGGAAACGCACATTTTCCGGGATAAAAAGTATCCTGTGTCCATTCCCAGGACTCTAAGTATCTCTATACCAAAGTTCAGCTAAATCGGTTCAGTGGTTTCGGCGTGAAGAGGTAACAGATGGACATACAGACACATTTTCACATCTATCTATATATAATATAAAACTCAAAGGTGACTGACTGACATGGTAATCTATCAACGCACAGCCCAAACCACTGGACGGATCGGGCTGAAATTTGGCATGCAGGTAGATGTTATGACGTATGCATCCGCTAAGAAAGGATTTTGATAAATTCTCATCCCAAGGGGTTCAAATAAGGAATGAAAGTTTGTGTATAATAATACTTCTTAACGCGAGAGAAGCCGCGGGAAAAAGCTCGTTTATAATATAAACTGGGATTAGGAATAAGGGTTTTTTTGTCGACGCGTTGGAACCGGCGGTTTGGCAGAATCCTCGAATTCCGCACGTTCAGGCAACATTCTTGGCAGCTATCTTGACACGGTAACTGGAGAAACCTCAACAAGTTACTGTAGTTCGTCGAAGTTTACTACAGATTCTGAGAAGTGAATTTCTAGTTTCTAAAATAGGAACAAAGATCCATACTAATATTATAAATGCGGAAGTGTGTCTGTCTGTCCGTCTGTTGGTCTGTCCGTATGTTACCTCTTCTCGCCCAAACAGCTGAACCGATTTTGCTGAAATTTGGTGTGGAGATATTTTGGAGTCCCGGGAAAGGACATAGGATACTTTTTATCCTGGAAAAATGTACGGTTCTCGCGTGATAAACAAGTTTTGGCGCTACGGAGTTGCAGGAATCATCTAGTAGATAATAATTGACGACCATTTGACGACCTCTGTGGCTCAGTGGATAGCACGTTGGTAGCTTAAGCCGGAGGTCGCGGGTTCGAATCCCGCCGACGGAACAAAAAGTTTTCAAAGTTCCTGGGTCATGGATGTGTATTAAATATATTTATCATATAATAAAAATCTTAAATATATGTATAGTATAAAAGTATTAAATATATTTCCGTTGTCTGGTACCTGTAACACAAGTCCTTCAGGTACTTAGCATGGGGCCAGACTGACGTGGTGTGAAGCATCCATAGATAAAAAAAAAAAATTATCTGCACATTGAAAGCAAATCTCGCAGTAAGTAAACCAATGATAAATTTCAGTGTGGCATTACGCAATGCAATAATTATAATATTGCTAGATGACGCCCGCAACTACGTTGCGCCAAAACAGACGTGGGAGAGCCATGCTTCGGCACGAATGGGCCGGCTCGGCAGGAGAAATACCACGTCCTCACAGAAAACCGGCGAGAAACAGCGCTTGCGCTGTGTTTCGCCGAGTGAGTGAGTTAACCGGAGGCCCAATCCCTTACCTAATTCCCTTCCCTACCCTCCCCTATTCCCTTCCCTTCCCATCCCTACCCTCCCGTTACCTTATTCCCTCTTAAAAGGCGGGTGTCCATGGGCGACGGAAGTTGCTTTCCATCAGGTGACCCGATTGCTCGTTTGCCCCCTTATTTAATAAAAAAAACTCGTTTATTGCGCTGGGAACGCACATTTTTCGGGATAAAAAGTATCCTATGTCCATTCTCGGGACTCATAAGTATCTCTATCTCTACCAAGTTCAGCTAAATCAGTTCAGCGGTTTGGGCGTGAAGAGGTAACAGACAGACACATTTTCGCATTTTTAATATTAAGTATGGATTCTTTAACGTTTTGTTTGGATTGGATTGGATGGATTCTTTAACTTTGCTCGCAAGTTCTTTTGGATAGGAACTGTAAATTTTGCCTTCTTAAAATCGATCCTTTACCGGAGCCCAAATTATTTCCATACCTGATACCACATTCCATCTAAATCAGTTCTGCGTTTTAGACAATGTTTTAGACGTAAAAAAGCAACAGGCAAAGTTACAAACATTCGCATGTAAAGTATAGTATATCTTGACAGAGCATATTATTAGAAGAATCAATATGTTTCAAACGGCACAGCTTGCTAGCGTAGGTACCGTTTATCGTAAACTATACGACAGGGAGAAGTTTTCAATATTTTGTAAAGTTAGATGAATTTCCGCTTGTGTCGCAAATATTTTCTGAAATTCAATCTCGCGAACAGTTTCAAGTCATAATTCTGAATCCGTTTTGACTTCGTGTAAAGTTTTGCGTTTGGCTGTCGGTTATCATTAAGATAACAATGTAAGCGAGTTCTACCTTTAAATATCTTTTAAAGTTGCTTCTGTCTTTACTCGTCTTAGGGCCCTAGAACACGGTGACTTTTAGTAGCTCTTAGAATGACAATCTCAATTTTTTATGACTTCGAAGTGATTATATAATTATATACTTAGATCTCAGTTCTCAACGAGTATGCAAAATACAATATCGCCCGCACCCTGCTGGCCCCAACGATCAATTGTATTGTCAATATCACGCTTCAATGTTATTGTAGAGTTCATTTGACAATTAGATTGAAGGCGCGCGATGTTCAATGACGTAGCTTACACGTTTAGTTTCTCATCAATCTGATCCATCAATTTGGTAAAGATTGACGCGAAACTGAACGTCTAACCCACGGATTAATGGACTGATAATTTTATTATGTATTTTTAACTATCTGGCGTCAATCTCAGATTGATGGACTGAATTGGTGCCAGATTGAGCGTGTAACCTACGACTATATCAACCCTAGACGCTCAATAATAATATTACGCAATACGTGATATTGCGCAGTAATATTGCTCGTCTAGGGGTCCGCTTAGACTAGAACCATCTGTCACTTAAATTGTCAATTGCGGTTCAATGACCGCTACGGGTAGTATTCGGCAATACGAGAATTACGACTTGGCAAGCTATAAACTATGGATTATGTCGCTCGCAAACTTCAAAAGACATGTCACAAGGTGCATGCCACGAAATAACTCGAGCAAAATCTGAACTGAAGTTCGTTCGATTTCCGCAGGAATCCTGTTTAAAGTTCTGGCTGTCAATAATGACTGACCTTTCAAATGTTACTTTGTTGTAGTACAGCTTAAAGGCGAGACCGCATGAAGCGACTCTTAAGACTCAATTTCCACCCGTGCGGAATGGAATGGAAGCAATTTTGTGCAACGAAACTGTACATAGCACAATTTAAGTAGGTACTCGGTTAAACCAAAAAAAAACTTGTCATAACGGGTACATGGTCAAATTGTATTCGCTTTTTTCGAGAACGGAATAAGAAACCAAAACTGTATGCTAAATTGTACTGTCAGAGAAGTTGATAATGAATAGAGAGATGGCGGACCTATGTAATTTGATCGCGTTATTTTGAGCTCAGCTGACAGAATATCATGACTGACATTGAACTGACATTTAAACCCAACCAAATGAAATATCAGTTCAAGGTTTATAAGGTATTAAATGTCAGTTCAAGGTCCGCCATCTGCTTATGAATTAATTTCTTCGATCGACATTAAGGCATCGTAATTTCCGAGCACTATATTATATACTTAGCGTTAAGGATTACACTTAACGGCCTTCCCTACGGACAATCCGTAATTTACCGTATTTAGAGCCTTATAAACTCATAATTTGAAAGCTACAGAGTTATAATAAAAATACAACAACAATTTTCAGTATCTCAACATTCCTTTCCCCGTTTTAAATTTTCTATTTTCGTTTATTATACTCATGATATCAGCTTCCAAAGTAAAGCCAATTTATTAAAATTCAAGCATACATTCAGCATCTCCTTAGTATTTACAAATTACTTTTATTTGAAACACACACCAATAGATCGACAATATCGTAAACTACATAATATTCCCCGTTTTAATTTTTTTTAGGTCAAATTTGAACTAAGATAAGCAAAAAAAATACGGTTTTGGTGCGATCTCGGCAACGCGGCAAATGTATGGCCAAGGTGGTTTACTCGGGGGACGGCCTTAAGGTGACGCCATGTTAAAGTGAAAAACCGTGTTGGATGTGTTTGAGATTGCTTGTTTTCTATGCGAGGCTGGCCCGGCCTCTCATAGAAAACAAGCAATGGAACAGCAAAAAATTGAAAGGGCGTAGCGACAAAATGGTTTTTGTCGCGTAATTTAAAAACCATAAATACATTTCATAAAAGCTATGGACAAATTAAAGTGTATACTAGAACCAATTTATGTACAAATTTTGGAAGCTTATATCACTCTCCTCTGTTGGCAAAATAGGAATCCCTTTTTTTACAGAGGTCTTTTTGATTGATTATTCTGTGTTATAAAAGTTGACCAATCGTGTTATGCTATGGGTAATTCAAAGACAAAGACATGATGAATACTGACAATGAACTTTAATTTCTTAGCTTTAGTCATTGCTGAGAAAAATGGACATCGCTACAGCCAAATTATCAAGGCGTCATCTTAAGAGGAAACGCTAATACAGTAAAATTTGAACGAAACTATTACCATCACGCTTCACCGTGCGCTGGCACGTGTATTATGATAGAGACAGATACAGTAAATCGAGGTAATTAATGTATTCCTCTGATTCCTCCTTCAAAATAGAGCCTATCTAATTTTTTTAATATCTTCAGAAAGGGTGAATCTTCGCCTCTACGTTTTTATTTTATCTTAAAGAAATTTCATATTTGTTTTATATGGTTGGTTGATTGGCGGGGTACGGAACATTAGTTTTTTTGCGATTTTTGAAGGGTCATATTTTTTTTTTATTTATTAGTAAATTTAAAAAAATCGAACGTGGAGGCATAGCTTTCACAGATCTCCCAATATTGTATAAAAAAAATCATTTGTAGGGAGGAAATTGGGGAATACGTTTGTATGGAAAAAAAGTGTTAGCGTATCCTCTTAACGCAAAGTATACAGCGCTATAATAATTATCTAAGCGCTATATACTAACTTGGTGTTAAGTGTAATCCCATAAAATTGTTTTAATTTCACTTTTTGCTATTTAAATTATCGAATGTAATTTGATTAAATACCCTGTAGTATTAATGCGAGTTAAGTGAAATTTATTATTACAAATGAAAGTGAAATGCCTAAGACATGCAAATTGATTAAAAGCTTTCGTAACAACTTGAAATGTTCTTATTTTTAAATAATATTAAAATTATTATCTCTTTCAAATGCTCTGATCATTTAGTAATTTCAGCCGACCTAGATTCAAAATAAAATATTTTACTTTAAGACTATTCAAGCTTTTTATCAATAAAAGATAAAAATCTTATTAAGGTTTCAATTTGTTAAAGTTAGTCACGTACTTATATTAATATTTTCAAAAAAAAACTTACTTGAGGATCAAAAGGGCGTTTAAAAGTGTGTTTTCACTGGAGCTACGTTGCTGGGGACGCGTTTTTCAGAACCACTAGAATCGCTTTAATCGCCCGATCTGTGCGTCTATAGCATTGATTTTCAAACTAGGGGGCGCGCCCCACTAGGGGGGCGCGAAGACATGATGAGGGGGGCGCAAGCGCCAGTGGTGGTTTTACTCCAGAGTCCAGACGCCCGCGCATTCCCGCGACGTACGCGAATTGGAAATCTTGTCAAAAACATGCAAGCTCATCCGTCACATTGATTCTTCTTAAGAGGGCGACTAACCCAAAAAATCAAACATTGTCCTTCTCAATAACTCGATAAATATACAACATTTTAAAAATCCGCTAGGTCGGTTTCTCAATGATAGAATTTTTACTATGTGTTAAAATATTAACTGAGTTTAATGCACGGTTATGGCAATGTATGAAAAATTCGTGAAAATTAGATGCATCTTTGCGAATTGCGATTTTTTCTATCGAAAAAATTTCATGAAATCGTTTTTTTGCTCAGATCGGATTCTTGGAAATATAATGTAGTATTTAGTTTTAGAAAATGAAACAATTCGGAGCTTGAATTCAAGTATAACAAAGAATTATAAAATCGTCAATTTTGGGTTAGAAGTAAGTATGTAAAAACATATTTTTATAATGAAACATCTGAAAATGTATTTTTGGTCTTTATTATTTTATTTTACAATAGCTTGGCGAGCCCACTTGCTACTACTTGCTGGGCCCTGGGCCGAAGGGAGGCGTAAGCACTAAGCATGTTCATTAGGGAGGCGTGATACATATAAGTTTGGGAACCTCTGGTCTATAGCATGCGCGTTCTACGAGATATCTCACTCTCGAGTCTCGAGTGTAGTTATAGTGTCGATATCGACAGAATGTCAAAATCATTTTTTACATTAGGTATGTCGATAGATTTTGGCGATAGATCTAGGTACACGAGAAAAAATTTGACAAACCATCAAACATCGAGAAAACATGTAGACAAAATTTTCTCGTTATGCGCATGCTAGGCGCACTGGCTTATTCGATTAATTAGTAATTGTATCTTATGAACACATTCCTTGCATTACAACTCCTATATAAAGACAGCCCATAACTTATCTGACAGATACTACATACTCTTTGTCATATCTGTTAGATAAGTTGCGAAAAGCCTATCCGGCACTTATCAGGAAGAGGTGAAACAGGCCTTTAGTTTCGTGGAGCTCACATAAATCAGATAGTTAATTTATATTTTACCGTTTCACCTCCTATTTTCCCTTTACAATGTATGGTAAAAGACTTTATTACATTACAAAGGCAATAAAAGATTTCAAAGATATTATCCTGACCTTACTGTTCCAAAGATATTCTGACCTTATTGTCCATTAACCCACCTATTAGAAAACCACATCCCTTATTCATACTTGCATTTTCATTGGAATTTCAACCTTATTGCGATGGTATACGGGCTATATAGTATAGTATTTTCCATACTATTTCCTCGGAACCCTTTCATCGTTCCATTCTCGGGATGTATGGCTCTCGAATAAATTGCGCCGCTCAAGACGTCGGCTGCCTCACGCTTTTACACTGGAATTCAGATTATAATCCATACTAATATTGTAAATGCGAAAGTTTGTCTGTCTGTATGTCAACCTCTTTATGTCCAAATGGCTGAACTGATTTTGCTGAAAGTATAGAGATACTTTGAGTTCCGGGAAAGGACATAGGATACTTTTTGCCCAAAAAATGTACGCGCGATTAAACGAATTTTGGCGCAATGGAGTTGCGGGCTTTATGTAGTTCGTACTAAATCACTTGCTGAACCGCCATACGTTGTTTTGAGATATTTGGAGAAACAAGGCTTGTCGTGTTTTTAACCGACTTCAAAAAAAGAGGTTATCAATTCGATGCGTATGTATGTAATATTTCCAGAACTGCCCAGTTTTTGTATATAATTATAATAATCTATAACAGCTTCTGAACAAATGTGCCAAATTTCAAAAGTGTATGTATGTACTATGTATGTATGTATGTATGTTTTTATGTTTGTGCACGCATACCTCCGGAACTACAAGTCCGATTTAAGTGATTCTTTTTTTATTTTACCAGGTATTGTTCAACTTATGGAATAGTGCATTTTTCATCAAAATCGGTTCAGTAGTTTTGGAGATAGGAAGTTTTAATTCTCAATTACCTACGTACAAATTTGAAGTCGGTTTTATCTTTTTAAAATACAGTTATTTATGCATATTATAACTCATTCAGTAGAACAACGTGAGAATTTGCTTGAGAACCGCAAAGGAAGATCTTCCGACCGAGCGATTTTTCATTTCAGACCTTGTTATGACGACTCACTGATCTCTATTATCGGTCGGATTATTTACTGTATGTGCTAGTAGCGCCCTTTGCTGCTGCTATTCAGGACTATGCACTTTTAGGTTTGTTAAAGATACAAATAATTCCCATTCGTTTTGGTCGAGTTTGACCTATTTAAAGTATTAGCTTATGTACCATCGAAGAAATTGATTCAAAGGCAGTGGACGGACCTACGTAATCTGGTCGCGTTACGTCAAACCCAGTCGACAGATCACGATTAATACCTTTAAATTGGGTGGATTGCACCAGAGGCATAGTTAAAATTAAAGTTACGGTTATCGTCAAATATGGCGACTTTTGCTAGGGATTTGACAGTTCATTTTACATTTTGTTATGGTTAAAGTTATAGTTAAAGTAAGCTGGTGCAACCCACTCGTTGACATAAACCGACCAAGTGACGTAGGTCCGTCAACTGCCTATGAATGAATTTCTCCAATGCTACACTTTATTATTTTACAAACTAGGTTTTTAGTGCCATATTTCCTCTACCTGGACTTTCAGCGTCCGTCCCTTTATTTATTGCTGAGGGGATCAGAAGGATTTCGTGACCCGGCTCTACCCGGTAATCAATTCGGTCGGTAATTCTTAAACTCGTTTAGAATTTACAAGGATACGAGAGACAATAGGATAAACATTTTGGCGTTGCAGGAATAATGGGAAACGTAACTTTTAAATAATTATTGGTGTAAGTACAGCGTTTAATTTTATATACATTTTACAGTGATTTTATATATATTCTATTTATAAGTTAATTTTATATTATAACGAATTGCACGCCATTGTAATGGCAAGAATGTACTGGAACTTTCATAATGTTAATATAAGACCATGATCATGTACTACATTCTGGCAATAAAGGAATTTGATTTGATTTGATTTGATTCTCGTTTACGACGTGCGAAAAATAAATAATATATGAATTCGTATATGATCAAAGATAATATAATATGTGTGGATCATTAACATATCTCACAGACGTTTCGATAAATTATTCAGGCGACGATGTTTTAATTTGCTACTGTCGTCAAGCAAAAGCTGAAACTTCAACGAGCGTATAATAATTATATTCTATGAAAGGTTGGGCGTGTTCCGAAATATATCCCAGTACCTATACCTACGCTCATGACAACACGAATCCACTAAAACAAAATAGATGATCTTGTAATTCATTTTTATACTAATAATTGAGAATAAGCTATGAATGTCACATTGGTCTCAACTGTGACACATCACTCACCAATTGCAATTACAATAACTAATCTTTTTTCCCTCCCTTTCTTCCGTTGTGCTTAAGGAATAAATACACATTGGCAGTTTTTTTTAAAGAAATGTTTGTACGAAGAATTCTTCTTTCGTACTGTAACCCATGTAAATAACTTATACGGTGATCAGCCGCATAATAAAAGGACTATCAGATGTGTTCCTAACCACTATCCAGTTTTAGTATCCCAATATTATATTTGGACATAAAGCAAACCAATATTTTTGATGATTCCTGTAATATATTTTTTTTACTATATTCGTATTTTATTACTAGCAATAAAATCATATACCTAATATTATGACATACGGTATTTTATGAGTTGGTGTAAAAAGTGGTATTTCTGGTGCGTGCTCTGTAAATGTACATATTATTTCATATTAATGTTAAAAAAATGGATTTTCAAATGTGTTAGTCGCGCTAAAACTCGAAAACGGCTGAACGGATTGGGCTGATTTTAGTCTTAAAATATTCGTAGAAGTCCAGGGAAGGTTTCAAAGTGACACGAAGTTCACCGGGACAGCTAATTTTATATAGATTTTTACAACCCATCAAAAACAAATGAAAACATCGTGCTATACTTCGAAAGTTAAAACAAAGCAGCAGGCATCCATTTTCGTCTCACGATAATGTACGTAACGTAATAGTCCATGGTGGTAATAGTAAGCGCGAAGCCAAACGAGCGTAATCTGCGAGTTGTGCGTCGCAGAATTTCGGTTCGGCAAAATTCTGCTGCACTCAGTTTCATAAAAGTCCTGTTTGATTCACACGAGCGTAATTTTATGAGTCATGATATTTTGTATGAAATAAAGGATATTTACGCGGCAGAAATTCTGCGACTCACAACTCACAAATTACGCTCGTTTGTCTTCACCCTAAGACTAAGGTATTACTGCCCTATTCTGCCCTATTCTTACTATTTTCGAACAAGTTACGTAACCAATAGTCTTACATTTTCTGCCCATACCAAAAACGTGTACAAAGCTGTTAAAAATTACTGAATAGTGAATATTTTAATATTTTTAATCCAGCAACAAAATAATTTTCGGAGTGTTCATAACAAACTACTGAATCCAACGATAAATATTTCTTAAACCGCACCTGAACCGGGTTTAAAATTTGTGGATTATAGTGTATTTTTCTTGACTTCGCTATTATTTCATGTCGAGACTTTAAACCTTTGAAAAATATAATCTAAGCTTCAAATTTTTTACCAAAAATTGCCTTGTTTGGTACGTCATATGTCCGAAGTTAGCAAAAATATTCGTCACCTAGTAGAAGGAGCAGTTTTTAGCTATTGCATATCTTTTATCGCGGGCTTTGAGTGTGGCGACCGAATCAAAAAAATCCGTAACGAATATAAACGTAACACCCCTGTCCCCCACTCCAATCGGTACAACGGTGCGTCATTGAAAGCAGTACATCTAACGTCGTTTCAGTTCGACAGACACACACGGTGTTTGGGTGCGTGTGACTAGATGTATGCGATTTATAATAATTGCATAAGTTGATAAAAACTCCATGTTTCTCTTTACCGCGGCAGTCTCCAAGTGCCACACGTTAATATTTTTTGTTTACTTAATTGAAAAATCTAATTATATATTAATCTAAATCTAAATAATATATATATAATTGTATGTGTACACTGTCACTGGGATGGAAAATAAAGGCAGGTCCGCGTCGCGTCGGAGAAACAACCGACAATAAAGGGTTACCACAAGCCGTCTGCCCGCAAACTTAAATGTTTACAGTTTCATCTCATTATGCTTGGATTTTTTATTAATTAATTGCTTACGGTTGTATACTTAAACCACATTTTAATAAATACAATATCATGTAGACCCGCTATTATATCTTTACTCTGTTCTCTATGTTCATTGTAGAGTAAATATATGAAGCGCGCTTACATTATTGCAATCCAGTAATCCAATTCAACACCGGATTGGAATATCGTAAACGGGCACTGGAATGCAATTAAGTGCAATAGAAAGCGCTGGATTGGATTACTGGATTAGAATAATGTAAACCGACAATAATTGAAGACATGAGTGGAAGAAACAGGTAAGTAACATTTAAATAGTTGTCGGTTTTTTTTACATAAATGGAGGCCTTGTAGCCGGGAAAATGATTTGAAATCAAAAAAATGTGGATTTTATATTATCTAGATATATAATTAGCCAGATGATGAAGTAGCTAAGTTACAAGTTGGTTTAAATTATAAGGAAAAAGTATTTTAATTGTCCGTATGCTGTAAACTGTTAACTGGTTCATCTACTCACGTCGATTTAATCAATACACATTTCTCCGTCACATTCTTGAATATTAATATCGTAATAATGCTCCAATTGTGCCAGAAAGCCAATACTGTTGGAGTAGCTATGTTTTAGTGCCAGCTTGATTTGTTTTGTGTCGTCTCTGCTTCAACGCAATGCAGATATTACAGTCAATATGTAGGAGCACCATATCGAATAAGTTATAACATATAGTTCATGTTCCGGATAGGTCAGTACCTTCTTTGCCTACTGGCGCGATGAAATAACGTGAGGGAAATAACTTTCTGCCGCGCACTGTAAAACTCTAGAACGAACTGTCGCCAGTAGTATTTTCGGACGAATACGACCTGCAAACTTTCAAGAAGAGAGCGTATTCCCTCTTAAAAGATCGGCAACGCATCTGGAGCTCTTTTAATGTTGTGAGTGTCCATGAGCGACGGTAGTTGCTTTCCATCAGGTCACCGCCACACAAGAAATCGCTTGAAGCGATAAGACCGCCGTTTGTACTAATTGTCACTCAATAGTTACTAATTTCTGTATATTGTCATGGTTGTTTTGGTGCAATAAAGAATTTTTCATTCATTCATTCACCCATTTGCTCGTTTTTTGGGTTTTTGAACGTTGATATCTTTTTTAATAATTAAATTATGAAAAAAAAGAAAACATATGGACATTGTATTAGTGGCCGTAGATATTCAGGAAAAAATTATAACTCTACCTGCATTATACAGGAGGAAACAGGGGACAACGATTGTATGGAAAAACGGCTCTAGTGGTAGCTCTAAGAAACGCAAGGCAAATAGGAAACAATGTGAAAAACCTTTTTTACTTTAAAAATGTACGTAGCTTTGTGATCTGAATTCTTTAGTCTGAAGCTAAGTCTGTAAGTTTCCTAATAATGTTATCAGTTAGTGCCCTAATCTGGGATACCGTAGGTACATAACAAAGTTCGTACTTACAGCCTATTGTTCTGAGTTCTATGTTCTTTCCCTTATCACTTGTACGTTACTAGAATATGTGTGTTTTTGGATTGTTCTAAAACATAAGCTGTCTTACGTTTTACATGTAGGCCGTATTGTAGAAGGAAATAATAATTAACTAGTTATTTGAAAACTCGATATATTAAAACAATAACATATTAAAGTAATAATCCGTACACAAAAACTGCGATACATTAATTTAAATTTGCAATATTGCAAATTGAAAGACTATTTTAAAATCGGAACTTCCACAAAATTCCTATGCAAAAATATGTTATATTAATTCTAAAGCGACCGATAAAAAGTTGTTGCAGGAATAGGCGGCAAACTCCATTACGGCCGGCAACGCTCGCGCTTTGAGCCACATGTGCCGTTTTACTCCCAAAACCAATTTCGTACTTTTTCGGACGTGCACTTGTGTTTATTGCGTCGGTTTATCCGCAAATTTTGCGGGCGCTTCAATATTTTTTTAACCGACTTCAAAAAAGGAGGTTATCAATTCGCTGATAGATCAAAAGTTTTAACTTGATATACCTAGTCCGAACAAGTAAATGTCCGTGTCGATCTAAGAAATGTTTCTTCCGATATTTTATAAGAGATCGCGCTTAAGGCCAGAACGCACCAAAGAGACACTTCACCGAAGCGGAGTGACACGTCGGCCCAAGCCCCAAATAAAATGAAATCCTATGAGGTAAGCCAGTGCTCCGCAAACTTTTTGTGTTCAAGATCAAAATTAATTTTTTTTGGAGTTACTGACCACTAAGTATACAGCGTGTACAGGGGTGCTCTGAGGTCCCATCCCTTCGTCGATCGTCTCAAAATGTTCTCTTTTTATTATTTTTCTTTTTGTAGGCACGCGACGACATTTTTTTGGCACACTAACTATTGGCAACGGTAAACCAGTGTGCCGCGGCACATCTTTTGCGGAATACTGAAGTAAGCTACACGTGGCTACACTGCGTGGCATCGACGCTTCGCGACACAAAACCTCTATGAAATGTGAAGCGTAGTGTCGTTGCGGCGTAGTGTCCGCGCTGCAGTACAGTGCAGTCTCACCTTTAGGAAGAAATAGGTTGACTATCTGTATGGCCCTTATCTCTATAATTCCATGATACTACTTTTAATTACGTTCAAAAATCAAATCTGGAACGCCAATTCCAAATTCAAATATGAATTGTAACAGACTACAAGCATAATAGTCAGTAATTGACCGTCGATAGCTGCAGTTCTAATAATCCAAGAGCCAGCGATAGCCCTTTTATAAAAACTGAAAATATTTCTTGTATATACAGATCATCTCAAAGTCCAAAATCCTGTTTCACCACTTCCTGATATGGTCACTTACGACGAATATACAACGAATATGTTATGGATTGCCTATCCTGACGGATAATTAATCCATAACATATTTGACAGATACTCAATACTTAATCTGTAAGATAAGTTGTGGATAGCCTATTCGGCACTTATCAGGAAGTGATGAAACAGGCCCTAAGCCTATTGTAAACTTTAGGAGTGTCAGGCAGTGGAAGACGAGATTTCTATTAACTATTTAAAGCGGACTTGCGTAGATCTGGGTTAAAGTTAACTCTGAGTTAAACAGATGACATGATGTTGACAAGTAGGCCTAAGGGGTCTAAAGTAACTGCGACTGAAACTCCATAAATTTCTGGTCGTTCTTACCCCTATAGGGGCCCCTATATTAAATACCCATAAATAGGGAAACTTTCAGCTTTTATAAAAATATGACGAAAACCTGGCTGTCACTGGCTCTTGGGTTCTAATGCTGTATCACTGATAATTTCAGAGCGAATTTCATGGTTAAATTTGGTTCGTAATTTATATCCCAATTTTGTTACCTCACTGCAGATAGAGGTACCCGTATGTCGTTTGCTACTTTACTCAGACGAGTTTTATAACTCAAGTATAATCTTTCGTTCCCTAGTTTTTGTTGCTGAACTCCTCTAATCGGCAATCACCTAGGTATATTTTTTAAAAGTCTTCTAAGACACTTTACACAGAGAAAAGCAGTTTTACACTCGCGTCTATCAAATTGATACGCGCGGGTTGATATACATCAGGGGTCACCAAATGGCGGACCGCGGTCCGCATCCGGACCGCCGACCCATTCTGTGCGGACCAAGCATAATATTCTATATGTATAATTGTATTCGTAGTTTGCATGTGACGAAGATACTGTGATGAATCAATGATGATACGCTAGTATCACTTGAATGTCAGCTGTTTCGTGTCCCTCCCATGCCAATATTATCCACGCGCCAAAACATCCTTGCAAGTCTAAAAAAAATGATTAAATAAGAACTGTTTCTTTGACAATTTCATGGAACAAAAGCTAGGGGTGAGATTTCGACATTTTTTTGCGTGTCTGAAAAATTGAGGAAAAATTCCTTTGTTCCTCCCAAAGTCAATCAAAGGAATTCCTTAAAATTACAAATTATAAGATTGCCTAACACGAAATTTTATTTTAAAAGTTGATTTTTATGATGATTGAAAGAAAAATACTTTCGTTGAGCTAAAGTTAGCTACGTTAATATATGAATAACGTAAGGTATAATAACCTTGGTCCCGGACCCAGACTGTCAGATGATCAGTTCGGGTTTCGGGCCGGTCGGTCGACCGTCGACGCCATAGGGCGCTTAAGGTCAGTGACATTAGAGGCGGAACGCAGAGGGGAGGTGGTGGTGGTGGTGTCCTTGGACATCGCCAACGCCTTCAACAGCCTCCCTCACAGCGTAATACGGGAGGCACTTGATTACTTTGAGGTGCCTCCGTATCTCAGGAGGCAGTTGAACGCGTACCTCTCCGAGAGGGAGATAGTGTACGAGGATCGGTCGGGGTCCTTAGTAAGGGTGAAGGTTGATTGCGGTGTCCCACAAGGTTCGGTTCTGGGTCCGAACCTCTGGGACCTTGGTTATGACTGGGCTCTATGGAATGAATACCTCCTCCCCGGAATGGACTTCGTCTGCTATGCAGACGATAAGTATATCACATTCCGGGGAAAGACGTATAGGGAGGCTGCGCGGCTGGCTGAAGAGGGGATAAGCCTCGTTGTCAGCCGCATTAAGCAGCTTGGGCTTCGAGTTCGCATGGAGAAGACCGAAGCCATGCTCTTCCACGGGCCAGGGAGGAAAGGACCCCCACCGGGTGCACGTCTCCTTGTCGGAGAGTCGGAGGTCAGGGTGAGTCCGACACTCAAATGTCTTGGACTCATCCTGGACGGGAGGTGGACCTTCGGCCCACACTTCCAACAACTGGGACCGAAGGTCATTAGGACGGCGTCAGCGCTGGGCCGGCTACTGCCTAACATAGGGGGGCCCAGTGAAGCCTGCAGGCGGCTGTACTCCGGGGTCTGCCGGAGTATAGCCCTATACGGTGCTCCAATTTGGGCGGATTCCCTCACCGTCCGTAATAGGGCCCAGCTGCGAAGAGCGCAGCGGGTCATATCGGTGAGGGTTATTAGGGGGTACCGTACGGTCTCCTGGGTGGCAGCCACTGCTCTGGCTGGAGATCCTCCGTGGGAACTCGTGGCTATGGTGCTCGCCGAGGTGCGCCTCTTTGTTTCACAGAGGAGGTCACTTTTCGGTGAGTCACCGAATTGGGAGGAGCTCTCGCGGGTGCGAAAGCTGGGGCAAGAGTGGTTGCTACGAAGGTGGGGTGAGGATCTGGCGCAGACCCGGTACGGTAAACGTACCGCTGAGGCCTTGCGTCCAGTTCTTGAGGCGTGGATGCGCCGCAAGAAGAAACCACTCACCTTCCGCCTTACACAGGTGCTCACCGGGCACGGGTGCTTCGGTGAGTACCTGTGTAGGGTTGCCAGGAGAGAGCCAACGCCAGCCTGCCATGAATGTGGCGCTGCGGAGGACACGGCCCAGCATACCCTTGAGGTGTGCGATCGTTGGACCGTGCAGCGCCACGATCTCGTGGCAGTGCTAGGTGGAGACCTCTCGCTCCCGAGCATGGTGCGCTGCATGCTCGAGAGCGATGAGGCCTGGCAGGCGGCGGTCTCTTTCTGTGAAACCGTCCTTTCACAGAAAGAGGCCGCGGAGCGGAACAGAGAGGATGATCCATCCTCCGTTCCACTCCGCCGGCGTAGGACGGGAGTGCGAAGGCGTCGCTATGCGAACCTCCAATAACTTCCGTCCCACGGGGCTCCGGGTCAGGATGGGAACCTGCCCGGCTTAGCTAGTCCCGGCGCCGAGGGGAACGCTTTAGTTTGCCTAAGCGTTCCCTAACTTGGTGGAAGTCCGGTCCCTTGTGAGGTAGACCGGCCGGTCGTGGAGGGAGTCCTGTGTTAGACAGATCCAGGATATCCCTTCGTATACGGCTGAAGAAAAAAAAAAAAAAAAAAAAAAAAAAAAAAAAAAAAAAAAAAAAAAAAAAAAAAAAAAAAAAAAAGGTATAATAACCTTTAACTAAAATTAAACAGGAGTCAGAAAGTAGAGTCAGCTTAGAAATTTATAATTTTGGTGAAATTGTTTTAATTCTTAAACACCATTTTTATTTTTGAGTTAAAACTTAAAAATAACATTAAAAAGTGACTTAAGTTATTTTATTTTTACAACAAATCGTAAAAACGTAGTTCTTCATGTTAGTTAAAACCACGCAAAACTATGTGTATCATGGACATTACCTTCTTCATAAGGATAAATATTAAATATATTATAACTGCAAAAGCCCCAACACTGTGTGTGTGTGTGTGTGTGTGTGTGTGTGTGTGTGTGTGTGTGTGTGTGTGTGTGGTGACAAATACATAAAGAATGAAGTGACAACGGAAACCCAAATCATAATGCTACATATTACACAACACGCGTATGGGGTTGGAAAACTATATTCAGATGACTAGCTGTTGCCCGCGACTTCGTCCGCGTTAGTATAGTAGATCACGTCCCAAGTATTATTTTTCAAAAATATTCAATGTACAGAATTGACTTTCCTACGATTTTATTATATGTATAGATGTATAGATATGTATAGATGACTTAGTTTGTTCCTACAAAGGATAATTAAGACGCAATACAAACTCCACGATACCTTTTAATTATGAACAAAAGTTTCATGAGGAATAAGGGGGGGGGGGGGTTTGGGGGGGGCGCAGCAGCAGTTTCAATTAGGAACTATTGCAGTTCGAATTGAAATAGTACATTACGCACCTAGGGCAGGAAAGTAAGAAATGTCTCAGATCACATGTAATAAACATAATTATTGTGATCTGAGGCTTTCTTATTTACTGCCGATGGTGCGTATACTATTTTTCTCCTCGACGGAGGCGGAAAACGGTAACATCGGTGAGCGCAGCGGGACGAAAGTTGACGTTTTCCGCCCGGAAGTAAGAAAAATTATTTTTGTGTTGAATAAATAGCACTTTCTTCTCTAGAATCGTTCGATCGGTACCTGTAAAGTTGAAAGAATTTGGAATGTTTGCCAGGGAAAATCTTCTACAATTCTCTCTTTATCGCGTCATTATAATCAGTTTTTAAAGGTTCTTTGTTGATACTCTGCTCGTCCAAACAAAATTTTCACACTTGGCAAGTGGCCAAATTAGTAAAACTTCTAAGGATCTAAATGTTTGATAATTTTCATCAATGAATAAACACAGTATAACTGTCATACAGTAGTGTAACTGTCCATAAATTAAAACTCGTTTAATACAAAGACAAATTGTACGCGCCAACGTGTAATATGTAAATAGAAAGTTTATTTCTTAAATAAAGGTGAGATTGACTAAGCGTCTACTACTACTAAACTAACTGCACTAGGCAATAGGCAAAACAACACTACAGTAAAACAAAGTATCACGTCACGGCTAAAGATTCTTTGTATGAAATCGCTTGATTTCGTTATCTGATATCACGCTAATAAGCGCATGAGGTAGATCGGCGGTCTAGCATGAGGGATAGTTTACTGTAAATAATTTATATTGTAGGATAAAGTTGTTAAACTAAATGCCGGTAAAGTAAATTATTAAAACAAGTCTTAGATTTAATGGCATCTTAGAAGCGTACAGTCGAATACTTAAATGCTCCTAAGTTTAATATTATAATATTCCAGGTCAGTCAGTTTGATATAATATTAAAATCGGCCCAAGTAAAATAGCGAACAATAATTTTTCACATCAAAAAAACCTCACGATTTTGTTATTTTAGGTCTTAAAACACATAATATTTACAATAGAACATTTGGTTTGCCTTAGGATATTTGTGTTAGGTAACCCTGAAGATTTACTTTTGTTATTGATGTGCCTCAGGGAACAGTATATACCAATATACACAATACCCATCGGCCATTGCCCATTACACATCTGTCAGTAAAAATACTATGAAGATCGATTGATAAAGAAATCATGATGACGCTATCATTGTTATCGTTATGTAACGTACAGAAGATTGTAGCAGACGGCATTATTATTTTCTGTTTCAATGACGCAAAATCTAACATTAGTAGGATTTTTAATAAGTTGCGGTGGGTTGATCGTACCTATGCCTAAGCGGAGGCCGGAGAGTGGAGCACCATGGAGTTTTAGTGGATGGAGATCCTACCCCCGTAGGATCTACCCACTAAAACTCCATGGACTCCCCAGTCCCACAAACCCCGGGACTTCCCGTAGGATCTACCTATTAAAACTAAGCTAAAAATAAAAGTGAATTGAGTAAACAACTGCCAAAAGGCTTAATTAAGAAAACGCTCGCGGCCATTAAAATACCAGAAAATTCCTTTGAGCCAAACGGTAAACAACTGATTAGTAGACGGAAAATAAGAGGTCGGTAAATAGATAAAGACGGGAGTGGAAGAACTAGATAACTAACATTTTTTAACAAGGACAATTACTCATTGTACCTTAAAATTTTAAGAAACCTTTCAATTTATCTACTTCAGTATTTCCCAAAGTGTCGGTCGCGACCCACTGGTGGGTCGCGGGTAGGTTTTGGGTGGGCCCTGAAACTATAGGACGATTGTCGTACTCGTTCGATTGTAGTGATGGGCTTTAGAAAAGGCCCAAGACCAGCGGTGAACGTCAGTAGGTCAGTAGTATTGAATACGATAAGAATTAACGGGTGAATGCAGCGGCAGCAACATAGCGCAGCTTTTTTGTCTTCATGACACGAGGTGGGCCGCGAACTTTAAACTTTCTAGTAGATGAGTCGCGGTCCCGGCAAGTTTGGGAAACACTGATCTACTTTATCATCTAGTTAACATATCTGGCACTTATTTCACAATTTTTTTATTTCAAATCATAAAGCCTCTATTTATGCAAAAAAAACAGCAATTTTTTAGCTGTTCCTTATCTACTTCATCCACTCATGTCTCCATTAATAATGCCTATAATAGCTATAATGGAGGTTTAATAGTTATCGTAAGTTACGTTATTATCTACGTCACATATTATGTCGTGACAATGACGTAAAATTTAACGTACTTTACGTTAGAGATCGTGCGTTAAGGCTTGTCATTGATTACATCTTGGAAGATCGATAAAACATAAACACCTATGCAAAAAACCAAACTGCGAACCGGTATTTACTTCTCAAACATGTATTATGTAAGTCATAGGTTACGGTCTTAGAGCATTAAACCAGACCGGAGGCACAGAATATAAATAATAGTACTCCGTTCCGGAGGCGCCACTCATAGGCGTACCCCTCTGCCAAAGGTACGAGAGCGGCGATCGTCCCCGTTATATAAAAATGCAAATTCCATGCAAAATTAGTTCAGCTGTTTGGGCTTGTAAGTTATGATTTTGTTAATCGCCAAAACAACTAAAGTCTGATTCTATTTAATACTCATAATGTGATGGGGTAAAAAAGATTAGGAAATTCTGGCTTAGGAACATCATTTTCCTAGCGGCTTCAAAATAATGAGTGTCATTAATGTTATCTTTTAAACGCAATAATTCAATAATATAATTAATAAACTTAATAAATGGGGTTCAAATTGGGAAATAATCACTTTTAACTATAATAATGAATTTAGTTATCACAACCCAGTCCCACAATAGTTTTTAATGTGATAACGACAAGATTCAAATTTCCGTAAAATAAAACGAGGAAGTGCGTTTTGTATAGGCTTATATTATAGCATTATTTCGGGACCGGTTACGTAATTTCAATTAAGGATTTGCCCGCTCTGAGGCAGAAATTAATTTAAATGTAAATATATTTATAGTTTTCGGACATCTATTGAGAAATTGTATATGGGAATTAAAATGTTTGCTTTGGTGTGCCAATTCGTTTGTTGCGAGGAAATGCATTTTTTCGGAATATAACATTTTTCGTAGGTCGAAATAGATAGATAGGTAGATACGTTATCGAATGGTAAATAAATTATTATTACTGAATTTATTTAAAAAAATCGGCTTGTGTTTCTAATTCTGAATTATGTATTTTTTTACAAAAATTTGTAAAAATACAATTTTTTTTAAAAATTTGTATTTTTTTTTTACAAAAAAAAATACAAAAATTATCAAGCAAAATTTTGGAAATACTTACTTATATTTTTGTACCGTTATATCTTTATTTAATTTAAAAAATCCGCTAATAACGAAATACGAGTACTTATTAAAAATTAAAACTCATAAGTGAACAGATAATTATTATTACCAGAGATCACCCAATGGCCGAAATTCGACCTTACTTTCAACGACATTAGGACTACTACGTTTAATTTGTAAAAAAATATTGACTTTATTTTTTTCAACTCTCGTCTCTGGGACTCAGCTGGTCTCAGACTGGCCGTGTAAGCATTGTCCCATAAATAAAAGAGTATAATTCGTATGCATAGGTTTGTCACTAAAAAATCTGCCATCTTCTTTAGTGTGCGTGTTGTAGTGTGTGTATGTTTTATTTGTTAAAAAAATGTATGATAAAATCATAATTTCAAAATAATATTAGCTCGATGCACTCCTTCAACATCTGGGTGCACGGGAGTGCCCCCGCCAAGATGAGCCAAGCGAAGCGCGCACGGGCACTACCTACCTTTTCTCGAAACGTTTCGCCGTATTTTTGCACCCTCGTAACTTTGGTTTGGATAATGCCAGATAGTTGAAATTTTCAAGATATTATGACATGAGTATAATAATTAAATGCGCAAAGTTTGAATATTGTTACTATTATACTTTAGATTTTATAGGGGTCCAAAAACCCCACAATAATGGACTGACTCACCGATCATCAAAATTGTTAGGGTACTTCCTGAAGTCATAGAAAGCTGAAATTTGGTATGTGACATACTATTAGTACAGAAACAACAAAAAAATTATCAAACCCAACCTAACCTATCCCATCCCCTTGATATAGAGAGGGGATGTTAGTATGAGATACCCCCGTTTCTTGTGCTAGATACAAAATTAAAAATAGAGTATAAAATAATTCTCGTGCCAAAAAAAATACGTATTAGACATGAGAGACCATAGACTCACAGAAAACCGGCGTGAAACAGCGCTCTCACAGAAAACCGGCGTGAAACAGCGCTTGCCCTGTGTTTCGCTTAGTGAGTGAGTTAAGCAGAGGCCCAACTGCACCCTAAACCTTATTCCCTATCCCTGTTCTCTTCTGCTGATTCCCTTAGCCTATTCCTTCATAAAAAGACCGAAAACGCACTTGCAACACTTCTGATGTTAGTGTCTATAGACGACGGTAGAACTTACTTTCCATCAGGTGACCTGTTTGCTCATTTGTCTCCTAATTTTATATAACAGATCCCCTCTTAAAGGCTGGCAAAGCACTTGCAACTTTTCTAATATTGCGAGTGCACATCCTCGTTAATTGCTCCTTAATTTCATAAAAACGTAATAATTTATGTGGTAATTTTTCCATCTTTCAAAGAATCATTCCGTACCTCCTTTTAAATAATATTACATCTATACCTACTAATATTATAAATGCGAATGCGTAAAGTTCAAATAAAGTTAGTTCCAAAAATTCATAATAGATGGCGCCGCGCCGCCGCCGCGCGTCTTCTACATCGCACTATCGCTTACCCAAACGTGTTTCTATAAGAGGTGGTAAGGATGAACATGCCGTTTTCGATTAATTTGATGTTTCACATAATAGAAGTATTTCACATAGTAGAACTTACTTTCCATCAGGTGACCTGTTTGCTCATTTGTCTCCTAATTTTATATAACAGATCCCCTCTTAAAGGCAGGCAAAGCACTTGCAACTTTTCTAATATTGCGAGTGCACATCCTCGTTAATTGCCCCTTAATTTCATAAAAACGTAATAATTTATGTGGTAATTTTTCCATCATCCAAAGAATCATCCTGTACCTCCTTTTAAATAATATTATTTATCTATACTAATATTATTATAAATGCGAATTGTAAGGGGGTGAAAATGCGTAAATGTGTTCAAATAAAGTTAGTTCCAAAAATTCATAATAGATGGCGCCGCGCCGCCGCCGCGCGTCTTCTACATCGCACTATCGCTTACCCAAACGTGTTTCTATAAGAGGTGGTAAGGATTAATATACTGTTTTCGATTATTTGATGTTTCACATAATATTTGAAATATATTGTATTAAGAAGAGTTGATGTTCGACTTCGACCCCACTCCCCAGCTGTTAATAACCCTCTATGCAAAAATCTTCTATACATAATTATAATAAAACTGTAGTAATGAAAATTCTGTACAATAAAGATAATATTAAAAAATAATAAGCGGGGGGTGTCACTACAATATCGCTATAGAAGCCAAAAATGTGGTTAGTTTCTTTGTCTGTCTGTCTGTCTGTATGTTTGTTCCACTATCACACGAAAACTACTGATCCGATTTGAATGCGGTTTTCACAGATATATTTGTCTTCTTCCAACTTAACATCTGGTGATAAAAAAATTCTCCCCACCCCTCAAAGGGGACGAAAAAGGGAGTCAGATTTTGTATCAAACTTTTTTCTTTAACACGAAAACTACTGATCCGATTTGCATACAGTTTTCGCAGATATATTTGTCTTCTTCCAACTCAACATCTGGTGTATAAAAATCCCACCCTCCCACCCTTCTAAGGGGACCAAAGAGGGGGTCAGATTTTGTATCAAACTTTTTTCTTGGACTTACTTCATAATATTATTAACTGTGTTTTCTAACTTAACATATTCTGTTGATAAAAAATTTCCCCCACACCTCTTAGGGGACAAAAGAGGGGGTAATATTTTATATCAACTGATGAAGTAGAAATACTTTAAATGGGAAAACAACGTTTGCCGGGACAGCTAGTTTAAAATATGTAAGAAATGTTTTCTGTCTGTCTGTAAACATTGAAGTTTGAAGTAAGCGTCCCCCGGAAGCACCTCTAGTCTGTCGTGCAAATGCAATTTGCAGTAATGTAGCAACGAGAACTACTTACCATATAATATTATTATATTATAATAGAAGTTGCTTTATGACGGGTACTACCGCGCGCTATTTAAAGCTGAAGTCCACGCGGACGGAGTCGCGGGCTCGCGGGCAACAGCTTGTATATTATAATATTTATAATTGTATGTTCCTTAAGTATATTATTAATAACTTTACTTTGCAGACTCTAGACCTTAAATCATTTTAAAAATATGTAAGTTCAAAGTATAGTCGTAGTCTCAGCATTTCTTTGCAAATATTTAATTGTAGGATGTAAACAACATCGGTTAGTTCAAAGAAAAAACCTGTGCCTAAAAGTTAAACGGCTAAAACATAATCACGTCAAACAATAGTGCGATGTAGATACCTAACAGTGAAATCTCTTATTGACTAGAGTACATTTACAAGTATTATGCGATGTAGACGACCAGCAGCGACATCTATTATTTATTAATTATTATCAAATATCAATAGGAAAAAATAAAACCACGTTTGTTGTATGAGAGCCCCGCAAAATATTAAATTTATTTTGTTGAAATACATGATCGATGAAAATTTCAACTCTCCAGCTACTACCATTCTTGAGATACTTCCAAGAGACAGATAGACAGACAGACAGACGGGCAGCTGACAGACACTGAAGTCTAGGAATAGGGTTCAATTTTTACCCTCTGGGTACTGAAACCTAAAAGAAATACACCAAAAAAAAGAAAGAAAAAATTAACTAAAAAAAAACAACGTAATTAAACCAACTTACAAAAAGAAATGAAATCCCACAAAAAACATTTTCATGTAAAAATGTTGCCAAGATGAGAACATAATATTGTTATAGTTCGTGGTGTCAAAAAGTAGTGAAATCTCATGTAGAGCCAAGTTTCTAACCTTACATACTTAGCCCTAAATCTAAAAACCTTAATTTTACACCAAAGCGCGGCAAAATATTTGATAATAATATAACATTCTTCTCGTTCGGCTGACACAGCCGAACGAGAAGAATCTAAAAACTCTACACATTAGTCAAAATCGGTGGCTTGGCCATTTTGTTATTCGGCAGGGCTTTGAACTTAATATACCCTAACTAAAGAAAAATGGCCAGGCTATCGATTTTGACTAATGTGTAGAGTTTTTAGATTCTTCTCGTTCGGCTGACACATTATATTATTATCAAATATTTTGCCGCGCTTTGGTGTAAAATTAAGGTTTTTAGATTTAGGGCTAAGTATGTAAGGTTAGAAACTTGGCTCTACATGAGATTTCACTACTTTTTGACACCACGAACTATAACAATATTATGTTCTCATCTTGGCAACATTTTTACATGAAAATGTTTTTTGTGGGATATACTATAACTGTGCAAAATTTAATTCGCCTACGTTTCCGAATTATTCGTCAAAAGGGATCCAAAGTTTTTCGCTCGCGTATTGATATATGGTTCATAATCATGGACGTATAAAAAAGGCGAACGGAGTCCCACCATACACAAAGCTGTGTCCTTCGGAGTCGGCCAGCTGACTGCATATTCATTGTACACACGGTCCGTACGCACACATTCTTACGCTAGTCTATACCAATTACCATTTGACAGGCGTAAGAATATGTGCGTGGTCGACTCTAAAGACACAGACTCTGTCCGCCTTTTTTTCTACGTTCATGTTTATAATAATCAATAATTAATTCCATCTGACTAACGCAAAAGCCTTTTGTATCCGCCTATGATCTAGTTTTGTTTTACGAATTGTATGACGGATTTTTCTCTATGTCCGCCTCATTACAATAATACCTAACTAGAAGGATACGATAGCATTCTTCTACTTATTATTAAAGTGCTGTCCTAGGTGTAATTATGTATATATTTTATTCAAAATTTAGTTTGTTATTATTTTTAGCAATATTCCGTGAAATATTTATTATATTACATAATTATTATACTATTATAATAATTATACATATTATTATAACTATTTCGCGGAATATTGCTAAAAATAATAACAAACTAAATTTTAAGCTATGGATTTCCGCAAAGTAACGCCTGATTCTATTAACTATAATATTTTATTCTCTATCAAGGTATTTGAGAATTGAATCGAAAATCTAAAGCATTTTCATTCTGCATGACTATGCAAATATAAAATATCTTTTTACACATCTATCTCAATTGGTAAGTACCTACAACATAGTAGAGGATTGTTACTATAGTACTTCGACACGTCTGAAGTTGTTGCGGTCACTTTTTGTTTTTAAATTTGTAAGTCATCTTTAGTTGTGTTGTTATTGTGAAATCGAGCCTCGCAATAAAATGTATATTTTCATGTCTAGAGAATAAAGTTCAATTTTGAATTATGCCCAATTTCTAAGTGTGTTGACCCTAATGAGTCACCTCACCTCAGAACTAGCCATTTTTAAAAAGAAAAGGAGGAAAATGTCAAATTCCTTTAACTGTATACGAAGATAAAATTAGTCACAAGGTCAGGAAACCCGGCTGTTGAGTTGTTGACACACTGCGGCAGTTCAAGGTGGCTAACTTTCATAACGATTATTCATATTCATCATCAATAATAAGCAATCAACTTACTTTACTCATAACTTTTATCATTTAACGTAATTATGACGTAACGTAATTAAGTATGATAAATGATTTCTCATTATATTACATAGACTTATTGATGACCACATAATGATCGATTGAACTATTCAATATCAACAATGGCAATGATTGATGATATTATTATTTATTTTTAACAGACTACGCCAAACTGAAAGAAAGAGATTTTCGCATTACCTACATATTGTATGAACCGTAAGGGCCGCGCTACTGGCTAATGGCAGCGGCGAGGCAAGCACTTTTAGTGGCATATGATTTTAAACTTTGTCTTCATTATTGTAATACATAGTATCGCTTGAGAATTCTACGGCCGCCCGCGGCTGCTCGTGGCCGCTGGCGGCCGCCGGCGGCCGCGATTTCTCAAGCGATACTATAATATATTGTATTACAATAATGATGATTTTTATGACACTAAAAGTGCTCGCCTCGCCGCTGCCATTCTGGTGTGGGGCGGCCCTAAAGTAATGACAATAGCATAAAGTATTATTATTTAGTAGAAGACGCCCGCAACTCTGTTTGTTGCGCGGGAACTGTACATTTTTCCGACAAAAAGTAATTTATGTGATTTCCCGGGACTCAAAGTGTCACCATAACAAATTTCAGCAAGATCGGTTCAGCAGTTTAAGCGTGATGAAGTAACAGAGAGAGTACACTTTTGCATTTAGAATATTAGTTTGGAAGTATGGATTTAAGGAAACACGTTTGACGTAAGAAATTGTAAGGGATCTCACACATTGTTTTCGGCATCTGAACTGCCTGTACTTTATGTTCTTAATTTAAACTTCGGATGTTATCCTGTCGGCCTACCCTGCCCCGGGGCAGTTCAGATGCCGAAAACGCTAATAAATAAACGCAGAAGCACGCTCCTACATCAATCATCGACATATAATAATAAGCCTGTGCCTTTCTCCAGTGCCATTTAATGTAGGTCAACTTTTCAGGTCAAAATATCGTCTAGTTAGAACGATCGGGATATTTGATATGGGTGCCGTAAAGTGGTTGGAATGAATGAGAATGAATGAAGTAAAAATTCGAACGAAATGCCTTGCTAATTACTATTTCTGGACACTGGTGTCCTTTTTAGGGTTCCGTACCCAAAGGGTAAAAAATTAAATTAAGAAATTTAAAAAAACCCCCGCCAAAAAACTTTAAAAAGTAATGAAATAACATTTCCTGACTTTAAGTTTAAATCATTCCTAAGAGTAAAGTAATATTTTAGTCCATAATTGTTGTCAAGGTGTGTCGGGGGACCGCTAAGTAAACTACCACAACAGCGACTTTTGCATTTTGTATCGCCATAATAGTCGCTGATTCTCTCGATTCGGGTCGCTGTGAACAGACCCTTAATTTATATTGTTATGTGAAATCAAACATCTACATTAGCGGTCCCCCGACACACCTTGACAACAATTATGGACTAAAATATTACTTTACTCTTAGGAATGATTTAAACTTAAAGTCAGGAAATGTTATTTCATTACTTTTTAAAGTTTTTTGGCGGGGGTTTTTTTAAATTTCTTAATTTAATTTTATTTTATGCTTTTTAAACTTGTGCAGAATAATTCCTATCAACTGGATCATATCCCAATGAATACCATCTATAAAATATGTCCTCTTGGATGAGGCCATCAATATGAGCCCAAACATGAAACCTCCACTTTAGGTTCATACGGAGCTTGGCTCCTATAGAATCCAGGTGATGCTGTGTCTCGAACCAGGATGCGAAATATAAAACCCATCAAACGACTGCAAGTTGCTAATCGTCCTATCACGATCCAGATATTCCATGATATTTCAGCAATGAGCAGACTGATGATGATGAACTATAGCTAAGAACACTCACCGTCATATCAGCTTTCAAACAAAAAAAACTAGATCAAAATCGGTCCACCCGTTTGGATGCTACGATGCCACAGACAGACAGACAGACAGACAGACAGACACGTCAAACTTATAACACCCCTCTTTTTGGTCGGGGGTTAAAAACGGGACCCTATTACTAAGACTTCGTTGTCTGTCCGTCTGTCCGTCTGTCTGTCTGTCTCCAGGCTGTAACTCAAGAACGGTAATAGCTAGAGATTTGATATTTTCACAGATTATGTATATCTGTTGCCGCTATAACAACAAATACTAAAAATAAAATAAAATGAATATTTAAGGGGGGCTCCCATACAAAAAACACAATTTATGGCCTAATTTTGCTCTATAATGGTACGGAACCCTTCGTGCGCGATTCTGACTCGCGCTTGGCCGATTCAGACTTCAGAGGTGTTACTCGAAGTGGAAAATAATTATTAAATAAATACTATAGAATACTATAGATGATGCCCGCAACTCCATTGCGCCAAAACTCGTTTATCGCGCGGGAACCGTACATTTTCCTGGTACATAAAGTATCCTTTCTCGGGACTCAAAATATCTCCATAACAAATTTCACCAAAATCTGTTCAGCGGTTTGGGCGTGAAGAGGTAACAGATAGAGGCCAAGGATATAATATTAGTATGAATTGTATAACATATAAATACCGTCTTATTCTAAACCATATCTATATAAGTTTTTGTGTGAAATCTATATTTTCAACTATCATTTAAAAGTTAAAACAATATGCAGATTGCAGTGTCTAATGTTTAAATTAGATGACTAACAATGGATTTTCTCATTTAATTATTATTATTTATTATTTAGAACGATTATCTTACCTATAAATCTAAAATAGTTTTGTTCCAAAGCAGCTTCCTCAAATGAAATGTCATTTTAAGCTACGTAAGTATGATCTATGGCAGCACCCTAGATTAAGTTGATCTATGGCTTATCCACGTGTTAGCTATGGGGTTTCCCTTAATTTTAAACAAAGACAGATTGGATATGATGAACTAAACAGTCCATTAAAACTTTATTCTCCAGAAAAGAGAGGAAAATGCTACATGCAGCGCATGGAACTTTTCATGATAACATAACAGAAAGATTGAAGCAACAGTGATTAGACTAGAATTGAATAAGAATTTCCAAAGTGATTTACACCAAATCTTCTTTTACCTTCATACTGCTTACAACAGATTAAAGTATGATAGTGGATCTGTCGATCGCGGATTCTTGGAAATCTATTGTTATCGCGGCCCACTTGGGCCGTTCGGGAGTTGATAGGTTACAATATAATACCTGTGCCACATTACAAAAAGACTATAAGGCTGGCCGAATACATACCTTTTCCGTATTCGATTTCCTAATGTGGAATTACGATTCGAAATTCCTTGAGACTAAGGCACACGTTAGTTTTTTTTTCACGCGCGAACGCGCTGATATATTGTAACGTACCTACTTGCGGAATTCGTCCCGTTCTGAAAAAGCGAACGTTGTCGCAGGTTAATGTATTTTCGACATATTCCTTGAATTCGGATTTCCGAATACGGAAAACTAATTCGGATAGTGCTTAAGCGGCCAGCTTTAACTTCTTTTAAGTAACGTTTCGTCCATTCTCTATATTACGAGTATCTCTAACGAGAAAATTTTGTCTACACGTTTTCTCGATGTTTGATGGCTTTTCTCTTTATCTCTATTTGACATACATGACATACATTTTTTCTCGTGTAGATCTGTCGTCAAATGATTTTGTCATTATGTCGTTATCGACAATATAACTACAGACGAGAGTGAGTTATCTCGAGATTTTCTCGTTTGCGTATCTTAGGCCGGCTGCTGACGGTCGATAGGACAGTTTTTGTCGCACGGCCGGGCTTCCCAAAGGCCGAATCTGACAATTCTAATCTTTCTTACCACATGAATCAGCCAGGATTTGGAGACGGATCTACGCCTTATCCGTAGATCATGATTTAGATACAGTGGTATTGATCAATTATTCCCAGGGATCCGATTAACATAATTAGCGAAATATACATAATATTATCTAGAGGTTGCCCGTTGGAACTTGTTCGTCGAACCGTATATTTTCCTGAATATAAACTATCCTATTTCGCGGGATTAAAAGTACATTTAAGGCGCTATATTGATAATAACGTCCTTTTTGAAGTAATACTATTATAAAGATTATTTTTAAACGAGAATAGATGTATTGTAGGAAATTAGTCTAATTAATAGACACCTTTGCAACCCAAAATCGTATAGAAGCATTTTGCTTAAATGCTCCTAGTTATTGTTTAAATAAACAAAATTACGCTTTTTCGCATGTTTTCCGAGCGAGCCGATAGCTTCTGGCCGCAGCGTATTCACGACTTTATAGTCATACAAATTAAGTATAAAATTGCCCTAGCGGCAAAATTACTATCAAAATAGCGCCTTAAAGCAAATTTAACCAAAATCGTTAGACCCGTTATATATATATATATATATATATATATATATATATATATATATATATATATATATATATATATATATATATATATATATATAACGTATATATATATATATATATATATATATATATAAATGGAATTTATAAAAATGGATTTCCAATTGTGTTAGTAATGCTATAACTCTATAACAGCTGAACCGATTATGCCAATTTTAGTCTTAAAATAATTCTTGAAGTCGAGGGAAGGTTTTAAGTGTCACAAAGTTCACCGGGTCAGCTAGTTATCAATATAATTATCCACTACCATGAAAAATATTGTATTATTACTTATTTCAAAACCTTTCCTTGAACTTCACAACTGATATGTTACACAAGTATTTGCAATATATATGCCATGGCTACAACTTACAAGTCAATGAACCTTGGTACACCTTGATGTGAGTGAGTAAGGCGTGAGGCCTTACCGATTCACGTTATACAGAACACGTCATTAATTTGCACTGGGATTGAAGGTCATGGGTTTGATTCCCTCGTCAGAGCAACAAAAAATGTTATCAAAAGATGGATTTGGACGAAATAGGATCGGGAAAAGGCTGATCACCTGATTGTCTGATAAGAAAGATGGAAGAAGAAAAGTCAGTCCTGCGTCTCAACTCTCGGCGGTCTTGTCTGTTATTTTGACATTATAAAATTTTATCATATTATGCGTTTCGGCATCTAGAACTGCCCCGGGGCAGGGTAGGTGGGGCAGGCCGAATGGATATAGAAATAGCCGAACAAACCCGGTGATCCACGAAGCACATAACTTAGTACTAGTAATACGTAGTTTAAGTAGTAATTTAAGCTTCGGCTATTTTCATGTCCATTCGGCCTATCCTGTCCCGGGGCAGTTCTAGATGCCAAAAATGCTTATTGTCTGATCATTCAAGACACGTTAGAAAAGTGTAAATACACTAAAGGGCAAAACGTTGCATAAAAGACATAACTATAGCGTCTTTATTCACATTACATGTTGCGGACTTCTTTATATTACAATAATAATATATTATTATAGGTATACCAGAATCTGATGGCAATTTTTAACAGAAGATTTTTAAAAAATATTCTTGGTCATTGGATTAATTTTTATATTTGCATGTTTATCACACATATTCAGACGCTATTTAGAAAAAAAAATGATCAAAATGTTTTATTCCAATTACCCTAGAATTATTGCTAGTCAATTTATTTTCTCACTTTTTGCCATCACATTCTGGTAAACCTATACTAACATTATTAATGCGAAAGTGTCTGTCTGTTACCTATTCAGTCTTTGCGCTTAAACCGCTGAATCGATTTTAATCAAATTTAGTGTGCAGATTACTTTGAGTTCCGGGAAAGGACATAGAATAGTTTTTATCCCGAAAAAATGTACGGTTCCCGCGCGATAAACCAATTTTGTCGCTGTGGAATTGTATTTTATTTTTTCTATTCACTTAAAATTTACTTATAATATCTCCATTTGCCTATGGTTTCTTTACTGTTTTAGTGTGCAGTTAATAAATATTATATTACGAATGCGTGATGGTGAATTCATGATTCGTAAATTCATAGTAGTTTTCCTTATATATTAACATATTCATTAAAAAAATCTTTGTAAAATGTAAATGTCTAGAAAAATACTTTTTAGAGTTTTTCTTGTTATGATTGAACTATAAACCAGTATTTAACTAATTTCGTGATTAGTAAACTAGGCATTAAACCTATCTTAGTGACAAATATAATAAAATTGTATTTTAGTGTTTGAACTTTGTTTTTCAAGACAAATATAATAAAATTGTATTTCAGTGTTTGAACTTCTATTCTAACTTTTACTTTCCATTAAATTGTCAACCACTTAAACTTGGCTAATCGAGAAAACTTACCAAACACAAATGAAATTAAATAAAAAACTTTGTACCTAAAAGTCACATTTAATTCAATAAATAAATAAATAGGAATCACAGTCTTATACACAGTCAATTATTGTCAGTCCAATACACTCCAACTATTTCATCTTGAGTATCTTCTGATATTTGATGTGAGTCAATCGTTCGGAAAACAGATCGTGCCCTGTATATGAAATCCGGATGGGCAGTCAGAGCCGAATCTAATGTCCAAATCGAAATTATCGTCCACGATATCGCCTTCGATATCGGTCCCCGTTTTCGTTGGCCCGTCAATATCGTACACGTGATTCGTTTGTCCTCCGATATCGGTCACGTGATTCGTTGGTCCTTCGAAGACGATTGCGTCCGGATGCCTCACTATTGGATAGTATATCGTCCTCGCTTGGACGTAAAGTATGTTAAATATGGCACTGTATATTAGTAAGCACTCCATCTTGGTCGAGGCCTGCCTCTCGAATGTTTAGCGGGCGAGGTGCGTGGATATATATATGACGTGGTATTCGCCAAGGCTCTTACGCAATATTATATCCGTGTGTTTCATTGATGCATTGTAAGGAAAAGCTTCACGGAAAGGAAACTGGAAGGTTATTAAGTGACACTGGTCTGACGATCAATAATCGATATTTGGGAGTAAATTCCAAGAAATTTAAGGTAACTAGATGACGCAAAATCCGTTGCACCAAATACTGTTTATCGCGTGGAAACCATGCATTTTCCCACAAAAAGCCTAGCGTGAATTCTAACTCAACAATCAGGGCACAAATACAGAGTAAACAACGGGGGAGCAGATAGGCTTTTTGTGAAATACACAAACTTCATACGTGGGAGAGCCATGCTTCGGCACGAATGGGCCGGCTCGACCGGAGAAATACCACGTTCTCACAGAAAACCGGCGTGAAACAGCGCTTGCGCTGTGTTTTGCCCCTACCCTATTTCCTTCCCTACCCTCCCCTAATCCTTCCCTTCCCATCCCTACCCTCCCCTATTACCCTATTGAATTCCCTCTTAAAAGGCCCGCGACGCACCTGCAGCTCTTCTGATGCTAAGTGTGTCCATGAGCGACGGAAGTTGCTTTCCATCAGGTGACTCGTTTGCTCGTTTGTCCCCTTATTTCATAAAAAAAAACTCTTCAGCTTTATAATTTATTATGTAAGGATTATGTTAAATAAAAGATGCTCTTGTTCTTAAAATTGTATCGTCAGAGAAAGAACTAAAGTAAATTATATAAAATATGAAACAAGTGACAACAAAAATATACAACTTTGTAAAATTTATCTTGCAACAGTTGTTTGCTATAAAATTGTTGTAGAAGACAGTAAAAAAGTTGAGTTTGTAGAGGAAAGTAGAGAAGAGTCTGTGCTTGTTGTTTTCTTAAATTAATTTAAATATTTTAGTGTACTAACTTAGTAAGTTCTGTCACTGACACAGATACATATTATGGAATCTACCATAAGTGGATACGGCATAGTTACGCTAGCACTGTTCCATACATACGTATTCCCCAATTCACTCCCTGGACAAGCGTCATAATATATAGCCTATGTGTTGACCCGACCTCTATATAATATTCGTGCAAAATTTGAAGTGAATCCATTCAGTACTTTCTGAGTTTATCCCGGACATACATACAGACAAACAGACAAACAGATAAACAGACAAAAATTCTAAAAACTATATTTTTGGCTTCCATATCGATTGTAGATCACGTCCCAAGTATTATTTTTCAAAAATATTCAATGTACAGAATTGACTTTCCTACGATTTTATTATATGTATAGATAAAAAACATGACCCTTCAAAATGGCAAAAAATGAATGCCCCGTACCCCGCCAATTGGCCAAGACTAAATAAAATCGTAGAGGCATAGACTCAATCATCCTGAAGATATTTAAAAAATAATAATTAGATCAAAGCGCACGGAAGTTCGCAAGCCTAGTTCCAGCAGGCCGCGCGCATGCCGTGCACTATTTACACGAACCGTTTCGACGCACTTTTGACCCCCCTGTATCTCAGTGCCTATTACGCGTTGGGACCTTTTGGATAACCATGATAATTGCTACCATAAATACCATGATACGACGTTGTCTATAGCTTGCATAATCACGACGAAAAAATATATGTATTATGTAGGTACCTTGTTTGTATTATAGATGATATAATTGTGTAAGATCAGTCTATGAGGTCAATACAACATTAATTATTTTGGCATTTAAACACGTCACCTGTTAACAATAAGGTTATAATGATACCATGTAGAGATGAACTCATCATGTGATTTGCAAGAATTCGTTTTAGTCAGAGTACCTACAAAAACGGTAAGAAAGAAACCATGCATCGTATCATCTAATTACCATCGACAACTATTTAAATAAACACAAAGTCATTATCTCATTATAAATAGAATACAGGTAGTTCCCAACAAAGATTATTTAATATTTTGTGTATAGATACAAAACTCCGAACACATTACTTGCTTGTCAGAAGTGGCGGGTATAGGGGGTGGCGAACGGGGCGATCTCCCGGGACCTCGCTCTTGCAGGAGCCTCGCATCAAACAAATTAAAAAAAAGATTTTTTTGACTTTTTTATTTATTTGTGTAACTTAAGCAATTCTCGTCAAACATAACGAATACCTAGCAAACGACTAGATCTACTTTTACATCACTTTTGGCATCACTGTACACACATCTACCATCCAAGTCCCTTGTAAACAGGCAAGAGCGTCCCTGTAAAAAAATTCAGCCTCTATTTTAATGAGAACTAAATATTAGATATGTTACATAGGTATGTGATATTTTTCTGTTAAGTAGGTACTTGATAGAAAACTATAATGTTTTATGTGTACAAAACATTCAAAAATATATTCTTGAAGATCTTACCTAATGTTGCGTTTTTTGTACTCAAGTCTTATCTTATTCAGATAAGTTGAAAATATTTTTTTATTTACAGGTAAAAAGTTCAATTACCATCAGTCGATCTGTCCAACCGTCCATCTGTTCACTGCTTACTCTCGGTGAGTAAATACCACGCGGGGTTCCCCTGTGTTTGTTATAAAAACACGTTTAGGGTCATTAGCATGCGTAGATAATACCAAGCCTGTTTAAGGCTTGTTTACATCATACACACATACGCACATACTATTATAACGGAAAAATAAATTAACCTATAATAATGCCGAATTGTGTCCCAATTCTCAAATCACGTTCGAGTTACCCGCTGATTCGTTCTTATCGCATCCATTCATGCAAGATTGTTATAATGAGAATGGTTCACCTGTCTACAATAGCCCAGAATTTAGGTAACGTACCACAAAATTAGGCAGATAGCGAATCTGCTTCATTGGATCTGGTTTATGGGTTACATGATATGGCTGGGTTATTTCAATTAAATGTTAGTCAGCTAGGTTTTTTTAATAAAAGGGGGCAAACGAGAAAATTGTTTACCGGCCGGACGGTGTTTCAAGAAGGTATACGCTCCCTTCTTGAAGGTATGCAGGTCGCAATGGCCAGGAAATACTGCTGGCGACCGTTCATTCCAGAGTTTTACCGTGCGTGGCAGAAAGTTACGCGAAAAACGTACGGTGGAAGACGAACGCAGAGAATGGAATATTTTTTGCGTGAAACGATGGCAAGGGTTCGATATAATCCCACCTTATTACGTAAGTTCCTGCCTACAAATCGATTTCTCTGATATAACGTAGAGACAAAATTGCAGAAGATTTTAATTGGAACCACTTGCACTGAGTAGTTTTTCACCTCTCCGTCGATCGCGGATTCTTGGAAATCTATTGTTATTCTATTGTTGTCGCGGTCACCGGTGTCCTTATGGGGGTTGTTAGGTTAATAGTAAAGTAGTCTACGATAAATATTTTATCAAGTTAATAATTATAACTTAGGTGTGCCAGAAATACATTATGGATGGGTTGCATCAACTTACTTTATCTATAAATGTAACTTTAACTATAACTTTCACTATAACTACAATGCGAAATCTCAAATCTTTGGTTCAAGTCAATAATGGACGCCATATTTCACGATAACCATAGAGCTCGACAAGGCTTAAAAATTTAAATGAACGTGGCAAAAAAGGAACTAACGCTGTCATCATACAAAAACGCCATTTTTGACAGTTCTCCTTTACCAACAGTGCCCCCGCCCACGTTCATTTAAAGCCTTGTCGGACCAGCAACAGACATCTGTGATCTGTCAAATTCTGTTGTCAAAGTTAAGGTTAAAGTTAAGTTAGCTATAACTATAACCATAACTTTGACCATAGCTGTAACTTTAACCACGCCTCTGGTGCAACCCACCCTTAATCGAATATAGAACCTTCAGAACCGACAGTTAAAAATACCTCAACATTTCCAGTTAAAATCGATTTTTACCGCATCTAACTGGTATATATTACAGTGTCATGTCACGACTGCTCATACACTGACATGCACACGTCATCATGCACATGTCATATACACGACGTCATACAATATGCCCGCCGAATATAAATCAAGGGGACAAGTCAAATTGGATAGCGGAATTAATAGCGGTGCAACAACATAACATACAATATTTCTAAAGGTTTACATGTTTTTTCCATAGAATTTTCTATAGACAAGATTCGGTTATTAATTATTATTATTATACAAAGAACAAGTACCGTATTTTTTTTATTAAAATGCCACAATAATACAGTTTTTAATTTTGACGTCGTTATTGGTTTGTTAGGAATCAAACTTGTTAATGTTTTCATTATAAGTGGTATTAAGAATACATCGCAAACGATCACAGACACTCATAGAAACTCTAAATATTATACGTTTATAAGACGTATATGAGGAAACTTTTTTGGTACTTGATGAGGAAACTTTAAAAAAGTTAATTTTAATGTTGGACAAAAACGGAAGAATGGACCAGACTAGTATTCAACTATTTCAATCCAAAATGTTTACAGCCTCGTTCCTTCTTCGATTGAGTATATTCTCAGAATCTGTAGAAATAGGATCTGTACTCCCACTAATTCTGAGAAGATAGCGTTTTCATTATGCAAAGGAATCAATGCCTTAGTGGCTTCAACATTCGTAGATTTGCATAACTAACTTGCTACGCACCAGTCTCATCTCAATTAAACCTTAATTTGAAGCCTGCGGGTAGATGATTGGGTGAGTTAAGCCATATTTTTACATTGAGAGATAGGTTTTGGTGTGATGTATACTATAATATACTTTTACTTACTACTCTTGACGATCTCTGTGGCTCACTGGGTAGAGTGCGTGGTGGCTCAAGCCGGTGGTCACGGGCTCAAATCCCAAATATATATGTGTAAAAGTGAAAAAGTATTCATACTTAATATTATAAATGCAAAAGTATGTCTGTCTGCCTGTCTGTCACCTCTTCACGCCCAAACTGCTGATGCGATTTTGTTGGGCATGGAGATACTTTGAGTCCCGGGAAAAGACGTCATAGAAAACTTTTATCCCGGAAAATTTTACGGTTCCCGCACGATAAGCGAATTTTGGCGCAACGAAGTTGCGGGTGACATCTAGTATAGGTATTATAACTTCACAGAATACTGATGTAAAATAATACTTTTTGTTACTGAAGCTGAGGTTCCGTCCCACATCCCATGGAGGTCCCATGGGATGTGTTATGTGGGACTGTGATCTATTACTCACAGCCGCACTCAGAGAGGAATATAATTACTTATACTTCGGCCGTTCAGAGAATGCGTTCCTGACAACTGACGACGTAACTTTAAACGTACGTAACGATAAAAATATTTTTGCTGGTTGTTTACCGTTTTAACAATTGATGAGCATTAAAACAACATTATTAGATAAATAATCAATGAATGTTATAATTTTGTGACACTAGTCGTGACTAACTGATAGGTGTCAGGACGCATTCTCTGAACGGCCGAACTTTAACTGTAATTAAATGAAGATTTTGACAACCCGTCGATCGTGAGAAAAACACCTTATCCATTGTTATCGCGGTTGCATGCGACCGCTTGGGGCTTGATGAATTAATTTAATCCCATATTATGGTATATCCCATGGTAAAAGCCTAGCCCAATACTGATGATGTCCAAGATGAATATAGTCTTACCGTGACGTTGTCCCTGGACCCTGACCTATTGCTTGACCGGCAGCACTTTTGCACCTTATTGTCGTAGCCGTGAGATCGAAAAGTGAATTTTGTATTTTAGGTACTCCACAAGTGTACTATACGAAAATAATACGAATTACCTCGTGCGTGAGACTCGCAGACACAATAGATTTTCAATTGGTATGCGACAGGCGAGTGCCGTTTGGGGATTGATGGGCTAAATATAATACGAACATTTTTAGGTACTGCTACGAATGTACAAATTAATAGCCACCGCACCGTGACCAAAATCAAAATCCTCTAATCTCCTTAGCTGATTTAGGTGTTTGTCATAGAAATACTGTATATCGTAAAAATACAACTAAGGGATAACAAGGGATACACATAATTTATATAAATTCAAAGTACAACCGTACATTTATCTTAAATCTTAATGTATGACTGAACTCTAAAATGTCTCAAAGTGATGCCGATAGATAGATGTATAAACTGAGCGTATTATGAGAGGTATAAAATACGAACACTTCGAAGTAATGATGATGAATGGAAACTATATTTGTAGCTTTTGCCTTTCTTCAAACAAAGTCTCGTCAGAAGCGAAGTGAGTCGTTTATCATATCGATACTATCTCGGACGGAAATAAAAAAAATGTAGGATTGATGGTCAACCCCAAGTTTCCCCACTTGCGGGGAAAAGGGGGGAGGGGGGAACTTTTCTGCTCCCCTGCGGGGTCCACGTGAAGATTGATGCGTGCTACGTTTTAATACAGGTAAATCGGCACTTCATATTGTAGGGTATACTTTACTTCAGTGGCTTAAAACGACTCTTGTAGGTCGCAGGTTAGAGTCCCGCGTTGATAAATGTTATTGTCAAGTTAGTTTAGGACAGGATGATAACCTGATTGTCCGCTAAAATTGCTTGCGTCGGATGGGCATGTAAAAGTCGGTTCTGGGCGTAATCTTTTGCCGGTTTTACACGGATTACGGGTTAATTTTAGTTAAAGACGTATAATATTATAAGAGCGAGATAGCAATATCCCACAACCTGTACATTTTGTGGTACACTTTACGGAAAAACTATCACGCCTATTGCTTTGTATAGCAATTTTTATTTAATTATGTAAAAGTGTTATCATCAGTTATAATTGATGATAACATCATGTTGGTCAAGGTTTTTTTTTTATGTAGATGTGTTATCATCAGTCAATCAAGGTGTGACGACACGAACCCTTACAAAGCTCGGCTTTTAGCTAGTATCTATACATATAATAAAATCGTAGGAAAGTCAATTCTGTACATTGAATATTTTTGAAAAATAATACTTGGGACGTGATCTACAATCGATATAGAAGCCAAAAATATAGTTTTTAGAATTTTTGTCTGTTTGTCTGTTTGTCTGTATGTATGTCCGGGATAAACTCAGAAAGTACTGAATGGATTTACTTCAAATTTTGCACGAATATTATATAGAGGTCGGGTCAACACATAGGCTATATATTATGACGATATCACCTAGGGGGGGGGAGGGGCTCAAGTTTCAATATTTTTAGTTTTTTGCTCATATCGCTAAAACGGTGCGTTGTAGAGAATAAATGTCCTGTACGTGATGAAAGCCCATAAAATTTCCTACAAATTTCTCCTTCACACTTTGTATCTATCTTCACTCCTTGCCATGCTAATAAGCTTTTGTCTATCTTTTCTATACAAATTTCGAGTGTCGTTTGATTAACATGCTGGGAGCTTTGGCATCAGTCTTTTCTTGGGGGGGGGGCTTCGCCCCCCCCCCCCCCCAACCCCCCCCCCACCTCCCCAAATTTTGCTTCAAACAAAGCGGTGTTGCGGCGTTATACATCTTTTTTAAGAACAAAGTTAAAAACTAAACTACACATACGGTTTTCCAGTGTCGTTTGTTTTGGGGGGGCTGCGCCCCCCCCCCCCCCCCCCTTATTCCTCATGAAACTTTTGTTCATAATTAAAAGGTATCGTGGAGTTTGTATTGCGTCTTAATTATCCTTTGTAGGAACAAACTAAGTCATCTATACATTCTATACATATTGTAATAAAATCGTAAGAAAGTCAATTCTGTACATTGAATATTTTTGAAAAATAATACTTGGGACGTGATCTACTATACTAACGCTGACGAAGTCGCGGGCAACAGCTAGTACAATATAATGATTCCGTCGGGTGCGAACCCGTCTAATTATTTTATGGACTTAGTAGTTAGTAGGGCTAACACTACTCTGGAATGAACTGTCGCCAGTGTTATTTCGCGACTATTACAACCTGTAAACCCAGACCCTAAAATTAGCAGATCGATGTCTGTCAGTACGAATATCGACTTAAAGGACATTAAAATAACATTCAGAATGTTACATTCATATCAGCATTCAGCGCTCCTTGTACAGTGGCGGTTACGACGCTCGCCGCGTCCTTGATAGGGCGAAATAGGAGAAAGACCCTTTTTACTTAGATAAAAATATTATTACTAAACACGAATCCAATCAATACCCTGTAAAAATTTTAATAGTAATCGAAAGTCCCTGTAAGTCCTATAAAACTCAAAATGTTTTTCAAATCGACGTTGTTTCTGATTTTTTTATTGAGTATTATCTGTACTATGTTTCTAACCAAAAAATTCGCTAGTTAAAAGATGTATCTATACATGTACAAATATATTTTTCAGTTTTTTTTAATGACGCTTTCTTTAAAAATTACATATTGACTTGACCGCCACACGCTCAGCCATTGAGACACAGAGGTGTTCACAGTTCAAAATACCCGCATTTATCCATGCAAATATCCACAAAATTTCAACATTACCTTAATATCTTACATCTTAACGTTAACCTGTTAACTTTTATTCTAGTCGTCGTATCATTTCGTTCTAAACTTGTATTATTTTCTTGCCATTACTGCAATTTTCCGAGATAAAACTTTAACAAAGGGTAAAGACGCTGGAATCGCTAATTTGCCTTTGACACCGTCTTTGGGAATTTAAAATATGTTCCTAGTTTTTACAAGGAACGTCTGAAAACCCACTATTGTTAGTATGTTTAAATTTTTTAACTGTTTTGAATCTCATTGTCTGTGTAATGTTATCTTTTGATTACACTGAAATTAAATTTCTTTTAAAAATATTGTCATTGAAATCAGCTATTTTCATTAGTAATAAAAGTTTCGACTAATATTGGGGCTTAAAATCTTAGAGGTTTGATAATATATTTTTTATATTTATTCACAAATTTTCTCAAGTATTACTTATTTATTTTTTAAATAAATATACCATCCTAAGTAACTGTTACTGTTCTTAAAACATATTAATATACGTATTTACTAAGTTTCGTGATGATTTTTTTCTTGACTACGTAACAAACAAACTTATATATTACATCCATATTATAATATTGGTAGAATTCTCGTAACATACTGTAATAGTGTAAATAAGAAATAGCTTGTAAATTATAATATTATTCCCACATCGGTATCTCATATAACCAGCCACGTTTATTATCAAGTGCAATCCCGGCATACTTTCACTTCATCCACATTCCTTCACGCGTACTTCCGCATTCTGGAGCTTAATTTTCCTCCCTAAATGTTCGCTTCAAAGGTAAGTCGCAATGCACGAGTGGGACAGACTGACAACGAATCAAGATTCAAAGGTAAGAATTAGGACCCTGATTTTCTAAATTTCTCAAAATTGATTGTAGGTTAAGGTACCTAAAATTACTTTTGAAAAAAAAATCGTCGTTACTCCTAACCGCATAAGTTTTGTATTTTGGGGAATCTGAAATCCAACGTTTACGGATACCACATACACTCTAAAGTCTAAAGTATTACTAAATTTTAATCACGCGCTTACATTTTCTACAGTAAAAGCTCACTTATTCTTTTTCGTAACTTAAAGAATCGGCATAATTCGGAACCGATTTTATAACTACGACCGAGTACCGACTATCACATAATTTTTTTATGATATTATAATCACAAAAGATTCGCCGGGTGCCGATTTCATATTTACGAAGCTGACCAAGTATTGCAATAACATCCTAAGTGGATTACTCTGTTAACGCCCGGGAAATATCCTATCGATTTCTATTTCAAGGCTTTCTGAGGGATAAGTAGCTAACTTTGAAATAAGATCTTTATACGAAAATGTAACAATTATTATCCTTTTTAGGGTTCCGTAGTCAACAAGGAACCCTTATAGTTTCGGTCTGTCCGTCTGTCTGTCCGTCCGCGGTTTTGCTCAGAGACCATAGGACCTACAAAGCTGTAATTTGGCACGAATACACATATTAATAATGCCGATAAAATGGTACATAAAATATTTAAAAAAATATATTTTTTTATGGTACCTCTCCTACACATCAAGCGGGGTTGAATTTTTTTTCGCGTTCACCACATCGTGTGGGGTGTCGTTGGATAGGTTTTTTAAAAATATTATGAGTATTCATAGATTATTTTCCGATTTAGGGATCCATTTGTGAAATATTAAGTTTTAAAGTGGAAAAAATCGTTAGAGTCCAGTGTCCCCCCCTTCTACCAGCTAAACAGTTGCTTCGGAAAATGTGAAAAAATTCACGGGAGTAGGAAATATGCTTAATTTAAAAGGAAAACTATCACGGCTAAGAAGACTTCATAAGTTATTGAGTAATAGTCGATCAACTAAAAAAAATGTATTCGGCGAAGTTTAAAGGAATTTTTCGTTCAAATTCCTTTGAAAGTAACTGAGATAATGTTGTTAGTAGTGTAAAACATGTTATAACTATACGGAACACTATATTGCGCGTGGCCCAACACGCACTTGGCCGGTTTTTATATAATAAAGATAGTTACTACCGCACTCACCGCCGTACTCAGACTTTTAATTATTATTAACCTTCTTAATGAAGAGATTGACAGATAGGCTTATGTCAAAATTTAAAATTAATTACATTTAAGAGCGTTTACACCTTTCACGCTCAATTTGGCTTAAAACTGTACTTTTCCAACTTGAAAAAATCATCAACAACTTATCTTTATAAAAATGTTGATAACTTATTTTTATAGGAAATTTCACTGCCTATATAGTTAGCAGAGAAAAAAATAGGATTTATAGAATATTTGTACATTAAATCTCGATACCATAACAAATGTTTTCTTAAATTCGGTTTTAGTATCAGTTTCGAAGCTTTTAATTTACGAAACCGGTGACAGATCTATTTAAAAAATAATAATAACCTATTGACAAGATCCCTGAGCAAATAGTTAACAGTAAAAATATTTCATTTTGGTATTTAACTTTATGTAATTTAAATTCAAAGAATGAGAAATATCAAAGAAATATCAAGGAATTAAAACTTTTTTTTACCTATTTATTCAACTTAATTTAATATAATAATAGCTTTATATCATAGAAGAACGCTTTAATTAAAAAAAATTTATCTTAAATATCATTAAATATTTTGTAATTTTTTTTCTACAAATATTTTAAAACTTATTAATTATTTAATTACTATAAATCGCTGCGCGCAAAGCAATTCCAATGGTCCGCCGCAGGTTTGTATGGAAACTTGAAATAAGGTGTAAACGCTCTTAAGTAGTTAATGTTAAAATTTAATTCAATGAAGAGTTTGACCAATAATAAGGCTTATTTATGCCAAAATTCTTATTTATACAAAATTACAGTTAATGTCATTAATATTTGTCTATGAGTGCAGCAGTTTATTCATAACTGTATTCAAATGGAGATTTTGACACAAGTCTCAACTCTTTATTTAATTAAATATAATCATCATTAAACGTATCTGAGTGCGGCAATTAGTAAAATTAGATTCAATTATTCCACCGAAGTAAGCAAAACTACTTAACGACCACGGGTCATCAAACCCCATAAATAATTGTACCTAAGTTGTCTAACAACCCATAGATTATTTGACACTGATCGATGATGATCTAAGATCCCAAGTCTATATTTTAACTAGTATTGACGATACCTATTTAAATAGTTAAATGTTTGTGTTAGGTAGATCTGTTAATTAAAAAATCACATAGAGTCAATTTGATTATGTTGCTTTGACATCCAAATCACGCCTCGCTTCGTTTCGGTGCGAACTCAATTTTATTTGATTATTTCAAATCTTAATACGATTTACCTGTTCTTTATAAAGTAGGTGAAAACGTCTGGAAAGTTTTTTTCATAATAGAAACTTGTTATAGCAACAAATTGTATCTGATATTGTCCTGTAGAAAATGATGACGGAGCGATTCTGACGATAAATACAATAGATCAAATGATAAGGGTCCTTCGGGGCTATTGTGAATTTTGACGACAAAGATACTTGCCTCGTCGTGATTTCACTGGAAATCTATATTGAAAGCTATATTACTTGTTTTAGAGATTTCGCTACTATTATCGAAATACGATTGGTACTTCATTATCTGTGACTATTGACTGCTCAACAATAAAAATGCGATGATTGCAGATTATCCTGATCTATAAATTATTCGATGGCCACGGAAAAATACTTAATTCAAACAGTAAATAATAAAATATATTCTTCGACAAAAACCCGGAAAGGAATTGGTGCGAGGAAAATGCTCAAAACAGAAATTGCAATTCGCTTTGAGGCAACTGAATACATTGATTTTAGCATTTATTTGCGTTTGCGTTTGAATTATCTCCAGCCTACTATATAGTATATAGGGATTTTTCCTTTTCCTGATTAAAAAGGAATAACCTTATAAAGATTTAAATTTATATTATTCATTAATAATTATATTATTAATTTGACTTATTATTTTATGGAATTAATTAAGATAGAGTTTCAGACATCCATATAATGCTATGAATAAAAAATATTTAAAGACGAACATAATATAACCTCCTCCTTTTTGGAAGTCGGTTAAAAATAGATTTACTTGTTGACATAGAGTACATACCACATAGAAGGCTTAGAATAGACTTTACCACATAGAAGGAATGTTGGGGAATAAAAAATTCTTTTGCGATTTACGAGAAAGCGAAATTCCAGTCGGTTTGGGAAGACGTCCAGGAGTAAATTTGGCAGTAATCCTTTTGCTGGCACTGTAGATTTTTGTTTTAAATGCTATCAATGCACATGACATGGACTTTCTCTAGTATGAACTCTTACTGCCGAACTCAGAGACTCGTATTAATTACTCGATTATATTTAAACGAATAATTTGATATAAGCCCAGTACACTATTTGTTAAAATCTTCATTTAATTACAATCAAGTAAGAAATATTCGTATCTGAGTGCGGAAGTTAAAGTGGCAATAGCCAATTATTTTACCCTACATCAAACTAAAACTCTCTTCCTTATTTCTTTACAAGCCATAAAATCGTCCCTCTTAACTTTATGCCCTCAATTGCCGGGACATGAGTACGGAGGCGTATCCCGAGTGCCCATATTTTACACACATTGTCCTCATAACCACACGATGTCACCAGCTTTCTGACTTTCATATTTTATACACTTCTGCTGAATTTGCTGCAGTGGATTACGTGCCTATTTCTTTTTTAAGGTTGCTGCCTTCATGGCACGAGAATATACTGTACCTACACGGATTTTTCGTACCCTTTCTTTTTGATCTTAATTAAGGAAATAAAGCGCAGTATAGGCTATTATAATACTATTGATTTTATCTTCAGTTCAGTCACTTTTTCAGCGCACAGTAAGCAAACATAATGGCACATTAATTTTGGTTTGATTCCATTACTTTATTTGGATACATTTAGATATAAAATAACTTAAAATAAGATTTCGATATAATTATTGTGTCTAAAAAGTCTTACCAATATAAATAACAGCTATAAGGCTTAAGGATTTGCCTGTAAGCCCTATTTATCTAAGAGTAGCAAGGACACAATCTAGAGAATACATCCTTTTAACCGTAATGAAGATGAGTTAGGCTTATATAAGAGCAAAATTTATGCATTACACTGAAAAACCTTTTTTATTTTTCTGGAACATCATCGCACATTAACCTTAAGTGTCATATCGGTTTAACGTTCATATCATCAGATCCTATATCGAAAGAGGTAGGTAGTAATAAATGAGTTTGGCAAAAATTATTTTTATTAAAAATCCAAGAAATACGAACAGAAAGTTTTACAATATCCCTTTCAAATATGGGCTCAGATTATTTTAAAGGGATATACAAAGTCGAAGTTTAAACGTTTAAAACAAATTATCACAATCGAAGAAGCCAATACTTTAGTACATCGAGTCGATAAATATTTACAATTTAGATATGTCTATACAATTTAAATTATTGCTATTTACATCAGATAATACCGTACTTACATTTTATTAATATTGAATAAGATACAAATCTCTACTGCTACGTGTGCTACGCACGAAACCTGTACTTACATGAAATTTAAACTAACAATCCTCACTTGAAAGCTTAAACCATGTTAAATTTTAAATCGTTCTTTATAGAACTACCTAATTAATTTCATTCTGGATGGATAAGAATAAATGTCGGTTTGAGCAAAGTCGGCGTTTTACCGTTTAATACAAAGTAACTTCTTAAAAGCTCGCCTAAAGTCCATGTTGAAAATCGTGTAGATCAGCGGATTGAGCGCCGAGTTTATGTAGCCGAGCCACGTCACGAAATTGATGAACTTGTTCGACAGACAGCAGCTCGAGCAGAACGGTATCACTAGGTAGAGCACGAAAAATGGGAGCCAACAGACGACAAACACTCCCATTATGATGCCCAGCGTCCGCGCGGCGCGCCGCTCCCGGGTCAGCGAGATTCGCTGCTTCTCTTCAATGAACTGGTAGACTGTGTTTTGCTGGTGCGTCCTCGGCGCCTTGGGCTGCGTCACCGACGAAGAGTCCAGCACCTCGATCTCCCCGTCGTGCGTCTCCTTGGAGTTGCTCTCCGACGACGTATTCCTGTTCTCGTGATTGTCGGCCATCTCCGTCACCGAGTTGTCGTTGGACAGGATCGGTATTATGAGCTTGTTCTGCGCCTTGTCGTCCTTGCTCCAGTACCGCTTGATCTGCTTCTTCTTGGGCGTCACCTTCTTCGATTTTCTCTGCTTCTTCTCGCCCTGGTGCTCGTTGTGATTCGCCTCGGAGCTCACGGAGTCCTGGTCGTGATGGTCCTTCCCCTTGTTGTGGCCGCACGATATTGTGCTGATCTTTGTCGCCTTGGCGCGATCCCTCAATCTCTTCTTAGTGGCTAAATAAATTTCGAAGTACACAACCGTCATTATAACTAGGGGGATGTAGAAGGAGCCGGACGAGGAGAAGATGACGAAGCCGGGCTGCGAGGTGAGGCGGCAGGGCGTGTCCGGCTCGAACACGTCCGGCCAGTCGTTCCAGCCGAGCAGCGGCGGGGAGCTGATGATGAGCGATAGAATCCACACGATTCCGATCATCAGGAGCACCCTCTGCAGCGTCCGCTTCTGCGCGTAGTTAATGGGATCCGTGATCGCCCAGTAGCGATCGAGCGCGATTGCGCACAGGTTGAGGATGGAGGAGGTGCAGCACATAATGTCGCAGGTCAGCCACATCTTGCACATGTAGATGCCGAACACCCACTGCCCGAGGATGGAGTAGGCGACGTTGAGAGGCAGCACCAGGATAGCGACCGTCAAGTCGGCGACCGCGAGCGACACGATGAAGAAATTCTGGACTATCCGGAGCGGTTTGTAGGTGAAAACGCTGAGGATCACCAGGATGTTCCCGACGATGGTGGAGACGATGATGAGGGTCAGCACTATGGCGGTGCAGATGGCCTCCCATTCCGGCACAGCTAGCGTAATGCCGAAGCTGCTGGGGTACACGGGGTCGTCTGCCACGGCGCAATCGTTGGCGATATCGATCTCGTACGACTCGGAGAAGTTGACGTCGGATATATTGGCGTAAGCGTATGTGTAGGTCTGCCCCATGGTGATTCTATGAATTAGTTTCACGTGCCGTTGTTTATGTTGGGGAGGACGTTCCGTTTCCCCGCATCGAGCCACCCCCAACAGTAAGTCTTCATTTGATCCGATATTATTTTCTGAAGGTGAAATATCTTATACGGCATTTTGTGTAACTAAATACGCCTTTAAAATTTATTGAATAAATAATAATAATTTCCCTTTTATGTTTGTATATTTCTTTATTGAATTTGTATTTTCTTATTTCTCCGAGTTGCCGAATGATTGATCTGTAACAAGAGAAAACACGAATTAAGAGGAGTTCACAACGTAAGAAAGCTTATGAATACCTTTAACATTCTTTGCTAAGTTATTATTTTGTTTATTCCTAGATTTCAGACAAAAGTTATATAATATACTACATTGTAAAATCAGGAAGCGTTGAAATAAAACTATTATAAGCGCCGAGATTTTTCCCGTATCTTAGTCGCACTGAAAAATAATCTATCGCTTGGAATCTATTTTTTTCGGGATCGCAACTATCCCCTTAAAGTATTTTAAGTTGAACAAGATCGCAGACCAAAAGCAAGGAACTTAATACCACTTGGGTAGAAAATCTAGACTTCTATTATAATTATAAGCCTTTGATCTCAGTGAGAAAATTGCGGCGAGAAAAATAAGTTATGACGTGAATAAAAATTAAATTCCTATTACGGCCAGAATAAGAGTGTTCTGAAAAATGTAATCAGTCCCTTATTATTTTGCTTGATAGTTGAACTTATCTATTATTATTATTAGAAGAATCTTTGATTCATCATTATTTTATTTTATATACTCCTTTGTGTAAATTTAATTTAATTAATTTGTAAACATAAACACTAAACCATGGAAAACATTATGGTTGTAGTCCAACGGATACAGAATATAATATATTATTATCCCTTTCAGATTTCCAGAGCTCATTGATTGGTCACAGATATTTTAACCGGTATGTAAATTATGAAATTTGTCATACAAATTTGAAAAATATTTACTATTTTTGTTCCCAAAATACTAAAATCGGTCTTGTCATAGAATAATAAGTAAACTAATTATACTGTAACACTAATTATAAGCTCTTTTGTATGAATAAATAAAGTTTGTCAATTGAATATAACTGCTCATATTAAAACAAAACAACAAAACCCATTTTTATGCGATCGATCATCGAATGGTCAGTGTATGCATAATTTCTCACAAAACATCCATCCACAATAATGGATAAGGTAAGAAGCTGAAAGATCCCCCATGCAAATGCCCAGGGGACTGTTGTTCGCACACAAATATACGCCAGGGGACTGTTGTTCGCAACACAATACAATTCTTATCAAATCCCTTTGTAAATGCAGGTATTCATCCCTTTTAATAAACTTTCTTTTTAATCCGCTTTGGAAGTTCCAACTATTTGAATGATATTGTTTCGAATCGCGTATCGGTCGCTTTTTGTTTTCAATAAAAGCGAAAAATATTTTTTATAGCAGCTGCTATATAAAATATTTCTCTCTTTTACTGAATGATGAACGCGATATTATATAAAATAACTAGATGACGCCCGCCACTCCGTTGAGCTAAAATTAGTTTATCGTGCGGGACATGTAAATTTTTCAAGATAAAAAGTATCCCATGTCCTTTCCCGGAACTCAAAGTATCTTCATACAAAATTTCAGCAAAATCCGTTCAGCTGTTTGGGTGTGAAGAGCTTACAGACAGACAAACCGACAGACATGACGAATATTCGTTTAAGCTCGTTAAAATATGTATGTTACCGTTAGAATGCAGAATACGTTAACGTGCACATTACCTAGGTAATCTGCATATTCCTTGATACCATCCGTTAAAGTGTAAAATTTTTAAATAAAAAAGGTTTTATTTGTACTTTACCTAGTTAGTTTGAATCATCTTTCTTCGTAAAAGTCCTAAAAACTTTGACCTAAGCTGTCAACCTAAGTCTGTTGTTATTTTAATTGCTTTTTTCTAGTTGATACGATTTGTTATGTTTTATTAGTGGAGTAACATTTTACTTTAAAAACTAATAATTAATTCCTTTGTTCATGTCCAAAAAATTATAATTAATGATTCTCTACAACTAAATAATATGTTAAATTCAAACAAGAACCTGTTTTTTATAATTTAATGAGAATAGAACAATTTTATTGCACTTTAACTGACTCACCCAAGTAATCTGCAGAATACCTTGTTAATCGGCAGTCTAACTGGTTTACGCACATTAGCGGTAACATATATATGGGCTTTAGCCTTTTGGCTACGGAACTACATAATATTATATTACTATACAATGTTATTCGCACACACATTCACATCACCATAAGAAACATAATAATATCATACTTTTAATGAAATTCTTGGATTATGTCGAACATGTAGTCAGATAATAATAAGAGCGTCACGTACTACGGTGATGACGTGTTTAAGCGGTTAACGTACATTGTACTCTTTTTTTCATAATCATAGTATGATCCTGTACCTAATACATATTAAGTAGCTTTTAATAGTCGACTTTACCCATATTATAAGCGCCTAAAATTATATACAATATATGTATAAGATAAAATTTTATGTTTTTCTGGAAATGGCCTGTATTCACTTACATCAGTGATAAATGTAGAGGAGAAAGTAAGTGTGGACAGCGACTGATTAGTGCAAGTCCTTTAATTTCTTCTAATCACCAATCACATGCACTAATCAAAGTGAATACAGGCCCATCGTGAGGAAACCAGCACATGGTTGGTCCCAGACGTATTGACCGGCTTATTCCTCTGGACTAGGCCGACTATTTTGCGAGAATGCCGTATGTGCTTGGGTAACCATACGGATACATAAAATCTTGTCCCAGACACTACAGTATTTGAATAGTGGTTAGTGGTTACTGCCCTCTAATACTGTATAAATCATCTACAATGGATACAAAGGCCTTGTTTTTGTTTTTCTGGTATAGAATTTAAAAAATAAATGTTTCAAAGTTTCCCTACAAAACCGACATACTAAAATCTATAGCCGCCTAGCTTGTCCAACAAAGTTTAAGCTCATGTAAGTTATTGAAAATGATAATATTTGGTTTGCTATTAGATATGAACATTTAAGATGAATTTGATTGATAAAGTTCTCAAAGTAATACTTGAGGAGTATTTAGAGACAAGATATAACGGCCTGATAGTCATCCGGCGAAGCTAAAATTAGTAAAGTTTCACCAATGAATTGTTCGGCACGTGCGGACTCACAAACGTTTAATGAACATAAACCGAAACTGCTGTCCGACAACCCTAGCTTACAATGACGACTAGGGTTGCCACACGCCCGATTTTGACAATTAAATATAATCGACTAGAAGATGCCCGTAACTCTGTAGTGCCATAATTCGTTTATCGCAAAGGAACCGTACATATTTTATCCGGGATAAAAAGTATCATAATATTATGTCCTTTCCCGGGACTCAAAGTAGCTCCATACAAAATTTCAGCAAAATCAGTTCGGCGGTTTGGGCATGAAGAGATAACAGACAGACAGATAGACACACTTTCGCATTAATTATAATATGTAAGTATTAGTTCAGTATTATTAGTATGCATTGTCTCAATTGACAATCAAATCTATGATCAAATCGACATGGATATAATCGATGCTGAAAAAGTTTAAAATATTTTTTGGGGCCCATTATAATAATAATATATTAATTTTACAAGTTATTTAAACAACTGCAGAGTCAGTTTACTCGGATTTAAAATATATTTAAATGCACCACTAATCCTCGTTTCAACTAGTCACTACAGCATTAGTATTTCCTTGCAGACTAAAGTGTTTATACAACACGATCATCAGTCGTTGACTGATTTTCTTAATATTGTGTCTTGTTCTATTAAATCGCTTGTATACAATGTCAGTTCGTCTCTTATAACATCAAACTTTAAATTTAGCCCGGCCGCACATTGTACGATATTTTTGATCAGAAACAGTTGAACGTCCGCGCTGTCTCTTACATGTTGTACTGAGCCGAGTGAGCTCGAACTCGCCGGAAGGATATTTCAGATAATGTGCGGGGTGGCGATCCGGCGGAATTCAAATGTTTCTGCAGAATTCGGACAATGTGCGGCCGGGCTAAATTTAAAGTTTGATGTTATAAGAGACGAACTGACATTATATACAAGCGATTTAATAGAACAAGACACAATATTAAGAAAATCAGTCAACGACTGATGATCGTGTTGTCAAGATTTAGTAAAATGTCTGGGTGTAACAAAACTAAGCGATCATATTTTGGGGTGAGTATGGGTTCGCTATAAAAGTAGCGCAGCGCTTAGAGTATTTTTACAATTTTCTATTAAAAAAATCATGACGCTGGGGCGATTGCCTATACAAATCACAAAAAAATACTTTTTCAGTGCTGTTACTTTCATAGTGAACACACACACCCTAAAGTATAATCACTTATTTGGTACACCTTGTAGAATTGATGAACACACTTATCGTCCGGCAGGCGGCAACCCTAAAGTATTGACGTTTATCTCCAAGTTGCAAATTGTTTGTTAACTTCGTTCCCATTACTGGTCTGGCCACTTTCCAAATAAATTAATTGTACAAAGGTAAAAAATTACTAATAAAATTTAATTGTCTGTCTGAACTCTGAAACCGAATCATACAGTTGAGTCAGGAGTATTCAGCGTCCAGCGATTGTGATGCCTTTTTTTTTTTTTTTTTTTTTTTTACATGAGGAAATGCTTTACGCATCCCCGGCGGATTGGGGACATCGGCCGGGGTATGTGGGACTCTCCGGGAGCTACCCACTAAAACCCCATGGTGCTCCACTCCCCGCTAGGCAAAGTTACGGGCATGATCAACCCGGAAGCGATTGTGATGCCTAATAACTTTTATTTCGATCGACTATGAGGTCTCAGGAGGTACTGAGGCTTTGTCTTTATCGAACGAGGATTATCTGGAACGGCCAGTTTCTAGCGAGCTTTACTGAAAAATATTGATGAAAAAGTGACCCTGGTCTAGCATGGTAGTCCACGTGTGTTGTAGCGTTAATTGTATAAAGGTAAAATCTTACTAATAAAATTAAACTGCCTGTCCGTCTGAAACTGAACCGTACAGTAGAGTGAGGATTATTCGGGTGTGATGAACCACTTGAGCTAGATTTGATTTTGTGACGTCATAAAGAGCGAGATAGAGAGAAAGAGAGTGACTAAGGGACAAAATATGTAGCTAGGTCGATTCTGCCAAACAATCATACCATAAAGGACTGAGCACACTGAGACGGGCCTTGCCGGGGCTCAGCGTGCCGGGGCTCATCGCATAAATCCACCTCCATACAATTTGTATGGAGGCGGACGCGCGTATCGCCCACTGTGCCGGCGCGCATCGGCGCGGATTTTTGCTCGGCGGATTTCCGTCAATGCGACACGGGCCGACATGGCCCGTCAAGACCCGCTGCGCCCCGGCAAGCGACGCGCGGATACGATGCGATGCGGCCCGGCAAGCCCCAGCCCCCGCCACACCCCGCATCGCCCCGCCGTCACTCGTCGCGCAGAGCATGGCAGAGCGCTGCGCGCCGACCCGCACCGAACCGTCCCGGCCCGCCCCGGCACGCTCCGCCTCAGTGAGCGTTAAAATCCGTCAATGCGATGCGACCCGACCTGGCAACAGTGTGCTATAGCGCATTATGCGCCGCGCTGAGCCCCGACCCGCACCGGCACGCGGCGACCCGCACCGACACAGTGTGCGCGAAGCTTTATACAGTGTTGATAGTCTCGAAACACTTAGTTAATTAAATTATAACAAAGTGTTTTCATAAAAATGTGTCTCAATCTTCATAAATATAAAAATGGATTTTCAAATGTGTTAGTCGCGCTAAAACTCGAAAACGGCTAAACGGATTGGGCTGATTTAAGTCTTGAAATATTTGTAGAAGTCCAGGGAAGGTTTTAAAGTGACACAAAGTTCACCTTACTAATTGTGGCTATTGAGAATCACAATTAACCGCTAATAGCTAGCCATTACAATTTACAAGCAATAAAAGCTGAAAGATTGTTTGCAATGGTTCGTTATTACATAGCTTGTTACAGCAATTAGCATATCTTAACTTTATAGGTTATAGGACAGCTGTTATGCCTTAAACAAATGCCACGTGCACGTTGTAGCATTGCAAGGTTACTAGTTCCATGTATTAAGCCTTTATAACCCCTATTATTGTAATAAAAGCAGTGAAAAGTTATAAATGTTTTATGTTCCTTAATGTTTATTCCCTGGCAGCTAAGCCCTTACATTTATGAAATTTAATCGCAGTTTGTATTTTATTTAGCAAAATTATTATTTTGTACTAATTTCCTGGATAGTTCCTGCCATTTCTTTATCTATCATTTAATATTTCATATTTGATACTTAACTGATAAAATATGTGGGTAAGTCATTTTCGCTCGCCAAATTAATCGGAAACCAATAAATTCTTAGAGGTGTTTGGTGCTCCTAAATTCTTGATAAAAGGTTTTGTCACACGCCAAATTCCTACTGCAAAATATAGCTAGAAGTAAAATTAAAATTAGTATTATATATTATATACTAATTTTATGTGATAATTCAAATATTATGTGAATAGTCCATATTATTATTTAATGTATATACCTTCGAGGAAATTGATTCTTAGGCAGTTGTCGACCTACGTCAATTCAATGTTAGCTGTGATCGATCGGATGGGTTTGACGTAACGCGACCAAATTACTTAGGTCCGCCATCTGCCTAGGAATTAGAAATTTGAAAAGTGAAAATTTAAGCTAACCCTATGAATGGACCAGTGCGGGCGGTTATAATGCTACCAATTTAAATGACATTGGCAGCATTATAACCGCCCATACTGGTTTTACACATTTAGATCAGTATGAATTGAAATAGAGTCTACACGCGTATAACAATAAAGCTTAACAAACATTTGAATATCACATTTATTTAACTGTATGTCGCCCCCACACAAATGCAATGTAAACACCAATCTAAATCTACTTTTCATCATCATCAGCATTCTCCAATGCTCTACTCCCCCAACGATGAACGCCTCCGTGGTCCAGTGGCTTAGAGCGTGGCTCTTGACTCGGAGGTTGTGGGTTCGATTCCCGCGTTGGAAACATGTTATTTCCAAGTTTGGTTAGGACAATGCAGGCTGATCACCTGATTGACTGACAAGTAAGATGAACCATGTGTCGGATGGGCATGTAAAAAGTCAGTAAAAAGTCATGACCATCGACCGTTCCACTGGGTTATGAGCGTAAAAGTATAGAGAGTGCTTTTGTGTATTGCGCACACACTTAGGGCACAATAAAATCATTCCTGCGTAACTGGCCTGGTTTCAATTAAAGCCACCGTCACCGAAACGGTTGTTCCCCGACGATTTTGACGATCTACACTGAAAAAATTACTCTCCAACTAAGTAGTCTTTTTTCTTAGTTGGCACCAAATTAATTGGAATAACCTTACTATTGATCACAAAAAATAAGGTGATTGTAACAGCGAACAACTGGAGTTAGTTTTAACAACAAGCTAAATTTAATTATAACATCAAAGAGGACATTTGTTAAATTGAAGATATGTTTTTATTAAAATAACTAATACTTCCTTGAGATTATACAGCAACCTAGTCAAATTAACTATAATCTTGTATTTGGGTCTATAAAGACCCTGTGTTTATGTTAACAGTTTATGTTTTTAATATTAACTAGGCATTTAGTTGGAGTATCCACTAGATATGTTACATCACAGAAGCTGTGAAGTAGAATGAAACAAGATAAAAGTAAAATCTACAATTTACCCATATTAGCATCAACAAATTATTATCGTTGAAGCAATAAACTTAAATAATTACGGCAATCAACTAATGCGTTAAATTAAAAAAAAATCTTGAATATTCCGACAAAGTTCTTAGTAGATTCTACTAAGCACTTGATTCGCATGTCCCCCGCCGCGCCGCGCCTTCCTAGAGAAGCGTCCACGCACGCCATTCGACCGACGACGCCATTTCTCTGAAGTGTGACTGAACACCACGCTACGCTAGTGATTTTTAATGGTTTCTGTGATTTCTTTTACACTTGATAGTGTTTCAATTAACAACAGTGGATCCCCAAGAAGATCAAGTGCATAACGAGCAAATATGCAAGCGACTTCGAGTGACGGCAAAGAAGATATTATCAGTAGTACCTTATACTTACCCTAATGGACGACGTCACTGATCATTTTAAAACATGGGAGCTTCCGGAATTAATAAAGATATTTACAGGTATGTCCTCCTATATCTACGATCTAACAGTTATTTACCATATTTTCAACCAATATCGCACAGCACTCCGTTCATATTATATAGATTATTATTTATTACCTATTAAGACCTAGGTAAGTACCTGCCTACTTACATTTCAAAATCCAAAAAGGTACAGTTTAAATTATAATTAGGCATGTAGGTAGGTATGCATGTTTTATCTATTAACTTGATTGTAGGTACTAAAAATACCAATCTTTTAGAACAGCGCATAACACTCCAGGCTTTGTCAGCCCTAACCAACCAGGACTTGAAAGAATTGAATCCCCTGACTGGACCAAGAGTACCTTTACCTTCACTTTTTTTGTTAATATAATAAAACCTTATTGTTTTCAGGATAACTCAAACTATGAACAAGATGAATCAAAAGACCCAGAGCCAGAGCCAGAACCAGAACCAGAAAAATACATTCTATCTCTGTGCCATATTATATTATTATAAATAAATATTTACATTAATAAAAAATACCTAAATTTTTAATATTACACAAACCGTTTCAGGAAGAAAAGGTATTGAATTAAAGTAAGATTCTTTTTCTAGTATTTTGTTAAGTGGAGGCTAGTTCTAGTAGTTAACACAGGCACGCAAGTGCCTGTGTTAACTACTAGAACTATCCTTTATTTGGCAAAATACTAGAAAAGGGGTCTTATTTAAATCCATTACCTGTCATGACTACATCAACAACCATGCTTAGTAGATACAACTATTAACAAGTTGGTCAAATTAACTAAGACTTTAATTAAATTAATCAAAACTTATTTTTCATTTGACAATGGATATTAATCACACTAGACAAGATTTTACTTGAAATGAATAACTATCATTGTTAGACTAACTATTACCTTAGTTAATTGGAACTAAGTGACTTGGTTTAATGAAGCAAAATGTTAACTGATCTGAAGAAGTTTAATAATCAGGTTAAAAAAGAGTCTTAGTTGATGGAATTGTAGGATTATTTGGATCTACAAATCAATTTAACTAATATAATAAAGTGTCATGATTGTATTAAACAAGATATTAGTTAAACTAACTAAGCAGCCTTTATAAGGCCAGTATAGTTCTTGATAGATGGAACTAAGACAGTTTAATAAAGTTCTCTTAGTCGCAGCAACTATGATCTTGGAAGGCTCATATGGGTTCATGATTCATGATAGGAATAAACAAGATCTTGGTTGAAGCAAACATATTTTTTTTCAGTGTATTTTTAGCCTTTTTAATTTACCACAAAGCTGTCAATACCAGGGATCTCGAGCCTAACTGTGAAAGCCTTAAAGAGGTTCTAAAGCGTTTTAGAAATGAAATATTCATTCAGTCGAAAATTGTAGTTTTTAATTAAAAATCTTTTTTAGTGTTAATGGAAAACATTGTTGTATTATTATTATTTATTTCGCTCCGTATTCAAAATGTTCAATCAGATCTCGTGGTGTTGACAAAAATCCTACAAACCTAGGCCAAAAATCACACAGCGTTGCTGACGTTTGCTCCTACTATAATATATAGCATCATAAAATAAAATAATTTATTTCATCCATATAATTTTAGAAGTAAAATGGAAAATATTAGAAGGCGAGATTGAGGTCAGAGCACATGTCAACATCAAGGTTTACTAAGAAATTAATTCAAGTAATTACTGAAGCTGTGCAACTTTTATATTTTTATAGAATTATGCTCTGAGTTGCAAAGTTAATGAAAGCTATGCATAACTAATGCATGCAGGTACGCGACGGAGATTATGTTCTGTTTTAATTTAACTAGAGATCGCCCAATGGTCGAAATTCGACTTCAGACTTATATCAATATACAAAAATCAGCTCGTTAGGGTTCCGTTATAATATTATTATGGTTCTGTAATCAACAAAATTTGGTTGACTACTGAACCCTAAAACGGAACCCTAACAAGCATATTTTTTGTATAAGTACTTTAATAGTTAAATAATATAAGAGAAACATTGTCCTACAATAATTAATAGAATAATCCATATTTTGGGACCATCAATTCAAAGTACTTATTAAATAACTAGCTTTCCCGGCAAACGTTGTTTTGCCATTTAAAGTATTTCTGCTTCATCAGTTTATACAAAATCTTACCCCCTGTTTTGTCCCCTAAGAGGGGGGGGGGTTATATACCTGATGTTAAGTTGGAAAACACAGTTAATAATATAAAGTAAGTCCAAAAAGAAAAAAGTTTGATACAAAATCTGACCCCCTCTTTGGTCCCCTTAGAGGGGGGAGGGGGGATTTTTATACACCAGATGTTGAGTTGGAAGAAGACAAATATATCTGTGAAAACCGTATGCAAATCGGATCAGTAATTTTCGTGTTAAAGAAAAAAGTTTAATACAAAATCTGACGCCCTCTTTCGTCCCCTTAGAGGGGTGGGGGGGAATTTTTTCATACACCAGATGTTAAGTTGGAAGAAGACAAATATATCTGCAAAAACCGCATTCAAATCGGATCAGTAGTTCTCGTGTGATAGTGGAACAAACATACAGACAGACAGACAGACAAAAAACTAACCACATTTTTGGCTTCTATAGCGATGTAGTGACACCCCCCGCTTATTATTTTTTGAATATCTTTAATGTACAGAATCTTCATTTCTACAGTTTTATTATATGTATAGATTTATATTTCTATTAGCTACCACTTTCAAGATTTTTCGCAGATAAAAATGTTTGTCTTATCAAAATGAAGCTACTCACACAAAATAGCTTGATAGTAATTAAAAAAAATGTTCTAGGGCTCCCGTACTGTTACTTCTTAATTCAAAATTCGTGTTTTATACGGAACACATACTTTAAAGTATTATCACTTATTTTTGTTACAACCTATTTAATAATATACTGCGTGAAATTTTTCCCGCAGTAAAATATTATGATTCTATCTTGAGGACGCTATTACAAATATCAGCGATTTTCCGGTACCCTGTTAAAGAATTAGGAGTCAAACTGCGAGGATATTTTGGTTGCAAATGAAAGATAATATATTCATCTCTACGACTGTACCATAAAAATTCTATAGCCGCATACAAAATGTTCACATAAAATACGTTTTAACCATCACAATAATCGCAAAATATGAAAAAAATGGGGTCTGATTAGGTACCTTAATATCTAAATACACTGAACTGAGGAAAATAAATATACAAAAAAATTGTTGCTTATTTAGTTCTCTATATAGTCCGCTAAAAATTTTATATAAAAATAAACAAATTTTCCAGTTATAAGAAAAATAAGAAAATTTCTCAAATATTTTCATACATTTTCGCCATATCAAGAACGCGGCGAGCGTCGTAACCGCCACTGTACAAGGCGCGCTAATATGAATCTTATTTTAATGTTATTAACGTCGATATTCGTACTGACAGACATCCGACCTGCTAATTCTCCGGTTGGAGCATTCTTAATACTTCAATAGATTTGTGAAGTTTTTTTTATTCAAAACATAAACAAAATTCGGCCGGTTCATAGCCGCTCGCGCCTATCGGCATAAAGTTGTCATAGTACGTCATACAAAATATTTTTTATTTTCAAAATTACTTGCATGATTCGATAGTCCTACTATAGGTAAATCGTTCTGCTGCGGGAAAACAACCACTAAAATGTCACGTTGTATTATTATCGTAACATTTTACAACGTTGAGAAACTTTAAACCCAGGTCTAAGTTAAGTTTCTTTCTCGACCTTTCCCATTGTTGGCCAAAGTTGGCTTTGTTTAGCCGCGACACTCCCTAATGATAGCTTACCCTTGACAATACAAAAAATGTTACCTTTTCTTCTGACGAAAAAGTTTTTTGAACACGAAATGACATTTAGAGTTTTTTGGACCATTTTTAGAAGTCTCAACTCCCAACGGTTACTAGAGGGTTTACGTTATTACTTCTTAAGAATCTGTAGTTTGTAGCCTAAAGTCAAAAACAGAACCCCTGTGAAATACTGCTTTTTCATAATATTACCTATTTCTGTCGTTTAGTTAGGTTGTTAGTATCAATATCGCCCGTTTAAAAAAACAAACAATGGGATGGTCTGACTTGTGCCCAGCTGGTTTAAAAATATCATAATATACATTATATTATTATGGCTATGTTATAATCAATCATAACCCTGCTTTTGCTTCGCCGTAGTCGGGTAAAACAGAGCAACATTAATTTATTTCAATGAAACATACGTAAGTACATTAACTTATATACAGGTAATATATTATAACTACCAAATGACGCCCGACAATTCGTTTATCGCGCGGGAACCTTACATTTTTTCGAGATAAAAAGTATCATTTGTTCTTTCCCGGGACTCAAAGTACCTCTATACCAAATTTCATCAAAATCGGTTCAGCCGTTTGGGCGTGAAGAGGTCACAGACTGACAGACACACACATTTCTTTCTATTTTAAAACATAATTTAAATACCATTATTATATACACTCACGTATATACACTCACGCAGTCAGTCAAGGTGTGACGACGCGAGCCCTCACAAAGCTCGGCTTTCAGTAGCAATAGTAGTAAGGATTCGTAATAAATTCTATATTATGATTCCTACTACGATTCGGGAACTAAGCCAGCGATATTAATTGCCAATTACGTCTGCGTTCGATTTATTGATGAAGGCTTAGTAGTTAGTTTAGTACTAGTTGGTTGAATATTAGGGTTCGTTAATGTAATTTTATAATTAGTTATTTGCATAATAGGTATAGTAGATACGGCAAAATGTTTCTAAGCCAACTTGACTTATTTTAATGGTATTTAAATTATGTTTTAAAATAGAAAGAAATGTGTGTGTCTGTCAGTCTGTGACCTCTTCACGCCCAAACGGCTGAACCGATTTTGATGAAATTTGGTATAGAGGTACTTTGAGTCCCGGGAAAGAACAAATGATACTTTTTATCTCGAAAAAATGCAAGGTTCCCGCGCGATAAACGAATTGTCGGGCGTCATTTGGTAGTTATAATATATTACCTGTATATAAGTTAATGTACTTACGTATGTTTCATTGAAATAAATTAATGTTGCTCTGTTTTACCCGACTACGGCGAAGCAAAAGCAGGGTTATGATTGATTATAACATAGCCATAATAATATTATAATGTATATTATGATATTTTTAAACCAGCTGGGCACAAGTCGGACCATCCCATTGTTTGTTTTTTTTAAACGGGCAATATTGATACTAACAACCTAACTAAAGGACAGAAATAGGAAATATTATGAAAAAGCAGTATTTCACAGGGGTTCTGTTTTTGACTTTAGGCTACAAACTACAGATTCTTAAGAAGTAATAACGTAAACCCTCTAGTAACCGTTGGGAGTTGAGACTTCTAAAAATGGTCCAAAAAACTCTAAATGTCATTTCGTGTTCAAAAAACTTTTTCGTCAGAAGAAAAGGTAACATTTTTTGTATTGTCAAGGGTATAAGCTATCATTAGGGAGTGTCGCGGCTAAACAAAGACAACTTTGGCCAACAATGGGAAAGGTCGAGAAAGAAACTTAACTTAGACCTGGGTTTAAAGTTTCTCAACGTTGTAAAATGTTACGATAATAATACAACGTGACATTTTAGTGGTTGTTTTCCCGCAGCAGAACGATGTACCTATATAGTAGGACTATCGAATCATCCCCCCGATGGTTGCTCGCCTTGTCGTGGCGGTGGGGCTCTAGTAACCGCGGCTTGGACAACCGCGGTGAAGCGAAGAGGCAACCAGGGCCGGCCGGTGTCGCCGCCTGGCCCGAGGAGGGCACTCCCAGCGGACTGGAGGAGTCCGCTGCGGATGCGCACCGAGGTGGGGCCGCAGAGGAAGAGGCAAGTAGGTATACGATGCGCCGCTTGCCCTATCCTCTGCGGCCGAGGTGTGGTCGGTGGCAGAGCCACAGACCTGATCTGCCACATGGCCTCCAAGTAGCAGACTCGGGGGGCGTCTGCTACAGCCCAGGTGGGGGCCGAGGAGGAGGGCGCACGTGTTGTGCGCCCATCGTGGAGTCTTCGGACCGCTGGCGGGGTCGCGGATGTGTGTATCGTTCCCGTGGCCCCGTCAAAAGGCGGCGTGGCGGAAGATGGGGGGGGTTTTAGTGGGTATACCGTGGTCTCATTAGCTACGGGAGTCCCACATCACCGCTCGGGTCGCCCCCTGCGCCTGGGTGGTATGCGTAATGCATTTCCCCCTCCGGGAAAAGAAAAAAAAAAAGGACTATCGAATCATGCAAGTAATTTTGAAAATAAAAAATATTTTGTATGACGTACTATGACAACTTTATGCCGATAGGCGCGAGCGGCTATGACCCGGCCGAATTTTGTTTATGTTTTGAATAAAAAAAACTTCACAAATCTATTGAACTATTAAGAATGCTCCAACCGGAGAATTAGCAGGTCGGATGTCTGTCAGTACGAATATCGACGTTAATAACATTAAAATAATTTGGTATCGAGATACTTAGAGTCCCAGGATAGGGCATATAATACTTTTTATCCTGGAAAAATCTGCGGTTTCTGCACGATTAACAGTTTGGGCAACGAAGTTGCATGCGTCAAATTTGATAAAGTCAATATTATAATTTTTTAACAAAATATAGGTAGTAGTCCTAATGTCGTTGAAACTAAGGTCTTTCGACCATCGGGCGATCGCTAGTTGAAATAAATCTCTATAAGGTAAATTTCAATAAGATGTTATGTAGTAAGAGAAATCTGTAAAACTACGCCACACTATAAGCTAAACTGAATAAATTAGCTTCTATGTGTGATATGCTAAACCTGGATTTACATAAACTACACGACTTTGCGAAGTTTCGGGGAAAATTAAGTCTAAAATTCTAATTTAAGTTTAAATTTGTTAGTAGGGCGAAATATTTTTAAGAAGCAGTTATGTAAGTCTCTAATGTTATTGTTGTATGTAAGTACAAGTTAGCTAAATTATAAATATATTTCTTTATAGTTAATCAACTCTCCTTAAAACTGTTACAAACATTTCAAACTACTATGTCATTAACATCGAGCATTTCAGGTAATTAATATAAGTAATAACAAATAAGACTGTGAAGGGATGATTTGGTGTAGGCTTGAGTTACTGAATTTTGACGAGCTTTTCATAGCCTAAAAATAAAAACCCCAAATTAAATAATAATGAAGTCACAAACACCGATGACTATAGACAATGTTTTGTTTTTCAGTATAATTTAAGCAGGTAAAATATAATATTTATAGTCTTTTTCCCCGAATGTCCACTAATCCTGTAAACATAAACTACGCATTGCATTTACTAGTGCAATAGTAGTTTATGTTCTTTCGTTGTTTCCGTATCCTGTCGGCCCACCCTGCCCCGGGGCAGTTCAGATGCCGAAAACGCTATAAGTTACGATTTTCTCAAACTTAATAGGTGTTTACTTGTTTCGAGGTCAGAAAAAATTAAAAATCAAAGAATTTATCTCAATTTTCTTCTAGAGATAAAAATAAAACGCCGAAAACAAAGCTTTACTTAACCTCTAGATTTTTATTATCGACTTGTTTACCAGTTTATTTACTTGCCCTCCTACTAATAAAGATATTAGCTGTTGCCACGTCCACGTCAACTTTCTTGTTTAAAAAAAAAAAAAATTAAGTATTTATCATAATATTATGTTACATCTACTACCTCCAAGAGTATGTGTACAAAGTCTCATGATGATGCGACAAGTAGTTTTTGCGTGAAAGCGTTACAAACATCCACGCTTTCACATTAATTATAAATAATAATATGACTAGCTGTCCCGGTAAACGTTGTTTTGCCATAATATAAATTATTTCGCCCATATTATTATTTTATTGAAGTGACTAAATAAGTAGTCACCATGGCATCGCTATCACGTCGCACAAACAATGGTCGCCGTCAGTCTCGAGTTGTAATAATTTACTATTATTTATTCAATAAATGCACTTATCGATAAAAAAAATAGATGTTGTCCGACTCTCAACCCTAGCCGATATACTCGCTAAGATTCACGAAAACCGGTCGAGCCGTTTTAGAGAAGTGCAACCACGCACATCGTGACACGAGAATTTTATAATACACGAGCTTTTGCCCGCGGCTTCGCTCGCGCTAAGAAGTATTATTATATACAAACTTTCATCCCCTTTTTTAACCCCTTGGGGTGGGAATATATCAAAATCCTTTCTTAGTGGATGCCTACGTCATAACATCTACCTGCATGCCAAATTTCAGCCCAATCCGTCCAGTGGTTTGGGCTGTGCATTGATAGATCACCATGTCAGTCAGTCACCTTTGAGTTTTATATACCGCGTGAGGTGAGACATGTTCAATACTCGAGGACGTGATATTTGGCTATTAAATTAGTTGGAAAAAAATAATATAAAAAAATAATACCAATTTATCACTGAGTAAATGTAGCTTAAAGTTAAATAATTATTTGCCAAACACATGGACACCGCGAGCGGGAGGGGTAGTTGTGTGGTGTTTCTTTGGTAGCGCACGCCTCTGCACCGGCCGCATAGTATGCCTTCTTGCCTAGTAATTTACTTAGTATCCATGATTCATTTATTTTTGGGAAATTCGGAAAAAAATTAAGAACCTAATTTTATTACATGATTATAATGAGAATCGAGTACAGAATACTCTCCTTAAGTATCGGTAATGTCTCACCAGTCATGTTGTATATAGATTAGATTAGTGCTAGTGTTGTGCCCTGATTAATGATGACGCCAGTCTAGTCGGTTGGTATAATCAGGCCGTTACAGGCGTCGAATAAAATCCAGGTCTGCTGCCTTTGTCCACCATGGGGCATTTCAAATATCTCGGACAAAGATGAGACAGAAAGAGAAAGAAGAATGGTACCATATTCTTTACGGCCCGGCCGCATCTGCGTGTATCGTCCGAAGCTTCGTGCGATGAGACGATACTATTGGACGATACACGCAGATCGTCCAATAGTATCGGTTTTAGCGCGAAGCACTACGCATATGCGGCCGCGGCATTATGATAGGTGTTTATAAATTTTGTCAAAAATTCTTTTAAATATGATCAAATAGGATCTAAGTCCATCCTTACTTTTGAGCAAGGACGGCGTGGAAATAGAAAATTTTAAAATTGTATTTTCAACTGTACACAACTTTTGAGAACACTTCAGAAACAGAACTTATGCTAACTCAAGCCGTACTGTATTCTTGCATTGCCATTTTATATTTCCAAATCGATCACTTCCACAATCCTTCTACACGTAGCATTTCAAAATGGCCAACATTTCAAGATGGCTTCTTTTAAAGTTTATGAAAAGTTGCCCTTAACTTTGTGGCACTGAAATTCGTTATCGCGGTAACCAATATTTCTCCGGGATAGAATCCTTTGTGCTTTTCCAGGACTCAAAGTATCGATACACAAAATACAAAATTATTTCAGCGAAGGTTACAGGCAGATAGACAATCCGAAACTTTTTGTTTTTAACATAAAAAATTTATAAAGTGTGTCGCAAATGAAAATTCGAAACTGAATACAACAAAGAAAACTCTCTGAGTAAAAATTTTTATTTGTATACCGTCGGACATTATAATGAGTTTAAATCGGCCGGAACTCGTCCCTTTACGGTTCGTTATAAAGTTATATTACAGCCTCCATAATTCTACTTTTTACTGAACTTGGCTTATAAGTTTCATAATTTTCTGAACAAAAAGGCAAAGGAGTACAACTGGGTTCGCAAATTAGATTATGAATTTATTAGCTGTTCAGAGGAATAATTTTTATGATAAATTAAATAATTAACCATTTGGTTACTTGCTGTGGTGGTAAATCGGACATTATTACCGTTCTATCATTTAAATTCATCAATCATTTAAAAAGAGACTTAATATACATTATGTGCAGACCCTATAGCTATACAATGTGTTTGTCTGTCAAGTCATTATTCTTACATAATATCGATTAAAAACTTTATAAGTGAAACGTCTTTATACACAGTGAAAAGGAAAACTATTTTAATTAATTTTACTTGTTTCCTTTGTAGTCAAAATAGACGTCAGACAAACCACGCAACACAATATTAAAACAAACCAGTTTATCTTCGTTAAGAAACAGGTAAATTTCGACACACAAATAATAAAATACGAAGTTTATTTTGTTTTTAATGGTAAAGTATGATCAAAAATAACGAGGCACAGAATTTTGTCATTTTATATAAAGTTTCGCCTCGATTCGCCGTTTGAACTTTAGATATAAAAAAACAAACGAACCCTTTGTTCTTATTTCAAACGTGACGACCGGAAGGGCCCATAATAATATTGTGTCTAATAAAGCTTCACAACTTTTATCACGAGATACGCTGAAACATGTGAGGTATACGAAAACAATTTCAAAGTGACGTTAAAATTAAACAGACGGGGTAATATAATGTTATTATTCCAGAATGACTCAGCTATATTTTAACGAGAACGACGTTGTTTAAATTTTCAGCAATAATGTATTATATTATGAACTTATTTCCTTCTAAATACTGCTTGTAACTGAGTTATGCCTAAATTCGTTAATAACTCAAGAACCGTAAATTTTACGAAACAAAAACTATTAACGGCCAAGTGCAAGTCAGAATCGCGCACGAAGGGTTCCGTAGTCCGCACCATTATAGAGCAAAATTAGGCCATAAATTGTGTTTTTTTATGGGAGCCCCCCTTATTTTTTTATTTTATTTTAATATTACATATACTTAAATATTAAAGTACACATATAACTAAGGATTTTGTGAAAAATTCAAGTACCTACCCATTTTTGATATAGAGCAAAAAGGCCAAAAAATCACGTTTGTTGTATGGGAGCCCCCCTTAAATATTCATTTTATTTTGTTTTCAGTATTTGTTGTTATAGCGGCAACAGATATACACAATCTGTGCAAATATCAAATCTCTAGCTATTACCGTTCTTGAGTTACAGCCTGGAGACAGCAAAAAAGGCCAAAAAAATCACGTTTGTTGTATGGGAGCCCCCCTTCAATAATAATTTTATTTTATTTTTAGTATTTGTTGTTATAGCGGCAACAGATATACATAATCTGTGAAAATATAAAATCTCTAGCTATCACCGTTCTTGAGTTACAGCCTGGCGACAGACAGACAGACAGACAGACAGACAGACAGACAGACGGACAGACGGACAGACAACGAAGTCTTAGTAATAGGGTCCCGTTTTTACCCTTTGGGTACGGAACCCAAAAAACGAGCTTAGAGACTTAAAGACTATCTGTAGCAAACAATATGAATTTTTTTAACCGATTTAAGGGCAGTTTATTCGTTAATTTACGAATAAACTGCCCTTAAATCGGTTAAAAAAATTCATCAGGTCGATTTCTGTCAGTGCGAATATCGACGTAAATGTCATTAAAATAACATTCATATCAGCGCGCCTTGTACAGTGACGGTTACGACGCTCGCCCCGTCCATGATAGGGCGAAATAGGAGAAAAAACCTTTTTACATAAATAAAAAAATATTATAACTAAACATCTATCCAATGATTTCCCTCTTAAATTTTAATTATTATCGAACTGTGCAAATTATTTTTTGATTGAGTCTCTTACGGCCGCACTCAGAGTCGTTGATTAAATTAGCGCTAAACAACATTTAAAAAATTTAAATTAACCGCCGCCCATATAAACTGCAACACTTAATGCCCATTAAACATGAAATTCCCTCTCAGAGTCAGATAATCATAAATTAACATGTCAAAATGGCGAATAAATTTAAATATAGAAAAACCACCATTTAACCGGCTGGAGGTGGGCTGGGGTCTCTAATCGTGGAAATTGCTGTCAAAGGGGTATGTTCTTCTTCTTCTTCTTTTTTTTTTAATTCTCCTTTGTGAGTCGCCAGTATCAGAGTGAAGTGGTATAATTTGATTTATTGTCAAAAAGTGTAAAACCATGTAGAAACTGTGCATAATTTTTATAAATCACATATTAAATATGAAAACCTTTTCGTGACAGACTGCACTTTCCAAAAATATTTTTTTTATTGGCCGTGAGCCCGTGACTGCAGCCGTCAGAGCCGTTTATAAAAAAACTAGCTGTTGCCCGCGACTTCGTCCGCGTTAGTATAGTAGATCACGTTCCAAGTATTATTTTTCAAAAATATTCAATGTACAGAATTGACTTTCCTACGATTTTATTACATGTTACTTGACTTAGTTTGTTCCTACAAAGGATAATTAAGACGCAATACAAACTCCACGATACCTTTTAATTATGAACAAAAGTTTCATAAGGAATAAGGGGGGGGCGCAGCCCCCCCAAAACAAACGACACTGGAAAACCGTATGTGTAGTTTAGTTTTTAACTTTGTTCTTTAAAAAGATGTATAACGCCGCAACACCGCTTTGTTTGAAGCAAAATTTGTGGAGGTGGGGGGGGAGGTTGGGGGGGGGGCGAAGCCCCCCCCCCCCCCCAAGAAAAGACCGATGCCAAAGCTCCCAGCATGTTAATCAAACGACACTCGAAATTTGTATAGAAAAGATAGACAAAAGCTCATAGCATGGCAAGGAGTGAAGATAGATACAAAGTGTGAAGGAAAAATTTGTAGGAAATTTTATGGGCTTTCATTACGTACCGGACATTTTCTCTCTACAACGCACCGTTTTGGCGATATGAGCAAAAAACTAAAAATTTTGAAACTTGAGCCCCTCCCCCCGCCCTAGGTGATATCGTCATAATATATAGCCTATGTGTTGACCCGACCTCTATATAATATTCGTGCAAAATTTGAAGTAAATCCATTCAGTACTTTCTGAGTTTATCCCGGACATACATACAGACAAACAGACAAACAGACAAACAGACAAACAGACAAAAACTCTAAAAACTATATTTTTGGCTTCCATATCGATTGTAGATCACGTCCCAAGTATTATTTTTCAAAAATATTCAATGTACAGAATTGACTTTCCTACGATTTTATTATATGTATAGATAACCCAAAACATCATTTAACAAATTTAAATTAAATGCTTTCAAAACAGATACCTCTCAGAGACAATACTAATTAAATGATTAATTTATGTCCCATATAAATCTTTCGGTTTCGTGTACGGTGTACCTACAATGTTCGTAGGTCCGTTTCAATTTTTCAAAACACATACTTTTATTTTAGTTAACAATTTATCAAGTAACCGCAGAATTGCAAGCTATAATATTGGACAAGAAGAAGTGAAAATGTACAGCAGTGCCAAGCAGAAAATAGTAGAAAAAAACAAGAAATCAAATTAACTGATGGGGCATAACAATAAACAATATACTACTAAAATAATTTCTTTATTTCAAACCACACTACCAGCTACTATCTACAGTTGATATACAGTTACAAACATAAAAGGTGTTTTATATTGTTTTTTATAATATTTATTATACAGTACTTTAGAAATTTCTAAGTTTTACAATAATTTGGATTATGTGAATAACCTGTCTACTATTATCATTTTAATTATAATAACACCATTGTTATCAGCTGTTATTAGGAATTTTTCATAATAATTGTAACTAAGTACATGATAGTAAACATACTTTAATTTCAATAATTTCACAATTTGGTGGCAATGTTCTTCATATATTTAGTTTGTATGACTGTGAATATAATATTATTTTTCACGTGAAATACTTCTATTTATTTGCAAGAGATTAGAAAAACAGCTGTTCTAAGTAGACATACAGTAGGTATTGCACAAAATATATGTTTTAGTACTATCACAATAATTATGGAGTTCTATGCTTACTGTGGTGTTAATAATATTATTATTAATTATTAACACTTCAGATAAAACCTGAAAAGAATCCTTGTAACAACTTAAAAAAAATAAATTTAAAATTTTTTCCAGAAATAACCTCAACATTCAATAACCTAAAACTTTAACATCAAACTCTGCAATTAGCGATTTTAATTGTCATCTCTGAGAGGGACATTTCATGTTAAATGAGCATTAAGCCTTAATTGACATCTCTGAGTGCGGCCGTGTAAGTCCTATAAAACTCAAAATGCTTTTAAAATCGATGTTGTTTCGGATTTTTTTTTATCGGGCAAAATTATCTGTATTGTGTTTCTATCCAATGAAAGCACTAGTTAAAAGATGCATCTATACATGTATATATTTTTCAGTTTTTTTGAATGACGCTTTCTTTAAAAAAAAACTCATTCTAGAAACGTGAATTTGGAATAAGCGGCCCTTAAGCGTATAATGGAGTATTTAGAGTTTTGAAATGCACCTGCAGCTCTTCTGAAGTTGCGAGTGTCCATGGGCGACGGTAGCTGCTTACCATCAGGTGACCCGTTTGCTCGTTTGCCCCCTTATTTAATTTTAAAAAAGGTAAAAGTTAGAGGTATCTTAAAATCATATAAGGAAAGGCAGAGGTCGGTAACTATTTCTATCTTTAGGTTCCAAAACTATTTTGGACAGTAGAAGTTAGAACCGTATTATACAAATACCTACTTTTAATTTTTTAGAACCCAATGGGGAGGGTAGTAGTAGAATTTGTCAACACTAAAAATTACTTCAAAATTTTATTTAGCATAATTTAACAAAGCTAAGTAAATAAATACATTATTTTGGCGGACATTGAAACTCTTGGACTTGATATAATCCAAATAGCGACACAAGTCACAATTTGACTGACTGAAATGTCAAAATTAGTATGAAATTGTTAACCACGTCTTGACGTTTTGGCTTGAGAAGATCCTAGCAGCTTAAACAAAACTAACGAGTAGGCCGAGTAGTAGTAGATTCGCCCGTTTATTTGAAGTCGAGGTACTCCTTAGTTCTCTCTACCTAGACAGAACTAAGGAGATTAGATTAGATAAGAGAGATTATAATATTAGATCCTAGTTTGTGAATTCCTGGCTTGAGACCTTATGGTACCAACATATTAACTACAATGTGTATATCAAATAAGCCGTTCTAAAACAAATGCCCGCATTATTTAATTTAAACAGACAAACGTTTCGGTTTGAACTGAACAATAAAGCTTCTTACAAACATTAATAGAAACACCCACGACTTACGTCAAACTTATAAAGACGAGTGTTCACTGACGTGTAGTGACACTTTCAGCAAAACTGGCATGAAACAGGATTTCTATAGCGTTTGCTAGTCAACAATTATGTTTCGGATTAAATAGACGTTATAAATTATTATCAAAGAAGTTGATTCATATGCACATGTCGGACATACGTAATTTGGTCGTGTTACATCAAGTCCAGCCGGCAGATCAATAGTAACATTGAATTGATATAACCCAACCAAATGATTTGTCATTTGGAACTATAACGGGTCCGCGATCTGCCTGAAGATCAATTTCTTTGTACATAAAATATTTTTTTTGCGTTACAAGCAAAATATATGCATAAGTTAGAAGTTAGTGGCTTTTAATTTTGGTGGATGTTATATTATATGATGGGATATTATATGGTGGGCGGACCTCTTTCGTCAGTTATGGACTGAAGTGTAGTATGTGCTCTGTATTAACTAAATCTGCAGGTAGTTTTAGTGTCTAAATAATACTAATAACTAATATGAAATTTTATTCCTTTTAACATAATATTCTTTGACCCGCGAAAAGAGGTAACGGGATAAGTTGTACCCTAAAGTACTATCAGAGAAATTGATTCATAGGCACATGGACCTACGTATTTTGGTCGCGTTTTGTCAAACCCAGCCGACAGATGACAATTTTTTTTACCAATCGACGTAGGTCCGTAGGTCTGTCAATTGTCTATGAATTAATTTCTTCGATGGTACAATAACTCATACATTTTCGGGTATATTATATGCTCCCTTACATTCACAAGTTCGTGTGTACACAATAGTGATATTTAACTTAATAAATACATACGTTTTGTAAATAGACGTTTTGTGTAAGTAGTGGATATAAATTATTCATGTAATTTAGATTCATTTGCAAATTAACTGAGCTAACATTAGCAGCTAATATTACTTTTGTCATACACTGAGATTGTGTTTAATATATAATAATACTCCCCACACCGGTTTCGGTGACGGTGGCCGATTTCATTAAAACCAGGCCAGGTACGCAGGAGTAATTTTTATAGTACCCAAGTGTGTGCGCAGTACACAAGAGCACTCTCTGTTCCTTTACTCTCATAACCCAGTGGGGCGGAAGACCAACACGACCGGCGAGAGATCAGGCGCAGGACCGACTTTTTACATGCCTATCCGACGCATGTATCATCTTATTTGTCAGACAATCAGGTGATCAGTCGGCATTATCCTAACCAAACTTCGACGCCTCCGTGGTCCAGTGGTCTAGAGCGTCGCTCTTGACTCGGAGGTCGTGGGTTCGATTCCCGCGTTGGAAACATGTTATTTCCAAGTTTGGTTAGGACAATGCAGGCTGATCACCTGATTGTCTGACAAGTAAGATGATCCATGCGTCGGATGGGCATGTAAAAAGTCGGTCCTGCGCCTGATCTCTCGCCGGTCGTGTCGGTCCGCCGTCCCACTGGGTTATGAGAGTAAAGGAATAGAGAGTGCTCTTGTGTACTGCGCACACACTTGGGCACTATAAAATTACTCCTGCGTACCTGGCCTGGTTTCAATGAAACCGGCCACCGTCACCGAAACCGGTGTGGGGAGTATTATTAACCAAACTTCGACATAACATGTTTCCAACGCGGGAATCGAACCCACGACCTCCGAGTCAAGAGCGACGCTCTAGACCACTGGACCACGGAGGCGTCTTGAGATTGTGTATATTAAGTAGTGGTCCAGTGGTTTAGAGCGTGCTCTTGACTCGATCGTGGGTTCGGTTCCCACGTTAGAAGCATGATATTAACGAGTTTGGTAAAGATAATGCAGGCTGATTAGCTGATTATTTGATTGTCTGACAAGATGATCCATGCGTCGGACGGTGTGTAAAAAGTCATGATCTTTCGTCAGTCGTGTCGGTCGTCCGTAACACTAGGTTATCAGAATAAAGGAAAAGTGAGTACTTTTGTGTATTGCGCACACTCTTAGGAACTATAAAATGACTTCTGGGTAACTGGCTTGTTTTCAAAGTCACTGACACAGAAACCGGTGCGGGGAGTTATTAAGTACTTCTTTCTTTTTTCTTTACCTTCCAGGTAGGAAAGTGTCTGAATATTCTTATTGTCAGTTTTTAAAAATACGAGTCCACCAGGTGGCGCTTCAGTGTTATCGTATCTACCTTGCGGTAAATGAAATATCAAAAAAACCTCATTGATTCTTATTATTCTTGGTCCAACGAATTTTATTATTCTTGGTCCAAAATATAAAAAAAATATATGTAAAAACACAATATTCTATATTATGTAAAGTAAATATTTCACACACGTCAATCTGGTGTTTATTTTCTCGAAACTTTCGTATTTAATTCGAAAAACACGAGAACAAAACAAGAACGTATCTAAAATAATTTTATGTATGGCCTTTTCCTTTTGAATCTTTTTAAGAATGTTAATACCCTTCCCCTAGGGTTGGCACATTGCCTAATCTAATAGCCGGACCAACAGCCAGCTTAGCCGAATATCTGTATAAAAGGCCGGATACCTGCTATTGAGGACTTAACTTTGCATCTTAACTCTCAGAATATTAATAGAATCAACATTACGCGTAAGTATGAATTAGCAATTCAATATGTAGAACTTTCTAGCATAAGTTAGACTTCCATAAGAAGTAAGAATTAGTATAAAACGATATATTATTAAAGCCGGACTTTGAAATTGGTCGGACAGAAAGAATATAAAACCTGAAAATGCGCGTATTCAGACGCCTGTCAACCCTAGTTTCGCATATTCTTACATGCACGGAAAACAAAATAATTTTTCAGTTCATCTCAAAGTCCGCACAAAACTTTGTCCCATTTCGTTTCTTAAGGCCTCTTTACACGAGTCCGGCACATCCGGGTCGCCGTAATTATTAACCTGACCCGGATAACACATGAATACCCTTTAAAAGTATCTCTTCAAAGTTGTTAGTGAGAAGGGGAACAAGTTTTAGGTTTCTTATACCTTCGTAGTTTGTAATGGACTACTTTTCTCTAAGCTACGTTGTGCAACTGAAAGAAACTCTGGGATTAAATTAAATAATATGATGCACTTAAATTATTTTGTAGCAGAACTATTTTAGTTTTCAGACTTTGTTTTTGTACCCGGGCTACTTAAATGTTATCTTGTTTACAACAGAAATAAACTTTAAAGGTATTTTTGATTTATTTATTTATTTAATTGTCTATCGTGTACACACAAATTTTTAACATGAAATATACACAGAAGAAAAAAACGATTACTCTTTGTGTTGTCTTCAATTGCTTATTGCTAATATATAACACAATTAATCCTATTTGCTCTCACCAATGAAAATATTTACATAGCAAATAAAGATATAGAATTAGGCTTATTTGATTTTATCTGGCATATTAGAAAAGTCATATTAGAGACGAAGATAGCAGGCATTAAATAGTTACAAACTTTAAAAAATATATCAGTAAATAATTTTTCAAATTATTGACAAATTATACGCGAATAAAAGTAGTACACTCATGAAGCAAATAAATTATTTCCATCTGCAGCCACCGCTAGGTCTCAGAAGGGTTTTTGTTCTTAATACAAATTGTCCAAGTTTACAAAGTATTTGCCTCCGCAAACTCGTTAAGTATTGTATAAATAGTCGCCCTTTAATTAAGGAATGTCTTAGGGAGGCTTATTGTACTTACATTTTCACTTCCATTGTTAGAACTATATTTCAAAAGGGCGCATTTTCATTAGTCGTTAACTCGTACGGTATACAGCATACTGGGGGTCCCTGCAGCCGAGATAACAATTACTAATGGCGCATTTTTATTGGTCGTGGCATGCGAAAAGAAATCTCCTGCACCCCGCATGCATCGACCAGTGAAATTTGAAACAACAACAGAGTTGCGGTTTGCGGATTTTTCTAAATCTCTATACTCACTTCCGTGAAATGAACCATGTTTGCTTTCAATACCTGATGGATACATTTTATCCCGCAAACTCAACTTTTTAAATTTTTTTTTAAATATTTGCGGCCACATTTGGACTGGCACCCCAGTAGAAATATGATCTCCTAATCATACTATATTACTAATGTAAAAAGGTGGTTTAAGCGTATACTCGATACCTGCACAGCTCTGCAAAATTTTTGCTCACTCGCGATTAGTGTAAAATGCGCTTGATATCTATGATTTGAAGCTGTTGTTTTAATTCCTCAATCGCACTATTCAAACTTGTATATCTTTTTTAATATTTCACTAGATGAAACTGAACCTTTAAAACACAAACAAAACTTAATTTTACGTGCACTTTTTCCACTTTATTCATTTATTATTATTTTTAATTTATAGCTAAAACACGACTGGTTTCGAAACAATTCATCATCAGTTATAGGTAATTTAAAATTAATAAATATTTTCGGAGTAAATTACTGATTAATGTAACAATTAATATTTAATAAGTTAGACCTACACTTAATGACTTAATGATGAATTGTTTCGAAACCGGTCGTGTTTTTAGCTAAAAATAACAATAATGATTAATTAATATAGCGGAAAAAATGCAGGTAATATTCAGTTTTATTTATGTTTAAAATGAATTTCCACCAAGAACCGACAGTACAATCAATTACATATTATATTATGACCAAATTTCCTGTAGCTCATCTATGTTATTAGTTATTACATAATATCACAAGCAACAAGAAAACTCAAGTTTCACCTTGTAATTGGAACCCCATTTCATATTAACCTGTTACTGGCAGCTGCCTTGTAGTAATTGCTAACGAGTCTGTAATCAGCGCACAGTTATGCTGAACGGAAACTTCAGATCAAAGAGGTAATCGTTATGACGTCATATGTAATTTGTAATTGAATTTGTAACTGAATAAGAAGGTTTGTAACAGGCAAAAGAGGTAACATAGCTTCAAATTGCAGAAGGGGTTATGAGATTTTTAAGGGTTACGGATACTTAAAAGCAAATAAGCAATATCAAAATAAAAATTTAGGGCGTTTGTGCACTACACGGAATTTTACCGTCCGGCGTTCATAACTTTCACGTTTGCCATAATAAAAACGTAAGAAATCGGGACGCCGCGCCGGATAGTAAAATTCCGTTTATGTTTAAGTACCAAAGTTATATTTCCGTAATTTTAAAAGTTATAATTCCGTTAAGTTAAGCAGTTTTTGACAGGGTTATGTCAACTCAATATTAGAGTTGACATAACCGTTGACATAACTGTTGGGTTTGTTTTACATAAAGCGACCAAATTACGTAATAATATGTTCATCGCCTGCCTATGAATCAACTTCTCTGATAGTACAATTTGTCATGAGTCCTGGAACAACCCATGAAATGAAGTCAAATAGAATAAATACGATTCTTACCTCTGGTACCTTTGTACCAGAGGCACGGTATGAATAATAAACGATCTCATAACGATGTGTGCTCTCGTCTAACAAAGACATTCGTCATTTAATTTGTATACTTTATAATTTTTAATTAATTCATTTACTCTTGTTTCAGCTTGCTGCTTTCGACTATACCGAAAAATGTATCTAAAGGTAAGAGCTTTCTTTTATCTCGTTTTCAATTACACAATTTTAACACTTTCTCGGCGCAAACAATCAATTACAAAACAAGATTATATCGAGCCCAATTCGTCACGTCGTTATCTGCGAATAATTTCAGCAATTAAACTTGAGTACAAAACATCAAAGACGCGCGCCGGGTCGTTGTTTTATTTTAATGAATTATATCAAATGTTAGATAAATTACAAAATAAGAGGAAAACAAGGAATCATACTGAGCATTCGGCGTTGGTTTATTGTTTTAGAGACTTCAAAGCTTTGTTGTCAACATTAAACCGATCGAAATGTTACAAAAAGGATGCTTTTGACTTAGGAACTATAAAGGGTATTTTTTAATAAGGAATTATTGTTCTAATATCTTAAAAGTTTAAATGAAAAAGTTTTTTTTTTTACTTTGATTTTCTTCATACATTTTTGTTAAACCTGTTATTTAATCAAAGTCATACTGCGTGACTGGTGAGACATGTTCAATACTCGAGGACGTGATATTTGGCTATTATATTAGTTGGAAAAAAATAATATAAAAAAATAATATCAATTGATCACTGAGTAAATGTAGCTTAAAGTTAAATAATTATTTACCCAACACATGGACACCGCGAACGGGAAGGGTAGTTGTGTGGTGTTTCTTTGGTAGCACACGCCTCTGCACCGGCCGCATAGTATGCCTACTTGCCTAGCCTCGTAAAATACTTAGTATCCAAGATTCATTATTTTTTGGGAAATTCGGAAAAAAATTAAGAACCTAATTTTATTACATAATTATAATGAGAATCGAGTACTGAATACTCTCCTTAAATATCGGTATTGACTCACCAGTCATGCTGTATAAAAGAATGTCTATGAAAATTCATAGACATTCTTTTATGACTTTGATTTAATAGAATTTTACCTAATACGGCCAAATGGCCGTAAGGTTATATTTAGGTAAAATTCTACCTTTTCTTTAAACTTAAGAAATCACAAGAAAAAGCATAGGTTCAATTTCAATTACCTTACCTGACCTTATCAAAAACACCTTTTTCCTCATTACTTAACGATAATATCGTTAAGAGTTTAAAGGTTGTTAAAGTACGTGTACGAAGTGTTCGTATAACTTCATGAATTGTACTAAACTTAATTAATTACAAGTTCTTACCGCAATTAGTAATTATGTTACAAAGAAGTTAGAAACTTGTGGTAATTTCACTAAACGAGAAATCTATAAATATTTAATTATAATTTAATCTTTAATAAACATACTACACTATTCAAACATATAAAAGTAATCAGATTATAAATAAGTAAACAGACCTCTGACGAAAAAGAGTGGTGTCATAAGTTTGTTTTGTCTGTGCCTCGGTGGTCCAGTGGTTTAGAGCGTGGCTCTTGACTCGGAGGTCGTGGGTTCAATTCCCGCGTTGAAAACCTGTTATTTCCAAGTTTAGTTAGGACAATGCAGGCTGATCACCTGATTGTCTGACAGGTAAGATGATCCATGCGTCGGGTGGGCTTATAAAAAGTCGGTCCTGCGCCTAATCTCTCGCCAGTCGTGTCGGTCGTCCGTCCCACTCTGTTATCACTTATCAGAGTATAACGAATAGAGAGTGTGTTCTTGTGTACTGCGCACACACTTGGGCACTATAAAATTACTCCTGCGTAACTGGCCCGGTTTCAATGGAGCCGGCCACCGTCACTGAAACCGGCGTGGGAGTTATAATTACTATTATTGTTTGTCTGGCTGTCTATATTATCTGTGTGTGTCAGCATCATAGCAACTAGCATCCAAACGATCGAGAGGCTGATACTGATCATGTTTTCTTTTGTTTGAAAGTGTTCTCTTGGTACTAAATAAGTTTTAGTTAATATACAATAGTTTATCACCACCAACTCTTGCACTGCTGGAAAATTTCGGGAATGATTAATTACAAAATTTTTTTTAGTTACTAAGTTACTTAAAAATTTAAATAAAAAAACTTTAACTAATGTTTTTTTTTTAATTCAAGGTTAATCGAAAACGCCTGGAAGAGCTACTGGTCCATGAAGAAGCTGATGAAGGGAGACTTACCAATTTCCCTGAAGCGCAGACTCGTCGACATGTGTATTCTGCCCGTCCTAACCTACTGTGCGCAAACTTGGTCATTGACCGATTTGCAAAAGTCCCAACTCGGGGTTTGCCAAAGAGCAATGGAGCGCAGTATGTTGGGAATAAGTCTTCTGGACAAAATAAGGAACACAATACTGCGCTTACAAACAAAAATCACGGACATAGGAGTTAAGGCGGCTAAGCTAAAGTGGGATTGGGCTGGCCACGTTAGCCGTATGCATCCCGACCGCTGGGCAAAGATATCGACAGAGTGGGTACCTGAAGATGGAAGACGCAACCGTAGCCGGCCAAGGAAAAGATGGCGCGATGAGCTGGAGGCGTACCAGCCGGGCTGGCCAATGGTGGCGCAGGAGCGGGACAAGCTGTTGAAGACCATGGGGGAGGCCTTTGCCCAGCAGTGGGATAGTATAGGCTAACAAAAAAAAAATTGTTTTAATTGCATTAAATTTATTTTACAAATATGTTTTTCTATTGAAAAATAAAAAAAAAATCACCTTATTAGGTTACTGCAACAAACCATTTTAATTTGTTCATAAACGTTCATCCAATATGAGAAGCGTGAATGCTTATTTCGAATTTTGTAATAACTAATAACCATTAATTTCGAAACAAATTAGTTGGATTTTAGCTGCGTTTGTGTGTAGCAATTGGTCTACCAGTTCATGTGTAAAATTAATGAGAAATGTACGTTTGGTGATATTAAATTTAGAAGTTATGAAGTTAGACGTAGTAGAATTTTAAAGTTACAAAATCACAAAGGGCTAGAAGAGTAGAGTGAGTATAATCAGAATAACGATACAAATCATTGTCTTTTATTTTATGTGTTATGCCTCAATTTGCCGTTCGGATTTAATAAACATAAGAAAGCTACGAGTATAGTGGAATAAATAATAATACACTTTTCTTGCACTTATTCCATTTTATTATACTAGATTTATTACAAAGTCAGTATTCTTTAATATTAAATGTAATAAATCTAATATATAATAAAGCGGGATAAGTGCAAGAATATAATTATTTGATTATAACCAACCAAATTGTAACCAAGAAGTTACAGTACATTCAACATCGAATGTAGAAGAGCTACGAGCGTAGAAGTGCTACGAGCGTAGAAGAGCTACGAACATAGAACTGCTACGAGCGCAGAAGTGCTACGAGCGTAGAAGAGCTACGAGCGTAGAAGAGCTACGAGCGTAAAACAGCTACGAGCGTAGAACTGCTACGAGCGTAGAAGTGCTACGAGCGTAGAAGAGCTACGAGCGTAGAAGAGCTACGAGCGTAGAAGAGCTACGAGCTCGAGCGTATTTAGCGGTTTTTTTGATAAAAACCAATAATTGTATTACTACTACCTACCTATCAAGAAGTAATATGACACAATGTAAATCATATTGAAATAATTAATAAATGTATTGGATGAGGCGAAAATCATGGGCAGATCTTCAAAAGACTGATGATGATCACATATTTAAAGGAATCTCCAATATCAAACAAACAATACGATAATGGAGTTCTGAGGGCCGCGTAATGGGAGATGTCGGCTGCAGCGCCACTACAGCTTCTATCCACCTCTAATATGACCCTTATGCCAATTAGATAAGGATCATTTTTGTACACATCAAAAGATATAAATGGTTCAAGCGCGGTTCAATAACCAGCTCATCAATATTTTTAGTTCGACTTTTCGTCTATATGATGACGTGGTAATCGAAAAATATTATTCAAATAAATTTTAAAAAGATCTTAGGTCACTCTCTATTATTTTTTATTGTTATAATATTAGAAATGCGAAAACATCTGTCTGTTTATGTACACCTCCTTCATGCTCAACAATTCGATGGGATATTTAGGCATTAAAAGATAATTTTTATTAGGAAAACTGTACGGCAAAACGCAGGAACCTGCAATGAACACACTATAAAATAAAACCTTCTCACTCTGCAGTAAAAGCGCGTTTTTCACTTTTTACAATGATGAAATGAGTAGAATAACAATACGAAAAGTGCGGGTAAAAGAAAGTGACGTTTTTAATTTAACCTCCTTCATCCCCTATCGGCGCTGAAAATGTGTCAATGTGGCGACAAAAGTAAAAAATTAGGGTTTATTCGATATTTTCCCTTCAGTCTAATTTCAGACCTTTTTCATATAAGGGGATGATTGGGGTTGTATTCAAACGCTGGATTTCTGGGAATAAAATTTTATAGTTTCGTACGTTCTTACTGTGTAATTTATAAACTGGAATTTCTTATAAATCTATACTAATATTATAAACGTGAAAGTGTGTCTGTCCGTTATCCCTAACTAATATTACTAACTACCTACTAATAACTGCTTATGGTGAAGCCAAACGAGCGTATTTTCTGCCGGGCAGAATTTCTGCCGGCTTTTCATACAAATGACAGCTCACAAAATTACGCTCGTGTGAATCAAATTTTGTGAGCTGTCATTTACTATGAAAAGAAATTCTGCCCGGCAGAAATTCTGTTCGGCAGAAATTCTGCCCGGCAGAAATTACGCTCGTTTGGCTTCACCCTTAAGCAACTTGTTGGTAGCGTTGCCATGGCATGACAAGATTTGGACATGCGCAATAAAAGGTTTTCTGACGCATGCGCCAAAAATAGAGACAATTAATATGATATTTACTTCTATTTATTTCGAACAAGGTGCAAAATGCAAAAGCATTACTTGGGGCTCTTACGTTTCATAGATTCGGGTGTTTCCGTGATTACGACAATTTGCGAAGATTTGCATGCGCATTATTTTGGGAGTACTGTACTTTATCTTTGTATTGTTGCCCGCATATTCGTTCACGTAGAAATTGCTTTATCGTGCGAGAACCTTTAAAATCGCCGTAATAATAATGTCGTTTTTCGAAACCTTTCCTCTATCGGTTGTATCTCGGGGAGTGCTCTGAGGAATTGTTCGAAATCATACCAGCTGCAACTTTTCGCCATCGTCCCACGCGAAAAACATACCATCCTCATCACCTTGATGAGTGGCAGTCTTCCACAGTGCGTTTTTCGCGTAACTTTCTGCCGCGCACTGTAAAACTCTGGAACGAACTGTCACCAGCAGTATATCTGGACCTATACGACCTGCAAATCTTCAAGAAGAGAGCGTATTCCCTCTTAAAAGGCCGGCAACGCACCTGCAGCTCTTCTGATGTTGCCAGTGTCCATTGGCGACGGTAGTTGCCTACCATCAGGTGATCCGTTTGCTCGTTTGCCCCCTTATTTAATAAAAAAAAGACTCTCAGAAGTGACAGACAGATAAGCACACAGATACAACTTTGCGTGTAAAATATATCTTGAAAGCTATAATATTATATAATATTATACAGTATACACTTTGTACATATATAACATTTTTCAAAATAAGTGTGATCCACCGAGCGTCGTTTTGCCATATTCGGTGTTTTGATGTTTGTTGATAAGAAAAATTGATCCAGCCGCCTAATATAATGACTGGTCAAACCATAAAGTTAATATACCTTGCGGAATAGAGAAACAAAGGCCTGAGCAAGAGATATGTCACTATCAGTAACACTGCGTGGTAAAAAGAGACGTGTGATACATGACAGCAGCATATTTTTTGACGTCCAGTCGGCACGTGCGGCGTTGGCAATATTTTAATCTCATAGAATTCATGTTCAATCATGCTTGTGTAAGTGTATACGTACACATATTTTTCACACAGATGTAAACCAATTTCGGTTTCGTTTGACAGCTCGAGATTGTTGCTCTATTCCGCTAGGTATATTAACTTTATGGGTCAAAGTGTGTCGTCTTGCCTCTCTTTTCATCTCGAACTGAGATACACAGGTAAGAAACACGACGTGCAGTATATTTTTGTTTACAAACTTGTCCAAGCAGCTCTCATTTATCTTCTTTTAAACACAACAACTGCAAACTTTTTCTATTAACAATTCTCTATAGACTGGTGTTCAATTGACAATAATTGTTTTGCCCGTATAGTGTATCCTTGTTGATATCGATATTGCATACGTCATAACGTTATGAAGTGATGTAAGGGACAAAAATATTGTGAATGTCTAAAGTATCAGTATCTACAGTATACCAATTATAAGAAGTGTTTGCCAATTATTTATGATTTAAAACACTCGATCACAGATTCTTGGAAATCTATTGTTCTTCTTTTGTTATCGCGGTCGCATGCGACCGCTTAGGGCTTTTGAAAGGTTAAATGCGGTGCGTACGGTGTGGACAAATATGCGAGATTTCAAATCATTTCATACAACGAATTCTAAAGCGCGACGCGTTGAGCATGTACGTTCTGATAAATAATATGCGGTCGATTTAGGGCCGCCTATTCCAATTTAGATTGGCTCATTCAAAAATGCATCGCATTATCGTATTGCAATTTAACTGACCCTAACAAAGTAAAGCAGTTTATATCAGTTACCTAGTCTAAGGCCGGTATAAATAGTCAGTACTCAAGATGCATCTCGGTCTCAAGACACGATTCAGGCTCTGTTATTAGTTAGCTGTCCAAATTTGGACCAATAATAAATAATAATAATAATAAAATATCTTTATTTCACAGAAAACTTACACGCTAATCTTACACAAAAAACTCTGGTCTCCACACTAGGATTCCCTGTGTCGTGGAGACCAATCACAGAGTCGAACCGTGTCTTGAGACCGGTCGCATCTTAAGTACTGACTATTTATACGGGCCTTAGTAAATCCAAGAATATAATACTACTAAAGTAGTAGAAACTTGTTTCTGTGTATTTGTGTAAAATTGGAGCATCAGAATCCGGTCGCGTAATCCGACACTAAGCCTCGGATTGTGCAAGTACTGTCGCCGACAAACTTCGCCAAATCCCACCTTATCATTATTGCAATAAGGTTCAGTGATTTCAGCAGGTGTCTGATCTACCTGCAGAGATTATGGACTATATTATGGCTGTGTTTCAGTGGTTTAACCAGGTTTTTGTGTTGTAGCAACCGGTGTTTGCAACACAGACACAGTAAAATCTCATTCCTTGTCCTAATTTCCAATTCAACTTTGAATTTGGAATAAAAATATGACAACTTAAAGTTATAATGTAAAATTTTATAAAAATAAGAGGCATGTATAAAGTCTATTTATATCTGACATTATATCTGACGAGAACGGCATTAATTTCTTAGGTGAAAAAGGCCAGTCACAGAACATGTAGAAATTCGGCCATCGACCTATCTCTACTTGTCTCTTTTACTCGCGAAACGAATGTGTGAGAACTGAGAACACCCTCTTGAGTAAAAATAAAGACTCTTCCATCGGGTCACGGTCGCTCACAAGAGGTCCGTTTTTACGCATTGAGCACTTTACGAAGCCGCGGATGTTTCTTTATGCAGTCTAAACTAGCTGCTGCCCGCGACTTCATCTGTAGTGGGTGTCTCACCGGCAGAGATGTGAATTATTTGAAATACATGTATTTGAAATGCAAATACAAAATGCAAAATACCTATTTTTATTTTATATTTGAAATACCTTTTTTCTAAATGTATTTTGTATTTTATTTGAAATACTTTTTATAAATGTATTTTGTATTTACAAAATACAAAATAGTTTTGTCACATTTTTAATTCATTTTTCCAAATTACTATTGCTGATGGCATCAGAAGTTTAGAAGGGGACAAAGATACTTACTATGGATGTCTTATACCAGAACTGATGAGAATGCAAATAATTCTAAGCACTTTGAAAATGGATAACCTTACATATTATTGTATTGATAGATGTTATTAAAGAAAGTCTCAATAGGCGTTTTGAGATGTTTTATAAATTAGAAGCGCCAAAAGCAAAAGATGGCATAATAGCAGCAGTATCTTATCCCTTTTTCAAAATGAAATGGGTGCCAAAAGCCAACAGAAAATACATCAAGGAAGTATTTGTTTCAGAAGTTAGAAAGATAAAACAAGAAAACGAAAAGAGTTCCCAAGTCCAACATACTGACTCTGATAAAGAGAAGGAAAGGACAGAATCTTATTATATTATGTTTCTTGAGGACTCATCTAACTCTTCAACAGCCAGTGATAATGTTAATACTACAATAGATCTGGATCTGGAAACACTACAATATTTAAAAGATGAAGACAATATCTTAGAATCCTTGAACAGGTATCCAAATGTAAAAAAACTCTTCCTTAAAATATATAATACCTGCTTACCGAGTTCTGCCCCTGTTGAACGACTATTTTCTTTTGGTGGAATGATAATGAGGCCCCATAGGCGGAACATGAAAGATGAACTCTTTGAACAAATAGTAGTTTTAAAATCTGGGAAATAAAATATGTATATAAGTGTTTATGCTTAACAAGGTATTTTATTTTCAAAACCTATTTTGAAAATACGTATTTTGCATTTTGTATTTAAATACTTTTATTTAAAACTATTTTGTATTTATATTTGAAATAGTCCTAACAACTATGCATTTGCATTTTGTATTTAAATACTTTTCCTAAACTATTTTTCACATCTCTGCTCACCGGATGCTATACAGCATGACTGGTGAGACTATACCGATACTTAAGGAGAGTATTCAGTACTCGATTCTCAATATAATTATGTAATAAAATTAGGTACTTAATTTTTGACCAAATTTCCCTTTAAACAAATGAATCATGGACACTTAGTAAATTACTATGCGGCCGGGCGCGGCGACGTGCGCCCCGCGCGCCGCGCGCTACTCCCGCGCGCGATGTCTATGCGTTGGGTAAATAATTATTTAACTTTAAGGTACATTTACTTAGTGATCAATTGATATTATTTTTATATTATTTTTTTCAACTAATATAATAGCCAAATATGGCGTCCTCGAATATTGAACATGACGTCTCACCAGTCATGCTGTATAAGTAGTTAATAAGTGCATTCAATAAAGGTTAACTGAGAATAACAGACCTTAGACTCTCGAAGCCTGCACTTTACACATCTGTTTCAATATATTAATATTATGATAACAAATATTCCCAATTCTTCGACATTTTACACAAACTCTTGGCTAGATAAATGGACTATCAGGCACAAAAAGAACATTTCAAGTTGAAGCAGAAGTTGATTTTTGTTACATCACATTTATGTATTTTGTATCGCTCTGCGCGTAAGAGCTGATCAGTAAAAATAAGAACATAATATTATGGCTTGGTCGGTATGAAATAGACTAACTAACTTCGCTGGCTCAGCGACCCGAAGTGGATTTTAGCCTCCGAAATGAGCTTTCGCCATTGAGCCCTGTCCTGCGCTACCTCCTGCAAGTTACTGACTTGAAGGTCACGCAGGTCAGTCTCTACAGCATCTAATGTGAAATCTAGTGTGAAATAGAGAATAATTTAACTTCTATGTAATCCCCTTGTAGGTGAAATTAAAAGGAAGTCATTTCTTGGTAATTTCACATTATATAACCTCTTCAATTTGGAAGTCGGTTAAAAAGTAAGACATGGTGCCATTTTAGTAGTTTCTAGCTTTAACATTTTGTGCGTTAACCTGTCAGTCAATCAGCTTTTATTATACCAATAGATTGCAGAACGTGTCTTCCTAGCGCAGTTGGTAAATGATAATATTGTCACCACAGTCGTTGTTACAAAAATAATATTATTAAATATCCACACGCGGAAACATATAAGTTCTTCCACTCCAATTCCTGGATGATTGATGTATTGACAAACATGGAAACGACAGAATATGTGAGTGACAAATTTGATAATATTAAAAAAATTATTATAGCATGGTCATTATAATTTATAGCATAGATATAATATTATATTTATAATAATCACAACATGCCAAGGTATTCCTCTACCTCGGCAAGTTATGATTATAATTATACTTATATAACTCCTAAACGAACTAACAATTTATGATACGGATAAGAAACTCATTAGTGAAGCTGAAGCCTATAATATTGTAATTTTTTCCTTACATTTTCTCCGGCTTGTTTTAATATTTTTAGAATAGTTGACGAAGAAATTCCCAAAAGAACAAAACGCGAGATAAAAACGAGAATATTTCCAATTACATTTAATTTTTCCCTCGCAAATCTTATGAATAAAAATTTAATAAATCTTATCGCGAGACGAGAGGAATTCTATATTTTTTACATAAATTTATTTGATCTTAAATCACATGAATGCGGGGCTTGGTCGCTTAAAAGTACGGTTCCGATCACAGATCAACGCGGCAAGCGATAGTGACCGACAAAATTTTAAATAAAAGTCACCTTATCAACTAGGCTAATAGGTTTCTTAGGCCCACTTGCGCCAATCTGGGTTAAAGTTACCTCTGAGTTAAACATCATGTCATCTCTATCACTGACTTGGTGAGTGACAGATATGACATGATGTTTAACTCAGAGTTAACTTTAACCCAGATTGGCGCAAGTGGGCCTAATATTGTTATATTGTTTTAATTTTTGTCGGTCGCGGTCGCTTGCGACAAAGATTGCAGCCATTGTTTCGATCAAAAATATAACAAAGGTTTGATTTTGTGACAGATCGATGCACAAGCAAGCAACAAGCGATGCACAAGCAAGCAACAAGCGATGTTTGGGTAATCACTAATCAGGGTACCCGGGATCCTACGTTATCCCTCCCGATTTGATCATTTGATTAAGGAAGTACTGTATTTTATTATTACACGAGCTATTGCCCGCGGCTTCGCTCGCGTTAAGAAGTATTATTATATACAAAATGAAATATTTTAACCCCTTGGGGGTGGAATTGATAAAAATCCTTTCTTAGCGGATGCCTACGTCATAACATCTACCTGCATGCCAAATTTCAGCCCGATCCGTCCAGTGGTTTGGTCCGTGCGTTGATACGTCACCATGTCAGTTAGTCACCTTTGAGTTTTATATACTTAGATTTAACATTCATAACGGAGTTGATAAAAAAATAAGGTTTAAACTGCGTTATCAATTAATTAATATATTTTATAAGCAAATATTATTAATGTTATATTAAAATAACTCGTACAACATAGCAGGCTGTGTGATGTTCAAAAACAATTTAAATATACGTACACGCTCACCATAGAATGTAAATTTGTTTTGAAAACATAAACGTTAAACCTTCATTAATGGTGTTTTAAAAGCCGCGCCGTTTTATTCGAAAAAACGTAAATAATAAAGTTTTGTTTTTGAAAAGGGGTAAAACGTACAGTGTCCAAAAATGTTTGCTTTTCGTCAGGATTAAAAAGGTCGGTGGGTGAGTGTTTCAGTTGAAACAAGTGACAGTATTAAATTTAAGTCTTTATCACGGTAATTAATGTATGAAACTCTCGTACGTTTAAATACAGGGTGTTTAGACAGGAGAAAAATATAATGAAATTGAACAGTGCGAGCTATGTATGTATGAGGGACATAACATTTAAACAGATTTTCGTACTGTGACGATAACAAATTAAAATCTTAACGTCCAAATACAATTAGTATGAGGGAAAGAAGAAATTATAATATTAATACGCGTAACGCGAGCGAAATATTTTGGACCCCTTTTGACGAAAAATGCGGAAACGTAGTGTGAATGAAATTTCGCATAATTATTAATAATATAGAGATATAATAATAGAGAGATATATGGAAAACATAGTTAATAATATAGAGAAGGAGTGCATCGAGCTAATATTGGAACGAAGTTCCTTATCGCGCGTTGCGAAAGGAGGCTAGACGGAAAAAATTCCGAAGTCAACCAAGTTTTGTTGATTACAGAACTCTAAAACGGAACCCTAACGAGCAGATATTTTGGTATAGGCGTACGTCATCTAAGTTTTTTATATAATATTCTATTTTTATGTTGGTGTGTGCCGAAATGTCAAGTGTCTCAATAATAAATACTCAAAGGACATAATATTAATATATTTCACTCCATATTTTCCCGCTCACAGCTAAACGTATTAATAGTTGATATCTTTCATCTGGATGACGAAATTGCTTCGCGGATATTTATTATGTAACACCATTTTCCGGATAGTGACAGAATTAGTACTTTTATCACAATATTTTATTATGTTTTTCAAGCGGCAATATGCTATATTACTACTAAACGAAAAGGTGTCAATGGTTTGTTTCATTTAAACCTACCTGCCTACTTATGTAGCGTACATAGGAGTACATTTTAAGTATGCAAGTTTGTGTTCAAAACATACCTTGAGTCCCGGGAAAGGACATACTATATACTACATAGGAGACTCTTTATCCCGAAAAAAGTACGAACACCACGTGATTTAAACTAATTTTGGAGCAAAGAAGTTTCAGCCGCGTTCTAACAAAATAAACGAATCTAAATTATTTTTGTGATACATAATATAAATTATTATTATTTAAAAGCATAAATTATAAATAAATAAGCATTAATTAATATTCCGAATTATCTAATAATAATTTGTATACAGCCCACGTCCAATTTCGATGTACAAATTAAGCTGTGAATTCAATTGTTACTGTGTGGTTAATATTTGTATTTACACGGTCGTAACACCTTGTACAATTAACCCACTACACAGGTGACAGGTGCAGCAGTGTTTCTATCAATGTTTATTTACAGCTATTCTGCTTACAATTTACAGCTATACTGCTTTTGTGCAGGTAATAGATGTAGCATACGACTGCCGACTGCGCCCATTTAGACACATTTGAAGGCTTAAGTGGATGAAGTAACTAACAATTTGGAAATGTTAGTTTTGGAAAGAAGTTCCTTATGGCGCGTTCGGCGTTGCGAAAGGAGGCTGGACATAATGATATTTGACTACATAATATAATATTATATGTATGTAAACTGGTCCTAGAATATATTTATATTCTAGGACCAGGTAAATTACTTTAAATGAAAAATGATAATTTTATATTATATTTGGCCTCTGCCGGCGAGATAGGCAATTTTCAAGGTTCAATAATAATAAATTCTTTATTTTCACGTAAAACATTATACAAACGGTACAAAAAGAAATAATCTGCGCAAATTGGCGGTCTTACCGCTTCAAGCGGTTTCTTTCCAACTGAGATGAAAATGTAATAGGTTTCTTCAAATTAAAAGCGAAAAATAATGAATTGTCCTTATGATATAAAATGTTAGCCACTTCGTCCACTTACGTTTTTAAATTATAGTTTTTCTGACTTTATGCAGCATTTAGATGTAGCACACGACTTAGCCCACCTTAACAATTTGTTTAAAAAGTGAAGAAAAAAAGTTTTTTTCCGTCTTCTGTTTAGGTTGTTTCTTTCATGAGCTTATTCGATGCATTTCTCCATTAAATATCTAAAAGTTTCAGAATCTCCTCATGATCAGATCAAAAATGATCCTGTCATTACAACTTTAGCAGCTATGCGTGGTATCTTTTTAAATGATCATAAAACGGAATAGAACAAAAGTAATGCTGGAATGCTGTATTGATTTCTGTATATTCATAATTACATAATATAAACGTAATTCAGATTTCAGATGTATGCAATACAAGCGCTGATAATAACGAACATTTCAATATCCGTAGGCTGCTACGTAGGCTTCTATTCATTCTATTCATCCTAGAGATTAACTTCAAAGTTATAAACCATCTTAGTCTCAACTCAATTAAGTTTTATATCCCTTTCATCCGGGATCAAAAATTCCGATGTCCGCGCTATCATCTGACCATTCTGGGGACACGAGTAAATTTTTCACTAAATAATAATAAATATAGTTCACTGTTCAGGCTATCCCAGCTATAAACTGTAATAATTCAGGTGATTAGTACGTCTATAGTCCCAAGACAATTTTGGGACGGTTTAAAATAGATATTTTATTAAATCATTTACAGTTTACACAAACAAATTGGTTATTAACTTATTACAGCGCGCTGAGACGTGCGCGTTTTTTGCGCACTTTTTGTTGCTGGAAAACACGCAAGCTGAATCCGCGTCCGCAAAAAACGCGCACGTCTGAAGTCGCCCTAACGATTACCTACTGTAGTCGTTAAAATATATTTTACTATAAAGCCATAAAATAAAAATAAAAGAAAATTATTTATACGTTTTACATACAACTTGTAAAGTAAAATGTCATACTATACGGAAATATAATATAGGTAATTCAATAAAAAATAACCTCCTTTGTGAAGGGTAGGAAATAATAATATTGATTAATTGATGAAACATCGATGGTTATAGATTAAATGTGTGATAATAATAACATTAGAACCAGGAATAGACATCGTCGTAATTCTCACACCTCATTACACGCAGCTGGCGCGTGATTGATGGGAATACCATCGATTGAAAAACGTGCGCCATTTTGTTTTGACTTGTTGCATTCAAATGGCCGCATCTGTCACTGTCATTTAGTTGGAATGTAATTTCGAAATAACATAAAATAAATGGTGAAATATAGTTTTCATTCAATTTTTGATAGTATTATCCACAAGTTTTATCAAAGGTTTTTATATAGAAAACATTTTGTTTTCCCATTTCAGGGCATGTTTAGGACATTATGGTTGACCAATGACCATAATTATATATAGAAGATTGGTATTATATTTCCATAGGTAAGTACTTAATATTATGATAACAAAACATGAAGTAACTTTTCCTTCTATAAATATGTTTGTCAAAACGTGTTAAAATGCGTTTTCTCTTAATTAAAATTCGGATCCGTTAAACCAAATTAATTAAATCATTTTGTTTCTGATCATTGCATCACTCATACAGTTTATTATCCTGGTTTGAAATAACTTCTGAGTTCTGGTGTCGCGCGTGTAAACATAAAAGGTATAAAAACATAAAAGAGCGATCCGGAAATATTCACCCGGCAAGAAGAACCGGCGTAAGGGGTTGGTTCGGCGTAAGGTTTTTTAAGGCGTCTGATAACCAACTGAAATTAAGAATGTACCACGAAATATAAACCTAGGTTTGCTTTTTTATAAATAAAGCAAATTCTATAATATTGTTTAATTATTTGCTATTATATAGCTAATAGCAGAAAAAGGTACAGATAAACGAATTTCTTCGCCATCAAAGTTGCCAGTAATAGGATCTCTAATCTGTTTTAAACATTACCTTAATTTAAAGTTTCTAAGTGCTTACCAATTCTACATTTCAATAATATAATAATGAGAAAATTTAAGCAGATCAGAGAAGGCTTTTCAGTTCTTAAGCTATTTTCAAGTTAGGGCCACTTTTAAGTTGGCAGTTTGGTTTTAAAGTCTTAACTGAATTCGAAAGCCAAATTTGGTCTTTTAGTTCAATTTTCTTAAGATTTAAGTAACTATTAAAATCTTATAATAGAATCCATTAGGCGAGTTAGCTTAGCAGTGAAAGTTGCCTATTAATATTCAATTATTTAATAGGTACTATATTTTAATAAGTTTTGCAATAATAATAAGAAGAAATAATTAAAAAAAGGAAACAAAATAATGAGGATAGACGTATCTCGCAATTTCGTTGCGCTGATATAAAACTATCCTGTCGATTCTCGGGACTCGAAGAATTTTAATACCAGAAATATCACAGTCAATTCGACCGTTTTTCGTGAAAAAGTAACATACAGACTGTTAGGCATTATAGTATGTACTAGTAACAATTGAAAGCAAGCATCCAAATTCATTAATCTTTTTCGCACAAAAGTAAGTAACACTTTAAAACATTTAACGCTTCAGCCGCTTACGATTTAAAAGGCTTTAAGGCTCTTCATAGCGTAATTCGTAATTCATATACAAAGTGAAGTACTCCGTTGTATGCAAAACGTACAGTCTGCAAAATGTTGTCAGGAAAATGGCTTCAGAGTGTGACTATTAATTATATTATTTGAATTAATTCTGATTGAACACGATAGTGTCGTTCATTAAATTATGTGTTTTTAAATTAAAAGTTTTGTGTTACAATTTTTCTTACTCTTTTGTAATGTTATTGCAACACAAATATTTTTACTACAAATTATTATTGAGAAAAACAACTTATCTATTGTTATCGCGGTCGCATGCGGCCGCTTGGGGCTTGAAGGATTAAATCGCATTTACAATAACAACTATACATACCTACCCATATAATTGTAAACACAACCATGCTCTTTTAAAGTATTCTGAACTTTTAAAGTATACTTTGCATACCATTTACGGTCGTAAACGAGGGACTGCACTCAGCTGATACGTGCAAGCTGGACTGCACACATTTGTATTGCACATTATATCACGTTAAGACCCAATTTCACCAACCTCTGTTTGTTAAATCCTAACAAGGCATTACATAACGGACCTTAGAAAATTAAACAGACTGTCAAAATATTATGTCCCACAGTAAAAATTTAACAGCGGTTTACTAAATGCAATGTTAAGTGAACAACTATCAATTCGTTCGTTCTTGTTATAAGGCGACGAAATTGCAATGTACAAGTTTAATACGACATGTCTGCTGCAATGTGTCATTTTCTTCCTTATTCGTATAATAATATGTCATCTGGTAGATAATGCGACCAAATTAAAATATCACTGATCGCATACATTTGTTACGCTACAATAGTTCTTTTTAATTTACCAGGGTTATAATTATTATCTGTCAAAGACATGAATCATAATACAAACTTTTATTTACCTACTTATTTCGGTTTGGTAATTTGATACAAGTTAGAGTATTTGCAATGTCAAGGAAAATCCGAGGGCTGAATTTTTGACAAAATGAAAAAAAAATTATTCATCACTATAAAAAATAATAAATAATATGTGAAACATGGTGGAAACATTCAAAAGTCAAAACAGATTCTTTTTTAATTATTAAATTGTCTTTCACAGATGTTGTTTTGACTCATATAACAGCCTGTTAAATATTTAACGGACCTCCACAGCAGGAATTAAAATTTTAACACCGTGTTAGGTGATTTGACATGACATTAGGGCATGGTGGAACGCTCGATAGCTCTAACAGGCCGTTAACTGATTTAACAAGCCGTTATTTATTTAACATTGCTTGATGAAACTGGGTCTTAACTTGGAATAAGTATATTCGAATTCCGCCTAACACTCGAAGTTGCTAGTTCACTGCGAATACGCGTCGCGTTGATGCAAATTGAGGTATTAAGTTATAACACGCTAATTTGTATCCATACTTAATATTGTATAATAGTAGCTATGCCGGTGAACTTCGTGTCACATAAAAACCTTCCCTGGACTTCAAGGATTATTTTAAGACTAAAATTAGCAAAATCGGTTCAACCGTTATCGAGTTATAGCGTTACTAGCACAATTGGAAATCCATTTATATCCACTTTAAGGGCCCGTTCTTCGTAAATTAGCAGGTCGATTTCTGTCAGTGCGAATATCGACCTAAATGTCATTACAATAAAATTCATATCAGCGCGCCTTGTACGGTGGCGGTTACGATGCTCGCCGCGTCCATGATAGGGCGAAATAGGAGAAAAACCCGTTTAACTTAGATACAAATATTATAACTAAACATCTATATCCAATGATTTCCCTGTTAAATTTTAATAGCTATCGAACTGTCCAAATTATTTTTTGATTGAGTCTCTGTAAGTCCTATAAAACTCAAAATGCTTTTAAAATCGATGTTGTTTCGGAATTTTTTTTTATCGAGCCAAATTATCTGTATTGTGTTTCTATCCAATGAAAGCACTAGTTAAAAGATGCATCTATACATGTATATATTTTTCAGTTTTTTTGAATGACGCTTTCTATCAAAAAAACTCATTCTAGAAACGTGAATTTGGAATAACCGGCCCTTAAATAGAACTGGAGGCTCGCAATATACGACGGACTGGAACGACCATACAAAATTAATGTTTCGAATACCCGGTACAGAATGTTCATATTAGAGTTATAAGTTCGTATGCCAGAAATATGTTATACCCGTGTTTGCGAGATGAGCATTTCTCAGACGGTACATGCCAGTTATATTGGAAAATTGTTTATGCTATTTAATTACACCACGATATACAGGGTGTAACAAAAATAAGTGATAATACTTTAGGTTGTGTACGTGTTCCTTGTAGCGAGTTTACTGAGAAAGTTGCAGCGCTGAAAGACCAAATTTTTTTTTCACTTTTGTATGGGGAAACGCGTGACGCTCGGGCCCTTGCCCATACAAAAGTGAAAAAAAATCCTCTTTCAGCGCTGCCACTTTCACAGCGAACTTTCTACAAGGAACACGTACACACCCTAAAGTATTATCAATTATTTTTGTTACACACTGTAGATGTCTTTTTGTAACACCATAACACCAAGACAGTCTGGCTCTATTACTCGGGAACACTGAACACCTTTTCAATTCAAACCTCTGAATTGAGCGTCGATACACTCACCAATAGAGCTACAGAGACCGACGATTATTTCATTACATTACAAATAAAACAAATATAGAAGAGCCATTAGTAAAAAGTGTTTCATGTTAATTTTGGAGTGTGGCAAGTCTTCGAAGTGTTAAACTCATATAAAACTCTACCCTATTATGTTATACTTGGTGGTGAAAAAACTCTCAAGCACACATTAAATTGTAAGCACGTAAAAAGCAGCTGTAAAATAAAATATGAAACGTTATCTGACCTAAATATTTGTGAAGGGTATGAACTTTTAAAATAACTCCGCTTCACGCTTACTTAATGTTGAGTATTGAATGTCCCTGAAATAGAGTTCGCGATCATAATATTAGTATTAATAATATTTTTAGCTTCTGTAATTAAAATCAAGTTTTAATTAACGTAGCTAACTTTAGTTACTTGACTTTTTAACTGACAAGCTGATACCAGAGGCTTGAAGTTGTTCATGTATAATTTGGTGCAGCATAATGTTTTCTCCTCCTTTATACTTTTCATATACTTAGCGCGGGGCCAGACTGACGTGGTGTGAAGTGTCCATATATATTATTGTTATTATTATTATATGGAAGAAATGGTGAAATTCTTTCTACAACTCGAACCTTTCTTCCGAATAATTTTGTTTTAAGTTTCTGGATAGTTTCAGCACTTCCTAGTTCCTGGACATTATGATTTTCATAATTCATAATTCATAATTCTTAATTCGTTTATTGCCAGAATGAAGTACAGGGTTGGTCTTAGTTCTATTATACAATTGGATCTTTCATTCTACCATACTAAAATGGTGTGCAATACAAAATTAAGTCCTAATTAATATCTGCTACTATACTTTATAGAATTGGTTGTGATTGGGTCACTACGCCTTGACAGAAATTAAGAGACTGTGATGGGCTAGAGCTAAAATCGCTTTATAAAGTTTTAAAATGTATTCTTTTTTCGTTTAAAAAAATCTAAAGATTTTTCCAAGCGAACCTGAGAGAGTTGGTCATAATATATTGAGCTACAATTAATCCTCACAAAACCCAATAGCTTTTCGATTTACGTTCGGGAAAAAGGTTGTTACAACAACAATTTGGATACAAAATGTGAGTACAAATTGTCTAAAACAATTTATACTTACATTTTGCGCCGAAAACATCAAGTGAAATTTTATGAAACGTAAAAAGCTTTTTGTATGCTTGTCTTATGGTTTTTATTATAATGGCAAACTTAATTTGAAGACGCGGCTTAGCGTATTTGTCAGGTTTTTACTCGAAATTGGTGTTTGATGGAAATATAACGTGAAACGCGTAAAGTACTTCAGCTGATCGAGAATAATTACGTCACGCGCTCGGGCGAGTTTGCTGGTATTTTTTCGAAGAATGAACGTAAAGGATATAATTATAAAGATTAAAATTTAACAGCAAGGAAGTACTTGATTGCCAATGCATTATTCACGAAACTATTCAGTTTTTAATTATTGTACAAGCGAAAGTAGGATCTTTTTGGTTAATTCTTCATACGCATGTATAATTAAACCTCGAAATCAATTATGATGAAATTTTGTATGGATGTTACCGGAAACGTATGTAATCCGTCATTGTATACATTTCCTAGGATTTGTATACAATTCCTAGATTTCATACATTTCCGGTAACATGGATATTATAATATTCTCGAAAAAGGAAAATTACGCTTCCCGCGCGAACTCAAAACGAATTCGAGACTTTGCAAAACATACTTTTGAGTACTTAACGCAACTTTTGCTGTGTAAGCAATTTTCATACTTGAAATAAAGCGGTAACACATACAGGAAAATTCCTGATTTTCAAGAGATTCTGATATTGATCGGCGAAAGCAGGATTTGGACATCTTTGATTAAAAAACTTTTGTTTGCCATGAGGCAGAATCAGTAAATTGCTTCAAATGTTGATAAGAAGTTATAGAAATTGAAATATACATAAACATTTTCCGGGTGGTTTTCATTACGAATACAATAAGACTTCGGGCTATAATAGAATCCGTTTAGTTTTCTGTATTTTTTTACCTCTGTTGCTCAGATGGTCGTGCGGCAGCTCAAGCCGGGGGTCGCGAGTTCGGATCATGCCTACGGAACAAAAACTCTTCAATGTTTCTGGATCACCAGAATAGGTTTTTGTCTACTTTTTATATTGAATATAGAAATAATAATTTATATAGCAAAACACCATTTGCCGGGTCAGCTAGTTATTATTATAAAATTATTTTAGAAATTATATTCGAATTATTATGATACGCAGCTGCCAAAATAATATTGATAAAAAGTTCGTTATTTTAAGTTTGTATTTTTGTGCATTGCCAATAATAATTATTAGTAGCGCACTGCGCATCCTTTGGTTAGTTTTGATTTTGTTTTGGTGCGAACTGACTCTGAAATACAGTTTTCTCAAGTATCACAATATAAAATTTTTGAAAGAATACCTATATAATAGTTTTGATTTGTTTCGATCAAAACTATCAAGATCCTTAAAGTACCAGTCTAGCCAAAACAGTCGAATATAGTGTGATGTTATAAAAATTCGAAATTGGACCAAAATTATTCAGCATAGTTACTTGTTAAGGGACGGACGGACAAGTTAGACTAGTTTGCAAATAATATAGACTAAGTCTGCTCCCAAGTCCCAAATGTTTGGACTTTGGAGGTAACTTGTGAAGCCTTCTATTCTATCTAGATATTATATTAAAGCCAGTTCTTGAAGGATGGGTCCTTTATTATACAAAATAGTATAATAATCAATGTACATATTATATATTCAGTTTGCTATAAATTGCAAATTGAAATTTTTAGGTTGGTTATGTATAATTATGGCTCCCACAACCCTTTTGTGTCCAGTTTAATCAAAACCAGACTTTTGAGATTGTTATTTCTAATCGAACGACATAATATGAAATAATATTATGACCCACACGAATAGCCTATGTCATTCGTCGTTTCAAAATGCAGGAGTCAAACCCACAGCTTTCCACAGTCAAGAAGAATTATATTAGAATCGAAATTTGAACTTCGAAAATAGGTTTATCATCGTTTGTGTATAAAGTTTCGTAGTAATATACAGGGTCTATATGTTTCAAAATATCCAGATTTGAACTTGATCGGTTGTAGTGGCAGTGCTTTTTCTATAAACGGCTACCGGCTAGCTAGGTTATTGGCGACCTTTGGCGACCTAAAAGCTCGTTTTCATTGTTCACTATACATTGTGGTCCATGTATTGTGGTAACCAGCATTGAATAGCAATTTTAAAGCAGCCATTGTCGCAGAGACAATATCAGAATACAAAAATTGTTTCAGTAAAAGAAAATCGCATGTCACTGAAAAAGACAATTTACTGGTGACGAAATATGCTTCAGGCGATATATGCAAACGTATTCTCAACTGGCGTGTTATAATATTTTCATTCCATGTGCAATGTAAAGTAAATATTCAACAGTATTATTACTCTAAGAGCCAGTCCACACGGCGTGTTGCATCAACGTTGCATCGACGCATCGCTGCCGTTGCGTTGTTTTACATACAAATAACTATGGGAACCACGGCGCACTGCGTCGTCGCAACGCAAACGTGACGGACAGCAGCCCCCGAGACAAAGCGGGAAAGGGTTTTGACGTTAAGACCGCTTCGTAATAACGCTACGATGACGCAGCGCCCGTGTGGCCGGCTATGCGTCAAAATATATTTGCGTTGCGACGACTCAACGCGACGCGCCGTGTGGACTGGCTCTAAGTCAAAACAGCAATTAGTGAAAATCCAATTCCTTGCACGAAAATTTAAGCTAATCCGTTTATTTAACAATTTCACGAGCGAAATATGTAATCCAAATTAAATATCACACTTTAACTCACGGCCGCAAAACTTAATTAAGCTTAATAACTCAGAATGCTCGGAAATTCTGTCTTCACACTAGAAATTCAAATAAAGTGTATAATATATTTCGCTCCTGCTGCACAAAATGTGAAAGAAACTGCATAGTTTTATGAAATGTTAATGTTCGAGCGCCTACTATTACTAAATAGCAACAACACTAAATTTACAACCACCGGCACGCTAACATTTCTATCTACCGACCCAATAATATTTCAAGTACCTTTCGAATTGTTAATATTTTTAATTTTACAAATTTGCTTCGTCATTTTGGCATTCACTTTTTCATTCTCTTTGTTCGCACAAGCAAGTTACAATAAACTAATTTTTGTCAAGTCTATCTTTAATTACAAACCAACCAAACTACAACTCAGAACATTTGGCGACCGTGCAAAATACGAATCTACAATTATACAACGCAATCGGAGGATTACGAGGAATTTCGACGAGAAATAAGCAATATTACGTTCGGCGGTCATTCGACGATCCAACTATTGCATCATCCTGGTCAGAGTGGCTCCAGCTGGAAAGTAATACTTATTTCTGGAAGAAGAAAGACGAAACTGAGGACGTTGTGGAGTGATTTAGCTACGACTCGGCGTTTTCAGATAAGTGTCTTCCTATTCTTCAACCTCAAAACCATTTCCTAACCCTAGTCCCTAATACCTAATTTCCTATCAAGATAATCCTATATTCCTTTATTCTACAACGTAATACATCAATATTTTATAATTTTATTGCCCAATCAGTTCAAATTACCTATTTTTTAGCTAAGTTAAAACCAAGTTACTCAGACACAATTTCCTTATCTACGATCGTTATCGGTCGATTCAATTTATAGAAAACATAAACTTATTGTTATTTGCCGACTATTTCAGGCTATTTCAGGCATAATCTGGAAAGACATTGGAATCTCGCTTGGAAATACATGATATTATCAATTAAGGCGAAGTTTAACGGCGGCTCGCGCCATTTTGTGGAGATCCAGGTGACACCGAATTAAGGAGCGTGAGCAATTTTATTTTACTTTCTTTTTATTACAAAAATAATTTCACACTTAAGGCGAAACCTAAGCATAAATATTAATATTTATTTAAGGCGAAGTTTCTGGTTTTAGAATTAACTTTTGATTTTTTATTGAAATGCCTAACGATACCGACAAAAGTGAATTAAAGGCATTACTTGCCAAGCGTTCTTCTTTAAAAGGACGTATTACTAAATTTAAAAACTATATTGATGTAATCGATAAAAAGGAAGAATTATCTACCGTTCAAGTTACGGAACTTTCAATCAAACTAGAAAAAATTCGTTTGTTAACAATTCAATATGAACAAGTACAAGATTCGATTGATGTATTAAATTCAGATAATTTATCATTTGAAATAGATGAGCGGGATGCTATTGAGCAAGATTGTGCAACATGCATGGCAATGGCACAAACTATTATAGCTAAGTTTAGCGGTAACAAAGACGAGCATAACACTTCCTTGTCTCAGTGTCATCGCGATCATTTTGAAACTGAATTTAAACTGCCTCAATTACAAATTAATAAATTCGATGGTGCTTATTTTCGATGGCTAGAGTTTCGAGACACATTCTTGTCCGTTATACACAATAACGATCGCATTAAGCCAATTCATAAATTTCATTATTTGATATCTTATTTAGTAGGCGATGCTGCACGAGTTATATCAAATTTGGAGGTTTCCGAGGCCAACTATAATGATGCGTGGCGCTTACTTTGTGAGAGGTACGACAATAAACGACAGCTTTTAAATCATCATTTGAATGCTCTCTTCAAGATTGAACCGTTGAGTCGCGAGTCCGAACGATCTTTGCGCTTTCTTGTGGACCATGTTACAAAAAATTTGCGTGCTTTGTCTAGTCTCGGGCAATCCACCCAGTATTGGGACATTTTAATAATTCACATGGTCTCTTCGAAACTAGACACATGCACTTTAGTTAAGTGGGAGGAAATGCGTAACTCTTTGAATAAGGTACCTACACTAGAACAATTTAATAAATTTTTAACTGATCGAGCTGATATACTTGAAACGTTAAATCGTAACAAATTAGACAAGATGAAAGCATCAAGTGGCTTCTCGCGGCCCTCAGGCTCTAATGTTAACAATGAAAGAGTTCATACGAAATCATTTTCTTTTTTACAAGGCGACAATAAAATAAACAATTTTAAATCTTGTATTATTTGTAAGGGTGAGCATAAAATATATGAGTGTGGAATATTTAAGGCTAAAAGCTACGAAGACAAAATAAGTGACATTCGTAAATTCAAACTATGCGTGAATTGTTTAAGGGAAGGTCATCAGCCTCACAACTGCAAATTAGGTCCATGTCGTGTGTGCAAAAGAAAGCATAATACATTACTACATCAAACAAAGACTGATTTTAGTTCTACAAATTCTACCGACACAATTGTCAATTTTTCTACACAACCAACAAATCAAATCTTACTTTCTACTGCTATAATTGAAGTGCAAAATCCAAAAACTAAGGAGGCAATTAAAGCGCGTGCATTGCTTGATTGCGGAAGTCAATCATCATTCATAAGCAAAAGGCTTAAAGATTTCTTGCAATTAGAGTCAAGTTCTATCAATAAAATTAGTGTTATAGGTATTGGCAACAACTTGTCTGACTACATAACAGAAAGTTGCATTGCTCAACTCAATTCCATACACGAAAATTACAAAATATCTTTAGATTGTTTTGTGCTCAAAGAGCTAACAGGAACTATTCCTGCTACTACAATATATTTACACAATTTTGAATTTCCAAAAGACGTTACACTTGCCGATCCAAATTTTAACATTCCCTCGTCCATCGATATACTTATAGGTGCAGACTTATTTTGGGATGTTATCGGTAATGATGTAAAATCTATTAATTCAAGACACAACATTAAACTAAGAAATTCTAAGTTTGGTTGGTTAATCACAGGTTCTATTTCAACAAATTTATCTAATACTAAGAAAATTCAATGTCATAATTCAATTTTAACTAACAATTTACAAAACGAAAATATTAATGATTTATTACAAAAATTTTGGACTATCGAAGAGGTTCCTAATAAATCTAAGCTTACCAAAGTCGAAAGAGACTGTGAGCAACATTTTGTAAAAAATACAATTCGCTTACCTAGTGGGAGATTTTCAGTTCAACTTTCTTTGATTGATACACCTGATTGTTTAGGTAATTCTTATAATACGGCACTGCAAAGATTTCTAAATTTGGAAAAACGTTTTAGGAAGTATCCGCAATTAAAAACACAATATTCCAATTTTATTAATGAATATTATGAACTAGGGCATCTGGAAGAGCTACCCAATACAGCTTCTCTAAAACATTCTCATTTCCTGTGTCATCACGCAGTATTTAAAGAAAATAGTGAGTCTACTAAAATTAGAGTAGTCTTTGATGGTTCAGCACCAACTACTTCAGGTTTTTCACTTAATGATATCCAAATGGTTGGACCAAATATTCAAGACTCTTTATTCGCTATCCTAATTAGGGCTCGACAATACAAATTTCTACTAACAGCTGATATAGAGAAGCACTATCGACAAATTCTTTTGCATCAGGAACATCAAAACTTACAATTAATTTTATGGAGGGAAAACGAAAGTGATACGATCAAAATTTTACGTCTAAAAACAGTTACATATGGTCTTGCAAGTTCTAGTTTTTTGGCCACACGTTGTCTCTGGCAATTAGGACACGATTCTACTGATAAATTGATAGGTAAAGTTATCAAACAAGATTTTTACGTTGATGACGTCATTACTGGTGCAGATAGTGAAAATGAACTTATGCATATTCAAAATGCATTATCAGCCACTTTAAAAGGGGCATGTTTTAATCTTCGCAAGTACAAATCTAATTGCAAATCAATTTTAAAAACAGATGTACTTAACTCATCAACTGAATTCAGTACAAGTTCATCAACCAGTGCTTTAGGTATTAATTGGAATCCTGATGATGATAATTTGCGAGTTTCATTTGAGGTTCCGCCAAAGGAACAAACTATAACTAAGCGGCTAATTTTATCATTTACATTTAAAATATTTGATCCTTTAGGATTGATAAGTCCATGTGTTGTTTTAGCAAAGATATTATTGCAATCTCTGTGGCAGAAGGGTCTAGATTGGGATGAACCAGTACCCAAGGATATACAAAGGTCATGGGAAGAATTTAGTAATAGTTTACCACATCTTCTAAATGTAAGTGTACCTCGTAGAGTACTTTGCGAAAACTACAATTATGTCGAGTTACATTCATTTAGTGACGCATCATTGCGGGCTTTTGGAGCTTGTATTTACCTTAGGTCTATAAATAATGCAGGTATAATTAATGTGCAATTGTTGTGTTCTAAGTCGAAAGTTTCTCCTATTAAGCCAACAACAATACCCCGCTTAGAACTTTGCGCAGCACTCTTAGCAGCTAAGTTGTCAAAGGCGGTAGTGGCATCTCTTAGATGTACAGTCACTCGTCAAGTACACTGGTGCGATTCTACTGTTGTCCTTGGATGGCTTCGTGCTGAATGTCATAAATTAAAAACATTCGTAGCAAATAGGGTTATCGAAATTTCAGAGCTTACAGATATTTCATCATGGCAATATGTACCTACTTCATTGAATTCAGGGGATCTAGTGTCAAGAGGTGTCGCACCTAAGGATATAATTTCGAAAAAGGCCTGGTGGAATGGCCCACCGTTCTTATCTAAACCAGAATCAGAGTGGTGTATTCCTTCGCCAGATGTCCCAAATGAATCGAATTTACCTGAGATTAAATTAATTTCTTCTGCAGGAGTGGTAGACGAAGCTACAGAAGTAAGCGTAATTGAATTTCAAAAATATTCAAAATTTTCAAGGGTTCACAGAGTTTTAGGGTATGTTAAACGATTTATTTTTAATTTAAGAAACAAAACTAATAAACGTCTAGGAATTTTAAGTTTGGATGAGTTAAACGATGCTTTCCACAGTCTATGTATGATTTCTCAACAAGAATCTTTTCCTAAAGAATATAAATCATTAGAAATGGGCAAATCTATTAGTAACAAGTCGAGTATCTTGTCTTTAACACCTTTTTTCGACAATAATTTAAAGTTAATAAGAGTTGGTGGTAGATTGAATAATTCAGATTATGATTTTAATAAAAAACATCCAATTCTTCTTCACTCTAATCATCACCTCACTAAGCTTATTTTTGAACGAGATCACATTCGTCATATGCATGCCGGACCGCAACTATTACTATCATTAATTCGTGAATCCATTTGGCCTATCAATGGTCGACGTCTCGCACGAAACACGGTGCGTAGATGCATAACATGCAGACGTCATCAAGGAAAACCTCTAAATCCTATAATGGGCAACCTACCTGTACAAAGAGTTATGCCCGATTTTCCGTTTAAAACTGTAGGCACTGATTTTGCAGGTCCATTCTATATACTTAATAAGAGGGGGCGCGGGGCTCGAACGATCAAGGCATATTTATGTTTATTTATATGTTTTCGGTTTAAATGTTTGCATTTAGAAGCTGTCAGTGACCTATCTAAAGACGGTTTTCTACAGGCGCTTCGCAGATTTATATCTAGGCGCGGAAAACCTTCTGAAATATTCTGTGATAACGGAAAGAATTTTGTCGCGGCAGCCAGAGAAATAGGTAATTTCATAAAGGCAAACAAAAATGCTATTTTAGATTTTGCAACAGACGAGAACATAAAATTTATTTTTTCCCCGGCGCACGCTCCTCATTTCGGTGGCCTCTGGGAGGCCGGAGTTAAATCAGCCAAATTTCACATTCGTCGTGTTATGGGTAACACCCATCTCACTTTCGAAGAGTTAGGTACTTTATTTACGCAAGTGGAGGCAATATTAAATAGTAGACCTTTATGTCCATTATCATCCAATCCTGACGATTACCGTTCCTTAACCCCGGGACACTTTTTGATAGGTCGGTCATTGCTATCGCTACCATCTCCGTCACTCAAGGATCAAAACACCAATCATCTTCAACGCTATGCAAGACTGGAACAAATACGACAACATTTTTGGCAACGTTGGCAAAAGGAGTACGTGTCGGAGCTACAACAGCGATGCAAATGGAAAACTAATTCCTCAAAATTACAAGAAGGAGATCTAGTTCTACTAATGGAGGACAATTTACCTCCACTGTCCTGGAAACTGGCAAGAGTGTCACGTCTATTTCCCGGATCAGACGCCGTATCACGAGTTGCAGAGCTGCGGACATCTACGGGCACCACCTACCGAAGACCCTTGGCCAAGCTCTGCCCTCTTCTAACCGGGGACGAGCTATGAAGTTGAAAGCGGTGCTTTCCACGGAGGGGAGGATGTTCGAGCGCCTACTATTACTAAATAGCAACAACACTAAATTTACAACCACCGGCACGCTAACATTTCTATCTACCGACCCAATAATATTTCAAGTACCTTTCGAATTGTTAATATTTTTAATTTTACAAATTTGCTTCGTCATTTTGGCATTCACTTTTCCATTCTCTTTGTTCGCACAAGCAAGTTACAATAAACTAATTTTTGTCAAGTCTATCTTTAATTACAAACCAACCAAACTACAAGTCACAACAGTTAATATCGCGTAGTCACCACTTTGTCTTCAACCAAATTGCTACGTTATGGATGTTACGCAAAAATGGCACGAAAATATTTTATACAAGGGTCTAGACAGTAAATTTTCATCTATACTGTTTTTGTACGATAAACGAATTTTGGCGTAACGAGGTTGCGGGCGTCATCTAGTGTAAAATAATGCCAAGACTCTGGCTGGCAATACCAAAAAAAATCGTAGAGGTAAAATTTTTGTACATTGAAAATAAACTTGAAAAAACGAGTCAGGGGCACGTAAGAAGTGTAATAGAACACATCTTGACTGTTTTTGAATTTTTTGTACTCTCGTATGCAATATCTGTGCAAAGCGTTTTACGATTTTCCTTACTGTAAAAAAAATTATATGAGAATTGTCCTCTTACTGAATATCGGTATTGGTAAATATTAGTATTGTGATGCGCTATGAATTTTATTAATATTCAAATTAACTAGAAATGTCCTAGGGAATACTTTCTTGTACAAATCTGTGATTAACAAACAATCAAGTTTTGATAAAATCGAAATCAAGATAATATTATATAAGTACCTATTCCTAAATAGGTTAACAAAGTTAACACTTTTAGAACGTCTACATAATGCCTACCACCGGTTTGGGAACTAAGCCGGCGAGAAGAACCGATACATTTTTGTTATCATAACGCTACACTTCATCATTTTAAATAGTACGGGTGCCCTAGAACAAATTTTTTTGTGATTACTAACAAGCAAATTTTTTGTGAGTAGCTACATTTTGATAAGACGAACAACATTTTTATTTTCGAAAAATCTCGAAAGTGGTAGGTAGCTAACAGAGATAGAAAGGATTTCATAGTTTGACTTGATGGTCCTAAAATATGGATTGTTTTATTTGTCGGACAAGGTTATTCTTAAATAATATAACTATTAACCTACCAATATACAAAAAATCTGCTGGTTAGGGTATCGTTTTAGGGTACAGTAATCAACCAAGTTTTGTTGATTACTGAACCCTTTTCCTTGTCCGACAAATAAAACAATCCATATTTTAGGACCATCAAGTCAAAGTATGAAATCCTTTCTATCTCTGTTAGCTACCACTTTCGAGATTTTTCGAAAATAAAAATGTTGTTCGTTTTATCAAAATGTAGCTACTCACAAAAAATTTGCTTGTTAGTAATCACAAAAAAATTTGTTCAACCTTGACTAAGAAGGTTTATGAAAATAAAAGAAGTACGAGTATATTATATGTTGTTTAACAGAATCCGGGCTTAATCAAAACTGAATGTTTGCTCGATGAGACTGAGTTCTGACCGTCTGAGACTGTTTTCTGAGAGAATGAGACTGTTTTCTCATTGAGCCGCGTCGCAAATCACAATCGACACAGTGTCGCGTAGTGTATTTATTCTTTGACAGTGTGTCGCTCGTGTCAAGATGTTCATTTACAAGGAGTTCTCGAGTGTGCTCAGAGCTGAGTACATATTAGCGACGTTAATGCTACATTAAGACGATAGAGATAAAATAATCGATGCTTCTAGAATAGGGACACATGTCGTAAAGAAGAGATTTAGACAGTAAGGCTGTATTTGAGAGTTTTAGCTGTAAGCTCATCATTATAAGCTCTCTGCTTTTAATTTTGGTTATGTTCAGGCCTACAATGCCTGGCAGCAATTTGAGGACGTTAAAATGTGCCCGCGAAATTGCCATTTTATTTTGAAAGGCGTTTTTTGTATAATATGATTTATTTTACCGTGTACTTGATAAAGGACACCGTTATCGTAATTTAATATTGTGATACTTATTTTTAGACTGCGTCTCAACCGGAGTTGCGTTGCTACTTGCTACAAATATATTTATTGAGAACCAATACATTGCTTAATTTGCCTGACGTCGCTTAGCGCAGCACTTCTATTGGTTTTTCGGCTCGATTTATTGGTTCAGGAGTTAGCTTCTCTATTGATAAATGGACACATGAAGGACATAAATGCCCTACAGTGCGATAAAAGTTATTTTTCCCTACAGGTAACTTTAAAAATAGCATGTGGATCACTTTTATAGAAAATTCAAGAAATTTAATAGCTGCCTATTTTTTTAATCTCGATGTTCAGAAGCATAGAGCAATTTAGAGCAAATTATTCAAGCAAAATACTCAGCTTTCTAGCCGAAACCCACGGGCCAATGTACTGGAACTTTCGATTGGATTGAGGCAATTCGTCTATGGTTTCTCCGAATTGTCTTTGGTTTCGATGAAAATTGTCTTTGGTTTCTCCGAATCGTCTTAGGTTTCAATCAAATTTATCTCTGGTTAACCGCTGAGGTTAAGGTTTTGGATTGATATTATATAAACAGTTTTAATAATTGATATTATTTTATTTTACTTAGTTATTCGACATAAGAGTATTTTTCGATTGTATAACATAACTTACGTCTATTATACACTATGCAGTGTGTTGAGTTTTATTAAAAACATATTATTCCTTGTTGCAACATTAAACCCACTTGTGCCAGTGGGGGTTTAAATTAATCGTCTATAAAATATTGTATGACAGACCCATTTTATTATATGACAGAGGCTGCATCGTATGTAATGAACAATAAGGATATACGACGCAATTTACAAACTTAACTTATACTAACTCATTAATTGTATATTAAATCTGCCTCATTTATATTTTGTTACATGAAATAGAAGGGATCATAATATCTGACATATAATAAACAAACAGACCAAGGTAACAAATTTCCTCCTCATTTCTCTTACTCTCTCTCTCTACTCTCTATTAGATGGTTACAACTTACAGATTTAAAGTATATGTTGTGTGAAAATAGAATGTATCATTATATCCTATGAAAGAGAAGGCTTTACATAATATTCGACGATTGACGAACAATAACCAGAATGGCGTAACAAACTAACACATTTCTCTATTAGATGATTACAGGTCTAAAATATTTAATATTGTGTGAAAAAAACAGGTCTCATAAAATATATAAAAAATACGGCATACATTTGAGTAACAAAAACAATAAGTCTAACTAATAAACTTACTCTACATTCCTCTATTAGATGGTTACAGGTCTAAAATAGGCTACGTAACCTTATAACGTATAACTACGTTAAGCGGCCGTAGGTGTGTCGGTAATTAAGACATGGGCGGGATAGGAAATGACGCGTCAGTCGACTGAATATAATGTATGTAACGGTTTGTGAATGAATGAATCGATCACCGTCTTTTGTATCATTTTTTGGTCAATAAAGGAATCACGTTATAGACTCTGAATAATTTTCTTTAAACCGGTACTAGTGGTTTTAACAAAGTGGTTTTATCAACAACAATAATTATATAAGGAAAAACTATTTTTTTAAGTGGTTTAAGATATTTAGGTGAGGAATCTATTATAAACACATCCAGTTTTTTCTTAAATTAAAACTTCATTGTAGAGGTAGAAATAAAGACTGTAATGTTGTTAAATATTTTGAAACTTTTGTTAAAGTCTTTCTTAAATGCTCAGTCATTAGACTGAAATTTTTACTAAATGCTGCAGTGGCTGTACAAAATATCTCTAAGCAGTCGTAAAATTTTACGCGTTGAAGAAAAACACAACTAAAAAACAAGAGGTATCTTAGCTTTCTACTGTGCATAATAATCTTATTATACACAAGAATTGTGTAAACTACAAGACTTTCATATTCATACAAGATTGCAGTCCGTAACGCGACGCCCAGAGTAATATCTTGGGTTAACAAGGCGGGCATACATCATGGGATACACTGAATGTTCTTTATAATGTTTACTTGTCCTACTTACAGCAGCTATTATAGCGCTACTGGATTTTGCCCGTAGTATGTTGCGTAGATATCCGTTTCTCGTAAAATAATAATAATATCACCCACACCGGTTTCTGTGACGGTGGCCGGTTTCATTGATACCAGGCCAAGTACGCAGGAGTAATTTTTATAGTGCACACAAGAGCACTCTCTATTTATTTACTCTTATAACCCAGTGGGACGGACGACCGACACGACTGGCGAGAGATCAGGCGCAGGACCAACTTTTTACATGCCCATCCGATGCATGGATCATCTTACTTGTCAGACAATCAGGTGATCAGCCTGCATTGTGCTAATCAAACTTGGAAATAACATGTTTCCAACTCGGAAATCGAACCCACGACCACCAAGTCAAGAGCCAAGCTCTAAATCACTGGACCACGGAGGCGTTTCTCGTATGGCAAATGTACAGGGATAAAATCTTACCGAGACTGAAAACCTCAGGCTACCCAAATATTCTATCTTCCTCAAGTAAAGAGGCGACAGGCACACTATAGCATTTATATTAAATAATAGTATCGCAAAGGTGAGCATAATGAATCTAGATTCTAGACTAAGCTTCGGGCCTGATTCATTTCAATCTATATTAGCTATCAAACAGAAAAAAAATTATATTATATTTTAAGCATTTATATTTAACATAGAGCAGTTTTTCAACATGAACTACCGCACTAAGAGACGAATGTTATTAACTTAAATGTAATAAAATTATATTTAAAATGAAAATCTATCGAAATCTTAATTTAATTACAGTTATGTAATTAATAATCATCTCTGAGTGCTGCAGTTCATGCAAAAAAGTCACAATTTGATACATATTAATCAGTCCTTTTTAACAGTATCAAGAAAAGAAGCAACATAAAGTTGCATAATTTAGCAGAATTGGTGTTCTAAGCTAGTTTGCTGACTACTGACTATTATACCTCTCAGAAATTACCTGAGCAGCCAAAACAACAAAGTTGCTTAAACTTCTAAGTGGTCATAAAAGACAAAACAGCATGTGCTCTAAATTAAGCTAAGCACTAAAAGCATTAAGACCCTTTACCTACGACTTAAGAGCAACATGCATCAGGGCTATTTCACCGATGCAAAATATACTATTTCAGTAAGATTTAGTAATAGGAATTAATGCTATTTTCTATTAATTTTATTAACATGCTAATTTGGATGTCACCGCATGCTACGTGTTATTGCTTTGCTATTTGCTAAAAACGCGGCATCGTGAATTATCGGTTCGCATCGCACCGCTTGCATCGAGTAATATTCCGCATCGAGTGAAAAATAGCAATTCATTCATAGTTAGCGCCGCGGTGCGGAACATCGCTGAATTTTTTATCATGATCGCAGACTATTGCTGCGCACGATAATATTAGCAATTATTTGTTTTTAGCAAGTACCATTAATTTAATTATTGCTAATGGTCATTTAACAATTAATTATTATTGCTAATGCTATTTTTACCAAATACCAAGACTAGTAGGATTTGATTTTGCAAATCCATACAAATATTATAATATGAAATAGTGTTTGTCTGTCTTTACGCATAAAAATTTCAATTTTCAATTTCATGAGAATCAGTTCTCATGAAATTGAAAATTGGAATACAGATGCTTTTTATTTTGTACGCACGTGATTGCGGCAACTTATTGTACGGGTTATTTTATTAATAAAAATTAGGTATAAGCTTATCAAGTATCTCGGAGAAGCATTGTCTACTCACCCTACAGTAATATGATAAAGAGGTAAAGTTATTTTTTTATTTATAGGAGGCAATCCCTGAAACTACTTGCCCGATTGTAGAAATTTTAACACCGATAGAAAGCTGGTGTATTCCTGAGTGACATCTAAGGCTTTATTTTATGTATAAAAAGTTATGTTTTTTTCTGAAATTGTGTCATTCTCAGATATTACGCTGGCAAAAGTTAGTAATTTATAAACATCAGTATATTTTGTATAATATGCTTTATACAGCGCTAGAGATTACGTTATAACTAAATAATTTCCTGCATTTCCGGTCCTTTGTTAATGAAGGCTTCGCAAAGAGAAGCGGAAATTACACACTTCAGACCAGCCTTAAATGTTTTAGCGGATCTGTATTTAATAGTCTGTGCCGGCCCTTAGTAAAAAGGCTAATGGGAAGGCCGTAAGGTTTATCCCAGGTAAAAGGGAACAATATATTGTAGTTGTTAAAACGTCAATAAAACCTTCGCTTACGATGTATCTCGGTAAGTGAGTAAGTCACAAACTGGATTACAGTCACGTAATCTGAAAGGAAGAGGAAAGAAGAAGTTCGCAGTGCTGTTCTGAATACGCTTTTTTTATTATCTGCCATTTTCGAAAGGGTTTGATACATTTGCAAAATTAAATCTAAAATGTTTACTATAAATCCTGGACAATTTTTCTTTACCCTTTCCTGTGTTCGACGACCTTTGTGGCTCAGTGGTGAGCGCGTCGGTAGCTCAAGCCGGGGGTCGCGGGTTCGAATCCCGCCGACGGAACTAAAAGTTTTCAATGTTCCCGGGTCTGGATGTGTATTAAATATGTGTATGATATAATAAAAATCTTATATATATGTATAGTATAAAAGTATTAAATATATTTCCGTTGTCCTTTAGGTACTTAGCACGAGGCCAGACTGACATGGTGTGAAGCGTCCAGAGATATTATTATTATTTTATTACTATTCCTATAGAGTTGTACTCCTCAATATACTACTATATCTCTGGCTTGGGAATAAAAACCAGAAAAAATTTTAAAATATATCGTCCAAGAATGAATATACACGCGAAAATATTAACATACATACAGCTTACATAAAGTTTTGTGAGATAAAGAGCAGAGTTCAATGATCAAACTGTATTCGAAGACCGAACTTTAGAATTTCGAATCTAAAATTTAATCATACGTTACTCTATCTACAATCTAAAATTTCATCTCCGGTGCATCTTAACGTTAAATTCCTATCTGGTCGTTACCTAATCGACACAAAGGGGATACAGCGAATAACTTTTTAATCCCCTTGCATTCGATAGATAAGATTAAAGATTAAGATTTTACTTCCACTCTGGAACCAAGATTGGATTAAAGACAAGGGTTACTGGGGTGTTGTATAATAATTATAAAGTTCCCAAGTATCATTAGCGGAGGTCACGCGCGAAGTTAAAACTAAGAAGTTTTATAATTATTTTTAATTCTTAAAAGAGGTTTAACGAGGTTTGACCTATTCTTTTATACAGTGTAATTGTCTTTGAATTCTGTGGCGTACGTTCCAGTCCCTACTTTTTTCCTTAGAAGGCACGTCATTTTAACTCTGACGTCACTAAGACCTTTGAGGATCTATTGTGACTACAAGCTAGCCTGATCTTAGCCTGGCTCTTAACTTATAGTGAGTTCGATTCTACACGATCAAAAATGTTAATTCTAAGTTCATTAACTCATGAGTACTTTTCTGAAGATGTTTAAAATACAGTTTGCCTTCCAAAAAATATTCTTTTAATACCTAAATAACAATAACGTTTTATTTTATCACTTCTTAAGGTGGCAGTCTTTCTAGTTGTCTCTATAAATTTTGCCATTAGGAGTCCTCGAAATTATTTGAGCGTAAAAAATGGTCACCGAAGCTTCTCTGGCCAATGTTGTGGAAAAAAGTAAAAGCCGGATTTAGAGACTCTTTTTATCTGACCGCACACACACAAACGGTTGTAGATATTTATTAAGTACTTTAGTATCAACTAAGTATGTTATTAAATATTAGAGACGAATGTGCTATCAAACAAGGTCCTTCCTAAATGACGTTGGTCTGTCAACTGCCTAGAAATCAATTTCCTCGATGGTACATAAACCAAGCTAAAGCTGTCTAGTAGACAGCTTTAGCATGGTTTATGTACCAACGAGGAAATTGATTGTCTACACACCAGAGCCGCCGGGCCCGGTGGCGTCATTTTAACACAAGCTTGCCTGCGGCATAACCCGCCGGACAAGGCCGGGGCAACAATCCAGCGGCGGCAGTTGCGAATTGCACATTCGGAAACCGCCGGGTTCGTGCCGCCGCGCCGGGCCGGCGTCCGAATCGCAAAACTTAAACTGCATAACTTTAGGTCTTGAAGGCCATTGGCTTATTTCATCTGGAAAAAGGGCGAACTTTCGAATATTATTCAGTGGCTCGTTTTTTTCTTTCATTTTATTTCATCTTATTGCTACCCAATACCCATACTACATTCGTTTGTATCTTTTTTATCTCTGCACGCTTGTTGGATTCACAAACGGAGTTATATAAATAATATATGCAAACACAAACGAATAAGATTTTTACGGAAAAGTTATTTTATAAAGGTTTTTGCGCGATATTCTCAACTTTAGGCTTTGGCCAAACCTACGCGTCAGTAACGCGGGACACGGGATGGGAGCGTCTGCAAGGCGAAACTGGTGTGCACACCTGCAGCACGACTACGATGCTAATACGTAGATTATTCCCGCCCTGCCAAAACGAACGTCCCGCGTTGCAGACGCTCCCGCATCGCAGTCGTTTTAGTTGCGTAGGTTTGACCGAAGCTAAAGTTTGCTCTAAGTTTGTGTGTTTGTATGAGTTTGGCATTCACAGATAAACAGCGTAATGTATATAAACGAATTTCTACAGAATTGAACTTTTGGGCAACATCGAGTTAACTAAAATAGATCAGAATATTATAGTATTGATATTGAAAAACAGTATTTATTGTTACAGCTCTAAACTAACGTTACGCTGTTTATCTGTGAATGCCAAATTCAGTATAAACACAAACTTAGAGCAAACTAAAGTTTTGAGTCGCGATCCGACACTTGGAAGATTTATTACAACTGACATTAAAATTAATTTTAACTAGATGACGCCCTTAACTCCGTTGTGCTACAAGTCATCTGTGGCGCGGGAACCGTACATTTTTCCGAGATAAAAAGTACCCTATGTCCTTCCCGGGAAGTATCTCATCTATATAAAATTGGTATAGTTGTATTAGGGATGAAGAGCTTAAAGAAAGTCGGACAGATACGCTTTCGCATAAAAATATTAGTATTATTTTAATCCCATGGTAACAAACTAGTTAATTGTTACTGTGGGATTAAAGATATTATCCTCTTGAATCCCACGGCAACAATTATTTTTTTGCGGATAAAACGTAGCTAATTCTATAGAAAATTTATGTGTAAAGAAGTAACAAACATACACACAAACTTTCTCTTTTATATAATCTAATAATGTCTCGGGATAAGATATTGGAATGTAATAACCTCTTTTGAAAAAAAATAGAAGACCCGCCAGAACCACAATATACTTATTTTATTAATCTTCTTCTTCTATTTACATAAAAATAGATGATGCCCGCAACTCCCTTGCGCCAAAATTAGGTTTTCGCGCGAGAACTCTACATTTTCCCGGGACTCAAAGTAACTTCATACCAAATTTCAGCAAAATCGGTTAAGGGGGTTAGGCATGAAGAGGTGACAGGCAGATAGACAGACAGACAGATAGACAAACAGACTGACGGACAGACAGATAGACAGACACACTTTCGCATTTATAATATTAGTATGGATTAATTTTAATGTTGTTAGTCTCGTTAAAAGTTGAGAACCGCTGAACCGATTTATCTTGGCCAAGTCCTGGGGAGATGTCCAGTGAGAAGGAGTTGATAGATACGAACTTTATGGGTTCACTAGATTAAACATAATGAAGTAATAGACAGACACATTTTCATATTTCACAAAATTAAGTATAAATTTCAGAATTATTTGATGAAAGAACACGATAAGGGCTAAAAGTGAAAAATGAGTGAATGTCCGTATGTTACAAAATGTATGTTAACGTGTTTTTCAACTCACGTCTTCATTTACAATTGACATGTTACCAAGCCAAATGGAATAAATAATATCTGAAAGATATGGCAGAACGTTTGGAAACTGGAATCCCAGTGGACTGTTTCTTCGTTTCGTTTAAAAAATGTTCATGGGATTTATTCGGCAAGAAATACATTTCGTCTGCGTCCCACGGGAATCGAACCTGTGACTTCAATATTTTTTTTAATTTTGTAATATTTTATGTTAAGGTTCCATTCATTACAATTGATGATGATGAAACTCGTATATTTACTAGCCTTGATGTTGGCTCGTGATGGATAACCATGATTGCCAATAATATTATGATTGTCAAGCTATCTGTAGCGTGCTTAATTGACGTCGATAGTGAGCAATCATAGATAAGAATGAATGAATAATAATGTCTATTTGCACGTCTACAAATAATACAGTTTGAGAACATTGTTTTTATTTAAGAATTTACAGGGTCAGTAGAGTTATAATAAAGAATGTTGGAAGTAGATTATAATGTCTTGAATTGAATTTACTGCTAAGAAACTTAAAATATAATAATAATTGATAATTTCTAAAATATCTTCCAATAAATTAATAATCTATAACAAAGTAAAATATTCTGATTTGACTTAAGCGGCTTAAGCCTCATAGTAGGCCTACAGCAGTTTTATCGTTCTTTGTCTTTTTGTTGTTTACAAAAAATATATTTTTAGTTTATTTTTATATCGTTTTTTTTTTAACTTCGCGCTTTTTAGTACGGTAAAGTATAAAATAAAAATATAAAGTACGATTTATAAATTAACTTACAAGTACTATAATTAAATGGAACTTACCATAAACTCAAAATGAACTCCACAAACTCATTCACAAACTTCGTTCTTAACTTAGTTCATTCACAGTTCAAGTTTTCGTAGCGCTCGGCGTGTGTGCTACGCGGCGCCCGCTACGACACTGCCGCTACGAGCTACGGCGTAGTGGTAGGTACTAACTTAGGTACCGGTTACACCTGGAGAGTGAGATGTAACTTTTCTTTGGTACAGGTGATACCTGGATTTAGGTGTAACGATGTCCTAATGTGTATTATTAGCTGGGAATTTTAAGGTTTCAATTAATATACTATTAAAGCTAGAAGCGAATTTTGGCGCAACGTAGTGCCAAAATTTTTCAGGGATAAAATCCTTTATCATTTTCCGGGACTCAAAAGTATCTCTATGTCAAATAGCATTTTTGTTTACTGTCTATGCTGGTGCTGCCTCTAGCGTGAAAAAATTGCGGTAATATAACATATTAAAAACGAAATGCTGTGCGAACCTAGTTCTACTTTCATTTCCAGAAGTGAGACTTGTCAGGGCAGGCGAAGCGAGCCCTAGTATATCCCACAATCTGAACATTTTGTGGTACACTTTACGGAAAAACTATCACGCCTATAGATTCGTGCTTTTACATTCTGATTTTTATTTGTATGTAGATGTGTTATCATCAGTCAGTCAGTCAAGGTTTTTTATATGTAGATGTGTTATCGTCAGTCAGTCAAGGTGTGACGACGCGAGCCCTCACAAAGCTCGGCTTTTAGCTAGTTATTTTGGCTATCTCAAATAAAATATTATTATGGGTATTGTGTGATTAATGTCCTACACACAACCATTACACCCCAATTAAGTCCGACCCGAACGTAAACAATAATTAAAAGAGCTCTTATTACAACACACATTATATAATGAAACTCGTTCATAAAGCATCTGAAAGTAGTAGACTTATAATAGTAGCGTTGTCGCGCGATGCTAACATACAATAATTGTTTGTGATCTCGTGGTCGCGCGGACGCATATAAACCTTCATAATTTTGTCACACCGAAACCGTACATTTTAACGAAGTAAAAATGAACGTTTATTTATTTACCTTTTTTGTTTCTGATATTCATTCCACCCGTCGATCCTGAGAAAAACAACTTATCTATTGTTATCGCGGTCGCATGCGACCGCTTGGGGCTTCATGAGTTAATGGCTTTTTTTATTAAATACGTAAACTTTAATCAACGCGTATTCGTTAATTTAAAAATTTCAGTAAAATGGACAAAGAGCTTTTAACTAAGGGGCAAGGGCCGGTGTATTATTTTACGTGAAATATAAAATAACTATAAAAATAGACACTAAGTTGTTTACTCATTTTTTACGCAAAATTTTCATATTTTTATGGGAAGGTTCTGCTTAAAAATTCGCCCCCGTACGGACAACGTAATTATGTAAATGTAGGGAATTGACGTTTCAATGAATTATTGCATCAAATGTTACCACGATGACTACAAATTACAAAATTTTGCCTTGATAAAATAAGAATAATAAATAACAGTAAACGACATAAACATCATCACTTTCAGTCTAAAACTAACCTTTCGGGGGTCGAATTCGTGCTAGACTCCAAAAATTATCACCCCGTTTCCACTGTCGTTGTTTTTTAACATTAAAAAAAAAACAATGGCAATAAGTTAAATGCGAACAACAACAGAATAAACCTTTTAAGTGTCCTGTAGCACTAAAGAAATAATTGTTCAGTTCTTCATATAGTTCTCTTTGACTTTTAAGCCCCAGTGGCCACTACCCTTTTTAGGTAGAACGGTACCCGATTGTAGGTATGAAAATATATTATGTGCACTACGCACATCTATAATAATATTATGCTATTTGTTGCATTTTTTTACAAAGTAAAGCTTACTTTGTAAAACATTGCAAAAAAATTGAAATACTACCCAGAACCGAACCGATTCTCACCCTTTTCAACCTAACTTATTCCGCATTGAGCCATGGAATATGAAGAATAACTCGCGCAACTGAATACAAACTGTGTGTTTAACTTTAGGACGGCTTATGAAAGGGTTCGCCCTTACTCCTGTTGTTCGTTTCCGTAAACATAGTTCCAAGGGATACCCTTAATGGAACAAACAGAAAATCAATTTCAGAAACACCTACGGGCCCTGCGGCTATTTTAAATAAACCTTGAAGAAAGTCGGAAAATCGAGTACTTCTATTCTGTTATACAGCCTCCTTGGTCGGACTGGTCCGTTGGTTGCCTATACATAGTGTAGCAAAACAAAGTATAATACTTTAGGGCAGGGGTCACCAAATGGATATGTGCGAGAGGCCCATAGATAATCATAGTAATAAATAAATAAAATCGGCCAAGTGCGAGTAATATAAGGGTACGAAACTCTAAAAATAGCTTCTCTCCTTCTACTTTCTGTTTTCTTGTTTTAAGGCAGTAAAAACTAACTGGCATTGCTGTTAACAAAATTAATCAAGGAAATTATTAAGTTCACAAAAAACATATAACAATTTTTCCTGCAAACATTAAAAGTTAATGAAGTCGTTAATATAAATTAATCGGAGCCATTATTCACAATTAGCCAAGTGTTTGACATTTTGTTTTGACATCGTTGACCGAACTTATTCATTTAACCAAGTTCCTAACTCCGCCAAATTGCAAAATATATATTTTCATTTCCTTATTTAACTACATGTTACTGTGATGTGATGCCAAACACTTTATAATATACTTTGATAATAGTTGCCCATGGACACTCGCAACATTAGAGGAGCTGCAGATGCGTTGCAGCTTTCGGCCGTCGGCCTTTTATGAGTGAATACGCTCTCTTCTTTAAGGTCTGCAGGAGATGGACTTGGCATCTTAATATACATTTTAAAAATATTATCATTGTTAAGCACATACTTTTCACATGAATGAAATACACTTTTCTTGAACTATTTCCACTACACCTGATGGTGGCTTAGTCAAAACTAATAAATAAATCATCCATCGACAACTCAGCTTCATAATCGAATTTACTAGTAAGAGAGATAAAGAATTTATATTTATAGTAGTTCATTAGTTTCATCGTAAAGTTAACAAAAGCTAAGGTTGGTTAAACTGTAATAATCTCACGAAGATTAATTAAACAAATAAATAAAAATAAAACAGTTATTTTAATTTTATAATATTATGTAGTATTTAATATTCTATTTAAATAACAAGCTAATTAAACACTAATAGTTCTCGTCTTTATCATGTGACTCTTATATAAGAAGAAAGTATACAATATAAAGCTCTTAATCTCCTAAAATATAAATAAGAGTTTCATTTACTACAAATTCTAGAGAAAATAACTTGAAGCTACGAGAATATCAATTGAATAAAATAATAATGGCAGTGGATACATGAGGGCTGCCCAAGATCGGAATGGTAGGCGCTCATTGGGGGAGACCTATCATGTTCAGCAGTGGACAGCAATAGACTAATGATGATGATAACGATCATGACGATGATGTTGATAATGATGTTGAAAATAATAATAATAAACAAAAAGTATCAGAATTGTTTGGAATCGAGTTGAATTTAAATTATTATTGTTCTATCAAAGCATCAATTGAATAATTTGCCAATAATAACAATCAATATTTTGTTGTTCATGAATAGAACTGATCAACTGAGGCCATAATTATTAATTACTAATTAAGCATAATAAAATCAATTTATACCATGACACAAATGAGAATGAGTTCGAAACATTCACAAATTATATTTTTTCCTTAATTATGTCCTTAATTGGCAATTGGACGCATATCAGAATTTTTGTAGCTTATGTAAATGAAGAAATACATTTTATTAAATCCATACTGATATTGTAAACTAGCTGTCCCGGCAAACGTTGTTTTGCCATTTAAAGTATTTCTACTTCATCAGTTGATACAAAATCTTACCCCCTCTTTTGTCCCCTAAGAGGGGTGGGGGGGATTTTATCAACACATGTTAAGTTGGAAAACACAGTTAATAATATGAAGTAAGTCCAAGAAAAAAGTTTGATATAAAATCTGACCCCCTCTTTGGTCCCCTTAGAGGGGTGGGAGGGGGGATTTTTATACACCAGATGTTGAGTTAGATGAAGACAAATATATCTGCGAAAACCGTATGCAAATCGGAAAAGTAGTTTTCGTGTTACATACAAAAGTTTGATACAAATTCTGACCCCTCTTTTGTCCCCTTAGAGGGGTGGGGGGAATTTTTTTTATACACCAGATGTTAAGTTGGAAGAAGACAAATATATCTGCGAAAACCGCATTCAAATCAGTAGTTTTCGTGTGATGCTGGAACAAACATACAGACAGACAGACAGACAGACAGACAGACAGACAGACAGACAGACAAAAAACTAACCACAGTTTTGGCTTCTATAGCGATGTAGTAACACCCCCTGCTTATTATTTTTTGAATATCTTTAATGTACAGAATTCACATTTCTACAGTTTTATTATAATATGTATAGATATGCGAAAATGTCTCTGTCTGTTACCTCTTCTCGTCCAAACCACTGAACTAATTTAGCTGAAATGTATAGACATGCATTGTGTCCCGGGAGAGAACATACTTTTTATCCCAAAAAAAGTTGCGGTTCCTGCATGATAAACGAATTTTAGTACAACGGAGTCGCAGGCCTTATCTAGTAGAGCATAAAACTTTCATAAAAAGTACAAAATAACTCACTGAAAACGCTGGCCAGTCATTAAATGGCGATTAAGAATAATAAATATTTAAATTTATACAATTTTCGAATTGGAGCATTCGAAAATTCTTTTAAACATTTTACGAGCGAATTTTCCTGGATGGTGAGTGGTGACAAACAGTCGCCATTGTAACACTCGGTGAATAAATGTTTTATATTTTCTTTCTTTCCTATTTAATTTAGTAGCTGTTTATTGGTAAATAAAATATATTGAGAAAATAAAAAGTCTCCCACCGCTCCACGGCACATTTTATTATACTTCTGAAGAATTCTTTATAAATTCCACTGTAATTTTCTTAAATATTTTTGTTTATTGGGTCTGTAATATCCTTTGCAAATGTAAAAACATATTTCCTATGACCATTGACTGTGAACGTGACTTCAAAGCAATAAATTCTAGAGAAAGATAAATTTTATTCTGTTGAATACTTTTAAGATTTGATTTCTTGTGCTACAATGTCTTAATGCAACAATAAACATTTATTTAGTGCTTCAATATAATCACTAGTTAGCTAGCTGAGCTCTCTCGCTGAGTGAGGGTTTACGTCGTTTTTCTGCGTAATAAATGCGTTTTTTTCATATTTTAATAGTAACCAAACGTTGACTGACCGATAATGACACATCCACATATTGAAAATAAAAATTACTATGTTAAAGCACAAATCAATAGGCGCGATAGTTTTTCCGTAAAGTGTACCACAAATGTACAGGTTGTTGGGATGCTATCAGATTTGATAACATTCAATAGATAAATATCAAACATAACTGCATTTGTTGCAGAATTTCTCTATCAGTGATTCTGGAAACTTCTAACGCTTAACTGTCGTCGTGTTCGCTAACTATTTGTTCTAAACTTTTAATTGGCCATCTTCAACTGTTCACGTTAGCTCTCACTTCAACAAACGTAATACAAATAATAAATGTTACACAAACTAACTTAATTAATGTTAAATTAAATGAAAACTTCAATTAACTATTTCAACAAATTTGAGTACGTAATTATTTATTAAGATAGTAATAATTTAGTTTATTAAAATAATAATTATAGTATTCTAGTTTCCAATTTATGCGAGTAGGGGTGGCAAGAGAAGAAGAAAGAGAAGGCAAATTAAATAGATGCTATAGGGCAAGCACTCACCTAAGACACTATTGTATTAAGCCTATTAAAGTAATAACAATTATATAGTAAATATTGGTTTGTGTGCATCTTCATGTAATTGTACAGCTACGTAGTTACGTTGTAACTATATGTACCTCTAGTAATCTGTGGCTGTAGTCTCTAGTGATATCTAAAGACTGTTGTGACTCAAGGGAGAAATTGTGCTTAGGGAGGTTAATAGTATGTTCTGATCAGGACAACTTTTAGTTGTAAGTCTTCGGTTGAAAATAGCAACTATGACATAAATGAATTTGTTTTCAATTGTCTTTATAGATATTGCAATAAATAAAAATAAATCAGAACATTATTATTGAGGACATTATTATTGGTGACATTATTACTGGGCACATTACTGTAACAGATCACAGGAAAGCGTGCTATCGACAATCGGACAAAAAGGAACTCGTGGTATCGACAATCCATATTTCACGGGACGCGCTCCGCATACCTAATGAAACGTGCAAAATGTGCCAAATAACAAATCAAACGACTACAATATACTATCAGAGAAGTTGATTCCTAGGCCATAAAGTTAATATACCTAGCGGAATAGAGAAACAAAGGCCTGAGCAAGCGAGATGTCACTATCAGTAACACTGCGTGGTAAAAAGAGACGTTACATGTATCACGCTTCTGGTGCAATTCACCTATAGGGTTTCTTAACCCTTAAAGGCTACAACGATGTTTTTACACCTGGATCAATCTTTTGGCTATAGATTTTGATGCGCAAACTGATCGCTTCGTGATTCCGTGTATTCTTACAATAAGGAACTAGTAATTAGCACCATAACGTGCAGGAAAAATAGTGATTAGCACAATTTTGCTATACAAAGGTGGACCGAGTGTTTTTACACCCGTTGTAGTCATAATAGCTCACAAATTCATTCATAGCCTTTGAAGATTTATTTTTCCCTGGAAAATGACATTTACTTTTCACGATTCCATTGACAGTTGAAATTAGAAACTCACTTATTTCCTTTTTTGGCAAAATTACGGGTAACAGCTAGCAAATAAAGTTGCGTTAGAACTGGACATATTAGTAGAAAGCAATTAAAAGACACATTCGCTGTGCAGAATGTTGTCTAAACTATAACTAGGGAAGTTTCACATCGGGCACACACCTCTTCAACTAATGAGGCCTGCAGCAGGATTAAACATTAATGGCGTGACGCAGGAGTTTTAAAGTACAGATGATGACGGCAAAATACGATGGTAGAAACTTTTGGGGACACCGAAACGAGATTTACCGAAAAAGTGACGCGAAAATGAAGTAAAAATAGATTTATTTCCAATATTTCTGAATTAAAAAGGCGCCTTTCCTGTCATGCGTGTTATCGCCTGCGCACGGATCTTGGATGCCGGCATGACAGAAAAACATCTATGAAATTATAAGATGCGGGCAACTTTCATGCGGACCAGCAGCCTTACTCCCGAAATTGATATCAATCTGATATCAGATTTTTGACACTTTAGATATGCCCGGCCGCACATTGTACGACATTTGTGATCCGAAACAGTTGAACGTCTGCGCTGTCTCTTACATTTTGTACTGAGCCGAGTGAGCTCGAACTCGCCGGAAGGATATTTCGGATAGTGTACGGGGTAGCGGTCCGGCGGAGTTCAACTGTTTCTGGTCAGAATTCGGACAATGTGCGGCCGGGCTTAAAATAGCTCTCGATCGTGTTGCGGATCGATTTGGAACTAATTCGATCTCAACAATTTTGCTACTCCTGACAGCTATACTAGCGCACGATCGTGCTGCGAATCAATTTGGAAATAATCAGCTTCGAAACATTCGATACCATCGAATTTTAGGTACTCGACAAAATCAAATCGTCTGAAAATCAAATGCGGATCGTCTACAGACGTCAAATTACACGATAGCTCATGAGGTATTGGATTGATGTCGATTGGTGTGGTGTCGTTTTATTTTTTGCTATTATTTTAACATTATAATATGGCTCGTCTGCAAGCGGTCCCATTTAAGTTTAGTATTGTGCTTAGCTTGGCTCGTCCGCATGTACCCTTTTGCGATTCCTGAATTTTCTTCCAAGAATATCAACAACTTCTCCATTTGTAGGTGCGTCTGATGGACCATTATTTTCCAAATAAAAACTAACTTTTAATGTCGGCATGCAGGGCTACAAATTTTACAAATACCAGATGTATGACAATGTTAAGTGTAACTACAAAAGAGAATTTAAATATTTGTTTAATGTCAAGACAGGTGTTCCTTAATTAAAATAACCATTTTAAACACACTAAAGTAGAAAATGGGCACATCCATCTAAAGTTTCTAAGGATATGTATTTTTATGGTATGTTAGTTTTCTTTTATGGTACGTTAAACTTTATTTCTAAGGAAATTTATTTTTATGGTATGACGAAAAAACACAAATATTATTTCAAATTCGTAACTTTCTATAACAATAATATGGACGTTGCTATAACGACGTTGAAAAGACGCCATGTCAACATCTCGATTTTGATACGATTTTGTTCCGGAATTCCTACGCATTACGATGACATCAAAAGCGAAATCGAAATCAGACTCGTATCAAGTTGATATCAGCAGAGTAGACAGAATTATAATATGTGATATCAGTTTCGCGGGGCTAAGGCTGCAGGTCCGCGCGCGGGCGATGACACGTACGATAGGAAAAGCGGCCTTATTAAAGGCTGATTTACATTGATATAGTAGCTGGCGCCAGTATCACTGGATTTCGTAGCTGCACTGGTACTTGATCGCATCGTTTACACGCGTCCAGTAGTCAGTTTTACTTTTTTGCGGTGACTACACGTTTGAATCCTCAAAAAAATATGTTTCACAAAAAAGAAGGAAATTGAAAACATCTAAAAATCTTTGTGCTTTATTACTAGACGAGCTGACAAATATGATCAGAATCAGACCACTTTTTAGATAACATTTTCGATGTCTTGACTGTTGAAAAAACAAAACGCGTGGTAACTGTACGATTAAGCGCCAGCGACTCTGGGCGTTCACTGGCACGTAGTGTTTATACAGATCCAGTGCCACTGGCACGGGCTGCGCGGCGTGCGGGGGGCGCTCACTGGATCGAAAAATAAGCAGCTGGTCTATTTCGATCCAGTGCTGGATACTGGATGGTGGACTGAAATGAAACATGTTTACGTTAATACAGTGCTGATCCAGCGACGGAATCCAGTGATGCTGGCGCCAGCTACTGTATCAATGTAAATCGGCCTTCTTCATGGTACTGAGGGCATTATTCATCCAAATTTTGAATCAATAATAATATAGGTCATAATATTAAGAACTATTTACCATTTTTAAGTAATAATAAATACATTCATTTAAAGTTTGTTGTATAAAACGATGTTTATTACGGAGTAAAATGATTTATGAACAGCACGAAACGCAATTTATTACCAAATGGATATTTCATCTATACATAAAATAAAACTGTAGAAATGTGAATTCTGTACATTAAAGATATTCGAAAAATAATAAGCAGGGGGTGTCACTAGATCGCTATAGAAGCCAAAAATGTGGTTAGTTTTTTGTCTGTCTGTCTGTCTGTATGTTTGTTCCACTATCACACGAAAACTACTGATCCGATTTGATAGCGGTTTTCGCAGATATATTTATCTTCTTCCAACTTAACATCTGGTGTATAAAAAATTTTCCCCCCACCCCTCCAAGGGGACAAAAGGGGGGTCAGATTTTGTATCAAACTTTTTTCTTTAACACGAAAACTACTGATCCGATTTGCATACGGTTTTCGCAGATATAGGGGTCAGATTTTGTATCAAATTTTTCTTTAATGGACTTACGTCTTATTATTAACTGTTTTTTCCAACTTAACATCAGATGTACACAAACCCCCCCCCCCCTTAGGAGACAATAGGGGGGGGGTAAGATTTTGTATCAATTACTGATGAAGTAGAAATACTTTAAATGGCAAAACAACGTTTGCCGGGTCAACTAGTTTTGTAATAAATCGGACACGGTCCAGCTGTTTTTCATTTAAAAGTACTTTACATTTCCCTAAAGTCATTCTTAGGAATTATAAATTTCTATTGGCTCTTCATTTTCAACAACTTAATTGTACTTTTTACGTTTGCGTACAGACCAGTTATACATTTTTCTATAATAAAAACTGTCCTATATCTTTTCCGCAGTAAAGCTACGCTCAATTTAAGTCCAAAAGCTTAAGTGCTAATTATTTTTACTTTCGAATTAATAATTATAACTTTAGTAAAGTAGTGCGAAAGAAAGGAAAATGAAAATTATAATACAATTACTAGATGATGCCCACAACTCCGTTGCGCCAAAATTAGTTTATCGCACGGGGACCGTACATTTTTCAGGTATTAAAAGTATCCCATGTCCTTTCCCGGGACTCAAAGTATCTCGATGTCAAATTTCAGCAATACGGTTTAGCGGTTTGGGCGTGAAGAGGTAACAGACAGACAGACAGAGGGGCAGACAGACACACGCATTATATATATATTTTAGTATGGATATGGAAGTATGCATAATGGATATGGATACCGTTAAAATTCGATTTCATTCTTTCGATTGAAACTAAATATAGCCATAATTGACTAGCAATAATTCCAGGTAGAATTGAGCATTTTACCGAATATCCCGCTGTTCGGCAGAGGTAAGTGACTTCTAATTAATGTAGTAGTTACTACCTACGTACTATTCTAATTATAGAAACCTCGCTTTCATTATAGAGACCTCGCTCCTCTAAAATTTGAATGGTAAGCAGAAATAATTAGGTAGTAACTCATGTTGAGCTCGAGATACTCTAGTCTAGTTTGTCTTATATTATAATATTAGATAATTAAGTTCTGCTCGCAATGAAGAGGGCAGCGGCATGTATAGAGTGTATTGTATTCTAAAAATTAACTAAATACTAAACGAAAAGGAGTTTAGGAAAAATGTACGGTATCCATTGAATTTCTTATTTACGCGGCAGAAACTGCGCAGAATTTATATTATAATGTATAAGAATAATCAAATATAATTAACTGACAAAACTATAAAACATAGTTTATGTAACTAAATCAAGAACAATTTTCCTCGTCATTATAAAAAATGCGGTCTCATTTCAGTGTGAACTGAAACATAACGATATAAAATATAATAAGAAGTTCATAATATAATAATGAAATAACTGCGACCCTTCACCCAAGCTTAGTTAACTGGCAACTTATCTCTAATCAAGTTCAAAACTTAACACAGACTAAGGTTAAAGTATCCATTAAGTCGTTGATAATATAGATTGCAATTAAGTAGATATAAAATAATGTGGAGACTTGTAAACGACAGTTTTAACTTCTAGACGGCCGACAATGATTTAGAAAGTAAAGAGATGTCCATAGGGCCTTTGAAAACTCAGGATTTTATATAGTAGCGGTATTTAATATAGACAAAATATTCTTGTTTGAACTTTTTGTTATATGTTAATTCCAAATGACACCAAAATCACAAAATTCTTAGACACTTTTTACCTGAATAAGCCATACAGACAGCAAATGACCTAGCATATTCAGCTCTCCATTTTAGCAAACTTATAAGTACTTTTAATTTGTCGACCGTATCAAAAAAGTCACGTACGTAATAGGGCAGTCGCACTGGAGACAATTCGATACAGTACAGTGCCTGTATGTCTACAGGCACTGTACTGTATGTAATCATTAGTATTCGCTAGCGAAGCGATGACTTATGTCAAATCCCATACATTTTGTAACGTTAGAGTTAGCGTTAGCGTTAGCGTTTCGCCACTTGTCTACAGGCACAGGGCTAGTCTCTATAGCGTGAGAAGTACCCGCGACGATATTTTCTCTCTGAATTGTGGCTGACAGAGCATTAGCAATTTAGATTAGGTCTGCCATGTTTGATTTGTCTCTATATACCACCGGACGCGTCCTTTGTCCATCATATTATTTACATAAAAAACTATCACATTACAATACAATAATCCTTACTACTAATATGCAAAAGTGTGTCGTTCTATTTGTCTGTCTGACTGTCCGACTACTTTGTTACCTCTCCACGGTGAATTATCTAGAGACAGATAAGAGTAAACGAGTATATCTAGAGACAAATAAAGTAAATCGAGGTAGGAGGTCCTCTGATTCCTCCTTCAAAATAGAGCCTATCTAATTATATATTTTTTTGAATATCTTCAGGAAGAGTGAGCCTATTGCCTCTACGTTATTATTTTATCTAAAAGGTCTTTCAAATTTGTTTTATGGTCGGTCGATTGGTGGGGTACGGGGCATTAATTTTTAGCATTTTTTTAGGATCATATTTTTAATTTTAGAAAAAGAGAAAAAGAGACATTTCTCCCCCTCCCCCTCTTGTCCCACCCCCGGGGACTTTTAGTATATTCATCTGGACACCTTTAGGAATAGGTAACTGTACCAACTTTCAAAACTACACGAATTATTCGGTCTGAATTCCTTAATTTTCCCAAGCTAATCTTCTTAATTTTGAATTATTATCAATAGATTAAAGTATAAAGTTTCTTAAGACGGAAATTTATTTTAGCTGTAATACGAAATAATAATTATTATTCTCATCAAGTCATAATAATCTTAAATTTCTAATTACTGTTCATTTTGTTAACCCTTAATCGGGCACAGGGAACTATTTTCCCAACCTCCCGATCTTGCTAAAATTCCGAATATTTTTGAAATGGCAACCTTTTATGTATTTTTTTTTACACAAATAGAATCTAAGATAATTACAACATTATCTTACTAGCAACCCAACCCTTTCAAGTGTCAAGTGTGAAGGTCAGAATCAAATGAATGTCAGCTTTGAAAAAATTACGCGATTTTCACATAGTGGAGACATAAATCTGCAAAGTTTGTTCAAAAAAGATTCTGGTAAGTAGATAATTGATTGGTAATGTACTTACCTATTTATTATATTCTGTGTGGCTTTGTTACAATTTTCAGTGCAAAAACGTAGTGTTTATGAGGTTTTGATTCATTTGAAATACTCGTACATACTTGCAAATGGGAAAATATTTTCCATTGCCCATTAGCAACTTCATTTTGCATCACTATATATAAAAAATGGGCATTTAATTTTGTCAACTTTTAGTATAGTCAATTATTTTAGTTTATTTTAAATTTTTATTTTTGATTGTTTTAGATTCTGTTTCAGAGTGGCATTATGTGCGCAGAAGTGTTTCAAACTGTTTCATTTGTCCGATTTTTTTTTTTATAAATAACTTTAAAATATTATGTATTTTATTGCTTATTGGATTCTTTATTCACATACCGATACATAAGCTTGTTTTAATTTTAATAATTTTGTGCACATTTATTGAGGAAAAATAAATTCAAAAGTAGAGTCAGAGCAACTAACTAGTCTATTTATTTATAAATAATTGCCGTAATCGGGCAAAGGCAAATAATTTCCCATCTTGGTTGGTCCTAAACAGGCAAAGGGAAATAATAACCCACCCGTAAAAACTTAATTATTTAGTAATTTATCCTAATTGGCCTAAGAACTTAAGCCATGCAAAAATGTTTTTTTCGTTAGGCCCGATTAAGGGTAAAGTAATTAAATAGACGACACAAAATTAATTTGATATAAAACGAAGTTTTGTGCTTTGTCTTGCCGTTTGGACTACACAGTACACAATTTCCTTCCCTACCATCCCCTAATCCTTCCCTTCCCATCCCTACCCTCCCCTATTACCCTATTCCCTCTTAAAAGGCCAGCAACGCACCTGCAGCTCTTCTGATGCTGCGAGCGTTCATGGGCGACGGAAGTTGCTTTCCATCAGGTGACCCGTTTGCTCGTTTGCCCCCTTATTTCATTAAAAAAAACAATACAATAAGTAAATTAATAAAAATGGACAAACAAAACAGTATTTCACTTGAAACGACAGTAATTAAGTAAGAATTATGGTTAGTTGTTTTGTAAGTAAAGGACAAATTATGTAGAGATCACAGTTATCTCTTTGATCTCTTCTATTACTGTTACAATGTGTCCATTGTTTAGAGTTCACTGTCAAAATAGCCCTTAAAAGAGCATTTTTTTTTTTTTGATTTGTATGTAGCGCCCCGACATCATGAATTTGCCCATACAAAAATAAAACAAGTTACTCTTTCAGCGCAGAATCTTTCACAGTGAACTCTATGTATTGTACACACCCTAAATTTCATCACTATCACACCTTAATATTATCACTTTGTTTTGTTACACCCTGTAGATATGTTGTATACATATTATATGTATACATTTTCTCAAACCCTCCACAAATATTACGAACCAAGTCAAATAACATTTCAATTATTATCCTTCAAAAATCGAACAAAGGGTATAAAGCTCCTTACGAAGGTTTTGGAATAAATTAAAAACACTGCCTAGGGCTGGACCAGTGAGATAAGGGCCTGCATGTAATTGACAGGCCTAACTAATTGAGATACTGAAAAATATCATCATCAGCCTCTAATCAATCAATATTTTTTATTCAAAGTTGGTATTTATACCAACTTAATTTATGCCAACTAGTCAACTAATTTTTGTTGATTGAAGAACCCTAAAACGGAACCCTAACCAGCTGATTTTTGTATATTGGCAGGTTACATAATTTAAGAGAAATATAGAACAATCCATATTTTAGGACCATCAAATCAAAGTATTAAATCCTTTACGTGTTAGCTACCACTTTCAAGATTTTTCGCAGATAAAATTGTTGTTCGTCTCATCAAAATGAAGCTACTTACAAAAAAATTGCTTTATAGCGATAAATAAAAATATGTTCTAAGGAATCCGGACTATAATACTCTTTCTAAGAACGTCGAAACTATAATATGTACCACCGGTTCGGGTACTAACCCAGCGTAAGAAACTAGCCCGGGGCCAATTTTTAGCAAAAAGATGGAACATTATTCTTCCAACATATCTTGCTGACAGCCGAATTAGTAATTTGTAACCCACAATTTATGCTGGCAGTCATTTTCACAAGAAACTAAAAGTGTTTTGCAGTCTACAGAGTGTAACAAAACTAAGTGATGACACTTTAGGGTGTGTCCTTGTGGAGAGTTCACTGTGAAAGTAGCAGCGCTGAAAGATATAAAAAAATGTGATTTGTATGGGCAAGCCTTAGAGCATTAAACCAGTTCTAAGGGGCAATAGCGCCCCAGCGTCACGAGTTTTCCCATACAAAAGTGAAAAAAACTTCCGTTTTCAGCACTGCTACTTTTACAGTGAACTCTATACACGGGACTCATACACACCCCAAAGTATTATCACTGATTAGTTTTGATACACCCTGTATATTGTCGCTTCGGATTGCTAGGTCTTATATACTACTCTAGCTCCTTTGTGGTGAGAGTACCGATGAATCTTCTGTCGACTTTCGAGGCGCCGGAGTTCTGGCCGATGGATGTAGTCTACCGGAGGTTCCTGGGGAGACTCCGGAACGAAGCGGGTCACGTCACCGGCATAACGTGAAAGTGTTAGTTTATAAGTATAATATAAAAATATGTATGTTAGTTTTAAGGTATTTATTATATATTAATATTATGTATGTTAGATTTAAGGTATCTGTCATATTGGCCTCTGGTGCCCGAAATAAAAATGTTTTGATTTGATTCTTGATTTTGATTTTTGATAAAATTATAGGATGATGGTAAGTAATGAAAAAGCATAAAAATATTAATTTCAAAGACAGAGGAATTAAAGGAGGTTTTCTTAATAAAGCGCTATAGGATCGCCGAAATCCTAAAGTCTAAACAATATTCAAAATAAGAACATCATAATCTACAGCGACCTTATTATCTTAAAAATTAATCTTTTAAACCGATCAAGCTGAAAAATCCCCAATCTTTTCTCTGGAATTTTATGTTTCAATTAACGCCGAGGATTTGGCGATCGAGGTTCGAAATTAATGAGCTTGGCCCATGGCTACCACGGGAGACTGGTTTTTCAATTATGTACAGGCCACGCCAAGAAAATGGCCTGATATTAACCTGGCTTTTGGAAAATATTCAATCAAAATTAAAAATTGCTTTGAATTTGAAAACAAAACGTTATTTGGAGTATCTTCGTTGTAAGGATTTGTAATGCAATTCCTTTCAGTAATAATTTTTGTTGAATAAACGTTTATTTATTTATTGAATTAATATTATGATGTAAAACACGAGGCATATCCATACTTACTTCAAATTATAAATGCGAAAGTGTGTCTGTCTGTCTGTCTGCTGTTACCTCTTCACGCCCCAACCGCTGAAGTCTGAACCGATTTTGGTGAAATTTGGTATGGAGATACTTTGAGTCCCGAGAAAGGACATAGGATACTTTATGAACCATTGAAATGTACGGTTCCCGCGCGATAAACGGAGTTGCGGGTATCATCTAGCTACATAATATAATATCACAATACCTGCTTTATTCCACGGCTTTAGCCGAGAGAAATACTATTTCTGGCCATTAGTTTTTTACGAACCTTTTTTTCCTTTTATAAAAATATATTTTTACTTTGAAGTTCAAGTATAATTTTACTCCTAATACGTAAATGTTAGTTTGAGGAGTTTGGTTTTACTTAGGAATGTCAAGTATTTTGAGACTAGCCTTTCACATTACATACACGTGAACTATTACTAACGAAATGTGCTAGTAACTAATCTTACAAATCAAATAAATAAAGATAAAACAAATTATATGGTCCCGCTAAAACTCGAGAACGTCTAAACCGATTTGGCTAATTTTAATCTTAAAATATTTGTGGAAGTCCAGGAAAGGTTTATAAGGAGGAAAGTAATACAAAGTTCATCAGGTCATCTAGTTAACGTAAATTCTAAGATATGGCATCATAACAAAATTAATATTATCGTTAACATTGCATTGCCTCATCTCGTTTCGCAATTTCCTTCTTTGTTCATATTAATAACTGTCATTTCCTCACTAATGTTAGCCGTTATTATAGGAAGCCTGCAATAATATTAGGTAATAAGATTCTTCCTTATGTAGATGTCACATGATCTTATTAATGAGGGAAATGATGGAAAAATACAAAAATTATAGAGTTCGCTTCATGGCTCAAATGCTACCTCTATGTATTGTGTCAGAACTCTTAACTAAATGTATGTTCTATGCAGCATATATTACTTGTAACATGCATTTGTATATTATATTAAATGGCACCCGCAACTCCGTTGCGCCAAAATTTCGTTTGTCCCGCAGGAGTACATTTTTCCGAGATAAAAAGTATCCTATGTCCTTTCCCGGGACTCAAAGTATCTCCATACTTAATTTAAGCAAAATCGATACAGTGGTTTGAGCGTGAAGAGGTAGCAGACAGACACATTTGCGCATTTATAGTATTAGTGTAATAGTATGGTATAGATAGATTATCAAGAATAACGATAATGCGTCTTTACCGCAGGAGGTACTTAAGGCATTGTGAAAGCTTTAGAAATTCTCGATAAAAGATTAACACAAAAGCAAGGATTTATTATTTTCTAGATCAGATTATTATAAAATATAGCTTGGGTGCACTTGAAACAATAGTTAACTTAAAACTCTGATTTATAGACGATTAACAAAATATAACATATAATAGGACATAGGATTTTCCGGGATTGTTATCCCGGTTCACGCGCGTTAATCGAATTTTGGCGCAACGAAGTTGCTGGCGTCGTGTAGTAAAAAGACTTGAGAGATGTCTAGGAACACCCGGATGGAACGAATATATAAAAAAAATCGTCGCTACACCACACTGTTCAATGCGAGAGAGAGAGAGAGAGACAAATTAATAGCCAAAAGTCTCGATACAACTTTTTTTCCGCCTAGCCCTCTTTCACAACGCACGATAAGGAACTTCGTTCCAATATTTTTTACAATATTTTTACGAAGAAGTCTTCTTTTTATTACTTCGTTTTAGTGAATGAGCTGTTTTATAAGAAAGAGCAAACATGAGATCTAGCTGTAGAATAATGGAGATATAATTATTATAAACAAGTTAGTTCTGAGCTCGTTAACGAAACACAATTATTAATGTTTCTGCCATAGACCTAAGAAAAATATAGACGTACCAAAATTTAAATATGGAAATCTTCAAGAATGAATAATATTATTTAACTCATTATAGTAAAAGACTTTCATACTTGGATGAAGTGCGTGGTTTTATACAAAATGTTCTTAATGCCTAAAATAATTTCCGGACCTATATTCATCGACCTGCAAACCTTCAAGAAAAGAGCGTATTCCCTCTTAAAAGGCCGGCAACGCACCTGCAGCTCTTCGGATGTTGCGAGTGTCCATGGGCGACGGTAGTTGCTTACCATCAGGTGACCCGTTTGCTCCTTTGCCCCCTTATTTAATAAAAAAAACTGCTAAAATTAATGAGTATACTCAACTTTCCAAGTTTGCATGCTCTTAAAAAAATACCTCGTAATTCGTATAGCTGTACTTAAAAAGTTCAACTGCAAGAAAAATTTATAAAAAGAGCTGTGGTTATATGTGTAACCAATATCACTAACTTTTATACAAATACTTTAGAACACAATAAATATAGGTTACACAAAACTTTAAAGATCGTTTGGAAAAACTAGAAGAAGAATGGGAAGAAACTCAGTGCAAAATGCATCGCATAACTTCGTCAAGTTGAGTATTGGACCGTAAGTAATAAAATGTTAATTTATATTCTGTTGTCATATTTTTATAACATGTCGTTGGAAACCTCAGACCAAATAAAAACTAAATAAAAACTCAAGACAGAGCGCTGCGAACAACTCGAGTGAAGCAGGTTTTTTAAGCATGTGTGCGCGCCGCGCATTGTATGGGCTAGTGTTGCAGTGTTATTCAAATTACCCTAAAATCGACGAAATAAATATAATATTTATACCCTTTCATAACACAGCTCGACATTTTCAAGTGTTTACAAATTATTTTCTAAACGCGTGCTGCTGTCACGAGTCGCGATATATACGACGAAATCTGGCGTACTTTCGTTTTGCGTATGTGGGCGTAAGCGTGTACATACGCAGCTGGCGTACTTTCGATCGGCTTCACTTTGTTGTTCGCAGCGCTCTGTCTTGAGTTTTTATTTGGTCTGAGTTGGAAACGTTCTGGATAATTATCCAATACCCATTGCGTGTACGTGATGTAAACAGATTAAAAACAACAGCCACATTTAATGGTTTTATTGAAAAACGTTTTTACTTTTTAGAAAGCGTTATCAATTAATAATAATGTAATATAACGGTTTAGAGGTGCTATGAAATATTATTGTGATGCTTGTCTCAACTCTCAAGTAAAAAATAGTTTTTTTTTTCACAACAAAATGAAAATTCTGACTTTTTTCTTTAAATTCTGCTAATAAAAATGCAATTGATTTATATATATTTCTTTAGATTGGCCATCAATTGTGTATTAGTAATAAAATAACTGTTTCATTAACTGCTTTTTCATTACAGCCATCTCTATCACTCCAAGTCTTCAGTAGCGTTTCGGGTAAGACAACACAAAGATGTATCCTGGCGGCCGCGACCGCACAGGATACATCTTTGTGTTTTGTCAGCACCCAATTTCAATATTTAATTGTTTCATTGTTTGAGTACAATTTAGTTATTGGAACAATCAGCGTTAACGATTGAGATGACTGATTCAATGTTGAATTATGGCAAATAATATTCATTTATTAATTTTATATTAATTCAGTCGTAAATTAAATTAAATACTTTCATTTAATTTATTAATTATTATAGCTAAATATTGCCAGCGTTAGTTTTAACTAAGTGGGCCCTTAGACAATTAATTTTATTGTGAACAATATTATTAAACAATTTATCTGACAATAAGATTGAAAAGCAGGCGCGTTCAATATCCTTTTTGTTCACCTTTGTATGGAAAAATTCAAGACGCGCGGGCGCTTGCCAATGCAAGACTCAAAAAAAATTTTGCTCTTTCAGCTCTGCTTCTTTTACAGTGAGCTTTATATTATTAGGGACATATACACCCTGAAGAATTATTATTACTTTGTTTTATTACATAATCTTCTAATTATTAATTCTGAAGAGTTTGTTTGTTTGAAGGCGCTAATGTCAGGAACTACTGGTCCGATTTGAAAAATAAATTATTTCAGTGTTAGATAGCCCATTTATCAAGGAAGGCCATAGGGCTATAATATTACATCACGCTGTGACTTTTAGGAGCGAAGAAACAGAGGAAAATGTGGAAAAGAGCGGGGAAAATTATTCATCTTTGAGAGCTTCCGTTGCATGCGCTGCAAAAACGGTCCAAGATACCCAAAAAATATGTATGGAAGAATAATTATTTCTCTTTAAATGGTCTAAAAAAATGTCTGTGATAGTACATGTCTATCTATCTTTTAAGATTAACTCACAATAATCGTTTTTACATGGTCTAAAAATCAAGTTTGGTCGAAATGCATTCATTGACCAAATTTAACCATTAAATATTAATGAAATAGACGCAGACGAATTCGTGGGTAACAGATATACTTTATAAAGCAGAGGAAGTTGTTCACCAAAATAATTATGATGCCCATAATATAATAACTATTCCACGCGAACGAAGTCGCGGGTACAGCTGACGTACACGACGACTAGCAAAGTATTTACCTGTACAACTGAATAGAAAACTTATCAATCATATAAGATTACCTTTAGTCCCGGTGTTGGAACTTCAAACGTAAAATCAATTTCTTCACAGAATTCGGTAAATTCGACGTTAATATGACTTCCCTATCCATTTGATGTTTGAGGCAGAGTAGACAGAATAATGTTTACTCTGTTCGATGATAAACAAGACATACCTAAGCAAAATATTATAATATAATTATCTCAAAATGTCAGATTAACTTTTGCAACTTTGATACTATTTGATGGTTGAAGATATCTGGTTGTTTGAGTTTTGGTTCCAAGCAGTACGTATCTATATTACTTTATGGTTCCAAGATGAACCAGCCCTCTTAGACAAAGTTTTAATTCGTTATCAAAATGTATGCGGTTTGACATAATATGTCATCGCTAAGTGACATTTCGTTTGCGAAGACTAATGTCAAATCCCATACATTTTGATAACGAATTTCGTCATCGTTTTTAACGAAAGGGACTTTGTCTACGGCCTCTGGCCTCATATTATATTTCAAATTCATTTAAACTTGATATTGCCAGAACCTACGTCGTGCTGAGATTCGTTAATCGCATGGAAACTGAACATAATTCCCGGATAATAATAATATTCCGTCGATTGCGGATTCTTGGAAATCTATTGTTATTCTTAGGTTATCGCGGCCCACTTAGGCCGTTCGGGTGTTGATAGGTTAAAATAACTCCCATACCGGTTCCGGTGACGTTGGCCGGTTTTATTGAAATCAGGCCAGTTACTCAGGAGTAATTTTATAGTGTCCAAGTGTGTTTGCAATACACAAGATCACTATCTATTCCTTTTACTCTCATAATCCAGTGGGACGGAAGACCGACACGAGTCACGACTGGCGAGAGATTTTTGATGACTTTTTCATGTCGATGCCGACGCATGGATCATCTTGTCAGACAAGCAGGTGATCGTCATAACGGCTAACTAAACTTGGAAATAAAATGTTTCCAGCGCGGGAATTGAACCCACGACCTCCGAGTCAACCACGGATGTGTTACACGGAGCTTTAGGCGGTTCCCGGATACAAAACTATACTGCCCCAAGTCTCAAAGAAAGATAAAAAGACAGACATTATTATCTTACATTTAATTTTATAATATTAGTAAGGATTTTGTTAAAAATACGTAACTACAAGCTTAAGAGGTTTTAGGCTACAGCGAGAAAAAGGTTGGAAACCCCCGCCCAGACGAACGTCATTATCTGAATAACTAAAGTATTTTAATTTTTCATTCCCGTCTCATAAATAATGCCAAATAAGATACGAAAAAGTATAATTTATTCTACTTTAAGTTTCCATTCGGTATTGTTGTCGTAATTCATATTGAAAAATTCCTCGACACAGTGGGCTGAGAAAGTTTGAGTTGTGCCGTTAACGAAATATTAACAAAGTTATTTTGAGTTTATGTTAATTAAATAATTGATTATTTTGTATTGTAATGTTTACGACTGGCAAGAGGCAGAATTAGTGCACTACTTTGATTATATTATATTGACAATATCAAGTGTATAATTATGTAATTTAATATAATCAAAGGTGCACCAAATGTTTTGAGTTGGCGGTTGATTGGCGGATCTATAATTTTATTGACATTTAAAATATGGACGACTAGATGACGCCCGCAACTCTGTTGCCCCAAAGTTCGTTTATCTCGCGGGAACCGTACATTTTACTGTGATAAAAAGTATCCTAATATGTCCTTTTCCGGCACTCAAAGTACCAAATTTCAGCCAAATCGGTTCAGCGGATTGCGCGACAGACAGTCGACAGACAGACACACTTCCGCATTTATAATAAGGAGCATAGTACACAACCTAAGGTATTATCACTTATGAAGTTACACCCCACCTCTCAAAAATACATCATTATATTTCAAATCATCTAAAGCTATCAAAATTTAAAATATAATCTGGCACTTAGATACAGTTTACGTTGTGATAATATCTTATGAATTTCATTTGTATTTATGATGATAACAATAAAACGGCAGTTTCAGCGCCTTCTTTACGATCTATTCAAATAAAATTTAAATATAAAACGTATTTATTATCTTTATTGTGCAGACAAAAGGGTTTTCTTAAATGTTGATTACACTGCAAGGCATGTATTTTCTCCAACTACGTTGAAGCTAAAAAGAAGGCTTTCTTTGTATGTATTTTCAAGATTTGATCCGATTTTCTTTTAAGGCTGTGTGACTGTATGTTTGTTGTGTCGCCAGATATTTGAATTTGGAGTCCAAATATAACGTTGGAATCATGACTATATTGCATAAAAATCAAGTTGCCTTTCAAATTAGCAGCAATAAGAACTTTGGACCTTGCGAAGTACTTATATCTCTTTTACTCTCCTGAACAAATTACCTCTCATGACTTAGCATTAGTATTACTTCCGCATTTCAACCTTTTTCCGTAGATTCATCTCATGACACCTCTCACTCATGTGACATGTCATCTGACCCGTGACTTTGTATATGGAACTCGGAGTATATTGAAATCGAACCTAATGTATTAAGCATAGAGTTGATATCAGAGGTACATTATTTCTGTATAACGTCACAGCGAAGGTAATGCGACCAATCAATAGGTGACGTCACAACAGTGCAGTGTTGAGTTTCAAAATCAATTGCTATGTAACCGCACTTCATCAATTAATATATTGCTAGCAACAGCAAATGAATCGCCAAATATAGGCATTGCTAGTAACAATAAATACAAAGTATTCGTAATTTAACTCCATTAACTATAAAAATATGACGATGTAAAAGTGTAATATGCATTAAGTTTGACATTTAAGAGTAAAAAATACTGACATATAATTATGTTTTGCTAATAACTTTAAGAATGTTTTTATATTAATATTTTTATTATAATTTGATAAAATGTTAATTAAATATTTGTACGTCGATTAAAACGACAATAATAATATGTGAGACACTTTTAACATACTGCAACATCTTAAAGGCTCCATTCCACCGCGGCGCACGCTGTGCACGGCGACGCGCACGCGTGGACGTGCACGGATTTATTTCTTTGACTTGAGTCAATTCGTGCGTAGCATGTCCGTGGGTTGCAGTGGACACAGTCACATAATATTATATTTTCTTACAAAGCGAAGCTTGACGCACGCGCGTAGTCTCTCCGTGCGCCGCGGTGGGTTTGTACACACCATATTACTGCAAATAAAGATTATGATTATGTAACGTATGATATTATTCTATATTGCTCTTAGCATATGTGTCAAATGTTTTGTGATTCAGACGCGATTTTTTAAGTTACAAAGTCGAATGAGTCGAAAAGAAAAATAAATTAGGATTTAGGTATCTGTATGAAGTCGCTAACCCGAAGCTGTCTTATGTTACTCTTTACGCAACAACTAAACATTTCCCACAATTTTATACATGGTATATGACCCGCGATTAAGACATGGGCCACTTTTTATCCTCTAAAAGTATTGTTTCTGTGTCCTCATCAATTTTCTCCGCTGGATTTGTCTGTCAAGACGTGACTTCCCCGACCAGATAAAAATAAGAAAACCGTGTATACATTATTATTGGAGCAAAATATGTTTAAGCACGTGTAATTAACCTCAATGTATCCCGGATAAAAGTAAAAATTTCACCGAAAAAACGTCAGTAATTCTCGTTTAAATGAAACAGCTCTTAGCTGATCAAACACGGTGGATGTGTGCTCGCATACAAATGATACAACTTAGGCATAATCTCTTAATGGATCGTCCACTAAATCATCCTGAAACGCCTAACGTAAAACGCCTATGTACAATCGCAATTGCGTGTAAATCTGCCTGGGTACAACTGGGTAGTGAATTTTTTAACCAACTTCAAAAAAGGAGGTTATCTATTCGACACATGTATTTCATTTGAGTAATTCTTTTCTGTTGTACTTGGAATTGTTCAATTTAGGGAATACTGCAAGTTTCATTAAAATCGGTCCAATAGTTTTTGAGATAACGTAATTTTAATTCTCAATTACGTACAATTTTGAAATCGGTTTTACATTTTTAAAGTGAAGACTAAAACGTGTCCAAATCAGGCCCGCCACACAATCAGAATGGCTTTTTGGATACGTAATCTAATTATTTTTAACACGCTTTTATTAACTTCACTTGTAAATAATTACTATGTATGTAAGAAAATCTTGAAATGAAATGAAATGAAATATGAAATGAAATATATTTATTGCAAGAATGTAGTGCATAACATAGGTCTTAAAATTATAAAATACTGTTCTAAACATTCTGCCATCCAGGTGGCGTGCAAAAGTCAAAGTAAGCATAAAATATAATATTGGAAATTAATTTATAGAACTACAAAATTAGAATCTATATTACAAAACTGAGTCCATATCTAGTTATTGAATTACTATATAAAGATATCCATTAGAAGTCAAGATAAGTAAATTTATAAATAATAAGTAAGTCAAAAAATAATCTTGGAAAGTCTTGGAATCTTATTTTGACCCACTTCCCGGTCTTCGATTAGGATGAATGTTTGCACACGCTCTGGGTTCTGATGAGTGATGACAAATGACAATACATGACTAGCTAGCTAAGAAACTTCATTATACATCCAATATGGCGGCCTCGACAAGATGGCGGACAGGCTATTTGAAATGCAACCCATGATATGGTTATCAAATGAAAGGGTTTGCTGTCAATGCGGAAAAAATAGTCACGTGAGTTAAATCCAACATGGTGGACATCCAATATGGCAGATTGGCTAAAGCGTGATTTTTAGTTTTTAAATATTAATTAACTAAAAAGTAACTCTTCCAACGCTACTTTTTACACAGTTAACTCTATGTTAGGGACACATACACAACATAAAGTATTCACATTTGTTTTTGTTACAACCTGTATATCTCGAGGTAAAAGACTTAGGTACAGGAATCTTGTTTATAATTAAATCGACGACGTGGGTAGTCAAACAAAATATTTGCTCGACGGAAATCAGTTCCGTACGCCCTGAGGCGTGAACAAACAGGGTTGTTAATTCAAATCCACCAGGAAGACGATCTAAGCATAATTTCATTAAGTACGTCATTTATCACTTGAAAATTTTATCTTACCTGCCCTAGGTTTTTTTTTTAATACTTTGTTCACTCTATCACAATACATGTTTTACAGTATACATTAAGAATGCTCCAACTTTTTAATCAGCAGGTCGGATATCTGTCAGTACGAATATCGACGTTAATGATATTAAAATAAGATTCATATTAGCGCGCCTTGTACAGTGGCGGTTACGACGCTCGCCGCGTTCTTGATATGGCGAAAATGTATGAAAAAATTTGAGAAATTTTCCTATTTTTCTTATAACTGGAAAAGTTGTTTATTTTTATATAAAATTTTTAGCGGACTTTAAAGAGGACTAAATAAGCAACAATTTTATTGTATATTTATTTTCCTCAGTTCAGTGTATTTAGATATTAAGGTACCTAATCAGACCCTTGTGAAAATTTTGTATGCGGCTATAGAATTTTTATGGTACAGTCGTGGAGATGAATATATTATCTTTCATTTGAAACCAAAATATCCTCGCAGTTTGACTCCTAATTCTTTAATAGGGTACCGGAAAATCGCTGATATTTGTAATAGCGTCCTTAATACGCCAAACTGAACCAGCAGTTTGTAGGCGCCTTTAAGGCTGATTTACATTGATACAGTAGCTGGCGTTTACGATAATTGCTTGCCGCTTGTCTAGGCCCTCTGATTTGTCTTTTGAATCTGTTGTGTGAGAGCGTTGCCTTATTGGCTTGTTGTCGTAAACTTTTAAAAACGAGCGAAGCGAGCGAGAGATTATATCCCAAAACCTTTTCATTTTGTGGTACTCTTTACGGAAAAACTATCACGCCTATTGATTTGTGCTTTAACATAGTAATTTTCATTTATATGTAGATGTGTCATCATCAGTCAGTCAAGGTATGACGACGTGAGCTCTCACAAAGCTCGGCGTTTAGCTAGTCTACTACTCTAGTACTATATGTAGTAACATAGTACGTAGAGAAGTAAAGTAGAGATTTATTAAAAACAAATTATAATTATACAAAACTTTACTCATATCTCAAAAGCTTTAATCGTAAATTAAAATGTAGTATGAAAATAATCAAAATATTAGTGTGTATGTCTGTATCATCCTGACTCCCAAAGGAACAGATAGAGTCAAAACTTTGTTTTAATTTATCTGGCTGTAACTTACCATCAGCTCGCTTATTGTATGACAGTATGATTTAAAATTACAAAAAAATATATATTTTTATTTTGTCTAATATGTGAGTCCAAGTACGCACCAAGTACCTAAATCCATAATAATAAAACAATTTTCTTTTTCCTTAACTGTATAAGTTTACATCTCGACAGGAAATAATTTGGTGCGCCTTAGATAAGGCGCACCAAATTATTTCCTGTCGAGATAGATAACACAAATAGAAAAACACATTTACAATGGCTTTATTTTATGCCAAACATAACTTGATATGGCACGTGCCGAAAAAACATTTTTATATTTTCAAAATCTATGGACGGTTTATTTATTTATACATATTATTACTTATATTAGAAAATTTGTCGTATCTATTGAAAGTGTAACCGCTGAAATGACTGAGACTTTGTCGGCAAAGGATATAAAATCTATGATTTATATATACGAATTACGAGCGAAAAACTTTGGATCCCTTTTAACAAAAAATGCGGAAACGTATGTCGATGAAATTTTGCACTAGTTTATATGGTGAAAGAGTGCATCGAGCTAATATTATTTTGTAATTATGCTTTTATCATACACTTTTTAACAAATAAAACATTACAAACATTATTATCGTTACGCTCTTCCAACAATCTGACCCTTGAAATCCCCTCCCATTCCTCTTCCCTATTTTCCAAATATTTTACTGTTCGTGCTGCAGTACTTTGGAACTCACTGCCACTGCCACTGTAAAAATAAGTTAAAACACCATTTCTTAAAATATAAGACTTGAATTTGTTTCTACATTATTATTATTTTTTAAAGTAAATTGTTAATTAGGTAACCTTTTCTTTGTTAATTAGGTTTGTACACCTACACGATGTTTTCAATCTCTTTTAGACAATCCGATAAACAAAAGGTTGACTGGAAGAGATTGTTTGTTAGCAATAAGTTCGCCTTTTGTGCATCATCTAGAATATGTTGTCTTATGTAAGACTAGCTGTTGCCCGCGACTTCGTCCGCGTTAGCATAATATAATAACGGAGATGGATAATTTTCTCCTTTTAAGGTCCCTTACTCAAATGGTAAAAGCAGATGTCCGTCTGCGAAAAAGCCGGCCCCCGGAGAAGAGAAGGCCCCGTCCAAAAAGGCTCGGCAAAAGCCGAAGCCTAAGGGCGCGCGGGCTCCGCCCGTCTCTGCCGCGATGGAGGCAGAGGCCTAGACCCGCGGGCGGCGATCGGGGGATCCCGCCCGCATCAAGGGTCCCGAGATGGCAAGCCCCCCTATGGCCCGGGGGGCTCTCGGTGAGGTCAGCGGCTCAAGCCGCTTGAAGAAGGTGCCGGTTACGGCTGCGCGCGGGATGTGGACGGAGTTGAAGTCGCTCCGCGGTGCCCGTCCTTCCCGCACTAAGCGCACGACGGAGGGCTGGGGGGGTTTTAGTGGGTAAACCTCTTGAGGGAGTCCCACATACCCCCGCCCCTTCCCCCGAAGGGGTGGGGGATACGAAAAATATTTCCCCCTCCTCAAAAAAAAAAAAAAGGTTTTTAAGATATCCTTCGAACCCTAGCACGTAATAATACCAACGCACTTATCCGCTAAGCCACAGAGATCGTCATATATTATAACGTTCGTTCTTTAGTAGAGCCATTATAATCGTAGAGCTGCCCATAACAAGATATAACAAGATATAGATTAAAGAAATAAACGCCTTTTTGCAAAGAAATAAGCGCCAGTCCTCGCCCTTTACATAGGTCGCATTCGCAGCTGAAATTTAAGAAACCTTCACAATTCGGGTGTGAAAAAGATTTAAAACCATACTTCATCATAAAAATACTTTGAAACACCTTTATCGAGGCACAGATGCTAAGGATTTTTATATTTCATAAGTTTTCTGGATTTCTTCGAACAACGCGGTTCGAGTTTTCAAATAAAATAATTGAAATATAGAGTTGAGGCATTAAAGTTGAACGTGAAGGGAAGTTATAATAAGTAACGGACCGACGGATGCGAGCCCAAATTTAGGCATACTCCCTTTGGGAACGTTCATGACAATAATGACGATGAATTATTATTGTTATCATTAATTAATAATAATAGTCTAATGTAATACTTTTGTTTAGTTTCACCAATATCCGCCTACTTGTTATTTCTTTGTGTTTACAATTTGATGTTTGCCAAAACAAAAAACATTTTGGTAATCTTTGACGTCACAGTGATATTATCTTCAATGCTTAAACTTTGTCTGTCAGGACTTAGGAGACTAAGTGCGACCGCACACCTGAGACACGACTGCAGTTAGACAGACTATCGCATAATAAAATGCACTAGATGCGCACATCTGAGACAAGACGTCTAATAGACAAAGTTGACTAATGCGACACAAGAACTGCCCGCGACAAGTCTGACTAATGACTGTCGGCTTCCCTTTGAAGTGTATGCAAGCGCGCACATCTACGACAAAACTGTCTAACCACAATAGACATAACTACCGGTAGTTCAACTGCAAAGCAAAGAGACGAACGGGATAGGTTTCAATATATTATATCAAATTCGTCGGGTTTCACTAAGATTATGAATGGAATGTACTTCGCGCTGGCTGACATAATTTATTTTTAAATACTTATAGATTTCAAAATTAGATTCTGACAATTTTAATCACATGCCAGCGATCCAAGTAATATCTTTTTCGTCGAGTCTTTCCCGTTTATTTTTGAAGTTATTTTCATCCGAATGAGAACTTTTCTATCTACCTATATCTATAAAATCTTTCAGAACTGCTCGCAATAGACGCAAAATATATTTTTCAGTTAGCATTACGTAATACAACATTTTTTGTGCTTTTTCACAAACTTAAAAAAAGATTTCAATTTGAACCTTATGTATAATTTTCTAGAACTGCCTAGTTTTCGTATATATTATGAGTATCTTGAGAGTGAGTGAGGCGAAAATGAGTAAAAAAGTCTTGATAAGTAATATTGTAAGGTTGCAACAATTTCAACAAATTATCAAATGTACACATTCATTCGAAAGTACTTGAAAAATTTTCGGGGATAAAGCCTTAGTTGATCAAACAATAAATAGAACTTTCCTTTTAACAATCTTTCACTGTATATGGGGTGTACCCAATATTTCCGTTGTCTGCGCCGTTTTGCACGCATTACTAGGATGCTTATCACAGAAGCTTCGGTGAACTCCATTCTGCTACTGAATGAATATACAACTGTATGCATTGCGTCATCGTAGTCAAGACAGTCTTGACTTAGGTGTGCGCTACATGATAGACACAACAGTCCTTAGACTGTAGTTAGACTGACTTGTCTATGTGAAACAAGATTGTCTAACTACAGTCGTGTCTCAGATGTGCGCTCTGTCTAAACTGACGAAAGCGAAACATTTTTTTTATAAAAAAAACTATAATTGTTACTTTTTTTAGTTTCATACTAGATTACACCCGCAACTCTGTTCTGTCCTTTCCCGGGACTCATAGTATTTTAATTCAGCGGCGTGAAGAGGTAACAGACAGCTTCACAGACAAACTCTCGCATTTATAATTATTTATTACGTGGATTTCTGATCATCGGGGGCTAAAATGGTCGCTGTGTTGAATCATGAAATGAATCATAATATGATTTATATTTTTAAAATCGCAAAATGCAATTACTCTGCTTGCAATTCATTTTTGTATTTTTGTACTGATTTGACAGTTTGACAGTTTTGACAATTCATTTACTGAATTGATTGAGCCCATTTTAGCCCCGCGGCACTGTTGCATGACAACAGATTTTTATTGAAAATAATTAATAAAACAAAGTATATTCCAAGGTATATTCCATATTATAGAGTTCTCTATTCTATTTCCTCATTCTATCCTATTGTTATTACACCCATTATATGCTTTATTCTTCAAAGAACTTCTCATACATTTCTGTCTGTCCGTTCGTCACACAGATTCGTAAGCTGTCTAGATGTCTTCCCTTAAAGCTCAGTTGAAACTACAAAAGACTTCTCGAAAAACGGTTCTTTGTATCAAAACTTGCTCGTTTTAGAAATCCATGAGAAAATGAAAATTAATAATTAATAACACAGGTACAAATAAATTAGAAGATTCTTATATATATATAAAATAGATTACCAATTGTGTTAGTAACGCTATAACTCGATAACGGCTGAACCGATTCTGCTAATTTTAGTCTTAAAATAAGCCTTGAAGTCCAGGGAGCTACTATATAAAACATGGTTTAACAAAAAATATTTTAAGCTGCTTTCCCTCATTTGACTAATTGGTTTTCAATCGGATTCACATCGTTATTAACAGCGAAAACGTTATCATAATCCGTTCAGGCCATTAACTGACTGATGTAAGCGCGGCTTTTCATTTCAAAATAATATGCATTTCAGTAAAATTCAACAATTTAAGCTGTTTTTGCAAAATAGAAAGACCTTCACCGAGCTGGTTAGTGGATGAAAAGTATTTTACTTATATTTAATTACATGTTATGTTGATAAATTTATTGCAATCAATTTAATTTTTTTTTTACATTTCTCTGGTTTGGTTAATAGACAAATTCTATACCAATTGAAAGTGTGGAGACCGTAGAATATGAAAACGTTAGGTTGTCTAGTTTTTTCCAGTCACATCGATATTTTGGCAAACCAAGTGGTCTAGTAAGTAGTAGGTAAACACCAACTTTCTAACTCCGTATCAGAAGTTAAATCGCTTAAGCTGTCGTTAACACTACGCTATTCTCGAGCCAACATAGATCTTAACTGCACACAACTTCCTAACTTATAGATAGAGATTTAGATATTATGGACTACACAGTAATAATAATATGCAGTAAGAACACTAGATTCAAAAAGTTAGCCCTACGATTTCCCTGGGTTGTTAGTGAAATTTTAAAAACTTTTCGAAAATTAAGGGGAGTAATTTGTTTATTATAATTATATTACATTAATTGTATTGTGCTAAAATCAAATTATCAGCTGTTTATATTTTGAAATAGCAAAACTTTACTATTTTTCCCTTTTTTGCCGCCTATAACAGCAAAGGCAAGTTTATATTATTATGCATGTTTTGTTAAGTTTGTTGCAGTGCCTAAATATTAATCCGATGTACCACATTTTTAAATACCTATTGTAAATTAGCTTAAGCTATTATTTTGGTAAAAGGTGGACCCGTGCGAGTTTCTTACGCCGGTTCTTCTCGCCGGGTTAGTTCCCGAACCGGTGGTAGACCTCATGCAGACGTTTTAAAAGTTAACCTATAGAATTTTGTTTGATTATTTTGATTTTGATTTTAATGATTGGGAATTTAATTATAGAAGTAGGGAGTTGTTCACTAATCATTACAAAAACTTGAAAATCATACCGAAGACAGCCGAAGATTAAAGCAACTAATTTTCTAAGAGATTTTAAATACACGACTCATAGCAAAGATTCGGTATTATAACGGGATTTTTTTTACTAAGCTGGCGTGTAATCACGCGGAGATGGAATTTGAGGTTTTCAGTCCGGCCACGTACATTCCCGACCTCTGACCAATTAATATTAAAGCCCTTTTAAGTGGCTTTTTGATCCTTTGACCTCAGCAAACCTTCATACATGCATAGTAATTAAATTTTCAAATTAATAATGCCACTTATGTAATTAATAATAATATTTTATTCTACCTTGCCCGCTACTTAGTAGCGCTGGTTTTTTTATTGCGTGGGAATTTTTCCTCGATAAAAAGTACTAGATAAAATAGTAACTTCTATACTGTAACTTCTAGGATGTTAGCAAAGTGTGGAGACTCTATTCGATAGCAAGATAATACAAACATTTCTAAAATAAAAACAATGAAATTCATTTTCTGTTAGAGCCAAAACATTACTTTTTTTATTACCAACATAATATGACTAAAGCTGCTATAATATGTTGAATATGTTTTCTCAAAAAAATATGATAAAGGAGTCACATACGTTCTTTTTAGTTTCATTTCATCACTCAAACTTTAAATGCCCTGCAAACGAGAATACAGTTCATAAATTAAGTACGCTCCAAAAAAGTTTCTTGTTTTATTTCGCAGTGAGTTTTAGTATGTCAGATGATTTCCCTCGGGCACAGAGCAAACTATTGATATATTTATGGTGAACATTAACTAATTGTTCATTTTAATGTATTTTTAATTAGACTTTGATGAATGGGAGCTAGAGTAATTAAGGAGAGCTATTGACACCTTAATATATTATTTACTGTGGTTACTTCTGATAGAAGAAGATTACTGGGCTTTTTCTTTGATTAATATCTAGACACGCGGTAGCGTGTCAATCCAAGTTCAAGTAAAACAGAACTGGCGAGCAGCACCGTGTTTTAACTTGGCCAGTTTTCGTCAGAATTAAAACGTTCTATAACTTTATGAAATGACTGATGTGATGAAAACTGGCCAAGTTAAATCTAATCTACTTTAAGATCTCACATTATTTGAATAACAGCAATTGTTATAAATATTCAATAAAGCAAAGAAATAGACAATATTGTTTGTTCATAATGTTATTTGGTTCCTATAAATGCATTTTAAATTTTCCATAGAACTTGGCACTCATTTAGATCTCCATTCTTTTTACGGCGAAGTCCATAGACAAGCATAATGTTTGTATTGAACTTGGCTCCTTTTTACATTTATGTTTTTGGTGGGATTTATATTTCAAAAAAATACTTTATGCTCGATGGGCTATTTTAAATGTACCAAAATAATCGAGTGATCGAGATGTCGTTATATAGATCTTTAATAAAATAAAATATTTTACTTAGACAAAAAATTTACTGTAAAAAATAAAGCATAATAAGTGGTTTTACTGTCTAAATAATATTTTAGTTTTCTTGCTTTCTGGCCTATGACGTCATAATAATATTAGTCGGTCGTGCGTAGCGGAGCGGAGAGTTTCGTAGCATGTATACATAACAGCCGTAGCGGCAGAGTAGACAGAAGTTATATTATGTCTATTGTGGTAGCAGCGTAGTATTACAAACATGGCAACAATTTTAAGGCTTGTTGTACATCCCAGTCATATTAACTAAAGACGGTTTTTTTGCATAAATAGATGACTTAGGACCGGGAAAATTATTTTTCATCATACCAGGGCCGAAAGTTTGAATTTCTTCCCTTGTTTGGGGGAAGAAAGATGCATTTTTCAGACTGCTCACAACAAATAGTGACAGTTTAAAATTTTCTTCCCGCTACCTATTTGAAATAACTCATTACCATGGTAACCGTGCAGTTGTTATTTCAAACCCATATTATTAATACACGCGGCAATTTTAGTTTTTCTTATATACGATGTCATTAAACTTTCGGCCCGGGTATGATGAAAAGTTCTATACGCGCCACTGGAGGATAGCCGGACATTTCAAGCGACGCTTTTGACAATATCGCGCGGGTTGAAATGTCCTACTTTCCTCCCTTGGTGCGTAATGTACTATGCAATAAAAGTGGATTTCGTGTTCGATTTATAAAGTCATTACATGAATTAGGTAATTTTCAAGGTTCGTTCAAATCATGAGGGAATAAATGAGTAATTGACCTTATGTTATAAAAAGTTTGTTATCAACTACTTTTGTTTGTCATACACCACAGACGTTTTAGATTCACAGTAAGCAAAAACACTACTTCGTTAACAAATATTTTGCATTGTCATAGAACTAGCCGGAAGAGGTTGCATAATGCATTACGACAATTTATGTTCCCTGCCTCGCTGGCCATCGCTACGGATGGATGGATTCCTTGGTATAACCACAGGAATTTACAAAAATAAATCTTATGCTCCTAGGCTATATGAAAACTTGAGTAATGTTTTCTCGTTATAAAATGTTTTGCGCAACTGGACATATCTTCAAAACGAAGTATTTCTAAAAAGTAAACATTCAATTTTTCTCTTTTCAAATCTCCAATAGAAATGTCGAAAAACACTGGCAGTATTTCCGGACCAATACGACCTGCAAACCTTCAAGAAAAGAGCGTATTCCCTCTTAAAAGGCTGGCAACGCACCTGCAGCTCTTCTGATGTTGCGAGTGTCCATGGGCGACGGTAGTTGCTTACCATCAGGTGACCCGTTTGCTCGTTTGCCCCCTTATTTAATAATAAAAAAAAACTGGCGAACTAAAAAATGAATTCAAAACTGTTAGTCTTATTGACTTAAACTGTGAGGTCGTGGATGGATTAAATAAAAGAAAATCACTTTTATATTGCGCTTTATTTAGGTTAAGCGCATTCGGTAAGGCACGTCTTTACTCCAAGGAGGAAAGGAGAGTAGTAGTATAATATTTAACATTAAAATAAACTGTGACCTGCAGAGTCAACAAAAACGTCCCCATGCCAAATGTGAGCCTGACTATTTAAACTGAAAGGTCCCAACAATAAATTATTGTTTTATAGCTTTGGTAACATTGACTACCCTTGTTTTAAGAATTAGAAGTCGTTTATTATACTTCATACAATATCTTGACAGCAAGGTTAACATGTGGCATGCGAGACCCAAATGGTACTTGAGTTTCTCAGATCCTAAATCTTTCAATACATTAACAAAAGACAGGAATTTTTGTATTCGAATTTAAGTAAATTCGACACGCCCCCTCAAAAATTAATGTCTTTGGAATCAAACTCAAAAGTAACATAAACCTAAAATAAAATTTCCTAAATATCAAAACAAAAAAAAATAAATTAAGTACAATTAAAATTTACATTAAGTAATACCTAATTGACGTACCTTCCGTGCACTTTAACCTTCCGGGGAGATACAATATGATCCAACATTTGTTGCTAGGATGAGGGAAACCCCAGAAAAACCTCACCAGATCATTAAATAGTTAATTTCTACTAAGTATTTATTAAAACAATTTAAAATAAAAACATTATTCTTCTAAGTTTATTTTCTCTCGTAGCTCGCGGAACCTGGCTGCTGGCAGCGGCTTGGTCAGCATGTCCGCGATCTGGTTATCTGTTGAAATATATTTCAAAGTTATTGTCTTATTCACACATTGTTCTCGGGAGAAGTGATACTTAATGTCAATATGTTTGGATCTCTTGTGACTCGATGGAATATTTGCGATACTAATACAACCATTATTATCTTCATATATTAAGATAGGTTCTTTAATTTCAATATTAATACTAGTAGCTAAAGTCCTTAACCACAAAGCCTCTTTAACAGCTTCATACAGAGCCATATATTCGGCTTCTGTCGACGAGGCTGCTACTGAAACTTGCCTCTTAGAGTTCCAACATATTGTACATTTATCATACAACATAAATAAATAACCTGTTGTACTTTTTCTGTCGGAAGTATCACTTCCTCCCCAATTTGAATCGACATATCCCGTAAATAAATTATCATAACTTCCCTGTACATATTTTAATTTCAAATTAATTGTACCTTTTAAATATCTAAGTACTCTTTTTAAAGAAGTCCAAAGTTCTTTGTTATTCTTATTCATGTATCTACTCAAAATATTTACAGTTATGGATAAATCGGGTCTAGTACATACCATTAAGTACATAAGGCAGCCAATAAGACTTCGACATGGCGCATCATATATCTCATTAGATTCCAATGCCTCAAAATTTAGTTTAATTTCTAATGGTGTGCTAATTGGATTACAATCCATCATATTAAACTTGTTTAATATTGCCTTTATGTATGTACTTTGATCTAATATAATAATATTGTTGTTTCGGGTTATTCTGATACCTAAGAAAAGTCTTATTTCTTTTAAGTCAACCATCGAAAATTTGTTCATCAAATATTGTTTAAAGGCGTTCATAGTATTTTTATTTGCAGTGCAAATAACTAAATCATCAACATACAAAATAACATAAATATTCTGGGACACATATCCCTTATTTAGTATGTACATACAACGATCTCCCATAGAATTTTTAAAACCTATTTCTAAAAGGGTGTTTTCAAATTTTTCGAACCAGCATCTAGCGGCTTGTTTTAGGCCATATAGAGCTTTATTAAGTTTACAGACTTCATTTTGCTTGCTCTGTACTCCCTTGGGAACTTTCATGAATATTTCTTCCTTTAAATCACCATTTAAAAATGCAGTTTTAACATCCATATGGTGAATCAATAAACTATGTTGATTTGCAAATGCTAATATGAATCTAAAAGTTGAAATTCTCGCCACCGGAGCATAGGTTTCATTATAGTCTTCAAGGTATTTTTGACTAAATCCCCTGGCAACTAATCGGGCTTTATATTTTAAAGGTTTCCCAAATTCGTCGTTTTTAATAGTAAATACCCATTTGCTATCTACGATATTTTTGCCTATTGGTCTAGGTACAAGTGTCCAAGTATTATTTATAGAAAGTGAATTTAATTCATCATTGATTGCCTTTTCCCATTGGCAAGAATCTAATCTGTCTTTTATTTCCTTATAAGAATTTGGAATAGACGATATAAAATATTGAGCTGATAACAAATAGTCACTAGGTAAATTTTCAGAATAAGAAATTGGATTTAGATTTTTAATTCGTTCACTTCTCCTCAGTTTATTATTGTTGTTATTCTGAGGAGAAATATTACAATTATCAATTTGTTCACTATTTCTATTTAATTCTGTATCATAAAAGGTAAGTGACCGCTCCTGGATTGTATTGTTTTCCAAATTACAATTGTTTTCATTGTTATCATTAAAAGGGGCACTTGAAGAACTAGGGAGGGACGTTTCTTTACCTGAATGTACATTTATTGAATTTGATTTTAATGGCCTGGACTTAAGAAAGCTTTTTTCATCTACAATAATATCTCTCACTACCAAGTACTTGTAATTTTCCACATCATAAACTCTATACCCATTTGGTTCATACCCCAATAATATGGCTTTAGATGATTTTTCATCGAATTTATTTCTACCGGTTTTTACATGCACATATACTGTTGAACCAAACACTTTTAGGTATTTAATTTGGGGTTTCTTATTGTGCCACATTTCATAAGGTGTTTTATTTACCTTCAATGATTTTGTTGGTGTCATATTTATGAGATACGTTGCAGTTAACACAGCATCGCCCCAAAACACTTTATCTAATTGGGCACCAAATATCATTGTTCGCGCCTTTTCTGTAATGGTTCTTACCATTCTTTCAGATATGCCATTTAACTGTGGAGTTCGTGGTATTGTGAGATGATAACTTATACCCTTTGAAACACAATAACTTTTCATTTCATTCGATAAATATTCTCTACCATTATCGCAATATAAATTAACTATTTTGAAGTTAAATCTAGCTTCACCTTTTGCAACAAAAACTTTAAACATTGCAAACATATCTGATTTGTGTTTTATAAGATATGTTACACAATAATGAGTGAATTCATCTACAAATAGTACAAAATAATTATCGTTATTTACAGAAGGTGGTGTGATTGGCCCACAAATGTCAGAATGAATATTAAATAGTGGCCGGTTTAGATATTTTTTGTTTTTAATTTGATTAAATGGTAGTCGGGCTTATTTGCCATAAATGCATGCTTCACACATGTCATCATCAGGCATAATATTTTCTAATTGGTTTATGTCATCGACAAGTTGTTTATTTTTGAGTTCGATAAATTTTGATTTGCCCATCTGACCTAATCGTTGATGCCATAATTTATAATCAAGATTAGAGGCATTACTAGCACAATAATTAAACATATTTATACGTACCTTGAACTCCAAAGTAAACAGGTTGTTTACAGTCTTACCGGACATCACGGGCTTACCGTGATAGTACACCATTACCCCTTCTTCACCAAAGGTTATAGAGTATCCGGCTTGTTGCATCTTGATTACGGACAGCAAGTTGTACGGGACATCAGGACTGTACAGCACGTTTTCTATCTTCCCCTCGATGCCCAAGTTGCTCGTAACAGAGAATGATCCAATCTTCGACGCAGAGATAAATGTGCCATTTTTCGCCACTGATATTTGAATTGGTGTTTTCAGTGTGCGAAAACAGCTTGCTATATCCTCTCGATTCGTGATATGATCGGATGCTCCAGAGTCCAACAAGAATATAATCATATCTTGTTTATAATCTGTTTGTATTGTGGCTCCTGCCATGAAAGCAAAACTCGTCGTAGTCGGCGATGATTGAATTGTGTTAACGCTCGGTGTATAATAATTAGCAGTGTTGATAGTTTTGATCTTCTTATTGTTTAGTTTGTACTTCATACCCTCTAGATAATAGCGACATTCGTATCTGTAGTGTCCTTTTCTTCCACAGTGATGACATTTTATATGATTTTTCTTATTGGATTTCTTGTTGTAGTTGGATTTCGGCTTCTTATTTATTCTTCGAGAATTCTTAATAATTGATGGTATTCGTTGGAAATTTTCGTGTTGCAAATGATTGTTTTTACTTTCAGCATGAAGAATTTTTCCGCTTGTGTCTAGTTTCTCGTCGTTTAGTTTAACTTCGTGGTCGAGGAGTCGCATCTTCACGAAGTTCAGTGTAATATCGTCTTCTGAGAGTGTTTCGATTGCAGTGACAATACCGTCATAGGCAGGCGGCAGAGTCAGCAATAGTTGAGATACTTTATCTGCCTCCTTCACAGTTGCACCAGAAGTCGCTAGCTGGGATATTAAAATATCAAACTGCATAAAATGTTGATTCAAGGCGGTATCTCCTTGGAGTTTCATATTCAATAACTTCTTTCTGGTTGCGAGCTGTTTAGCCGTACTTTTTCTCTCGAAAATGTTGTCTAGCGCAGAAAGTATTTCCTTCGATGTTGACTCTGGTCCCACGTGACTGATATAAGCATCAGACAGGTATTCTATGATTACGTTTTTAGTTGTTTGTTCGGCTTTCTTCCACTTGTTGTCAGGTATTACCGGAACTGGCTTCTCAATAACGTGAATCACATCTAGTTCACTTAAAAGGCTTCGGATTCTGAATTTCCAGATGTTGTAGTTTTCTCCCATGAAAATCGGAATATTTCTCTTGGTCTTCTGTTTCTCCATATTGTTATTTTAAAAGTTCAAATTTTTACAATCACTTTGAGTTCAAAAACTATTTTAACTTTTATTTAATCACTGCGTTGACTGGGCCACCATAACCTGTTAGTCTTATTGACTTAAACTGTGAGGTCGTGGATGGATTAAATAAAAGAAAATCACTTTTATATTGCGCTTTATTTAGGTTAAGCGCATTCGGTAAGGCACGTCTTTACTCCAAGGAGGAAAGGAGAGTAGTAGTATAATATTTAACATTAAAATAAACTGTGACCTGCAGAGTCAACAAAAACGTCCCCATGCCAAATGTGAGCCTGACTATTTAAACTGAAAGGTCCCAACAATAAATTATTGTTTTATAGCTTTGGTAACATTGACTACCCTTGTTTTAAGAATTAGAAGTCGTTTATTATACTTCATACAATATCTTGACAGCAAGGTTAACATGTGGCATGCGAGACCCAAATGGTACTTGAGTTTCTCAGATCCTAAATCTTTCAATACATTAACAAAAGACAGGAATTTTTGTATTCGAATTTAAGTAAATTCGACAAAAACAAAAAAAAATCCTATGTTAATTTTCAACGGATTATATTTATTTAACGATCAAACAAAGACAATAAAAGCATTTATAAGCTGCAAATAAAAGCGTTTTATAATCGTAATAATAATAATATTGTCATGTGTCGGACTGTCGTGTACATCGCTATCAGCTCTCCACATTCATTAGCTCACATCATTATGTGTACAGAGGATTAACACGTCAATTTAGTGATGTGCCATGTAACAATCGATAATTTTGACATAAAAAAGACGGGTTGCACTCCCGGAGTGGGAGTGCCAGCAGAAGTGAAAACTTGATTATTAACCCATTTTTTATGAAAATAGATTTTTAAAAAATCTTTGTTTTTAATTAATCGAAACTTTTTCAATCGATTAAAAAATATCGACAATCGAAAAAAAACAATCGATTGTTCGATTACAACGATTTCGATGTTACAACACTACTCTCCAACCGACTTTCGGTTTTTCGATCAGCACACGTGACCTGACGCGAGTTTCACAGTTTTTACCCATCCCACAAACGTGCTCAACGCCGCTAAAGAAGTTTTCACTTCAAAAATTGATTTGTACTTTCAGAGAATTGATTCCTAGGCAGATGGGGTACCTACATAGTTTGGTCGCGTTACGTAAAACCCAGCCGACAGGTACCGACCATGGTACCATCGAGGAAATTGATTCCTAGGCAGTTGACAGTCCAACGTCATTTGGTCGGATCATGTCAATTCAATGTTGATTGTGATCTGTTGGCTGGGGTTGATGTAACGCGACCAAACTACGTAGGCCTCTGCCTAGGAATCAGCATGTCTGATAGTTCATTGTTTTAACGTGACTATCGATATTTTTGACATGAAAATTACATTTGTGTATTTCTATTGCTAGTGATAAAGTAAAGTGTGTTTTTGTGTAACATGCTTGTGTAGGCGAATAAAGTAATCTCATAAAATCATATTTTAGAAAATCTTTAATATTTTACCATTGTAATATATTTGGCTTACGATAGCTTCACTTGCATTGTATGTGTTAAACTCAATCAATAAGAGGAAAAAAATTTGTACAGGTATATTCCAGATTGTTTATGTTCAAGAACTTTATAATCTGAAAATTAAGTTAATAATATTATGTAAAAGAATCGAAGTTAATCACCTCACAAAATAAAGTAAGTCTATTTCAACACTTTAATGGTTATGAGCTATGAACAAATAACAATATGTCCCTGCTATATAAGACTTTAATGTATGCCATATTTCAATCCGTTGGGTATTTAGATCAAAACTCAAAAGTATCGACAAACTGGCCAACACTAGCGCTTTCCGAATGAGTAACCGGTTTAATCAACCTGTCCCCAGCTGAAACCACAGTTAACAATGAAACTATATCATAATACACATACATCTTGTGTAAAGCTGTAAATACTACGTTTTTATCACTAAACAAATGTTAGCTAAATCGTAAATCACATCTTATGTTCTTTTGTTTTCTTGTGGTCTTGGGTTTTTGCAAATTAGCGCAAAGTGACAATTGGTACGGCACTAATCCATACTGATGCGAAATATAAATGCGAAATCGTGTCTGTCCGTCTGTTACCTCTTCACTCTCAAAGCTAGGATTGCTGAAATTTGGTATGGAGATATTTTGAGCCAAGGGAAAGGACACTTTTTTCCGGTACAACCGTACCACAGAATATATAATAGTACTCCGTAACCTTACATAAAAAGTGTCCTGCGTGATAAACGAATTTTATCATCTAGTATTATTATCACTGCAAAAATGTGTTTATTTTTCTGTCTTTCTTTCGGTCTGTTTGTCTCATCTCACTGTTTGCCCATGCGTTTCATCGCATTTTCATTTTTTAACAAAATTTGGCAAGGCGATATTTTTACCTCACTTAATGACTCACTGTGCAACAGATTTACTGGAATGGAACTTTTTAAAATATATTCCGTAGCTGACTAATTATTTTCGAGTACACTATACCATCTGTGTAATAAATTTACTCTTCCATTAACCGTTGAAATATGACCTTCTATTAAGTTTTAATTTCTTCTTATTAATTTCTTCTATTAAGGGCCTGCTTCACCACTTTCTGATAAAGTGCCGAATAGGCTATTCACAACTTTTTGGACAGATTTTCCATACTTCATCTGTCAAGTTAAGTGGTGGATAGCCTATTCGGCACTTATCAGGAAGTGGTGAAACAGGCCTTAAATATACTACCATTAAAAGAACATTAAAACGAATTTCATAATAAAAGATGTCATAGATTACTATCGATTTTACAATTAGATAGACAGTGCCAAGTTCCTGCATATATTTCACGAGGTATTTCTCAGAACTACGTCATTTTATCACGTAGGCTATAATTGCTTGAGACAAAGAATTCAACTGTGGCATACGAATAAGGGTTGATTCAGACCGCAACGCGATGCATAGATGCATTTCTAAATTGTCTGACGACATCTGTCAAATAATTTAGGTCGCGTCGCGTCGCGCCTCGCCTCGTCGCGTTGCGGTCTGAATTGACCCCTTAGTCGTTAGGTTCTTTAATTGTCAGGCACACAATACGTGTAAGGTTAGAGACATAATAATTATTATTGATGTAAAAACTTGTTAAAATAAATGAAGGAGACGTGTTCTGTCGAGGGTCACCAATTTTGGGATATGCGTGGAAGCCGCGAAGGAAGAACTTCCGAGCTAGGAAGGTATACTGAGTATATAATATTATACCGACGCTTTAAAAAAACTTCGATAGCGCGATGCAGGAATGTAGCGCTAATTGTGGACCACAGCCCCATTTCGGTGTTGTTTTGGCAATTTTTTTTTTATGAAATAAGGGGGCAAACGAGCAAACGGGTCACCTGATAGAAAGCAACTTCCGTCGTCCATGGACACTCGCAGCATCAGAAGAGCTGCAGGTGCGTTGCCGGCCTTTTAAGAGGGAATAGGGTAATAGGGGAGGGTAGGGATGGGAAGGGAAGGGAATAGGGGAGGGTAGGGAAGGGAATAGGGGTAGGGGATTGGGCCTCCGGTAAACTCACTCACTCGGCGAAACACAGCGCATGCGCTGTTGCACGTCGGTTTTCTGTGATATTCGCATGAGTATGGACGCCATAGTAGCTAGATTGACCCAACATTTGAAGGTGGTGTTGCTCTTTGATGATCTTTGGTGCAGTCTTACGTTCAGTTGTTTACGCCTCCGTGGTCCTGTGGTTTAGATCGTGGCTCTCGACTCGGAGATCGGGGGTTCTATTCCTGCGTTGGAAAGAAGTTATTTCCAAGTTTAGTTTGGTCAATGCAGGCTGATCACGATTGTCTTACAAGTATCATGATCCATGTGTTGGATGGGCATGTAAAAAGTCGGTCCTGCGCCTGATCTATCATGTCGGTCGTCTGTCTCACCGGGTAATGAGAGCAATGAAATAGAGAGTGCTCCTGTGTACTGCGCACACACTTGGGCACTATAAAATTACTCCTGCCGTCCTCGCCACCGTCACGGAAGCCGGTGTGCCCCCACACCGGCTTCCGTGACGTTTATCATTATTATGTGAACGGCAATAGGCTGATGATGATAATAAAGGGACAATTACAGCTGTGTACCGGTAAAGGTTCCTTAAGTGCCCTTGAATTCGCAATATAACTAGTTTATATCACTCATCGCGGAAATGCGAGGGGCATGATCAGCCGTTATCACAGAGTGATAGTGACTCAGACTATTTACTCGGCTGTCTAGCTTTAATATACATTGCATAATTTCTCTGCAATAAATCTCTTAAAAATATCTTCTTACTTGAGTATAGTGCCAAGGAAATGTAAGGAATCCTTAATTTTCATGCCAAAAATTCCTTATAAGTACAGGGTGTAACAAAACGTCGCGTAGAGATAATACTTTGGGGTGTGTATGTGTCCCTTATATAGAGTTCACTGTGAAAGTAGCAGCGCTGAAAGAGTAACTTTTCTGCAGCTTTGTAAGTTTGCAGCTAAAGTATTATCAGTTATCACTTAGTTTTGTTACACCTTGTATTAAGAATGCTCCAACCGGAGAATTAGCAGGTCGGATGTCTGTCAGTAGGAATATCGACGTTAATACATTAAAATAAGATTCATATTAGCGCGCCTTGTACAGTGGCGGTTACGATGCTCACCGCGTTCTTGATATGGCGAAAATGTATGAAAAAATTTGAGAAATTTTCTTATTTTTCTTATAACTGGAAAAGTTGTTTATTTTTATATACAATTTTTAGCGGACTTTATAGAGGACTAAATAAGCAACAATTTTTTTGTATATTTATTTTCCTCAGCTCAGTGTATTTAGATATTAAGGTACCTAATCAGACCCCATTTTTTTTCATATTTTGCGATTATTATGATGGTTAAAACGTATTTTATGTGAAAGTTTTGTATGCGGCTATAGAATTTTTATGGTACAGTCGTGGAGATGAATAATATATTATCTTTCATTTGAAACCAAAATATCCTCGCAGTTTGACTCCTAATTCTTTAATAGGGTACCGGAAAGTCGCTGATACCACAAGGAACGATGATTTAAAAAAGTAACAATGAGCAGCAGAAGTATTGTTATTATTGTTATTAAGTATAATAATAATCTATACATTTATAATAAAACTGTACAAATGAAAATTCTGTACATTGAAGATATTCAAAAAATAATAAGCGGCGGGTGTCACTACATCGCTATAGAAGCCAAAAATGTGGTTAGGAACATCAGGTGTATAAAAAATTTCCCCCCCACCCCTCTAAGGGGACGAAAGAGGGGTCAGATTTTGTATCAAACATTTTTCTTTAACACGAAAACTACTCATCCGATTTGCATACGGTTTTCGCAGATATATTTGTCTTCTTCCAACTCAACATCTGGTGTATAAACCCCCCCCCCTCCCCACCCCACTAAGGGGACCAAAGAGGGGATCATATTTTGTATCAAACTTTTTTCTTTAATGAACTTCATATTATTATTAACTGTGTTTTCCAACTTAACATCTGGTGTATAAAATTTTCCCCCCACCCCTCTGGGGGGGGGGGGGTAAAATTTTGTATCAACTGATGAAGTAGAATTAATACTTTATACGGCAAAACAACGTTTGCCGGGACAGCTAGTTCTTAAATGGTTTAGACGGAAAGATAATAATTTATCTTAAAAATTTCCTTACTTTAAAATCATCTCATGTATGAGTGACTCTTCGCAAAACGCAAACTCGCATTCATAATAATTTAAGATAATTTTTTTTGCGAGAAAAGGTTACCTCAGGACAAATACTCTTATCTAATCTTTATTTACTTTAGTATAAACTATAAAGATGCCTTGTCATATACCTAATAATTATTTGTTTGATAATAATATTTTTATAACATTATAATGATACGAGCTTTTGCCCGCGGCTTCGCTCGCGTTAAGAAGTAATATTATTATATACAAACTTTCTTCCCCTATTTGAACCCTCTGGGGTGGGAATTTATCAAAATCCTTTCTTAGCGGATGCCTACGTCATAATATCTACCTGCATGCCAAATTTCAGCCCGATCCGTCCAGTGGTTTGGGCTGTGCGTTGATAGATCACCATGTCAGTCGTATATAATATATATAACTAGACTATCGCATGAAAACACAATGTATGATACTGTATACTAAACAATCTAATCATGCGATGTCCAAGTTGATCTATTTATTTAAAACGTGAAAGATTTTTAATATTGATATGATAAGAACTTACGTAATAACTTGAGACTGAAGGTCCCTTAAGTAGGGACTGAATAAATTCACCAACTATTGGTATCACATGGATCTCACAACTTTTTACGGTAGAAAAACTGAGTTGCGAGACTTGGTTTTTTTTTACAGGATGTTTTTGATGGGATAATATGTTGTCCATAGCAGTGTTTGCGCGGTTTCTACGACACTTTTGCGACATCTCTATTAGTACGGGTGCCCTAGAACAATTTTTTTGTGATTACTAACAAGCAAATTTTTGTGAGTAGCTCCATTTTGATAAGACGAACAACATTTTTATTTTCGCAAAATCTCGAAAATGGTAGCTAACAGAGATAGAAAGGATTTCATACTTTGACTTGATGGTCCTAAAATATGGATTGTTTCTTTTGTAGGACAAGGTTACTCTTAAATTATATAACTATCAACCTACCAATATACAAAAAATCAGCTTGTTAGGGTTCCGTTTTAGGGTTCTGTAATCAACAAAACTTGGTTGACTACGGTACCCTAAAACGGAACACTAACCAGCTGATTTTTTGTATATTGGTAGGGTTACGCCCGCAATGTATTTTAAATTACCGATGACACACTATTCTGTCGCGTTCCGTCCGTATTTTGTATGCGTTTGACGTTGCGGGCGTAATCATGCGGAATTTACGCCGCGTAACTTCGGCCTAGTGTGTTTAGACACTAACGCAGGAGTAATTTTTAAAGTGTCCAAGTGTGTGCGCAGTTCACAAGAGCACTTTCTATTCCTTTACTCTCATAAATTTTTTGCTATTTAAACTTCTCAACGGCATCATAGATTGTCCCGAACTCGTTGAAAAATTTAGTATCAGTGTCCCATCAGCATCACTTAGACGTCATCAACTTCTGTACGTTCCCCCAGTATCAACAAACTATCGTCGAAACTCCTATGTTTTTAGATCCAGTAGAGTACAATGAGGTGACTCGGAGCACAGAACTAGACTTATTCCGTACCAGTATTGGTAGACTGAAGAAAAGCCTTAGCGACCCATTTTTTAAATAAATTAAAATTATATAAAAATATATAATGTCATGTACTTGTAAATCTGTTAATGTTCTATTCTTTGTTTGCTGTTTGTTTCTTTGTTTAACTCTTCTAGTGTATGTTATGTGTGTGAAAACTTGTAATTGGCCTTCCTGTGTTATTCTAAAACTATTTGTTAATCTAGCTGTAAGTTTTTCTAAATAAATAAAATAAAATAATCCAGTGGGACGGAGGACCGACACGACAGTGGCCAGAGATAAGGCGCAGGACCGACTTTTTACATGCCCGTTGCCCATCCGACGCGACGCATGGATCAGCTTACTTGTCAGACATTCAGGTGATCAGCCTGCATTGTCCTAACCAAACTTGGAAATAACATGTTTCCAACACGGGAATCGAACCCACGACTTCCGAGTCAAGAGCCATGCTCTAAACCACTGGACCACGGAGACGCTCAATATCGGTAATTATAAACAGCCTGATTGTATCGCCGATCAACATTAATAACTTGTGTCAACACAATTACCGCTAAATGCTGTGGCTCATTGGTTAAGCTATTTATTGCGAGCAATATTACATTTATTGCAAGCAATATAACATATTATGTACCAAGAACATAGCCGGTATAAGTTGATTTTGGCCCAAAATTTGTTCCAGACTTGTATGGAACATAAGCCTTTTAATAAAGAGTTATCGTTTTAATAAAACATATTTTTATTGGGTATTTAATTTAAATTCGGCCGCAAACGAAACATAGAGAAAATAAAATGAGCTTTAAAGAAAAACAGAGTTCTCAGTCATATTTCTAAATAGCTTCCTAACTAGGATGCTAAATGATAGTCAGTCATTTAAGCCTAGTGATCCATTTAAGCCTAGTTCGCATTAGGCCAGTATTTTAGACAAGTACCGAGTACTTTAGTAGCTAAATTCTGGCTTCTGCCCCAAAATGACTAAATTTTTAGTGTTCGGACATGTTTAGCTACTAAAATACTCTCTACTTGACTAAAATACTGGCCTAATGCGAACTAGCCTTTAGACATTTAAATTTAGTAAGGTGGAATGGCGGCCTCCCCAAGAAGGCGGACAGGTTGCGGACAGGCTATTTGAAATGATAATTATGGTTATCAAATGAAAGGGTTTGCTGTTAGGAATACGGAAAAAATAGTCACGTGACTTAAATCCAACATGGCGGTCATCCAAGATGGCGGATTAGCTAAAGCGTGTTTTTTAAACTATTATTATTACTGTGCAACAAAAACAGGCTGAGCGATCTCCCATGAACTATCATTATTAAATAACACACGAACCGTTTAATCTGTATTGATAACCTAACTTGCTTTTGATAACCCAATTCTAAGGTGATGACTTATAACTAGAGATATCAAATATTATAATGTTTTTATTTTAATGTGATGAAATTTAAATATTTTGACACCTGTTGATTAAATCTTGATCCCGCGCAGACTGCAGACTTTCTATCGGCCGATAGTTTGGTATGGTTGGGCTGTTAGCGCGCGCTGCGCACACTACGCCAACTAAACAGTTGAGTTGGTGGTGAGTACGTAGACTAGACAACAGTCGGCCGATTGTTCTCGCACGATTTCATTCATAGCAATACATTTTTGAATGGAAAATTTTACACGATTCGGATTTCTGCCGAGTCAGCCGACCAAACAATCGGCGTTGTGTGCGCGCGTGGAAGAATGTCGAACTGATTTATCATCGGCCGACAGTTTTCCGATAGTTAAGTTTGAATGCAATGAAAATGCAAAAAAAATACAATCGTATAGCCCAGCGGTAGGCAACAGGCGGACCGCGGTCCGTTTGCGGACCGCGAAAGGCCGAATCTCGGACCGCGAAATATTGTAATGTATTTTATACCAAGTATAAATTTAATACAGTCATAGATAAGGTATACGACGTATAATACCTTTATTAATTAAAATAATATTTTTAAGCTACATAGGACAAGTGTGTTTTTTCTGGACCTCGTTAAAATTTTCCCACAGTATCCGGACTCCACCTAAAACTACTTGCCGACCGGTATAGCCCATCAAACTAAATTATTATCGGTCGACTCAGTAGGCCTACCACGAAATGGTTTTGAGACTCAAACAATCGGACGAGAATACCGCGCCTTGCTCTAACAACGTCATTTCACGTTTGTTAGAGTAGGATGCGGCATTCTCGTTCGATTGTTTGAGTCTCAAAACGGTTTCGTGCTACCAGCTCAGTATTGTTGTAATATGCGAACTTCCATACAGCTTCATACTGATCAAGAGCCAAACAAACTATCGGCCGATAGAAAGTCTGCAGTCTGCGGGGTCTCTAAGATTAATCACTTGACATCGTCGATTCAATGAATCGAATATGAACCCGTACTTCGTGGAAATAAAGGTCTTTTAGGAATTTTGAAATAATTTATACTTACTTTAGAGTTTTATATTAATATTTTGTATTGTGTCAAACATTGTACTGATATTGTATTGTTCCAGGGTAGTGTTTTTTGTAACAAAAACTTTTTAATAATATTTACCTTTGCGAATTGCAGATTGCATTTTCCTTTGAGGAACTTCATCAAGGAACTATCGTAAAAGGCTACTAAAAATGGTGTAAAATCTGCCCTGGTTCACTTTTATTGTTGCTCAGCTTTAGTTGTATTCAGTAGTAAAACAACAGTTACTCAAGAAAAGTGCCTTACTTACATGTTACTTCTAACACAAAGCTACTCTGTGGCTGGAGGAAAGCTTACAGCTGTTTTAAAAATGAAATGACACATCGTCTAGTCCGGTGATTGGTTGATTTGTTTGTTTTTTTTTTCAAAGTTAAACCTAAGTAAACCTAACATTTGAAAAAGGAATCAAATAACAAAATATAGAGTACTGATATTAAACAATATTATTCAGTACTTTTCAATGCTTTGATCTATGAATTCACATCTTAAATAATTAAACAAATCTTAAATCTTAAATGTTAAATGAAAAAAATAAGTAAAACTAAAAATAATTTATTTTGTACTTTTTCAGATACTTATAATAAATTAAGTAGTACACGTAGCCTCTTGACATTACACGAACATCCACTCACTCACAGATATCACAGATAAACGAATTTTCTTTACTCAAATTTACGAGTATCTTTCGCGAACCTTCGCGAACATTTCAGGGTCCCGCGCGCCATTTTGTTTTCCGAAGAACGTCGTTTTGGTGGTTTTCAGTAGAGCCTTGCCGTCTTCCGATCCTTTCCTCCAGTAGACGGTTTGGACGGCATTTCTCCCGGCAATGTAGCGGGTAGCGCTTCCGATGAGGTGCATTTTATCCATTTTGTTTTTTTTCTGTTTAATTTGCGTTCAAAGACGAAGAAGCTTGTGACTGGCACAAAAAAAACTTTATCAAATTCCTAATTTGAATTTTCAAATTGGAACGTCTTGTTTCTTCTGTTGTGCGATTGTTATGCGGCCAGTTCCGGCGTTGTCGCAGCTTATATACTATCAAGTCTGTATGACGTAATTATCGTGTTTGTAAACTTTGCACTAAGCACGCGCGTGCGAAGCTGTTAGAATAATCAAATAGTATCACAATTGAACCCGTGTAGATTTCCACTCAGATAAATTTCCATATTTCCAAGGATACTTAATGGGATGAGAGTAATTGAAATTTATTTAATTGTACGTTAAATGAAATAACTTGCTAAATGCTTTCAAGGTGAACCACAGTATGCAGATGCAGCCCTATTCATTTCACATAATATTTTGGAAAGATCCATGTCTTACAAAATAAAATTTTACGAGAACACAACATTTCCTCCATACCATCCTCATCACCTTGATGAGTGGCAGTCTTCCACAGTGCGATTTTCGCGTAACTTTCTGCCGCGCACTGTAAAACTCTGGAACGAACTGTCACCAGCAGTATTTCCGGACCTATATGACCTGCAAACCTTCAAGAAAAGAGCGTATTCCCTCTTAAAAGGCCGGCAACGCACCTGCAGCTCTTCAGATGTTGCGAGTGTCCATGGGCGACGGTAGTTGCTTACCATCAGGTGACCCGTTTGCTCGTTTGCCCCCTTATTTAATAAAAAAAAAAAAAAAAAAAAATTTTAGAGACGTGTTGTGTGAAGTACATAAACTGCCCAACTTTTTCCGAGTACCATTAACTTAATCGTTTGATTTGTATTAAAAATTTCAATTTATATCAAATACAAAACGCTTATTAAAATTAAATAATTTAAAGTTATTATATATTAGCGACGGAACCCTAATATTCTGACTGATCAGTGATCACTTAACAGTTTTATATTTTAGACTTTGCTCTATTAATAATGAGGCAATCACATATTGATTTAGGTAAATACTTAGGTCTTGTATGGTCATAGGGGGTCAGTAATTATATCTTGAAGGATTCCATTTTCTTTATTTTATTTGAATAATAAACAAGCAAGATATAATATCTAAATGTATCTTTTATATCTATAATTTAAAATGTATATAAAAATGGATTTTCAATGTTTTGTGTGATTTTCAATTTTCAATGTTTAAAATGTATATAAAAATGGGTTTTCAATGGATTGTGTTAATCATGCAGCTATGACTTGAGAATGGCTGAACCACACTAATTATATATGCTTTTTATTAGCTTCCCCTGTATATTTGTTTGTAACCGACTTCTTTGGGCGCGATTTTGACCCACTTTAAACGGCCAGATTTCGTTCAAACTTTGTAGATTTATCGAGGACCGATGACAATACACTAATTTGATATAATTATTCCATTTTTCAATTTGTATGTTTGTATGTTTGTTTGTAACCGACGCTTTATATAAAAAGCGTGTTTTTAGTTTTTTTAACTATTACTTATTTTAGTCTTAAAATATTAGAAGAAGACCAGGGAAGGTTTGTAAGATGAGAAAATATGGAAAAATTGCGAGTAACATGCTAAAAATGAATTTTATTTCCCCATTCAAACTGTTCTTACCAGTCCAATATAATATACGTTCGTCCCGTGCGTCGCGTCGGTTCAGTATTTTCGGCATGATTATAGTCTGTCAACAAAGTGAAGAAATTAAAAAGTGGCAACATCGTAGTGTTAAGGCCGTCACAGACTTAGCTATAATATATATATTAATATACCGTACTAAACACACTGAGACCAGAAATATATATTTTAGCTGAGTGTGTGGTCACGCAAAAATTGTATAGAAAATATATAGTAATATGCCTAGCTATAAACATATAATATATTATATTATAGCTAAGTCTGTGACGGCCTTAATCCCTTTTTTCTTAGGGTGAATTGCACCAGAAGCGTAGTTAAAGTTAAGGTTAAGGTTAACGTCAAAATATGGTGAATTTGCTAGGGATTTGACAGTTCATTTCATAATTTGTTATGGTGAAAGTTAAAGTTATAGTTAAAGTAGGTTGATGCAGCTCACTCTAAGATTGATTTGAAATAATACGAATTACGATGTCAAAAAAGTGAAGAAATTAAAAAGTGTCACTTTTTAATTTCTTCACTTTTTTTGACAGACTATACATACACAATAATTATTGTACAATGTACATAATATATCGACATAGCCGGATTATCGCATATTTCGATATAGGTAATAGTACATTACGCACCTAGGGAAGGAAAATAAGAAATGTCTCAGATCACATGTAATGTGAACATTTGATCTGAGAATTTCTTATTTACTTCCCATGGTGCGTATACTATTTTTCTCATCGACGGAGGCGGCAAACGGCAACATCGGTAAGCGCAGCGGGAAGAAAGTTGACATTTTCAGCCCGGAGGTGAGAAAATGTAATTTTTCGATGTAAAGAGAAATTAACTTTACAATATTGTTTTTCCTTGACATAAAACTACATTTTACTAATTAAATAATAAATTACTCCTTCTTATTTAATTGTCATCGTTAAAAATAAATGATAACTACTGAAAAAATTCCGCGTGGAAATGCTTACACATTTTTTCTTGATACTTAATAGATTATTATATTTTTGTTTTGTATCTTTATCGCTGTGTTTTGGAGTGTTCATGGTAGTTTCATTAAAATTTTGCCGAGCCAAACTATTTTCGCATTTAAGCTTGAATAATAAAGGTTTTTAATTTATTTTAATAGCTTACGTAGCCTGCTTCTCGCTTTAGAGAAAAGCTCTAGTTCTTGAACTCTACAATTCACGTTTAATGGAAAAAAAAATATGATTCCCGATTCCTAGTTTCAATGGATTTTCACACGCTGCAGTTGTGTGTCCAAATTTATTTTTATTTAACTTATATTCCATCACGAACCGAATATAACAGCGGATTTTTTGAACGGATCGCTTGAATATAAAAAAATTATAAAGATACGGAGATAATTAGTCTATTTTGTTCTGTCGATGCGCTTATATTATATATTAGGGGTCCGCCCCGGCTCCGCCCGTGGTACATACAAAGCCACTCAGGGACACCAATGGTGAAAGAATTTTTAAAATCGGTCAAGTACTCCCTGAGATTATCGCGTTCAAACAAACAAATAAACAAACTCTTCAGCTTTATAATATTAATATGACGTATAATTGTATATTATAATTTATAATATTAGCTTTACTGTGGGTATATTCCTGTATCTCAATTCCTTTCTGTTTTGTTTACCTCTCACATTTTAAAGACAACCAAAGACAACCAACCATCTTTTAGTAATTCATACTACCATACTTACAAAATCCATACTAATATTATAAATGCGAAAATGTGTATGTCTGTTACATCTTCACGCCCAAACCGCTGAACCGATTTTGCTGAAATTTGGTATGGAGATACTTTGAGTTCTGGGTAATGACTAATGACAGAGGATACTTTTTGTCCCGGAAAAATGTACGGTTCCCACATTTTGGCGCAACGGAGTTGCGGGTACCGACTCGTTTACCTAGAATAGGACTTCTCCTGAAAAAGACCTTAGCTATTGTAGCTTTACCTAAGGTTTTAAATATATTTTTTTCTTCAAGAACTTAGCACATAACATTGACATGGTGGGTTATTATTATTTCTCGGAAGCGACAATAAAATTAGCAAATAGTACGTAATCTGTTTATCACATAACGGATACAGATAGTTGACATAATATTATATAATATTATGTACGTCAACATGTTTACGGGACATTGAAAATATTGCGACTTAAGGACTCGTTTTCAAACAATGTCCTAGGACTTAGACCCAAGACACATAGGTACTGTCTCATTATATGGATTATACATTTATTCGCGCGGTTAGGCCAGGCTAGGCAGTCAATCATGTAATCAGCAATCAGCATGCATTGCCCTCACTAAAATTGAAAACAAATTTTTTTTCACCGACGCGAGCGGCGACATTCGAACCCACCCTCCCAACTTGCTCGAAAGCCGAAACCAACAGACTACAGTTGCGTTTATCACTAAATAGATGTTTCCTAGTATCAAAAGCGGAGTTTAGGATGTTTGATGTTGTCCGTATCAGTCCACACTGATACGGACAACATCAAACATACCCACCAGCCCTAGTAGACAAGTGGCAAGTGATTATCCTAAACGCTAACGCCACAAAATGTATGCGATTTGATTTTGACATAAGTCATCGCTTCGCTAGCGAATACTAAATTGTCAAATGATCAAATCCCATAGGTATATTTTGTGGCGTTAGCGTTAGCGTTTACGATAATCGCTTGCCACTTGTCTACTAGGGCTGGGATGATACATCACAAGTTTTGCAGGCTTTGGAGTCATGCTGGAGTGCGCGATCCCGCGGCCCGTCTAGGGCGCATAGTAGAGCACCGCCGAGTATTTAGTGGGTACTCCGTACTACCCACTAAAACTCGGCGGTGCAACAGCCCCTACCCACTGGGAAGGGACTACACATCTTCAGACACTGCAGAGACACACATACTTACTTACGGAAAGAGGGGTCCATACTCAGCAATATGCTAGAATAACCACTATTGCACGATGTGTTATCCCAATACCTACTGTCTACGCGCAACGCGAGACATCACTAGCGACGCCGTTTTGACAACTGTAAGAAGAAAAAAGACGACGCCATGGTTGCACGGAATAAATTTATAAGAACATTATATTGTTGTTAATTAGAACATTATCAATAAATAAAAAACCTCGAGACATTAACATTTGGCGACCGTGACAGGACACGAACCTGCAATCTCGGGAACTATACCCAACGCTGCACGTCTACTATTGGCTTTCCGTTGACGAATATCAACCTATATTGTGGGATGAGCCTGCGTGTATGCTGCCCGGCCGATAAAAAGCTAAGTCCTATCCTATAAAATATCCAATAATTATTGTCCTACTTCTACTTCTACACCACATCGTGGCCTATCATAACATAGCCTTGTTTTTTGCCTATTAAATAAAATAAATAAATAAATAAACGTTTATTCGTTTTTTTTGATCACTACACTACAAGACATTATAACGAAAACAAAAACACAATAATAACAATAAACTAAAAAGAAAAAGAAAAAAAAAAAAAGAAATGAAAAAGTACGTATCTTACAAGGTAACAAATAATTTTGACAAGTAATACATTTAAAATCCAGCAAAGTAAGGCAGGGAGTGCAATGACCAAAAACTGAATTGGCATCCACTCAGGTAATGACCGCGGTTCGCAGTCCCTGATTTTCAGTGGATCCAGATTGTCAGGCGAGTGACAGACCACACAAGTCACCAGTCCTGTTAATAAATACCTATATACAAAATTATACTTATTATACATTGTATTATATTTAAATATATAAAATATATAATAATAGTGATTATAATGAAGTGAAGGAAGACAAAGTATGTCCTAGCTGCTATATTATGATAATATTTAAATATGTATGAAAAATTACATAATAAATAATAATGAACTAGATAATTATTATAATATTATGACACTTAACTTGCTAGTGTGGAGTACATGCGCACAGGCACATAAATGTAAGCTGTCGCTCACGGTAACCTGCACAATAACAAGCGCCGACGCGCTGTACTTACCCCACAAACATAGATACCTAATAATATAGTGTATAGTACTATAAACTTAATCACGTGCCCGGAGAAGACGGGAGGCTGCGGGCGGGGGCTGGGGGGCCGGGGGCAGATGCACCTGACGGCCGCGCCGCACCGTACCTACTCAGCACGAGGGCCTTGCGCCGCACGCTAGTCCCTTGTTCATTTTGCAATAATAACAATATTAATATTGAGCTGTTCCATTATAAGAACGCCATGTGTATTCAACTAAGGATAAGGGTAAGTGTTAACTATAAGTACATAATATTATATAATAAAGTTACAGTAAACATTTAAAACATGCTAAATATTGTCTATAGAGTATCAACATGCATATAGTGTACCTTTTAATACTATTTTAAATGTATTTCAGATTAGGCATGATCTCATGGCGATGAGTCTGTTCGATTGTCGGCTGGCTGGCAATGTTGGGGCACCCTGACTCACCAGTCACCGTGCTTCGGCTCATAAATTGGAGGGTGAGTAATAATTACGACATCATTATCATTTCAAGTGTGATATAAGATTATTTAAATTAAAATAGCTTGTAATAATAATTATTGTAATACTTACTGTAACGAACTGTAATTTGAAAATGTTAATAATTACTTCTTTAATTCCTTAATTGTATCCATATAATATAATATAGCCAAGAATAAAATAAAATGAAATAATAATAATAACATTAAGATTGTTAAAAAAAAAAAAAAAAAAAATAGAAATAATATACAATATCACATATTGATCTGTTCATGTAACAATAGGGTCTTAAATTTTGTTTTAAAATTTCCAACTTCTTTCAGAGCACGAAGAGAAGGTGGCAGCAGGTTGTTCCATATTTTGCTCGCCAGGTACCTAAAGCTCCCTCTGAAAGCCGACGAATGATGAAGTGGAGCAACTAGAAGATAAGAAGAGCCTCTGGTAGTAACGGTCAGCTGACTATTGCTAGCCCACTGTAGCTTGTCGTACAGGTAGGACGGGGTTCTAAACTTCACCACACCAAACAATAGCGTAGCCATATGCAACTGGCGGCGAGCTTCCATCTTCAGCCATTTCAAGTTGTTTATATATGGCGTCACATGGGCGCGGGGAGGTATGCTGCAGCAATATCTTGCGCATGCATTTTGGACCTTTTGTATTAAATGTTTAGAGCGTGCAAGTAAACATGGGCCTATTACTGTGTCTGCATAGTTTAAATTAGATAGAACTAGCGACTCGCACAACGTAGCGCGTAGGTCTTCTGAAATAAAGCTTCTTATTTTATATAAGAGCTTTAACCTATAAAAGCATCAACTTACTATTTTAACGATATGCTTCTCGAACCTAAGTCTTTCATCCATTAGGATTCCGAGATTACGAGCTTCTGTAACCCTGTCGATGAGAATGTCTCTTATTAAGATTTTAGGTTGGTTTAGGGCGACTTTTTGAACTTGAGCTTTGGTGCCCACTAGCATGTACTTCGTCTTGGTGGGGTTCAGTACTAGAGCATTGTTATAAGCCCACTCACTGATGCGAGCTAAGTCCTCGTTCAGCCTTTTGATAGCCTCGATGGCGTTCGATGGCTTAAAAGTAATATACACCTGAATATCGTCAGCGTAGATGTGATACCTACAAAATTTAATGCATTTTATTATGTCCGCGCAAAAAATAGAAAAAATTAAGGGCCCAATTACCGAGCCTTGTGGTACGCCTCTATTTACACTACGAGTGCGTGAGCGCAGTGGCGTGCTGTTATTACTGTTTACCTCCACCGCCTGTAAACGGTCCATTAGATAAGCGGCGAACCACGCAATGACTTGGTCGTCGAAACCGTAGTGTTTTAACTTTGCCAGAAACAATTTTATATTGATGGTGTCAAATGCCCGCGAGAAATCAAGCAAAACTAAAATCGTGACCTCCCCCTTATCCTGCCCTGTGATGATGTTATCCACCACATCAAGCAGCGCAGTTGTCGTGCTATGTCTTTTGCGAAAGCCTGATTGTAACGTAGGTAAAATATTGTTCTCCTCTACAAACTTGCTGGTCTGCCTGTATACTACCTTTTCGAGTACCTTTGACAAACACGGCAATATACTAATAGGCCTTAAGTCTCGGAAATCGGAAACAACATCCTTTTTTGGCAAGGGTTTTATAATCGCAAGGCGCCAAAGATACGGAAAGGTACCAGTGCGGAGAGAGGTGTTAATTATGTAAGTCATAATACTTAGGCAGCTAGGAATGCGGCTCACCATAAGAAGCATATCCAAATTTATATTATCAGCCCCAGTCGCCTTAGACTTAATAGATTTGAGAATTTTAAGGACATCATCGTTACTGACCAAGGAGAATCTGAATGTCTGAGATATTTTAGGGATATGGGAATTGAAGTTGTTAATTGTTGATTGTGATACAAAGTTACTGCCTGGGATGTCTAAGAAATGATCAATAATAGCATTAGGATCCTGAAGGTTAGTAGGTAGTATAAATTCCGATTTGAGATTATGCTCGTTTATGTTTTCTTTCAAATGTTTCCACATTTGCCGTGGGCTCTTAATATTTGCGTTAACATAAGTGTTAAAATAAGCCGCCTTCTCCCTAATTATTGCTCGTGAAACTTCCCGCTTGAGGTCTTTATAATAAGTAATGTGCGACTCGTTTCTTGTGGAACGTGCGCGCTTGTGTGCCTCATCTCGTTTTTTCATAAGAAGTTTTATATTATACGTTATCCACGGATATTGGCGATCTTTTACATAAAACGTTTTGATAGGAGCAAGTGTGTCGAAAACGGACAAAATGCAATAATTTAAATTACGTACCATCTCGTCAATATTGTCTAATTTTGAAATGTTTTGCCAATCGATTGCATTCATAATTTGTTCGAAGTCCTTATCAATAATATCATTCATGGCTCTATAAGAAATTTTTTTGGGTAAAATCTTAGTTTTAGGAAAATCTATCATAAATGATATGAACGCGTGGCTACTAAGATCCGGAATGTGTTCCACCCAGACACGTTTCAGGTCCGCGTTGGTGCAGACCAGGTCGAGTAGGGTTGCAGTGTCCCCAGTAAAATGTGTCGCCTCAGAAGTATATTGGCGCAACCCATGTATAGCTAAAAAATCTTCCAAAAATTTATAGTGTGTGGTGTTTTTGTTAAAAAGGTTAATGTTGAAGTCACCGACCAGATACAGATAATCAAACCCCGCCAAGGCGCTAATTGTGTCAGTTAAAGTATCCATAAACAGTTTGACCGATAGCCAGGGAGGCCGGTACGCAGTACCTATAAATATGACCTTGCCATTATGTTTTAAAGATAACCACATTTGCTCGACGCATTGTGACGTACTAAGATGTTTTATTATTTGAACGTTCAGTCCTTTCATCAAATAAAAACCTACACCACCACCGCGGGAACGAACACTCTCATCTCTCGGCAGATGAACTAGTCGGTAACCCGGGATACGCGGGGCGCGGCCCTCCTCACCTGGTCGCAGCCAAGTTTCATTTATTGCCACTAGGTCACATTTCAGCCTGTTGACGGCTACTAAAAGTTCATCATGTTTAGTACCTAAAGAACCGGGATTTATGAACCCAATTTTTAATTTGTTAGGAGTAATCATTTTCTATTGAGTTCAAAACAAAAAAAAAAAAAAATAACAAAATAATAATAGATAAAAATAATATAAATAAGTAAATTGTAAGGATTCAAATTATTAATAATGCATTAAATGACCTAATTCACATAATTCCGTTTGATAAACAAGTATTTGTCTGCATTCAATATTATTTCATTGGAAAATTTAGCTATTATAACAATTGCACGCCATTTCACAATACATTCTTGCACAAGAATTCTGTTCACATTTTGACATTTCTTTGAGTTTATTTTCAAGTCTTGCATTTTGTTTGCGCCCCCGAGTGTTCTGCCTTTGCAAGTTTGCACTGCCTTGTTTTGCATGTTATATACCCCGGTTTGGGCCGACTATTTCAGCGCAAGAGGTGCCCGTGCCCATTTTTGTGGCCAGTGCCCAGAAAGGAGTACTGTGCCTGTCCACGAGCCTCGAGCGTGCTTCCCATACCCGACGCTTCACGTCGCACGCTGCTTGCTGCCCCCGTGCTTCGCTGACGCCGATGGAGTGACGGTAACTGCAGACCAGGGGAGCGTAAGATCTTTTTATTTTATTTTCTGCCTATAGAGTTACAATTATTTCACATTCAATATAACTTTAGTTCAAGTGTTTATTAGTTATTTCAATTTCACAATGTCTGCGGAACTCAGAACATTAACTACAAAGCGCGCTAGTATAAGAGGCAGATTAACTAAGTTTGATAACTATCTTGATTTAATACAAAAAATACCAACTTTAAGTGAGTTGCAAGTGAATGAGCTATCATTAAAATTACAAACATTTCATGATTTAAAAACAGAATTCAGTTTGCTGCAAGATCAAATCGACCAAATAAATTTTGATAATATTGATGATGAGATTGATGAAAGGGACAAGACAGACTCACATTTCACAAAGGTGATTGCTTTAGCGGAGACTATTTCTGTCAAATACAAAACTACACAAAAGCAATCAGAGTCTGGCTCTGGCTCTGGCTCACTTCGTAGTGTTCATCGGCCACAATATCATCAACCAAATTTTAAACTTCCGCAAATACAAATCGGTAAATTCAATGGAAACTATTCCAAGTGGCTTGATTTCCGGGATACTTATGTATCTTTAATTCATGATAATGACAGCTTGTTACCTGTCCACAAATTTCATTATCTCAATTCATATTTGGAGGGTGAAGCTGCCAGAGTCCTATCCAATCTCGAGGTCTCCAATGCGCACTATCAAGAAGCTTGGGACCTGCTATGCCAACGTTATGACAATAAACGCTATCTGACTAATAACCATCTCAATTCTTTATTCAATATAGAACAAGTGCACCGGGAATCAGACAAGTCATTGAGATCTTTAGTCGATCAAGTTAATAAGGATCTCAGAGCGCTGTCTAGTTTAGGCCATCCAACTCAGCAGTGGGACACTCTGATTATCCATATTATCACAAATAAACTGGACTATCATACAAAACGCGATTGGGAAGAGCACCGCAATACTATCAATGATATGCCTTCTCTCAGCCAGTTGACTAAGTTCTTACATGACCGAGCCGATGTGTTAGAATCCTGCCATACTAAAAAACAATCTTATAATACAAACTATCATGCTATAAGCAATACAAACAAAAACGAGCGATCTTATAAATCATTTTCGTGCACCACACAAAACAATGATGATAATGGCGCGAAAATTCAAACACCCTGGGTATGCAATTATTGTTCGGGTGACCATAGTATTTACAATTGTTCAAAATTTCTATCTCTATCAGTAGAACGACGAAAGATGGAAGTGAGGAAGTTGAAGCTGTGCCTAAATTGTTTAAAAAAGGGCCATTCACTCAGAGAATGTCGTCGAGGTCCATGTCGTGAATGTCGTAAACGACACAACTCACTGCTTCACATTCCACTTTCGCAGCCTGGAAGCTCGAGCATCTCTGCGCAGTCAGCTCTCGCCGCTGACGACAATGATGCCCTCGCGCAGGGTGTCTCTGTCAATTTTTCAGCCTCGCAGACTGCCTATCAAGTCTTACTGTCCACGGCTACAATCAAGGTAACCAATCCTCACAATAATAAACAATCAACGGTGCGATGCCTCTTAGACTCAGGCAGCCAAGGTACATTCATGACTAAGGCGTTACAACAAAAACTAGAACTGGAATCTATCCCCACAGTGCCTATTAAAATTATGGGTGTTGCAAATATCCCATGCGGCTCCATTTCAGAACGAAGTGTAGTTCGTCTAAGCTCTCTCTGCACTGACTACAATGTAACGCAAGCCTGCGGCGTACTACCTGAGCTCACCGACAATGTACCTAAACAATTTATCGATAAAAGGTATTTCAATCTCCCGCCTAAATTACAATTGGCCGATCCTACATTCAATATCTCTGCCCCAGTCGAGATGCTGATAGGCGCAGACCTATTCTGGCAAATTGTGGGCAACGAACAGCGGTGTCTCGGTGCTAACTTACCTTACTTGAGAAGTTCACAGTTAGGCTGGTTAATATCTGGCCCTATATTTAGTAACGGTGAACCAAGGAGCATAAAATACAGTTTCTCAAGGACCGACACATCTGACTATCTCAATGAGAAAATTTCTAGATTCTGGGAGCTAGAGGAACTCCCCAAGAGGCCACTGCTCAGCAGCAGCGAGAAGGAATGCGAGCAACACTTCAATACACACACCTCTCGCCAAGAAGACGGCCGTTTCATTGTAAAACTGCCATTCAAGGACTCACCGGACAATCTAGGTGATTCCTACTATCGAGCCAGGCAAAGATTTCTATCACTAGAGAGGAAATTTCGCAAAGAGCCAGAACTCAAAAAAGCTTACTCTGAATTTATAGCCGAGTATGAAGAGCTGGGCCACTGCTCGCCCGTAGAGGGCCGAACTCCGGAGGTGCGCCGCCACTACCTGTGCCACCACGCCGTGCTTCGCGCGCAGAGCGAGTCTACTAAGCTGCGCGTCGTGTTTGACGGCTCCGCGCCTACCACCACCGGCGTCTCCATCAACGATATCCAGCACACTGGTCCTAAAGTACAAGATTCTCTCTTTGCTATTCTATTACGCTTCCGCACGCACAAGTACGTACTAGCCGGCGATATAGACAAATTCTTCCGCCAAATCCTTGTCCACGAAGACGACAGAGAGTTACAACTGATTCTATGGCGTGAAGATGAAAAGAAGCCATTAAAGACGATCAGACTCAATACTGTGACGTACGGCTTTGCCAGTGCAAGCTATCTATCTACAAAATGCTTATGGACACTAGGAGAAGAGTGTCGAGATGAAACAATAAAGCAAATCATACAAAAGGATTTTTACTGCGATGATATGTTGACCGGTAGCGACACGAAAGCAGATCTATTATACATTCTGAATGCGGTCACCACTCATTTAAAATCGGGCTGCTTCAATCTGCGGAAATTCAAGTCGAATGCACCTGATATTTTCCCCATCTCGACGATCGACTTGCAAGGAAAATTGAGCTTGAGTGACGCCTCGAACGCACTCGGCCTAGGCTGGAGTCCACAATCAGACGAGCTATACTTCACTATCGAAGCTCCGACCTCCGGCATGCAAGAAAAAATTACGAAGCGAACAATACTATCGTCAACATTCAGTATCTACGATTCACTCGGCCTCTTGTCGCCGTGCACCGTTCAGCCCAAACTACTCATGCAGCAGCTGTGGCGGCGTGGGCTGGACTGGGACGAGCCGGTTCCTGACGATCTTCAGAAGGAATGGAAGAAAATTACGGCCAGTCTCTCTTCGCTAGCGAACATCACAATTCCCAGGAGAGCCTTGTCCGGAGATCCAGTCGAAATACAATTACATTCGTTCTGCGATGCATCAATGCATGCCTACGGCGCATGCATCTATTTAAGATGTAAAGACAAAGAAGGTAACATATCAGTCAATCTACTATGCGCTAAATCGAGAGTGGCACCTACCAAGCCACCCCTCACGATACCAAAATTGGAACTACTTGGAGCGCTACTCGCCGCTAACCTAACCAAGACCGTTCTCGAGTCACTGCGCTGCTTTATATCGTCGTGCACACACTGGTGCGACTCCAACGTCGTACTCGCGTGGCTCCACAGCAGTCCTAGCAAACTAAAGAGCTTCGTCGCAAACAAGGTTGTGGAGATATGCGAGAATACCGCGCTGTCGGCGTGGCGCCACGTGCCCGGCACCGCCAACCCCTCCGACGTGCTCTCCCGCGGCACGCCCGGCGACCAGCTAGCCGCGCTCGAGCTGTGGTGGCGCGGACCCCCGTACCTCGCCGCGGATGATTCCCAATGGCCGCAAGCTCCATCTGAAACAAAGAAACAAGATAACGACTTACCTGAGATTATAGTCCTCCCTTCGACGAGCTCCGACTGCGACGATCTATCTATCCCGTTTGAAAATTTCTCTACACTAGGAAAACTTCAGCGTACTTACGCCTACGTTCTACGACTAAAGCACAACCTGAAAAACAAAAGCAATAAATTGTCAGGTCCACTATCTGTGCAAGAGATTAATAATTCGTTTTTATTTCTAGCAATACGAGCACAAAAGCAATCTTTTGACAAAGAATATCATGCACTATCTACAAAGCAAGATATCGCTTCAAAAAGCAACATTCTATCACTCAACCCGTTCCTTGATAAGGAGGGAGTGATGAGAGTAGGTGGTCGACTGGATCGCTCCACCTATAGCCATGAAAAGAAACACCCGATTATTTTAGACTCTACTCACCATTTTACGAAGTTAATCTTTCGGCATGAACACGTCCGCCTGATGCACGCAGGTCCCCAGCATCTCCTATATTCTATTCGTGATTCAATATGGCCCGTGTGCGGAAGGAGGCTAGCTCGCACCACTGTTCATCGCTGCGTAACTTGTAGACGTCACCGAGGAAAAACTCTGACGCCCATGATGGGTAATTTGCCCCAACAACGTGTCACACTCGCACTTCCGTTCCAGACCATCGGGATGGACTTCGCAGGACCATTCAATATTGCAAGTAAGAAGGGCCGTGGCGCTCGCCTCTCCAAATGTTATCTGTGTCTATTTATCTGTCAAGCCTACAAATGTGTACATCTAGAGGCGGTAAGCGAACTATCTAGAGACGCCTTTTTACTCAGCTTGCGTCGATTCATCTCCCGGAGGGGGAAGCCACTTGAAATATTTTGCGATAATGGTCGAAACTTTACTGCAGCTTCTAAAGAGGTAGGTCAATTTCTTAAAACTAATTCTAATGCTATCTCTGATCTTGCAACTAACTTACACATAAAGTTCAATTTTCATCCCCCTTACGCTCCACATTTCTCTGGTCTGGCAGAGGCCGGCATAAAATCGGCAAAGCACCATATCAAAAGAGTTATGGGCAATTCAAATCTTACTTTTGAAGAGTTGTCCACACTTTTCGCACAGGTCGAAGGCATAATGAAGAGTCGCCCCCTGTCTCCACTATCTTCCCATCCTACAGACTACCTTCCTCTCTCCCCTGCCCACTTCATAATCGGCCGGCCGCTAACATCGATACCGACGCCTGCCATTGACGACGCACGCCCCAGCCGGTCCCGCTATGAAACGATCGAGAGGATGCGCCAACAATTCTGGAAACGCTGGCAACACGAATACATCAGCGAGCTGCAACAGCGTACGAAATGGAAGCGAAACATGAATACGCTACAAGTAAATGACATGGTCTTGATACAAGAGGACAACGTCCAGCCCCTCAACTGGCGCCTCGGACGCATTGAGAAACTTATTCCGGGAACGGACGGAATCTCGCGTGTCGCTGATATTAGGACAGCGAGAGGAACAATACGCAGAGCTCTCACTCGTCTCTGCCCACTACCAAATGAAAACAACTAAATACTAAGCATCTTAATCTCACTGGAAACCTGCAATAAACTCTACTACTAAACTACAGCAAAATATATTCTACAACTACTTTCTACAAGATAACTAGCTACAAAATTACCTTTTAACGATGACTACATCTACACCTACCTGGAGATGACCCCGCAGCGCCTGAAAAGAAAATAGATTGAAAGAATACATCGAAGCTTTCTAGAACAACTTACCTGCTGCCTCGTTACTTCAGCCCGGCCCGGAGTATGTCTACGCGCAACGCGAGACATCACTAGCGACGCCGTTTTGACAACTGTAAGAAGAAAAAAGACGACGCCATGGTTGCACGGAATAAATTTATAAGAACATTATATTGTTGTTAATTAGAACATTATCAATAAATAAAAAACCTCGAGACATTAACACCTACCAAGTTTCATCAAAATTCAACGGTGTGAGCAACGAACAAGCAAAATGGACACTTTTGCATTATTAATATTAGAATAGTTTTCGATTTTAAAAGGCGCCGAGAAAATGCTTTTAAGCATCTTGCTGAGTACGGACCCCCCTTTCCGTATGGACCGTAAGTATATTGTGTCTCTGCAGTGCCCGAAGATGGTGGTGAACGCAGTGGGTAGGGGATGCTGCACCGCCGAGTTTTAGTGGGCAGTACCCACAAATTAAAACTCGGCGGCACTCTACTATGCGCTCGAGATGGGCCGCAGGTTCGCATGATCCTCCGCCACGACTCCGAGGCCTGCAAATTTGTGATGTATCATCCCAGGTGGTCTTATCTCCCGGCAGGCAGTAACATTTAATGTTATTTACTCATTACATAACACCCAAATATGTTATCACAATAGAACAAGTAGAACTAATATTTAGTCTAAACAAATATTTGATGCCTAGCACGCTGTATCACTGCTTTGTATTAGAGGTTTTTGTATGGATTAAACCTATTAAGATTAATCCGTACGTTAATATCATAATTATAATAAGATTATAATATTATAATCTGTCGACTTTTTCCTTTTTTGAAGTCGGCTTAAAATGAAATCTGCGTTGTTGGTTTCAATGAAACCAGGTAGGTAGTAGGTATACCGTCACTTAAAGCATTATACGAACTGTAATTGTAAAAAGTAACATGTTTTAAAGTGAGGAAAGTATCTTACAACGCCACTTTACGTATAAATCGATAATGCATATCACCTGTGGTTCTCCTATCATGAGGGTGCTTCATTTAATCAGGTATTAATAGCATACACTTACAATCAACATTATACTCTATGCCCTATACTTAGAGTATACTTTCCAATTGGAGATTATGATGCATATTTCAAGAATTTGCAGACAGTCAATAAATGAGGGTAACTCTGTATTTTTCCATTGGCATTAAGTCATAACTCATAAGTGGCCACTTGATTTGGGATTTGAGATTTCGTATCGTAAATATAGTTGGAGTGTTTTAACTTTCAGATATTATGATGATCACATTCGTGATATTTGATAGTATTATAATATTATGAAATAACTAGCTGTCCCGGTGAACTTTGTGTCACTTTAAAGCCTTCCTTGGACTTCAACAAATATTTTAAGACTAAAATCAGCCCAATCCGTTCAGCCGTTATCGAGTTTTAGCGCGACTAACACATTTGAAAATTCATTTTTGTATATAAGAGAAGATAACATCATATTTTTGTTAAATATCGTAATATGTGGCCACTGTCACTTTGATGGACACTTGTACGATTACGGACAACGAACTTGAAACGTCTCGTGTGAAAACGCTCTAAGAATTTTATTCAGATCTACTTCACTTTAATCCGTCATTCGTAAATATCAATCAGATTGGACGTAGTGCAAAATCGCTTTTATGACGTATTGTTAAGATGACTCTGATAAGACGATATCGTTCTAGAAGCAAATATTCGAGCATCAGACAGGCAGAGGTTCCCAAACTCATTTGTTTCGTAGACCACTTTTAATATTTAGACGGATCCGGTGGACTACTTGCTATGCTATGAAAGTTGCTATTTTTTATTAACAGTCGCTTAGCTTCTTAACATATTATTAGGTATCTGTATGTTAAGCCAAATATGTTTATATTCTTCGCTTAACCTAATTCCAGGTTCCACAATAATTATTGTAAACCCCCTTTTTACATTGGACCCACTTTCCGCAGTTTATGCACATGTCCATATTTGACAGGCCCAACGTACACCGCCCGCCGAGTCCCGCGTGGACCATTAGAGGTCGACCTGGACTTTGGAAATGACTAATCTTGGCACAACCATGGACTAATATGATTGGTCCATGGCACAACTAATCATGGACCATTATGCAGGGGTCAAATGCTAAATCACCGCTCGTTACCCTCCGGGGAGGTGATAACATTGACGTAATAGATAAGCTACAGATTATAATATGTACTTGTCTGACCCGACACTATCGAAACTTGACATGTACAGTAGGCGACGTTTGGTCATTACGGAAAATTTGTAAATTAGAGTTAAGTTGTACACTGACGACCGCAGTTTTAATTATCATTTATCATAACGAATTCCATAGTTCGTGTGTAAAAAAATTAACGTTTGCACTAGCCTCACGGAACCTAGAGCTACAGAACTTTTGATATTTACTCTCTCAACCAGAAGTGTAGCGTGCTTTAGTGGGGCCCCATATAAAATTTTTCTAACGCCCGTTGGGGGCCGGCCCGAGCCGGTAGAGACCGGTATAATTGATACTAGCGTCTAGACTCTAGCTATTCCCCTGTTCTCAACAGAAATAGGTTGCCTTTGTAAAGGCTATTTGAATAATATTATAATCTTACTTTTTCACATGATTTCACATATTGTACAAAAATATCCTTTACTAAATTATATTGTATGTTACTTCAAATTTTTCCCTTGACTTGATTCTTGAGTCTCTTGAAAGAGTCTTTCTATTAATGTCATTTTATACAAAGATATGAAGAAATTTATAATTTCATATTATATATCAAAGCTAGGCAAAATGTGATATTTTGTGCGGCGTAAAAATTTACCTTCGAGTGAACGCTTCATATTTCTTTCATAATCATTATATAATTATTATGATGCGACATGAATAAATTCATGTCGCAGCCAACTGGCTTAAACAGCCGTTCAATCAAACAGCTACTAGCACTTTGACTGAACAACGCCATTCAATCACACGTGTAGCTTTTTAATTGAATATTTAAGTCACTCAAAACGTTCAACATGACAGCTAATTCAAAAGCCGCCGTATGATTAAATTAGTTCAGCGCTCACCACCGCGGCGCTAGGTGCGTTTTGTCTTCATTGTAGACTCTACAATATGGCGTCAACTAACCGGTGTTTTGTGTTTGTATTATGATATTTTTCGTAAATATACGTTAAAAGTATTATTAAAGAGACAGAAATGATGGGGGCACATACGAGTGAATCAAAATTTAAACTAATATTCGAGTAGAAATTACGAGATTATGAAATGCATCACCATGGTATTTATTGCAGTTGTGTTCAAAATGAGTTAGAATACAATTAATCTGCTTGTTATCATTACGCTTAATGGTCACCTTAATTAATTTACCATTTAACCAGTTGGGTAAGCGTCATGTAGCTGCAGTGTTGAACGTTACAGTCAACAAGTCGGCTAAACGACGTATAGCCATGTGATTGAATGGCTTTTTTAAAAAAGCTTAACTCAGCTGTGGAATTGATATCCCATAGTTTGAATCATTAATCTTATTATAATGCGAAAGTGCGTCTGTCTGTCTGTCTGTTACCTCTTCCGCTTAAACCGCCGAACCGATTTTGATATTGGCTATGGAGATTCTTTGAGTCTCTGGAAAGGACATACGAAACTTTTTACACCGGAAAAATTTACAGTATCCGCGCGTAAGAGCGCGTTCAGACGAGCGCGTGTTCTACTATAGCACGACAAATGGGAAAACACGCGCACGGCACGCGCTGAATCCGTGCTGAATCCGCGCGCATGCCGCGCACTTGTTTTCCCATACTCTCCAGCAGATCCCGCACAGAATACGCGCACATTTGAACGCGCTCTAAAACTATTTTTGGCGAATCGGACTTTGCGGACATTATCTATAATCTAGATTCTAGAATCTAGTGCATAATAAAGTACACTCTAATATAAGTATGTACATATTATACTCGTACTCTTATCGTACTACCATGCATCGTTCCACTATTAGTACAAAGTTCAATCAGATGGATGGATATTGGAACAGTTTGATTGTCGTCTATTAACTCATTCGGCTTTATGTAACTGATTAGTCATTACAATGGAAAACTACAATATTAGGTACAACATAGATGTTCTTGTATAAAAATAGTTGTAGCGGCAACCATACATTTTGTTTTCATCCTTATTTCTTTCTAAATATTGCCAGCAACTTTTTTGCGCCAAAATTCGTTTATCTCGCGAAAACTGTCCCACCTTCCAGTATAAAAACTATACTATATCCTTCCTAGGGGCCCAAAGTAACTTCATTCATGCTATAGGCAGTTGGCGGACCTATATATTATGTAATTTGGTCACGTTGTGTCAAACCCGGCCGAATCACGACGGGTCAATTCAGACCGCAACGCGACACGTAGATGCATTATTTTCTTTTGTATTGAATTGACAGATTTCAATTGTGTGAGACGTCTTGCAAATCTGTCAAATGCATGGGCGTATATAAGGGGGGGGTCCTGGGGGTCCGGACCCCCCCCCATTAATAATAATAATAATAATAATAATAATTTATTCATGCGTTAAGACAATACACGTTAAAAACTAACAATTTTACAAAATTTTGACACGCGCCCTTAGCCCAAACATCACTACAATAATTTTTATAACATTTACATTTTTGCTACAACTAAACAATTATACAATAAAACGACGAATACAAAAGAGAAGAAAAAAACAAGAACGGCATAAGCAGGCAGTGTACTGTGTATTGCTTAACACAGAAATGGAATACCACTCAGGTGTATCACCGCAGCGCAGAAACACCACGGTACCTGGTCTTCCGTGGTTCCTTAAACGTATGACGTACGACAAACTCAACAACAACTAATTAAATAATAATAACAATACAATAATAAAATAATATGTAATAATATTATGATTTATGACATAAGCTATCTATAAGTAAGTAGTGTAAGTATACAAAATTGTGTGTGTACTAAACAATAAAGTCGAGCGGATGAGCACTGCGCACGGCACCTATTCCACAATAATTTTATGTACGGTAGTATAGTAAAAAAAAACACAATTTACAAAGTTTTATGTTGGTATACCTGGCAAGCCTTCGCGAACCACCTGTATCTCCCTCTTTCAGCAACTACAAACGGTAAGTACTAGTTTATTAAATATTAATAGGTGATGTAAGAATTTTGTATTACGTATCATTTGTTAATGTTATTAATAACTATAGATAAATTAATTAAATATAGATGTTTAAACATTACTAATCAATTTAAAGATTGTTGCTCATGAAACAAGAGGGCTTTCAATTTTATTTTAAAATTATTTTTTGTTTTCAGAGCTCGGTAAGATGGCGGTAGAAGGTTGTTCCAGATCTTACTTGCCAGGTATCTGAAGCTACCTCTAAATGCAGAAGAATGATGACGTGGAGTATCAAGCAAATATGCGGAGCCTCTGGTAATAGCCTGTCTCTCACTAGCCCAGTGCAGTTTCTCAAAGAGGTAGGAGGGAGTTTTTGATTTTATAACCCCAAATAAAAGAGTAGCGAAGTGCACCTTTCTGCGGCCATCCATTTTAAGCCAACGCAAGCCATTTATGAATGGCGTCACATGTGCTCGCACCGGAATATTACAGCAGTATCTAGCACATGCGTTTTGTACTTTTTGTATTAGACGCTTGGATCTTGAAAGCAAACAAGGACCCACAGTGACATCTGCATAGTTTAGGTTGGAGAGTATTAAAGTTTCACACAAGGTAGTGCGTAAACGTTCCGGGATAAAGTTTCTAATTTTATATAAAATTTTCAATCGGTAGAAACATCTACTAACTGACTTTGCCACGTGTTTCTCAAACTTCAGACCCTCATCCATCAGCACACCTAAATTACGCGCTTCAGAAACTCGCTCGATTATTTGATCTCGAATCCGTATAGTAGGTGAAATAGCCTCGAGATTTTGCACCTGATGTCTAGTACCTAATATCATAAACTTAGTTTTGGCAGGGTTAAGAATCAACGCATTGTTCTCCGACCACTCTTGTATACGCGCTAAGTCCTCATTCAGCTTTTTTATAGCTTCCTTGACATCACGCATTTTAAAAGTGATGTAAATTTGGATGTCATCCGCAAAAATATCGTATTGACAAAACTGTATACATTTGGTGACATCTGCACTGTAGATTGTAAACAGCTTTGGACCAACTACTGTACCCTGCGGTACACCTCTGGTAACTTCCTCTGGATCTGAACGTATAGCTTCCCCTTTGTTGTCATTAATTTCCACTACTTGCGATCGGTCATTAAAAAAATCAGCGAACCAAGCGATGACATCTTCACCAAAGCCATAATAATGTAATTATTACTGTCCATCTTACTTACCCAATCGACAATATATTTATTATAACCAATTTTAATCGGCGAGGTACATATTTTTTTATTTCCTAAACACGTTACCTATTTGCTGCTGCGGAAGTAGGAACGCTTCATGGGCGAGTCCAACTCGCACTTTGCCGTTTTTACACTAGGAACCCCCCCCCCCCCTTATCATATATACGCCCGTGGTCAAATGCATAAAAATTTAGGGTGAATTGCACCAGAAGTGTAGTTAAAGTTAAGGCTAAGGTTATCGTCAAATATGGCGACTTTTGCTAGGGATTTGACAGTTCATTTCACATTTTGTTGTGGTTAAAGGTAAAGTTATAGGTGCAACCCACTCTTAGAAATGCATCTACGCGTCACGCGGTCTGAATTATTTCCATTGAATTAAGGGGCCCAAAGAGGGGGTAAGATTTTTTATCAAACTATTTTCTTTAATGGACTTACTTCATATTATTAACTGTGTTTTCCAACTTAACATCTGGTGTATAAAATTTTTTCGCCCCACCCCTCTTAGGGGACAAAAGAGGGGGTAAGATTTTGTATCAACTGATGAAGTAGAAATACTTTAAATGGCAAAACAACGTTTGCCGGGACAGCTAGTAGTAAATAAATTACAGCGTAATATATAGGGCAGGCGCTGACGCGGCGACCTCGTGCCCGCGTGAACTTGACTGATAACGTTATCACAGACGATGCGTCTGCGAGATATCTGCAGACAAACAACTACGTCCCCAAATACCATAGACAAATACGTCGAAGCAAAAAAGTGTATTAGGGTCAACATAGACCGTAACAGATGCATATTATTATCTAAATTTGTTTGGAATTGACAGATTTGCATGACGTCTCACGAGTCACGCAATTGAAGTCTGTCAAATCCATACAAATTTAGAAACGCATCTATGCGTCGCGTTGCGAGTTGCGACGAATTGACCCTTAGCCGTAGGTTACAACTTACACGTTCAATTATTTTAATTAGTCAGTCTCAAGACTAACGCCAGATTGATGGCTAAAAACTTTGACTAAAAAGTACAAAATAAAGAAATGATCAGTCCGTCAATCAACTGGTTTAAGACGTTCAGTTTCAGATTAAAATAAATAAATAAACGTTTATTCGTTTTTTTGATCACTACACTACAAGACATTATAACGAAAACAAAAACACAATAATAACAATAAACTAAAAGAAAAGAAAAGAAAAAAAGAAATGCCAAAGAAATAGTACGTACAACTTACAAGGTAACAAATAATTTTGACAACTAGTACATTTAAAGTCCAGCAAAGTAAGGCAGGAAGTGCAATGACCAAAAACTGAATTGGCATCCACTTAGGTAATGACCGCGGTTCGCAGTCCCTGATTTTCAGTGGATCCAGATTGTCAGGCGAGTGACAGACCACACAAGTCACCAGTCCTGTTAATAAATACCTATATACAAAATTATACTTATTATACATTGTATTATATATATACATATATATATATATATATATATATATATATATATATATATATATATATATATATATATATATATATATATATATATATATATATATATATATATATATATATATATATAACTTGATAGACTTCTTGCGTCCAGCCTCAAAAAATCCCATAGTAATATTGCGTCCACCGACTTACCGCGTCCGGTATACGGACGCAAGATTAATTTCACCTCTATTACATAGCTATAGGTATTGGGTATCTATGGTAAAAAAATCAGCGAGACGCAATTTCACCTCCAGAGTCTCTGGACGAGTATAATATAGTTCGCCAATCGTCCGATGGCGGCGCTGCGCCGCCGTATATTTTTTGGGTGTATATTTCCGTACATTTAGCCGATAATGTTGCGTCTACCCCCAAATATGATATGTTGCCACTTCGTGCAGTGCGTGTGGTTAAGAAACGAAAGAAATGCGACGTTGCCGCTCGGGCGCGTTTACCTTGCCGCGTGCGACCATGCATCGTTATTTCATTATGCTCGTGAACTTTGCGGACGCTGTAGTGTCCTGTACGAACGGATGTGAGTTGTGACTAATTTTGCGTTGACTAAATTGTGATGAATATCGTGAATATATCATCCTACTGGAGTATCTAGTCACATTAAAGTTTATATAGCAGTAGTAGAACTCAATTACAAATTTTGCCGCTAAAAAATCTAGAATAAATAGATTATAGTGTTCCTTCGACAAAATTTATGCTACCTACAGGCTACAGCAGGTTTTTTTCTGTGTGATAATTTTATCGAAAATTAAAGTTTTTATTCAAAATTGTATAACCAAATATAAGTAGGTATTTAGTTACTTTGACGTTATTTATGAACAAAATTTATCTGTCAGTATTCAAGCTACCAAATTAGAGCATTAGTTACCTTGACGTTTTTTTAGAACTAGGCGTTGACCATATTATAATTTTACCTCCTTACTAATAAATGCTGTATAAGCTTTGAATAGTTATACAGTGTTTTGTCTTCTTCAATCCAATTAAAAATGTCACTTGTGTGACAGGAACAAAACACTGTATAACTATTCAAAGCTTATACAACGTTTATTAGTAAGGGCCTTTTTGTTTAATTTAGCCCGAAAATTGTTCTAGACGTCTAAGTGTCTAAACACACTATGCCGAAGTTACGCGGCGTAATTTCCGTGGCCAAAATTACGTTCCGTGGCATCCGTCTGATACGACAAACTATAAATTACGCGAAGAACCAAAATTACTCGGCAGAATTTCCGTTGCGGAATACGCGCGTCAGTGTCTCGAGCGCTCAGATGTAAGGTGTAAGGTGTGCGTTAACGCTTTGGAGTTAAGGTTGGATTTGCTATGTTCGGTTTTGATACTTCGCTTCTGCGCTAATATAAATTGACCCGTAATCGTTGAACATAAAAAAACGAACATAACGCCTCCCCCATTTCGAAAATCGGTTAAAATTGTAGCCTTTGTGTTATTCTGATGTATAAGCTATAAGGTTAGTTGGGGTAAGGGGGCCGAAGGGGAAAGGGAAACAGTAGTTTGTAAATCAAAAACTATAGACCGTAGCCCTATTATTTCTTGGTCGATAAAGCAGTAATTTTGTTTTAGTTTCAAAGCAAAAACATAGATAGCGCTATGTCGACTTAGTACGAAAGAGTGACAGAAACAAAAAAATCAGTTGACCACTACAATATCACGAGCTCGCCGCGAATTTTTTGGGTGCTGGTTTATTGTGTTAAAAGTGCTGCAATAAGGCTGTCATTTTCAGTGAGTATTATTAAATACCCTTAATTTGATTATTTACATACAAATGTCTATAAACTATGCTATAAATATCAAAATTTAGTATGATTAGAAACACAACCTACAAATTCAAATTCGGGAAAGGGGAACTACCATGGCCAGGGAAAGGGGAACATATGTTTCTCTTTCCCGATGTCAGAGGTCTTGAACATTTTAATAGTTGCTAATTTTAAGAATACGCACTAGAATTCAGGGTGCCTGTACAAGTGGCGATCACATTTACACCCGGTTTCTGAAAGGCTGATCAACGCTAAAATTAACTAATCGCCTGTTAAATCTCTTGTCAAGTACCAATTGGGCTGCTTGAAGCATGGTTAGTTAGTTTAATTTGATCAGCGTGTCAGTTGACACAGCTGTTTTTAACTCGAGAATGATATTATATCAACCGCTATTTTGGGTTTCCGAAACGCTTGTCAAGCCGTGATCATAGATTAAAGGTTTGTCAAAAGCTGTGTCAACTAATCGGTCGTTGTCGGCGAACTAAATTAAGAATTCAATTATTTTTTTATGTGAATCTACATTTTCTCTTTAAATCTATTTTACTAAGTATAAGGTTTGTTAACACATTTATCATGATGTTCTAGTAATAAAACTTCGTAATAAATAATATGTTGATGATGCAAATAAACTATTCGGCGTAAATCTGACGGCTAGACGGAACAATATTTGACCTCGACACTTTTTTATCAGTACCTGCATGTTAGGGACAGAGGGCGTTATTAGTAAGTATTCCTGTGCGTCAACTAGATGGCTTTTTTTAAAAAATAAGCTAAGACTTCTAAATATCTCTGCATAGTGTTTAATAGTCAAAGTTGAAAATGTTTTAATTAGTAACTTGTAATGCCAAAGTAAAGTTCCTAGTAGATAGTACTAGTAGATATAGAGATACTAGTAGATAGATTTCAAGTGATTTTACTTTAAGTAGGTAATTTAAATAACACGTTTTTAATATAACGGAATCTTACTGCAACAAAAATTACTATTGAGACTGATTCATACGAGCTGTATGTTTAGTATGAATAAATATTTAAAAATTTGCATTTCGTTTTTAGTTGACTACCCCTGTTTCGACTCGTATGTTTCCCTTACCCCGAATTCCGATTTTAATCAAAATTTCCTATTTTAGTTCGTATTTCAATAAGTATTGAATTCAAATCTGATAAACGAAATATTAAAAAATGATATCGTGTAGGTGTATAATCTATACTACTATTTATACATAAGATATTCAGACTGTTCCCCTTACCCCAAAAACAGGGAAAGGGGAACAAAAAAAGTAGCCTAACGATTTAGCATTTTCTGGTTAAAAGCATTATAACTAGCTTAAAAAGTCGTTCAATCATGGAAAGCTGACATACATAGGTATGTTTTGCGTTAATCAAAATTATTAAAAGACATACGTATTAGTAGCTAGAACTCAAAATAACATTTGAAAAATAAAGTATGTTTCCCTTACCCCAACTAACCTTAATCTATATTATTGTATGGTTTTATTAAAATCCGTTCAGTAGTTTTTGCGTGAAAGAGTAACAAACATCCATACATACATATAAGATTATATCTTATGGGTATAACTTTTAATAAAATGAATGTGTTGCTTCTGAAAAAGAGTTTTATTTTGTTAAATTCTTGACAACGAAATCACTTAATATTACACATTATTGAAAAAATCTTACCTGAAAAAGAAACGACATTCAATGTTTATATTTCTATTAGGTAATTTCAATATTCTCTAACACAAAATGTATTCCCAACAATAATTTTCGGTTTTTTTACTGAACACCTCATAAAATCAAAATGCCAGTCATCTAATTAAGCTACAGTACTTCTTCTTCTTCTTCTCCATTAAGCCGACACACGACAGACTAAAACTTTGATATTTGCCATGAATTGTGATAAAAGTGCGATGAATTAAAAAAAACAAACATTGAAGAAAACCTATTTTCTTTACATACATACATCCAAAATTCAGACCGCAACGCGACGAGGCGAGGCGAGGCGCGGCGTGGCATAAAGTATGGATTTGACAGATTTCAATTGCGCGAGGCGACGTGCCAATCTGTCAATTCAGTACAAATTTAGAAATGTATCTAAACGTGGCGTTGCGGTCTGAATCAACCCTTAGGGTCGATTCAGACAGCAACGCGACGCGTAGATGCATTTTTAAGGTATGGATTTGACAGATTTGCGTGACGTCTCACGCAATTGAAATCTATCAATTCAGTACAAATTTAGAAATGCATCTGCGCGTCGCGTTGCGGTCTGAAATGACCGTTAGGGTCAATAGGCTACTTGACCTAATTTTTTTCGTCATGCTAATCGCTTCTTAATCATTCATTGTCACAAAATAAACTAATATTTTAATATTTTACACAGTAGAAACCCATAAAAATGTTGATTGAAAAATACGCGACAAGGCGAGGCGAGGCACGGCGTTGCGGTCTGAATCAACCCTGAGTGTTAGTTACTTTGACGTTATTTTAGTACTAGACGTTGACAATAATTAGTACATACTTTTATTGTTTAATTTAGCCTGGAAATTAAGATTTTCATTCAGAATTGTTTTTACCAAATATAAAGTATTAGTAATTACTTTAACGTTATTTTAGTACTAGTCGTTTAAGACTATTACATACTTTTATTGTTTAATTTGGTCTGAAAATTAAAGTTTTCAGCCAGAATAGTTGACCAAATAATAAGATCTTAGCACAGAAACAATCTTAAAATAATATGTCTGTGGGTCTTAGTTACATTTTTGAATAAATTTGTTTATTACATTATTTTTTAATTGTTTTCTTGAACGTATTACGTAACATTAATTAATAATATACGGTAGAGTGTAAATCCTACTTCCTAGTTCCTACTAATCCTACTAATATTATAAATGCGAAAGTTTATATATGTATGTTTGTTACTCTTTCACGCAAAAACTACTGAACTGATTCCGATGAAACTTGGTGAGTGGGTTCCACGGGATCGGGAATCGGGATTCGGGACTTACGCGGGTGAAACTGCGGGGCGCAGCAGTAATTCTTACTTTTTAGGGTTCCGTAGCCAAATGGCAAAAAACGGAACCCTTAGAGATTCGTCATGTCTGTCAGTCTGTCTATCTGTTTGTCTGTCTGCTCCGTGTCCGTCCGTATGTCACGTCACAGCCACTTTTCTCCGAAACCATAAGAGCTATAATATGTACTATTGAAACTTGGTAAGTAGATGTAGTCCGTGAACCGCATATACTTGAACTTGGCTTGACACGCTACCGCGTGTCTAGACTCTAGATAATGTATGTTAAATGTTAATGTAATTACTATAAAAACTAATAACGGAAATTAGTTTCCTTAGCCATATAAATAAATAAAAATGCAACCGCTAAGTAAATAATATAAACAGCATAATAATAATTATGTGATAGTACAATAGGTATTGACAAAAGATCCTTATGAGATATTATGACAAGTGGCCTTCGCGCGGCGCCAGAGAGCTCAAAGTCGCTCGCTGCTCGCGTGCGGTCCGTATGTTAATAATAATTATATAGTCACATAAACAGGTGGCATTTGTGAAGATCAAAGCAGAGTAACTTCTGTACTTATACTATTATCTATTCTGTGATAGTGATCAGACCTATCTAAGTAACTAGTTGACCCGGCAAACGTTGTTTTGCCATTTAAAGTATTTCTACTTCATCAGTTGATACAAAATCTTACCCCCTCTTTGTCCCCGAAGAGGGGTGGGTTATTCTTTTGCATGGTCCGTATTCCGTAATACCCTATTGTTAGGTACCTCAATTATAATATGAACTTTGGTGATAATGCCAGTGGAAATAGTGGACGCCGTAAATCAGTAGGTATATTTGAGGACGCGCAATCAATATTAAGTACTCCAGGACGCAATAAGAGCATCAGTATTAATTAGCATATATAAAAAATATACGCTAGGACGTGAAAATGTACATGACGTACCAAGTATACCAGAATAAATGGAGTGTGAATATCCACAATTTCTTATTTTTTGTAAATATAAGATGCACAGGAATATGGCATGTGATAAAGAAGACAACATTCACAGAAACTTTGCCGGTAATGCCAGTGGAAATGGTGGACACCGTAAGTCGGTGTCTTAGCATGGACGTAATAACTATACTGGGATGTATATATATATATATATATATATATACAGCATGACTGGTGAGACATGTTCAATACTCGAGAATGTGATATTTGGCTATTATAGTAGTTGAAAAAAAATAATATAAAAAAATAATATCAATTGATCACTGAGTAAATGTAGCTTAAAGTTAAATAACTATTTACCCAACGCATGGACACCGCGCGCGGGAGGGGTAGCGCGCCGGCGCGGGGGGGCGCATGACGCGCGGCCGCATAGTAATTTACAGTGTCTGTGATTCATTTGTTTGAAGGGAAATTTGGTCAAAAATTAAGTACCTAATTTTATTACATATTTATAATGAGAATCGAGTACTGAATACTCTCCTTAAATATCGGTATTGACTCACCAGTCATGCTGTATATATATAGTGATTGTCAGATGAGAAACTGAGCGTGTAACGTCAGACATACCTACCGGCTACCTACGTCATAGACTTAATTTTTACTTGACAAAATATATCACCGTACCTACCGTATATTAAATACCGTATATTAAATATTTTTCTTCTGCATTTTCAGTATAATTTAGTAAAATAATAAACTTTAAAGTTTTAAAATACATTTTCTATTATAATTACTGTGCCGTTTAAGATCTAAGATATAACTAAAGTTTAAATTACAAAAGATAATACTGCTACCTATAATGATGGTATTTTACTTAAGTTTTCAGTTTTCACTTGATGCTTTCTTCTTTTTCTTAAGTATTAATACCACGAACATAAAAATAAATCTAAGGTTAAGGTTGTCTATAATCATTAGGTAAACTAAAGGTAAACTAAAGTAAAGAGTGAATAAATTCACTAAACAGTATCAGTAACTCTGAATCGATTTCTAAACAGAGTATGAACTTTGAGTCCCGGAAAAAGACATCAGATAGTTTATAATATACTTCTAGCGCGATAAACTATAAAACCTCAGTGTAACTTAGTTGCGAGTTGCGACTTACGAACAATAATTAATTTGTTAAACCGCAAATTGCAGTTAAACTGCAATTTGCGGTTGGATTGCAGTCCGTCTGTGTAGACCCTAAGACTACCTACAATATTGGACCGATATCTCATTTTACAACCTGAAATGATAAATGCAAATTATTTTGTCTATTATATAGATAATATAGACAAACTAATTTGCATTTATCATTTCAGGTTGTAAAATGAGACATCGGTCCAATATTGTATGTCTCTAATGGATCAACAACTAAGACCTAAATACGAGTAAGCTGATACAAAAAGCCCATTAACCCTTATTCAGATTACAGACTATCGAACGGACAACATTAATGTCAGTCACTGCTTGATTGTAGTAAGTACCTCACAACTGAGCGACATATTCTTAGGCAGATAATAAATTAATAATTATATTAATTTTAAGGGCCTTTTTTTTTTTTTTTTTTTTTGAGGAGGGGAAATACGTTACGTATCCCCCACCCCCTCGGGTACTCTGTTGTCGAACTCCGCGTCCTCACGGCGCTTGCCGCGTCCGGCTCATCTCTGTTGCGGCGGCTGGTGACCTGCCGCCGCCTTTCACCACCGAGAGCTCCCCGGGCATCTAGGGAGCTTTCATCATTTTTTTTTTAAGGGCCCTAGCACAAGACTTTTGTAGCGCTGCAGTCGCGCGTTTATGAAGGGCACGACTGCATCACTACTAACGCGCGTTAGTCGCATTTGCAACTCCATACACAGCTAGCGACTACATCGCGACTGTATCGATGCAAATATGCGATAGCATCGCTACAAAAAGTCGCAATGGGCAATGTTAACTAGTTAGTTTGCAACATTTGTCTCTTATCTTCTCTCCTTTCTCTCCTTCCCATCCCTAATCCCTATACCTAATAATTGCTAGTATACAAAAAAGATTGATTAACTTAAGTTAGCTCAAAGTTCTAGCTTATATTAAAATTGTGGTTCAATATTTTAGGCCTAGAAGTTTGTTTTGAATACTGATTTAATCCTGTCGGCTCTATAAAATTATAATTAATCGAGCCAATATGTAAAGTAAACTGAAACTTTAAACAAAACGTTAACTCACCTCTGCGTTGTAATTAATATGAAAAATATTATGCTGTCTGCTTTGTGGTAGAGAATAGTAGAGAAAATATATACCGAATCTATTAGTATTAAAGAAATTGATTTATAATGTTTAAATTCAGATATTGGTGGGTAAATAATAAATATTGTTTCGTCTGCTGGCTTAGTATGGCCACGGTAGAAACGCTGTCAGTTTTTGCGAACAAACTGACAGATTTCCTTTGTTAATTTCCATCACTTTGATTTTACCTTATGAAGAAACATTTCTATGTTGACCCGGCTCAGCCTGCAGGTTATGTCGCCAAGGGATCACGATTATGTAACATTAATAATATAATTATAAATTTTATGGCGGCAAAATGTACTAAGTCATATTTTCATCGTTAACTACATAAAGTTAATATACTTTTTTTTTTTTTACATGGGGAAATGCTTTACGCATCCCCGGCGGATTGGGGAATATACCTAGCGGAATAGAGAAACAAAGGCCCGAGCAAGTGAGATGTCACTATCAGTAACACTGCGTGGTAAAAAGAGAGGTACAATATGACAGCAAAACTCTTTTTTGACGTCCAGTCGGCACTTATCGGCACGTTGACATTTTAATCTCATAGAAAGATGCTTGTATAAGTGTATACGTACACATATTTTTACACACAGAATCATCACTTTATGGTTAACTAAGAGTGGGTTGCACCGGCTTACTTTAACTATAACTTTAACTTTAACCATAACAAAATAGTTACCTTTGATAGTCATTTAATGTATGTTTTAGCTGTAGAATACGTGTTTTTATACGAATAACTGTTTTTTTTTTAATTATTATGCTTGTTAAGTTCAGCTTTGTATATATGACCTATTAGGTATGTGTAACATTTAATGGTGGCAGAATAAACGTTTATTTATTTATTTTAAAAAATGTGAAATGAACTGTCAAATCCCTAGCAAAAGTCGCCATATTTGACGATAACCATACCTTTACTTTAACTACGCTTCTGGTGCAATTCACCCTAAGAGAATATAGTTTTTTTTCTAAAAAAATAATAGTCTTTATCAAAATCGAGATTGCAACTCTGGTGGTTTTGAATTGTACCATTGATTCATAGTCAGATTGTGGACCTACGTCATTTGGTCGAGTTATGTCAATTCATATTATTATTAGTCGCAATCTGTCGGCTTGACTTGACATAACGCTACCAATGCGTCTGTCATCTCATCTGCCTATGAATTAACTTCCCTGATAGTACCTACCATGCCCTGTCCTGCCCCGAAAGATTTTTGGGGTTCCGTACCCAAAGGGTAAAAACGGGACCCTAATTACTAAGACTTTGTTGTCTGTCTGTCCGTCTGTCTGTCTCCAGGCTGTAACTCAAGAACGGTAATAGCTAGAGAGTTGAAATTTTCACAGATTATGTATATCTGTTGCCGCTATAACAACAAATATTGAAAATAAAATAAAATTAATATTCGTCATTTTTTTGACCTTTTTTGCTCTATATCAATAATGGCAAAAGGTAGATACTTAAATTTTTCTCAAATTCCTTAGTTATATGTACTTTAATATTTAATAAGTAATAATATTAAAATAAAATAAAAAATTAAGGGGAGGCTCACAAAAAACACAATTTTTGGTCTATTTTTGCTCTATAATGTTACGGAACCCTTCGTGCGCGAGTCCGACTCGCACTTGGCCAATTATTACAGAAATTTTTTAAATATAATATTAGTAAAGTAACAGTATAGTCAGTATTCATACTGAATTGACTAGTTAAGTCGTGCACGAGATGCGCTCGTGAGTTTGCATGTTGCAGGTTTCCTCAACCATTTCCATATTTTTAACGATTTTAGTACACCGACTCTGTGACACAAAAAGGTGCTCAGGGCCCTGGTTCACAAAACGAGTTTCGACTAAAATTCAAAAACTGCATAATGTTATATTTTACAACAACATGTTTAAATATTCAAATGCGGCGGGCGAAAGTCCATAGTAAGTTGGGCCTGAACGTTACATTAATGATTTTAGTGTTATTAAATAGAAACTATAATACTTTAACCAATACCGAACAATTTGCATAAATCCTCCATGGGAAAAAAAGTTACAAGATGATATTGTTAAATATAAAATAACCTCAAAAACGTTATAGCCACTCATTAGGTACTTGTATTATAAGATATACATATATTTTATACGTGGGAGAGCCATGCTTCGGTACGAATGGGCCGGCTTGACCGGAGAAACATCACGTTCTCACAGAAAACCGGCGTGAGGTCGTTGAGTAGGCAAGTTAACAAAATCCGTTGTGAGAATAGCGTCAGTCGTGTTTTATAGCAGAAATCGTCAGAATCCTTTAAACGTAGCGAAAGTCGTAAAACTAAAAGATCGAATAATAATGCACAAAACAAAATCCAAAAATATCCACTGCCGTAAAACAAAACAAACAAAACGAAGCGAATGCGGAATGACTTTGACATTTGTTTTTTTTTTGCGCTTTCGATTGCCACTTGAAAAAATAACGAGTCGTTTTAAAAAAAATAGAATCCTATTTTTTTAAAACAAACCATTGCAAATCATGATAGTATGGCATACTATTATCATGTAATAAACTATTACGTAATCCAACACCTTCAAAACAAGAAAAAACTGAAAAAACTAATCGGTAACCAGATAATTCGTTTTTCTTACCTAGCAACATTTTAGTTGTTTCCTCAGGACACGAAGTGCCATAATAAGAAAAAAAAACTTACAAGGTAGAAAAAAGCACTAGTGCACAGGAAAACAAACGTGTTTCCATTTATTTATCAATTTCACTATCCCATTGTAAAGTAACGAATCGTTTCGTCTTTGGAAATGAAAAAACTTGTAATGAATATTGATGAATATTTCAATGATGTAACAGGCATTAAAGCTCAGGCCCATTTTCGCCCGTCGCCTTTAGTTATTGTTAACTATCATTAAATATTTAAAAAAACAACTGATAACAATGTATATGTAGTTACCAACTTAATTATTATCTCTATCTTCCAACATTGTGTTTGTCAATGAATGTTGTTTAGAAATCAGTGCGTTGAACTCCTAAATTCATATTAGTCTATTATATTCTTGTAATAATTTATTATTATAGCGCGGTCACAGAACACGTAGACATTCAGGTTTTTTTTATTTCTACATGTCCTTGTCATCAAAGAAAACTATTTTTTTTATTTCCGAAATCAGAAGAAATAATAGGTATGATAGGATATAATAATATGGATTTCGTTATGGGATTTGATATAACGTGTTGCAAACGCCATGACATTTGGCAATGCGAAAATCTTCGCAATTTAGCAAAATTATTGTAGCCTTTGATGAAAAAGGCAAGTTAAGTAACTGAGTACTCTCATCTAATGCTAAGTTTTCGAATGGGCCGGCTCGACCGGAGAAATACCACGGGCTCACAGAAAACCGGCGTGAAACAGCGCTTGCGCTGTGTTTCGCCGAGTGAGTGAGTTTACCGGAGGCCCAATCCCCTATCCTTTTCCCTTCTCTACCCTCCCATATTTCCTTCCCTACTCTACCCTATTCCCTCCCCTACCCTATTACCCTATTCCCTCGTATAAGGCCGGCAACGCACCTGCAGCTCTTCTGATGCTGCGAGTGTTTCGCGGGTCACCTGATGGAAAGTTGCTTTCCATCAGGTGACCCGTTTGCTCGTTTGCCCCCTTTTTCATATAAAAAATAAGTACTCACATACGGTTTTGCTCGATAGTTTTACTCCAAATCGAGTAATAATAATTACTGTGTGGACCTCAAAACTCACAGCTCGAAGGCTCGCATCGAGCCGGCTCGATGGAATTAAATAGAGTAAAACTATCGAGCAATGCTGAATGTGTAGACGAAAGCCCGAGCCGCGGGTTTTGCTCGACGTTATTGCTCGATTGAGCAAATCCGTAGGTGAGTACTTAGCATAAGTCTGTCTTTTATTATTTCAGCTGATCGTAATGAGAGATCCATTCTAATATTATAAATACGAAAGTGTGTCTGTCTGCCTGTCTGTCTGTTACCTCTTCACGCCCAAACCGCTGAACCGATTTTGCTGAAATTTTTCATGGAGATACTTTGAGTCCCGGGAATGGACATAGGATACTTCTTGTCCCGGAAAATGTACGGTTCCCGCGCGATAAACGAGTTTTGGCGCAACGGAGTTGCGGGCGTCATCTAGTATTTAATAAATTTCTTTATTAATAATTATTAATCATTATTAATTTTTGAATATCGAACTCAGGTACGTGGGACTTGGGACTTGGGAGTATAATGAGAAAGATCGTCTATTTATAGTTCAGCTTCAGACGGTCTGGGCCGGGCGGGCGGTGTCAATTTGCATCTGAACTGGGGGGTGAGCCAAAATGTTTTCGTTTTCGCTTCGTTATAGAATCGCCGATGAAAATGTATGGAATTGACATAAGCGTTCGTTAATATGACGTTGACGTTCGACTCGTCTTCGTCTCGTCTCGGCTATAGGCCCTGATTCTACTTTTTTAATTCTACATTAATTTAGCTTTGATCCTGTCGGACTCCTATTAAAAAAAAAGTTAAACCATCAAAGTAACTGACTGACTTGAAACCTTTAGATACCAAAAGCTTGTTACAGAAATCGATGGTTTGCATTTAATAAAATAAATCGGAGTTTTGGGGGATATGTGAAAGAGTTATGTTGTGATTTGTATTTCTTCCCCTTTTGTAATTAATTAGATTTTTAACCCCCGACCAAAAAGAGGGGTGTTATAAGTTTGACGTGTCTGTCTGTCTGTCTGTCTGTCTGTCTGTCTGTCTGTCTGTCTGTCTGTCTGTCTGTGGCATCGTAGCATCCAAACGGGTGGACCGATTTTGATCTAGTTTTTTTTGTTTGAAAGCTGACATGACGGTGAGTGTTCTTAGCTATAGTTCATCATCATCAGCCTGCTCATTGCTGAAATATCACGGTATATCTGGTTCGTGATAGGACGATTAGCAACTTGCAGTCGTTTGATGGGTTTTATATTTTGCATCCTGGTTCGAGACACTTATGAATATATACACATTATTGGAAAGTTGACCTAGTGGTGCAGCATCACCTGGTAATCAATAGGATACCCAACTCCTCACCAACTTAGAGCAGAGGTTTCGTGTTTGGGCTCATTTTAATTGCGACAACCAGTAAGACGTAGATAAACAGTAAATATTTGCATACTGCTGCTGCAGCATCACCTGGATTCTATAGGAGCCAAGCTCCGTATGAACCTAAAGTGGAGGTTTCATGTTTGGGCTCATTTTGATGGCCTCATCCAAGAGGACATATTTTATAGATGGTATTCATTGGGATATGATCCAGTTGATAGGAATTATTCTGCACAAGTTTAAAAAGCATAAAATAAAATTAAATTAAGAAATTTAAAAAAACCCCCGCCAAAAAACTTTAAAAAGTAATGAAATAACATTTCCTGACTTTAAGTTTAAATCATTCCTAAGAGTAAAGTAATATTTTAGTCCATAATTGTTGTCAAGGTGTGTCGGGGGACCGCTAATGTAGATGTTTGATTTCACATAACAATATAAATTAAGGGTCTGTTCACAGCGACCCGAATCGAGAGAATCAGCGACTATTATGGCGATACAAAATGCAAAAGTCGCTGTTGTGGTAGTTTACTTAGCGGTCCCCCGACACACCTTGACAACAATTATATTATGGACTAAAATATTACTTTACTCTTAGGAATGATTTAAACTTAAAGTCAGGAAATGTTATTTCATTACTTTTTAAAGTTTTTTGGCGGGGGTTTTTTTAAATTTCTTAATTTAATTTTATTAATGTATAATGTTGCTAAAATATTAGCCATTAAATATTCGTTGTCGTGCACAAGAAATCTCTACTGACTACTTTTACTAGACTTTCAACGAGGTGATATAGAAAAACGACTCAGCATTGCAATAATATCGAATATGTTTCAATTTTCAAATAAATGCAGAATTACAGACAATCTGGAATGCTTTCTTTTCAGGTATTCATGATAAGTAATTACGGCTACGTTATTACGAAAAATATAGCCTTTGATGTTGTTTTTGGCCTATAGTGTGCATGCTTGTTTCATTAATACTTAATTTAAAAGTTCTCTATAACTAAGCACAATAACGTCATTATAATATTATTATCTAACGCCTCCGTGGTCTAGTGGTACAGAGCGCGGCTCTTGACTCGGAGGTCGTGGGTTCGATTCCCGCGTTGGAAACATGTTATTTCCAAGTTTGGTTAGGACAATGCAGGCTGATCACCTGATCGTCTGACAAGTAAGATGATCCATGCGTCGGATGGGCATGTAAAAAGTCGGTCCTGCGCCTGATCTCTCGCCGGTCGTGTCGGTCTGCAATCCCACTGGGTTATGAGAGTAAAGGAATAGAGAGTGCTCTTGTGTACTGCGCACGCACTTGGGCACTATAAAATTACTCCTGCGTAGCTGGCCTGGTTTCAATGAAACCGGCCACCGTCACCGAAACCGGTGTGGGAGTTATTATTATTATCTACGGACTACGGTTTCACTTGTATAATATTTTATCCTTCCCCGTATTTTATCTCAGCCAAATGTAATTAAAATAGAAGACTCTTTTTAAGTTTATTTAATAACAATATTGATGTTTACTCTTACTTTTGTTTAGTGTAAAATATTAGTATATTTCAGATTCCTTACTTTAGACACAATAAACTGAGTGTTTTTACATCACGCAAGAGATGTATGGTCTGGCGCTGCGATGTATTACACTATATTGCACGTTACTCAGAGGAAAATTTATGATGCGAACAATGTTTTTAAATTAGAACAATATAAAACTATTAATATTAATACTAAATTGCTGCAGTTAGTAAGAAAGTTTTTTCTAAAAAAAAATTATGCATTCTTGTAATATTTTTTGAAGAAACATAACTGTATTTTAAAAAGATAAAACCGACTTCAAAGTTGTACGTAATTGAGAGTTAAAACTTTCTATCTCCAAAACTACTGAACCGATTTTGATGAAACTTGCACTATTCCCTAAGTTGTACAATACCTAGTACAATAAAAAAAGAATCACTTAAATCGGACTTGTAGTTTCGGAGATATGCGTGAACAAACATAAAAACATACATACATACATACATACACTTTTGAAATTTGGCACATTTGTTCAGAAGATGTTATGGATTAACATAATTATATATACAAAAACTTGGCAGTTCTGGAAATATTACATACATACGCGTCGAATTGATAACCTCCTTTTTTTGAAGTCGGTTAAAAATAATAAAATCTCAATTTTACTTCCAGTAGTTCAGTTTTCTGTCAAACTACAAGATTAAATGGAACATTAACTGCCGCACTCACTGTAATGAAATAAAGAGTTTGACAGATAAAATGTATGGGGCTTATGTCAAAATCTTCATTGTATAAAAGGTTGCGCGTCCCTGTCCTTAACCAGTATAATATAATAGTTATATGAGTTACATGTCATGGTGGTATCATATTATATATATTTTCCCCACGCATCAAACACGTGCTAGTTATAATTACATACCTACGTTACACGCTTACACGTTTAAATAATATAATATTAATATATATACAACGTGAAATTTTAGTGGTTGTTTTCCCGCAGCAGAACGATTTACCTATCGATATACTATCGAACCATGCATGTTATTTTTTGAAAATAAAAAATATTTTGTATGACGTACTATGGAAACTTTATGCCGATAGGCGCGAGTTACTATGGACCCGACAGGTTAATTTAATTGTATAATTATATTATTTAATTAAGTATACTTACAATTCATCAAGTGTTACGTATAGCACGAAAACCTGCCAAGTTCAAATTTAGAAGTATTATGGATCAGGCTGTTGATGAAGATGATTACGATCAATGAAGTGCATCTGAACTTGGCATTGGATTGGATTTTTACTCTTTTTTGGGCCTTGCCACTTTGATATTCCAACCAAAGTGTTCTACAGTAAACTTTAAGCTTAATTATCGTAAATAAAAAGTAAAAACCGATGTGCTATTATAGAGCAGTCATGTGCGATTCGATTGAATGACTAGCGCATTGAGCCCGACTCTTGCACATGGCATAGCTTCCCAGAAAAAAAAATACGATTCCCGCGCGATAAACGAATTTTGGCGCACTTACGATGCGGGTGAGATAGGAGTTGGCAAATGGCACGAGCTCTGTACAAACAACTAGTAACTTACAACCAAAATGCGCGGAGCATGCTAAGTAAGCTTTACTGTAATTTTATTCATTCATTCACTTCGCAATAATCGTTTGCACTTCCATAAATAACTCGCTTTGATGCTGCATACGGAAATGTAAATTTCGCTTGAAAGTTCGTGGAGTACGAGAAAATAAATAGTCTTAAGAAAAAGTGAAGTAAAGTTGGGTAATGCGCTTAAGTAGAAAGTATGCGTAGTATGTGCACAAAGATGCATTAAGTAACTTGTTTTGTGAGCTTACTTATTTACTTGTTTGGTAAATAATATGTCAATAAATTAGACTTTACAATAATATTATGTTTTAAATACAGCTTGATGAAAAAAATATACATGCCTAATATAGAGAGTGTGGCAAAGCACGCCACCCTGGCAAGTGCCCCATATAAGCTATATAATTCCTTACTGCTGATTAAAAATCTCCAATTTTTTGACGATTAGACTAGACCACGGAGGCTTTGTATTTTTTTCTACAATGCTCTTTCCTGCAATTCTCTTGGGGGCTGGACTCAATAGTACAGGCTCCAAAGGCATTAAGCCACTTGACACAAGTCACAACACATTTTTTTAAATTTTCAAAATTAGAATTTTTTCAATCTAATTTTTAAAATAAGAATAAAAATTTATTCGTTGTTAGTCTTTCTAGACCTGTGTCGCGTAGCTAGTGATGGGTAATTTTCCGAAAAATTTCAAAGCTCGGATATTTTTCAATTTATTTTTCTGAAAAATTGGAAAAATAAGGAAAAAATATTGTAGTGAGTATTGTGTACTTGACGCTACGCGGCGTAGCGTCACTACACACTGTGTGAACTAGCCAAGTCTAAGAACGCTCTAAAAAAATTGCTAATATTAAATCTAAATATTACCTAAGCTTTACTTAACGTTAAGGATTTCCAATAAAGCAAAGAAACGTTCGTTTTAATAGGATAAACAGTACTGAGTAAAGATGAACAACAGTCAATATTGTGGATTATCAGTTTTCATGCCGGGCGGCGGCGCGAGCTTTACTCTTTTACTAATAATTTAACTCTAGCTCCAAAATGTGTCCAGGAACTCGAGTTGGCGCTAATGGAGGAGTAGGAGAATATCCCACAGGAAATGATTGACAATCAAAATAAAATCATGGAATGGAGTATCCAGGCCCTCTTGAGATCCATAGAAGGCATATTTACACGCTTTCAACATGGCATTTCTGTATTAAAAATGGAAAATTTAACTTAAAAACTTACTACTGAAATTTCAAAGATTTTCTTATTTTTTTTATTTTTGCGGATTTTTTTCTATGTTGCACGTTTTTATGCCCTAAATTTATATAGATTTTATTTTTTAATCATCAATTATTAAATTAATAAAGAAATATATACAAATAAGCGAATAATTTACAAAAAAACTGAAAATTTTGTTATGTTCCGCTAATTTTGCCGGTGTGTTTATTTTGTGCATATTTTGGCCATTTTTCGTGCATATTTGCATGCATATTTTGGCACTTTAATCGTGCATATAATCCGAATTCCTATGTTTAATTACAATTACAAAAATACCCTGTAAAACAACATTACAAATTTTACGCCTATCTCTTAAGCTATAAAGTTATAAACAAATCTGTTGAACTATGGTTCGAACTTTGCTTCATGTGTATAGTATGTATTACAATTAGTCAATTAAGTACTTATTTTTAATAACGATTTAAAATAAGTACTTAATTGACTGTAAGTAGTTAGTAAATAGTAATATACTTACCTACAATACAGAGAAATGGCATTACTAAACGTAAACAAAGCAATAGCGGCAAATTAGTCGACGGATCAAAAGTACCTAAAACATTCCCTTATTTACCTATACTTACTATGTTCTAGTGGGAAAGTAGACCTACCTACTTCCTCTGTGTCATAGAAAATTACTAATACAAGAAGTAAGCAGGTAGGTATCTCATCATCAAGTAAAAATTATAATATGCTAGAATAAGTGAGTACTAACTAGTAATTGTACCTTTCCTGTTCAATAGGTAATCTGAACAGAGATAATTATGGAATTGTTGAATTATTATTATTAAAACACCCAAATACACAGCAATAGTTTCTACTGCGATTATTATCAGAAATTTTTGATTCGTGTCGCGGCGCCGAAAAGCCGTGAACGCGCGAGCCACGTACAGTGTTAGCCCCGACTGGTACACCCCGAATCCACCCGAGATTTTTATATGATAAAAATTGCTCCCGTACTACAATACATAAAAGGAATAGAATTTTATTTTATCTAAATAGAGATTTAGAAGAGGACATTAGGTGGAATTTTCGAGAGCTTTCACAGGTACAGAGATTTCCCATTAGTGTATGCTATCGTTGAATGCAATACACTTTACTCTTTTACTGTCTTGCTGGTGCATAGTCGAGAAATACTCGAATTTACTATACATAGTAATATCTAGAGTGGAATGAATACGAGTTTTATACATGCTCCTTAGTAATAAAAATAGTTACACAATGGATACGCTTTTCAGTCTTTTGCCCTTGTGTATGAAATGGCTTTTCTAAAATTGTTTCCAAGTTTTCAACTTATCAGCTACTTTCCTTATTCTTTTCCTTGGCCACGGTTGTAACACAACTTATGTCTATAAAAGACGCGAAAACATAAAGGCCTCCACATACGAAGAGAAAAATCGTCACACCATTTTGTGCATTCCTGTTTGTATGGACCTTTCGGTCTGAGATCAGTCCAACCACACCCTTACATGTAGGTGTACAAATATTATCTAGCCTGAAACTACCTATGAACTTATGTTTCATAGTCATTGCTTATTCATAAAACACTAGATGAAGCCCTCAACTCCGTTGCGTTGCGCCAAAAATCGGTTTGAGCGTGAAGAGGTAACAGACAGACAGACAGATACACTTTCGCATTTATAATATTAGTATGGAAAGTTTCAGCCGTTTTTTAAGTCGAAACCGCAGGTTATTCCAGCTAATATTGCAATGTTATTGTATAATAATTATTAATTTAATAAATGATAACACAATGTTATTATCCACCGTGTACATTGTTGGTATGAGCAATACGTTCCAGCCCCAAAATTGAAAATAAACATTTGAAAAGCCTGAATATTGCCTCCTAATATTTGACGAGAATATTTTTCTAAAACATCATCAGCCTACATTACTAAAGTTATGTTTCAGTAACAGTAACATAATATTATATTAAGTTGAATTTATATTCTGTCTTAAAGCTTTATCAAGATAGACTAGCTGTCCCGGCAAACGTTGTTTTGCCATTTAAAGTATTTCTACTTCATCAGTTGATACATATTATCTTACCCCCTCTTTTGTCCCCTAAGAGGGGAGGGGGAAAATTTTATACACCAGATGTTTAGTTGGAAAACACAGAACTTAATAATATGAAGTATGTGCACTAAAGAAAAAAGTTGGATACAAAATCTGACTCCCTCTTTGGTCCCCAGAGAGGGTTGGGGGGGGGGGATTTTAATACACCAGATGTTGAGTTGGAAGAAGACAAATATATCTGTGAAAACGGTATGCAAATCGGATCAGTAGTTTTCGTGTTAAAGAAAAAAGTAAAAACCACCCCGCCTTGGTGACGCCCACTATCGTAATATTTTAATTTCACCATAATTTCAAAACCAAACGTCCAATTTAATAATAATAATAATAATAATAAATCATTTATTCGGTATACATACACATTACACCATTTCAATAATAATCATTCAAAGACCAAATATTATCTACATAAACTGTACTTAGTGATGAAATAATTTATTTTGATAAGGATTAATAGCATTAGTAAAATAAACAGGTTTAAATGTAGTCGAAAAAAAAACTAGATTTTTAAATAAAAAAATGGTTATTGTGCCTCACTCGACATAGATAGGTATAGTGTGTCGCGGACTTTTTTGTAGATATTTATAAGATGTACAATTACTTAGAACATTTTATGGTTCTATCTTTTATAGTTTAGGCAGCGTACGCAAAATAAGTAACTTTTCTGGTTGATTTTTTACACCTTGCGTCCGAAAAACCCAAATCTCTTACGGAACTCTATTTTTTCCAAAGTAAAATTTAGCCTATGTTCAGCAAAAATAATGTAGAATTCCAATGGTAAAAGAATTTTTCAAATCGGTCCAGTAGTTTCGGAGCCTATTCAAGACAAACAAACATACAAACAAACAAAAAATCAAATCTTTCCTCTTTATAATAGTAGTGTAGATGTAGATATAACTCATAACCTGCACGATTGCCACCGGCCCTGGATTTATAAATAGGCCCTAGCCTAAGGCGGCAGATTTCGTACATGGAGCGACGAAACAGTGGCTTACACTCATAGCAAATGTAAATCCGGCACTGATCACATGATCTCAAGGAGTACAATATAGTCAGCAAAATAATAATATGTGGTTTTAGTCTTTACTAACGTAAGTACGAATGTAAGTTACGATCTCATTTTTAGATTAAAGTAAGGACATTCAGACTTAGTTCTCTTATCTACAACAAACAGTGTTGCCAGTCGTAGTGGTAGGAGGTAGGTGGGAGATGGGAGTAACAACTTATACCTCCCACCTACCTCCTACCAAATTGTTAGAAACGAGGATAGTATGATTTTTAACGTGTATGTTACTCAGTGGTATCATCGCAGACACAATAGATTTTCAATTATTATTATGCCACAGCCGGCTGCCGCTTGGGGATTGTTTGTTTTGAAAAATTGTTGAAAAATATTTATTGAATATTCAGAATCAGACAATCAAAGCAACAAAGAATATTCTTACGTACTAGCCCGCTTTTCACGTAAAACAACTTAAGCCCACAAGTTTTTTGTCGTCTCTTTATAACATTACAATAGATACCCTTGACATTTCGCAGCAAAGGAACAAGCCTGGACTATAGATTGGCTGGTATGACCCTTGAGTCCACTTGGATCCCCACTCCAGACCCAAGAGCCTGTAATAACCCTCGAAGATAGGTATTATGTCGTCCTAAAAAGGGTTCGAATAATAGATGTCAAATGCCTCCAAAATGTGTGTTTATGTGGAAAATGGGAGTATTATCGTAAGAAATGTTAACGGTTTGGATTGGAATGTGTATCTAGGGATGCTTGGATTATGCGTAGACATTTTGTTTATTGTTAAACCTAGGCTGGTAGTTGTACCTTTGGAAATAACGGACGATATGTTATCAAATAATTAAAAAAAACTCTGATAGGACTCTTGTCATAGGTACTGCAATACTAATATTAGATGTATCTATCTAATGCTTTAGCCCGGCCGCACATTGTCCGAATTCTGATCAAAAACATTTGAATCCCGCCGGATTGCCACCCCGCAGTGCGGGGCCCACACATTATCCGAAATATCCTTCCGGCGAGTTCGAGCTCACTCGGCTCAGTACAACATGTAAAGCACTTAATATTCCATTTCACTAAATTTAGAAGTTCTAACTAGGATCCTAAATAGAAGACTAATTAGAAGCTTCTTATTCCACTTGTCCTAATTTAGTAACTAAATCAGTAATTGTGACGACGCGGCGATTTTGGCCAGACGTCTTTTTAATGGCTCCAGTTCTGTCAAAGCAACAAATAATTGGTCTTCTCATAGGCTTAGCTGTTGGCTCAATTGAAAATCAAAATAAATAAAAGGCAAAAAAGATGGTTGAAAGAATTTTTGCTCCACGAAAAATTATGAATTTTGAACTTTCTGAACTACTTGGAACCAGCAGACTTTAGAAGTTACCTACGAATGGATTCCAGATCGTATAACATAATATTTGACTTTAATACATATTTAGCAGTTCCCATTACAGATAAAAGGTTGAAACCATCTGGCAACACTGATTTAGTCAGTCAGAAGCCACTTTTTTATTTAGTACACTAATTAGGATCCTAGCTTTCTAAATGTTATTGCACTTGACTAAATTTAGTTACTAAATCATTTATTAGACGTCTAAATTTAGTGAAATGGAATAGAGAGCGCGGACGTTCAACTGTTTCTGATCCGAAATGTCGAACAATGTGCAGCCGGGCTTAATCCCAACTACATAGAAATATTTACTTAGTGGAAAAAATCAGTAATAATAATTGATCAATATGCAAATTAATTAAAATCGCATAGGTCATATTGTTTTTTATTGTAGGCTTCTGACTATTTTTAGACTAGTTTACTTTTAAATAGATTGCAGATAAACTTCCAAAGACCATAAGATAACTCAGACAACGAGTGATTTGGAAAAACTTTACGAGTGAAACGGACTTAATATTTTTCGATCCCAACATTTCCTAATCGTTGCGATTTTTGGTTAAGAATGCTCCAACTTTTTAATTAGCAGGTCGGATGTCTGTCAGTACGAATATCGACGTTAGTGACATTAAAATAAGATTCATATTAGCGCGCCTTGTACAGTGGCGGTTACGACGCTCGCCGCGTTTTTGATATGGCGAAAATGTATGAAAAAATTTGAGAAATTTTCTTATTTTTCTTATAACTGGAAAAGTTGTTTATTTTTGTATAAAAATTATAGCGGACTTTATACAGGACTAAATAAGCAACATTTTTTTTGTATATTTATTTTCCTCAGTTCAGTGTATTTAGATATTAAGGTACCTAATCAGACCCCATTTTTTTCATATTTTGCGATTATTGTGATGGTTAAAACGTATTTTATGTGAAAATTTTGTATGCGGCTATAGAATTTTTATGGTACAGTCGTGGAGATGAATATATTATCTTTCATTTGAAACCAAAATATCCTCGCAGTTTGACTCCTAATTCTTTAATAGGGTACCGGAAAATCGCTGATATTTGTAATAGCGTCCTTAATGCCGGTATGAGTTATAATTTTTTTCCTGAATATCTACGGCCACTAATACAATGTCCCTATCTTTTCTTTTTTTCATAATTTAATTATTAAAAAAGATATGAACGTTTAAAAACCCAAAAAAGGCCAAATTTTCCGCTGTGTTCAAACATCCAGAAAACAAATTTGGCTAGATTACACAAAAAAAATAAAACATAGGAACATAGCTGACAGCTCAAGCCTTGCTTAAATTTTGAAATGAAAAAAGTACATATTAAATCGGTTAAGTTATGGTCTTTGGAGAAGAAATGGGGACAACGAATCGCCGATTTTCTGCAGTTATCTCTATCGCTCCCTGCGGTATAGGCTTGAGGTAAGGGTAAGGGAGACAGCAATAGATATTACAATTACTTTTTTTTTCGTTTCTCTAGCCCTTGGTATAGCCTTTTAAAGTCGGTAGCATTATAGGCACTTTTTCAATTTTTTATTTTTGTTTACTTTCGGACCAAAATGAATAGGATAAAGCTGATCACATATTATTATAATTATTGTCAGCACCGTACACGGTGCCGTACGCGTCGAACGCACCGCATAGTACACGAAATGCAGCGCGTGCGCGGCGGCGCGGACGAATGTGCGAGGTTTCACATCATTTCATACAAATAATTCTAAAATGCGGCGCGCTCGGCGCGTGCGTGCTGATAAAAATATACAGCCCGAATTTTCTAATCGCATTCGTAGCGCTACGGATCTCGTAGCTCATTGCGTAGCATTGTCGTAGCCGCGTAGCACCCGCGTAGCTTTCGGATATTGTATACAAAAATTATAAATAATGTTAGTTACCTGATTCATCCACTCACATCTTCAACTGTGCTAACGTCAATTTCTTTTCTCGACTGCACAAAGACCAACAAGAAAATGGAGCAGCCGTTACATACCTAAATCCTCTCATGTAGCGAGGTAACTGGTAAATGAAAGCAACAATAACACGGTCCCGACTTCCTCACAAAGTATGAACACCGGGAGCTGTTCCGGAGATAACGGGTATCGCATGCACTCGCCTGCGGTGTAAGGTTACAAACAAACGTGCGACTGGAAGATTACTTGAGTAATAATATGTTGTATGTTGTACAAACTTATTAACATTATGTTTTTTGTGTTTTTAACCGACTTCAGAAAAGGAGGTTATCAATTCGACGCGTATGTATGTAATATTTCCAGAACTGCCCAATTTTCGTATAATATGTTAGTCTGTATCAATCAGCGTCTGAACAAAATATGTGCCAAATTACAAAAGTGTATAATATGTATGTAATATGTATGTTTTTATGTTTGTGTTCGCATATCTTTGGAACTGCCATTCCGATTTCAGTAATTCTTTTTTTGTTGCACTAGGTACTTACTTATTGTTTAACTTAGGGAACAGTGCAAGTTTCATCAAAATCGGTTCAGTAGTTTTGGAGATAGGGAGTTTTAATTCTCAATTACGTACAATTTTGAAGTCGGTTAACGGTTTTATCTTTTTAAAATACAGTTATATTTACTGAAGTCCAGTGGTTTAGAGCACGTGGCTCTTGATGTGCTCGTGGGTTCGATTCCCGCGTTGGAAACATGTTTTTTCCAAGTTTGGTTAGGACAATCATGCAGGCTGATCACCTGAATTGTCTGACAAGTGACAAGTAAGATGATTCATGCGTCGGATAGGCATGGAAAGGTGAACGCACACTATTAGCCGAACTATGAACCGAACGAATCGGATTCCCAGAAGGCCTTACTGTAGGCCAATCGCGCTATTGTACAACGTTTTATTTCGGGTTCAACTCTGTTTCAGTTGTGTTTCAGCTACCTACTGTTCGTTTCCAATACAGCTGAACAAATTATTTCAGTATCGCGCTAACCTTCCAATTGCTACTCAACCTCAGACGAAACTCGAACGAAACGTAACCTAACCGTTTCTCAGACGTTAGGGATGCGAGTCAGCTTTCTGAAATTGTCTATGATTTTCACATAATCGACAATCGATTTAAAACTTACGCGCACGCACTAGTTGCTTTGTCATCTGTGGAAAGAAGAAGAAATTTTGACTTTTTGCTGTGTTTACGTCAAGTTACGATTTAATTCCTCTAATCTGTGATTTAATTTGTAATTTTGTACGATTATTGTTTTGTTTTTGAAAATTATAATATACCGTAGGTACTTAGTTTTATTACTTAACAGTTAGCTGTGTTTCGTCATCGGTCATACCTACCACCTACCATTATGGAGCAACGCCGTCGCCAGACAACAGTGGCACAATTGTCACTGCTTGTTGACTTTTTGTCTAAAAATAAAGATTTGGCTCTGGGAAGAGCTAGGTCGAAAGAGGCGCGAGCTCTTTCTGCAAGATTGTGGGCAGAATGCTCCCTAATATTAAATGCAGAAGGTCCTGCGAGGACAAGCAAAGAGTGGACAAAGGCATGTATTATAATCTAAATAATATGTATTTACTTATACCTAATATTAACTCAAAGATGACTGACTGACTATCTGAGTTACATAGTGATCAATGCACAGCCCAAACCACTGGAAATTTAGCATGTTATGATGTAGAATTTTGATCAATTCCAACCACAAGGGGATAAAATAGGGAATGAAAGCTTGTATGAAACTTTAAACCAATCGGGCTCAGACTTTGATAGGTACCTAATTAATAGTAATACTTGCAGCGAGCAAAAGCTAGTAACTTATAACTAGTTACAAGCTTTTGCCTGCGGTAATAAGTAATAAGTAAATATACAATGCAATACAATGTGCATAGTAATAAGTAAATATACAATTATGCTCAGACCAAATAGAAAGTGTTTATTTGGTTTGAGCATCTATGTCACACATGTATGCAGTATGTTACATAGAAATATAATTACATCAAAAAATCCAGGTATGGAACGACCTTACAACAAAGGTTCGGGCAAAATTGACACTAATAAATGCGAACCATCAGATGACGGGGGGTGGTCCAAACACCGGTCAGCCGTTGTCGCCAATAGAAAAAAAAGTTGCTCAAATATTAGGAAGAGACGTTGGGCCCATACCAAATGTAAGGCAAGATCCATTTGCCTATACAAATGTAAGATATTGCTATTTTATGTGTATTCTTTAGTCTAACATTTATAAAATTCTGTAATTTTATTTTAAAGGAACTAAATAATGAGCAAAATGACTTGCGTGATGGGGCAAACCCTGTAGTTCCAGACTCAGAGTAAGTTAACTATCTTTGTCCATTGATATTTTTCCTACAAAGAGATATGTCTTTGTAGTTATATTTATTATGTAATATTTGGTACAAAATCTTTACTTGGTAAACTTATTTTTTTTAGGTTATTAGTTATATCCAAATTTGAAGCGGTCGATGACATGGTTGCCCCACACGAAAGTGCCGAACCGCCTTCATATAATGAAGATGCTGCACTGCCAACACAATATGATAGTGCCACCATTGAGAATGCACGACTATCACCTGTGCCTAGTGAAACGGGCCACACACCAGCTATGCAGTCACTGGGTAGTTTGTATTTATCATAATTTTCGTTATTTTGCTAGTATAATAATATATTCTGAAGCTGATTTTGCAAATTTTTCCTCACATAGGTACTAGAGGTAGATTAAGGAGAGTTGGGCGGAGACAACGTCAACGGGATAGACATGCTGCAGTTAGACCTGCACCACCTGCACAATGTAATTCAAAAAATTAACTGTATTATTAAGAATATTTGTTGCATTATTGGATGATTAGTTATACCAAAATAAAATTATTAATTTTCAGCTAACATGTCTGCGTTACAAGAGTCTCGCCGTATGATCTTAGAGATAGAAAAAATGAGGGCAGAAGCATCACTAAATATATCAAGAGGTTTCAGGTTATTGGCTGAGAGTGTGGATAGATTAGCAAGACAGGTACCTAATGTTGAATTCTTTAAAAAATTGTTTGACTTAAAAAAGAACAAAAAATTAGGCAAAAAACTTCTTAAAATCTTCTTAAATCTTTTTTACAAGTATCATAATTATTTTTCACAAACATGTTATATAATTTTAATATAATTTCAATTTCACTTTGTTTTAGTATACCAGACAAGGAGCTTCACCAACAGAAGATAATTTATAATTTTTAGTAAATATAAGTTGTTAGGAATAACTTACGTATGGTGTTCAAACTATTTTTAAGAGACTTCCAAAAAAGAGGTTATATTGTGTTTTAGTACTGGTTACGTCAGAATTTTGTGATACCCTTCATAATATTATGGTTTTATATTTTAAATACAACTAGGAATTTAGGTAGGTACATACATAAAGTGTAAAATTTTCCTTTTTTAACCGACTTAAAAAAAAGGAGGTTATCAATAATTCGACGCGTATGTATGTAATATTTCCAGAACTGCCCAGTTTTTGTATATGTTAATCTATATCAGCATCTGAACAAATGTGCCAAATTTCAAAAGTGTATGTATGTATGTTTTTGTTTGTTCACGCATATCTTCGGAAATACTGGTCCGATTTGAGTTATTCTTTTTTTATTAGGGTTCCGTAGCCAAAATGGCAAAAAAGGAACTAAAATTTCACGTTGTATATAGCAATAATGTGATTACTTAACTTTAATTTAGTGAACATTTTGACGGATAATATATATTTTTTATTATATATATAAGGGGGCAAACGAGCAAATGGGTCACCTGATGGTAAGCAATTACCGTCGCCCATGTATGGTGTTTATTAAATCTTTATCAAATCAAAATACATACAATCAAATCTCTCTGAGTACCTAGGTATGGCCTTAAAACTATAATAATATATTCTTGTACCACGGCTAAAATGTATTTCACATATTTTGCTCTAAGAGCTCAATTTCAGATGGTCCTTCAGTAACTTTTATTGATTTCACGTGGAAGTGTGACTTCTAAGGGTCTGTTCACATACCTACAGAGCGATGCAGCTCTTTACATTTTAAAGCTAGCGATTTTAATTAATTAGCTAGTTTCATACAGTAGTCCACCAAAAACACCAGTGGTGACCAACGATTGGAAATAATTTTGCCCTAGTTTGGTCCGAATTCACGATCAAAGCTAAAGGTTCCCATCGGAATTTCTAAGGTTATCTCTCCTACACCGAAATTCTATTGTAAGCTATTGAAGTGTTATGTTTTCAATACACCCCTTTGTACCAGCTTTTGACGCAATTTCAAGCTGTCAATCTAGATTTTGGAGTAAGCTGCTTGCGGTGCGCACCAGCGACAATTAATTTTAGTTCCCGGCTTGAATATAATATTATAATTTATAGCAACTTGCAGACAGTAACAAGAGTTACCTACTGGCGTTTCTTGACTAAGATAGTGGTTGAGTTCGAAGGTAGATCGGCAGAACTATAATACATAGGTATTACATTATATTATAATAATAAAATATTATACTTACTATAAAATACTTAATAATTATAATTATAATCTAGCGTAGGTACCGCATCACTAGGGTACATCCTCAATCAGTGACGGACATTATAATAATTATTATAGCTGGCTATAGCCTTTCCTACAGAGATTGAGTGGGTTAGCTGCAGCTCTTATGTTTAGGCAGTAGGTATTTTTTTTTTTTTTACCGGAGGGGGAAATGCATTACGCATACCACCCAGGCGCAGGGGGCGACCCGAGCGGTGATGTGGGACTCCCGTGGCTAATGAGACCATGGTATACCCACTAACCCCCCCCCCCCCATCTTCCGCCACGCCGCCTTTTGACGGGGCCACGGGAACGATACACACATCCGCGACCCCGCCAGCGGTCCGAAGACTCCACGATGGGCGCACAACACGTGCGCCCTCCTCCTCGGCCCCCACCAGGGCTGTAGCAGACGCCCCCCGAGTCTGCTACATGGAGGCCATGTGGCAGATCAGGTAGGCAGTAGGTATGTATAGGTAATGGCCTATGGGTGGCAGCATCCTATGGCGTCCTAGAGGAGGCTGCAGTGTCCTAAAATGGCGGTAGAATTACCTAATCATAGGGGCGGCAGAATTAATCATAGGGGCGGCAAAATATAACTTGACGAAAAGGTAATTGTTCTTTACGCTAATACTGTGTTGATATGATCAAAGTACACGACAAAAATGGTAACAGCTAGGCACTTGACATTTTTATAAAATCCTAAATTATATATTTTGTACTTTTATAAATTTTAATAATAAAATTAAAATAAAGTAAATAATATTTAAGAGTGGCTCCCATACAAAAAACACAATATTTTTTGTCAACTTTCACTCTATACCGGTACGGAACCCTTCATACGCGAGTCCGACTCGCACTTGGCCGATTTTTTTATTCAAGTCTAGAATATTATAAAAAAAACCGGCCAAGTGCGTGTCGGGCCACGCGCAATGTAGGGTTCCGTAGCACCGCTAGTTTTTGAAAATTTTTGTATGGTCAATGAATGTACATTTATAACATGTTTTACACTACTAACAACATCATCTCAAAGGAATTTGAACGAAAAGTTCCTTTATACTTCGCCGAATACATTTTTTTTAGTTGATCGACTATTACTCAATAACTTATGAAGTCAACTTAGTCGTGATAGTTTTCCTTTTAAATTCAGCATATTTCCTACTCCCGTGAATTTTTTCACATTTCCAGAAGCAACCGTTTAGCTGGTAGAAGGGGGGGACACTGGACTCTTAACGATTTTTTCACTTTAAAACTTAATATTTCACAAATGGATCCCTAAACCGGAAAATGATCTATGAATACTCATAATATTTTTAAAAAACCTATCCAACGACACCCCACACGATGGGGTGGGCGTGAAAAAAAAATTCAACCCCGCTTGATGTGTAGGGGAGGTACCATAAAAAAAATATTTTTTAAATATTTTATGTACCATTTTTGTAGACATTATTGATATGTATATTCATGCCAAATTACAGCTTTGTAGATCCTATAGTCTCTGAGCAAAACCGCGGACAGACAGACAGACGGACGGACAGACCGAAACTATAAGGGTTCCTTGTTGACTACGGAACCCTAAAAAACAGGGCCAGATTTATATTTTGTATGAGTACAATAATGATAATAAGTATATTATGAAAAAACTCAAAGTATGAGTAAGTATAATAGGCCCTTTTTTTTTCCCGGAGGGGGAAATGCATTACGCATACCACCCAGGCGCAGGGGGCGACCCGAGCGGTGATGTGGGACTCCCGTAGCTAATGAGACCACGGTATACCCACTAAAACCCCCCCCCATCTTCCGCCACGCCGCCTTTTGACGGGGCCACGGGAACGATACAGACATCCGCGACCCCGCCAGCGGTTCGAAGACTCCACGATGGGCGCACAACACGTGCGCCCTCCTCCTCGGCCCCCACCAGGGCTGTAGCAGACGCCCCCCGAGTCTGCTACTTGGAGGCCATGTGGCAGATCAGGTCTGTGGCTCTGCCACCGACCATACCTCGGCCGCAGAGGATAGGGCAAGCGGCGCACCGTAATACCTACTTGCCTCTTCCTCTGCGGCCCCACCTCGGTGCGCATCCGCAGCGGACTCCTCCAGTCCGCTGGGAGCGCCCTCCTCGGGCCAGGCGGCGACACCGGCCGGCCCTGGTTGCCTCTTTGCTTCACCGCGGTTGTCCAAGCCGCGGTTACTAGAGCCCCACCGCCACGACAAGGCGAGCAACCATCGGGGGGAAGCATAATAGGCCCTCAAATAGGCCACTTTAATGATTACTGATTAGCGTATCATGTATGCATAGGAATTATTGAAGTCTATGTTAGCGGGTTAATAATACTATGTCGATTAAACATACCTTAAAGTTTAAACCTAAAAAGAATACCATACCATATTATAACAATGAGACAAATAAAGGATATGGGCGACTAGCCCATAGACGACCCTAATTATTATAATAATAAAAAAAAAAAAAAAACCTAAAAAGAAAAATACCTACAGAAAAATATTAAGAAGCGCGAAACATTTTAAATTTGGCGCCATTTGTATTGAAATCAATATATAAACCTTTTATGTACAAAATATGGCACCAAATTTAAAATGTTTCGCGCTTCTTATATTTTTCTGTATTTTATACCGGAATTTATAATATCGGTAAGTATATTATATAAATAATTAATAAAACATAGTACGGTAAATGACTAATAGATTGGACAGTACCAGTCATTGGACAAGGCACAAAAACAATATTTTATTTTATTATTGTTGCTTTATAACTGCCTGTTTTTAAAACAAAAGAACGCCTAATTTTAAAGAAAAACGGGTAGTTTTTAAAGCAACCATAAAGTTCAGCTTCACCCTTAAATTCATAGACTTATAATATACTGACGTATATAGGTATATAGGTTTATGCTTTAATTATTTTCCACTGATCTCTATACAAGTACGCTAGATAGCCATAGCTGATACCCTTTGAAATGACAGCTATTTCTTGTGCCTATTTGAAGCGGAATCAGCGCCCACATTATTCGGGTAGAGAACTAAATCTGACATTAAAATGACGTTTGAAAGCCGCCATATTGGCGCTGATAGCAGTAGTGAGAGTACTTAGAACTAATACTAGTAATGACAACTGTTGTTATTGGTTGTGGTTACGTCAAATTTAGTTCTCTACCCGAATAATGGGGGCGCTGATTCCGCTTCAAATAGGCACAAAAATCAGGTGTGTATCAGCTATCCAGCGTACTTGTATAAAGAGAATAGAGATCAGTGTTATTTTCCTATTTGTTCCCCAAGCTAATAGCCATGAGCCATCTTGCCTCTTGAACATCAACCGCGTAATATAGGTCTAACAAGAGTCGTGAGAGCGGTGAGACTTGAGAGTGCTGAGCCTGAGTGACATAAGATTTAAGAAGTATAAAAGCTAAAGCGATTAGCTCTATGGTATAATACTCTAATCTGTGTCTATGGTACTCGCTTTTTTTTTTTTTTTTTTCTTATAATGGCACTTCGGCTTTAACCATGGCCAGTGTCGAGTATATAATATTATGGCGGGAAAACAATATATAATAATATAATTTTCAGCATCGTTATTCTATTTCGTCAGGTTTAAAGTCTAGTCAAAGTCTAAGTAAAAGTCATTACAGTCAGAAAGTCAAGTCGGTTGATTCAGTAAAGTGGTAGACGCTTTACTGAAACTTTTGATGGAGTTTTGGAGGGAACACAAAATAGCACGTTTCTGGATAATGCATCACTCTCCCACACTTGTGCACGATAATGAATATCTAATGGTTAATATTCTACCAATATTACACATTAAAAACCCAACTTAACACAATTTTAAGAAAATAATACAAAATCACAACATCACACTTTCACATTCCCGACAAAACTCCGGTCACAGATTAAAGTATATAGAGTAGAACTCCGGTACTCGCTTGTCTTTGACGTCTACTAACGTCATCGGTCGACGGTCTTAAGCCCGCTCTTCACTCTCGAGTTTTGCCGAAACACAAAACTTTTGCCAAAACTCGAGAGCTCTCGTGTACACACGGGAGCGGCTCTCCATATTCTCGATTGCCTCAGTTGAAAATAGACGCTCGTAAGACATGGACGTTACCAAAATATTATGTATGCTACTGTAGGATTCGCTGCAGCATAATTGAAGACGTGAGTGGAAGAATCGAATAAGTAACATTTCGTAACATACGGACAATAACTCATTTTTTCCCTAATTATTTCAATAAAACTAGTAACTTATCTACTTCATAACCTAGCTAATATATTTGGCTACACATACAATCCATAGTTTTCCTATTTCAAATAACTTTTCCGGCCCTAAAGTCTCCATTTAAGCAAAAAAACGGGAAGTTTTTTCATGTTACTTACCTTATACTTCCACTCATGTCTTTAATTATTATAGCTATATTTTGGTGAATCATGTAAGAATAGTACCTAAAATACGCTGGAAAAAGCGTATGCAGTGTATGATCGCCATAATATTTGGCGCTCGGTCTGTCTGTCCGTCTGTTTGTCTTCAGGCTGTAACCCAAGAACGGCTACAGCTAGATTTCTGAAATTTTCAGAGATTGTGTATTTTTGTGTCGCTATAACAGCAAATACTAATAATCGGCCAAGTGCGAGTCGGACTCGCGCACGAAGGGTTCCGTACCGGTATAGAGCGAAAGTAGACAAAAAATTGTGTTTTTTGTATGGGAGCCCCCCTTAAATATTTAGTTTATTTTAATTTTATTATTAATTATTAAAGCAAAAATACAATTAAGGATTTTGTGAAAATTTCAAGTGCGTACCTGTTACCATTATTGATTACGAGTAAAAAAGACCAAAAAAATCACGTTTCTTGTATGGGAGCCCCCCTTAAAAATAAATTTTATTTTATTTTTAGTATTTGTTGTTATAGCGGCAACAGATATACACAATCTGTGAAAATTTCAGAAGTCTAGCTATAGCGGTTCTTGAGATACAGCCTGGAGACATACAGACAGACAGACGGACAGACGGACAGACATCGAAGTCTTAGTAATAAGGTCCCGTTTTTACCCTTTGGTTACGGAACCCTAAAAATAAAATAAAGTTAATATTTAAGAGCAATTTTTGGTCATTTTGGGCGTATATTATTACTATTATTATTCTAATAGGATAATATTGATGATAATAATAATAGTTCTAAAAACGATTACTCCAGTTCGTGTGTCCAATTTACCGACATTTAAACAAAATACGTGCATTCAATACGGTGACTGTCTGCCGACTGGCCCGAGCGACACGGGAGTGTGGAGAGATAGTTTTGCATAAACACAAAACTATACGAGACCCTTTGATGTACCGACATCGAACGGATAGTTCGGCGAATATACACGAGACATACACGAGACATTTTGAATATAGACGAATGTGCTCTCCTCACTCTCGTATTCGGCATGTCTCGTGTAGTTTTGCCGAGAGTGTAGAGCGCGTTTAACTCATAAAAAAAATCTGTTTTCTTTTCTACGCTAGAAGTGTGAGCTGCGGCCTGCGATCGTAATTTTATCTAGGTATTTCAACAAAGTAATCTAAAATGCAGAAAGTATTTATAATCCTTCTTATTTCTTTCTCTACATGTTTGAGTAAAGCGGCAGAACCGACAATCGCACAAGGTAAGCTTGGAATTAAACTTTGATCAATTGCGTTCTATTGGAATTTTGTCTAATTACAGTTCAAAGAAAACAAGTTCTATGTTCCACATTTTACATTAACTCAATCTTACGATTGTGCAATAAAATGAATTATTTAAATATAAGCGTTTTCCTACCGATTCCTCAAATTATTATTTCTAAAATAGGTAATTTTACCACTTTTTAAACAAATTTAAAGTAGCCGCCATCTTTTTTTTAACGAGAAACAAACGGATAAAATGATAATAATAAAATATAAAATGTAATTATTTCGATTTGACATCAAAATTAAAATTATTAAAGAACACTAATACTCCTTGTTATTATGCGTGTACCTAGACTGTAGATGCAAATGTAGCATAAATTATTATAAATAACAATATTGTTCATCGTGTAAAGGTTCAATGCCATATTTTATATCTGTTTAGATCGGTATAGAGAATCTATACCGATTTTACGAAACTATTTCAAGTACATCTTCTATAAAAATATAACCCACGGGAGTTAGTTCTTCTAAGAAAAATCTAGAAGCACACACACACAAATTTCCGTGTGTTGTAAATTATTGTAATATATATAATATCACAATATAAAAAACCGCGAAAGCAACCTAGAATCCTTTCCACAGTTCGCAATCAAACAATTTCTATGGGCAATTGATATTACATCGCTACCCACATTGGACCAAGACATTGAGCCAGCGCATTGGGCTAACAAACTGAGGTCTTTAGCCCAATGTGCTGGCTTAATGCGATGGCTCAATGTGTGCAGTAACTAGTAAGTATGTAGTAGGCATTAAGCCAGCACAATTCAGGTTTTTAAAACCAATCTGCTGGTAGGTACAAACCTGTAGGTTTTATATCTACCAGCGTCCAGCAGATTGGTCTTAAAAACCGAATGAAACATACACCAGTTGGGAAATGTTTGGTTTGATAATATTATTATCTAATTTCATAACAAATTACAGTCATTCTGTTGAAGGAAACCTTCATACTTCATAAATCCATATCCCCCTATTACAAATGTTTATTGTCAATTGTGTAGGTTAAAAAACTCGTCAGATAATGACATTGTAATTATAAATATAAACGGATCTATCAATCAATTTATGTATTGTATTACATTGTAGAAATAAAACATAATATTATGCTGATAACAAGGCTAATATACTGATGGCTATAAATGAATATAAAGTAGGTAATTACTGCTATTCATGAACGTAGAAAAATAGCCGGATGGAATCTTATTATATACAAAACTGTGTCTTCAGATTCGGCCATGCACACATTCTTACGCCTGTCAAATGGCCGGACTAGTGCAAGAATGTGTGCGTACGGACTGTGTACATGCAGTCAGCCTGGCCGACTCTGAAGACACAGTTTTGTGTATAATAATACTCTGTCCACCTTTTTTATACATTCATGCTGCTATTACAATAAAATACAGTGGTGCTAAGTGCTAGCAACAGTCAGTACTAAAGTCAAGGATTAAAAAAGATTACTTGAGATTTATAGAATACTTATAGAATACTCAGTAAAATGCTTTTTATGAAGACTTCAAAATGTAATAGTAGACTTCAAACTTTCATCCAAACAAATGTACGATTACAGAAATTGATTCATAGATAGATGCCGGGCATGTATTACTTGGTCGGGTTAAAATATGTCAAGCCTTCATTCACCCAACTGAACTGACATTAAATTGATATAAACCTTTTGCATAAGCAAATGCAAAAAAACTAAAAAGATAAAAACTTTTAATAAAAGAGGAAAGCACCCCAAGATCTGTTATAGAAAATATTGAACTAGTCAAGGGGCTAGATTCATTCAAGATAAATCAAAATTTCATAACCCCTAGCTAACTGCCCTGAACCAGGCAGATTGCAAGAAAATAAGAGATACTTAAAAAATTACAGGGCTATAAATCAATTTCTTGATAGTATAACATACAGTAATACATACATAAATTTTACCATAATAATATTATGTTTTGGACTTTGAATTTTGATCCCGACTATTTAGTTGAATGAACATACTATCAATGCATACACATACAACTAGTAAACTTGATTTTATGTGAGTCTAAAATAAGGCCATACAGACACCCGAATATCTCATATTATATTTCATTTGAAATACATTTCTAATGTTAATTTATGCAAATATAAGGGTATTCCCATTAAAATGTATAAACTGTTTTGAAATAGATAAGGTTTATAATTTATTCAATATTACCTGTTTGGTGATGAGAAAGATATTTTGATTTAAATGTGCCCTGATAAAATTAACTTCAAACAATTTTTTATTCCAACAGCCATTATAATAATTATTATGTTGATACTTCTTCCTCATTCCTTGTATCACATAGTTACCTAACCTATATTACGATATAAGTTATAACCTATATTATGTATAACTAGCTGTTGCCCGCGACTTCGTCCGCGTTTAGTTTAGGTTACAATCTTTAATAATTTCAGTTCAATCAGTCGAAAGTCTAAAAAAATTTCTAAAAACTTTCATCCCCTATTTCATCCCCTTAGGGATGGAATTTATTAAATTCCTTTCTGATCGGATGCCTACATCATAGTGTCTTTATGCATACACAGTCTCAGCCCGATCAGTTTAAATTTGACAAAAGTTTCATGCGAAATTTCATCCCCTATTTTATAAACCCCCTTAGGGGTGGAATTTTTAAAATCCTTTTTAGGAGATGCCTACGTCATAGTAGCTTTAAATGCATGCAAAGTCTCGGACCGATTGGTTTGAAATTGACAAAGTTTCATACAAACTGTCAACCCCAATTTCACCCCCTTGGGGGTAGAATTTCCAGAAACGCTTAAATATACATCCATTTAATTTTAATTAGTAACCCAATAATAAAGTTTCATGTTTCTAACTTAAGAAATGACGGACTTTCATTCACACTTTCAACCCCAATTTCACCCCCTTGGGGGTAGAATTTCCAAAAACGCTTAAACACGTATTTATTCATTTTTAATTAATAGCCCAAAAACAAAGTTTCATGTTTCTAACTCAAGAAATGACGGTCTTTCATTCATTCAAACTTTCAACCCCAATTTCACCCCCTTGGGGGTAGAATTTCCAAAAACGCTTAAATACGTATTTATTTGTTTTTGTTCAGTAGCCTAAAAATAAAGTTTCATGTTTCTAAATTAAGAAATAACGGACTTTCATACAAACTTTCAACCCCTATTTCACCCCCTTCGGGTTAAAATTTCCAAAATCCTTAGGGAGTCTACTTAATAAAACAACCCTGCCCACCAAATTTCCTGGCTGTAACTTTAAGAGTTTTTGCTCTGCGATGATGAATCAGTCAGTCAGTCAGTCAATCAGTCAGGACTTGTAATTTTATATATATATATATAGATTAGGTTAGATTATATAGAATAGGCTTATCAACAGCCTATATTATGTACCACTATCATAACTTTTCTTTAAAATAATTTTAATACTTTTTGAGTTTAAGACACGTTTGTCTCTCTTTCTTAATCCATCACATTCATATTAGCAGTAAAAACTTAAAATCTGTTTGTGCTAAATTACAGATGCTGCCAAGGCTCCTACACCAGAAGTAACCAAAACCGAAGTTCCTGTAGAACCAACTGCCACCCCCGTGGCTGATAAAAAGGCAGCTGAGGGATCAACTAAACCAGAAGTATCAGTTCCACAAAAAGCAAACATAACTGACACTCCAAAAGTGCAAGAAAACGCCACTCAAACTCTGCCCACAAACCAAACCACTACCAAGACTGAACCAGACAACAAAACAACTGACAAGAAGGAGGAAGCACCTAAACCTGATGCAAAGAAAGAGGAATCTCAAAACACAACTGTGATCCCAGCTAAAGAACAGACTCCAAAGAGCGAAGAAGCCCCCACCCCTCAAGAAACTAAACCAAAGGTTGAGCCTGTCCCACCTAAGAGTGACGTGGCTCCCAAGAACGGAACAACAACTACTGTAGCTCCCAAAGCTGACGAGACACCCGTACTGCAAGCTAGAGGGTAAGTTTTATATTCATTCTCTTAAAAGGTTGGCAACGCACCTGCAGCTCGTGTCCATGAGCGTCGGTAGTTGCTTACCATCAGGAGACTCTTTAGCTATTTAGGTTCGTTTACTGGAGCTATATTATATTGCATTGGTTATAGAAGCACTGCAATATTCATGCCATACATATTACATGATACATTTCTAGAATAATATTATGTTTTGCACTGCAGATAAAATTATCTGCAAATACTTGTGCAATGTTTAATGGAACAAATTGTTACGTAAGCCTCATTGTAAACAAATTATTGTGGAGTTATTATCTAATTTAAATAATTTAAGGCTATGCTACAAGTCAAGTGTGATTGTGCTAAGCCCTAGCTACTTTAAAACACTTACTTTGGAATATTCTTTAGTACTTGTTATACAGATTTCTGTACTATTTGCGAAGAGCAATAATTGAAATAAGAAAAGGAAGTTGGCAACTGGCAAGTCCTGCCTTCAGTACCGGCGTTAGGGGGGCGACGCTAGTCGATCGCCCAGAGCGCCGGATAAAAAGGGTTGCTGAAGGCAAACAAAATGGGCGCCAAATTTTTTTGCACTGTCAGCACCCTGGGCGCCGAAAATATCTCGCCCAGGACGCTGGTTACTGGTAGTGCTAAAACCGGCCCTGCCTGCCTTATCTGTCAAGAGTTCAAGACTCAAGAGTGTATAATATGAATACGGCAGCCTTTCCCAAAGTGGGCGATAACGCCCCCTTGTGGGCACTGAAGGTCTAGAGAGGGGGGGTGTGGGACCCAGAAAAAAATGGGGGCGTTGTGCAGAGACTTTGGGGGTGATTTATTTCATCTGGATGCATTTAAAATTGAAACATAATTTGAGCTCAAAGTGGGCAGTAGATAAAATAAGTTTGGGAACCCCTGCTCTTGAGTGTAGAGATAAAAAATGTTGGCTGACTTGCCAACCTCTATTGACTAATTTTGTCATAAAATGTTAAACAACTAACAGATGTTTTTGTTTTAGGTTCGACGGTCCCAGTTTCATTGGTGGCATTATTTTGACTCTCGGTCTTTTGGCTATTGGCTTCATGGGCTTCAAATACTACAAGAACCAAACTGAGAGAAACTATCATACTCTCTAAGAATGTATGTTAGTTTGTAAGTGCACATATCTGTTTTATGTTAACCGAAGGAAATTTACTTTTGAAATTATTTTTGCTACTTTTTTTATTTTAATGTGCACTGTATTTTTCTGTTTGTGGAGTCAAAAACAGGGTTCCTTCATATATTCTAAAAGTTTTTGTAACTAAGAATACTTTTTCGAATTTATATCTCTTAAGTCTCATTTCTCATAGTTTTTAAGTTAAAGTTTCCAATGTATGTGCATTTGTTTCTTATTTTCTTTGTACATATTTGAAATGTTATATAATTGTCTGAATATAAGAAATGCCTAATAGTATATAAATTTGATATTATATACCTTTATTGGTATGTGTAAAAGAATTAGAATTTATTATTTGTTTTCAAATTTTATAGTATAATATGTGTAAAGAGAGAGTGCAATTTTTGGCTTTGGATGTTTCTATAATATATTTTCTGTGCCATGTCTAAAACACTTGGTTTCCTTAGACTTTGATATTTCACTTTGCCTCTACACATTAGATTAAGGACAATGTGATAAAGATTGGTTTTGCACAAACAAAGTATGTAGTTGGAACACCTATTTTTTTGCAAATGCTCGATCTTGAATGGAATCTCGTTTTTAGGTTTGTGCTGAACCGATCAAACATTTTTCATGGTTTTCTAAACTTGGGAAAGATGATTCCATCCTAAAGTGCTCTTAAATCTGGTCTATATTATGATTATATCAGAAGTGTTACTCCCGAATCACCGTCGACAGCTAATATGAATAAAGTATATTAATTAAATTTTAACTTTTCTTTTTAGATTAGACTTCTTCAGCAACTGGTAGTTATGCCCCAGTAATATTATGATTAAGATACTCCTAACATTTTACATTATAAATTACGTACCATTTTGGATCATATTATGTAATAGTCAGTTTTATCTTTTCAAAATACTATTACTTGTAATAAAACTTGAAAAAAATGCAATTTTATAACAGTAAAATATATTAGTTAAATAAAAATCTCATTTGATCAGATTTAGAGTTAGAGGATACGTAATTGAAAGTCAGTCATTAACTCAAAAAATAAAAAGTACATGTTAATCTTACATAAATCAAATTAGTAATTTTTTACATAATTATTAGGTTGTTAACCAATAACGACTAAATGTAATTGTCAAATGTGAACAACTGGTAAATTGATTTGCTAACTTTTGGTCCAACATTGCTGGATACATTATTATATTTTAAATTTGCTAATAATAATTCTCCTTCCCGGTCATCATCACAGCTTTCGTAAGCTTTGAAAAGAGAACTTGGTGTTTTGTAGACTTTAGTTATAGCTAACGCCTTTTCCACGGAAACACCTTTCATTTGCAACAGCAGTTTTATAAAAGTATCTGTCACTGATAGTGGTTTATTCTTCAAAGCAGCCTTGTTGAAGAACGCAAATGTCGGCATAATGTCACCACTAGGCTCCTGATTATGTCCTTTCAAAGTTTTATCCTGAAAGAATTATTGCATTATAAAGAAAAATAATATTTAAAAAATTTGGGAAAAAATAGAAGTCCCTGCTGCACCCTGCTACACCAGACCAAGTGAGCGTTTAAAAAAGGAAACCTAAGTATTTAATATATAAATAAAATATAATAGAAGTATTAAATATAATGGTAGAAAAATAGAACTTTACCTTATATTCAATAGTCAGTCTTTTAGTCATCATGGCAAGGAATCTAGCAGTATTTGTGAGTGAATCAGTTATATGCACTTTGAAGCCATTCTGGACCCTAGTATTTGCTAATGCTTGCATTAGAGTTTGGACAGGTAAACCAATATGCTTATTACTACCATAATTCTCAACTAAATATAAAATATTCTTTAATCCACTTTTCTTCAATCTAAATTTTTGTTCATGGAACCTTCCATCTTTGATGCTAGAACCTAGGTCGTCCATTCTTTTACGTTCAACTATAAACGGAAGGACAAATTCCTTGCTACTATCTACTTTGTCCCTTGCTATCCATGTAAAGTCTCCTACTTTTAAACTTCTGTATTCATGCTTGAGATCTGGATATTTATTAAACTGTGCCACAGTTGGATCAGTCTTCTTAGATAACCTGAAAAAAGGGTAAAATGCTTATGCAACTTAAACTAGGCTTTCTAGAGCTTCATGAGTCATGACTCATGAGGTAGTCATGCTATGGCTGGTTTTATCGTTGAGCGTTTGGCAGCGCCGTTGGAGCGCGCGCGTTCGAAGACGAAGAAAATGAACGGACGAACAGCGCTGCTCAAACGCGCGACTCTGAAACGCAACTACTACCCCCATACATCTTCGAACGCGCGGCGCTCCAGCGGCGCTGCCTAAACGCTTAACAATAAAACCAGCCTATTATGTTTCATGTGAAAATAGCAAGTCAGAAATTTTGTGTCTGCTTTATATTAGCTGAATAATATACTGAACTTTCATCTCTATCACCTGATGAACCTCGACAGAATAAACATGTAACTGGTATTCGCAAAGCAGGGTCTAAAGGTGCTCCCAGACAGAAGTTAAAATATAATGTTATAAAACATTATGTAACACAATAACATTTTATAACATCGTGTAACTTAAGCTACAATATGTCAAAAAATAAATGTGTCTTGTTATAATTTGTTAAAAAATGTTATACAAAAATGTTATCTAACTTCTGTCTGGGAGCACCTTAAGACAAGGACATAAAAAATACAAACCCATTAGTTTCATGTATATCAATTATAAGTATAACATCAAATGTGCCAGGAAGCATCTCAAGAATTGGACTCTTATTAACATGGCACTGTTCCGAAGTAGTTGGTATTTCATTGTCTACAACATCACAATAATTTTGGTGATCATTATTTATCCTCAAAATGGGCTCCTGGTTTTGACTGTCAGTATTGCTATTTACATGGTTATCATTGAAAATTATATTATTCATTGTAGGTATATTCTTTGATTCCTCCAACAATTCTTTCGCAAGTTTCAAACCTTGTTCAGACAAGGTATAAGTTGCTTTCCTGGCTCCATGTTTTATCACTAGGCCCTTAGTAACTAATTTACTCATACTTGACCAAGCTGTATAGAAAGATTCTGGTTTTGGCCTCACAAATGACTCCTCACAATACTTTTGAGCAATTTCAATTAAATTCTCTTTATTTATTGGATTTCCTGATTCAGAATTTTCAAGTAATCCAAGTAAAATTGCATAGCCACCTGATCTGTGGACTGGCTTATACTGTTTAGTTTTTTTACCCCTTTTGCTAGCAGAGTTTTCTGGAGGTTTCGGTCTTTGTGGCGAAGATGTATTACAAGAAATCTGAGATGTGGATGCTGTTGCTTCATTAATGTTAAGCACATTTTGGTTAGAATTACCGTTTTGTCCACCATTTGTTTGTGGTACATTTGAATTGTTACTAGAACTATCTTGGGAAGCATTTACTTGAATTGGTGAAGCTGATTTAGGTATTTTTAGATTATTACTGTTATAAACCTCTAGCCGACTATCTAAAAATTGGCAAAGCCTTTTATCAAAGCCAGAGAGGATAGCACATTCTGCTCCTGTTAATAAAGGCAATGGATATTTAGTTAAAGAAGTAAGAGCTTCTTTCAGCATTGGTTCAAGTTTACTCTTTTTGTTACTGGCTTCTTCGTGTAACTCTTCTAACCAGCTTTCAAATAACGGATTCGGGCGGGATCTCTTGAAAGTGATCCTTTTGCCAGTAACTTCAGTCATTATTTTTTGAAATTATAAACTATAAATTATTGTAAAATTTTACCTAAAACAACAAAAACAAATAGGTGGTAGGTAAGGTACTCAATTTTTTTTTTTAATCGTCCCGGTCGGGACAGGCAAAGGGAGCATTGCCCTTAAGGGCTTATTCTACTTTACTAAATTTAGACGACTTGATTTATCAGTGGTCAATGATGTCAAAAGGCGCTGCTGGTTAAGGAGAACTGTCAAACACATGACGTCAAAAATGACGTTTTTGTATGATAGAAGCGTTAGTTCCTTTTCTCGCCACGTGCATGTAGAGCCTTGTCGAACTATCCCCGCGTTCCACCTAGCGTTGAAAACGATCAAAACGCTGAAAATGTCTCCTATTTTTAGCGTTTTGATCACGTTTTGATCGTTTTCAACGCCAAGTGGAACGTAGGGTATAAGTACTTAATTAGCTTCGCTCATCAGTTATCGCTGTCAAGTGTCAACACGGTGGTTTTGCCGGGAATGTGAAAGAGTGATGTTGTGATTTTGTATTATTTTCCTAAAATTGTGTAAAGTTGGGTTTTTAATGTGTAATATTGGTAGAATATTAACCATTAGATATTCGTTATCGTGCACAAGTGTAGGAAAGTGATGCAGAAACGTGCGATTTTGTGTTCCCTCCAAAACTCTATTGAAAGTTTCAGTAAAGCGTCTACCACTTTACTGAAACGACCGACTTGACTCCTTGACTGTATTGACTTTTACTTAGACTTTGACTAGACTAAATAACCTGACGATATTACATGAAAACGATGCACGATGCTGAAAATCATTATAGGAGGAATACGGTTTTCCCGCCATTTTCCTTACCTTTTAACCTTGTCTTCTTCTTCTTCTTCTTTTTAAAAATGGCCCCGTAGTGAGTTGCCAATGTCAAAGTGGTTGATGTTGTGACTCTGCTTTAGGATGGGTTGGCTTTATGAAGAAACAAGGTATAATTTGAGACGCGTGCGGATGTTGAAAAATCTAAAACAAGCACAAACATTTAGTGTTAGTACTATACACCTCATAGTTTTATTTTGTTAGTATGAATATATTATGTACATAAAATTTCAACAAACGGAGTATTTACAAAAGACAAAACAGATTTTAGGTTGATAGGGCGGGGAATTGTAGGGGGAAGGATATCATACAGGGAAGGTTGGTTCCTTGGACATGAGAAGAAGATGTGGTCTAGATTGCCCTCGTCCAGGCCGCATTCACATAAGGAGTGATCTCTCACCCTAATCTTGGCCAAGAAAACTGGTGTGCAACAGTGTCCCAGTCTCATTCGGCAAACTGTTGAGCACACCACTTTGTTAACCTGTTTGAATTTAAAAAACCATGGCTTAACAGGTATAGTGTTCTGAATGCCAAAATAGTGTTTCCCCTTAATTTCGCTAGTTTTGACCCAATCATTGTGCCATGTGTTATTCATGTGGTTTTTGGCAAGTGCAATTAAATCCTGACAATAGACCATATACTGACTTGAAACACCAGTACTTATTGCGTCTTTAGCATATGTGTCTACCGCCTCATTCCCAGTAATTCCACTATGCCCCGGTATCCAAGCTAGGACAACCTGAACACCTTTTGTGTGACACTCAAAGAGCAGCTGTCTTATTTTCAAGACCAATGGGAATTTGCATCTGGAGCGGAACTGGTTGGAGTTAATGGCCTCCAGGGCACTTCTGGAATCCGAAAGTATAATGGACTTGTTGAGATGGTGGGATTCAACAAATGAGAGAGCCTCCAAAATAGCTAGAGTTTCCCCTGTAAAGACAGAGGAATCTGGAGGTAATTTAAAATTTAGAATCACATTAACTTTCGGAATCCATACAGCCACACCAACACAGCTGCCCTCCAAAAGCTTTGATGCATCCGTGAAAATAAGCAGCCAATCTTCAAAGTGTTGGTGAATAATGTGCTTGAATTGTGTGTTAGCCATGGTTGAGCCCTTGTCTATTGAAAAATTTAGAAGCACTTTTGGAGGGAGGGTAAGTGCATTATAGGGAGTAGTGAAAAGAGGATTAAGTATACATTGGAATATAGGACAAGGAATACGGGTAATGGTTTGGTAGCTAATCAAAAGGCAGGGAAGGTCCTTATGGCGCCAGTAGCTTGAAGAGCTAACTAGCTGAGAAAGGGTGTGGAGTTTATTTAGGAGTGGGTGCGATGAATTCTGGAATAATTTAAACACAAATCTGTCAGACAGATATTGTCTTCTGATGTTAAGTGGGGGATCCCCACATTCAACTTGGAGTGCGTTAATAGGTGTGGACCTCATGGCCCCAAGAACAATCCTTAAAGATTTTGATTGAATTTTGTCCAGAACTTTCAATGGTAATTTATTGCAAGGCTCGAGAAGAAATGAACCATAGTCTAAATGGCTTCGGACTAGCGCATTGTACATAAGCTTCTGCGTGTAAGGATGTGAACCCCACCAAACACCAGAGAGTGAGCGGAGAATATTAATGTTTTTTTCACATTTCTTCACCACATGATTTATATGGTGAACCCCAGAAAGCCTGGAGTCTAAATAGACACCCAAAAACTTTACTTTTTCCTTAACCGGGAAAACCTGGTGTTTTGAATGGATGGTAATATTTGGTATTAATTTAGATCTGGTAAACACAACAACCGAACTTTTGGCAATAGAAATAGAGAGACCATGTCTATCCATCCAATCATTGAGATACTGAATGGCAGCGTTAAGGCGGGCAGAGCATTCCGCGATGTCTTTTGAGGCAATGTAAATGGTTATATCATCAGCATACTGAACCATCTCGCAGAAACTATTTATACAAAGGTCAAGATCTAAGGTATAGATATTGTAAAGCGTTGGACTGAGGACATTACCTTGGGGAAGGCCTATATAAACCGTTAAAGCAGGAAGGGAGGAATTTTGGGAAGTGATGGTAATAGTACGAGAGGAGAGGGAATTGCAGATATAGTTCGTCATCTTCTCTGAGACACTCAGCTGTCGCAATTTCTGCCTGAGTATTGGAAGACTGACGTTGTCGTATGCCGATGATACATCCAAAAACACCGCCGCCACATGTTCCATTTTCGAAAAGGCTATGCGTATGTCAGTCACTAAAGTTCCTATACCGTCTGTTGTGCAATAGCCCTTTCGAAAACCAAACTGTGTTTTAGAAAACACACCCCGGCTCTCCAAAAACCATTCCAATCGGTTTTTGATAAGGTGTTCCAGAATTTTTCCCAAAGTGGCCGAAAGTGCTATTGGTCTATAGCTGGACGGATCATTACCAGGCTTTCCCGGTTTAAGGATCGGTAAAATAATTTGGGACCGCCACTCATCCGGGGGAACTTCCGACTGATAGATGTCGTTTAGAACGTTCAGACACAGCTGTTGTGTGTCGGGTCCACTGTTAACCATAAGGGAGTATGTTATTCCATCTTCACCAGGAGCGGTATCCTTCAGTGAACCTAAAACTAGGCGGAATTCCTCCAGAGAGAACGGAGAGTCTAACCAATTTGAAGATGATCCTTGAGAAGTATTAACGCGAATTTCGTCAAGAGATGGAGCCGTCAAGGGAGCCAACTTTCGCGAAAACGCATCAATCCATTCAGAAGGATCATTGGACTGACGGTAATTGCTCGCCGACAGAGAACCACGAAATTTTTTAATGTTTTTCCAAACGATTGAGGGTTTAGATGTAGGCGAGAGACTTAGGCAAAATTGTCTCCAACCTTCTCTTTTTTTTCCCGAAAATAATTTTGAAACCTCAGCCGAAATTTTTTTGTAATTTAGAAAATTAGCCATGGTCATGGACCTAGCATAAAGTTTTTCAGCATCCTTACGACGCTTGCAAGCTGATGTACACTCGTCGTCCCACCACGGGGGAGACGATCTACGATCTCCTGTTTGTTTAAGGGGAATCGTTCTTTCTGCTGCCTGAAGAAGGATGTTTTTTAAATTTTGATATTGAATGTGAGGATCGTGATTTGTGTTTAAAGGGATGAGATTGGTTTCAGAATCTGTCGCTATTGCGTATTCTGACCAATTTGCTTTATTGAGCTTAAATTTTTGTCGGGGTGGGTTAGGGGTAATTGTCTGTCTAGTCGAGTAAGTTATTGTTACGAGGATAGGAAAATGATCACTACCATAGGAACTGGGAAGTACAGACCATGAACATAAAGAAGCAATAGACGGTGAGCACAACGAGAGATCCACCACAGCCCTTGGGTTTTGCAAAGGCGAAACCCTGCGGGTGGGAGATCCATCGTTTAGCACAACCAGATTATTGTCATCTAATATGTCCATGAGTAGGGAGGAATTGGAATCATTAAAGTAGGAGCCCCAAGATGTATGGTGGATGTTGAAATCCCCCAATACAACACAGGGAAAGGAAATAGAGGAAATAATATTTGAAAGTTCAGAAAGGATGGAAGGAGTGGGAGTGGGGATATATACAGATATATACACAGTATTTACAATTCGGACAGCCACAATATTAAAACTACTGCTATGTACAGGGAGAGATAACAAAGAATATGTACACTGGCTGGAAACCAAAATGGCTACACCAGCCTTGCCATCTATTCTGTCATCCCGGAAACATGAGTAGCCAGGTACACGAAAACGTGAACCGGGCTTTAACCATGTCTCCTGGATGGCAATAATAGATGGCTTATATCTATTAATAATGTACAGGATTTCTTGTTTTTTGTTTTTAACGCTACGACAGTTCCACTGGATCATGGGGAACTGATCCATTATTATTATTATTATTACTGCTGAGAACTACGTTGAGAAGCTGAGTCAAGTTTGCACGAGTTTTGTCCGGTAATCCGGAGTCACTGAACCGGGTGATTACCTGGGAAAGGGTACTAATAAGGGCATCAATAAAGTTGTCGTTAGGGGAGAGTTCAAATGCAGAAGGATAAGCACTACCATTAGGTAGTTGTGAAACGGGTTCCTCAATAATATTTCTGTGAGCCTGGTGATCATACCCAGGGGTCACAGGAACAATTGGTCGGCGGGGAATGAAGACAGTTTTTTTATAGGATCTGGTAGCAGGGGATTGGGGTTGGGATCTTGAATTGACTGCAGAAATCACTGAGGGAGAAGTTTTAGCCGAGTCAGCAAAAGAGCGTCTCACCGGACGGAAACGAGCCGAAGCTTCCAGGTACGAGATGCTTTCCTGCGACATGACCAACTTAATTTCCTTTTGACGTATGTGCTCCGGGCAAGATGGGTTGTTAGCCGCATGAGAACCAGAACAAAACAAACACGTAAAAACGGAAACCACACAAGTTTCACCCTCATGTGATTCACCACACTTAAAGCACCTAGGCTGAGAACGGCATTGGGGTTTAATGTGACCAAAACGACAACATTTATTGCATTGGATGTTTGGTAGGACATATGCTTCAACTGGGAGGGATGTGTAATAGCAATACACGCGGGATGGGAGTTTTTGTCCAGAGAATGTCAGGACAACAGACCGGGTGGGAGTGTAAATAGGTTGATGTTGATCGTTAAAAATCTTCCGGCTCAGTCTCCGGGCCTTCATAACCTCTCCATAACCAGATGGTATTGATAAATTTGTGACTAGCTCCTCCATGGACCATTCTACTGGAATATCTCGCACAATGCCCATGCGGGAAACATTGTAGAATGGAATTCCCACAACATATCCAGCACTAGCAAGAACAGACAGGTTTAAAAACTCGTTAGCATGGACAGCTAACGTAAATTCTACGGAGATGCGGTTTCGACCTACCTTTTTAATACCGTCCATTTTAATGTTTTTTATATTATTTTTAAATAAAAATTGCCCAAATTCCATAGCTCGTAGCGTTGAACCATTATTATCGGCCTCAGCCTTAGAAACATGTACTATGAAAGGAGCAACATCGTCAACTCCGTACACTTTTTTGTTTTCAAATTCAGGGCAAATGTAACTCATTTGAATGGATGGAACTGAATGTGCATTGTTACTTAATTTTTTTGCACTTAAGTTGTTACCATCAGAATTTGGGCGCTTTCTTGACCCTGTATCATTGTTACAGTCCATTTTTTCGACTTCTTGGCGTACCTGAGTATCATCTTTACCTCCACCTCCAGGATCGGGCGGCTCGGCGTCCATGACGCTATACTAGGACGTAAACAACTACAAAACTATTTAAAATAACACTTACACTAGGACAAACACAATGATTTTACACACTCAAAACCAAAAATAGAAACTTCAACAACAAAAAAGTAACAATGATCGGAATAACAAACTGAAAAACCAAAATAAGAAAAAAACACTTGTTTACACACTCGACCGGAAAAGCAGAGTCTTAACCTTGTCTGTAGCACAACATACACATAGTTTTGTGTCAAGTTGCCAAAAACGAAGAGAAAGAAAGAAGAAGTGTCAACACGCTATCAAAAATTGCTGTGATGGTGAGCCGTGAGACGTGAGAGTGATCACTTGCTTGATCAGTGAGACGATCATGAGACGATGCTCACTCTATAACACTCTGTGCGATACTCTAATCTGTGGAGTTCAATAATACTCTAATCTGTGGTGGAGTCACAGAGTACTTTTTTATATATAGAAAGGTGGAGTTGTGGTTTGTCATTTGTGGTTGTAATAAATCACGAAATAATACTAAAATATCAATTATCACAATGGTTCATTGAGTTAAAATTGAAGAGTGACTATAAGCGGCCACCATGTCGTTGGAAATTCCTTTGATGAGCACCGATGAGGTAACAATATTCGTATTTGAAAAAAATGGCATCTTCTGAGTTTGGACTTGTGGCGTAATAATATTTTGCTAATTACATAGGTGATAGAGCTCGATCCTGAGCAACTACCCTCCGGTGATGAAGTACTCAGCATATTGCAGCAGGAACGCTCCCAACTCAACGTCTGGATCAATGTCGCGGTAAGTTTAACCTATTCTGTGTACATTATTGCTATAAATCCAAAAGTAGGACTATTTCGTTTTCACGTTCAAATGGCTAATCTGATTCATTCGATAACTGGTATGAAGATGCTTTAAGTCTCGGTAAAGGATTTAGGACAGTATTTGTTTTAGAAAAATGTATGCTTTTCATGTTATAATCTAACAAATTCAAGCGAAAACCAAAGTTAACTAGAAACTAAGTTACGGGGAACATCTTGTTTTTCTCGTTTTTGGCTTCCCTAAAAAATGAAATATTGTCTTGGAAATATAAAATTATCCAAGCTTTCTTTGTTGCCCTTAAATACCTAATATTACATTTTCCTTACAGCTTGCCTACTACAAACAAAAGAAGATCGATGACTTCCTCAAAATACTTGAGTCGTCCCGTGTGGATGCCAAGATTGGTTATCGGGACTTTGAAAGGGATCAGATGCGAGCTCTTGATATGCTCGCAGCATATTATGTCCAGGAAGCCAATAAAGAGAAGTCAAAAGATAAGAAGAAAGAGTTGTTCACTAAAGCGACTCTTCTCTATACCATGGCTGATAAAATTATCATGTACGACCAGGTGAGTGTTTGTAAAGCGTTTTTAAATATAACTGGCTGTTGAAACATTATGCTTCATCTTTTGAAGATAAAATATTATTTTCTATTCAGAAATAGGTGTTTAGTGTTGGTATGACATATTTTAGTAATACAGCATGACTGGTGAGACATGTTCATTACTCGAGGATGTGATATTTGACTATTAAATTAGTTGTAAAAAAAAAATATATAAAAAAATAATATTAATTGATCACTGAGTAAATGTAGCTTAAAGTTTATTATTACATAATTATAATGAGAATCGAGTACTGAATACTCTCTTTAAGTATTCAGTACTCGGTCTTGGTCATGACTCATGTCTCACTAGTAATGCTGTATTATAGCTATGATACATCTATTGCCAACTTGACTAAGGTTTTTTCAAGTTTGTAGTTAATAAGAAATCTTGTGATGTCTTTCATCATTTCACATTTTACCAATTAACACTAACAGAGATTAGTGAAGTTTTTTTTAAACCTTTTTGATTTAAGAGTTGTTTGTATCTTTATTTTATTATTAAATGTAATTTTTTTATGTTTATAATGTCAAATAAGAAAATAATTTTTCTCACCTCTGGACAGAAAACATTATTTTTCGTGCCGCTGTGCTTACTGATGTTGCCGTTTTCTGCCTCCGTCGAGGAGAAAAATAGTATACACACCATGGGCAGTAAATAGGAAAGCCTCAGATCACATGTTTGTTGACGACCAACAATTAGCGTTAATAGTTTTAGTGTTTAGTGTTAGTGTTAGTTTTAATATAATTGTATGTATGTTAGTCAATAAGGTATTTATAATATGGGCCAAGATGCCTGAATTAAATAAATAAATAAAAAAAAAAAAAAAAATTACATGTGATCTGACATTTCTTATTTTCCTGTATATTATTTTATTTTTATTAGAATCATCTGCTGGGTCGTGCTTACTTCTGTTTGCTGGAAGGAGACAAGATGGGCCAGGCTGATACCCAGTTCAATTTTGTACTGAATCAGTCTCCGAACAACGTACCATCATTACTTGGAAAAGCGTGTATTGCCTTCAATAGAAAGGACTATAGAGGAGCACTGGCTTTTTATAAGAAAGCACTGAGAACAAATCCAAACAGTCCAGCTGCATTACGTCTTGGCATGGGCCATTGTTTTATGAAACTAAATAATCAGGAGAAGGCTAGGTAATATAAAAAATATAGCGGATTTTTAAAATTCAGAAATGTTTTTTTTCTGTGTCTGTATTATTAGTTTTTTTTAATTAGTCTGCCTGCCATTTGTGGATAAATTTTCAAATTTTCTTTTGGTGCTTATAGGGTACTTTTAAGTTGGTAAAATAAAATAAAAGTCTACAAATGTATTTTTCGATCTAAAATAATAATTTTCTACATTTTATTACAAAAAATGTGTATTTTTTTAGGATGGCATTCGAAAGAGCTTTGCAACTGGATCCACAGTGTGTCGGTGCTTTGGTCGGCCTGTCTATTCTAAAACTAAATCTACAAGAGAGTGAATCCAACAAAGTGGCAGTGATCATGTTGACAAAAGCGTATGTTATAGATCCAAAAAATCCAATGGTTTTGAATCATCTGGCTAATCACTTTTTCTTTAAGAAGGTAAATCTACTGTATCTTTTTACAAAAAAAAATTGCATCTTTGTTGGCTTATGTCTTTTTTCACATGCAACATGAGACTAAAACAGAAATATTCAATAGCTTATTATCTGTTAAATATTTTAATAATTGGGTAAAATGTCTTCTTAATTCTTTTTAAAGTTAGATTAGGTTTGAAAAGCTGAGTTTGCTAATGTAACTCATTGCTAAATGTTAACCTTATCAATCTTAAAATTTTCAGGACTATGGTAAAGTGCAGAGGTTAGCTTTACACGCCTTTCATAACACAGAGAACGAGGCCATGCGCGCCGAGAGTTGTCACCATCTGGCCCGGGCGTTCCACGCTCAAGGGGACTGCGTGCAGGCATTCCAGTATTACTACCAGGCCACACAGTTTGCTCCCCCCAACTTCGTACTACCACATTACGGACTGGGACAGATGTATATTTATAGAGGTGATACGGAAAATGTAAGTTTGTTTTATAGTAACTATGCTTCTATACTGATATTATAAATATGAAAGTGTCTGTCTGTCTGTTACCTCTTCTCGCCCAGACCGCTGAAGCCGATTTCGCTGAAATTTGGTATGAAATGATTTGCTCAATCGAGCAATAACGTCGAGCAAAACCCGCGGCTCGGGCTTTCGTCCACACATTCAGCATTGCTCGATAGTTTTATTCTAAATCGATATATGGAATGACCATCAATCCGGCTCGATCCGGTTCCATCAATCCTTCGAGCGGCTTGATGCGAGTCTTCGAGCTGTCAGTTTTGCGGTCCACACAGTAAATATTACTCGATTTGGAGTAAAACTATTGAGTAAAACCGTATGTGAGTACTTAGCAATTAGCATAAGTCTTCTTTTAAATTGGCAAACTATTATCATTGTTGGCGAGATTATTACTAATTAAAATCGTTCATATTTTCTACAGGCTGCACAGTGTTTCGAAAAGGTACTAAAGGCACAACCTGGTAACTACGAGACCATGAAGATCCTTGGTTCCCTCTACGCTAACTCGCCATCACAACTCCAGAGGGATATAGCTAGGCAACATCTGAAGAAGGTCACGGAACAGTTTCCTGATGACGTTGAGGCGTGGATCGAGTTGGCACAGATATTGGAACAAAATGATTTGCAGGTAAATTATATAGTTCTTCTAATATTACCACTTTAACAAGAGGAAACTGAATATGCACTAAAAATTTCAAATGCAATGTTTGAAACTTGAAAATCTAAAAGACTCTTGTACTTATCCATACTTACCAATATTATAAATGTGAAAGTGTGTCTGTCTCTCTGTTACCTCTTCACACCCAAACTGCTGAACCGATTTTGCTGAAATTTGGTATGGTGATACTTTGAGTCCCGAGAAAGGACATATGATACTTTTATCCCGGATAATGTACGGTTCCCGCGCGATAAACAAATTTTGACGCTACAAATTTGCGTGCATCATCTAGTAAGTTATAATCGTCGTCGTTGTTGTAGTCATAAATTACTAACCTTTTCATAATTTTTTTTTCAGGGGTCTCTAAACGCATACAGTACTGCGATGAAGATTTTAAAAGAGAAGGTAAAAGCTGACATCCCGGCTGAAATATTGAATAATGTAGCCGCTCTGCACTACCGACTCGGAAACTTGGATGAGGCTATGAAATATCTGGAAGAGGCATTGGAAAGGTAAATTAGCCAAGAACCTACTACGCTTTATCTTAGTACCTTAGTGTGGTGAAAAAATTTAAAAGTACTTCAAATATTTCTAAAATTATATATCTTTTTAAGCGACTGCGCCAAAAGAAGATAATGTTTTTCGTGTTTACGTTTTTGTATGTATGCTTGTATATTGTTGTGTTTCGAGATAACAAGTGGCCTGTGTTTTGATCGCTCAGTAGTTTGCACGTAAAGAAGTACCAAACACACGTACAATCTGTCGTCTTTCGAATTTTAATTTTTTTTTTGTTCAGAGAGAAAATGGAAGCAGAGACTCTAGATGCGCAATACTACAATAGTATAGCTGTGACTACCATGTACAACTTAGCCCGACTCAACGAAGCATTGTGCATGTATAACAAAGCTGAAAAACTATACAAGGACATATTGAAGGAGCATCCTAATTATATTGATTGTTATTTGAGGTAAGCATATTTTATTAAGTGACTGAACAATACATTATTGTTAGGTGTTAACTATAGTCTAGACAGAGTTTTACGACTAGCTAGATAATGTTGTAATAAAAAAAGTGAAACAATTTTATTTTCTAATAAAAAAAAATAGCAATATAAAATTATTTCAATGTTAAATGAGAAAAGCCGATAAAGCTTAAATCCCATTGGAAGTTTGTTAAGTCCGTTTCTTATCTTTATAGGTTAGGCTGTATGGCCCGAGACAAGGGTCAAATCTATGAGGCCTCGGATTGGTTCAAGGAAGCTCTGAAGGTTAACACGGAGCACCCTGACACTTGGTCACTGCTGGGCAACCTGCATTTAGCGCAGCAGGAGTGGAGCCCTGGACAGAGGAAGTTCGAGAGGATACTTCAGAATCCGGCTACTTCGAGTGATGCTTATTCGCTAATTGCTCTCGGTAAGTCTTACTCAGTGCTATATGAATGTCCAATTTCTTTCTTCCTTGCTAGTCTTATCCTCATGGCTGAGGGACGAGACCACCAAAATTTGCTTTCCGGGATAGGGCTCTCTACTTGTCTCTGTTTTTGGCCTGATGAAATGCCTCCTGGAACGTGCAGACAGCAGCCTTGACAATCGCGTCTGTCCATCGTGTAGCCACTCTGCCTATGCTTCTTTTTCCCTCTAATCGCCCAGCTAGTATGAGACTCTCAAGATTATTAGGTTCCCGGTTTGCTATGCACGCGCTTGCTTTTTAAAGTATACATATAGACTGTCGGATGTATCTCAAGAACCGCGATAATATTTCTGTTGCCACTTTAACAACAAATACTGAAAGGTCCTAACTTGTTCCAGGTAATGTGTGGCTGCAGACGCTGCACCAGCGCGAGCGGGACAAGGAGCGGCGGCACCAGGAGCGCGCGCTGGCGATGTACAAGCAGGTGCTCAAGAACGACCCGCGCAACATCTGGGCCGCCAACGGCATCGGCTGCGTGCTCGCGCACAAGGTACTGTATCGTGTTGCAGGCGACGTGTGATACTACCACAGAAATAAATTAAGATCGACGCGCATGCGTTGCTAAGGAATCGCTCGTGTCAATTTTTGCTTTGCTTTTAGTTGAACAAATAAGTTACCGGTGGAAAGAAATACCTCCTTTTGACCGATTCACTTTCGTACTTCTGTTTTTACAATGAGACACTGCGCAATGAGGCATTTTTGCACAACCGCTCCGGAGTAATCAAGTCGAGACGTGCGCGCTGACTGAATTAACGTTCAACGAATCTTGCACGCTTGTGCAAGATTGAAATACGCGTACTCCACCCGCTTAGCCGTTCTATCTTGATTTATTTCTGTGGATACTAGAGACGCTGCACCGGCGCGAGGGGGACAAGGAGCAGCGGGAAGTTTGCGGTGTGTTGTAATTTGTAAGAGCCTGTCCACACGGCGCGTTGCGTCAGCGTTGCGTCGACGCAGCGCTGCCGTTTGATGCATAGCCGGCTACACGGGCGCTGCATCATCGCAGCGTTATTACGAAACAGTCTTCACGTCAACACCCCCTCCCGCTTCGTCTCGGGGGCTGCTGTCCGTCATGTGAACACCTTGGTTATTTGTATGTAAAACAACGCAACGGCAGCGATGCGTTGACGCAACACTGATGCAACGCGCCGTGTGGACAGGCTCTAAGGGTCAACTCAGACCGCAACGCGACGCGTAGAGGCATTTCTAAATTTGTATGGATTTGGCATATTATTTCCATGACGCAACTGAGACCTGTCAATTCAGTACAAATTTAGAAATGCATCTATGCGTCTATTTCAATATATATTTTTTTCACCATAGACAATTATTCTATCCCACAGGGGTGTATAAACGAGGCGCGCGACATATTCGCCCAAGTCCGTGAAGCGACGGCCGACTTCCCCGATGTATGGATGAACATAGCTCACATATACGTCGAGCAGAAACAGTATATCAACGCTATACAGATGGTGAGTTGTATAATGGTATTATACGTTTCACATGCATCCTAACCAAAATTCCATTAAAATTAATCAGAATCGTAAATAAGTAGCATTAAGAACCAAGAACGCTTGTTTATTTATTTTGTAATGGATTACATAATAAATTTTCATATAATAATATAATCATGTACTTACCTAATTAAGTTTTTTTGTATGTTTCAATTTGTTTGTCATAAAAATTTGTGCCTCTTTATAACGTTAATTTCATAATATTATTATGTACTCATTAGAAATCAAAAACATTACTTTCTGCTATTTGATATTATATTATTTTATATTATAATATCCATACTAATATTATAAATGCGAAAGTGTGTCTGTCTGTCTGTCTGTCTGTCTGTCTGTTACCTCTTCACGTCCAAACCGCTGAACCGATTTTGCTGAAATTTGGTATGGAGATAGTTTGAGTCCCGAGAAAGGACATAGGATACTTTTTGTCCCGGAAAAATGTACGGTTCCCGTACAATAAACTTTTATGATTTGCGCGTAAACTATTCAATCGATTTTGCTGAAATTTGGTACGGAGATAGTTTGAACCCCGAAAAAGGACATAGGATACTTTTTGTCCCGGAAAAATGTACGGTTCCCGTACAATAAACTTTTATAATTTGCGCGTAAACTATTCAATCGATTTTGATGAAATTTAGTATGGAGATACTCGAAGTCTCTAGAAAGGACATTGGATATTTTTGGTCCCGGAAAAATGTACGGTTCCCGTAAAATAAACTTTTATGATTTGCGCCTAAACTGTTCAATCGATTTTGATGAAATTCGGTATGGAGATACTTTAAGTACCGAGACAGGACATAGAATACTTTTTGTCCCGGAGAAATGTACGGTTTCCGCACATTAAACTTTTAAGATTTGCGCGTAAACTATTCAATCGATTTTGATGAAATTTGCTACGGAGATACTTTGAGTCTCGAGAAGGGACATATAACACTTTTTGTCCCGGAAAAATGTACGGTTCCCGCACAATAAACATTTATGATTTGCGAGTAAACTATTCAATCTATTTTGATGAAATTTCCTACGGAGATACTTTGAGTCTCTAGAAAGGATATAGGATACTTTTTGTCTCGGAAAAATGTACGGTTTCCGCACAATAAACTTTTATGATTTGCGCGTAAACTATTCAATCGATTTTGATGAAATTTGACACGGAGGTACTTTGAGTCTCGAGAAAGGACATAGAATACTTTTTGTCCCGGAAAAATAAACACTTCCCGTGCAATAAACTTTTATGATTTGCGCGTAAACTATTCAATCGATTTTGATGAAATTTAATAATTATGAAGATTCTTTGAGTCCCAAGAAAGGACATAAGATATTTTTGTCCCGGAAAAATGTAGGGTTCCCGCACAACAAACTTTTATAAGTTGCGCGTAAACTATTCATTCGATGTTGATTAAATTGGGTACATATTTTAGTCCTGAGAAAAGACATAAAATAATATTCATCTCGAAAAAATGTATGGTTCCCAATCAAAAGACTTACGGTCTTGCCACAGTTACCCCAAACCCCCCCTCCTGGGTTTCTTGCTTACATCAAAATGGTATCGCGTCGTTAGTGTTGAGTTTCAATTCTCCTTTTTAGGAACAAACTTATTAATTAAAATTGAATTTATTCCAACCTAAACTAAACATACAGTTTTCGAGTGTCATATTTTGATTTTGCCCTCGGCCCGTACTTGGGGGGAGCCCCCCTCCTGGGTTCCTTGCTTACATCAAAATGGTATCGCGTCGTTAGTGTTGAGTTTCAATTCTCCTTTTTAGGAACAAACTTATTAATTAAAAGTGAATTTATTCCAACCTAAACTAAACATACAGTTTTCGAGTGTCATTTGATTTTGCCCTCGGCCCGTACTTGGGGGGGCTGCGCCCCCCCAAACCCCCCCCTCATGGGTTCCTTGCTTACATCAAAATGGTATCGCGTCGTTAGTGTTGAGTTTCAATTCTCCTTTTTAGGAACAAACTGATTAATTAAAAGTGAATTTATGCCTACCTAAACTAAACATACAGTTTTCGATTGTCAATTTATTTTGCCCTCGTCCCGTACTTGGGGGGGCTGCGCCCCCCCATACCCCCCCCCCCTCCTGGGTTCCTTGCTTACATCAAAATGATATCGCGTCGTTAGTGTTGAGTTTCAATTCTTCTTTTTAGGAACAAACTTATTAATTAAAAGTGAATTTATTCCAACCGAAACTAAACATACAGTTTTCGAGTGTCAATTTATTTTGCCCTTGGTCCGTACTTGGGGGGGCTGCGCCCCCCCAAACCCCCCCCCTCCTGGGTTCCTTGCTTACATCAAAATGGTATCGCGTCGTTAGTGTTGAGTTTCAATTCTCCTTTTTAGGAACAAACTGATTAATTAAAAGTGAATTTATGCCAACCTAAACTAAACATACAGTTTTCGAGTGTCAATTTATTTTGCCCTCGGCCCGTACTTGGGGGGGCTGCGCCCCCCCAAACCCCCCCCCCCTCTCCTTGCTTACATCAAAATGGTATCGCGTGGTTAGTGTTGAGTTTCAATTCTTCTTTTTAGGAACAAACTTATTAATTAAAAGTGAATTTATTCCAACCGAAACTAAACATACAGTTTTCGAGTGTCATTTGATTTTGCCCTCGGCCCGTACTAGGGGGGGCTGCGCCCCCCCAAACCCCCCCCGCCTGGGTTCCTTGCTTACATCAAGGAATTGATGTAAGCAAGGAACCTCCCCTCTCCTGGAATTGTTGCTTATATCAAAATGGTGTCGCGTCGTTAGTATTGTGTTTTAAAAAGTGAATTTATTCCAACCTAATAAACTAAACATACAGTTTTCGAGTGTCATTCGATTAATATGCGGGGAACTTTGCCCTCGGCCCGTACATAAAAAGGCAAAATTTATCCATTTCCGTTATTATACAATGTTAACGCGGACGAAGTCGCGGGCAATAGCTAGTTTATTATATTATTAATATTTTACGTAATTTACATCAACAATTTACTCTTTCAGTACGAGAACTGCATTCGTAAATTCCGTCTACACCACGACGTTGAATGGCTGACGTGGTTAGGGCGGGCGCAGACTCTCGCCGGCCGCGCGCGTCAGGCCCGTGCGACATTATTACGCGCGCGTCGCGTCGCACCGCACGACCCTGCGCTTACGCACAACGTCGCGCTGGCTCTGCGTCGATTGGCCGCGCATGTGTTACGCGACGAACGGGCGGAATTACGCGCTGTGTTACGTGCTGTACACGAGCTGCATGTTAGCCACAAGTGAGTGTTCTTTCGACCCACTAACATTGTCAAGGCTTGTTTTTATGCTTTTATTACATTTTTAACTAATTTTAGGTTAAAAAATATATACTAATATTTTGTTTTGAAGAAGAAAAGTTTGTTTGAACGCGCTAATCTCAGGAACTAGTAGGGTCCGATTTGAAAAATTATTTCAGTGTTAGATAGCTCATTTATCGAGGAAGGCTATTGGCTATATTTTATCACGCTAGACTAATAGAAGCGAAGAAACCGGGAAAAATGTGGAAAAAACGGGGAAAATTATTTGAAAGGGTTTCTCTCACATACTACTGCAGCAATTTTATGTTATTTGGTACAGATAAAGAGTAGACCATGTGAAGGAATATTTAATTATAGGCTATTTTTTTGGCTAATTTGCCTGTGAAATTCCTTATTTACGCGGACGGAGCCGTTATGTCTAGTTAATAACAAAGAAGTATTAAAATAATAATTAATTACAGATACTTCCTCCGTTTGAGCGGCGCACCGCCCTCCACACCTGTGCAGGGCACGCCCGCGCCGGCGACTGAAGCAGCGCGACGCGACAACGGCGCCGCGGCGGAAGCCCGGACGTGCGCCGATCTACTGTCGCAGGCATGTATACTAGACGTGTCTGTCTAACATTAAATATTATAGTTTATTCTCCTAACGGCCGCACAGACATTTAACGATGATAAAATTTCAATTTTATAAAGAGTTTGACAAATAATGTGTGAGACTTATGTCAAAATCAACATCTAGTAATAAAATAAAAAAATTGCAGGCGCAATGGCACGTCGCGCGAGCTAGACGACAGCACGAGGAGGAGTTGACGCTGAGGGACAGACAGAGAGAGCAGCGCGAGGCGTTCCGCAGGCAGCAGGTGAGACAGAGATAGAGATAGTGCGATAGATATATCATATAGTACGGGCGCGGCGCAAGGAGAATATTGTCTAGCTCGTACAAATATTATGTATATGGCTAGACATTTCTTGTTACAATCTATATAATATCAGTGGTATAATTCAAGCACGTAGAAATTTTAAATTCGTCACTTTACTTACTACAAAGAAGAAAGGATGTAGTAAAGGTATGCCGAACGGAAGTCCAGGGATTGAAAAAATAAGTGTGGCGCTCGGGGGCTGCCGCGGTAAAGCTATTGTATAGCATCTAGTCTACACGCATACGTCTAGTCGCACTCACACAGACACAAAGTCACAAGTCTGCCGAACTAAAACGACGTTGCGATGCGCGGCTTTCAACTCCGCACCGCTGTGCCGGAGTGGGAGGTGTTAGATTTATTTTCGTTACGGATTTTTTTTATTTGGCCGTCGCGCTCAAAGCCCGCGATAAAATCTATGCAATATCTGAATTGATGTGTAATAATATTATGTAATTTCAGGAGGAAGAGCGGCGTCGTCGACTCGAGGAGCAGACTAAGAGCAGCGTGGAGGCGGCAGCTAAGCGGCAGCAGTTCGTGGAGCGTACCCGCAACGCCGTGGTCTTTCAGGAGGCGCCGCCCGACAGACCCAAGGGCAAAGGCCGAGGGAGGAGGGACGAGTATGTCAGTGATAGCAGCGGAAGTGACGGACCTAAGGAAGAAGGGTGAGTGATTTTGTATCTGTTGTGGATGGTTTATGCAGTAGACAGCAGCACTGAGGTATCTAAGGAGGAGGGACGAGTCATAAAGACTTTTGAACCCTTCGTGGATGATTTATACAGTATTCCCCAAGCGTCTTAACAAATTTTGTGGCTAGTATTTTTTGTTTGTGTGCAATTTATGCCTAAATCCGTCACGTCGTTCGAACGTGACGAAGTAACAAAACGATACACAAATATTTTAGGATAAATGATAGCTAAACTTATAATCATTATTTGTGCGTTTTCAGTCGCGAGCCGAAGCAACGTAAGCGCAAGGAGAAGGGCGAGCGTAAACGCGGCCGCAAGCGCGACCGCAGCGGCAGCGACACCGACCGTCCCAAAAAGCGTGGACGGAAGAAGGTAAGTAAACAAACGAACAAGAAAAAACGCTAATTTAGAAATCCCAAATGTATTTTGATATACCTATTATGACTCTGACAGAAGACACAAAAACGATACCCCTCAAGCTAATATCCATCAAGCTGTTCAGGCTGCAGAGCGTGCCAAACTATTATACATACATACTCACGAAAAACCTAATCCTCTTTTTCTGGTGCTGTCGGTTAATAAAGACATTGTTTTATGAATATATTTTATAAAACTGTTTTATAATTAATACTGAAATTATTGTGAATAAGGTCGTAGGTAAGAACTGAAGCTCTTCTTCACTAGTATTAACATAAACCTTTTGTTAATTTTCTTGCTCCTATTTCCAGGGAGAGAAAGGCATCGGCCGTCGCGAGAAAGCGGCCAAGCTCGCTGAAGAGAAACTCAGCAACAAGCAACGAGCGAAGATCGTGTCGAAGGAGACTATATCCACTTCGGAGTCCGACTCCGACGCCGGGCGGAAGTCGCGAAGTCGCAGTCGTAGTCGTAGTCGCAGCGGTAGTCGCAGCCCGCCAGCTAATAAGGGCCGCAAGAGGATCATGTCCGCTTCTGATAGCGACAGGTAATTAATTATAGTTATAATAATATGCAGTGTATAACTAAAAATGGCCTACATTCCGAAATTAAAACCGGTATACTGCAGTGGTCAAGACGTCATGCATATGTCGCAGTCATGTTCAATCTGCGATTCGACTGAATGACTAGCGCTTTCATTAAATGACACAATTTTACTGAATATATAACAAGTTTTGTGTACTATCAGAGAAGTTGATTCTTAGGCAGATGGGGGACCTACTTAGTTTGGTCGCCTTATGTCAAAAACCCAGCCGACAGATCACAATTATTATCCTGTCAACAGCTGAGGAATCAATTTCCTCGATGGTAGCTGGGATGTAAGCTTGGTGTAAATTCGGCTCGACCTGAGGGGTTAGTGCGAGTTTTATTCGATCATACGCATCGAGCGTTAACGTAACGCGAATTTGTATGGGATCAAAGCGGTATCCACGTTAGCCAGTAGATGGCGCTGCTTTGATCCCATACAATTAACGCGCTCGATGCGTATGATCGAATAAAACTCGCACTAACCCCTCTGAAATTATACTGTGATCAATGCTACGCACATTTATGTGACGAAACTGCGGTATGCGGTATCTGTATTGATTTTAACTTTAACTTGTAACTTTGCAGGTCAAAGAGCCGTTCGAAATCGCGCAGTCGCTCGCGCTCCGGCTCCGCTAAAAGCCGATCTAGATCCAGATCTAAAAGCGGATCGCGATCTAAGAGCCGATCTAGATCTCGTAGTCGATCGAAGTCCAAGAGCCGTTCGAGAAGCCGAAGATCTCGTAGCCGATCGAAGTCCAAGAGCCGATCGAGAAGCCGATCGAAGTCCAAGAGCCGTTCGAGAAGCCGATCGAAGTCCAAGAGCCGTTCGAGGAGCCGATCGAAGTCCAAGAGCCGTTCTAGAAGCCGATCGAAGTCCAAGAGCCGTTCGAGAAGTCGGTCGAAGTCGAGGAGTCGTTCGAAGAGTAGATCTCGCTCTAAGAGCCGCGCGAGGTCTAAAAGCGCTTCAAGGTCTAGGTCTAGGTATGTATTAATTTTACTACTCCTACTATTTTCTTCTGATAAATTTCGTTGTGGATCCCAAGAAAGCTTTAGCATGTCCCTCGGGCTCCCTGAGATCATATCAAAAAGTTTGAGGTTGGATACCGCTGTCGATCCTGGCAACACAGGAATACAGTGGTGGGAATGTGAAAAAATGTATTCATTTTGTTTTTTGGCTTACGTACACAACTGTTCATGGTTTGATGTCTTTGTCATGTCATGTAACTTGAATGTGCCATAAGCAGACCTGTAGTTAATTATTCGCTGTGTAAATAATATTATTAGTAGAGGGTTTAATTATATTTTTCTACTTTCTACTTTTCAGATCCAAGAGCAGGTCCCGATCGAAGTCGCGTTCTCGGTCGCGATCGAAGAGCGGATCGCGCAGCCGATCCGGCTCTAGATCTCGATCCGGCTCCCGATCAAGATCCGGCTCGAGAAACTCTCGTCCGGCAACGCCGGAGTCGAGGAAATCAGTTTCCGCCAGCGAAGACGAAAATTAGTGTGAATTACTTTATTATTGACATTTCAAATATTAAAAATATGTTCGATTTCTTGGCGTGCACTATACCATAGGGTAACTACATATTATTATACGCTAAAGCAATTCAGCTAATAAAAAGCCGTAAAAAATCTGAATATTACGTCATAATATTAGAGAAAAAACGATCATAAATCTGAAATTAACGTTTTTAAAAATATACCGTATTGTTAAAACGTTCAAATAAATGAAGTAGTGTTTAATAATAGAGTAATTTACCGGATATTTAAGATTTATTTTACATTTTGTTCATAGAAAATATGTCATATATTTGTAGTATTAATTTCATGTGAGTTTATAAATAAAATATAAACATGACGAAATGTTGTTTTTATTTTCGCCTAAAATATGAGTGACCAAAATCTAATATAATATTATAAATAAAAATGATTTTGTTAAACTCGCTAAAACGGAGAGCAGCTAAACCGATTCGGCTGTTTTTTAGGGTTCCGTAGCCAAAATGGCAAAAAAGGAACCCTTATAGATTCGTCATGTCTGTCTGTCTGTCTGTCTGTCTGTCTGTCTGTCTGTCTGTCCGTCCGTCCGTCCGTCCGTATGTCACAGCCACTTTTCTCCGAAACTATTAGAGCTATACTATTGAAACTTGGTAAGTAGATGTAGTCTGTGAACGGCATTAAGATTTTGATGCAAAAATGGAAAAATTATTAAAAATTTTAGAGGTCCCCATAGGTGCAACTGAAACAAAAAATTTTTTTTTTCATCTAACGTATGCGTATGGGGTATCTATGGATAAGTCTCCAAAAATCATATTGAGGTTTCTCATATCATATTTTTCTAACCTGAATAGTTTGCGAGAGAGACTTCCAAAGTGGTAAAATGTGTGTCCCCCCCCTCTAATTTCTAAAGTAGGGGCATGATAATTCTAAAAAAAATATATGATGTAGATTACTATAAAAACTACCAACGAAAATTGGTTTGAACGAGATCTAGCCAGTAGTTTTTTTTATACGTCATAAATGGTAAACCTTAATCTAAATTTCATTAAATCGAGTTAAATATAAAAATAAATCAAAAACCTTTTAATTTTATAAAAATAAACCTTATTGCTGCTGCGGAACCCTTCATGGGCGAGTCCAACTCGCACTTGGCCGCTTTTTTTAGTATATTGAAAGATTTGTGGAAGTCCAGGGGACCTTTATACGTCATAATATTATGAAGGATTTTCACCCATCAAGGAAAATAGATTTTGTTTTAAAATATGAAGTACCACCAGTAGCGCATAACGTACGAAAAGGTATTTGCACAGGTATTTGCGTTCAATTTTTTCGACCTAGCTACGGCCTACCCACTAATTCTATTTTTTTTTTACTACCCCCAATATTTTGTTTCAATTCTTGTGAATTGACAAAATATGATTAGGGGGTAGCACATTTTTGTTTAAACTTAGATGAAGTACCAGGAGAGCATAAAGTATGAAGAGGTGTTTGCGTTAAATTTTTTCGACCTATCCACTTTTCTTGACTACCCCCAATATTTTGTTTTAATTCTTGTGAAATGACAAATTAAAAGGGATAGTCAATTTTAATTTCCTAGATATATTAGCTAGCTAAAGTAGGTAAATTACAAGGTTTGTTCAAATTATAATCAACAAAAATGAGTAATTGTTGTTATGTTGTAAAATGTCAGTTACTGGCTTCTTCCTCACGTCTTTAAATTTTAAAGGCAGATACAATAAAACAAGTTTTAATGAAAACTTGTATATTCGTCATCTAACAGTATATTGAAACAGTTAAGACAGTCAAGAGCTACATACAACACTACGAGAACTTTACATCAAAACCGCGTAACAAAACGACCATTTGCTGTCAGGTAGGGACTATAAGATCAATGTACAGCTGATTCTAGACAGAATCCCGAATACCGGATAAAAAATTGGAGCACTGAAATTAGATCACAAGGTTGATATTATAATTGCGTTAAAAATCAAAGTGTCCAGAGTCCAGGCAAATCAATATTAACTGTTCGATTTTCAGATAGATCTCTAGTTCCATAGTTTTATTTTCAGTGCTCTAATCTAATAGTTATTTCCGGCGGAATCTGGATCTTTTAGTCCCAGCCTGAACCATAAAATCATCAGCTGTATATTTAAAATACTGTTGCAGGTCCCAAAAAACTTACAATCAACAAGACATTCAAAATTCCTCGACGCTGCTACAGTTCTTACAATAGACACTTCAAATCGCAATTGCAACCTTATAACGCGTCGGAAAGTGACGTCATGATAATTGTTTAATCCATACTCACTAATATTATAAATGCCAAAGTCTGTCTGTCTGCCTGTTACTCTTTACACCCTACATACCTACTTACAAACTACTGAACCGATTTCGCTGAAATTTGGTATGGAGACTCTTAGAGATTTATTCCGGAAAATTTTACGGTTCCCTCGCGTCATCTAGTATTGTGTATTGCAATCTAAGGTGTATTGTAAGCACTGTGTGCTAACTTAGCAACTGCTAAGTGAGAGTTCTTGTCAAAACTAGCCGTAAAGAACTCAACTACAGTTTAACAGAATGAGTAACGTTAGCCATCAAAACGTTTTTTAAAATTAAATATTGTAATTAACCGACTTCAAAAAAAGGAGGTTATCAATTCGACGCGTATGTATGTAATATTTCCAGAACTGCCCAATTTTTATATAATATGTTAGTCTGTATGTGTGTAGAACTGCCCAGTTTTTGTATATGTTAATCTATAACAGCTTCTGAACAAATGTGCCAAATTTCAAAAGTGTATGTATGTATGTATGTATGTATGTATGTTTTTATGTTTGTTTACGCATATCTCCGGAACTACAAGTCCGATTTAAGTGATTCTTTTTCATTGTACTAGGTATTGTTCAACTTAGGGAATAGTGCAAGTTTCATCAAAATCGGTTCAGTAGTTTTGGAGATAGGAAGTTTTAACTCTCAATTACGTACAACATTGAAGTCGGTTTTATCTTTTTAAAATACAGTTATTTGTTGTTAACTTCTCCACGTTAGACGAAAAAACTCACATACAAATCAACCACTCAAATCCACCGTTCAATTTAGTTTTCACAAACTGTACTAAATACTATCGAGCCGACTAAAACTTACCTTAATAATTGAGCATTAAATACCATTTGGAGTTTTAAAATTTGTAATAAAATCTTTGAACGTAGCTAAAAATCTATAAGCTTAAATAAATAGTCGATATTAAAATTTAAATCACAGTAATTAAGATGTATAAATATAGATTTAAAAGCGTTAAAACAATATAACCACTTGCCACACAGTACAATGTTTGAGATTACAGTATAATTATAAAACTATTTTATATACACTGCCATGATTAAAACAGCCCTCTTTATAGATCATCAAAACAGGTTTTACTCGATGAAAAAAGTGTGCACGTCTGTTAAATTTACTACACCTAAACTTCTTATCAGTTTTCATGAAATATGGTAAGGAAATTACTTTGAGTAATAAAAAAAGGACAGAGACAAAAGACAGATTTTACTGTGGTAAAATGTACGCTTTTGTTTTTTGTTTTATACTAAGCTACAGAGACAAAACTTACGGATAAACTATCCATTAATAGAGGGGCTATTTTAACCCTGACAGTCTGTTAAAATGTCTTAAAATATTATATATTCGAAATTCGAGTATATGGCAGTTTCGTATTTCAATTTGAATTACCTTATCACTATCAATACCATGAAGACTAGATAATATAGGTACTTATTGTTAAGGTTCAATTACATTCCTTCAATTTGCAGTTTCAACTTGCAGATCGAACGAGTATAAATCTGTGCGCTATTGACTTCACCTAAATACTACGGATTTTAAAAACGCGTGTTCTAAAATTGTTAGTATAAATCGTTCCAAATTTTCAATACATTTTTGTTATGGTCCTGCAAATAAGATGCTTATCATTACAAGTTAAAATTCCACTACAGCATTGATTTTATAACTGATTTCTCTAAGTAAAATTCTACTAAAAGTAGTCAAAAATTGATTCTATGTAGAACCTAAAGGTTCGAAATACTAGGTAGTAGTACCATTCCCATCTCAGTCTGACAATAACATAGAAATTACATCCTAAATATATTATACAACTTTTAAATACTAAGCTAAGCCTTAATTATATTGTATAAACTTTAAAATGAGATCAAACTTAATTATGTATCATGGCAGTTATTCTGTGAACAGTTTAATCAACAAATCTTTATAGTTTAGGAGATAGGAACAAACAAATGAAACATTTGTTTGTTCACAAGTGTGATTAATATCGATAAAGTTTTGCAATAATCAGAAAATTATTCATAAAATCTAAACATCATAATTTATAACAGATTTAAGATTTCTTAAAAACTAAACTTTACATGATTCCAAGGATTATGATTCGAGATCAGCGACAAACTAAAGTCAAGTTGTCTAAAAAATATACAGTACAGCTACATTCTTAATGTCTTTTCGGTATCCTCGCTTCTACTTAGGGCCTGTTTCACCACTTTCTAATAAAGTGCCAAATAGGCTATTCACAACTTTTTAACAGATTCTCCATACATCATCTGTCAAGTTAATATCTTAAAAATCATGAACGTAGAAAAAAAGGCGGACGGAGTCTTATTATACACAGAACTATGTCCTCAGAGTCGGCCAGGCTGACTGCATGTGTAACACGGTCCGCACGCACACATTCTTACGCTAGTCCATACAATTTGACAGGCGTAAGAATGTGTGCTGCCGACTCTAAAGACACAGTTCTGTGTATAATAAGACTCCCTCCGCCTTTTTTCTACGTTCATGTTAAAAATTCTGAAATAATGTCTTAAAAATTCCGAAAGACATCAAGAACACAGTTTCAATATATTTAGAAAAGCATTCTCTCAAGAGGCATTTCACAAGCCACTCTTCATCTCATCACTTTTCTCTTTAATAGTAGGTGTGGCATTAGAGTTCCCGAATGTGATAGTGCCATTTGGTAAAGTATTCTGTCCTCCAAGGAACGATGTGAAAGTTGTATCTCGACTCATCGGCGGTTCCAAGCCTTCTGATAGCGGTATACAATCCAATGTTGGTACTGTGAACTCCCTGAAAAGTAAAATATAATTTTAAAAAGGGTACACAATACGTACATGTTTAGAAGCAATGGATGGTTAACAAGATTCCATAGAGCTCAAAAGGAAATATAATTTACTAGTATTTACGCAAATTGAGAATTGAATAAAAAAGCAGGCAAGCTCCAGTCTCATGTTTTATTTCACACACAGACTTTTTTACAATTTACTGCTTCTAAAATTCTGCTCCTTGAAATTTTTAAGTAAGTTTATTATTATTTCTTCTATACTAGAAACGTCGCTACGTCTTCTTAGTCGTGACTCGTGATTTACTTACATAGAAACATTGTCCTGTGTCTGCACAGAGTCGTTTATAATTTGTGGCAGCACGGGCGTCGGGGGAGAGGATGTTGGTCGTGAACTAAACAGGAACACTCCGATCATAGCCAGTGCGTACGATAGGAAGTATAATGCGTGGAACTGTAAAAAAATAGAATTAAGTGATTTTTTTGGAAGAATAAACTTTACAAGTGTTTGAACTTTTAACATTATTTCAGACTAGCATAGTGTTGGCAGGCAAACCATAAAGACTTGTCTAAATAAATATTGTACATTGTTTCTACTGTGGGAGAGGCAAGAATGGGCCGGCTTGACCTATTACCTCTTTAATAGGCCGGCAACGGACCTCCAGCTCTTCTGATGTTGCCAGTGTCCATGGACGACGGAAGGTGCTTTCCATCAGGAGTCCCGTTTGCTCGTTTGCCCCCTTATTTTATAAAAAAGGGGGGCAAAAGCTCAAAAGCAAAGGTGAAAGTAAGAAAGTAAAATTATAACACAATATTTTGTGGCATCACAAGTTACTGGTTGCAAAAACACACACCAAACACTGGGTTTCTATTGCAATTGTAATAAGCCATACGAGTAGAACAGCTATGACTGTGTACTTACTAAAACTAGAGCTCTATTTCTAATACCGGCGCCACACATAGCACAAATGTTTGAACACAGACTTTGTCACACATTTGAACACTTATATGTTGAACCTGCCAGACATGTTTCACAGAGTTTCACATACATTTTCACTTCACAGTTGTTGCAAGGACGTCAAACAAGACGGACGACTGATTTGACGTGACAACTGACCACAGACAAGAATTTTTTTTTTCTTATTATGGCACTTCGGCTTTAGCCATGGCCAGTGTCGAGCATAATATAATATGGCAGGAAAACAATATTTTTTATTTCAATTTTCAGCATCGTTTTCCATATTATCAGGTCTAAAGTCTAGTCAAAGTCTAAGTAAATGTCATTACAGTCAGAAAGTCAAGTCAGTCGATTCAGTAAAGTGGTAGACGCTTTACTGAAACTTTTGATGGAGTTTTGGAGGGAACACAAAATAGCACGTTTCTGGGTAGTTATTCCATTACACTAAATTTAGAAGTTCTAAATAGGATTCTAAAAAGAAGACAAATTAGAAGCTACTTATTCCACTTGTCCTAATTTAGTAACTAAATCAGTTGCACAGATTAAAAATCAGTTGTGACGACGCGGCGATTTTGGCCAGACGTTTTCATAATGGCTCCAGTTCTGTCAAACCAACAAAAAATCAAAATAAATAAAAGGCGAAAAAGATGGTTGAAAGAATTTTTGCTCCACGAAAAATTATGAATCATGAACTTTCTGAACTACTTGGAACCAGCAGACTTTAGAAATTAATTATGAATGGATTCCAGATCGTATAACATAAAATATATTGACTTTAATACAATAAAAGGTTGAAACCATCTGGCAACACTGATTTAGTCAGTTAGAAGTTAGAACTTAGAAGCCACATTTTTGCCGATTTAGTACACTAATTAGGATCCTAGCTTTCTAAATGTTATTCCACTTCACTAAATTTAGTGACTAAATCATTTAGATTTCTAAATTTAGTGTAATGGAATAAATACTTAATGCATCACTTTCCCACACGTCTTGTGCACGATAACGAATATCTTAATGGATAATATTCTACTGCCACGGCCGCATATTATGCGTAGTGCTTCGCGCTAAAACCGATTCTGTTGGACGATCTTCTTGTATCGTCCAATAGTAGGTATCGTCTCATAGCACGAAGCTTCAGACGATAGACGCAGGTGCGGCCGGGCCCTTAGCCCTACCAATATTACACATTAAAACCCAATTAACACAATTTTAGGAAAATAATTATACAAAAACACAACATCACTCTTTCACATTCCCGGCAAAATACTTCGATCAACCACAGACTACATGACATGTAGTCTGTGGTTGTATATATTGTATTATCTATGGACTACACAGAAGTGTCAAGTGAACTTTGCGCATATGTGTAGCAGGTAAGCAAACATTTGAACATAGATCTTTGAGCTCTTTGATGTGCGCCAAAAAACCGACATCGAAGGGCAAAGTGCAAATGTTTGTACAAAGCTGTGAACAAAGTCTCAAAGTCCCGTGCTACACATGTGTACAAACAAGTGTTCAAATATGTGTTCAAATGTTTGTGCTATGTGTGGCGCCGGCCTAAACAACATAGGTAGCTTTTATACAAAACAGAAACAACTAGTGACCATAGATAATACAGTGCTAGTGACCGACCGAACTTTCGGTTTCGGTTTCGGCCAACTTCGGCCAAAAAATCGAGTTTCGGCCATAGTTTCGGTTTCGACCAAAATATAGCCGAAACTTTCGGCCCCGCCGAAACTCGTACGTTCGTGAAATGTCGTGCGCCGTACGGTAAACTTCGCAGCGGAACTAGTTGGCCGCGCCTTAAGGGCCCCCGAGACGATCAAACGGTTTGATTCAAACCTTACGTGTTTGATGCAACCGTTTGATGTCGGTTGGAACGGTTTGTCAAACGACACTGCGCAGTTTGGTTCAGTACGCGCTGTGGAGTACACGTCTTGTGACGAATAAATATTATTTTATAAAAGATAAAACAGCCGGCCGGTTCTGGAAATAGTACATACATACGCGTCGAATTAATAACCTCCTCTTTTTAGTCGGTTAAAAATAATGTCCTCCAAAGAATCATACAAAGTTTGTTCAAACGCATCGGAACACGATCAAACGGCGCGTCAAACACAACAAAAATATGAAATTTCATCAAACGAGCTTCAAACACGTAAATGTTTGACAAACCGTTCAAACTAGCTTTGTAAACGATCAAAATGGTTTGAGTCAAACCAAAATTTACGTGTTTGAGTCAAACCGTTTGACCGTCTCGGGGGCCCTTTAGGTATGACAAGCAACATGGTATAGACAAGCAACATGGTATAGACAAGCAACCCGCCCCCTCACCCCTGTCCCTACCTACTATTTATGTTTAAAATATTGTGAACACGTATTATACCTAAAGGACTCTTGAACTGAAAGTTAGTTTAGCTTAATTCAACTTCCAAGAGTAAGTCTTGTATATAATGTCATAAAAGTATAATATATTGTGTTACGTATGTTAATAATTGTTTTATTTTTAACACACCCTAACTCTCTGTTTAAACTATATATTGTTACGAATGCGGACACGTAGTGTCATCTAGCGGCAACCAGGCGAAACCATCACAGACAGCGTAAATCCCCTATTCAATACCAGATGCCGCTACTTGCATGTTTTTGTTTATTTGCGCGTACACTCTGGAATTTTCCCACGATTGTTTACATGTTGTGGAATGTTCTCGCACGGTCTAGAGCTCGCCTCGACCCGTATAAATAGGGCAGGTAAACACGCTGGGAGTCAGTCTTCGAATGTTTTCGAGTGAGCGATAATCAAAGCGACTTCGGAAGTGAGAAACAAGTGACTTAGTGAGTGAACCAGTGATAGTGCTTAGTGTTTGAACTTAGTGCATAGTGTTTGAACCTAGTGCTTAGTGTTTAGACATAGTGATCTAGTGTGTGTAAGTGTAGTGTAAGTGTTAAGTGTAGTGCAAATAAAAGTCTTCAAGAGAGTCACCAGGTCTTTTCCTCCGAATCATCGAACCTTAGCACGTAACAACTGGTGTCGGAAGTGAGATTTGGAGATGCCATTGACTCCGAGAGAGGACTTCAAGGGGAGTGTCAGGACAAGGGCACAGCGAGCTGCTGCCATCGACTCCGAGAGAGGACTTCAAGGGGAGCGTGAGGACAACGTCGCAGTGCCAGTGACTCCGGGAGAAGACTTCGAGGGAAGTGTCAGGACAAGGACGCAACAGGCTGCGGAGGCCACACCCACTGGGGACCAAGCTCCGCCCACTGCGGGGCAGGCCTCACCCACTGGCCCCGCCCACTGGCCACGCCCCTCAGGCCCCGCCCACTTTGGGTGTGGCCACGCCCACTGGCTCCGCCCACCAGGCCACGCCCACTCAGGCCACGCCCACTGGCCCCGCCCACCAGGCCCCGTCTGCTCAAGCCCCGTCAACTGGCTCCAGCCACCATGCCTCGCCCGCAGTTTCTACGGCCCCCCAAATGGCTCCTCAATTGGAAAGCATAATTGGGTTAATCCAGGCTTTACAAGAGTCACAAGATCGCAAGCTCGGCGCTCTGCAAGATTCTCAAAGGGCTGACATTCGGGCAATGATGGAGTCTCAAGAGCAACAAAGGGACCTCCAAGAAAAAGCGCTATTGGCAATAAAGGATGTTGGTGACACGGTGACCAAGCTTCGGAAAGATGTCGACATAATGGAAGAACGCATCACCGGGCTAGGAGTGGATATGGAACCCCCCGATGGTTGCTCGCCTTGTCGTGGCGGTGGGGCTCTAGTAACCGCGGCTTGGACAACCGCGGTGAAGCGAAGAGGCAACCAGGGCCGGCCGGTGTCGCCGCCTGGCCCGAGGAGGGCGCTCCCAGCGGACTGGAGGAGTCCGCTGCGGATGCGCACCGAGGTGGGGCCGCAGAGGAAGAGGCAAGTAGGTATTACGGTGCGCCGCTTACCCTATCTTCTGCGGCCGAGGACGGATCGCGGGGGGGAGAGACATTGTGGTAGGTTGCCGCTTTCCCTACCCCCCCTGCGAGCTGGCCGTTCCGTTTGAACGGCATTGGTGGGGCCGCAGAGGAAGAGGCAAGTAGGTATTGCGGTGCGCCGCTTGCCCTATCCTCTGCGGCCGAGGTGTGGTCGGTGGCAGAGCCACAGACCTGATCTGCCACATGGCCTCCATGTAGCAGACTCGGGGGGCGTCTGCTACAGCCCTGGTGGGGGCCGAGGAGGAGGGCGCACGTGTTGTGCGCCCATCGTGGAGTCTTCGGACCGCTGGCGGGGTCGCGGATGTGTGTATCGTTCCCGTGGCCCCGTCAAAAGGCGGCGTGGCGGAAGATGGGGGGGGGTTTTAGTGGGTATACCGTGGTCTCATCAGCTACGGGAGTCCCACATCACCGCTCGGGTCGCCCCCTGCGCCTGGGTGGTATGCGTAATGCATTTCCCCCTCCGGGAAAAAAAAAAAAAAAAAAAAAAAAAAAAAAAGGAGTGGATATGGAAAATGTGAAAAGTGGCCTCACAGAACTACAGAAGTGGAAAGTGCGCCTGGAAACCACAGGAGTCGCGACGTCAAGTGGAACTACCGGAATAGTGGTACAAGGACCAAAAGTTAAAGTGCCACCATACGACGGTACTACTTCTTGGGACGCTTATCGTCAGCAATTCCAGACGGTTGCTACTGCCAACGGATGGACTGAAGACCAATGCCTGACCGCTCTCACTGTTGCGCTCAGAGGGCAAGCTTTGTCGGTCCTGGAAGCACACACAGGAAATGGGTTCCAAGATCTGATGGAGGCGCTTGAATCCAGATACGGGGAGCGACACCTGGAGCACGTGTTCCGTGCCCAACTTCGTGACAGAGTCCAACGCTCAGGAGAGGGACTACAACAATGGGCGTTGGAAATTGAAAAACTGGTCAAGAAGGCACATCCAGGAGCAGACTCCAAGATGGTTGACTCAAACACTATTCAAGCCTTTGTCGACGGAATCAGGGATCTGGAAGTCCGAGCTGCAGTAAGGCTACGTCACCACACCTCGCTAAAGGAAGCGTTGGCGCATGCTCTAGAGGTCGAGGCTGTCCGGCGTGACATACGGCAGACCTATAAAATCCGCGAGGTCTCGGAGGAAGTGAAGGAGGTCAAGGCTCCTACGAAGAGAAGTTTTGGAGCCATGTGCTACAAGTGCGGCGAAAGGGGCCATCTTCAGCTCAACTGCCCGCAGAAGGATACCCAGATGGCAAGAATGAAAAGGCTTGAGGAACAGATGGAGGAGCTGAAGAAGCAAGGGGCTTCGTCCCCTGCCCGGGAGCAGGGAAACGAATAAAAGCCAGGACTGAGGGGCGAGTACTGGCTGATGCGGAGGGAGCCCCGATAACCGTTATCTCCCAAGCATGCAGCGGGAATAGTCTTGTGATTCATGGGACTATTAACAGGACGGATTGCAAAATGACTCTAGACACAGGAGCCTCTAGAACGATAGTGAACCCAAAACTGGTAAAAACCGCAAGACGACACAAGAGGAGAATTAACTGTCGGCTCCTTACTGCCTCCGGTCAACCAATACCCGTCCTGGGAGAAATGTCAGTTACGATTAATGTAGGGGGGTCCTTATACCCTCATGACGTTATCGTGGCTGAAATAATGGATGATTGCATCTTGGGCTTGGATTTCATGAAGAAGCACAACTGCAGGATTAATGTCGCTGACGGAGTTTTCCAGTGTGGCGAAGAAGAAATTTTCATCCTTGGAGGCGCCTGCGGGAAAGTCGCATGTGTAAAGGAAATCATTATACCTGGACGAGCGGAAGCCCGGGTGCTGGTGAAACTACCGCCAGCTGGAAAGAACAAGTCTAACAGATGCGTGTTGATCGAAGACACACCCACCAAGACATCAGCACGAAAACTGATGACGGCAAGAACCCTTGTTAGTGGAAGCAGTCACGCTGTGGTCCGGGTTTTGAATCTTGGTGAACGTGAGATCTGCTTGAACAAAGGTGACGTCATTGGAAAGTGCGAGGAAGTTGTCTGGATGAGAAAGTGCAGTTCGACGAAAGACGCAGACCCAGCAAACAGCAGCAACAATGGATTAGTGACTGAGCTACTCGATGACTGCAAGAGTAATCTGACTTATTCGCAGAGGATGAAAGCTAAGAAGTTTTTACAGCGCCACGCGAATATCTTCTCCAGTCAGGAAGGTGACCTTGGAAGAACGTCGATGGTTCAGCACAGGATAGATACCGGAAACGAGAACCCGATTCGTCAACGAGCAAGACGGATACCAATTGCAAAGGAGAAGGAAGTGGAAGGCCTTTTGGAGGACATGAGAAGGCATAAAATTATTGAACCGTCTGCAAGTCCGTGGTGCTCACCTGTTGTGTTAGTAAAGAAGAAAGATGGCAGCACAAGATTTTGTGTGGACTACAGGCGTCTCAATGATGTCACTAAGAAGGACAGCTACCCATTACCTCGGATCGACGACACTCTGGATACCTTGAGTGGCATGAAATGGTTTTCGACCCTGGACCTGAAATCTGGATACTGGCAGGTGGAAATTCATCCAAAAGACAAGGAGAAGACAGCTTTTTCCACCGGTAAAGGTTTATGGCAGTTTAACGTCATGCCCTTTGGATTGTGCAACGCACCTGCCACATTTGAGCGACTCATGGAGTGTGTACTGGCAGGCTTAGTTGGAGAGGCTTGCTTAGTCTACTTGGACGACGTCATCATTGTTGGCCGCGACTTCGAGGATCATTTGCGAAACTTAGAACGAGTTTTCGCCAAAATAGAGGGGGCCAAGTTAAAGTTGAATCCGAAAAAGTGTCGTTTATTCAGGAGTAAGGTCAATTATCTCGGCCATGTTATCTCCAGTGATGGAATCCAGACGGACCCGGAAAAACTGGAAGCAGTTCAAAATTGGCCAACCCCTAAGAACAAAACCGAAGTGCGAGCATTTCTCGGCCTATGCTCCTACTACAGGCGTTTTGTTAAGGGATTCTCGGAGATAGCCAAGCCATTACATCGGCTGACAGAAGATAAACGACAGTTTATTTGGGACGAGACTACTGAAGATTCTTTTCAGAAACTGAAGAAACATCTGTGTGAAACACCAATCCTGGGGTATCCACAACCTGAAGGTCAGTTTATAGTCGACACGGACGCAAGCAACACAGCCATTGGAGGTGTGTTATCTCAAAAACAGGGTGAAAGAGAAGTTGTAATTGCATATTTCAGCAAATCTTTATCCAAGCCAGAGAGAAACTACTGTGTGACAAGAAGAGAACTCTTGGCTGTGGTAAAGACGCTACAACATTTCAGCAAATACCTCATCGGCAGACAGTTTTTACTGCGAACTGATCACGCAGCCTTGAAGTGGCTACTGCAATTCAAGAACCCAGAAGGTCAAGTAGCACGATGGATTGAGCAGCTCCAGGAGTACGACTTCAAGACCGAACACCGCAGCGGAAAGTCGCATGGGAACGCCGACGCACTCTCACGAAGGCCGTGTTCAGAAGACTGCAAACATTGTGTTAAGCAGGAATCTAATGAAGTGACAATAAAGTTAACGAGAACAAGTCCTTTGGGTCCATGGGAGAATGATGCCATGAGGGAGGCTCAAGAAAAAGATGACGACCTTCGGCACATCATCACATGGAAGAAACGGGGTGACGTAAAACCAACCTGGAGTGAGGTTGCACCCACTGGCGCTGTCACTAAGGCGTACTGGGCGCAATGGGAGAGTCTGGTACTTCAAAACGGAATACTCTACCGGAAATGGGAGAAGACTAACGGCAGAGAGTTCCATCTTCAGATAGTTGTCCCAAGAGCGAGAGTACCAGATATTCTCCGTGAAATGCACGATGGCATATCAGGAGGTCATCTAGGTGTCAAGAGGACGTTAACAAAAGTGCGAGAACGATTCTACTGGTTGCATTGTCGAGATGACGTGCAGGATTGGTGCCGCAAATGTACTACTTGCGCTGCAGTGAAGGGACCACAGACCAGGAGCCGTGGGAACCTGCGGTTGTATAACGTTGGCGCACCGTGGGAACGAATTGCAGTTGATGTAGCTGGGCCATTTCCTGTAACGGAGTCGGGAAACAAGTATTTCATGGTCGTCATGGACTACTTCACCAAATGGCCTGAAGTGTTCGCCATACCAAACCAAGAAGCTACAACAGTTGCTTCTAAGCTAGTGGAAGAAGTGATATCTCGCTTTGGTGTGCCTCTGGAAATCCATTCTGATCAGGGCAGGAATTTTGAATCGCAGGTCTTCCAGGAAGTGTGCAGAATCTTGGGAATGCATAAAACGAGGACCACCGCGTACCATCCACAGTCTGATGGAATGGTTGAGAGATTTAACCAGACCCTTGAGAGGCATTTGGCGAAATTGGTAGATGACAAACAAAAGGATTGGGACAAGTACATACCGCTCTTCCTTCTGTCGTACCGTACCGCCGAGCATGAGAGCATAAAGGCTACCCCGGCATATGTCAATTACGGTAGAGAACTACGAGTACCAGTAGACCTCTTGACAGGAGGGTCACCGGAGGAACCAAAGACCGTACAAGACTATGTCTGCGATTTGAGGGAAAAGATGCGCTATATACACGCCATGGTTCGGGAGAATGGGTTACATTCAAGTGAGAACATGAAGACCAGATACGACCGGAAATCGAACACGAGCGGCTTCGAAGAAGGGACACTGGTGTGGCTGCATAACCCAACTCGTCGAAAAGGGAAATCTCCAAAGTTGCAGACCAAGTGGGACGGCCCATACAAAGTGGTTACCCGATTGAATGATGTGACTTATAGGATTCAAAAGCAACCAAGAGGGACATTCAAAGTGGTACACATAGACCGTCTGGCGCGTTACCATGGCAGTAACAATGATGCTCGGGACGAGCATCTCTAAGAGGGGAGTAGTGTTACGAATGCGGACACGTAGTGTCATCTAGCGGCAACCAGGCGAAACCATCACAGACAGCGTAAATCCCCTATTCAATACCAGATGCCGCTACTTGCATGTTTTTGTTTATTTGCGCGTACACTCTGGAATTTTCCCACGATTGTTTACATGTTGTGGAATGTTCTCGCACGGTCTAGAGCTCGCCTCGACCCGTATAAATAGGGCAGGTAAACACGCTGGGAGTCAGTCTTCGAATGTTTTCGAGTGAGCGATAATCAAAGCGACTTCGGAAGTGAGAAACAAGTGACTTAGTGAGTGAACCAGTGATAGTGCTTAGTGTTTGAACTTAGTGCATAGTGTTTGAACCTAGTGCTTAGTGTTTAGACATAGTGATCTAGTGTGTGTAAGTGTAGTGTAAGTGTTAAGTGTAGTGCAAATAAAAGTCTTCAAGAGAGTCACCAGGTCTTTTCCTCCGAATCATCGAACCTTAGCACGTAACAATACGAGGGCTGCTATTTATGTATCCGGAATTAAAAAAAGAAACAAACATATATAATTTAATATGGTTTTATTGCTTTTCAAAATATTCGCCGCGATGATCGACACACTTTTGCATACGCTGGAACCAATTTTCATAGCACTTTTTCCATTCTGATTGAGGTATCTCCAAAACGTGCATTTTGAACGCATCAACAGCCTCTTCGCGGCTCGAAAAACGTTGACCACGTAATTTGTTCTTCGCGTATGGAAATAAAAAGAAATCGTTAGGTGCCAAATCAGGGCTGTACGCCGGATGACCAGTCAATTCGATCTTTTGACCCTCCAAAAACTGAGTTGTTTCAGCTGAGGTGTGACAGCTAGCATTGTCGTGATGTAATATGATTCTGCGTTGTCGGTTGTCCTTTCTTATTTCTTCAAAGACTTCTGGTAAACAAATGGTCGTATACCATTCAGAATTAACCGTTTTACGATTCTCTAATGGCACTGTAGCCACATGTCCATTAATTCCAAAAAAACAGGCGACCATTTGCTTCAAAGTACTTTTTGCACGAGTAACTTTTGTTGGTTTCGGCTCATCTTGGAACACCCACACCGTTGACTGTTGTTTAGTTTCGGGGTCATATGCATAGATCCAAGATTCATCACCTGTGTAGATATTATAAACGGCTTTTGACGTACCACGGTTGTATTTTTTTATCATTTTTTTGCACCAATCGACACGAGCCCGTTTTTGATCGATTGTCAAGTTGTGCGGAATCCAACGCGAACATATTTTTTTTACAGCCAAATGTTCGTGTAATATCTTATGTATGCTCGTCATACTTATGCCTAAGGACGCCTCTATCTCGCGATATGTAACAAGACGATCACGCATTATTAGTTCCCGCACAGCATCTATATTTTGTGGGACAACAGCTGTTTTTGGGCGACCTTCTTTATTTTCATCCGTGAGCATAGACCGCCCACGATTAAACTCACTGTACCAGTGATAAACAGTGGTTTTTGATGGTGCTTCATCTCCAAAAGTTGCGGTGAGTTGAATAAAGCACTGTTGTTGATTTAGCCCACGCCGAAAATCGTAGTAAATCATTGCACGAAAATGTTCACGCGTTAAATCCATGGCAAATGAAGACACGCAATTTTCAAAATGACGCCACAATGGAAAAATAATTGACAGTCACATGAAACAAAATGTATTCTTCAACCAAAGAGTTATATTTTCAAATGTTGTAATTACTTTTTAAATATTGTTCTTGTAAGTGGCCAGTTCCGGATACATAAATAGCAGCCTATGTATTATAATACTGGAGCACTACTACACTGTGTTAATAAATGAAAAATAATCGGCCAAGTGCGAGTCGGAATCGCGCACGAAGGGTTCCGTACCATTATAGAGCAAAATTAGGCCATAAATTGTGTTTTTTGTATGGGAGCCCCCCTTATTTTCTTTTATTTTAATATTATTATTAAATATTAAAGTACACATATAACTAAGGATTTTGTGAAAAATTCTAGTACCTACCTGTTGCCATTTTTGATATAGAGCAAAAAAGGCCAAAAAATCACATTTGTTGTATGGGAGCCCCCCTTAAATATTTGTTTTATTTTATTTTTAGTATTTGTTGTTATAGCGGCAACTATATTTACACAATCTGTGAAAATTTCAAGTGCCTACCTGTTGCCATTATTGATATCGAGCAAAAAAGGCTGAAAAAATCACGTTTGTTGTATGGCAGCCCCCCTTAAATATTATTATTATTTTGTTTTTAGTATTTGTTGTTATAGCGGCAACTGATATACATAATCTGTGAAAATATCAAATCTCTAACTATTACCGTTCTTGAATTCTTCTTTTTAGGGTCCCGTTTTTACCCTTTGGGTACGGAACCCTAAAAAATATGAAAAAATCATTAAAATTATCGTAATTTTTAAATGTTTCCATAAGTTTCGGTTTCGGTTTCGGCCGAAACTAGGAGTAAGGCCGAAAGTTCGGTTTCGGTTTCGGCTGAAAAATCAGTTTCGGTCGGACACTAGAAACAAACTTACCTTAAACTGAAATATGTGCATCCCAGCTATTAGTGTATAATAATCTGCAGACAGGAATGACAAATGGAGGATTATAGATCCAGCATTTACGAGCATAAAACTCTGTAATATTTGGAACACTGTTTGGACAGCACAGTAGCCCATCAAATGTATTATAGTATCTAGCTCATACCAGTTGAATATCATAAGCTCATTGAATTCTAGAAAGAATGTCTGAGTGCAGGCTAAGATGCTGCCTATGAAGCCGAGACATGCTAGATAATCGGCAGAGGAGTGTGCCTTCACAACTATCTCTTGTAACACGGTCACCACTGCATATATAAGTGATCCTCCTAAACAGAGCATGTCTCCGACTAACTGGTTTCTTCCTGAAATTTACAAGAATATTATTTTAGTTACAGATGAAATATGACTAAATATTAACTAAATATCAATTGAATGTTGTATGTAATCTGACAGGACAAAACTCGAGCAATAGGTTTGTTATAAAATGTACCTAAATAATATTGTCTTCTTAAGAAGTTATAAACCCTTATGAAAATTATTTATTAACCAGTGCTAAATATAAGGAATACAAAGCATTTTCACTCAGTGGTAGGCAACAGGTGGAAAGGTCGAATCTCGGACCGCGAAATATTGTAATGTATTTTATACCAAGTATCAATTAATACATAGATAAGGTATACATTTATACTTTTATCGCTTTAAAATAATATTTTTAAGCTACACAGGGCAAGTGTGTTTTCTTCTGGGCCTAGTAAAAATTTTCCCACACTATTCGGACCCCACCAAAAATTACTTGCCGACCCCTACTTACCATCTGTAGGGGCACCTTCCACATCGGCCCAGACAACACACACAACAGCCATAAGTCCGAGTGTTGCACCAGATACATGTACAATCCCCAGTCTCTGTCCACGCCAGGCTCCGCCCACCAGGGCCGCACCCACACCGCTGCACGCTAGAAGCTGTCAGCTCAACACTGATGTGAAACGTTGTGACATGACCAGCAAAAAGTTTGCTTCAACGTCCAGAACACAGGCTATTAAAATGATCCACCATCTCCTAGAAAAAAGATCATAGTTAGCACTAAAGTCAAATAATTGCATCAAATTCAAGGTAATCATTACAACTTGTAACTTACTTGCTTAGTTTCTTCACTCCATTACATAACAACGATGGCGTGAATAGGATGAACAACATCATGTAAGGTATTATCAGCTGGCTGGTTGTAGGAAACTGCCAAGTTGCACTTTGCAGTAAAGTTGTAAGTATACATTTTACACTGAGTAGTAGCGACAGGATTTGCCCGAGTATTATGCCTCGCCACACTCTCCTGCAATAATAGGGAATTGTAAATATACTAAAATTTAAGGATTACTGGCTGCTATCGAGGCAATAGAAATTAACACAAACCATCGACCAAGTTCGCTGAAATACAATTCTATTTTTTCACTGAATGTCGTGACTTCCATGGTTAATTTGATACACAATCTTTATCATACAAAGCCTTTAGCGAATGAATAACTCAATTTCAAAACTTGTGCTAAATAAAAGCCATTGTTTTTGTCTACATCGCGTATCGCAAAATATTGATGAAAATAATTGTCAGTAGAATGACATATTTCACAAATTTCAAATGACAATATGTCACTGTCATTTGTAAAAAAAAGAAAAAAAATTAAATCCTGCTTATGGTCCATTGACAACTGCCGTTGACGACCGTGTATTTCTTGCTATTGCGGATTGCCTATTACAAATATCAGCGATTTTCCGGTACCCTATTAAAGAATTAGGAGTCAAACTGCGAGGATATTTTGGTTTCAAATGAAAGATAATATATTCATCTCCACGACTGTACCATAAAAATTCTATAGTCGCATACAAAATTTTCACATAAAATACGTTTTAACCATCACAATAATCGCAAAATATGAAAAAATGGGGTCTGATTAGGTACCTTAATATCTAAATACACTGAACTGAGGAAAATTTATATAAAAAAAATTGTTGCTTATTTAGTCCTCTATAAAGTCCGCTAAAAATCCATACTAATATTATAAATGCGAAAGTGTGTCTGTCTGTCTGTCTGTCTGTCTGTCTGTCTGTCTGTCTGTCTGTCTGTCTGTCTGTTACCTCTTCACGTCCAAACCGCTGAACCGATTTTGCTGAAATTTGGTATGGAGATAGTTTGAGTCTCGAGAAAGGACATAGGATACTTTTTGTCCCGGAAAAATGTACGGTTCCCGTACAATAAACTTTTATGATTTGCGCGTAAACTATTCAATCGATTTTGCTGAAATTTGGTACGGAGATAGTTTGAGTCCCGTGAAAGGACATAGGATACTTTTTGTCCCGGAAAAATGTACGGTTCCCGTACAATAAACTTTTATGATTTGCGCGTAAACTATTCAATCGATTTTGCTGAAATTTGGTACGGAGATAGTTTGAGCCCCGAGAAAGGACATACGATACTTTTTGTCCCGGAAAAATGAACGGTTCCCGTACAATAAAATTTTATAATTTGCGCGTAAACTATTCAATCGATTTTGATGAAAGGTATGGAGATACCTTAAGTCTCTAGAAAGGACATAGGATACTTTTGGTCCCGGAAAAATGTACGGTTCCCGTACAATAAACTTTTGTGATTGGCGCGTAAACTGTTCAATCGATTTTGATGAAATTTGGTATGGAGATACTTTAAGTACCAAGACAGGACATAGAATACTTTTTGTCCCGGAGAAATGTACGGTTTCCGCACAATAAACTTTTAAGATTTGCGCATAAACTACTCAATCGATTTTGATGAAATTTGCTACGGAGATACTTTGAGTCTCGAGAAGGGACATATAACACTTTTTGTCCCGGAAATGTGTGTCATTTAATTTTGTCCTCGGCCCGTACTTGGGGGGGCTGCGCCCCCCCAAACCCCCCCCTCCTGGGTTTCTTGCTTACATAAAAATGATATCGCGTCGTTAGTGTTGAGTTTTAATTCTCCTTTTTAGGAACAAACTTATTAATTAAAAGTGAATTTATTCCAACCTAAACTAAACATACAGTTTTCGAGTGTCATTTGATTTTGACCTCGGCCCGTACTTGGGGGGGCTGCGCACCCCCAAACCCCCCCCCCCTGGGTTCATTGCTTACATCAAAATGGTGTCGCGTCGTTAGTGTTGAGTTTATTAATTAAAACTTATTAATTATTAATTAAAACTTATTAATTGAAAGTGAATTTATTCCAACCTGAACTAAACATACAGTTTTCGAGTGTCATTTGATTTTGCCCTCGGCCCGTACTTGGGGGGGCTGCGCACCCCCAACCCCCCCCCCCCACCTGGGTTTCTTGCTTACATCAAAATGGTATCGCATCGTTAGTGTTGAGTTTTAATTCTCATTTTTAGGAACAAACTTATTAATTAAAAGTGAATTTATTCCAACCTAAACTAAACATACAGTTTTCGAGTGTCATTTGATTTTGCCCTCGGCCCGTACTTGGGGGGGCTGCGCCCCCCCAAACCCCCCACCTGGGTTCCTTGCTTACATCAAAATGGTATCGCGTCGTTAGTGTTGAGTTTTAATTCTCTTTTTTAGGAACAAACTTATTAATTAAAAGTGAATTTATTCCTACCTAAACTAAACTTACAGTTTTCGAGTGTCATTTGATTTTGCCCTCGGCACGTACTTGGGGGGGCTGCGCCCCCCCAAACCCCCCCCACCTGGGTTCCTTGCTTACATCAAAATGGTATCGCGTCGTTAGTGTTGAGTTTTAATTCTCCTTTTTAGGAACAAACTTATTAATTAAAAGTGAATTTATTCCAACCTAAACTAAACTTACAGTTTTCGAGTGTCATTTGATTTTGCCCTCGGCACGTACTTGGGGGGGCTGCGCCCCCCCAAACCCCCCCCACCTGGGTTCCTTGCTTACATCAAAATGGTATCGCGTCGTTAGTGTTGAGTTTTAATTCTCCATTTTAGGAACAAACTTATTAATTAACAGTGAATTTATTCCAACCTAAACTAAACATACAGTTTTCGAGTGTCATTTGATTTTGACCTCGGCCCGTACTTGGGGGGGCTGCGCCCCCCCAAACCCCCCCCCCCCTCCTGGGTTCATTGCTTACATCAAAATGGTATCGCGTCGTTAGTGTTGAGTTTTAATTATCCATTTTAGGAACAAACTTATTAATTAACAGTGAATTTATTCCAACCTAAACTAAACATACACTTTTCGAGTGTCATTTGATTTTGCCCTCGGTCCGTACTTGGGGGGGCTGTGCCCCCCCAAACCCCCCCCCCCTCCTGGGTTTCTTGCTTACATCAAAATGGTATCGCGTCGTTAGTTTTGAGTTTTAATTCTCCTTTTTAGGAACAAACTTATTAATTAAAAGTGAATTTAATCCAACCTAAACTAAACATACAGTTTTCGAGTGTCAGTCGATTAATATGCGGGGAACTTTGCCAATATAATTTATATTTGTACATAAAAAGGCAAAATTTATCCATTTCCGTTATTATACAATGTTAACGCGGACGAAGTCGCGGGCAACAGCTAGTTTTATATAAAAATAAACAACTTTTCCAGTTATAAGAAAAATAAGAAAATTTATCAAATTTTTTCATACATTTTCGCCATATCAAAAACGCGGCGAGCGTCGTAAGTTCGTAACCGCCACTGTACAAGGCGCGCTAATATGAATCTTATTTTAATGTTATTAACGTCGATATTCGTACTGACAGACATCAGACCTGCTAATTAAAAAGTTAGACTTTTGACTAGACTTTATAAAAACGATGCTGAAAATTGTATTGTAATTTGTAAAATATTGTTTTCCCGCCATAATATTATACTCGACTGGCCATGGTTTTAAAGCCGAGGTACCTAAGAAAAAAAAAGTCGAAGAAGATGTCTGTTTAGGTAGGTACCTATTTTGATCGATGCTTTTATGAAAATCATTTGTAGAGAAAAATAATACATTTCCGTAATAATATATCGTTATTCAAGTAAATTTTTACTAAAGTTATGGCTGACGGTAAGTTATAAGTTATAACTGTACTTCTCTCATTCTTTGTCCCTTTATAAAATATGAAACATTTACACAATTTTTTATAATATTTCAGAGGATGTTATTCGAAGAAGGCTTCTAATTGACGGCGATGGTACCGGAGATGATCGAAGACTCAATGTTTTGCTAAAAACATTAATAAAATGGTGTAATAGCACGGACGACAAACCAGAAGAGAGGTTAGAATTTATAACAACATACAAACAAATATTTGAATTATTGTCTGTTAGTAATGATTTTACGTTCAACTTTAATATTAGGTAATTAGGTACTAACATTAATGTTTCTTTGCAGTAAGGCAACGCACGATAGAATGCTAGCCCAGTTGGCACAGTGTGAATTTGCAGTCACCAAATCTCAACTAGGCTCGGACATGATGGCTGCCGAGCTAAAGAGCTACGAATCACTATCTAAAATCCTCGAACACGGAATCGAAGTTGCCAAAAAGCAAATTGATAAGAGTAAAGCAGATTTAGCTGAAGCGAAGACTGTTCGTAAGAATAGAATTGAGTATGACGTGCTTGCGAAAGTTATAAGCGAGCAGCCCGACAGAAAAGAGACGTTAGAACGTCTGGGCACTCTAAAAACGGAGTTAAGCAATCTAGAAGCAACAAAACAGCAGTTAGAGAGTCGTCTGTCACAGCGGAAAAAACAGTTCCATGTCCTAGTTACGTCCATACATCAGTTGCAGGCGTTACTAGATGAACCTGATGATATGGAGTCAATATCCGATGATGTTGATATGAAAGAGGTTGAAACATAGTGTAAATTGGATCATGGTCTATGCCTATATACATGTTTTTTAAGAATTTAATTTTAAGAAATAAAAGTAATGTACCAAACGTAACTTTGTTTTGGTCATACAATAATAATAATTTAGTATTAAAAGAAACCAGTACTTTTTGTCTGTAGGTACTTTTATTTGTACTTCTTGTATGTACTTTCAAAGAGCTAGCTGAACTTAAGCTAGTAATGACAACACACTATGAATTATGATAAACATAATACTAATAGCAGCTGTATAGGCCTCTGGTTAGGACACACTATTTTGTAGACCAGTGACTAACCACGGAGCGTTCAGGTATATACATAGTCTGTCAAAAAAGTGAAGAAAATAAAAGTGGCAACATCGTAGTGTCATCCCTTTCAAATCAATCTACAAAAAGTTTGTATAGATTGATTTGAAAGGGATGACACTACGATGTTGCCACTTTTTAATTCAATTTTAATTTCTTCACTTTTTTGACAGACTACATTTCGGTAGATATTCGCGATCAGACAACACTTATTATTACCCTCCTTTGTGTAGCTCAAAAATAAGAAAAGTGTCTCTGTGCTTTTCTAGCTTTTCTCATTAAAATTTGACTTGTGCTTCAGTTCTTACACATTTTTGGGGTAGTTATAAAATATTAAAGACGGTATGTAAGTAAAGTGTCCTTGTTGTTTTAAGCACTTACCTAAGTTAAATCATTTTGTGGACAGAAAAGTTAAATGAAGCGTCAGAAAAACAGTTTTGTTGAGGATTATCTTTTTCGCACCGCTTATTATGCATTGGCACGGCTCGCGGTTTAAAGTTTATTCACCTTTTAATTAAAGATTGAGATTATTTTATTTGTGTGTTAGTATAACCCATAATTTATGGGTTAATATATTCCGCTAGGTATATTAACTTAATGGCCATAAAGTTAATATACCTAGCGGAATATATTAACTTTATGGTACTTATAAGTTATGACCCAAAAACTAAGATACAATTGACATTTGGATCTATCGTTTTCTAATAATTAATATTATTTAATGTAATTATCTGCCATCAGAAAAATTTATTCATAGGGTGGACCAACGTATTTTGGTAGAGCTAGGTCAAGCCTGGCTGACATTGGCTTATATTAGGTACCTACATTAGGCATTATATAGTAATCGAAAAACGGTAGACCCAAATATTTATTGTATACCAGATTTTAAAGTAAAGGTTTCCATCTTTTTTTGCTCACCATGCCGCTCTTTTGCTAACGTTCAACGCAGGGGTTCCCAATCTTTTTCAGCCTGCGGCGCAGTTGCACATCACAATATTTTGTCACGGCGCGGCGCCCTACTCTACCTAGCTATTAGAAAAATATACGTCAAAGTATTTTAATCATCTACCTGCTGCACGGTGCACCTAATTAATATTATAATTTTATTTTTAATTAATATTTGCGGTTCTGGATAATGATGGATGATCGACTCACGGCGCCCCGTGCCGCATGGCGGCGCACAGTTTGGGAACCCCTGGTTTAACATATTATAATATTATGTATACTTACTCATTACTCACTTAGCCAAACATAGCCTACGCCCTACTATATACTTTGTAATGTAGCGTATATTATTATCTACAATGTTTACGACACGAGGCAAACAAGTAACAACTCTCTTGTGTATAAAAATACGTGTTTGTACACTTACGTAAAAACGTAAAAACGTACGTGTAAAAAGTAAAAACATGCTTTATAAGTCAAAGGACGTATTCCCAAAGGCCAAAGCTGGGGTTATTTAATATTCTGTAACTTTTTAGAGTTCTTTTGGGGAAGTTTTAGAATTGTAAACTAAGAACGTTGCAATTTGTTCTAAGACCAAAATTCTTATAATGTTATCTTCGGGACGAGTTTTTAATGATGCCGACGAACGACGGCAATCGTTGGTTAGCAGTGGAAGAGGAGGTAAGTTCAATTTTTGTTAGATCGACTATAATAATTGCTTTCTTTCTGTATGTGTCCTATTTGTCACATATTTTCAGAACTGATAATATTTCTATCGAGCAATCGCTCTGTGTATTGTAATATTAATACAGTTTGTTCTCACTCACACCTGTTTCGGTGACGGTGACCAACCAATAATGTCCTAACCAAACGTCTTGGAAACAACATTTTTCAAACGCGGAAATCCAACCTGTGGCCACGACGAGCTAATACGCTTTAAACCACTATAGACACCAGAGGCGCGTATTACCACAAGAAAGCAATAAGTAATGAATTAGCCATTAAGTATATTTTTAATGAAAAAGTAAATTAAGTACCACTATTTTAAGTTTATGAGCATTTAATTATTCACTAACGAGACACGTCGTAGAATAAGTAATTTAAAAAAACAAACGTACCAAAATTTTTTATTCACAAGTATTCCCGTATACGTAATGTTCGATAGAGTTTTGTAAGTTACCGCGCAAGTGCCAAGTTTTCAACCTCACAACGAATTCAAACTTCGAACGGGCTGGTCGCTCCCGCCAAAACGGTTTTCGCGGGCTTTTCATAAAATGCCTTCTTGGTGGGACTATTTGAATTTCAACCGTCAGTACAACAATAAGAGGAATTTAGAGGAGGGTTTATTTCAAATCGCGTCACAGACTTGCAATATACTGGTTAAAGTGAATAATACGAATAATATAAACTTGACTAGGAGCGATAGGAGTGATGAATACGGTTGCGCCGGGCCCCCCTCTGGCAAGAGTTCTATGGAGATCTGCGTGCCGAAGTTTAGGAAGAATTCGCTGACTACTGGCTGTAACCCGGGGCTTTCGGTAAGTGCTTCTTTTTTATTTATTTGGAACACAAAACACAATACAGTCAATAATATTACGGTACAATTAACAACCATAGGTATAGAGTTAGAATTGAGTTAGGTAAGATTTAAGAGTTAAGAAGTTATAATAATTTAAACGTAAGAGAACATCGTAATTAAAAATCGTTTAAACAATTCCTAGCTTAAAACAAGAGAGTGTTTTTTACAACAAAATATAATATGAAGTATCACCAGTCTTTTGAGGGTTCTGTACCCAAAGGGTAAAAACAGGACTCTATTACTGAGATTTCGCGTTGTCTCTCTGTCCGTCTGTCTGTCTTCAGGCTGTAGCCTGTATCTGAAGAACCGCTACAGCTAGACTTCTGAAATTTTCACAGATTGTGCATATCCGTTGCCGCTATAACAACAAATACTAAAAACAAAATAAAATTTATATTCAAGGGAGGCTCCCATACAACAAACGTGATTTTTTGGCCTTTTCGCTCTATGTCGATAATGGCAACAGATGGGCACCTGAAAATTTAACGAAATTTTCAGTTAATATATGTAATTTAATAACTAATAATAAAATTAAAATTTTGGGCTGCTTAACTAAAATTTTGGCCTATTTGCTCTATAACGGTACGGAACCCTTCGTGCACGAGTTCGACTCGCACTTGGTCGGGCTTTTTAAGTTAAGTAGAGTCTACCTAATTTTTACTTGCGGCTCCGGCCACGTAAATAAGATATACCACGTGAACACCGTCCATTTTAGTCTTAAAAGCAGCTTATTTAGATCCTAACGTACCACTATGCAAAATTTTATCAAAAATCGTTTAGGTAGATTATAGGATATATTATACAGGATAATAAGAATACAAAAATCCAATAAACTGTGCGCTCAGCACAATTAAGTATACAAACATGAAAAAAAAAACAAAATAATTTGTTTTGAAAGCTCATAAAAATATTCTAATGTGAATGAAATTATAATAATATTATTTTTTCATGCAACATTATCATTTGATGTGGTTTGTGTACAAGTAACAAGTGTAATAAACCTAAGTCTAATGTGTACCTTTGTCTAATGTATTCTAGGGTTAATATAGGTACCTACTCATTAACTTTTCATGTAGGTACCTATCTAATGTTGTTGAGTAGAGAGTGTGTGTGGGTTTTGTCTTTGGTTTTGTCTATCTTTTACACACTTTTCACTCTGTAGTCTGTACATCAAATCATACATACTTTAATCACAGATCTTAATAGCCTTAAAAAAATAGCCAAGTGTGAACCCTTCTGCGCAAATAATAATTAGCACATAATATCTTAGTTCCGTTCAAAATAGCTAAATAATATAATATGTTTGCAGTGTGAAAGTCTTTTTTATTCATTGAAACAGGAAAATCTCCGTCATCTTAAAACTTTCAATTGTCTAATAGGCGTTGCAGATACAACCAAATTACAGTCGAACAGATGGATAGCGAAATTTTATCTTTTTTAAATCCTTTGAAAACGGTGCCCTAAAAATATAATCCTTTTAAGTAATTATTGAGTGCCCACGTAGCTTCGTGATACAAATTCGTATTAGCCAGTCTCGTGCACAAGATCCTTTATAATTCAAGTGCTGTAAGATCTAATGCAAATTGATTGACATCTTCGACTTCTAAATAGTTGAACGTTCGACTCCTAAATAGCCGGCAACGCACCTGCAGCTTCTGATGTTGCGAGTGTCCATTGGCGACGGTAGTTGCTTACCATCAGGTGACCCGTTTGCTCATTATTTTATAAAAGAAGTTGATTCTTTATTTTAAAAGCAAAATGCAGTAATTAACTATAATTGATCTGCGCCTACAAGTTAATACGCGTCTGTGTCTGGCATATTGAAGAAGTCTCACGACAGACAAAGGCAACGGACCGGCGGCGGGTATTCACCGTGCAAATATTTATTAGTAAGAGTCATGACAGTAACATAAAAAAATAATTAAAACAATAATTTTGGAATAGATTTAAATCAAATACTTTCAGATCGTCGTTACTACTGGTACCTACCACCGGTTCGGGAACTAAGGGTCTATACAGACGGACTGCATTTCAACTGCAATCCAACCGCAAATTGCAGTTCAAGTGCAGTTTGAATGCAGTTGACACGACTGCAATAGGACTGCAAACCAAACGCGCAGTCGGATTGCAAATGAACTGCAACTGAACTGCAATCCGACTGCGCGTTTGGTTTGCAGTTCTATTGCAGTCGTGTCAACTGCATTCAAACTGCACTTGAACTGCAATTTGCGGTTGGATTGCAGTTGAAATGCGGTCCGTCTGTATAGACCCGGCTTGAAGAACCGGCGTAAGAAACTCGCACAGGGCCACTTTTTACCAAAAAAGTGGGAAAAATTCATCTTATTTAAATAAAATTTAAAGTGTTTACAAAAGCTATTACAATGTTTTTTTTTATTTGCTGTGTAATTAGTAATTGCTCTCAATCTATCCGAGGACCGAGTGTGACCTTTACTGGTAAGGTAGTTTTATCTCTAGACAAACGCTACCTCGTCTCTCTATCCCGAAAAAGTGTCGTGTTCCCGAGAGATAATATCCCTTACTACTACAGTATTCACAAGCTTATGCAGCTCGGCTATGCTACGGAAAAAACAAGCATAACATAACACTTTCTCTTTCAAAGCCAATAAAAAAATCACATGGAGTAAATGACAATATAAGTTGTGATATAAAAAGCCTTAAGGCTTAGTCGGTAAGGCCGCACTATATCGACTGGTGGTGTCCTCAATCATCTTTAGTGTAAAACATGCACACAAGTGCATTACATGTGTCCCCATAGTGTCACTCGTTCACATGTGCCTTCCTAGTGTCACTCACTAGTGCTGTACCACATCTCAAGCTGATTCGATTTGAGGTTCGTAAAATCGATTTTATGCACGCCAGCACTACGACCTTGTTCTAATTTGTACTTTTAGGAATATTCACCACAAGCTGCGAAGCTTTTAAGTAGGTCAAATGTTCTAGCACAACATCTTTATTTTAACAATGAAGTCTTTAACTAAATATGTTTAATTAAAAGTTAGCAAAAGATTTTCTAGGTATTTATAGTATAGATATAAATATGATGTTAAGGTAGAAATAGTTAGAACTTTTAAGATGCAGGAGCTGCCATCATAAAATCTAGAACATTTAAACTGTGTCTTTAAGAATGTTCAAATGTTCTAGCATAACTTCTTTGTCTTAACAAACCGCCTTCAACTAAAAAATAATAATAATAAAAAGTTTCGAAGTAAAAGAGATTTAATAGGTCTTTCTAGAATCTAGAACATTTAAACTGTGACTTTAAGAATGCAGTCAGTTGTAACACCGCAATCGATACTTTACATTAGCTATTTCTAGTATTACTGTGTTACAATAATATTATCAAGACTACTTTTTATCCGAGACTGTTTCACCACTTTTTGATACAGTACCGGATAGGCTATCCACAACTTTTTTGAGAGATTTTCCATACTCTATCTATAAGGTTAAGTGGTAGATAGCCTATCCGGCACTTATCAGCAAGTGGTGAAACAGACAGAATAAGCTATTGTAGTCCTTATTTTTATATTTCTACTTTTATACTTAATTTTGTCTTTGTTGTCGATATTTTGAATAATATATTGTGTCGTTTATCGATTTATTTATGTCTGTGCTAAACTTTGTGTGTCATCGACCCTTATGAATGAGGGTTTTATGACAATTTGGTTTTATAGCAATATAGGATACTATATATATTGGGATAATTAAATAGTATTGAGTATAGAAAAGGTACTTACTGAGCATAATAATAAATTATAAACTATAAGTAATAGACAAATGCGTCAAGGTTCCGCAGAATTTGCAGGATACAATTTAACGATTGTATTGACTTATTGAGCACGATATTATTTGTAATCAATATAATATAATCAAAATAGTAGTTTGAATACGAAAAAAGTAGTTCAATTAAATTTAAAAAATAGTTCAATAATACAAGAGCTTCCAAATTATAAAAATATCTGGCGTATCTCTTGGAAAAAGTTAATCCAAAATAAAAACTTAAGTTTAATCTAACTTTTTTAATGCTTGCATGTACAATAATGTCACGAGCAGCATCTAGTATTTTCTCATTAAAATTATATTTTGTTTAAAGCTTCTCTATTCTCCGTTGATAAAGGTATGATCGTTTAAATTTACTACCTCCGTCGTGCCTCGTTACCATCGTGAGGGCTTTTAAAGAGGGACATTTTAAAACGTATTGTTGTAATTTTAATGGGCTTATTTACCCTGTCGACCTATCCTTGAAACTTTGCAATAGAGACTTAAATGAAAATATTAACCTTATTTTTGGAGCCTTCAATGTTCAATGAACATTATCCTTTTTTAATCTAAGAAGGGGTATTGTTTTAAAGATGAAAGACAATGAGATCTTACTGAGTCTGTTTTTTTTCGCCACTTTTAATGTAAAATAATCAAAATCTAATTCTGCATCCGTATAAATTAAAAAAAAATTATCGTCTAGATTTTTTATGCGGAGCCGAATTTTAAGAAAAGTGGCACAAAAATATTTTGCATCCCAGAAAAGAACGGATAGTTTTTATCGTGCAATAATCAACGGTAAATCCATACTAATATTATAAATGCGAAAATACATATCTCTGTCTATCTGTCTTTCGACTGTCTCTCTGTTACCTCTTCACGCTCAAACCGCTTAACCGATTTTGCTGAAATTTTGAATGGAGACAAGCAATTTTTGGCGCAAAGGATTTGCTGGCGTCATCTAGTTTGGGGTAACATCATTTTTTTTTTATAAAAACGAAAATAAAACATAAGAATATAGGTCAATCAAGTACCGTAGGTTAATTATCACATAGATAACCTACGGTAACATAGTAACCGCGACGCGAGCTAACAAAAGGCTAGAATTAACCAAACAGAATGAATAATGTATTCAAACTTTATTTATTGCCTTGCCCTACTTACCACGGAACTAATTCGTACCACATATACCTTAACACGTACTTGTAGCTATCGTATAAGTATAAACTCGTATCTATGTACTAAATGTCTGTCAAGAAAGAGTAGACGCAGTACAAAATTTTCTAAACCTAATCACGCTCAAAAGGTGTTTTTTTCTCTTTGTATTTCCACGAAGAACGCTTATACACTTTAAATAGGTACTGGCATATTTTTATCTCGATTTAATAAGGTTTTCATATTTTTTATGTGATTTCTAAATTGTGTACAGCGTGTAACTCTTTTTTGACAAGCTATACTTGTATTTTCGTAGCAAGTACACCACCACTAGTTAGATAGGTACTCAATTAATAATTTACTATAGTATGTATTAAATGTAAGTGTTAAGCAAGTGTAATTAAAGTCGGTAGTATTACAATATACTAGTCTTTGTTTAAATTTGGACCAAAAAGAATAAGATAAAGCTGATCTCATATTATTTTGTCAGCATCGTACGTGCCGCATTTTAGAATTCGTTGTATGAAATGATTTTCGCACATTCGTCCGCACCGCACCGTACGCACCGCATTTCGTGTATTAATTATGCATATGCGGTGTGTTCGACGGTGCTGATAAATTTGCGATCACCTAAGCCGAATTTTCGAATGGCATTCGTAGCGCTACGGATCTCGTAGCTCATTTCGTAGCGTTGTCGTAGCCGCGTAGCACCCGCGTAGCTTTCGTTCATTGCTAATTTGTTTCGAATCAAATTTAAAACCCTTGAAATATTTTCTGCTTTATTTTTATTAAATTATTATTTAAATTAGTGTATTACATTGCAGTGTACGATTGACATTGCAAAAGCGTTGGTCTTTGTGTTTATTATTATGTAAATCTTTGAAGAGGCTTTGAATATTTGCTAATTAATAAAAATACAAATATATTTAAAATTTAAATAGACATAATATAAGAATCAAGAATGATAAATATCACGAGACATAGTGTTAATCGTTTATGTATATTTATTCCATCGACTAGTAATTGTACAAACAACACTTGTTTTCAGTATCACAGTCAATATTGTTCTAAGCAACAGTATTGTTTTAATAAACAAAACTGATACGAGTACTAAGTGAACACTCACGATTATTATAACTCCAAGGTTTGTTTAAGCTAATTTATTGTAATAATTATCTATCTTATATATAAAAATATATTTTCAAATGTGTTAGTCGCGCTAAAACTCGAAAACAGCTGAACGGATTAGGCTGATTTCAGTCTTAAATTATTCGTAGAAGTCCAGGGAAGGTTTTAAAGTGACAAGAAGTTCACTGGGACAGCTAGTTTATATATAAAAATGGATTTTTAATTGTGTTAGTAACGCTATAACTCGGTAACGGCTGGACCGATTTGGCTAATTTTAGTCTTCAAATGATCGTGGAAGTCCAGGAAAGGTTTATAAGTGACACGAAGTTCACCGGGACATCTATGTTATATTAATTATGTGCAAGTAATTTTGTTTCTCTCCAATATTCTTTATCTATCTGTGATTGTAGTTAAGGTTGCAATAAAGTTGCGAGCTATATCTAATATACATAATAAAATGTATACAATTCTACGAGTCAGTATTAGAATTTGTAGTTCGTAGATATTCTTAATTATGTCGCCTATCATATTTAGTAGCTATACCTAAATCTCCTTATGACATGTATCACTTTCTTCCATTCCAGTGCCAGGTACTTAATCCAATGTATCTTCTGTTGCAATGACGGGTAGTGGATACCTACAGGCTACATCTTCTATAGTCCTTAACACTTTTTCATGTTGCAGTCATGATGGATACCTTTTTTCCGTTGCAATTATAGGTATCAGAATCTTCTATTGCAATTTTGCGCTTAACCCTTTGTCTACTTTTCTTACCTTATAACATTCTTCACTGGAACATCCAGTGATGCCTAAATCTTCTGTTCTTATTTTGCTGTGATGGGTACCTGAACCTCCTTATCACTTTCGGTGTTGAGTGTGTGTGTAATAGCCGTAACGATCGTTATCTGTGTGCGTGCTGGCAACATTTAGGTGGACGATTTGAGCACTTTGTACGTAAATGTCAGATACAGTACACTACGCGGTCAAGGTGAATTTCGTCAATCATTTGGATAATAGCTTTTTATGGGCGCCATGGATGAGATAAACATACATTTTGCTAGTAAACTCACGATTATATTTCTTTCCGAAAAAGTAGTTTTTCATACGTCGTCTATGATTATTGTAAAACGGTTATTGGTGTAATAAATTATTATAAGTAATAACAGTGTGGGATAGGCATGGAAGCCCCAAAGGAAGATCTGCTTAACGAACAAGGGGATATGTCCGGGGCTTGCCCGCTTTATTTAGATTTCAGCTGTGCATACCTACAATGCATACTTAGAAAACTACGATATCAAGATTTAGGATTTTGGCGCTAGTTGCCCCGCCACAAGTTTAGTTGGTGGCTTAGAAGTAGTGCAATAGAAATTGTGTCATGATACACACACAAAATAACATTTTTGTCTCTTCCTAGGTCAAGTTCCATATAAGAAAACATAACATAAAATAACAAAACGAAAACCACACCGAACTTTTTCATAAGTTAATATTGGCAATAGCACAAGCACTGTCTAGGGCTCGGAGCGTTTATTACTGCGGAATTGGTCCAATTTTCGCCAGTGACCTTCGCTGTAATGAGCCAGGACACACGCTATACACATCAGATGTTGCTTTGCTTTATAATTTATATTAGCACCGACTAGATGATATTCGTTCACGTAGATTTTTTTATCTTGGAACCTTTCGAACTAGTCGAATCAAAGTCGAAAAAATAGTAATAAACTAATTTCTTGATATTTTGATGTTTCAAAAACTGTCCTATGTATTGACGCCAACGTGGTGAACTATTTATTTGTATGTGTGCGTAAACTCAATTATCAAAGGCATAAAATCGTAAAAGCTTTCCTGAAATATTCATAATTTTCTACAAAATGATGGATTATTACGCAACGTTTTCAAAAGATGTGTTATCAGAGTATTAGCATACGATAATAGGTTCATGGAAGAACTTACCGAAACACTTATTATTCAAGGTTGTTTTTCACCTTTGTTGAAGTATTCAATGATTATGATGGATGTGGTTAGAGCAAAGGTTTTGTGAATGTTATATTTTGTAATATTCTGTTCTTAATTTCAGCGTGTAGAGTTCTCTAGATTTAGTTTAATTTCTCGTCAAAAGTTTATGGCACTTAGGCAATGTTGCATCTCTTTGTTTACTTTCCGAGCATTTTCTTTTGCTTTTTTATAATACTTATTTCAAGAAAGTCATCTCCTTTTCATTGAACATAATATCAAAACAAATGATATAATATTCTGTAGATATAGTTTGGGGTTTTGCCATTGTTTCTTACCATTTTTAAGAAACTCACCCAATTCTGGGGGCATGAAAAAACAACAGGAAAAGTAATATACATTACCACACGAGTACTTGGTGAATGAAAAATGTGAAATGATATCGATTGCAAAATATATATTTCAGAAAGGTGCTCAGTCAGTTTCAGTCGTAAAGCAGCAGCAGTAAAGTCGACAAAACCCGTAAACTCGCAATTTAATGGCCGACGTTGCACGCGAATAAAACATTATCAGTTTTTAAATTATTGAAAAGAAATTAATCACATGCTTTACGATATTCATAACGGTTGCGTGTTTGACTTTTTGAGGTTAATCGAGCGTTCATTCTAGATTTTTCTGTTTTTTTCTAAAGCTGTTGGGTTCAAGGTCTAACTCAATATGTCTTCCTAATACCATTTTATACGAGTACAAGCATTAATATTTAAGTGCCAAATCTCCCGTAGAAAATAAATACTCAACACCTCCTATGTCTTAACTATTGTTTATTATAATTTGAATTAAAAAAAAACGTTGTTTTTTGTGGGATCATAGTACACTAATGCTCAACGGCATTCATTTTTGATTTGGTAAGTGAATCGGTCAAAAGGAGGTATTTCTTTCCACCGGTAAGTTATTTGTTGGAACTAAAAGCAAAGCAAAATTGACACGAGCGATTCCTTAGCAACGCACGCGCCTCGCTGTTTTATGATCTATCTTGATTTATTTCTGTGATCATGAGTCTATCATGCATTACGTAATGAAATTCATAAACTAGGTACCTTACATCACGTCGTCTAATCCCATGCTAAGTAAAAACTCATGATTTGCAATCAGACAACGCATGCATGCCGAACAATTTTACCCTAATTGAGTTATCAATGTATTCATGTTCTTAAGATCATTTAGAACTAGACGCATTCATAACTCAATTTTTGTGGGTTAATACACAAATACTTAACAGTTACTAATTACGTCTAGTTTTACGATACGGTTTTGTTATATATCTTAAATATATAAATGGATTTTCAAATGTGTTAGTTGCGCTAAACTCAAAAACGACTGAATTGGGCTGATTTTAGTCTTAAAATGTTCGTAGAAGTTTAAGGAAGGTTTTAAAGTGACACGGAGTTCACCAGTACAGCTAGTAAATAATATAGGTATTTAGTTTGTGTAGGTAAGTAATTTTGCTATGCATTAGCACAGTGCTCATGGCCTCGCCCTATCGCGTGCGAATTGCATAGAAGTTTATATTTTAATCTTTACATTTTATTATACTGAATATGACATATGACTATGAAATTAGTCATTTTAATTAATGATAATGTTTTTGTGATAGGGAATATTACGCAAAGGTTAGAGTAGAGGGCGCTATTAGCACATGAAGTAAATAATCCGACATGTCGCACACGTCATGTCAGAATATTTATAGACACCTTGTCAAACGTTGAACAGAACTTTTTGTGTACTGTCTGAGTAGGTGCTGCCATCTAGCGTCAAAACATTGCAGTAATATGTCCTATACTAGATGATACCCGCAACTCCGTTGCGCCAAAACTCGTTTATCGCGCGGGAACCGTACATTTTCCTGGGACAAAAAGTATCCTATGTCCTTTCCTGGGACTCAAAGTATTTCCATACCAAATTTCAGCAAAATCGGTTCAGCGGTTTGGACGTGAAGAGGTAACAGACAGAAAGACAGACAGACAGACTGACAGATAGACAGACACTTTCGCATTTATAATATTAGTATGGAAGTATGGATTACATAGCAATGTGACATTATCACTAATAAGTATTTATGAGTTTTATGACACAGATCAAATCAAGTAGAGTGCATTGCTGTACTCTATTTGATAGAGTGTATTGAGTAAATAGTCATTGGTGCTAACTACTGCTAACCTCTTGCTCATGCAAAAGGCAATTTATTAATTGACTAGGAGTAAAATAGTGTTTTGCCTAGCTATATTGTAATATGGAAAATGAAATATTATGTAAAATATTTTTTTGGTACCGAAACTATCATAATATAAATTTTCTGTCATAGTAATTACCAAATTAAATAATACATTATTATGTCCATTTGTCTATGTCTTATTTCTTAAAACCACCTTTCGATGTCGTCGTGATATGTTTTATTAAGTCATACAATATTCAGAAGCTAGGTAATCTGTCTGTGGTCGAGACACATTTGTTTTGTTGAAAAAACCCTTTTTGTTTTGCAGTTTCGTTAGACGACCTCTGTGGCTCAGTGGATAGCACGTTGGTAGCTTAAGCCGGAGGTCGCGGGTTCGAATCCCGTCGACGGAACAAAAAGTTTTCAATGTTCCTGGGTCTTGGATGTGTATTAAATATATTATTTATCATATAATAAAAATCTTGAACATAATATGTATAGTATAAAAGTATTAAAATATATATTTCCGTTGTCTGGTACTTGTAACACTATTATTATTACAATGCACTCTGGCCCCTGGGGCACAGTCAGTTTGGAACCTGTCTCTTCAAAGCCATAGTTACTTCGTGAAATACATAGTTTTGTATAGTAATTTAGACGCTAATTTCTTTCTCTTCATTCAAAGCGAGTGATTATTCACATTATCACATTAACATTTAATTCTTTTTTTAGGTCCTTCACGTTTTTAACAAAAGACAACTCAAGAACCTCCTAAACTTTTAAAACCCATTTCGTGACGTATCACGTATAATTTTATGGGAATCGCTGTTTTCCACAAAAAGTCCACAAATTCGTAGGCCTTTGTGAGTTTTGTTAAGAGGGAACGCAGGTACAGTAAAATTTTAACGAAGAAACTATTGCGTATTCCTCTGATTCCTCCTTCAAAATAGAGCCTATCTAATTAATTTTTTTTAATATCTTCAGAAAGGATGAGTCTATGTCTCTACGTTTTTATTTTACCTAAAATATCTTTCAAATTCGTTTTATGGTCGGTTGATTGGCGGGGTACGGAACATTCATTTTTTGCGATTTTTTAAGGGTTCATATTTTTTTAATTATTAGTAAATTAAAAAAAAATCGGCCGTAGAGGCATAGCTTTCACAGATCCCAATAATGTATAAAAAAACATTTGTCTAGACGCATTATCCAGGGAGGAAATTCAGGAATACGTTTGTATGGAAAAAAAGTGTTAGCGTATGCTCTTAAACGCGCTGACTTCTGACAATTGTGTTGTAACAATTTCTTAAACCCGTAAGCCGCTTACGAAAATCCGATTATTAAATTCTTGACGAGGACGAGTCATGTTGAAAAAATAACTTTATTATTATACACGAAATTGGAATTGTGGCTTGCTTTATACAGGTAAATATTTGTATAGAAATACACACCTGTATTATGTATATTGTAGCTTTCCTACTTATTTAAAGCAGGCTCTGTTCTATTAAGCGTCTCAGTACTTCTTAAAATCGGATGTTACTGTTATATTATGATAATAAAATAAACATCCTATCCATTGCGAAAGTACCTAATCATGCGGAATTTACGCCGCGCAACTTCGGCCTAGTGTGTTTAGACACAAACTGAAATTTTTTTATTCAGAATACATATTTTTTTCAAATGTTCTCTGAATGTCAGGACTCAGGAGTCAGGACTATACTGGTGCCTACCACATACCTACCTAGTCTACACCTACTTAATTTTATGTCCACCCTAGATCACCGATAAACATTAATTTGACATAATAATGTAGATTCGTTGTAGAATATATTTATATAGATCAATAATATCCTTCTCACACCTGGAAATAAGACTCTTTAACGACATGTGACATTCGGTCGGCCTTCTGTTGGTCTCAAAAGCCTTAAACCTTTTACGGTTATGGAAATTCATATTGTGTGCTATGTAGTGACAAAATTGCCCTTAACGTCATGGATTTAGTGTGCATAATGCCTCAAATAAAGTCATACAACGTGAATGTGATAAGAAAGGGTTAATACGATTATACCTGACATTAAAAAGGTATTAAGGCAGTTTGTTGGTTTATTTTATTAATTTTGTATACTTTAATATAATAATACCAGATGACGCCCATAACTCCATTGTGACAAAATTCGTTTATTGCGCGGGAACCGTACATTTTTCGGGAAAAAACTTATATCTTATGTCCTTTCCCGGGAAAAATTAGCGGTTTAAGCATGAAGAGATTATTACAGATATCCGTCTGTAATAATCTCTTCATGCTTTTGACTCAGAGATTGACAGACAGACACTTTTGCGTCTATATTATTAGTATGGATAATGAACTATCAAAGCATACAAAACTGTGGTTGTATTAAAATAATTAAAACTGGCAAATGCATACTTGTGAAAAGCATTACTTTCAGTAATTAAGCTAGGTAAATAGAACAGAAATTTAAATAAATGGCTGCACCGAAATAGATAGTGCTCTGCAATTAGCTGAGCACACAGCGAGCTAACGAGCTAAGTGAAGCCTGGTGAAGCTAACAAACGGAGGCAAGCGAATATAGTTAGAAAGCTAAATTATATTTGCTGTAGCTTTGTTTTTAAAAAGAAAAAACTATAAGGTTTTTTAAATAAAGCGCGACTCGGATTACTTTAAAAAAATGTAGTTACTGATTTAAAATATTTGCCACCCTCTGGTAATTTGGGCGTTTTAATTATTGTTTAATTAGAAATGTGCAAATTTTTGTGTTTTGTCATACTTATAGTATGCTAAAATAAAACTAGCCAAATTTCATAATTCTAGGCAAACGGGAAGTATCTTATGAATTATAATTAATTTGTGCATTTGCTTAAAACAAACTTTGTGATATTGTACCCAAAAGTTTTAAATAAAATTAACATTTCGGGATATTGTTTGAAATATTCCTTGAAAATAGTACATAACGTTGGAGTATAAAATGGCATCAAGTTTAATCAGATCGTAAGATGCACCCACTGATAACTAAGGGATGCACCAAGCCAGACAATGCGACGCCACACCCTCTACATAAAACACTGCACTTTACTGATACTTTACTACTAAAATATAGCGCGGAAAGCAAAACTTGATGCTTACAACAATTTATGACACTGTCGAAAGAATACAAAATTGAATTTCGAATTTTGTAGCGTATATAATATTACTTTAGCGCGGAAAGTAAATTTTTATGCTCACAACAATAAGACTGATATTCTCGGAATTTGGAAGTCATGGTTGACATTATATAGATGAAACTTATTTGATACTTTAATGCAATATAGCGTGGGAAGTAAAACTTGATACTTTGAACAATTTATGAGACTGCTGCTGCCGATAGTTCTGTACAAAATTGAATTTGGAATTTTGTGGTTGACATTTTATGGATCAAACTTAGTATAGAGCTTAAAATGTAGAGCGAAAAGTAGAACTTGATACTTTCTTGTTTCAATTTTTATGATGCATCTCTGAACTCTATCAGAGATGTATCATAAAAATTGAAACGATATGCATAAAAATGCATATAGAATTAAATGTTCTGGTTTATATTTTAGAGCTTAAGATGTATCTAGAAAAGAAAGGGTTGATACATCTATATTAGGGTTGAAATACAATACAATGCAATACCACAATCTACAGGGTGCAATTAAACCTTCCTGCCAATTTTTTTCCACGGCTTAGGTATCATTAGGAGAGTCCATTAAATGAAAAAAACATGGGTGTTATATTTTTTTGATGACAAAATATTTTATCCTATTTAAAATCGTTGCAGAACGGTCAATCGCGGCGGTGGGTATGAGCGGGGGTAACGCGGGGTGAGGCGCACGCGCGGGGGCACGTGAACGCGCGGGCGACGAGTAGTGTCCATTAATTGTAGTGTTTTTAGGATAACTTTCGGAAGCAATTTCTCAACATTTTAGTACTGAGTGATTATAAAAAAAAATACGTGTATTTTTATTTTTAACAAGGATCAATATAATATCAAAATTTGGCAGGAAGGTTTAATTGCACTCTGTATAACATTGGGAGTTGGTGTAAATTCGTGGTCTGAATCAGACCTTACGAGTAAGTTTAGTTCTGTGAATTTAATTTTCTTTATTTTAGTTTTCTATAACTTGATTAACTTCACTTCTTACTGTATGTCTGACCCTAAACGTTAACGACGTAAATGTACAGTTCCATCACAGTACACTAAGAAATAAAACAAATTATAAATACATTTAATTTTTTTTATTAGTAAATCGAAAAGACGCAACGCGAAACTTTTAGGGTCAATTCAGACTGCAACGGGACGCGTAGATGCATTGGATTTGCATCTACGCGTCGCGTTGTGGTCTGAATTAACCTAGACTGCGTTTCCACAAGAGATCACAGAAACGCAGCCTTAGACTGGCCATAGACGGAAGTTGCAGTCCGCTCTAGAGCAGTCGATCCCGTCGACTGCTCTATCGCGGTCGCGTTTGTACGACCGCTCAAGATCTGCTCGAGTGGTCCGTGTATTGCGGATATACGTGGGAGAGCCATGCTTCGGCACGAATGGGCCGGCCCGACCGGAGAAATTCCACGTTCTCACAGAAAACCGGCGTGAAACAGCGCTTGCGCTGTGTTTCGCCGAGTGAGTGAGTTTACCGGAGGCCCAATCCCCTACCCTATTTCCTTACCCTTCCCTAATCCTTCCCTTCCCATCCCTACCCTCCCTTTTAACCCTATAGGGAATAAGGTTAAAAGGCCGGCAACGCACCTGCAGCTCTTCTGAAGCTGCGAGTGTCCATGGGCGCCGGAAGTTGCTTTCCATCAGGTGACCCGTTTGCTCGTTTGCCCCCTTATTCCATAAAAGAAATTGAATTTAGTATGAAAACTGCAGCTCGCCGTACAGCGACCGCATTTTGTAGTCGGTTTCGACTGTTTTAGTTATCACACAGCAACGAGTTAGGTCGCTTCTCGCAGAAGAAGACGAACTTGTCCTCGAAGTCGCCAGAGCAGAAGAGGTCGTCTAGCAGGGCGCCGCGGGTGACGCCGCCGCAGTACTGACCAACAGTACCCTCGTTTGACGTCTTGTTGTTTGGTTCCCCTTTGTCCCACTTCGCGTACCCAGCCTGCTCCAGTGTTTGCCCTAAGAGAGATATAATATAGAACTCTTTATTGCTCACAAATTGGTACTAACTAGTTCTACTAACTTAACAAGATTATAGTAAAATGTGGGCAAAGGCGGCCTTATCGCTACAAGCGATCTCTTCCAGATAAAGAAGTCTTATCACACAAAAACTCAATTGAAGACGTAAGTGAATGAGGTGTTTACTAAAATTTTTGAATTTTTTTTTTTGCATTAATGGAGGCTTAGGACCGGGAATATATAAAAAAATGTGGAATTTACGTATACTTGAGCAATATACCATCCATATTCTATTGATTGCAAAAAGAAAGTTCGTTAAAAAAGGGGGCATTTATTTATTTTAATCTTATAACTTAAACGACATTAAAATATAACGAAACAAACTAGCTGTCTTGCCACCTAAATTGGTTTTACCCAGGGAAATATTCGATAACACTTAATGCTTATTTGATAACTTTCATTTCATTTAAGACAGCTATACTTAACCGGTGACCTGCGGTCACCTCCCACCTACCCGCCCGTCCGCGAAAATTCGGTGATTTTGTATTTCCTACTTACCTTCAATGGTCAACCAATCTCCGTGCTCGTTCCAGTCGTGAAATCCGATGAATGCAACTTCCTTATAGAAATTGCCAGGAATAGTATTGCTAGGGTTCCTGGCAAAGACATCAGCAACGACCTGTGATAATTGTAAATAAAATATAAAGTACTAGATGATGACCACAACTCCGTTACGCCAAAATTCATTTATCGCACGGGGACCGTCCTTTTTGCCGGGATAAATATCATCTCCATATCAAATTTCAGCAAAATCGCTGCTGCATTTTGGACGTGAAGAGGTGACAGACAAACATACTTTTGCTCACCTTCTTTTTTGAACTCTCGATAGAAATAAAATGTCCAGTAATACATGTATTTGCAATACATGGTCATAAATGCACACAAATATCACTATCCAACTGACACCTTAAAATTACTTTTAGTGTGTTTAAACACTTACGTGTCTAAAGTCTAAACACACTAGGCCGAAAATACGCGGCCGAAATTCAGCATGATTATGCCAGCAATGTGCTACGCATATAATATAACGCGACCTAATTTCGGCATAACGCATGGTGTGTAATTAGTAATTTAAAATACATTGCAGACGTAATCATGCAGAACTTCAGCCGCGTATTTTCGGCCTAGTGTATTTAGACACAAGACGTAATCTTGCAGTCACGATATTACGTCAGAAACGGCAACCTACAAGCCACTGACCGGTTGCGGTAAGTTCTATCGTACCCGCTACTCTACCTTAAGCGAGGAGTGGAGCACCATGGGGATATAGTGGGTAGACCGCAGGGGAGTCCCACATATCCCGATATCTTCAATCCGCAAGGAATGCATTTCCCCATGACCTGGCCGGTTTTGGCATTACCAGCGCCCTGGGCAAAATTTCAGACGCCTGCGACGCCCCTTTTCGTTTACCTTCGGCACTCATTTATATCCGGCGCCCTGGGCGTCGCCTTCCCTCACTCCGCTACTGGCTGTGATCAAAAGGGGCCACTGACCTTGGCTTCCGTGTCGCTGTTGATGATGGCCAGGTGTCCCCCCTCGGCGGCGCAGGCCATGTAGGCGCGGGACCAGGTGCGAGGCTCGCGGTGGAACTTGTAGCAGCTGCCAGTCCGAGCGTCCAACTTGTACTCTGCTATGACGGACAAAATGTGTTTTGTATACAAGGTGTAAGTGATGCAACAAAACAAAATGATAATACGCATAAAAATTCACTGTGAAATGCCCTTGCAAAGAGTTCACTGTGAAAGTATCAGCGCTGAAAGTGCAACTTTATTTTTAATTTTTCTATGGGCAAACACATGACAGTGTAGCACTTGCCCGTACAAAAGTTAAAAAATAACTCTTTCAGCGCTACTTCTTACACAGTGAACTCTATGTAAAGGACTTACATCACACCCTAAAGTATTTTCACTTTGTTTTGTTCCACGTTGTAAATTTTGCAGCCGTCTACTTGAATTGGCCAGCCAACTCGACGTTCACGAGTTTCTTAGAAACCAAATTCTCACTGCTACCGAACCAAGCGTTCACAAGTTCCTTAGAGACCAAAATCCCACTGCTGCCGAACCAATACCAACCGTTATCCACGGTACCACATTCGTTGAGCACCATGTTGGACGACTTCTTGTAGCATATATACGGGTAGGCGTCGTTACAGTTGACATCCGCTAGCTCCCCCTCTGACGTCATCAGGAGACAGCTCTCCCCGTTGTTGAAGTTGTTAGGCTCGTTCATCGCCCATTTGTGAGGAATCTTCCGCAGCGGAACTCCTGCGAATGTTGAAACCAGACTGTACTATCAGAGAATTTTATTCATAGGCAGATAGTGGACCCTTTTTTTAAACGGGTTTGGCCCACCATATATTCCCACTGCTGTATCTCCTGAGTCGCCAGGATCGACACGAACACGAACACCCTTTGATTATGACCTCAGGGAGCCCGAGGTACATGCAAAAGCTGCTTGGGACCCACAACGAAATTAATCAGAAGAAGATAGAAGGAGTTAGAAGTATACATTTTTCCCTCCCCATAAAAAGCGGGAGACAGCACAAAGTTGCAATGGTGGACCTGCATAAATTGGTCGCTTTATGTCAAACACAGCCGAAAGATTACGACTTATTGAGTTGACATAATCCGACCAAATGACGTAAGTCCGCCATTTGCTTATGAATCAATTTAATCGATGGTACAACTGACGGAAGCACCCGCGAACCAAACACTTGCTTTCCAAATAAATGTTACATGTGTTTTCATCTATCGTCAAATCAGTTTCGGAGTTTGTAAAGCAAAAAATGTACGGATCACGTATATTTTAGGACACGGGCGTAGCCAGGTTTTAGTATCGGGGGAGTTCAAAAAAATAAAAGTACATAAAATAACCCTTATTAATAAATTAACTTATAATAATAGAAAAATATTAAAGATGTAAAGAACATTTTTTAGGGCAATAGTTAGTAATAAATTAACGTTTCAGGGGGGGGGGGCTTCGCTACGCCCGTATTTTAGGTACTGACTTTTAAATAAAATTTTGTTTTGACCGAGACTATCACATAAATTACGAGGCGATATCGCAGTGTCAGGTCACGGGTGCAATGATAAATAATTAAATCGAAATTAAAAACAATTAAACTACGGATAAGCGTGATAATAATTAATGAATAAAAAAAACACACTGATAACATTCGTATTTCAATTTAGTTTACATTGTATACTTTATACTACTAGTCAAATTTTTTAAAATTTGTTGGCCGGTGAACTTCTTATCATTTTCCTCCTAACACAAATCTTCCCCGGACTGCCACGAATATTTCAAGTCTAAAATTAGTCAAATCACAAACAGACAACCGTTCCCGAATTTAGCTATACTAAAAAAATGAAGATTCATTCTTTTTAGGGTTCCGTACCCAAAGGGGAAAAACGGGACCCTATTCCTGAGACTTCGTTGTCTGTCCGTCTGTCCGTCCGTCTGTCTGTCTGTCTCCAGGCTGTAACTCAAGAACCGCTATAGCTAGACTTCTGAAATTTTCACAGATTGTGTATATCTGTTGCCGCTAGAACAACGAATACTGAAAATAAAATAAAGTTAATATTTAAGGGGGGCTCCCATACAAGAAACGTGATTTTTTTGGCCTTTTTTACTCGTAATCGATAATGGTAACAGCTAGGCATTTGAAATTTTCACAAAATCCTTATTTATATTTGCATTTTAGTAATTAATAATAAAATTAAAATAAATTAAATATTTAAGGGGGACTCCCATACAAAAAACACAATTTTTTGTCTACTTTCGCTCTATACCGGTAGGGAACCCTTCGGGCGCGAGTCCAACTCGCACTTGGCCGATTTTTTAATTATAGTGAGTGTGGCAAAGCGCGCCACCCCGGCAAGTGCACCATAATTATTATCGTATATCTATAATTACTGCTGATTGGATATTTATAATAGCCACCCCGGCGTACTTGCTGGGATGGCGCGCATTGCCACACTCGATCTATATTATAAGGGAATTTTTATTACCTTCGACGGAGAAGAAGTCACCACGCGAGAACGTGGCGTGAATACCCGTGAACACTCCGCAGTCGTTGTCAGTGGGAATGGAACTGCGAAGAGCCGCTTTCAACCCCTCGTTAAATGGTGACGCTAAATTCGCTCCTGAAATGGGAAATTCGAATCTCAGGTCTCTATAATGGTAAAGCAATGAGCTTATTATAATACTCCGTCCAGACATTTTTTTTCAAAATAGCGCATCTGTTGCAACTTGCAATGTTATAATTATAGTACGTAAATCGTAATACAATGCCCAATAGACCATAATATTACTGGAATGTTTTCACGCTAGAGGCAGCATGAGCATAATATTATAATATACAGTGAACAAAAAGTTTTTCCGACGTTTGAGAACGTTTCTGTCAATATTTTGATATGACTTAGATTTTGGTTGGATTATTTATTGTGCTACCAACGCCCTCTGTTACGACCTTTTCTTATATTCCCTATTCGAGCGTTTGGCAGACCTGCATTTTTTGGCAGATGCCCCGAAATGGGTATTTGGTCAGTTAAGACTTAGGAGTCAGATGAGGTGGCTGGTACCTTCTAAATGACAACGGAGCCTGGCCTCGTGCCAGTTTGCCGGGACAGGGTTATACTTGATCCATCCGTTAGCTGATGGGACGTGCTGGTAGTCGCACCTAAACTGCTCGCCATCTGCAACGACAACATCATAAAATACGGTTACACCAGCCATTCTCAAAGTGGGCATTCCCTTGTGGACGCTGAAAGTCTAAAGGGGTGTGGGACAAAAATGGGGGCGTTGTGTAGGGGCTTGGGGGTGATTTATTTCATCTAGATTTTAAATTGAAACAATGGGGGCGCTAAAACATAATTTGTTCTCAAAGTGGGCAGTAGACAAAATAAGTTTGGGAGCCCCTGGGTTACACGGTCAGTCTGGGATTAGCTCATCAGTCTGAGAATGATGACCGGAAAGTACATGCTAAAAAATTATCAGTACGTTAACCAAACGGTCAATCACACGATCATTCTCCCGTTAGTCTGGAATGGTCAGAATCAGACTGATGGACTGCACTGATGCCAGACTGACCGTGTAACCTATGTCTTAGTTGGCTTCGTTCTATTATTTTCATGACAAAGCGATTTTTTACGGGATTTAGCTCACTACACATTCCCACCACTGTATGTCCTGTGTCGCCAGGGTCGACAGCGGTATCCAACCACGAAAACCCTTTGATATGATATCAGGAAATCCGGGGGACATGCTTAAGCTGTCTTGTAATCAGAAGAAAATAGGAGTGGGAAGTATTTTTTAACTATATAGCGAATGCTCTGAGCTTTGGCACGAATACTATAAGTTCTTTAAGGTTTGACTAGTTAATCCCTAGGCCCTATAGGGGCTGGGGATCTAATCACTAGAGAGTAGAATCCTTGAGGATGTTTACTAACCTCTAGGGGTTACAAGGGGGTAAATAAAGTCCAAACGAATAATCTTTAAAACTGGGCTCATAATTAATATTTGCAAAAAATCTTAGACGTGTCCTAGCATTTGTAGGTAACCATCGACCTTCGACAAGCTCTGCAAGTCATAAGATCGAATATCTATACATGTAATAAAACTGTAGAAATGAAAATTCTGTACATTAAAGATATTAAAAAATAATAACCGAGTTGTGTCACTACATCGCTATAGAAGCCAAAAATGTGGTCAGTTTTTTGTGTGTCTGTCTGTCTGTCTGTCTGTAGGTATGTTTGTTCCAACTTCCAGCATCACACGAAAACTAGTGATCCGACTTGAATGCGGTTTTCGCAGATATATAAATTATTTTCTTCCAACTTAACATCTGGTGTATATTTTTTTCCCCCCACCCCTCTAAGGGGACCAAAGAGGGGGTTAGATTTTGTATCAAACTTTTTCTTTAATAGTTCATATTATTAACTGTATTTTCCAACTTAACATCTGGTGTATAAAATTTTTCCCCCCACCCCTCTCCAAAAGGCCCTGGGTTAAGATTTTGTATCAACTGATGAAGTAGAAATACTTTAAATGGCAAAACAACGTTTGCCGGGACAGCTAGTTTGCAAATAAAATCAATAAGACACTAGACAGTTCTAAAAAAAGCGACTTACTTATACCAGCGATGATGACGAATAAAAGAAAAGCAACCGTCATCTTCGGCTGCGGTATAGTGTATGAGTAATGAGTACTAGTGAGAGTTCTGGAGTTTATATAACTTGAGAGGGTCACAGGTCACCTACATTGAACTGATAATCAAAAAATCGCCCAAGTGCGAGTTGTATTCGCACACGAAGGTTTCCGTACCATAAAACAAAAATAGGCAAAAAAAAAAATAGATTTTTGTATGGAAATTTAATATATTTTAAGTTAATTTAATTTTATATTTATTTATTAAGTTCAGAATATACGATTGAGTATTTTGTAAATATTTTAATAGTCTACCTGTTGCTATTATTTTATAGAGCAAAAAAGGTAAACAAGCGTTTGTTCTATGTGAAATTCTTTACATATTAATTTTATTTAGTTCTTGTTATTTGTTTTTATAGCGGCAAGTGGCAACAGAAGTACATAATCTGTGAAAATTATAACAATAATTGTCTAACATGTGTCTAGCTATTGCCTATTACTATTCTTGAGATACAGCCTGGAGACTGGCAGATAGACAGACGGACAGACAGCGAAGTCTTGGTGATAGGATTCCGTTTTTACCCTTTAGGTACGGAACCCTAAAAATTATCAATGTCAATGCATTTTTTCCTATAATTAGAAATGACATCATCTTCGTGACAATTACCTAAAGGGTTGCTAAATAGGGAATGTTACGGAAGGGTCGGAAGGTCGGAGGGCGCTACTTACACATACTACTGTAGAGATAAACTACGATAACATGGCGCGCCCCTCCAAATTACTGTTTCAATGTGTGTAGTCATATCCTTATGAAACAGTTTGTATGTAGTAAGTATTCAACCAATCATAATATTTCACTTATTGTCACTTATTACCAAGATTTGTTGGTCAACTAATCATAACTAGCCGACCGCGCAAGACATTCGCTCTTCAAACGTTTTGACAACGCACTTCAAACATTTTGTATTTTGGAGGGGCGCGCCATGTTATCGTAGTTTATCTCTAACATAATATTCAGATTATTTACTAATAATCCGATCATAATCGGACGTGTTGCACACGTTATATCAGAATATTGACAGAAGCGTTGTCAAACGTCAAACAACTTTAAGGGTCAATTCAGACCGCAACGCGACGCGTAGATGCATTTCTAAATTTGTATGGATTTGACAGATTTGCAAGATGTCTCACGCAGTTGAAATCTGTCAATTCAGTACAAAGAAATGCATCTACGCGTCGCGTTACGATCTGAAATGAGCCTTACAATGCAGCACCAGCATAATATATACATTATCCTATTGGAAACTATTTCCAAATCGATCATAATGTCCAGATGTGGATCATCCAGATAAACAAACAACAAGTAAATGTTCATTTATCCCTTCTATTATTATATTGGCAGCCATTACACAGTCAATCCAGACCGCGATCCGTGCGAGTTGCAAGAAAACATATTGAGGAAACCCGCACATGGTTGGTCCCAGACGTATTGACCTGCTCATTCCTCTGGACTAGGCCGAATACCTATGTTGCGAGAATGCCGTATGTGTTTAGTAAACATACACATTTAAACTCATGTCCCGGGCACTACAGTATTAAAAGAATGATGATTGGTTACTTCCCTTAGAAGATACTGTAATAATAATAATAGCTCCCACACCGGTTTCGGTGACGGTGGCCGGTTTCATTGAAACCAGGCCAGCTACGCAGGAGTATTTTTATAGTGCCCAAGTGTGTGCGCAGTACACAAGAGCACTCACTATTCCTTTACTCTCATAACCCAGTAGGACGGCAGACCGACACGACCGGTGAGAGATCAGGCGCAGGGCTTGTACCACGAAACCGTTTTGAGACTCGAGCAATCGAACGAGAAAGCCGCATCCTACTCTAACAAACGTGAAATGACGTTGTTAGAGCAAGACGCGGCATTCTCGTCCGAATGTTTGAGTCTCAAAACCATTTCGTGGTAGACCTACAGGACCGACTTTTTACATGCCCATCCGACGCATGGATCATCTTACTTGTCAGACAATCAGGTGATCAGCCTGCATTGTCCTAACCAAACTTGGAAATAACATGTTTCCAACGCGGGAATCGAACCCACGACCTCCGAGTCAAGAGCCGCGCTCTGTACCACTAGACCACGGAGGCGTTAGAAGATACTGTATAAAAACATTTACTCGCTTACCCAAATACAGGGTGTAACAAAACTAAGTGATAATACTTTAGGGTGTGTATGTGTCCCTTCTATAGATTTGCCTGTGGAAGTGGCAACGCTGAAAGAGTTGTATGTAGGCAGAGATATCCATTTAACCTGTAGCTGCAACCTGTCAGCAATTTACCCAGTTAACCCAGTTGCACGTGACCGTATCGTGGGGATCACGTGACCCCATGTCGACGATTTATTGCCATGATGTCTTTACATATCGCTCGCAACTTTGTTAAAGTACTATCAGATAGCTGTATTTTAAAAAGATAAAACCGACTTCAAAATTGTACGTTATTGAGAATGAAAACTTCCTATCTCCAAAACTACTGAACCGATTTTGATGAAACTTGCACTATTCCCTAAGTTGAACACCTAAGTTGAATACCTAGTACAATAAAAAAAGAATCACTCAAATCGAACTTGTAGTTCCGGAGATATGCGTGAACAAACATAAAAACATACATACATACATACATACTTACATACACACACTTTTGAAATTTGGCACATTTGTTCAGAAGCTGTTATAGATTAACATATACGAAAACTGGGCAATTCTGGAAATATTACATACATACGCGTCGAATTGATAACCTCCTTTTTTTGAAGTCGGTTAATAAATTGATTCATAAGCAGATGGCAGACGTAAGTTATTATAGTTCTCGTTTACTTAAATATTAAGCCAAGACTAAAATTAACTTGATATAACCCAAACGAATAAAGTGGGTCTCCCATCTGTCTACGAATCAATTTATCTGATGGTATATTAAATTATTATTTATTTACTAGTAGTAAAGTCCCGTTTTATTGTTAAGGAACCACAAACGAATTTTCAAGTACATGACTTAACAAAGTGACTTTCATATTTAGGTGTTCACCTACGTCCTACGTAGTTGATAATGCCCTTGAATTAACATGTCAAGGGTGGATTAAACATATGATATTATTTATTCATTGATACCCATTGTGGCGAGACCTTGGCGGAGACCGTGAAATAGCTGAGCTTTTGTCACCGATTTCTGTGTATTTTTAAACTTTAAAACCTTGAAATTGTATGCTATTTTAAAATAACTGTTCAACCATCTGAATGCGGCAACCCAAATACAACCTTCGAATTCATTATTATACTTCATAACCAGCTGACCCGGCAAATGTTGTTTTGCCTATTCTCAGGACTCAGGCCTAACGAATGTATGTACAATATACACATTAAAATCAGTTGAGCCGTTTTTAGGGTTCCGTACCCAAAGGGTAAAAACGGGACCCTATTACTAAGACTTCGCTGTCTGTAGAAGTTCGTAGAGAATTGCTACGAGAATGAGGCGTAGCAAAGTAATATAGTGTAAAAACATACTAGATGTTGCTTGCAAGTTTGGTGATCAAGTTAAATTACTTTCCTGTCTACTGGGATTAGCATAACTCGACAAAAAACGAAGATCCAATATAATATGGCTATGAATCAATTTCCGTGATAGTACTATCCATACTAATATTGTCTGTTTGCTTGTTACCTCTTCACGACTAAGCCGCTGAACCGATTTTTCTGAAATTTGGTATAGAGGTATACCCTGAGTCCCGGGAAATGTCTTGTGATACTTTTAATCCCGGAAAAATGTACGGTACTCGCACGATAAACTATTTTTTACGCAAAGGAGTTGCGGACATCACCTAGTACCCGTATAAATACGAGTATAGTGTATACATCGCAGCGTATATCTATACGACAGTGTGACGTAAACATCAAATTTACGACACGTTCATGCCGAGGGCTCTTAACTTTATTGTTGCAATTAAACGTGAATAAATTACACCTGCCTCAATACTTCATTAGGCTTGTAAAGCTTTTAAAAGCTAGAAAATTAAAACTTGAAAGCTTTAAAACGTAGCTTGTACTTCGGTCCAAGGTTTCAGTTTCTGCTTTTGATGAAGTATTCTGTAAGTTATAACTTTAAATGTTGTATTTTATTTGTTTAAAACACGAGAAATGTTTTATTCCAGATGAAAATAGTTTAGTTTTCCGTTATTTCTATCTCTACATAAAATAGTTAGACATACTTTCTAATCCATACTAATATTATACTCGTAAATGTGAAAGTGTGTCTTAAGGTACAAGTTGGAAGCCCGCGACATGACGCGGCAGCAGACGACGTGCCGTCGCGACACTACTGGTTTTTATGTATTTCTGTGAAAGTGTTGCTAGCTTTGTGTCGCTAACTGCGGAAGGTGTTTCATAGGAATAGGAAACCAGTAGCGTCGCGACGACACGTCGTCTGCTGTTGTCGGGTGTCGCTTGGTTCTAACTTGTACCTTTACAGACACATAATATTGCCGGCTTTTTAAGAGGCAATCAATACGCTTCCTTCTTAAAGGTTTGCAGGTCGCAATAGTCCGGCAACAGTTCATTCCAAAGTTTTGCTTTTACTTCAGTTAATTTAATTTTTATTATAAAAAAGTATATCCACATTGCGTGCTGAAATTCAACAGTCATTATTTTTATCGCACTTTATGCCTCGATATTACAGTTATCAAACAAACGTCGATTACTCGTTACTTCCATACCGTATTATTACTTCAACATTACTAGTACAACGACTTTGTGCGTAAATACATAATATTAATATTATAAATGCGAAAATGCGTTGGTCTGTTCGTCAAGCTTGAATTAAAATGATTTTGGTGAAATATTGTGTGCTCATACTTTAAAGTCCCAGGATTTTTTTGGTTTCTAATAATTTGGAATTTCAGACTTATCTATGTAAAAAGAAAACTGCATAAACTGCATAAACCAGATGACGCCCGCAACTCGTTGCACCAAAACTCGTTTATCGCGCTGAAACCGTACATTTTTACGGGATGAAAAGTATCCTATGTCCTTTCCCGGGACTCAAAGTATCTCCATACCAAATTTCAGAAAAATCGGTCAGCGGTTTGGACGTGAAGAGGTAACAGACAGACACACTTTCGCATTTATAATATTAAGTATGGATTATTAAGTCAAAATTATTACAAGTTGTAACTATACCACAATAAGGCCAAAACCCAGATGTGCTACGGGCAACAAATGGAGGTAGAAAATGAGCTCGTCAAAATGTATGTACTTATGCTTAAGCAAGGACCACAGTTTGGTTATATTAATATGTTTCAACTTTGTTTGTCACAAATAGCTTAAAGCTACAACAGTTTTATTTTATTTTCAACGTTTTACACTAAGATGTGCTCCGGCACTACTACACAGTGACCATTCGGTTTTGTTTACGGTCTACTAGTAACTGCGAAAATACGCTGAATGTGGTATGGTGTAAATACAAGATGCCACTGAATCAGTACGGTATGCTACGGCGTAGCTACGATATGACACATTTGTGCTACGGCGTAGCTACGAGATAACACGGTATGCTACGGCGTAGCTACGAGATAACACGGTATGCTATGGCGTAGCTACGAGATAACACGGTATGCTACGGCGTAGCTATGAGATGAAACGGTATGCTACGGCGTAGCTACGAGATAACACGGTATGCTACGGCGTAGCTACGAGATAACACGGTATGCTACGGCGTAGCTACGAGATAACACGGTATGCTACGGCGTAGCTACGAGATAACACGGTATGCTACGGCGTAGCTACGAGATAACACGGTATGCTACGGCGTAGCTATGAGATGAAACGGTATGCTACGGCGTAGCTATGAGATGAAACGGTATGCTACGGCGTAGCTATGAGATGAAACGGTATGCTACGGCGTAGCTATGAGTTACGACATGATACAGATGTGTTACGCTGGAGCTACGAGACGGAATAAACTTTTAAAGTTATAATACAATCTTATTGTACTTATTCAATATTTTCTTATAAAACATTTATGCCAACGTAAAATATTTAAGGTATAATCACATTTACATCTTAATTTTACCCTGTCCTATATAGCTTTCAATGACCAACGAAATAAGAACAAAGAGTAGTTTCGGAAGCTCTCATTTAGTCGAACAAGAGTATTAAAAGTACATCAAAAAGCGATTTGTCGATCTGTCGGTTTGTTGTCATAGTTATAAGTGACAAGTTTTGAGGTTAATTACATTAGACCTTCACGCAGAAAATTGATGATATTCATTCGTTTAAATCATTTTGATATCTCTTGGGAATCTGATTAAAAAGGGCTTTTACTTTTTAAGCGTCACGTAAAGCCTTTTTTATCCTTGCTTATCTTTTTAATATCCTGGTTAAAAACTGTATTTTATAGTAAGAAAATCGCTTAAAATTAATTTCCATCTTTAACAAACATTTAATAGGATTACATTATATAATTATTTATTAATACCTTTGTGGTTTTTATATTGTTATATGTATAGATATTCCAATGTGTGTTGTCTTAACTCTTATATGACATAATGTAAAGACTTTTATAGTCATGAGAATATAAACATTACTATAAGAACAATTCATATTTTTCAACTTAACGGAAGGTATATTTCTTCATTAAGCTGGATTAATATAGTTGAGGCTTAAAACTTTCAGGAAACCGTCAGGTCAGCGACCTTTGTAAGTAATGGCTGAAATCCGTTTTAGACTTAACGGCGATTAATCATCAGTCACTGTAGATTTATACTACTCTCGGTTTAGGATAAAAAAACAAGCCATGAATAATAACAGTGTAATAAATTGCTGATCCAACTTTATGTGTAATGAAAAAGGGCTTTTGAATTTAATTTGATAATCCTTACTTAATACCAATATAATAGCGAAAGTGTGTATGTCTGTCTCTTAAACGGCAACCTTTTTACGCTTAAACGGCATAACCACAGAAATAAATCAAGATAGAACGGCTAAGCGGGTGGAGTATGCGTGTTTCAAACTTGCACAAGTGGGCAAAATTCGTTGAACGTTTATTCAGTCAGCGCGCACGTCCCGACTTGATTACACCGGAGGGGTTGTGCAAAAATGTCTCATTGTGCAGTGTCTAATTGTTAAAACAGAAGTACGAAAGTAAATCGGTTAAAAGGAGGTATTTCTCTCCACGGGTAAGTTATTTGTTCAAACTAAAAGCAAAGCAAAAATTGACACGCGCGATTCCTTAGCAACGGACGGTTCTATCTTGATTTATTTCTGTGGGCATAACCGATTTTGATGCAATTCGGTACGGAGACACTTTGAGAGGCGGAAAAGAACAGAGGGTGTTTTTTTTTTTCGAAAAAATGTTTCCGCGCGATAATTAAGCGCTTCGTTTTCAAAACCTAGTATAAAATATGTAGACAACCATAATATGTAACCCACTACGTCAATTATTGGAATAATTGGCTTTATAGCACAGGAACCGTACATTTTGCGGTACAAAAGTATCCTACGTCCTTTCCCGGGACTCAAAGTATCTCAGTTCAGCGGTTTGGGCGTAAAGAGGTAACAGACAGACAAACGCACTTTGAAATTTATAATAATAATATATTAGTATGGATAATGGATATTCATAATAAACTACATAACATACTTTTTAATTAGGCTATTCGACCTTGACCTTTAACATCTATGGCTTTATCTACGTTTAAAGAAATAAAGAATTGTACGCTTATAATGTGAAACTATATAATTATTTTCTTTAGATTTTACTAACTGAGCCGGCTAACGTTGCTATATAATCTGATAGTATAATATTGTGCGTGTATAATACATATAAAATATCTTCTTAAATCACTCTATCTATTTAAAAAAACTGTATTCAAATCCGTAGCTTAGTTTAAAGATATTTTGTGGAAATATTGTTTTTATAGGTAGTTGATAGCTGCTAGTAAACAGCGGGAAGCCAATTAGTTTTATACTATGTACCATCGAGGAAATTGATTTCTAGGCAGTTGACAGACCAGCGTCATTTGGTCGGATCATGTCAATTCAATGTTAATTGTGATCTGTCGCCTGTGTTTGACATAACGCGACCAAACTACGTAGGTCTCCCATCTGCCTAGGAATCAACTTCTCTGATAGTTTATAATGCTCAACGTGAAGTAAGCCATTTAGGAAGTGGTCATGTCAGTGTCAACCGTTGACAGTTATGTCTAGGTTTACACGCATTTCAATACGTTATACGATACGGCCACGAACAGGCGACCCTGATAACATCATTTGTGATCATCACTATCATTGTTACTTTAGAGGCCTTTGAATGAATGACTTGAAAAGCCTTAAGATGCTGATAATAATAGTAAAGATCATAAATGATTATGATAATTGATATTATATTTTATTGTGACACATAAAAAGTTACAATATATACTTCTAACATGCTTTTGGGGTCTTAAATCAAACGAATAAACAATCAGTTTTTTAATTTGTTAGTTTTTAAACATTATTAATGTGAAATAAAAATACTATCAAATACTTATTTATAAAAAAACTGTCATTTTTACTCGGCAATAAGCAATAAACTGTATTATATTCCTAGATACACAATATTATTCATTATAATGTAAGTATTTTATTGTAATCGTAAAAAGAGGCGCCCCATTCAGGTAAGTATAATTTCATAAAACTGACCTGTACGGACCCTTCAGATGTAACATTTGATCCATGTAATTTTTTTATTTTCAGGTCTTTATAAAAAGGTATTCTTTTGATATAGGTCCAAAGTGGCTCTTTGTGACAGCTCATTGCCTCTAGCCTTTCACTTTGAGACTTATTGGGGCATATTGAAAGCTTTGTGAATGAAACTTGTTTGAAAACGGCTACGTTATTTATGCTTTGGGAGAAGGCTCTGTGAGAGAAATAACGTCTAGAATGTGTTTAATCCAGCAAAAGTTACTATTGGGACTTGTTGAATATTAACTTTTTGAATTCATTTTATCTACATGGTGTAATAAAATTAAGTGATAATACTTTAGGGTGCGTTATATAGAGTTCGCTGTGAAAGTAGCGGCTGTAAAAGAGCAAATTTTGTAAATGGGTAAGCGCCTTAGCGTCATGAATTTTTAGAAAAAAAGTTACTCCTATAGCGGTGCACTTTCACAGTGAAGTGTGAACTATAAATAGGGGAACTCATACCCACTCTAAAGTATAATCACTTTGTTTTGTTACACCCTGTAGTTGCCTATAAAAAGTAAGCTTGTTCTGGATGTTAATTACATAATAATTATATTACTAGCTGTCCCGGCAAACACTGTTTTGCCGTTTAAAGTATTGCGCCCATATTATTTTATTGAAGTGACTAAAATATAAGTATGTCTCCATGGCAACGTCCATCGCTATCCCGTCACACAAACAATGGTCACCGTCAGTCTCGAGTTGTAATAATTTACTATTATTTATTCAATAAATGCACTTATCAATATAAAAAGTACTCAGTAGCCGATTCTCAGAACTACTGAATATGCATATAAAATTTAGTAAAAATCAGTAACGCCGTTTCGGAGGATTACGCTAACTAACATTGTGACACGAGAATTTTATACATAAGATGAAGGCCAATATGATTACTCTGTAGTGGAATTTTCTGGTTTTGACTTTTGTACTGGATTTGTAATTTTTAAGCGGCAACATTTAAAAAATGTTCGCGAGCCCTCACACAATGAAAGATAACTTGTAGAAAACGCTTGTATTTTCAATGTATATTTTATTAAACGACCTTTTATGAACATATTTTAATGGTCGTTTTCCTGAATAAACAGACTTGTTGAGATAGGTTTGTGTATATCAGCTGGTCACCATGTCAACGCGGAAGGGACAGTGTTGTCTCACACAATATTGTCAACTTACGGCCTTGTCAAAATGTGAAAATAAAGATGTGTTTACGTGCATATCTTGTATATATAAAACTCAAAGGTGACTGACTGACATGGTGATCTATCAACGCACAGCCCAAACCACTGGACGGATCGGGCTGAAATTTGGCATGCAGGTAGATATTATGACGTAGGCATCCGCTAATAAAGGATTTTGATAAATTCTAACCCCAAGGGGTTAAAATAGGGGATGAAAGTTTGTATATAATAATACTTCTTAACGCGAGCGAAGCCGCGGGCAAAAGCTCGTATTATATACATCGTAGATGTGATAAATATAGAAACTATAAAGTATATATTTTAAGGTGTTAGATTTCGAATAGTGTTATGTAGTTCCGTTACTCATAGAATACTAGATGACGCCCGCAACCTCGTAGCACCAAAATTAGTTTATCGCGCGGGAACCGTACATTTTCCCGGAATAAAAAGTATCCTATGTCTTTTTCCGGGACTCGAAGTATCTCGAACAGTTTATCCGGGATGATAATTCGTGACACAACTCTCCAATAATGTCTCTGGCTCTGTGATTGGTTGGCTGTCAAAATTTGGACCAATCACAAAGCCGAACTGCCTCTTGAGACCGGGTTGCATCTTAAGTACTGACTATTTATAAATTATACGGGCCTAAGATACTAAGGAGCTACGACGGCGTAGATACTAAGGAGCTGTCACACGAGCTTCAGAAGTCTACTACATGATACATCTATCATAGTTGGATGACATTAACAGGAGGACATAAAACAACTATCAAAATTCAAGAGGCACTTTACATTATACTTCGTTGCTGCATCCTATGAGATTTAATAAACCTGTAGTCCGAATTTTGTGGTACTGCATCATCACACGCCATTTAGATATTATTTATTTAATTTAAAACTGAAAAAAGACAATCAATTGGTTTTATAGTACTTCCGCCTTGCTTTCCTAGATGGCGGTGTTAGTTCGTCCGTCATTCGTTTTTCGTGTGCGGCATCGTCAACACGTTATCCTTTTTAAACTAATTTCTACAGTGTTAAAGTGTTAGAATTAGTGTAAATCGCCGAATAATATTGGAAAAAGGAAGAATAAGGATGATCACGAACATATTCGCCGTAAAATACGGCGATTGGAAAGTAAATTACGCTGCAACAAAGGAAAAGCTATGGCATGGTAACGATACGTTAAAAAAGGACTATCTTAAGGGTTAATACGTGATATTAACCAGATAGTCAACTTTTTGTACCTTAATGGGGTAATACGCGATATTATCCAGGTTACAAACTGAGTCGTGATGATACGTGATATCATCCTGAAAGCAACTTTATGCTTTTGCTTATTCACACCGGACAAGATCCGAGTCATCGGCGTCTTCCTCCCTGGAAGGCCGCTGCGATAACGAGCACTCATCCGACGACAAAAGGCGCGATGAAGACATCGACGCGCGGGAGGCTCAATCTTGCTGTGGAACTCCACAATCTTTAGCCGACGTCGAAGACGTGGATTATATGGAGTCGGCCGCACCTGCACCGGCGTCGCCGCAGGCCGCACCGCCGACATCAGCGCCGCTGAGCCAACCAGAAGCCACCGTGCCAGTAGATCCTAACCAAGAATCTACTCCCAGGTTACCACTTGAAATACTAAATATTCTTGGCAAGGCCAATAAAACAGAGAAAGCCCTAGGCGAACGCATTCCCACCGAACTCTCTGAACGTTGGGGTAAAATCTTGGTCGATGGTTTGGCTAAGGAATACAAGGAGTCGCTTGTGGCGAAGATTCTTATACCGACTAACCTTTCGCTGGCACAAGCGCCTAAACTCAATCAAGAGGTAGCCGCAGTTCTACAGCAGGCTGCAAAAACCGATAATTTTTTTTTTTATAATACAATCCAAGGCGTAAAAAGCGACGTCTACCTTTTCGGTGAAAAGCGCTAGCAACAAGCACTGCCGGGCAACTCCCGAGCTCCTCCTCGTCAGCAGTACGCGAGGCCAGCGCCAGCAGCGCCGGCCCGCCCGCACGAGCCGCAGCCGTCGACACGTCGGCGAGGAGGGCCCAGCAGCCCCCGCGCCGCGGTCGCCCCTACGCGAGCGCCAGACCGAGCAACGACAGGAGACGCCGCTACTAGAGGTACCTCACGCTGGCCGCATCCAATTCTTTTTACGCAATTGGCTTCTAATAACCTCCGACAGCACGGTGCAGTGCTGTCTTATGCTAAAGGATATTATAAAATACCCTTCTGCATTGAGTTATAAGTCCCTTCTGTAAGCCACCTTACCAACGTGTGGAACCAAGTAATCCACCTTTTACAAAGAGTCAGATGAGCAAAGCAATAAGTGAACTCAAACAATTAGGTGCTATTTCAGTATGTAATGAAAATTTGCCAGATCAATTTATTTCATACATTTTTCTTACACCGAAAAGTATCGGTGGGTTAAGATTTATATTCAACTCAAAATTACTTAAATACATTTTTAATTTGCACGTAATCAACTTTTAAAATGGAAGATATTCGCACTGCTATAAAATTGGTCTTTCCAAATGCCTATATTCCTAATATCTCAATCTCAAATCTCAATCGATCTCAAGGAATTGCTTGTGCGGTGTGCCGATTCATACATTACATAAATTTATTATTTTATTTCTTTTTGAGATTTCGATTTCATGATAATCTTTGTGAATTTAACTGCCTTCCTGTACGGCTTAAGTTCTGTGCCATTTATATTTGTAAAGCTTCAAAAGCCTCTTTTTATGTGGTCAAGAAAGCAGGGCCATCTAGTGGTCGAAATTCGAATCGAAATCTAAAGATTATGCTACTATATAATATATTAAGGTCAAAATTGAAACAATTAGGTTTTATTATCAACTTTGAGAAAACTAGTATGACGCCTTCACAACTTTGTAGATTTATTGGCTTTGACCAATGATATTATATTAGCTTTGACATAATATTAAATACTCAAGTCATGCAGTTACTCCAGAAATTTTCTAACTAGCCAACGAAATCCATAACAAAGCGCGATTTCGCGAAGTTCATTGGCACTTTAATTTCAGCATGACCAGCAATAGCATACAGCCGTGTAGTTGTATATTCTTTGATACAACTGGCCGCGTACTAAATACTTTGAACGAGATAAGTTTTTAGCTTCACAAAAATGTAATAATAATTTTGATTCCATCATGCCTGTAAAACCTTATTTGTACCACCAGTTGGTGGTGCAATATTATTTTTAATAGAATAAAGTAAGCTTTTTAATAGAATAAACACAAGTTTATACGAGCTGGAGATCTTCACAGACTCGTCACTCACCGGCTGGGGCGCCGCGTGCGACGGAGTAGTAACTAGATGCCATTGGTCTGCGGATGAAGCTCGCCATCATATCAATTATCTCGAATTATTGGCTGCCTAGGGATTGAAATCATTTTTCATTTCATCGTTGTGATAATATTTTAAATGTCTTACTAAGAATAAATAATACTACTGCCATAATTATATTATCTTATATTAATATTATAATGTGAAGTATTCAATTTCATCATCTCAATGAAATCGCGAGAGATATATGGCAGTAGTGCGAGAAACAACGCATATATAATTTATTTGCTTCTTATAATTTGTCACACAACAAGACAGATCGAGGCCATGAGGGGTTCAAGCCGTTCGACATCGATTATATAAAAACACAGATGCTGACCAGGCGTCTAGGTACGTAACGTAACGATAGGAACTTACTAAAGATCTTATTGAGCTTCGGTCAACCTGACAACCTGATGGCTGATACCGTACTTACTCGCGTTGTGCTTTAGTAATAAGTGCTATATTATTATCTGCTAAGATATTATGTCTCTTGGAAACAAGACCCAGGTGCCTTCATCATCCTAGCTTTTACAATTTCATGGCACGATTATTTTTTCTATGCCTTTCCGCCATTCGCGCTCATACTGTCTTAGGAAAATTATAGAAGAGGAAGCGACTGGTAAATTAGTCGTTCCGTACTGGCCGTCGTGTCTCGGCCGTGTTTTCCACTGTTTTGATCGCTTCTCAAATCTGACGAGATTTATTTTAGGCCAGATAAAACCTTCTGGCGTGCGCAGTATTGTGCGGAAAGTCTACCTAAGGCGCCGAATACCGGAGATGTCTATTGACAATATCATACTAAAACAGTTTTCGGGAGGTACAATTAATCAGTATGATACAGGATTAAAACATTGGTTTAATTTTTGTCAAATTAATAATAATATTGATTTGTATTAAGGATTCGTAGCTGATATAATATTACGAATTCTTAAATTTTAACAGAAAAACTTAATGAAAAAGCAAGTTGCGGAATGTTAAATTGTTATAGGTCTAGACTCTAGTTTGTCTCTAATCATTGGTAAATCCCGTTGCAATAACGATCCTAAGATTTTTTAAAGGAGTTTTTAGGAGTAAGCCCAGCTTCCTAAAGTATTCATTTTTAAGGGAACCTTATAAACTTTTGGAGTACGTATCTAAATTTTATCCTTAAGATTCTATACTTATTATCATTAGAAATTTAAAAAAAAAAAAAAAAAAAATTGTAACTCTCATTCTAATATTATAATAATTTTAAATAATAATTCAACTCGTTGTCGACGGGACAACGGGTGCAGATGTTATCACTCATAAGAACAGAAGACGTTCATTCCGAAAATTCACGTATCGTAATCACTATTAATAATTATTCATCAAGCCCCAGCTAAAGCTTTATCTACCTAGATAAGACAAAAGAGCTGAGAAATGACCCAGCTACTGATAAGCTCATTTTAACAACTAGAAAGCCTTTTCATAATGCCAGTTCCCAATCTATAAGTTGCTGGATAAAGAGTGTCCTCAAGGACAGTGGCATAGAGATTGGCGTTTATTCAGCGCACAGCACGCGACACGCCTCCACGTCGGCGGCGCGCCGCGCGGGAGTCTCCGTCGACATCATCAAGCGATGCGCTGGCTGGGCCGGCTCATCACTTTGTTTTGCTAAGTTTTATAACTTACCTTTACCAGATTTAGCACAAGACAGAGCTTTCGCAGAAGCTATTTTTAATGTAAATTCAGATTCATAGCATATCCAAACTAATTAAGTAGTAAGTATTATTATTTAGAAGTACAATACTTTATTAAATAAAAATTGTTATGATGTCTATGATGTTATATCATTTTAAATTCCGTAATTAATTAACTTAATGTAATTAATCTGGTATTTTATCATTCCGCAATTACGCGCTGAACATCTACAGGTTTATTAAATCTCATAGGATGCAGCAACGAAGTATAATTTATGGTTAATTGAACTTACCTTAAGTGAACTTCAACCAAAATTATACGAGTTGCTGCATCCGTAGAGATTTAAGATCCCACCCCACCCACTTCTCTTAGTTTGTTGCCCCTATTCTTTACTTGCGGAATGATAAAATGTTATGAATTATCCTCTCTAAAAAGAATGACGGACGAACTAACACCGCCATCTAGGAAAGCAAGGCGGAAGTACTATAAAACCAATTGATTGTCTTTTTTCAGTTTTAAATTAAATAAATAATATCTAAATGGCGTGTGATGATGCAGTACCACAAAATTCGGACTACAGGTTTATTAAATCTCTACGGATGCAGCAACTCGTATAATTTTGGTTGAAGTTCACTTAAGGTAAGTTCAATTAACCATAAAATATGGCGTTGACTACGATTCAAAGGAGCCTAGTAGCGCTGTAATTGTCAGCATACATCTATAACAAAAAATAACGTTCTTTTCACCCCTTAGGTGGTAAATATCTAGCCATTATCCTTCCATTAACCTAGAACAATAGTCGAAATGTTTGCATACACTACACTGTAACTATACTGTATACTACTAGCTGTTGCCCGCGACTTCGTCCGCGTTAGTATAGTAGATCACGTCCCAAGTATTATTTTTCAAACATATTCAATGTACAGAATTGACTTTCTTACGATTTTATTACAATATGTATAGATGACTTATTTTGTTCCTACAAAGGATAATTAAGACGCAATACAAACTCCACGATACCTTTTAATTATGAACAAAAGTTTCATGAGGAATAACGGGGGGGGTTTGGGGGGGCGCAGCCCCCCCAAAACAAACGACACTGGAAAACCGTATGTGTAGTTTAGTTTTTAACTTTGTTCTTAAAAAAGATGTATAACGCCGCAACACCGCTTTGTTTGAAGCAAAATTTGGGGAGGTGGGGGGGGGGGGGGGGTTTGGGGGGGCGAAGCCCCCCCCCAAGAAAAGACCGATGCCAAAGCTCCCAGCATGTTAATCAAACGACACTCGAAATTTGTATAGAAAAGATAGACAAAAGCTCATAGCATGGCAAGGAGTGAAGATAGATACAAAGTGTGAAGGAGAAATTTGTAGGAAATTTTATGGGCTTTCATTACGTACCGGACATTTTTTCTCTACAACGCACCGTTTTAGCGATATGAGCAAAAAACTAAAAATATTGAAACTTGAGCCCCTCCCCCCGCCCTAGGTGATATCGTCATAATATATAGCCTATGTGTTGACCCGACCTCTATATAATATTCGTGCAAAATTTGAAGTAAATCCATTCAGTACTTTCTGAGTTTATCCCGGACATACATACAGACAAACAGACAAACCGACAAACAGACAAACAGACAAACAGACAAAAATTCTAAAAACTATATTTTTGGCTTCCATATCGATTGTAGATCACGTCCCAAGTATTATTTTTCAAAAATATTCAATGTACAGAATTGACTTTCCTACGATTTTATTATATGTATAGATACTGTAATTACATGACTCACTGTTGACTGTAACTACTAACGGTGCGTTGGATCTATATTGTTTTACTACACAGTAAAAGTTTACAAGTTCATATTACATTGAAGGCTATTCCACCTGCAACGTACAAAATATGATGTCATATGTTTCAAGTACAACTTTTTATAGAAAAGAGAGCTATAATCTAGGAAACGAGTAGACCAATCGCCTGATGGTGAGCGATTGCCGCGTAGACGCGACACCCTACGAGTTACAACTAGCTCCAGCCGGATTAGCATGAAAAAGTGTAAATGTTTTTACGGAAGAAAAGACAAAGGAAAACTGTCATCTTGTCTCTTAGGTCTGCCAGTGTATCTATAAAGAGAAAACTAGTCATCGTCCCTATTATATTGTATTCTTTCACATTTCGACAGTCAGTTATTATGACATAGGTAAAGATCAATTCAGAACGCGACGCGTAGATGCATTTCTAAGCCCGACCGCACGTTGTCCGAATTCTGATCAAAAACATTTGAATTCCGCCAGATCGCCACCCCGCACATTATTCCGGCGAGTTCGAGCTCACTCGGCTTACAACATGTAAGAGACAGCGCGGACGTTCAACTGTTTCTGATCAGAAATGTCGTACAATGTGCGGCCGGGCTAAATTTGTATTTAATTGACAGATTTGCACGACGTATCACACAATTAACTGCAATTAAAGTCTATCGTGTTGCTGTATTTTTTCATGTGATTTGTTTGGGCAAGCGACCCACCGTCCTGAGTCTGCCCATACAAAAGCTAAAAAAAAGTTACTCTCACAAGCGTTACGCTGCTATTTTCACAATAATAATAATAATAATAATAATCTTTATTTGCAAAATATGGTACAATAATAAGGTGATAAATTTCAAGCAGTGTTTCGCATATTTTTGTCGAGTTTTCGACGTGCAAAATGGTAGTTAAATATTAGTCAAGTTATTACAGTTTGTTAGTTTATTACATATTTCTAACATATTATTCATATTACATTTTCAACATTCTTGTTACATTTATCTAGATGTATATATTGTTTATATCATTATTATTAATTAAAGTTTATGTCAGATAATTAAAAAATATATAGATATTATTATGTCAAAATTAAGATTAAATTAACACATTCGTGAGTCATTTACAATTACACAGTGAACTCTATACAGAGAACTCATAGACATCCTAAAGTAATTATCACTTAGTTTTGTACCTTGTAAATCAAATCCCATAACATTTTAAGATTATGGTTTTAATTGTTCTTTGGTCTTAATCCCAAAAAGAATTCTAGCTCATCAAAATACAGAACAATTTTAACCAAACTTGTCTGCAGAACATTTCACTTTAGCTACGAGATAAACGCAAAGGAAAGCGAATAATTAACCTTACTCACAATGGCTTTCAAACTTTATAACTTCGCTGTGTCAGACTTGAAGTAGCAGTTTTATTTCATTTTCAACTTTACCAGTGGAAACTTTGAAATCTTAGATAGTACCTCGATTCTTTTATGTTATTGCAACATTAATAAAGCTTTTTTCCTTGTTTAATTTTGTTATTATCAAAATAATTAGGCACAGGATTGTATCGACATTTTATGAAGTTTTGATCCTCCATTCGCTGTCTGGACTTTAGTCCGTTTTATAACAGACTACAAAATGGTATTTTCATAAAACGTTCTTATGACGTAGATGTGAAAAATGCTTTATTTTCTTGTTCTATAGGAGAAGAACTAAATCGAATAAGGACGTTTATGAGAACACTCTATTTTGTTCTTTGATAGTAGGTAAAAGAAGTGAATCGAACAAGGAACATTAACGCTTCATTCACGTTGCATAATCAAAGTAGAATCAGAGTAAACTTTCAACTTAGTATTCTGTATAAATCATATCTGAGACTCCTTGCTATTGCAGTTTTAAACTTTACGTGGCTTAAAGACTCAAAGTGGTAAAGCCTTTGACAAGACTTTGAAGTATAATTATTGCACTAAGTATAATATTATCTAAGTTCTATCCGTAGTACCATATTCCTCATATTAATAGGCAAACTTAGATCTAAATATACATAGAACGTAAGGCAAAGTTAGTGTCACTCTCTTATAGTACCAACACATGATGGAAGATAGCAATTTAAAATTAAACTTTATTCACTAAGTTACTAAGGGGCACTTGCGTAGATCTGGGTTAAAGTTACTCTAAGTTAAACATCATGTTATCTCTATCACTCTTTAGAGTAAGTGACAGATATGACATGATGTTTTTAACTTAGAGTTGACTTTAACCCAGATCTACTCAAGTACCCCTAAGCACATTATCTATTAAAAAAACATGACGTGCTTTTTTATTTTCTTTTAGGGTGGGTTGCACCAACTTACTTTAACTATAACTTTAACTACAACGTGAAATTTTAGTGGTTATTTTCCCGCAGCAGAACGATTTACCTATAGTAGTACTATCGAACCATGCATGTTATTTTTTGAAAATACAAAATATTTTTTATGACGTACTATGGAAACTTTATGCCGATAGGCGCGAGTTACTATGGACCCGACCGAATTTTTTTTTATTTGAACAAAAAAAACTTTACAAATCTATTGTACTACTAAGATAGAATCATTTTACTGCGGGAAAACAATTATATACAAATAATAAAAAATATTTTTTAAAGTTTAAATATTTTGTAGTAAATTTACTATTTATTTATATATTTTTTAGTGTTTTTGTCTATTTTTTGGTGTTATATTTAGTAGTAAATTTACTGAAAAATATTTAAACACAAAAATTTTTTTTTAGTATTTAAATATTTTGTAAAAAAAATTTGTTCAGGACCCTAGGTAATTACTATCTTAAGCTGAAAAATAACTCAAACATGTTAAATATTTTCGTATGAGAAAATGATTTTGGTATTAAGAATGTATGAAAATTTCGAGGGTAACCCGGGCCCTTAATAATGCCGACAAAATGGTACATAAAATATTTAAAAAATATTTTTTATGGTACCTCCCCTACACATCAAGCGGGTTTGAATTCTTTTTTTCGCGCCCACCCCATCGTGTGGGGTGTCGTAGGATAGGTTTTTTAAAAATATTATGAGTATTCATAGATCATTTTCCGATTTAGGGATCCATTTCTGAAATGTTAAGTTTTAAAGTGGAAAAAATCGTTAGAGTCCAGTGTCCCCCCCTTCTACCAGCTAAACGGTTGCTTCTGGAAATATGAAAAAATTCACGGGAGTAGGAAATATGCTGAATTTAAAAGGAAAACTATCACGGCTAAGAAGACTTCATAAGTTATTGAGTAATAGTAGATCAACTAAAAAAAATGTATTCGGCGAAGTATAAAGGAACTTTTCGTTCAAATTCCTTTGAAAGTAACTGAGATGATGTTGTTAGTAGTGTAAAACATGTTGTAAATGTACATTCATTGACCATACAATGAATGTACATTTTTGGAAATTATATTAAAATTTTCTAAAACTAGCGGTACTACGGAACCCTATATTGCGCGTGGCCCGACACGCACTTGGCCGGGTTTTTTTTTCAATGCATCTGGGATCCTGGTAAGTAGTGCATTTTTGCTAAACTTTTAATATACCTATTTTAGTAGTAACGATCTTTTGGCAAAAAATTAACTTAGTTGTTAAAAAGTAGGTACTGAAATTGAACCGCTCGCGATTCGCCCTAGATCGCGGATCGCCCACACTCCTTTATTTTTCTCAATATCGCGTAAAATGCAATTTATATTAAGTATCTAGGTCATCGGTAGGTCACTAACAACATCCTAGAAACTCCTCCAACTCCTAGACTCCTAGGGAATATAGGACGTGACCTGGTTACGACGTCATTTTATAGAGCCGCTGAAATGGAACTGAAATATCTGACATCCAATAGAAGTACGTCACGAAAGTGCAACAAATATATATCTCAAATGTCAAATCTATTAACGAATTTCGGGTCATAATAGCGTTTTAGCACCGTTTTAGGTTAGGTTTAGTAATTATAGTAGATTTTGCTGACGAAATTGGATAAAGATTTTAAATCTTTTGTACCTTTTATTACCTTGGAGTCTATTGAAATTAGAAATATCGATGTCTGAATTAAAAAATCGACGAATTTCCGCTAGAAGATGATATAAATAGGTACTATAAATTTGGACTCCCTTGTTATGCAAAAGTAATTCGTAGTTATTACGCTCTTAAACCTTTTTCTATAGCCAACAAGATAGACATAAAAACTCAGAAACCAGAGATTGGGCGAATCCTAAGATCAGCCTTTTCCAAAGTGGGCGATAACGACCCCTTGTGGGCGCTGAAGGGGGGCGTTGTGGAACCCAGAAAAAAATGGGGGCGTTGTGTAGAGGCTTGGGGGGTGATTTATTTCATCTGGATGCATTATAAATTTAAACAAAGGGGGCGCTAAAACATAATTTCTTGTCAAAGTGGGCAGTAAACAAAATAAGTTTGGGAACCCCTGCCTTAGATTAATGATTGGTCGCAATCATTAATCTATGGGCGAATCATTGACTAAAAAATTCAAACAACCATTGAGTTTAATCGAATTTCAAAATTTTCGAACAATCATTGAATTTCAAGTTCTGTGGCGACCAACCAAGAGTTGGTTGGTCTTGGTTTACGCCGATCCCACAAAGTGTAAGTTGAAACCGCAGCTTGTTACACCATAAATTGGCTTCGATAAAAGCTTTTGTGGGAAATAAAAGCGTTTATTGAAGTTTGAGCGAGCTCAATTTCCTATTGCATCTAATGTCGGTTGGGCGGTTGGCTAATGGATTAGGGCGCGAAGATAGGCTATCCAACTAGTATTATGCAATCCATACTAATAAATGTGAAAGTGTGTGTCTGTCTGTCTGTCGTTTTTTCACGCCCAGACCGCGGCTGAACCGATTTTGCTGAAATTTGGTACATGGTAATACTTTAAAGTCCTGGGAAAGGACCTAGGGTACTTTTTATCCCGGAAAATTGTACGGTTCCCGCGCGATAAATGACTTGGCGCAACGGAATTGTGGGCGTCATCTAGTACTTAATATTATGATTAATTTCCTACAATACATCTATTCTCGTTTAAAAATAATCTTCAAATTTCGTATTTTTAAGAGGTCATTTCGATCGAGAAATGTATCGAGGCAAAAATATACATTAATCGTGTTTCTAGTTCTTCTCAAACCTAGATAAGGCTATGAAGATAATATATGTAGTATATCTTATTACCAGATTTGTAACATTTCTGAGGGTCCTATTACAGTACTACTAATTCAAAAAGGACGTTATTATCAATATAGCGTCTTAAAGTGATTTTGGCAAATTATTTTCAAAGAAATAAAATAATTAATTATCTAGTGTCAATTAAATGTCTTAAAATAGCTTATACGCTGATTACTTAATTCCGATAGATAAGTAGGTACCTATTCTATAATCTAAGCTAACTGCAAAACAATTAATAAATGGTACTTTCGAATATCGCTAAGCGACTGGGATTTTCTTTTTATTGGCCATAAAGAAAGTAAGAGGCGATAAAAAAATATTGCTGCGTATACAAGACGAGTCTCTGTTTACGACGGCTCTTGTAATTATTGCCGGACATTAAACAACGTTTATACTTTATGTACTGATTTAAGGTACAAAAATTATATTATGGTAAGGTACGGTACCTAATAATTATTATTATTGTACAAAACTTTTTTGCCGATTCAGCTAAATATTGAACAACAACGAAAAAGGTTGGTTACACCTGCGCATGTTAAGGGCCTTGCACACTGTCTAGCCCCTCAACTCGGTAAGTGTAACAAGGCCCTAAAGGCCTCCATACGTAAGCATTTTCAATTTTGGGCGTCGCGTGCGCGGCTAATACCTACCTACGAATAATAATAAAAATCGGCCAAGTGCGAGTCGGAATCGCGCACGAAGGGTTCCGTACCATTATAGAGCAAAATTAGGCCATAAATTGTGTTTTTTGTATGGGAGCCCCCTTATTTTTTTTTATTTTTTTTATATTATTATTAAATATTAAACTACACATATAACTAAGGATTTTGTGAAAAATTCAAGTACCTACCTGTTGACATTTTTGATATAGAGCAAAAAAGGCCAAAAAAATCACGTTTGTTGTATGGGAGCCCCACTTAAATATTAATTTTATTTAATTTTTAGTATTTGTTGTTATAGCGGCAACAGATATACATAATCTGTGAAAATATCAAATCTCTAGCTATTACCGTTCTTGAGTTACAGCCTGGAGACAACAAAAAAGGCCAAAAAATCACGTTTGTTGTATGGAAGCCCCCCTTAAATATTCATTTTATTTTATTTTTAGTATTTGTTGTTATAGCGGCAACAGATATACATAATCTGTGAAAATATCAAATCTCTAGCTATTACCGTTCTTCAAGAACTTTTTCTTGAGTTCTTGAGTTACAGCCTGGAGAGTCTCCAGGCTGTAACTCAAGAACCGGGAGACAGACAGACAGACAGACAGACAGACAGACAGACGGACAGACGGACAGACGGACAGACAACGAAGTCTTAGTAATAGGGTCCCGTTTTTACCCTTTGGGTACGGAACCCTAAAAACTAAATACCTATGTATGACTGTAGGAGTGCCCAACTAAATAAAAGAGACAATGTAGCGATAAGTCAATGAAAAGTAAACTGTAACTATGCACCCATAGGTAAATGTCTACGTAATATGGGCCAGAGCTTTATTTAGTTATTTTATAATCAGCTTTAGCCTTTTAAATGCCACATTACCTACTGGTTTATAATCCAGGCGATAATACTTATTTGAAAAAGTTGACTCATAATGAATGCGTACGAAAAAATATGCTACGTAACTTTATAAATGTAGAGCTCTAATGACTATAATGACTATATTAAAACAGTTGTGGCCTGAATAGTTGTAGGTACTGATTGAACTAACCTAGTATTTAAAATGTACATGCACAATGCGGTTGTATACGTCATCTACTTTGCAGTATTATTTTCACTGCTAATGCGCTTAGACGGCTATTAAAGGAAAATAAGGATATTCATTCGAAAATGCAGTTTACAAAATACGTTCGTGTTTTTTATTTGATTGAATGTAGTTATCGGTTGGTTAGACAAATAGTATTTGAAATACATAGGTAGTGAAAATAATGGTGAGTGTATAATATTATTCAGTTACGCGGGTTGGTAGTTTTTTGTGAACTTGAATGATTATTATTTAATAATAACGCAGATTAAAGTTTTCTCAAAGTCGTTGAATTTGTGAATTGTACTTTTCGACGGCAGGTTGATGATATTTTGAATCAATTAATTTAGGATAGATAGTATAGCATAAATACTATCCTAATATTCCTAAATCCTAATAAAATATTAGCATAGTATTTATGGCTGCTTCAAATAAATTTTTTGCATCTTCAAATTAATAATTAAAAAAAATTTAAGCCCGCCAAAATCAAAATGACATTTAAAACGTCAAAATATTGAAAACTTTTTGACAGCAAGTTTATCATTGCGGATTTTGCAATGTAAACAAAAATAAAATTTGGTGAATTTCTAATGAAATTATAGCGGTTGTTCTAGATTTTTACACGTTTAACACTTACCTTTACTTTTACATTTGACTATACAAAATGAATTATGTAGAAATGTTTTTCACGAGACTGAAATTACTACTTAGAGTAAGTTTGATAAACTTTTATTTTACATATTCAAAGAGTATCTGGGAAATTCTTAAACGTTTACCATAATTTAGAAGTTTCGTTTCAATAAAGTTTTGAATTCTTAAATAATCTTAATGAATCATAAACAAAGTTCGTGTTCTAAGCAAATAAATTGTCAAGAGTCCTGAGGACAATCAAAGGATTTCCATTAAACTTTTCTATTTTTTTCAGACTGTGCTAGAATCGGGGAGTGTGGGGAACGCTTCATCGTCTGATGAGGAGTTGGAACAGTGGGAACAAATTTTCATGATGAGGGATGAAAACGGGAACAGTTATAATGATAAGTGAGTACACCCTTAATTCAAATTATTTTGATCTAAATAAAAAAAAATATTAAGCCGACCGAATTATCTGCCTATTAAGCATTATTAGCGTTATATTAACTAATAAGATTTATTTACATTTAGATAAATACATGATAATGATTTGAAATGGTACATATTCAGTCGGGGTATTGTGATAGTGTCCCTGTAAGCCTAGATAGACAACAATATAATATCTGATATTTAGAGTTTAAACTTAAAGAGATCTGAGATTTTTATCTCATAAATGATTTCTTTTGTGATTGTGATAGATTCTATTAGCTAGACAGAGAATTTTTAATACTCATAAAAACATCCTAAACTTAACACAGTCCAATGACAAAATAAATCACATTAAATTCATGCATGAATTAAAACAATAGACATTTTTCAAAATTTCTCTCTAATTGGCTATTGGCCTTTACAAAAATTAATGAAACATTTTCTTTACAGGAGAAAGAAACGTAGCATATGGTGTAGACCATCATGCATTCCAGTTTCTATAGTGATAGTACTGATAGTGTTAGTGGTGTTAGTTCCACTGCTGGACCAACCGAACGTAGCACATGTACTGCCCACGGCTGCGCAGGTCAGCGTACAGTGCTCAGATGAGTGTAGGTAAGATTGAGTTTTTATACGCTTTTTATTAGCTTCACCTGTATATTTGTTTGTAACTGACTTATTTGGGCGCGATTTTGACCCACTTTAAACGGCCAGATTTTGTTCAAACTTTGTAGATTTATCGAGGACCGATGACAATACACTAATTTGATATGTAATTATTCCATTTTCCAATTTGTATGTTTGTTTGTAACCGACGCTTTATATAAAAAGCGTGTTTTTAGTTTTTTTAACTATTACTTATTTTTTTTAATTTTTAGATTTACGTAATATATTATTATATTAGATTGAGTTTTAAAAGATTGCAAAGGGTAATTAGGGTAGGATAAGCAATAAGAATGTTTATTACTTCCCTAGTAAGTGGAACACACTGGGTTTTCCCTTATATTTTGCCATTTAACAATTCTCTTGGTTCGGAAAATATTGCTAACTTTATAATAACATTGTGTATAGAGATTTTAGATAATATTTTAACAACCCTTAGAAATAATACTGCTATCCTTATGTTAGTGTAACCAAATTTAGATATTTAAAGAAGCCTGGGTCACCGAACATGTAGCAATTTTGCCATTGAGGCATTAGTTTTATTGATTTTGGCATTATTTTCCATAACCAGACCATTAGTGGTTTTTAAAAAAATTTTTTTTTTTAGATTATCGTTAGTAGAGAGTATACCAGAGGGGCATATGTATCCTCCAAATGTCACGCATATGCCCACGAAGAATGCATGGTTAGATTTAATAGATGAAGCTCAATCATCCATAGAAATAGCATCTTATTATTGGAACCTTAGGTTTAATGAGGGATATCCCTACAACTCTTCTGTAGAGGTAAGTCTTAATTATATATTTTATTATTGAATATAAGTTATAATGTTAAAAATATGTGCGGTTTGCGACAGACATTGTGTACTACTTTCGACCTTATTCCTTGGTAATAAAGCTCAAAGTAGAGTCAGTCTGTTGTCATACTGTATGTAACAGAAAAAAATCGAAAATAACATATTTTTTTATTAATATTATGTACATATTTTAATGGAAAAACACCAATGCCATTGAAACAAACTGCAAGCATTGTTTAATCAAATTTTTATTTCTTTAAACCTATTTCAACATTGAAAATACACTTGCTATTTAAAATATTTTTGAGTATGTCATGCATCAAAGATTATATATAAATGCAAAAGTAAACTGCTGAACTGTTTATGATAATTTTTTTAAATAAAATTTATGAAAAACCATGGACACTTTTTACACTGGAAAAATGTACGGTTTCCTCTCAGCAAGCTTATTTTGCCACAAATGTTATTTTGTTACAGGGTGAACAAGTATTTCAAGCATTGTTAAATGCTGGCACTAAGAGGAGAATCAAATTGAAAATTGCTCAAAACTGGCCGTCTAAGCAGTATCCTAATATGGATTCAGAGTATTTAGTTAGGAAGAAGGCTGCACAGGTAAATTCAAACAAGTTATTTTTAACACACAATACACGTTTTTTCTCTAATATAGTTACACTCAGATAGATTTAATGATAACTCACTCACATTTTCTGTTAAACCTTCATCATATTAAAGTTAACTATGACTGTTAAATATGACTGTGTGGCTGAAGTAGTAAAATTCTACGCCTATTCACAACTTATAAGTATGAAACGGACATAGTGACGAGACTTTGGATATTATTCCCTAAACCCGCACACATCACTCATGTTAAGAATCGAACAAGTAACATTAATTCGTAACATACGGACAATAACTCATTTTTTCCCTAATTATTTCAATAAAACTTGTAACTTATCTACTTCATAACCTAGCTAATATATCTGGCTACACATACAATTAATAGTTTTTCTATTTCAAATAACTTTTCCGGCCCTAAAGCCTCCATTTAAGCAAAAAAACGGAAAGTTTTTTCATGTGACTTACCTTATTCTTCCACTCACGTCTTGGTTTATTAAATCACGATTTTATTAGCTTGGGCTGTATGTATATAATGGAATCTTGTAGCACGATTTTTACCTATCTCCAGTAGTCTAAATAATTCGAAACTTTGCATACGTAATAACGGTCAATAACAATGCAATAATTTGTTAACACTAAAAATGTGTTTTTTTTTTACTATTATATTAATTTATTATAGGTTAGAAGTCTGAACTTCTCGAAGCTGCTCGGTGGAGGAGTGCTACATACGAAGTTCTGGTTGGTTGACCGAGCTCACTTCTACATAGGCAGTGCTAACATGGATTGGCGGTCGCTCAACCAGGTATAGGCTGCGAACTTTAAGATCGTTACTACGAATAATAAAAACTAAGAAAGTGTAACTTGACATAGTCAAAAAATTTGTCAACGAGTCTACAAAATGTGACCCGAATACATGCACACTTTATGCATGTATTCGGTACACAATTTTGTGTAAATTTAGACGTGACAATTAATGTCAAGGGCTTTATTTCGTAAAGAGTGTTAGTGTCGAAATTCCGCATGATTACGCGCGCAAATCGCAATGTATTTTAAATTACCGATGACACACTATTCCGTCGCGTCGGGGGGGCAACTTTCTAGGATGGCGGCAGACTTCGTACATAGGGGCGGCAAAATTAAAGTGGAGTATACTCATAAAAATTAGAAATCTGGCCCTGGGCCCGTATTGTTTGAGTTTCAAAAGGGTTTCGTGGTACGGCCCCTGATGGTGTGATACACAAGTTGTTGTTGGTAATGTACCTATTATGTTACTGAAAGATATGTGGGAATAATTATGTGCGTGGCGGCCAAAGGAAAATCTTCCGATCGAGCGAGGTGTTATGCTTGGTCAGGCCGAAGCCCACGTGATACATTTTAGTTGTATATAATATTATAATATACTGACGCGCTCAGTAAACTTCGATAGCGCGATGTAGGAATGTTAGGCGAACTGTGGGTACCGCCACAGATTAACAATTTTATCGAAATCGGTCACAATTCGGAATTCCAGTAATTTTAGACCCTGTTTGAAGCAAAAACAAATGAATAGAATGCGCAGAGCATGCATTATTTTTATAATATGAATACATACATGTTTTGCGCGTTCGATGTCGCAATAATATGTAAATAAGTTTTATATTTTCCCAGGTGAAGGAGCTAGGTCTTGTAGCGTACAATTGTTCCTGCCTCGCCAAAGACCTGGGAAAGATATTTGATGTGAGTATTTTTCAATCATTGTAATATTATAATGTGTTTTCTTTTGTCTGATTTTTATTCATACGATAACAGACGTTTTGTCATTTTCTGATTTCTCAAGATCTCAACACAAAGACAAAAAATTGTGTAACTATAATCTCTGTATAAGCATTTTTGTTAGTAAGTAGTTTTGAGACAACTACCTTCCAAAGATAAAACACATTACATAGTGAATCTCTATAAATAAAATATACAGGGAGTTTATACCGGAAATAAAATATACCGTGTATAATTTATGCTCAAGATAAAATATACGAGAGATATACAGGGCGTACCACAGGGATTAATTATAGCACCGCTAATGAACCTTCTCACCTATACATATATAGCTAAACCCTTTGAAATCCCACACAAAGGTTCTGTTGACAATCTCAAGGCCTTTATTTACAACGAAAATAAACCCGGGTTTTTCATATTTCGCTATGCAAATAAGTTGTTTCGAGGCAGATACTTTTTTCTGTATACACAGTTATTCATATCGGCTAAATATAAACTTAGTTTAAATAGGCTATAATGCTATTAATTTAAATGTCAATAAAGTAATTTAATTTGGTAAATATAATAAATATAACAAAAATAAAGTAATTTGGTCTCGATTAATTTTTTTGTTTATCCTGATTCCTGAAACTGAGTAAAGATAGATATTTTGTGAAGTTTAAAAAGTCTTGATAAAAAATAATAGTAAAGTCAGTTGGTTTATTAGAAATTAGGAGCAAATAAAACTGTGTATAGTTTTTTTTTTACTTAATTTTATCAGCATCTGATTTCAATATGTCTTATCATAAGATTCAATCATTCATATCATAGGATCCAATAAAGAATCATATATTATATCAAAACTTAGGTTATTGTACTATTTTTTCTGCAATCCCTTTTCTTAAAAATATGTTTGCTTTACTGCGCCTCTGCGCAGCTATTATATAGCAGACCTCATAATATAACTTTCATGTAAGTTTTTGCGCCAAACCATTACAGTAATGACAGAAGTTTGGCCTCTTACATAAGAAATTACCGAAGTTAGTTTACTATTAACGTTATTTAACGTTTTTACGTCGGGGCCGAGCCGTGCCCGTTACGTAGTTTTAACGTAATCACGAATCAGGCCACGTCAAAAGGAAATGAAATAGCTTTTCAAAAGGGAAATATAATCTATACATATAATAAAACTGTAGAAATGAAAATTCTGTACATTAAAGATATTCAAAAAATAATAAGCGGGGGGTGTCACTACATCGCTATAGAAGTCTGTATGTTTGTTCTAGCATCACACGAAAACTACTGATCCGATTTGAATGCAGTTTTCGCAGAAATATTTGTCTTCTTCCAACTTAACATCTGGTGTATAAATTTTTTTCCCCTCACCTCTCTAAGGGGACAAAAGAGGGTGTAAGACTTTGTATCAACTGATGAAGTAGAAATACTTTATATGGCAAAACAATGTTTGCCGGGACAGCTAGTACTAGATATTTTTATTGTTCAGTAGAATATTTGAGTCCCAAAATGTTGTGAGCTCCTTACGGAAAAAGATATCTTGACAGCGTCTGGCCTAAGGCCGGCTGCATACACACGTTTTCCGTATGCGATTTCCGAATGCGTTTTCCGTATTTGGAAATCCGAATGCATGTAATCAGTAGAAAATACATTAACTGCCGTGCACGTTCGTTTTTCTCCGTACGGAACGAATTCCGCACGTATGTGCCATCGAGGAAATTGATTGCTAGGCAGTTGACGGACCTACGTCATGTGGTCGGCTTATGTCAATTCAATGTTAGCTATGATCGGTTGGATATGAGTTTGACTTGAGCGACCAAATTAGGTACTTAGGTCCGCCGTCTGCTTAGGTATCAACTTCTCTGATAGTACATTTTAGGTGGACTCGCAGCTCTATGATTTTGAAAATTGATAGATTGATCGACTGTTCCAGGTATACTGGCATCTTGAAAATTGATTGATTGACTGTTCTAGGTGTACTGGCAACTTGATAATTGATTGATTGATTGACTGTTGTAGGTATACTGGCAACTTAAAAATGTATTGATTGAGTGTTGTACGTATACTGACAAATGGAAAATTGATTTATTCATTGATTGACTGTTCTATGTATACTGGGAACTTGAAAATTGATTGATTGATTGACTATTGTAGGTATACTCACAGCTAGGATTTTGAAAATTGATTGATTGACTGTTCTAGGTGTACTGTCAACTTGAAAAATGATTGATTGGCTATTCTAGGTGTACCTACTCACAGCTATGTTTTTGAAAATTGATTGATTGTTGTAGCTATGATTTTAAAAATTGATTGATTGATTGACCATTCAAGGTGTACTGGCAGCTGGGCGTGGCCGACGCGGTGCCGGCGGAGTGGCCGACGGAGTTGAGCACCGACATCAACATGGAGCACCCCGTCAACATCAGCGACGGTGTTACCAACTTCGGGGCTTTTATCACGGTAAGTGTTTAGTAAGGATATCTTCTATATATAAGTATGTTATATGTATATTATAAAACTCAAAGGTGACTGACTGACATGGTCACCAGCAGTATTTCCGGACCTATACGACCTGCAAACCTTCAAGAAGAGAGCATATTTCGTCTTAAAATGTCGGCAATGCACCTGCAGCTCTGCTAATGTTGCGAGTGTCCATGGGCTAGGTAGTTGTTTTCCACCAGGTGATCCGTTTGCTCGTTTGCACACACTCTTACAGAAGAACAACTATTAAGAATCTTACAACAAGAGGATTGAGGACAAAGTATAGTGTAGGCTGTAGCCATGTAGTATTATACAAATTACAAAGTATAGTGTTAGTATACAAGTACAAATCTGTCATCCGATGACTACATCTATACTCTAGATACAATTTATACTAATACTAAAAGCTGGAGAGTTTGTTTGAACGTGCTAATCTCATTAACTACTGGTTTGAATTGCAAAATTCTTTTTGTGTTACATAGTCCATCTATCGAGGAAGGTTTTAGGCTGTATAACATCACGCTGCGAGTAATATGAGCAAATCAATAGAAAATGTGGAAATAATCGGCCAAGTGCGAGTCGGAATCGCGCACGAAGGGTTCCGTACCAATATAGAGCAAAATTAGGCCATAAATTCTGTTTTTTGTATGGGAGCCCCCCCTTATTTTTTATTTTATTTTAATATTATTATTAAATATTAAAGTACACATATAACTAAGGATTTTGTGAAAAATTCAAGTACCTACCTGTTGCCATTTTTTATATAGAGCAAAAAAGGCCAAAAAATCACGTTTGTTGTATGGGAGCCCCCCTTAAATATTTATTTTATTTTATTTTTAGTATTTGTTGTTATAGGGGCAACAGATATACATAATCTGTGAAAATATCAAATCTCTAGCTATTACCGTTCTTGAGTTACAGCTTGGAGACAGACAGACAGACGGACAGACGGACAGACCACGAAGTCTTAGTAATAGGGTCCCGTTTTTACCCTTTGGGTAGGGAACCCTAAAAACGGGGAAAAGTTATTATTCTTTATTATTAGACGCGGACGAAGTTGCGAGCAACAGCTTGTCTACATAATATAATACTCCTCCAAACATATTATCATAATGTATTAATTAGTCCTAGAATATACACAATTCAATTTGAACAAGTATTTTGATATTTCACTCCGATACAATCGGGAATTGAATATTTAATATTGATCACTTACAGTCGGAGCACGCAACGCACACGGAATTACCATTAATATAATTGAAAACTATTATGGCCTATCAATTTTGTCTATCAGCTAAGTACTAGGTATAATTAGGTCAGTACTAGGTATAATTAGGTCCCCGAGAGAGTCGCGATGCGCGTTGTGTTCCTGCGCATCGCGGCACAAAGAAGACGACCGGCCTATGCAAGCCCCCCATGTGGGGCCTCTGTTCGGCCTAGGGGGACAAGAAACCCCAACAGCGTGGGCCTGCTTTGGGTGAGCAGGCGAGCGCGGCCACTTACCATCTCTTCGGCCGTAGCAAGTCTCACATACCCCGGTGGTCCTTCCCCAACGCTGCCGGGGATGCGTAATGGCATTTCCCGACCCAAAAAAAGGTATAATTATTAGGTCAGGACTGGGTATAATTAGGTCATCGTATATAGCACAGTAAGGGCAAAGCCAAACGAGCGTAATTTGTGAGTCGTGAGCCGCAGAATTTCTGCCGGACAGAATTCTGCTGCATTCAGTTTCATACAAAAGTCATGTTTGATTCACACGGCGACTCAAAATGAGTTGTCATTTGTATGACAAGAAATTCTGCCCGGCAGAAATTCTGCGGCTCACGACTCACAAATTACGCTCGTTTGGTTTCACCCTTTAGGTATATAAAGTCTGGTAAAGTATTAAGTACGTAGAAATTCGTACTATGACCTAGCGCTTATTTGTCTTTTTTGCGCAAAATATTGCTATTTTTATTGCGAGAGACAAGTAGCGATTCGTCAATGTACGAAGTTTTAAGCCCATAGCGACAGAACTGTAGAAATGTTTTGGAAAACTTGAGACAAAACAATACAATAAACTATATATTCACCGCCTATTCTTTGTTTAAAAGAGCCAAACGAAGGTCTTTTCGTTTATGTAAAAACCATATTTATGATATAACGACGTGTAGACCAAAAAGCGAGACCATTTTGAGTTTAAAAGATTGTAGTTTTTAATGAGAGAACGTAAGCATTTCTTCTCTCTTAATTTTTCGTATCGTTTTACGAATTCTAACCTTATGATAGAAACTAAACTAATATTTTACAAAAGAAAGCAAACGTCCGTAAACAATTCGCTCGCATAGCAAATAACGCGATTCAATTTGGCCGCATGAATAAACTAGATGGTTCGTGCAGTCCCGCACCCCAGGGTAATAGAATAGTTTGCTGCCAATACTAAATATTGTCAAGACTTCAGAATGTATTGATAAGAGACCATCCATAAAGTATGAAACTCGATTTTCATGATTTTTAGATCCCCCACCCTCCTTGTCACATTGGTGAGACCCCCCCCCCTCCCCTCCCTAATGTGACGTCACAAATTCACAATTTGACCTCTAAAAATTAAAACCACCTAAATATCTGTAGGTCTGAGAATCAGCTTTTTTAAACTCTGACATCTTGATGATGATGAACTATTGCGGAGAACACAAGTCATAATACATGGTGTAATAAAACAAAGTGATAACTGACAATATACTTTAATTTAAGGTGTGTATGATCGTATTATAAGTCTGTTTTGTAACACCCTGTAGAATATGGTAGGCCCATTCTAAATATTAATTTCCCTGAAGTTAATACAAGCTTTGATTAACCCGTCAAAAACATTAGCTAAGTAATGGAGTTTTCAGCTAAGGGAACTTAGTCACTGTGACCGGCTGCTGACTCAGCTAAGCTCTGCCAAGGTCACTGGGTAAATGTTACGCTGTCGTCATCATCATTATCAACAACATCAAAATTAGTTTCGATTTAATTCCATTCTAATATTATAAATGCGAAAATGTCTGTATGTCAGTACTTCCTCACGCCCAAACCGCTAAACCGATTTTGCTGTTTGGTATGGATATACTTTGAGTCCTGGGAAAGGACATGGGATACTTTTTTACCGGTAAAGCGTACGGTTCCCGCGCGATTAACGAATTTTGGCGCAACGACTTCGTCCGCGAAAACACGTAATAACAAAGATTAGTAAAATTGCTCCCATCGTTTCCACGTTTTGTGGTGATTGTAGAATCTAGCGAAGGCTCGTATTGGTTTATTACGTGATATAATGTTTTCGATTAGGACTATCCAACTCAAGAATTTTTTTTGAACCCGTAGTAATTCCTGACATTAGCGCGTTCAAACAAGCTTTAGCTTTATCCCGTTCCCCGTTTTATCCCTTCGATACGGTACCCTAAAAATCAGGAAAGAAGTGTTACGTACTAGGGTTCGAGGATTCGAAGAAAAAGACCTGCTGACTCTCTTGAAGACTTTAATCACTAACATTAGCTCACACTAGGTCACTAGGTCCTAACACTACGCACTAAGTCCAAACACTAAGCACTAAGTCCAAACACTAAGCACTATGTCCAAACACTAAGTACTATCACTGGTTCACTCACTAAGTCACTTGTTTCTCACTTCGAAGACGTCTTGATGATCGCTCATTCGAAAAACTGACTCCCGGCCCGTCTACCTGCGTATTTATATGGGCCGAGGCGAATAAAAGAAAGTTCGCGAACTTCCAAGAACAATTCCGGTTTGCATAAACACGTAAACAACCCGTGGGAAAATTCGAGCATGTACGCGTACCTGCCTGCGCGCAGGTAAGTGTAAACAAAAACATACAACTAGCGGCATCTGGTATTGAATAGGGGATTTATGCTGTCTGTGTATCCACGATAGTTTCGCCGGGTTGCCGCTTCTGTTACGAATGCGGACACGTAGTGTCATCCACTACGTGTCCGCATTCGTAACAGAAGTAATAACTTTTCAATACTATTTTCTGGTCTCCATGTCAGCAACAATTTGCATTATGACCTTGAAATATTTCCCCGAGTTTACAAACAAGCGGCGCCAGGAATTGACAGCGATCACGCGATCCCGTACTTTGTTTATCATTATAATACTGATGGAATGGATTTTAATTATCCATTAAAAATATTCCAGAGGCAGAAACACAAGTAATTTGGTTGTGCTTGAAAGGCACACGCATGGTAAATTGTGAGCTGCCTCGGAATTTCGGATGGCAATCAGAGAGTGTAATTTTTATCCGACTGCTCAAATAAAGGTTGTGTTTGAAGAGTGAGAGTATTTATTGAATATTGAATATATTTTATTTGAAACGCTCTAGAGTCCCAAAGACTCAAAGCGATTTTCGGATTTGAGCTTGACTTGTATAATTTACATATTTTATAAGTTCGTCTTAGTGCACAATTTTACGCCGAGTACATGAAAGCAGCTAGAGTTTCTCGTTTTATCAATAAATGGTTAAGTACGTTATTTTTATGTTATTTTCAATTATATAATATTTAAAAATACGTGTTGACTATAACCATATATTTTCTTCAACCTAAAATCGAAATTTCGTCCCAATCAGCCTACCTAGGTAGGAACAGAGTACAAACAAACAGACGCACTTTTCCATTTGAGTATGGATTAATTGAACCTTTAACAATATTACAAAGTCGCTCAAGTAAATTATTACAATAGAAGGACAGGTTATCATGTCTATTAAGTAGATTAGGTCACGGCTACGGTTAGGTCATACTTTTTTGCAGCTATAATACTATAATATGGTAATAGGATTAGACTTTAGCATTTAGTTTACAGCTAAGCTAGAAATAAATAGGTTACCGATGGAATTTGCTGCTAGGATATCAAGGGCACTTATAAATGTGACTGTAAATAACGCATTGTGCTTCGCAGACAGATTCAAGAATAAAGGAGCGAGCTCTTGTGTCTCCTTTGAGTTATGTATGCAGTGTGTTATTGTATGTACCAACTAGGTACATATGACGCCCGCAAATCCGTTGCGCCAAAATTCGTTTATCGCATGAGAACCGTACATTTTTCCGGGACAAAAAGTATCCAATGTCCTTTCCCGAGACTCAAAGTATCTCCATACCGAATTCCAGCAAAATCGGTTCAGCGGTTTGGGCGTGAAGAGGTAACAGACAGACAGACAGACAGATAGACAGACACACTTTCGCATTTATAATATTAGTGTAGATCTATATAGTACATATAGATGTTATGTCGAGTTGCAACGTAAAATCTATTTTGTCCGTGACAGACGACACCTGATGAATGTCGGCGCTAGTTTTATTTAGATACACTTCTAAATATACCTATACTGGGTTTCAATGAATAGCATAATATGTAGATTCTAGTAGGCGGCAAATAAAAACGGCAGAAACTAAGCGCCTTTCCACACGACATATTTTTTTCGCACTGTATGACGACGCGCGTTTCTGACGCGCTCGTCTTCTGCGCGTTTTCATCGCGTTTCGGCAGATATAAAAATTAAAAAGTGTCGGCTTCCGTCCGATTGCTGAGCGTTCAACTTGCGTTTGTATCGATGCAAACGAGCGTAAAAAATGTCGTGTGGAAGGGTCCTAAGCCACGCTGCTGGTTGCGTTGCAGTACTTTGAGCCGTATGCCTTGAAACTGGCTAACACAAAATAGGACGTTTCTAGAAGTTGTATTACTTACTTGCCCACATTTGTGCATGATAACGAATGCCTAATGGTTAATATCCTACCAATATTACACATTAAAAACCCAGTTCACACAATTTTAGAAAAACAATATAAAAAAAATCGGCCAAGTGCGAGCTGGACTCGCGCACGAAGGGTTCCGTACCACTATAGAGCAAAAACAGGAAAAAATGTCTTTTTTGTATGGGAGCCCCCCTTAATTATTAATTTTATTTAAATTTTATCTTTTATATTAAAGTATTAATAAAACTGAGTATTTTGTGAAAATTTCAGGTGGCTACCTGTTGTCATGATTGACACCGAGCAAAAAATGTTTAAAAATCACGTTTGTTGTATGGGAGCCCCCCCTAAAATGTTAAATTTATTTTGTTTTTAGTATTTGTTGTTATAGCGGCAACAGAAATACATAATCTGTGAAAATTTCAACTCTCTAGCTATTACCGTTCTTGAGTTACAGCCTGGAGACGGACGGACAGACATCGAAGTCTTAGTAATAGGGTTTTTACCCTTTGGGTACGGAACCCTAAAAACAACATCACTCTATCACATGCCCGCAAAATCTCCTCTTTCATTTGCGTATGCCTTCCTGTTTTAGGTGTTGCCAGCGATAAGGTACAAGTTGGAAGCCCGCGACATGACGCGGCAGCAGACGACGTGTCGTCGCGACACTACTGGGGGGTGAGCCAAAATGTTTTCGTTTTCGCTTCGTTATAGAATCGCCGATGAAAATGTATGGAATTGACATAAGCGTTCGTTAATATGACGTTGACGTTCGACTCGTCTTATGTCAATTCCATACATTTTGATCGGCGATTCTATAACGAAGCGAAAACGAAAAAGTTTCGGCTATAGGCCCTGGTTTCTATGTATTTCTATGAAAGTGTCGCTAGCTTCGTGTCGCTAGATGCGGAGGGTATTTCATAGAAATACATAGGAACCAGTAACGTCGCTGCGACACGTCGTCTGCGGTTGCTTCATGTCGTCCGCTGCCAACCTGCACCTTTAGGGTAACGAATCTCCTATGTTAACTTTATTTTTATTTTACATAGTCAATTATTGTCAACTATTACAGAGCTCCCCACCACCACTCAGCCCGGCCGGGCGCACTAACGACGACGACGCCATCGTCCACATCATATCCACCGCCGAAGAGTTTGTGTACATCTCAGTCATGGATTACTCGCCCGTCATCGAGTACTCGCCTAAACTCAAGTGAGTATACTCTCAGTAAGACATTATACATAGTTGGTATTGGTAGCTTAAAACTTTAAGATCGCTTGAAGGAACTTGAGGATGATCAGCGACTGTGTATAATATCTACCAATAACTATAGTCACCATCTGATTATAATCTAACAGTGACAATTCGTCTGATCACTGATCTACCAATGGCGTGTCCCAAATCCCAATGCGTAGATATGTGCCCCAAAGGGTAAATTTATATTATCGATAGCGAAAATTGTACAATAATAATTATGGTGTCAATCAAGAATTAGGTATACGATCAGCAGATAAATATCAGCCGATCCTACCTCGCCTTCCGAAAAGTTCTTGAACATATCGCAGCTGTGTGAATGAGACAGCTATAGTTATAGAAAGTGTCAAAACGACCCCATTTCCTCAGGTTCTGGCCGAAGATCGACGACGCTATCCGCACCGCCGCCATCGAGCACCAGGTCCACGTGCGCATGCTGATCAGCTGGTGGCAGCACTCCGCGCCCGCCGAGGAGAACTACCTGGCGTCGCTGGCGGCGCTCGCCGGCGCCTACCCGCGCCTCGACCTGCGCGTGGTGAGTGACATACAGACGGACGTGTCAGAAATAGGCTATAAATAACACGCGTATTGGTGTCCGTAATACTATAATATGTCAATGGTGCAAGCAGCAATAACGAAAAACTTGACTCTCCCCGCCTCTAGAACTATTACAAAAGCAGTCATAATTTTATTAGTGAATTTTAAATGTTTGTCCACAGCGTCGTTTCATAGTGCCGTCAACGCCGGAGCAAGACAAGATCCCGTTCGCGCGCGTCAATCACAACAAATATATGGTCACTGACAAGACCGCTTACATCGGCACTTCCAACTGGTAAGATTTCACTTATTTCATCTAGCCTCTAGATTCTAGGCCAGAGGTCACCAAATGGCGGACCGCGGTTCGCATCCGGACCAAGCACGTTCGAAGTTCGAATACTTCGTTAAAAATTAATTTCGGTCTCGACATACCGATGAACATGTAGCAACAAAAATGTCACTTTTCTTATTGATACAAATACCTTTGTTATTTCCGTAATTACATATTTGTTTAATTTTTTTTAATGTGCGGACTGCGAAGGTAATTTTATTTCTTAAAACGGACCCCGAGCGAAACTAATTGGTGACCCCTGTTCTAGGCCATAAATGACGAATAGCTTATCCATTAGGAGGGTTTGATACCTTCGAAGGACTTTACATAAATTGTAAATTGTTGACTTTATAGAAATATGTAGCTACCGTCAGACAAATTGATTCATGAATCACAGGAAGATAGCGTATCTACGTTATTCGGTCGGGCTATACAAGTTTATTTGTTAATTTTGACGTATTGGCTAGGCTTGACATAACTCGACCAAACTGCGTAGTATCGCTACCTGCATATAAAACAATTTTTTCTAGTGTTGTATTCTCCGAATGAAGTAAAATTATTTTAAGTATTAATACATTGCGAGGGATATTCTAACAACGTAGTTCGTGTCCAGGGTAGTGAACTTTTCCTGAAGGAAAAAAAAGAAAGGAAAGGATGTTCTAGTGGTGAATCTTAAGAACATAATATGTAATATGTTAATATTATGTTAAATGTAAATTATAGCTAGTCGTTATCTGTCGGATGTGTTATGTCCTCAATGTCAAAACATAACACCACTAATTTAAGGTGATCGCACATTTGTCAGCACCGTACGCGCTGCAATTTAGAAATCGTATGACGTCACGAAATCCGGCGCGTACGTAAAAATGTGAGATCAGTTTTACGTAGATCCACCATCTGCCAATGAATCAACTTCACTGATAGTACATTTATGTTATTAACCCCTTTTCACAGGTACGGCGACTATTTCACCGACACCGCCGGCATCGCTATAGTGTACTCGCCGCAGGAGCACACGGCGTACAACGCGAGCGTCGACATCCGCCGTCAGTTGCAAGAGGTATTCGAACGCGACTGGAACTCGCCGTACGCCGTCCCGCTCAGACGGCTATAGCTGTCTCTCTCGCGCGATAAAAATGGTATTAGTTGACGTTAGAACCAGAGTGAGGTCGCACAAAAGACGTTTAGTAACCCCTTTTTCTATTCTATAAAAGGCATCGTAAATATTAAATCGGCCTCCAATAACCGCTTACTAAAAATATTTATACTGCGAACACGCTATACCATGCTTTGTCTTTATCAAATACATTGGAAAAGTCTTGAAAGATAAAGACAAAAACTGATGACGTAGCGTTTTTCATTGTGTACATTTTTTTTCGGTAGGCAGTTATTACCTCAACTTTAATGAAGGATTGGATATAAACGAACAGAAAATGTATGTTTATGTCGGAGTGTACATTAAGTGCGGTCGTAACGTAAGTGATATTTTAGGTAGAAAGTTAAGTACATAAAAGCAAAAATGGACTTGTACAACAAAAAAATCTTTCAGGCCACTTTGATCTTGATCTTGTGACCTCTCCATATTCCACATGGAATATGGAGAGGTCACAAGGATCTGGGTCACCTATGACCTGGACCTAGATTAACACCTAGAATCTAGATTCTTGGACCTAGGTGATTATTATTTTAGATAATAGTCACAAATTATAATACCTATTATTGTGACAGTTACTGCTAGTAGTCGTTTTAAAGATGAAGCGTTAATGATTGAAAGTTATTAAGATGAATTTGGTTATACTTAATTTAAATATGCCTAAGTTGAACTATTTGCTATATCTCTTGGCAATAAGTACACTTAAAGAAAAGGGAAAACTATAGACTAAGAACAAGATCTCTAGAGTGAACATATCAGGTATATATAACACTTGGACTTTTCTTTAGATATCAAAATGAATTTTTTTTGGCTACAGAAGTAATAAGTAATAATTTATTTTTTAAAAGAAATATTTTACACTTTGTGCTATTTTATTCACGTAAATTGTTTATTTTATTTTACAATGTTTACAATGAAAATCCTGCCATTTGCGATTCCTTTATTTTTAAATGCCAAGCAAAATATAAAATGAACAATTCTTAGAATGTTCAATTATGAAATAGATAACATTAATTTTAAAATGTTGTCTTTTATAACACCACTGAAATTATAATTTTGTTTCCTGCAGAGCATTTTGTAAAAATTCTAAGTTTTGGTTGTCATTAACATGATGTTATAAGGAATTGGCGTTTGAGTTTGAATTGATTGTAATTAATATGGCCAAATATATTTTTCTAGGCGTATCTTACTATTAAACGCACTAATAGCAATAAGCTTAGGTTCTTATAGATGTAGACTGGAGGGCGAAAGTTGTATTTCGATATAAATAAAATGAATATATTAATATGAGTTCAGTTCATATCGTCACCTCCACGGTAAACTTACGAATCTGCCATTTTTTCAAAATCGAGTTTCTAGCAAAAAACTGTCACTTAAGTGGTATTACACACCGTGGCAAATTTCCATATTTCTATCTTTAACGGTTACAGAGTTCAGATGGTTCGAATCTGCCTTTTTATGCTCATACACCCATGGCAAACTTACGAAATTGAAAATAGGATAACGTATGTTATAATTCGAGTGAATCTTGCCATTGTAAACTTACGAATCTGGCATATTCGTTAACTTAAACTGGGTGAAGTGAGTAGTGACCCACAGCCCACAGGCCACAGTAAACATACATATCTGCCACTTTCGTTAATTTACTATGGCTTCTGAGCTCTGGACCATTCTTTTATGTTCGGAAACTGGCGGTATATTATAATGTCAGAATGTCAGAATGTTGTCAGACAATTGCGGTAGCCAACAGAAAAACTTGTATGTTGCTGTGACAACTAGCGGGATAATAGACACGATAGATCAATGTCTTTTATGAATCCGGGCACAGTCACATGGAATGCGACTTGGTTCATTCTAAAATTGAAAGGTAAGAATTCAGCTGTTTACACACCATAAGGATGGACACAAGTCATGAGAATGGCTAGGGTAAATCCTCGTCCATTTAGTGTAACCGTGTTGTCTCATGAGGAGTTTTTTTCCAAGACTGAAGAAGAAGACGAGGCTAAAATCGCATCTAATTGACGCTATCGACGCGATAAGTCAATTAGATGCCATGGCCCATGATGCGGTGACTATCGTAAAACTCATCCTATACTATTCAGAGTGGGTTTTGAGGATAAAAATTGTCACGGACAGAGCTGTAGGTATTAACCTACGGCTGCTGCATTAACTACTTGTCATTTTAACCTTTAACCGCGCAAATTGCATTTTCTGGGCCTCTCCCAAGTCCTTCCATTCATCCCGATCCAACGCCACTGTCGGCCAGCCTGGCTTGTATGTGTCAAGTTCATCGCGCCATTTTTTTCAAGTTCGGCCACGGCACTTACACGACAACAAAATTTCGAGTCCATCCCGCTTGATTTTAAATGCGTAGGTACGTCGATTATCGAAAAATGTAGTCTGCCAAAAAGTGAAGAAGTTAAAAAGTGGCAACATTGTAGTGTCATCTCTTTCAAATCAATCTAAGAAAAATGGGATGACACTACGATGTTGCCACTTTTTAATTTCTTCACTTCTTTGACAGTTTATACCGTCGTATGAATCCGACTTGTGCGGTTTAAAGGTTAAAGAATATACGATTAATAACTCCCACACCGATTTCGGTGACGGTGGCCCGTTTCACTGAAACCAGCCCAATTGCGCAGGAGTAATATTATAGTGTCCAAGTTTGTGCGCAGTGCACAAGAGCACTCTCTATTCCTTTACTCTCATAACCCAATAGCACGGCTGACCGACACGACTGGTGAGAGATCAGGTGCAGGACTGACTTTTTACATGCCCATCCGAAGCATGGATCATCTTACTTGTCAGACAATCAGGTGATTAGCCTGCATTGTCCTAACCAAACTTGGAAATGACATGTTTCCAACGTGGGAATCGAACCCACGACCTCCGAGTCAAAAGCCGCGCTCTAAACCACTGGACCACGGTTATACCATATTATACGATTATACGAAACCCCGGCCGTTTGTAGAGTGCAAACTACCAATTTTACAATTATGCACTTAGGATGACTGAAGTAAACATACGAAAGTACCACATTCGTAAGTTTACTACGGTAAAATTTTGACGAAATTTACGAAAGTACCACTTTGGTTAATTTGCCATGGTATCAATAAATACCTTATTATGTATATGTATGAAAGTGCAAATTAACGAATGTGCATTATTTTGTGATTTAAGTCCAATAATGAAAATTCATTGATTGTATCTAAAACACACAGCATTATGCAAAGCAAAAATATTAGAGTATTGATTTCAGAAGCGCAACAATTCTTTTAATTATTATTTTAAGTTTTGAAACGCTCTCCTGTAAAATTTGTTTTTTGCAGATTCGTAAGTTTGCCGTAAAGGTGACGATATGGAGTAAAAGAGGTCCTCTTACCCCATAGTCCCAATATCAATTAGGTATATATGTATTTTCAATTGTGTTAGTAACTTAGTAACGCTATAACTCGATAACGGCTGGACCGATTTGGCTAATTTTAGTCTTAAAATGATAGTGGAAGTCCAGGGAAGGTTTATAAGTGACACGAAGTTCACCGGGACATCTACTCTTGTATGAAATACAACTTTGCTCATCAAGATAATGTAGAGTTTTTAATAAGGCGTTCTTCCTTTAAAACTTTGTCAAAAATGATTGGGTTGCAGTAGATTGAAATGTATTAAGTACACTTAATTTTTTCCGTGGGAGAGCCATGCTTCGGCACGAATGAGCCGGCTCGACCGGAGAAATACCACGGGCTCACAGAAAACCGGCGTGAAACAGCGCTTGCGCTGTGTTTCGCCGATTGAGTGAGTTTACCGGAGGCCCAGTCCCCTACCGTTTTTCCTTCCCTACCCTCCCCTACCCTATTCCCTCTTAAAAGGCCGGCAACGCACCTGCAGCTCTTCTGATGCTACGAGTGTCTATGGGCGACGGAAGTTGCTTTCAATCAGGTGACCCGTTTGCTCATTTGCCCCATTTTCATAAAAAAAGTATAATTTTTAATGCTGCTTAAAAATCTAGGTTACCGTCTGTATCTTTTTAATTTTATATTTTTTGTTTGTCATTATAGTTTGGGCCCCAGACGATCAATTTTATTGTGCAATATCATGTATTGTGCAATATTATACATGATATTGCACCGTCCGTCTAGGTTAGATATTGAAAGCGCCCGCCTCTCAATCTTATTGTCAAATAAATTGTTTAATAATATTGCGCAATAAAATTGATCCTCTAGGGGCCCAATCCCATCTAGTAACAATATTTTAATACATACTTTTTTTGGCAGACTTAAAGATGAGCTTTGTATCTTTTTAAACCCGAATGAATTAACATGGAATAAGTATTTTTCCCCTTTATCTTCATTTTTTATAATTACTTATTATTGTTTTTATTAATTCAAAGACGTTTGTGTATTTTTGTCATGAAAGAATTCTAAATATTTGTGTGCCTTCTCTCTGCGTATTTCTTGTAGATTTTTATATCTTTCTAAATAACTAGTAACGTTATAGTAGAGGTAGATGGTTCAAAAATGTTGATAATTACTTGCTAGAAACTAAGGCCAATATTATAATTATTGTATCGTAATCTAATCAAGCATACAACAACTCTATATTGTCATGATTTTTTGCGTGTAAACCTAATTTTTTCTATGAACTTGAATATAGGTATTATATTTACATTAGTAAAATATTCTGTATCATATTCATAAGGTATCATATATTTTTTTTACCAATTCTGTATAAAGTAAAGCTACTTTTTATATTTCACTAGTTTGGTTTGTGTAAAATAAATCTTTTTGATGATAATAAATTGAAAAATAATGAATACGAGTATTAAATATAGCAGCTCGGAATTCAAGGACAATGTACAGCAAGAGAATATGGGTCAATTTATACAAGCGCAGAGGAGAAGCGTATCGAAGCGAATTATCAAAACTGTACATAACAAATTCAACCTTAACTCCAAAGCATTAACGCACATATTACTTCTGAGAATTTAAAAAGGCGCGCCGCGCACTTTCGCGTATTCGCTTGACCACCGCTTTTTGGTGCGCGCGCATTCTCGCGCATCCATGCGCCCACAAGCGAATCTACGCGTCAACACTGTAGGCATTCTGGCGAATTCGCGAGCATTCGTTCGACTTGTTGCGAATTTGACACTTCGATCCGCTTCAATGCGCTTCGACTCTGCGCTATTACAAATTGACCCTAAGTTTAAAAGAATATTTCTTGTATATATAAACATTAAACAGTTATTACTACAGTCACGTTGGTAAATAAGTAATTGCAACTGAAAATTTAACATGCGTCTACATTTTTGATTACGGTTCTGTTAAATTTTTTTTTATTACTACTTACGAAATTCGATTACCGTTTGTTCTGAGCTGTCCTACTTGTAGATAAGTATCATGTTCCTAAAAATTCCTAAAAATTATTCGTATTTAGGCCTAACTGAAACTATATTATTTAAATATTATATTGTTGGTGGCAAGTCTTAAATCTTCGGAATCGTACTAAAATGTATGTGAGTGTGATATGTAAAGCAATATATATTATCATATGACTTCTATTTTATATTGTAAATATAGATATCTTCTGTTTAACTTTGTTTTATTTATAATTGGCTGTGCGGAGGCCAAAATAATTCTGTGAATGGTTAAATTGTCTCTTTTAATTAGAACCTTTTTATTGTTCTTTTCAAATGGATGGCTTGTGAGGCCAGCTTCATTAAACCTGTTTTTACTTAAATCAATTTTAGATGCAAAATAAAAAGTATCGCCAGACGCCAATATATTAAACTACGTATTTATAATTAACTTTATTTAACAATAACACTAGCGCCATGTCACAAACATTCACACACACTTATCACTAACTTAGCGTTTATCTAACAAGACAAATCATAATAAAATAAAAAATAAATATAAATCAAATAAGGGTCGCATTGCATCGTGACGGGTCGATGCGATGCATTTACATTATTTCCAAAGCAACTTACTATTCAAATTTCAATTTACCTATATCTTTTTGTGTAGTAAATAAAGTTCAGATTTAAATGGCTCATTTCATTGCATTGCATCGTAAGAGCCCCCGCAGACTACAGACTTAGTCGGCCGATAGTTTGACCAAATTGGGGTTTCAATACATTATTATCGGCCGATACAAATCGTTTAGTGTGCGCACCTTCATACATCGCTTTCGATCAAACTATCGCCCGACTAAAAGTCTGCAGTCTGCGGGGGCTCTAAACCGACCCTGAAGCACACAAACAATAATAACTTATTCTAGAATCTACTATCAGGCCTAAATGGGACTGTTTCCGAATCTTGTAATAAGTTCCAAATAGGTTATTCGTTATAGATAGTTTTGTTGCAGACAAAACATGCAAATAAGCTATTTGAAACTTATTAGAAGATTGTGAAAAAGACCCTTAGTCGAATATAAAAATATAAAATCATTTGTAGGTCCGTAATTAAATTAAAGGTTTATTTTTGAAACAAAAAGAAAAGGTTTGTGACAGTTTTTGTTTAACTGGGAATGTTGGAAATTAACCAAAGAAAAACATGTTACAAATGAGTATACTAAATTCCAAATAATACAAGAAAATTTAAAATATTTATATACTTAATACTTATATATAAAATTATTATAGCAGTCCTCAGACTGGATACATTTTGTTTGTCTGCGTTTTCTACACCATCTGCAAAAAGAAAAATAATTGCCCTTAAATCTGCCTCTATACAAAATTACCAATGGCTCTATTATTAAATTAATTAAAATGTTATGATTTAAATGTCAATATAGAACCGGCGGCACTTTAATAATTTTCATTTGTTATTGTTATATTTTTCTAGTGAGGTACCAGGAGCACATAAGGTATGAAGAGGTGTTTGCATTATTTTGACCTACCCACTACTGTGCAGATTTTTCTAATGACTACCCTCATTTTGTTTCATTTTTTGTGAATAGGAACAAATTAATTGGGGTAGCCCATTTGATTTACCTCAGTACCAAAAGGACATAACGTTTAAAAAGAAAATAAATAAAAGATGCCAAAAACAATCACTTGATTTATTCACAATTTTACAATAATTATATATTATACATCATTATTATATAAATCGCGGTACGGACACAAAGTTAAATAGAGAAACCCTAAATACAGTGAATGTCAAATTACATTTCAAAATTCGGCTATTTATAGCAAAAAAACCCATCAATCCCCAAGCTTCAGCCGGCTGTCTGCGAGGTGTTAATAATAATGTCGACTCCCACTTGGCCGTTCCTGCGTCGGAGCGGGGATGCGCAGGACATGGCGGCTACGCGTAGACAATAGATACGCATGCGGCCACGTTGTAGTGGGCGTGGCTAACGCATTGCGCCTCCGTGGTCCAGTGGTCAGAGCGTCGCTCTTGACTCGGGGGTCGTGGGTTCGATTCCCGCGTTGGAAACATGTTATTTCCAAGTTTGGTTTGGACAATGCAGGCTGATCACTTGATTGTCTGACAAGTAAGATGATCCATGCGTCGGATGGGCATGTAAAAAGTCGGTCCTGCGCCTGATCTCTCGCCAGTCGTGTCGGTCGTCCGTCCCACTGGGTTATGATAGTAAAGGAATAGAGAGTGTTCTTGTGTACTGCGCACACACTTGGGCACTATAAAAAATTAGTCCTGCGTACCTGGCCTGGTTTCAATGAAACCGGCCACCGCCACCGAAACCGGTGTGGGGAGTATTATTATTATAACGCATTGCGCATCGGCATCCCCCGATTTACACGAACTCCCTGGCTTCGTCCCGAGTCACGCAAACGACGTGCGACACCTTGTTGCGGTACTTCGCGGAATTCGCCCACTTGCTGTTATAATCACACTGTACGTAGACACGCCTAGGTATCGGGCTATGCTTCACGAAGTTCTTAAAGCGTCTCCCAGACAGACGCGGTCTGCGGTGGCGGTGGCGGTCAGTTGGATGACTTGAGAGTTCTAGGAACGACATAGACACACGCGATGGCGGTGGCAGGTCATCGCAGGCGCAGACCGCGTCTGTCTGGGAGACGCTTTACGCAAACTTCACTCCGTAAAATTAGTTCGACTTTCGGTGTGAAGCTAGCCGCATTCGCCTAAACAGTACTACCTACTTAAGCGTGCCCTGGCCTCGTCCTGTGTCACGCACTCGCCGTGCGACACCTTATTGGGGAACTTCCGGTGTGAAGCTAGCCGTATACCAACTACTATTATATTCACATCTGCTGCTATATTCACATTTCACACTGTGTCTAGGCTTGCGAGATGTGCTCCAACAAATTCCGGAATGAAGTTAGCCGCATTTAACAACTATATTCACACAAAAAAATTGTCTATTTCACCCTACATATAACAATAGCTACGAAACACCAACATTCAAATTTAGAAATAACGCCGTTGACAATAATTATTATTGTCACTTGTATAAAAATACAAAATTGTGCGCCCGGGGCCGAACATATTTTTCATAAAGTAGGTATGCATGTATTCGAGTCACATTTTGTTAGACTCGCACACAAAATTTTTGACACATTTACTCTTCCTTGGTTTTGATTAATCGTAGATTTCACCAAAACCTACTTAAGCATGTGTAGCGCTGTCCTCCACGAAGTCCCTGGCCTCGTCCTGCGTCACGCACTCGACGTGCGACACTTTATTGCGGAACTTCACTCCGTAGAATTTGTGCGCGTGCTCCAACAACTCCGGTCTGAAGGTGGTCGTGATGAACTGCGCTGACGACGACAGCTCGTGGATCATGTTGGCTATCGCTTTACGGTGCTGCGCGTCGAGCGCCTGAAAACGAGATTTTTTTTTATCTTTATTTAAATACATAATATAGGGCTTTTGCCATACATGGCATGCCAGCCCTGAGAAAAATAAATTATTATTCAAATATTATGGCTAAAAATATACAGAAAATGATAATAAAAATTAAATAATATAAACAACAATAAGAGATTCTAACCATGTCACGCTGTATGCTGAATCATGTAATGTATGCTGACCAAACGTATTTTGACAAAGAAAGTCAACGTTTTTATTTTAAGAAACTTAAACATATTTTGTGTTACCAGTTACATTATTAAGGGCTCTCATACAAAATCGCGAATTCGTATCGCATCGCATCGTAATTTCATTTTATTACGAATTTTCGCAGTTATGTGTGGGAGTCCTTATATTCCTTACTAAGCAACATTACTGGTACTCGACATACCTGGTCTATCTCGTCGAACAGGTAGAAGGGGGCGGGGTCGCACTTCTGTATGGCGAATATCAGCGCGAGCGCCACCAGCGACTTCTGCCCGCCGGACAGCTGGTTCATCTCCCTCATGTCGCCCTCCCCCCCGGTGAACGACACCTTGATGCCCACGCCCGAGAACTGTTCCGCGTTTGCGCGCTGAAAGCACGGAGGTGTTAAAAAAATAGGCCTGTTGGCGGCATGTTTATACATATTGTTACGAACTTACGACACAATATAGTGCCATCTAGCGACAAACCAGCGGAACTTATCGGGGGGACACAGACAACATAAATCCCCTACTCGATACTAGATGGCGTTAGGTGTACGATAACATGCGCGTATTTTCAAGGAACGTTCAACCCATGTTTACGCGAGTCAAATACGTTCTAGAAACGAACTCTCTGGATTCTGGAATATTCTGGCACTCGCCTCGGCCCATATAAATAGCCGCAGCCAGGCGGGCCAGTCAATCAGTTCAGTTTGAGCTATCTTCGAGACGACTTAGGAGTGATGAAAACTAGTAAACAAGAGTGATACCAGTGAAACCTACGACTTGGCTACGACCCAGGACATTGTGAGTGCTTAGTGTTTTGGACCTAGCGATTTGTGTTAAACCTAGTGCTCTGTGCTAGTGAATAAAGTCTTCAAGTGAGTCATCTGGTCTTTGCATTCCAAATCCTTCGAACCCTAGCACGTAACAATATTATTACAGTGTACTCGACGAATCGAGGCGGTAGCCGTCATTGTACTTTTTAGTCTAGGCGCTAAATGAAAAATGCTAGCACTGTATTCAGAGTAGGTAAGAAAAAAATGACCTCTTATAAAGCTACAGATTATTATAGATTCATCGGAAAACCTCTTGGTTACCTCTACCGCCGGTACAGACAGAATTCTGCGATTTGAGAAAAGGAAAAATTGCTGCATATTTTATTTGAGCTCATTTTTTTTGTCAGTTTAGAGTGAAACGTTTTGTGCACTTAATTTTTTTTTACTTAAACTTCAAATTAAAAAAATAACGGATGCTTCTTTTTTCTTCTAAGTTTGACTTGTTTTTACGTAGTTTACATACTCTTTGGTACTAAAGAAATTAAAAAATACTGTCCATCTAGCGCTGCATATGAAAAAAAGTTGTACTGCTAAACTCACAAAAAACTGACATCAATGATCAAAGTAAACTAAAAAAAATCTGTAGAACCACTCATCTACAGACTATTTGGTCAGCGTAATTAAATTAGTCGTAGCAAAAGACAAAATACTTTTTCAAGTACACTACCGGAAACAAAGGCAGTTCGGGTGGGGGCAGAATGGGAATAGAGAGTTTTGATTACAATGATTTTGCTTTTTACGGGTGCGGTACGTATGTTGAAGTCACCTCGTTTGGTTTCCTGTTTAAAGCACCTTTCGAAGAATATATCCTTGATTATAAAGAAATAAAATTGCCAGCTTCTGCAGAAAGAACATTTAAAATTCGATATCTAGCGGAGCATATTATGCAAGGTTGCTATATTTTTTCATTTGACTTTAAGAGCTGCATATCACTGGACAGGGTTCATATTGAAACCCTTATTGTACGAGAAGTTAATAAAAAATCAAAGGAAATTCCAGGTCACAAATGCAAAAACTGGAAAAGGTTTGCTAAAATTATAATTGCAGATGACAGTGAACAATCAATTTTTATCCAAATTTGTTGTTACACATCGAGGACGACTGAAATAAATAAAACTTTGGATGATTTAATGAAAAGCGAGCTGTTTTCTGACGTCACTATCGTGTCCTCCGACGGCAAACAATTCAATGTGCACAAAAATATAATTGCGTGCAAAAACGAAGTCTTTAGAGCGTACCTAGTCCACGACATGGAAGAAAATAAAACCGGCACAATTTCGAGTCCGTTCGACGCTGAAGTTTTAGAAGAGCTATTGAGATACATTTACTTGGAGCATGCCAATAATTTAGACTCATTGTCGACGAGACTTCTCATAGCGGCCGACTACTATAGGGTGGAGGATCTCAAAGGCATGTGCGAGCTAGACTTGTGCAAACGTTTGACTGTAGATAACGCTCTCGAAATGTATAAACTGGCAGATTTGCATTCCGCGACACAATTAAAAACATATTGTAAGTGGTTTATTGGAATCAACCGAAGGAAGATATCTGAATCTGCCGCTTGGACTGAATTTAAACCTTCCGAGTTAATGAAAGATCTATTACACTCATTTTTAGTAATGTAGAGTGTGTAATAGCTATAATAAGCTTGTACATAAAACAAAGAGTTAAGATATTACTTTAGAGTGTGTAATGTGTATGTGCCACTCGCAGGTGTATGAAATATATTATAGTATCGTTGCGCCACACAGCTGACAGCACACTGTGAAAGAAACAGCGTAAGAATTACTTTTGATTATTTCTATAAAAATGCCACATTATTATGAATTTGCTCATACAGAAATTTGGAAAGGTAACGCTTTCTGCGCTACTACTTTCACAGCCAATTCTGTAGGTATACGTATGTAGGAGTCACATACAAACCCTAAAGTACTATCACTCTATTTTCTTTACAACTACATTATATTTAAATTTGTAGCATTTAAAATTTTTATGGAGTGTATACCGTATGCCGATTTAACCGAGTGTATTTTGCAGCATCAGGCCTTGGCCATTTATAACCATAACATCTATCATCATAATTCATAATTAAATACAAAACACTGGGTGAACCCTTGTACATCAAGGCCGTCACAGACTTAGCTATAATATATATTAACTAGCTGTTGCCCGCGACTTCGTCCGCGTTAGCATAGTACAGTAATTAATAACGGAGATAGATAATTTTTCACCCCCTTTGGGGGTAGAATTTCCAAAAACGCTTATATATGTATCCATTTATTTTTTATCAGTAGCCCAAAAATAAAGTTTCATGTTTCTAACTCAAGAAATGACGGACTTTTATTCAAACTTTCAACCCCAGTTTCACCCCCTTGGGGGTAGAATTTCCAAAAACGCTTAAATACGTATCCATTAATTTTTAATCAGTAGCCCAAAAATAAAGTTTCATGTTTGTAACTCAAGAAATGACGGACTTTCATTCAAACTTTCAACCCCAATTTCACCCCCTTGGGGATAGAATTTCCAAAAACGCTTAAATATATATTTATTTATTTTCATTCAGTAGCTCAAAAATAAAGTTTCATGTTTCTAACTTAAGAAATGACGGACTTTCATACAAACTTTCAACCCCTTTTTCACCCCCTTCGGGGTAAAATTTCCAAAATTCCTTCCTTAGTGGGTGTCTACTTTACAAAACAACCCTACTCACCAAATTTCGTGGCTGTAACTTTAACAGTTTTTGCTCGGCGATGATGAATCAGTCAGTCAGTCAGGACTTGCAATTTTATATATATAGATATACCGTACTAAACACACTGAGATCAGAAATACATATATATTATAGCTGAGTGTGTAGTCACGCGAAAATTGTATAGAAAATATTATATAGTAATATGCCTAGCTATAAACATATTAATATATATTATAGCTAAGTCTGTGACGGCCTTAAGTGATAGTTCGATTATACTAAAATATTTGACAAAGGTTAAAATTGTAATTAATCTTCAATAAATCTGCTGAGTAAATTTTGTGTTATTTCTTACCAAGAATAAAAAAATAGCTATCGTGCCAATCTAATCTTTAAACAATAAATAATATTTGCACACTAATATTATGCATCTACACGTCGCGTTGCGGTCTGAATTGACCTTAAGGACGCCATCACATTTTTTCACAAATACCTATCAGCGATTTTCCGGTACCATTTTAAAGAATTAGGAGTCACACTGCGAGGATATTTTGGTTTCAAATAAAAGATAATATATTCATCTCCACGTCTTAGATACCATACAAATTTTATAGCCGCATACAAATTTTTCACATAAATACGTTTTCTCCATCACAATAATAGCAAAAGATTAAAAAATGAGGTCTGATTAGTAACCAATAATAGGTATAGCTAAATACACTGAACTAAGGAAAATAATTAATAAAAAAGCTGTTGCTTATTTAGTCCCCTGTACGAATAGAATATATAAGTATAAAAATAAATAACCTTTCCATTTATAAGAAAAATAAGAAACGCTCTCAAATTTTTTCATACATTTTCGCTATATCAAGAACGCGGCGAGCGTCGTGACTGCCTCTGTATAAGGCGCGCTGATATGAATGTTATTTTAATGTCCTTAACGTCGATATTCGTACTGACAGACATCCGACCTGCAAATTTTTCTGTTTAAATAGCGTCCTTAAGGCTATAAAAGAATTCTTCTGCATTTCTACTATGGCGATGCTGAGAGCCTGTCCAAATGAGACGTTTGTTTGAGACGAGATACTAGAGCTACAATCTACATAATATATCCCGTTCGATGCCTATGCGCGTTTCCGTACACGCGCGTAAAACGCTTTCAATGAGCGAGACCACGCGAGACTCTCGACTCGCCTATTAACGCGCGAGCGACGCGCGATTCGAGATACTTGGGTGCTATTGCAGCGTCCAGTACTACGCGCGAGTCCGTTACGAATGGACGTATTTGATTGGAGAGTGATAACTTCGAGTCTATGTTTGTAGCTTGAAAACGCGGTAGAAATTGAACCACGCATATGGACTCGCGCGTAAAACACCTCATCTGGGCAGGCTCTAGGGCCGCTGGTGGCAAATAGAATTTTAAACACCCTCATTATATCAAAACACCCTTATATATCACGCGTTGGAAACATGTTATTTCCAAGTTTGGTTAGGACAATGCAGGCTGATCACCTGATTGTCTGACAAGTAAGATGATCCATGTGTCGAATGGGCGTGTAAAAAGTCGCTCCTGCGCCTGCAGATCTCTCGCCAGTCGTGTCGGTCTGCCGTCCCACTGGGTTATGAGAGTGAAAGGAATAGAGAGTGCTCTTGTGTACTGCGCACACACTTGGGCACTATAAAATTACTCCTGCGTAACAGGCCGAAACCGGCCACCGTCACCGAAACCTTTGTGACTTGTGGGGAATATTATCCGTACTAATATTATAAATGCGAAAGTGTGTCTGTCTATCTGTATGTCTGTTACCTCTTCACGCCCAAACCACTGAACCGATTTTGCTGAGATTTGGCATGGAGATACTTTGAGTCCCGGGAAAGGACATCGGATACTTTTTATCCCGGAAAAATGTACGGTTCCCGCGCGATTTCGGCGCAACAGAGCGGGCGTTATCTAGTTATATATATCTCACCTCAGCGTTAATCTCCTGTCCGTCATCAGAGGCGACTCGCATGATGAGACTGCCGCGGCCCTGCGGCACCAACTTCTTGAACACATCCGTGAAATTCTTGCTCACTTGCTTGAACGTGAACTGGATAGCCTCCAGCTTACGGTGTTCTAGCGTCTCGATTAGTTCGCGGATCTTCTCGCCACTGGAATGGAAATCGAATTAATTTAGATTTTATACTTAATGGAAATCCTGGCAAATGGCAAGTGGAGGAATGGCATAGCTTAGGTGGCCAACGATGGCGCAGAAATCAGAAAATAAGGAAATCTTTGCGGGAGGCCTTTGTCCAGCAGCGGGACAATTAAGGATTTTTTAATTAATTAATTAATGAAAATCGAGTAAATAAAAATTTTGAAAGAATTGTAAATACGACATTATGTTTATGTATGAATTTAGATTAAATTTGATATAGAAATAGGTACTTTTGGATACGAGGAAAAGACATAGGATAAAATGTGTTGTGAAAAAATGTACGGAAGTCGCACGATAAACCTTTTTGGTGCAACGGAGTTGTGGGCGTAATCTAGTGAAGTCGCAAAGCGCGTTAAATCTTGAATGTTGCTACCTTTACTCCCTCCCTTACTGATAACAGGATTTACACTTTGCATATAGTCGTTATAATAGTTACACAATATTTAATATCTGTCAGTCAATCGACTTTTGTAACGTTTCAGACGAGGTAGATATTGTGAAACTATAACGTCTGTATCATGTAATAAAGTGTGAATTTTATTTTATTTTTAAAATTGACTCATTGTTACTTGTCTCTTTTGCATATGAAGAGCGTCTGTAACATTAATTATCTAAATATATGAAACTCAAAGGTGACTGACTGACATGGTGATCAACGCACAGCCCAAACCACTGGACGGATCGGGCTGAAATTTGGCATGCAGGTAGATGTTATGACGGAGGCATCCGCTAAGAAAGGATTTTGATCAATTCCACCCCCAAGGGGTTAAAATAGGGGATGAAAGTTTGTATATAATAATACTTCTTAAAGCGAGCGAAGCCGCGGGCAATAGCTCGTTATTACATAAAGTTTGGAATTATATTTCATATTTCTTGAAAACACTTGAGAAAAAGTCAGTTAATTATAGCAAGCATTAAACTGAATCATTAAAAACTTTCTAGATTACCTCAACCCTATGGGATCTATACAAGTTTAATAACTCCAAAACACCACTGTAAAGGTGTAATTTAGGACAATAAACCAAGGTCAGCGTAATTAAGAACGGCCACGATTATCACTAATGACAATCCCAAATGTTTATAAATAAGTAAAACTTCACGTTGTTACAGTATTGAAATAATGTTAGTGCTTAGTGTACTTCTTATAGTGCCCTTGGTGAACACTTTAGAATTTGATACCAAGACTTTTGGTTACATAATAAGCGATGTTGAAAACATTTTCGATATTAATCTATCGAATGGTAAAGACATTGGGATTTCTGAAGACGCTTACATGAATATAACAGAATTGGGTGCGAAATATGGATACAATATAGAAACGCATAGAGTTATAACCGAAGACAAATATGTGTTAAACTTCCATAGGATACCTCCAAAGATAAAAAATTCTACTGTGGTATTCCTAATGCATGGTCTACTAGATTCTTCTGATTGCTGGGTACTGCAGGGACCAAATAAAGCTCTAGCTTATATTTTAGCCGATGAGGGTTTCGACGTATGGATGGGTAACGCTAGAGGTAACAAATACTCTATAGGACATACGGTACTCAAATCATTAGAGACTGAATATTGGAAGTTTTCTTGGGAGGAAATTGGTGTTTATGATTTGCCAGCGATGATAAACTATATTGCAAAGCATACTAATCAAGATGTATACTATATTGGACATTCACAAGGAACAACAAGTTTCTTTGTTATGAACTCTTTTACACAGGATGTGAAAGTGAAAATGATGTATGCATTATCTCCTGTTGCGTGGATGGAGCACACCAAAAGTCCTATACTGAGACTACTTAATAACGAACTGATAAAGATTTTGCTACCAACAATCAACATTCTACCAAGTACGAGGTATTTGAGAAGCGTATTCTCAATTCTGTGCCATTTTCTACCAAACAGCTGTGAAAATGCTCTCCAAATGTTTATTGGGACGGATAATAATTTGATAAATTCCACATTTCTACCGGTAATACTGAAACATTTTCCAACCGAGTCGTCTATATTCCAAATCATACATTACTTCCAACTAATGGATTCTGGAAGATTCTGTCGATATGATCATGGAGTTTTGGATAACTTGCTCGAGTATGGCCAAGTGACACCGCCAGATTACAATGTAACCAACATTAATACTCCTATATCATTGTTTTATAGTGTAAACGATTGGTTGTCTGATGCCTCTGATGTGGCAACTTTGTATAAGAAACTACCGAATGTTCGAGATAGATATTATATTGATGGCTTTAATCATTTCGATTATATGTACGCCGATGTGGCTAAGTTTGCTGTCTATGAGACTATAATAAAGGATATAAGGAAGTTTGAAGAAGAAAATAAATAAACTTATAGTTCGGTCGGAAAATAATATTTTCGTGTGCGTGTGAAAACGACAACGGAGGCGTTTCTCTCTATCTGGCGACCGGACTCAAGTAACATTCTATAAGTTTGCCAATTTAAACTATACATTCAAAACTATAAAGTAAAACATGCACTGAATGCACTTAAATATATTTTATATCAGAAATATCCTTGTGATGGTTTCCACATCTCCAAGAATTATTGTCAAAACCGATAGTACTTACAATTCAATTTTGTAAATTTTCCGCAACATACACTCATTCCGTCACACTTAATCGGTAAACGCCGTTAAATCAATTTACATAGAATTTAGTACGAGGAAACTTGAATTCTATATAGGATAGTTTTATCACGGCCAAATGAAAATTTCATAATTACTGACTTTGTTATGTTATATAGTCGCAGAATTGGGCCAATTATAAATTATTTTATAAAATTTATTATCATCCTCACACCAAATAAAAAGTCTTTGGATGAATTATTTTTACACCCTTTCACGATACAGCGGCATTTTCCAGCAGTTAAAAATTATTTTCTAAATGCGTGCTGCTCTCACGAGTCGCGATACATACTGACGAAAACTGGCGTACTTTCCTTTTGCGTATGTGGGCGTAAGCGTGTACACACTACACTGTACATACACAACTGGCGTACTTTGATCGGCTTCACTTCGTTGTTCGCAGCGATCTGTCTCGACTTTTTATTTGGTCTGAGTTGTCATCAGAACTATTGAATTCAAATAAACAATACTCACCCTATATCCAATTCTTCTTTCCTCTTATACAACTTCTCCTTCTGTTCTGAAAAACTGATGAACTGATCCAACGCCTTTTTGTTAACATGGTTATACTTCTTTAGATGTTGGTTGGCCTTCTCCAGTTCTTTGAAAAGCTGCAAAATAATATTGCATAGGTTTCGTTAACTGTTAAAACCTTTTGAAAATATTTGCCTTATGATAGTAAATTGATATTTTCTTAACCTAAGTCAAGTATGAAACTATTTTTTTTAATTGAAGACATGAGTGCATGAATGAGGTAAGTAACATTTTTGAAAATTTACGTTTTATTGCATAAATGTAGCTTTTAGGACTTGGAAAATGATTTGCAATCAAAAAATTTTGAATTTTACGTATACTTACAAAGTTAGCCAGATGATGAAGCAGGTAAGTTACAAGGTTCGTCCAAATGACTATGCAAGAACCGGGTAATTACATCCCATATGCGTTGCAGTACGGGAGATCGCTTGAATATTTTACTTTTTTAAATAAGGAATATTATGTCGACTTTTTTATTGTTCTATTATTCAAAGGCATAGATAATTTAGTATACATTTTTTTTGTTAGCGTTTGGCTCTGACATCGGGGGTGTACTTTGCCACATACAAAGGTATAGTCAGTCTTCTTCATAATAATAATGTTCATCAACGTTTTTGTTTTTACTATATTATCGTCATTTATGATCATATCTAAAGTCTAGTCAAAGTCTAAGTAAAGGTCAAGTCAAGCAGTCAAGGAGTCAAGTCGGTTGATTACCCTATACTCTATACTGAAACTTTTGACGGAGTTTTGGAGGGACACAAAAAGCACGTTCCTGGAAGTTGCAGCACGTGCACGATAACGAATATGTAATAATGGTTAATATTCTGCCAATAATACACATTAAAACACAGTTAACAGAATAATTTAAAGAAAATAATACAAAAAAAATACAACAGTAATCTTTCACATTCTAGGCAAAACTCGAGTAGGTATATTAATAATGACACATTATCATACACATATTTATACATATAATCAAAGGATATTTCATACACATCCATACTCTTTTATACTACGATAGTTATTTTATTAAAGACTAGGCGCTTTTCGTTGTTTCCAAACAAATTAAAATTTTGGAAAAACCTATCGTAACTTAAATGGTACCTACGTATAAAATATTTTGTTTTTGTTTTTATTATAATATTAAATTGTTGGAAATATAAAAAAATATTTAGGCATCAGTTTGGCTGTTTGCATTTATCCTGTGCTAATACTTTATAGCGTCGCGTCGCGTACCTAGTGCAATGAGGTTGTATTTATTCTTTGGTCGCGTCGATACTTCATTCCAAATTCAAATGAGCGCGCTCCCGCGCCAAATTTGAAAATCGAACTAGCTATGCTCGACAAAGAATTTTTTATTGTAAGTACTTGACTGTTTTTTTTTTACTAGGTATTATGACGTACAAGCCATAGTCGTGAAAACGCAGTTAAAAGTAAGTATAATAAAACACAATAAAAACTTGAATTAGTATATTGTTCTTTTAATTGTAACATTTGAATAGTGCATAATTTAAGTTATTATTATTAATATACTTAAATTTATTTATTAAGTAAGGGTTCATTTTTAAACAATCTATAATATATCAACTTTGAGAAACCCAAGATATTTTAAAAAATTAATTGATCTTACTAGTAAACTATATATTGGGAAATCGTGTTTGTATGATCTTAAATGCTTCTTAACACTAATTAAACGGCTGAACTGATTTCGACGAAATTTGCTTTGGAGATTATTACTTTCATCATCTCGTTTTCTCTACTTAATTCCTACTAGATGACGCCTACAACTCAGTTTTGTTTACATTTAGTTTTCTAATGCGGAATCTTTCCCGTCTTTCAAAAGTATAATCCATTTTTGTTTAAATCTGTTTGGCCGTGAATTTATTGTCTTTTAAATTGAGTCTTGTTTCATCTCAATAAAAAAAAGTGATTTATGTGTACTTCATGCATTGACAGTCTTTACAGATTTTGTTGCATTTAAAAGTGAAGAACCGAGTAACTTCACATTTTTCCTAATTTATCCTAGAATGGAGATTTTTTTATACAATTTTTAACATAACAATAAAAACGGAAGATATTTACACCTCCTGATACAATTAACAAAAGCCATTACTTGATTTGTGATGAAAAATCATAAAAAGTTCAAAACTTTAAACGCGATTTACTCGAAATTCGAAATGTGTTACATACCTCATTCATGCACTCACGTCTTTAATTATTATTGGCAGAAAAAATACTAACAATGTTTCGATTTTGTCTAACATCTAGCTTATTCATTATGTTATATATTTTTATTAAGGGCCTGTTTCACCTGCACTTCCTGATAATTGCTGGATAGGCTATCCACCACTTAACTTGACAGATAGAGTATGGAGAATCTGTCAAAAAAGTTGTGGATAGCCTATCCGGCACTTTATCAGGAAGTGGTGAAACAGGCCCTTAATAATATAATTAGTTATCTATTTACCTGTTTCAGTGATAATTTCTGATACTTCGAATGCAATTCAGGCGCGTTGGGCAATGTGCCGAGCGCTGCTATTTTGTCCAGGGACTCCTGTATTTTCTCCTGCAGCAACACTTCCTTAGACGCCATCTTCTCTAAACCTTTGGCGTCTTCCTCCATTTTGTCTTGAGCTTCTTTTTCCTGAAATTAGTAATTTGTTAAAGATATATACATTACTTGTATTGGCAGATTATGATATTACGTGAACTTAAAGGTGGCACTGCACATGGCTATTCGTATTTGCTATCGGCTATTTTTTGCATTTGGCAAAATTATTGACGTATACACAAACAAGCAAATAAAGGTAAATACGACCTTCCACACATAGACGTCCAATACCAAACTTTTACTTGATTTTGTTTACTTGCCTATTTTACTCTTTTAATATGCGTCAAAAACCAACAAAGGTACGGATAGGTGTATTTGGTATTGGTTGGTCGTATTTGTCAAATAGGCAAATAAGGCCAATACTTGTAAAACATACCGTCCACACATGGTGATCGTTTGGCGAATACATCAAATACGCAAATACAAATAGCCATGTGAAGTGCCAGCATAAAATATAGATATAAGGACACAGAAACGTCCCCTCACCTGCCCTACAAATTAACATTGACTTGCGTACGGGACAAAGTGACCAAGCCTGGCCGCACATTATACGACGGTTCTGATCAGAAACAGTTGAACGTCCGCGCTGTCTCTTACATTTTGTACTGAGCCGAGTGAGCTAGAACTCGCCGGAAGTATATTTCGGATAATGTGCGGGGTGGCGGTCCAGCGGAATTCAACTGTTGTACTGAACCGATTTTGACGAAACTTGCACTATTCCCTAAGTTGAACAATACCAAAGAATTACTGAAATCGGAATGGTTGTTCCAGAGATATATTCCGAACACAAACATAAAACATACACAGATAAGATAAGATATACATTTTTGAAATTTGGCATATCTGTTCAGACGCTGATATAGACTAACATATACGAAAACTGGGCAGTTCTGGAAATATTACATACATACGCGTCGAATTGATAACCTCCTTTTTTGAAGTCGGTTAAAAATACCCTAAACATGCACCAAAATAGCCCAAGTAATAACAGAGTACCTTAGACCGCCACTTATCCAACTCCAATTTCAGAGCTTTCTCATTTTTGACCGCCGCTTGGACTTTCCTTTCCACTTCCTCTAACTCCTTGTTGAGTTGTTTGATGCGTTTCTCGGCGGAAGTGAGGTCGCCCTTGCTGTTGGCCAGCTTCCGTTTCCGGTCCTCAACGGAAATCTCCTGGAGGGCTTGGACGAGCTCGTCTTTACGTCTGAAAGATTCAAAATGTTACTTTCTTATTAAAGTTGGGTTCTCATCATGATTTTGAATTTTGTATTTTTGACTACAAGCTCGGAAACGGTTTAAGTGATGTGACCTTAAAATATTTGTTCAAGTTGCATTTAAACATTTATTAAATCAATTCTTGCTTTATCCGTGGCTCTTATTTTTAGCTTTCTTTCGTTTTTTACATCGTATAGACGATTTTTTTATAGAAAAAAAAACTGAAAATGGCCTAACCACAGAAATAAATCAAGATAGAACGGCTGAGCGGGTGGAGTACGCGTGTTTCAATCTTGCACAAGTGTGCAAGATTCGTTGAACGCTCATTCAGTCAGCGCGCACGTCTCGACTTGATTACACCGGAGCGGTTGTGCGAAAATGCCTCATTGTGCAGTGTGTAATTGTAAAAACAGAAGTACGAAAGTGAATCGGTCAAAAGGAGGTATTTCGTTCCACGGGTAAGTTATTTGTTCGAACTAAAAGCAAAGCAAAAATTGACACGAGCGATTCCTTAGCAACGCACGCGCGTCGCCGTTCTATCTTGATTTATTTATGTGGGCCTAACACTATAAGTAGAATTCTATTGTTTTACAAATAACAAGTACAGAAATTCAACCCCATCAGCACAGAAAACAAGTTTTACACGAACGCGACGTGATACTGTACTGTTTTGCTACCTAAATTCGTGTGAAGTGTGCTTGCGAGTTAAGGCCAGTATGATTACGATCTATCTTGTCACTAGTGGATCCATTGATAAAATTGTTCGGCGTGCATCCGTTGTCTGATTGCCTATGCTATATAGCAATAGCGTATGTACGCTACCTAGCTTTTATACTATTGTATATTTTATAATAAGAATTATGTATATAATATTATACTATTTACACAATTATAATTTTATGATTCCAGTATAATTAATACCTTATCAAGTTATTAGTGAGTAGATTCTCCAATTTGTTCTTAGTCGCTTCTAGATTCATACGTTGGCTGAAAGCCTCCTTATTCTCTTGTGTGAGTCTGCGAATGGCGTCGTTTAGTTCATCAACTTTACCCTGATCCGCTGTGGATAGCTGCTCCATAAGTTCCTGAAAAAAAAAAAGGTTGTATTGTAGCCGGTTTCGCAGGGTTTTTGACTACGTTACTGAGAAAAAAAAATCATCAAATATCAGAAGGAGAAGGTATTGTGTTTGGTGATTTATTTGTACCATCGAAAAAATTGATTTATAGGCAGTTGACAGACCTACATCATTTGGTCTACTAATATGCATACCACTAATAATAATATGCAGGTTTATTAGGAATATTTACCTGGTGCAATTCAGACTCCAGTCCCTCTTTGGTAGCCTGCATAGCCTCCAAGCTGGATCTGCACTGAGCTAGCGATCTCTCTTTCGGTCCTCTAGACCTCTCTATCGAAGCCAATTCTTCTTTCATTAGCCGGATATCTGCTTTAACTTTGTCGAATATGTCTCTGAAATACAATAAAATAATATTGTTCACCTTTGATTGCACTAAAGGATTTAAAAATTCGTAACGCGAAAGTTGACGCAGAGCGCAATCAAAATGGTAATTCACAATTCTCAGCTATTTGGTATATTATGATGGGACAAAATTGGAGTGAAACCTAATATATAACAAAACAAAAATTTTGAAAATCGGTTCACAAGCGGCATAGTAATCGTTGAACATACAAAAAAAAATTTAAAAAAAACAAACGAACATAATATAGCCTCCTCCTTTTTGGAAGTCGGTTAAAAATGAGGTAACACATTAGACATGCTACAACCTACAGCATATTAACCGTCATTATGACAGATGACGCCCGCAACGCCGTTGCGCCAAAATTCGTTTACCGCGCGGTAGCCGTACATTTTTGCTGGCTAAAAGTATCCTATGTCCTTACTCGGGACTCAAAGTATCTCTATATCAAATTTCTGCAAAACCTGTCCAGCTGTTTGGGCGTGAAAAGGTAACAGACAGACTTTCGCATTTATAGTATTAGTATGGATGCTACATTTATTTTTATCCGCAATAAAGTGTTACAAAGCCATTCGCACTCTAGTTCACTAAAAATGTAATGATACTCACTTAGCCTTTCCCTGTTTGGTCTCCGTCCGTTGCATATCCGACACTATACTGTTGATGATACTCTCCGTCTTGGACAGCTCCTGTCTCAGCGCCCCCAACTCCTGTTCCAACGCGCCAATCTGTTCCATCAGCTCTGAGCGTGTCTTCTGCATCTCCAGACGGGAACGAGACTGGTTGAAGTAACCACCGGTGAGGGAACCTTTCGATGATACCTGCGTAAGAAAAAATATAGTATTACATCTACTGAAGATATGTTGTGTTTTTATATATTTATTGTATAATAGTACAAATTCGAAGCAATTTTACCATAAACCAATAAATTTACTTTATAGTTTATCTTAGTTACAACAACATGATTATTTGACTTTTTATGTTAGTAACCTTTGAAATATTTCCCATACCGGGATAAAAATTAGGCTAGATGACTATTTTTTTTTCTTATTGGTAATTGAAAATAGAAACATCGCTGAAAGAATGACTCTGATAGCTTAAACCACCGAGATATGACAATAATTCAAACATCTCATAAAATAGACCTGCCCGAAAACGCTCCATACAAAGTGCTACGAAAGACTGACGTCACTCTTTCTTAGTTTGTACGTATCGGGAGAGAACTTTGTTCGATAGGTATATTAAATATTGTGTTTATGAAAGTGGTTTCATAACAAAAGTTGCTTTTAATTGCATAAGCTATCGAATGGTATACAAATATTAAGAAATTTAATTGAAAAAAAAAATCGACTTGATTATCCAACTTTGAAGGCTCATAACAAAAAAAATACAAATGCTATCGAGCTGAAATTTTGGGAACACTTATTTTTTACCGTGATTTCTTTATTTTATTAACAAAATTCGCTAATCTTTGACCTTGTCATCATCCCTATATATCCATATACTACAAAGTTTCCATGTTTAATTGTTTAAAATAAACTAAATTGATTCAAAGGTTTTACAAATCTTTGAAATGTCAAAGAAAGCTTCATAAAACCTTTGAATGGCCCCCAAAATTTTACTACAATCGGTACAGTAGTTTAGGCCTGTAGAGGTAACAGACAGACAGAAAGACAGACACACTTTCGCATTTAAATATAGTAAATATCTCACCTGATCTCCTTCCAACGTAACACAATCTAGATGGAACTGTTTGCCGAGCTCCGTGGCGCATTCTAAGTTTCTGCAGATGAGAGTCTTGCCGAATATGTATTTCATGGCCTTAGCGTACTTCGGATCATACTTCAGCTTCTGTACCATGGCTATGGCATTCTGAAATTTTATTTTATATATTTTTAGTCAAAACTAGATACTGCCTGCAAGTCCTTTGCGCCAAAATTAGTTTATTTGCGCGAGAACCAAACATTTTTCCGGGATAAAAACTATCGTAAGTCATTTCCCGGAACTTAAAGTATCTCAGTACCTTTCAGAAAAATCGGTTCAGCGTTTTGGGCGTGAACAGGTAACACACAGACAGATACACTTTCGCATTTATAATTTTAGTATAGATGAGCTTTTGCCCGCGGCTTCGCTCGCATTAAGTATTATTATATTATACAAACTTTCATCCCCTATTTGAACCCCTTGGGGTGGGAATTTATCAAAATCCTTTCTTAGCCGATGCCTACGTCATAACATCTACCTGCGTGTCAAATTTCAGACCGATCCGTCCAGTGGTTTGGGCTGTGCGTTGATAGATCACCATGTCAGTCAGTCACCCTTGAGTTTTATAGATATAGATTATTCATGCAGGCAGGCAGGCACTTGTAAAGTCATGGCTTTGAATGCTATAAATAAATAACCTGATATAATTATTATCAGCTTTACTCACATTATCATTAGGGTACACCATATCCCTCACTTGCAGCCTGTTAAGCGGCATGAACGTCACCTCACCGGGTAGGTTCTGTCTGTTCATCTCCTTCAGTATCTTGGTACCGACCGTGTCTGATTCTACAATGTGATGAAATAACCTGTTGCCTGCTGTCACCTGAAAATTAATATGATTTAAATATAATATTACCTGCTATTTATATAGTTACCCTGTGCTTTTTAAGATGATATGCGTGACACATAATAATTTAAAAATATCGAATCACTTCGTAAAGGAATTGCAATCGAAATTATCAATTTCGTACTGACGTTTCAGAGTGGCGCTGGCGATTTAAGATGGCCGACCTTTTTATCGATTCATTTCGATTCAACAGTGTCATAAGTCTCTATAGTTCGACAAGGCTCTACATGAACGTGGCGAGAAAAGGAACTAAACGCTTCTATCATACAAAAACCTCATTTTTGACATGTGTTTGACAGTTCTCCTTTACCAGCAGCGCCTTTTGACATCATTGACACATTCATATTATAAAGCCTTGTCGGACTTTACCCGAAACTCCGTTGACCGTTGCGCCAAATTTCGTTTATCGCACGGGAACGTACATTTTTCCGAGATGAAAAGTATCCTATGTCCTTTCCCGGGACTCAAAAGTATATGCATGCCTTTCAGAAATCGGTTTAGCGCTTTGGGCGTGAAGAGGTCACAGACAGACACACTTTCGCATTTATAATATCAAAAGTATGGATGTCAGCGGCTATCTATTGGTCATGTCAGCGGCTATTTATTGGTCATGTCAGCGGCTATTTATTTGACATGTCACCATACTTACTTCAACAGCGGTATATATTGTCTTGTCACAGGAGAAGTTCTCTATGACCGGGCCGTAGTACTGTGTGGCTACGTTCGCCCAGTCCCCGCCTCGCTCCTGAAACGTCTCCAGCACTTTCCGCACGCTGTCACGACCGTTTAGAATGGGCTGGAAAATGTTTAATAATTAATGGTGATCACTGATCAGCTCAGTTACTTAAGAGCCTGCTGCCAGAAATATCAAAGCACGCTAGCCCCGCCTACACACCCCCCATCCTCCAATCGTGATATAATGATTCCATGAATCGTGCTCCCGAGCAGTGTGCTTTGCACTGCAGCTAATAGTGAACAATATTGCATAGCAACGGTTCCGCATTATAGCACGAAAGTCCCAAAAAAATTAAATACAATACTAATATTTCCTTAGGTATTATTTTATAAAGTGTGTGATTGTAGTAGTGCAAGTTATTTAATGATAGTAACTCAAGTATAATTAAAGATATTTGTTGAAAAACCCAGAAAGATTCATAATTTCGAAATATATAACTATCGAGTCAAAACAAGTGAATCGTGTTTTCCGTTAGGCAAATATCAGATAAATATACAATGATTAAATAAATCTCAATTTCATTTAAGTCAATCGTCTTCCGGGATCGTAATACTTATTAGAAAACACAGCTAAATTTGACAGCCCGCTCTTAACAAAAATACAGGAAGAGTGCCCCAGCGTCATGCATTTGTCCATACAAAAGTAAAAAAAGGTTACTCTTTTAGCGCTACTACTTTTACAGTGAACTCTATAAATGTGCGCGTTCACCGGATCGGCAGAGCGTTCTCACGGTAATAGGCGATGATAGTTGCTTTACAAAAGCCCAAAATTGCCGATGCTGAATCCGAATGCAGTGACGCACCCCATCAGCATTTCGTAAATGACGACGCTCCGTATGCGCCGATACTGATCCGGTGGACGCGCAGCTTTAGGGACACATAGGCAGAGGTTACACGATCAGTATTTCATCAATCTGATGCACCAATCCTGATCAGATTGATGAAATACTGATCGTCTAACCTACTGGATTGGCTGTTGGTGTCACTGTTAGATTCGGATTTGGAAAAATACTGTGAGGATGTTGATCAACGCTATTTAAGGCGTCTCCCAGACAGACGCGGGCAGCGGTGGCGGTGGCGGCGGCGGTCAGTTGGATGACTTGAGAGTTCTATGAACGACACAGACACACGCGGTGGCGGTGGCAGTACAAACAACTGACCGCCGCCACCACCACCGCTGCCCGCGTCTGTCTGTGAGACGCCTTAAACGTTAATTGGCTGTTGCGCAAGTAAGCGGTCGAATCGGACTTTTGCATTGTGAGCTTCTAATTTGGTGACTATTTATCTAAATTATTATAATTTCGGATGTCGCGTTCCACTCTCTCATGTGGGTGATGCGTTATAAGTTTATAACACATGAACATGACACCACGCATAGAACAGGATTATATCTCAAAAAGTTAAACGAGAATGGAAATAGAGATTTGTTCCATACCATAATATAAAAAATATATATAAAAGAACATATTTTATTGTTGCTTCGTCTTTTTTGTATAAAAGTGTAAAAAGTACAATTATTACTATAGGTATTTTTTACCTTTCCCGCCATAGAACGAAGTGCTTGGTCTGCCTTAGCCAAGTCGTCTTTGAGAGACGACAGATTTTGAGTCAGTGTTGTCTCCTTACGCCAAAGTTCACTGAAAATTAAATTAATTTTAAGGCAAAATATTATATGTTCATAATTAATCATAACATTCAAAATTAATATGCGCGTAAAAACTACAAGTTTGAAACACATCACAGTGTGTTTGTAAGACTGAAAACTTTTGTAGAAACAATTTAATAATAAACTTTACAACTCTAAAACAGTCAAATTCAAACCATAATACAATTTTATAACATTTTTACAGTGTTATTTTCATATTAACAAGTAGGGTAACATTGGCAACTCCTTAAGGGTGCGTTCCCACTTTCCACTGACGCGGAGCGGGGCGGAGAGGAGCTTAGCGGTGCCCGAATTGAACAATCGTGCTATTCCAGCGGAATGACAGCGAAGCGGAGCGAAGATTTTGAGCATTGTGATTGGTCAATTCGGCACCGCTAAGCGCGGCCTAAACGGGTAGGCAAAAGAAGAAGCAGTAGGTTTAAATAGAACATCAAATAATTCACAATTTCCACACAACTCACTTTCTAGTGCTTTGCTCCTGATCCTTCTTCTTCTTACACTCGTAGTACTGTTTATTGTGCTCGTCTATAGCCACCCTCTGCCGTTCCATCTCCTTTGTGGTTTCCTCTATACGTTTCTCGAGCTCGGTCAGTTTCACACCGTCCCTGCGGAGATCTTCTCGGAGTTTGTTCTCGTGGTCTTTTTTATCTTTGAGCTGCTTGCTTAGTGACCTAGAAAAAAAAGGAAAAAGTTGTCAAGTAGCCACTAGTCTTTTTTGGGAATAAATGTTTCTGTATTTTTAATAGAAACAAGTTGGCTTGAGTAAGCTCCATTGTATTTTTTTAAACATAAAAGTAGTACTTAGTAGTAGAACTAGATAACTTATTTCAACTTAAACAACAAACCAGGACGAGCTATAGATTCTAACAATCAGATTAAAGAAAATCTATGAAGAAAATGTAACCCAGGAGACATTGCAAAAATTAAGACTGAACTGTGTCCCTCTTCCCTGTTTAGCGTACAACTCCTGTCTTTTCTGTTGGTTGAGTGCTAAGTTCTAAACATAACTCACTAGTCTCCTTAAATTCGTACAAATTACTCACTTTAGCTCCTTCTCAATCCACCTATCTCTGTCCTGGTTCGACATGAACTGTGTCCCTCTTCCCTGTTTAGCGTACAACTCCTGTCTTTTCTGTTGTAAGTTCTAAACATAACTCACTAGTCTCCTTAAATTCCTACAAATTACTCACTTTAGCTCCTTCTCAATCCACCTATCTCTGTCCTGCTTCGACGTGAACTGTGTCCCTCTTCCCTGTTTAGCGTACAACTCCTGTCTTTTCTGTTGGTTGAGTGCTAAGTTCTAAACATAACTCACTAGTCTCCTTAAATTCCTACAAATTACTCACTTTAGCTCCTTCTCAATCCACCTATCTTTGTCCTGGTTCGACATGAACTGTGTCCCTCTTCCCTGTTTAGCGTACAACTCCTGTCTTTTCTGTTGGTTGAGTGCTAAAGTTCTAAACATAACTGACTAGTGTCCTTAAATTCCTACAAGTTACTCACTTTAGCTCCTTCTCAATCCACCTATCTCTGTCCTGCTTCGACGTGAACTGTGTCCCTCTTCCCTGTTTAGCGTACAACTCCTGTCGTTTCTGTTGGTTGAGCGCTAACGCCCGAGTACATTCTTCCTCACGGGCTTTCATCTCTTCGTATTTCGGCTTCAACTCTTCTAGCTCTCTCTCTTTCTCGGCTATCTGCTGTCTCAGTCTTTCGAGTTCCGCTTCCGCTCTTTCCTGATAATATTTAAAAAAACATTTTCGTTACACGCTAATTAAAAAAAATATAATTTTGGATTTCTTTGCCATTTTCTTAGTGATTCAAAATAGGCATTTTTAAATACACTTTTGAACATTGATTCTAATTTCTATCTGATTAAGCATCACAACAATAAAAATATTCTTATTTAAAAAATCTTGTGACATTATAAGAATATAATACTTATGTAAAAAGTCACAATTAAAATTTGCTTACTAATATGACGTATATTATGATTTTATTTGAATAGTTGAATAGTTAACAAAAAGTTTTTGTTATCGATTCTAAATCTCGATATCTTAGACTGGCCATAGATAGACCGCAAATTGCAGTCGGGACCGACTGCTCTCGAGAGGTCGTGTTGAAATTTGCAGCATCTAAGGCTGTCCTTAGACATACCTTCGATTTATTATCTCCATCGACGTCATCGGTCAAGTCCTTGATGGCCAGTTCTAGTTTAGTTTTCTCCCGCAGCAGCTGCTGTTGTTCCGTTGACAGAATGTCTTTCTCCTCTCTAGCCGCCGCCACGTCTTTACGCGCCTCTTTTAGTTTCCTGTAATACAATAAATTGATATAATATTACTTGGGATTTATGCAAGTGTCTCATTGTAAAAATTGCAATCAGTTACATTATATAATTTGCTTCTTCACTTCAAGATCTGTGAGTTGTAACACCCATAACACTTGTTAATTATAATTTCGTGGCTTCTTTGCTTGACTGGCGCCTTTGGCTGGCGCCTTTGTGACTTCGGCTGGCTTGTGACAGATGCAAATGGAAAAGGCTGGAGGAGGCCTTTGTGTCAGAAGGACACGCCAATAAGGAGGCTGACGTGCAGCTTCCCATTTCTAAATAATGTTTTAATGAATTGTTTTGTAAATATTTTGTAAGTTTTGGTAATAAAAGGCTTTGAAATTGAATTATAATTTATAAGCTTTTTAATATTTTAACACAGTGTACCAGCGCATTGATTTACAATTCCCGTTCCACTAGGAATCGAACCTAAGCGGGGTGAGCATTTATATTTTGCTGTCGTACATGAAGTTGCCGACTTCGAAGAAGTGTTATATTATGCCTTGTTATTTGATAAGTAAGGTTTCTTATAGACGAACGGCACTTGTCGACGGCAGCCGTCGACAGTTGACGACTGCGTTGACGCGTGCCGTTCATCTGTAAGCACTCTAACTCTTATGACTCTTATTATTACCTGTTAGACTCTCTCACATGGTCTTGTGCTTCTCTGACCATGTCGGCATAGTGCTGTTGTTCTTTACCACTATTGGCGCGCATCTTCTCTAGCTGCAATACAAAATGTACAACTTAAATTTTTGTTTATAAAAAAAGACAATAAACATTTTTAAGTAAGTAAGTAAAATAAAATAACAACAATATATAAGTAGTAAATTAAAATAAAATAAGCAGTAAAATAAAATAATAACTTGTGACCAATGGGGTTGAGCCTTTACAAATCTGAAAGAAATTGATTCATAGGTAGATTGGAGATGGGTTGGTCTGTACCAACTGAGTCAATGCAATGTTCATATTAATATGTTAATTTTTATTTCATATAATTCAATAATTGACATTATTCCACCAAATAGCACAAGCCTATCTGAATCAATTTATGTAATGGTACCTACGAATAATAAAAAGTAAGGAAATGTAACTCCCATACTATTACCGTTTAAAATTTTGTTCCTTTCAAACTGTCGTGTAACATCAGCCTGATACCGGTCAAGGCGACCTAAATATTGCAAATGTATTGAAATGTGTACCTAGGGTACACTTTTTTGACAAGTATTTTGGAGCATGTTTTTTGACAGAGTTACTCTTCCTCAGTTTTTATTATTCGTAGAATGGTACACAAAAATCCATCATGGTTCAAATGACTTACCTCCTCCAACTTGCGTTTGTTCTCTCTGTGTTCGGTGTCATGTATTATGAACTCCAGCACTCTCCTTGCTCGGTCCCATTTCTGATATTCCTTTAATTCCTCTTTCTCTTCTTCCAAAGTTTTCAGACGCTCCTCAATTGTTTGTAGAAAATCGTTGATTTTTTCCACCTAAGCAAACAATAAATAAAACAGAATTTACACTTAACCATCAACCTCAACAGCTAGACATAGACGACTGCACATGTTCTTTCAAGAACTTTAATCCATACTAATATTATAAATTCGAAAGTGTGTCTGTCTGTTACCTCTCTACATCCAAATGGTTAAACAGATTTTGCTGAATTTGGTATAGAGATACTTTAAATCCCGGGAAAGGACATAGGATACAAATAACTAATACAAATAACGAATTTTGGCGCAACGGAATTGCGGGCGTCATCTTGTTTGGTATAATAAAGGGACTTTAAGAAAATAATTGGAATGATTTAGGGATAAAATTATTACCATCAATAAAGTATGAAAATATACCAAAGCTGCTGGTAATAGCAGTAAGATATTGAATAAAAATTAAGCATACCTTTCCAACCGTCTCTTTGAGGATTGTGACAGACTCCTCTCTGCGTTCATCATAAACTCTAGTTCCGGCAACTTCTCTAAGCAGCTTCAATCTGTGGGAGTCCGGAGCTATTGCCATTTGATTAATCTGTTAAAATAATGAATTGTTTAAAGATAAAATTTATTTAACAATTATTTTATGTTTAAATGTAACCTTTGCCTGTGTAAATTGGATTCTATCAATTTTATTATGTAGTGATTGTTTATGCTAATAGAATAATTCTAAGTTTTAATAATACAATTTAGGTTACGTAGAAACACATTCTCTTGCAGCCAATGTACTATCAGTGAGGTTGATTTATAAGCAGATGGACCTTGTAGTAGTAAGTCGACCAGACTTATGTCAAACCCAGCCGACAGATCACAACTTATTTTCAACTGACATAATCCGACCGCATAATGTAGTCAACTGCTCATGAATCAATTTGTATGATGGTACAACATAAAAACTAGCCACAATTTAATTTAAATAGTCTTGTCAAAGTTACAAAATTTTGACAAGCAAATAAAATAGAAAACTCACTTTTCCCTGTTTCACAATATAGTAGGGATTGGAGTTGGACAATCCGGCACTTTCCAGAAGATTCAACACCTCAGATCTGGGTACAACTTTCTTGTTGAGGAAAAATTGATCCTTCTTAGAACCAATGACTCGACGCAGGAAAATCTCATCCTTTTCAATCTGAAAATAAATAATAATTACTATTGAGTACAAGATTACCATTTTGGTAAAATAGTTTAGTATCAGTGTAAAATTCTATACAATTTTTAACTACATTAAAGACAACTTTTCAAACTGTATGAAAAGTAAACATTGCTACTTTATTAGCAATAGGTAAAGAAAAGATTTACTTATGTTGTGTTGAACATTAAGTAAACTTCAAAGAATTAATAAGTTTACAACAATACTTGTCAAGCACAGTATTATACTTACAGGAATTCTGTTATCGGAGTTGTCAAATATAATTTCCACAAAGGCAGATATAACCCTGGGTCCTGTGCCCTCGTGAAGCAGAGCGAGCCTCTGCTCAGGCCGAAGGTGCGAGAACTCATCGCTCAAAACGAATTGTATAGCTGGAAAGAAGATACACAATACAAACACTGCTTGTATGAATATAGGACAAAACTTTGGTTGATAAGTGTTTACCGTGGAAGAAGTTACTCTTGCCGGATCCATTTCTTCCTACTACGACATTGTGCCTTTTATCAAACGGTTCTACCACGATTTGCTCCCGATAACTCTTGAAACCCTGAATGATTACCTATAAACAAAAAACCACAACATTTCGGTAACACGTCAACATAACACAATAGCATGACAAAAGTTATTTATTTTATAGAAATTATAAAAAACACAATAACAAATTTATAATTACTTGTTTTATATGCATTTTGAATGCGAAATAAATACAATAATCACAAAAATTCACAAGAGAAAAGCATTAGCCGCCATTTCTGATTTGACAAATGATAATGACAACTGACAGACGACAGTAGACGCTCATCAAATACTTCTTCTACTTTTTGTCGTATTTTAGCCAAAGTGCAAGCCAGTTTTTTTTTTAATTTTTGAGCTGCAAGGAACATCATGTATCGTTCCAATCCTCGTCTCTTCAAACAGCATTGATACACTAGTCGAGTTGACTGAAAATGTTGTATACACGTGATTGACGTGCCATAGGCCATAGCCCGTATTATGGCGCAGTTTCATTGGTCGTTAACTCGGGGAGTCCAACAGCCGAGATAACAATAAATGAAAGTTACAAGTCGGTACACTGCCTGCGGGGATTGCCTGCATTCTAATATTTGCCGGTACCTAGGCTTGCAGACTGCAACTGTTTACATCGGAATCCAAAGCCCAAAATATAAGGTTTACAGTAATTTTATTACCTACCTCTACTATGCATTTGAAACAATATTTTTTTATGGTTGAAACCATAGACTTATAATATACTGGCATTATAGGTTTATGGTTGAAACACGTATCTTCAATTATATTATTATATTTTTGTAAGGAGAGCTTACTTCATAAAGATAACTATTAGTTTTTTGTTAAATAAATCGGCCAAGTGCGAGTCGGACTCGCGCACGAAGGGTTCCGTACCGTTATAGAGCAAAAATAGGCCAAAAATGGTGTTTTTTGTATGGGAGCCCCCCTTAATTTGTTATTTTATTTAAATATTATTATTTAAATTTATTAAAGTACAATTATATTTAAGGCTTTTGTGAAAGTTTCAAGTGTCTACCTCTTATCATTATTGATTACGAGCAAAAAACGCCAAAAAAATCACGTTTGTTGTATGGGAGCCCCCTTTAAATATTATTTTTATTTTTATTTTAGTATTTGTTGTTATAGCGGCACCGGAAATACACAATCTGTGAAAATTTCAGCACTCTAACTATAACGGTTGAGATACAGCCTGGAGACAGACAGACGGACAGACAGACAGACAGACGGACAGACAGACATCGAAGTCTCATGAATAGGGTCCCGTTTTTACCCTTTGGGTACGGAGCCCCAAAAATCATCGGGAAGTGAATACTAGTTATTGCACAATGCACGGGTACCTAAGCACTAAGCAGTAGAAACGTAGAAACGGAATGTCAAGGTAAACTTAATACTTATAAGCACGCGGGTATCCTTTTGTTTTATTTTGAATACCTACTTTATAACTGGTTTAAAAATCGGTCATGTGCGAGACGGACTCGCGCATGATTAAGGGTTCTGTACCGTTTTAGAGCAAAAATAGGCCAAAAATTGTGTTTTTGTATGGGAGCCCCCCTTAAATTTTTATTTTATTTAAATATTACTTATTATGAATTATTATAGTACACAATACACATAATATAATGTGTAAGGCCTTTGTAAAAATTTCAAGTGCCTAACTGTTGCCATTATTGATTACGAGCAAAAAAGGCCGGAAAAATCACGGCAATTGGCAGTCCCCTTAAATATTAATATTATTTTGTTTTTAGTATTCGTTGTTATAACGGCAACAGGTATACTTACCTACACAATTTGTGAAAATTTCAGAAGTCTAGCTATAGCGGTTCTTGAGGTACAGCCTGGCGACAGACAGATAGACTGACAGACAGACAGCTAGAGACAGAGGGACAGACAACGAAATCTTAGTAATAGCACAGTGTAAAAATAGATAGTTATTTACACTGTGGTAATAGGGTCCCGTTTTTACCCTTTGGGTACGGAAGTCGGAACCCTAAAAAGAAAAACCCGCAAAAATGTCTGTAGACTTGGCTGGTCAGATACTCAGTGATAACTGATAGTGATAAGTGATACCAGGATAACACTAAACACATCGTCGTTGTACTATTTTAACAAGTCTACCTATATTTTGACTAGGCAAGATAAAAGTAGCAACTTGCAAACACAATCAAAACGTCTTTTCAATCTAGATTCTAGTACTTAATTAAGGTAAATGAGAAATAAGTAAGTATAGGTTCAAGGTTCTAGTAAATATCATAAGGTAAATGAGGAATAAATTAAAACAGCGCTCGGTTCATACTTTTATATTTTTTACGTGTTCTAATCCCAAATTGTCTATGCCCTGTACGGTTTCCTTGTTTTGTTTCTTGTGGAATTCTATTTGTGCGATGGTGTCGAACATCGGTAGGGTTTTGGTCTCCGGGGTGAAAATTAACAGAAGCGCTGCGATGAGCGCCGTAGAACTGAAGAGTATTGAAGGTAGAGCTTTGAACTCGCTTCTCTGAAAAAAAAAAATCATGTAAGAAATTGGCAAGATTAAGCAGCGTGTTTAGGGCATAGTTTTAATAATACTTAAACGACCTAAAGTATTATCAGTTTTGTTGCACCCTGTATACAAAGTGCCAATTTCTAGTACATGCTGTATATGTAAGTCTATAAACTTACAGCAGTTTCCTACTTAGTTTTTGCGACAGCACCTAAGTAAGAAATAGCTATAGGTAAGCGATAGGGCAAAAAGAATTAATACAATAGCACATTAATCATTAATGTTGCTTATAATTAACTATAATAATTTTTTGTTGACATGAAGATCAGAATGGATCGGAACAGAAAACCCGATATTTGTATGCAAGGTAAGTATTTAATAATAAATAAAACAAAAAAATTACGAAGGTTTGCTAGTAAAATAAAAAATCTATGAATGGAAATTGTGTCAATAACCTATTAATTTTATAATACATTATTTGGAACCTTAAGGTAAGCCGGTATAAACATGTAAAGCCAGTTTAATCACTAGGGGCAAGAATCTACCTTTATGGATACCATACATCTATACATAATAGTATAGAATTATTGGATATTAATCCATTATATTATAAAGGCGAAATTGTGTCTATCTGTCCGTTCGTCTATGTATCTGTTACCTCTTCTGCACGTCAAAACTGCTGAACTGATTTTGCTGAAATTAGGTATGGAGTTACTTGAGTCCCGAGAAAGGACATAGGAAACCTTTTATCCTGGAAAAATGTACAGTTGACGCGTGATAAACGAATTTTGGCGCAACAGTAACAACAACTACTTAAATACTTCTATTATGGCGTGTTATAAATTAATACCTACACTTAAAACTTCGTATATCGCTTGCTCTTCCGGGACTCAAAGTATCTCCAATCTCCATACCAAATTTCATCTAAATTTATCAACGATATAGACTTGAAAATGGCAGGATTTATTAGGTTTCTTTCAGCTATAGTCTATTCTAATATAATAAAAGCATATAAAAGCGAAAGTGTGCCTGTTTGTCTATGTTTTCACCTCTTCTTTGTAATTTTTGTTTACCTTAGTCCCGGGAAAGGGCATAACGAAAAACGACTAAACAAACCACAAAACAGGAACAATCAGGAAGCTAAACTTATACCACATAACAAATGTCCAGTATCAAGATATGCCACAAAACTATTCAACATATACCACAAAATAACAACTAACCAGAAGCACAGTCAACGGTGCCAACAGACTGCCAATACGCGCTGTAGTATTGCATATCCCGAAGAGCGTTCCTCGCACACTCGTAGGGAACAGTTCTAGGGCGAAAGTGTAAACGCCGGTGAAACATATAACAGCGCCTAACTTGCCCAGCATAAATAGGAGGACTGTCAGCCAGGATAGATCTGGAAAAAATAAAAAAATACTAAAGAAAAAGAAAAGTAAAATTGGTAAAAGTGCGGAGATAAAATCGGGGGGGTTTTAGTTGGTTAACGGTCAATTCAGACCGCAACGCGACGCGTAGTTATGCATTTCTAAATTTGTACTGATTTGACAGATCTCAATTGCGTGAGACATCTTGCAAATCTGTCAAATCCATACAAATTAGGTAATTAGAAATGCATATCTACGCGTCGCGTTGCGGTCTGAATCAACCCTAATCCGGCATTGCCGCGTGCGGCGTGCTAGGCATTGCGAAGTTTAATTTAACTTTGTGATCCTCCACTGAGCTGGTGTCCATGTTAATAGTTAAGTGCGTTTTCCTTAAAAAGAGAGTTTTATTGCAGATTATCTGCTCCAAAACCCATTGGCACAGAAAATTGCGACACCAGTACTGTTTTGGCTGCTTTTTGGGAAGCCTACAAACTTAGGCTCAGTCTAGGTCTACTTCCTACCGTCCAGTTAAGAATCTACCGGGTAACCCGAGAGTACTGTCAATTACTTACTTTCAGGGGAAAATGATGCTGCTGTCAGGAAGACGGCTAGGAACGCGTAGCTGCATTGCAATGTTAATTTCCTGCCATATTTGTCCAGCACGTATAAGGCTAGTAAATCACTGGGAAATGACGTCACTGATGCTAACACAAAATTCGTGTATTTGTTCCCTGGTAGAAGAACAGAGTGGATCGCTAGACCGTAGTATACGAAGCTAGAAGTGAAAAAACAGAAGGACGCAACAGCGAGTCGTACTGTCATCTCTTTCGAGCTCAATACATCTTTCAAGTTTTCTGTCTCGCTCTGTTTTATGGCATCTAACTTTTTGGTCAGCTCATCCCCGCTTATGTCGTCTATTTCTTTGTCTGTTACGCTTATTTTGTTCAGTCTCGCCACGAATTTGAGCGTTTCCTTCACTTCTGATATCTTTTCATTGACCAGTTGCCATCGCATGCTCTCTTTTAGCACGAATATGTATAGTACGAAGAGCGCGGTCGGTGCGTATACTATGGCAACAATATATTTCCAATACTGTACACCCATTGCGATGAGAGCGAATAGGACTTCTCCAATATAAATCGCGTAGGAAAAGATTACGCCGGTGACTACTCTCTTGGAGTTTCCACCGACTTCAATCACTGAAACATGACAATTGTAAGCTATTAGAATCGCATTCTGAAGTGGTTATCTCTTGAATATACATTATTAAAGGGAATTTAATATTTCAAAACACAAGCCAAAACTTTATCTACATAATATAATTAATATGGCAAAACAATGTTTGCCGGGACAGCTAGTTTCTTATAAATAAGAAAAAAAAAACAAGCCAATACAATTTTAATGTGAGGTAGTGCCCAAGTGTAGGAGCAGTAAACAATTACAAGAGTAGGTTCTTAGAGAGAACATTTAGTAAAGTTAGACCTTTACTACCTACGTCCTACACCATCACATCATACATAATATCATCCAACGCATGTATCATCATGTCAGACAAATATGCGATAAGCCTGTATTGTCCTAACTATCCTAACCGGAGGAAATATTTTTCCATCACGGGAATTGAACCCACGACCTCCTCTTGCTCTAAACCACTGGGCCTAGAAGGCTTGAATATCACTTTGAGCGTTGTAGTAGATAGGCAACATGACCTTGCACTCCTACTGCCTATAGCATTGTTTACAGTTTATACTTTATATAATTAACTAGCGACCCGGTACGTGTTTCGCTTCGTGTGAAATAACAAAAAAAAATTTAAAAGTTGCTTGTACTGTCAACACTGAAAAATGGCATGATTTTTATGAACAGTGTGGAGAGTTTACTGTAAAGGTAGCAGTGCTGAAAGCGCATTTTTTGTGATTTGTATTGGCAAGCGCTGAAAGGGTAACTTTTTTAAAACTTTGTGTGGGAAATATCCTGATGCTCGATCTCTTGCACATACAGATCACAAAAAAATTATGCTCCTTCAGTGCTGCTACTTTTACAGTGAACTCTTTACACGAGACTCATACACAGCCTAAAGTAGTATCACTTAGTTACAACCTGTAGAGATTACATTGTTCCACAATCCACATGGTACTCACTTATGGTGTATCGTTCCCGTGGCCCCGTCAAAAGGCGGCGTGGCGGAAGATGGGGGGGGGGGGTTTAGTGGGTATACCGTGGTCTCATTAGCTACGGGAGTCCCACATCACCGCTCGGGTCGCCCCCTGCGCCTGGGTGGTATGCGTAATGCATTTCCCCCTCCGGAAAAAAAAATGGTACTCACTTATGACGATGCCAACTGTGTAAAGACCTGATGCGAGTAGGGTCTCCAGAAACTCAACAAGCAAGTACGTAGAGTAATTGCTTAGAAACATCTTGACGACGCCAACCAAACCACCAACTGAGCAAATAATAAGAGCTGGCTTCCTTCCGTACCTGAAATTATTATAAAATATTGTAAGGGTGAGAATTTCACCGAAATCTCTCATCTTAATTTAAAAAAAATTAAGTCGCGTCTCTTTTCGTTTTCAATGTTTATATAAACGAAAGCTCAAAGGTTTTCTCATTAGCTAAATGCAAGAGCGTCCTCTTAAAAACATTATCTTGTACTTTAGAGATTGTAGAGCAATTGTAGAGCTTATTTAATTGCCTTTAGCTTTTTGTAACTAATTATTGTAGTCAGTATTATAAAAGCTAGCTAAAGGCTAAAGCTAGCTAGCAAAAAGGCTCTGGAGATCCGTTAACCCCAAATCTCCAAAGCTCTTGACTCGGAGGTCGTGGGTTCGATTCCCTCGTTGGAAACATGTTATTTCCAAGTTTGGTTAGGACAATGCAGGCTGATCACCTGATTGTCTGACAAGTAAGATGATCCATTCGTCGTATGGGCATGTAAAAAGTCGGTCCGGCGCCTGATCTCTCGCCAGTCGTGTCGTCCCGGGTCCCACTGGGCTATGAGAGTTAAAGGAATAGAGAGTGCTCACACATTTGGGCACTATAAAATTATTCCTGCGTAACTGGCTTGGTTTCAAAGAAGCCGGCCACCGTTGCCGAAACCGATGTGGAAGTTATTATTATTGCTATATTATGCTTACTTATCAGCTATCCATCCAGCCATGGACATGGAGAACATCATTCCAGCATTGTGTATGGTGCCCACCAGCGTCGACTTCCACGTGTGGCAGCCCAGGTTCAGCTGGAAGAACAGGTTATTACATAATGTTATTGTCAAGCTGCATAGTGTTGTTGTACGTTGCTAGTCATAAATATTCTTAGTTATAATCATTGTAAATGTTAACATGTGAAACTTTAGGAAAATGTTTCGATAATCGATTGGCCCCACTGCCTACAGGAAGGAAGGAAGGCTACGCATTTTTTCCGTTGGGGAAATGCCTTTATGAATACCCACTAAAACCCCAACGGTGTTCCTGCTTTTTCAATGACAGTCACGGGAATCCGGATACGTCATACGCGGAAATCCTACACAACCGTCGACAGGCTACGTCTAGTGTAGGGATTTGTCTTAAACTGTACTTAAATTTTCCGGAAAATATATTACATAATATTTGTACTTATAGTATAATATTACGTTATTTGTTACGTCATATAATTATCACATACTTGATGATCGAAGGCTGATTAAGGCCGTCCTCCGAGCAGACGACCTTGACCATACATGTGCCACGTTGCCGAGATTGCACCAATGACCAAACCCCTATTTACTTATCTTAGTTCAAAATTGTCCTAAAAAAATTAAAACGGGGAATATGTAGTTTATGATAATATTGTCGATCTATTGGCGTGTGTTTCAAATAATAAATTATGTAATTTGTAAATACTAAGGAGATGCTGAATGTATGCTTGAATTTTAATAAATTGGTTTTACTTTGGATATTAAACAAAAATAGAAAATTTAAAACGGGGAAAGGAATGTTGATATACTTACTGAAGAGTATTCTGTAGTGAAGGTCCTTGCAGAATATATTTATAGGTATACTAATAAACGTTGTATAAGCTTTGAATAGTTATACAGTGTTTTGTTCCTGTTACACAAGTGACATTTGTAATTGGATTGAGGAAGACAAAACACTGAATAACTATTCAAAGCTTATACAGCGTTTATTAGTAAGGGCCATAACATATTGCGTGCATAAAATTAAAATCCGGCCACATGTGTACTGTGTAGGTCAGGCAATATTATAAGGTTCTGTAAGTTGTTATCCATATTTTTATTTTTCTATTTTGTTTGAAATAAAATAATATAAGCAAGCGTTTTACACGTTTTGTCTATTATCTTCTAAAGTTTAGGAGTAACAAAATGTGGCAATTAATTAATATAAAACCTTTATGAGGCTGATAATGGGGATACTAATGAAAATATTGCCACGGTGTCATGAAAAGTTTCATCATATTTTTAGCAATAACCATTTGGATGTTATGCTAAGGATGGACTGATCTACGGAACTCTAAAATGCAGAATCCTCAAGGAAACAGAAATAGGCAAAAACCCTAAGAAAAAACTAGTCAGCACTTAGGTATATCTACTATCATTAGATTTTTTGCACGGATAGATCATGTATGTTGATTGTTCCTTGTGATTGGTTTTCAAAGATATCATGTTAGATAGTTTTTGTATATTGGTAGGTTAATAGTTAGGTATATATTATGTTAAGTAATTGTCCTACAAATAGAACAATATTTTAGGATCATCAAATCAAAGTATGAAATACTTTCTATCTCTTCTAGGTACCACTTTCAAGATTTTTCGCGGATGAAAATATTGTTTGTCTTATCAAAATGAAGCTTCCTGCTACTGACAAAAAATTAGCTTGATACTTGATAGAAATAAAAAAAAATGTTCTAGGGATCCTTGATTATAAACTGCGCGCAAAGGAAAATCAAGCGAAATCTAGCAAAATCTAAAGAGAATACATGAATATTTATTTCAGAGCATCAGACATTAGTATTTCCCTAAATATTTGTTCGCCCGTATCATTTTAAAATACGTCATATCTGTTGAGCTGCACTAATTGTACTGTGTACAGCCGAGTAAATAATATCTATTGCTCTTTCAGTAATTGGTAATTCATCTCTAGCCTTTTGTTACTAAGATGGGTGTTGAATGTCGATGGTTGTCGCCCCTTTTGATTCTGTGGTCTCTACATGCCCGAGGTTCATTGTAGACTCTATAATTTACATAATATATCTACCTTAAGGTTAGGTTAGATTAGCCAACTGACAGTTGACTGTTCCAGTCGGTCTCTAGCTCTCTATTTAAAAACGCATTAAGGATGATGATGCCTACCTTATATTTTTGATATTAGGACGCTCAATCATCAATGTGTGCTCCGGGTTGGGATGTGCCTCAGTTAAGCTGGAGCACTCCATCAGGCTTAGCATAGCCCCAGTAGAAATGCGAAAGAATAGAAACGCTGACCGTTTTGCGGACAAACTAGCAGATTTCCTTTGTTAATCTATCACTTTGTCTACTAATGACTCACTAAAATCTGCCTAGCCCAGCGTCAATAATTTGGGACTATGTATGCCCTTGGATGGGATGGGTAGATATAAATTATATATTATATAGGTACCTTCTCAAACCACATTTTTTCAACATTTGTGATCACAGGAGGTGTGGTAGCCCATTTCAAACAATACGAAGTCTAGCATGTGTTTAGAGCAGCCATGTCATCTAGGTAACTGGTAATTTTTAAATCGTGACACGCGGAAGAAGCCTCAAGATAATTAATAATTATGCGCCGACATCAGTCTCACAAACGTGTGTAGAATATATTGCTATAGCAATTAAATTGATCGATAAAAATACACAATCTAGTATCGATTGTGCAATGGATGTCAACAATAATAATTATCGGATTGTCATCATTTGGAGACAATGGGATTATTATAGGCTTCTTCAGATCAAAGTAAACCGGGGGTAGAAAGAAAGTAGTTTCAGTCTTAATAACCCTAATTTAAGTAAGGTTACTAAAATTAGGGGATAAAATAGGGAAATTTGTGTTAGGGTTAGGTAACCATAACACGAATTTCCATACTAATATTAAAAGTGCTGAAATGCGACTATCCTCTTCACGCTCAAACCGGTGAACCAATTTTGTTGAAATTTGGTATGGAGATACTTTGAGTCCCGGGAAAGGATATAATAATATGATACTTTTCATCTCGGAAAAATGTAAGGTTTCCGCGCGATAAACGAAATCTAGGTATCTAATAAAGTTAAATTAGTATTAGGGTAGCGTTTGTTAATAACTTATTGATATATTAAGATAACTAGCTGTCCCGGCAAACGTTGTTTTGCCATTTAAAGTATATTTTCTACATCATCAGTTGATACATGTTTTACCCCCTCTTTTGTCCCCTAAGAGGGTGTGGGGGGGAAGGTCATACACCAGATGTTAAGTTGAAAAACACAGTTAATACCTAATATGAAGTAAGTCCACTAAAGAAAAAAGTTGTATACAAAATCTGACCCCTCTTTGGTCCCCAGAGAGGGTTGAGAGGGGAGGGGGGGGGAGGATTTTTATACACCAGATGTTGAGTTGGAAGAAGACAAACATAATGTGAAAACCGTATGGAAATCGGATCAGTAGTTTTCGTGTTAAAGAAAAAGTTTGATACAAAATCTGACCCCCTTTTTTGTCCCCTTAGAGGGGTGGGGAAAAAAAATTTTATACACCAAATGTTAAGTTGGAAGAAGATAAATATATCTGCGAAAACCACATTCAAATCGGATCAGTATTTTTCGTGTGATGCTGGAACAAACATACAGACAGACAGAAAGAGTGACAGACAGACAGACAGACATAAAACTAACCACATTTTTGGCTTCTCTAGCGATGTAGTGACAAAGGTGTAATTTCGGGTGTCATTTCATATCTTTTATGTACAGAATTTTCATTTCTACAACAGAATATTGTATTCCTCCCGCACGCGCTTTGGTGACGCCTACTATCGTAATATTTTAATTTCGCCATAATTTCAAAACCAAACGTCCAATTTTAATCATTCAAAGACCAAATATTATCTACATAAACTGTACTTAGTGATAAAATAATTTATTTTGATAAGGATTAATAGCGTGAGTAAAATATATCCGTTTCAATTTAGTCAAAAAAAAAATCAGGATTTTTAAATAAATAAATGGTTATTGTGCCTCACTCGACATAGATAGGTATAGTGTGTCGCGGACTTTTTTGTAGATATTTATAAGATCTACAATTACTTAGAACATTTTATGGTTCTATCTTTTATAGTTTAGGCAGCGTACGCAAAATAAGTAACTTTTCTAGCTGATTTTTTACACCTTGCGTCCGAAAAACTCAAATATCTTACGGAACCCTACTTTTTTCCAAAATAAAATGTAGCCTATGTTCAGCAGAAATAATGTAAGATTCCAATTGCAAAAGAATTTTTCAAATCGGTCCAGTAGTTTCGGAGCCTATTCGACTCAAACAAACAAACAAACAAACAAACAAACAAACAAATCTTTCCTCTTTATAATAGTAGTATAGATGGCTTATGTCGAAATCTTAATTTAATTACAAATAAGATATTAATATTCGTCTCTGAGTACGGTAGTTAAACTTGGTTTAGTTAAAAGTGTTTTGGAGACTCTCTCGATTAAATTTCAAGGTTAAAATTGTAATTAATTATAGCGTGGAAACAACTAAATGCCTTCGAAGGACATGTTACAGGAATTCTTTCATTTTGCCGCTGGTTCCTTACAGTTAATTAATGAAGTTGTCCATGAGAATACCAAAACAACAATTAGTTATGACATTTTAATTGGTTTTAATTATAGTTTAAGGATATGTGTGTAATGAAGCCCTAAATTGAACACTTAATACCTAGTATCAAGACTATAAGATAATTAAAAAATATCTATGAAAATAATATTATAATATAAGGGCCTGTTTCACCACTTCCTGATAAGTGCCAGATAGGCTATCCACCACTTAACTTGACAGATGAAGTATGGAGAATCTGTCAAAAAATTTGTGGACAGCCTATCCGGCACTTTATCAGGAATTCAGGAAGTGGTGAAACAGGCCCTTAGACTCTCATATTTAGCTCAAAATGAAGACAGGCAAAATTTTGGATTCTTTATGTTTTATGAGCCTTATATTCAGCGCATTACACATGATTATGAAGGCGAAAGTTTGGAAGTGTGTATGTATGTTTGTTACTATTATTAACGACCAGAAGGTTTTCAGGAATAAAATCACAAATTCCTTTCACTTAACTTTTATTTTATACCAACTATATTTCCCTCAACTATTACAAGTTGTTACTGCCTCAAAATATGATCAACGACTGAACTGCCAAAATGGCGACACTGAACTTTTATAACTAGTCAGTGGCGCCATTTCTACCGGAAGTTCCCCCAAAAGAATAATCATTTAAATTGGAATATTAAATAATATTGGAAAATAACTTTAAATGATTATTCAATTGGTTAATAAATTTACAATTCATAAATGCGACAGTTACAGAATATTCTAACTAAAATAATAAATAATAAATAATCTGCACCGGATGTACCGGATGTTTCATTAAAATTAAATACAACGGAAATATTAAAATAAACAATTTCTAACAATCGGCCATACTGACAAAAAGTTTGACCTCAAACTTATACATGGTATAGAATAATATCATAAAAATGAAACTAAAATACACAAATAAATGATAATCATGTAAATTCCATTAAATTAAATTCATGAGTAACAATTAAATTAGTTTCAAATATTATAATATTATAATTTAATACATGCAATAAAATAGTAATAGAATTTTAAATTGACAATTAAACAAATGTACTTCAAAATCAAGTAACTTAATTATTCGTGATTTATTTAATATACAATACAATATTTTTTTTTTATAATGTACTTTTATATTCTTGTAATTATAATATCATATAAACTTTGTGAATGTGGATAGGAAAGTTCATCTATTCCACCTGATATTTTAATAAAACAATACAACTTGGAAAATTCATCAAGTGTAATAAGTATATCTTGAAAAATAATAATGATATAACTTGGAAAATTCATCAAGTTAAATAAACATATTTCTACAGTTGGATTGGAAAGTTCATCAAGTCCAACTATAATTTAAATAAGTGACTTGGAAAGTTCATCAAGTCCGACGATAATTTAAATAAATGACTTGGAAAGTTCTTCAAGCCATAAATAATTATTTTCAGAATTTTAATAAATTAATTTGACTTCATTACTATTTTTAAATATTATTCTCAATTCATTTATTATTCTTCTTCACTATCAGAACTAGAGCTTTTATTGATATGTATGTTTATCCATGGTTTTATTTGATCGACTGCCCAAATGTTACTATATTTGCGTTTTCCCAATTCTGTGCCCGGTATAGTGGAAACTTCATACCTGTCATTGTCAAGAATTTTCGTTATTTTATATGGACCTGAAAACTTGGGTAAAAGCTTTCTACTTTGGCCTTCATTCGAGGCCACTTGTTTATTTATTTTAACTAGATCACCGATTTTATATATGGTAGGACTCTTTCTATTTTTATCAAAACGTTGTTTCTGACTAACTTGATCTTTTTCAATGTGTTCCGTTATCTCTGACCTAATCTCTTCAATACTTTGGTTAGGATCACGGGATTGTAGGAAAAGATCGCTAAACATATTTTCATTCGCGTGATTTAATGTTCGACCAAATAAAGCTTCAGATGGGGTTTTGCCAATCCCCTTATTCAATGTGTTATTTAGTCCCCATTGAATTCTGCCCAATTCCTGATCCCATTTAGTTTCGCCTAGCTTATCAGTGTAAGAAGCTAAGGAACCTAGCACCGTTTGGTTATACCTCTCTACCTGACCATTCGAACGTGGAGAGGAAACTGCGTTTAGAATATGCTTTATTTTTGAATCGGTACAAAATTTTTCAAATTCTTTAGATGTAAACGTAGTTCCTCTATCAGATATGAGCCTAGTCGGAAAGCCAAATGTAGAAAAGACATCATCTAGCGCCTTTACAGTAGCAGAGGTTTTTAAATTGCGAAGTGGTTTAATAATACAAAATTTGGTATAACCATCAACAATTAAAAGTAAATACATATTACCTCGACTACTTTTTACAAATGGCCCTAGGTGGTCAATGTGTATAGTATGAAAAGGGATATCTGGTTTCGGTATAGGATGTAAAAATCCTTCTTTTTTACCATTCGAATCTTTGCCATAAGCACAATGAATACAAGATTTTACATATTTGTAGACAAACTTTTTCATTTTCGGAAACCAGAAATCCCTTTTTATTCTAGCTAAGGTCTTCTCCACCGAAAAGTGTCCGACATCGTCATGGTTCAGACGTAATATTTGGAATCTAGCCCCCTTCGGTACAACCCATTTAAAATCGTTCTCTCCGACTTTCCTAAATATTTTATTATCCTTAATCAGGAAATTTTGCTTTATGTCTACTAATTCATTGTATTTAGGGTCTTCTAAAACTTGACGAATATGAGATATTTTGGGGTCTGTCAGTTGTAAACTCATTAACCAATCATGTTGAGTTATAGCCAATGTTTGCAGTATTTCTGGTTCAGATTCTTCACAAACCAAGTCCACCGGATTGCGACTGAGTGCATCCACGTGCAACATATTACTGTTAGGACGATAAATAATATTACAATCATATTCCTGGAGAGTGAGCCACCATCTAGCTATTCTGGGTAAAATATCTCTCTTTGAAAAAGTTGCACGTAAGGCATTGCAATCAGTCACAATGGTAAAACTGGTACCTAATAAATACACCCTAAATCTATTTAATGACGTAATGACAGCTAATGTTTCTAAATCATATGCATGAAATTTTTGTTCGTCAATTGTAGTTTTTCGGCTATAAAACGCTATCGGTTTCAGAGGAGAAATTTCTGACTCTTTTTGCAAAAGAATTCCAGCTAGTCCAATTTTGCTTGCATCAGTGTGAAGCTCGGTAATGTATTTTGGGTTATATAGTGCTAAAACGGGCCTTTGAATTAATTTTTCCTTGAGAGTATTGAAAGACTGTATTTGGTCATTGCTCCAGTTCCAAGTTTGGTTCTTTTTTGTTAAATCAGTCAAAGGACGTGCAATTACTGAAAAATCTTTTATAAATCTACGAAAATAGCTAGCTAAACCTATAAATTGCCTAACTTCATGAACATTTTTTGGTGTGGGAAAATTTTTGACTGCTTCTATTTTAGTTTTACCCGGCTTAATACCTTCATACGAGATCTCAAAACCTAAATAATCTATATTTGTTTTAAAAAAGTTACATTTTTTAATATTTAAAGTGAGATTTGCTTCGTTTAATAATTTAAAAGTATTTTCTAATTTCTGAACACCTTCATTAAAATCTTTAGATACAACAATAATGTCATCCATATATGCTTCTGCTGATTTATTATTTCCATCTACTGAGTTTAGTTTTAAAGCCTTATTAATTGTTCTTTGAAAAACTGCAGGAGCGTTTACTAAACCAAAAGGCATTCTCTTAAATTGGTATAAACCATCAGGGGTAATAAATGCAGTTAAATGTCTACAATCTGGGGATATAGGAATTTGGTAGTAACCACTAGTTAAATCAAGATTGGTAAAATACTTGTTACCATTCAATGAATCTATTTGATCTTCGATACGAGGAAGTGGAAAATGATCTTTAATTGTGCGACTATTTAAGGCTCTGTAATCAACACACAGACGTTGGCCTCCTGTTTTCTTTGAGACAAGCAGAATTGGACTCGCATAAGAAGAGGAAGACTCTTCTATTATTCCATTTTGCAAAAGTTCACCTACCATGTTTTTAACAGTTTCTCTATCTCTATAGCTCAACCTATAAGGCCTATAAACAACAGGAGTATGATCCGATAACTTTAAATTCATTTCGGTTAAATTAGTACATCCGAGTTCAGAAAGATTTTGGGCAAAAGTGCTACGATAAATTTGAATCAACTGATATACTACATCTCTTTGTTGAGGTGTTAGTTCATTATTAATATTAATTTCTTTATAATCTATTGTTTCGAATCTGGCTTGAGTTTGTAAACACATTTTAGGTTTGTCATCAGAAATGTCAACTTTCTCTGCCCTAACTAGAAGCGTATTGGATTTGAAATAAACTGGAGTAGATGGAGCGACCACAAAAACTGAAATTTTACCTTTGCTTACTGAATAAAGACCTTCTTGTATCCAATACTCCATTCCACAATAATTACGATAACTGTTACGGATAAAAATTATTCCGTCTGATATATCCTCTGTGAAACAAGGTATTAATCCTATTTTATCAATACAGGTAGATTCGCAAGTAATTAACCGAACTAATGAGGCTTCATCTGCAATATCAGGAAACGTATAGTTCCTATTTATAATCTCAAGTGAATCTTTAGTTTTTATTACTAAAATATGTGGCAATTCAGTAAAATTTTGACCAATTAAAAGGGGCACATGTAATTGTAAAGGTGCAATTACAAATGCATTTATCAAAGATTCAACCTTATCTATAGAAATTTTAAATTCCGTTTTGCCTATTGGTATAATAGTTCCATTACCGATGCCCTTAATTACTGGCACGTTGTCGTACTTTATTACTAGTCCGTATTCGTCTACCAATGCTTTACTTATTAACGAACAATCACTTCCAAAATCAATAAAGGCAGTGATTATCTTAGAAAAATTATTGTTGATATTAACTGGTTTATAAAATTTTGAATTTTGATTTTTAGAAGAATCTATGTTCATGACACGCTTTTCTAAATTACTTTTGTTTTTATTTTTAAAACAATCTTCTTTTTTATGTCCAAATTTTTGACAAGATTCGCACTTTATTATAGGTTGATTACATTGATTTGCTCTATGACCTTGCTTTTTACAGTTAAAACAAAATAAAGCTCTACATTGCTTTAAGGTGTGCCCTAATTTTTTACAAAAGCTGCAAGTTATATCATTATTGGAGTTAGAAGTAGATTTTATTTTATTAATTTTGCTATCATGCCGATCATTACAAATATCTTTGAGAAAACAAAGCAAATCTTCGGGTTCTGTAAACCTTCCTGACGACGCGCTAGCTTTAAGAGTTCGATCTTCCAATCCGTGTATTATACAGTCAACGGCTTTTTTACCAACTATTTCGCAAGCATTCAACAGTAAAGTCTTATCATAATAATAATTGTCCAACGATTCTCCAGTTTTAAAACGCCTTTCTAACATTTCAGTTAAAAGATTACCGTAATTAGAATCAGAAGGAAAAGCCCTTTTTAGACATTCCTGCCATTGTAACCACGTACGATTTACAGAATATAAACCCTCGTACCATCTTTTAGCATGACCCACTAAACGAGGTAATGCAAAATGTGGAATTTGTTGTTCAGACCAATTATAAATTTGAGCACATTCATTAACCTTTGCGATCCAATTTTCGATTCTATGATTTTTTGCGGTGGGATCAAATTCCGGAATCATATTTTTGTCAAAATGTAGTTTTTGAGAATTCTCCGATTTCAGAAAATTATTCATAAAGTTTAATAGTGCCGATAAGTTTTCATTTGATGAGCCTAAGTTATTCAAAGTGTTGGCCATACCGGAAATATCCGCGCTGCCTCGATCTCTTACTGGAGACCGGTTGGGGGAATGAGAATAGCTCGATGAAGTTGATCGGTGTCGTGATATCCTCGGCCTGAAGTCCCTCGACCTTCTATGATGGACAGTAGGACTTCGGAGCTCGCGGTGTCGTCGTCGCAAAGGTGACTGTTGCTGCTTTCCAGATGTACTAGGTAGAATAGGACTACGACTTCTTTGTGATGACCGGCTAGGCCTGGCCCGGCTGTATCGTGATCGACTACGTCTGCTACTTCCAGATCGCCTCTTATCCATTGTTTCTCGATAGCTACGATCTCGATCCACTGACGGACGTCTTAAAACGTTGTCTGTACTCTCATCCATACTGAAAAGAAAAATAAAATAGGACAACATAAACTGTATTTCTAAAACAATAGATTGAAAAATAATTGCATTAATTTATTTTATAAGTGTCTCAGCTATGTCAATTTATAATATTTTATCTGTAGAATTAGTTAATTAACGAATTGGACTAGAATACGTAATTTTTTAATTTGATGTTCCCTTTTATATCTCAAAAACATACTTCCTTGTTTCATGTTGTCTATAGCGTGCCTTATTTTAAAATATCAATATTAAACTAGTCGAAAGATGATAATATGACCACCGTTTTATATACAATTTCTATATTCTATTTAAACTTACGTTAACGTACCTACACATGACAAGGCAAGTAATAATAGATTTAAATAAAATCAATCGTAATATTTCTCATGCCAAAAATAAAATATATTTAAAACATTAAACTTCTTTAAAGAATCTCTATTTGTTAAAAAAAAATATTTGAAGATTACAATCCGATTCTAAAATCTATTAAAATTATAATTATAATTTCAGCATAAAATAAAAAAAACATACCTTGATTTCGTGTGGCGTGAAAATCCTTTATCCAACTTCTGATATTAACGACCAGAAGGTTTTCAGGAATAAAATCACAAATTCCTTTCACTTAACTTTTATTTTATACCAACTATATTTCCCTCAACTATTACAAGTTGTTACTGCCTCAAAATATGATCAACGACTGAACTGCCAAAATGGCGACACTGAACTTTTATAACTAGTCAGTGGCGCCATTTCTACCGGAAGTTCCCCCAAAAGAATAATCATTTAAATTGGAATATTAAATAATATTGGAAAATAACTTTAAATGATTATTCAATTGGTTAATAAATTTACAATTCATAAATGCGACAGTTACAGAATATTCTAACTAAAATAATAAATAATAAATAATCTGCACCGGATGTACCGGATGTTTCATTAAAATTAAATACAACGGAAATATTAAAATAAACAATTTCTAACACTATTGGGCATTGGCATAGTATCTATTGGTACGGATTTTACTCAAATTAAGTTTTAGGCTCTAGATTTTATATAAATAGGTTTATTTATTTAAAAAACTTTATGCACATGTGGGTACAAAGGAGGACTTAATGCCTTATGGCATCATCTACCAGTCAACCTTTGGGCGATACAAGAACAAAGTGGTGTAGGTGCCAGTCGAGTTAAAAGAGGAAAAGTATAACTTGTTTGGCTCTTCACAAACTCTTAATTTTATCTCGAAAATATAGAGTACCTATTTTAGGAGATACAGCCTTTCAAATAGAAGACCTACACAGTACACACCCAGATACTGATAATGATTAAGAGTCTTGGACTAATTTAAAAAATCTCACCTCAGACACAATTGAATTGTTGTGTTCATAAATCCAGTCGTTGCATTCTTCCACCGTCGCCGTGAAAGTCTCGTTCGAGCAGGTTCCATTTTCAAAATATTTTTCCTTATTTAAAACTGGCCGGTAACATCTGGAGTCGATGTCTTTTGGCCAGTATTCTGGAACTTTTACTGAATCTAATGTACTGTCGCATTCTGGGACTCGGCACCTGAAACAAAAATAGTAGCCTAAGAACCTTAGATAATTTTACCGGATAATAATTAAACCAGGCCAGCTACGCAGCTCATACGATTTTTATAATGCCCAAAGAACCAAGAGGTTGTTTCTGAATAAACTAAGCGAATCTACGGCGATCTGAATGATCGAAATGAATGAGTTGAATCTCATAAAGCTTCAAATCTAAATCCTTTAGCAAAATTCGTCATGTTGTGCTTTTGGATAACCCTGCTCGCTTTGCTTGGGGAGGGAAATTGGATGTCTCCTACTCGTCCTACTTTTCTTCTAATTAATTTCGTTGCGGGTCCCAAGACAGATTTAGCATGTCCCTCAGGCACCCCCGAGATCATAAAGGTTTTAACCTATCAAAGGGTTTTCGTGGTTGGATACCGCTGTCGATCCTGGCGACACAGGAGTCGTAGTGGTGGGAATATGTGGTGGGCCATTTGCCCGTTAAAAAAAACCCTAATTGTTGAGAACGTCATGAAATAAGCTAATTTGGACGTTCTTTAACATTGTTGCTCCACGGCGATGTTTTGTTTAATGTCCCGGTTGAGTAGGTGATGGTGTTGGCACATTCTGTACCGAGCCGGAGTCGGCTTAAACGAGACCAAATTCTTAATAGCGGTCTCAGAAGGACAATAATTATGTTGGTCGAAAATATCATAAAACATATTAGCGAAATATAATTTTAACAGAACGACTATTTTCACAGTGGATTTGAATTATTTTATTGCGATTTTTGAGCAAAATTGAATTCATTGTAATGATTACCAAAGCCCCTACTACATAATATGCCGCCAAAAACTGAATGTAGTTAGTTATAAGTAAACCTTTATGATTATGTTCTTGGTGTAGCCCCAATTCAAAAACAAAGTTCTTGTTGAAACACCCTCTACTTTACGCGGGCGAAACTGCGGATAATAAGCGTGTTGATCATAAACAAACTACTAAAGTCAGTGAATTTAGATAGTTGTTATATCGTTTTCCACTGATCTTTCAGTCATGGAAAGATTTGGAACATTAATTTATTTGCGTTGTCAGACGTTAAGCGAGCCAATTATTGAACTGATTGTAATGAACTGTATGCCAAACCAATTGTCCTTTGATACGTATACAATCAGACAGAGTCTGGGGCCCAATTCTCGTACTATTTTGATTCAATTCGAACCGAGATTCGAGTTGCGAAAATTGAGCCCTTAAGGACACAAACATTATCAAGTTATTGGAATATTTTGCTTAAATAACCGGTTTAGTGTCTAAATTACGGGTTATTTAGATGATATTTTAACGATAATAACGAATACGCAGGTCTCTTGGATCAAGTTTCTAGACATATATTTCTAGACATAATATTGAGTATTTCTTGAATATTTCAAGTGCCTATTGTTTGCCGTTATTGATATCGAGAAAAAATAGCAAAAAAAATCAAGTTTGTTGTATGGAAGGCCCTCTTAAATATTAACCCTCTTAGGCCCACTTGCGCCAATCTGGGTTAAAGTTAACTCTGAGTTAAACATCATGTCATCTCTATCACTGACTTGGTGAGTGACAGATATGACATGATGTTTAACTCAGAGTTAACTTTAACCCAGATTGGCGCAAGTGGGCCCTACTGATAAACGCTGTATAAGCTTTGAATAGTTAATACAGTGTTTTGTCTTCTTCAATCCAATTAAAAATGTCACTTGTGTGACAGGAACAAAACACTGTTACATAACTATTCAAAGCATAAACAACGTTTATTAGTAAGGGGGTTAATTTATTTTGTTTTTAACCCCCGACCAAAAAGAGGGGTGTTATAAGTTTGACGTGTCTGTCTGTCTGTCTGTCTGTGGCATCGTAGCATCCAAACGGGTGGACCGATTTTGATCTAGTTTTTTTTTGTTTGAAAGCTGACATGACGGAGAGTGTTCTTAGCTATAGTTCATCATCATCAGCCTGCTCATTGCTGAAATATCACGGTATATCTGGTTCGTGATAGGACGATTAGCAACTTGCAGTCGTTTGATTGTTTTTGAGAAAATCTGTGACAAACTGTGAAAATTTCAAAAGTCTAGCTATAGCGGTTCTTGAGTTACAGCCTCAAGACATACAGACAGACAGACAGACAGACGGACAGACGGAAAGACGGACAGACAACGAAGTCTTAGTAATAGGGTCCCGTCTTCTGCACCCAAAGGTGATACGGAAGCCTAAAAGGGGGTTGAAAAAAGGGATGAAAATTAATAAAGCGTTGAACATCAATGAGAGGTTGAAATTAAGTGTGAAAATAAATAAGCAAAAAGAATACGTTAAAATACAAAAATCCAAGTTTTGAAAACCTAGGGTGAAACTGATTTTTTTTTAATTAAGTAAGTATTAAAAAAAAGTTAAAATCTTACCGGTGATCAACATCTTCGGCGACGAAAATATAATTAACATTCATCATCGACACTATCATAATCGGCACACATATTATAAAATACTGGTACATCTGATATCTTCCGAACTTTAACAAATCCACTGATTCCATATTGGCAGTCATTTAAAAAAAATCTATTCAATCAAATATAAAAAGTCTATTTAATTTAAAGCCTCTGGATTCCACGATAACATGGACACTGAACAGTAGTCTTGCATGTCAAAAGTTGTCTGAAACAGTGTCGCGTAAATGTAGGTTTTTACTACACATGGACACTCGGACGCGTAAACTGGTATTCGTATGATCATAACATTTGTATATTATATTATGTACTGACTATGTTTTTGCCGCGAGTCAATCCTCCATCATTATCAATAACCACAAAATATAATAAAAAATATAATTTTATGAATTATACAAAACAGGCAGATGATTAAATAATTATTATTTACTTGCTCAACCTAAGTTTCTAACTTTAATCATTAAAGGTGTTTATTTATGTATCTTTTTGTAATAGCTAGATAGAGTAGGGCGCCGTGACAAAATAATCGGCCAAGTGCGAGTCGGAATCGCGCACAAAGGGTTCCGTACCATTATAGAGCAAAATTACTAGACCATAAATTGTGTTTTTTGTATGGGAGCCCCCCTTAATTTTTATTTTATTTCAATATTATTATTAAATATTAAAGTACACATATAACTAAGGATTTTGTGAAAAATTCAAGTACCTACCTGTTGCCATTTTTGATATAGAGCAAAAGAGGCCAAAAAAATCACGTTTGTTGTATGGGAGCCCCCCTTAAATATTCATTTTATTTTATTTTTAGTATTTGTTGTTATAGCGGCAACAGATATACATAATCTGTGAAAATATCAAATATCTAGCTATTACCGTTCTTGAGTTACAGCCTAGAGACAGCAAAAAAGGCCAAAAAAAATCACGTTTGTTGTATGGGAGCCCCCCTTAAATATTCATTTTATTTTATTTTTAGTAAGTGTTTGTGTTATACGGGCAACAGATATACATAATCTGTGAAAATATCAAATCTCTAGCTATTACCGCTCTTGAGTTACAGCTTGGAGACAGACAGACAGACGGACAGACGGACAGACGGACAGACGGACAGACAACGAAGTCTTAGTAATAGAGTCCCGTTTTTACCCTTTGGGTACGGAACCCTAAAAAAGGTAGAGTAGGGCGCCGTGACAAAATATTGACTTGTAAGTGCGCCGCAGGCTGAAAAAGATTGGGAACCCCTGCTGTAGACATATGAGTTACGTTATTACGTATCTTTACTAACGCGTGTGTGTGTGCGCGTGTGATTTTTTCTATGCAAAAATCTATGAAATTATATCACTGACTGTACCTACTTAATATTACATCTGTAATAATATTGATAACATGGCTGATGGGCATTATAAAATCTGTTTACAAATGGTTCATAGTTGAAACTTGAAAGTAGCAATCTAATAAATAAATAGTATTATCTAATACAAAAAAATACCGTAGACAAAAATGATAATTATATTGTACTTTCTCGGTTTTCCTGTTAACCCTCCGTGCACCACGTGGGGTTTCTCAAACCCGGGTCAATTCAGACCGCAACGCGACGAGGCGAGGCGAGGCGCAGCGCGATATAAATTTATATTGATTTGACAGATTTCAATTGCGTGAGACGTCTTGCGAAGCTGTCAAATCCATATAAATTTAGAAATCCATATCTACGCATCGCGTTGCGGTCTGAATCAACCCTTATGGTGCTCTCTCACCGCGAGCATTCACGTGTAATTATGTTACATTATAGATTCGACTTTGAGCATTCTATATCTAGTTGATGCAATAACGACAGAAAAGTTGTATCAAGAGGTTACACACTGTATCAAAACAATGTGCGCTTTGTAATGCTCGGCTCTCCTCCCTTACTGATGTAATGTTCGACTATGGAAAGTTACATTACAAGCGAATGCTCCCGGTGAGGGAACACCTCTGGGCAAGGAATATGTAATTTCATAATATTTTGTATTTATTTGTTTATTTTATTCCAAATAACAATTTTTATTTATTTTATCGTAATACGTACTAGGTGTTGCCCGCGACTTCGTCTGTGTCAGTATAATAATATTATGTAACTATAATAACAAACATAGATCATTTTCTCCATATTCACACCATTTTCACTAATTCTTCCACCGATTCGTCGCAGTCAGTGTGATATCACATTACAGCATAATATAAAGCCCATTGTCAAGTTTTCAAAAACTAGCGGTGCTACGGAACCCTACATTGCGCGTGTCCCGACACGCACTTGGCCGGTTTTTTTGCTTGTAAATCGTGATCAATAATGGCAATAGCTAGGCACTTGAAATTTTCATAAAATCTTTGTAACATATTATAAAACAAAGTCGCTTTTTTCCCTCATGTCCCTTTGTTCCCTTTAATCTTTAAAAGTACGCAACGAATTTTGATAATTCTTTCAGTATTAGACAGCCCATTTATCAAGGAAGGCTATAGGCTATATTTAATCACGTTAAGACTAATAGGAGCGAAGAAATAGAAGAAAGTGTAGAAAAACCGGGGAAAATTATTTGAAAGGGCTAACTTTAACGCGCTAATCTCAGGAACTACTGGTCTGAATATTTGAAAAATTCTTTCAGTGCTAGATAGTCCATTTATTGAGGAAGGCTATAGGCTATATTTTATCACGCTAAGACTAATAGGAGAATGTGGAATAAACGGGGGAAATTATTTGAAAGGGCTTATCTCGCGAACTACTAGAGCAATAATCGAGTTTTTGCGCAACGGAATGCTAATTAGTTTACAAGTTTAGGTGTACATATTTGATGTTTTTTTCATTACAATTAGTGCAAAATGGCAAAAAACATGCTGGATACTACAAAAATACTAACAAATGTAGAGCACAACGTGTATCTTTGTGCAAATAGTAGAGCAGAGATTCCTAATTTTGTTTTTAGTATTTGTTGTTATAGCGGCAACAGATATATTATTATACAGAAACTGTGAAAATTTCAGAAGTCTAGCTATAGCGGTTCTTGAGAGTTGAGATACAGCCTTGATACAGACAGACAGACAGACGGACGGACAGACGGACGGACGGACGGACAGACGGACAGACGGACAGACGGACTGATGGATTCCCGTTTTTCACAGGTTCGTATGGCTACTCCATTCGTCTTTTTTAGGGTTCCGTAGTCCGTACCCAAAGGGTAAAAACGGGAATCCATCAGTCCGTCTGTCCGTCTGTCTGTCCGTCCGTCCGTCCGTCCGTCCGTCCGTCCGTCCGTCCGTACTCCGTCCGTCTGTCTGTCTGTCTGTCTCAAGGCTGTATGTACACCTAAACTTGTAAACTAATTAGCATTCCGTTGCGCAAAAACTCGATTATTGCTCTAGTAGTTCGCGAGATAAGCCCTTTCAAATAATTTCCCCCGTTTATTCCACATTCTCCTATTAGTCTTAGCGTGATAAAATATAGCCTATAGCCTTCCTCAATAAATGGACTATCTAGCACTGAAAGAATTTTTCAAATATTCAGACCAGTGCAGTAGTTCCTGAGATTAGCGCGTTAAAGTTAGCCCTTTCAAATAATTTTCCCCGGTTTTTCTACACTTTCTTCTATTTCTTCGCTCCTATTAGTCTTAACGTGATTAAATATAGCCTATAGCCTTCCTTGATAAATGGGCTGTCTAATATTGAAAGAATTATCAAAATTCGTTGCGTACTTTTAAAGATTAAAGGGAACAAAGGGACATGAGGGAAAAAGCGACTTTGTTTTATAATATGTTATTACATAGATTATTGAAGAACAAAATATATTATGATTAAAGATTTTATGAAAATTTCAAGTGCCTAGCTATTGCCATTATTGATTACAATTTACAAGCAAAAAAACCGGCCAAGTGCGTGTCGGGCCACGCGCAATGTAGGGTTCCGTAACACCGCTAGTTTTTGAAAATTTTCGTATGGTCAATGAATGTACATTTATAACATGTTTTACACTACTAACAACATCATCTCAAAGGAATTTGAACGAAAAGTTCCTTTATACTTCGCCAAATACATTTTTTTTTGTTGATCGACTATCACTCAATAACTATGAAGTCAACTTAGTCGTGATAGTTTTCCTTTTAAATTCAGCATATTTCCTACTCCCGTGAATTTTTTCACATTTCCAGAAGCAACCGTTTAGCTGGTAGAAGGGGGGGACACTGGACTCTAACGATTTTTTCCACTTTAAAAGTTAAAACTAAATATTTCACAAATGGATCCCTAAATCGGAAAATGATCTATGAATACTCATAATATTTTTAAAAAACCTATCCAACGACACCCCACACGATGGGATGGGCGCGAAAAAAAAAATTCAACCCCGCTTGATGTGTAGGGGAGGTACCATAAAAAAAATATTTTTTAAATATTTTATGTACCATTTTGTAAAAATTTTCAATTTTCAAAAACTAGCGGTGCTACGGAACCCTACATTGCGCGTGGCCCGACACGCACTTGGCTTGGTTTTATATATAAAGATTATAACACCCCTCATTTTCCCCGGGGGAAAGGAAAATATCATGTAGACACTGGGCTTGGTTAATTCTGTTTTAAGTGTTAACTTCATAGGACTCTTTCTGAATGTTGGGAATTACGAGTAGAAACGTCATCATAATAAAAATATGGCTAATGGCTTAGCGGTGTTAGCACTGTAATACAATAGTCAACAAAAGTTAGTTAACGTACACAAAAGTTGATGCAATATTTTTATTGCATCAACTTTTGTGTACGCAAATAAAATCATATTTTGCGTGACGTATCACCTACATAAATGATTGTGTACATAGAGTTCCGAACACCTTGTAACAGAGTTAAGCAGCGTTGCCAGATTTTTTGTGCCAAGTCGGGACTTTTGAACATTTCGTGTGAAAAAGCGGGATTCTTCGGTCAAAAGCGGGACAAACTAAAAAAACCGGCCAAGTGCGAGTTGGACTCGCCCATGAAGGGTTCCGCAGTAGCAATAAGGTTTATTTTTATGAAATTAAAAGGTTTTTGATTTAATTTTATATTTCAGTCGATTTAATGAAATTTAGATTAAGGTTTACCATTTATGGCGTATAAAAAAACCACTGGCTAGATCTCGTTCAAACCAATTTTCGTTGGTAGTTTTTATAGTAATCTACATCATATTATATTTTTGTTAGAATTATCATGGCCCTACTTTAGAAATTAGAGGGGGGACGGACGGACACACATTTTACCACTTTGGAAGAGTCTCTCTCGCAAACTATTCAGGTTAGAAAAAAATTATATGAGAATCCTCAATATGATTTTTGGAGACTTATCCATTGATACCCCACACGCATAGGTTAGATGAAAAAATTTTTTTTTGTTTCAGTTGTGCCTATGGGGTCCCCCTACAATTTTTAATAATTTTTCAATTTTTGCATCAAAATCTTAATGCGGTTCACAGACTATATCCTATTTACCAAGTTTCAATAGTATAGCTCTAATAGTTTCGGAGAAAAGTGGCTGTGACATACGGACGGACAGACAGACAGACATATTTGCGTTAAAATAACGTCGTGACTATAGATAGCTAAAGTAGCCAAAGAAAATCCACCCCTCTACCTCCCACACTCTTATCTTCATTACGCACCTTTCTTTCTCAGCACGCTGCGCACACGTACGTTCGGGCTGTCCCCGAAAAGCGGGGAGCCTGTCCCACGCCGCACGCGGGACATATTTTAGTTTTGCTGAAAAAATCGGGACGTTCCGCCAAAATCGGGACGTCTGGCAACGCTGGTTGTAAGACATAGGTATAATATATTACCCTTACTAAACTACTACTTAAGCGTGGATGTTTGTAACGCTTTCACGCAAAAACTACGTGATGAATCATCATGAGACTTTGTACACATACTCTTGGAGTTAGCAGAATATAGAAGTAAAATAAGATACTTTTTATTAATTAAAAAAATATATTTTTTACGAAAAAAAAAATTGACGTGGACGCGGACGAAGTCGCGGGAAACAGCTAGTTTTACATAGGTACTTGTACGTACTACGTACTAAATCTAAAGGTACCTTCTCAGGAACTACTGGTTCGAATTGAAAAAATATTTTTGTGTTGGATAGCTCATTAATAATTGAGGACTAGGCATATTATGGTAAGTAATATAAATTATAATATCACAGTGCGACAGATAGTAGCAAAAAATCACAGGAAAATGAGGCAAAAAGGTGAAAATAATGATTTGAACGCGCAAAAAAGAACTCCTTGGACCGATTTTTATGCTATTTGATAACAGAGAAATATAATTTGGCAAAGATATAGAGTAAACCACAGAAAAGGACATATTAGACTACTTTTTTCTGGGAAATTTTACGGTTCCCGACCTTATTTACGCGGGTGCAGCCGCGCAGAACGTCTAGCTAGATTATATAGCTACACGCCAGCCGTGGTGTGAATTCAATTTCTATTAGAACTCTAAAAAGCATAATAGTATTCATGCTTAGAACATTAAACCCTAAGTATTCATGCTCCAGAAATAGAAATATAGAGAAAAGATAAGGAACGTTATCATTGCGGCAAACAGGTTTCCGCGCCATAAACTAATTTTAGACGAAATTCAGACGTGATCGTTCATGACGTACACAATTCATGTTTACCTATTTAACCTATTTTATACCTACTACGGGCCAGGTTTCACCACTTCGCGTCGTGATAATTGCTGGATAGGCTATCCACCACTTAACTTGACAGATAGAGTATGGAGAATCAGTCAAAAAAGTTGTGGATAGCCTATCCGGCATTATATCAGGAAGTGTTGAAACAGACCGGCTACGTATAAAATAGTTAATGAATAGTTTAATAGAGCTACAGGTTAAATATACATAGAGCTCCTAAATATACATAGAGTAACTGGTAATGTCTTGTACATTACGTCGTCAACAGCTGTCGTTGATGTCTTTTTACTGAACCATTTAAGGTGCCCCGTGCCGGTTGGCAGCGGGCGATATGAAGCTGCAGCAGACGACGTGTCGTCGCGACACTACTCTTTCTATGTATTTCTATGAAAAGTGTCGCTAGCTTCGTGTCGCTAACTGCGCAGGGTATTTCACAGAAATACATAGAAACCAGTAGTGTCGCGACAACACGTCGTCTGCTGCCGCTTCATGTAGTCGGCTTTCAACTTGTACTTTAAATATAGAGCTCCTAGAGCAATGTTTGCGGCAATGTCTTGTTTCATACGTCGTCGACTGTCGTTGATGTCTTTTTACTGAACTGACTTCAAAATTGTACATAATTAGGTAAGAATTAAAATTCCCTATCTCAAAAACTACTGAACTGATGATTTTGATAAAACTTGCAATCTTCCCTAAGTTAAACAATACCTAGTCCAGTAAAAAATAATCACTTAAATCGGACTTGTAGTTCCGAAGATATGCGAACACAAACATAATAAAAACATACATACATACACTTTTGTACAGCACATTTGTTCAGACGCTGATAATATAGAGTATAGACTGAATTCACTAACATACGAGAAGGCAGTTCTAGAAATATTACACAGTACACGGAATCGAATTGGTAATCTTTTTTTTGAAGTCGGTTCAAAATAAGACAAAAGAGCAAGTTTTTTCTATGTATTTTCAGTAATTTGAAAGCTGAAGTTGTCAGTTCCTGTGACATCATTTTTCCTCATGTAGTGTTCGACTTGGGCGATGGTGTCGAACATCGGCATGGTCTTGGTTTCTGGTGTGAATATGAGCAGGAAGGCGGAGACTAGCGCGCAGAAACTGAAGATGAGCGCTGGGAGAGCTGCTGAGGTGGTTGTCTGGAAGAATGAGTAGAATAAATTCTAGGTAGTGGAGGGTAAATTAAAATTACTACCAGAGAAATTGATTCATAGTCCAGATTACGGATCTACGTCATTTGCTCGGGATATTGTCATTCAATATTAGTCGTGATCTCTCAGTTGTGTTTGACATAACGCAGGGTTTCTCAAAGTGGGGTACACGAACCCCTAGGGGTTCGCCATTCGACGGCAGGCGCGGGCGGTTCGCGACAAGATTTACGTAATGGTGGCAACAGGAGTCATTATTAGAAATGTCCGTAGGTGAAACTCTTCAAGCTGATTTCAAAAGAATGTCTTTGATAGATTTTTGGGCAGCTAGACAGGCAGAGTATTTCGAACTCTCATGCAAAGCAGTGAATTTCATTTTACCCTTTGCTACAATATACTGATGTGTGAGTTAGTTTTATCGACTTGATGCCAAATCAGACTTAAGGTTTATGAACCTAACAAGACACCCATCACAATATTAATATTAGAAATACATTACTTTGGCACTTTTTGTGTTACCCTTTATTCAAATAAAAACCTTATTTTCTTCAACAGTGTCTTTTATTATTTCCTGGGGAAAGGGGGGAGGGTTTCATTAGTTAGGGGTTCGCTGTCACCTGGAAATTTTAACAGGGGTTCGTGGAGCTGAAAGTTTGAGAAACCCTGACATAACGCAACCAAATTTTGTAGGTCCGTCATCCACTCCAATCCACTACCACCGAGTGTAAATCGAACCACTGAACCACAACCTCAAGTTTTGCCACCACTTAGCCAGTGGTTTATGCCGTTTTTCCGGAGCGGAACTGCGGCCACGAAAGTGCGGCCAAGAGTATGTTGTACCCGCGCGCGACGCGGGGGTGACAACACCAGAGACAGGATAAGGGCCCTTACGTACCAACAGCAAAGCAAATCACCGTAACCACAGAATCTATACATATAATAAAATCGTAGGAAAGTCAATTCTGTACATTGAACATTTTTGAAAAATAATACTTGGGACGTGATCTACAATCGATACGGAAGCCAAAAATATAGTTTTTAGAATTTTTGTCTGTTTGTCTGTATGTCTGTTTGTCTGTTTGTCTGTATGTATGTCCGGGATAAACTCAGAAAGTACTGAATGGATTTACTTCAAATTTTGCACGAATATTATATAGAGGTCGGGTCAACACATAGGCTATATATTATGATGATATCGCCTAGGGGGGGGGAGGGGCTCAAGTTTCAATATTTTTAGTTTTTTGCTCATATCGCTAAAACGGTGCGTTGTAGAGAAAAAATTTCCAGTACGTAATGAAAGCCCATAAAATTTCCTACAAATTTGTCCTTCACACTTTGTATCTATCTTCACTCCTTGCCATGCTATGAGCTTTTGTCTATCTTTTCTATACAAATTTCGAATGTCGTTTGATTAACATGCTGGGAGCTTTGGCATCGGTCTTTTCTTGCGGGGGGGGGGCTTCGCCCCCCCAACCCCCCCCCAAACACCCCCTCCACAAATTTTGCTTCAAACAAAGCGGTGTTGCGGCGTTATACATCTTTTTTAAGAACAAAGTTAAAAACTAAACTACACATACGGTTTTTCAGTGTCGTTTGTTTTGGGGGGGCTGCGCCCCCCCAAACCCCCCCCCCTTTATTCCTCATGACACTTTTGTTCATAATTAAAAGGTATCGTGGACTTTGTATTGCGTCTTAATTATCCTTTTTAGGAACAAATCTATACATATTGTAATAAAATCGTAGGAAAGTCAATTCTGTACAATGAACATTTTTGAAAAATAATACTTGGGACGTGATCTACTATACTAACGCGGACGAAGTCGCGGGCAACAGCTAGTAGATAATAGTACAAGTACCGAAACCAACTTGCCGAACAGGAACAGTATTATATTATCTTGATTAGTCCCTTTTTACCTACCTATCCGATGCATAGATCTTCCTTCTTCTTAAACAATCTGGTAGCAGCCTAAATTCTGACCAAACTTGGGAGCATAATAATATGTTCCCACGTCAAAATGCAACCCAGGATTTTCAAATTCGCCATGCTCTAAAAGTCTAAACCACTGAACCTGGTGTTTGCTTGGCATCGAACCAACGACCTCCAAGTTCGCCACGCTCTAAGCTTGACACTCGCGGTACTCGGTAGAACTCCTAGTCATAGGTTACATGGTCAGTCTGTCATCATTTCAATTCATCAGTCTGAATCTGGCGCCTGAATGATGACCGGTACATAATAAAAAAAATATCAGTCCGTCAATCAACAGGCGCGGGCGCAGCCTGAAATTTTGGAGGCGGTCACTCACTATACTTACTAAAAATTTATTGGCAAAAATTCCCTTTTATTATTTTTGGCAAGATTTTGAAATTTTTCAATTTGACCGTAGATTTGGGGTCATGTCCCCTGTGACCCCCCCCCTCCCCCCCTTCGGACCGCGCCTGTCAATCAAACGGTTACACGATCATTCCCCCGTCAGTCAAGATCAGACTGATGGACTGAATTGATGCCAGAATGACCGTGTAACCTATGTCTTTCTTACCAGCAGCAAAGTCAGCGGCGCTAACATGCTGCCGACCCTGGCAGCGGTGTTGCCAGTGCCGAAGAGCGTCCCCCTCACGCTGGTGGGGAACAGCTCGAGGCCGTACGTGTATATCGACGTGAAGCACACCACCGTGCCCAGCTTGCCGAACAGGAACAGTATTAACTTGAGTAGGGACATGTCTGGAAAAGTGAAAATAGTATAATATTGTTATTAGATGTTGTCCGTAACAACGAAGATCCATATTCCATACTGATATTATTAATGCGAAAGTGTGTCTGTCTGTCTGTTACCTCTTCACGCCCAAACCACTAAACTGATTTTGTTGGATATGTCATAATATTATGGAGATACTTTGAGTCCCGAGAAATAACATAGGATACTTTTCACCGCAGAAAAACTTAAACGGTTCCTGCGTGATAAACGAACGCGATAAAAACTGTTTCCGCCCAAAGCCGTGGGAGAGCTATGCTTCGGCACGAATGGGCCGGCTCGACCGGATAAATACCACGGGCTCACAGAAAACCGGCGTGAAACAGCGCTTGCGCTGTGTTTCGCCGAGTGAGTGAGTTTACCGGAGGCCCAATCCCCTACCCTTTTCCCTTCCCTACCCTCCCTTTTTCCTTCCCTACTCTCCCCTATTCCCCTCCCTACCCTCCCCTCCCCTATTACCCTATTCCCTCGTAAAAGACCGGCAACGCTCCTGCAGCTCTTCTGATCCTGCGAGTGTCCATGGGCGACGGAAGTTGCTTTCCATCAGGTGAACTGTTTCCTCGTTTGCCCCCTTTTTCATAAATAAAAAACACGGACCCCCAGAAGCTATTATGTTAAGTAACAGTCGCTGCGCTTCACAAGTCACAGCAGATTATCCGCCAATGCCAGGGATGGCGAACCAATGGCACGCATCACTTCAGTGATAATTCAGAAAATAGTGGCACGTTTAAAAGGCAGGGTTTGCCATTCCAGGCCTAGATGCCTTTCTAAGACAAATCAAGCCTAATTTACATGGAATATGAATAAATCATTGCTAACCTAATTAATTTACGTGGACCCCCGGCCTACTATTGTGGACCCTCATTTTTTGTCACGGCCAACGTAGACCCCCATCTAGTCTCACGTGGACCCCGGGGGGTCCCCGTCCAACTGGACCATTTTGGGAATCACTGCCTTACGGTTAAGGCATTAAAAGTATCTCGTGCCCATCAGGTTTAACAGTGAAAAGGTATTAAGATACACAGAGATTATTGCATTTGTAATGTGGATTAGATAGGTGTTACCCGTCTTCCAAATTTATCAAAGAGATTTTAAATATGATTATTTTTTAAAACAATTAGCAACGACTCAGACCAGCGCAAGACTTTAAGAATATTTTGGGACCTCATAAACGTATTAGTACTTAAGACTAGACAGAATAGAACTTACTTTCAGGCGAAAATGAGGACGCTACGAGGAACACGCTTAAGCAGACGTATCCACACTGCAAAGTCCTTTTCCTTCCAAACCTCTTCATCAGGAACAAAGCGACTAGATCACTTGGAAACGATACTAGGGCTGCCAAAATAAAGTTCACATATTTATTCCCAGGTAGTAACACCGAATGGACAGCCATCCCATAGTAGGTGAGTCCTGACGTGAAAAAACAGAAGGACGACACCGCCAAACGTACAAGCATCTCTTTCGACGCTATAATATGTTTAAAGTTTTCCGTCTCTTTCTGTACCACAGCGTTGAATTTGTTTGTCAGTTCTTCCGGCGTGATTTCAGTTATTTCCTTCTCTGTCACACTTAAGTTATTAATTTTTGCAATGATCTTGAGAGTTTCTTTCACTTCTGCTATTCTCTCGTTGATGATTTGCCACCGAATGCTCTCTCTTAGTATGAACACGTAGGATAGGAAGAGGATCATCGGTGCGTATACTGTCATGATGATGTATTTCCAATACTTCAGCTCCATGGCTATAATAGCGAATAACACTTCGCCTACGTAGAAGGCGTAACAGAATATTACGCCGGTTGAGACTCTCTTGGATTCCCCGCCAACTTCTATCACTGTAAAGGTAAAAAAAATTGTATTTTTTGGAAAAATTAACCAAAGTGACCAGTTGAGTTAAGTAGTAATTACCATCAGCAAAATTGTAGGGCAATTTATTCAATAATATAGTATTTAAACTTTATAAAACTATCTTTAGAACTTAGAAGACTAATAGTGGCAGTGATATAAAAACCAGTACAGCCGTATTTCGAGAGGTCCAGAATTTTATCACACAGTTGAATTTAGAATACTTCTACTGTTAATTGCGTAAGACGTAGGTATGTTCTTTGATAAAGATTAGCCTCAGCTCAGTATCCATGAGGAATTATCCTCAGGAGACAGGGATACTGAGGCTATGAGAAATACGCTTCCAAATAGCAAGAAGGGATAAAATAATTCCTCCGTAGGTGTCTTGATTAATATTTAATAGTGATTACTTATTAATAGAGATCCTGTGAATACTTGAATGCCTACCATGTAGCTTGTTTACACGTTATATGACCTAAAACATCTTAAGTTGAGAACTGAAAAACACTCACTCACTCACGAGTATAACACCTACTATGTAGCTTGTTCAAGTTACAAATGAGAAATAAGATTGGGAAGTACTTACTTATAACTATACCAACGGTAAACAATCCCGAAGCAAGCAGTGTCTCCAAGAACTCAAGAGCCAGATAACCGTAGTAGTTGGTGATGAATACCTTGAATAAGCCTACAGCTCCGCCTACAGAGCAGAGTATCATAGCTAGCTTTCTGCCGAACCTGAAAAAAGGGAAACGTAAGAGCCAGTTCACACGGCGCGTTGCATCAGCGATGTCAGCGTTGCGTCGACGCAGCACCGCCTTTGCTTTGTTTATATACCTTGTTTATATACAAATAACTAGTGTCCGACCGAAACTGATTTTTCAGCCGAAACCGAAACCGAAACCGAACTTTCGGCCTTACTCTTAGTTTCGGCCGAAACCAAAACCGAAACCGAAACTTGGTAAAACATTCAAAATTACGATTATTTACTGAAATTTATTGATTTTTAACATAAATTACAATTTTATAAACTAAATAAAAAGTACCACATTGAATTTTTTACTTTTTGCGACATTTCTTACCCATAAAGTTAATATACCTAGCGGAATAGAGCAACAAACCCGAGCTGTCAAACATAACCAAAATTGGGTTTCATCTGCGTGAAAAATATGTGTACGTATACACACACTTATACACACTTACACAAGCATGATTGAACATGAATTCTATGAGATTAAATTGTCAACGGGGCTGATCCGGGCTGATGGACGTAAAAAAAAGAGTGCTGCTGTCATGTATCACACGTCTCTTATTATTATTCAATGAGAACTTAGCTTAATAAAACGTTTAAGTGTGATTGGTGAAATTCCCCTTAATGTATTTTAACGAAGGATTACCCTAAGAAACAAGAGCAGAAGTTATTTGAAGTCAAATAACTTCAAATAACTTCTGGTGGCGCGTTCTATTTATTTAGGTGCGATTCACCTAAGAAATAGAACGCGCTTAGTATACACTATATAAAATGAAGTGCTAAGTTTTGATTTGGGACTAATCTGGAATACATAATCTCAAAACATGATTAAATAGATGGTGGCGAACTGAGCCAGGGCCTCGCTGGCAAGCAAGCTCGAGTTAATTGCGAAGTTTACCGAACGATGCATGAGTTTCGGTTTCGGTTTCGGCTATATTTTGGCCGAAACCGAAACTAAGGCCGAAACTAGATTTTTTGGCCGAAACTGGCCGAAACCGAAACCGAAACCGAAAGTTCGGTCGGTCACTAGTTTAACCGTACATTCTATTTTTGAACATAGGAAACACATGATATTATATAAGTACCTATTACGCACTACAATGAAAACTTGCCAATTGTGAGAAAATATATATTATTACACCACACCACATACATAGCTGTGTGCCAAAAATGATTTCGCCTATGCATATTAAAATAATATATATTTTAATTTTTTTCGACTACCTACTCCCACTGCTAGGCAAAGTTCTCTACGTTTGTAACCGACTTAGGGGCTGCTGTACCACTTCCTGATAAGTGCCGGATAGGCTATCCACAACTTAATTGACAGATAGAGCTTACTGTATCTATCATAATAATATTTAAGTTGTGGATAGCCTAACCGGCACTTATCAGAAAGTGGTGAGTGGTGAAACAGGCCCTTAGCAAACGGAGTTACCTGTCCGCGATCCAACCAGCGATGGACATAGAGAACACCATCCCAGCATTGTGAATGCTACCCACTAGCATGGACTTCCATGACTCACAGCCGAGGTTCAGCTGAAAAAAAATAGAATGTATAAACGGTTTTTTTTCAAAATGTTTAACAAATTATTGTATAATTGGCTCTTAATACGTACGTAAAGTTTCGAATTAATTAGTCTACTGGAGAGTGGAGATAGACCTAAAAATCGTGCTCAAAGATTCCGTTACATACATGCAGCCCAAGGCCCAAGCCACAGACAGATCAAGATAGATACCGCATGTGTATGTAGGTACTTCGCGTGCCATTTCGCGTTCCCAAACGACGAGCAATGCTCGTCTTTTGAAAGTCTGTTCTTTAGTTTGCGCTCTACCATCACTCATAAATCGGAATTTTAAAAATGCCTAAATGCCTAATTGTCCCGTATTGAGCTGTAGAAGTCGAAATAGAAACGTTGGCCTAGGCCCTAGATAATAGACACTTCACACGTTTCTTATCATCGGTACGTCACAGTAGGTGGGAAAAAAGTGGCACGCTCGTTTTTATACAAATGGAGGGACATGCGGTATCTATTTTGATGTATGTCTGTGGCCCAAGCTAATAAAGGCGTGTTAAAAAAAGTATAAAAATGTATAATTATGTAGGTAAGTACATAAGAATGATTTGAGTACCACTTAATTTGACTATTTTATTATAAGGCCTAGTTTCACGTAAGTGGCCTATATACTTGTACGTCAATAAATTAATAGTAATTAATTTTAATAAAGCGACGAGCAGGCTCATGGTAAGTAATAAACAAGATGAACATAATTAGCTAAAAGACGAGCTTTGTGAGGACTCGCGTCGTGACACCTTGGCAGACTGACGATAACACATCTACATAATCACTACATAGTATAAAACAAAGTCGCTTTCTCTGTCCCTATGTCCCTTTGTATGCTTAAATCTTTGAAACTACGCAACGGATTTTGATGCGGTTTTTTTTAATAGATAGAGTGATTCAAGAGGAAGGTTTATATGTATAATAACATCCATTAAATAGTGGAGAAGTACTGTTATTTTTGAGGTTTCTAATGTGATGTCGTAAATAATTACATTTTTTCCGCTTACATTGCAAACGCAGGCTGAACCCTACGAGTTTTATCAAAATAATGTACTAAGTATTGTACACATTGAAAAGGTCTACAGAAAAGTCCGTGATGGTATATGTCTATCTCTTATGGATTACCCACAATAACTTTTTTTTGTCATTTACTTTTTACGACTAATAATGGCTAATTTTCGAAGCGATTTTAACCAATACAGCATTAATCCTTAACCAATTAAATACCTTGAATACATTGTTCATTTAATATAGATCTATATGGCCCTTTACACCGTATGATTTAAGTGAATATTTTCGAAGATATTACAGATTTAAAAATTGCGGGACGTAGCGTTTGCGGCGGTACCGGCCGGCCGCCCGGTGCGGCAAGAGCGTGCCTATAAATAGCGCGTCTGAGGCCGCGGTTTTCCCTATAGCACTTTGAATTTAGCAGCGATCGGACTCGTTTATTATAAAAACGTGCTTTTCAGCGCGACAACGTATCAGTAATTATAAGTAAGTTACGATAAATAATTGTATGATAGTAGTTTTAAAATATGAATTATATTCTATTCTAAGGTTAATTTTTAAATCGCACTTATAGTAATTATAAGTACCTACATAAGGTGAGATAAGATTAGATTAAATAAAACCATAATTTATGGATTGCAATTTATCAAAACTACCGAATCGATTTTAATCACGTAGGCTATATATTTTATACCCGTGCGAAGCCGGGGCGGGTCGCTAGTAAATTATAAATGACTAGCTGTCCCGGCAAACGTTGTTTTGCCATTTAAAGTATATTTTCTACATCATCAGTTGATACATGTTTTACCCCCTCTTTTGTCCCCTAAGAGGGTGTGGGGGGGAAGGTCATACACCAGATGTTAAGTTGAAAAACACAGTTAATACCTAATATGAAGTAAGTCCACTAAAGAAAAAAGTTGTATACAAAATCTGACCCCTCTTTGGTCCCCAGAGAGGGTTGAGAGGGGAGGGGGGGAGGATTTTTATACACCAGATGTTGAGTTGGAAGAAGACAAATATAATATATCTGTGAAAACCGTATGCAAATCTGTGAAAACCGTATGCAAATCGGATCAGTAGTTTTCGTGTTAAAGAAAAAAGTTTTATACAAAATCTGACCCCCTCTTTTGTCCCCTTAGAGGGGTGGGGGTAAAAAATTTTATACACCAGATGTTAAGTTGGAAGAAGATAAATATATCTGCGAAAACCACATTCAAATCGGATCAGTATTTTTCGTGTGAAGCTGGAACAAACATACAGACAGACAGAAAGAGTGACAGACAGACAGACAGACAAAAAACTAACCACATTTTTGGCTTCTATAGCTATGTAGTGACAAAGGTGTAATTTCGGGTGTCATTTCATATCTTTTATGTACAGAATTTTCATTTCTACAACAGAATATTGTCTTCCGCCCGCACGCGCTTTGGTGACGCCCACTATCGTAATATTTTAATTTCGCCATAATTTCAAAACCAAACGTCCAATTTTAATCATTCAAAGACCAAATATTATCTACATAAACTGTACTTAGTGATAAAAGAATTTATTTTGATAAGGATTAATAGCGTGAGTAAAATATATCCGTTTAAATTTAGTCAAAAAAAAAATCAGGAATTTTAAATAAATAAATGGTTATTGTGCCTCACTCGACATAGATAGGTATAGTGTGTCGCGGACTTTTTTGTAGATATTTATGAGATCTACAATTACTTAGAACATTTCATGGTTCTATCTTTTATAGTTTAGGCAGCGTACGCAAAATAAGTAACTTTTCTAGCTGATTTTTTACACCTTGCGTCCGAAAAACTCAAATATCTTACGGAACCCTACTTTTTTCCAAAATAAAATGTAGCCTATGTTCAGCAGAAATAATGTAAGATTCCAATAGCAAAAGAATTTTTCAAATCGGTCCAGTAGTTTCGGAGCCTATTCGACTCAAACAAACAAACAAACAAACAAACAAACAAACAAAAAATCAAATCTTTCCTCTTTATAATAGTAGTGTAGAAAACCAATAGGCATGTTAGTTTTTCCGTAAAGTGATAAAACTGATAATTATTATGATTACCTAATGCAACACCATTCACATAATATTACTAATCAATTTTGTTAGGCGAAACGAATTAAAATAAAATGTTACCTTTTTTCAAAATACATATTATAAAATATACTGTTTTTGAACGTCGGGACTACACTACGAAACGGTGGTAGGCATACCACCGTTTCGGAAACCAGCCCGGCGAGAGAGGCCATCCCGCATCCGTCAGTACGTCACATGGTTTTCATGAGTTTTAGACCACCTATAATACTAAACAACCTACTCTGTACCTCTGGAGTCGCATACTACGGTGATCTCGTGGACAGTGCTAGGAACTTCCGTGCCTTCAAGCGTTTTTGTCACAATTATTATTGGCAACAAGCTAACACAAAAAATTCCAATATTAATTCAGCTATAGCGACTGTAGTAGTCAAATTATTAACTTTTATTCCCGTGGTGCTTCCCGTTCAGTTTTTTGACTTTCGGTCATTGTAGCTTTGTGCTGTCTCCCGCTTTGTATGGGGAGGGAATCTGGAATTCTTCCTACTCCTATTCTTCTTCTGATTAATTTCGTTGCGGGTCCCAAGACAGTTTTAGCATGTCCCTCGGGCTCCCAGAGATCATATCAAAGGGTTTTCGTGGTTGGATACCGCTGTCGATCCTGGCGACACAGGAGATACAGTGGTGGGAATGTGTAGTGGGCCAAAGCCCGTTAAAAAAAAGTTTTAGACCACCTCAATATTTTAAATATCGCTATTAATTTTGTAAATTAATTTGATGTGATGATGTCACAAAACTTAGGACCCCATTCTTTGTCACACCATGTCACACTTCGTCGACACACCTATAATAGGAGAGGCTATAGGTGTCATGGATGAACCCAGAAGAACCGGCGTTAGAAACTCGCAAATATTAAAGTTGATACACACTTTCGGGTTTATAATATTACTAGATGTCCCGTGCGGCTTCGCCCGCGTAAATTAAGAATTTTACGAAAACCGTACATTTTCCCGCAAAAAATAGTTATGAAAAAATGAATTAACATGTCCCTTCACGTGGTCTACTCTATATCTGTGACAAATAATATAAAAAATGCTTCGAGAGATAAACCCTTTCTAATAATTTTCCCGGTTTTTCCATATTTTCCTCTGATAATTTTTTTAATTTCTTGACAAACTCGAGTCTCTATCTAAAAGACTATGAAACGTATCATGGGACGATGCACGGTTGATGGTATAATATGGTAGTGATGATGATGATGATAACTAATGTAATTTGCATAGTAGCATCTGCTTTCCGATCTTAAATCAACGCCGAAACTCTCAAGCGTGTATCTATAAAGCGTCAGGAGTTCTCCCAGTAGCTTCCGAACCATGGTGGGTGTCGCTGGGTCCAAAATCTTACTTGTTGTTAGCATATGCTCGGAATACTTCTCATGAAACCGAAGTCACCACATGTTTCCATATAAATTTTGAGGAGTTCCCTCGATTACCCATGGATTCCTTCATCAGGTCACCATTTTTGTGAATATGATACCAAATTGGGATAATGCCATATACACCAAAAGAAAAATTTTGAAAATCGGTTCATAAACGGCGGAGTAATCGTTGATCATAAAAAAAACGAACATAACACCTCCTCCAGTTTGAAAGTCGGTTAAAATTATAGCCTATGTGTTATTCTGATGTATAAGCTATATTATTGTAAAGTTTCATTAAAATCCGTTCAGTAGTTTTACGTGAAAGAGTAACAAACATCCATACATCCATACAAACAAACTTTCGCCTGTATAATATTAGTAGGATAATAATTATTAATATCTATAATTTTTATATCGCTTGACAAACTCTAGTCTCGATCTAAAAGACTATAAAAAGTACCAATAAAAGGGTCATAATGGGACGATGCATGGTACTTATAATGGTTTTAAATGGTAGTGATGATGATAATGATGATTGTAAGTTGCATAGTAATAGCAGTAGTGTTAGAAATAAAATCCACTAGTGCAACTCAGAGTTTATTATCTTACACAGAACAATAATAATTATAACGACACTTCAATCATCACACAGTAATTTCACAATGATAAATTCTTTAAATGGACCAAGTTGACGACTCAACAATTGGAAGCAGAAAGACCCGAACATTACTCGTGCAGCAACTTTTATACCAAATTTTCTGATGCCATCTTAGTTTCTTTAGGTTCCGGTTGGTGGAAATATGGCGCTAGTTTCATAATTTGACAACAGGACATCCGGTTGACCGCTATTTTCCTTAAATTGCCAACACGGCCATTCTGCTCGGTGACTGTCCCAGGCACCTCACTAGCCGTCAAACACAAAAATAATTCTGAAACAGTAAAATATAATGTCAAGAAGAAAAATAATTACCTCGCCTTTGAGTATTGACATTTGTCATTATTATCAGACACCTGCGTTCCATCCTTGAGCAGCTCTTACCAGCCGACTTGCACTTAAAGGGACTATGCCTCACTTAAGAGCCCAAGTTCGAACTGGATCCAGGGTTCTAAAGCCACTTGCACTCAAAGGGTATATACCTCACTTAAGTGTACCAAGTTCGCTCTAGACCTGATCTGCTCAACAGATTTATTTAACAAGTGTCCGATTTCAACATGTCAAACTCAAAGCAACATAATATATTAATTATCTCAACTTTAAATCATAACCCAGTTTGTAACATTTATACATATGATAAATCCATTTTAAAATTAATATTTCTAGGATAATCAATAATCATTTTTTTATATAATATATAAATAAAATGCAGTGCGCAATGGGTGACAGGTGTATAATAATAAATTTTAAAAGAAAGAACATTACCTTGCCAACACGGATACAAACCTTAAAAAAACAAGAAAATCTTATTCAGATATCCAATCATCTATTCGTATCCAAGGTTTCATGTTTTCTGCAGCTGATATGCCTTTATACTTTTTATTTGTCCTTTCACTGCCCTGTATGTCGATCACTTCGTATCTATCGTTGCCCAAAATTTTGTTTACTCTGAACGGACCTTTAAAGACTGGTAATAATTTACAGCTTTTTCCATCATTGTTCTGACTTTGAATTTTAATTAGCACCAATTCACCCTCGGAGTATTCTCTAGCCTTCATACGACCCTTATCAAATCTTTCTTTTTGTAGTTTGGCATTAGTTTTAATATTTTCGCTCACTTTCTCACGCAAAGAAGTCACATCAAAAATCTTATCATCGTCTATCTCAGGCGCTAAACTATCACTGTCCGATCTTATACGATAACCAAAGAAAATCTCGCTAGGAACGGCCTTTGTGGTTTTATGTACTGTGCTATTTAACCCTTGTTGTAAAACTTTAATAAACGAATCCCAATTATCATCAGTGGTATTAGCTCCTATAGCTTTCAAGGCCTCTAAAATGGTCTTATTAAAACGTTCTACTTGACCGTTTGACCGGGGCATACCCGTTGCCACAGTATGCAAGCGTATGTTTTTATCTCTACAATAACGTAAAAATTCCTCTGCCGTAAAACCAGCTCCTGCATCCGTTATAATTCGTTTAGGGTTCCCAAATATTTTTGTTATATTTTCTAATTGTTCAATAATACAAGAAGTTTTAGTCGATTTGACGGCAGAGATAAACACGAATTTTGTAAACGCGTCTACTGCGACCAGCAAGAATTTATTTTTATTCTTAGTCTCTACAAATGGACCTAAATGATCCAAATGGATAGTGTGAAATGGCTCTGCATACTTTGGCAACGGATATAATTCCCCTTCTTTTGGACCTCCCTTGTTTTTGTAATAAATACAGTTCAAACAATTTTTTATATACTTTTTAACTATGTGACGCATTCGAGGAAACCAGTACTGACTACCTATTCTTTCAACAGTTTTGTCTACTGAAAAATGTCCCAAGTCATCATGATTACATTTTATTATTTGCCAATAACATTTTTTTGGTACTACCCATCGTCGTCCTTGGGACGTTCTTCTGTAGACTTTTCCACCCAATAAATCATACTTGTTAAAAAGGTCTTTATTATTATCTATATCCCCAGTCTCCAAAACGACTCTAATTTGTTGTAAATCGGGGTCTTGCAGCTGCACTGACAAAAGCCAATCTGCTTCAGTTATTGACATTATAATTTCGATTTCCGATTTTTCCCCGGATGGCACTGGGTTTCTGCTCAAAGCATCTACATGTTGCATGCGAGAGCCTTCCCTATGTACAATTTCATATGAGAATTCTTGGGTGGCCAAAACCCATCGTGCTATTCGGGGAACAATCTCTTTCTTAGTAAGAGCGTATCTCACCGCATTGCAATCTGTAATGATTTTAAAGGATGATCCTAAAAGATACAACCGGAATTTTTGTAGCGAACAAACTATGGCTAAAAGTTCTAGTTCGAACGAATGGTACTTCTTTTCGTCGGCTGTAGTTTGTCTGCTGTAAAAATGTACGGGTTTTTCCCCTCGTTCTGTAAGCTGCATGAGAATTCCGGCAATACCGTTCCTACTCGCATCGGTATATAATATGTTATCCTTATTGGGGTCAAAAATTGTCAAAATACTTTCCGACGTTAACGTATTTTTAAGTGTTTGAAAAGATTTTTCCTGCTCCGTATTCCAAACCCAAACAGCGTCCTTCTTCAACAGTTTTGTTAATGGTGCTGAAATCATAGCACAATTTTTTATAAATTTGCGAAAATAGCTAATAAGACCAATAAACTGCCGGAGATGGTGAACTGTATTGGGTTTAGGAAAATTTTGGACTGCGTTTATTTTAGTTTCGGTAGGCATTACGCAATTAGGTTTCACTTTATACCCTAAAAACTCAATTTCTGTTTTAAGGAAATGACACTTCTTTAGATTTAAAGTTAGACCACTTTCTCTCAATATGTTTAACACTTTTTCTAACAATTTTAAATTATCTTCAACAGTTTCGGTTACTAGATAAACATCATCTAAATATAAAATAATATCTTCAAATCTTAAATTACCTATAACTTTATTCATCAACTGTTGAAAACATGACGGCGCATTAACTAAACCAAAGGGAAGTCTTAAAAACTCGTAGTGTCCATCCTCTGTTATAAACGCAGTCTTTTCTATGGACTTTTCGTCAATACTGATCTGATAGTACCCACATTTCAAATCTAAGCTAGTGAAACACTTACGACCCTGCAAACGGTCTATTAGATCTTCAATACGTGGCATGGGGTACTTGTCTTTTATAGTAATTTTATTCAACTGCCGATAATCAATGCAGAGCCGTTTTTCACCGTTCTTTTTATTAACGAGCAGCGCTGGACTCGCATAGGGCGAGTGACTTTCACGTATAATGTTATTCTCTAACAATTCACTAATCATTTCGCGTATTATTTGTCTATTTGCTGGAGAAGACCGGTAGGGTCTGCATTGAATCGGTTGAGATGTAGTTAATTTAATTGTCATTTCGTGATTTTTAGCCCTTCCTAGTTCTTTAATGTTAGAAGCAACACAGTCATTATATTTACGAAACAAAACCATTAATTCATCTTGACGGATGTCTGAATCGATTTCGAGTTGACTCACAACGTTAGAAAATTCCGTAAACTTGTTAGCGTAATCAAATTTGAAAACGTTACCAACCCTCGAATACATAAGATCTGACCGTTCAGTTACATTTCTACCGATTAAAACTTCACAATCTGCTAAGTCGTCTATAATATAAAAGTCAATCTCCGATAAAGCAACAGAGTCTATCTTTAAATTAACTATAACTTTCTCGGAAATAATTTTAGAATTTTGTTTTGAAAAACCTTGCAAATAGACAGGTGTAGGTAGTTGTAAAATTTTTAAGGAATGTTTACTTGCCAATTTATCCGATATTAACGAGCAGCTACTGCCTGTATCTACAAAGGCTTCACAAACAAAATCGTTAATATATATCGATTTGATAAATTTGTTACGTGAATTACACGTAGAAATATTTTTAGTTTCCTGTTTATCAACTTTTAAGGAATTTAGCTTATGATAGCACACTGACTCTAAATGACCTCGTTTACTGCAATAATTACACTTAGTCTCACATTGACTTCTTTTATGATTTCCGCCGCATGTAAAACACTTAATTTGTTTACGTGTAAACATCTGACCGGAATCTTTGTTAGTGTTGGTTTGATTTGACTCGGTTTGCGACGAGGACAAAGACGTCGACTGTTTTGCGGGCATATTATTTTTAATAGGAAAATCCCTAGGGTTAGAATTAATTTGCCTGCTAGGGGTTTTCGACTTATAAATACGTCCGTGCAGGAAGCTAGCTAAACTATCACATGTCACAAAATTACTCGCTTCAACGGACGCCCCTATATTACTATCGCCGATATTTCCTATAATTATTGAAATTATATCTTGTTCTGAAAAGTCTAAAGAGAGTCTGTCAATTTTACATTTTTGATCAAAATAAAATTCGTACAAAGACTGATTCTCTGTCGGTTTTTTATCTAATATCTCTTTTAATAGTTCAAACATATTACGTTGAATGCGAAAACTCGATGCAAGTCTTTTTCTCCAATCCTTCCATTTCCACGAAGGCCATTCTCGCTCTGTACGTAATAAAGAATCATACCACACTTTCGCGGAACCTTTTAATTTATTTAACGCCTGATAGCGTACCATTTCATCGGACCATCTAAACGTTTGAGAGTAAGATTGTAATATACCAAGCCAAGCATTTATATCATCTCTCAGCGGGTCGAACTCCGGTATAATATTGTTGAGTATAAAGCTGTTATTAGTACTCACAGTTGAGGTATCGGCCTGACCTGATACTTTTCTCCTTCTGGGCGGAGGCGATGGTGTTCGGACGCTACTCGTGCTGCTACTTGAACTGCTTGACCGAGCCCTTCTTCGTCTTGAACGTTTACCCATTGTAAAAATTCACGGATTCTTGTCACTTCTGATGTTAGAAATAAAATCCACTAGTGCAACTCAGAGTTTATTATCTTACACAGAACAATAATAATTATAACGACACTTCAATCATCACACAGTAATTTCACAATGATAAATTCTTTAAATGGACCAAGTTGACGACTCAACAATTGGAAGCAGAAAGACCCGAACATTACTCGTGCAGCAACTTTTATACCAAATTTTCTGATGCCATCTTAGTTTCTTTAGGTTCCGGTTGGTGGAAATATGGCGCTAGTTTCATAATTTGACAACAGGACATCCGGTTGACCGCTATTTTCCTTAAATTGCCAACAGTAGTAGTTGCTTTCAGTTCTTAAAACAACGTCGAAACTCCCAAACTTGTATCTATAAAGAGATAGGAGTTCTCTCAGCACCTTCCGAACCATGGTATGTATTTGCACCAAGATGGTGCAAAATCTTACTTGTTGGTAGCATATGCTTAGAATACTGCTAACGAAACCGAAGTCACCACATGTTTCCATAATTATAAATTTTGCGTAGTTCCCTCGATTTCTTAGGGATCCCTTCATCAGGTCACCACTTTTATGAATGTGGTAGCAAATAGAGATGATAACCTATACACCAAAAGAAAAATTTTGAAAATCGGTTCACAAACGGCGGAGTAATCGTTGAACATAAAAAAACGAACATAACACCTCCTCTATTTTGAAAGTCGGTTAAAATTATAGCCTATGTGTTATTCTGATATATAAGCTATATTATTGTCAAGTTTCATTAAAATCCGTTCAGTAGTTTTTGCGTGAAAGAGTAACAAACATCCATACATCCATACATCCATACATCCATACATCCAAACTTTCGCCTTTATAATATTAGTAGGATTAGTAGGATTAGATAGTAAGGATTAAGTTTTTGATCAATTACTTATTTAATTTTAAGCTTACCTCAGACACAATGGAATTATTGTGTTCATAGATCCACTCATCACAGGTTTCCACCATACCAGTAAAAGTTTCGTTCGAACACGTTCCATTTTCAAATCCCTCTAACAACACTGGCCGAAAACATCTTGCGTTTATGTCTTTCGGCCAGTACTCAGGGGTGTCGACTGCGGCATCGAAACTATCGCATTCTGGGATTCGGCATCTGGAAAAAAGTAAAAAAGAAAAATATGAGTATCCGCTAAAAATATTCTTTTTTCAAAATCTATGCTAAAATATTATAAAGCTGAAGAGTTTGTTTGTTTGAACGCGCTAATCTCAGGAACTACTGGTCCGATTTTAAAAAATCTTTCAGTGTTAGATAGCCCATTTATCAAGGAATGCTATCTAGGCTATTTAACATCACGCTGTGACTTTCAGGAGCAAAGAAACGGGAAAAAAGGAGCTTCCGTTGCGTGCGCTGCAAAAACGATTCAAGATACCCAAAAAAGATGTATGGAAGCATTATTATTCCTCTTTTAAATGATCTAAATCTATTTAAATGTATTTTTTTTCCTAGCCTATGCTGTCCCACTGCTGGGAAAATGTATTTAATAAAATTTAATTAAATGTATTTAATAAATCTATTATGATCTAAAAAATGTCCGTGATAGTATCTTTAAGATTATCTCACATTAATAATCGTTTTTATATTATGGTCTAAGAATCAAAGGTCGAAATAAACATTCATTCTTTGCGATTTTTGAGGGGTCATATTTTTTAATTAATTATTAGTAAATTAAAAAAAATATCGAACGTAGAGGCATAGCTTTCACAGATCCCAATATTGTATCAAAAAATATTTGTGTAGACTCATTATCCAGGGAGGAAATTGGGGAATACGTTTGTATGGAAAAGTACGCCTATGTACCAACATTGTGCAAAAAGCATAAATAAATAAATACATTTTCACAGTATCACAAAAGACAATAAGTAGATTAATAAATAAAAATATCAATTCCAGTGGTTTTATAATCAGGACTACTCAATACTCATCGATTGCAGAGGTCAGTGACTCAAAGAAAGTTTTGAATATTGAGCAATGAGCAGGTTTTACGTAAAACCCACCCGACTTATCACACCAAATTAAAGAACTACAATATGCAATAGACAAGAATAAACATAAATGATATTAGGCAAAATATTCAATTCAATTTCAATTCAATTCAAATATTTTATTTGCCAGAATATGGTACAAGAAGATGTTAATAACATTATATGATAGCACAAACATATTCTGCCACATACGGCGTGCAAATATTTAAATACAGGTAATAAATAATAGCTTGGATTACAATAATTATTTCAAACAGATCGATTAAAATGAATTACATCTATACTACTATTATAAAGAGGAAAGATTTGTTTGTTTGTTTGTTTGTTTGTTTGTTTGTTTGTTTGAGTCGAATAGGCTCCGAAACTACTGGACCGATTTGAAAAATTCTTTTGCTATTGGAATCTTACATTATTTCTGCTGAACATAGGCTACATTTTATTTTGGAAAAAAGTAGGGTTCCGTAAGATATTTGAGTTTTTCGGACGCAAGGTGTAAAAAATCAGCTAGAAAAGTTACTTATTTTGCGTACGCTGCCTAAACTATAAAAGATAGAACCATACAATGTTCTAAGTAATTGTAGATCTTATAAATATCTACAAAAAAGTCCGCGACACACTATACCTCTCTATGTCGAGTGAGGCACAATAACCATTTATTTATTTAAAAATCCTGATTTTTTTTTGACTAAATTGAAACGGATATATTTTACTCACGCTATTAATCCTTATCAAAATAAATTATTTTATCACTAAGTACAGTTTATGTAGATAATATTTGGTCCTTGAATGATTAAAATTGGACGTTTGGTTTTGAAATTATGGCGAAATTAAAATATTACGATAGTAGGCGTAACCAAAGCGCGTGCGGAAGAAAGACAATATTCTGTTGTAGAAATGAAAATTCTGTACATAAAAGATATGAAATGACACCCGAAATTACACCTTTGTCACTACATCGCTAGAGAAGCCAAAAATGTGGTTAGTTTTTTGTCTGTCTGTCTGTCTGTCACTCTTTCTGTCTGTCTGTATGTTTGTTCCAGCATCACACGAAAAATACTGATCCGATTTGAATGTGGTTTTCGCAGATATATTTATCTTCTTCCAACTTAACATCTGGTGTATAAAATTTTTTTCCCCCACCCCTCTAAGGGGACAAAAGAGGGGGTCAGATTTTGTATCAAACTTTTTTCTTTAACACGAAAACTACTGATCCGATTTGCATACGGTTTTCTCAGATATATTATGTTTGTCTTCTTCCAACTCAACATCTGGTGTATAAAAATCCTCCCCCCCCGCCCCCTCTCAACCCTCTCTGGGGACCAAAGAGGGGTCAGATTTTGTATACAACTTTTTTCTTAAGTGGACTTACTTCATATTAGGTATTAACTGTGTTTTTCAACTTAACATCTGGTGTATGACCTTCCCCCCCACACCCTCTTAGGGGACAAAAGAGGGGGTAAAACATGTATCAACTGATGATGTAGAAAATATACTTTAAATGGCAAAACAACGTTTGCCGGGACAGCTAGTACATTATAATATAACGTTTCATAAATTCAATAATAGCATTTCATAAATTCATTAATAACATTTCATTAATTCATTAGTAGCATATTGTCATAGATTCAACAATTACATTTAATTTTATTAATTACATTTTATTCAATTCTTTGTCATTGATATATTCATTTACAGAATAATAACACTTTTCTAGTAATAATTGAAATAATCGTTTTTTAAATATTCTTGGGTTATTGTTTTTTATTGCATCAGGTAAAAGGTTATAAATTTTGATTCCCATACAGTAAGCATTTTTTTTGTATACATCTAGCCTTTGTGTGGGCACACATAATTTATTTTTGTGTCTTAGAGATCGGCTTGTGTTGTTTGATTTTTGGTCAAAAAGACCAATGTTATTCTTAATAAATACATTTATTTCGTACAAGTACATACATGGTAGAGGCAAACAATTAATTCTTTTAAAGAGTGGTCTACAACTTTCTGTATAATTTGCACCAAATATAGCACGTATACATTTTTTTTGGGCGACAAATACTTTTCCCCAATCTGTTGAGTTGCCCCAGAGAATAATGCCATATCTAAGCACTGAAGCTACATAGCCATGGTACCTATGCTAGCAATGCCGATTCTTGAGTGCTCACGTTTCGTAGTCGATTTAATACAAATACAAATCGGTCTAATTTTAATTTAACTAAGTACAAGAAATTTAAAATAATCGGCCAAGTGCGAGTCGGACTCGCGCACGAAGGGTTCCGTACCGTTATAGAGCAAAAATAGGCCAAAAATTGTGTTTTTGTATGGGAGCCCCCCTTAATTTTTTATTTTATTTAAATATTATTATTAATTATTAAAGTACAATTATATTTAAGGCCTTCGTTTCAAGTTTCAAGTGCTTACCTCTTATCATTATTGATTACGAGCAAAAAAGGCCAAAAAAATCACGATTGTTGTTTGGGAGCCCCCCTTAAATATTAATTTTATTTTTATTTTAGTATTTGTTGTTATGGCGGTACCGGAAATACACAATCAGTGAAAATTTCGGAACTCTAGCTATAGCGTTTCTTAGTTACAGCCTCAAGACATACAGACAGACAGACAGACGGACAGACGGACAGACATCGAAGTCTTAGTAATAGGGTCCCGTTTTTACCCTTTGGGTAGTTAGTAGGTAACCCTAATAGTAGTTTTTTATTCGTAGTCTCTATGCTTCTCTATGTCTCTACTACTACTACTATCGACTACCTCTATGTCCAAAGACGAAGAAAATATTATATTATATAATATATCCTTTTGGACGACTTTAATGTCGAAATCTAGTATGTACTGCAGCGAATACTGCTCGGAAGGTTAATAACAAGTTTCTAGATTTATATTCAATGAGTGGTGAAAATAATAGTGAAAATAGTAATTTGCATTGTACTAACTCCGCTGGCTCAGCGACCCGAAGTGGATCTTGGCCTCCGAAATGACCTTCCGTCATTGAGCCCTGTCCCTGCGCTACCTCCTGCCAGTTACTGACTTGAAGATCACGCAGGTCAGCCTCAACAGCATCTCTCCAGCGATACCTGGGGCGCCCAATAGGACGACGTCCTGTTGGGCGGCCCAGGTTTGCATTGTACCATCAGATAAATTGATCCAAATTGAAAAGGGAGAGCGCGAAGCTACTTTGTTATAGAGTAGAAGTCTTTATACTAACTTAGTGGACAGTACTAGGCGATGTCAAAACGGCTGAGCATACTTCGTGCAACTCTCACTCAAGCATATTACAATGGTCTTGAAGTTGGGAGATTCTATGCCGGACTTAACTTTATAACTTTAACTTTAACCATAACAAAATGTGAAATGAACTGTCAAATCCCTATCGAAAGTCCCATATTTGAAGATAATCTTAACCCTACGCTTCTGGTGCAATTCACCCCTAAACTGCGAGCGACGTAACAACGGCGAGCAGTCACGAGTCATGACGCGATCACCGTGCAGACCCAATAATATTGTTCTCGCCTTGTTCTCGCAATGGTCATTATTTCATTATAATTATACGTTGTACCCTATTAATAAAGTCCAATAAAGTTTTCATTATTTGTTTTTTTTTTGTTCATTGCAGTTGAGTTGTGATAAGGGGGTTGTTCATTGCAGTTGAGTTGTGATAACTTGTTCGCCTCTCAGTTTCAATCTGTATACTCGAAATATAATTTTCCTAGAAACACAGCTCCAGAACTTTCCTCCCCTTATGAGGATAAAACGAATTACTCCAGTATTCTCTCTCGAATTGTTTTATCGGAGTCCGAGATAAGCAAAATTTTAAAATGCATTGATCCAAATAAAGGGGCGGGGCCAGATAACATACCACCGCTCTTTATTAAAAGGTGTGCAAAAATGTTGTCGCTCCCACTCATGTTAATATTTAATAAATCTTTGGATACTGGTGTATTTCCTACAGAATGGAAAAAAGCGAGAATTGTGCCAATATTCAAGAAGGGAGATAACAGCAATGCTAAAAATTATAGGCCTGTAGCTATCTTGTCATCATTTGCTAAGATCTTCGAGTCTCTGGTCTGCGATATTCTGACAAATCATTGCAAAAATTTAATTAATGACTATCAACATGGGTTCCAAAAGAAAAAGTCAGTGATTACCAACCTAGTCGAATATTTGACTCCCATTTTCGAGGCGATTGATAATAGGAATGAAGTCGACGCTGTTTATACCGATTTTGCTAGTGCGTTTGATTTAGTCGATCATGTGTTGCTGTGTCGCAAGTTGAGTAAACAATATGGCATTCATGGCAGGCTACTGCATTGGTTCGTTTCTTACCTTGGCGGGAGAGAACAAACGGTAGTGGTAAACGGCCACGAGTCTCTAAAATATTTTGCTACTTCTGGCGTTCCTCAAGGTTCGCATTTAGGACCGATATTGTTTTTATTGTTCATCAATGATATAACATCTTGTATACATCATTGCCAATGTTCTTTATTCGCCGATGATATGAAGATTTCGAGAATTATTAAATCTTCATCCGATTCCTTGTTACTTCAATCTGATCTTGACCGTATCTACCAGTGGTGTCTTGACAACAAAATGGAGTTAAATGCTTCCAAATGCCGCCACATCAAATTTACAAAGAAAAAGAAAGTTTTATCGACTTCCTATCATATAGACGGTTGCTCGATTGCACAAACTACGGAAATTCGCGACTTAGGAATATTAATCGACAGCAAACTAACATTTGTGCCACATTTTGACTATATGATAAAGAAAGCATCAAAGACGCTAGGGTTTGTCAAGCGAAACTCAAAAGACTTTAAGCGCACTGACACTAAGATTCTATTGTATAACAACTTCGTTCGTAGTATTCTAGAATTTGGGAGCATTATTTGGAACCCGTGTTATGAAGTCCATTCTCAACGTATCGAATCTATTCAAAGATCTTTTACGAGACACTTGACATATGTCACCCCGCAGTTAAACAACAGATTACCATACAAAGAAAGACTTTCGGTTTTTAAAATTAACAAATTATCAGATCGCAGACGCATGCTTGATCTGGTATTCCTTAGAGATCTTGTCACAGGTTCCACCCCTTGCCAGAAACTGTTGGAAACAATAGAATTAGCAGTACCGAGACCTAATACTAGGATAAGGCAGAAACCTTTCTTTAATATTCCCAGGCATAAAACTAATGTTGGCAAAAACGCTCCTATAATAAGAATGATCAACTCATATAACATCTGGCACAAAACATATGATTTAGACATCTTTCACGATCGCTCCACATCATTTAAGAAGAAAATATTGTGTTCTTAAATTATTATTATTTATTATCTTGTTTTGAAATAATTGGACATTTATATATAGATGTAAGTAATAAATTAAGTAATATTGTATCTTTTTTTTAAATTCTCTATTGTATTAGAAATTGAAATTTAGAAATATTTTATTGACATTAATTCTAATTTTGACACCACAGTAATGGACATTAAGACCATATATTATTATTTTTTTTGTAATTTTAATTTTAATAAATAGTTTTGTATTTTCTGACATTAAGCATATTAAATCTTTTATAATTTTCATTATTGACATGTAATAATATGATTCTGATTAATTTTTTCTAGTTGATAAGTCTTACCATATGTTGTATTGTGTTTTAATGATAATGTTGTGCATGTCTCTAATTGATATGAATGCTGTAAAAGGACCTTATTGAAAAATTGTTAATGTATGCTTGTATTCATATTGTTGATATGCCTAATAAAAAAAAAAAAAAAATAAATAAATAAATAAAGGGGGGGCGTAGTATTTTAGCGTAAGCTTTAGGGAAGCGCTGAGCGCATAGGGAAATTCCCAAAGTTTAGACTTTTGGGAACCCCCGCAGTAGATGATGACGACCACAATACTATCATGACGTTGTTCAAATCACGCTACTACTACGCAGGAAGTTCTGAATAGAAAACGCCAAACTGGTTCGACGGGAGTTTGCCTGAGGCCAAAGTTTTGGCAACAAATTAAAAAACAAGGCCACGAACTTTGATAATATGTTGGATAGCTGGTTTTAAAGAATTCTAATAGAGACGAAAAGGAGGTGTGCTATGGGAATTCATAATTTCGTGTTAAAATATTTTCGTGTTATTATAATATTTTGTCTAGACTCTAAAGGAAACTTTGGCATTAATGATAAATTATTATCATACTTGATTTAAGAATGAAGACTTATCATTGGGTATTAAATCGTTGCTTACAAAGGGAAAAGTTCATTTGCTCACGAAAACGACGGCTGCTTTGTGTCGTGGAAAATGTACCAACGTTTTTAAGGACGCTATAACCTGAAAAAGCGGCCAAGTGCGAGTTGGACTCGCCCATGAAGGGCTCCGCAGCAGCAATAAGGTTTATTTTTATGAAATTAAAAGGTTTTTGATTTATTTTTATATTTCAGTCGATTTAATGAAATTTAGATTAAGGTTTACCATTTATGACGTATAAAAAAAACTACTGGCTAGATCTCGTTCAAACCAATTTTCGTTGGTAGTTTTTATAGTAATCTACATCATATATTTTTTTTAGAATTATCATGCCCCTACTTTAGAAATTAGAGGCGGGGGGGGGGGGGGGACACACATTTTACCACTTTGGAAGAGTCTCTCTCGCAAACTATTCAGGTTAGAAAAAAATGATATGAGAAACCTCAATATGATTTTTGGAGACTTATCCATAGATACCCCACACGCATAGGTTAGATGAAAAAAATTTTGTTTTGTTTCAGTTGTGCCTATGGGGCAAAATTTTTAATAATTTTTCCATTTTTGCATCAAAATCTTAATGCGGTTTACAGACTACATCTACTTGCCAAGTTTCAATAGTATAGCTCTAATAGTTTCGGAGAAAAGTGGCTGTGACATACGGACGGACAGACAGACAGACAGACAGACAGACAGACAGACAGACAGACAGACAGACAGACAGACAGACATGAAGAATCTATAAGGGTTCCGTTTTTTACCATTTTGGCTACGGAACCCTAAAAATTAGCAGGTCGGATGTCTGTCAGTACGAATATCGACGTCAGCGCGCCTAGTACAGTGGTGGCTACGACTTACGACGCTTGCCGCGTTCTTGATATGGCGAAAATATATGAAAAAATTTGAGAAAGTTTCTTATTTTTAGTGTAGAAGATGTAGATAACTAATATCATAATAAATAATAATTCATAACCTACCTCAAGCAAAGTGTCATTTTATCGTAATTATCTTTGCAATGCTAAAACACTTTAACGCCAATTCTGTTATAAAAGTTAATCGTTGGTTAAATATCAAAATATTATTATGTTCTTTGTACGAGTAAGAGAGAAAACATTGTTATATAGATAAACGATTAAAAGGTTTAAATTGGGTCTTAACAACTCATAAGCTAATGGAAGACTCATGTTTAATTACCAACTGCAACTGTTTTGTTTGTTTGTATTCTACTATCAGACTGTAATGAAGAGCGTAATAAAAGTAAATTTAGGGATTAAGTAGGGGGCATCAGAGACGCGAATGACGAAGATGCATATTTTATAATAATAATTTATTATGAACACAGATGATTATGTTAAAAGGTAATTACTAGAATCCATACTTGTACTATTATCTATTCTGTGTCCATACTCGATCGTGGGAATCACAGACACAATACCTAGATATTCAATTGTTATGGGGCATCCGGGTTCCACTTGGGAGTTGATGGGTTTAAGACGCTATATTGATAGTAATTTTACCGCAAGGGCAATTTTATACTTAATTTGTATGACTATAAAGTCGTGAATACGCTGCGGCCAGAAGCTATCGGCTCGCTCGGAAAACATGCGAAAAAACGTAATTTTCTTTATTTAAACGATAACTACCTGAGCATTTAAGCAAAATGCTTCTATACGATTTTGGGTTGCAAAGGCGTCTATTACTATTCTCGTTTAAAAATAATCTTCAAATTTCGTATTTTTAAGAGGTCATTTCGATCGAGAAATGTATCGAGGCAAAATATATTAATCGTGTTTCTGGTTCTTCTCAAACCTAGATAAGGCTATGAAGATATTATGTATATCTCATTACCCGATTTGTAACATTTCTGAGGGTCCTATAGTATTACTTCAAAAATGACGTTATTATCAATATAGCGTCTCAAGGGCCTTTCCTACGGAGAATCCGTAATTTACCGTATTTAGAGCCTTATAAACTCATAATTTGAAAGCTACAGAGTTATAATAAAAATACAACAATAATCTTCAGTACATCAACATTCCTTTCCACGTTTTAAAATTTCTATTTTCGTTTATTATACTCATGATATTAAATTCCAAATTAAAGCCAATTTATTAAAATTCAAGCATAGGTACATTCAACATCTCCTTAGTATTTACAAATTACTTTTATTTGAAACACACGTCAATAGATCGACAATATCATAAACTACATATTCCCCGAACGAGAAATTTATCTCTTGAGTCTCGACGTACGCATTTTAGCAAAAAAGAGATATATATATCGATATCGACAATATCACTACGCCGCGCTCGAGAGTGAGATATCTCGTTGGCGTATGCTGGGAGGGCTGGACAGCGCGTTTTTTAGGTCTTACGAGTAGGTATCAAAAAATCTTCTTGCATCATCCATCAGGGGGCATCGCAAAATATATTTTGCCCACATAAAATTATGGGTTTGCGCCGCCACTGGTTACCTCTTTACGCCAAAACCGCTAAACCGATTTTGCTGAAATTTGGTATGCCGTATGGAGATACTTTTATTCCCGGAAAACGACGAAACTTTTTATCTCGGAAAAAATTTACGCTCGCCGTGCGATTAGGCCAGAGACCAGACGGACTGGCTATTTAAGTCTGGTAGTCTGTCTCAATAATTTATATTTTATATTAACTAAAGTACCTATTGATTATTTAATATTTATACGAGTATACAATATAATTATAGAAAGCTCAATAGAAAGCTCTTTTCATTAAATTTTGTGATAAATTTTAATATTATAAAAAAAAATAAAAAAAATACCTGTGATTGACATCCTCGGCCACAAAAATATAATTCAATTGCAACATAGCAACCATCACTAGAGGCAAACATATTAGGAAGTACTGAAGTATTTGAAATCTACCGAACTTTTGTAGGTCCTCAAAGGAACTTTTTGGATTTTCAGGGTTATTCATAGCTATACGGTATTTTTTCACTGATTTTTGTATTGTTTTTTTTTCGCAAATATTTTAGACGCGGGAAGGCACGAACGTTCTAAAATAGATCGAAATAAAGACTCCGCTTCACAAACGCGCGTCAATGTGTAGTAACTAGTAGCACGTACGGTCGGCAGCAACGCGACGCTGCCAAAACCAAATTATAAAAATATTGTTTTCACTTTAATTAGTGATAGGTGCAGGTGATTAGTGATTAAAGGACTTGCACTAATCAGTCGCTCACAGTATAATAAACAAAATCAGCACTAATCAATATAATAAACAAAAATAGAAAATTTTAAACGGGAGAAGGAATGTTGATATTATACTGAAGATTATTGCTGTATTTTTATTATAACTTTGTAGCTTTCAGATTATGAGTTTATAAGGCTTTAAATAGGGTAAATTATGGAATCTCCGTAGGAAATGCCCTTAAGAGGGAATAGTGTAATATGGTGGGGGAGGGTAGGGGAAGAGAATAGGGTACGGGATTGGGTCTCCGATAAACTCGGCCGGCGACGCCGGTTTTCTGTGAGCGCGTGGTATTTCTCCGGTCGAACCGGCCCACTCGTGCCGAAGCATGGCTCTTCCACGGTAAAAAATGATTTATTCACTATACATTATAGAAAACAAGTTCAGAGTCAACTAACTTAAAGGTGGTTTGCTGAACATTTCCGGCCGTTTGTGAGTCCGCAAACCAACATAATCTTAAAGTAGACATTGCAAGGAACAAATTACAAAAAAAATAATCATGACACGTAATGAGGGCAAAATGACCTCCTTGCCTGACTCACTTCCGGCCAAAAAATTGGTTTGCGTATTTTTTTCCTGAAAGGTAAAGAAATGTTCTATTGAATACACTTTAGGCAAACCAGTGCACATGGTGAGGGCAAAACATTTATCAAATTTTTTTTTTCAAAAAAAATTTTTACGTAAGTACTTCCGGCTTTGTAAATCCACGCAAACCAAGCGTTTCGAGTAGCTATAGTTCTAAACTATCTATTTTCATCAAAAAATTTCATGCACACTATGAGGGCACTTTTGAGATTGACAGCCCCCGGACCATAACAAAATAGCTAAGTATATTTCTGCTTCTGCATAATAGTTTGTTAGCACGTCTTAGCAGTATATAGGCAGTATCATAATGCAATGATTATAATAGTTATTTATTAATTATTTTGCAAACTGTACTTTTATGTTTTGTTTAATTCGGAAAAATATAAAGAAAACCTAGGTACAGATATTTTTAATCCAAATATATTAATAGAAAATAATATGTTTGTATGCGTATTACTTTTACTGCACCGCATTAGTTTTATCTGCCATTCATTAGCATAATATTATAATATTTGAATGCAATTGAAGCGACGCCTCCATGCTAACACACTTTTATTTACTTATTATTTATTATTTAATAATGTATGTACACATAATAATAATACCAATAACCTAGTCCGACATTGTACAAGGTCTTTTAAAAAATGCATGGTCGTCAACCGCCGTTGACGACCGTGTATTTCTTGCCTAAAGACTTTGACTAGACTTTGGACCTGACGAAATAGAAAAACGATACTGAAAATTATTATTTATAAGAATATTGTTTTCCCGCCATTACTTGACGCTGGCTATGGTTTTATAGCCGAAGCACAGTATAGACCACAGTATAGCAATATCCCTACAGTAGTGAAACGAATGTACTTGCGCAGAGCAACGGAGGGGTATCCGCGGGGAAGCGGGCGGCGCGGGCCCGCGCCGTCAAACTCGCGGAGTTTGTACGAATTCGCGCGCAGGTGTGACGTTGGCGCGTTGTCTACGAATTTTGTGTTGTAAAACGATAACTTAATATCTTATAAACAATGGGATATAATAAGTGTTCAGTGTACAGAATATGTAAATCTGATTCAAAAAACAAAAAGGATTTAAATTGTCATAAAATATAATATCGACTCACAGTTCACACTAATATTGTGTTGGCCTTGGTGGAATTTATTTGCAATTTGCATCTCTGTTTTATTGTTTACGTTGTAAGAAGTGTAACAAGGAGAGAAACAATATAGAATAAAAATAAAAAAAAACTGTCAAATACCCTGTTACATACTAATTAGTACCTACCTAGCTAGGTACACAGGGCCACACATCAAGTGTAACATTATGACATTTGGACCGCCCTTACCGCGCACGTAATAAGAGCGAGTTTTGAAGTGCTTCTGTTACACCTGACGTGTGGCCTACCGTACCTACCAATTGTTATAATATGATTAATTATTGTTGGATATTTTATATATCCGAATGCGTCTTCATTATTTTAATCCTTCGATCGTGGATTCTTGGAAATCTATTGTTATTCTATTGTATCTTGCTCACCGGTGAGCTTAAGGGGCTTGATAGGTTAATAAAATTTTTAAATCCATACTAATTAGTAATTACTAATATTATAAATGCGAAAGTGTGTCTGTCTGTCTGTCTGTCTGTTACCTCTTCACGCCCAAACCGCTGGACCGATTTTGCTGAAATTTGGCATGGAGATACTTTGAGTCCCGGGAAAGGACAAAGGATACTTTTTGTCCTGGAAAAATGTACGGTTCCCGTGCGATTAACGAGTTTTGGCACAACGGAGTTGCGCGCATCATCTAGTAAAGAACTCAAATCATCTAAAAATAAAGTTTCACGTAAATATCTGGCAGTACGACATAATATGTAAATATAACACGCTGATTGATTACAAGCACAATATTTTATTTTTATTTTATTTCCCGTTTCGTGGCAAGTGGCAACCCTGGCATATCTGCTTGGTACTTACACCGGTGGCGGCATCGTGCGACATCAAAGGCGTTTCGTTACTGTAGGGATATTATATTGCTATACTGTGGTATAGACTATAGCAATATAATGTCCCGAAGTGCCATAATTAGAAAAAAAATCAATTGTCAGTAGTCAAATTCCAATGACAGATGTTGGACGGCGAATTGCGAAACAAAAGTCAAAATTATTCGCGTAACGCCAATGAGGTTATATGATCGTAACGCGTTGTTGATTCGCGTTTTTTGTGAGATTTTCGCTAATACATCGATAACCTAAAATAATAGCATATTTATTGTTTATTTTAGGCCGAAAAACCGTATTCAATTATATATTAAAAAAATATCGTGCATAATCATAAGAAATGGAAGGCATAGAAGTTCGCATTGCGAATAACAAAAAGGTAACGTTCATAAATAATTTAAATATGAAAAGCCAGGTGTTAGCGAGACAATAACACATTGTAAATACGTTTCCAGGGCAAAGGATTGTTTGCAACGAAACAGTTTAAAAGAGGAGATGTGATTCTCGAAGAAAACCCACTGGTTTCCTGTCAGTTCGCTTGGAATGCCGCATACAGATATTTAGCTTGCGATCATTGTATGCGGTAAGTTATAATATAAATAAATGTCATTTACTAGCGTTTGCCGCAGCTTCCTTTCGGGTCTTTTGGGTTTAAGACGAGACCTTAGTAATCTGTAGTTTAACATGTGGCTCTGCCAAATCAAATACATTATCACCATGAAACACTGTTTTTTACCATAAGGCCCAGCTCCCAAACTCTTGGTAGGCATCATTATATTATAGTCAATGTCTAAAAAATTTATGTGCAATACCAATTTATCTGAAATAAAAATATTATCTTATATCCTCGCACAGGACTTATAGTGAGCAGTATGAATATTACCTATTTAGACTGTCACACTAGGTCAGGGGTTCCCAAACTGTGAAAGGCAGGAGGGGCGCCGTGAGTCGATCCTCCATCATCCATAACCACAAATATTATAAAACAAAATTATGTAATATGAATAATTATACAAAGCAGGCAGATTATTAAATATTTATTTATTATTATTTACCTGCCTAACCTAACTATAATCATTAAAGGTGTTTATTTATGTATATTTTTGTAATAGCTAGGTAGAGTAGGGCGCCGTGACAAAATATTGACTTGTAAGTGCGCCGCAGGCTGAAAAAGATTGGGAACCCCTGCACTAGATTGTAAAATAAAAAAAAATCTATCCTCATTTTAATACTTTTAAAAAATATAGAACACATTTTTTTTTTTTTTTTTTTTTTTTTTTTTTTTTATTAAATAAGGGGGCAAACGAGCAAACGGGTCACCTGATGGTAAGCAACTACCGTCGCCCATGGACAATCGCAACATCCGAAGAGCTGCAGGTGCGTTGCCGGCCTTTTAAGAGGGAATACGCTCTTTTCTTGAAGGTTTGCAGGTCATATAGGTCCGGAAATACTGCTGGTGACAGTTCGTTCCAGAGTTTTACAGTGCGCGGCAGAAAGTTACGCGAAAATCGCACTGTGGAAGACTGCCACTCATCAAGGTGATGAGGATGGTATGTTTTTCGCGTGGGACGATGGCGAAAAGTTGCAGGTGGTATGATTCCGAACAATTCCTCAGAGCACTCCCCGTAATACAACCGATAGAGGATGCAGAGTGAGGCTACATCTCGGCGTAATTCCAAGGGGTCCAAGCTGTTCGAAACACTATGGCAGTCAACAATTCGAGCGGCCCTTCGTTGGATACGATCCAGAGGGAGCAGTTGGTATTTTGGCGCCCCTGCCCAGAGATGAGAACAATATTCCATGTGAGGCCGAACCTGCGCCTTGTAGAGTTGTAGGCGTTGGTCCGGACTGAAGTACTGTCTCGCTCTGTTAAGAACACCAAGCTTCTTCGAGGCTAACTTGGCCTTACCCTCTAGATGATATCGGAACTGGACTTCGCTCGATATGTTGACGCCAAGTATCTCAATGCTAGGGGAGATGGTTAAAGATGTGCCCTCGAAACGAGGATATATGACCATTGGTGACTTTTTAGTGGTGAACGCGCAGACTTGTGTCTTGGCGGGGTTAAATTGGACTAAGTTACGTCTACCCCATTCAGAGACTTTCTCCAATGAATTCTCTATTTTAGACACAAGTTCGTTTCGACTCTCAATGACATTTTGCCGAGAAATATTGCGGGAGCCGGTATATACAGCATCACCTGTACTATCATCCGCATAGCAATGAATGCCGTTGGTCTGTAACATGTCATTGATATGCAGTATGAATAGGGTAGGCGATAGCACACAGCCCTGAGGGACACCAGCATCAACAGATTGAGTTTCCGAGCATTCGCCGTCAACTACGACCTAAGTACACACATTACACTTATTTCATTACAGGCCACTGGAAACTCCGGAACAGAATGTGAGGCGTCTATCTAACAAACAGGACATAGTTCTGCCCCACTCAAACTGTTTTGAGTCTGATCTACTCAACATAACTAGTTGTAATCAGTGCGGGATACTATACTGCTCGGAGGAGTGTAAAGAAATTTCATACGCTACTTATCACAGAACACTGTGCTACATTCAGAGTGAAGCACAGCATCCGATTAATGTGCTGCTGGAAACTTGGAAGTAAGCTATAAGATATTTTTTTTATTTAATACCTTGATCGTGGGAATCACAGACACAATAGATTTTCAATTGTTATGCGACAGCCTGCTGCTACTTGGGGATTGATGGGCTAATATCACATTTAGTAAAATCTCTTACTAGTTTTTGACCCAGAAGAATTACTAACTAATTTTTATTTTGCCATCAGTATCAGTTACCAATCATCCTCCAATATCAATTTTGAATATGCATTCAATGTACAGACTGTTGGCCTTTCTACAGTTTTATACAGGGTGGAATTAAACCTTCCTGCCAAATTTTTTCCAGGGCTTAGGTATCATTAGGAGAGTCCGTTTAATGAAAAAAAAATTGGGTGTTATATATTTTTTTTGATGACATATTTTATCCTATTAATCGTTGCAGAACGGTAAATCGCGGCGGTGGGTATGAGCGGGGGTAACGCGGGGGGAGGGGCGCGCGGGGGCACGTGAACGCGCGGGCGACGAGTAGTGTCCATTAATTGTAGTGTTTTTTAGGATAACTTTCGGAAGCTATTTCTCAACATTTTAGTACTCAGTGATTTTAAAAGAAAATATACGTGTATTTTTATTTTTAACAAGGATCAATATTCAATATTATATCAAAATTTGGCAGGAAGGTTTAATTGCACCCTGTATAAATGATTTTTAAAAGCATTATTACACTTTTTTTAAGAAACAGCTGTTTTTTAAGGTGTCAAAAAGCTACAGAAGTAACACTAACTATTACTACATTTTCAGACAAATCCACTATCCACCGGAGACAGCAAATGTTATGCTGCTGGTAAGAATACTTGCATTCATCAAACAGCATGCCAACCCTGAAGCTGCAGTAGCGACGGTAAAACAGTTCTATCATCGTACAGTCAACGAAGATGCCGAGTTGGTACATAAATTGCTGGGAGAAGAATTCAACAGTCAAATAAATACCTTAAGAGAGATGACTGCTAATGTTATAAACGGAGAGTATGTTGATGAGGTAGGTTGTCTCTTTTATAAATAAAAAGTGTGAGAGTAATAAAACACATGCAAAAAATATATAACATAATATTATTATGTTACCAATAGTAATGTTAATATTTGACTTAAGTTTTTGAAAACTGTTTCAGTTCCTAACTCCCGAGGGTTTTTGTTCCCTCATGGCGCTGGTGGGAACCAACGGTCAAGGCATTGGTACTAGCCCCCTATCCCTGTGGGTCAACTCGGTGACGGAGCAAACTATGTCTGACGATGAACGGCAACAGCTAGATCTGTTTATTGACAAGCTGTATCAGTATATTGAAGAAGGTAAATTATTATGGTTAATATGATAAGACCTAGTCATCTGACTAATATTCAAAATCAAAAATGTTTATTTTACACTTTAAACTTAAAACTTAACAAATTAAGCAGATGTTGGGACCACCTGGTAAGTATTATAATTATATACTTGTATTAGGCCGCCCCGCTCTTCCATAAAATATAGCATACATAACAACATTTAACTATGATTTAATAGGTAAGTAAGCAATTTTTTTTTCTTAACATAAATAAAATCGAGGAAATTACATGCCAGTATGGTATACAGTATACTATTACATTGTGTATGTGTGTGTATGTATATGTGTATGTATATGTGTATGTATGTGTGATTGTGTGTGTGTGTGTATATGTGTGAAGGAAAAATAAATAATATATTATATTTTTATGATTTTAAAGGGGAGAGTAGAGCAAAAATTTGAGTAATAATATATTGCAATATATTTAAGTTGTAATATATTGCAATATAGATTCAGTCTCCTCGTACGACACACTTAATAGCCAATGCAGAATTGCATTTTTACATTTATGTAGATTTTGTGGGTAAATTTTAAGATATTTATCTAGTTTATTATATATATGGACAGACTGTGAAAAATACTGCCTTTGAGCGAATTTTGTGCGAACTTTTGGTGGTGTAGCTGCCTTTTCTGGTCTTCTTTTTTTATTATTTTCCTTGGTTTTATATGGCAATGTTTTATGGAGTCTTAGGGTGCTATTTAAAATGTAGAGTTTCCTGACCGATAACAGTTGGCAAGATTTATAAAGGTCGTCAGTTGGGTGACGGAAAGACCTGCGGTACATGACTTTTATAAGACATCGTTGGCTCCTCTCAACTTCTAGAAATTTACTTTTTGCTGCACCACCCCAGATCGAGATACAGTAATTTATTACACAGTAATATATTATATATATTATAATATTATAAATGAGAAAGTGTGTCTGTCTGTCTGTTACCTCTTCAGGCTCAAACCGCTGAACTGAATTTGCTGAAATTTGGTATGGAGATACTTTGAGTCCTGGGAAAGGACATAAGCTACTTTTTATCCCGGAAAAATGTACAGTTCCCGCGCGATAAACGAGTTTTCGCGCAGCGGAGTTGCGGGCGTCATTTAGTGTTAAATAAAGGTACTTTTCCTTTATTTAACATGACATATTATCCATATACTATTTATTTATAATTTTAACTGTTTTCGAGTTATTAACCCCAAAATGAATTATAAGTTGGTCACGCCCTTGGCAGTTCTATACAATTAGTTAGAAAATGAATGGACAAAATATGTGACCATGTCTGACAAGGTAAGAAGAGGGGCCTAAAATCATGAAAATCGTGTTATAGATGGTGCCTTATCGTGTTGATTTTCAGGCGGGATTTATAATTTATGCGTCCGCGCTAATGAACGGTTTGCCCGCTATACCGCGAGATCACAAGCAAATCAACACAATTAAAAGGGAAATTCTTGTTAAACATCAGAAAGAATCATGGCCAAATTTGTATAGGAGCTGGACTCGACTTTTATTTTTGATGTCCCAAAATAAACTATAGTTAGATTGGATTGTTCTTATGCTCTAAACATAATTCCGTTTGAGAATTATGTCTAAATAGCCACGATTTTTTATAATAATTATTAACGTTTACAATTATTTTGAGGTTAGACTTAAGAACTACCTTTTTTCCGACGGTTTAGCCTACAAGTGTATATTCGGCGATCTCGTTTCTAATTATTTAAATTTTTCCTAGAGTATTACCCAAAAAATAGAACGAATGCGAATGATCGCCGGCTGTCAGAACATATGAAAGACAACAACGAAACTGATCTTTTTTTGTGGCTATTTAAAGACACATTTCTAATGTTTTTCGATGCCTTAAAATGTTAGGGAATTTTTGCTACCAATGGCATATCGGGACGCCACCACCCACCTGGTACGATTTGGCCATTTGGCTATCTCTCCATTTCAATTCCAGAATCCGGTCAATTCCTCAACACAGAAGGTTCTGGACTCTTCAAGTTGCAGAGTGCGTGCAACCACAGCTGCGAACCGAATGCGGAGTCCGCTTTTCCCTACGGCAACCACAGGATACAGTTACGGGCATTGAGGAGCATCATGCCAGGGGACGAGATATGCATCAGTTATTTGGATGAGTGTGCGCTGCAACGGTCGAGGCATTCTAGGCAAAAGGTATGCAATTCTATGATACGATTATTACAATGATTGTATTATAAAGCCGATCGTACATTTGTCAACACATTACGCGCCGTACGCGTCAAACGCATTGTATACACTATACGAAATGCGGCCCGTATGGTGAGGACTGCGAACGAATGTGCGAGGGACATCATTTCATACAACGAATTCTAAAAAACGGCGCGTACGGCGCGTGCGTGCGTGCTGATAATAATTGTGCGATCACTTTTATGCAGCTTCAGAGGAAGTAATCCATAGGTTATAGGTAGATGGACTTACATTAATTGGTTGGGTTATGTCAAGTCAATGCCGGTCATGGTCTTCTGGTTTATGGTTGCTTCTTCACGCCTAAATCGCTAAACCGATTTTCTTGAAAATATGTACGAAGATACGACTCCTGGGACATAGGAAAAAATGTACAGCTATTATACCAGTTTCGGTGCAAAGAAAAACTAGGTACTTTGTATACAAAATTTTCAAATATTTTATTACATTCACACTAGATGGCGCTTCACAACCTCAACAAGGTGAATATTAACGTTTGTCCTTCACACTAGATGGCGCTTCAAAATTTCAATTCTAATGAGGGATGCTTGGTGCCATGTATGACATAGCCGTGGGGTCTGTCACAATATGGTCACAATATTATGTCACGATATAGCTGTCATATTATGTCTGTCTGACACGAAATTTGATACCAAAGAACCTACTGTACCTGGTGGTAGATGATATATCGACAACCCTAAAAAAATCCTAATTGTTTTATTTCTGAATAAATTTAAAATAAATATTTTCTCATTTTCAGGAGCTTGCTGAAAACTACCTGTTTGTGTGCTGGTGCGACCGCTGCATCTCCCAGCGCCAGGACCCCGAGTGCACCAGCGAGGAGGAGATGAGCGATGAAGAGATTGATGCTGATGACTGATGTTCCAACCTGCTCGCTCTGTGCCTGCTCGGACTATAACCTGGCGGGCAAGTGTCGGGTAGAAGTGTTTATTGGACAAGTGTGGAGGTGACAAGTGTGGCTATAGTGGACAAGTGTAAGGTAATAGTGGACAAGTGTGGAGGTGACAAATGTGGCTATAGTGGACAAGTGTAAGGTTATAGTGGACAAGTGTAAGGTTATAGTCAAAGTAAAAGGAGGGGAAGTAAGTTAACTCCGGCCCAATCCGCGATATAATTACCTACTGTCTTAGGGTTGTCAATTTTAGGCGGCAGGGTGGTGTGGGCGCGACTGACCGCGTTTCGTTCGCATCGCATGAACAGCGGCAACGTCGCGGTCTCCCGACTTAATAATAAGTGACTCTTGATTGTGCATAATTTATTTTGTGCATGTTTCGGCCATTTTTCGTGCATATTTCGGCACTTTAATCATGCATATAATTAAACTAAAACATTCCCTTATTTATACTATGTTCTAGTAAGTAGACCTACCTACTTCCTCTGTGTGATAGAAAAATAAAACAATAAAAAAGAAGTAAGTAGGTATCTCATCATCAAGTAAAAAATACATGCTAGAATAAGTAAGTAGTTAGTACCTTTTCTGTTCAATAGGTAATCTGAACAGAGACAATTATGGAATATTTGAATTATTATTAAAACACCCAAACACACAGCAATAGTTTCTACTGCGATTATTATCAGACATTTTTGATTCGTGCCGCGGCGCCGAAAAGCCGTGACGCGCGAGCCTCGTACAGTGTTAGCCCCGACTGGTACACCCCGAATCCATGCTGAGATTTTGTTGTGTGCGTGCGGCGACGCATTGATACTATGACGCACACATTCAAGCCGCGCGCGGTGCCTTTGTATGAAGATAACTTACTTCCCCTCCTATGTTATAATAGTCGATAAGTGTATACTGTATAGTGAGCAAGGTATAATATTACCATTTGACAAAAAAATATTATATTGGCCTAAAAATATAGTTTTAGAGGTGAAATGCTACTGTAAAGAAAAACTCAGTAAATACAGTTAAAAACTATAAAAATGTTCAAAATTAGAATGTTTATTTCTAATGACCTTCCTTAAATACCTATGATGGTAGATAGGAATGTTAGGGCTGAAACTGGAATTAAAGGAACAGAGTAAGAATGTAAAGCATGGAGACTAGAAAATATAAGGAGCACCCCAAAGGCTGTCATACTCATGCTAACATTATTATCCTCTAGATATATCTACCAATCTGGATTTTTATTCAAATTAATATTCTACAAATTGAAAACGCATTCCTTCGCGCGGTTGTGTGTGATACTTAAAATTGGTGGTATCAGGGCCGCTAATTTTTACATTTGGATTCAAATGAATTGAAACACAGAATAGAGAAAGTTGAAGAGTAATACATGGAACTTCAAAGTTTAATTTGTATATAAACTTAAAACTAGCTCTTCTTTGCTGCCAAACGATAGTGCATCTATTCTCCATGTTTTAAAGATGTGTATGTTGTTGTAGATTGTATAATGTAAAGATGTTGATTCTATGTGGATACTTGTGTAGCCAACTTGAATGTAAGGTCTTGTATATATATTATATTCGTAATAAGAACAGAACGGCCTAATCACAGAATTTATAGGCTATAAGATATGGGGAATGTTGCAGTTGGCACATATTTAACACATCTATTAAGTAAAGCGCGTCTCACACGGCAAAGACACCATAAATATCTACTGCTAGAATGTCGCTTGCTATATTTTTCGATGAGCCATTACACAAGATGAAAAAAGTTACTTATAAAAAATATTTGAGTAAGTACAATGTACATATTTTTTCTCATGTTGAAGTTTTCAATAAAAATATCTTAAAGTATCATAATAATTATGGGTAAATATGTATTATTGAATCTTTGTCGTGTTTGATGCGCTTTGCTATAAGTGATTTCATGATGTGTTATTATGTAACAAATTGAATATTATGAGAGTTGTCAATTACGAAATAAAAATGTATGAAACAATATTATATTAAAAAATTATCGTCCAATGTTAATAAAAACTAATAATAATTTATGATTGCAATAGATATTATGCAATGGGCTTTAACATGTCATATTCAATAAAGAATATTTATGTTTGGATTCGCTATTCGATTTTGGTTTAAAACTGACTAAAGTTAAGACGTTATATTGATAATAACATCCTTTTTGAAGTAATACTATAGGACCCTCAGAAATGTTACAAATCTGGTAATGAGATATACATATCTTCATAGCCTTATCTAGGTTTGAGAAGAACCAGAAACACGATTTATGTATTTTGCCTCGATACATTTCTCGATCGAAATGAGGTTTCTTCTCCTTGAAATATGCACAAATCTTGTTTTTGTTAATGCTGCAGCGAAATTTATGTACGAAAGTACTAAAATACATGTTTTTTTTTACTATAAATAAACATTATTTCATCACCAAATTATTTGTATATTTTACTTTTGTTGCAATAAAACATTAAGATTTATTTTTGTTTATCATTTTAGTTTGTCACGATACCTTTTTTTTATTTTCCTCTGGCGTTCGGTATGTTTTACTCCAAGTGCCGTGTCTGAGATCAAAATGAGACATTAGTGAAGAAAGTATTAAAAAAAAACATATTTTATTTGAATGGATTTTCGTTCGATAATATACAAAAACCATCTCTCAAGTCATGCCAAGTACTAAAATATGAAAAATAAAGTTTCTGCTTTATGTCCACATTATTATTACAATGTTATATTTTTTAATAATTTATAATATTATTAACTAAATAAAAGATTTGATTAACCACGAAATCAGCTTGTGAAACTTATTTCAGCATTAAAATATAAACAGCGTAGGAAAGTTAAAATCTAGTATTTATGACAAATAATTGTGTAGAATGTAGAATATGGTCGCTAATTTAAGATTTTCGTCAATTTACTACTTTATTCCATCTCGGTTATGCTCCTGTATACAGGGTGTAAAAAAACTAAGTGAATACTTTAGGGTTCGTGTGTTCCTCGTAGAGACTTCACTGTGAAAGTAGCAGCGCTGAAAAACTTTTTTTTCATTTTTGTATGGGGAAACTCATGGTGCAGGGGCCATAGATAATGCAGTATATAAACTGAGAGCAGGGGCGCTTGCCCATACAAAAGTGAAAAAAATCGGTCTTTCAGCGCTGCCACTTTTTCACAGTGAATTCTCTACAAGGAACACATACACACCCTTACACACTCTAATAATATGTATAGGTAATATAAAATTCTCGTGTCACGGTGTGCGTGGTTGAACTCCTCTGAAACGGCTCGACCGATTCGTGAATCTTAGCGAGCATATCGGCTAGGGTTGAGAATCGGACAACATCTACTTTTTATATCGGGTGCAACGGGATAGCGATGGACGTTGCCATGGTGGCATACTTTAAAATAATATGGGCGAAATACTTTATATACTTACATATGGCAAAACAACTTTGCCAGGACAGCTAGTAATAATATAAAATTAGATTGATAGTTCTTTAACTAGTTACTTACTAGAATAGCAATTTCAACAATAATAACAAATTCACACGTAGCAAAAGTACATTGATAAAGTTTACTTATTTCTTTGGAGGAATTGGTCCGGAGCGAAATGCCGATTTGGTTGGTTCAACGTTGGATTTTATAATGGGATAGATTTTTTTTCTTGTGAAGAATTGTGTAAAATATAAAAGCGCCATATCTAGAACAATACAAATAAGTAATAGTTAAAAAAACTAAAAACACGCTTTTTATATAAAGCGTCGTCGGTTACAAACAAACATACAAACATACAAATTGAAAAATGGAATAATTATATCAAATTAGTGTATTGTCATCGGTCCTCGATAAATCTACAAAGTTTGAACGAAATCTGGCCGTTCAAAATGGGACAAAATCGCGCCCAAAGAAGTCGGTTACAAACAAATATAGGTACAGGTGAAGCTAATAAAAAGCGTATAAAAATAACTATGATCTTATTTTCTTATTGTAATAATAGATGGCCGAACGATATTTTTAAAATATAATAATAATACGGTATTTTTATTAGAAATATTATATTATTATTATGTAATTAATTATTATTATTATTAATTATTATAACTACAGCTGTAAAAGTTGTTGTACTTTTCTAATGATTATTATTATTTTAGAATGTACAGGGTAGGTAGGTATTAGACTTTGAGGGTGTCTGGCAGTGGGAACCAACTGACAAACATGACCGGCACTAGAAGACGAGATTTATCCACTTACTTACCGCGAAAGGTCTGCAGGTAGGTAGCTATTCAGAACTGGCTAAAGCTGACACCTAAAGTAACCGCAACCGAAACTCCATAGTTGTCGGTCGTTCTCACAGACAAGTAAACTTTCAGCTTTTATAAAATGACGAAAACTGGCTGTCGCAGACTCTTAAGAGCCTAATTAGGCCGAAAGTATAAAGTAGCTAATTAAAAACCCAATAATTATATAGACTGTAGAGTGTGTAGAGCCGTTTGCATGTAAGTAGGTACTTTGAGACAAAGGTTAAAACCGTGAAAGCCGAAAAATTCAGTATCACGTCGAGTACGCTAAACTTTACGCTAAGTATTATTTTTTCTTGAACTGGCTTTATGTGCTTATATTTTTTTCTAATTTTTTTTAAATTACTTGTGAAATCTTGATACCTATTACTTACCTTACCCTTACGTAAATTTACAAATCTACATCATAATGAACCATTTCGTAAATATACAGCGTCACATCAAAATCACCATTTCAAAACAGTCATAACTCAGGAATGTTGGAACATTAAGTCGCATTAAAATTTTTATTCGTTTTCCTCCTGCGGGGAATGTCTTTGATCTGAAAGAAGATGGCCGAACTCCTTACGTCTTCATGTTGGGGTAAAAATAATTTATTCAACAGATAATTCACTCTTTTGTGAACATGGGGTGTTGGAGTCACACTGGGAAGTGGGAATGGACCCAGTTTGTAATGGTTTATAAGTCAGCGATGACTTTGTGTTGTTTTCGAATGAAGAGTATTTTTGTGAATTTCTTTGTACCCTCTTTACTATTTATTTATGGTTTACATATCTATGTATATTAATGGTATAAATGCGAAAGTCTGTCTGTCTGTTGGTCACCTCTTTATGCTTAAACTACGTGAACGCGCGACTTGTGTATTGGCGCGGTTCAATCGGACTAAGTTTCGAAGGAGTTTAGCAAATAGGGGGCGACACGGGAATTTTATAATTATAAGAATAGGTAATAAATTTAATTACGTTAATCTTATAACAACTACTTAACTGATGTAATGTCCGTATTGTTATAACGTCCAACGTCGTTATACCAGGTTCTACCTGTACTAGTAGGATTTGATTACATCGGTAGGTGCAAACAGTTAATCTGTGCTAACTGCTAGTACACAATCAGCTCAGCTATGCCTGTTCCCATCTCGTCAAATACTGGAATGGATAGTTGAGTATACTGTTTAGTTAGACTTTATGGTACACTCCAAGAAGAATATTACTGGGAATCTATAATTATAATAAATGTTATTATTGAAAATATATAAATTATCCATACTAATATTATAAATGGTAAACTAATAATAATATTATAAAGTCTGTCTGTCTGTTTGTTACCTCTTCAAACCCAAACCTCTGAAACCATTTTGCTGAAATTTGGCAAGGAGATGCTTTGAGTCCTGGGAAAGGACATAGGCTACTCGTTATCCCGAAAATGTACGGTTCCCGTGCGATAAACGAATTTTGGTGCAACATAGTTGCAGGCGTCATCTAGTAACATTTTAAATTCTAGAATGTGTCTGTCTGTCTTTCATATAAGTACCTACACTTATAACCGCTGAGTCAATTGTTATTATTTCTTGTAAAAGAGAAAACTTAGTTTTTATGGTGGTAAAATTTATGGCTTTTCCCCTAATAAACTAATTTCTATGCGAATTAAGTCTTTGGAAACAGCTAGTAACGGGTATAGTAGGTAGTTATTATAAAACGCAAAAGTTAAACAAGCACCTCGTTCTAAGAAAACTCTATGGAAAGAGCCAAGTTAATTTCTGCATGCATTTCTTGCCTTTGAAATTTCTAAATCTTTTAATAATACAGTCTTAAGTAATTTTAAAATAAATAATAATAAGTAAGATAATATTATCAAACAAAATACAGTCTTGACCCACGGGATCATTATGCGTCTTATTCGGGATAAAAATAGTCGATGTGTTACAGAGATATTCTTTTTTGTTCACAGTTTGTTCTTAGAAAGTTTGTAGCTAGACTACTTAGGAACGTGCAGCCGCTTCGTGATAATATTCCCAGAGGTTGTCTAACAGAAGATTTTATGAAAATAACTCCGCCTTTTTCCGTCTCCATAATACTGCAGGCTGCAGCTATAATAGCAAGTATTACTATCGTAAGTACATATGCAATATTTGGTACTTATACAGCTGGTAGACATTTTTTTGGTAGGCGTTTTGTCTCCATGATTAAGTACCGTACATACTCGTACAAAGTTCTTAGAGTATTTACTTGGATTTTAATGGTTTTTGGTAGATCTTAAAATCAAATATTTATTATATTTGTTTGCTAGGAAAGGGTAAGAAAAAGTGGTAAAAAGTTTTGACTAAAGCAGCTTAGATACTTGACAAGATTATAGCAGTAGTGATTTCAAATCACCTACAATATTTACTAAAATTATTAAAAACTCCTTTATTAAAAATTCCTTCGATAATATAAACTTCCACGAATTTTCAAGACTAAAATTAGCCTTATCGTCTTCCTCTTGGCCATTCTCGAGTTTTAGCGAGATTAACAGATTTGAAAATTCACATTTATTCAATTAAGTAATTAAATTTATAGATAAACAGAATACGATTAATTATTATAATGTAATTAATATCACGTTTATCTAAATAACTGTACAATGAACGGATTAGAATTTAGATGGTCGATCGTGTTTGCGCGTTAATAGGGCCGGGCGCCACCACTTGATTAGTGAAGACCAGTGGGCGACAGACAGCTGATGATTTCACACCGTTTTGTATAGGTATTGTGAATTTGTGATAAATATTATAGACAGTGGTCTTGAAACTACGATATTTTTTTCGGGTTTTTTTTTTTCGAATATTTTTTCCTTTCATTTTGTTGTAGTACTTTTTTGTATTTTTTGTACCGGTTTTTGCTGGCAATGCTGCTAGATACGATCATACGATGCGTTCGCTACTGCTGATTATTTAGGTATACTGCGTGACTGGTGAGACATGTTCAATACTCGAGGACGTGATATTTGGCTATTATATTAGTTGGAAAAAAATAATATAAAAAAATAATATCAACTGATCACTGAGTAAATGTAGCTTAAAGTTAAATAATTATTTACCCAACGCATGGACACCCCGAGCGGGAGGGGTAGATGTGTGGTGTTTCTTTGGTAGCGCACGCCTCTGCACCGGCCGCATAGTATGCCTACTTGCCTAGCCGCGTAATTTACTTGGTATCCATGATTCATAAATTTTTGGGAAATTCAAAAAAAAATTAAGAACCTAATTTTATTACATATTTATAATGAGAATCGAGTACTGAATACTCTCCTTAAATATCGGTATTGACTCACCAGTCATGCTGTATATTCCATTACTAGCTGTCCCGGCAAATGTTGTTTTGCCATTTAAGGTATTTCTACATCAGTTGATACAAAATCTTACCCCTCTTTTGTCCCCTGAGAGGGGTGAGGGGAAAAGGTTTATATACACCAGATGTTAAGTTGGAAACCACAGTTAATAATATGAAGTAAGTCCATTAATGAAAAAAGTTTCATACAAAATCTGACCCCCTCTTTGGTCCCCTTAGAGGGTGGGGGCCGGGGGGGGGAGGATTTTTATACACCAGATGTTGAGTTGGAAGAAGTCAAATATATCAGCGAAAACCGTATCCAAATCGGATCAGTAGTTTTCGTGTTAAAGAAAAAAGTTTGATACAAAATATGACCCCCTCTTCCGTCCCCTTAGAGGGGTGGGGGGGGGGGGGGAAATTTTTATACACCAGATGTTAAGTTAGAAGAAGACAAATATATCTGCGAAAACCGCATTCAAATCGGATCAGTAGTTTTCGTGTGATAGTGGAACAAACATACAGACAGACAGACAGACAGAAAATAGGGTATTTGACAATTTTTGAAAAGTATTTTTAAACTATTCGTTGTTATGAAATAAACATATTCTATTAATATTTCCGGAAAATATTTTGTATTATTAAAGAAAATGAATATTAAAATTTAAATTCCCCAAGTCGCGCGAAAAACGCTATTTAGAAAATGGCGCCGATCACATGACGTCGATGACGTCACTGGCAAGTAAACAGAGTTACAATCAAAAGAGCTAAGCTGGTTTTCCGTGGTTTTTCTTTAATTAATCCGTGATAATGGTGTATAAATGGTGTGCAGTGCCAAAATGTAAAAATTACGTATTTAAAAACTCCAGAAAAAAATTCGTTTTTGTTCCAACTAATCCCAAAAGACGAAAAATGTGGTTACAATTAGCTCGAAGAGACCCAAAGAGCGTTTAATCGCATTCAAACATATTATTTATGTGTGAAGATCACTTTGATGTAAGTATTAATATTGAAGTATTAATAAGCCCTAAGCTAGGAGTAAATCTGTTCTGTGCCCTAAGCGGTAACCGGCTACCGCGATAACAAATAACAATAGAAAGCCAGAACAGATTTGTGACAGAAAGGCTATTGTGTCTCGTTTTTCCACGATCGAGGGAAACTTAAAAATTTGTTGTATGAAAATATAATCAATATTGTGTGTTTGTCTTTTCTACATAACCCTATGATGTTCTACTTATATCTTTGAGTTTTTCATAATATAACATTGACATAACCTAAAATACACGAATGATGTAACGCAAACTTATAATTATTATCGAGTGGTACTTACACTATTGTTTTTACATTTCTTACTTCAGAAGAATAATAAACTGCATTATTTTTAAAAAATAGTTCTAAGTACCATAAATTGGTCGATCTTAGGTAGGTTGCTGTTATCTGCTCGCACGTAATTGGACTCCATCTTAGATATAATTATAGCTGTTGTGAGTTATGTAGTTAATATCTGTACTAGAAATAATATGAAAATTGTGAATAATCACTTATAAGTGGAATCAAAAACTTTTTATCACGTAAATGGCGTACTAAACTCCAGGCAAGAAGCTTTGTTTACTTGCGTGTGACGTCATCACGATTGCAACCAATGACAGAGCGTTTCTATCACCGAAAAAGAAAGGACAATTTTATTCGACTTTTCTTACGAAATCCTCTGAAAATACATATTATTTTAATGAAAATAAATTGAAATATGTTTAATTTACTTATAATTTATTAGGATGGCCATAAATTATAGTTTATTTTAAATGTTGTCAAATACCCTATTGGTTCGGTAGTTTTGGAGATACAGAGTTTTTATTCTCAATTACGTACAATTTTGAAGTCGGTTTTATCTTTTTAAAATACAGTTATTTCCTAACAGAAAGGCTGTAACCAGTGTTCAAAGTTCAAACTATTGTGCCATAGACTTAAAAAAAACCGTCTACAACACAAGCCAATCGCTATTCTGCTTCAAACTATCGGCCGTTCCAATTTTAAAAACGTTTATTTTTATGAGCGGCCATAGTGCCGGGCGGTTTACGATAATCGTACTATTTCCGCGACCGTGCTGTAAATTGAAAGCCTCTGGGAATAAAAATAACAAAATGAAAACGATCCCGGGAATCAAGATGTTCTAATTCGTTGGATATTGTCTTCGTAAACGGATGGGCATGATCATAAGAAGTCAGGCTTAGTTTTCATAATGGGGTAAACTAGCAAACGGGTCACCTGATGGAAAGCAACTACTGTCTCCTACACTCGCAATATCAGAAAAGCTGCATGCGTTGTCGCCTGTCGGCCTTTTAGCACCGGAGTAGCTGGCGTCCTTTAGTAATTAAAATTAAATCTTCAGCTACCATTTCCAAACATACCCAATAGCTATGTCCACATTATGCAATTTCATCTTAAATTTTCGTCATCTTCTTTTTATTCAACTTTCGTTTGACATATTCAATAATTGAATGCGTCAAAATCCACCCGCGTTGAAAGAAAAGTGTCATAGCGAGCGCTACGATTTCAGCGCGCGTCACGGGCATGTCTCACGTTCGCTGTTGACTGCGCTATAAAGTATAACGCATGCCCTTGACGAACAGAAAAAGGCACAATGTGGACTAAGCCATTAAGGGCTGACCTAAGCCCTTAAGATGGTGAGTGGGCAAAACAAATTGGGTCGTGTATCGGCCATATGCCATAATCCAGCCTCATCAATCTCCCTCAGACCCGCATGAGTGCGGATTACGGGGTTTTTAAACACGCGTATGGTTGACGAAGTACGAGTAACGGGACGTACTAGGTTTCGGAAAATATTATTCTGTAGTAAAAATCCGTAATTTGGTTAAAAAGCTACTAGGCATAATTCTAGTATTCGGATCTCTCTTTTTACTTTTCCGGGGAAAAAACTATAGCTTTAGGTTGCGTTTCCACCAGAGATATGTTGCGAGGAATGTGTTTTTGAGAACCAATAGAATCGCTTCATTGACGTGACCTTGCTTAGCGCAGCGATTCTATTGGATGTTAAAAACACATTCTTCGCAACACATCTCTGGTGGGAACGCAGCCTTAACATCCGTTGTGGCTTGTGGATGATTTATACAATATTTTCCGAGCGAAGTAACCACTCTCCAAATATTGCATCGTCTGGGACAAGATTTAAAATGTCGGTAAGATTGCCCAAGCACATACGGCATTCTTGCAATATAGTCGGCATAGTCCAGGGGAATGAACAGGTCAATACGTCTGGGACTAATTACCCTCTCGAGTGCGAACCAAAATATGTCGACCCACTAGGCCACGGACGAGCTTTTCAGGATAAAAGCGGGGTAAAAAATATATTATTATAATATATTAATATACAATTTTTTTATTGAAAAAAGGAGGCAATCGAGCAAACGGGTCCGATGGAAAGCAACTTCCGTCGCCCATGGACACTCGCAGCATTAGAAGAGCTGCAGGTGCGTTGCCGGCCTTTTACGAGGGAATAGGGTAATAACTAATAGGGTAATAGGGTAGGGGAGGGAATAGGGGAGGGTAGAAAAGGGAAAAGGGTAGGGGATTGGGCCTCCGGTAAACTCACTCGACGAAATACAATACAGCGTAAGCGCTGTTTCTCGCCGGTTTTCTATGAGCCTGTGGTATTTCTCCGACCGAGCCAGCCCATTCGTGCCGAAGCATGGCTCTCCCACGGCCATTAATAATTATCATCTATAGTCTGAGATTTCTGCGAAAAGTTAAGAAATCATTTAATTAGTAATAAAAGTAAAATAAACAGTTGAGGACTGGGGTACGTTTCCCGCTTCGTTTAATACAGATCAAAGATCCAAAAATACTTTGAAGTCGATATATTATGTAATTAAGATTAATCTAATTTCTCGATCGTACCACAGTTTAGACTTGTAATACTTTTATTATCATCCTTGAAGCCTTAAGCATAAGGGTCAAACCAGGGGTAAAATAGAAGTAACCGCGCTCCAGGAATGTGCTAATAACGAGGGCCGAAAGATAAAGTCGCTTTATAGAGGGTAGGTTTTAATTAAATGCATCCAAGACATTAATGAGATGAAAGTGAAGTGGGCTCGATTATAGTATAAACGCTATAAAGTAGAGTAAGAGGGTGTTTTATTTGCCTGACCTTAGCGCAGCCATGCTATCGGATCCTTATTCCTAAAAAATATTCAAGCAGAGAAGCAGGAGATACAAAGCCTCTTTCTTTGAACAAACTCACTTAATATAAATCAGACGCTCAAACGATGTGATGTGCCAGCCATGTTTTTTATTTCAAGTTACTTTTTTTAAATAACACACACGATTTAGGTTTAAGCCGCTCGATTATTATATTGAACTTAAACTAAACGCGTGGTTTCGCATACAAAATACAAGTTTCTGAAAATTACTTATCTGAAAATACAATAAAGTTTGGGTGCGCTAGTAGTTGGTCTACTGTATATTATATTTATTATATTGTGGCCCGACAGCCCGCGAATTTGGCCCTACGACGGCCCTACAAATGGGCCCTTTGTTGTGATTTGTTTGTCGAAATAAGGGCCTTGACTTCAAATTTTAAACGCGTTTTATTACTTAACGACTTTAATTGCGGACTTGTTTTGATTTTAAATCTTGTTCCCTGATTTAAATAACGCTAAACACCGAATGAATTTATGGTTTTTTAGTTTTGGACGCTTTCATTGTTTTAATGTTGACTGGGCTTATTGCGAGAGAAATTGGGGGCTTAATAATATATTTTAGTACTTGGACGTACTATCAGAGAAGTTGATTCATAGGTAGATGGCGGACCCACTTCATTCGGTTGGGTTCTGAGTTCTGACTTAAGGGCCCCCGAGACGGTCAAACGGTTTGACTCAAACACGTAAATTTTGGTGTGACTCAAACCATTTTGATCGTTTACAAAGCTAGTTTGAACGGTTTGTCAAACATTTACGTGTTTGAAGCTCGTTTGATGAAATTTCATATTTTTGTTGTGTTTGACGCGCCGTTTGATCGTATTCCGATGCGTTTGAACAAACTTTGTATGATTCTTTGGAGTACATTATTTTTAACCGACTAAAAAGAGGAGGTTATCAATTCGACGCGTATGTATGTACTATTTCCAGAACCGCCCAGTTTTCGTAATGTTAGTCTATATCAGCATGTGAACAAATGTGCAAAATTTCAAAAGTGTATGTATGTTTTTATGCTTGTGTTCACATAACTCCGGAACTACAAGTCCGATTTAAATATTTTTTGTTGTACTATATAGGTATTGCACTGGGGGGTTTTAGTCGGTAAGCCTCTGTGGAGGGAGTCCGACATACCCCTTCCCCCCAGGGGGCGGGGGATGCGTTATGCATTTCCCCTCCTCAAAAAAAAGGTATTGTTTAACCTGGGAGACTTCTGCAAGTTTCATCAAAATAGGTTTAGGAGTTTTTGAGATAGGGAATTTAATTCTCAATTTCGTACAATTTTTAAGTCTGTTTTATCTTATAAAAAATAATATTTGTTCGTCATAACTACAAGACGTGTACTCCACAGCGCGTACTGAACCAAACTGCGCAGTGTCGTTTGACAAACCGATCAAACCGACATCAAACGGTTGCATCAAACACGTAAAGTTTGAATCAAACCGTTTGACCGTCTCGGGGGCCCTTTATGAGTTATGACTTATGACTTATGTCAATAATGTGTAATCTGCCTGTTGCGTTTGACCACAGACATACTTAGATAAATAATCGGCCAAGTGCGAGTCGGACTCGCGCACGAAGGGTTCCGTACCATTATAGAGCAAAATTAGGCCAAAAATGTGTTTTTTGTATGGGAGCCCCCTTTAATTTTATATTTTACTAGCTGTCCCGGCGAACGTTGTTTTGCCATATAAAGTATTTCATCAGTTGATACAAAATCTTACCTATCTCAATGCTCAATCTTTTGAGCCTAAGAGGGGGGGGGGGGGACTTTATACACCAGATGTTAAGTTGGAAAACAGTAAATGATATGAAGTAAGTCTGACCCCCTTTTTGGTCCCCTTAGAGGGGTGGGGGAGGGGAATTTTATACACCAGTGCCTGTAGACAAGTGGCAAAACGCTAACGCTAACGCTAACTCTAACGTTACAAAATGTATGCGATTTGACATAAGTCATCGCTTCGCTAGCGAATACTAATGTCAAATCCCATACATTTTGTAACGTTAGCGTTAGCGTTAGCGTTTTGCCACTTGTCTACAGGCACAGATGTTAAGTTGGAAGCAGACAAATATATCTGCGAAAACCGTATGCAAATCGGAAAAGTAGTTTTCGTTTTATATACAAAAGTTTGATACAAATTCTGACCCCTCTTTTGTCCCCTTAGAGGGGTGTGGAGAAAATTTTTTATACACCAGATGTTAAGTTGGAAGAAGACAAATATATCTGCGAAAACCGCATTCAAATCGGATCAGTAGTTTTCGTGTGATTCTGGAACAAACATACAGAGACAGACAGACAGACAGACAAAAAACTAACCACAGTTTTGGCTTCTATAGCGATGTAGTAACACCCCCTGCTTATTATTTTTTGAATATCTTTAATGTACAGAATTTTCATTTCTACAGTTTTATTATATTTATAGATTTTAATATTATTATTATAAGTGATATAACTAAGGATTTTGAGAAAAATTCAAGCACCTACCTGTTGCCATTATTGATATAGAGCAAAAAAGGCCAAAAAAATCACGTTTGTTGTATGGGAGCCCCCCTTAAATATTAATTTTATTTTGATTTTAGTATTTGTTGTTATAGCGGCAACAGATATACGTAATGTGTGAAAATTTCAACCCTCTAGCTATTACCGTTCTTGAGTTACAGCCTGGAGACAGACAGACAGACAATTAAGTCTTAGTAATAGGGTCCCGTTTTTACCCTTTGGGTACGGAACCCTAAAAACGATTTGAATTTGAATTAAAGGATCTGATGACAGTCCTACGTCGTATTTTGGTCGCGTTTTGTCAAATCCAGCCGACAAATCACGACTATATTGAATTCCTCATCAGTCATCACCTTGATGAATGGCAGTCATTTATCGTGCTTTTTTCGCGTAACTTTCTGTCACGCACAGTAAAACATTGCGGTAAAACTCAGTAGGTCTACTACGAAACCGTATTGAGACTCAAACAATTGGACGAGAATACCGCGTCCTTCTCTTACAACGTCATTTCACGTTTGTTAGAGTAGGATGCGGCATTCTCGTCCGATTGTTTGAGTCTCAAAACCGTTCGGACTGTCACCAGCAGTATTTCCGGACCAATACACCCTGCAAACCTTCAAGAACCTCATTATCTGGAGGCAACGCACCTGCATAACCTTCTGATGTTGCTAGTTATGACTTCATGGGTGACGGTAGTTGCTTTTCATCAGGTGCTAATCTCCATGCTAATCCCGTTTGCCAATCCGCTAGTGTACCTAAATTGAATTGAATCCTTACTTATAACACAGAATAGATAATAGTCTAATAATAAAAATGCGAAATCGTGTCCATCTGTCTATTACCTCTTCACGCCCAAGCTGCTGAACCGATTTTGTTGAAATTTGGTATGCAGAATGCAGATACCTTGAGTCCCGGAAAACGGCATAGCATACTTTTCATCTCGGAAAATGTACGGTTCCCGCGCGATAAACTAATTTTGGCACAACGGAAGGCGGCCTTGCGGGCGTCATGTCATCAAGTCTAGTATTCACAAAGTGAATTTCAGTTCCTTTGTGGTAAGAGTGCCGACTCAAGTTTTATCCATGCTACCTTGCTTTTATACTATTCGTGAGTTAGAATGTGTAAATTACATATCGACCTATGCGAAGAACAAAGTTCTATTTGAATATATCACCAAACTACTTTTATTGTATTTTTTACTGTTAACGGACCTCTATATTTCACCAAAAAAATAAAAATTTAAAAATATTACGTAGTTCCGAAGATAGCAGTCGAACAAAGGCTTATTTAGTTTGGCTCTCCAAAGAACAATGTCCCAGCTCCATATGTGTCGTTAACCACTGTCCGGTGCAGTGCGAGCGCAGCGCACGGTGTGGGTGACATCAACAGATGTGATCATGTTCTACGAAGACAAGGCCGCGCGCACGCCTCTGCGAAAATTAGCTGAGCATACGTATTTTTCCATAAATGTAACTATATTTTCCTGTTTAAAATGAAACCAACACGCTCGAAACGCATCCTAAATATGCTATTAAAGTCGCATAATGAAAATAATGATTGTGCTGCGATAGACTCTACTGGGATAAATAATAGAGAAATTGATATTCCTGGTAAGTGAGTTAAACTTTAGTTATTTAGGTTAATAATTGAATTAGATACATATGTATAGATTACTCTCAAATGGTTTTTTCTTATATTTCTTGAATAGATATTTTTGTAAAGCCAAAATAGTCAGATGAACGGTTCCATATTCAAATAGAACTTTGTTCTATGGAAATTTCTAGATTTTATTTAAAAGTGTAAAAATGGATTTTCAATTCATTCAGTCTTTAAAAAAAATTATTAAATATTATGATAATCAATGAGTTTTGTGTATTTTTTTATACTTGTTACTTTATTAGTCGGAAGTTATGTATAAAATATAGGGTCTATATGCAAATGTTACTTTGTTTGAGGGAACTCGTTTTGAAATCGTGAGGTCTATTTATAAATGAAATCTTGTTCTAGGTTTATTACATTCAGATAAGCCTTTGTTCTACTTAAAAACTATTCAAATCTCAATAAAAATGAATTTTTTATACATTAAATATTAATACAATAAAAAATTATATCTATTTCCACTTTTTTTGTTTTGTTAATTGTAACGATGTTTTATTTTCATTCATTTTTGTTTTCAGAAAGTGTTGTATAGTAAGACCTCGGGACGGCCAGATTTTCCTCATATTTTTACAAAAGTTGAAAGCTTACCTGTTTATGACCTTACATGGGTAAGAACGACGAGCAACTATGAAGTTTAGGTCGCGGTTACTTTCAGAGTTTAGGAGGTATCCAGTTCTGAAGGGCTACCTGACCTTCAAGAAAGACTAAAGCTCAATTTCATAGCATATATTATTCACGGTAAGTGGAGGAATCTTGTCTTCCAGTGCCGAACATATTTTTTTAAAGTTGCTTCCGACTGCCATTCACCCACAAAGTCTAATATTATGTTCTATAAGAAAGTTTAAGAGTGTCTGGCAATGGGAAGCAAAGTTGTCAAAAATGTCCGGCACTAGAAGACGAGATTCCTCCACTTACCGTGAAGAACGTAAGCTATGAAATTGAGCTTTACTCTTTCTCGAAGGTCAGGTAGCCAGCCCTTCAGAACTGGATACCACATAAAGTATCCGCGACTGAAACTCCATACTTGCTAGTCGTTCTTACCTCTGTAAAAGTCACAAACAGGTAAACTTTCAGCTTTTCTCATAAAGTACAGTCATATTCTGTATCACCACTACCATAGGCGGTTGAAAATATTGCATGTCGGTAATAAAATTTGGAATAAGAATTTCTGAATTAAAGTATCGTGGAAAAGTTTTAGAGAAGTACTCGTGGATAATTCACAACCCTACAAGCTGTTGTATAAAATATATAATATTAACGAAATACCGTAGACTACAACCCGATTTTAATATGCTCTAATACCCGCCGTATGGCGTTTCTTCAGTACTAATCTTAGAGCAAGCTTACAAAAAGCCATTAAATTTATCTAAAGGTAAACATTAGGGTCTGATGCGTTTACTTGATTCGGGAATAATATACAGAAGATAATAGCGAAGATACAGAAGAAAATATGAAAAAAAAAGTGGAAAAATGTTTGAAAGTGCTCATCTCACAACCTACTGGAGCAATTTTTATACCTACCGTACCCCTACCCTACCTACCTTACCTACCCTTAAAACCCGTGCCCTTAAAAATGTCGTGACCCAGGGAAACACGAATTCATTTTATATAATTATATTATACTTACCTACCTAGAACCTACCTAGTAAAAGCTCTATGATTTTTTTGGTCCTTTGAGATTACGTACTTACCTAACCTAAGATTTTTTTAATATAAAAAATAATTTTACACGCACGATTCAGTGCTATTTTTTCGATTATAATATTATATATTTTTATGAAACATAGTGTTATAAAAACGATTATAAAATTAATTACCTAAGAATAATATGTTGCATGACTGTGATTAGTGATTAGTGGTTACGTAATAAATAATTTTTATTTTTTAATCGCTCATTTTATTGTGTCTTTCTATACCCTTCAACAAATAAAACCGTTTTAGCGATCAGACTTTACATAGAATAAAGTTTTAATTACACTTGGTACCAGCACTCTTTCCAAGAACAAGGTTTCATATGCATATATGACACACATTTGTACAGAGATTTCCGCAGTAAATGGTCATATGTGCATATATAAACGACATTTTTTTTAAATAATGGGTATTAATTTATTATTGTGATAAAAATCAATGCAAAATAATGTTTTATTTGTTTATTAAAATAATCAAGTATAAAGAACTACTGAAAAAAAAGTTATAGCCAAATTTAAATAGGACCAACTTTATATCGCTCTCCTGTAAAGTAGTGATTTTGCAAATGTGACTTTGTTCTTTGCATAGGTCGATATTATTCCATTTCTATTTTAAAATCAGCGTCACTTATGGTGCGCCAATTGCAAAAATGAAAACGCGGTTAAAACCGAGACAGCTAGTCCTAACAGAGGAAAGCTTGTTTGTTTGTTTGTTAGACGAGCAGCGTAGAGTACATTACCTAACGAAATTTTATCGAACAAGCGATACCGCAATGTAGCGCCCTAACAGCGGCATCTAGCGGAGAAGCTCGTAAACTAAAAATCGACAATGGTTTAAATTATTATGTTTAAAAAGATAAAACCATTTTTGTAAATATTATTGTATGTAATTAAGAATTGAAATTCCCTATTTCAAAAACTACTAAACCGATTTTGATGAAACTTGCAGTGTTCCCGCAGTTATGGCCGAAACACTGTATGTTTAGGTTATTTATGTACAGAATTGACTTTCCTATGATTTTATTCTGTTTATAGATAATTACAATCGATTGTATAGTTTACGCGTAAACCTATACGGTCTTACACCAAAAGATTCAAACACCAGACCTGTTGAACAGTTGATTACAAAAAAATTCAGTACCTACAAAATAGTCTCTAAACAACTGTTCAATCGATGTTTAGTTTTTTGTGGTAAGACCGTAAGTCTTTTGATTGGGAACCATACATTTTTTCGAGATGAATATTATTTTATGTCCTTTCTCAGGACTAAAATATGTACCCAATTTAATCAACATCGAATGAATAGTTTACGCGCAACTTATAAAAGTTTGTTGTGCGGGAACCCTACATTTTTCCGGGACAAAAATATCTTATGTCCTTTCTTGGGACTCAAAGAATCTTTATAATTATTAAATTTCATCAAAATCGATTGAATAGTTTACGCGCAAATCATAAATGTTTATTGTGCGGGAACCGTACATTTTTCCGGGACAAAAAGTGTTATATGTCCCTTCTCGAGACTCAAAGTATCTCCGTAGCAAATTTCAGCAAAATCGATTGAATAGTTTACGCGCAAATCATAAAACTTTATTGTACGGGAACCGTACATTTTTCCGGGACAAAAAGTATCCTATGTCCTTTCTCGGGACTCAAACTATCTCCGTACCAAATTTCAGCAAAATCGATTGAATAGTTTACGCGCAAATCATAAAAGTTTATTGTACGGGAACCGTACATTTTTCCGGGACAAACAGTATCCTATGTCCTTTCTCGGGATTCAAACTATCTCCGTACCAAATTTCAGCGAAATCGGTTCAGCGGTTTGGACGTGAAGAGGTAACAGACAGACAGACAGACAGACAGACACACTTTCGCATTTATAATATTAGTATTAAGTATGGATTTAGTAAGATAATATAGTATCGATTGTGTAATCTAAACAGACAGTCTCGTTTTAATTTGGGTCTCGTAAGCGGCTCGCGCACGGCACATGGCGTGACGCGATGCTAATGGCGCGCCTTGTGGTACACCTGCACCGACACATTATAGACGTAAAAGAAAAGGAACTTTTTACTGCATGACTGGTGAGACATGTTCAATACTTGAGGACGTGATATTTGGCTATTATATTAGTTGGAAAAAATAATATAAAAAAATAATACCAATTGATCACTGAGTAAATGTAGCTTAAAGTTAAATAATTACCAACCCAACGCATGGACACCGCGAGCGGGATGGGGTAGTTGTGTGGTGTTTCTTTGGTAGCGCACGCCTCTGCACCGGCCGCATAGTATGCCTACTTGCCTAGCCGCGTAATTTACTTAGTATCCATGATTTATAAATTTTTGGGAAATTCAAAAAAAAAATTAAGAACCTAATTTTATTACATATTTATAATGAGAATCGAGTACTGAATACTCTCCTTAAATATCGGTATTGACTCACCAGTCATGCTGTATAATTCTATTGCTAGATGAGATGGTAAGTGGCCGCAGCTGTATCCACTAAAACCCGACCGTGTTCCTGCTTCCGCGCTGGACGGAGACGCGAGAGTCTATGACACGCCTTCCGTGGCTTCCGTCCGCGCTCACCTGCTTTCACCCACAGCAGGCCCACGCTGTTGGGGTTCTTTGAAGACCCCCAAGGCCAAACAGAGACCCCACATGGGGGGATTGCTTAAGCCGTTCGTCTTCTTGGTATAGCGATGCGCAGGAACACAGTGAGCATCGCGATCCTCTCGGGAAAGCCAACCTCACCTGCACGTGGTAAGACGTTTAACTTTTTTTTATTTGATTTAAAGCTATGTCAATATTAATGTTTTTTTTGTTAATCAGAGTTAGTAGTCGTTAGCGTGCGCAGTCCCAACAATGGACATGGCGGTATAAATCCATCGTTCCCAGTGACAAGTCATTGTTTGCCGGACTGCTAGTATAAACGGCGGTAAAAATACCGAATATTATTTATATTGAAACACGGGGCTGGTGGCGGAAAACGCTGTTAAGTGTCTCTAAATGCTGATAATATCGTAAATACGTTATTGATAAGATAAAAATTCTCAAAAAACTGAAAACGATGATTTGAAAGTTACACTACTTTTAGACAGAATATGTTGTTCTCTACACGGTGTCACAAAAGTAAGTGATAATACTTTAGGGTGTGTATGGGTCCCTTATATAGAGTTCGCTGTAAAAGTAGCAGCTCTGAAAGAGTAACTCTTTTTTTACCTTTGTATGGAAAAATTCTTGACGCGCGGTCGCTTGCCCATATAAATCACAAAAAAAATTGCTATTTCAGCGCTGCTACTTTCACAGTGTACAATAAAAGGAACACATACATACCCTAAACTATTATCACTTAGTTTTGTTACACCTTGTAATAATAATAATTAATTATTTATAATATAATATAGTTTATAAGTATTATTATTATAATATTTTTGGTAGTATTTTTGTGACAAAATAATTTCCATTTCTAAGTGACCGTACATAAAATAGTGTTTATTCTCTTTCGTAAACGACAGACCGTAATAATATTGTTAATATTATGTTAGACACTGACATAGAATAAATTGTAACTGCTGAAACGATTTTAATGACATTTAGTGTGTATAAACTAAATACTTTGACGGGATACAGAATAGTCTTTATAGTCTTTACTTATATGCAAAATATACGGTTCCCGCTATATAATAATTCTGTGCGAAATTGCGGGAAACAACGACTGCATAAAATACAGCACACAGCCTTTATAGCTTCATTGTCAAATACATAAACGCCGGTCTCCTATCATAAAACCACACACCCCATTTTTGGGGTTCTCCATGTAAGTATAAGTATAATATTTGGAACGTGCAGGTTCTAGGAGTCCGTCTGTCCGTCACCAGTCTTGTATTGTGAACTGTTTTAAAGTATAAAGTAATATAGTATAGTAGAATATAGTCTAATTTCTTCACAAGATAATATATTATTTTTACTGTCGTAGCAATCTGTTTAAAATACAGAATAGAATACATAGGAATTAGGAAGTGAACGATTTCTATGTACCCTCATAGGGGCTAAGATACTGGCCCGATTTTAAAAATAACGTGACGTATAATTTTTTTATGTTGTATTTTTTTAAATTGTCAGGTTATAGATGTTAAAGCTTATAATTAATTATGATGGACGACCCAACGCCGCCGTGGCCGGCCTCGAAAAAGATGGCGCGATGACCTAGAACAAATACGAGGGCCTACGGCTGCGATGGCCCGAGATGATTGGAAGACTTTGGGGGTGGCCATTGCCCAGCAGTCTGTGCGACAGTATAGGCTCTTAAAAATATTTGTTATTCATTTTCATACGAAACCCTTCGTGAGTTCCACTCATACTTGGCTGGCTCTACGTAATTATGTTCTAAATATTTAGACGTACACAACTCGTAAAGTCGGAAATATGTGACGTTTAGGGCGTAATCTGCCCTACATGTTAGTTCCCTGTGCTCTATAGTCAAATTCTACTAATCGTGATATTAAGAGAATATTTAGCAAAATTAACAATATTTAGCCACGAAAAGGTGGCGCGCCGAACTAGATGCGTTCGATAAATAATAATAACTCCCACACCGGTTTCGGTGACGGTGGCCGGCTTCATTGAAACAAGGCCAGTTACACAGGAGTAATTTTATAGTGCCTAAGTGTGTGCGCAGTACACAAGAGCACTCTCTATTCCTTTTACTTTCATAACCCAGTGGGACGGACGACCGACAAGTCGACTGGCGAAAGATCAGGCGCAGGACCCACTTTATACATGCCCATCCGACGAATGGATCATCTTACTTGTCAGACAATCAGGTGATCAGCCTGCATTGTCCTAACCAAACTTGGAAATAACATGTTTCCAACGCGGGAATCGAACCCACGACCTCCGAGTCAAGAGCCGCGCTCTATACCACTGGACCACGGAGGCGTTCGATAAAGAGTGGCCAGCAGCAGCAAATTGTGATTTTGTCGTTACATTTTTAAATAAGTACTCGTTACAACGACATTCTCCAGATAAATAGCTTTTCATCAACATGTTTAAGTCGTTTTATTTATAAAATACGCGTATATCTTAAAAATCTTGATGAACCTACGTTTATTTTATTTTTGTATGGCTTTTATGAAATGGTTGAAGACTCTCAACCCAGTTATAGTTTTAGCAACAGTGGAATGAAATATCCGTTTATTTTTTAGAGTTCTGAGCAAATAGAGCCTCCACCTAAATTAAAACCTTGACCTAAGATTTCTGCTGGAGGGCAAAAATATACAGAGAGTGTACGAAATTAAAACTTCATGTTATGAAATATTATTCGTAAATGTTTAATTGTATAACCGTTTTCAATTTTATTTCATAATATATTTGGTACAAATATAATTGTAGCTATAATCTATATATTATGTGATTATGTCATAGCTCACTCTATAGTTAGTCAAAGTTATAACTTATAAGGTAGTTTAATACCATGTAACATATTTTTTGCTATGATAGCGGCATTCGATTTTAAGATTTATAAGTGCGCGCGTTAGATAGGATTTGTGTGCGTGAATCAGAACAAGTTGCGCTAGACAGGGGGTCTATCAAGTCTACTACTACGTACATCTTCCAGCTAAACAAAATTTTAATACACATAAAAACTTAAATTTCCAAATATTTGACACATACGGGCGTAAAATTCACGCCAATTCGACGTTTCTCGACGTCAATTCGACGTACTCCAAGTTGTATTAGTAGTAATCCTACACTAATCCCACTGCAGATACTATAATCTAAGTAGGGACAGCGTAACACTTGGCAGAGACATCCGGGGCTGGTGCCAATACGCCTTATGTAAGGGCCATCTATTGTTTTTGGTTCAAAGACTACGAAATTGGCTATCTTGATTGACTACGGTAGCCAAATACTATTAACCAAGAGGTTCTCTTTATCATTTTATAATAGAAATTTTATAAGTTTGACGTACATACAATCAGAGAAGTTGATTCCTAGGCAGATGGTGAACCTAAGTAATTTGGACGCGTTAAGTCAAACTCATCCGACCGATCACAGCTAACATTGAATTGACATAAGCCGGCCAAACGACGTAGGTCTGTCAACTGCCTAGGAATCAATTTCTTCGGGTATACATTACACACATAGACAGTTTGTCTGTCTGTGCGTGTTTGTCATAGCAAGCGGATAGACCGATTTTGATCTAGTTTTTTTTAAAAGCTGAAATCGAGCGTATTCTAAGCTATAGTTCAAGCCCACTCAGTGCTGAAAATTTAAAGTTTGATATATATAATTTTTGAATGAGGGGTGGTTTTTAAATTTCTTAATATAAACTTATCTCTTATCATGCTGAAAACTCAGCAATTTAAGTACTTCCAAAACTTATTTTTCGCAAATAAAAGCACTATTAAGCTATTTTGTTTCCTAAACTAACGATAAATAAAATAGTTTGTATAAGAACCAACTTCTTGGGGATAATTATTTTTGCTTAATTAAAGGACTGTCACTGGAACTATGTTCAAAGATTCACGGAGAGCAAATAGGTTAGTTACTTCAAAGTTTCAGGTTAAGTTCCTTTACGTAATGTTTGACGTGAACAAACATATTAATGTCCTTTGCTGGTTTGAGTCAACGACGTCAATACTAATTATATGAGATAAATAACATTATAATTTTATGGTTTAAGTATCAAATTCGTATAATCCAATCCAATGTTGTAAAAAATTTTCAATTGGTCGTAGAGCCACGGGAGTCAGCTCATTCGACGCAGATTTTTTTTGACTCCAGATCTGTAATAATAAAAAAATACGTGGATGTGGGTTACTACGTTTTCGCTTTTTGCCGTCGAATTATTGTGGTAGATGTGTTTAATATTAAATTATGTTTTTGCTCATCAAATATGTTTAATGATTAATTAATGAAGAGTTTGACTAGACAGCGAGTCCGACTCGCAGTTGGCCGATTATTATGTGTCACGGAATGCCGCGTAGTCTTTGTGTTTACCAACCTTTAGCACAAACAGGCATTAAGGTACAAACAAACAACCGCAAAGGGCTCATTATATAACTAATTCTCGAAATAACTACGTCTTGAAGTGGACACCCTCGAGTTTGTTTGGTCAAAGGCTTACCTCTGCCCTTTCTTTAACCCTTATCCCTAAATTGGGTGTGCGAAAACCACTTAATACGATTTACCACGGATATATCGCTTTTATACGAACAATGAAGGTCTGGTACATATTACCCCATGTGATCGAAACAGTTTTACGCGAATGTTAAGTTAACACCATACTAAAACCTATTACACCCCTACATACTAAAGCTTATATGGTCTTATTACTTTGTTATTAGTCTACTATGTATTCACCATTGAGCTAGAATATAATTATTGTAGAAAAAGGTACTCGTACTTTTATATATTTATCTTCTATATACAAATTGTTATTTACTTCCAATTTATTTTTATTCACAATAGAACATTCTTTTTATTTCCTTAGTAAATGGAGTAATATGGCTTCCCACTTTTGAACGAGGCCACGTAGCTTAGTTACGATGCGTCGTCGTCGCGTAAAACAACGCGAAAGTCTTAAGGTACAAGTTGGAAGCCAACTACATGAAGCGGCAGCAGACGACGTGCCGTCGCGACACAACTGGTTTCTATGTATTTCTATGAATGAGTGTAGACATAATATCACGCTCGTGTTGAAATATTATCGAACCCATTGCTGCGCAGCCAATATGGTCAAGCCAGCTAAACTTTCGGATCCACGAACCCTTGTTAAAGTTTTCAGGTGACAGCGAACCCCTTACTAACTAATCAAATCGCAAGAAATTAATAAAATTGACTGTTGAAGAAAATAAGGTTTTTTATTTGAATAAAAGGTAACACATAAAGTGCCAAAAGAGTGCCGCGCGTGCCTGCCAGTTATCAAGCCACGAAAACGTAAATCTTGTCGCGAACCCATCGAATGGCGGACCCCTAGGGGTTCGCGTACCCCTAGGGATTCGCGTACCCCACTTTGAGAAACCCTGTTCTACGTCAACCGGTTACTACATCCGACAACGCAACGTATAATATTATATAATATGGCATTTGCGTCACAACAGCGTCAACGCAACGCACCAAAATATGGTGTTTGATTTACAGCAGTGTAAACGGAACGCACCGAATATGGCTTCGCTGTAACTAATATAAAAAGCAACGGTAAACTTCGTCCGCAATTCGCTTGCGTAGTTTCGCGAATTCCAAGTGTTCATAACTTTGCCGAATCGACTAGTTTTGGCTGCGGTTTATTTCGAATGTTTGTAACAATTTGAATTGCTAATATAATAATATTATTATGTTTAGTAGCTTACAATATGTTTCAGACTGAACATCATGTTTGACTACGTTGTGGACTATAATATTATATTAAACTCTTCTCATAGATCAAAAAATGTTTAAAAATCATAAAAATAAGTTACAAGTTACAACTTACAACCAACTATACAAGGTCGGATAGTTTTAGTATGACACAATTGAAAACGTTACATAATATGATAGACGAATTAATTTCATAACTATAAAATGCACGCTTTCCACGGGTTTTTTTCGTAAACACTTATTTGTCGTGCCTGATGAGTATATAAGTTCTTAATACCTCGATCGTGGGAATAGCAGACACAATAGATTTTCAATTGTTTTGCGGCAGCCGCGTGCCGCTTGGTGATTGCTGGGTCCGCAACTCAAAATCAAGTCGAAACTGTGATAGGCGACAGCTGTAATTTAGGGGGACTCCCTAGTAAAAACTGTAGTATCTAATATTAACATATTTATTAGCAAATAAACAAAATATTCCACCAACGAAATTGTCTAAGCCCTCAAACAAAACTCACACATATTCAATTTGGGAGAGAGGTTTACAAAGTATCGATATCGCATAACCGAGTTTTGGTCGGGAAATAAAATTATAGAGTACCTTTTTAGAGGGCCGCGCGCCGCCCGCATACAAATCGCGAAGTGCGAAGGTACCTGGTCACGTACAGGAAAAAATCATCGCCAGAGATAAAGCTGGAGTTTATAAATACTGTTCAATGAGTCAACATCGTAATCGAGAAAACTGGAAAAGATATTGTAGTGTTAGATGACCGCAACTCCGTTGTGCCGGTTTACCTTGTGGAAATCGTGCATTTTTTCGGGATGAAAGTATTCTATATTCTTTTCCGTCTTTCAAAGTATCTCCATACCAAATTTCAACTTAATCGATTCAACCGTCTTAGCTTAAAACTATACACTATTGCGTTACACGTATGTTAAGCTGTTTTCTATGTTGAGCCACTATAATATTAAACAGTGCTACTATAATTTTGTAAATTACAAAATTTTCGCCCCTAATTATATAAAATAGTATACTGTATAACTAATCAATTACATGAATTCATAAAATGACATTTAGGATGAACGAAAGCATCCTAAAAGAGCACCCTAATAGAAAAAGTTTTCAATATTTACACCGGTTGAATCGTAAAATTGCTAGGTCACTATAGGGTGAGCTACTTTCTGGGGGGTCCGCAGTTGGGGGTCTTAGTTTAAGGGGCCATTCGTACTAGTAGTCATACCGCGACGAAACAGACTGACAACAGCGAATTGATTCAATGAGTCAATGAGTAAAATGTACAGTAAATTGACTGCTATGTAAAAAAGAAAAGAGAACTCTTTATTTTCAACAAGCCAAGTTTCAGTCTTTTATTATTTCACTTTACAATTGTGTGGATTTTCAGACAAAAGGGCTAAGGGGGCCTTGTGGACATAAATAACTACTATGCTCATTTACAACTTTATTTACGGGATGTTTAAAAATGTTACTCTTAGCTCCTGGATTGGCCTAAAACCTTGACTGATGTTAAGGCATAACGAGTAAATAATCACTTCTGGCCCTTAAAACATACATAATTTATTTTAAGCCTTATGTAAAGATTTTTCTAACTGCCAAAACTCAAGTTTATAGTGTTATATCTATTTTAAAATCATACTACGCTTTAAAATTTAACTGCGCTGCTAAAACATTGAATAAAATTTCATTTCACATCATTTCTAGAATTTCTTCCGATTTTCCTTCACCTGTATGAAATGACCCTACTACTTGGGGGTCAGATCACGTGGTTCCGTACGTCTTTACGATGTTTGCCGCCAGTATTTACTTCCATCTCGTGTTTGACTTCAGCTTGTTTGGTCTTGTCAACTGCGGTACCTTTGTTATACTTTTGAGAGTCGTTAGAATTCACGAGACTAGTTACGTGACTTTCCTAGAACAGGGGGTCATACGAGACCACTTGAAAGTTGAAATTGAAGTAAAATGTAGCAGAATAAGGGTCGATTAGAAATATAGAAATGCATCTACGCGTTGCGTTGCGGTCTACCGCAACGCAACGCGTAGATGCATTTCTAAATATGTACTCAATTGACAGATTTCGTGAGTGTGAGATGTCTTGCAAATCTGTCAAATCCATACAAATTTAGAAATGCATCTACGCGTCGCGTGGCGGTCTGATTTGACCCTAACAGTTATTAAGGATAGAGTGTGTTTCTGTTAAGTTAAAATTAAAAGAAGATTCTTCAAGTGTAATTACTTTGGCAGCACAGGTATTTCCTCGCAAAAATAACCTTTTTATTAATATTTAAAACGTTTTCATAAAATATTTTATTTTTAAGAGGAATTTAATATTATATTATTAACTGTATTTTCCAACTTAACATCAGGTGTACACAATTTTCTCCCCACCCCTCTTAGGGGACAAAAGAGGAGGTAAGATTTTGTATCAACTGATGAAGTAGAAATACTTTAAATGGCAAAACAACGTTTGCCGGGTCAACTAGTAAGATAATATAATAGCTCCACTACATTTATTTTAATAGAGGTAGTCGGCTTGATTGAAATCAAGCCGACCACCTGTATCAATGCGCAATACATTATGGAATATGATCAATCGGGCAAGAGAGTCTTTTTACAAGTCAATTTGTTGCATACACCTTTCAGGTGATACAGTTGAATTATCCTACCAAAATTAACATCATTTTCATTGTTCCCACACGGAAATTATACCCACTCTCAAAGCTGTATCTAAGCTCTAACCATCACATAACAGTGTTACGAAAGATACGAATATGATAAATATTCCGCATCTTTACAATGTAAGCGATAGAGTAAACTTACGGGAGATATTTTGCGACATTTTCGTAGGGAAACTATTGACATAAGACATATATTTTGTAACCTCAATACCCTGCTTGTGACGTGACGTAAAGATCTATGAGAATATACATTTATCACACAGATCTTGATCATTACGGATCTTTAGGTAAGATTCAAAATTTTTAAGAGATTTTCCTGAAAATTAATTAGGCCAAAATTTTTTTATTTCGCCAAATTTTTCAGGGATTGAAGCAACTAGATTCTAGACGTTGTTTACAAATTGACTGGACTGAACTAATTTATAAGTAACCGTACATTTTTAGGGGATAAAAACTGTCCTAGGCTTTTTCCCGGGACTCAAAACGGATCTTTGTATTGGTCAGAAGATTAGTCACCGTAGTAAACGCCTCCATGGTCCAGTGGCTCTTGACTCGGAGGTCGTGACTTCGATTCCGGCGTTGGAAAAATTTACAAGTTTGGTTAGGACAGTGCAGGCTGATCCCCTGATTGTCTGATAAGTAAGATGATCCATGCGTCGGATGGGCGTGTAAAAAGTCGGTCCTGCGCCTGATCTCTCGCCAGTCGTGTCGGTCGTTCGTCCCACTGGGTTATAAGAGCAAATGGAATAGAGAGTGCTCTTGTGTACTGCGCAGACTTGGGCACTATAAAATTACTCCTACGTAACTGGCCTGGTTTTTAAAGAAGTCGACCACCGTCATCGATAACCGGTGATATATTAGAAGGTTTTTCAAGGCTCTCAGGAGACTTTAAAAAGTCTAGCTATAGCGGTTTTTGAGTTACAGCCTCAAGACATACAGACATACAGACAGACAGACGGACAGACGGAGAGACGGACAGACGGATAAACATCGAAATCTTAGTAATAGGGTCCTGTTTTTACTCTTTGGGTACGGAACCCTAAAAAGCGTGGCGATTTATGTAATATAATTTCACCACTTGCTATTCTACAGCCACGTTCAAACAAATCTATCGAAGCCGCAGCTCAGGTAAATCAATCGGCGAAGCATCTGTAATACTGCACGGCTCGCACGTGCAACGCTGAATTATGCTAATTTCGTTTAACCTGAATATAATTTGTGGTAAAGAACAACTTTATTTTTAGTTTTACTTATGGGTGAATTGCAGAATATGGAGAAGCGTAGTTAAAGTTAAGGTTAAGGTTATCGGAAATGAACTATCAAATCCCTAGCAAATGTCGCCATATTTGACGATAACCTTAACCTTAACTTTAACTACGCTTCTGGTGCAATTCACCCTAAGATAACTTATGTCTTATTGTAGCTACTTAGACAAAAGATGAGAAACAAAAAAGTCATGTAAATTTTAACATTTCAATATGAAGTTTTGATATTAATAGCAAAAAGGCGTGAGTAGTTAATACAAGTCTAAGAGTACATTTTTTCATTATATTATACACCTATCGGGAGTAATTCATAATTTGGTGATATGAAAAGTTATACTTTAATGACAGAAGCAATCTGTTAACACTAACAGGCGTTGGTCAAATTGGAGCTTAACGTTAGCTCAATCGTAAAATAAGAGCGTGCTTATTTTATACTGCCATATAATTTCCTTTTAGAGCGCTTACAGACTTGTCGACTGCCGTAGAAAAATGTCAAAAAAAATAAAAAAAATAAAAGAAATCCATGACTGCCGTCGCACGTCGCACGCCGTCGACAATAATAATTACAATTAGTGTCGTTCGTCTTTAAGAAGCCTAAGGGTCAATTCAGACCGCAACGAGACTTATAGATGCATTTCGAAATGTGTCTTGAATTGACATATTTGCAAGACAGAAATCTGTCAAATACATACAAATTTAGAAATGCATCTACGCGCCGCGTTGCGGTCTGAATTGACCCTAACAGTACCCCAATTCCACTATTTCAATGCAGTTTCATTTTTATTTCGAATCCTAATCCTATCAACAGTATTTTAATATACATCAAACAATCATCACATTAATAGAATTGGGTCTTTAAAACTTTCAATTCAATTTCAAAATCATCCGATTCATTTGCAGTTTCAAACCATTTAATACCATCCCCCTACACATGATAAATTCTGTATGGGCAGGGTTGAAACGGTACATTGACCGCTTAACAAACGACGGTTTGGGGATCCTTTAATTGTTACATGAGTACACCATTAGAGGCCGTTAGTCTAACAAAAAACAAACCATAAATTATAGAGGCACCGTCCGTCTTGCCATAGATTTATTAGACATAATATTTGCTTAAATAGGAGAGTTTGGCTTGGTTATCGTTATAAAGTGTCGATTTGCGTGAACGTGCGAGTAATTTTGTAGACAAAATCACCCCAATTGATAATAATTATTATTATCCTAATAACAAGCATTAATAAAGTACTAATAACCTAAGATTATTATGTTACTAACATAATTTATAAGTAAGCCTCTAGTAACATGTGAGTCTATGTTACTTGGCAAAATAAAATATTTCATTTCATTTCATTTCAACAAACATAAAATAAACAAAAACTAAAAGATTTTCATTGTAATAAGCCTATAAAATTCTCATTAATATGGATAATATATATGGATAACATAATATTATTTCATCAAAATCAGTTCAGCAGTTTGTATTGGAGTCTCTCGCATTTATAATAATTATATATAGTATGTATATAGACATATGAGGGGCAGTGAGGCAATAAAGCAGGAACATTAAGGCCTGAGTTTGTACTAGTGATTTCCCCCGGGTTTCGTTAATAATTCAGTCCCGTTACCTGGAGTTAGAATTAATTTACGCCGTAAATACTGCGAGCTAGATAAAGCAATTACACGATTAAGTAATATAGAAATAGAAAGAGGTTCTTAGGGGTTTAGGATATAAAATATACAAAAAAGTTATCGATCGACTACATTAGAATTATTTCATTTCAAAAGTTTCAAAAGTTATGCGTAGTTTATTCAAAATTATTATAATCCTAATACTTTAAGTCTGCAAAACTTGAGGACATTTACTTTAACACAATGTCTTTTAAATTAAAACAAAGATTATGTTTTCAAACAAAAGACGGGGTAAAGAAAAGAAATATTGTGAGGAGAAAAAGTGTTTTGAAATGCCTAAATTCTCGAAGGCTAACAAAGCGGGTCTGTAATTAATCAAAGGGTCATCGGAGCCCTCCAAGGTTCCCCGATAGCCACTCATTTATTCAACCCCACGGGCTTTCACACTACACTGCGTTTCGGCTTCGCATCTTTAAAACTACGTCGCAAAGGTAAAACAATATAAAATTATGTACAATAGTCGTATTGCGCACTGTATTACAAAATATATGTAGATTAGGTAATGGGGCACATAGGCTACAATTTATGGCTGTACGACGTTATCACCTTCTAGTAATCACAATAAAAATATGTTTATCGACTTATTAGTATTGTCACTTGCTAGGGTTCGAAGCATTTGGAGAGAAATACCTGCTGACTCTCTTGAAGACTTTATTCACTAGCACTAGGTCTAACACAAAGCACTAGGTGCAAAACACTAAGCGCTATTACTGTCCTAGGTCGTAGCCAAGTCGTAGGTTTCACTATTTCACTCATTATTGATCACTTATTTTCACTCCGAAGTCGCCTTGAAGATCGCTCGTACTGAATTGAATGACTGGCCCGCCTGACTGCGACTATTTAAATGGGCCGAGGCAAGACCCAGACTGTTCCAGAACATTTCTTTCTAGAATGAATCCAATTCGCAGAAAACAAGTGTGGAATATTTCTGGAAGCCTAACGCCATCCAGTATCGAGTAAGGGTTTTATGCTATTTTAATTCCCCGAGTGGTTCCACTAGTTAACGCTAGATGGCACTACGTGTCCGTATCCGTAATTTATTATTTATTATTATTAATCAAAAATCTAATTTTATCGTGAATCTCATCATGTTTACAGCTTATCATAATAAATCTTCTAAAAGTTATATTAATATCATTGGATTAGTGTTGTAATAACTAATAAGACGCTTATCGCGAGTCTATTAGCGTTATAGCCTTTGTAGCACTACATCCCATCGCACTTAGCGTTCTCACGCCGAACCGCAGTTTAGTGTGCAGGCCCCAAGAATAATTAGACAGTATAAGTCTTAGGCTTAAAAATTTGGGGTCACGTAATTACAAAACACTAATCACTTCGAAATTAACTTTTAATGAATCTAATACCCCATTTACTGGAAGCCTGAAATCTTCATTTATTACAGGAGCCTATTTTAAAAAGTTTAACCTTAAATTTTGAAACACGATTAAAGATTTTTCAAAATACGAAAATAATATAAATTTGATACTTTGAACCAAACATTGCGGCCGTGACTCCTTTGCGGCAAAATTCGTTTATGGTGCAAAAATTACATATTTTTCCGGGATAATCAACCCTAACAATAATCTGGTCAAAAAGATAATATATTTTGTATTTGTATGGCCTCAAAATTTTTGCTACTTCCATATCAAATTTCATCCAAATCGGTTTAACTGCAGCATGAAAAAATGATGGCCAAACAGAAAATCACATTCGCATTCAAAACAAAATTGGCAAGAATATTATATTCAACCTAACTATTACAACTGCGAAAACTTTCAAGTTCCCCGAAGGACCAATAAGTTAATGGAATTTTCCATTAAGCGTTGAATATGAAAAGTTCGTAGACAAGTTTCCGTAGCAGACTCTACGGGCGTAGCACTTGCTACGACGTAGCTCTACGACGCTACGAGCTACGAAGATATTATTTAGGATTCAAAAATTTAATTTAAAATTAATCTGTTGAATATAATTATCATATTTAGCTACTATAAGCTACTAATTGGTTATTATTATTGTTTTACTCTTTTGACGGAACAGAGCGCAACCCATTTTTTACTGCCTGCGCTTGAAGAAATGTTGTACGTTGAACATGCTGTACTCTTAAGTATTTCATAAATATTTATGTTAAATTAAAGAGCCAGACTATTTCCTGATGCGAATGAATCTACTGTTTTCCGGAACTGCATAAGTAAATTGGTTTTCTCATTTTCTTAACGCACGACTCATATTTTCAAAATTGTATGCAAATATGCGTTGAGCCCATCGATACACCATACGATGAAAGAGTAACTGAGTAAGAATATGATTCCACGAAATGCACAAGACGTACTTTTAGTAGTAGGGTATAATGGATAAAATTTTTGTTACCTTAGCTGTGTTTTCGTGACAGTAAAGGCGCATTCAGACGTGCGTGTTTTTTGTGTATCAAGCGATTAAGCGTCGCGTATTTTTCCAAATACTACGGCAGAAAACGCACAAATCTGAGCGGGTCCTATTTGGACCCGTCAATGCATGAGATTTATCGTTCTATGTCTTGTATTTCGATGGTCGAATCCTTGTATTCCGGAATGTCTTAGATATTAAATGTTGTGTATGTGATATGTCCCTTCGTTTGGGGCAATTCGTATTCACGGGCGGCGCATGCATTTTGTTGGCAGTTGCATTCGGGGGCTGAATTTTTAGGAAATTCGTCTACGGTCAGTGCAGACGAGGCCGTATCCATTCTTATCGCAATAATTTTTACGCTTTGGTAAATAAATTAAGTTTAAATCAGTTTTTGGTACTGTTGTTGTTAGCATTTTATTGTCTTTGTGTTGAAAGAAATAATAAATAAGACAGGTTACTTAATATTTTATCTTTGAGTAAACTTTGTGTTCAAAGCACATATGAAAAGTTTGTTCAAGCACATTTCAATAACTCAGATTGCTTCAGATGAAATTTTCTATTACTTTATGATGATGCTATAACGCGCGACGCTATAATGTCACTTTAAAGACACTATATACGGTCTTACCACAAAAGATTTAAACACCTGTCGAACAGTTGTTTTGAGATAATTTTGTACTGAATTTTTCTCTAATCAACTGTTCAACAGGTGTTTAAATCTTTTGTGGTAAGACCGTAAAAGTTTATCAGACACGATCGCATGTAGCTCGTTTGCACCGCGCCTAAATATTCCGGTCGCGTTGTTTTGGGGGTGCATAGATAACATTAGGCGTTGACATACGGGTATGTGATACCTTTTTTATCCCCATACTTACCTACCTCCTAACTTTGAGGTAAACAAGTTTTGTTAAAAAAAACGAACGTTGACAGAATACAAGATCGAATTGCGCATCTCTATTTCTGTTTGTCAATACATGTACATGTACAATACAAATACAATTTAGGTGTATACAGTAACACAGTTATCCTTACTAATATTATAAATGTGAAAGTATGTGTGTCTATTACCTCTTCACGCCTAAACCACTGAACCGATTTTGCTGAAATTTGGTATGTAGATAAAGGTAACCTTAGCGTTAACTTAAGAGCGCAAAACAATGCTGTATTTCTATATCCCACCAAAAACATACGTGTTAAAATGGGGCCAAGTTCCTTATCACCTAATTTTTGGCCTAAAAAAAGAGTTGAAATCCAATCCAATGCCAAGTTTAGATGCACTTCATCGATCGTCATCATCTTAATCAACAGCCTGATCGATAATACTTCTAATTTGAACTTGGCAGGTTAATTTGATCATATTATAAATATTTCCTAATTACACAATAGTTAATCAAGTGTTATATAGGCACGGAAACCTGAGGTAACAGACAGACAGACACACTTTCGCATTTATAATATTAGTATGGATTCATGCTAGAAGTCGAGAGTTGTCAAATGATGAAATGTGGTAAGATAATCATACTAAAGCAACAGATTTTTTTTTTTGAATTCCTTTATTCAAAAACATTACAGTATACAAGAAAACATGACATATTTTCCCATACCAAAACCTGAAAGGTTTATCGGTTTGGGAGAGACGTTCTGTTTACATAACTACTTTAGTATAATATTATTTTATGACTACTCTTACATAAAATACTTATCATATTTTTAAAGTTAACAATTACCAACTTTTTTTTTTAATCAAGATTACACAAACATATTACCTATGATATTACTTAAGCATTAATAGTATCTCCACTTGTACATATTATGCACATGTAGTATGTACATACAAACATTTTGTACACCTGTAAACTCTTACATTGAATATAAACACAGCCAACGATATCTAAATACTAACACAGCACAGATTACCTACTAAATAAATTTCAGTTAGAACACAAGGTTGGATTTTTTAGATAAAATTTATTGTATTTTATTTAACTGTATTAATTATAAACATACTATAACAACAAGTTGATTTAAAGTACAATGTTCTACGTCTCACCAATACATCGCTACCGCTTTCTATTAATTACATCTTTAATTCAACACATTGCTTCCACTTAAGTCAAGTGATTTTAAAAGCCTTAATGATCTTCAGCTATTGCGTTACTGTTTACAAATAAAAGGTAATAAATAGAAAATATTTATAGTCTGTAGTAATACTAGCGTATGTACGTGCCTTCAGTGGTTTGGGCATGAAGAACAGACAAACAGATACATTTTCGAATTTATAATCTATCTAAATATATAAAACTCAAAGGTGACTGACTGACATGGTGATCTATCAACGCACAGCCCAAACCACTGGACGGATCGGGCTGAAATTTGTCATGCAGGTAGATGTTATGACGGATTTTGATAAATTCCAACCCCAAGGGGTTAAAATAGGGGATGAAAGTTTGTATATAAAATAATACTTCTTAACGCGAGCAAAGCCGCGGGCAAAAGCTCGTATTAGTATATTAATTAGATGCTGTACCCTAGGTCTAGAAGCTTTATCTAAAGCTTTTGGCACCTGTTCATTAATAAGCTTAGGGTTAATAGTATCGTAACTTTGAAGGGCTTCAGTTTAAAAGCTCTTGAACTTCAGGCCTCACTTGAAACTCTTCAATTAAAACTCTTCAACAAAAGAAACAACATTTAATTATCTATTACATTCAAATTGCTCAAACTTTGAGATTTCTAAGTTGTTAATGCGTTATCGTTAACAGCTCTATCTCGATTAATTCCAAGGTATTTACTGTAAATTGAAACAGATTTTTAGAATACTAAAAGTTTATTTGGATTATCTTTGTTGTGAACAGTGAGCAATTTTAATAAATATATGTTAGAAAACAAGCAATCTAAAACATATCCAACACGGTATTTTACTTTAACGCGGCGTCACCTTAAGCTAGTAATGGGCTGGATACAGTAAAGTACCTCGTAACTAACGCCTAAGGGACTGAATACGATCAATTAGGTAACATGTGCGCCCTCGGGAAATTATGTAAAGGATTATTATCGGTTATTGTTAATACAGTTGATAAACGATACGTTAATGTGATAAGTTTTTTTTGTTACGCCTTAATAAAAATATCTACGTATATAATGCCTCCCACAAAGTTTTGGTGACGGTGGCTGGTAAACGGGCCCGCTACGAAGGAGTAATACTACAGATCACTATACTACAGGATCACTGCGTAGCTGATAGATTCTATAATGCCCAAGTATGTGCGCAGTTACAAGAGCACTCACTGTTCTTTTACTGGCAAACCCTTATAGATCGACACGGCTGGCGAGGCTATACTTCACTGGTAATATAATATTAGATCACTGCTGCGTAGCTGATAGATTCTGTAATGCCCAAAATATGTGTGCGCAGTATAAAAGAGCACTCACTGTTCTTTTACTCGCAATTCGCAAATCCTTACAGAAGATCGAAAAGGCTGGCGAGGCTATACTTCACTGTCAAAATTAATGAAGACATCTTATCCAACAGATCTTCGGTTAAAAAACGAACATCTAATAAAAAAATAACAATGCCGCATGTCTCTAGCGTATTGTTCGAATCTAAGAATAGAAGTATGAAACCACCAAAATTCTCGACAAAACCATTTCTTATTCATACGTCAGAGCATACGTTGTGCGGTGACTCTCCTATTTATTCAATACAGGCTCACGAATAAAAAATACTATGGAAGAAATATTGAGTGGAAAACATGATTCCAATATCTGAACAAAAAAAGGCGATTAAGATATAAAACTTAAAATAAATTAGTTTACCGCACATGGGCGTAGCGAGGATTCTATATAGGGGGGTGCCATAGGTCTTTGTAGATTAAGAAAATCCTAAACTTCGAATTCGCGATATTTAACATATATTATAACAATAGTATTGAAGGTGAAGTAAAAATTAAAAACAAAATATGAGCGAGCGCGGATGCGGCAGACGCACGCGCGCCTTTTAAAATTCTCAGATGTAATTTGTGCGTTAACGCTTTGGAGTTTAAGGTTGGATTTGCTATGTTCGGTTTTGATACTTACTTCGTTTCGATGCGCTTCGACTCTGCGCTAATATAAATTGACCCTTAGCGACTGATCGCTCACGCCCATGTAACACCGCATGGGTATGAATTTCATGGATTATCAATCTCAGGTTGGTCATACAATTTTAGTTCCAGCTGAGTATTAAGTCCATAACGAAGAGCCTGTATTCACTTTGATTAGTGATAAGATAAGCGCAGGTGATTAGTAATCAGGAGAAAGTAAGCGACTGATCATTGATTAGAGCAAGTCCTTTCATTTCTCCTAATCACTAATTACCTGCACTAATAACAATCTCGTACTAATCAAAGTGAATACAGGCCTTAAGTCCATCTTAAGTCTATGTTTGAGCAACGAGCAGTCAAACCTATGAGAGTTGTTCTTCTCTACGGCATTATATTTCGATGGTACAAGCCAGAATTCTAACGACAAACATTTTGTAGAAACAAAACTTTGGCGCTACAGAATTCAATCTGGAAAATTCTTTTTGACGTTTTTTTCAAAATGGCCGCTGTCGAGCGATAATTGGCCTGTTATGTTACTTGTTAGAAAGAACATTGTTTGTTATTGAAAATATTCCATGTTGTTTAACCTTGTTTAAAAAAGTAAAAATATAAAATATCGGTTTTCCTTTTTAGACGTACTTTTTGTAAAGACGCTGTTATGGGAGTACAAAATGCAGCATATATAAAAAAAGCATTAAGGAAGAAATAATGGGTTTTATACATCTCAGTTTTATATTTATGTAAAGAAGATAAACCTAATTCATTTAAAGAATGAGTATGACTGTAATATTTTATTTCTATTTAGTTTGAAAATCGAAATCCGTTTAATTTTTTTTGCTAGTAAGTTTTTAGACACCCAACCATTTACAGAAGTCCAGAGATTTTGTGCAATATATTATATTAACAACGTTATATTGAGCAATATTAACAACGTTACAATATGCAATATAAACATTTCGAAGTAGTTCTAGCCCTTGCGGTTTGGGCTGTACGCGACGGCGGTCTCCTGCCAAATACAACCTGCCACTGGCAAATATTGCAAGTTTGTTGCTGAATCTCGCCACTCGGTTGCTGAACCGTTAAGTAATTTACTGAACTACCAATTGAATACCTAACCAAACGTTTATACCGATTGAGGGTTACACTTTGAATCTATAAAACAGTTTAAATGTAGAAATAAATGTTACCTTAGTAACAATGAACGTTGAGTGTGAAATTTTAAGGTCATGGAATTTGTCAAGGCCCACGTATTACTTTTTCTACAACTATTTAGCGCACCTTAATATGTTTGTCCATATCTGATACGTTAGGAAATTATGGTAGATAAGGACAAAATATAGTTTAACTGTAAGGTTTTTAAAGGTATATTTTTATACGTATGATGGTAACTTTCCCTTATTTTATTGTGACGTCTGGCTTTGCGTTATTCATGCGTGTTTTAGGAGCTAATATTTTACAACAAATAAACCTTGTCATGCAATACTATAAATTAAATAAGTTCTAATTTTAAAAGGTCTAAAATAAACAAACGCCGTTATCATTTGACAAGAGTAATTTAAAATGTGGCGTGCAACACAATTGTTATAATAGCTATAATTATTTTCAACAATGTCTGAAATGAAAATAAACGTACATCACGCATACGTTCAGGTAACTTCGCTGGAATTTCACAAAAATGAAAGGCTAATGGAACGGGAAACGCACGCAAATGTTTCGTTTTTTAAAGTTCTAAGAATGTTATTAACAACAAACACTGCTTTTTATAAATTTACTTTACTAAACTTATAACAGTTACTTTCGAAAAAGAAATAAAATAATAAATAATTTGAAGTAAATTAGTTTGGTTGCAACTTTCTGATAATTAATATTTTATACTGGACAGTTGGAGTTGGGAATAGCGCATTTCGGGCGCTTTTTCTCTGTAGTAGAAGTTAAAATGTCTGAAAACTCGATTAAAAATAATATTTTGATAGGTCATTTTTAGGGTTCCATACCAAAAAGAATAAAAACGAGATCTTTTCTGACACTTCGGTGTCAGTCCATCTGTTTATAACTAGGCTGTATCTCAAGAACCGCGATAGCTAGACAGCTAAAATTTTCATAAATTGTGTATTTCTATTGTCGCTATAACAATAATTATTGAGAGTCTGAAAGAAAACATCTTTTAGATATTGTTATAATAAGATTTTAATAAAAAAGGAGTCAATCCGACTGAATATACTTACGATATAAATATTAAATAATACTATAAAATGAGAAACTCATGACCTAGTCGTGATGCCTCGACTTTGCGGCGTAAAATTTTATGTAGAATTGTTGAAAAATATTGTATGGCTGGAGACGTGTATTTTTGGCACGTATTCGTTAAAATTTAAGGAGTGAAGGTCACGATAAATAATATTTTGTTACCCTTTTGCAACATTAAAGAAATGAAAATTGATACAAAATGACTAAAACACAAGCTTGTCAACTTTTAAACAATAATTTTAGTCTGTTTAATCGTAGTGGTAACAAAATTATGAAAGAAAAATAAAAAATAATTTCTGAGTAATTAGAAAGTTAATAATATATTAAGTGCTTGTCTAATGTCTCCAGTTAGCATCTGTTTCTAGAATAATTTCAAGTAATATGTGGAAAGTAAAAATTGTACGTAATAATTGTTTATCACGCTCTGTGGCTTGAACGGCTAGATGAATTTTAGCTTAAGAGGTATCGTTAAGGTGACGCCGCGTTAAAGTAAAAAACCGTGTTGGATATGTTTTAGATTGCTTGTTTTCTATGAGAGGCCAGCCTGACCTCTCATAGAAAACAAGAAATGTAACAGCAAGAAATGGAAAGGGCGTAAGCGACAAAATGGTTTTTGTCGCGTAATTTAAAAACCATAAATATATTTCTTAAAAGCTATGTACAAATTAAAGTGTATGGTTGAACCGTACAAATGGAAGCTTAAACCACTCTTCTCTGTTGGCAAAATTGGAATCCCTTTTTTACAGAGGTATTTTTGATTGATTATTCTGTGTTGTAAAAGTTGACCACACCGGTTTCGGTGACGGTGGCCGGTTTCATTGAAACCAGGCCAGGTACGCAGGAGTAATTTTATAGTGCCCAAGTGTGTGCGCAGTACACAAGAGCACTCTCTATTCCTTTACTCTCATAACCCAGTGGGACGGCAGACCGACACGACCGGCGAGAGATCAGGCGCAGGACCGACTTTTTACATGCCCATCCGACGCATGGATCATCTTACTTGTCAGACAATCAGGTGATCATGTTTCCAACGCGGGAATCGAACCCACGACCTCCGAGTCAAGAGCGACGCTCTAGACCACTGGACCACGGAGGCGTTTTAGCAGTATGTATGCTGTGTCCTCAATATCAGAATATAATGTAATCCTATGTATCACACCTATGTATATTCGATCAGTAATCAACGACGTTGCACCGTACACAATTTCCGGTATAATTGGGCCAATGATATTCATTGGATTATAAATTAATGGCACGATTAATCCGCTAAGTAGCTTTAATGATATTACAGTAGGACACAGGTTTTTTGCGGTAACGGCAACAGATATATACATAATATGTGAACAACTCTCTTCTTGCGTAACAGCCTGGAGACAGACAAACGGACAGACAGACATCGAAGTCTTAGTAATAGGGTCCCGTTTTTACCCTTTGGGTACGGAACCCTAAAAATATATGCAGAAGTGTGTTCGTCTGTCTCACCTTATATACTTAAATTTGTCTTCGTAGTCTGTTTTTTTCTAGAAATATCTAATTTATTGTCTAAACTTCTTTCATATGTACAACACTCTACTAGAGTGTTATACCCAAAACTGCTGTAATTAGTTTTATCAAACCTTATATAACAATAAATAATAGTTAACAGTCTACTAGCGTTGCTGATTTACCTTTCAATGTGACCACAGTACTTCCAAAGCGCTTATACAGAGCAGTTGAACTCTATTATTAATTCAGAATCCAAGATACTCATTAAGAAAATGATAATCATAGTGAAGTGGTCTGAAACTTCGTCAATATCTATTGAATAGTTCGCAACAATCAAACCCTTTGATCCCTCCTCAAACTTCCGTCAAAGGTTTCCAACGAATTTAATTCATAATTGTGTGGACTTATCCGTTTATTTCTTTGCTAGATGTTTGAAAAGAAATGTTTGGGAATTTGAAAAAGGAATTACGTGTAGTTTTCAGTGTAGTATTTTTTGTGATCGTTTTGCTAACAGGTAAATATAATATGATCAAAATTGAAAATATTTTACTGTCGAGAAAATTTCCTATCGAGGAACACATAAATTGTTTACATTGATGCCAAATTCCTATAAATCTAATTTCACAAATTTTGATGACAAACCTGAACCTACAAATATTAGGTATACTACTTGGATTGCAAATAAAGTCTTGGAATCCTTAAAACTATTATTATAAATCACGTAAACTATATTAGGCATCCTATTATTAAGACAGGCCGCATACACACGTTTTTCGTATTCGATTTCCTAATGTGGAATTACGATATAGAATCCAGTGAGACTAGAGCAAACGTTAGTTTCTTTCACGCGCGAATGCGCCTTCTTCACTTGAGACGTATGTGCGGATTTCGTTCCGTCCGGAAAAAAGCGAACGTATGCGCTAGTTAAGGTGATTCTGCTTTAAAATAAAAAACCGTGTTGGATATGTTTTAGATTGCTTGTTTTCTATGTGAGGCCGGCCCGGCCTCTAATAGAATAATCGATATCGCTACAGCCAAATTATCAAGGCGTCGCCTTAAGGCTTAATGCGTTTCCTACTGATACCATGCAAGCGGATTCGTTTACCGAATACGGTAATCGAATAAGAAAAAGTGTGTATGCAGATTCTATCTCTCGCATCTATTAACACAAAGGCTGGACTCATGCAACTTTTCACTAAGAAAACTTTCTGAGAAGGCTCTTGGCCTATTTCCATGTATGTAATTTTATAGTTTGTTAGTCAAAGGGAAACGCTGTAAAGTTGAGTTAATTTACATTTAAATGCATTACCCGACGACTCCGTGTGCGGTAACTCCCAGGGAACTCATTAAATAAGCTGGAAAAATTAAAACCCGCAAGGATATGAACATTTTTCTACTCTAAAGTTTCTGGGTTACTTCACATTATGAATGTTTAATATATTTTTAACCGACTTCCAAAAACGAGGAGGTTATACGTTCGTCTGTGGATTTTTTTTTTTTTTTTTTTTTTTTTTTTTTTTATGTATGTTCAACGATTACTCCGCCGTTTATGAACCGATTTTCAAAATTTTTCTTTTGTTATAATAGGTTTCACTCCAATTTGGTCCCATTTTGACAAAAGTGGTGATCTGATGATGGGATCCATGAGTAATCGAGGGAACTCCTCAAAATTCAAATGGAAACATATGTTTTTTTTGGTTTCATATGAAGTATTCCAGGCATATGTTACCAAAAAGTAAGATTTTGCACCAGGATTTACTATGGTTCGAAGGTGGTGAACAGAACTCCTTACTCCTTATAGATACATGTTTGGGGGTTTCGGCGTTGTCTTAAGAACTGAAAGCATATACTACTATGCAAATTTAATTAATCATCATCATCATCACCACCATTCCACCATACATCCGTGAATAATCGAGGGAACTCCTCCAAATTTATATGGAAACTTATAATGATTTCGATTTTATGAGAAGTATCCTAAGCATATGCTACCAAAAAGCAATGTTTAGAAAAGTGGTGACCTGATGATGGGATCCATGAGTAATCGAGGGAACTCCTCAAAATTCAAATGGAAACCTATGTTTTTTTGGTTTCATATGAAGTATTCCAGGCATATGTTACCAAAACTAAAAAGTAAGATTTTGCACCAGGATATACCATGGTTCGAAGTTGGTGAACAGAACTCCTTACTCCTTATAGATACATGTTTGGGGGTTTCGGCGTTGTCTTAAGAACTGAAAGCATATACTACTATGCAAATTTAATTTATCATCATCATCATCACCACCATTCCAACATACATCCGTGAGTAATTGAAGGAACTCCTCCAAATTTATATGGATTTCGATTTTATGAGAAGTATCCTAAGCATGTGCTACCAAAAAGCAAGTATGGGGGTTTCGGAGTTGGTTTAAGAACTGAAAGCATATTATGCTACTATGCAAGTTACATTCATCATCATCATCATCACTACTACCGGTCACCACACCATGAATTATCTAATTATGACCCCTATTATTGTTACTTTTAATCGTCTTTAAGAACAAAGCCCGAATTTGTCGAACGATTTAAAAAATTATAATGTTGTTTCAATGTAAATGACTCAACCTTGGTGTTTAGGTTACCAAGTTAGCAATTTGATCATAAGATCTATGAGGTAAGTTATTCTTAAAATTTATAAGGACGATTTTAGTTATATTATTTGAGCATCCATACTAATATTATAAATGCGAAAGTGTGTCTGTCGTCTGTCTATCAGTCTGTCTGTTTGTTACCTCTTCACGCTCGAACCGCTGAACCGATTTTGCTGAAATTTGGCATGGAGATACTTTGAGTCCCGAGAAAGGACATAGGATAGTTTTTATCCCGGAAAAATTTAAAGTTTCCGCGCGATAAACGAATTTTGGCGCAACGAAGTTGCGGGCGTCATCTAGTAATGTTGAGTTGTTTTCATGAGTGATGAGTGTAATGATAGAAAGAAAGTCACTGAACAGAACTTTAGAGCCTTTAAAGACAGGCGTATGAACATTAATTTTATCATTGCTTGATTAACGCCAAGCAATAAGCATAATATACATACATTAGGTTCACAGTGGTATATGCTTGGAGTTGCTTAAGCAATTCTGAAGTAGTGACATCAGACAATGAGTTCTCATAATATCATGAAAGTGTATCCTGGATCCAAAGTCACTAAGCATAACACATTAGTCTGTGCAGAAAACCAGCTTATAAATCACTAAAAAGAGTGAAATTATTATTTTTAACAAAAAATTAAAACCGACTTCCAGGGTAAAAACAATAATAATTTGTAATGAACAAAAAAGTGTTAAATAATTCTTACTCTTTAAAGTGCCTTATACATAATTCTCCTAAACCTCAACTATTTCTGTACACAATCTACATTATTTTGAAGTCGGTACCAGTCTTAAATATTAAAAATATTTTGTCATAGAACTCAGCATTCTTATCTGGTACCGTCTTCAAAGTAATGAAGATTGTGTACAGAAATAGTTGAGGTTTAGGAGAATTATGTATAAGGCACTTTAAAGAGTAAGAATTATTTAACACTTTTTTGTTCATTACAAATTATTATTGTTTTTACCCTGGAAGTCGGTTTTAATTTTTTGTTAAAAATAATAATCAAATTTCAGCGTTATGAATTTTATGTAATGTGTTTGGTGTAAGTAGATTTACCGGTAAATGCGCTTACCTGAAACAAAATAACGAGATTAGAAGTTGTTAAACTACAAATAATAATAAATAATCGGCCAAGTGCGAGTCGGACTCGCGCACGAAGGGTTCCGTACCATTATAGAGCAAAATTAGACCAAAAATTGTGTTTTTTGTATGGGAGCCCCCCTTAATTTTTTATTTTATTTTAATATTATTATTAAATATTAAAATACAAGTAAAACTAAGGATTTTGTGAAAAATTCAAGGGCCTACCTGTTGCTATTATTGATATAGAGCAAAAAAGGCCAAAAAAATCACGTTTGTTGTATGGGAGCCCCCCTTAAATATTAATTTTATTTTGCTTTTAGTATTTGTTGTTATAGCGACAACGGATATACACAATCTGTGAAAATTTCAAGTCTCTAGCTATTGCCGTTCTTGAGTTACAGCCTGGAGACAGACAGACGGACAGACGGACAGACATCGAAGTCTCATGAATAGAGTCCCGTTTTCACCCTTTGGGTACGGAACCCTAAAAACTAGAATTTGATTGTGTTTATGCCAATCAAAATTTATGATTGTCATTAATTAATAATTATTCTCTATTCTAGCGACATTTCTGTTGAATACCATACCAAAATTATAATTACCAACCAAACTTTGTGTAACATACGTAGGCCCATTTGTGCCAATCAAACCTAAAGTTTACTCTGTGTTAAATAATTAATATCATAATATTATATTTTCTCACAGACATAGATCAAGATAGATACCACATGTCGCTCCATTTATATGAAAACGAGCGTGGCACTTTTTTATAGCCACTGTGACGTACTGATGATAAGAAAAGTGCCCATTATCCAGGCCAACGTTTCTATTTGAATTTCTACAGCTCAATACGGCACTTTTAGGCATTTAGGCATTTTTAAAATTCCGATTGACGTCCGATTCCGATAGCAGACTAAAGAACAGACTTTTGAAAGACGAGCATTGCTCGTCGTTTGGGAGCGCGATATGGCACGCGAATGATACATGCGATATCTATCATGATCTATGTCTGTGTATTTTCTGTTATAAATACGAGAAAATAAAGTAATAATAATATTATTAATTTACTTTATTTTCTTTATTAATTTCTTTATTAATTCACTTTATTACGAGAAAATTACGGTATACCGTACCGTACACGTACCCAGGGTTAAGGTTCACCCAGACTGGCGTAAGTGGGCCATCCACACTAATATTATAAATGCGAAAGTGTGTCTGTCCTTCTGTCTGGCTGTTATCTATTCACACACAAAACAATTTTGCTTGAATGTGGTATGGACTTTGAGTTCCAGGAAAGGACATATAGGATACTTTTTATCCCGGAAAAATGTACGGTTTACGCAAGAAACGAATTTTGGCGCAATGGAGTTGCGGGAGTCATCTAGTATAGTGGATATTTTACTAGTAAGGGTTAACACGCTTACCCGCCATCAAAGGCTCACCCTAGTAATTATCAAGAAACTTACATGCCCCAATATTTGGAGTCGGATCCGATTAGCCAGCCTAATTGCCTTATAAACCTGTTAAGTCCATCTTGCCGTGTCCCAGTTTGCCCAACAAGATTAGGGTGCATCTTGACCTCAGTGTTGCCAGCTTGGGGATATTCTCCTCAAATTATGGGCGACAATTTTTGAGGCGAGTTTTATAGCAATTTCGTTTTAATTGTTGAGCTTTAGACTGGTACAAAAAATTAAAAGTTAAACGTGTAAAAATTACTGTTAGATAAAAATTTAATTTTTATTTTGATAATTACGATTTTAATGAATTTATTACGAAAATACTTTAGTTGGTCCAATATTAGAATATTTTGGGATATTTCGATTAAGCCAGAAGATAAAAATAATTTTAAGAGTTAGCAACACCGCTTGACCTATAAACGGTATAAAATTTACCACATCTTGGCTCGGATGGAAATTTCACAGCAAATTTATTTGAAATTATGATTGTAACCGTATGTTACGAAAATATTTTACACCAGTGTAAGGGCAATTTGATTTCTTCGTAGTAGGGAAAACTTAAAATTTAAAGGCTACATACAATTCCTTAAATACTTAAAATTTTGTATTATAAAGGTAACAGTGTATCTTAATACCTGTCTATCTATAATACAGATAGACAGGTATTAAGATACGTAAGATATTATTATGTCTGTCTGTATGTTCTGGCAAAAAGTATCAAACCTTAACTCTAAGCCGATTTATAATAATAATAATCAGAAAGATACTTTGATAATAATATATGTAATTGATTGTATTGTCGGTTCTTGGTGGAAATTCATTTTAGACACAAATAAAAAAAACTCAGTAATACTTGCACTTTTTCCAATATATTTATATATTGAATATAGTGGAAAAAGTGTAAGTATTACTGAGTTTTTATACTTTGTTAAGTTTCGGGAAAGAAAGAAGCTTCCAGAAAAATGTACGGTTCCCGCACTATAAACGAATTCGTGGACAACATCCAGCTGTACTCTGTACTATAATTTTAACGAAGTTCCGCCTCAGTTTTTGTAGAGTCCATTTTGTAGCCGGAATATTTTATTATAAGTTGTTCGTCGTTTTTCTCGGCGGCGACCTCCTTTCATTTGTTACTGCATCTTGCTGTAATATGATTCTGGACTTATTCAGAGCTGAGTACAACGAAATGAATTTTATAGTTAACTAGATGACGCTCGCAACTCCGTGGAGCCAAAACTCATTTATCGCGCGAAAACTGTACATTTTTCCGGAATAAAATGTATCCTATGTCCTTCCCGGGGACTTAAAGCATATCCATGCCAAATTTCAGCAAAATAGATTCAGCGGTTTGGGCGTTAAAATGTAACAGACAGACAGACACTTTCGCATTTATAATATTATAGTATGGATGCAGTTACTTTTTAAAAACCTATTTGTAAAATATTTTCGGTAATGTTATGATGTTATAATAATTGAAAAAAGCTGTCATGTTAAAAGTATTACCTTTTAGAGGACAAGGAACGAATACAATATTATTTTTAAGGTATTGGATAGCTTTTATCGTGGGCTTTGGGCGCGCCAATCGTATCAAGAAATTTCGTAATGAAAAAACCTAACGTCCACCCACTCCAACCGGGCCACCACAGCAGTGCGGCGTTGCCAGTCTTCGGCACGGTGTTTGTGTGCGTGCGACTAGATGCATACTAATTATATAGTCCCCGAGTGCCACACGTATTTATATAAAACATAATGATAACGTGGTACCTTCTTGCCCTCTGAATTTTGTCTGTGGTAACTGAAAGTGTATTTTACAAAATAATATTTAAAATAGTTTAATTATTACTGCAATATTAGGATCGTATAAATTGAAGAGTATTAGAAAGTGAGTGTTGTTGTGAGTACTACGAGTCTACGAAACGTAAGCAGTGCTACACAGCTGCTACGCTGAACAACAGTGCTACGAGTCTACGAAACGTAAGCAGTGCTACGCAGCTGCTACGCTGAACAACAGTGCTACGAGTCTACGAAACGTAAGCAGTGCTACGCAGCTGCTACGCTGAACAACAGTGCTACGAGTCTACGAAACGTAAGCAGTGCTACGCAGCTGCTACGCTGAACAACAGTGCTACGAGTCTACGAAACGTAAGCAGTGCTAAGCAGCTGCTACGCTGAACAACAGTGCTACGAGTCTACGAAACGTAAGCAGTGCTACGCAGCTGCTACGCTGAACAACAGTACTACGAGTCTACGAAACGTAAGCAGTGCTACGCAGCTGCTACGCTTAACAATTATAGTGCTACGAGATTATCATCATCTGAAAAAGGAATTTTATTCAGACTATGACAATATACTTTATTTCATGTTCACAACCCTGTTGCGCAGAAATTCGTTTATAGCGCGGGAACCATATATTTTCCGAGATAAAAAGTATTCCTGGTTCTTTTCTGGGGCTCAAAGTGTCTTTTAAGACCAAATTTCATCAAAATCGGTTTAGCGGTTAGGGCGTGAAGAGGTAAAAGACAGACACTTTCGCATTTATATTACTAGTTTGGATAATATAATAATTATAATAATAGCGTTACTTTTATTTCAAACTACTGATGACAATTTAAGTAATAACTGCATTGAAAATATTTAAACCCAGAATCAAATTAAAAAAATCCCATCACCCCCATCGGAAGTCGTAAACTCGTAACCCCCATTAACGTAAAACAAATTCGCGACTAAATCAAAGAAAACTTTTAACGAATACAAAATGAGACATCTCACACGAAACTCCGCCAAACTTGATATTTATAAGCGAAGCATGTTTCATTTGGATTTCGTGAATGTAATTAAAGGCTTAATTTACGATACGTAAATACAGAATCACGTTTCGATTCACGTGCAGGGCTTTTCGCGACTTAACCGACGACAGTTTTAGGGCTGGCACACATTGAGTGTCGCATCTTAATATGTATTTGAAAATTGGTACTAAAGTGTTCAATTTGAAAAAATATTCCCAGGAAGATGATGATGATTATCTAGTAGGGCTGGAAATGTATAGGCATATAGCGCAACCAAACGGACGCAACATGTGATCTATCTATAGAGATGTATATTGTATAATATCTTATTGGTTGCGTCGTTATATTGTCCCGGTAAAATATAGCCATTAAAAACTGCCCATTACTATTATAGCTTCTTGCAAATGATTAAATTTTGCTATTTTTTTCATCATCTAGTTGTAATTTATATCAGAAAATTGGAGTTGAGAGACATGAAATACAGGAAAAATATAATATGGTGTAAAATAATAATGTATGCAAGAGCAGTTCAATATAATAGTACAGCTGCCCCTAGGCACCATGCCAGTTTTTTTGGCGGACTGGAGTACGAAGGCGGTAGCTAGATATTTTTTTCGACATTCTCTGTGTGTTGTATCCAGATATAGTAGAATAATGCGATAATGTGATAATAATTACATAATATAGTAGAATAATATCTCTGGATATTATTCTACTATATTATGTAAATAAGTATTTTCATTTACTTTCAGCATTGTGTTTCAGTCTTGTGTACAAGCCCTCACGACAATTTTAAGCACATTGCTCTGAACTAAGTGCCGACATTCAGAATTAATTTCACTTGATACTTAATTAGAATTTAGAAGCGTCCTTTTTGATGTGAACATTTAATGCCCACACAGTATGTTATTTTAGTATCAAGATGTAAAGTGCGTAGGGTTAGTTTATGTTGGAGACTGGAGAGGATACCTACAGTGTATTATTATTCTAAGCGAAATAGCCACTCCTTACGCTACAGTAGAAGCGCTTTCAACCGTCGCCCATGGACACTCGCAATATCAAAAGAGTTGCAGGTGAATTACCGGCCTTTTAAGAGGGACTACGCTCTCTTCTTTCGCTTGCAGGTCGTATTGGTCCGGAAGTAACATCTCAGCGTAATTCTAAGGAGATTCCCTTCCTTGAAACTAGGATTAATATGTTACTAGACATATCGCGCGAAAACCGTAAACTTTTTCAGGATAATAATATGTAACAAAAATAAGTGATAATACTTCAGGGTGTATACGTGTTCCTTGTAGAGAGTTAACTGTGAAAGTGGCAGCGTTGAAAGATCGATTTTTTTCAGTCTTGTATGGGCAAGGGCCCGAGCGTCACGAGTTTTCCCATACAAAAGTAAAAAAATGATCTTTCAGCGCTGCTAGTTTCACAGTGAACTAACTCTCTACAAGGAACACGTACACACCCTACAGTATTATCACTTATTTTTGTTACACCCTGTATACACAAATTCTTAGAAGATTTCAAATGTTCCTAATTTTTAACAAGTTTCAGGCACCATTAATTGGACACCTTAGCGAATAGCGTGTCGATAGAAGACAGTTAATAGGATCTTTACTACGTATATGTAGAGTTAATAGTCTGTTTGTCCGTGTAACTATGTTGGCCCAACACCATTCAGTTACTTTAACTATGTTTTGATACATTAACGCTAGCGATGTGTTTTGCTTCGGCCACGTCAAAACAAATTATCGTTAACTCATGTAGTTCGAATAAAATGTTTTAGGTCAAACTGATTTGTACACAAATATAATATGATTTGTACTCAAAGTGAGCCGAGAATTCAACTAGCATTTTCCTTACAGATTTTGACTGATATTGCGACCCCATTTTTCTTCTCAGAGAACAAAATTTATTAAAATACATATAATTTATTTTCTTTAAATGGCCAAATCAGATTAGAGATCAGATTATAGAAATAATTTATAAATTTTATTCAGTTTAGAGTAAAAATAAAATCCATACATTTTCGACCTAACTCCTTTTTGAATTCGTAGTAAAACAGTAAGTCTCATTAGCATTTGAAAGAAAAGTATTGTATTCTGTAGAACACAATCAATCAAGTTAGAAAATAAAATTAAATTACCATCATTCACCTCAACATAATCAAATAAAACAAGTAAGATACTGCTAAACTTGCAATTCAATTCCTCAACTGTATTTAAAAGCTATATCAAAGTGATCCGTTTCAATTAGAGCAAGTAATAACAATTGTAAAATATCACACCTTACAAACAAGAACAGTCAACAGACACTGTTACTAACAAACTTTCGGATCTGGTTTTCGCCTAACATAAACAGAGGGTATCCCGACCAGTTAGCTTGGTCTCTTCAACCCTGAGACTCGGGTGAAACCTCCGTAGTCGGACTGTTGGCTGGGGGTGTAGGTAAACTGGGCGGGTAAGCAAACTTTATAATTGGTGATAGCACCAACGTATGGCCCTATGGGAGCAAGTAATTAGCTCCTCGATCGTGGTTGTCAGTTCATAACAATAGCTAACGTTTGTTACACCAAACTTTGGATTTTAGTGGGCACATTTACTTTTACTAAGTAATAAAACTGTTTACTAGGTATGCGAAGAAATCGCGAAAAATAAATATTATGTCTTGCGTGCGCTTTTGGCGTTATCTAGTCTACTACAATTTTTTAAATCTTCTTATTAGAGGGGTTAGTATATAAATACTTTGGGCCTGTTTCACCACTTCCTGATAAAGTGCCGGATAGGCTATCCACAACTTTTTTGACAGATTCTGCATACTCTGTCTGTCAAGTTAAGTGGTAGATAGCCTATCCGGCACTTATCAGGAAGTGGTGAAACAACCCCTTAGTCTACTAATACTTTTGCAGATGCACACTTTGTTCAGATGTTAGACGTAGTTATAATATAATGTTTTGTAATTGTCTGCAGTCTATCAATACAGACTACTTTTATAATGTCGTCAAAATACCGTATACCTACTCGTAAGTAGAATACGTTTTTTAAATCGTAATTTTTAGTAATTCTATATTTGACGGAATAACTAACAAGTCTTGGAAAGCTGTTAAAACTAATTCTGCAGGTAACGAGAAGTAATTCTGCAAGTAACAATATTTAAACACTACAATTTATTTATTTTCTAAGTAAACTTTACACTCGAGTGAAATTGCTGTGTATTGAAATTACTATCGCTACGGAATCAAAACATTACGAGGGAGTTAGCGTGACTAGGTTTTCCTGGGTTTTTAAGTACAGCAAGTATGGGCTAGAGAAACTATTCAGTATACAATGAGTTAAGATCAAAAGGAATAATATATTATTATTATTAAAGGTGTAAATAATTAACATGAAGGCACCATTAACACCCTACAGAGTAAATCTAATTATAGGACGGCGTATAAAAGGCAAACAACTTATCTGAGAAAGTAAATACCAGTGGCTATGTAATTTTGTCTGGTTATCATGACATAACTAACCAAATGAAATGCTCCCATAACCGGACTGATCGTAGGCCGTTTTTAGCGGAATCTTGCATACACATACACACGGGAAGGCCAAATCGAGTCCAGCCAGTGGGGCTAAAATGGTCACAATTAGCAATTCCGCTCAATCAATTCAGCTAATGAATTGTCAAGACTGTCAAACTGACAAAATAAGGAAACTGATTCACAAATCACGAGTACCCGGGATTTTTGAGGGTTTTTTAAATGTATTTTTTTTTTCTACCTTGTACATTCACAAACGCCAGTATAGTGCAAAGTTTTCACCATCGACAATAGTGTTTCTTTTTACGTCACCAATTCACTGACATTGGCTATTCCTCTAGGGAGCCCTTTTTAAAGAAGAAGAAGAAGAAGAAGAAATAATATGTCAAATTACAAAAATACAGAAATGAATTGCAAGCAGAGTTGCATTTTGCGATTTTAAAAATAAGAATCATATTATGATTCATTTCATGATTCAACAAAGCGACCATCTTAGCCCCGCAGGTCAGTCTGCCGGCCTCGTACAATCTCATTCTTACCTTAAACTCTCTTACCCCCTGTGCTCTTCGCCTAGGCCCTAGCGTGACTCAGGGTTGCTGTTTTCTGCCATTTAAAATGTGACAGACGTGGCGTGTGGCGGGTAATTATGGCGGAGTATGTCTGCCGTTGTTAACGAATTGACAGAGATGTAGGGTGTCGAATTTTCCTAAATTACCGGCACGTGAGGCTAATAATTGCACTTTAATAAGTTCTGCTGACATAGGGCTGTGAAAAACTTATTTTTCTTAGTATATTTTTTATACCTTATAACAAGAAAGTGGAAAATTAGTCTTTTCAAAAATTGTATGTTAGGTTTTTTTCGTTACGGAATTTCTTGATTCGGTCGCCGCGCTCAAAGCCGCGCCGCGATAAAAGCTATGCAACAGCTTAAAAATTGTCTCTCTTCTTATCAAAGCGATTTAAAAAGGCTAGCATTACGTTTTATGTCGGTACGAGCATACCCTAAAATATAATGTTAATTATTACCTTACAGGTGTTTTCACCGTAATTAATAATATTATATAATTAACAATACAATGCATATTATACATTCTATTGTTGTTTTATACAACTGAACATAATAATTATCAATTATATTACATTACTGATCAAATTGTATGCTTAACAAAGAGGTTCAGCAAATCATACGCAAGGTTTCGGAAACCATATTTTACCAACCGTAAAGATATTTGTGTTGTCATCCGTGTTAGCCACAGAGTGCTGTAGAGAAGATCTGGCAAGACTGAGAAAGCTGTATGTCATTTGACCATACATTATACAGGGTGTAACAAAACTAACTGATAATAATTGAGGGTGTATATATTGTGTCCCTTATGTAGAAAGTAGCAGCACCACTATGAAAGTGGCAGCGCGGAAAGATTTGTGATGGGGGCAAGCGCCCAAGCGTCATGAATTTTCCCATACAAAAGTAAAAAATAAAGTTAGTCTTTCAGCGATGCCACTTTCATAGCGAACCCGATATAGGTTTCACATACACACACTTTAGTATTATCACTTAGTTTTGTTACAACTTGTATTATAGTTTGGTCGACAGAATATCACGACTATATTACTGTACCTACTCGGTGAAACATGGTGGTAGCGGTCATTGATTCCCTGTCAAAAACTTGTCATTTTCCATACAAAGCCGCGATGGACAACATCTGACACTTTATTGTCAATCGCGGTTTATATAGAAAATGACAAGTTTTTGACAGGGAGTCAATGACCGCTACTGCCATGTTTCGCCGAGTACAGTATTTAAACAATATCGACTTGACATTATCCGACGAAATTTTGTAGGTTCTCTTCTGTCTATAAATAGAATCAAATTTCTGATAGAAAAATATTCTTGTAATTACCTTGTTTTCAATGTTTAACGCAAAGCTTCCTATTCCCATCTAACATTCACAAATCTATGGCAGGAGCGGGGAGCCCTAGACTGGGCAGTGACTAAAATTCACTTGCACGAACTGTATGCAGTTGACAGGGGGGTGTGGGGGGAATTTTGTTTCCGTTCGCAAATACCCCGTACCCAAATTAAAGTTTTCAGCCTCGTTGTTTCAACTTGTTAGCGAGTAATCTGAATTTGCGTGTTCAAAAATGCTTATGTTAAAGTTTTAAGTGAATGCTGGAAAACATTTCTAATTTTTCGTTGGATTATTTTCGTTTGTAATACATTTAGTTACTTTGTAAATACGCTATGTTAAATACACGTTACGTTCTACTCAAAACGAATAGTTTTAGAAACCTATAATAGTTATAGAAATACAAACCAGCATGCTTAACATGGTCCCCATGGTTTCTTTCTATATAGACGATGTTAAGTTATAGAATCTGTTAATTGTCTTTAAAAGTGACAACATTTTAAGTCGTTTGTACATTTTCTACTGGGGTCATGCTAATCTTGCTTTAAGAAATTAGGACAAAATAACCGACTTACCTCCTGGTATCCAAAACGAATATTATGTAGTTTTCTAGTGACATACAAATGGGTATATTTAGCACGTATACCTGCTTGGGTTCTTTCTACAGACAAAGGCTAGGTACCTCTTATTTTGTCCTCAAACCAATCATAATTTTTAGTCTTTCTCATTAATCGACTTCCAAAAAGATGGATTATTTCTACTGGGGTTATGCCTGGTGTGAACATTAGCTATGTCCACACTGTGCCTTTTTTGTTCATTAAGGGCATGCATCATAGCGCAGTCAACAGAGCATGCGTTCATTAAGGGCATGCATCATAGCGCAGTCAACAGGGCATGCGTTGCGGGCATACCAGCTCACAAGCTGGTATGCCCGCAACGCATGCCCTCTGACCGTATCCAAAACTTTAGCTTTGTTTTTTAATGACGTTGGCGTTGCGTTAGTTGACGCGTTCAAATATTGAATGCGCCAATATGAAAGTTGAATGTCAAAAGATGATGAAAATCAAAGATGAAAGTGCACAGTGTGGACATAGCTATTTGAAACCAAATAGCTTTAATGTCCACAAAATAGAGAACCGTTTAGACAAAGGCGATTAAGTTATCAAAACTGACTTTGAAATCAGTAACTATTGCACTTTGAGAAATCATTCAGACAGTTTGACCCCCAACTGTCTGGTTTGTTCCCAAGTGCCTGAGGAGACGAAGGGGACGAAACGGACGGAGGGGACGAAGGGGGGAGGAGGGACGAGGGGACGAAGGGGCCAAGGGGACAAAGATGTCGGATTCGCAGCTATCAGTAAAAGCCTCTCCAAGTTCTAACCACATTTCTCAATATGTATTATAATTGCCACAAGTTCAGCGTTCATCAGTTTCTAAGATTCTTTTGAATGAGCTTTGATAAGCTTTGGAGTATAATTAACAGCTTGTCACATTTGAATTTGAGGTGTGTTAATGAAAGAAACTTTTTGGCTAAAATCAATATAATTAATTATATAAAATTTTCAATTTAATTTTTTTGATACATATAAGTACAGGAATTTCAAAATTATATTTACAAGTTGTTCCGCAATAAAATTCATCAAAGCAACTCCAGTGAACATCATTTTTACTGGCATAGCAATCTAAACACTTCAACGACAATAATTAAGTAAAAAAAACACTATTAATCTGCTCTATCATTCACATTTATTTACTTTAGCATAAATGTAGGTTAAAATACGGATAACCGGCTCATCCGTTATGAAACCATGTCGTGTCAAAGGCGGGCTTATTAAAAGTTTTATTCGAATATGTGTCATGTATAGTGTAGTGTGGTAGCACGGTATTACAGAACAGTGCACTTAATTAAGGCGCACTAAAGCCAGCGGCCCCGGGCGAAATGGGAAATAGCTAATTATGAACTTGCGTAGTGGCTTAAACCTATGAGCGGTGTGGCCTAAGTTGTGGGCGGTAGCGGGAACACGTGCTACCAAAGTCTATCAGAAATTAAGAAATTATAGGTGTCTTTATTTCGTTATATTAGTATAGTAGTTCGCGTGCAATTCGCAGACCTATATTTTCGATATTGTGATTTCACCTATAGGTAATGGTGAAATTATTTAAATGGTTGACATAAAATCAGATCAATTCATTTCCAAAAAATGTATCATATGAATTCGATGAGCTTTTTATATAAAAAAAGGGACGAACGAGTAAACTGGTCACCTGATGGAAAGCAACTACCGTCGCCCATGGACACCCACAACATCAGAAGAGATGCAGGTGCGTTTCCGGCCTTTTAGCTGGCCGAGTGTTTGTTTTGTGGATTACTTATATGTAACAGTATTCTTCGAGAGCAAAAACTGATCTCCAGATATTTTATCTATAGACAGGCAATATTAAAAGCATTATTTCGCCAAATATGTACACATTTTAATAAAAGTTATCAGAAACTATATTTTGTCAGAAACATCTTTTATTAACCTCATAATCAAAACAGCACAGAATATTTCACTGGAATTTATTATGTTTGAATCTGCTTTAAGCACGTGAATGTAATGTTTTTTAATTAATAATAGTAACAGCTTTTCAATTTATGAATATCAACATCGCTACTGCTCATAACTTGGACGGCACTTAAAATATGTGCTTCAACGATACTATGCGGAATTAAAATACGTGTGTAGTTTATTTGATTTCGCAAAATATTAGCGCGTGCCATGTAATTTGACATTGGAGCTCGGTTATGAAGATTTAATAAAGATGCCGTCATCATCATCATCATCATCATTAAGAAAGTTTAACGGTAGATCAGCCAGAAGTGTATTAAAAAAACTTGGGAAGTCCTTATTTTAAAGACTGCTGCGCTTTTAAAATTGTAGATGCCTCCCCAATCTAGCGGCATATCGCGGCAGGCGACCGACAAAAAATTAAATAAAATGCCAGTTTATGAACTAGGGCCTAGGGCTAGGCTATATAGGTTTCGTTTTCTAGCGAGAATAGTCTAGCGACTGATGTCGCCACTGCTTTGTAGTGGTGTAGAGCAACATGTAATCTATAGCCTAGTTGATAAAGTGGCATTTTATTTGAATTTTTTGTGGGTCGCGGTCAGTTGCGGCAAAGATCTAAACTTTACTTTATGTGGCTTTACATCGTAAGGGTCAATTCAGACCGCAACGCGATGAGGCGAGGCGAGGTGCAGCGTGGCATAAATTTGTATGGATTTGACAGATTTCAATTGCGCGAGGCAACATGCCCTTATTCTGTCAATTCAGTATAAATTTAGAAATGCTACGCGTCGCGTTGCGGTCTGAATCAAACCTTAAGGCCCACTTGCAAGTGAGTGATACAGATGACACGATGTTTAACTCAGAGTTAACTTTAACTCAGATCTGCGCAAGTAGGCCTAAGCCACATAGATGAAATCCGGGCATATTTGTATGTTGATGTTATGTTGATTGAAGTACTCTACGCCTTATTGAATATGTACACCATAAGGTTTTTAGTTACTTAGTACATAATGTTATGTATCTAAACTAAATGAAGCAAGTTATCTTTAATGTAATAATTTCCATTTTGTTTGCAGAGATTTATCCAATCCCGTGCCAACTTGCACCCCAGATGCCTGGGGAGGCAATTACATTCCAAACAAACTCCAAATTATATTAGTGCAATAATTTGTTTACGTATTCTGAGAAATTATTGTTATGAGTAAATTAAGTGTAGAGTGTTTAGACTTTAGAGTGAATTTTAAGTAGGTATAGAGTGAGAATATCAATTTTTCACTAATTGTAAACATAAATTGTGCTTACTTGAAAAAAACTCATCGTTTTTGTTATGAAAATTTTTCTAGTTATGTGCACTTTTTTGGATGGGGAAAAAATTTTAAACTCGTGCCAGAACTTGGTCGAATTTTCTTAGCTCGGGAAACGCGGCGCAGAAGTGGAAGTAATTTCTCCCCTTTCTTTCTACCACAAAAAGAGAGAATAATTCTTCTCTATTCCACAATGGCGTAAGAAGTTTTTAAGAAGACACAAATATGTAGGAAGGAGAAGAGGAATGATAAGAAGAGAGATAGTAGACACTAACCCTCTTAACTCAAAAACATTTTCAACTCAAAAACTCACACTCGGAAATCGAACCACTAGCAACTTATTTATAAATATACTATCAAAGTACCAAAGTAGATTGGTTCTTAGCCCAAGACGTCCTTTGATAGTGCAGCGAGAATGTCACTCTATATGGTAATAGGGTCTATAAGGCCGGCCTGTAAGACGGGACGGATGAAAAGAAATCCCAGCTTAAACTAAATTGCCCTTAAGATATTAATTTAATGACAATTGCATTTTCTTTCTTTATTTAAAGGCCTTACATCGAAAGATTAAGTCAGCCTACCATTGTATTTTTTAATTCGTAATACTTTTGATCTCCGAAAAAGGGAGATGTTTGGGCTGTACTGCTGTACATTTTTTTAAGCTGTAATGATTTTATATTTCTTAACCAAAGTCTAAATAGAGTATGGCAACTAACTCTTGTCTTTGAAATCAACCCTGCTTAACCATAGACCTGATACTGCTTTGTTTTGCTACTTCAAGTTATGTATCGAATGTGGAAATTTGGGCTCTCATGTATTACGCATATTATACACTAGATGTTCCGCGCGGATTTGGCCGCATAATTTAGCTATTTCAAGGAAACCGTACATTTTTCCGCAAAATATAGCCTATATCACTTCACGTGGTCTATTCTTCATGTGTGCCAAATTACATAAAAATTGCCCTAGTAGTTCTTAAGAGTTTTTAAGATATTAAGCAACTTCATATAATTTTCCCCGTTTTTTCCACATTTTCATCTGTTTCTTCGCTCCTATTAATCTTAGCGTGATAAAACATAGCCTATAGCCTTCCTCAATAAATGAACTATCTAACACTGAAAGAATTGTTTAAATCGGACCAGTAGTTCCTGAGATTAGCGCGTTCAAACAAACAAATAAACAAGCAAACTCTTCAGAATTATAATATTAGTATTAGATCATGAACGTAGAAAAAAAGGCGGACTTATACACAGAACTGTGTCTTCAGAGTCGGCCACGCACACATTCTTACCCCTGTCAAATGGTAATTGGTATAGACTAGTGTAAGAATGTGTGCGTACGGACCGTGTACATGCAGTCAGCCTGGCCGACTCTGAAGACACAGTACTGTGTATGTGACTCCGTCCGCCTTTTTTTCTACGTTCATCGTATAGAATATAGATATAACGAGCTTTTGCCCGCGGCTTCGCTCGCGTTAAGAAGTATTATTATCTACAAACTTTCCTTGGGGTTAGGATTTATCAAAATCCTTTCTTAGCGGATGCCTACGTCGTAACATCTACCTGCATGCAAAATTTCAGCCCGATCCATCCAGTGGTTTGGGCTGGGCGTTGATAGATCACCATGTCAGTCAGTCACCTTTGAGTTTTTATGTATATAGATATAGGTAAGTCTGTATTTATATGTTTCCGCCCGAACGCGCGGCTTGGCGTCTACACTGCAAACAAAACTAACTATAAATACAAGGGTGTGTATGTGTCCCTTGCATTGATTTCACTGTGAAAGTAGCAGCGCCGAAAGTTACTTTTGACGTTTATGTTTCTATGAAAATCCCGAACGTTATATACACCCTAAAATATTATCACTTTGTTTTGTTTAACCGATCATTGTCACCGAAACCGCAGTGGGGAGCTATTATTATTTAATTAATAAATAAAACAAACACTTCATTAATCTAAATACATTATGGCTGATTAGCACGTACGTATTAGGATTTCCCTAAGGGCGACAGTAATAATATTTACTTAGGAGTATATTCAGTTGAGTACATTCACAATTATATACTTATTCATTAGGGGGCGTCCAAAAATTACGTGAGGTGTTTGGGGGGGGGGGGGGCGAGTCTAATCTCACGTTAAGGAGAGGGGGTCTCGGCAAATCTCACGTAATTTTTTTCTCAAGTAAAAAATTAGTCAATAAAAAGTCTCTCCATTGCCCACCTCATCGCTCCTGTCTAGTCCAATCCTCCTTCCATGTCCAGGCTATTTTACTGTGGAACGCCCTACCTACGGAAATCAGGTTAAGCCCAACCAGAGAAACGTTTAAACGTAGAGTCCGACTGTTGTATCTAAGGGAATTGGCAGAATCTTAGTACTCATTTTTTTTAATATGGATATCGACGCCCCCACCGAATAACCGGACAATGTGCTATTGCGGGGTTTTTGCTGTTATGCGTTTTTTGGCATCTAGAAGTCAAAATACATCATGTGAATTTTTTTCAGAATTTTCCTATGGATATTTACAAAGATATAAAAAATTATGTGTTTATTCCATAACAATAGTTAAAATTGTATTTTATACCAAAAACTGGGCAATAGGCTATTGCGAAAAAATATGTCAAAACGATTTGACGATAAACGAATATTGCACGGTTATTCGGGTAAATACATTGCTGCCTACTGCACATTTCCACTCCTGCACATCCCACTTTCATACTCCTTCCACTCAGGTAGCCGCTGATTACCCGCCTCAGGTTCCCCAGACACCTAACTTCAGCTAACCGAACCATTACAGCTGGCCACCAAGCATTGTTGAAGGCCTCTCCTGTGTCCAGCGATACCATAATATAAATTTTCTCCTTCTCTCTCTTCTTTCTGATGTGGTTCACTAACCTATAGAGATCGTATTCGGTGCACCTTTGTGGCATAAAGGCATATTGGTTAGGTTTTATTTTGGACAACTTGTAGAATCTGAGTCGAACGACCATCATATCGCGGTGATCATCTCAGTCCACTCACCTCCAGCCTCCAGTCTCAGACCAGCATCAGATCAGTAATTGCAGAGGTTTACACGGGACCCAAGAGTCAGGAATAGTGAGACTTTCTTCATTAAAAAAATAAGAATGTCTGACTGTCCCTGGCTAGCTTTTTTTTTAATGTCGTCATAGACGTAAGAACGACCAGCGATCATTTTGGAAGACATCAAGTGGTAAAGTTCTTCCTTACATTCGTTAAATTATGTACATTTCTAATATTAATATCATAATCTGTTTCGATTTTTGTAATGAGCATGCGGGTTTTCTCACAAACAAGCATGTATAGGCAATACTTGCTACAAAATAAACTAAACGTGACCGATAAGCAGCGAGATTTGTTACAAATAAACGAGAACGTATTTAGATATTTTCTTCTTTCGCAAATACTCCTAAGAAGTGCTTAAAATTGTCACGACAGCACTTGTTACAGCTTCACGCCTGCAAGCAGCTGTTGTCAGACGGTCAAACGTTATTCATGAAAGTGGTCCTGCAGCCTGCAGGTCCTAGTGGGTTCCAACTCAGTATTTAATTAGGAATGCGATTGCTAGCTACTATGAGATGTGCTGCTACAGTAGTGTGTGTGTATTGTATTGTAACTTGAGAAGTTTTTAACATAGTTTTGATCCTGATTACATTGAACTGTACTACGATGTAGATAGAAGTCGACGATTAAACAACCATCATATAAGAAAAGACCTAAGATCCTCTCGGAACACTGTCTAAAGCAAATTCCTGCCATTATCATTCATTTTATTAGAACATAATATGATATTGATTGTTGTAACACCAACTCAGGTGGCGATGAGGGTTATGAATTATGACTAACGTTGTAATTAACTGCAATGATTATAAGTACTATTAAAATGATAGAGCCAGTCTCCAGAATGTATTTTTTCGAATCTAGAGTTGATTCGATTGCAAGAATGTCATTTATGACATCAAATAATGAATGTATTTAAACAAAAATACATATTATTTTTATTTTACCTATAGTAGAAAATCATTGGAATAAACCACAATGACTATAATTATAAAGTGTACAATATTTTTTAATCACCGAAAAGTAAAGTAATAGGTGTTTACCAATATTTTTATCCTAAACAATTTCCCCGAATAATATTGCAATGAGATATTATATGTGCATTTTATTACAGCCGAAACGCAAAATTACCCGAATAACCATGCAATAGACAATGATGATCAGAGCTTGGCCTACTCCAGAACGATAAGTTGCGTTTTGCTTTATTAAAGAAAAACCTTTGGTGGCAATTAAATATTATTGAAATAGCAAGATGGGCAAAAAAATTAGCTTTCATTTGAGATATAAAAAGTCTTTGAAGCTTTTTTTTTAACAGAGTTATTAACAAAAATCAGTTTTTTGGCTCTCCTGAACATTTTCATTTTTTCGATTGTCCGGTTATTCGGTGGGGGCGTCGATATGTATAATGTGTAAGTATTTGTATAATATGTATAATATGTAGAGTGTGTTGTATATTATATATAAATATATATTATATAAGTATGTATATTATGTATAATAATATATTTATAGGTTATTATATTGTATCAATATATCGTATGCCTAGTATTAGTTATTATCTTCATCAGTATCTATTATATATTCATTAAGTATTTCCTAAATGTGTGTTCTTTTTTCTACACAGAAAGCACCTGTGTTTTTAGTTTTGTCTCTGTTACCACCCAATGGTTGACTGGTAGAAAATGCCCTATGGCATTAAGTCCGCCATTGCACATTGTGCATAAAGTGTTAAATAAATAAATAAATAAATAAATAAATAAAGTAAGTATTGAGGTATTGATTAAGGCTCATAATAAGCTATCATATTCTTCCATTTACAGTGTTAGGAAATGCCTGATAGATTTTTAAATATTTCATACAATATTCGATATCACTAGACTACTCAGTAGGTACTTGTATTGTGTATATTATGTTGATGTGTGTATTAGATAAGCGAATAACGTGAACGGTATAACATTCAGGAACATAAGAATGCTCCAACTTTTTAACCGACTTCCAAAAACGAGGAGGTTATACGTTCGTCTGTGGATATTTTTTTTTTTTTTTTTTTTTTTTTTTTTTTTTTATGTATGTTCAACGATTACTCCGCCGTTTATGAACCGATTTTCAAAATTTTTCTTTTGTTATAATAGGTTTCACTCCAATTTGGTCCCATTTTGACAAAAGTGGTGATCTGATGATGGGATCCATGAGTAATCGAGGGAACTCCTCAAAATTCAAATGGAAACATATGTTTTTTTTGGTTTCATATGAAGTATTCTAGGCATATGTTACCAAAAAGTAAGATTTTGCACCAGGATTTACTATGGTTCGAAGGTGGTGAACAGAACTCCTTACTCCTTATAGATACATGTTTGGGGGTTTCGGCGTTGTCTTAAGAACTGAAAGCATATACTACTATGCAAATTTAATTAATCATCATCATCACCACCATTCCACCATACATCCGTGAGTAATCGAGGGAACTCCTCCAAATTTATATGGAAACTTATAATGATTTCGATTTTATGAGAAGTATCCTAAGCATATGCTACCAAAAAGCAATGTTTAGAAAAGTGGTGACCTGATGATGGGATCCATGAGTAATCGAGGGAACTCCTCAAAATTCAAATGGAAACCTATGTTTTTTTGGTTTCATATGAAGTATTCCAGGCATATGTTACCAAAACTAAAAAGTAAGATTTTGCACCAGGATATACCATGGTTCGAAGTTGGTGAACAGAACTCCTTACTCCTTATAGATACATGTTTGGGGGTTTCGGCGTTGTCTTAAGAACTGAAAGCATATACTACTATGCAAATTTAATTTATCATCATCATCATCGCCACCATTCCAGCATACATCCGTGAGTAATTGAGGGAACTCCTCCAAATTTATATGGATTTCGATTTTATGAGAAGTATCCTAAGCATGTGCTACCAAAAAGCAAGTATGGGGGTTTCGGAGTTGGTTTAAGAACTGAAAGCATAATATGCTACTATGCAAGTTACATTCATCATCATCATCATCACTGCTACCGGTCACCACACCATGAATTATCTAATTATGACCCCTATTATTGTTATTTTTAATCGTCTTTAAGAACAAAGCCCGAATTTGTCGAACGATTTAAAAAATTATAATGTTGTTTCAATGTAAATGACTCAACTTTGGTGTTTAGGTTACCAAGTTAGCAATTTGATCATAAGATCTATGAGGTAAGTTATTCTTAAAATTTATAAGGACGATTTTAGTTATATTATTTGAGCATCCATACTAATATTATAAATGCGAAAGTGTGTCTGTCTGTCTGTCTATCAGTCTGTCTGTTTGTTACCTCTTCACGCTCGAACCGCTGAACCGATTTTGCTGAAATTTGGCATGGAGATACTTTGAGTCCCGAGAAAGGACATAGGATAGTTTTTATCCCGGAAAAATTTAAAGTTTCCGCGCGATAAACGAATTTTGGCGCAACGAAGTTGCGGGCGTCATCTAGTAATGTTGAGTTGTTTTCATGAGTGATGAGTGTAATGATAGAAAGAAAGTCACTGAACAGAACTTTAGAGCCTTTAAAGACAGGCGTATGAACATTAATTTTATCATTGCTTGATTAACGCCAAGCAATAAGCATATACATACATTAGGTACACAGTGGTATATGCTTGGAGTTGCTTAAGCAATTCTGAAGTAGTGACATCAGACAATGAGTTCTCATAATATCATGAAAGTGTATCCTGGATCCAAAGTCACTAAGCATAACACAGTAGTCTGTGCAGAAAACCAGCTTATAAATCACTAAAAAGAGTGAAATTATTATTTTTAACAAAAAATTAAAACCGACTTCCAGGGTAAAAACAATAATAATTTGTAATGAACAAAAAAGTGTTAAATAATTCTTACTCTTTAAAGTGCCTTATGCATAATTCTCCTAAACCTCAACTATTTCTGTACACAATCTACATTATTTTGAAGTCGGTACCAGTCTTAAATATTAAAAATATTTTGTCATATATAGAACTCAGCATTCTTATAGCTGGTACCGACTTCAAAGTAATGAAGATTGTGTACAGAAATAGTTGAGGTTTAGGAGAATTATGCATAAGGCACTTTAAAGAGTAAGAATTATTTAACACTTTTTTGTTCATTACAAATTATTATTGTTTTTACCCTGGAAGTCGGTTTTAATTTTTTGTTAAAAATAATAATTAATTAGCAGGTCGGATGTCTGTCAGTACGAATATCGACGTTAATGACATTAAAATAAGATTCATATTAGCGCGCCTTGTACATTGGCGGTTACGACGCTCGTCGCGTTTTTGATATGGCAAAAATGTATGAAAAAATTTGAGAAATTTTCTTATTTTTCTTATAACTGGAAAAGTTGTTTATTTTTATGTAAAATTTTTTTATGTATAATTTTACATAAAAAATATGTATAGTTAATTTTTTGTATATTTATTTTCCTCAGTTATTAAGGTATTAAGGTACCTAATCAGACCCCATTTTTTTCATATTTTGCGATTATTGTGATGGTTAAAACGTATTTTATGTGAAAATTTTGTATGCGGCTATAGAATTTTTATGGTACAGTCGTGGAGATGAATATATTATCTTTCATTTGAAAACAAAATATCCTCGCAGTTTGACTCCTAATTCCTTAATAGGGTACCGGAAAATCGCTGATATTTGTAATAGCGTCCTTAAGGATATTATACTTAGGGCCTACGTGTCACCACTTCCTGATAAAGTGCCGAATAGGCTATTCACAACTTTTTTGACAGATTCTCCATACTTCATCTGTCAAGTTATATGGTGGATAGCCTATTCGGCACTTATCAGGAAGTGGTGAAACAGGCCCTTAATGTTGTCCTTAATCAAGTTTGTTTGTTTTACATTTACTTTACAATTTGTACTTTCATTTCATGTAATGTTGTTTCAGAAGAAGCACAACAAAGACAATATTATATTAATGATCAAAGTTAGGGACTGTTTTCACATTCTGTCATAACTGTCTGTCTGTCTGTCCGCCTTTACCTTCACTTTGATAAGGGATAGTCTCTCATCACTTAGATGTAATTTTAACAGTAATAATTAAATTAGGAAATATAATTTAAGTACACGACATCCGTAACTATGTTGCGCAAAAAGTAGAACAGAAATTATCCTTTCCTATGAATCAAAGCATCTCCACATCTAATTTCAGCAAAATCGGCTCAGCGGTTTTGGCGTGAAGAGGTAACAGACAGACAGAGGTTATTAAGACAAATTCTTGATAGACAGACAGACAGATGAACAAACAATGTGATCTATTCATGTTACTCATAAAGAGAGAACGAAAAACGCAATATCTCAGCAATTCAGTCTGCAAAACCGTTACATTGGTAAACCACTTCTAACGGGGATCAAACAATTCATAATATTTATTACAATAACTTTAACAAAGCAAACCACATGGAGTTGGGAAGCTTTGTGTGGTCAGTGATTTCTCGGATTCTTTCCCTGGAATACGCTGAGCGTGAAATTGGACATAGTATAGTCTCCCTCGGGAGTTAGTACGGAAAACTATTTGGCTTCGGTATTAGTTCTATAGGGAACTCTACGAAGAGCTTTACCGCGGCAATCGCCAAGTGTCACATGTATTTATTGGATATATTGTAACTATCATGCTTCGGCACGAATGGGCCGGCTCGACCGGAGAAATCACGGGCTCACAGAAATCCGGCGTGAAACAGCGCTTGCGCTGTGTTTCGCCTAGTGAGTGAGTTTACCGGAGGCCCAATCTCCTACCCTTTTCTCCCTTCTGTACCCTCCCTTATTTCCTTCCCTACCCTCCCCTATTCCCTTCCTTACCCTCCCCTACCCTATTACCCTATTCCCTCGTAAAAGGCCGGCAACACACCTGCATCTCTTCTGATGCTGAGAGTGTCCATGGGCGACGGAAGTTGCTTTCCATCAGGTGACCCGTTTGCTCGTTTGCCCCCTTTTTTCATATAAAAAAGTCACATTAATTAATACAATAATTCTTGCAAGAAAGAGATAAATATTAATAATATTATGTATGACGTCACATCTCTATGGTATAGCTCTAGTACTAAATCATACACCTACTGCCCATGGGCCATGTCTGATTTTAATCATGAAATTAAATAATATTTATATTCAGGCAGAAACTAGCAATAAAAAAACGCTATTTTCAAACTGTAGATTGGATTCGATATTTGAAAAAAGGAAAGCGCAGATTCCATTCGTTTTAAATTTCGAATCTAGGATTATGTTAGAATATGGTTAGAATAAATTCAAAAGATTCCCTGAACAGTGGCCAACGCAATAAAATAGGTATATAAAAGAGTAACAAATTATTGTTCCTAGCTTGTTAATAATACAAAAGGAGCCATAACAAACCCCATTTCACTTTAATAATGACATCACAAAGTCTTGGAAAATGTTCAAGTTGCAATGACCGCTGCAGCGACTAACTTTAGTTTTTTCATTTTATATTTTAAACCCTATTGCCTACGGAATAGAGAGAAAGGTTCGGGATATAACTCGAAATCCGCAAGCGTTGACACTGAGCCACAAACAGAAGAGAATTGAGATTAAATTACATCTGGGCTTAAGTTTCTCTCATTATAGAGATAATTTAAACTTCGAATGCTTCATTTTAAATTAAAAAAAAAATGGATTTAGTTATAAGCGTTGATCATTGTAAGCGCGATATGTAAAGGCCCGTGTCCATGTTAGCTCGTGATGGATACCAATGATAGACGCCATGATTTCAAAACTATCTATGGCATGCACATTATTGTCATGGGAACCTGAAGACCCCATGTTGGATTTTTTGTTGAATTGCATATGGAATCAGCATCATCTGTAGTTAAAATAAAATCCTGCCATACTTATAATGCGAAAAATTCATGGAACAATCATACTATGAATAGTCTCTATTTCTACCACGTAGTGAACCACATGGTAGAAATAGAGACGCATATCTCTCTCTTTCCATTTTACGAATGTTCGGTCAGTGAACACAACGTGATTCCCATGTAGAAATTGGACAACGCCGCGCCGCTAAAAAGTTTTCTTATCAAAAATTATGACTTCAAAATTTATGTTTAGAATAAACACCAAAATATGTATGAAAATGTTCAAGTCAGCAACACGTATCGGCTTATCCAACATACGTTAACGAGTGACCCTCGTCAGGGCGTCGTCACAATATGGAAGTGCCCGAAGTGGACATTGTAGCCCTACCCTAGTCGTTTTAAAAACACCTTTACTAACAACAACATAAAGATCATTTTGAGGGTAAAGTAATATAAAACTGAATTCAGTTTTCATGTTTATTATTTCAAGTGTTCTTGTTACAAAGGTGACTTTTTGAGATGATAAAAGATTCGTGAATATATTATTATAATGCGTGTTTTGGACGTAGAAAATGTGAGTTTGTTGGACATAATGACATAAAAACATAGCATCTTCATGTTGGCCAATGATGGATAACTATGTTTGGCACCACGAAAAACGTCGATCGTGGCCCATCATAAATTTAAGGTACTCCCTCACCAGTCACCGCGCATTCACGTGTAATGTAACATTTTAGATTCGACTAAGCATAACTGATGTAATGCTCGACTCTGTAACGTTACATTACAAGCGAATGCTTCCTGCATATAAAGTAAAATACTGACATGAAATTAACTGACATTAAAGTATCTCCATGCCAAACAGCAAAACCGGTTCAGCGGTTTAGGCGTGAAGAGGTAACAGACAGACAGACACACTTTCGCATTTATAATAATTAGTATGGATTACTGTGAAACATGAATTTCCACCAAGAAGTTACAGTACCTACATTAAATGTAATAATTTCAAACCGTGGTGTTATAAGATTTGATTTAATGATGATTTTCATTTATTATGCTCTATACAACTTCTTCCAAGCTCTACATTTATAATATAAAGTATCGCAATGAACTTTATTTGTATGAAGCCGTAACTTTATAATTACTTACTATAATATAACGTAACTATATTATGTTTTCATTCACTATAGTCCTAAGACCGCAGTAAAATCAACAAGGTCTTCCTCAAAATACTCCAAAATACACCAAATTTCTCCCAATTAGTATTTAAACATATTCCTTGGGGCAAAACGTCGGACAGTATTCTATTATATAGCTTGTCGAACACAACAAATACTGAATTCGCTTTGGGGTGCCGGAATCGAGTCTTAATCCAGCCTGAATTGCATCCCGTCTGGACCCGAATTCTGCTAACTCAATCCAGAGTATAATTTCGATGCTGTTTGGATCCTATAATGTTTTGCAAAATATTTTTTTTGTCTACATACGTAAACGACATTTTTTTTGAAGTTTTGCCCCACCAGAGTTTGAGGGCAAATATTAAGCGTGTGTTCCGAAATAATATTCCAGTTACCACTGACGTAAAAACATGCCATTTTGGGTACATAATATTATGTCCTATCAGTACCTTACTATCTTCAATTTCACACCAATTACAATATGGCGTTGGATTTTTGAGGTCATAGGCACTGTACTGGCCAGTGTAGTGAGACTTATTCCAGGTATGGGAACTGTCACAAACATTAACTGACAGCTCTCATATTAAAATATCCGATATAATCGGTATTGTACGATTACGTAACAGTTATATTTATCCGACTCCAAGCTTGCAACGTTATTTCAACATAAGCATATAGTTGTATTTTTATCACACCAAGACTGCATCAAAACGAAGTCGAAGCTGTATTAATGTCGGATTAAATCGCAGAATCAGGGTACTGATTATCTTCATGATCTCCAGTATTTACATTTGAGTCCCGGTTAATGTTAAAATTGAGCTAACCGACTTGGAATTGACTCGGCTTATTGCATTATCTGTTGGAGCTCGCTGAATGTAGCATTGTTTATCACTAGATGTTACCCACCACTTCAAATGGAAACTTTCCTTATTTTAAACTATGATGGGTACTACAAACTTAAAATTTAGGGTTATTTAAATAACTTTTTTTACGAATTCTAATATTGCATTGTTATCGTTTACATATTTTAAACCGTAGCCTATTAACATTATTTCCTTTTTAAACGAGACTCAAAGTATTTTAATGTCAAAAGCCAACTGAATTGGTTTAGTTGCTTAGGCATAAAGATGCAGAAAAGAAGATGAAGAAGAGCTAGGAGAGCAGATGGACAAGCACACTTTCATATAATATTTAGATGACAAAAGTAACTTTCTTTATTATGTAATTCAAAGGTTAAACTACTTAACTATATTATGTGGAAATCATCAGCTATTCTGGCCCTTAAGACTTTTTTATCCCTTCAATCGCTTGTTTATAGAATCGTCGATCAAAATGTATGGAATTGACATAAGCATTCGTAAATATTATGAAGTTTATGTTCGACTCGTCTAATGTCAATTCCATACATTTTGATCGGCGACTCTATAAAGCGATAAAGAAAACGTCTTGGCTGCAGGCTCTGTTATTTTTGTGCGAAGAAGTATATCAAACAACCATCAAAATATTTCATATTTTTAACAGCATGCTAGCCACGAATCCTTTTGTAAATTAGGCTTACAAAATAGACTTACCCTCTTACTAATAAAAAGTTACACAGCGTGTATAGAGGGTGCATAAGAATTTTTCTACTAATAATCATTTTTTGACATAAGGCCTGTATAACGATGCTGTCATTTCCATACTAATTTCTCTGTATAGACCATGTATAGACACTGTGTAACGTGTGTATAGCATAAAAACTCCTGTTTAACTATTCACACGTTGAACGCATGTTTAAGAAGTTTTTATTAGCCAGAGGGATAATCTTTAACGTGGTCTACAGCTTACAAAAATTATCAAAATATTACTTCAACTGTTACTATTATCAGTTTGCTATAGTAACAGTTAAAAGTTATGTAGTTCAAGTAATCAATGTTATATCAAAACTAACATAATATCAAAAAAGAAAAATTTTGAAAATCGGTTCATAAACGGCGGAGTAATCGTTGAACATACATAAAAAAAATATCCACAGACGAACGTATAACCTCCTCGTTTTTGGAAGTCGATTAAAAATACCTACATAGGTAACAAAGAATTTAATAAATGAAGGAATATCATGGTATTCTTGTGTAGTGGAATTATGAATGTACAGGTCAAGTGCGGTCCGTAATCGGCTTATCAGAATTCCCTTTGTACTGTCCGAGCTCTGGTATCTTTGTAGTTTTACCTTATTGCTCGTTCAACCAATATTAAACACTATCGACGATGCCCGCAATTCAGTTGTGCTTAAACTCGTTTACCGTGCGGTAACCGTACATTTTTTCGGGATACATAAAGTATATCTTAGGATCTTTCCCGAGACTCAAAGTATCTTCATACGAAATTTCATCAAAATCGGTTCTGCAGTCTATGCGTGAAGAGGTAAGAGGCAGAGAGGCACACTTTCGCATTTATAATAATACGAGCTTTTGCCCGCGGCTTCGCTCGCGTTAAATTTTCATCCCCTATTTTAACCCCTTGAGGTTGGAATTTATCAAAATTCTTTCTTAGCGGATGCCCACGTCATAACATCTACCTACATGCCAAATTTTAGCCCGATCCGTCCAGTGGTTTGGGCTGTGCGTTGATAGATCACCATGTCAGTCAGTCACCTTTGAGTTTTATATATTTAAGATTAGTATGGAAGTATGGATTTCACAAAAAATAGCAAAATATTTTATAGGTGTGTAATGTGTGAATAGAAGTACGACTACTTTATTTAAAATGTAGTGTGTTAATCAGCTGTGTGAGTTTAACACGTTCCCAGCGGCACAGATATATCTGTACTTTCCATTACTGCGTTACGGGTCGTTTTAAACCTTGTCCTATACCAGAGATTGTGGCGGCACGAGGCATATTAAACCCCACCGCCCGTAGGAGACCAAAATCCTTTTTTTGGCGCCAAATAAGACAAAGTGTGCGGCTTTTGTCGTGATTATTATTAACAATGAGTTCATTAACCTAAATCTACCGCCGCCCGTGGTTAGATTAGTTAGTTTAGATTCTATGGGTAAAATAAAATGTGGGGTCTGATGTACCCCATACCGCACTGAACAATAGCAGTTTTTCATATAATTTAGTGATGGGAAAAGAAATATCGATTTTATTTAATTGTATTTATTTATCAAACTTAAAGTAACTTTCTTCAAATAGGTTGATAATCATGATTACTATTAGTGTGTTTGTTCATTGAATCAACTAGCGGCAAATGCAAAACACCCTCGGTGTATGGCTCATCAAAATTTATCCTGATTTTGACTCAGATTTACCAGTTTGGTGAAACTGGTAAATCTGAGTCCGGTTTTTCTTCATCTTCCTCCTTGATTAACTTTTTTCGGCAACGTTTCGACATAATCGGCAGCAGTCGTACTTCGTCGCGTGCTCAGTCTCGAATGCGTTGCACAACACTAACCGCGTGAAGCTAGCTTAGGGTGCGGTACGAGGTGCGCGGGGGTACGAGGTGTTCGCAACCTCGTTCCGCACTGTGTTAGAATTTTTATTTGTTCAGTGCGGCACGAGGTCTAAGAAACCCGGTATTAAGGTCGGTATACCATTGAACTAGGAATCAATAGCACATCTCAGATATATAGTTATCACTTTCCTACACTGAACCAGATGGAAGTTATGCCTCCCGCACGACAGAGAAGTTTAAGTTTTTTCCTACCGCTATAACGACGAGACATGGACAGGGTGTTTCAAGCCCTGTTTCGCACCTAACGTGTTAATGACTACGCCTCACCGAAAAGCGTAATGTAGAGTTTTATAGAGTAAGTACTAAATTATTTTTGTTGAAAGTATTTGATAGAATCGTAAGTACTTTTTTCGGTTAAATGATTTGTTTCGGAAAAGTTGGACGTTACCTAAAAAAAGTAAGCCTAAAAAATATAGTTAATACTTCTAAAGTTTTCGCGTTGTAACCGACTAACTTAACAAAATAGTTCAGTATTTGAACAGCACTAATACGTTGAAATAGGTATTTTCGCGTATCATTTAATGTGAGTAAAGTGAAAGCTCCCAGTGGAAATCGTTCTTTGCATTTCCAGAACTACTTCAATAGAAGTATTGCTTTTTAATGCAATATCCGAAACGGAAAGAACTATGAACATTTAAATGGATCCTGTTCCAAGAAATTATTAAAGCCATTTTTTTAACAGGAAAATAAATCCTAGGGTTGTATTTTATACAATTTACATTACCTACAACTAGATGATGCCAGCAACTTCGTTGCGACAAAATTCTTTTATCGCGCAGGTGCGAAAATTAATTAAATGTATCTGTCTGTCTGCCTGTTCGTTTGTCTGTTACCTCTTCACGTCCAAACCGCTAACCCGATTTTGATAGGTGTAAGTCAAATCTTACTTAGCGTTTGTGCTACCTTTTTTTTTTTTTTTTTTTTCCCGGAGGGGGAAATGCATTACGCATACCACCCAGGCGCAGGGGGCGACCCGAGCGGTGATGTGGGACTCCCGTAGCTAATGAGACCACGGTATACCCACTAAACCCCCCCCCATCTTCCGCCACGCCGCCTTTTGACGGGGCCACGGGAACGATACATACATCCGCGACCCCGCCAGCGGTCCGAAGACTCCACGATGGGCGCACAACACGTGCGCCCTCCTTCTCGGCCCCCACCAGGGCTGTAGCAGACGCCCCCCGAGTCTGCTACTTGGAGGCCATGTGGCAGATCAGGTCTGTGGCTCTGCCACCGACCACACCTCGGCCGCAGAGGATAGGGCAAGCGGCGCACCGCAATACCTACTTGCCTCTTCCTCTGCGGCCCCACCAATGCCGTTCAAACGGAACGGCCAGCTCGCAGGGGGGGTAGGGAAAGCGGCAACCTACCACAATGAGCGTTTGTGCTACCTGGGATTATACGGCGGACCCGAGACAAAAGTTACGCTTTCAAAGACAAAACATAATTCTCTATTACGATGCACCGAAAAGTTGGGAGTAATTTATTTGGGATTACGGACTGAGGGTAGGGTAGCCATAATTACCGGGATACAGGTATAATTCCGCGGGATTTGCGGAACCCGCACTATAATGACCGTCTTACGGTAAACCTTCGGTAAGATATAGTCGCTAATGTCGGAATGGTCGTAATGTTCGTGAACTTAATTATAAAATTTGTAAGTGTAAATTGTTGGTATTTATCTTATTATGTAGTAGTTCAGATGAATGGCACAAAGAAAAAAATTGTCTATTGATATAGTATAGATTATAGTGACTTGTATCTTTCACTCGTACACGAAAATATAGCTATCGCTTGTCCGTGTGAAAAATACAAGCATCTACATTGTATATGTAGATTCTACAGGTCAATAGAGAGTTTATTTCTATGCGAAGGCCGGATCTTACTAGTTTTATTTTATAAAAGAATATGTATGTATGCATTGGTATGTATGAATAATTTTGTATGATAGAGTCGAGGCTTCTTGCTTTGATTAAACCACATTTTTATGAAAATTCGATGTCTCTTATGTTCAAAGACTTTCGAACAATGCTTCTTGACGAAAGTAAATAAATTCACAAAAAACTAAAAAACTACTAAGTAAGTACTAAGTACTCATATTAAATTGTATGTAAATATTAGCTTGCTTGTATTCTCGGCTCTTAGAAATAAATTTATCTTCAGACAAAAGGAAGTTTACAATTTCGTCGAACTGAAAAAATTCTAGAAGCTATTTTATGCCAAACGTAACACGTCTATTGACTAGTAATGAGAGGTAACATAAAATCGTATCCTTTGATCTTCACACATTGTTGTTTGAAGTTGCACTGAGACATGGGAATCGAAACATAAGCCAGACGTGCGCGTGCATTGACACAAAAAGCTTAGAACACACGTGCGGTACACTTAACTTAAATCTTATGAAGAATTTGGTTGAAATTCATAAAGTTTATATTATTTATTATCTATATTTTACTAACTTAAATTAACATTTAATGTCTTTGAGTACTGTTCAGATGTTTACTATAAATTACTTTACTTTAATTCAACGACAACTTTAACATAAGGTTCACACATTTACTGTCAAATTCATTAAATTAAAGCTAAGTAATCATTAAAGTTTTTCTCTGAGTGAGACAGTTTGAGTCAGTAATGGCGGAAAAATGCTAAGCACAGTTGGTACTTTTGCTAAGTCTTCAAAACCCACTAAGAACATAAAAGCATAAACTTTGATGTTACTCACTCACGTTATAAAAATTAAATATGGTACGTCTCATTAAGATTAAAATTTGATATAATATTATCGTTCTGACTTGTCAAGCTTCTAAAGAAAATAGAACCTCTTTTCTGACATACAGTAAAAAAAAGGTGTTGTTTGGTGACTGGTTTAATAGCTTCAGTATTTTATACCTTTTGATTTTCTTCTTTGAAATACGATGCAAGTGTGAAAATAGCCTTAGGCTCAACAAGAACAAAACAAGAATGGACGAAACGGCAGCCTCTTAGCGCGACAAAGTGAGAAAATATCATCGCTCAATATTTATAGAAGTTTTATTTTTATCCCCTGAAAAATTTTTACCCCCTCACTAAGCTACTATACAGTGTAAATAATATCGTAAATTTAAGGTAGCAAAGAAGATGCACAAATTATTTTAAAGTTTTTAAGTAACAGTCTTATTTAAAGTGTCCCTTCTATATTTTGATCTAGACATTATGAGTACAAGTACTTCCAAAATAATTTAGATTTTAAAATAACTATTCATTGTAAAGAAACAAAGATTTAAAAAGATGTCTGAAAATTTTGATCCATAAATATTCATAAATATTACATGATCAGTATTCCAGGCGAGTACCCCTGTATTCCACTATCACCTCATGTGTCCCAACAATAAACCATTGTTCAAAACCCCTGTGTAGGGGACAGTCATTTTATGGCGCATAGCGGTGCCTTTGTTCGAGGGTCATCCAATGAATTTTCGAGCGCGGTAAGCTGCTACAATTAGCTTACGATAGTGCCTACGTGTCAATTGTCATACAAAATGTCAACATTATTATTACCTATTAGGCCGGCCACATACATAAATAAGTACGTTTTCCGTAAACGTTTTCCTAATGTGGAATTACGATTTGGTATTCCGTGAGACTAGCGCAAACGTTTGTTTTTAGGGTACCGTACCCAAAGGGTAAAAATGGGACCCTATTACTAAGACTTCGTTGTCTGACCGTCTGTCCGTCTGTCCGTCCGTCTGTCTGTCTCCAGGCTGTAACTCAAGAACCGTAATAGCTAGAGTTGAAATTTTTACAGATTATGTATTTCTGCTGCCGCTAGCTTATACCAACAAATACTAAAAACAGAATAAATTAAATATTTAAGGGGAGCTCCGATAGGCACCTGAAATGTTCACAGCATACTCAACTGTATTTGTACTTTAATAATTAATAATAAATTTTAAATAAAATAAATAATAAAGGCTCCCATACAAAAAACACAATTTTTTACTATTTTTGCTCTGTAATGGTACGGAACCCTTCGTGCGCGATTCCGACTCGCACTTGGCCGATTATTTTGGACTAATTTGTCTGTAAAATATCTGACTTACGCGGGCGAAGCCGCGCGGAACGTCTAGTATTATTATAACAAGATATTCTATGACTTTTCTATCTCACAGGAGTGTGAGAATGCAGGAACAATAATTTCACATGAAAACAGGAAAATTGAGCCTACAATAATTATAACTCTACTTAGTGTAGTAAAGAGTAATCTACGTCACTACGCCTAGATGCACTAGGCAGTAAAATGTTAACTACTAGATTATTATTAGTCTATTTAGTTTATGATAAAAATATTGCGGAAATGTTATAAGTCCTAAAAAAGTCACTAGATAGCATTAGTATCCCTAGGATACCGTTAAATGTCAACTCATTATGTCCTCATAAATACAAAATTGTGGCAACCCTAATTGTTCCAAATTGTAAAAGACTTTATTGTGTTTGTAATAAAGATCATATTTGAATGCGTCTTTTTTAGGGTAACCATATTCGGAGTACCGCCATTGCATGCTCGTTTTCTACAATAGCTAGTCTTGTGGCTTTCGTGAATTGAGTATAAAATTAAAATATCACCATTCTCTATGTATAGAATAATTCTGTATATTTTTGTGGAGGTTTTTATGTGCGTAATCCTTGTTCTATTTTCAGAGATCGTACGAATTTCCCACTAGAACAGAAAATGTTATTGTACGGTATAAAAAAACTTGTCCTTATTTCTGTGCAAGGACTAAAGTATGTGATATTATTCATGTTAATGATTATTTTGATAGAACATATTATTATTATTGATCGATTTTAGTGAAAATTTAGCATTAGGAATACATTGCTCAGTTCCAATGCAGCAAAATGTACGGTTCCCCATCAGCGAACGTACAAACTATTACATATTTAAATTGCAAATACTTTCAAAACTAGTCTATTTCAAAATCTGTTCGGAGCAAATTTTTAGAGCCATTTTCGTAACTGACGTTGGAATAGGTTCAAAGATATTTTGCCTCGAGTTCCTATTATAATAGTCCTTATTTAGCCGACATAAGAGCCTAGCAAATGTAAAATATAACTGAATGCACTTCGAAATAGGTTCGAGCCCCATGAGACACTGCAGCTAGTTATCACAATATACATACAGTAGTGTAACTCGGCCGTATTTTTCAAAATAGGCACGTGCAAATTGCAATACAGAGACAACGTTTACAAGCTCGGGCTAACCACACCTATGTGTGTGTGCACTTCGGTCGATCTAGCAGGAAATTTGTCTACTGTATACAATTTATAATACTGTGTCGCTATTTACCGCCAACAGAATCAATAGTCGTCGCCCGCAAAAGAAACCATTTTAAAACACATTCGTGCTGTTTGAAATATTTTACCTTTGTCTATCGCGACATCGGTGTCTGTAGTTATTCATAAAGAGTTACCTTTAAATGCACTGTATCAAACATTATGATTAGATAACTAAAACTCTAAAACTGAGGATAAATCATCATTTGTAATGTTCCTACACCGATTCTTGGTTTTTGAATGTACTGAACTTCTTGGTGGAAATTCAATAATAAATAATTATACACTTATATGTAACTGATTGTACTGTTGGTTCTTGGTGGAAATTCATATTGAACACTAATGAAACACAATTTTCGTGCACTTTTTCCACTATATTTAAGAAATTATAACAATTTTAACAAATTACACGACCGGTTTCGAATTAAACACCTGATGATGATTTAATTCGAAACGAAAATTGTGTTTCATTAGTGTTCAATTATACACTTCTCATAATAAGTGCATGAGAAGTTCCACTTTCTAATATTTTTTTAGTTTTTAAGTTTTGCTTTTCTTGTCCAAGTTTGTGCACAGTAAACAAGATCACTGTCTCTTCTTTTCTTATAGCTCAGTGGGGCGCGCGATAAACAAATTTTGCGGACATCATCAAGCCCCATACGGTCACCGGTGACCGAGACACAATAGAATATCTATTGTGTCTCGTTTTTCCACAATCGATGGGTATTAGTATGGAAGTATGGATTTTTAACCCAACAACACTTCGGCTATTGATTCGTATGCAGCGAACTGGATACAAAACACATCAGCCGAGAACGATGTTTTGTCACGTCAGCTGGGATTTTAATTTGCATTTTGATTAAAACCAGGCGTCTGGGAGGCGGCAAGAACCTGCGGCAAATACTGGCTAATGAGAAAATAGTAGGCCATAAGTTAAATTTACATTTTGAAGTTAAGGAGCATGAAGAAGATAAATTAAAAGGAAACAAACCTGGTTGGTAAATAGTGGCTGATGAGATAATTAAGTTTTTTAAAGGAAATTAAGACAACAAAGAAAGTGAAACAGAGATGAAAGAATGTTCTTTCTTGTAAACGTATACCATGAATATGAATGATTAATTAAGTTATTGAAAATGTTGCCAAAAAAACAGATAAAAGAAAAAAAAAGAGTTGCACGCCAAAAGTTCCGTCAGAAGTGAAAAAACAGCAAGAAAACATTTTCGCAGTATTGTGGGAATTGTGCATTTCTATATCCATTATCCATACACATAATATTATAAAATGTGTCCGTTTGTCTGTCTGTTACCTCTCTACGCCCAAACCGCTGAACCGATTTGGTTGAAACTTGATATGAAGATACTTTGAGTGCAGCTGAGAAAGGACATAAAATACTTTTTATCCCGGAACAATGTACGGTTCCCGCGCGATAAACGAATTTAGGCGCAAAGGAGTTGCGGGCGTCATTTAGTAATTATTTATAAATCAACATTACTATTTACTTCCTCCTCCTTTCTGAATCATTTTACTGAGCCATGGAAATTGCGGGTAATATCTACCATGTAAAATTTTTGTCTGTCTGTGAATTATCCTCGAAAAGTCAACGACCCTATCAGCAACACGCATAACTTCAAGCATTAGCTTTTACTACGTCAAATAAAACAATGTTTTATAGTTAATCCTAGGACTCTAATGTAGTTTGTGTTTTGATTAAGTTTTTAATTAAAGTATTACGTACAGAGTTGGTTGTATTTCTAAACAAGGCTACATGTAAGCGTTATTTCTTAGAAATTATGATTAAACTAAATATCATCATGTATTTTAATTAATATTTTAACAGAAGCGTAATTGTCTGCTTGTCCGTTTTTACTTAACGCTTCAAATATACTACAAAATATTATAATTTTTGTAATGAGGTACGAGTCTTCTGATAGCATGAACAAAATGGCTGTACGAACTCTAGTAGAGTTATACTATCAAGCATAAGGTTTATTTATGAATTTTGGTTAATTTGACTGTTAGAGAAAGTTAAATAGAAACAACTTTGTGAGTTATGTATGCTTGTCCAGAGCTTTCACTTGATTTTTTATAAAACTGTAATCCAATGTCGGATCTCTACCTATAGCTTCAGGATTTTATTTCTGTAATTCTGATTACTTATTAGTATTCTACCGTTTAAATAAATATGAAAGATGCCATTACTCTTTAATTACAATCGATCTAGCCGGAGGTCAAAACCGTATCTTACTGAAACTTTATTTTCCAAACTTTTACTACTCAACGTCTAGACTCGAGAATTCTTATCGGGATCTTGTCCGGGACACTTCGATCGATTTAATGTCATCGATATCTCGATCTACTCGTAAAAGAAACAATTTCGTGAAACCGTTCTCGCGTAATGAAATTTACTTGTTTACGTCTTTTTTCGAATGACGAAAAGTGGTTTCGACTTTACGGAATTTATTCGCACATAATTTCGTTTAGAAGATTTTTTAAAATAAATCATCAATACTAATATTATAAATGCAAAAGCTAGTCAGTCTATCTGTCTGTTACCTCTTCACGCCCAAACCGCTAAACCGGTTTTGCTGGGTATGGAGACATTTTGAGTTCTAGAAAAGAATAATAGGTTCCTTTTAATCCTGAAAAATGTAAGTTTTCCGCGCGACAAACGAATTTTGGAGCAACAGAGTTTCGGGTGCCTTCTATTTAAAAAAATAGTACCTTCAATTCTAACTCAGCAATCGTTTAAATCCACCGAAAATACAACGTTATCGAAAATCTATTTGCTTCAGCAATTTAGTTGAAACATATCGTTACATTGGAACGTTTGATACAAACTATTGAATGTAACGCGTTCATTAAATACTCATGTTCAATGCTTATTCATCGCTTTCATGGAACCGTGCATCTTACTTAGCTTGATTACTCGCTGGGAACCTGGATAGAACTGAACAAATATGGCGCCGTGAAATAGGTTTTATTTTATCGATGCATTTGCTTGTTAGTAAATATAGTATATTCGCGTTAATAGGCTACTTGACCTAATTTTTTTCTTCATGCTAATCGCTTCTTAATCATTAATTTTCACGAAATAAACTAATATTTTATTATTTTACACAGTAAAAACCCATAAAAATGTTGATTGAAAAATACGCCTTATAAATGGCGCCGAAAACACTGTCCGCCATAGTGTGACGTCATACTGTTTGCATTTTAGAGTCTCTTTATTTAACATTTTTTTATGTGCTAAATGTACGAGTCTTAAGGTGCCCAAAAATTATAAAAGAATTAAATAAGAAATTAGAAATCATTTGTAATGTTGAAAACTTTTGGAGAAAAGTTTTGGCCATTTCATTTCCCGTCTACAATAAATGGAGATAATATATAAAACTGGTGTTTTATTTGAATTACTCAAGAAAATATATTTTGCAAATCTTTCTAGGCTTATTCTTATTATTTATGTACAAATAAACTTACACATAACGAGCGCGATAAATAATAGATATTAAATTACGAACATGATGACGTCACATCCAAATCGGAAGTACTGCAAAAGCGTTTTAGTCAGTACAAATCATATTTTCATAAAATCATATTTTCAAATCGACTTTATTTATCAATCATAAGCTTTTATTTGATGATAAGGGTGAAATACGGTTTCCTACGTCAAGTTCTACTAGAAATATGCATTTGTTCAATGAAATTGAATATAGGTCAAGTAGCCTATTTGAAATCGAGTCATTAGAAAAATGACAACGTAGATCGATTATATAATATTTTCTGAGTAAAGTTTTTTGAATTTCCTAAATTGAGATGTTGAGATGGATAATTCCTACTCCCCTTATATTCTTCTGATAAATTTCTTTGCGGGTCCTAAGACAGATTTAGCATGTCTCTCAGACTCCCTGAGATCATATCAAAGGGTTTTCCCTCCGATCCTGACGACACAGGAGATACAATGGCTGAAACGTGTGGTGGGCCAAGGCCCGTTTAAAAGAAATGTAAAGTTGAGTGGTTTAAGGTTTTCTTTTCTTTAAGGTCTTTATGGTCACATTTATCACTCGTAAACATTGACATTTTTCTTAAATACTACACCAATGTCTCTATCTAATTACTGGCTAGACTTTGAGTATAACTATAGCCCCTAAACTAGATGAAGGGATTTGAGGTAAACCCTTAAGGGTACTTAAACTTACGGATTTTGAGATCGGCCACACGCTTAATGCCGTAATAAATCTGGTAGTTACATGACCTAGCTAGTTGATGTAATTGCAATGTATTTAAAGAGAGTTACTCCTCTGAACATAATGTACAACATAACATTTTAAAATAATTTACTTGACTATAACAAAATTATCTCGCCAAAGAAATAGTAATTTAAAGCGGCGAGAAAGAAGTAATGGATAATATTATGATAAAAATCTGGTGATTTCTGATTAGGAAGGAATCACAGGAAAGAAAAGAAACAATAACTGAAAAGCATAATGAACGTTTATAAGATAATCTCCCTACATGTTTTAATATTTGATTTAAAATACTGAAAAAAATGTGACATCTAAAGTTAATTAATTACTATGACTTGATTTAAAATTCTGAGACTATAGTCTCAGAATGAGTTTAATGACCATGTTATACATATACAAGCGATAACTGAAAAGCATAAAACCATAAAACCATAAAAATTCGGTAAAATGAAAAAGAAAGAAGATTTAAAATATATACTTTAAGATAGGGCGCATTTTTACGTGTTCAAAGTAATAATTGAACACGTTGTTCACACAATTAACGATAACGTTGATTTATGATTATGGTGAATTCATCAAAAGAGATGAAATATTTTCAGTCAATCCTATCCAATTACACAAACAAAAGCTAGCTATCGAGGCCTAAACGTGGATCGATTTCGCAATATGATTTCGTTCCAATGAATGCCCGTGACTGAGTAGCAATTAGATTAAGCAAACACATGAAACCACTGGCTCGGAACAATACGAAAGGGGTACATGCCGAATGCAGGCTGTGTACGATCGCTCGAAAATTTGTTGCCTTTTACCCGAAACAATGAAATGAAAAAGTTGATTGTTGAAATTTTTATTGACAAAGTTTCTGTGCGTGGAATTTTGATGCAACTGAAATAACATATTATATTTATAGGTGTGCAATATACATGTACCGTACTTACACTGTACAACATTTTTTTTATGAATTAAGGGGGCAAATGAGCAAATGGGTCACCTGATGGAAAGCAACTACAAGATCAGAAGAGCTGCAGGTGCTTTGGCGGCCTTTTAAGAGGGAAATTTATTAAATTAAGGAAAATGAAGGAAATGTTGACTAAAATGTAGAAGGCAAAAGACGCATTGAAGCATTTTCGTAATGAGCTGACAAAATTACTAGAAGTAATGTTTTTTTAACTTTTGTAACGAAACTTTGAACTGACAATTAAAGATGTAAGATATTCACTACATTTTTAACGCAAAAAATAATATTTACTCAAAAATTAATGGTAATTATTTCTACAATTTACGAAAATACAAACATTTCGTTTATTCACGGGAAACATAAACTGAACCCGTATGTAATGAAAACACGCATACGTTCACATTACAAACTGCTGCAGTTCTCACAAAACGTGAGCATTGGGACGTATTGCAATGAATTTTATTTCATCGATGCATGTTTGGTAATGTCTCATATCAACTGTAAATTTTATGGTCACACATAAGGGGATAAATATGTCTTCGTTTCCTTGCATTCGGATATTAACATTACCGTGCGAAGAAAATATTCTTTCTTTTTTAATTCTAATTATCCATACAACATGCAAGTCTTCTTATACGATCAAGTTGTGTTGAAAAGCAATCTCTAATGTGGCATTAGTAATGCTTTGCCTCTAAGGTTTTTTTGATACGAGTTTATCTACTCAAAATTGATGTTGATTTTTAATTTTGTTTGTTTTCACTTTATCGCTACAATTTTTCACTTTATTGCTAAAAGTGGCTCCACGTAAGATACGAACATTTTGAAAACGATAATTTTAATGTCTGAAAACAAAGAATTTTTGTTATCCGTTTCACGCGCAACCTTTTGTAGCGTTTATGTGTAACAGATATTTGCATTAAAGTCTCATTTCCTGGTATAGTTTCACTGAGTTTAAGTATACAGTTGTACATGATTAGAAGGCCGCTTTAGAATGAGTTTAGTTTGATGTCCTCTCATTACTTTTGAGGAAACTTCAAGCGACAATTGCCTCTTCCTGCTTCAAGAGATTAGCTCCGTAATCGCGGGCTTGAGGCGTTCTAACTTGAGTATCTCGAGTGAATTTAGTTATCCGTTGTGTATATGGTCAATTTACATTGAATATAAGTGGTTCTATTTTAAATGTGTAATAATATGGTCAACAAGAACATTGCAATGTGAAAACCATAAAAAAAACACATTTTTAAATTAAAAATCCGCTATTTTTATTATTTTGATATACCTACCCCGCGTTCCATTTGATGTTAAGCGCTCAAAATAGGAGGCATTTTGAGCTTTTTGATCGTTTTTACATCAAATGGAACGCAGGGCTAGTGTCATTTCTCAGTTAACACGAATCTAAATACCTCACAAGTTAAAATCCATCATTAGTCAATGCTGCCAGCTGCAGAACGCGCCAAACAATAATACAGTACAAATAATATAAGCTTGAAAACCACAACTGTCCTTATGGCGCAGTCGGCTAAAAAGAGAGTTGAAAGTCTCTCCTTGCTTCACTGTAATGATGTCACCATTATAAAGTTTCTCAAATGCAATTTCTCTATTACCAACTTGAAATTGCATTGTCCAACGAAACACAAAATCAAAGTCCAATTAGTGGAGAGAAAGACCAACAAAATTGTACAGCCTGTGGATGAAGCCGCAACAATGAAAGCAAGTGGATGAAAGGAGAATGCGCAAGACAAACCAAATCTTTTGTTGCTGGGAGTAATACGTTTTATGACAAATTGGAATTCCAAGTCGTCGAGACAGAAGCTTTTCTGTACACTCGATAATTGGCGCCTTTGTTTTGGCCGCTGGGGTGCAGGCTGCAAGCGTTTGTCAAACACTTTCTATCCTGGTAAGCCCTGTGTGGAAAATTGAAAGTCTTACGTCGAGTCGTCAAGATGTACAAAGAAGTGAAGATTAAAAAGGCTGAAAAAATATTTTATGTTAGGGACGACTTTAAAAGGTCATCCCTATCGAACTTTGGTTGTACTATTTATTTTGATTTAAAATCTGGATCGGAATCGGAGCGTACGGAGCGGAAAGAGCGTCGTCATTTACGAAATGCCGATGGGGTGCGTCCACTGCATTCGGATCCAGCATCGGAAATGTGGGTTGTTGTAAATAGTTTGACTATAATATTATGTTATATACTGCTTATGTAAAATTAATCTTATTGGAATTAGGTAAATAGGTACAACAGCTATTTGTATCGTAATTGCTAAAGTTTTCGTTGTAGTTTAATTAGTTTAAAATCTTGTAGACAATCTAAGCTACCAAAACAACATTGACGTAAACGAATAAAATCAAATCCAGTACATTCAGTGTATTTGTGGTATTGCATTGTTACCAAAATTCAAATGGTATTTCGTGAGTGTTTTTCTTCTATCAATATTTCCTGGAGCTATTTAGAGGTGTTTACGTGCGGCGTTATGCCGAAGCCGACAATAAGCTTGTCGTGGCTGCTACTGGACAGAGAAGACGTAGAGCCGCAGCTGTACATACATTTTTTAATTGATTAAATTTACATGTAAGTACATGTTACATCCGTATAAGCGTATGTTTGTCCCGTTGACGCGACTAAACTTATTGTGAATTAATTACAATTAATGGGATGACAATTTGTGCATCCCAGAAAATGTTCCGAGTAATAAACTTTTTTTATGATTGGCGTTCCAGTTTTTTCCTTTATTTATTCTTTAATTGATGGCATGTACAGTGTACACATCTATTTGCATCATATCTAGAGTGTTATCAATAATAAATAATTATTGGTAAATTATTTGATAATGTTCTTTTAGTGTGTTTGTACTGTTTAAGTAGGTAATAAGTAAATTGACAAGCTAGTAATTGTAGTTATACTATTTTCGTATCTTATAAATTTTATACACTTAAGTTGTATGATTTTCTTGTTCATTTTCAAAAAATGTTTTTAAAAAGATAGTACTATTTAAATACATTTTCAAAATTATTTACAATACCTCCAAAGTCCTACTCCACCGAATTTTCTGTTCTATTTCCATTTACTCGTTCAGTGTTATCTTTATCCTCATAGTAGGTACAGTTTAATTTAATATGCGCTGTTAAGAAGTGGGTTAAGGCGTTTGAAAGTGTCTCGTCCTATTTGGATAGGATTTAAGATAAACTCTTTGGAAGGTCTAAAAAGTGCATAATGCCGATAAAGACAACTTTTTAGCGCCAATATCACAGACTTAGATCAAGATCTCGATCTATGTCTGTGGCCATTGTGCACTTTTTTCCACGTGACCTAACCGAAACTTCGAAGGCCCGGGACCTTATATTCTAATAGAATGCCACCGCTGGCTTAGAAAAGGATGAAATATCCGCCTTCTCTAAAATAAGAATTAAAAAATCTTTTGTTGCAAACTTTTTGCAAATTTATAAATTAGTGTCATTTAAAATGACATTGATATTAAAATATCTATAATATATCTATGCACGCTTCACACCACGTCAGTCTGGCCCCGTGCTAAGTACCTAAAGGACTTGTGTTACAGGTACCAAACAATTACAGGTACCAGACAAATTATTATTAAAAGCAATCTTATGACATTTTACAAACTTTTTTAAAATGTTGTTTATTAAGACAAGGAAAAATCCTTTGAATATTTCTAATATTATATTAATATTACTAGCTGTCCCGGCAAACGTTGTTTTGCCATTTAAAGTATATTTTCTACATCATCAGTTGATACATGTTTTACCCCCTCTTTTGTCCCCTAAGAGGGTGTGGGGGGAAGGTCATACACCAGATGTTAAGTTGAAAAACACAGTTAATACCTAATATGAAGTAAGTCCACTAAAGAAAAAAGTTGTAATCAAAATCTGACCCCTCTTTGGTCCCCAGAGAGTGTTGAGAGGGGAGGGGGGGGAGGATTTTTATACACCAGATGTTGAGTTGGAAGAAGACAAATATAATATATCTGTGAAAACCGTATGCGAATCTGTGAAAACCGTATGCAAATCGGATCAGTAGTTTTCGTGTTAAAGAAAAAAGTTTGATACAAAATCTGACCCCCTCTTTTGTCCCCTTAGAGGGGTGGGGGGAAAAAAATTTATACACCAGATGTTAAGTTGGAAGAAGATAAATATGTCTGCAAAAACCACATTCAAATCGGATCAGTATTTTTCGTGTGATGCTGGAACAAACATACAAACAGACAGACAGAAAGAGTGACAGACAGACAGACAGACAAAAAACTAACCACATTTTTGGCTTCTATAGCGATATAGTGACAAAGGTGTAATTTCGGGTGTCATTTCGTATCTTATACGTACAGAATTTTCATTTCTACAACAGAATATTGTCTTCCTCCCGGCTCCCGCACGCGCTTTGGTGACGCCCACTATCGTAATATTTTAATTTCGCCATAATTTCAAAACCAAACGTCCAATTTTAATCATTCAAGGACCAAATATTATCTACATAAACTGTACTTAGTGATAAAATAATTTATTTTGATAAGGATTAATAGCGTGAGTAAAATATATCCGTTTAAATGTAGTCCAAAAAAAATTCAGGATTTTTAAATAAATAAATGGTTATTGTGCCTCACTCGACATAGATAGGTACAGTGTGTTGCGGACTTTTTTGTAGATATTTATAAGATCTACAATTACTTAGAACATTTTATGGTTCTATCTTTTATAGTTTAGGCAGCGTACGCAAAATAAGTAACTTTTCTTGCTGATTTTTTACACCTTGCGTCCGAAAAACTCAAATATCTTACGGAACCCTACTTTTTTCCAAAATAAAATGTAGCCTATGTTCAGCAGAAATAATGTAAGATTCCAATAGCAAAAGAATTTTTCAAATCGGTCCAGTAGTTTCGGAGCCTTTTCGACTCAAACAAACAAACAAACAAACAAACAAATCTTTCCTCTTTATAATAGTAGTGTAGATAGTGTAGATATGTATACTCAAATCTCAATTGGTACTACACGTATGTATGTACTATGCACCTACATCTAACGATAAAGTTATCTTACAGTAATTCGCTGCACTTAGGGTTAAATATTCGGTGAAAATAAGTTTTAGTTTAAATCTTCCGTGGATTAAGTCAGCTCAGATAGTCGGTTGGAAAGCCACAGACATATAGAAAGATCAACACAAGGAAATTCCGATAGAAAGAATAAAATGTGTTCTTTCTATTTCCAATATATTTACCACAACAGTAGTTACAAAACAACAGTTTCCTGCGCATAGTATGCCTCTTTTTAGGGTTCCGTACCCAAAGGGTAAAAACGGGACCCTATTACTAAGACTTCGTTGTCTGTCCGTCTGTCCGTCTGTGCGTCTGTCCGTCCGTCTGTCTGTCTCCAGGCTGTAACTCAAGAACGGTAATAGCTAGAGATTTGATGTTTTCACAGATTATGTATATCTGTTGCCGCTATAACAACAAATACTAAAAATAAAATAAAATGAATATTTATGGGGGGCTCCCATACAACAAACGTGATTTTTTTGGCCTTTTTTGCTCTATATCAAAAATGGCAACAGGTAGGTACTTGAATTTTTCACAAAATCCTTAGTTATATGTGTACTATAATATTTAATAATATTATTAAAATAAAATAAAAAAATAAGGGGGGCTCCCATACAAAAACACAATTTATGACCTAATTTTGCTCTATAATGGTACGGAACCCTTCATGCGCGATTCCGACTCGCACTTGGCCGATTATTTTTATTATAATTATTTAAAAAAATGAACATAATTAGATTAATGTAGCATTTTTTTTGTGGGCTGACTTAATTAAGCACTTTGTCGCTCAAGAAATGCTCGGTCTATTTTCCATGTCTATGTCACGAGCTAATAGTCTGCCGCCATTATTATAGGTTTAAGGGGGATATGAGCTTGTGCCTGCGACTTAAACTGTCCGACTTCCAACCGTCCTCAGACGATATCTACGAAAGCATTATAGTTAGAGGTTTTTCTTTTTGCCTAATTATTGCGCTCGGTGAAGGGTTTATTTCAAGTGCGTGTAATATTTATGTGTGATGTATCTTGTCATAATATGTGTACTATTTTTGTAGACATTATCATAATATTATTATAAAAACATCGTGTTATAATATTGTTTATCATAACAAAATGTCCGTTTTCCGGTCATAGAACTAAAACTACTTCAAGAGCGCAATTCCCAAAAAAGTAATTGAAATCTTTACCCCTTTATCGCTTATAGCATTTTGCATTTCATTTCAAGCTACTGCTTTAAGCATTCTCATTCTAAATGAACTATTCAGTAGCTACAGCTGTACCCGTAGTTTTAGAGCTATTTCGTACGCCATTCCAAGTATTTGCGACAAAGCGTGGAACAGAGACCCTTGTCAAACGACTCCATACACTTAATGTGCTAACATCTATGTGTTCCTGCTATCCTGATAGGAGTAATTAACTTGAAACTTAACTAAATTAAAATTTAAGATAATTTTCTTTTTGGAAAATTGAACATCTAGTAAAGACTTGTTAGTAAAGAAATTACGCACAAGGCCACAAGATGACGCCCACAATTAATCCGTTGCGCCAAAATTCGTTTATCGCGCGAGAATCGTACATTCTCCGGGATAAAAGCATCCTATGTCTTTTCAAATTTTAGCAAGGTCGGTTCCGACTTTGGGTGTGAAGAGGTAATGTAACAGAGACACAACTTTCGCATTTATAAAATTAGTATTCAGGGTATTTTAAGTTTTTATATTGTTGTTTGCTTTTACCTATTTTGTACTCTATATTTTATTTAATTGTACTCACGTTATATTCCAATTTTCCATTCAGACATCCCTTGACTTCCCAGTCATTGATATTTCATTCTTTGGCTTCGTTGTAAATTGCTTTATTGCCTTATCAACGAGTCTAAATGCTCCCTCTACTTGTACCAATTTGACAGAAGATTGATTCAAATCGGTTTCGTGTCGTTCCCATTTTGAATGCAACCGAAATATTTCGCGTGGGCTCCCGGTACCATTATAAATTGAGCTACCCCGTCTACGGGGCCACGGAGGAAGCGAATGGAAATTAACGAGTGACAAATGGAAGCGCAAAGTTCAGGATTTATTGGACACTTACAGTTGTCTCCTGACATTTGAAGGAAGCGAGAATCGTCCGAGGCGGACCCCTTTTTGGGGCGTGAAATTGAATCCTGTTGCGGATGGAGGGCGAAGAGAAAACTTAAATATTTAAGGGAAATTACCATCCGGGGAGGTAACTGACGATTTGGAGGTGAGGTATTAATTCTATGTTTTCCCCTAACAAACGGTGACGTCGTGTTTCAGTTTTGATAATTTTGGGGCAAAATCTGGTCTCGCACGACGCGACCATCCGCTAATATGGATTAATTTCATTAGGCAAGTTTCGAGGGCGTTTTATGATACCCGTGTGGGTTGCGTTATTATCGCCCATTGTTGACGATACCTTTTTAGGATCGGGGGCAAATTGAGCGGGTGTCAAAACATATTTGCGTGACCTGCATGGGGAGCGGGGAGTGGGGAGTGGGAAATTGGAAGTGGGGCCGCATTTGCAATGAGATTGATGAGTTGCAATGCAATGTGACATTGTATCGGCATGCACCGCATAAATCAATAATATATAGTCGGCGGGGTTCAATAGCTTGAGTAAGAAAATTAGGGGTCGAAAATGGCCTTACGAAAAACCATAATATTATTACCTCGATCGTGGAAATCGCAGAAACAATAGATTTTACAATTGTTAATTGTTATTTATTTTTTATTTATTTAACAGTTTATTGCACACAGAAAACATATTAACAGGAGAAAGACGACACAAAAGGTACTGTTTATCTCTAAAGAAATCTCTTCCAGCAGCCCTAAGAAGAGAAATTTGATTACAAACATCAGATATGGCGTGCATAAACAGAAAAATAAAAATATAAACTATAACTAATACAATATGCGACAGCCGGGTGCCGCTTGGGGATTGATGGGTTATGAAAGTAGATTTTAAAACATAAAGCCTAACGTAGATTGGTGTTTAATAATTCGCCTATTTGATGAGTGTTACTCATGCGTATGTACTAAACCTGTAGTAACTACATTAAATAAAAAAATATACTCTATATTAATCTCTATCAGCATATAATATCTATCAGCATTTAAATTACATTTTTATCAATTCAAAACCACTTCATTACATTAAAATTCAATTCCTGAATTCAAATCACCGAAATCAATAACGAAATGGCTATAATGTACAAAGGCTAGCTAAACAACAGAAGCTTCATTCCTGCTACCCGGGGCTCTCCAGGGAAGCCAATTTCATTACTGCGTTTGTGGGGGACTTTTTAAATATGTAAACCAAAGACTATTTGTGCAATGAATTAAGATTAAGGTGCCTCGGTAGTAATGGGAGTTTGGCCGCATTTTTTAAAGCTAATTGTGAAAAACTCCTGCATTTGTTATAATAGAGTCTAATAAGAAACGTAAATTGTGAGGGGTGGTTCAAAGGATTAATTAAACAATGAAGTCCCTTGTTGTATGTATTAATTTGAGAAGATTTACTTATTTTATTTTTGTTTGTTATCGTTAGACCTCAGACTTTATTTCTTAATAATTATTGTTGATGATCAACTAAAATAAAATAATTTTGTGAATGACATAATTAGTTGATAGTTAACATAATCATAATAAATTAATAATATATTAGCTGCTACTTTCACGGTGAATTATAAAAAACCTCTAAACTCTATACAAAGGACACATTACACATCCTAAAGTTTTATCACTTACTTTTGTTACACCCTGCATAAGAGAGAACAAAACTATTTTATTACTTTAAGCACAAAATAAAATTATATACCGTACCAAAACTAAGATCAAAAAATAACCAAATACTTAACAGTAGCAGAACATTTTCAGTTGTAAGTATAGCTCTTGATTAATACCGTTTGAGGGCTTTTAGTAAATGGAATAAAACTTTTTTTCAGCTTGTAAGTTTCACAAAACTCTTCAACAATAAGAACCAGGTGTTTTTAAACAAAAACGCTTCATAAATTCCCTAATATCTAAAAAGACAAGACAATGCTTCTAAGCCATTAAAAAAATAATCATAAAAATATGAGGGAACATGGAGTTCCTGCATTCTTAGAAGATTACCTTGAAATACTTTTAGCACGGAGGGGAAATTGTTTTAAAGTTGTTTTTGTTCGTGAAGTTTATGAATACATTGTGCTGTTCTCCGTTATATTAAGTCCGCACCCTCCTAAAGAACTTAGCAATATGGACTATGTACAAACATAAAATGTAATAAGATTTTTTTCATTTCACGTAATGGAAAATGTCTACTGTCTCTCGGTTTGAAGTTTAAATGCGTTTCTTGTTTTCATAACGAACTCTCGTGCCTCGCGTCTTTTGTAGAGAACCGTATGTTGTGATTACATTTAGTGTAAATTACTTTTGTTATTATATTATTATGACTGAATGTTGCTCGCAACTCCATGGCGCAAACAATTAAGGACAAAGAGAAAACAAACAGATAGAAAAGCAGACTTTCTTATTCATAATAATACAAGTAAGGAAGAAGGAAAAAACCATCTTATTGAAATCAAGTCATGTAACATTTGCGGTCTTTATAAACTTTATAACATTTGATTTGTTTTGATTTAGTAAAAATTACTTGTCTAAAATACAACTTGTGATGAAAATTAAAGAAAATAGTTAAAAAATAAAATATATCGGATTTGTAGATAACAATAATCTTATCGCCAAGATTATGATTGTTAGTCGGTATAAATGTGATAAACACAATCAGTTACCATCGCAGCGTGTTCAAAGATCAGAATGGATCGGGCGATATTAGCAACGTTTTTTGTGCTCTGTGTTTCATTCACCAGTGCTCAAGTGCAGACTGTGAATGGCAGAATCCAGATAACCATAGGAACCACATCAGGATGCGGAGACACTGTCAGATTTATCACTGGACTAGTTCCAGTGTACGAAAAATACAAGCAGTTTCTGGATATAGAGTTCGTACCTTGGGGACGAACGCAACGGACAGAAAATGGTCTTGTCTGTCAGTTTAACGAAGCCGATTGCTGGGCGAATCGCCTTCACCGATGCGCTTTGGACATGCTGAAGGGGAACCAAGATGCCCAAGTTAGCTACATGGCCTGCGAATTTGCTCCACCCTACCCATCTTTCTTGCAGCAGAGTTTGCAATGTGCGAGCGCTGCTGGGCTCAGTCTGATTGATATTGACTACTGCATGTCCACTACAGGAGACGCTTTGGAAGGCCCAGCAGAGGAGATTTCAAGAGAGCCTATATCTATTATTGATTTCGTTCCGTTTATAATGTTTAATGATGTGATCGACGTGGCCCAGCATACCCAAGCGCTTCAGAGATTAGAGAGTCTGATCTGCTTTGCTCTCGCCGATGATCCCACTACCGGAATCACCCATTGTCAAATCTAAGTACCTCCTAACTTTTGATATATTCGTAATAAAATTGTGAAAATACATGTGTTTCTCATTTCATGGAATTATACCACAAACTGCAGAATATTATATGTATTATGTGTTTTGTCGTCTTTCTTTTTGTGTATATTTTCATGTCAAACTTTTATATTTGCAACAAACAGTGAAAGAAATAAATAAAATAATATAATACATTCTACATTATATGAATATAAAAAATATTTATACAGCGGTGAACCGCTGAATAAATATTTTTCTGTATATCAGCAAAAAATTCGAAACTGAGGATAATTACAGGCACTAAAATATTTTACAAGAAAAAGTAAATTAAAGTCAATGTTGCAAAATGTTAAAAATAATAATAATCCTAATCAGACAAACGCTTTTTGGAAACGTTAAGATAATAATAATTAGATATTATCATGATTCATATTATATTACTAGCTGTCCCGGCAAATGTTGTTTTGCCATTTAAAGTATTTCTACTTCATCAGTTGATACAAAATCTTACCCCCTCTTTTGTCCCTTAAGAGGGGTGGGGGGGATTTATCAACAGATGTAAAGTTGGGAAACACAGTTAATAATATGAAGTACGTCCAAGAAAAAAGTTTGATACAAAATCTGACCCCCTCTTTGGTCCCCTTAGAGTTTACAGGGCTGGGAGGGAGGATTTTTATACACCAGATGTTGAGGTAGAAGAAGACAAATATATCTGCGAAAACCGTATGCAAATCGGATCAGTAGTTTTCGTGTTAAAAAAAAAGTTTGATACAAAATCTGACCCCTCTTTAGTCCCCTTAGAGGGGTCGGGGGAAATTTTTTTATACACCAGATGTTAAGTTGGAAGAAGACAAATACATCTGCGAAAACCGCATTCAAATCGAATCAGTAGTTTTCGAGTGATAGTGGAACAAACATACAGACAGACAGACAAAAAACTAACCACATTTTTGGCTTCTATAGCGATGTAGTGACACTCCCCGCTTATTATTTTTTGAATATCTTTAATGTACAGAATTCACATTTCTACAGTTTTATTATATGTATAGATGTATAGATTATGTTTATTATACACGTCTAATGTCTGTATCTACGTGTCCATTTTTAGCATTCCATAAAATATCACGTTGCCAACATGTTATAAATTTTACCCATCGCAATATTTCAAGCACTGCAAAAATTTTATTTAAAATTTCTTCCACCATGTCTGAACGGGTCTTCGGTATGGCATGCAAGGATTTCACAAATTTTATTGCTTTTTTGGAATATCCGACAGTTGGGTAGTGTTTGTTATAACGTTGACAGGCAGGATTTGTTAAAAACTTGTAACTGGATTGACAAAATGTATTATATTATATACTTTGGTTGTTAAAAAATCGGCCAAGTGCGAGTTGGACTCGCCCATGAAGTGTTCCGCAGCAGCAATTAGGTTCATTTTTATAAAATTAAAAGGTTTTGATTTATTTTTATATTTCACTTGTTTTATGAAAGTTAAATTAAGGTTTTCCATTTATGTCATATAAAAACTACTTGCTAGATCTCGTTCAAACATATTTTCGTTGGTAGCTTTCATAGTATTGTGCATCATATATTTTTTATATTTATCATGCCCCTACTTTAGAAGATAGAGGGGGGGGATACATATTTTCATTTCACCACTTTGGAAAAGTCTCTCTCGCAAGCTATTCGACTTTTTTAAATTTTTTCCATTTTTGTATCAAAATCATATTACGGTTCACAGAATACATCTACTTACTAAGTTTCAATAGTATTGCTCTTATAGTTTCGGAGAAAAGTGGCTGTGACATACAGACGGACAGACAGACAGGCAGACACGCAGACAGGCAGACAGACAGACGGACAGCCAGACAGAGAGACAGATAGATAGATAGACAGACAGACAGCCAGACAGACAGACATGACGAATCTATAAGGGTTCCGTATTTTGTCTTTTGGCTACTGAACCCTAAAAAGTCCAATAAGTAAAATTTTTCATGCTTCTGTATTTACGATTCATAGCCTCATATTTAGTGGTTAAAACAATCAATAAGGTGTAAAATACTTCTTATTATTTTATTTAGATTTCATAGCTTACTTTGGTCATAAAATAGACATGACAAATAAAAGATACAAACAAAAAAGGTATAATATTATCTGCAATAGTGTGTATTACAGCAATACACAATAAGAAATAAACTTCATAAAGAACTCAAGTTCTGAGTCGGAGCTTTTGATTTTTAGAAAACTTCCCAGACATAAGGGCTCTCACGAACAATAATTCTACTCCAACTTAATATTTGTTTGTCACGGTAGGTACGTCTTGGACGTATTTATAAATAAATCAAGAAATCGCAGACAAATAAACATAAATAATTTATTAGGAAAGGTGTGCAGACAATCACGCCATTTTCAAGTTTGACGCATGTTTTTACACCCTACTAATAAGAAGATCCACATTAAACCCCCTTTTTTTGTTGACGCAAGTAAATTTTGTGATACAATTATGTCATATAATATTTTGTCTGTTTTCCTCTTTATATGTATACGTGTTATAAGTCACAGTGATACACAGTGAATAAAACTCGACCCTTACTCTAGGGTATTGGTTCCTCGAAATCAGGTTACGAGGGCTCGCTGGACACTGCAGTGCGCTGTCGAAACTTTTTTAATATTTGGGTTACATGGGCCACACCTCCGAACTTTTATAAGTAGTATTTTTGAAACTGTGTCAACCCTAGTATAGCGACTGGGGTTCTCTGGAAGATGCTCTTAAGGTACGCTTATACGGGCAACTAAAATTGCTTAATTACAGTCAATTCTCGTAAACTATGACGTCACGACTACATCAAGCAATTTGCGGCAACAAGCAGCAATATTGCGCAATACAATTGCCTAGAATTTCCAAGCCCATCGGATATAATATGTCAATTCGTATCTGCGACATGGAGTGATATGACATATCTGGAGCATATGGAGCAAAAAGCAAAGAGGGCTTGGAAATTCCAGGCAATTGTATTGCGCAATATTGCTGCTTGTTGCCGCAAATTGCTTGATGTAGTCGTGACGTCATAGTTGACAAGTATTAACTGGAATTGAGCAATTTTAGTTGTCTTTATTTTTTTTATATTACACGTGACGATGTCATGAAATTGGTTACGCAGAATAGTTCATTACGTTGGAACAGCATAGAAAGACAGGTATACATTAATTTACAATATACGTAAGGACACATCTTAACTAAGTTCTAGCATAATTATTGGTTCTAGCACTAGCCATACTATGGATAACTTTACTGTTTATAGGCCAAAGTTGTAGTAACCCACCACAAAGCTGTTTCATGAAAGCGGATCAAAATTTCGGTCCACTTGCTATAACCATAAAGAACTCTATCCCATATTGAGTCTAATATAATACGATAACAATAACCTTAATTTTATTGGATTGCCAGTTCGGGAACGTAAATAATATACTGCAATTCTATTTTATTACAACATAGGGTGTGTAGTGTGACCACGTGCTTTGTCATAAGCAGGATATATTTTAGCTTCAGGCCATTAACATTTATTTATCTACGAAAATTTTAATCGTTTTACTTTAAAAATTGTTCGAATTCACATAGAAGGTGTATTATTTTCTCTGGCAGTCTAAAAACTTGAAGTTTTCAATAACCTATCTTCTCTTGGAATCAATTAAGCCCCTTAATTCTTCATCAGAAGGTCATATACTATTTTTAATAATTTTAAAACACTTAAATCCGAAATTCCGGGAAACATTGAAACGTGTCCCGTTGGGTATAAACGGTGTATGGGAAGCGAATACCATAAAAGTGTAATACACTCTGGGCGAGATGTAACGAGCGCCGCGGAAGTAGGCTGAATAATTGAACGCCTCGCCCGCGTCTAGCCCGATCGATACTGCCCAAATGCACGTTCTTTGTTTAAATTAATTGTGATCGTGTCGTGAGACCTATTTTTTTATTGTCATTATGGAAGACCCATTTTCGAAAACGAAAAGGTTGTAATCACAGGTTGTAATGGAGCACAGAGCTTCATAGCACAAAATGGAAAAAAATACAACTTAGGAAAAAAAAAATATGGCGCTTTTCTTTTTATTAGATATCTGTTTTTCTGTTTTTGTTTCACCGATATCTGATCTGAAGCACATCTTAAGTACTTAATCAATACAATAATTTTAAGGCTACTGCAGCAGAAATTATCCTACTTTTATAGAATAATTTTTCATAAATCGTTAATGGAATTCAAGTTGTAAATATAGTGTAGTTAGCTATGTTTATTTTTGGGTAAGTTCTTCCAAAATCAATTACGAAAACATAGGAAGTAATTAATAGTGTACACCGTGTACATTTTATCAATTTAGTTAAAACTTAAAAATAACTATATTGCTTTCCTGAAAATGTTAGTTACAATACAAACGTAATAAATACAGAAAGTGCTATACAGCATGACTGGTGAGTCAATACCGATATTTAAGGAGAGTATTTAGTACTCGATTCTCATTATAAATATGACAATTGTAATAAAATTGGGTTCTTAATTTTTTTTTAATTTCCCAAAAAATAATGAATCATGGATACTAAGTAAATTACGCGGCTAGGCAAGTAGGCATACTATGCGGCCGGTGCAGAGGTGTGCGCTACCAAAGAAACACCACACAACTACCTCTCCCGCTCGCGGTGTCCATGCGTTGGGTAAATAATTATTTAACTTTAAGCTACATTTACTCAGTGATCAATTGATAATATTTTTTTATATTATTTTTTTCCAACTAATATAATAGCCAAATATCACGTCCTCGAGTATTGAACATGTCTCACCAGTCACGCAGTATACCAAGGCATTCATTCAGAAACGTTAAGTGCTGGTATAAATAGCGTCGCGATGTAAAATACTTCCTGCAAAGATCTCCCTCGACGTTAGATAGAACGTAGAAAACAGAAGGGTCAAGCGTTAGGCTCACCGTAAATTTAATATTCATTCCTTGGTAGTCGACTGTGAAAGTCCAACCGACCTGAATGATGGCAGAATTTTAAGAGCGTTTACGGTAAGGTTCTATACATTTGCTGAAAATAAAAAGATCAGAGGACTTATAATAAAAATAGAACTATTATAGGTCCACCAGAATCTATAGCAATACCGGGGTAATTGGAATAAAACATTTTGATCCATTTTTTTTCTTATAGCGGCTGATTCTGTGTGTTAAACATGCAAATATAAAATTTATCCAATGTTAATGGATATTTTTTGAAAATCTGCTGTCAAAAATTGCCATCAGATTCTGGTAGACCTATAATAATTATTATGTAATCCATAGAGCCTACTATTGATGATAAAGATATCCAATAAAATCGAAGTAAAAATGGTAAATGATAAAATTAATAAATCATCATAAAATTTTTAATTAAAACAAAAGAAATAAAAATCAGTGAATTAAAAGTAAACGTCGTTCATAGAAAACTATCATAACAAAAACACAATTAATGAAATAGGTAATAATAAAATTAATAAGTAATCGTTACATAACCAAATTAAATCGTCGATCGCGGGTTCTAGGAATTGCCATTGTATTCTAATGTTGTCTCGGCCGCATGCGGCCGCTTGGGGCTTGAAGAGTTTAAACCGCATAATCCTTATCAAAACATGTTTAAATAATATCTGCACGACATGTAGTGCCTTTTATTTCTTGGTATACAATAACAAAATCGCTGTAACCTTTAAAGGAATATTAAAGGAAGCGACCGGCTATTAGGATGCTGAATAATTTGTACCGGAAACTTCTCGGAACGAAACAAAGACCTTTCGAGCTATTGTTTCTGGATTATCAATAGCTATTTCATTAATGAACTCCGAAATAATATATTATATATGAAGTGTATTGTTATTTACATAGGCGCTTGAGGAGCAGTTGAAACTTGAATGTATTTGTCATCTAAGTATTTGTGGTACTTATGTATAATAATATAAATAAATACGCTGAACTAATTCAATCAAACGGCGGATTTTGATCAGCTTAGCTGTAGTGTTGAACGTTTTGAGCGACTTAAATATTCAATTAAAAAGCTAGACATATGATTGAATGCCGTTGTTCAGTCAAAGGGCTAGATGTTTGATTGAACAGCTATTTAAACCAGTTGGCTGCGACATACCTATATATCGTTATTATCAGAATAATCGGTGACGGTACCCGGTTCCTTTGAATATAGTCCAGCTACAAGCCAGCTGTCAAGAATGTAATAATATCTGATATTATGCTAATGAAAACCTAAAAATTTATAGTAAGTAAAGGTTTGTAATTTTCCACCTTTCTGTTTTTCTGTATTTGAATAATTGGGAGCTCTGAATGAAACAAACAACAATTAATATCAATACCTGTTGATTCGTTTAGTATATACATAATAGGGACGTGGCGTTGGGTATATAAAAAATTTGATTATGTTATTTTTATCTCTCCAAAACACAATGGAAACAAAAAGAGATTTGAAATAGAAAAAGTTAAGGCGATTTACGTAACGAACCAATATCAGCAAACAAGAGGAACAAATTTTATGTCAGTACCTAATATAAAAAGTTGCAAATAATTTGCTCTGATTAGAACCGAAGCCCAAAAAAAGTGGGAGCGCTCGTAACGGAAATCAGATAAAAACTTTATTCTGACATCGACGCGGAGTTCGCAAGTTGGCATCGGAGATTCCTATCTGTTGAATTTCTTCCAAAATCACATTTCTACGAACTATCTTGAATAACTAAAAGTATGGAAAACCTTTCAATTGTGACCGTAAATTATTAATCTCCTTTCTCCTCAACGTCGCTCTCTTAAGTTTAAATATGACGACACTGATTTTAGACATGACTTGATAAATTACTAAAACATAATATGTTGCAAAGTTTGGATATAAAGCTGAATATAGTGCGGTATTTTCACGAAATGTAACCGAATTTAATCGTCCAAAAGTCATAATTTTCGGTCAGTTGTCACGTTGAAAAGCACCGCATAATATTCAACTTTTCGGTCACTTAGTCGCATCTTTTACTTTGTATGCACAGTTTGAAGTTCCATTCATAACTAAACTTAGTTTCAAAGACTTTGTTCCGAATTATGGCCCAACTTTGGGCCATAAACCGCAAAGATAAACAGAAAGTAATTTTGAAAGAACACTCCGGTGTATGAATATTTATTTCGCTGTGTTTGTACACCTGCGCTAGTTTTATGCAGTTTTTCGATAGTTTAAGAAAACTTGAGTAGTGTTTCAAATATTCATAAGTACAGAGTGACTTTATGACCTACTTGAGAACGATGTAAACTTTCTTTCGCCACGTTGTCTTGCGGTAAATATTTTAAATTTTTCTTTTGTGAGTATCACACTGATGGAATCTTGAAGTTTTAGTTGTTTCAAACGGGATCATGTCGTTATTACTGCAGCTATTTTAATAATTATCTGAATTAATATCATGAAAAGCGAAAAGTCTAATTTTTTGAAAAGTTGTCTTTTCAGAAACTGTCCCAAAGGGCGGACCTAGATTGGGGTACTGTTCAATTATTGTAAAATATTTAAAACTTCATGCTCTTTAAACTATTTGTTTACGAATGTATCAACTTTTTTCTTTTCTTCCCTTCATAAAACTTTCATCCAATCCATAACTCAATCACAATTTATAACATTTACCATCCATCACAAAATAATATCCCCAAAAATGTTCACTTCGTTTGTTAATTATCGGACAAATTCAAGATTCATACGAAACCGGGCCAAGCGTACATTTTACCTCAATTTTCCGTACCACTGGCCATCTTCGAGCTATTGGCAATAAACAATAATTTCCACACGAATCGCTCCCGAACCGAGGATATGCTAATTAAGGCCACAAACGGCTTTGATGTGAAATTGAAAAGGCGACAAATATGTATAGAGTTTTAAACACGTGTTATAAACACTATTTAAAGTGAAAAAAACTTGAGAGGTGTCAAAGGACACCCGAATGGAACGGAGTTATTTCATAAGTTAAAAAAATCTGCACAGGAATACTATCAACGCGCAGCGCCCTCTGCCCCTAACATGCAGGTACTAGTAAAAAAATGTCGAGGTCAAGTGTCGTTTTTTTCGGCCTAGCCCCCTATCGCAACGCGCGAAAAGGAACTCCGTTCCAATAATGTTGACAGGTATCGCTAACACTGTTTTTCCATACACACGTATTCCCCAACTTACTTTCTGGACAATGCGCTTAGACAAATGATTTTTTGTGCATTATTGGGATCTGTTGAAGCTATGTCTCTACGTTAGATTTTTTCTACTAATAAATAAAAAAAATATTATGACCCCGCCAATCTACCGACCATAAAACAAATTTGAAAGATCTTTAAGATAAAATAGAAACGTAGAAGCATATACTCACTCTTCCTGAAGATATTATTTATAAAAATAATAATTAGATAGGCTCTATTTTGAAGGAGGAATCAGAGGAATACGTAACCTCGATTTACTGTATCTGTCTCTATCACAATACACGTGCCGGCGCAGGGTGAAGCGTGATGGCAATAGGTTCTTCGTTTAAATTCTACTGTACCCGCGTTTCCTCTTAAATTAAAATATATTTTATTAATATATTAATCCGCCTAGATAAAACGATGCCACGGATAGACACACACACAAAAAGATAGAGAGACGTCAAACATAAAAACTTCTTTTTGGTCGGGGATTAGTGAGTTGATGAGTTTGGATAGGAGTTGCAAGAAATGATTTTTCTGAACGCCATGCTTGCCCAGAAACCCAGAAACCATCTTGCGTCATGTATGCCTTTTAATTATTTAATGGACTCATCAGTTTGTTATATTATAGTATATCAAGTTCATGTTAAAGCAGCTATTGCCACCATAATCACAAAAGAAAAACTTAAAAAAAGTACTTACTATTTAGGAGCCATTGTATCTAAGGTTAAATTTTTCCTTTATATTAGTCCATCATCCAACAAAAAGCGAAGTCTTTAGCACTTTACTATAAAGATAAAGGGATAATGGTTTTCACATTTTCATAGCCACATAATAATGGAGTGAAAAATATCATTGTTACCAAAGATTGTAATCTCTAGATAATCCGAAACACGATAACGTTTTTGTTTGATTGTTCTCTTTATATCGAAAATCGATGCATTTGCTCCATGGATAGCGTGAATCTTAGATTATTATTGCAAGTGGAAAACTTATGATCTACAAGATACGATACTACTAATATATTCGTATCAAATAGTGACGTCATTAGCGAAACATAAAACTGACTCTTGTTAGAAAACACTTAGACCTACTTAGAACCATTAAATTTTTTGTACTATTGGTGAATAATTTATTAAAACTGCCAAAACGTCATTTTACAGAGTGTAGAATCAAAATATATTTTTCTGGACAAATCTAACCACTAGATCTTTGGTGGTATCCGATCGATTTCAATAAGCGATAACTTCGGCATGAGCGCGTCGACACGTGGACGTAACTGATCACAGTTCGGTGGAACTTTTAAATTCATAATGTGAATCAATAGTTGAGGTTATGCCGCGAGTGAACTTTGATTTTGTTACAAAATTATTTATAACCTTATTAAAAGAATAAAATTTAAATTTTAAGGGATAGTTCCTTGGTATATAATATCCTTTTATGTCAAACTAAGATTACTTTTTATTTGGGGAAAATGCACGATTACCGTGGTATGCTTTTTTCATATTTATGTTAATTTTACCTATTTTTATTAGGCATACTTTCATTGTTTTCTTTTTACTTTAATACTTTGGTATGAATTTGAACCTAATTATTACAATTACATCATATTATGCGACCTACGTTGGCATATCATGATGGAAGATACAAGCAAAAATGAACTAGTAGAGAGACATATTTTTAATTTTTGATTGCCCATCATTGACCATTATTGCATCTAGTATCTACAATTTAGATACTTAATGTCATGGCTGAACTTAGAGAAATGAATTTACCTTACAACTGAATTCCACCCCCTCTATACCATTTTTTCTAAACTGTACGTCACCTTAAATTTTCCTGGCACGTACGGAACCCAGGTGTGTAATTCGGACGTAAATAATAAAAGTACTGAAGCGAAACTAAAATTTTCCATCTCGGGGCGCGCATGCATCTTATTCACTTACAGCGGAAGCGACTGTATTAGAAGAAATACATATTTTACACTTTTGACAGATGTGTCTCCCCCTTAAGATTTATTATACGGAAAATATGAAGTAGCATCCTCGTTGTAAGATTTTTCCGTGCACATAATGTCCCCGTGTCACTGAAACAGACGACTATATAAATCAAAGGGCGTCACGAGAATTCCAAATGGATTTCAGAGGTGACGTTTGTCGTGATTTTATGCACATAACTATGGTCTGTCAAAAAAGTGAAGAAGAGTTTTGGGGTATTTGGGCGTGGATGACATTGTCACTTAACATGTCATTATAGCGATAATTGCTATAATTGGATGACAATGACATGGGTGTGGTCTTCCAAGTGAATCTACATAAGATGAGGCTAACGAGGTGATGCAATGCGATCTATTTTTAAATTATCAATTCAACATTGAACCTTACTTGCTACACAAGTAAAAGTTGCACACATTGAATTTATTTGTCGCTTGTGTTTTAGGGTTGTCTATTTCAATTTTGAATAGTTTATTAGAAAATGCATGGCATTGCTGCTTTACGATGCGATGTGAACTGATCCTTAGTTCCTATTTCATCCACGTACCAAATATTCTTCTAGGATCGTTTTATGGGGTTTCATGAAAGTTTTCTTGTTTTGCAATGACAGGTTATTTTTGATCTGAAATAACACGCGAATTTTCCTTGTTTAATTCTGACTTTCCTTTCTACCTTTAATCGACTGTAATAAAAACAACCCCACTGCTCACAATGTGATAAAAGTTGAGTAAAATTAGGTATTTAGATTTAAATTTTTAATTAAAACTAAAAAATAGCAATTCATTAACAGTTAGCATCGCGGTGCGAAACAGCGCGGACGTGATTTTTATCATGATCGCAGACTATTGCTACGCACGACAATATTAGCAATCATATTTTTTAGCAAGTACGATTAATTTAATTATTGCTAATGCTATTTTTACCATCACTAGCACCCGCTATAAAGCTCATAATATCATAATATAACGCTCAATATCGAATATTAATAAAGTGAATACTTCATAATATTATAAATAATGAGGTCGTGAGTTCAGTACCTATGGAACAGGTTATTTATTTAATTTTAAAATACATGATTTAAAAAGTAAAGGATTTTCAGTAACTTTACATTAAATTTATAGCAGTCAAAAAAGCGGAGTTACAAAGAACGATAACTCTTAAGTTGGGGCATCGATGCCCCTGATATTAAGTTTGGGTCCAACGAGCCTACTATTCATAAATTGCGAAGATAACTTTACTGCGGACTCAGATAAAGGACGAAATTGAAGAGAAGTATTATTGAGTGGACTTTGTTCTTTGAACTATATAAGGTAGTTGAGATATTGAGAGATTAATTTAGAAGTTCTGAGTGAATTTGTCGGTAATTTTCCTTGATTAAAAGTTTATAGAAATGGCGTAGTTTTTTGCATGTGTGTTTAAAAAGTGGCTTAGTGTATTAAGTGGCTTAGTTAGTTATTTGAGCCGATATAATGACTACAGCTACGTAGTAATGCTTGTGTAGCCAAATTCTTAATTTGTTGGAAACTGAGTTCAACATTTAAAAAGTTGTAAAAAGACATAAAATATAGGAAAATTAATGGTACTAAAATGTTTAATAATTGACTGTTTTTTCTGAAGTTATAGGACAATCACATACTTATTATAATAGGTATTAAACTTATAAGTATCTATTGCTACAGGCCCATTGGAAATTTCTCTTTTTTCTTTCTCCTAGAAAAAATTTACGCTGACTATACCAAGGCAACAGCATGTGACGCTAATAAGAAAAGTTAGACGCCATGTCAGTAATTTAAGATACCGGTACCAAGTTTGTAGCGAAATTAAATTTTTGTTGCGCTCCATAGCCCGCGTACTCGAGTTTCGTTATTTTTTTGTCGACTCCTTTGATAGTTGGCCCGTTTCGGTCTAAGTCCTATGGATGCTTTTACGTCAGCGCGAGTAACGATCTTGATGCTTGTTATGGACAGTTAGAGTCGTTTTATCGTCGTAACGGTTAACTATTATTGATACTATGAAGACTGAAGATATTACTCGATACTTATCAGTCTAAAGATGATGAATGTCAATAAATTTAATACCAACAAAATATACTAACGACAAAACTGTGACGCGAATGTTACGAATAATGTTATAAACAATGTTTTGACTGGAGATTTTTAGAGATAGTTATCACATAAGTTTAATTTTCTTATTATCGGTTTATTTATTTTCAAAATCGAATAACATAACAAAACATAACATTTTAAATTCAGTAACAAAGAAAATGAGAACTACGTCTTATTAAGCAGTTCTCCTGGAAAACCAAAAGCGAGTTAAGCTTTTGAATAACGGTACGTCTATACGTGTAAAAATACATATACGTGTAGTTTACATTTGCTGATAATGAAAGAGAAACCTTTTGGAATATGTTAGACCTTTCTCTGGCCGAAAGATCAAAGTTAAGCTTTTTATTATTTGAAACTGGTTGCTATCCGGGATAAGCCTTTTTATACAACCGTTTACCCCGGGCTTCGTCCTTATATTAAAATCCATACTTTTAATAATATTATAAATGCGAAAGTGTGTCTGTCTGTCTGTTACCTCTTCACGCTTAAACCGCTGAACTGATTTTGATCATTTCATTTTCATACTTACCAGATTATCACATAAAGTCTCAACAAAATCAATCCAGCAGTTCGCATACAAATACCTACAGCACAGATGCAAAACATGCATGCCATTAATAAACACCTATGAATATGAAATCAATAAACAAACACACAAACGACAGAATACTGAAAGCAGTCGTGTGAATAATATTTTCAAGCACATTCTATAATGGAATCTGGGGCCCGATTCTAGTTTTTCGAATGTCACTTCGATTTTCGAATGTCACTTCGAGATCAAAATCCCGCGAAAAACACCGTTTTTGGGTTAGCGAGAGAGCCTGGTCGAAGGTATAAAAAATTCGAAACGAAATCGATGGTATAAAGGCGACCCGCTTGAGGCTGATTTTCATGACTTTAATGCCTTCTCAAGTGCAGTTTTATACAATGTACATTTATTACAGTATGCACATACACATGCTATCTAAAATGTGAGTGTGACAGCCGGCGATCGAAGCTAAATTCGTAGTATGAGAATCAAGTCCCTGTAGGCGTACCACAATTCGCACGTAAAATATTTACATTTGCATTATCGGAGAACGTTTTTATTAATGCTTTTAGACTAATGAAAATCTTGCGTATTTAGATAATGAAAATTACAATATCCTTTCAAATGACATTTGAAACGATAATGTAATTTTAATACATTGTATCATTGTATCATATGTATGTTAGCTTCTATTTTCTAAGACCCAAGAGAGTTTTATTAAAAATCTAGGTTAGGCACAGACTAGCGAAGCCTTTTAAATATTAAAACTACCTTTAAGACTAGAAAAAGGTGTGGACTATGGATAATGGAATAGAAAATACTTTGAGATGCCCCGAAATGGCAATAAACACGTTACTCCTTGCATCACAGTCGAGTAAAAAAGGCTCATCAAAATCGAAACTCCATCAAAATTTTCTCAAAATTAGTTAATTATTATTTCCGATTCCTGAAACAATATGAAGTTTATCGTTTCCAGGGAATGCAAAGTTCAAATTTATTTAGGGAGCGGCAACAGATGTCCCTGAATGATGAAAAGCTTAAGGCGATTACACGATTCCCTCTTTCGGAGTTTAATATAAAAATAAGAAGATAATGCTCTTTTAAGTGTATGCTCTCCTGGTACCGTCTCTAAACTTTGCCACGCCTGGGGGAAGCTTGAGTAAATGTCAATATTTTTTCGCCAGCATAAATGGAAATGTGTGTCTGACGTTACTTTAAAACGTTCAACAAGTACCTGGAGTTTTTACATTGTATTTTTTGAAATTGGTAAATATTATGGTTAGAATAGTCAAGACCAATTTATTATAGCCATTAAATTATTTTAACACTGAGGTACGTTTATAATGATAACAATGAAACTTTATAATTATTTTTGAAATTTTAAAAAATTTCATTACTTACATAATAATATCTGTGATAATATGATGCATAACAATTTATATTTAACCCTAAACATTAATATTACAGATTTTTCTGCATTCGAAAACATAACTTTTTCAGCTAGGTACAATTTTTTTACATTTACCTTATAAAAATATCCATGATACTTTTTATTATACAGACACTAAGTATAGTTGCATAACGTCTTGTCCTTGTCTTTTCTAACGTAGCAGACAAGAACTGGACCTTACTTATAAAACTAAAACATTTTTATATAGAACACAACAATAAGTACAATACGGTCTATAAAAATATAATATCTTTATATTATTTATCTACTCCGTTAAATTCTTAGAGAACGTAAGTCACCAGTCACCCCGTTAGCGCTATAATGGCGTAAAATTCAGCAGTAAGCTGCATTCTGTTGTGCGCTAACAGTTTTCCATATCGCGACGGTTTATCGAACGATCCCTCCGTCTCGATGATCCATCTTGTGGGGCGGAAGGCGGCGCAGACGGCCGACAAATGGTTAAAATAAGAATTAATAGTTTTTCATTCAAATTTCGTGTAACTTTGTGAACGTCTAGTCTGTTTCAATTTCAATTTCAATTTCAATTTCAATTTCAATTTATTTATTTGCATGAATGTACATAAAGTAAAGGTCTTAAAATAATAATATTAGCTCCATACATTCTGCCAGTAATGTGGCGTGCAAAGTCATAATTATTATAATATAAATTTAGTTAATTGTAATTTTGATTTAAAAATTATATCCTACTTGATTTACTAAACAATTATTACATGAAATGTCAATATAAATATTATTTTTATGTTATTAATTAATGTCATTTTTAACAAATTTCAATTACATAATAATATGAGATTATAATAAACAATATATAAGCAATTAATAAATTAAGATTTAATAAGTAATAATTAATATGAGTTTTGTTCACGAAAGAGATCGTCGACACTGTAGAAGCATTTTTCTATCAGATATTTTTTCAACGCATTTTTAAATTTTTGAATGCTGTTTAACTCTTTAATAGCTCGTGGTATTTTATTGTAAATTTTCGTTGCCATTCCGAAAATATTCTTTCGAACCAGTGAGGTTTTAGTTTAGGTCTGTGATGATTATGAATTCTGAAATTAGTCCAACGAGAAAGAAAAAGAGTAAAAATTTTTGGAGCAGCTAATTTTGAGAATGTTGTGTTAAAAGTTCTACACGATATAGGATTTTAAAAATAGTAATTTATTATTATGTAACTGAAAAATCTTCAGATTTCTAACATACATATTATTATTATTACAGTTTTCTTCTCTAATAGTCTGTTATACATAAAAGCTAGATAAAACATTCATCATAGACAAAACAACTTTATCAAGCAGTTTTAAATTCTTATTCTGATATTTATCTGATCTACTTCTATATTGGATCGATTTTGATTGAACTTGACACAATAATTAGAGAAGAAAATATGCAATTAATATACTGTTCTTAAACCAAAATTTCAACTCCGCGACTTCAATCGCTCGTCTGCGCCGCCCTCCTACCGCGTGCCAATGATCCGTCTTCGTGAGTCGACGCGTGATTCCACCAACAAGGGTGCAAAATATTTTCCCTCCTAGCTAGGGGTGACAAAGGGCATTCTCAGATCCAATAGCCTGTGAATTACCAAACTATTTGTATTGCTTCTTACAAACATTGTGAATTATTGTTTACAATTTTTCATATCGCGTTTGATGTGTTTTACCATTCAAATGTTGTTTTGCGAAATTTAATAGCTTTTATAGAAAATTCTTTGTCAATATGTTTTCAAGTGTTTTTTTGTACTCCGAAATCCGAATTCCGATATAATGATAATACAAATAATTATAATATACTAGCTGACGCCCGCAACTTCGTTGCGCCAAAACTCGTTTATCGCGCGGGAACCGTACATTTTTCCGGGACAAAAAGTATCCTATGTCCTTTCCCGGAGCTCAAAGTATCTTCGTGCCAAATTTCAGCAAAATCGGTTCAGCGGTAGGAGCGTGAAGAGGTTACAGACAGACAGACAGACAGACAGACAGACACACTTTCACATTTATAATATTAAGTATGGATTACTGTCTATATTTGTTTGCTCCGTGCTAGAAGGATAAGAACTAATAAAATTAATATTCTTCAAGGTAAAACTATCTCCTACGTAGAAGGACTAACACCTGCATGCTGTGTATCAACTACAAAGCCAATTAGTATAAAATGCTTTGTAGAACATTAAAATGAAGAATTAAATATATTTTAAATTATATAATCGGCCAAGTGCGAGTCGGACCCGCGTACAAACCCTAAAAACGACAGTGAATAAATATTCAAAATCAAAATGTTTATTTCTAAGTAGGTTAACAAAGTTAACACTTTTAGAACGTCTACATGAGGCCTACCACCGGTCCGAGAACTAAGCTTTTTTCTAAAAATAACCTTTTAGCGTATACCTTTGCCTTTTTGACGATATTTAAATCATAATCTCTTTATTTAAATGAGTCGTCTACTTAGACAGGAGGATTACGAGTATTTAACTCTCTTCATACATGTTGACGTTAATATGTTTGTCAGCTTAATTAAGGTTTTCTTAACATCATTATACGACGACCCGCCTTTGTAACCGAACTCTATTTGACGCCAAAAGCTGAACTTAGTTCACATAGTTAAAATAACATACATTTATAACAGAGCTTATACCGAAATTCAGGTAATTTTCCAGGTAAAATGCATTATGTAACAGTTTTGGCCAAACTAAGTAACAAGCATTCAATCGACCATAAAATTAATTTACTAAATTAGGTTTAAAGTCAAACAATGTAAACTGTGCATTATATTATTATTTAGATCAATCAATCAATCAATCAAATCAGCCTATATTTGTCCACTGCTGGACATAGCCCTCTCTCGATGAACGCCAAGATGGACGATCTCCTGCTACTCGCAAAAACATGGGCCCGTAACTAAACGGAGATCGTCATCCCACCTAGTTGGAGGTCGACCTACATCCCGTTTAACCAGCCTTGTTCACCATTCCAGAACTCCAGAGTAAGTAATTATTTAGATATGATAGAATAAAGCAAAACTGCTCGTTGCGTCATTTCGTTTATCGTATAGAAGCCGGTGATATTTCCAAAATGAAATCTATCCTAAGTACTTTCGTAAAAATTTTTTTCTTCATACAAAATTGAATCAAAATAATTGTACCAGCAGCTTATGTGTTTTAAGAGTAATAGACAGACAGACACACGGTTATTCTATGTGACTGAAGAATTATAAAGCCAAGGTAGTTCTTTAACAAATCAATCTCAAGTTTCAACCCCTTTCAACCCCACCACAAAGTCCGCGATAAACGTTGAACAATTAAAAGTTTTAAGATCATATTTCGGTCTTTTAACCCCCCGGCACCATGGTTCCTGCGGAATAAATTTACGTTGTGATTTAGCAGCGTCGTGACTCATAATACCCCATGCTATATTTAAATGAACATTACGTGATTTCCTTAGTAGCGATCGCCTAGTTAGGTTTTAGGGTTCCGCTGAGGTTATCCTTAACACATCTTTCACAATATAGTAATCCCTGATATTCGTCGACTTAGTTTTGTACAAAATTAACGTGCTTTTGATTGACAACAAAATTGACATGATTTTGAAGTGATTGACATGTTCAATGCATTATTCATGTGTTGAACAATGCTGCAGTTATGTTTCATTCATTGAATTCGACAGCTAAATTAGGAATCAATAACTTAACAATTTCGGTATACAGCACTGCTGACGGCGCTTACTTGCGATGAGTTGCGAATGTGTTTTTCACTGTCGAAATCGTCAAAAGCATATTTGTTTTCTATCTAAATAAAAAAATAAAAAAGACATAAAACGGAAACTGTCGAAAGACGATTTTTTAACCAATAAAATAACTCAAAATGAAGAATATCAAGATACAAGACGATTCAATGATTAATAATAATTGTATGTAAATTACTATAGTAAGATCAAAGATGAATGAATACTACTTTTTAGACGACGCCAGATTATTATTAAAATGCAAAAATACAAGTGCCCTCCACTATACCTACCGCTTGTTTTGACATGTGCAGCGGAGGTGAAAAAATACGGTAGGCGGGGGTTTCCATTGATACCCTACCATCAGTCATGGTGGAATAGATTTCACTTTGTTTGGTTAGGATTTAACCCTGCCATTGCTATTTGCGGCACTAATATGAATTGATACAAATATTATTTCTATTTAGCTTAGCTAAAAGCAGAGCTTTGTGAGGGCTCGCGTTGTCACACCTTGATTGACTGATGATAATCATGCCTATTGATTTGTTCTTTTTATTTATATTATTTAAATTATATCATAACACATAAACTTTTTACTTATATTATAACACATCTAAAGACTACATATATAAATAAGAAGCACAAATCAATAGGCGTGATAGTTTTTCCGTAAAGTGTACCACAAAATTGCACAGGTTATGGGATATACTAGGGCTCGCTTCGCTCGCACTGATAAATATAATGGTGATAATTATATTACCTTACTTGGCTCTGGTTATTTATTTCTAGCCATATCGTGATACCACGTATTGGTTTACGTCATAATTCGCATTGCGCTTTGCCCAGGGAAGCATGGCTAATAGGAGCCAATTGATTTATGCCGTTAGCCCTTTGTTTCCGCCACATTTCATATCCACATGCAATTTTATCACTTGTTTACCCTGTTTTGCTGTTATGGCAATTATCTGTTCATTGTGAGGTGAATATAGATAAAATAAATAAAAAATAACTTAGGCAGTGGGCAGTCGAACTAGCTAATAGTACATAATATTATCCTTTACTAGTAATACAATCTAAAAATATACATAATATTATATTATATTAATTATACATACTTACTTAAAAAATATTAATCCTTTACGTCATTCATTTTTTGCTAAGCATAAAATTAATATTTTATTTTTATGCTTAGCCTTTTAATGTTAAATTTTTACATTGACCGCATCACACCTCTCAAAATGAAAAAGGACATACTAACGCATAATTTACCGATACTTAACTTTTCTAATGGTTATATAAAAGGTGCTAAATGATACTGACATGAACCCGTCTATAATAGCACTATGAAATAACCATAGTCAGCACGTGCAGTATGCGTGCCGACAACGCGTAAATCACAACTATTAGCGCTACCGTTGCATTGAATTAGCGTAAAAACCACATTAGAATACACAAGGGGACTCTCTGTATACAATGTAGATTATATCTAGACTGCAGGGAATAAACGGGGTGTAAATCATTAACCTGTGTGTCCTTAGGGCACAGAAAAACATACAACAATCCTGATGTGTATCATTGAAGTAAAATTTACTAAACGGATTTTAATAAGGTATGGTATTATTTTAATCCTACTTACATCTGTCAGTTCTAACAGAGTTCAAAACTACAACTGTTACAAAAAGGGAACTCAGGTACATTAAGTAAGTAATATTACCGAAAATAGTACTAGTTCTGGAAAATTTGTGAAAACCTCGAGACTTCTCACAATATCTTAATTTTGAACAACTTTTTAAAAAGAGGTTCTACATTATGTTCGGCTGTAAATATTACGAAGTTGTTTCTTTTTTCTTACTAACTACTCTTTTCTTATACACACAGAAATAAATCAAGACATAAGTACCTACTTAGGTAGTTTTTTCGAGATAGTGCAGTATTCTTCTATAATGTAGATATATACGACAAAAGTTTTGAATTGTATCAACATCTATTTCAAATATTCTAATTTTTCGTAGCTCCTTGTCATATCAGGCAACCATAAAATGAAAACAGCTCTCGTTCACTGTACGCCTAGTTAACGAAACACTAAACGTTGCTTTTGAATACGCCACCGAACTTGCGAAATACGTTTAAAATTTGTGATGAAAACTCAACGATCATTAATTTCTTTGAAAGGGTTGAAAATGCGAATGAATGGGTTCATTTTTGGCGATATTTCTGTTTGTTGAAAATATGAATTTAGAATATTAGTAATTATGAAAGGAGCATTTAAAAATGTTTCAGCTAATTTTGTTTTTTTTTGCTGTTGCTTTGAGAATTTAATTTGGGTCAATATATTATTATATATTAGTTTATTTCTAACATTATGATTTCAAATTATAGTTTTAGTGATAACTGATACCTAAATGGAGGAGGGTTGAATTAAATTAGTCTTCAAAACTAGTCTATCGATATTGATGAATACAAGTATACTGAGTGTAACACCCTGTAATTTTGTATCAAATTCTATGTTTCTATGAGAAATACTGAAACGTCATAAAGTCCCGTAACTAAGAATTTTTTAAAGAAGCTCTTTTAGCGCTGCTACTTTTACTGTGAACTCTACATAAGTGTAGAGTTCACAGTAAAAGTAGCATGTTGTACAAAGTTACAAATTCTGAAAGCATTTGATTCAAAATATATATTCAGAAATAAAACAATTTTTATTTTATTTTTTATTAAAAAAAAAAAAACAACTTGAAATGTTTTTCGCATCGCTTAGTTTTGTTGAACCCTAAGGAATCTTTATTTATCTTACTGATATCCAAACTAAGCCTATCCCTCATATAATCAAGTCTGTCACAACAGATTACCAGAAGCGAAGCAGTGTGGAGGTAATTTTGACGAACTAATCAAGATATAAGCTCATACGTGACCGGGCGGGGAACATAAAGCTAAATGTATCGAAAAACAACCATTTATGGGAAGCGCTGTAGGTGTTATCGTGATGCCACAGAACAAAGGAACAGTTAGGTAAGTTAATATTATTAAGAGGGATTAGCAAATTTTGTACTATATATTGTTATCTTTGGTCGTTTCGTCTTATGCCGCGGCCGCATATGCGTAGTGCTTCGTGCTAAAACCGATACTATTGGACGATCTGCGTGTATCGTCCAATAGTATTGTCTCATAGCACGAAGCTTCGGACGATAGACGCAGCTGTGCGGCCGGGCCGTTATAAAACACAGAAACTTGCTGTACTTACAGGTTTTTTATACAGTTTGTCTTTTGTTAGTTCAAGCAGAGTAGATAGTATGTAGAGTATAGGGCTATAGTAACTAGAAGTTTATCTACAACGCACTCAATCCTGTATCCAAAGCAATACCAAAACAACTTTTTGCTGTTATAACTTTACTAAGTAATTATGAGAGTACCTAATACCGGGAATATCGAAGCAATCTGTGTCATAAAGGCCGTCACAGACTTAGCTATAATATATATTAATGTTTATAGCTAGGCATATTAATATAAATTTTCTATACAATTTTCGCGTGACCACACACTCAGCTATAATATATATTTCTGGTCTCGGTGTGTTTAGTACGGCATATTAATATATTATTATATTATAGCTAAGTCTGTGACGGCCTTAAGTCATAACATAAGTCCGTGTCTATGCAACGGCCTGTAAACTGGCCTGTAAACTGGCTGGATATAAGAGCTCGTAATAGCCCCCCAGATGATCTTAAAGTATAATATTTTAACACTGGACATTGCATAACGCATTTACTTAATTACACTAAAATAAACATTTAGTTCAAAATCGAACATTTTTTTAAGTTGAAACTATTTTGTATGTCTTTCGCTGGCTTCCAGTGTATTGATACCCATAAAAATCAGTCCACCGGATCAGCATGAAGGGATAACTTATAGACAGACAGAATTATTATACTCTTTCGCGGCAAAAGATGGCCACGTGCGAGTTTCTTACGCCGGTTCTTTACGCCGGGTTAGTTCCCGAACTGATGGTAGGCCTCATGTAGTAGTATAAAAGCGTTAATTTTTAACCGACTAAGAACATAAAACATTTACATTTCATTTCATATTTTCAAAAATATTAGTATCGTTACCAATTCATTCGGTCTATGGCACACCATTCGTCGCGCGGTGTTTTACGAGGCGCCCGCGGCGGCCGTGCCTCTGTACTCCCCCGCAGACCTCCTGACATTGTGCTTTATGGCCTAGCTCTTAGCCTATATAACCTAGACTAATCCTAGGTTCGATAAGGTTAGTTGCCACTCTAGGTCAGAACATGCCTCCTCTTTAACGGATTACAACGTTAAGCAGAAAATAAGGTAGTAAAGCCTAAAGTTATTATTTACAAAAAAATACTGTTTGTTTGGTTCGAAATTCTGGACTGAAAATAACGAAATCGGATGAAAAACAATATTAAAATACAAATACGCACGACCATGAAACCTCTAAACCCTTTGCTGAAATTTGGTATAAGGCGCTTATCCATTTGAGGCAGACTCAGGGCGAGGCAGCCGCTCGACCCGAGGCCGCACAAGTGGAGACGCTGCCTCAACCTGAGGCACGCCGTGCCGTGAGGCAAATTCGTTGCCGCGGGCCGAGCCATATTTTGTCGGTTTTTTGGGTGCGCTCAAAGAAGCCTCACTCCGAGCCGTGCACTTGGTGGAGACGGGCGCACGCGTCTTCGTGTCACTCGGACGAGCCTATGCCTCGGAGTGAGCAGCCTCGGTTTGCTTCAAGTCGAGGCTGCTCGCCCTGAGTCTGCCTCAAATGGATAAGCGCCTTAAGAGATACCTACTTTGAGTCCCGGGAAATGACATAGGATACTTTTGCGAACGAATTTTTAATCTATATTTTAGCTAATTACTGGCGACCATGGGGCGCTAAACATGTTCGGTTCAGCGCCTCCAGTGGCGTGATGATGCAGTGCCATCAGGTGGAAAAAACGCTCATTACCACCTAACATGCTGCTTTATTTATTAGACGGCTACCATCGGGATCACGCAAATATTTTATTAACGTGACTCTTTTTTTCGTGACTTTAAATATTTTTAATTTAAAGAAGCTTTAAATTTTAAAGCTTCTTTAAATTAAAAATATTTAAAGTTTAAATCTTATCTTATTTATCAAAATGGATTTTCAAATGTGTGTCGCGCTAAAACTCGAAAACGGCTGAACGGATTGGGCTGATTTTAGTCTTAAAATATTCGTAGAAGTCCAGGCCGGAAGGTTTTAAAGTGACACGAAGTTCACCAAGACAGTAAATTTGGAATAATTTTTGTATTTTTTTTTTGTCATGATAATAATATGATATAATATTTAGTTTTTTAAGTAAGCGAGTAGTATTTAAACTAAAATATGTATTATGCTCCTAATTCTACTGGTATGGTAGATAGATAAGTTTTTATAAAAAAAAAACTATAAAAAAATGTAATTATGTATTACAATGTTATTTTTTAATTTTTTTTATCTATGGACGCTTCATACCACGTTAGTCTGGCCCCGTGGTAAGTACCTACCTGAAGGACTTGTGTTATGGGTACCCCGTACCAGACAACTTAAATTGGTCGTCAATTATAATTTATATATAATTTATACATTATAACATAATACTTATTATCCTAACCTAACTTCATTTCTAATACTAATTTGATATAAAAAAATGCTGTTTAAAATTAATGCAAATCTTAAAATTAATATAATTCTTTCAAATTAACCACCCCTACCACCCAGATAGCCTTATTGTACGACCGATGATCAGTAGCGGCGTTAGGGGGGGTGAGGTTGGGCGACCGCTCAGGGCACTGGAGACAAAAAGCGGCGCCGAAGGCAAACAAAAAGAGGCGCCTTTTTTTAGCACCACCAGCATCATTGGCGCCGAAGAAATCTCGCCCAAGGCGCTGGTAGTGTCAAAACCGGCACTGCCGATGGTACAAGTTACAACTGCAACATAACAAACGTTAAAATCGTATTAAAATTCCTCTACTTCTGCCATATTTTTTACGCTCTAAAGGCTAATTAAATGCGACGTCTCAAAGGCGTTTAATTCGAAATGCCACTTCGCAATTTATTTGACGTGGACACGTTATTAAGAAAACTGACAGTTATACCTAATTCCTTTTGGATTCAAAGAAATTAAGTGCTTATTGCAACTACATAAAGTTTGTTCTTCTAAGGTGAGTGGTCAGCGGGCAGACTGTATTCACACTGGAGCGAAATTGTTAAGGCTAGTTTACATCTGTAGCTAATTTAGTGACGATAGTATTTTAAATCAGCCTTTCTAAATAGGTTTAAAGATTGCATGCAATACTTTTATTATGTCTGTACTTTGCAGTATGTCTCGCTAAAAGTACTATTAAAGAAATTAATTTATAAGCAGATGGATGAGCTACCTATTTTGGTCGGACTATGTCAGCCCACCCAAATCCCGATAGATCACGAAAAATATTGACTCGATGTATGAACTCAACAAAATATCTCTGGCCGCCATCTTTCTACGAAAAAAAATTCCTGTTGTTGCAAAAAATTTATAATTTTGTACCTTTTTCAAAATATATCAAACTAGATAACGCCTGCAACTCCGTTGCGCCAAGAAAGTATCCTGTTCCCGGGATTCAATGTATCTGCATACCTACCAAACAGAAAAATCGATTCAGCGGTTTGGACTTGAAGAGGTGACAGACAGATAGACACGCTTTTGTATGTACAATATTAGTATGGATTAAAGTATTAAACTGCACCCTATAACCAATTTATTTTTTCAGCTGTGTTACATTATAAATGCGCCTTTAAAATAACTCGCTTGGCTTCACCCTTAGGCCGTATCTTTTTTCAAGTCACAAGTATGTGAATTATTAAAAAGAGCCAGCGAGGCGCACCCAATTTTACTTTCGTATCTTATCTTTAAACTTTAATGAAGGCATTTAAAAGGTTGTAATATGTCGGCTTTTCTTTCGCTGAGAAGATTGCAAAATGTAGCCGAAGCCAGCTGCCAGCCAATATAATAAAACATTTTGTATAACATGTGGATCTCCTATAGGGTTGTTGAGGAAGTGATTATGAGGAAGAGGAGGAGGAAGAGGAATTTTCACGCGCAAATTTAGAGGATGCGAAGGAAGAGGATATTTTTTGAGGAAGAGGATGCGGATGAGGAAGCGGAAGAGGAAGCGGATGAGGAAGAGGATGATAGGAAATTATAAATACTAGCGGACCCAACCCAAAAATCTTTGTCCTGTCTGTACATAACTAGGTACATACATTACACAAAAATTAATTAAAATGGCATTTTCCAGTGGACCAAACTATGAATCTAAACCATTCTCAAAACACACACAATAAAGAATCATCAATATCGGTCCAGCAATTAACGAGGAGTTCAGTAACATACACAACACACGCACACAAAAAAAGATGAGTGAATGATACAATTCTCTGGCTCTGGCGTGTGCGTTACCATGATTGGATATACGCGACGCGCATGCGCAGTGAAATTCCTCATAAATTCCTCATAATTTCCTCTTAAATTTTGATGAAGCGATAGCGGAAGAGGATTTTTTTTTATTTAATATGAGGATGCGGTAGCGGATGAGGAACCCAAAATATTGCGGAACTTCCTCATTATGAGGAAGCGGAAGAGGAATCCTCAGCAACCCTAATCTCCTACTATATTATTATTATGCCTTTTATATCTTTATCTACCTATTTTAACTTTTAATTCGTAATTTCATAACGTGAAATAAGTCGCAGCTTAGAATATAATTATTATGTCTCACTTTGAAAAAGTATACTAAAAGTTAAAACGGATGAAAATGATAATAATATTATAATTAATGCTTTTTAAAATTTTAATGAACACTTTAAAAAAGTAACCATAAAGTAGCTATGGATTTGACATTAGTATTCGCTAGCGAAGCGATGACTTATGTCAAATCGCATACATTTTGTAACGCTAGAGTTAGCGTTAGCGTTAGCGTTTCGCCACTTGTCTACAGCCAGGCAAGATTTATTCAGTTTTTTACGTGCGTTGGCCCACCACACATTCCACCACTATATTATCTTCTGTGTCGCCAGTCGCCACTCGCCAGGATCGACAGCGGTATCCAACCACGAAAACCTTTTGATACTATGGTCTCAGGAAGCCTGCTGCCCGAGGGACATGCTAAAACTATCTTGGGACCCTCAACTAAATTAATCAGTAGAAAATATAAGGAGTAGCAAGAATTCCAATTTGCCTCTCCATACAAAGCGGGATACAGCACAAAGTTGCAATGAACGAAAGTCAAAGAACTTAAATAAAAGGGGAGCACCACGGAAATATAGGCGAGTATCAGACAACTATTTTCAAACAAAATGAACTGAATTTATGTATAACAATTTAAAATCCAGTAAACTTAGTACTATTTGACTACCTAGCCTGACTGACCTAGTGCCAATTAACAAAAAGTATTTTTTTTTCACAGATTTTTATTGTAGTAAGAGCACAACTGAAAATTCTTATTTTTGCGTTCAAAAATTTCAAAGGCTTATTTTTAAGTGCCGGTCCAGTAATCCTCACTGGATTATGGTAACGAAATGAAAAAGGGTCAGCTTTTATTTGACATGGGGTAAACAGGTCATTTTATTACTTTTCATTAAAGATGGTCGGAATTTAGATAGCAAATTACGCATTTGAAATATGTGGTTAAAATGTTTTATGCTTTAGGAGTAGACAGATGGACACTAAAATATTATTTTGGATGGACTTTAGAAGGATTCTCTAATTAGAGGTTTTTTTTATAATCGGAAATGTAATACACATAATTTAGAAACTAGTGAAAAAAGCTGATCAACATTTTAACACTATTTAAAATTTTCATACGTCATGTCTGTTTGTCTGCCTGTCTCTTACATCGTAGCAACTAGCATCCAAAGGTGTGGGCCGATTTTGTACTTTCTTTTGTTTCAAAGCTGAAGGGATTAAGTTTATTATCCGTAAAAAAGTAAGTAGACTACCTACATACTTCTTTCATACGTGATAAAAGAGTCATTCCATGATGATTATTATGTCGTCTCTCTCGCACTCAGATCACAACCATGGAACCTACATGGTGCGTAAAATTTTATCGCGTCATCATGCGGAGGAATTTCATTAGACAGACGTGAACCAGCGTAACATGAGCTGTCATAACGTTCGCGGTTTTTAACCACGTCGCGGTCGCGTAATATACGGGGATCTTAAATGTGCAAACATGCGTTTGTTTATTGCACTGCACATTTAATATGACAGATGAAAAAGTAATTAATAAGCTGATGGGTATGTAGAGGGACGTGTTTTTAGCTCTCGCGTTGTCGAGTCGATCTACGTTGATTTTTTTTTTACAAAATTGGACAAACCATGCATTATATTAATTATTGCATGGTTTGTTCATTTTTGTTATTTAAAAATTAAAGCAACAATAAGCTTAAAAAAACAGCTGTTTTTCTTCGAAAAAATTACAAAAATGCTAATGCCAATTTCCAAAGCAAATAGCTAAAGTTTCTTACTCGTTCAAAGCTTATAGTAAAATCTCTCAATCATAATAAACTTTATGATATTTAGTGTTTATGCTCGGTTCCTGTACAGTTTTTTGACCGAACTTTATCTATTCATAACATTAAAATACAATTTAACGATATAATTTACAATAGCTTGACAATATATCGAACATACAAAACAAAGTCTATAATACATAATTATTATACTAAAGCGAAAGTAAATATGAACCTTTAAATTATCTTAATAGAGTTTAATTTGCATATAAATGGGGCATTATGTGGGTAGTCCAGCATAATTGCCATTGTTATAATCCGTATAGGTCCTTATACAAATGATAATGGGCCCACTAATGCTATATGACAAACTCCGAGATAAGAGATGTCCCATATGATTATCTATCCATTCTTAGTTTATGAAAGAGAGGAATGACAATGAAATAATGATATAAGATATGAATAGAAAGTGATATAGGTATAAAAGTCTTGTATATATTGTAGATATTGTAATATTGAATAGATGTTGTGACCTCCATAAATTGTTTATTGTTTAAGAATGTTTGTCGATTGTTCCTGCTTGAAGATGAGATATCGTAAGACTCGCCTCTACTTCCCCTATCTCTACCATATTACTCTTGGGATTTAGAAAAAAAAGTAATAAACTTCAACAAAATCAAAACACAAACACCCAAATTGTTATCTCAAAACTAGTTCAATTTTATTCTGTTCACGTTGCGTTTTCAGTACTTAGTAATTTATCATGAGTGAAAATTTCTGAATGTATAATAATGTATTGAAAATCTTTCGTTACGTTAAGTTAAAAAAGTCGTCGAATTGAGTAACCTCCTCTTTTTTTGAAGTCGGTTAGTAAGGAAGTGAAAATTTATGTAAAACTGTTTTTTATTAATAAGTGTAATACCAATTCATATTTTCTCATCTTATCACCTTTAAGACGGCAGCATCGCTCCATTAGTCAAGTCAGCGCTTCCCTAAAAATGTTGCCGTAACTGTCACTTTAGTAAAATTAAAATGTAAATGCTTTATCGCTGGCAATTCTGCCAGTCATGGAGCCGCCATCAATATCGCTTCCTGCCATATTGAACGGGATATTCAATAAAATTTTATCAGACGACTCTATAGTTTTCACGTTATATAACCTGATGACTTCATTTATTATCGTTAGCGGAAATTTATGGACGTAAGGATGAAATGTTCGAGTATTTTGTAAATTAGATGCAGTTTTTGCTTCGTTTATATCGTCATGAACTGTTATGTGTTGTGTCGGACTTAAGGGGTGTTTTCAGTACATGGGTATACAGTCAGCTGTATTTAAATAAATATATTGTGGTAATCCTACATACCTATTCAATACTTATAAGTATTGAGTAGGTATGTAGGATTACTATATCAAGCAAATCCTCTGAAAAAGTGAGAAAATGCAGTGCAAAAATTACACCTTCTTGATTGTTACAATGCGTAAACGTATGTGTAACAGGAAAAAAATTGGTGTTGAAAAATTTTTTATATATTTTGTCACGGTAGTTTACCCATTTACAATAATATTTTCTATAATACAATCTATAATATTTTAGCTTATTCTTGTCCCAAAAATCCGTTACATTCAAAAGGCTGGCCATGTATAACTCAATGTAGACAATAATTACATAGAGCACAAAGTTTAATTATTCAGTTATATAATAACGTCATAGAACAGCTGTTGTTTCTATTCCAATCGATTCAATTTGCCTACAATGGATTCAATCAAAACCAGACTTTGCACCTCAAACCACAATTTACAGTAAATCGACCGCGAAAATCATATTTCAACTTCTAAATTCACCACCTAAACACTCGGAAGGGCAGGCTCCCTTCGAAACTAGCATTTACATAACAATAAAAACGCGAACATCTAGAAATGCCCGTGCGATATTCACGGATCATAAAATCGGAGTGAGCACCCGAACTAATTTAGCACGACCTCCCTCCAGTCTGGACTCCCAAGCTCACTCCATACACAATCCGAGCGACTAAGATTAGCCAGGTGTCACGTTAATTTGGTTTTTCTACTTGAGAGATCCCGTTGCCGTTTTCGGTTCTCGATCCACTTCTTTATTTAGGTTTACTGAATGCCGGCGCTGCGGTGACGTGGCGGAATGAAACATGGCTGCCGAGAGATAAAAAAGTGCATGAAACCGTTTTTAATTTATGCCACTATAGCCCTATCCTTAGCAGATGGTATAGGTAATTGTTATATTGTAAAGATTTAGGACCTGTTTCACCACTTCCTGATAAGTGCCGAATAGGCTATCCACCAATTAACTTGACAGATCGAGTATGGTGAATCTGTCAAAAAAATGTGAATAGCCTAGCCTATTCAGCACAATATCAGGAAGTGGTAAAACAGGCCCTAAGTGTTGATAGAAATTTAGATTGATAGAAATAAGACATTATATTATTATTATTCTCTAGAATATAATATAGCTGCTAAGCGGCCTTTTCATGTTAATTTCCCACGATGGACTCTAAAAGCGTTTACAAACGTGTAAAGCGGCAAATATTAGACATTTTCGTAAAAGATCGACGTCAATTATTGATAAACACTTTTTTTTATGAAAATGGGGCAAACGAGCAAACGGGTCACCTGATTTAAAGCAACTTTCGTCGCCCATGGACACTCGCAGCATCAAAATTTGAAATTCATTTTTGATTACATTGATTTAAGTAGTAGGTTTAATTTAACTTTTTATTTGATTATTTAATTACTTAAACATTTAATATTATTATTAGGCAATGCAATTTTCAAAAATTGAAAACAATATAAGTATGTTTTCTTAAATCATAATAATCAATCAGATAGATATTATTTAAGGCCGTCACAGACTTAGCTATAATATATATTAATATACCGTACTAAATACACTGAGACCAGAAATATATAATATTATAGCTGAGTGTGTGGTCACGCGAAAATTGTATAGAAAATATCTATACATATAATAAAACTGTAGAAATGTGAATTCTCTACATTAAAGATATTCAAAAAATAATAAGCGGGGGGTGTCACTAGATCGCTATAGAAGCCAAAAATGTGGTTAGTTTTTTGTCTGTCTGTCTGTCTGTCTGTCTGTATGTTTGTTCCACTATCACACGAAAACTACTAATCCGATTTGAAAGCGGTTTTCGCAGATATATTTGTCTTCTTCCAACTTAACATCTGGTGTATAAAAAAAATTCCCCCCTCCCCTCTAAGGGGACAAAAGAGGGGTCAGATTTTGTATCAAACTTTTTTCTTTAACACGAAAACTACTGATCTGATTTGCATACGGTTTTCGCAGATATATTTGCCTTCTTCCAACTCAACATCTGGTGTATAAACTTTCCCCCCCACCCCTCTAAGGGGACCAAAAAGGGGGTCAGATTTTGTATCAAATTTATTCTTTAATGGACTTACGTCACATTATTAACTGTATTTTCCAACTTAACATCAGGTGTACACAATTCCCCCCCCCTCTTATGGGACAAAAGGGGGGGGTAAGATTTTGTATCAATTACTGATGAAGTAGAAATACTTTAAATGGCAAAACAACCTTTGCCAGGTCAACTAGTATAGTAATATGCCTAGCTATAAACATATTAATATATATTATAGCTAAGTCTGTGACAGCCTTTACTGACTCAAAGTGTCCTATGTAATTTATTTCCATTACTTTGTTTGAACCAAAGTGACAGAGGAGGTTAGGGAGGTCTGTATCACCGAAGCAATAAACAACTTCGTTATAACTTCCAATTGAATGTAATAAACTTTTCAATTGTTAAAGTATATTTTGATGGTAATTGTAACTGGAATATTGGATTTGAAGATTTCGTAGGATAAATGAATTGTGATAAGTACGAAAAATTTACAGTATTGCAGTTTTAAATTTAAATGTTCATAATTTGCGTCTGTAAAAGTAGGAAAATTATTTGAGTAATCATTTTAATAGTCCACTAACAGCTATACCTTGTTTGGTGTTAGTTTGTAATTTCATGAAAATATCTATCATTAATTTATATATTGACTAGCTGACCCGACAGACGTTGTCCTGTATTAACGATGAGTAAAGTCAATCATAAAAGTTTATTGTGCGGGAACCGTACATTTTCCGGGACAAAAAGTGTTCCTTGTCCTTTGCCGAGACTCAAAGTATCTCCGTACCAAATTTCATCAAAACAAGCGTCCAGCCGTTCAAGCGTCTTCACCACGCGAATATGGATTCATTTTTATTTATATTAAGATTAAAAACGAATTGGATATCAAAGAAAGGCTTATTAAAATAGCTACAGTACCTACGCTGACGTTACAATGTTAATTATTAACTGACGATTTTGACACTTAAAGCCCCATTATATTTTCTACCAAACTCTTTATTAAATTGAAGTTTAATAATCATTAAAATATGTATCTGAGTGCGGCCGATACAGATTATTTAATTATTTTTATTTCTTAGTACTCTATGATGCATATATTATTTTAATTTTTAGCAATTCAAAGGTTACAGTAGTCAACCAAGTTTTATTGATTACAGAACCCTAAAACGGAACCCTAACCAGCTGATTTTTTGTATATTGGTAGCTTAATAGTAACATATTTTTAAGAGTAACCTTGTCCTACAAATAAAACAATCCATATTTTAGGACCATCAAGTCAAAGTATGAAATTCTTTCTATCTCTGTTAGCTACCACTTTCGAGATTTTTGGAAAATAAAAATATTGTTCGTCTTATCTAAATGTAGCTACTCACAAAAATTTCCTTGTTAGTAATCACAAAAAAATTGTTCCAGGGCACGTAGTGAAGAATGTAGCAGTTTTACTAGGCATGGCGATTGGCGACGTACAATGTTGCTAAATTGTGACGTGCATTTTTACGTTACGTTGACGTAAATTTTCACGTCACGACAACGTACCGTATCACGTTACCGCACCGTTCCACCCACGTTAACGACGTCGTAACGTGGAGTTCATGTAGACGGGCCCTTACTCGCAGAACAAAGCCGGACATTTATCTCGTTTCGCGAGGAGTTTTTATTGTGTCCTTTGTCAAAGGAATGTGCTAATTTGACATGCGGACAGCGGACTTGACACTGTTACACTTGTTTATTCTGTTTTTTTTTTTCAGAAAAAGAACTTTATGATAATAATTATTATGACTGTGGTATACAGAATTTAAGAACTGTATTTGAGTCAAAGACCATACAAGTTGTATTACTACAAACGGTATTTGCTTATGATTCTAAGGTGCTCATTTTCTTAACCTTACCATGCTCTAATATTTTCTTACTTAAATAGAACAAAAAAAAATTAAAACTCAGTTAAGATAGGCTACTTTTTGTAAGCAAAAACGCTATTTATGCGATAAAATGTAGCCTTAGATATATTACCACCAGCAGGGCTAGCATAACAATAGTAGATATGGGGAAGAATCGACATACTGACAGATTTTATCGACAAAATTGCGGATTTCCATTGTCTAACCAGTACTATTATATATTCTGTGGTCTAACTGTCGATTTGTCTATTCTTCCGTAGAAAGAAACCGTTTCTATGATGACCACGCTACGCCGCCGGCAGGTGTGTTTTATAAATTGTGCCAAATTAAATCAGTCTCTATTTTCGGAATCTATTCGATTTTAAATAGGAAAAGTATTAAATAGTATTGGAGTATAGATAATTACTATAAAATCTGTTAGGTCCACTTGCGCCGATCGAGGTTAAAGTTAATACCGGGTTAAATTGTGTATTATTTTTTACATTCTCCATATATTTTACGAAAGAGATAACGTTAAATCCAGGGTTAACTTTAACCCAGATCTGTGCAAGTGGGCCTTACTAAGTAAGATCAGTTTAAAAGCCTTGCCTTACATGGAACTTAGAAGACGCGATTCAAGGATCGGAAACATTTTTCATTCCATCAAAGACTCTTTCAAGTAAACCTCTTAACGAAATAAACGCTATAAATCGCTACAAGACTTTCCACATTAAGTTAAGAGCAAAAAAGACGACAGAAGTCGCTTTCTAAGTTTCCAATCTTTGCTAGACTATTTGTTTGAACTTGAAATAACGTAGTATATTATTATGCGATGTGATTTATTAATCAGTTGTGAAAAATTTAAAATATATTCTATCTACATAATCACAATCCACTTTTTGTAAGCTCGTTCTGGATTTTATTATATAAATCAATATTAGTTGTTAGTTTAGTTTATTTTTCGCTTACTCAATTTCATACCGCTCATGTTATTAAAAGAGTATATTCATCATCACATCAAAGTAAGTTTTTATTCGCTCGTTTTATTATTTCCTTTAATTATGTATTTCTTCATTACGCTTATTGCTAATAGCGGCCTGGAAAATTTATTTATTTATTGGAAAACAAACAGCATTTTAACACATATAACAATAATAAATAGTAAGGTAGTATGTATATGAGCCAATAAAGTTTTCAAAAATCTGGGGGCACGGGAGTGCCCCCGCCAAGATGAGCCAAGCGAAGCGCGCACGGGCACTACCTACCTTTTCTCGAAACGTTTCGTCGTATTTTTGCACCCTCGTAACTTTGGTTTGGATAATGCCAGATAGTTGAAATTTTCAAGATATTATGACATGAGTATAATAATTAAATGCGCAAAGTTTGAATATTGTTACTATTATACTTTAGATTTTATAGGGGTCCAAAAACCCCACAATAATGGACTGACTCACCGATCATCAAAATTGATAGGGTACTTCCTGAAGTCATAGAAAGCTGAAATTTGGTATGCGACATACTATTAGTACAGAAACAACAAAAAAATTATCAAACCCAACCTAACCTATCCCATCCCCTTGATATAGAGAGGGGATGTTAGTATGAGATACCCCCGTTTCTTGTGCTAGATACAAAATTAAAAATAGAGTATAAAATAATTCTTGTGCCAAAAAAATTACGTATTAGACATGAGAGACCATAGACTCACAGAAAACCGGCGTGAAACAGCGCTCTCACAGAAAACTGGCGTGAAACAGCGCTTGCCCTGTGTTTCGCTTAGTGAGTGAGTTAAGCGGAGGCCCAACTACACCCTAAACCTTATTCCCTATCCCTGTTCTCTTCTGCTGATTCCCTTAGCCTATTCCTTCATAAAAAGACCGAAAACGCAATTGCAACACTTCTGATGTTAGTGTCTATAGACGACGGCAGAACTTACTTTCCATCAGGTGACCTGTTTGCTCATTTGTCTCCTAATTTTATATAACAGATCCCCTCTTAAAGGCTGGTAAAGCACTTGCAACTTTTCTAATATTGCGAGTGCACATCCTCGTTAATTGCCCCTTAATTTCATAAAAACGTAATAATTATTTATGTGGTAATTTTACCATCATCCAAAGAATCATCCCGTACCTCCTTTTAAATAATATTATATCTATACTAATATTATAAATGCGATTATGCGAATTGTAAGGGGGTGAAAATGCGTAAATTTGTGCAAATAAAGTTAGTTCCAAAAATTCATAATAGATGGCGCCGCGCCGCCGCCGCGCGTCTTCTACATCGCACTATCGCTTACCCAAACGTGTTTCTATAAGAGGTGGTAAGGATAAACAAGCCGTTTTCGATTAATTTGATGTTAGTGATGTTACACATATTTGAATTAATATATATTGATTGTATTGAACTAAGAGGAGTTGATGTTCGACTTCGACCCCACTCCCCAGCTGTTAATAACCCCGTATGCAAAATATCTATACATATATAATAAAACTGTAGAAATGAAAATTCTGTACATTAAAGATATTAAAAAAATAATAAGCATGGGGTGTCACTACATCGATCGCTATAGAAGCCAAAAATGTGGTTAGTTTTTTATCTGTCTGTCTGTATGTTTGTTCCACTATTACACGAAAACTACTGATCCGATTTGAATGCGGTTTTCGCAGATATTATTTTTTGTCTTCTTCCAACTTAACATCTGGTGATGCACCCTCATAGCTCTGGTTTGGATAATGCCAAATAGTTGAAATTTTCAAGATAGAATGGCATGAGTATAATGAATAAATGCACAAAGTTTGAATATTGTTACTATTATACTTTAGATTTTATAGGGGTCCAAAAAACCCACAATAATGGCACTGACTCACCGATCATCAAAATTGTTAGGGTACTTCCTGAAGTCTTAGAAAGCTGAAATTTGGCATGTAACATAGTTACTATTAGTACAGAAACAACAAAAAAATTATCAAACCCAACCTAACCTATCCCATCTCCTTGATATAGAGGGGGATGTTAGTATGAGATACCCCCGTTTCTTGTGCTAGATACAAAATTTAAAATAGAGTGTAAAATACTTCTTATGCCTTTTGTGTTAATACGTGTTAGCCATAAGAGACCACAGACTCACAGAAAATCGGCGTGAAACAGGGCTTGCCCTGTGTTTCGTCTAGTGAGTGAGTTTAGCGGAGGCCCAACTGCATACTGCACCATATTCCCTTAGCCCATTATTTCATAAAAAGGCCTGAAACGCACTTGCAACGGTTATTATTTTATAGTAGGAAATATTACCCCGAAAGTTAAACGGCTACATCAAACATCTTCGCGTCAACGATGACGAACGAAGTGCGATGTAGTGTCAGGCGCCCAACAGTGACATCTCTTGTTGAGTAGAGTGCATTAACACTATTCGTGCAAGTTGTACCGCGATGTAGACGACCATCATAGATCTTATTACAATATTATAACGACCATGGACCAGCAGCGACATCTGTTGTTGACTAGAAGGCATTAACATCTATATCAAACTATTCGTGCAAGTTATACCGCGATGTAGACGACCAGCAGCGACATCTCTTGTTCACTAGAAGGCATTAACATTGTTGCAAGTTGTTGACTAGAGTGCATTACCAACTTTAAGAAACTATTCGAGGTCAAGCGTCAAGCTATGTAACTGCGATGTAGACGACCAGCAGCGACATCTATTATTATTTAAAGGGAAAAATGGCAAAAAATCACGATAATATTAAATTTATTTTGTTTTTAGTATGTATTTGTTGCTAAGAAATACATAATCGATGAAAATTCCAACTCTCTAGCTTCCTCTACCTATGTATTCAGATACATCCAAGAGACAGCTGATAGACATAGGCATACAGACAGACAGACAGACAGACAGACAGACAGACAGACGGACAGACGGACAGCGGACAGACATCGAAGTCTAATAATAGGGTCCCGTTTTTACCCTTTGATTCCGGAAACCTAAAAATAAGGTGAATGTAAATAGATGATAGTCGGTAGGTCACTACAGCCGTCGCTAGATGCCACTATCTGTTTCACGAACGCGCTATCGACTTACTAGCACTCTCTAGAGATACTCATTTACAAGGTGTACACCTTGTAAATATTGATTTTAGCAGTATTAAAGCACAACAATCCTGCTTGGTAGAAATTGCTGCATAGCAATAAAGCCGCCTTTTGTATTTATTTAATAGTACTTACTAAGTTGGAATTTCTGTATAATACCTATACGTGTGTAAATGCAATAAAGAATTCATTCATTCATTCATTCATTCATTCATTCAACAATCAGCTATAGTGGAATATAATCGCCTAAGAGCGAGGTATCGCCTGGATTTACCTCTGATTTTGAATAGTAAATCATTAAACAAAAAAGGCAAAGATAGAGAGTGGGCTATGAAAAAAGGCATGGCTGATGTACAAGAAATACACCCAAAAAAAAGAAAAGAAAATGAACTAAAAGAAAAAAGCAGCATTTAAACCATCTTACAAAAAGAAATGAAATCCCACCAAAAACATTTTCATGTAAAAATGTTGCCAAGATGAGAATATATAGTTCGTGGTGTCAAAAAGTAGTGAGATATCATGTAGAGCCAAGTTTCTAACCTTACATACTCAGCCCTAAATCTTAAAACCTTAATTTTACACTAAAGCGCGGCAAAATACTTGGTAATAATATAATGTGTCAGCCGTACGAGAAGAATCTAAAAACTCTACACATTAGTCAAAATCGGTGTCTTGGCCATTTTAAAATTCGTCATGCTATTGGGCTTTGAACTTTATATATTACTTTTCTGTTGTACCTAATAACTTTTATTTTAAAATGGCCAGGCCACCGATTTTGACTAATGTGTAGAGTTTTTAGATTCTTCTCGTACGGCTGACACATTATATTATTACCAAGTATTTTGCCGCGCTTTAGTGTAAAATTAAGGTTTTAAGATTTAGGGCTGAGTATGTAAGGTTAGAAACTTGGCTCTACATGATATCTCACTACTTTTTGACACCACGAACTATATATTCTCATGTTGGCAACATTTTTACATGAAAATGTTTTTGGTGGGATAGATATTACAGTATCATGTAACAATTTGTGACTAAAGCAATTAACAGTGGGTTTATATGTAATGATATACATTCAATAATAACTATAAGTAATAACATGATGTTCAAAAAAGAGAAGATATACCTTCCAAAAATACAATATTACCATAAGGAGTTCATTACAATATTTGAACCAAACGAAAAAGTAATTCGTAATTTCGAATGAATTCATTTCTACGTATAATGAACAATAATAATATGATAATATCGCGTATGTTATTATATTTGCGAATATTAAATTCATTTCTTTTTGCTTTGTCTGATACATTAAACATATTTCTGAATAACTGTATTTAAAAAGATAAAACCGACTTCAAATTTGTACGTAATTGAGAATGAAAACTTCCTATCTCCAAAACTACTGAACCGATTTTGATGAAACTTGCACTATTCCCTAAGTTGAACAATACCTAGTACAATAAAAAAGAATCACTCAAATCGGACTTGTAGTTCCGGAGATATGCGTGAACAAACATAAAAACATACATACATACATACATACACTTCTGAAATTTGGCACATTTGTTCAGAAGCTGTTATAGATTAACATTTGCAAAAACTGGGCAGTTCTGGAAATATTACATACATACGCGTCGAATTGATAACCTCCTTTTTTTGAAGTCGGCTAAAAATAGAAAGATTAATAATACTATCATATTATTATTGAATTCATTATTTCTAATTGGAAGGGCTGAAGAGTTTGTTTGAACGTGCTAATCTCACAAACTGCTTGATTAATTTTTATGTAATTTATCAGTCAGTTATCACAATATAATATTAGACGACGCCCGCAACTACGTTGTGCCTAAATTCGATTATCGTACGGGAACCGTACATTTTTCCATGTTAAAAAGTATCCTATGTCCTTTTCCGGGACTCAAAGTATCTCCATACCCAGGTAAATCGGTTCAGCGGTTTGGGCGTGAAGAGGTAACAGACATACAGACAGACAGTAGAATAGACCACAGGAAAGTAGAAGCGCGACTCTTTTGCAGGAAAATGTATGAAAAAGACGGAGGCGCGTGGAAAGTCTAGTTAGGGAAATAACTTGTATCTAGTCTGAAACTCAGTCGTATATAACATAGAGTATTGAGTATTACAGAGGAGACACACCGCTGGGATTCCCCCGATGTCAGCGTTAGTTAGTGACCAATTAAAGGATTAAATGGTTCCCATAAATTCGGTGGATTGTAGACAAGAAACACATTTCAAGTTTTAACTGCATAATTGCCTTGGCGTATGCTCACTTGCTCAATCGTTTAAGCCCTACGGAATTGCGCTTCAAGGACTTAATGTAACGTTTGTCAATAAGATTTCAATTAGTATTACCCCAAAATTTCTAATTCCCATGTCATAGCCCCTAATTCATACAAAAATATATTTTGTATGAATTAGGGGCGATGATGCGTTGTGTAATATGACCACGAAAAAGCACGGCAAAGCAGAATAAAAAATCGGCCAAGTGCGAGTCGGATTCGCGCACGAAGGGTTCCGTACCGTTATAGAGCAAAAATAGGCCAAAAAATTGTGTTTTTTGTATGGGAGCCCCCCTTAATTTTTTATTTTATTTAAATATTATTATTATTTATTGAAATACAATTATATTTAAGGCTTTTGTGAAAGTTTCAAGTGTCTACCTCTTATCATTATTGATTACGAGCAAAAAAGGCCAAAAAAAATCACGTTTGTTGTATGGGAGCCCCCCATATTAATTTTATTTCTATTTTAGTATTTGTTGTTAAATCGGCACTGGAAATACACAATCTCTGAAAATTTCAGAACTCTAGCTATAGCGGTTCTTGAGATACAACCTGGAGACAGACAGATGGACAGACGGACAGACAGACGGACAGACAGACATCGAAGTCTCATGAGGGTCCCGTTTTTACCCTTTGGGTACGGAACCCTAAAAACTAGCCTTTCCCCGCGGCTTTTTTAGTAGGATATAATATTACTGCAACGTTTTCACGTCAGAGGCAGCGCCAGTAGGTACATATTATTGTAAAAAAAATTTTTGTTCAAAGTTTAAAAAAGTGTCTGTCAATATTCTGACATGACGAGTGTAACTGATTTTTTACTGTATTCGCTAGTAGTGCCCTCTGTTTTGCGTAAATTCCACATTGCAAACAAATTACCATAGAATTAGTAAGCTCAAAAGCTTTTATTGTGTACAATATTTTATTTAACCCGTATTATCTATTTTTATGGTCCCAAAAGCCATCTTAAAGCTATCACGACAATAAGTACATATTATATTTGGCGGTACTTTTTATAGGGGTAAGATAAGCCAGGTTTATGCTTTAGGGTTACACTTACTTTCCTCACCTCTATTCTAATAAAAGGTGTCACGCAAGAATATAGAAACAGTAGATATACCTAGCACCAAATGAACACTAATGTAAACCGTTCGAAATATGAACATGTTTATTGAGATAACTTATAATTAGCTATTTTAACAATGAAACTAACTTTTATTTAGGAAAATAAATATAATGGTAGAGTTCATGAACACCTTGGTTTGCATGTCGTGGGATTTTTGTTGTTGGTTATTAAACCCGAGTCTTAAAATTTTCATTGCCCTAGATAACTATGTCAGATAATTGATCCATATAATTATTTTGTATGGTCAAATGAATGAGAGTGCTATATCGTAGGCCTAAAATCGAGCTTATCACATCGATAACACTTAAGGCTGTGTATGTGTTCCTTATGTAGAGTTCGCCGTAGAAGTGGTAGCGCTGAAATAGTAATTATTGTTATAGCCCCTGTTCAAAATCACTTTATATTCTAACAACTGTAAAACAGTAAAGGCCCTTTTATTCATTTATTAGTTAAAATGAGTCTCACTTTGCACCGTATCGAAAGAAGCTGCTTTTGTAGACATTTTCATGGCACGTCTACGAATTTCCTTACCTGTGGCACCTAATGTCTATTTGCACAAAAAGGTGACGGATAAGGGGAAAATTACGTCCGGGGTTTATGATTTTCATGACTTTTTGTGAAGGTTTTACGTCCATTCCGCCCATTGTCACATTACTGGGCGTGCAACAATTTAAAACAATAACCTGCCAATGTTTTATGCCGTCTATGCACGCAGGTTGTAACCTCAAAGCGTTTTCAACACTACATGTAGAGAATAAGGTTTTAGATCGCGTGCACTAATTAAGTTCTCGTTAATATAGGGCGGTAACGAACTTGCAAATTTGTCGATTAAACGACTAATTGTGCTTTTGATTATACTTGTTATTATTCCTGAGCCCTGTAGGGACTAGGGAGGTATGACTATTACAGAGTTATAGAGGTAATTATTCAGGTCACAGTTAAGTACAGTTGACAGCGAAATATAAAACTACTAGTTTATCCGGCAAACGCTGTTTTGCCATATGGGACCATCCATGAAGTACGTCATACTTTCATGATACTTTATGGATGCCCCCTATAAAATAGACATGGTGTCCGCGTGGGCAAGCATATTGCTTAAATGACCTAGCCTGCAGTGGCAGGCTGTTGTTATTTCTGACGTTAAATGATAACTACTTTTCAGAACCTCAGTTTTTCCGACTTTGGTAGCGACTGGCGTGATGCAGGATTGTGCAGAGTTTGGTTACAACGTTATTTCGTTATTATAAAATAGGTATTGGCCTATTCTGAGAGTACATTAAAAATGATTATTAGTCACCCATTAAATTACATAGTTTTGATCGCTAGTTACTTTGATAATTACCCAAAAAAAAAATCAACAACCAATGAGAAAATCGGAAAAACCTCAAAACCGATTGTGGTAAGCCAGTTAAAACTGGTTTTCACCGGTTTGATAACCAGAACACTTTATTTACCCCATGTTTCGTACAGTGGTAATTGAATTTTCCCATAATTACCAACTCAAAGGTTCGCCACTCGATATCAAAGAGACAAAGGATTGCCAAATACTTCGTCAGTGCAAAAGAACATGCGGGTTTAGAATAGCATTTAAATCCAGGAAAAGGTTGGAATATTTGAATTTTCAGACCCAAATTCTACATAGATTCTAATTGACCTTGGACTCCATTTTCAAATAAGTATCTGTATTTATCTATAAACATTATCAAAATAACAATATAAAAGAAAAGATAAAGCAGAAGAAAGTAATGGTTTATTTTTCATTAATTCATAGAAAGCAGTAAATACCTGCTTTCTATGAAAAATAAACCATTACATTTTGATTTGAACCTTTGTGGCTAATAAATACCACAGAATAATTTTATACAATAACATAATTTGTGTCCTAAAAATTGAAGCACATATAACACATTATGCGTGTGCATTGGAATCCAAAAAGATTTAGTGGTTAAAGTGCAAAGATTTTAAAGATAGACACAAAAACACCGCATTATATACCTACCTACTACCTAGGTAAATAGACATTAGTTGCCATAGGTAAGGCAATTCATAGATGTGGACTTTTGGGGTTATTCAGACCGCAACGAGACGCGTAGAATGCATCTACGCGGCGTAGATGCATTTCTAAGGTATGGATTTCACAGAGTTGCTCTACGTCTCACACAATTGAAGTCTGTCAATTGAACAGCTTTGAAAATGGCTGTACCGAACATCTCATTAACAAACAGACAAAATATTTTTGTATTCAATTATACAAATAACATTAGTAGAACCATGAACAGTATTATTGGGAATGATATTGTCCGCCATAATAAAATCACGGCCATTTTCGTATCACGCGAGCGAACATGATTCAATCATAGTAAAACGTGAAACAAAATTGTTTGGTGCTCTCTGATAACTTTAAATGAATTTTCTGTACGTTTGGAATGTTTTTTTTCAAACAATACTGAACATGCAAAAAGTTAAGGTAAAAATGCTGGGAAAAATCATTTCTGTACGTTCGATTTTGTGTTAGTGATTAGTCCAACAATAATAACTTTAATTTCGTCTAAATCCTACAGTTAGAGACAATTAACAATTCTTACTAATACTAAATATTATAAGATAATAAATATTATATTTTAAACCGTGTCTGTCTATCTGTCGGTTCCTTCATCACGCTACGGCCAAATTGCTTCAGATAAAATATCGTGTGAAGATACTATGATGTATGACAGACGAAAGGACGTAAATCGTTATAAGATATATTTTTTACGATTTCATATTATTTTATGATTTTTATCTATGCAACGGAGCAACGGAGTTGCAGGCGTCTAGTTTAATAAAAAAATAATTTAAACCTTTGAAACGAGTAGAAATATTTTTGGTTAAAGACAATAATCTTTATTAAATAACAATACTTATTATATGTTTATACATAATAATAACATAACATTACAAAACTTCTTATTCACCATAAACTAATACAATAAACACTAATGACTAAACTACATTAAAAACTAGTATAATTATACTCTCTGCTTTGTCCTCGAGATTAGCATTAAGTACTTATTTACACTAGTAGTTACGCCTACGGTGACGCCAGTCTTGCACTAAAGTTGAGATTTATAAAAAAAATAAATCTAAAAAAATAAGTGGGTAGTTTCGCTCACCTGTCGCGAATCTTGCGGTTGCTTGCCATTCACAAGTACAGTGCTCCGCCAGTACGCACTATTTTAATTTTTAGGTTCTTATTTTCAGTTTTAAAGTGCAAACATGGGTAAACGGAAACACTCAAAGGATGATAATTACGAGTATATTGCAAGAAAGTTAAAAAAACTCGAAAGAAAACTGAAACATGTCAAGAAGAAACGACGTGATTCAACATCGTCTTCCGCTTCGTCTGAACATGACGAAATGTTATCGGATTATCCTGAAATGCCGTCAGACAGAAAAGGTACGATCACAAATACTGTTACATGATAAGTCTGTACTGCGGATAGCTTTTGGGGCTATTACTTTACAGACAATACGGTAACAAAATAATATTTTTTCAAAGTACCTGCTATAACGCTAAGTTACTTGATAAGTTGGTATTAATTTTTACCAACAATACTGTAACAATATAGGTACATGTATAAATTTAGATTTGCGAGCAATTTTTGGGATTGCTACTTATCTAAATAGCATGTCACTAATTATCATAATCATAATGATATAAAAATGCAACTAGCAAAAGCCGTTACGGCTCACTGAACAGGGTGATAAGAGATACAATGCATAATAATATAATATATTATACAGCGAATTATATTTTAAGACTTTTACAGTACTTAAGTGCTTTTATTATAGTGTCAGGCGTATCTACGCACTATTGACAAATTCTTGCTCTTATTACGTTTATTACTTATACGTAATCCTGACGAAAATAATACAAAATGAATAGGCAACGACTATTATTTTTTATGTATAAAATTACAGATGGCTCACAGATTGAAATAGATCCGGTTATTGAAGGCGAAATTGAGGAGACAGAACAATCTGCACCCTCCACCAGCACTGGTGCCACCGCTAATTTAGCGTGCAGCGGCGAGCCTGTTCCATCCACTAGCTCGTGCGAGCTACCTACCCCTCAGATTGATTGCCAGGATCTTGCAGAGGTGATGGCTGTGCCTGAAGTGGATAATGTTATGCTTGAATTGTTAGGAGACGACCCATCAATAAAAAAATTATACGGCAAGGATATTAACGCCGATCTGGCTGTGCGCCTCCAACATGTAGCTACAGTTGGCTTGGCAAAAGACATCCGTAAAGACTTACAGGAAAAATATCTTCCCCCGAAAAATTGTACCCAGATTGATGCTCCTGAGCTTAATCTAGAAATTAAGGCTGCTGTAACGGATGTCGTTTTAAAGAGAGATAAAGGAATTGAAAGCAAACAAAAAGTTCTGGGTTCTGCGATATCGTGTCTCGGAGAGGCTATTACTATTTTGCTCGAGGAGCAGAACAAAAATACGGCAGTCATAAAGTTACTCATGGATGCTACTCGATTGATATGCGACTGTCAAAATACTGATTCCATGACACGTCGCAATTTTATCTTATATAATTTAAAAAAAGATATGAAAGACCAGTTGACGAAAACAAAAATTGACAACTGTCTGTTTGGATTAGATCTAGCTGATACATTAAAAACTGCTAAGTCAATCTCTAAGTCAAGCGCGGATTTGAAAATCACACCAGCTTCTAAAACTCCTGCAAACCGGAAGCCCCAATTGCCCGCTACAAGGAGCAATTTAAACTGGAAGGCTCCTCCCCCAGTTCGCAGGCAAAAGATGGGGAACCAGAGGAAGGAACCTGCACAGAAATATCAGCCCGCGGGCTCCTCGAGAGCGTCATTTCGACAACCGACAGCCGGGAACCCAGCACGGAGTCGTCGGCAGTAGAATATGAGGTGAGTTACGCTGGCAGACTTACCTATTACTATAAACAGTGGTCATCTATAACTAATGACCACACAATACTCTCCTGGATTGCCGGCTACAAGATACCCTTTTGTAAACCGGTTATACAAATACATCCTCCTGTACAACGCAGTTATACAGAATTAGAGAAATTGCAGTATAAACAATGTATTGATGACTTGTTATCTATAGGGGCTATTTCCCAGTGCCAGCCGTGTAAAAATCAATTTTTGTCATCCTTTTTTCTTGTGCAAAAACCAAATGGTAAACACAGATTTATACTAAATTTAAAAAATCTTAACAAGTTTATTGAAACTGAACATTTTAAGTTAGAGGATCTACGCACTGCAATAAAATTAGTTTCACAGAATTCCTACATGTGCACCGTAGACCTAAAAGATGCCTATTTTTTAATAAGAATTCATGAGGAGCATAAAAAATATCTCCGATTTCAATTCGATGATAATTTATTTGAATTTAACGTGTTACCATTTGGTCTTAGTACGGCACCCTTTGTGTTTACGAAAATAATGAAACCAACTGTAAAACTACTTAGATCCTGTGGCTTTATGTCTACCATTTATTTGGACGATTTCTTATTGATAAATGATGACTACAAGGGATGCTTAGATAACGTAAATAACACTATAAATCTTTTGAAATCATTAGGCTTCATAATAAATTACGAAAAGAGTAATTTATGTCCAAGTAAATGTTGTAAATTTTTAGGATACATTATAGATACTGAAAGATTTCTAATTACTTTACCTCCAGAAAAAATTAGTAAAATTAAAAATCAAATTAATCATTTTAAATGTTTAAAGCGATGTAAAATTAGGGACTTTGCTCGTTTGATTGGCTTATTAACATCTGCTTGCCCCGCCGTCGAATACGGTTGGTTGTATACCAAAAACTTTGAAAGGTGCAAGTATTTAAATTTATTAAAAGACCCAGATAATTATGAAAGGTATATGAACATACCGAGCAACTTGACATCTGAGTTTGAATGGTGGACTCGATCTATGAATACACCAACTAATAGTATTAAATACGACGAATACGTATTAGAAATCTTTAGTGATGCTTCAACTACGGGGTGGGGTGCAGCATGCGGAGAGGAGACTGCTAGCGGTACTTGGTCAGATGAAGAGCGCTCTAAGCACATTAACTATTTGGAAATTTTAGCAGCCTTTTTTGGCTTGAAAATTTTTGCAAGAAATTTTAATAATTGTCAAATATTGTTGCGCATTGATAATACCACTGCTATTTCATACGTAAACCGTATGGGTGGCGTGCAGTTCCCTCATCTTACACAAGTAACCCGAGATCTGTGGCAATGGTGTGAGCAGAAACAAATAATAGTATTTGCTTCATATATTAGCTCGGCAGAAAATACGGTTGCGGATGCGGAATCTAGGCGTAATCACCCAGATATCGAGTGGGAACTAGCGGACTATGCCTTCCAAAATATAACCCATAAATTTGGTGAACCTTATATTGATATATTTGCAAGTAGATTAAATAAAAAATGTCAAAGATACATATCCTGGAACAGAGACCCTGATGCAGTGGCAGTGAACGCTTTCACTGTACCCTGGTCAAAATTCTTCTTTTATGCCTTTCCACCAGTTTCTGTAATTCTAAAATCTTTACGTAAAATCATTAAAGATAAAGCGACAGGCATAGTAGTGGTGCCATGGTGGCCCACACAGCCATGGTTTCCCCTTTACAATAAACTTCTAATTTCCGAGCCGTTAATTTTAAAATCAAGTGAAAATCTTATATTATCTCATTCCAGCAACCGCCAAGTACACCAACGACTTACCCTGGTTGCCGGAGTGTTGTCAGGACGTCCCTGTTGAGAAGAAACGTTCCACATTCTTCAGTGGACATAATGTTAGCTTCTCTCTCACAAAACTCTATTAAACAATACGATTCCTGTTTGAAGAAGTGGTTCCAATTTTGTGTAAAATATAATTTAAACTTTTATCAGACGTCAATTTCAAATATTTTAAGCTTTCTTACAGAACTTTACAATAATGGAGCCCATTATGGTACGCTTAATAGCTGTAGATCCGCATTATCTCTAGTACTCGATACAGAAATTAGTAGTAATGACAATTTGAAAAGATTTTTTAAGGGAGTTTTTAGATTGCGACCGCCCCTGCCAAAATACAATTTGACTTGGGATACCTCCCTAGTTCTAAGTCATATTGGTGAATTGTACCCTAATGAGTCATTAGACTTGGAGACAATTTCTAAAAAACTTATAACGTTGCTGGCACTCGTAACCGGGCATAGAATGCAAACGATATCAATTATAAATATAAAAAATATAGAGTGGTTTGCCGACAGAATTATTATAAAAATTCCCGATCTTATAAAGACGTCTCGCCTTAACTCAACACAGCCAGCTCTTATACTGCCATATTTTCAGGATAAACCTGAAATATGTGTAGCTAATACTTTAAAACAATTTTTAAAATTAACGGAACCCTTACGAAATAATCATTCTTACCTTTTTGTCAGTTTGAGAAAGCCACACCACAAAGTCACCTCACAAACGTTAAGCCGTTGGGTGAAAAACACACTCGAAGTGTGTGGTATAGATGTCTCTACTTTTACTGCCCATAGTACGAGGCACGCTAGCACCTCGAAAGCAAATAGATTAGGTGTAAACCTAGACTTAATTAGGAAGACAGCAGGATGGAGCGCTAACTCCAAAACCTTTATTAAATTTTATAATAAAGATATTGTAAATGATTTTGATCACGGAGTTTTTGCTAATAAGATAATGTCAGGACAATAAATAAATAAGCTGATATTTTTATAGAACCTGATTTTAGTTTATTGTTGTTAATTATTTAATTATAATTTAAAAGATAATGTAAAAGATATAATATTAATATAATATTATATATTATAATATTACGTTATATTGTATTTTGTTAAATAAAAATGATTTTTCACAGCAGATGTAGTCTCTCAATGTCTACTAGTGTAAATAAGTACTTAATGCTAATCTCGAGGACAAAGCAGAGAGTATAATTAATGATTAAACGAACTTACCTGTACGTGAAGTTCTATCATAATTATACGAGCTGCTTTGTCCGAAGAGATTAGCATCCCACCCATCCCAGGAACCCTGGAAGCTGTGAAAAATCGCCGCTCTGAACTAAATGACAAGCAACCGCAAGATTCGCGACAGGTGAGCGAAACTACCCACTTATTTTTTTAGATTTATTTTTTTTATAAATCTCAACTTTAGTGCAAGACTGGCGTCACCGTAGGCGTAACTACTAGTGTAAATAAGTACTTAATGCTAATCTCTTCGGACAAAGCAGCTCGTATAATTATGATAGAACTTCACGTACAGGTAAGTTCGTTTAATCATTAATAATAAGTAAGACAATAATTCAATTTTGGCCCAGCTTTATTCGCAAACGGATTTTCAGTCCCTAAATAAGTACCGTTGGGTCAAAATTGTGTCGCATATGAACGTATATGAAAAATTTCATTAAACTCTGACGGTACTTTTATAAAACGTAGATGAAAGACTTTTGCAACTTAAATTTTTTATTTATTAGCTTGCTTACCTATGTAATAAAATATTATGTTTCATGATTCTTTGAGTTCAATATTGTATGTAAAAACTGCTCTTACAATCTATACTAGTACTAGTACTAGTAATATATATACTAGTACTAGTACTAGTAATATTATAAATGCGAAAGTGTGTCTGTCTGTCTGTCTGTCTGTCTGTTACCTCTTCACGTCCAAACCGCTGAACCGATTTTGCTGAAATTTGGTATGGAGATAGTTTGAGTCCCGAGAAAGGACATAGGATACTTTTTGTCCCGGAAAAATGTACGGTTCCCGTACAATAAACTTTTATGATTTGCGCGTAAACTATTCAATCGATTTTGCTGAAATTTGGTACGGAGATAGTTTGAACCCCGAGAAAGGACATAAGATACTTTTTGTCCCGGAAAAATGTACGGTTCCCGTACAATAAACTTTTATGATTTGCGCGTAAACTATTCAATCGATTTTGATGAAATTTGGTATGGAGATACTCTAAGTCTCTAGAAAGGACATTGGATACTTTTGGTCCCGGAAAAATGTACGGTTCCCGTAAAATAAACTTTTATGATTTGCGCCTAAACTGTTCAATCGATTTTGATGAAATTTGGTATGGAGATACATTAAGTACCGAGACAGGACATAGAATACTTTTTGTCCCGGAAAAATGTACGGTTTCCGCACAATAAACTTTTAAGATTTGCGCGTAAACTATTCAATCGATTTTGATGAAATTTGCTACGGAGATACATTGAGTCTCGAGAAGGGACATATAACACTTTTTGTCCCGGAAAAATGTACGGTTCCCGCACACTAAACATTTATGATTTGCGAGTAAACTATTCAATCTATTTTGATGAAATTTCCTACGGAGATACCTTGAGTCTCTAGAAAGGATATAGGATACTTTTTGTCTCGGAAAAATGTACGGTTTCCGCACAATAAACTTTTATGATTTGCGCGTAAACTATTCAATCGATTTTGATGAAATTTGACACGGAGGTACTTTGAGTCTCGAGAAAGGACATGGTATCGCGTCGTTAGTGTTGAGTTTTAATTCTCCTTTTTAGGAACAAACTGATTAATTAAAAGTGAATTTATGCCAACCTAAACTAAACATACAGTTTTCGAGTGTCATTTGATTTTGCCCTCGGCCCGTACTTGGGGGGGCCCAGCCCCCCCAAGTACGGGCCGAGGGCCCCCTCCCTCCTTTTTAGGAACAAACTGATTAATTAAAAGTGAATTTATGCCAACCTAAACTAAACATACAGTTTTCGAGTGTCATTTGATTTTGCCCTCGGCCCGTACTTGGGGGGCCTGCGCCCCCCCAAACCCCCCCTCCTGGGTTCCTTCCTTACATCAAAATGGTATCGCGTCGTTACTGTTGAGTTTTAATTCTCCTTTTTAGGAACAAACTTATTAATTAAAAGTGAATTTATGCCAACCTAAACTAAACATACAGTTTTCTAGTGTCATTTGATTTTGCCCTCGGCCCGTACTTGGGGGGGCTGCGCCCCCCCCACCCCCCCCCCCCTCCTGGGTACCTTGCTTACATCAAAATGGTATCGCGTCATTAGTGTTGGGTTTTAATTCTCCTTTTTAGGAACAAACTTATTAATTAAAAGTGAATTTATTCCAACCTAAACTAAACATACAGTTTTCGAGTGTCATTTGATTTTGCCCTCGGCCCGTACTTGGGGGGGCTGCGCCCCCCCAAACCCCCCCTCCTGGATTCCTTGCTTACATCAAAATGGTATCGCGTCGTTAGTGTTGAGTTTTAATTCTCCTTTTTAGGAACAAACTTATTAATTAAAAGTGAATTTATGCCAACCTAAACTAAACATACAGTTTTCCAGTGTCATTTGATTTTGCCCTCGGCCCGTACTTGGGGGGGCTGCGCCCCCCCAAACCCCCCCCTTCCTGGGTTTCTTGCTTACATCAAAATGGTATCGCGTCGTTACTGTTGACTTTTAATTCTCCTTTTTAGGAACAAACTTATTAATTACTAGCTGTCCCGGCAAACGTTGTTTTGCCATTTAAAGTATATTTTATCATCAGTTGATACATGTTTTACCCCCTCTTTTGTCCCCTAAGAGGGTGTGGGGGGGGAAGGTCATACACCAGATGTTAAGGGCCCGGGTTACCCTCGAAATTTTCATACATTCTTAATACCAAAATCATTTTCTCATACGAAAATATTTCACATGTTTGAGTTATTTTTCAGCTTAAGATAGTAATTACCTAGGGTCCTGAACAAATTTTTTTTACAAAATATTTAAACTCTAAAAAAAAAATTTTTGTGTTTAAATATTTTTTAGTAAATTTACTACTAAATATTTAAACACCAAAAAATAGACAAAAACACTAAAAAATATATAAATAAATAGTAAATTTACTACAAAATATTTAAACTTTAAAAAATATTTTTTATTATTTAAATATTTTGTAGTAAATTTACTATTTATTTATATATTTTTTAGGGTTTTTGTCTATTTTTTGGTGTTTAAATATTTAGTAGTAAATTTACTAAAAAATATTTAAACACAAAAATTTTTTTTTAGTATTTAAATATTTTGTAAAAAAAAATTGTTCAGGACCCAAGGTAATTACTATCTTAAGCTGAAAAATAACTCAAACATGTTAAATATTTTCGTATGAGGAAATGATTTTGGTATTAAGAATGTATGAAAATTTCGAGGGTAACCCGGGCTCTTAAGTTGAAAAACACAGTTAATACCTAATATGAAGTAAGTCCACTAAAGAAAAAAGTTGTATACAAAATCTGACCCCTCTTTGGTCCCCAGAGAGGGTTGAGAGGGGAGGGGGGGAGGATTTTTATACACCAGATGTTGAGTTGGAAGAAGACAAATATAATATATCTGTGAAAACCGTATGCAAATCTGTGAAAACCGTATGCAAATCGGATCAGTAGTTTTCGTGTTAAAGAAAAAAGTTTGATACAAAATCTGACCCCCTCTTTTGTCCCCTTAGAGGGGTGGGGGGAAAAAATTTTATACACCAGATGTTAAGTTGGAAGAAGATAAATATATCTGCGAAAACCACATTCAAATCGGATCAGTATTTTTCGTGTGATGCTGGAACAAACAAACAGACAGACAGAAAGAGTGACAGACAGACAGACAGACAAAAAACTAACCACATTTTTGGCTTCTATAGCGATGTAGTGACAAATGTGTAATTTCGGGTGTCATTTCATATCTTTTATGTACAGAATATTCATTTCTACAACAGAATATTTTCTTCCTCCCGCACGCGCTTTGGTGACGCTCACTATCGTAATATTTTAATTTCGCCATAATTTCAAAACCAAACGTCCAATTTTAATCATTCAAAGACCAAATATTATCTACATAAACTGTACTTAGTGATAAAATAATTTATTTTGATAAGGATTAGTAGCGTGAGTAAAATATATCCGTTTAAATATAGTCCAAAAAAAATTCAGGATTTTTAAATAAATAAATGGTTATTGTGCCTCACTCGACATAGATAGGTATAGTGTGTCGCGGACTTTTTTGTAGATATTTATAAGATCTACAATTACTTAGAACATTTTATGGTTCTATCTTTTATAGTTTAGGCAGCGTACGCAAAATAAGTAACTTTTCTAGCTGATTTTTTACACCTTGCGTCCGAAAAACTCAAATATCTTACGGAACCCTACTTTTTTCCAAAATAAAATGTAGCCTATGTTCAGCAGAAATAATGTAAGATTCCAATAGCAAAAGAATTTTTCAAATCGGTCCAGTAGTTTCGGAGCCTATTCGACTCAAACAAACAAACAAACAAACAAATCTTTCCTCTTTATAATAGTAGTGTAGAAAAGTGAATTTATTCCAACCTAAACTAAACATACAGTTTTCGAGTGTCATTCGATTAATATGCGGGGAACTTTGCCCTCGGCCCGTACATAAAAAGGCAAAATTTATCCATTTCCGTTATTATACAATGTTAACGCGGACGAAGTCGCGGGCAATAGCTAGTTAATTATAACTTACGTATGTTCCCTTAGTAATCTGTGGTTTAACTGACAAAAAAGAGAAAAATACCGTAGTTAAATGATAAATATATTTTGTAAAAGTAATTTCTAAATTCGTTATTACCAAATTATGTAAGATAACAACCCAAGTAATTTTATCCTATAACTTTGGTTTTGTTGAGAGGAGTTTGCAAAGTTCAAAATAATTAATCAACTTTCGGGGATCAAAGGACTATTACAAAACAATTATATTGATCCAGATCATAATTAAATTGAATTGTTCTCCCAAAAGTTTTGGTTTCGATAAGAGTTAAGGGTCGAGACAATGAAATAGGATAGTTTCATTTAATAGAATCTATACTTTCATACTAATATTATAAATGCGAAAGTGTATATTATATCTGTCTGACTGTTACTTTAGATGTTTGGTATAGAAATACTTTGAGGCCAAGGAAAGGACAAAGGATAGTTTTAATAATGGAAAAATGTAAGGTTCCGGCGCGATGTTTCATGAACGAATTTGCGGTCGTCAGCAAGTTTGCCTGTCGAAATAGAATACAGCAAAGAACGGCACTTGACCTTTCAAATATGGCTCTAATTATTATAATCATTGATATGAATATACGTCACTAGGACAAAGAAAATTGCATAACCCAGGCTAACTGCCTGTTTAACACACAACTCAAAGTTCCTCGAAATGCAAGCCAGGGATATCTATCGAGAATTAAGTATATTATTGTGTAATATATTATCTAAATAACCGTTTGAGATTTGTTTATGAAATTTAGAGCATATATAATTACCTCGCAAGTCTCATTATATGAGCCAAGTTTGAAAAGTTTATGTTAAATAGTTTTTGAATTATGAGGGGGTCAAAAGTGGCTCGAAATGGTTCGTGTTATATTACACACGGTGCTGCTCGCCAGTTCTGTTTTACTTGAACTCTGCTTGACACGCTACCGCGTGTCTAGATCAAAATGCTCGAAGGACCATCATATGTTGACCCTCAATCAGAAATGGAAAAAAGGGCATGATGCAAGGGCTTTTGGCATGCCCTCTTGAAAATTTCCCCACCATTTCACCATGCAGCCATAGCTTTAGTGCAGAGGGAAAGTTTGTTTAATAATGCTTTATTCACCCGGCCACCCCTCTTTACCTAAGTGAGGTATACCTCTATGTCCTACGTATAGGTTTTAGTAATTGGCTTGTTCAATGTTCATAAAATGTCAGGCCTAAGTAACATTGTAATTTGTATGTTTTTTAATAATTCAAATAAGTCATCTATGTTATTTTCATACAAATCATTACAATACTGTTTTAAGTTTTAATAATATCTTGCGACTTGCTCAATGCAATAGCATTTTTTGTATCATCTATTGATGAAATTGATTCATAAGCAGTTGATGGACCTACATCATTTGGTCGAATTATGTAAACCATAAAGTTAATATACCTAGCGGAATAGAGCAACAAACTCGAGCTGTCAAACGTAACCGAAATGGGTTTTCATCTGTGTGTAAAATATGTGTACGTATACACTTACACAAGCATGATTGAACATGAATTCTATGAGATTAAGTTGTCAACGGGGCTGATCCGGGCTGATGGACGTCAAAAAAAGATTGATGCTGTCATGTATCACAAGTCTCTTTTTACCACGCATGTGTGACATCTCGCTTGCTCAGGCCTTTGTTTCTCTATTCCGCTAGGTATATTAACTTTATGATGTAAACTTAATATTATAAGTCGTCATATTTTGTCGTCTGGGTTTGACAACCCAGATAACAAACCCGTGTCCTTAACGAATTTCAGCAAAGTCGGCTCAGCGGTTCAGGCGTGAAGAAGTAACACAGACAAAAAGATACACTTTCGGATTTATAGACAGACAGAGATACAAACAGACGATCAGAATACGTAGGTCCGCCATAATTGTAGGAGCTCCATCAAAATATCTAGATTCTAGTACCTATATCTACTACATACACTAAATCCATTTCCCGTTAAAGATAGTATCTTTAATTAAGGCGAAGCTAAATACGGGAGCATGCAAGAGGAGGAACGAGGTAGGCGGGGCTCCTCACTCAACGTCATGTTTCTTTTACTCTTTCATTGCGGCATTTGCAATACATAAACTATAGCAAACGAACTTAAGGCGCAGTATGGTCTGTTACCATTTTAGATTTAAAAATGTGTATTAATTGCTATTGTTATTTTATTGTGCGGCTAATACGTATATTTATTGATATTTAAATTTGTTGCGTTATGGCCTACTAAGCTTTGTTTAAATTTAAATGAACAGAAATAATTATTGTTTTCTTTAGTTTTTTAGTCCAGTGTAAAGGTAAGGCTAGAATTTTCTAGGGTCTAATTTTAATTAGACACCATTCACTTATAAATCACTTTTATGGTAATTTAGATCTACATTAAAGAAATAAAAATATTAATTACCTACGTGGTTATACAAAGGAAGCTTCCAGGTTTCTTCAATGAACCAACTTGTAAATAATAATAGAAAAATATAAATGAATAATACTGTAATAAATAATTACTTACTATCAACTTTTCTTAAATGCAATATAAAAAATCAGTCACTAATATTATTCTTTAAGATCTTTGTAAAAAAATAGTCTTTGCAAATAATAGCTGAATTATTATAAAACATTATCCACCTATTAGATTTAAATAGAAGTAAACATTTAGCACTAACAATTTACATCAATTGCTCTCAAAACGCCGACGGGCAAGTCGCAACTTACTCAATATTTCATTTACTCTGAATTTGTGTAAAACACTGCACAGATACCGTCTGAAGTTTGTATCTCAACTGGGGGATTCCAGAAGTTTGAGCGCAGAAGCAATTTCACACATTTGTGACATCGATACGTTTTCTATATATATTCTATTCTATATTCTTTATTTAGTAGTTCTGTCCCACGGCGTTGTCCGTCTTAATTAGGACTTCTGGGAAACAAACGTTGCTTCAACCACGGAAAAAGCTCAAAAGCTTCGCCTTAACCACGGAATAAACTTATTACGCTATAAATAATGTTGACTTGCGATTGAAATTAATAGACATTGTTATTTTAAACCCTATCAATTAAAAATGGCAAGTTTAATCAAGTGAATGAATAATTTGCTTTGAAATAATTTTCATAGAGTTTTGTTCGTTGATACAAGTACCGTCAAACATAGTTCTTTTTTTGATGAATTAAGGTCGAAATGTGAGGAATACTATGTTGTTGTATTATTTAAGATAATAATTAAATTAACTGTACCCCGATTCTACTACCTATTTTGTAATGCAACACGAATGCAACTTGTCTTGTACGATCCAGTCTGATTTACCAAACTACAAAAATACTCACGTATAAAACCAACGACATTTCATGAGAATAATATCATTTTTAGGATTCCGTACCCAAAGGGTAAAAACGGGACCCTATTACTGAGACTTCGATGTCTGTCCGTCTGTCTGTCCGTCTGTCTGTCCATCTGTCTGTCTGTCTCCAGGCTGTAACTCAAGAATGGTAATAGCTAGAGAGTTGAAATTTTCACAGATCATGTATATCTATTGCCGCTACAACAGCAAATACTAAAAACAAAATAAAGTTAATATTTAAGGGGGGCTCCCATACAACAAACATGATTTTTTTGGCTTTTTTTGCTCGTAATCCATAATGGCAACAGATAGGCACTTGAAATATCCACAAAATACTTAATTATATTTGTAATTTAATATTTAATAATAAAATTTTAATAAATTCAATAATTAAGGGGGGCTCTCATACAAAAAACACAATTTTTTCGCTTTATAACGGTACGGAACCCTTCGTGCGCGAGTCCCACTCGTACTTGGCCGATTATTAGTTTGATAGGAAAATATGGACTAGAACAAGGAACGAAACGGCATTCATGTCGCATGAAAATGGTAAAATTGGGGTATTTTAGGGTCAGTCATTTTGACGCGACGCGTCGATGCAATGCGACACGTTAAGTACTAAATAATCATCAAAATCGGCTTACAAACGGCGAAACTATTTGCAAAGTCGAATTGAGAAACTTCCTTCTTTTTGATGTCGGTTAAAAATGCATCGCAATTCGCAACGCCTCGTTACTTAAGCAAGAAATACACGGTCGCCAACGGCGGTTGACGACCACGCAAAATCTATAATAATGAAAAACTGGTTGACAACACGTTGGCAACCGTGTGGCTGGCAACGCGCATACAATTTTTTGCTGTTGACGACCGCCGTTGGCGACCGTGTATTTCATACTTTAGCAATGTGAATTGTAAGGTTATTGTACGATAGTAAGGACATAATACAGTCCAGGCGTAGCTAACCTTCACTTAGGAGGGGCTGACGATTTATTGACGACTTATTTTGTTCGTAGCAACAACTATTGCTACAGAACCAAAATAGAAACGTAGATGAAGATATTACAAGATGATGTCCGGTACTCCGTTGCGCAGAAATTCGTAATAAAATGTCGTCGGGATAAAAATGTCCTTTCCGGGGACTCAAAGTAACTCCATACTAAATTTCAGCAAAATCGGTTCAGCGGCTTAACCGTGGAGAAGTTACATACAGGCAGACAGAAATAATTTCGCATTTATTATATATTAGTATGGAAGTATGGATCAGGAACAAATAAATAGTAGCTTATAGCGTTTGATTTAACTACTACAAGCATACGGTGCTCACATGCTTGTAGTAGTGCAATTCATGACTCCGTGGTTCAGTGGCTTAGAGCGTGGCTCTTAACTCAAAGTTCATGGGTTTCGATCTTTTGACAAGTGAGATTCTTCGGATGGGCATGTAAAAAGTTGGTTAAGGCGCTACCAGGCAATTTCGACTAAGTTCAACCTGTATAAAGTCTGACAGAACTTAAAGCACAATACCGAAAAAAATATATATTGTAGACTGGTCTTTGATCTTTAATTGCTCGCGAGGACTTTTTTCTGAAGTTAATATATTTTTAGAAAAAAAATATACCGTGGTCATCGATTTTTCTGCAAATACTCTATTAACTTGGTAACCTGCTGACTTAGAGCACTGAAAATTTTATATTCAATAAATTATCAGTTACACAACAGTTCCACAAGAGGATTTTTTGGTTGACTAATTAGTATTTTTTTAAATGTAAAATTTCTGTCACGTAGAATTTTGTAAAACGCGGGGATCTGCGCGGGCGACGGGCGACAGTCGGTCGCCAGCCTTCGGACGGGGAACCTGTGTTCGTTTGTTGTCGATCGCTCCGCTCTGCTCGCGTATTTTGACAATTGAAGTGGTGTTGTTTAAAAATCAGTATTACAGTGGCTAAAATTATAAAAAGGACTCAAGTGAGAAAAACAGCGGAAGGACGCTTTTTTAAACGTTGTGAAAAGATAATATTTTGGTAGCTTTGTAAATGTTATTATATATAGACGAATACCTTTAAAATTGTCGATACTTCTGGAGTCTGGACAGTGTATTTTATTGTAAAAATGCCTAAAGTTTCGAAAAGAAAGCGATATCTAAGAGAATCAATTGAAAAAAGAAGAGACATCTTGTAAGTAACATAATATTTTTATTAGTAATTTGAAGTACGATACGGTCAAATTAACTAGACGCACGGTTTGATGACGTCATTATGGAGCTCGCATGTTATATAATATATATACTTTCGATTATTTACTTATTTCGATGCGTCAAGCTAATTTGACCGTGTTGTAAGACAGTAAGTAGTAGGTATGGATCGGTAAGCTTCGGAAATTTTAATATTAGGTATATATTTATATTTTCTATTCTATTTTCAGAATCCAAAGAAGGTGGACTTGTCATAAAAATCAAGTAAATACCGACGAGTCCAATCAGTATCAAACTCAACATTTGCCCGTCACAATGTAAGTAATATAGACTAAGAGACCACGCACATTTCTGACAAAATATTTCATCGACGCGATCTTATTGTTATATTTGTTTTTATTGTATAGTGCAGCTCGTAGTCAAACCCGAAACACACACACACTTCGTCATACTTTTTGAAAAGCAGAAACTGCGTTACATGATGTGATGTCTACTTTTCGAAAAGTCTTCTTATTTTTATACTGTTGATAGTCAGACAAGTGACCAGTCTGACTAACCTTTTAAAATGATTTTAATAAAATGATAAATAATATTCCTATTTTATTAAAATGCATTGTAATATTGTATTTGTGTCCTATTGTTATAGATCGGGGGATAAAAACATTTTTACAGAAGATACAAGTAGTACAGTTGAAATAAATTCCAAAGATGTTGAATTTTCGACATCTTTACAGGTAAGTAGTCGCAGTCAAGTACATTAGACAGTGTATGACTGGAAAGTGTTTACCAAGAAATTTATGAAGCAGATTTCTTAAATAGCATTAACTTATATAATTCAATTTTCATTTGGTATTTTGTATTTATTTACTATTCCTAGTAAATTATATTGTGTAAGTAGGAAATCAGCCCACTAGCGGTGACTACAGAATAAAAATGTTGTACAAAGATAAAAAAACACTCACAAAAATTTTGTCGATGGAAAGGACATTGCTGGTACTAACAGCAAAGATCGCGGGTTCGAATCCCGCCCGCGACGAAATTTTTGTGAGTGTTTTTTCATCTTTGTACAGTTTAGAGGACTAACATTGTAAAATGTTTAACACATTCAGTGCCTTTAACACGCCTAGCATCTCCACACTAATCTCTATCTCTATGCCGGGAGCACGCCGGGCGTGCTCTCCGTTTTCCATCAATATCTCAAAGATAAGACAGTGTTTTTCACCGAAATGCTCAGAGCATAAACTTTGTGCCGTAAGCTAATAAATTCTTAAGGTGACGCCTTGATAATTTGGCTGTAGCGATGTCCATTTTTCTCAGCAATGACTAAAGCTAAGAAATTAAAGTTCACTGTCAGTATTCATCATGTCTTTGTCTTTGAATTACCCATAGCATAACACGATTGGTCAACTTTTATAACACAGAATAATCAATCAAAAAGACCTCTGTAAAAAAAGGGATTCCTATTTTGCCAACAGAGGAGAGTGATATACGCTTCCAAAATTTGTACATAAATTGGTTCTAGTATACACTTTAATTTGTCCATAGCTTTTATGAAATGTATTTATGGTTTATAAATTACGCGACAAAAACCATTTTGTCGCTACGCCCTTTCAAATTTTTGCTGTTCCATTGCTTGTTTTCTATGAGAGGCCGGGCCAGCCTCGCATAGAAAACAAGCAATCTAAAACACATCCAACACGGTTTTTTACTTTAACATGGCGTCACCTTAAGTGGTTCCATGAGAGCCGAGAGCACACCTAGCATGTTTGCGTTTTTTGTATGGCGGCATCGCTGGGAACTACTAGAAAATTGTGGTGGGCATTGAACGTGTTAAAAAACTCTTTACAAATTTAAAAAATAATAAAATGTTAGTGCAATAAATCAATACATTTTATTTTTGTGTAAATAATTGTCAGCTTATAAAGATAAACATTTTGATTTCAGGTTGAAATTATAAAAGAACAACCTGAAAGCCCACCTGCCTTCGAAGGACGAAGAATTATCAACCTGATGAAAGTGTACGAAAAACTTCAAGACATATCTACTCATGGTCCTTTCAATTGTAATTTAAAATGTGTGGATATAATTTATATTATTAATTGATAGTTTATTTGTTATAAAATAAATGTTTTTTTTAATATAGATTAGGTACCTACTTGACTTTTATTTTTCATTTTATCTGCCTTTGAGTTATCGCTGAATGTACATTGTTCTCAAAATAGATTTCATCGTAGAGGGTGTAAATAGCCTGATAAATATTGAAATAATGAATTTACAATACAAACGCCAGTGACGACCTCTGTAGCTCAGTTGGTGGGCGACTTGGTAGCTCAAGCTGAGGGTCGCGGGTTCGAATCCCGACGACGGAAAAAAAAGTTTTCAATGTTCCTGGGTCTCGGATGTGTATTAAATATATGTATAATATAATAAATATCTTAACACATTCAATGCCACACACCTGGCATGTTCGCGGCATTACCGCATTACATAATAAATTATTTTCGATAATATAAAAAAAATAAGATCATGGAACCACTTAAGAATTCATTAGCTTACGGCAAAAAGTTTATGCTCTGAGCGTTTCGGTGAAAAACACTGTCTTATCTTTGAGATATTGATGAAAAACGGAGAGCACGCCCGGCGTGCTCGCGGCATGGAGATAAAGATTAGTGTGGACACGCTAGGCGTGTTAGTGGCACTGAATGTGTTAAATATTATGTATATTATGTAGTATATAAAAGTATTAAATATATTTGCTGTTGTCTGTATAGTTGTCTGGTATGGTACCCGTTACACAAGTCCTTCAGGTACTTAGCACGGGGCCGGACTGACGTGGTGTGAAGCGTCCATAGATATTGTATTATTATTATTATTATTACTATACAAGAACTACTGAGTTGAAATGTTGATAATTTTTTTGTATGTCAAATCGTACGTAACTATAAATAACACTATCTCTTAGGCTATACTGATTCACGATTACTCCGTAGTACAACTATAGATTGAGAGATGGCGTAATTAGGTCATTGACCTCACAGTGCTAATCCTAGTACCGACGGTTGTCGGCAGATGGCCACTTTTACGTAAATATATTGCGGGGAAAAAGTAGGTGCAGGGGGAGAGGTTTGAAACTCCGCCCATATCTTCAAGGTTGTTAGCGCATGTACAAGCCTTAAGCGCCTGATCTCTCGCCAGTCATGTCGATGTCCTATTGGTTGAAAAGAGAGTAAACGAGTAAAGGCAGAGATGGTGCTTTTGTGTACTGAGCACAAAATTACGCATTATAAAAATGCTTCTGCCAAAAGCAACTCAATCAGTTTTTGAAATGTAAAAACACATAATTTTTTACTATCTGACACGGTAAACGTTGTTTTGCCATATAAATTACTTCTAGTATCAATAAAAAATGTAGATAAAAACATATTCTCAGGCCAACGAATGTACATACAAAATTTCATTAAAATCGGCTGAGCCGTTTTGGAGGAGTTCGCGCACAAACACTGTGACACGCCAAAATCTTTTCGTTTTCGCTTCGTTATAGAATCGCCGATGAAAATGTATGGAATTGACATAATATGACGTTGATGTTCGACTCGTCTTATGTCAATTCCATACATTTTGATCGACGATTCTATAACGAAGCGAAAACGAAAAGATTTTGGCTCACCCCCCAGGGGTGTGTGCCAAAATCTTTTCGTTTTCGCTTCGCTATAGAATCGCCGATGAGAATGTATGGAATTGACATATAACAAGATGTTAGTGTAAATATCGTTATCCTTGAAACCATAGATCATTTTGACGGGATCATATTTTGATGGCTTCAAGGATAACGGTGTTTACACTAACACACTGTATATTAGATTAATTTAGCAGCAATTATTTTTGACATTATTTTCCCTAACACCTCTTAGATTTCCTTTAACACTTAAGAGATGGGAATCATGAATTCTGAGTAACGGTCATAAGAATGACTAATGTTGTTACCCAATACTTTATTGCTTTGCGGTGTACATAAATCTCGCTTTATATCTAATTTATGGACTCAAAAATGGAATTTCTTAGTAAAAGGTATTATTTTAGACCCTACTTTATTATTTTGTCGTTTATCTACATGGTGGTCATGACTCAAGAGTTAAAAACTCAAGGTTTAGAAATCTTTTTTTGCTGTGTTTTACGTCTGACACTCCTCTGAGTGTCTCTACAATAAAATATAATGATGAAACTTCAGTTGTATAAAAAAAAATCACAGATAACGAATGGGGCTTATGTTTATTTAAATTATTATTATCATTCGTCTCTGAGTGTGGTAGTTAAAATGCAGGAGCAAACTTAAACGTCTGCACAATTGCAATACTATAACAATAATAATTGTATTAATTTACTGTACAATCACAAATGAAACATTTTATAATAAGCAAAATAAACAATAACATCAATCAAGCATTAACAACACATTTCAATATTCCGTCGTGTAGGGCTCACACCTGTACACTTACCAGATCTGACAATCAAAATGGTGGAGAAGAGAAGTTTTCCCTGATTTTCATCTTGCAAGTTTTAAAGTATGAAGAATGTTTAGTCATAACTTACAAGTCATAACGCATGCGTTGGATTCTGATAGCGAAATAAGATGATCAATGTGGACAAAGTCCACATTGTGCTTTTTTTTTGTTCATCAAGGGCATGCGTTATAGCGCAGTCAACAGCGAACGTGAGGCATGCCCGTGACGCGCGCTGAAATCGTAGCGCTCGCTATGACACTTTTCTTTCAACGCGGGTGGATTTTGACGCATACATTTATTGAATATGCCAAACGGAAGTTGAATGAAAAGAAGATGACGAAAATTGAAGATGAAATTGCATAATGTGGACATAGCTAATACTATACAGTATACACTTTGGACTTATATCTGTCAAAAATGTATAGGAGTTGACATCGGACTTAGGGCCTGTTTCACCACTTCCTGATATAGTGCCGAATAGGCTATTCACAATTTTTTGGACAGATTCTCCATACTTTATCTGTCAAGTTAAGTGGTGGATAGCCTATTCGGTACTTATCAGGAAGTGGTGAAACAGGCCTCAAGCCATCAAAAATATATTTTCGACCGTTTTGGTAGTATTGTTGTGCAAGTGTAATACTAGAACAGATTTTTTATTTTACAAAACTCAATTATCATTTTCGATTAATAGAAACGATAGCTCGCAAACGAGAGTACATCTACACTACTATTATAAAGAGGAAAGATTTGATTTTTTGTTTGTTTGTTTGTTTGTTTGTTTGTTTGTTTGTTTGAGTCGAATAGGCTCCGAAACTACTGGACCGATTTGAAAAATTCTTTTGCTATTGGAATCTTACATTATTTCTGCTGAACATAGGCTACATTTTATTTTGGAAAAAAGTAGGGTTCCGTAAGATATTTGAGTTTTTCGGACGCAAGGTGTAAAAAATCAGCTAGAAAAGTTACTTATTTTGCGTACGCTGCCTAAACTATAAAAGATAGAACCATAAAATGTTCTAAGTAATTGTAGATCTTATAAATATCTACAAAAAAGTCCGCGACACACTATACCTATCTATGTCGAGTGAGGCACAATAACCATTTATTTATTTAAAAATCCTGAATTTTTTTTGGACTACATTTAAACGGATATATTTTACTGACACTATTAATCCTTATCAAAATAAATTATTTTATCACTAAGTACAGTTTATGTAGATAATATTTGGTCTTTGAATGATTAAAATTGGACGTTTGGTTTTGAAATTATGGCGAAATTAAAATATTACGATAGTGGGCGTCACCAAAGCGCGTGCGGGAGGAAGACAATATTCTGTTGTAGAAATGAAAATTTTGTACATAAAAGATATGAAATGACACCCGAAATTACACCTTTGTCACTACATCGCTATAGAAGCCAAAAATGTGGTTAGTTTTTTGCCTGTCTGTCTGTCTGTCACTCTTTCTGTCTGTCTGTATGTTTGTTCCAGCATCACACGAAAAATACTGATCCGATTTGAATGTGGTTTTCGCAGATATATTTATCTTCTTCCAACTTAACATCTGGTGTATAAAATTTTTTCCCCCCACCCCTCTAAGGGGACAAAAGAGGGGGTCAGATTTTGTATCAAACTTTTTTCTTTAACACGAAAACTACTGATCCGATTTGCATACGGTTTTCACAGATATATTATATTTGTCTTCTTCCAACTCAACATCTGGTGTATAAAAATCCTCCCCCCCTCCCCTCTCAACCCTCTCTGGGGACCAAAGAGGGCTCAGATTTTGTATACAACTTTTTTCTTTAGTGGACTTACTTCATATTATTAGGTATTAACTGTGTTATTCAACTTAACATCTGGTGTATGACCTTCCCACCCCCCACACCCTCTTAGGGGACAAAAGAGGGGGTAAAACATGTATCAACTGATGATAAAATATACTTTAAATGGCAAAACAACGTTTGCCGGGACAGCTAGTACCCTTATATTTTGGTTGCCCAGTCTATCTTGATATTATATAATATTATATCTATGGCATAATTATTATTTTCTGGCATAAATATGTCCACCTTATAGCAGGCAGCCCTATTTATATCAATACGTTATTATTTGTATTTCATTAATCCAGATATTGGCAATGTTACAAATCGGTTATTCCCGACGATTTTTGTTATTGATAATACAATGCGGGGATTAATTTTCTTCTACCAATTTTCATAAAGTTCTTACACTTGGTTGCACTCTGTAACAGAGAAAATAAGACAAATTATAAATTATGAAACTAATTCTTTAGATCTTCCAATTTCTTTTTGATTAAAATTTTAAAAGAAATTATTAGATCTTAAAGAATTAGGTTCATGCTTTTTTTTGTTTCTTGCTAAGAAGCAGGACATTACTTATTATAATATTGTCTACTGATATAATAATATTATATTTTTATCTATTATTTCATGTTACAGATGTATCAGTCATAAAGATTCATTAATTATTAAACACAAAGATACTTTTTAATCAAGACTAAACAACCACTAAATTCTAAAACTAGGGCCAAAAACTCAGATTCTGCCAAAATCAAACATAAATCAAAAGTCGACAATCTTTTCGAACACTCAGCTCTGAATCTGCCAAAATCAAACCTAAATCCTTCGTCGACTACATTTTAAATTTCGAACGCTTCCAAGTCAACCACTAAGGTGAGTGGTTGATGGTTATTAAATCAGTTTCACGCGCGACCAACTTCCCCTGGGAGTCCGCGGCCACAACGTCCGGGTGTGTCCTTTACGTGAATATTATGTAATAATTGCGTGTGAATATCGTGAGTTTTGAGTATTTCTCTAGCGTTTTTGTTGAGTATTTTTGTTTATTGAGTTATACTTAAACTTTCACATTGGGCCATGGTTGTGAAGCTGCCTATGGATATCAATTATGGACGATCACAGATGAAACCCGCGACATGGTCGTAATCGTCTGTATTTGCAGTTTGCACGTCAGATATCCGTAGCGCTTATATTCTGTCGACAGAATATTTAATGAGTGCTATGATTCTTTTCACCAATATTGTAAAAGTTCCTGTTTTTATCCTCAAGCAAACAAAACATATTACGATCATCCTCATATTAAAAGGCTCCTCAAAAATCCACTTAGCCGGGTTTTATAAGATTTTATTTAACACCATATCGCAGACGGCACGTGGTGGGACTACGAGATTTATGTAATTTAATGTCTACAGAATTTATTTAATTTTATGTCTACAGGACGACGTGCAATTCAATTAATTGCGAGGGGTTTTATTGTCTTCGCGCACGTGTTTAAGGAATGGCTAGGTTGACCACACGGTGGGTAAAATTGGGAAGTGTGGGAGTTAATGGTGACCACACAGTGGTTAAATTGCGCCCAGAGTAGGGGACACATTTTGATATACAATTGTTGATTATCAGGTATAATAATAATTATGGAAATCAGTATTTTAAAAGCTTTTATTTTTAATTTCTTTGCAGTTGTCCGGTATTTTAGAAGAAACCTAAACCAGATTAATTTTCTGTTAATTTTCCTTTTACTCGATATTTATCACTGCAAGAGACATGTCTAAATTTAAAAAATGAAACGTTAATATACCCAATATAAATTGAAGTAAATTTTCCTTACTTCATTTTACTGGAATGAACCGATAAGAGTGATCAATAATTCCTATTTTCATTTTGTTTCGTTACTTAGAAACGTAGCAATCTCATGTCAGTAACTTTTTCTAATATGTACACTAGAGAACATAATTTGTGCCAGCAGCCTCGTTGTCTGCACATAATCACAAACCCTGGATTTTATGTTACGGAGTTTACCGCCCTAAACACTTATTATACCCTGTGTAGAAAGCGCACGGTATTTACTCGTAAGTACTATTAAATAAATAGGCTTAACTAGATGACTAGATTATTTTCGCGCGGGAACCGTACATTTTTTCGGGATCAAAAGTAAGTATCATATTTCTTTTCCGGGTCTCAAAGTATCTCCATACCAAATTTTCTCAAAATCGGTTCAGCGGTTTAAGCGTGGAGAGGTAACAGACAGATAGACACACTTTCGCATTTATAATATTAGTATGGAGATTGGAGGACATAATTGAAGACGTGAGTGGAAGAATAAGGTAAGTAACATTTCGTAACATACGGACAATAACACATTTTTTCCCTAATTATTTCAATAAAACTTGTAACTTATCTACTTCATAACCTAGCTAATATATCTGACTACACATACAATCCATAGTTTTTCTATTTCAAATAACTTTTCCGGCCCTAAAGCCTCCATTTAAGCAAAAAAAACGGGAAGTTTTTTCATGTTACTTACCTTATTCTTTCACTCACGTCTTGAATTATGGAGTCCTGCTTCCTGCGAAAGTTGATCTATTAGTTTCCTCTTTACGCTTATTGCCACTATGCCGTTTTAGATAAAAATTAAATTTGGTATGCATTATACATATATTTTTAATATATGTAACTGATTGTACTGTTGGTTCTTGGTGGAAATTCATATTGAACACATTAAAAAATAGTCATATTTGGAAGAAAAATTTTACCAAATTATAAAAAATACCATGATGCTGACAACCCTAATGTTTGTTTTGATTGTATTTAATTATTTATAACTACCGACGTTAAACTTACACCTGATGATGATTTAATTCGAAACCGGTCGTGTAATTTGTTAAAATTATTATAATTTCTTAAATATAGTGGAAAAAGTGCACGAAAATTGTGTTTCATTAGACGTGTTCATTAAAGGACATGAGCCTAATTTAGTTGTTATCAAGCTACGCCCTTATTTTTAGGGTTCCGTACCCAAAGGGTAAAAACGGGTCCCTATTACTAAGACTTCGATGTCTGTCCGTCTGTCCGTCTGTCCGTCTGTCCGTCTGTCCGTCTGTCTGTGTGTCTCCAGGCTGTAACTCAAGAACCGCTATTATAGCTAGACTTTTGAAATTTTCACAGATTGTGTATATCTGTTGCCGCTATAACAACAAATACTAAAAACAAAAGAAATTAAATATTTAAGCGGGGCTCCCATACAACAAACGCTATTTTTTTGCTATTTTTTTTTGCACTTGAAATTTTCACAAAATCCTTAATTATATTTGTACTTTAATAAATTTTAATAAAATAAATATTTAAGGGGGCTCCGATACAAGAAACACAATTTTTTGTCTACTTTCGCTCTATACCGGTACGAAACCCTTCGTGCGCGAGTCCAACTCGCACTTGGCCGATTATTAATTAACTTGACTAAACTCTCGATTCGTAATTAGCTTCATTTTCATTCGAATTCTGTTTGTGAACGTAGTCTTTTTAGGGTTCCTTACCCAAAGGGTAAAAATGGGACCCTATTGCTAAGACTTCGATGTCTGTCCGTCTGTCCGTCTGTCCGTCTGTCTGTGTGTCTCCAGGCTGTAACTCAAGAACCGCTATATAGCTAGACTTTTGAAATTTTCACAGATTGTGTATATCTGTTGCCGCTATAACAACAAATACTAAAAACAAAATAAATAAAATATTTAAGGGGGGCTCCCATACAACAAATGCGATTTTTTTTGCTATTTTTTGCTCGTGATCAATGATGGTAACAGTTAAGCACTTAAAATTTTTACGAAATCCTTAATTTTATTTGTACTTTAATAATTAATAATAAAACACAATTTTTGGCCTAATTTTGCTCTATAATGGTACGGAACCCTTCGTGCGCGAGTCCGACCCGCACTTGGCCGATTATTTATAGGCTGTGTATTTCACGAAATACCTTGACAAAATACGTCGTCTTATATTTCTATTCATATTATTCTTCTTATAGGTAATAGTATTATTATGTTCAAATGTGCCTTTTATTGCTTATTTTCTTGTGAACTATGCACGTAAGAAATATTGAAAGGTACGTATTTAGAAGATAAGTGCAAAATGTGTATGAATAATGTTGACGACCTCTGTGGCTCAGTGGATAGCACGTTGGCAGCTAAAAAGCCGGAGGTCGCGGGTTCGAATCCCGCCGACGGAACAAAAAAGTTTTCAATGTTCCTGGGTCATGGATGTGTATTAAATATATTTCCGTTGTCTGGTACCTGTAACACAAGTCCATCAGGTACTTACCATGGGGCCAGACTGACGTGGTGTGAAGCGTCCATAGATATTATTATTATTATTATTATTATTAATAATTTAGTTTTTACATCTTTTTAGTCAGATTCAAATATTCATCGGTGAATCGAAAGTAGTTTATTACGTAGTTACGTTTTATTTCTAATTTTATGGTCAATTCGTTCGAAGAAAATCGAAATCCATCTTCATCAAAAATTCATTTCATTTATGAAAGACATTCGAAGAAAGTCGGGTTTAAAAATCACGTACTCCATACTCCAAATGTACCTAATTGAATTCTTAATAAGTTCAATTCTTATTTTCTTTTACAACAGTTTTCATATTAATTTATATGTTATATATATATTTTTTATAGTTTATAGTTATATATATATTATATTTTATAGTTATATATATATATTAATTTAAAATGTTGTTAGTCTTCCTAAAACTCGAGAACGGCTGAACCGATTGCCAAATTTAAGGCTTGAAATATACAAGTCCAGTATTAGGAAGAAAGTTATACAAAGTCCACCAGGTCATCTAGTAGGTATTTAATTGAAAATCTACTTGCACGTTATAAAATAATCTTATTTTTCTAGTAATATTATAAAAACCACTTTAACACAAGAAAAATCTGTTTATAGAAAAACGATATTTTTTACCGTTATTCTTTTATAACAGAAAAGGAAAACGGCGATACCGGATATCCGGTGACGCATTCCAATCAGAGACGGACAAGATGGCCGACAAATAACAAAATGGCGTCTTTCAATTTTCCGTAACCACTTCCGCAAAACGATTGAGTTTCGTGATTTGTTTTGACATATTCGTATTATTTTTGGACGGGTTCACGAGAATGTTTAAGCAAGTCCCTATTTGTAGCCTCGGGCTAAGCACGGATAGTGTGTCAGTTGCAGAAAATAATTTTAGCTAAGTAATACAAAAATTATATTTGGAGATAACCTGATAACGTCATATTTTATAACGCCCTACGAATAAATAACGCTATTTATTTTTTGGTGACATAAACAACAAAAGGTGATTATAATAGAGGTTTTGTAGGTATCCCAAAAAATCATTTAGATTTTACAGTGAAGTGTCAGTGAAGGGATCAATGTTTCTTACTTCAATGTTTCTATCAAAGATGCGCCTACGTAATGATATTATTATTATCTACATCATTGCTGATTCAGTCGTTTAAAAATGTTTAAGGGACATTATAAACATGCCCTATAAAAGTATTATCACTTTTGTTTCGTTACAACTGAGTGCCTAGTGTGAGTTTTTTGTTTGACATTCGATCGTGAACGCGATTGACGTTTACTAAGATTTTGTATGGGATTTGTACAGCGCCACCTAGCGATGCTCACGGGAGTGAGCCCAGCTCTCATACAAAATCTTAGTTAACGCCAAACGCGTTCACGATCGAATGTCAAACAAAAAACTCACACTCAGCACACTGTATGGGATAAAATGACATTAAGTTTTGAACGATGATAAGAAAAATAATTAAATATTGCTGATACTTGAGAGCATGACGTCATATTTTATTACTTACTTACTATATGACGCTCGCAACTCCGCTGCGCCAAAATTCGATTATTATCGCCTGGGAACCGTATATTTTTTGGTATAAAAAGTATCTTAATATGTCCTTTCCCGAGACTCAAAGTATCTCCAAACCAAATTTCAACAAAATCGGTTCAGCAGTTTGGGCGTGAGAAGTTACAGACAGACAGACTTTTGCATTTATAATGATATTATATTAGTATTATGGATGATATTTGAACGATGATACCAATCATTGCTGAGAGCATGTCACACATTACTTATTTTTTTATAAATGTCGAAACAAAAAGAGTTGAATTTGCCCGAAGTGGTAGTAATTCCACAGCTGTTTCAATGCTTAAGCTCACAAAAGATAATAAAACGTTTCACCATTCAATAGAAAATTGTTTCCACCCTCAAAATTGCTCTAAAAGTCATATTTTTTTCTTTCATAAACACCAATCGTTTCAGCTGGTGGCTACTTACGGAACGTGGTACGTAATCGATACTATTGCGCTATGTTTTAACTTTAGTGATCTGATTTCTTCTTCTTTTTTTTTATTATGGCGGCCTCAGTGAGTTACCAACACGTTGCCAATGTCAGAGTGAAATTGAGTTGACTTTGCTCTATATTTTTTGGCATCAAATAGTACTAGACACTAGTGAGTAGTGACTGGTATTGTTGAAAATTTCAACAACATTTCCATAGATGTTTATTCACAGCAATATAATATTACAGAGCTGTATGTTGTCTACATCATTTTATTATTTTTGCGAAATTGTGTCAGTCTGTCTATACTGTCTGCCTGTTACCTCTTCACCTTCGCCCAACTGATTTTACTACGGAGATTTATAAGGAGATACTTCGAGAATCGAGTCCCCAGAAAGGACATAGGATACTTTTTATCTCGGAAATATGTACGGATCCCGATTCCCGTGCGAGTAACGAAAGAATTGGGGGCGTCATCTAGTAAAAATTTAAGTTAAGGCTCCATTCCACCGCAGCGCATGCTGTGCACGGCCACGCGCACGCGTGGACGTGCACGGATTTATTTCTTTGACTTGAGTCAATTTGTGCGTAGCGTGTCCGTGGGTTGCAGTGGACACAGTCACATATATTTTCTTACAAAGCGAAGCTTGACGCACGTGCGTAGTCTCTCCGTGCGCCGCGGTGGAATGGAGCCCTAATATAAAATGTTCAGACACAAGAGAGTATCGAATGAGCCGTCATCACCGCGACTTGCACACCGTCTGTACAGCGGGGGACGTCAGGCAAGTGACATGTATGGCACTGATTGGTTATTGTGAAATAATGGCCGCGCCATAAAACAGTGGCGATAAGGTCGAGAGTCGCGTAACCCCCGGACAATGTGAGTAATCACTTAGCAGGCGATGTATGAAATATAGATTAGGTGCCAATTGTGCAAGTCAATAAGGGTGATTTTTGGAGTTTACAAATACATACATGAATGATGATGATAATGATGATAAAAATATTATGAAGATTTCCTTGCATAGTCTCCATACTTTTTGTATAAAGAGTAGCATGTTAACCTCTTATTGAATTACAGTGTCCTACGTGTATCTAATTATTTAGGGTGAGTTGCACCAGAGGCGTAGTTATTATAATTAAGGTTAAGAGGATACACCAAGGGCGAGAGAAATTGAAAATAGGTATTTGAAAATGTATTGCTGTCTCACCAATCTAAAGTCATCAATCGCGCAGAGCGCGATAGAGACAACACGTTACACGACAAAAGTTCTGATAAAAGAACAGAAAATCATCGATTCTTTGTCCTCTGATTCCTTCTCCAAAACTTAACCGATTTATGTACTTTTTTCATTAAGAATTAACGCAAGGCTTGAACTGTCTTCATATGTTTTATTTTTTTGTATAATCTAGCCAAATCTGTTTTCTGGATGTTTGAACACAGCGGAAAATGTGGCAATTTTTTTTGATTTTTGAACGTTCATATCTTTTTTTAATAACTAAATTATGAAAAAAACGAAAACATAGGGACATTGTATAAGTGCCCATAGATATTCAGGAAAAAAATTATAACTCTACCGGCATCATCCAGGGAGGAAACAGGGGAGAACGTTTGTATGGAAAAACGGCGGTGTGGACTCCTCTTAAGGTTATCGTCAAATATGGCGTCTATTATGGACTTTTACTAGGGAATAGGGATTTGACAGTTCATGTGACATTTTGTTACGGTTAAAGTTAAAGTTATAGCTAAAGTAAGTTGGTGCAACCCACCCTTAGAATATAGAAACAGTTGCACTTGTAAAATGCGGGGCAGAAATTCCCAGAAAAAATTGACGATTTCTTGCACACTAAAATTAAACTTACAAACCAACCAATTTCAAATCTAAAACCAGTACTCGAAATCAAATTAAATGCCGCAATAATACAAAAAAACTTGAACAAAAAAAAAATAGAAAGCACGCAAAGAAAATAACCCACCGCCATTCTATATTTCATACAATATCTCAGGAAAAATTTTTCCGATATTGGGCGGATTTTGACACGTGCCGTTGCGGCAACCAACTGCCTTCTGCCAACTGCCTTCTCGTTAAAAATAATGAGCCGATCCTAGTTGCCGATTTACTGGTTTTATTCGATTATTATTTACGCCGTTATCGGCTATTGTTGGATATTTTTAGATTGAACAAAATAACGATATTTTTACAAAATAAATATCTTTCTCTCTCGATGTCGTGGATTCGATACTTGCGTGGGAATTATCTAATTATATTAAATTATCGCGTTTGTACGCGAACTCTCCCAAAACAGTTCAACCGATTTTAATGAAACAGAGAAGTTGATTCCTAGGCAGATGTGGGACCTACGTAGTTTGGTCGCGTTATGTCAAACCCAACCGACAGATCACAATTAACATTGAATTGACATGATCCGACCAAATGATGTTGGTCTGTCAACTGCCTAGGAATCAATTTCCTCGATGGTACATTCGTTTGGTTAGATAGAGATACTAGAAATAATTTATATGGCAAAGCAACGTTTGCCGGGTCAGCTAGTTACTATTAAAACATACTAGTAATATTACATGTCTGGCTCAAGAGCTTAGAATATAATAACTGATAATACTTAGTTGAAAATACTTCATTAAACATCAAAATCTACCGAATCCGATAGAGTTAATACTCTACCGTCATTTGTCGATTTTAAATTATTATTCTACACTCACAGTATCATCACCATAGCAGTTAACACCTTTTATTTATACCCTTTTCTATCTTGCCATTTCTGTGGCAATCAATAATGGGACGATTAGTGCAGGCGATACTTAATGCAACTGCTGGAAACATACGGGCAGTTATACTGATGCAAAACCGTTGTAAAAAGGTTTTCTACTGCCTTTATATTATGTTTAAAACTTCACATGATTAAGACTTTTTATATAAAATATAGGTTGCTAAAAATGAAGACTAGCCGATAAATTATAATTTATTTGTCATATTAATTTACTAAAGAAGCTTTTAATCGCATTTTTTCTTAGCAACTTCTATCTAGTCTGGATGAGGAGTCGCAACACGCAACTAACCATCCGTCGTTTGATGATAATAATAATTATAACCTCAAAATTATAATAATAATATTATGTGACTGAGTGACCTTACAACGTAATTAAAAAGGTATTATAACGAAAAACATAACATAATGGTCACTCTGTACGTGTAAAATATATTAATCCCTATCATTTAAAATAATGGATTTTCAAATGTGTAAGTCGCGCTAAAACTCGAAAACGGCTGAGCGGATTGGGCTGATTTTCCAGTTTAGGGAAGGTTTTAAAGTGACACGATGTTCACCGGGACACGTAGTTATTTAATATTATTTAAAACGCACCCATTATTCTACAATATCTTTCCGTATATTTCGAAAAGTTGATTCTTGGCAAACTTATTGTTAGAGCTCAAGCACCCCATTTGCGATTAGATTAATTTTGATAGACTGCATAGAATTGTTTAGTAGACAGAAGGCTTACGGTAAAATTGTTTCATAATATCTTCGTTTATAATTTCAAATTGTTTTTGTTTTAATCTACCAAGGGTCTGTCTTGACAGGGGATTAGACGCACCCTTCTCAATAGGGAATGCTTAAGTTATTCGTAAATTTCAATCAATTAACAGAAGCAGATGCAGAGTTGAAGAATAAAGATTTTTCTAAAATAACAAAAAAAAAAGAAATAAAAACATACATATTATTATAATTATATAGACGAATATAGAACCTTCAACTTTTAAGTAAGGCAAAAAAATTAAATAAGACAATATTTTTATTATTTTGATTAGATTTTTACAATTATTAATACTCACATCAGAAATAAAGTACAATTGCATTAAAATTGAGGGTGATATAAAAAAGTTGTTCTTATTTGGTGAAAATATTAAAAAAACAATAATTTAGTGGCAGCAAACTTTAAAACAATTCATAAAGCGACATCTAGCGGTGACTAGCTCTAGCGTTTAGTTCATCATTCTCCCGGTAGATGCCGCTACATACATGTGCGTAAGCGCATTCGGAAGATAGGGCATTTTTTTAAATAGACTAGTCTTAAAAATTTTATGTTGAAACCTAAATTGTATAGGCTTAAAATAAGTTTCAAAGGCATAATATTATGTGATGTTTTAACAATACAATTTGTCAAACCTACTCAGACAGTATAATATACTATAATAGATAATATTATCTAAGTAATAACATGGACCAATCATACATAATAATTAGGTTTCATGAAAATCTACACTATTATTATTATAAAACATAACATATTAGTATTAATAATTATTGTTTATAATAAGCAAATCGCTAAAACACTCGTTATTAACAAAGTAAACTAAAACATAATATTTTGTTTAGTACGATTTAAATTAAAATTAAAAGCTCCTATGAACTGTCCATTTAAAACGAAATTATTCATATCCAATGTTCTCTTTGCGAAATTCATTATGAAAATTTTAGATGCCGCGTCCGCATACGTTCATAATAAACAGTTCCCACCAGCGGCGGCGCTTCCAAATTCAAATTAATTTTAAATTCATTCCATATTTAAACGCAATTGTCGTGTTTGTTTTTTTTAATACCAGTTCCGGCGGTAATTGGATAGGTACGCCGTACGAGGCGTTTGGAGCTCCGTGAAATCACTAATCCGACTAATTCTGACAGCCATATGTCATTCTGTAACGACTGCGTCGGCGGTCTTGACTAGGTTGAAGAAGCTTTAAAAAAAACTGTGCCGCGTATCGATACTTGTGGTACTAAATTTATGGTGGTACTATTACAATCACAGATTAAGTATACATAGATGGATTCTTAGCTCGCCAGCGCGTGGCCATTTTATGCTTGTGTGCAATTGCTGTAGTGTGCGTGTAGGGATGGCGTATATCGATAAAAATATAAAATTAGACTACAGCTATCGACCAAGTCGACCATAATTTTATGTTATAGATTTTTATTAAACGACATCAAAAAAGGAGGTTATCAATTCGACCTGCATGTTCAATTTAGGATATATTATGCTCATTAAATTAGAAGTCGCTTTCAATTTGGTGAAAAGGTATTTTTTATCTATTTATTAAGTGTATGAAAATACTTTAATACAGGGTGCAATTAAACCTTCCTGCCAAATTTTGATATATTGATCCTTGTTCAAAATAAAAATACACGTATTTTTCTTTTAATATAGTCACTCAGTACTAAAATGTTGAGAAATAGCTTCCGAAAGTTATCCTAAAAAACACAATTAAAATGGACACTACGCGTCGCCGGCGGGTGAGTGCGCGCGCGCCTCCCCCCCACGTCACCCCCGCTCATTCCCACCGCCACGAGTAACCGTTCTGCATCGATTTTAAATGGGATAAAATATGTCATTAAAAAAATAACACCCAATTTTTTTTTGCTAAATGACCTCTCCTAATGATACCTAAGCCCTGGAAAAAAATTGGCAGGATGGTTTAATTGCACCTTGTATAAACAAAATATTTAAGTATATAATTACACAAATAGTTAAAAATATACATAATATGTATACTCCATAAGCCACGAAAGCTTGTCCGGAGTGTAATAGCTAATATCAATAAAATCAACAGTTTTTATAAAACACAACAGAAGAACAAAATATATTATACTTTATTAAACTTAATTACTATTTACTATTAAGCAACTATTTTGTAGAATAACAATTATTATTATCAAAGAAATATAAGAATGAATCTCAGTCCTACTTATTTTAAGTAATTCCAAAAACGCTTAGGTGCATTTCTTTACCTATTAAAATATAATTATGTAATAATATTTATACAGAAAAAGACTTAAAATAGATACTTCGAGGCCCCCTGAATAATGATATTATAATAATAATAATTAATAACCTAAGTGGGACTCTAGAGTCTAGACGATCAATTTTATTGTGCAATATCACGGTGTGTGCAATCAAAATCATAGAGCACTAAACCAAATATTATTCTTCACTTTCAATCTTATTATCAAATTAATAATTGATAATAATTATTATTTTCATTATAGGTCTCTCCGTCACCACCATAATATTGAACTCTTCTTTAAGAGCATTCCAATAACCTGAAAAAAATATGGTTTAGTGTCAATAAATTGTCAATAAATGTACTATACTACTACATACTATAAAATATACACATAATTCATAATATTGTATACGGGGCAATATGCTTTATGTAAGTTTTCCATGCTTAACCCATCCAGCCCCAAGCGGAACCCAGGTGCCGCATAACAATTAACAACTAAATATATATTGTGTCTGGAATTCGACGATTGAGGTATTAAATTTATTTTATTAAATGATTATGACTTTAGCCTTATTAAAATTTTACATTTTACTTATTAAAAAAGAGTACCTAATGCCAGGATAAAATTTCAAGAAGTATCTTTAAGTAACGAATTGAGTACTTACAGGGGGGAGGTGTGAGAGCTGTTGATCATGCAATTATTTTACTCTCCGTTAGAACTTTCTTTATTTCAATAAAATCATTGTTTCAAACTTACGTTTGAAATGATAATTCCAAATTCCAATATTGTGATGCCTTCATAAGGGAGTAAGGATTAAAAACTGGCATGAAACTTGCGTCTAAAATATATATCTGTTTGTCGTCTATTTTGAAGCATTTTCAACCTGAAAAAAAAATCATTTAGTCCATGACATTATTTTTATCGATAAACTATAGTTCAAGTAAGGCGCATCCCTAAAATACACGTAAAAAACTATGCAATATTTATAGCCAAATTATTACTTGATGTGACATTTTTATCACTAATGCCTTATATAGCATGATTAATGGATTATTATACTTATCAATTTTCTTTTTTAGCTTACAAAAATACCGATTGATAAGCCCAAATAACGTTGTTGAAAACTTACGTATGTTATGTTAAATCCACGTGTTTGAGGCATTCCTTGGCCGTTTTTATGGTTTATTATATAGCGGAACCACAAAACGCAATATTAAATTGCATTAAACGTTCACTAAACACTTTTATTACCACTTTTTAAACATGAAATATGCAGACCTACTCCTTTGTTATGTTCTACTAAGTGGGACATAACATTACAGGCTTTTGACGTTTACACACCGATATGAGCTTTCTTTTTCACCCAAATTACTACATCGTTAGTTAGAAAGAGTAACATTATCAGCTGTCAAAATATATGGCGGACTCCTAAGTATTATTACCTCAATGATTACAATAATATTAAGAAAAAGTTAAAGTTAGCAATATCGACATGAGATAAGAGTATTTAAAACTGCAGCCATATCATTGTTATTATAGTTGTACCATGTAGAGACAAATAAAACGAACATTAAATAAAATATATTCTTTGTGAATAATGTTTTTTTTGTACACATAAGTTGTACAAAATAATATAACAAAATTGATATAAATATTGTCTGTCTGACTGTTACCTCTATACGCTTTAAACTCTGAACCGTTTTGATGTTGAAAGAGCTTATCTATTAACCAGTAAAATAATGATGAGCTGTATCATTTTGTCTCGGATATGAAGCACTCGGTACATAAGTAGATCAGCTATTCAGCTCAAAGTGACGTTTGCCAGCAAAGTTTACGAAAGATTGATAGCGAATGATAAGTTGATAGAAAATAGATATTATAAGTACTTTGCTTCTATACCTACAATATAGAGTTTATTGAATTAAATAAACATTTGACGAGCTCCTAGTAAATTATTTAATTTAAAATTAATTGAATGTATCTTATTTTCTAAAATATTTTAAGCAAAAATTAACTTTTGCTTAAATAGTAATAAATTAACTAAAGTAAAATTTTGCGCAGCTCTCGCTTTTGTTTCAATGTAAAAAAATATCTAGCCATCAGTTCATTCTTTACTAATTCTCAAAATGAAAGGAAACAATCATCTTTGACCCTACGGCTATTCCTATTATCCCTTAATCAGCTGCATGACATAAGAAACCTTTCCATAATCCCCGCATATGCATGCGTTTAAACTGGGTTTAAGTCATTTGAGAATCAATAAATTAGACAGATGCTTTCACAAGGATTATCTTAAACAGGACCACCTGTTGCTAAGACAACGGAAACAATATAATATTTGGCAATTGTATGTTATGGATTATGACGGATAAAGTAAAGCTGGTGGAGTGTTTTAAGTTCTTGTTACCAAAAAAGAAAGGCTTGCACTCCGGGAGTGTCGGTGGAAGTGCAAACCAAATAGTAGGAGCAGGAGTTTCAACTTGCGGTAAAAAGAGAGATAATGAGAGTTAAAGAAATGTGAGGTAGTAGGTAATTAGGTAGGTACACATAAATGTTCTTGATACATTTCTGTGGGTAGGTACTTCGTCTTTTATGTCGCGCCGGCGCCGGCGGTATAATACCCTCTCTTACAAATTTTCGTTACTCGTTTTAACGCGAGTTTAATAGTTTTAATTACTGTAGAACTGTTTTTTTAATTTAGTTAATTATAATTAAAAGTTTATGAGCAATAGTTATTTACGTAGCATATTAAGTCTAATGATATTTAAATAGTGCGATGTTGAATAAAATATGCAACGGATTTGTCAGATAACTGAACAAAAAACGGCAGTTAAAACGCACCTGTAAGCCTCCGTTTCTGAATATCAGGCAAGTTTTTTACTTTCCCATAAAAATGCCGAATTTATCTTCACGTTCGCGGCGCGGCGCCTGCGGATTCCTAAAAAACCGTAACCAGATAATATTCGGCGTTAAAATCTAAGGATATCCATTTTAGCGGTAGTTTCTTTAACAAAAACAAGGTGTTAGCAAAAACAAACTAAAACACTTAATGTCATTATCGATGGGTCTTTTTTACCCTTAAAATGCTTAAAATGCTTTAAGTAGATACGTAAGGGAAGCGAAAAAACGCGTTTAATTAAGACAACGTGCAACGTGTGAATTTAGATGGCCTGTTCGAGTGCTTGCATTTAAAGAGCAGGAAATAAATACATCGATAATAATAATAGAAAAAGAATAATAGATAAAGAAAGATTAAAAGTAACAATGTTAAAAATATTAATCGATATTGATATAAATGTATTTTCAATTCTATTAGTCTTATTAAAACTCGAGAACGGCTGAACTGATTAGGCTAATTTTAATCTTGAAATATATTTTCGAAAGTCCAGGGACGGTTTAAATTAGAACGAAAGTGATAAAAAGTTCACCGGATCATCTAGTTTACTAATATCTTAGGCATCTCCTATAAACTGAATTATTTAACGTTAAAACGTTTAATGCGTTCCAAAGAAACTTCTGAATGAAAATACTCGTTTATGTGAATGACTAATTAGTAAGCTGTAACCTAATACTAATAAGCTTGGAGAGCACTCAAGAGATTCCTTTTGTTCGGTGCGTGAACTATTCAAAACTGGTCTTCAAGATGGCACTTGAAACCAATTATGCTGTCCAGAATAAACGAACCATATTAGGAAATTTTATGGGGCTTAACTGTTCATTGGTATTTTATCTGGCGTGTTAAGATAATTGCCATTATGAGTTGTTTTAAAAAAGTTTAATTCAATTTTAGTTTAATTTTAGCTAAAGCCAATGCTTTACTTCTAGACCTAAAAAAATAACAATTTGGCTGTCTGGATAGACAGTCATCGTAGCACAAAAAAAAACGAGGTTAAATATTAATTTAACCATGATTAAAGCCAATGCTTTACTTCTACAGCCAATGCTTTACTTCTAGACCTAACAAAATAATAATTTGGCTGTCTGGATAGACAGTCATCATAGCACAAAATATAACGAGGTTAAATATTAATTTAACCATGATTTGACCTGTCTCTACTCTCTGAGCTTTTTGACAGAAGTTGGTCTTTTGTTTGTAAGAAGTTGGTCATTTGTTAACCAGTGTTGATTTATAATATAGTTAAACTCCACTCAAAAATGTCAGAAGCTCAGCTGAGTAATATACATAATCTGGTTAAAATAATATTATTAAATACGAATACAGAAGAATATAACATAATAATTATGTACTATAATATGTATATTACTAGATAAACCACGCTTCGTTCATTCACATACTTACCTGTTAGCTGTTACACATGACAAAATTACTACTAAAGTCTAAAACTATTTAATGACCTGTGATGAAACGATTTAGCCGTAGGTGTGATGATGATGACAGGGTCACAACTCGCACCACTATCGCCATGCCTCGACAAGCCTGTCACTACAATGAATGGCCTCCACAAATCACCAGCCTGTTTTTTCGGTTTGTTCATTTCGAAGCAAAATTGAGTTTCGGCCATTGGATACGCTGACAATACACGACAAATGTGCCCTTTACCCTTTATCTCTATCAGAAATCTAAGCTATCGTCAAATTTTGAGGATTGTTGTTATCATCATCACGTTAGCATATTACCCAGGATTTCAGCCAGGGGGGGGGGGGGTTTGGGGTGGTCGCTGGTATATTGAAAAAAAATCATCAAAATTGACCTTTATTTTATCTGACTGAAAAGTTACATTTTCGTTTCCAACACTTGATTTTTCGCTGAGTAGGTAAAACGTTTTTAATTCCCACTTGCCAGAAAAATTGTCTTTTTTTTAATCTTCCGGGGGGGGGGGGGGGGGCAGCTACCAATCTGCCCCTGCCTAGGTACGCCCATGGATGTTAAAGAATAAACGACGAAAAACGCTCTACATTTTATCTCCATCCGAAATCTAAGATATTGTCAATCTTAGGGCCTGTTTCACCACTTCCTGATAAAGTGCCGGATAGGCTATCCACAACTTTTTTGACATGCAGTTCTCCATACTCTATCTGTCCAGCACTTATCAGGAAGTGGTGAAACAGGTCCTTATTGTTATCAACAACAAAAATACGCTACCGATATACAGCTAACAATACACGTCATCAAAGGTGTTCATCTCAAATTTCTGTGATCTCAACTAAATTACAAAGTTTGAGAATCCTTTATTATAACTGCCAACAACAAATTGCGCCTCTGATACACTACAAAAGTGCGTTTTAACCTTCAACTCTATCCAAATCTATCTACAACCTTTGGAAAAATCACAATCATCGTCATTACCATATTAATCAATGACGTCACTGATTTTAGTGTCCGATGCAGTAAGAGAATGAGGCCTATTCTATTTACATATTTTATTCTTTTATTAATTATGCCACTGGTTTCACAACCATAAACGGTAGTGGGCGTTAAAGTAAACAAATAAAATTTATCTTAGCTACTAAAGTTAAAATTAAGTTACTTTTACTTTGCCAATAGCCTAAACCAAAATCACAATTCAGAAAAGCAATGCGATGACCTTTCCTAAATAAGTTAAGCCAGCTCAGCTGACGTCACATAAAAATTAAATCCGAGTATATTTACGAGCGAAAAGTTTAAACATAATAACACGAGTGTTAAAGTTACCCGCCGTATACCATAAATCTATATTCAAAAGACTTTTAAACCGCTCCAACTCAAAATGATAATGACATTTATTATAATGAATCGTCTGATTTATGCCACGCTAAATATTGGAGCTTAAATTTGTTTATTTTCGGAGAGATTTGTCGTTGCTCGAGGTGGGAAGTTAATCTAATGTCCTCGACTCATCCGATTTGCAATAAATGTTATCACAACAAACAGAGATTTGTTGTCATCATCGCAATTTACTTTTGAGACGTTGATGTTGAGATTGAGAGAAAAAGAGCTCTCATGCCAAGCAATGATGTCTAGGGAAATAATCAAGAAAATACAATTACCCAACTTGATAAAATGATAAGTGTCGAGAACTATAGTTGAGAGAAAAAACAAACGTGAAAAAAAGTTTAAACTCATAGGCGACTTTCATTTCAAAATCCGAAAAATGTTTAGCTACTAAGTACTAACACGCATTTAAAAACAGTATAAAATGTGCTTATAGTGTCTATTTTGTTAGACGTCTGAAAATCCTAGTTCTTCTTGTTACATTTTATCATTCCCATAAAACTCCACTTCAAACGCCCGGCGTCTATTGATCATAATGAAGTGGAAAAGTTTGTAATGGCTTTTATGGTGTCCACAGTCCAACGATAAATTCACTAATGTCACGTTGTCCGAAAACTTTTAATTATGTCTAGACCACTGATTTTGTACTTTGTATGGGTTCTGGACAAGATGTTTTGGACCAGAATAATTAATAATTCAAAGTAGATGTTTAGTGTGGATTAAAAAACGATTAAGTACAAAATAAAATTAATAAACTTAATTTATCTCTCGAAAGCTCTATTTTAAGTTTTAAAACTAATTTTATTGGTTCTCTATTTTCTCAATAAGTATTATCTTTCAAATAAAAAAATCTTAAGTTCTTCAAAAGGAGTAAAAAATTAAATAAATTAATTCTGCTTTAGCCGTTGCCCGTTGCGCAGTAAAAGAAAAAAATCCTGAAGTTAGCATCAAATAAATCAAGTTGCACCAAAACTCCGATGTTCGGACTGACAAAACTAATTAACTCTGCAAAAAGGGAAAAATTTTAATGGGATTTAGTGCTAAATGAGCGCTGCGGCGAGAACCGTCAATCAAAGAAATCCAAAACAATGCGAACATAAATTAGTCCACAGTTAAGGTAAGTTCCTAAATATTACCCAGTATACTAGCCAATGGCCAAATTAAATGCTCATGAAATCTAAAATCGATGCCATATTGTTAATTCGTTTCAATATAAATATTATGGATGTATTGACGTATATAACTTTGCCGAGATGACATTTTAAAACGTCACACTTCTCTTACAAGTTACACACCAGTACAATATGTCGTCCTATTCAAGACGTCATGAGCTCCTGAGCAGTACCTATACTGGGTAATATTTAGGAACGCAAAAATGAAGTAAGTTCTGCGATAAATCAAATTTTAAAAGAAACATAATTAGTAGAAATACTTTACTGGAAAGTCAAAGTTTACGAACCTATAATTTTGTACATTTAACTGTGCGTTGGTTCACATTTTATGTGTTTCTATTTCTTTGTCGGTGCCAGTTGCATATTTTACACTAGTTCATAAAACATAATTATCTTTCTTTAATTTATTAAGGTGGGAAAATGCAATAATCTATACATATAAAACTGTAGAAATGTGAATTCTGTACATTAAAGATATTCAAAAAATAATAAGCGGTGGGTGTCAGTAGATCGCTATAGAAGCCAAAAATGTGGTTAGTTTTTTGTCTGTCTGTCTGTCTGTATGTTTGTTCCACTATCACACGAAAACTGCTGATCCGATTTGAAAGCGGTTTTCGCAGATATATTTGTCTTTTTCCAACTTAACATCTGGTGTATAAAAAAAATTCCCCCCACCCCTCTAAGGGGACCAAAAAGGGGGTCAGATTTTGTATCAATTTTTTTCTATAATGGACTTACGTCTTATTAACTGTATTTTCTAACTTAACATCAGGTGTACATAATTTTTTCCCCCCACCCCTCTTAGGGGCAAAGGGAGGGGGGGGGGGAGATTTTGTATCAATTACTGATGAAGTAGAAATACTTTAAATAGCAAAACAACATTTGCCGGGTTAATTAGTAAATAATAATATTTATGCACTAACAACATCGTTTGTTTCATAGAAACACCCAAACTACTGGATAGAATATAATAAATGATTGTCCAAGTTTTTTTATGTAATTGCGAAGCTATGGGTCACAATTTTTAACTATGTTATGTTTCCGCTGCTTATAAACTTATAAACTGCGTACTAAAAGTTCGCCGTCTTTGACTGACTTTTCCGATGATAAGCCGTTTTAAATAAATAACAACCGTTGTAAATCCATTCCAATATTATAAATGCGAAAGTGATAAGTGTTTACCTCTTATTACCTTTAATACCTCTTCACACCCAAACTGCTGAACCGATTTTACGAACCGAACGTTGGGTATGGATACTTTGAGTCCTTGTAAAGGACATAGGATAATTTTTACCCGACTGCCAGGAGGGTTATGTGTTTGGCGCGTATCTTGTATGTTTGTAATATTCTTTATCCCGTAAAAATGTACGGATTCGCGCGATTAACGAATCTTGGCGCAACGGAGTTGCTTTGCGAAGCTGGGTTAATTTTTTTTACTTTTGTTTATCACTGTTGCTATACCTAACAAAGGAAAGCAGATTTTGCACACTAGCTACCGGTGAAAACATTTTAGTAAAGGTTGAGTCTGCAAATTGATGAAAGTTGAGTCTGCAAAGGTGATGTAGAGAGTCGAGTGATGTGGACACGACCTCTGGCGCGTCGTGATTTCAGATCTGACTCGTGGCCAACGGATCTTGTTAGATCTGACTTAAACGGTTATGTTGACGGCGTGAAAAATGCATGGGTCTACTATGTAGAGTTCACCCATCACTGTGAAAGTGCAACGCTGAAAGAGCAAATTTTTTGTGATTTGAAGCGCCTGCGCGTCATGTTTTTTTTTCATACCTTTGTATTTTCTTTAACTTTTTTCACCTTTGTGAAAAAAGTTTCTCTTTTAGCTGAGCTGCTAACACAGCGAACTCTATAAGGCCTAGTTTGCATTAGGCCAGTATTTTAGTCAAGTATCGAGTATTTTAGTAGCTAAATTCTGGCTTCTGCCCCAAAATGACTAAATTTTTAGTGTTCAGACACGTTTAGCTACTAAAATACTCGCTACTTGACTAAAATACTGGCCTAATGCGAACTAGCCTTTAACACTTAGTTTTGTTACAGCATGTATAGCTATAACGCCATGGCTAAAGAGTTGATACCAGTTGATACCAGTGCCCTAATTTTACTAGTTTCATACAATATTAGAGCAGTGTCGGTCCCTGTTGTATCCCATCCGTTTTCCACCGAAATACAAGGTAGACTAGATGGATGGGATCGAGTACCTTTAATATAACGAAGCGACATAGTCAAGGATTATACAAATTTTATGAGTAGTTCTCATAATAAAACGTTACCAAGTAGTAGATATCTTTAAGTACAGTAGTAATTGTAGTTATTACCATATTTTGTAAAGAGTCATAACAACTTTGTTTTTTTAACTGCATTGCGATTGTTCTTTATCTTTATCGGTAAAAATAGTTCAATTTTTGCTATGATCTGCAAAAATATCAAAAATTTCATTTCTAATTTCACAATAAATTCAGTTCATATTTTCAGCTTATATACAACATGTATGTAGACAACTTCACACAGTACAGTTTGAACAGATAGCAAGTCCGAAACTATTTGGTGAGTTGCTCCGAATTCGATGCACAGTTTTGGCGAGAGCCGGCCGGAATGTTCAGTTCATGAATTTGCCGAAATCGATGCGCGTTGGCCAGCATCATACGTGTGACTTTAAAATCATGCTAATATTATAAATACTAAATGTTTGTGAGCTTCTTTACCTTAAATCTACTGATTTTGATCTTTGAAATAGTAGTTATACTTATATACTTACGTTAATATAATACTGCGTGACTGGTAAGGCATGTTCAATACTCGAGGACGTGATATTTAGCTAATAAATTAGATGAAAAAATATAATATAAAAAAATTATATCAATTAATCACTGAGTAAATGTAGCTTAAAGTTAAATAATTATTTACCCAACGCATGGACACCGCGAGCGGGAGGGGTAGTTGTGTGATGTTTCTTTGGTAGCGCACGCCTCTGCACCGGCCGCATAGTATGCCTACTTGCCTAGCCGCGTAATTTACTTAGTATCCATGATTCATTTATTTTTGGGAAATTCGGAAAAAAATTAAGAACCTAATTTTATTACATAATTATAATGAGAATCGAGTACAGAGTACTCTCCTTAAATATCGGTAATGTCTCACCAGTCATGCTGTATAAGATACATTTCGAACCAAAAAAAAAAATACAAAAGTTTTGCTAGGAGTATGCACTTCGCAGTTTGATTTGCCGATTATCTAATGCCGAATATGATCAATGCATGCATCAGCTTATGGGTATGGGCATGTACGAATATGGTCTAGCGCCAGATTTCACTCCAGCCGAATCGAACACTCTTCTGCTTCGTAGCTACGTATCCCATACGCCCGAATACTGGAACGGCACTCAAATGTATCAATCAGCTGAAGGGCATTTAAGTGTAAGCGCCTCCCATATTTAAGTGATATACACAAACGCCACTCAGACGATTTCTTATGATACTCACGTAAGTAGCCCTGTAAGTAGCCGTCAAATATTTACATCATGGCAACATCTACGGTGTTTCATTTTACGCCAGATCTAACTTGATTGTACAAATTAAAAGTTTACTAAAAATCTTTTAATGCCGTTTACTATTTGTTGTAAGTAAAGTAAAGTAAGACATGACAATTTAAATATTATTTTTTGGTTAATTACAATAGAAAATCCGACATCGGCTTTAAAGTTTACAACAACCATAGGTACGTAGAATGGAAAGGTATTTCGAGTGACAGCTGACAAGTGACAACTGACATGACTGACATCTGAGAAGGCGCGAATCGCGATTCAACAAAACATTTCGTGTGACCTAAAGAGATTAGATTTGGATATTCTGCATTCTAATTTATATTATATTAGATATGGAGACAATTAAAAAGAAACGTGGCTGTAACTATACTAGCTCGGAGAAGAATATGTTGCTAGAATTAGTTAAAAAGTGAGTAGTAACATTATTTTGGGAGCAGGTCGACGATGGCGTAGGTCGACCAGAGTCGCCCCAAATAAAACTGGTTGCAAGTTGATAACACTCGGTATATTCAGCACACACAAGTAGAGTTTGTCGTGTATCACAGTAATTGCTTAACTAGTTACTAGGTAACAATCGGCGGACAGTTATAGAGCATTACTTTGCCTAATAATATTAATAGCGTCCTCGTAGCTTAATTGTCTCGGCACAAGAGAGCGAGGGAAAGCCGGCTGTCACTCATGACAGGCCGTCTCCTTCTCCCTCTTCTTACATTCAATAAAGTACGCTGTACGCCACACCACCCCCCCACGGAGAAGGATAACCAGAGAATTTGCATTCCGAAAATGAGATTTTATTTTCTTAAAAATAAACATAATCATTTTGGTTTTTAAATGTTACGGTACGACCTGACCTAGTGGTCCTTGAAAGTGTTTGTGATGGCGCAGTAGGTTTAGGTCGAGAAGATAAACGTGAAGAGGTTATAGGGGGAGGAGTTGTAGGTTGAGTAGGTACAGGCGTGGTGGTTTTAGGTAGGGAAGGTGCGGGTGGAGAAGGTACGGGTGGAGAAGGTACAGGTGGAAAAGATAATTCGGTGAAGGCAGGTTTTATACGATCTACGCTCACCTTCACGTCTTTGTTGTTGATGTGGAGTGTGATTGTTTTTCCGTCTGTGGAGCGTTCGACGATTCTGTACGGCCCATTGTACGGTGGTTGCAGTGGTCGTCGAACACTATCATCTCGTAAGAATGCGTGTGAAGCTTGTGCTAAATTTTTGAATGTGTAAGTGTGCGGTTGTGTGTGTTGTGTGCCAGGGATTGGTCGTAGCTTTGACATTCTCTGTCGAAGGTCTACGACGAAATCTGTGGGTGTGAGTTGTGAATTGAGTGGTGTGTCAGGATGAATCATTTCGCCAGGTATGCGCAGCGTCTCTCCGTAGAGCAATTCTGCTACCGTAGCTCTGAGATCTTCCTTGAAAGCTGTACGCATGCCCAGCAAAACGAGAGGAAGGGATGAGAGCCAAGAGTCCTCGTGGCACATTAGCGCCGCCTTAAGCTGTCGGTGGACTCGCTCAATCATGCCATTAGCGCACGGATGATAGCTGGTGGTCCTAGAGCGCTTTATGGCGCAAAGCTGTAATAGTCGGTTGAATAGTTCAGATTCGAATTGTCGTCCCTGGTCGGTAGTAATGGTTACAGGAACGCCAAAACGGGCTATCCAGCCATGCAGGAAGGTGTTCGCGACTTCCTCTGCCGTGATGCCCACCATAGGCCATACTTCCGGCCAGCGGGTGAACCTATCAATGGCTGTAAGGCAGTAGTTGTAGCCTTTGCACGGTTGTAAAGGACCTATGATGTCAATGTGGACATGCTGCAGACGGGCCGAAGGGTTGTCGAAACGTCCTATGGGCGAGGAAATGTGTCTGGTCACTTTGCTTTTTTGGCAGGGAATGCAGTTGCGAGCCCATTCGCGGCAGTCTTTCTTAATAGAAGGCCAAACAAATCTTTCTGACACCAAGCGTGCTGATGCCCTTGCGCCTGGGTGGCTAAGTTTGTGAAGCCTGTTGAAAATTCCACGACGGAAGGCGGGTGTTATGTACGGACGCGGTCGGCCCGTGGACGTGTCACACATAATGCTCAATGTCGTTCCCGGAATAGGTATTTTTTCTATTTTCAATGATGAGTTTGATGTCAGGTGGCGCAGCTCGCTGTCTTGTGATTGGGATGCGGCCAGAGCTTCATAATCTTCCTCTAGGGTGATGGTTTCTATCCGTGAGAGGGAGTCAGCGACAACGTTGTCTTCGCCTTTGATATAGACGACGTCCGTTGTGAACTGACTGATGAAGCTGAGCTGATTGAGCTGGGCGGGAGGCAACTTCTCTCGGCGCTGCTTAAAAGCGTATAAGAGCGGTTTGTGGTCGGTGTAGATGGTTGCGTGTTGGGCATCTAAGATGTGGCGAAAGTGTTGAACACTTTCGTACACCGCTAATAGCTCTCTGTAGTAGGCCGGCCACTGCTCTTGCCTCGCGTTCAGCTTTTTACTGAAAAAGCCCAAGGGCTGCCAACCGCCCTTGACTTGCTGTTGTAGGCAAGCTCCAATGTGCACGCTTGATGCATCGGTGAAGAGGCCAAGTGGGGCACCGGACACCGGGTGTGCTAGCAAAGTAGCCGAGGATAGGCTTTCTTTGCAGGCCTCGTATGCTTGGTGCAGTTCGGGTGTCCATGGTACCGGCTTGGATCCCTTACCGTTTATGGCTGCTATAGCGTTGATCAATGGGGCTTGTAGCTTAGCGGCGTGTGGCAAAAAACGTCGGTAATAATTAATCATGCCGAGGAATCGGCGCAACCCCTGGACAGTTTTTGGTGGTGGAAATGTCTTGATAGCTTCAATGCGCTCTCTGGGCGGCTCGACTCCGTCGGCTGTGACTTTGTACCCCAGGAATGTGACTTCACTTGCTCCGATAGTGCACTTTGAAGGGTTCAGAGTGACTCCATACTTTTGGAAACGTGAGAAGATTTGGCGCAGATGGTCAGCATGTTCGGCAGCGTCGCGCGAGAAGACCAGAATGTCATCGACGTAGCAGTAGCAGAAGTCAAGTCCCTGTACTACCTCGTCGATGAACCGCTGGAAAGTCTGTCCGGCGTTTCGGAGACCAAAGGTCATATAAGGAAACTCGAATAGCCCGAAGGGGGTTGTTATTGCCGTCTTGCAAATATCCGCTTCGGCCACTCGAATCTGCTGATATGCCTTAACCAAGTCTAAAGTGCTGAACACGGAGCACCCCGAGAGACGGTGTGTAAAATCGACGATGTGCGGAACAGGGTACTTGTCGGGTATGGTCCTGGCGTTGAGGCCACGGTAGTCTCCACAAGGCCGCCAGGTGTTGTCTTTTTTTTGCAGCCATCTGCAAAGGGGACGCCCACGGGCTTTTGGACGGTCTGGCTACTCCACTTTCCAACATGATAGCGAACTCCTTCTTTGCAGCGGCAAGCTTGTGAGGAGCGAGTCGTCGTGGTCGACTTGATACTGGCGGACCCTCTGTCGTCAAAATGTGGTGCACCGTGTCGTGCTTCTTGCCTCTGGAAGTGCCTGGCGGACGAGTGATGTCCGGGAATTCTTGGAGAATTTGGGAATACGGCAAATCGTCCCTCACTGCTCGCACACTTATATGTTCGGATGATGCGATGGCGGCTATACAAGCGAGGCCTGTTTTTCCATCCAGCAGGCGCTTGTTTTTGCAGTCCGGGAGGAGATGAAAATATGAAAGGAAGTCGGATCCTATGATCGCCGAGTTCACGTCCGCAACGATGAATGACCAAGTAAAATCTCTCCGCAAATTTAAATCCAATTTCAGGGAGAGAGTTCCGAATGTTTTAATGCTACTGCCGTTTGCTGCGCTTAGTTCCCAGCTGGTGGGTTGCCGTTTCTTAGGAAGCCATCGATGGGGAAAGCAAGACAAGTCAGATCCCGTGTCTATCAGAAACTGGCGCTTGGTCACCTTGTCGGTGACAAATAAACGACGGCTGGAGGTGTCAATGGAGCAGCAGTCGGGATCCTCCTTTACTGACTGCTGCTCAAGTTTTCCGCTTCTGTGAAGTTACACGGTGGAATGCATTTCAGTGCCTTAGTTCTAAATCTTTGGTGGTACCAGCATATCTGTGTCGAAGGGGATGTTGTTCTAGACCTAGAGTTTGAACGGCTGCGACTGACAGATCTATGTCTTCTTATAGCTGCTACCTCCATGGAAAGCTCACTGATCTGTTTAGTCAGTGTAGATACTGCAGCGGTAACGTCCATGGTGGCAGAGGCACTGCTGGTACTGGCCACGGCATATGGTGAAACTTCAATTATCCTATCTGCTAGCTCAGCGACTTTATCAAGACTTATGTCTGCTTGGACTGCCAAAATAGCCTGAACATTGGAAGGCAGTCGTCTAATCCACAGTTGACGTAACAGGTTCTCATCCTGTGTCACTGTCCCGGCTAGGGAGTGTAGGTGTCTGAGGAACGTGGACGGTTTTCTGTCTCCAAGCTCCTCGTCGCTGAGAAGCCTTTGAACCCTCTGTTGTTCTGACACTGAAAGCCTTTTAATCAGCTGCTCTTTCAGTTTGGTGTACCTCTCTGTAGTTGGGGGATTGAGCACTAGGTCCTCTACTTCACCGATGATTCTTTGGTCCAAGACCGATATCACGTGGCTGAATTTTGTGCTATCCGTACTGATGCCCGCTAGGTCAAATTGAGCTTCAGCCTGTGCAAACCAAACGGCTGGCCTGTCTACCCAAAAAGAGGGTAACTTAATTGAGACTTTAGCAATTTTTGGCCTGTCTTGGACTTGGTCTGCTTCTATTTTGGCTTTTAGCATGGCTATCTCTGCTCTTAGACACTCTAATTCTTCAGCCATTTTGAAATGTGTAGGTGAAAGTAAATGTGAGGAAAGGATAGCGGTTGAAAGAGTGAGTGTGAATATGTGGCAAAACAATAAAAGTATATATAAAAGAAAAAATATATATATATTATAAAACAATTGTTTTTAGAGGGACTGTGTGCACTGTCAGGAATATAAATTGTAATTATAAGAGAGAGATATTATGTAAATAGTAGTTATACGCTTGAATTTCACTCTTGTTATCTGCCTCCGAGGGTAGCTGAGCGAGGTGTAAAACAATCAAACATAACAACATTGACATGCAAATTACAATTGGGTTAAAACATAAACAGTATGCGGAAATGCATGCAAAATAGTTTAAATGTGAGCCAGTTACATGTGAACATTAAAGAAAAATAACACAAATAAACATGAAAACTGAGAATGTATAAAGGTATATGTTAAAATTCAAATTAATAAATAAATTTTAATTTTCCATGCTACTAAATGAATCCCACAATTTTAGTGTTAAGAAGTCAGCAACATTCACTATTTATTTGTAATGACAAAAGCTGCGAGATAATATTAGTATACTGTATACTGAGTATACTGTTTATGTTTACTTACACATATTAAAATAACAAATTATTTTTCAATTTAAGAGTGTTTAAATTAGTCTAAGATTCCTTACATAAGGGTCTACTGAGTCTTAAGGATTTCAGTGGATTTAAAAGCTGATTACTTAATTGAACCTTTTTGAATAACTTGATGATGTGACATGTTGCAAGTATTGTAAATTATTAGTCTTAATATGAGAGAAAAAGTTTATGTAGTGTTAGTTATCACTGTTAGTAGAGGCTAATGTTCTTGTAGCACTTGGATTTGTCATGCGACACTGACTTCACACGAGACACTTGAAATTGGTCCTTGTTAATATGAAATAAGCGGTACCTTGAGGGTGGTGAGACAAACATGCGACCAGCACCGTAACAGTAGGCATGCATCCACTTCCGTCGAAGAATGAAGCTACGTGCGTTCATGCGCAGCCGCAACTGAGTCAGTCTTGGAGGGTTGGCTTGGTGCTTAATGTTGAGCCGTCACCATGCAGAAGGATTGTGCGGTGTTGTCTGAATTGCTTCGATGCGTTGCGAAGGTGTCTTCGTTCGGTGGTCACCACTTTGGGAGCAGGTCGACGATGGCGTAGGTCGACCAGAGTCGCCCCAAATAAAACTGGTTGCAAGTTGATAACACTCGGTATATTCAGCACACACAAGTAGAGTTTGTCGTGTATCACAGTAATTGCTTAACTAGTTACTAGGTAACAATCGGCGGACAGTTATAGAGCATTACTTTGCCTAATAATATTAATAGCGTCCTCGTAGCTTAATTGTCTCGGCACAAGAGAGCGAGGGAAAGCCGGCTGTCACTCATGACAGGCCGTCTCCTTCTCCCTCTTCTTACATTCAATAAAGTACGCTGTACGCCACATTATTATCAATATACTATTTTCATGAAAATGTAGTCACATTGACTACCTACTTATTTATAAAAGTTCGTGGCTGTTTATTAATTTAAACACACTTTTCCAGACATCAGGAAATAATAGAAAATAAAGAAACGAATTCAAATATGATTTTGAAGAAGAGGGAGGCATGGACCAATATTTGTCAGCAATACAATGCTGTTGCTGCTAGTGGGTGCCGAAGTTGGGAACAACTTCGGCATCTTTATGAAAACCTAAAGCAACGGTCGAAAAAGAAGATTGCCAATGTTAATGTAAGTCCCTCCATATCCAAAATATTATTATTTTATAAATACATGCACATAGTTTGCTCTATTTCTAAACCTGTGTATGTTCTTTCTTTTAGCGGCAACAGTTTTATGAAAAAACTAGTCTGAAAGAGGTGCAAACTAAAGCATCACTTGATAAGGTTGGTAAAATAAATACTTAATTATATGAAGGCTCCACTGGCCACTGCAATAGTGATGAATGTCCTAAGTTGTTATAAGATAAAATTGGGTTTGCTCTTTGTACTAATTCTTAATTTTTATAATATTTTATTTTATGCTATACCTTTTATAGAAGGAGATAAATCGTACTGGTGGTGGATCCTATAGGAGCACCATAAGTGACCATGATGCACTAATATTATCGATGGTGGCACCTCAAGTACAACCTTTAGAGAATCCATATGATGATGCTGCACTTTATTTTGGTAAGTTTAATTTTAAATCACATATAAGATAATATTATGTTTCAAATTATATTTTACACATAAGACTGCTTATTTATTTCAGGTGACACAGAAAAAAATAATGTTCCACATGAAGTTGAGGCATCCCCTGATATAATATTATATGAAACTGTTAATATTGGTTGGTACACAAAATATATATTATGTTTTAAGTATTGTAGATAATGAGTAGACTTTATTCTCATTTCTTTTCATTTCAGATGATCACGATTATATTGTTACAAACAATATAGAGCCATGTACACAGACATCGAATCTTCGGGGTAAAAACTTGTATATAATAATTCATAAATCATAGGATTTCAATTAACATCTATTGTACAATGTACACACATTTTTCTCTTAATTTTAGATGGTCAAGATAATATTATAACGAACAATATTAGAAACGCAGAAAGTAGAGAGCCATGCACGGTGACGTCCAATCCAGGGGGTACATACTTTGTTTGTTTTTATTATGAAAAGAAATAAAATAACTTCTTAAGAATTTGAGTCCACATACTATTATGTACTAGCTAACCTGCTATTATTTTAATAGGTGACCAAGAAATCATAACATCCAATACTTCAAAAAAGAGTAAGCTTTCAAGGTCTACATCCAAACCTGGTAATTTTTACTTCTATATACAGTGTGTAACAAAAATAAGTGATAATACGTCTTTAGGGTGTGTACATGTTCCTTGTAAAGAGTTCACTGTGAATGTAGCAGCGCTGAAAGACGAATTTTTTTTTTTCACTTTTGTATGGGCAAGAGCCGAGCGTCACGAGTTTCCCCATACAAAAGTGAAAAAAAATTTTGGTCTTTCAGCGCTGCTACTTTCACAGTGAACTCTCTACAAGGAACACATACACACACCCTAAAGTATTATCACTTATTTTTGTTACACCCTGCATAATTACTTTCTCTTCTTTACAAAATTTGTGATGACTAACTTATAATAAAATAAACAATGTTTTTCAGAACAAGTTAAACATAATTCTAATTTAAAGAATCAATATTTTAAAATTAAAGTTCAAAATGCAAAAATAGAAAAGAAGTATCTAATAAACAAGAATAAAATGGCTATAAACCAGTATAAATTAGAAATGGAAATTTTAAAATTAAGATTAAAGAAAATGCAACGGTCCAAATAATTAGTAATGTATAGTATGTAATTTTATTATTACTTTTCTAACCTATTGTTCCTATAAATATAGTTGTGTTGTTACTTGTTGAAGTTGTTGATTTAAACTTTTTTACTGACCTTATGTGCCTGCTAGTATATTATTACTTGTTGATCTTCTATGTTAAAATTTTAAGTTATTATTAATAAAGGATATTTTATAAATAAATTATTGCTGTTTAATTTGTGAAATGTGTATTTATTAACATAGTTCTTACTACAAAATTTTGATTTGTATTAAGCCCTATGGGTTGGGCTACAGCTTCCTCCTCCGCCTCATTAAGAAGGGTTGGTTCTTCGTCCGTCAATTCATCCTGCCTATATATAGCTATGTTGTGGAGCACAGCACATGCTACAATAATAGGGGGAATGTTTTCGAGCTTAAGCCCCAACCCATTCTGCAAGCAGGGAAATCTCCTTTTCAACACCCCAAAGAGTCGTTCCACTGGGTTTCGGGTGCTTATTTGGGATCTGTTGTAAGCCACTTCTGCTGCTGTCCGAGGGTTTAATAGTGGTGTTAGTAAGTAGGGCCGGCATGGATAGCCACTGTCGCCTAGAATATAAAAATTCTCAAAATCACCCCTCTCTAACATAGCACATAGTGGCGAATCGTTAAATATTGTGCTATCGTGTACCGATCCAGGCCATCTAGCAACAATATTTCTTATTCTCAGTCGTGAGTCACACACCATTTGAACATTCAAGGAAAAATACCCTTTTCTATTTCTGTACATTTCAGATTGAGCTCCACCTGAAATAATTATAACATTCATATAATAGAAAATAATTATTTATTTGTACAAACTAAACTAAATTACAATTTAAAATGAAACAATATAGGAATCTGTACAAACAGGCGGTCTTACCGCTGAAAGCGGTTTCTTCCAGACAACCATGATATAATTATATTATAATATTAAGATTGTAATATGTAATTAGTAAATAATTTTATTGTTATCTTTAATTAGATATACCTTATTTAGCATACAGACCTGGAGAATTGATTTTTATATGAGTGCAGTCCACTGCCCCTACAACTCTTGGGAAGTTGGCTATGCCATAAAAGTCATGGGCAACATCCAGACATTCTTGTCGCGTTGGCATATTAATATATTGTGACTTCATGCTGGCTATTTTTGCAGTAACCCGGTGCACAATACGATGGACTGTAGGCTGCTCGATCTTGAAAATGTCGCCAATAACACGTTGGTAGCTGCCGGTTGCGTAAAACCGCAAAGTTATTAAAATTTGATCAATGGGCTGGATAGCTCTACTTCTCCTAGTAGGCGGTTTTATAGAATTCCCAAACACGGACTCCAAGTATATCACAGTTTCTTTCGAAAGACGAAAGCGCGCACGAAACTCTGCATCGTTGTATTTTTCAAACGCATTGAGCATTTGATTATTTCGGCGGCGACTCACGGTCGGCCTTTCATGGTCAGAAAGACTAGATAGCGACGATAAAGACATTATTTTAAGTTTATACACACACTTTTCACCGTACTTATAGATTTAGGAGACCTCTTGACCACTCTTAAACGCAAGCGACGCTTAAATCAGTTTGACAGATCATTTGACAGCTAAAAAAAGTTGAGTAACCATCGAGTATACGAATTTTTTGCTAAGTGGTGCTCATGTGGAGCCTGAGTACAACTTATTTGGAGGTCCGCTTAAAACTAACTGCAACTTAAAATTTGCGTTGGAGAATACGAATTTTTCGTATAAGTGGTACTCAAAAATTTAAGCAGCATTTAAATGTTTGAGAGACGTTCCAGTATTCGGGCTACACAGTCAGTAGTATTATATTTATATAGAGTAACAAACGTGAAGACAGTCCTTAATGTACAGTACACGTCGCACACACTTGGGTACCAAACTTTTTCGTAGCTGACCGTCAATGGAACTGTACATCGCCATTGCAATCGGTATGGAAATTTGCTATACTTTTTCTCGTATTTTCTTGGGTTTCTTATAGAATCAGAGAAATGAAACTACTCCCCTACTTATCCTACTGGGTTTCGACTAACAAGAGTAAAAGAGGAAAAGCTTGTGAGCTATACACGTCGCACGCGTTTAATTGACACTATTTAATATCTTTCGCGGCACCACCACTGTCGTTGCAACTTGCAATCGGTATAGAAGGCATATTTTGAGTCATTTTGCTATGTTTTCTCTCGTATTAGAACTGAGGCGGCTTTCTGATAGAATCAAAGAGATGAAACGCGCCAATCCATTATCTAAAAGACCACTTATATTCCAGTGATTTTCACTTACTCGGCAGTTTCAAGATGCACATAGAAATTGTAAAGGTTAAACGGAATCGCATGTGAAAGTCTTAAAGTTCACCGACGCGGATCGTGACAACTGCTATTTTATAGCTGATATGAATCTGGAAGGAGCTGTAAGGGCGAAACCTAACTGCGACGCGAATTCTTACGCAGGAGCTGCGAGTTGCGACGCAAGCAAAAATGGATCTATATGGACTAAAAGTTTTGTTTTTAAATTTATCGAGAATTTATTTTGCATTTAGTTAGGCGACAATGTTGTTTTTATATGGCTATAACAGTTTTACAATGTTTACATCTTGACCAAACTTATCTAACTAAAACAAAATTATGAACACTACACGAAGGTTCCGCTTTGGTTTACCGGTGTATTGTGTAACATTAACTCATGTAAAATTATTATCGCTTTGTAAGAACCTGCAAAAGTTATCTTTGGAAAAAACTTTTTCGTACTGCAACTCAACGCTGCGTTTTCCGGCTTTATGTATCAGCCTTAGTATTTAGCTTATTTTCACTGTAAGCCGCTATAAATCACAGCAAGGTCGAGGCATGTCCGTGTAAGCGGTAAATAGCGGCATGACTCATGTAAGCTACTTTGAGGCCACGGCTGTGATAACTAGAAAATGTAAATAAAAGTATATCAATCTTAATTTACATTATGTATTTTCTTGTATTTTTTGTACTACAAATAGTAGTTCATAATATTAATTATTAGTACTAGATTACTGATGAGGCCCACAACTTCATTGCGCCAAAATTCGTTTAACGCGCGGGAATAATAATTTTTTTCGAGATAAACCACTGTTTATCAAAAAAAAAATTACTAATGTAAGTCGAAAAAGGACATAGGACACTTCCTATATCCTTTTTCGACTTCAAGTATCTCCATACCAAATTTCGGCAAAATTGGTTTAGCGGTTTGGGCGTGAAGAGGTAACAGACAGACAGACACACTTTCAATAATATTAGTATGGATTAATGTGTACTATAATGTGCTCTGCACCGTGATATAACTTTGCCTATATTGTACTTGCTCAACACAGGTATAAGTAAAGACTAAAGACGTGTGTTACTGCATTGTTCGATTTTTCAAGTCTAAAATCACGCTTACCTGTGCATGCCATTCGGTGGTCTTGTATAAAGATATGCCTCAAGATAATAATGCTTATACTGCCATAGAAAGGTTTCTTTCAACGATAGAATACACAAAGATTCTAAATAAAAGACAGTGTTTCCATTCTTTCGCACTTTTTCTGTGGCTAAGGCTAAATAGGTTAAAATGTCATAATATCTTCTCTTTCATTCATATGAAAAACGAAAAGGGTAAAGTGATACTGATTCGAGCATTAACCCTGCTAGATACAAAAGTTAGACTCGTGTATTGCGAATTGCGATCCGATGGTGTATGCGGGTCTGTACTTAACCTTGGAAGCAAACTCCCTTGGAAGTTAGAAACAAAGCCCTTAGGGACTGAAGATTAAGATGTATTCATCTATCAAGCCGCCCCGTATTAAAACAATAAACTACAAGTCTTACACGTCACAAATTAAGCGTCCTGAAAAGACAATCCTAAAGGAGTGGTCATAAATTTGAATATGTAAATTTGTAGCGCCACGCCTCCAACAGGCCTTTACAATGGGAGCTCAGGGAATACGATATCATTCTTATTAGTCACGTAGATAAGACGTAAAAAGAGTATAAGATAAAATAAGGACATGAAGAATATACAGTATGAATTTATTAAGGTATACATATTATTAAAGGCGTTAACGTTTTTAACTTTTTCTCAAGCTTATGACAGCTTACTATTAGCCTACTGTGCTATTAGCACATTTAGGTACATATTACATATTAATTATCTCATCCTCATGAAATAATTGTATGAAATTAATGATAAAAACAATAGATATAATAATTAATCAATAGCTAGTAAATGAATGTTCAAAACGCAAAATTTAAACTTTAGGGTGCAGAAAATTTAATCGTCCTATTAGGTATGTAGAGTAATGTCATATGACTATGGTGTCTCTTTTAACCTCTTTTAATGTGTTCTGCTTTTCTCGTTTCGTTCTTAGTTATGCACTACGATATCAGAAGTTTTTTAAAGAAGTCCAAAACAAGGACATATTTTTTAAATCCCATTTGTACGAATGAAAACATTTCATATTTGTGCAAATATTATAAAGAGGGTTTTTAAACACCCAAATCCCTATAATAATCCAATCAGACGCTCGTTAGAAATGCGCCGAGATGTGAATGCGCATTCCAAGTTGAGATAAAGGTTCGCACACACCGCCGCACGTGGACAACGCGTGCTGGGGTAAGGCTGGGGTAGACAAAAACATTCTCCCTGCGCGGCCGAGTCTTACACCGTTGTGTAGCAAACGTTTTTTCCACCGAATAATTTTCGATACAAGTCCTATACTATAGTATGGGTATATTGATGGTATGATAGGGATAAAATGCCCAATTATCGGTTTTTTGTCAGGAATTTATTTTTTGGGTTGCGATGTTAATAAGTTTATTATTTCAAACATGGTAATAATAATACTAATGAACAGTTTACAATATTAAACTTTTGTGAAAAACATCAGTAACCGATCATAAGTTACTAATTAGGGCTAATTATAATCTAGGCACAGGTCAGCACTTGATTTTATGTTGCCTTGTGAAGCAATAATTAAGAATCGATTGACGTTATAAAGTTAAAGTTTTACTTCGACTCTATGGTTAAAATATTATTTTAATCACTTGGTTCAAGAAAGATGAACTTAGAAAGTAAGAAAAATACATTTTTTATCAAAATATTTTATTGTTGATACTTGTAATGTTTGCACCAAACACCATAGTATTACGCGTCGGTGTAAATCACACCAACAGGGGATGCATGCTCGTGGCGTCTAAAATAAAACTAAATATAGCCCCCCATTACCGAGTTAATGCGCTGACAGCTCATACACGGGGGACAAACACGATACATTTTAACGATAATACAAGCTTTTCTTCATCTGTCACATTTCACGGATTTTCGATGTCTCCTGACTAGTTAGATGTTATTTACTTCATGTGATAGTCAAAGTATCATTTAATTTTTTCTATACATATAAATAAAAAATATTTTATTTTTTTTAGTCTCGCTAAAACTCGAGAACGGCTGAACCGATTTGGCTAATGTTCGTGGAAGTCCAGGGAAGGTTTACGCGGTGACAAAATTTAGATGTTAAATGGTCATCTACTTTTTTATAAATTACTAGCTGTACCGATGAACTTCCTGTCACTTTAAAACCTTCCCTGGACTTCTACAAATATTTTAAGACTAAAATCAGCCCAATTGGTTCAGCCGTTTTCGAGTTTTAGCGCGATTAACACATTTGAAAATCCATTTTTATACAACGTGAAATTTTAGTGGTTGTTTTCCCGCAGCAGAACGATTTACCTATAGTAGTACCTACTATCGAACCATGCATGTTATTTTTTGAAAATAAAAAATATTTTGTATGACGTACTATGGAAACTTTATGCCGATAGGCGCGAGTTACTATGGACCCGACCGATTTTTTTTTAAATTTGAACAAAAAAAACTTTACAAATCTATTGTACTACTAAGATAGAATAATTTTACTGCGGGAAAACAACCATTAAAATTTCACACTGTATAATACCTATAAGATAGTGATGTATCTTAATTTCGTCCACTTTGATGTCGTTCAGAATTCAACGAATTTACATGTAGTTTTCAGTAAAAGATAGAGCGATTCAATTTGCATGTAGAAATTACATCCAAACTTAGTACAGTTACGGGGACATAATAAAATTTACACATTGTATGTAATTCATTAATTGCTTTTCAAAAAGATACCCCGGAGCAATATTGTCGGATCACAAAAAGCACTCGTTCCCGAGTGGAACTGGGCACTTTAAACACATTTTGCCTTTCCCGACTCACTGGCCTAGCATTGTTTCATATTGTTTTTTCATAAGCACTCGTTTTGAGTACTTTTTTGATTAAATTTTTTGGTTTTAAATAATTCGTATGGTTTTGATTGTGACGAACTTTTTCAATGGTAGATTTGTATCAATGTACTACCCACTACTCAGTGCGTCAGATATACGACCAAGGAGATATGTACAAATAATCCAAATAGGTATGATATACTTCGATCGCGGATTCTTGGAAATCTAGTATTGTTATTCTATTGTTGTCGAGGTCACCGGTGTCCTTATGGGGGTTGATAGGTTTCTGTTCTAATATTATGTTGTATAATATTATGCTTAGATATGAGTTCTATGTTGTATTGCATACCTTAGGCTCCGAAAATACAAAACCGTTTGTAATACTTAGAATTTAGATAATAAAGATTATTAAGACAATCTAATTTGGAATTTGGATAGAGCAAAAGTTACCGAAAAGAATTGTATATTATCACGATACTTTTACCGTTTACGTTTTCAAAGATTCTATTACATAATGATTAATTTTTACAAATCACTAACAGAAGTATTAACACATTCCATTTATGCCCAGTTTCTGAGGTCTTTTGACCGGAGTTCATCTTTTCACTATCGCTTTTGATTGGCTGGCGTCAAAAAATTAACCAATCAACAACGCTAGTGAAAGGATAAACTCCAGTCAAAAAACTTCAGAAACCGGGCATTAACCCTTTCTGGAACAATGAAAATGAAAATAGCTTTTTCTAGTAACAACAGCCTTGGTCATGAAATCCGCTTACGCCATTTCGTCCACGAATTACATTGGTATTTTCCAAATTTTCCGACTGAAAACGTGCAATTATGAACCGCTAATGAAATCCGCAATTACGTAAATACATCAAGCGGTATTATTCGCTTAATTAAAAGCCATTGCCGCTCGTGAAATGCCTAATCGATTGTATCAAAAATGATTTGACTTCGTTTGTTTTTCTCTGACTTTTCTGGACCATTTTTCAGTTTTATGGAATCAGTTTTTTGGGAATAATGGTATCGATTGAGACTGAAGATCTAAGTAGAAATGGTAGAAGGAAGCAGGAAGTATATTTGTTTATGTACCATCAGAGAAATGTATAAGTAAGTGGACCTACGTATAATTTGGTCGGATCAAATTCATGTCAATCGCGATGATATTTTGTATACTGGGTTTTTTAATTACAAAAACAGCTTTATTATACCTTTTTGTATTACTTATAATTACTAGATAATTCCCGCGACTCCTCTGCTCTTTTTCGGCGCTCAAAATATCTCTGCACCTCAGCAAAACGGTTCAATGATTTGGCCGTAAAGAGGTAACAGGGATAGACAGACAGAAAAACAGACAAATACACTTTTGCATTTATAATATTAGTATATCATGAATATTTATTAAAACTTATTTTTCTTTATCCTTACAATACCCTAAGCATTATTTAATTAGAAATAGAAGTTGTATCATGTACTCCTGTCACTAGGAATAGGATTTCAAAGGAGCGTTCGTTAGGGAGACGCGGTGTCGAATGATCTTTGATCGTGATATTATTGTATTTGTGGGGATAAAAATGATTTGTTCAAGACATAATGTTGCTTGTTACTTTTTTAACATAAAAAGTGTGACTAATTGATTAAATAAGGTTAGTTTTTATTATTCGTAGGATAGAGTGCATATTTTAAAATAATAATAAATATTTATTAAAATTCTTTATACATTCATAATGCCCACACCAAAATAATTTGACGTTCGACTCGTACCTTATGTCAATTCCATACATTTTGATCGGCGATTCTAGAAGCGATAAAAAAAATGATCTTGGCTCACCCCCTCCCCCGATACTTTTTTGAAAATTCACTGCAAACTTACCTACGTCAGTTACCCTAATCTACTTTATACGCTTTTCGTAGAATATTTACGGTGCCTTACAAATTACTCATTAAACTAGTTTTGGCATAATGTTCAGGAATTAGAAAGTTCGGTAAGGCTTCCAGTGTTGGTGCGCTGCCAAAGTCGGCAGAATCCATGTCAGGCTTCTTGGCCAACGTTCAACATGTAATGATAATGAAGCTACAGCTGATAACCTGATGATAATGGAATATGTATTAGGTAGGTCACTGGTACAAATTGAACGTTTCTAGAAAATATTTTTTTAATTACTTAGTGAAAAATTTTTGGCGGCGTTGTGCACTTTTTGGAAAGAGAACGTAAAGTAATTTAAGCACAAGACACGTAAATTCTTATTTTTTAAATTCATCAACTAAATTGCCATCACATAACGTTAAAGTCGTGGGTATAGAGAAAAACATGACTCCTAGCTCACTAGGTAGGAGTCATGCTTTTTCTCTATGCCTAGTTTACCTACTAAGAAAATTGCTATAACACGAGCTAAAATAATAATTAAATAAAACGTTAATAAAACAAGAATAATAAGACATTATTTTACACAAAGCTGTATTAGAGACTTATGGCCGTTCCCTATATTAGCTATCTTATCTGTAGTCGATAAAATTGTCGAAAAAGTGGTCGTGAGTCAGGTCAGTACTTTCCTAGAAAGTTACAGCGTGCTCAGTGACACTCAGCACGGCTTCAGGAGGGGCAGGAGCACGACGACGGCCTTGCTGAGTTTCGCGGACTACGTTAACGAAGCCTTAGACTCGGGTAAACAGGTGATAGCGCTTTTTATCGACTACAAAAAAGCCTTCGATACCTTAGACCATAATGTACTATTGCAGGCGATGGATGAATGTGGCATACGTGGGCCGACTAGTATGTGGTTCAAAAGTTATTTGAGAGGTAGGAAAATAAGAACGGTGATAGATGGTGTGGTCGGTGATGACGAGGATGTGAGCATGGGTGTGCCCACCGGGTCCGTGTACGCCCCCGTCGGATACACCATGCATGTGAATGGAGTGGTGAATATGATAAGGAGATGTATGGGATTTATGTTTGCGGACGATATGTGTGTGGTATATGCCTCGAAAAATATTTCAAAGGTTAGAGACTATGTACAGGAAGATTTAGAAAACATAACTAAATGGGCACACGACAATGGAATCATCCTAAATCTAAAGAAAACTAAATGTATGCATCTACACTCCCCTCATAATCTGAAAGCTAAAACTAATGATAGCAATATAAAAATAATAGGACATTCATATGAATGTTTGCACGTTAATAAATCGGGATGCAACTGTGCTGCGATCTGTTACGTGGATAATTTTAAGTACCTAGGTCTTAAAATAGATAAACACTTTAATTGGGCACTTCATATAACTGACGTATGCAATAGATTAAGATCGGTAGTAGGAAAATTTTATCAGTTAAAAAGGATACTAAACATTGAGACCTTAAAAATGGTATACTATGCACTAGCAGACTCGTTAATAGGATATGGGCTGATTGTTTATGGGAGAACATTCGTAACATACTTAAACAGTATTAAAAATTTACAAATAAGACTTTTGAAACATCTCGTTACCAAAAAAGATAAATATGAGTGTAGTACAGAATATGAGAAACTATTTAAAGTCTGTAAGATATTACCTATAGAGAAAAAGACCGAGTACCTAATAGGAATACAGTATTATTATGATAAAAAATATAAGGAAATAGTAGAAAATAAATACAACACTAGACGAGTAAGAGAGCAAAGACTGAAAAAACCAAAAATATATAACTATTATGGGGAGAGGACGAATAAATACATAGTTCCTAAAATATTTAATAAGTTAGATGTGTTAAGAATTGAGGAAAAATTGTCACCACCTTTAATTAAGAAAAAGTTAAAGACTGTATTAATTTAAATTACCTATTAATATAAGTTAAGTTTGTATGAGTAGTATAATTTAGTGTTAGAATATTAGTTAAAACTTTTTTCTTTCTTGTTCTGTAATTTAAAGTTAAGATAATCTTGTTTACGTATAGTTTATTAAGTATTTTAGCATATTTCTGTAAAAGTAATTGATGAGCGCATCTCGCCGTCAAACAATTAGTTTGGCGAGATTCAATATGTAATAATATTATGTAGATTTTAATGAATAAATATATAAAAAAAAAAAAAAAAAAAATATTCAATCTATCTCTAGTTTGACATACAACCGATCGCAGCTGACATAGAATTGACACAAAATATATGGAGCTAATGTCTAATGTGAGCTATTCCTATCTCAAGTAAGAGATAGATCAAATATTGGGAACGGCCGTAAAAAACTTTCGTTTAAAATTAATCATAAATTAAACTGTCTTAGCACCTTATAAACCAAGCAATAAAAAGTTAACGGACTTATCATTCAACTGTTTATTAGATCAAAAAGGATCAACTTTTAAGAAATAGGAAATTCTCTGTATTAATATTATTAGGTCCTTCTGTCAACAAAAATTGGAAAATCAAAGGATAAAATAACATGTCCGCACCTTTCCGTAGATAATTGAGACATTCAAAATGTCGTGATTTGAGAAGCGGAACTTCGAAAATAGCGTGGGGGTTGTAAATTTCATGGTGTTGAGTTTGTTTGGAGGTTAGACGTACCATAGACGGCACATCGCATTTATTAACTTGTATTCGTTCTAAATGTAAAAAGTCGTCCGTATTGGGATTCCCCCTGAGCCACAGCCCCTAAATATTATCACAACTAATTTATGGAAGCCCTGCACTATATAATATATATATATTATATAATATATATATATATATATATATATTATATAATATATATATATTATATAGTGCAGGGCTTATATAATATATATATATATATATATATATATATATATATATATATTATTTTTCTTATATATATATATATATATATATAAGTATATTTTTTTATCAAAATAATATTGCGTACTGAGTGGTGGTGCCAAGTTCCAGTTAAGTCCTAAGAAAACTGCTTTGGTAAAAAAAAATACAAAATATATAAAATACATAAATCTCAATTTTGTATGAATTCCATTTGTACACATTACACAAAATAATATATTTATTATAAATAAAAGCATCGGATAATATTTTTCTATGGCTACAAAATGACCTATGACTATGTGTTTTATAAATTTTTTGAATTACAAAACTGTTCTAAATGACGTTATTGCCGTGTGCATTTCATTCGTATATTCGCATATTCGCAATCCCCAGGGTATGATACGTCAATGGCATGTGGCAATAATTTTAAATTAACCCTAAATGTGTTTATTGTCAGCCATTTCAGTATTCTTATCTGGGATCTGCCAGTAAATTTGAGTAGGGGTTAATAACAAAAGGTATAGAAAATTTTCTGTGTATTGTGTCCATTCATCGAGTTAAGTGTAGATAAATATTTAATGACCATGAAAATTGGCAATTTAGTAATAGTAAATTATTTGTCTCTGGTGGACAAGAATAATCACATTAAATTCTTTTAATTTCGATATAATATTAATTAGTGTTTGCCAAGGGATAGTAATACTCATTGTTATTGGATTAAATAGCACTTTAGTTCAGTTATTTCAATGATCTGCAAAAAGTACCTTAATTTTTATATATTTGTTGAAACGTAAAACGTCTACACAAGCCATTGTGGGCAACATGATGCGCAGGAGAAACCCTTTATGGGTGCCCCGGGTTGGGGATGTGCCTCAGTTAAGCTAAAGCACCCCGGGGGTATGTGGGACTCCCGACGAGAAGTGCCGGGCTTACCCACTAAAACCACCTGCAGTTTGCCTTCAGACGTATACGGATGTCCTGGATCTCTCTAACACAGGACTCCTTCCACGACCGGCCGGTCTACCTCAAAAGGGACCGGACTTCCACCAAAGATAGGGAACGCTTAGGCTGGACTGTTGTCCAAACTGACTGTTGTAATCTGTGCCAAAATTTGTTTATTGCGTGGTAACCATACATTTGGAGATATCAGGAGACAGACTTTCTCATTTTCTTATCCATATACTTAATATAATAATATTATAAATGCGACAGTATGTATGTCTGTCTGTCACCTATTCACGCCCGAACCGCTGAACCGATTTCGCTGAAATTTTGTATGGAGATACTTTGAGTCCGGGAAAGGACATAGGATACTTTTTATCCCGGAAAAATGAACGGTTCCAACGCGATAAACGAATTTTGACGCAACGAACATAATCTAGTTTACAATATTAGTGCAAATCTAAGTCTGTTTCGTATAAACTATATTAAAAACCGTGTACTTGTCGTATATTAACAGATTTACCGCCTTAATATATTGTGAAACATTGCCACATAAATTGTCACTAGACTCACGCCAACTTAAATTGCTCGTAAATAGTTTGGAGCAGAATTGTAAGGTGGCACTGATGACCGCCATTTTAAGAAAAAATATATATTATGTAGCTGAAGCTGCTTGGGCTTGGTTTGCGAAATTTCAGACAGTATTTTATAGTGAAAGTTTTAACCGTAAACAAACTATTGTCTTCAACGCTATCCATGATCAAAACAAACCCGACAAACGCCTTTTTAGTTAACTAGAAGAAGCATCAATATTTAAGGGGCTTAAATTAAATGAATGTAATATTATTTTTCTTGCTTAGAAAACCTGCATATTTGAATGAAAGATAATAAATGATCAAACGAACTTACCAAGTGAAGTTCGATCATTATTATATGAGTCGCTTCATTCAAAGATATATTAATTAACCAAGTAGTCCTTTGTCTATCTGCTAGGAAATCGCGTTTTTTAAAGACGTATGTAGGTAGTTGAAAAAATAACTTCCCACTTCAGTTACTCGCTCCTCGACGCGCCTCATTATGTTTAGAGAGAGGTAATGCAAAAAATCTTTCTTTCTTTCTTTGGGTACTGCAGCAAACATAGTTTCTTGCAGACTGGGTGGGAGGGAGATTATATCTTTGAATGAAGCGACTCATATAATAATGATCGAACTTCACTTGGTAAGTTCGTTTGATCATTTATTATATTTCTTCGCTTCATTCTTCGATATATTAATTAACCAAGTAGATTTTCAGAGTAACGAAAGAAAGATTTTTTACAAAATACTTAGAATTTATATATACTTATATTATACATAGTAATCATTATATTCGAGAAAATTTTTTAACATTATGCCCATAAATAATAATAATAGTCGAAACAAAACTTAAGAGACCTCTATGGTTTTGTGATTCAAATGATAACGTACTGGGATCATGGTGATTAAGATTATATAACTGATTCAGCGAAACTTTGTTCGTCGATAAAATTATGGCTTAGGAAAATAGCGAAAGTATTGGAGTCACTAGTCCTGCTACTAATAGGTCCAGTATCAATCCCCGTGTCGGCGCTCGACGTGTCGACGCCGCGCCGCTCTCGCACAGCACCTGCTTTATCCAGCGGCTATTACCGAATGGGAGGTGGCTGTTCTGTGCAGAGCGTTAAACCCGTACTGTAGCATTATCCTATTTAGTATAATCTTGAATAACCATCGCAGGGCGTAATAACTTAAATATTATAACTTCTTCTTCTCTTCTTTTTTTTTTTTTTTTTTTATAAAAGAGACATAATTTAAGAACATCCGATCACGCCCAGGAGTTTGTCTTTGTAATATAAATTTCGATACCGCTATACCTAATTTAAAAGTTAAAACCGTATTTTTTATTTTGCCGAGTTTTATTATTAGGCAGAAAGTTTTAAGTCAATGATCAGTATTCAGTAGGTACAGAGTGCAAGAAAAAACAAATAATTTATAAGTGGATCCTGGGTACTACACTAGGTACTCAGGTATGGGCTAGGAATTAGAATGTTTACCGGAAAGCTTCTTTCAAAAGACACTTTACACATTCATCTAAGCCAATGTCACTATCCAATAATGTCAACATTGTTCATAAACAATGACAATGCACAGTGACATGGCTGTAGAAGATATCGTTTTACAGCCATTGTCAAATTGTTTGGCAAGGTTCTGATGAAGCAGACGAAGATCTCTGTAATAAGTCTATTAACTAATGAGATTGAAGAGAGTATTTACCTAAAATCTAAGTCAAAGTAGAGCATTTTAGAATAAATTTTAAGGCGTCTACTGTTATAACTCATAACTGTGTCCGGCCCTGTGGTCGTCGACTCGTCGATAGTGTGATTATTGCATATTACAAATTACAATTACAATATGATTGAAATTCGAGAATATTGTGTTCTCGGTCCAGCAGGATAAATATTTATACTTACACTTATATTATTCAAGATTAAGTGTCATTCTGTTATCGTATTTATCATTGCATTTATTTAGCATTAAAAATTTTAATCGCTGAAAACCAGTTGCATTCCGCGACGGGGGTCAGAAATCAGGTGTCAGAACACCTATCAGTTGAGGTAGCTCACGAATAGTACACTGATTTAACTGTTCTATATTATTTCGTTTTAATAGGCTTATATTATTATTATATAATATATCTAATATGTAGGTACATAAAATTCTCGTATCACGGTGTGCGTAGTTGAACTCCTCTGAAACGGCTCGACCGATTTTCGTGAATCTTAATTAGCATATCGGCTCTAGGGTTGAGAATCGGACAACGTCTAATTATTTTTATATTGATGAGTATATTTTTGAATAAATAATAGTAAAATATTACAACTCGAGACTGACGGCGACCATTGTTTGTACGATGGGATAGCAATCATAGACGTCATGGTGACATACTTACTAAGTCACTTCAATAAAATAATATGGGCAAAATACTTTATATATGGTAAAACAACATTTGCCGAGACATCTAGTTATGTTATAATAATAATATGTATTATAAGCGTTAAGACTTAAATATTTACATATTTGTTGTGGATTTAATACACCCATGGCACTATTAACAATAAAACTTAAACAAAAAAGGGGCGCCTGAGGCTGCGCCTAGAACACTGGTATTGCGAAAGCGTGGTAAGGCTAGTAGTGATAAAGCCTACTACGCCTGATCTGGTTTCCTTCTTTATATTTTTTGTGAGAATAAATGTAAGCGCATCTGATAGTCTGTACGTCAAGACTTGAGGCTTTAAAATCTTTCAATCGAATAGTGAGTTAATAGGAACCAACAAGTAGCTGGCTTTTAAATCTATTTTTGATAGATATCCACTTTTGGATATTGCCTTGAAAGCCGTACGGTAATTTTCCAAATTAACATGTAAAATAATTTAGAAATAAACTTACGAAGTGGTTTCAAATTGAAAATAATTTTTAAAAAATTGTATTTAAAATATAATACAATATTTAATAGTTTGAAGAAAGGAAAATCTTTGAAATAAGGTAATCTTCGGTGGAGTTACACGAAGATATAGTTTTAAATTCTAATAATAATTAATTGATGTCATGATGTATAAATACATTAAGCCAGTGGCCCCCAACCTGTTGTTGTTTTTGGAACGAAGTTCCCTATTTGTTTATTTTTTAAGCGGGCCACAAACTTGTTTTGGTCTTGGTGTCGTGGGCCGCAACAAACATTTTTAGGTTAGGTGAACAAAAATAATTTACGAGTTAAGACTTTCACGATGACTGCTGGTGGGCGTGAATTTCAAAATGCTTTAACATCACGTGGGCCACAAATAAAGTTCCGGTGGGCCGCATACGGCTCGCGGGCCGCAGGTTGGGGATAATAATTATAATAGTAACATCTATAAAATAATATGTATAAAAATAACTGTTAGCACTACGGCTGCGGTGTTGAGCATTTATTCGCCTCAACGTGTTGATTGTAGCGTTAAAATACTAGTGGCGCCAGCCGACGGTTACCACAGTCCACATCTCCCCCCCCCGCTCCTTGACGGGTAACGGGAAGGGTTTGTCAGAGCCCGAAAAGTACCCGATTGATGATGGAATGTACTAATTTGTCTCTGAGAACAAATACTGGAATTATCCAGCGAAACCATAATAATCTCGGTCTGATATAACAAGGCTTATAATCTTGTCTTGTCTCATAGTATATTATCTGATAAGTCTGATAATAATTAATATCGAGATAATTTAGATACTGGTGATAACTGATAGGTTATATAATTTCGAGACTTTGTCAGGTGAAATCTATAATGATAATAATCGATCGAAATAGAATCGAGCTGCAACACTTATTAGCAGGAATGTTTTTTAAGCAATAGCTTATCTTAATTGTCTTTGTGATCCTTTAAAATCATAATCTGGCGAACCCAACAAGGGTTCACCTAACGTCAGTAGAAGCTCTGGATCTATCCGGATGGTCCGGTGCCGGTGGATCACAATCGACCGTTGGCACCTGGTTGAGGAGTGGGAAAACTTCTGGTTTATTCGTAACCTGATCGACCCGTATATCGGTCACTTCTAGTTATATTTCCCCGATAGTCTGGTCTTAGTGACCTAAAAAAAAATTATTGGGGTAGTTATATTGTTCGTTATAATCGACTTATTTGTCATATAAATTAATATTATGTTACAAAAAATATTGAGGGTAGTAATTATCACGTTACGAAGATATTAAGTAAGTTTCGTTATACACTCGCGGTGTATCCCGAATCCCAACATTGGTGCAAAATTTATTTAATAATAATAGTTACATACCGTCAGACATAATAAATTATAATCATAATTCTATATTTAGAACAAAAGGTGTGCGGGACGCGCATTGGTTGTTAACTGATAAGACTCGAATCAATGTAGTTATTAGCTCGAAATATCTTTGTATAAAATGGTAAAGACAATATTATAATAATTATGTAGTTCTATTTATAGAACAAAGAGCGCGGGGGAACGCGCGGTAGTTGCTCATTTTTATTTTTAAACATTGTCGGAGACTCCCAGTTAATCCATACTTTATGTTGATTTAAAGAATAACAATATATTTTAAATTTAACTAGTAATTAACTCGCAGTTAATCCTCTCAAACCAGCCAACATATATTATAGTTCTATTTTTAGATATAACATCGTCAGAGACTCGCAGTCAATTCCGATGCATAAGAATTGCGTTTAGAGACTCGCAGTCAATCCACACATTATGGCGGTTTATAAAATAACTCGCAGTTGATTCAGACAAACCGGCCAATATATAGTTATTTTTATAGAAAAGCTGAAAAAACATCGTCAGAGACTCGCAGTCAATTCCGATGCATATAAATTGTGTTTAGAGACTCGCAGTCAATCCACACATTATGGCAGTTTATAAAATAACTTAATATAATTAAGTACTTGCAGTAATTAACTTGCAGTTATTTCCCCCAATCGGACAAACGTATAGTTCTATTTATAGAATAGGTAAAACATCGTCAGAGACTCGCAGTCAATTCCGATGCATATAGATATAGATTGTGTAAAAGGACTCGCGGTCCAAACACACTGTACTTATTGACTCACAGTCGCAGTACATGCCGGTTAATTAAATAATTGCAGTAATCACCTGCAGATGTTTCCCCCAATCCGGCAAACATATAGTTCTATAATAATTATTATATTTATAGAACAGATGAAGCATACATAATATTATAGATTGTGTATAAAGACTCTCAGTCCAAACACATTGTACGTTTATTGACTCGCGGTCGCAGTACATGCCGGTTAGTATTGAATATAATTGGCTCGTCTTGGCCTCGGTAGTGCCTGCCGTTTATTTAAGTATTTAATAGTACTTACATGTATTTTCTTGTTACACGATAAAATAACACTGATTTTAATTACTTACAACACTGACTCAATCATCTTAAAAAAATAACCAATTTTCGTCTGAGCGCTGTGCTTTGGCATGGTTACTTAGTATACGTGCACGCGTTGCCTCGCGTTAACAAAGAATGAGGCGCGTCGAGGAGCGAGTAACTGAAGTGGGAAGTTATTTTTTCAACTACCTACATACGTCTTTAAAAAACGCGATTGCCTAGCAGATAGACAAAGGACTACTTGGTTAATTAATATATCGAAGAATGAAGCGAAGAAATATAATATTATTGTATTTACCGGTATTGCCCGGTCACATTAAAAAAGTCGAATTTCCGAAAATTTGATAACCGTGTAGTACCTATCTAATAAATCCTATGTAAAACCTATCTAATAAACTAATAAAAAATCGGCCAAGTGCGAGTTGGACTTTAAAAAACAAATGCTACCGTAAAACACCTCAGCAGCAAAATTACTTTTAAATGCACTTTAAAGTATCAGAACGAATGTTAAAATAAATGTACCGTGGATAACAAATTAAGACAATTCCAGATTAACTCAAATTGCATTTATACGGCGAGCTGGGTCCATAACTTGCTAGAATTACTTCTAGACGCAAGCAACAGACATTATTCGCACCACAGAAGAGGAATGGTCGGTGCAGATCTTTTGAAAACAGACAGTAAGCTAGATTTGATGTATGCGATTCGAATGCTCTGTAAGTACGTTAGTTCACGTATGACTCTCGAGTGGAGGACCCCTTTCGTCGGCTGAAGAGCCCCGGGGGCTACGTAGTGGGTCCCTAATGAGTCGCCGGAGCACTAGAGTTGTAGGTCGTCTTAGGGTGCTCCCCTCGTGGCTTCCTCGAAAGTCAATGGTAAGGTTTTCTGACTGCAGACAGATGTGATATGAATGTTCCGTAACTTGGAAGTTGGAAGATATTTATTATGTAGTAGCTAATTATAATACCATTTAATTAGCTACCAACGTTAAAATGTCATTGTTATGGATCTTATTACATCTTATTTATTAAAATGAAACCGGACTAGCATCCTTGTTTCTGTTGGTTATTTTTTTCTCTATTCTCCGAATCTATTGATTATTTTTTATATTACAAAAATCTTAAAAACTGCAAATGTCAGTACCCATCTTTTTTACTCAGCTTGTTCGTACAGAATATCTTATCTTTTATAATATGATGTTTTACAGTAACAAATTAATTTCCATAGCCAAAAACTTATCGTTTCAATCGATTTACGAATGAATTAAGGGCTATTGTTTTGGCCTCCCACGTTGATAGGGCCCTAATAAGCTTGTTCTTATAAGCCAAGAGCCAGCGACCACCTCAATAAATGGGTTTAAGGGGTTTCTGATAGTAGAAAGCAACTATCAAAATGTCCGATAGTGGAAGACGAGATTCCTACAGTTATCCAGAAGGAAATAAAAAAAGTGTAACTACTTCATACATCATGGAAGGTTAGGTAAAACTTCAGATTTGGATACCTCCTAAAGTAACCGAGACCAAAACTCAATAGTAGCTGGTTGCTCTTACTTCTATAGGGGTCATCCGTCATATTATACAGGAAAATTTTCAGCTTCTATAAAATGACTAAAGTTTGGCTATCACTAGCTCTTGGGTTATTATGACATACTTCATCTCTTCGTGTGGTCTACACTCTGAATTGCTGCAACTATAAAATTTACATTACGACAATTTCTTTGCATACTGTGAAATGTCTTGTTCTGGAACTTAAAAGCTTTGATTTACATTTTAAACTATTTTTGTAGTATGTAGACTACACAACCCAATGTATATTCGCGTTTGCAAGACCTCTGTGCAAGTGTCAAAGTTTTGATATTTTGTGACCATGAACGTAGAAAAAAAGGCGGACTGAGTCTTCTTACGCCTGTCAAATGGTATGGACTAGCGTAAAAATGTGCGCGTGCGGACCGTGTTACACATGCAGTCAGCCTGGCCGACTCTGAGGACACAGTTCTGTATAATATAATAAGAATCCGTCCGCCTTTTTTTCTACGTTCATGTTTGTGACCGAATTATTCTGTACTTACATTTTTTTTATTTTTCTTCAAACTTAGGGATTATAACGTAAAATCACTCTACCTACAATCTACATCTTTTTATTATAACTCATACTTGATTCCATACTAATATTATAAATAAGGGAAAGTGTGTCTGTCTGTCTGTCTGTTACATCTTCACGCCCAAACCGCTGGTATGGAGATACTCTGAGTTCCGGGAAAGGACATAGGATACTTTTAATTTCGTAAAAATGTACGGTTTCCCACGCGATAAACGAATTTTAGCGATACGGATTCGCGCGCGTCATCTTGCTAGCTAGAATCTAGCTAGAATAGGAAACTACTAGCCAAAACCATGAACGCAGACAAAAGGCGGAGGTAGTCTTATTATACACAGCACTGTGTCTTCAGAGTCAGCCACGCACACATTCTTACGCCTGTCAAATGGCCGACTAGCGTAAGAATGTGTGCGTGCGGACCGTGTACACTGTACATGCAGTCAGCCTGGACGACTCTAAAGACACAGTGCTGTGTATAATATGACTCCGTCCGCCTTTTTTTCTACTTCATAGCCAAAACTCAAAAAGTATCACACATGACTCACACTCTAATACACCACTATACAATCAGCTACCATACCTTATCTTCCATCTACCAATTCTCTACTAATGTAATAATCTACAATAGGAAATGCATTACGGCCACAATACCACGTAGGTGTCAGGTCAATAGTATAGACAAAATCAAATTATCTTTATTAATAAGTAGGTTAAGCGTAATAGCATATTGTTTGGTGGGTACCATAAAGTTAATATACCTTTCCGCTAGGTATATTAACTTTATGCTGGGTACTTACATAGTTTTATCTTTTGTCAACAGCAAAACTAGATGACATAAAGATTGAACTCACAATGCTGATTCTGATTTATGAATCTAAACCACCTAGGGCGCTACCAAATGCATTAAAAATCATTTAAATCAGTCCAGCCGTTTCGAAGTTTAGTGATAAGCACACGGACAGAATTACATAATATACAGGGTGGAACAAAACTAAGGAATAATACTTTAGGGTGTGTATGTGTCCGTTATGTAGAGTTCCCTGTGAAAGTAGCAGCGCTAAAATAGTATAACAGCATAATGCAAAGGGCAAACTCATAACGCTAGGGCGCTTGCCCATAGAAATCACAAAAATGCTCTTTCAGCGCTGCTACTTTCACAGTGAACTCTATCTAAGGGACACAATATACACACCCTTAAATATTATCATTTAATAATAATATTAATAATAATAATAATAAATATTATCACTTAGTTCTGGTTGTACGGTATAAAGGTTTTCTGCTACCTCAAAGTATTCATTTATTATTATTATTACTTATTTTAATTTTTTTATAATACATGGGTTAGATCCCGAACCGGTGCAGTGGTAGGGACCATGTAGACTTTCTGAGAACATTTATTTTTTTATTCAGAAATAAAAAAGTTTTTATTTATTGTTGTCTCTATTTTCTTCTGATTATTATCATTATTCATTAGTCATTACAGAATTATTTACAGAACACAAAAATATAATAATAGATTGAAGACAAACCGTTCCTACCAATATCAGCTATGACTATAGTATTTATAAGACGTGTTAAAGAGTTTTATTTGTGTGATAAAGATTAATCAGCAAAAAATATAAATTATATTATTGAAACACGTGGTACTATGAAATTAAGCTGTTAAATCATATTTCGTATAGTTTACGCCGGATGAAACATTCCGACTGATTGATGGAGTGTTGGATTTAAACCGTCTTAATACCTCGGATGGGGCGCCTACACAGTCCAGCTTGCAGGATGGCTTTAGAAAAAGTCAGAACTACATCTTAAATGTACATAATTATTATTATGTAACTAAACTACGCCTAACTTATGAAGAATATTGATGTGTATATTCTCCATAAGTTAGGAGTAGGTATTTTTTTATTCGGCTGTAGGTATTTTTTTCGTATAATATTATTTAATTTTGTGGTCCGTATTCATACACCACATGTACCTACAGCTGGCAAAACAGAGTGTGTTTTAAATGAGAGCGTACTGTACTTATGAAAATTAAGGCTCACTTTTTGCTTCACCAAGCTCTATTCTTTCCAATGTCCCAAAGATCGGAAAATGCGAGACCAAACTCAACTTAGATCGCAGTAAGTGAATAATTTGGTAATCACTGCCCTTTAAATATTTCATTTGTCTAAAAACTAATGTCACACATTATAGTAAACAGTTACTAAGTAACTAAAGTTGTAACGTGTAGCTGAACTTTAATATCTATGTTGAGATCTCGATTTGGTTCATGTTGATGGTTAACTGCGTCGTAAATCCATCAAATTTTAACGTTTCGCGTCATGTAAGTGCTATGAACTAATGAAAATTCTGTTTGTTGATGTTTTATATTTTTGTGAATAAAATTTTAATTTAGAATATTTATTTCTGATTGATTTAAAACACTTTCGTTGTGTTTGTTTTATGATTCTGTATTATGGTTCCGTACCCAAAGGATAAGAACGAGACCCTATTACACAGACTCAGTATTCAGTAATAGTCTCATATTACTGAATACTGAGTCTGTCTCCAGGTTGTATCTCAAGAACCGCTATAGCTAGACTTCTGAAATTTTCACAGATTTTGTATATCTGTTGCCGCTACAACAACAATTAATACTAAAAACAAAATAAAATTCATATTCAAGGGGGGCTCCTAATTCCGATACAACAAACGTGATTTTCTGGCTTTTTTTGCTCGTAATCCATAATGAAAACAGGTAGGCACTTTAAATATTCACAAAATCCTTAATTGAATACGCACTTTAATTTTTAATAATAAAATTACAATAAAATTAATAATTAAGGTGTGCTCCCATACAAAAAAAAAAACTTTTTGTTATTCACTCATAACGGTATGGAATCCTTCGTGTGCGAGTCCGACTCGCACTTGGTCGATTATTTAAGTATTGTTATCCTTACTAATAGGATAGACAGACATACTAATTAAGTTTTAATATTAACATTAAGGACAATCATTAAAATGCCTTTACTTAACAAAAAATTCAGAAAATTTAAATGTCAACGTAGCAAAATTTGTTTAGTCGCTAAGTCGAAAAAATTTATCTTAATCAATCATTTGGTTATCTTGATCTGGGCAAAAACTTGCAGCTTATAGTCCGGTGGAGGGATCAACTTGAGTCCTTTTAAGTAATGATACGGCCCATAGAGCTAAGAATAATGCGGAAGAAAAAATTTCTAAATTCTATTTTCAAAATTTCGATTTCGACAATTTTAACGATAAATTGATGTAAAGTATTAATTTCATAAATTACTTCAATTGATCCATAATCGCAACCCGATCCATCAATACAAAATATTACGTAACGCCTCACTTATCTAAATATTTGTAATATTATTATATAAAATTTTTGATCGATTTATGATTTTTGGTCATACATTTGAGTGTCTTTTTAGCTTTACTGTAGCCTGTGAACTTATATCGGCCACGGTTGAAAAATCACAAATCGGAAAAATATAACAGACAGAAGATAGAGAGAGCTTTTACGGATCAAACTGACAGTTTTCCATTCTGTTACTTTGTCTTCTCTATCATAGAAAGAATCCCTTTCTGATAGATTTTAGGCACAAACTTTGTGATAGCTTACCGTTGTAAGGGCCTGTTTCACCACTCCCTGATAGGCTATCCACCACTTAATTTGACAGATGAAGTATGGAAAATCTGTTAAAAAAAGTTGTGGATAGCCTCTTCGACACTTTATCAGGAAGTGGTGAAACAGGCCCTTAACCTTTTATTGTGTAGACACACCCTTTCTGTGATTGCCTCGCTAAGCGGGAAGGTAAGTTTCATTTCTACATATTTCCAGCCTTTCTAAGCGGCTAGATACAAAAAGAAGGCACATCTACATATTCCCAAGTCTACATTGGAAGGGATGGCTTATCAATCAACATTGTGATCCGTCATTATGAAGAGTGATGAGCGAGGCAGGCTAGTGCAGATTTGTCTGAGGTTTAGGGCTCCCGTTACGGGGGTATTTACAGGGGTCATTGATCAATACGTCAATTACCGATATACCCCATCGCTTGTGGGTAACAGCGAAATAAGCGTGGAATATTGCAAAACAAAATGGAGTGACAAAGCAAAAACATTCGAAAAAAAATTTTTTGGAAGTCTTAATTCATTAGCAAGAATGGAATAGAAGGGATAGGAGATATAACAAGTTTATTTTAGTTTTAGTTCCCTAGCTGCTTGAAACAACGTAAAATCGCATTATCTTGCCTGTCTGTATGAAGCGACATTTCCAACGTACCTATCAGGTATATTATATATATTATAAGGTCAAAAAATTTATAATGGCGAAAAATGTAAATTAATCGCAATACATAGGTGATGAAAGGCAAAGTAAGAGAGCTTGATTACATAACTTTAAAATCATAATGAACCATATTTCAGCAAATAAATGATTTCTATTCTATTTCTAAGTTGCCAAAATTGGCAAGAACGTAGTAAACTGTAGCAGTAATTAATAATTAAATAAAGTTTATTTTACAGAAACGCACCTAGAGTTGCCAAACCCAAAATTAATTTTTACCTTCCCACTTACTATTAATTATTAGCTTAGATTGTTCAGCTTAGATTAAAAAAAAAAATTCTGTAGCCTTAGGTAAGTTCTAGGGAGCCCTATTACAAATCTATTTATATCTATCAATAATTTACACAACAAATTTATTCTTCTTGCCCCAAAAATACCCGACATTTTAAACAAACTTGAGAACGTTAAACGTCGTATCATCGTTCGAGTTATTGATTGATATTTAATAGCGTAGCTTATAAAAACACCTCGGCGACGTCGGCAATTTGGCCTAATAAAAAATTAAAAGCATTTCAAAAACATAATGGTAACAACAGTATAATTGCTTAATGACGTACCCAAATTGTGATTTCATATTATTTATTCATGGGGTACCTCTTGGGCGCAGGTAGAAGATACGGTATGTCAGGTATTGAGTGAGACACTCACGTCGCGTCGTGTAAAGGCAATATTATGCTGTTTTTGTATGTGACCTAAATCTAAGGCGATATTTTATAAACATAGAATAAAGATAGTTATATTCAGGGTCTCTGAAGTCCAAACGGTGAAATGAGGCACGAAACTTAATAATATAAAGTGTCAAAAAGTATGAATTTTTGTGCCTTGTATGGACATTTTAGATATAGTCAATCTCAACCAAATTTTTGCATGTGCCAAAATAAATTGGCTTCATTTTCATATAGCTTTTTTTTAATTTTGAGGTTTGGCTGCTTAATCTAACATTAAAGTGTTTAAAAAATTCTTGTGGGTCAGTAACAAATTAACAATAAGTAAGTATATTGTTATGCGACTCAAGCATAGCATTTTCTAACGTCTAAAAACAAATATAATAATCGTCTATGACACAATGTACAAAATTATTACATATTTTATAGTGTGGATGTTTTTAAAAGACAAAGTGTAGACCCTAGATTTGTTTACACGTGTAAATAAAGTTGTCTTACTGAGTATTTTTGTCTATGTTAGTCTACATGTAAGCGATCGAGCATTCGCACCAACCTAAAATTATGTATCCCATTATATCATTAGAAGTTTTATATTTTTTTATATTATAATCGTTTATGGTCTATCGTCATGGATGTGCTCTTGATTAGCTGTAATAAGCGATGATAATATTTACCGTGTAAAATGTCGTTAGCCTAAATTTTAACCTTCATTGAAGAACGTTGGATTTTTTTAAAGAAGAATGAGTAAGTTTTTTTTTAATAAAATGAAAGGTTATGTGATCAACTTCACAAGTCCTCCGTAAATAAATATAATTTGAAACTTAAACGTTAAGCTAAATCGTAGTGTATGGTTTCTAAAATTAAACCATTAGACATTAGCAAACGAGAGACCGACGTTTTTGGTCGGGTTGTGTCCAGCCATAATGCTAGTGGTGATCTGTCTGCCCAACATCACGCAATCCAACCAAATTACGTAGGTCCACCATCTGCGTATAAATCAATTTCTCTGATAGTACATGAAAGACATCGATAAGATGAAACTTTCCAAACAAATTACTTGAACGAATTAAGCAATTTTTCTCTTTCGTTGAAGCACTTTTTCTTACAGAAGCTGTCAGATTTAAACAATAAAACAGCTAATCAATAACAATAGTCCATTGTTTCGAGCTGACTAATGTGTTAGGGTCCATTGATTGGTATGCTTCAGTAGATAGAGGATGAAAATATTGGATCCAATCTGATCGAATTATACACCTCCTCATCTGATACTGAAATAACTTGAGCATTGTCTCAGCTAACTGATTAAAGTCCTTGGGGAATGCGCAGGAACTATAGGGGACAGTAGACAACAGAAAATGAGTGCAAATTAATGGGACGTGTAGGAAATATAGAGGCATGTCAAATAAAATACGCAACAACAAGATTCGGAATGGTGTCACCAGTTTGCATCAACATACACGTGTAGTATATAATCAAAGCATACATGCTTCTTCCCTATACGGCATGATAAAAGTTACTACGAATAAAATCACTATTGGGTGTCTAAAACTGGGGTGTCTTAGGGAGGTGTAGATGTTATTATCACTCGTTTGTATTTTAATAATATTTTTACTTTATTACTTATATACTTAGAATTCAATTGATAATAGTTTTGTCTGATACATCTCTACAGTTTTCTCAGAAGCACTTCGATTCATTAGCATAGCGGTACCAGTTACCACCACCATTCTATTATTCATACTCAGAATTAAGATTTAATGATTCGCAATCATGTAATTTAGATCGCACATTATTAACCGGAACAGAAAAAAGCCTGAAGGCACACATTAAGTGCTAGTTTTTCCATATTCTGTATAAGTGGCTGATTCATAAAAATGCTGTTATCAGGATTTGAGAATCATTTGAAAATTGTCATCAGCTGAGAAATAAAATGTTAGAATATTATTAATTATTAAAATTTCTTTGATGCTCAAAAGTTTAATAGTATTACACATAATATAATATATAGGCATAAAATATTCTGGAGTACCTCAAGTCAATGTAGTTAGCCCTTTAGCTTTTAAAACGTTTATAATTAGCAGTAATTATTGACGAAATCTTTGCGGAACCTACTTTTAATTTTAGGTTGTAGGGGCATTTTCCTGAAACCCTCAAAGAAACGTGATATTTAATTTTGATTAGTTATAAAATGAGAACGTGTAATTCAAAATTAATTATTTCTAAACATCGCTCGATACACATTGTAATTTAAAGTTTTGTGGGAACAAACACATCGACTTCGGCCATTGGCTCGGAAAATTAAATGCTAATATAAATGATTATATTCTATTTTGTACCGTAACAACATTATAATGAGACTCTTGAAATGAGATCGTAACGACGCATAATTGAGGTACCGACGAACGCGTCTTAATAGCGCAAAATTTAGATTGAAAAATATAATAATGCTTATTATACGTTTAAGCGCTAACCCTAAGATGTGTCATCAATGCTTTAAAGGCTGGTATTATTTTTAGGGTAAAAATGAATCGATCGAAATTATGTTAATTTGGATAATCTCAGGTATCTTTAAACGACTGGTGATTTTATGGTAAGTTCCTATCGTACCTCATAATTTACTAACATTTTGTCATGTTTTATGTTATTCAAATTATCTTCAACAGCGAATATTAAATTTAACAATTTCTTTTATTTTAATTTTACTAATTTTCCTCTAGTTTTTTTAGGTATTGATTAAAATATCGGTATTTTAATAAAGTTTCTAAACCTTTTCATCTTGATTATTATTTCTAATAATTTGAAGTACTCCCAGGAACTTGACAGAGAGCAACATAAATTCCAAACATCTTCGATTTTCCAGATTATACGACCACTAAATCATCCGATACTAGGTCCAGTGTGAACTCTGCACCGTAATACTTGAAGTATTGCCTTTATCACAAAAGGGTTCCATATCTCATTACCTCCAATAAAAGGGCCAGCGTCGTAAAGCCGATGCCAGATTTAATATACGAGAGGCGTAATGAAACGGACGAATTGCTCATATTATCTCGAGAAAGTTATGACTTTATGGCCCGATTTTTTATTACTGAAAATAGATATACTGAGAACTGAAATCGCGTGGTTAATGGGGGGTGAAAAAGAATATGATTCGACGTTATTTAGGGAAATAAAACTGTACGAATGCGTACATAAAAGGCTTTTATTTTTCTTCATTTTTGGCCCTGAGTAAGCCTATATTTATGTGTGCTGAGGATTATTTTTATCGTCTGGTAGGTACTTTCTTTATAATCACTATGATGCCATCTTGTGATTTTTTTATTTTAACAACCGACTTACTATACTATAATCACATTGGAAAACATTAAATACTTTGTAAAAATCAACGTGAAAATATTAATAATAACCCCACGCTGCGAACGCGGGTCATTCAGACCGACTGCAAACTTTCTATAGCACTCGGCAAATAAGCACGGACTCTAATTAGTACATTCAGTGGTTTGTTTGAAACTAAGCCGACAAAAGGGCGAAGTTCGCTAGCGACACTGTAACAACGAGTTTTGTTAGCCAGTTTGTAACTTACTATATTTTACTACGTAGAGCGGAAAAATCGTAAATGCTTCAGCATCATTTTTTTGTATTTTAAAATCATAAAATAATTATGATAAATATACTACACTTAAAATTCTTTTAAAAAACTATAAAAATCATGGGTAAGTACAAAAATTTTCATACATATCTTTATAGCCCTAATTACATTATCATAATGATATTTTTACTTGAAAAAAGGTGAGTAGAGCCCCAATAAATAAGCCCAATAAAACGTTTCTACGCCTCTACTTATCTCAGTATAGACAATTTCACACCTGGCTTGGTTCCATAGCGAGTTTCCTATGGGAGCTAGAAACGTGTTTTGGTGTCGGATGTCAACTAATTAGTCCATGCGCTGACGCGGAATGAGCGCCAGGGCGAAAGGTGTCGAGTGAAGCGATATACCATTTTTGGACCGGCAAAAAATGTAATTTATTTTTAGGCGACCACATTTTTAACCGGAAAATTACGTGAGCCCCTCATGTAACTTTAACGAGGTTTATAATTATTATTTAAACAACGATCCAGTTTGTTTTTAAGGGTATACAGTGTACTTTGTTATAATCAGATCGGAAGTGAGAATATAGTTTATTATACCACAATTAAATTTAATATAAGAAATTATATATGCACGTGAGCACAGGAGATTTTCAACGCTGTCTGAATATTTAAGAGTATCGTTTACGCCGGAGGGGCATATAATAATTGAATTGCAAATCACTCTCAAAATATCATTTAAGCGTTGATAATGTGACCACATGTTTCTTTCACATTAAATAATAATATCAGCATCACCCTACACGCGAATTAAGATAAAAAAGCAGTGGGTCAAAAGGACCGGGGGGCTGTTTAGTGTTAGGGTAAATGGGGTATCGGGTCAACGGTGGTGATAGCTGCAACAAATTGTGTCCGCCTAACGATCGCGTTGTGCTTAATTGTACTTTTGTCCGGCGTTATTGCTCGTATCGGGATTGCGTCGGTGTAAGATAACATAATGCTGGGTGAAATTGATTCCTGCTATTTATTATCTCGTCCTCCGCAGGCAGTGTATCTTATTATGTTCCATATTGTCCCGAAATTAATATACAGAAAACCCCGGACCTCCTTGGAGCTCAAAATTTATCTAGCTTATTATTTTCCTTGCTGTTTTTTTAACCGACTTCAAAAAAGGAGGTTACCAATTCGACGTGTATGTATGTAATATTTCCAGAACTGCCCAGTTTTTGTACATGTTAATCTATAACAGCTTCTAAACAAATGTGCCAAATTTCAAAAGTGTATGTATGTATGTATGTATATTATATGTATGTATGTTTTTATGTTTGTTCGCGCATATCTCTGAAACTACACGTCCGATTTAAGTGATTCTTTTTTATTGTACTAGGTATTGTTCAACTTAGGGAATAGTGCAAGTTTCATCAAAATCGGTTCAGTAGTTTTGGAGATAGGGAGTTTTAATTCTCAATTACGTACAATTTTGAAGTCGGTTTTATCTTTTTAAAATACAGTTATTTTATTTTTAACCTGACCTTAACAAATTTTCAAAATTTAATGTCTATATTTCAATCATAAAAGCAATAATAGGAAATCCAAAAGCAATATTTTTCTAGGCTCAAAATTAAACAATCCACTCCGCAGGTGTACAATTGAAACGCTAAGCCCCTCCAAAAGAGATGTGACTGCCCTGATTAAGGCGTCCATCAAACTCCGCAGCACTTGGCTAACGGACAATCGCATTATAGCACGCCTCAAAAACCAGCTTTTACCGCGAATCGTCATCCTAAATAAACAATAACAAGAAGGAGACAGGGCTTTTAACCGATTTTCAGAGGATCAGCTGACAGATTAGCGAGCCCCATCAGGCCTTTGATACGAATGTTCATTATTGCATATTAAAAAGGTCGAAACTCGCTTGGCAGATGGGTCGATCAGATATGTGTTTATGGAGGTTTTGACTAGACAAAGGGTAGGGGACCACGTGTTAATGTAACGTTGCGGAGATATTATCAGATCCAGTTCCATTTAAATGTAGAATGTAGATGTCTCTTTAAGTTATCATCATCACTCTTTATATTAAACAGTTCTAAGCGACGCAGTATTTTTATGTATATGGAAGTTGAAACTACTAGCGTATTTTAAAGCTTCGAAAGTAAATAGTAGAACAAAAATCAAAATAGATAACGCATAATATAACGTTTCCCTCAAGATTAAAAAAGCCGTAAAAAGACAATGAGAATTACATTTTGTACAAGAAGAATTTGAAATAAGCCGTTAACATTTTCACAAAAGTGTTACTCGTTAAGTTGGTGATCCTCGTGGGATAGGAACCATATGCGGCCTGTTATAATTAGCGAACAATGTTTGGCTTTAGCAAATCCCTCTGGGGCGTAAATTAAGAGATTCTGGTTTTATACATTTGCGTTAGACGCTTCAGCCCCGTACGAATTATTAATGCTCGCTACGTTCCGTGCTTCAAAACAAACAACAAACTTGTCTTCCTAAATGTTTAAAACAATAATTGTAAAGATATTTAAAATGTAGATAAAGTTAAAATTGTTTTTTTTTAATTTTTGAACACAATCATTTCATATTACATCTACAACTAATTTGTTTCATTTCTCTGCCAGTTTTCTTTCTTACAGAATATGTTAGAATATCTCATTTGATTTTGATTATAACTGGAATTTAATTTTCAAAGAAACACAACCATAAAAATGATTCTAATGTAGACCTATTCAGCAAAAATGATACACTATAGTTCACCATACAAATCTTAGGTACGCTTTTTCAAATCATTGCTTTTTAATTATCAGCTAAAATAGGCCTTATTTCTTTGAATATTTGCACTGAACTGTTTTGTGTTTCTCAAACGTATTCATCAGTTTCAGCGTCTGCGGTCTAGACGGCCTGCAATTAATTGTCTAACTGATATATTATATAAGATCAAACGAACTTCTTGAAGTGAAGTTCGATCATTATTATATGAGTCGCTTCATTCGAAGATACAGTAATTAACAATGTAGTCCTTTTACCTAACAGGCATTAATTCGCACGTTTAGAGACTCGATTATGAGGGTAATCGAAAAAAAAATATCTATTCACTTCGCTTACCGCCATACTGTGCCGGCGGCTTCACCTCATTCTTTTAGAGAACTGAGTTTTTTCCCGTTTGGCTGTGGGCGGGTGGGAACTTTGTATCTTCGAATGAAGCGACTCATATAATAATGATCGAACTTCACTTCAAGAAGTTCGTTTGATCTTATATTATATTTCGTCGCTTCATTCTTCAGATACAGTAATTAACAATGTAGATGTTCAGAGAGTGAGTAAGTAAGATACAAAGTAGGAAAAAACTGTTTATTATTTTTAGTCTTGAATCAACATAATAATTTTACATACAATATTTATTATAATCAGTCTTATGTGATGAGTTAAACAAACAAAACACTCAATTGGTGTTATCGGTAACCCCACAAACAGATCGAGCATATGCACCTTCATCGAGTACAGGGCGGTTGTAGAACCGCGCGAAGACGGCGGACGAGCTAGTCCAGCCGGCCGTCCTCCTGATAGTGTCGACGCAGACGCCCGCGGAGGCCGCCGCTGAGGTGGAGGCGTGCCGGGTGCTGTGGGCACCGAACACCCCCACGTCCACGCCGCTCTCCGTGAGCGTCTGTTTTATCCACCTGCTGATCGTTTGTGAGGTTACCCTCTTGTGAGGTTTCTTATAACTGAGTAAAAGGTTATCTGCAGTCTCATCGGTTCTCAAGTTAGATGTGGTCCGCAGATAATCTTCTAGGGTTCTAGCTGGACAGATTCTAGGGTTACTAGTAAAGTAAGGTAAGAATAAAATAGGTTGGTCTCGGTTAGCTCCCGAAGTCTTAATAATGTCGGTTATCAGTATTCTTATACCTGAATCTGTCGTACGGATATTAGATATTTTAATCGATGCCAAAGTCTGAACTCTATGGGAGGTACAAATAGCTAACAAAGTTGTTAATTTTTTAGTCATTTGAACTAAGCTTAAATCACTATGTGGGAACCACGAGGATACATAGTCGAGTACAATTTTTGGGTCCCACGTAGAACTGTATTTAGGAAGAGAAGGCTTTTGTCTATAAATACCTTTGAGGAGCCGTTTAATCCTTTCGTCTGAACCGACATTATTCCCTAGGAGTAAAGATAGGGCAGACCGATGATTATTCAGAGTGCCGTACGAGGCACCTTTGTTAAAATTATCGACGAGAAACTTTATAACCGAAGAAATGGACGCCTCAAAGGTATTTACGGAGTTTTCTGCGCAAAATGACCACCACAATTTATACGTCACCGAGTACTGTTTCATAGTGTTATCTGACACCGAAGCTAGCATAAGGTCTAATGCTATAGCGGGAGTATTCAGTCTAGTGAATGCTTCCCTGAGAGCGTCGCGACCCCCAGGAAAAGGCTGCGACAGAGCGGGTGACTGGATCTGTAATTTGAACGCAAAAGGTCATCTTTAGGTTCAAATACAATTATATCTGATATGAGCAGTCTGCGGAGAAGTGGAAACCAAGCTTGCCCGGGCCAGTAAGGAAAAACTAAAATTCCAGTCGCTCGATCTTGGATAATTTTTCTCAAACATTTTAAAATGAGACTAAAGGGAGGGAAAGCGTAAAAGAAGGTGGGGTGCCAACTTATTGTAAAAGCGTCGACTGAAAACGCATCTGGGTCCGGTTTCCAGGAGACGAATTGAGAACATTTGGCATTGATGCGAGATGCGAACAGATCGATTTGTGGTTGACCCAGAGTTTGAACTATCTTCTGGAAGGCCTCCTCGGATAGTTCCCACTCTGTGTCCGTATTTATCCTCCGGGATTCTTGATCTGCTTCAACGTTTTCGCTCGTGCTAATGTAAGATGCGAACAAAAATATATGTCTTATCTCGCACCACTGCCAAATTTCTTTTGCTAAATTGTTTAGATGGGGAAACTGAGTTCCGCCCATTCGATTGATATAGCATATGGCCGTCGTATTATCAATTCTTAGAAGAATTGAGCAGTTAAAACAAGCGCTAGCGAAAAATTTTAGACCTAAGAAAACTGCTAACAGTTCTAAGTAATTTATGTGATGAGTTAATTCATCAGCTTTCCATCCACCATAGGCTCGTTTACCATCACAAAAAGCGCCCCAACCATTTCGAGATGCATCGGTAAAAATTTCTAATTTATAAGAGGTATCTAATCTTAATACATTTTTCGTAGACAAAATGTTTTGTTTCCACCAAAGTAGGTCCGGTAATATAATATTCGTTAAGTTAATTTTTATGTCAAAGTCATTATATTTTTGCAATGCTAAAAATTTATAGTATTCTAGGGTTTTTGTATAAAGCCAACCATATTTAACCGCAGGGCAAGAGGCGACAAGGGTCCCGATAAATTGTGAAAGTTCTCGTATAGAACATCTGGGCAATATAATAAATTTATTTACTAACTGCAAAATTTTGTTACGTTTATCGACTGGTAAACTTAAGGACATATCTATTGTGTTAAAATTAAAACCTAAGAACCGACAGACTTGGCGGGGCTCGAGATTACTTTTATCTTTATTGATAACGAACCCCAGACACTGCAATAAACTTATTGTTTTCTGAACATTTGTTTTACATTCCGTATACGTTTGTCCTATACATAATATATCGTCAAGGTATATCACAGATATATAACCTAGATTACGTAAATAATTCATAACTTCTTTCATTAATTTTGTGAAGACTCTAGGCGCGATACATAATCCATACGGCATGACGTTAAATTCGTAAAAAATACCGTCAAAATGAAAACGTAAATATTTGCGGTGTGATTTAATAATAGGAACTAAAAAATAGGCCTCTTTTAGATCGATGTTAGCCATAAAACCAGATCTAGGTACGAGCCTAGCTGCTGTTCTGTGATCCTCCATCTTAAAATGAAATTTTTGAATAAAATTATTTAAACTTTTAAGATTTAAAATAAATCTTTTATCCCCATTAGGTTTGGGGGCTAAAAATATACTAGAACAGTAGTCGTTACAAAGTTTTTGGCAAGGTGAAATTGCGCCTAGGTCTAGAAGTTTGTGTATGGATTCTAACATAAGTGGTCGCTCATTAATTGACAAATTATTATTTAAAGGAACTGAAAATTGTTTAACATCTTTAGAAAAAGGAATAGAGAAACCTTTTGCGACCCAGTTTAGTATTTCAGAATTATCTGTTATTTTACGCCAACATTTAATAAAATGCTGGATTCTTCCAGCGTGTACCTCTATTGCTGCGCCGTTGCACGCGGCTGTTTGTTCTGAGCAGGTCTCTGGTGAGCTGGAACGGAAACTTGTGATCGGCGGCTCACTGGAGTCCCTCTCATCCTCTGCCCTCCCCTCCCCCCCCTGATCGACGGGAAGCGAGGAGGGCCGGCCCAGTTTCCCGGCTGGCGGGAGCGGCTCGTCGAAGGCTGGTAAACGTAGGACGAAGACGTAGACTGGGAAGGCGTCGCCTTGGGATTTGGCGGAGGCTTCTTTATCTGTAAGCCTTGTTTTTCTATAGTCTTGGAGGCTTTGATTTTTTCGGGCAGTTGATTTCCGAATAATAACTCGTCGTGTTCGACGTCTTGCATTAAGCTTAGGAAGTTCCTGTCTAGTCCGGGTGTAATGAATTTTTTGCGAGAATCCGTCTCGAGAAAGTGTAAGTCGCACAATATGCGGCAACTGTCGCTCAAAAACTTTATGGCTGAGATTCTATCGCTGCCTTCGTCTAACAGGAGCTCTAAGCCCTTGTTGAGTGCCACAATACCTTGTCCCATTTGTTTCTGTACCGCTTCTACTTTTTTGTCTCGAATGCGGGTACCTTCAGAAACTGCCGCCAAAATTTCTGGGTTTAGTTTAGGCGGCTGTAACAGCGCACAATTCTCGGGAATCAAATATTCTTTGAGAAGTTTTTCTTTTTGATCCTTATTTAGGCCTTTCTTCAATATTGGCAACCAAAGACATGATAGCTTATCATGTATTTTCGGCCCGAATTTAGGAGCTTCCTCGGTAGATTCGCCTAGGGCGGTCAGAATATCTGGATCCAGTTGTAAGGTGGCTGGTTCTACACCAGTTATTAAATTTTGGTCGGTACCTTCAATCGCATCTTGAATATTTTGCTCAAGAGGTGCAGGTTGTATAATCGAAACAGCCTCAGGCTCATCAATCTCATTTTTGTCTGAAAATATTAGACAAATAAATTATTGTAACAATCGTTACAGTTATGATGCTTAAAATAGCATTATAATATTTCATAAAAAATAATCATGTGGGTACCCACATTTTTATTATAATATTATGTTATCTACGTATTTTACGAATTACAGAGCCAGTGTAAGGATACACGATCCTTCTCTCGGCGTGAAAATTTCATTTTTTCATAATAATAATATTATGATAGTTCAAATACCCAACGTGTTAACACTCGGTTAACCTCACAGGCTAAAATAAGCTTTCGTGACGACACACGGTCGACCTCCAAGCTAAGTTTCGAATGTACAGTTGTACCACTGAATAAAGACTTTAATGATAAAATCGAAATACTGACCTGATTGTTCGGAATCCTCAGACATAATTATTCTATTGTAACTTTTGTTACATTTTTCTTCGAGTTTTCGAAGCTTACGCTTGTAGCGACGTATCTTATCTTCATTGCTTCTTTTCGGCATGACGATATTAAATATAGATCACTATTCACTATTGGAAATACGTGCGATTGCTGCCACGCTCGGAAAAAGAATGAGGTGAAGCCGCCGGCACAGTATGGCGGTAAGCGAAGTGAATAGATATTTTTTTTTCGATTACCCTCATAATCGAGTCTCTAAACGTGCGAATTAATGCCTGTTAGGTAAAAGGACTACATTGTTAATTACTGTATCTGAAGAATGAAGCGACGAAATATAATTGTATCCACACAGCTTCGGTCAAATAGACCGCCCAAATTTCTAATTAATTAGAACTTTTTGTTTATTCTTAGTTACAGTTCTGTATGTTTTCAACTTTATTACTCCGTCTTTAATTAATTTCTTCATTAAACTTTTCAATTTTCTAATTGTTTTCAATTTTAAAGTACACACTTGAAATATTAACGATGGTTATAACCATATTATTGTACTATATACTTATAAGTTCTTATATTATGAGACTTATGCCTATGACGGACAATCAATGTAGGCGACAACAAACCTTATGCGTATTCGTCTAGGTACCCCGTACCTCCAGAACTGCAATCTTTGCGATCATAGTTTTCTTTTGTAGCCCACCGTAAGAAGAGCCCACCTTGATTCATTTGACGAATATTTTTGTCACTTTTTAGTTAGACAAACGTCCAAGTTTTATCACTGACACTGGGCGTGTGTCCCTCCGACCCACCGAAGACTGAATAGCCCATATTTCATTTTTTAACAAAAAGGGATCTATATTCCGTTTTAAGATTGATGGGGGGCTTTTATAGTCGAAAATAAGGGATCACCCTATAGGGTCATAGCAAAGGCGAGCCCGGTTTTAATCTTCTTTTATTTTACTACTTTGCCCAAAAGTGTTTTCTTCGGGCATCGTAAAATGAAATGTGAGATGCTTATTAGCTTTGATGTTAAACGCAATTGGCCAAGTCGTCTGGATTTGCAGTTCGAATATAGTGAGGTGAGATGGATACTAAAAACAAATAATCTAAAACATTAATTGGTATGGTTGCTAGAGTTCTAAATTAATTCAGAAGGAAAAGTTAAATACTTACTAAATAATAAATACTAAAAGCTGAAGACGAAATTAAATGTAACAACTTATTATACTATTAAACTGAATCAAAAAAATACTAACCGAAGTTTTATTTTATGCAGAATAAAACGAAAATAAACAGCAAGAATATTATTTAATTAACTAGTAACTACTATTAGTTGGCTTGCACTTTTTACCCGACTGCCAGGAGGGTTATGTGTTTGGCGCGTATCTTGTATGTTTGTAATATTCTTTATTACCTCGTATCTTCAGAACCGCTAAGCGGATTTTCATATTTGAGGTATCGTTAGATTTGTCTTAATGGCCCAAGTGTTCTTAGATAGGTGACATGAAGAAAAAACCAAAATGGTGGACGTTTGACGCCATATTGTGAGGTAAACAAAAATAAAAATTTACCAAGCATATCGAGTGGGGTATCAAAATAAAGGATTTTAAACACTGATTCTAAATATGTATATAACTTGCAGTTTTATTATTAAATCAAACGATAAATCTACACTAATAGTGCAACGAGGAAAGATTTGATTTTTTGTTTGTTTGGTTCGAAAACTACTGGACCGATTTGAAAAATTCTTTCACCATTGGAATTCTACATTATTTTTGCTGAACATAGGCTGAATTTTATTTTGGAGAAAAATAGGGTTCCGTAAAATATTTGGGTTCTTCGGACGCAAGGTGTAAAAAATCAACCAGAAAAGTTACTTATTTTACGTACGCTGCCTAAACTAGAAAATATAGAACCATAATATGTTCTAAGTAATTATAGAACTTGTAAATATCTACAAAAAAGTCCGCGACACACTATACCTATCTATGTCGAGTGAGGCACAATAACCATTTTTTTGTTTAAAAATCTTAAAATTTTTTGGGCTACATTTAAACCGTTACTATATACTCATTCCTTTAATCCTTATCAAACTAAATTATTCCATCACTAAGTACAGTTTATGTAGATAATATTTGGTCTTCGAATGATTAAAATTGGACGTTGGTATTGAAATTATGGCGAAATTAAAATATTACGATAGTGGGCGTCACTAAGGCGGGGGTGCGCGTGCGGCAGGAAGACAATCTGTGCTGTACTAGGGCTGCACTGGTGCAGCCTGAGTATAATAACTGCGTCTTCGATGTTAGTGTTGGAGTCTGTGAATTGACCTAGGAATCATTTTGCTGACAGTCTTTCCTGGGTATGCTTATTGCAGCGGTCACCGACATCCACGCGGGCGGAGCCGCGGGCGACCGCTAGTACCTACTTAATAATGTAAAAAAACAAAAAACCCGCCTGCATTGATAAATACAATATTAATTAAAAATTAACTGACATTACTGAAACAAGATGAAAATTCAATGACAAAGTATTAAAAAAAACAATGATTAGGTACCTACTTAAAACTAGAAACATACATTGAAACAGTACCAAGCCTTTGTACCTATTATAACGTATTGTAGGTAGGTACACATTGAAATATCAGCACGGTACTTTTTCAATTTTTTATTACATTGATTGTCGAAATGGTTAGAACTTAGATGACTACAACTAAAAAGTCGCAAATAAAATAAATTAATTAAAAATCAAAAAACCCGACTGCAAGAAATGTTAACTAAAAAGAACGAAACAAGACCTAATTACAAAAATTTAGAAGAAGAAAGTGGATTATAAAATGCAGTCGGAGGCATAATACTTTATGATTTAATGTTAAATTTGGTGCGACATGCCTCCGGCTGCATTTATAATCCACTTTCTTCTTCTAAATTTTTGTAATTAGGTCTTGTTTCGTTCTTTTTAGTTAACATTTCTTGCAGTCGGGTTTTTTGATTTTTAATTAATTTATTTTATTTCTTATTTAGCAAAGCATCTGCTAGCTACAGCGTTGCAAAACAAAAAGTTATTATTGATAACTACACAGATTGGCACTTATAGTGTAAACTCCTCTCTGCAGAATAAAGCGATTTATTAATGAATTCAATTTTATCCGTTGCTAAATAAAATATTTGCAAAATAAATACCTGTAAAAAGTTCATTTTAATTACATTACTTTTACCATCGCAAAATGAACTTTAGCGATACAAAATAAGGTTTTATACAGATTGTGGAAACTCTGCAACTAGTTGGAAGTATTCCGCAGTAAAGTTCCACCAATTAATATTTGGTTTAATTCATTATACCTCTCATAATTCCTTGTTTTATTCTTTACACGTATTTTCCCTTTGAATATAAATCGAGCAATAAATTAAGAGATTTGCTTTTCTTATTAAAGTACGTTTAACTAGGTTTCTGCCTCGACTTTACTTTTTATCGTTCCCTGAATTTTATTTTTTATTTTGCGTAAAGCAATTTACTTTGCTTTTATCCAATCATCATCATCGGCCTAGGGCGTCTCCACTTTGTAAGTGATTTTTTTTTTTTTTTAAAGAAGGCAGGTCGCTGTAGCCCTGACGTCACTGCGACCCATAAGGATCTATTGTGACTCCTTCGCATTAGAGTATCATCCCCAGCCCAATACTGCTCATAAATTGAACGATGTGGTTGGGGTTGGTGTCACGAATTTCCTCTGTGGATGAGTATTCGTGGCGACCAAGATGCCTGTTTCTGCTCTGTAGTAGAGCAGGACAGTTGAGGAGAAGGTGAATAGGTGTCTCATCCTCCTCCTCACAGAATCTGCAAGTCGTTATGCTACAAATACCCATTCTGTTTAGGTGTTTGTTGAGCTTGCAGTGCCCAGTTAGGCTTCTGGTAAGAATTCTTAATTGGTTCCTACCCAAGGTGAGCACTAATTCTGATAGTTTCTTGTTGAAGCCAGGGATTAGTGCCTTGGAGTGTTCAAGGCCAAGGGTCTCAGCCCATTGCTTCCTGCTTAGACTGTGACCCCATTCCTTGAGCACTTGCTTTGTGGTACTGGGAGGTATACCACAGACTGGTTCCGGGCCATATATGAGACTCTCGGCCCCAAGCCTAGCCAGTTCGTCAGCGGTTTCATTGCCGGGGATGTTACTGTGGCCCGGGACCCATACTAGGCGGATGTTGTTGTTCCTGCCCAGCATGTTTAACGTCTCAATGCATTCCAGAACCAATTTAGAGGAAACTTCTGCGGCAGTCAGTGCTTTAAGTGCAGCTTGACTGTCGGAAAAGATAAAAACATTTTTATTGACTAGGGCCATCTCCAGGCTTTCTAGTGAGCAACCGAGAATAGCGAAGACTTGTAAGTGATTAGTAAACTGTAATAAGTGTACCTATCATATTTGATACTATGTATTTCCTTATGAAAGGCTCAGCTATCTAGATTTTATTTATTTTGAGGACGCTATAACAAAAAAATTAGCAGGTCGGATGTCTGTCAGTACGAATATCGACGTTAATGACATTAAAATAAGATTCATATTAGCGCGCCTTGTACAGTGGCGGTTACGACGCTCGCCGCGTTCTTGATATGGCGAAAATTTTCTTATTTTTCTTATAACTGGAAAAGTTGTTTATTTTTATATAAAATTTTTAGCGGACTTTATAGAGGACTAAATAAGCAACAATTTATTTGTATATTTATTTTCCTCAGTTCAGTGTATTTAGATATTAAGGTACCTAATCAGACCTCATTTTTTTCATATTTTGCGATTATTGTGATGATTAAAACGTATTTTATGTGAAAATTTTGTATGCGGCTATAGAATTTTTATGGTACAGTCGTGGAGATGAATATAATATTATCTTTCATTTGAAACCAAAATATCCTCGCAGTTTGACTCCTAATTCTTTAATAGGGTACCGGAAAATCGCTGATATTTGTAATAGCGTCCTTAAGGGAGCTAAGTAGTATTTGTATTTCACTACAAGTACTTTATATGGCAAACAGCGACAACTTATTTGACGCCATGCAAATCGTAGTTCGTTAATAAGAAAATATCAATTTTGGAAAATGTCTAAATTTGTTACAAAATATAGCGTATTACCGTACTGTACTGTATCCTTATTTATTAAATTTTTTATTTTATTATTTTTACACTACACTAGTCGTGCTTAGCAGCCAGCACAGTGAACTAATTAATATGGAAGTTACTTTAAATAAAAGTCGAACGCTACCATTTGCTTTTGGCTCAGTAATTTATTTTTAACAACTTCTATAAATTTGTCATCTAGGTTACCAAATACTTTGTATTCACGGACAAAGGTAACTGGGCATAATCTGACCCGGTTTTCGAAATATTTCCTACAGATATAAAATTACTTGTAGATTATTGAGTCCTAGCCTACATTTCATTCTGTGTGGTTTTTTTTTTTTTAAACCGTGGGAGAGTTCTAAAATCAACTATGATTCAAAATATGTGCTTAACATCAATTAAGTATTGTAATCAATAAAAACGTATTTAAGTATTGTAATCAATAAAATAACAAACGCCTTCTAACAATGTACGGCCAGGGACTAGCATTAGCTGTCTCTTTCGCACGATTTTTTTTTTTTTTTTTTTTTTTTTTTTTTAGATGACACTATCGTGCCTACAGATATTGATTTTGTTGAATAAAAACTATTTGTTTAATTTGAACATTTGTTTTATTTGAAAATACATCAGTCTATCACTGTATTGGTAAGAAGGAATTAGTTTTTATATTTTAGTTGCCCAACAGACTTGTATTGTTAGAGCCAGCAGATGAACACGATGAGTTTAGTTGCTCATAGACCAATTATTCTTCTGTGTGATTAAGACACCCATTCAATACAATTAGTCGAAAAATGTGTTATCACTAGAGGATATCACTTATATTTTATTTTCAATTTTTGGGCAGATTCCCATCTTCCACATTGATGCGACATATATTTTCGTAAACTAGGGATGTGTATCTAAACATCCAAACTAATTTTGTTTCTGTAGGCCGTGGGTAAAATTTCCATACTAAGGTGCCCAGTGACCTTTGTCCATAAATCCACAAAAAGTCGGATACATCAGTTATGGGTTGATATATGGTGGTATTTTTTGTTTCAAATAGGAAATTCCTTTTAAGCCGATGTGTTCATCAGGAGAGGAATCCCTGTACTCCATTAGTAAGATATTTTAATTGTTCGTCTCTTCTGAAAGTTTGCAGCTGGCCTACCGCGACGCTCTATTTTGAGGTGACTGTTCAAATTTGTTGACAAGACATCATCAGTATCAGCGTAATTGTCAGTCCCTGTTAATTATAACTAATTATTATTGATGTTATTACACTTGTTACGTAGCTTGTTGTGTGTAGCGTACAGGGGAGGATATAATTATTCTTATAATTTTTCATATTTTTTAGGGTTCCGTACCCAAAGGGTAAAAACGGGACCCTATTACTAAGACTTCGTTGTCTGTCCGTCTGTCCGTCCGTCTGTCTGTCTGTCGCCAGGCTGTATCTCAAAAACTGCTATAGCTAGACTTCTGAAATTTTCACAGATTGTGTATATCTGTTGCCGCTATAACAACAAATACTAAAAATAAAATAATATTGATATTTAAGGTGGGCTCCCATACAATAAACGTGATTTTTTGGCCTTTTATGCTCGTAATCAATGATGATAAGAGGTAGGCACTTGAAATTTTCACAAAAGCCTTAAATATAATTTCACTTTAATAATTGATAATATTAAAATAAAATAAAAAATTAAGGGGGGCTCCCATACAAAAACACAATTTTAGGCATATTTTTGCTCTATAACGGTACGGAACCCTTCGTGCGCGAGTCCGACTCGCACTTGGCCGATTATTCTTTATTAACTCTAGGTATTTTATATGGTCTGCCATAATATTATAATTAATAACCCTTAATTTAATGTCAATATCGATTTTTTCCAAAATAAGCAATTTTGCAAAAGCTTTCCTTTTGTAAAGTTAATGTGACTGATCGATTTTAGTTGATAGTCAATCTACCTACTATAACGACTACGAGTTACGACGTTTCCTATATTATGAAAATAGCTGTCCCGGTGAACTTTGTGTCACCTTAAAACCTTCCCTGGACTTCTACGAATATTTTAAGTTTAAAATCAGCCCGAGCCCCGAACCATTCAGCCGTTTTCAAATTTAGCGCGACTAACACATTTGAAAATCCATTTTTATATATAAGAAGATATTGTATACATTCGTATAATATATAGAGTCAATTTTCTAAACCCTAATCCCTGCAGATCTAAACAAAATTATCAAACAAATCTCAAAGCAATAATTCATACAACGGAGGGTTAGGATTTTTGTCCAACTATTTATCATACTATGATCCAACGACAATAGTCCGCGATAAAATAAAATCCGAATAAGCATAAAATTATTTTAGTACAGTCCATTGGGGAATTATACGAGTATAATTTATGCTGAGATGCGTTGGCTCAGAGATTAGCGTTGATGCCAGCGCAAACTTCAGACATTTTTGGATTGATAGCGTTTATTTTTTTTTGTTTATGATAAAATTATAATTTTACAGTTTAATTATATTTCCACGATATATTTCTAACTTTCGAATAAGTAATCATATGAATAATAAAATTATGAGTCAGAATATCGTTGTTGGAATATGTATTTTATTATAAAAACAAGAACTTCCATTTTTTTGGTGAATAAATTTCGAATATCTTACACCGGTTTTTTCGCCAGCCTTTGTTTGAATAATTGTAGACTCAACGTTCTTATAGTATAAAACAATACTAATTTATAATGTTAAATTCTTGTTTTTCATTTTTCCTGATACAAAATATAATTATTGAGAAGTCATATGAGTAAGGTTATGCTATTTTTGTGTATAAGTTTAGATATATAATATCCCTGACCTGACCTGACCTGAGATATTTACCGGAAATAAAATCTGACGCGTGCGGCGTGGCTATAACGCGAACGTGCGCATGGTCTAACCTACTTATCTGTGGTGGCTTATCATAAGGCGCGTGGCCGCTTATTTATTAATATAAATTTCTATTTAATAAATTTCTATTTAAATTCGATTTAGAAACATTATACGCGTCAATTGTATTAGTGGCAATCTCAAAATGGTCGTAAATTTTAGTTATCGCTGTAATGAGAGACTCGTATAATCTTATTTATTCTATTACAAAAATATGAATACAGAAATACGTATAAATCATTTACTTATTTAATTTTATAATTATAAAGAAATCATTTTATTTCTGAATAAATTTGAAAACATTTATTTTAAATTTATTCAGAAATAAAACGATTTTGATTTTGATAGAATCAAAGGGGTTGAAATAATTATGAAATATTAAATAACGATTTCCTATTAATGTTTGATGACATTTTTCTATTTTATAACCTAAGTTGGCAATAAGTAATATTTAATTTTTTTAATTTATAATGTTATTTTAATGCCTATGATATAAAAATTTATTCCTGCTCCATGTAACTCACAACTTCAAGAGATAACAGACATAGAGACATACCTTAATATAAATAAATAGCTCACACATTACTTTAGATATTCTTTAAGCACTTACAACATAAAACCTAAGCTTGTAGCTTTTACATTGTAATACAGACGCCTAACATAGTAAAAAGCTAAGAAAAGCCACAATTATTTGTTTAACAAACTCAAGAAGCCTGAGTGTTTGTTTTGGCAGCAAATTTTAATTAAGTGAGACAAGAGAAATAACAAATAGCGCTCGTCCGAAAACGATGAGCAAATAGTAACTAGGACAAAGCTTCTGACCGCTTTAGGGCGTTTGTCCACTGCCGCTGTCACCGGAACGTCACCGACAAAAATACAAATAAAATGCCACTTTACGACCAAGGCCAGGGATGGCAAATGATGAAAAGATGGCCACCAGTCATGGCTATTGACATAAAATTTGGAGCACGCTTCTGGTCACAAAACTAGTATCGAAATTATTTTACTAAGGATGAAGGTTATAGATCCACATCTGCATAGTGAGCACCAAATTAGGCAAAATTTGAAATATGCACCGAATCACAAAAAAATTGCAAGTTCATGACTTCTTCAGAAAGTTTTCTTCAGAAAAAGGGCACGATGATACGAAAAGGTTCACCATCCCTGACCAAGGCTATACTTTCATTTTGCTCTACGCCACTACAAACAGTGGTGGCTTGATCGCTAGACAAAGGGCTTCCACACAAAACTGCGAATTCGCACCGTATCGCATCGTAATGTCATTTTTATTATGAATTTTATCGTAGATATTTGCGATGCGATGCGAATTCGCAGTTATGTATTCGGAGCCCTAATGTCGTTAGAAAATAAAGTCTAGGTCATAAAGTGGCGTTTATTTGGATTTTTGTCGGTGAAGTCTCGTGACGGCGGTAGTGGACATATGGCCTTATTAGGTTACAAAGTATACAACATCAACTCTGCTCTCGGGTTACTAAGTGACTTGTCGACCACCGCAGATATACCATTAAATTGTTTTCTTTGCTAAACGCCATCCGTCTTATGCAAGATAAATAATAGCCCCTTGCTTGATGCGACTTATAATACTTATCATGAGCGAAGGCGGGCGTCAAATGCGCTGCTGCAGGAGGTACAATCAATATCCAAACAAATATTAAAAAAAAAAACTAGATGAAAGTATGAAAGAAAGGCCCGTAACTCCGTCGCGCCAAACTTAAAAAAAATATATCCCATGTCCTTTGCCGGGACTCAAAGTATCTCCATGGCTTTCAACAAAATCGGTACAGCGCGGCGGTTTGGGCGTGAAGAGATAACAGACAGACAATTAACAAACACGCTTTTGCATTTATAATATTGGTATGTATAAGAAGAAACAGAAACAATAATATTCTAATTGCTGATCCAGGAACCGAACAAACAACTGTATCACTATAAATTGCTCCATCCGCATTATGAACAAAATGGGTTAACTATCAATAGTACTAATAAATGTCATGCTGAGAACATAAGTAGAGACACACTCGCACATTTGAGACGTAAGCGGATGAAGTGGATAACTGGCATTTTTCATAAGGGCAGCTACTAAATTTTTCCCATATAATTTGAACAAACCTTGTAAGTTGTAACTTATCTACTTTACCTATCATCTGGCTACTATATCTAGCTATACATATAATCCACTTCGATTTGGTTTCAAATAATTTTCCTAGACCTAAAGCTTCCAAAAAAGTCGATTTTCAAATTTTCAGTTATCCGATTCATCCACTCACGTCATCATTTAATAGTCACTATTTATAGTCACAAAACAATGTGAGTTGTGACTTGTGACACACATACGTTGGATAGATTACAACGAAATAATGGGAACAAGTGTAGCCATGTTTTGGTATGTCACCAGCTTGGTCACCAGCCGGCCTAGCATACGCCAACGAGATATCTCTCTCTACATGTTTCTCGATGTTTGATGGTTTGTATCTTCATTTCTATTGACCCTAGCATGGGCATTGACCATAGGCAAAACTTTTTTGTTTGTTTGCGGATAACTCCGCCGTTTGCGGACCGATTTACAAAATTCTTTTGTTATAAAGAATATAGTGTACATTTGGTATGGTACCAAATGTACACTATATTTAACAAAAGTTGTGATCTGATGATGCGGCTCATGAAGAATTGAGGAAATTCCTTTTGATTATTGAAGAACGATCAAAGTAAAATTTTAGATGTTGGAACGAAACCGTTGTCCGTTCGTCTCCAATTTTACGCTACGCGAAACCTCTTTGATTCTATAAAATCACTGAAAGTTGAAATGAGCTATAAATTGTAGCTTTACCTCAGTGAAATCAATTAACGGCAGTCTATTCATGAGTAATTGGTTCGTTAAAGTAGCAAGTACGTTAATTGTTGCAAATGACTCCGCCGAGCGCAATAAAAGATCTGATCGTTGGAAGTGCATTTTATCTAGGACATTCAAGATGGCTCCACTGATTAAATAATAGCTTTCAAAGATGGCCATTTGGTACAGTTATGATTTCAATTGCGATCGGACAGGTTTGTAGATCAATGATCCATGAGATAGAACTTGTTGGTCAGTTAATTAATCTTCTCTATAAACTGTAGACATTGCCGAAAGTATGCGCTGAAAATTTTCTTTTAGGATAAGAAATATATATGTATGTTCTAAAGCGAAACATAAAGTATCTTCATGCCATGCCTATTGTTTTGTTATTTATCTTATCAAAATCGGTTCAATGACTTAATTGTGAGGGAGAGGGATAGAGGTAATACACAGATACACTTTCGTACCTTTGATATCCGTTCTAATATTATAAATGCGAAAGTATTTCTGTGTTTATATAATAATTATATAATGTTTATATTTTACCTCTTCGCACCTAAAACGCTGAACCGATTTAGCTGAAATTTGGTATGGTTTGATCATACCAAATTTCGGCAAAATCGGTGGCTTGGAGTAAAGAGAGGATAGTGGATACATTAATTTATCATCATCTAATCTTCTCTAGTATAAATAAACGTTGCCGAAACTACTTATGTAAACTTTAATTTTTATTTGTGTCTGTGAAAGTGAGCATCATTTTTCCAACACGAGTTAATAATGTCATCCTTTTTTGCATCTATCTTTCCTCGAATACGTAGAAACTCAAGCTAAATATAAGAAATAAGAATGTTATTTCAATTTGTACTAAGCTATTCATGCCAAGAAAGGGAGTAAACATCAAAATTACACGGCAAGACGTAAATAAAAGAAAATGTGATTGCAACCACGGTGGCAAGGATAATTGAAAAAATGTCTCGTGGATTGTTGGGGTAATGAGGCGAGATTACTATGGTGCCGTGTAATCATGGTGGTTCTTTTTGCGTGTGAAGTGTAGGTTTGCGAAGTCTAGAGATTGATGCTGAGATTCAATTATGATGTTTGTATACGCTTTTTTATTTATAAGCTATGATGCGTCGGAGTTTGACGAGGGAGGAAAAGTAGCATAAGTGATTGTTTACGTATAGTTATTTGGATGATATCCGTACTAATATTAATTAAAAATGCGACAGTATAATATCAGCTGTCTGTCTGTTGCCACTTGAAACCTAAACCGCCAAACCGATTTTGCTGCAATTTGATACGAAAATACATTAAATCCCGGGAAAGGACATACAATACTTTTTGTACCGGAAAAATGTATGGTTCTCGCGTGGTAAACCAATTTTGGCCAAATGGAGTTGCGGGCGTCATCTGGTACTTCCATAAAGAAACAGGCGGTTGCCCCCCGGGAGAATTTAAGTACTTACCTACTGAAGGAAGTGAAAACGAAACAACAGAAATAGGTAGATAGATGATACTAAAAGTTCAGTAGATACTAAAGATACAGCTAACAACTAAGCTAAAAACAGCGAAATAAGCATACTTATTTTGAGCAATGCTTAAACACACGTGTCCGTAAGCAGCAACTGCTCGGTTGAAGCATGCTTTCGTGATTGCAATAAGCATGTGTAACTGTACCTTAATGGATATGTACTTAGATTTGAAAAAATCTTACGATCTAATAAGTAGAGCAGTCAGTACCTTAGTATTGCCACAGAATATATAATATCAGTACAACTAGTATCGCGCAAAATATCGTGGGAAATGGAATAAACAAATGTTGCTAACACAATTAATAATTAATTACATGCAAATAATTATTATACGTTTAGTCCCACAATACTATGGGCGATTAAAAAATAGGCCACCAGCTGCCGACCACATGTTACAATGTAATAGCCAAATATCGGGTCTGTTTCAGCGCTGGAGCTAGGGTTGCCAACTCTTGAAAGAACTAGCCCGCGAAAATTGATAAAAATTGATGGGAAGTGTTGCAAAAAAAATGTTACACTCGCTATTGCTATTGCAGTACTACACACGCATATTATGTCTAGTCGTACGCACACAAACGTCGTGCCGAACTGAAACGAAGCTAGCTGTTAGGTTTATTTTTGAAAGCGATAAAAGCTTTGTAATAGCTTAAAAATATTGAATAGTTTTTAATATGAGAAAGAACATAGTTTCAGGACCATAATATTTTCTGTCTTTCAATTTCGTAAAGAAGTCATTAGTAAGCCCAGCGTAAATCCAAGAGATTTTCTTCGAACAGATAATAATATGCCGTATAGTTGTCCAGTGCAACTACACCTTACAATTTTTCACTTAGTCATTAAATTATGCAATAAGTAATTGAATGAATGAATGAAAATCCTTTATTGCACCAAAACCATAAGAATATACAGAACTTAGAACTATTGAGTAAAAAGTACAATAGGCGGTCTTATCGCTTCAAGCGATTTCTTCCAGACAACCTATATAACTATAATAGAGTAACAGTAGTAATAGGCATGATGACAAATTTTGAGAAACTGTTCTATAATACTCGGAAATATATATTGATTACAACAAACATAATATTTCTGCTAAAAATTATGGTTTAGTATACAAAAATTAGTTTTTAAATCATAAATTTAAAATTTGCACCAAAACACTTCAAGGTGTCATGGCGTCACTTGTGACGTCACTCTAGAGTACAGCTGACAAGTGACAGCTGTATAGGAATCATTCGACAGTAATAATTATTGTCTGTGGTAATCCCTTTGCCTGTCCCGACCGGGACGATTTAAAAAAAATGTCTGTGGTAAAAGAGAAATAACTCAAACGTCAATGTCAAAAGTGCTCTAACGTGACGTCACGCGCTCTGATTGGCGTTCAACATTTCATGGCGGATTGTCATATTTAGTGATTTTATTTTATCAATAAAATATTAATCTTGATGTAAAATAAAAAAAGAACCAGTGTTTTATAATCAAGCATTTAGATACTTTAGACACACAAATTATTTCAATGAAATTTACTTACTGTCATCATGCCTATTATAGATGGTAGGTGACTACATAGACAGCTAAGAGTGATTTTTTCCAATATATTATAAGTATACTAAGTATATTACAAATACATACATACATATTATAAATACAATATAATAATAATAATAATAGCTCCCACACCGGTTTCGGTGACGGTGGCCGGTTTCATTGAAACCAGGCCAGCTACGCAGGAGTATTTTTATAGTGCCCAAGTGTGTGCGCAGTACACAAGAGCACTCTCTATTCCTTTACTCTCATAACCCAGTGGGACGGCAGACCGACACGACCGGCGAGAGATCAGGCGCAGGACCAACTTTTTACATGCCCATCCGACGCATGGATCATCTTACTTGTCAGACAATCAGGTGATCAGCCTGCATTGTCCTAACCAAACTTGGAAATAACATGTTTCCAACGCGGGAATCGAACCCACGACCTCCGAGTCAAGAGCCGCGCTCTGTACCACTAGACCACGGAGGCGTTATATTTTATTTTATATTTTATTTCCCAATAAATACAATATACATACATACTAAAGAATATATATTATAAATACATACAAACATAAATGAAAATAATTATTAATTTTTGAAAAAAAAAAACCGGAGAAATCATTATCCACCGGGAGGACGGGTCACGGGAGGTAAAACATTATTATGGGAGTCTTCCGGGCAATTCGGAAAAGTTGGGAACCCTAGCTGGAACAGAGTCAAAGAGCCAAAATTCTAAACGTTAACATGAACATGAAGCCTCAAACTCTGAACTAAACTAGCGTTTTGGGAGTGGAAATAAGCTTCTGAGTTGAAAGAGTCTTAAGTTCTATCGATAAAAAGTTTAAATATTAGTCATTGTGTTAATGATTTAATCACGATTTCTATTACCGCAATAATTATTTTCAATATAAATAAGTATTTATTTTCAGTTATATTTTATACAGACATCTACGGGTAAAATGATTATCTATATTATTATTTATTATTTTATATAATAAATACTCGTAAGATGCTTAATAGTACTTCAATGCCATTAAAGTAACCAATGCTTTAGAAATAAGAGCATAAAATTCCAGTCTAATTCAGATACGCAAAAGAAAGACCGATTAAGAAAAATAAATGGCAAAATAATGCCCAATTTATCTTGATAGCACCTACAATTCTTTTTCGCCGTAATAATAATGTCATTTTGTTACAAATGGCGACCATATTAGTTCGCTCTAACCAGTTTTCTAGTTATATCTCATCATTAATCTCTGGATGATGTCGCCAAAGAAAATTGCCAATTTATAAACTGATACATATAGAGAGAAATTAAGTATCTAAATTATTTACCTGTGTTCATCTACGCATGTCTAATCGCGCACGTAAATGCTAAGAATTAATTATTTTACTTGTCTTAGATAATGTGAGAATAATTCAATTTATTGAAAATATTGTAAGGTTAGAATCCGTTTCTTGTAGCTCTCCTGGTAAAATGTGTGTAGACAACATTTGTATGTTTTCCTTTAATTTTATATTATGTATGATAATAATTTTAATTTCACTTTCATTTTTTTCATTAAATTCACTATTTTTTATTTTAGTTTTTTTAAACGTCATAAAAATGGTAAACCTTAATCAAAATTTCATTAAATCGACTGAAATATAAAAATAAATCAAAAACCTTTTAATTTCATAAAAATAAACCTTATTGCTGCTGCGGAACCCTTCATGGGCGAGTCCAACTCGCACTTGGCTGCTTTTTTACCCGACTGCCAGGAGGGTTATGTGTTTGGCGCGTATCTTGTATGTTTGTAATATTCTTTATTACCTCGTATCTTCAGAACCGCTAAGCGGATTTTCATATTTGAGGTATCGTTAGATTTGTCTTAATGGCCCAAGTGTTCTTAGATAGGTGACATGAAGAAAAAACCAAAATGGTGGACGTTTGACGCCATATTGTGAGGTAAACAAAAATAAAAATTTACCAAGCATATCGAGTGGGGTATCAAAATAAAGGATTTTAAACACTGATTCTAAATATGTATATAACTTGCAGTTTTATTATTAAATCAAACGATAAATCTACACTAATAGTGCAACGAGGAAAGATTTGATTTTTTGTTTGTTTGGTTCGAAAACTACTGGACCGATTTGAAAAATTCTTTCACCATTGGAATTCTACATTATTTTTGCTGAACATAGGCTGAATTTTATTTTGGAGAAAAATAGGGTTCCGTAAAATATTTGGGTTCTTCGGACGCAAGGTGTAAAAAATCAACCAGAAAAGTTACTTATTTTACGTACGCTGCCTAAACTAGAAAATATAGAACCATAATATGTTCTAAGTAATTATAGAACTTGTAAATATCTACAAAAAAGTCCGCGACACACTATACCTATCTATGTCGAGTGAGGCACAATAACCATTTTTTTGTTTAAAAATCTTAAAATTTTTTGGGCTACATTTAAACCGTTACTATATACTCATTCCTTTAATCCTTATCAAACTAAATTATTCCATCACTAAGTACAGTTTATGTAGATAATATTTGGTCTTCGAATGATTAAAATTGGACGTTGGTATTGAAATTATGGCGAAATTAAAATATTACGATAGTGGGCGTCACTAAGGCGGGGGTGCGCGTGCGGCAGGAAGACAATCTGTGCTGTACTAGGGCTGCACTGGTGCAGCCTGAGTATAATAACTGCGTCTTCGATGTTAGTGTTGGAGTCTGTGAATTGACCTAGGAATCATTTTGCTGACAGTCTTTCCTGGGTATGCTTATTGCAGCGGTCACCGACATCCACGCGGGCGGAGCCGCGGGCGACCGCTAGTACCTACTTAATAATGTAAAAAAACAAAAAACCCGCCTGCATTGATAAATACAATATTAATTAAAAATTAACTGACATTACTGAAACAAGATGAAAATTCAATGACAAAGTATTAAAAAAAACAATGATTAGGTACCTACTTAAAACTAGAAACATACATTGAAACAGTACCAAGCCTTTGTACCTATTATAACGTATTGTAGGTAGGTACACATTGAAATATCAGCACGGTACTTTTTCAATTTTTTATTACATTGATTGTCGAAATGGTTAGAACTTAGATGACTACAACTAAAAAGTCGCAAATAAAATAAATTAATTAAAAATCAAAAAACCCGACTGCAAGAAATGTTAACTAAAAAGAACGAAACAAGACCTAATTACAAAAATTTAGAAGAAGAAAGTGGATTATAAAATGCAGTCGGAGGCATAATACTTTATGATTTAATGTTAAATTTGGTGCGACATGCCTCCGGCTGCATTTATAATCCACTTTCTTCTTCTAAATTTTTGTAATTAGGTCTTGTTTCGTTCTTTTTAGTTAACATTTCTTGCAGTCGGGTTTTTTGATTTTTAATTAATTTATTTTATTCTATATTGTAGTCAATATTCTTTTATAGATATGTTTTATTGATGTATAATTAGATAATCGATATTTTAAGAATTTAGGCTCGGCTTTTTCTCAAATAGAAAACATTATATCACTTGATATGTTTTAGTAACATTTCACAGAAATTATTTTTATTGAAACAGGAAATGTTAAAACAATAACTAGTTATAAGAAATTTATGCCACCGAGGCAAAACGCAGTAAGTCCCAATATTATAATATTCTTATTTCTAATTTTCAACATACATTTTCCCCTATTTTCAGCTAATAACCATTTATTACGGACACTATTAGCCGCATACTTAATTTCCCGTTTGAATCCTGTTTACTTACGCATTATGTTAAGAAGATTATGGTAAATTTATGGGAGCCAAGTCATGCCAAGTTCCGTTTCTTTATTATTTCGTAATGCTATAATTTCTACTTTGTGAAAAAATCGCTTTACGAGTCTTTATATTGCTCCAGCGATTTGTTTAAATTTACTTGTGTAAGTAGCTTTTCCTTGCGACTTCGTTATTAGATATATAATTATTTTTTTTGAGATTCGACATTTTGCGAGTGTATTTTTTTACGTATACAAAATATTGCGAGCTTTTACGAAAAAGAGAATCTATATAATATATAATAAAACTGTAGAAATGTGAATTCTGTACATTAAAGATATTCAAAAAATAATAAGCAGGGGGTGTTACTACATTGCTATAGAAGCCAAAACTGTGGTTAGTTTTTTGTCTGTCTGTCTGTCTGTATGTTTGTTCCACTATCACACGAAAACTACTGATCCGATTTGAATGCGGTTTTCGCAGGTATATTAGTCTTCTTCCAACTCAACATCTGGTGTATAAACTTTCCCCCCCACCCCTTTAAGGGGACCCAAAAGGGGGACAGATTTTGTATAAAATTTTTTCTTTAATGGACTTACGTCATATTATTAACTGTATTTTCCAACTTAATATCAGTTTTCCCCCCACCCCTCTTAGGGGACAAAAGGGGGTGGTAAGATTTTGTATCAATTACTGATGAAGTAGAAATACTTTAAATGGCAAAACAACGTTTGCCGGGTCAACTAGTATAAAAATAAAGATGAGGAACATGAATTAATATTAATATGTTTATTAAAATAACAGTAAACTACAAAATATAAGATGATAAATGAAAATTCCGAGTTCTAAGTTTACTCTCTTTGTTATCAGAGAAATTAAAAAAATTGACTGGACGCTTTCACCAATCGGATAATGGTTTCCTTCTATCGGGCGATCGATCTAAATTCTCATTTTGGCTTTAATACGTACTCATCGAAAATTCTATATCAGTCTGCCAACTTCGTCATTTCGTATCGAATAAATCTAGGGGGTGGCGTGTTGAAAATTTTAATGAATCGTATCGTTGGAAAAGATTAAAAAGAACGGGCGAACTCTTCGTTTTGCTTTTTAATTTTCCGTCAGCGGGGCTGTTACCGGTACAATGTGCCATTTTAAACGCTAACAAATCCCCACGGAGTATTTTTATACTATTTAGATCGAGTCTATTATATTTCAATACTGCATTCAAATTGAAGTCAAATATGAGTTATGGGATGGAATTATAAAATATTAAATTAGAGAAAATTGTACGTTGTTGTGATTTTTGAATTCTCCCAACATTCGAAGCTATAATTAGGTGATCAATTAGCTGAAAAACTTTCTTACGTACGATAACTAATTCGCTGAGTTTCTGTCAATCTATCCAGTAATACAGTTAAGTGCTAGTCTAAGAAAAGTTCTTGGCAAAGTCTCGAAGAACCTTAATAAATAAGTATCTACCTACCTTCAGTGTTTTCCAATAACTGTACTGAATTAGTTTTTGCTTCGATAGTTTTGTATTACATAATTATATACTATAAAAGTATTACATACTTATACTTATCTACACTACTATTATAAAGAGGAAAGATTTGATTTTTTGTTTGTTTGTTTGTTTGTGTGTTTGTTTGAGTCGAATAGGCTCCGAAACTACTGGACCGATTTGAAAAATTCTTTCGCTATTGGAATCTTACATTATTTCTGCTGAACATAGGCTACATTTTATTTTGGAAAAAAGTAGGGTTCCGTAAGATATTTGAGTTTTTCGGACGCAGGGTGTAAAAAATCAGCTAGAAAAGTTACTTATTTTGCGTACGCTGCCTAAACTATAAAAGATAGAACCATAAAATGTTCTAAGTAATTGTAGATCTTATAAATATCTACAAAAAAGTCCGCGACACACTATACCTATCTATGTCGAGTGAGGCACAATAACCATTTATTTATTTAAAAATCCTGAATTTTTTTTGGACTACATTAAAACGGATATATTTTACTCACGCTATTAATCCTTATCAAAATAAATTCTTTTATCACTAAGTACAGTTTATGTAGATAATATTTGGTCTTTGAATGATTAAAATTGGACGTTTGGTTTTGAAATTATGGCGAAATTAAAATATTACGATAGTGGGCGTCACCAAAGCGCGTGCGGGGAAGACAATATTCTGTTGTAGAAATGAAAATTCTGTACTTAGAAGATATGAAATGACACCCGAAATTACACCTTTGTCACTACATCGCTATAGAAGCCAAAAATGTGGTTAGTTTTTAGTCTGTCTGTCTGTCTGTCACTCTTTCTGTCTGTATGTTTGTTCCAGCATCACACGAAAAATACTGATCCGATTTGAATGTGGTTTTCGCAGATATATTTATCTTCTTCCAACTTAACATAATATGGTGTATAAAATTTTTTCCCCCCACCCCTCTAAGGGGACAAAAGAGGGGGTCAGATTTTGTATCAAACTTTTTCTTTAACACGAAACTACTGATCCGATTTGCATACGGTTTTCACAGATATATTATATTTGTGTTCTTCCAACTCAACATCTGGTGTATAAAAATCCTCCCCCCCTCCCCTCTCAACCCTCTCTGGGGACCAAAGAGGGGTCAGATTTTGTATACAACTTTTTTCTTTAGTGGACTTACTTCATATTAGGTATTAACTGTGTTTTTCAACTTAACATCTGGTGTATGACCTTCCCCCCCACACCCTCTTAGGGGACAAAAGAGGGGGTAAAACATGTATCAACCGATGATGTAGAAAATATACTTTAAATGGCAAAACAACATTTGCCGGGACAGCTATTATTTATAAAGAACAATTAAAATAATTCATATTTTTGGAATTTAATAAAAAATTCGCAGTTAGTTAACCACTTGGCTGTCCTCTAGGTACTGCATTTTTTTGCATCGACAGTTGAGGGATTAAGCTATAAGCAAATTCGATCCTCGACAAAGGTTGTCCTACATTGGATCGATATGTTACCGCTACTAACTACTAGCCTAGACAGGAGATTATCGTAAGCGCGGCGTCATCTTCACAAGATTGAAAGTAAAACCCACTGCACAAAACCAGTTGGCACTTGGCAGTTAATAAACCCTGTAAATGTTTGAAAATGCGTCTATTACCTCTTTTATGCTTAAAATGATAAACTGGTTAAGGCACATAGACATTAGACACTTTGAGTTTTATGGTGATTAACCGTTCCTGCGCCTGATTGCTGATAAAATATATTAATGTGGACAACAAAAAGCACGAAATACTAATATTTATTCTAAGTATTTCATCCACGATTGACGATGAAGCAAATTATTCTGTAGTACATTCAGTTGTAAATAAATATAGCATCATCTAGGTACAAATATGACGACCTCTGTGGCTCAGTGGATAGTACGTAGCTAAAGCCGGAGGTCGCGGGTTCGAATCCCGCCGACGGAACAAAAAGTTTTCAATGTTCCTGGATCATGGATGTGTATTAAATATATTTATCATATAATAAAAATCTTAAATATGTGTATAGTATAAAAGTATTAAATATATTTCTATTAAGTTAGTATAAAAATATTATAGTAGTATAAAAATATTAAATATATTTATAATAAGTTGTCTGGTACCTGTAACACAACTCACAAGTCCATCAGGTACTTACCATGGGGCCAGACTGACGTGTGAAGCGTCCATAGATATAAAAAAAAAAAACTATCCTCAGAATACATAAGGCGTAGGCGTGTTTGACCTAGCGCTATTTTAGATTGACTGGATCAATACAATAAGATGGACCACAAATTAGGAATCCGTTGTCATCGCGATAACATCGTCGGAATCTCATTACAGATGAACATTGGACGGGTGTTCCCGGATACCCTTTATCCGGAACCCCCCTTTCCCCAGATATTCGCATTTCGGTCCGAGCCTTCTTCGGTTAATAAATTATTTGGGATCCTTTGAATTATTTGTTCCCCTGAATAAAATATGTAATCAATGATTGATTCGAAGGCTGGTGGTGGAACTAAGATTTGATTGAAAGGGATGAATGGTCTAAGTTTGCGCATTCGTGCCTTTTCTGAGTATGAAGGTGGAAAGAGCAAGTTGCTGACAAATGACAATCGATAGTATTGAGTGTTTTTGGGACCTCCAAATGCCTCTATCAATAGTTATACTTTTTTATTTTAATAAAATAGGCAAACGAGCAAACGGGTACAACACTAAAGTGTACAACACAATAAACCACAATTTAATATGTTATTAGTTATTACTGTTGCATATCCAAGCAGAGGAAGTTCACTTGTGGGCTTTCTATCCGCTGGTAACTTACCAGACAGAAAGTCTTACGCAAAATCAGAGAATCCACACATGCTCTAAAGAGATTTTCTGGACACCGAATTTTTCCACTCTTAAAATTCCTCCACCGGAAGTCGTGGGGCAGCCGGCTCAAAACACAACTTTAATTAGGTTCTATTTAGACGTCCCCTAAAATGCCCGAAGCGACTGCCCTTTTGACCCTCATCCAGAATAGAATGAGATATTAATATCTGCCTAAAACATAATATTATACCTATTCGTCAAAAAATTCGTTCACAGAAAAATGCGATCACGTTTATATTAGGGAAGATGCTTACTGTTTTAAATAAATATACTAGATGACGCCTGCAACTCCGTTGTGCCACTGCCAAGTCTTTAATTGAGCAGGAAAAAATTTAGGGACAAAAAGTATCCTATCTTCCTTATTATCCTTTCGGGACTCAAAGTATCTCCATGCCAAATTTCAGCAAAATAGGTTCATTTCAGCAAAGCAGGTATCGCTCAAAAGGCAACATGAAACATCACAAAATCTTCTCTAGGAAATTCTGATACATTGTAATAGTCCATTTTTTACCCTGTCATCAAATATTTCATTTCCGTGAATCGTAAGTCGTAACTCGGCGATTAATCAAGATCAGCACTGTAACGGATTTCGGTGAAAAATAACTTCGGAATTACATTTCAAATGGCTCCCAGTTAACAATTCCGTACTTTTTCCAATTGGTGTTTGTTTGAATTTCACTTTTCGATAAACTTGCTAGTTGCTAGCTATTATTGTAAGCTGCAACCTTATAACCATGGACCAATCATACATTTATTACTCTATGTTATAACTAATATAATTAATAAGGTAATTTTATTCCTCACTAGTCGATGTCTGCACCTCCGTTCCGCAGAAACTCGTTTATTCATTAAAAAGTATTCTATATCTTTTCCCAGGTCTTAAAGTATCTCTATACCAAATTTTGTCAAAATTGGTTCATCGTATGAAAGGTGAAGAGGTTACACAATACACAGACTTTTGGATTTAGGTATAATAATAGTATGGAGATGGATTTGCTTTCTTTCCTTTTTCTTACTTAAAGAAGAAGTGCTTTGGAAAGCTCTTTTTCTATTATTAAAGAAGAGACTAGCTGACACATTCTCATAGCAAATTTCACTTTCAAAAACAATTCTGCTAAATTAACATAAAATCTAAGACTTCCAAGCATTCCAGATTTCGTCGCTATCATTTCTAATTACGTTATTAAAGTGTATACGTTTCAGCCTCTATTAAGATGTTCCATAATGAGAATATATTATGTAAGAGTGTATAAATTAAGTTTGTCTATTAATTGAACATAATGTTTCTTGTGGGAGTTGGAAGTAATTTTGGGAGTGCGTAGGTGTACATAATTTGACGATATTAGGTTTAGTGGGCTTATTGCTTTATTTATGATCTATGATATCTTTATTACTGGGTAATGATTGTTTGTCGTCTCCAATTATGTCATCTACGCCTTTTATACTTACTATTTTATGTACTTTTACAACATGTGTTTTAAGTTGTTACCAAAAAAATAACGATTCATTTTTGTGAATAAAGACATTATAACATTATCTTTATACACAATAACTGTATTTTAAAAAGATAAAACCGACTTCAAAGTTGTACGTAATTGAGAGTTACAACTTCCTATCTCCAAAACTACTGAACCGATTTTGATGAAACTTGGACTATTCCCTAAGTTGAACAAGACCTAGTACATTAAAAAATAATCACTTAAATCGGACTTGTAGTTCCGGAGATATGCGTGAACAAACATAAAAACATACATACATACATACATACACTTTTGAAATTTGGCACATTTGTTCAGAAGCTGTTATATATTAACATATACAAAAACTGGGCAGTTCTGGAAATATTACATACATACGCGTCGAATTGATAACCTCCTTTTTTTGAAGTCGGTTAAAAATGAATCCATATTTTTCTTGGTCACGAAATCGCTTGTGAATGGCTAGACTAGTTTTAATAAAATTTGGCACAGACCATGGAGAAGGAATATAAATCGCAAGGAACATCTATGATTATAATTTATTATGTTACATTTTAGTGGAATGTCTCTTAGGAAACATCAAACATATTTGGTCTCTTTTCTTCCAAATTCTTCTTTCTCTATGAAATATGTACCTAGTATAATTGCAGCTTAATTTTTTTTCTCATTGATTTCGTCAGCACATTTGCGCCATAATCTTAATAGCCCCCGATAGCGACTCTGCGGGTTGCTTCTTATTACTTAATAAACGCTTATTACGCCCACGACTAGGTTACTACTACTTTCGGTAAAAAATTCGTTCGGTTCGGGTATTAAAGTCGGTTACTTTCCAAAAAAGGAATTCTATGTTAGGCTGTGGCACCATTGCATAATAGTATTTAGCTTTGGTCGTGGTCCTAATATTTTAACCCTCATGCACGAGTCAAACTTGCCCAATTTTTATTTAGTGGCTCATATTTTAACGTTAGCAAATCAAGCTAGTGAATAGTTAAATTTCAGCCAAAAAATCTCTAAAATCGAGCATTCTTAACTTATTTCCCTACCAAAATTGTGAAATACAATTTGTCCAAGTACATAATATTATTATAGTGTCTTTAAGATATCTGCCCTTTAGTACTGCAAACATAAAATCAGATTACGATCGCTTTTACTCATTTTATTAAAGCTCAAAATGGGTTAAGCTGAGTTTAAAATCGTTTAAACTTCTCGGTTTACCTCAACCTCAGCAACTTTGTAAAAAAACTTCAGTAATTTTAAAAGTTCAATTTTATTAGGGAGACCTCAAAATAAAGCTCATCTAATTTTTTATGATTTAAACGAATTATTTAGAATGATCGATATATACTTTTTATACCTTGATTATTTATTAATGAATTTCCAAATTGTTTTTTATATGTTATATTAAGAAAATTAGATGAGAACTCTGTTAATAGTCTATTACAATTATTTTTCTCACATTCCAACAAACCTTACTGAAATTATACGAACATTAAGTAAAAATGTTAACCCTGCGATACCCGCTCGGGATATTAATGGCATTTTAATGATTTTTCGTTTCAATATCTAACCCAATAATTAAATTATAAAACAGACGTAACATTAGATACCTTTTACGTTATCATTAAAAGAATACCCTTATCTGATATTCGAATACAATTAACACGTAAAAGCGAGGGAACACGTCGGCCGCTTTGACCCCGGCTTTTAGTAATGGGTGTGAAACAAAACTCTAATGGGTCATTAAGACCCGTCTCCTATGACCGTTAAGAACAATGCTTTACGACTTAACATTGTAACTTATTTGTTTACTGAATTTCTTTGATGTTTATTTATTACTTGAGCTACCATGGCGTGATTGGTTTAACAATAATAATTGTATTATGGCTCTGTGTATGACGTCATTTGGATCACTTTGAATCACTTTTCTTGGACCAGCTGGCCGATTCTGTATCGTACATATTTTGTGAGTTAATCACTGAGTTAGTAACGAAACGGAGGAGTGAGTAACGGAAAGTGTCACTTTTGTATTCACTTGCATACAAAAGTGAGACTTTCCGTTACTCACTCCTCTCTTTCGTTACTAACTAAGTGATTAACTCACAAATGTACGATACACAATCGGCCAGCAGTGATGTTAAACTCGCGGCAACATGTGACTTTATCGATAATGCATGTATTTTGTTGTAAGATGGAGGATCGGCTGCCAAAGCGAAGTAGGATAGGAAGTTATATTCCCGGTCTCTTTTTATAACTGTTTACTCGGTCAGCTGTTTCGTTTTCACAAGCTCCTTTTTCTGCCAGAATGCAATCCGTTGTTTTTCTTATGATTGTCAATACCAGAATCCAGAGCATTAAATAATATGAAGTACGTATTGGTTTGGAATGATAATAATAATTTAGAAAAAAATTAAAGTTGACGTTAATTAAAAACAAAAAGTTGTAATATCCTTTTAATATCACCCATTACGCATCCAAGAGCTAAATCATGGGATAGTAGGTATTTAACCCATATTTTGATCTAATAAACTTATTTTATAATTGTACATCGCGTGTACGCGGGTTAACGGTTTTTGAAAAATACAGTCATTGGCAAAAATGACTGTACTTTTCAAAAACTCATTGTTACTCCCAGAAATAAAAATGCACACTGTCTATTGCGTAATGTTGATTGTTGTGTATGCAGATGTTATTCATTACTAAAATATAATAAAATAAAAAAAAAATTATATCATTAATTACCATTTGGCTGTAAAATGTTAACATAATATTAATTATCGTAATTTGACGCTAAAAAACTGTGCAATCATTTTTGTCTCTTCTATTTCGTTTATTTACAAAACAGTGTATTAAAATGTTTTGTTTATTCCCATTAATTATTGTTATTAATTTATAAGTTATAGGTAAGTTATGAAAATTGAAACAAATTAAAATATTAAGTTTTATTTTGAACGCCTTCGCATGAACTCTAAATATTTTATTTTAAGATTTCTCCAAAAACTTTTACTGCTGACTGTACCAACCAAAGTACACTTTAATACTTGAAATTATTGACGTAATAAAAAGGCAGGCAATGTATTGTGAGGTCCGGGAATGTTTATGTTAATACGGCAACAGCGGTAGAGTTTGGCCCACGGGCGTAATCGTGACTTAATTCTTGCGCCTGGGGCGATTTTTTTTATATATCTTCGAAGGTACAGCATCTTACCGTATGAGAAATTCTGATATCATAATTATGTCGCAACTGAAACATATTGTATAAAGGTATGTAGTACCTGGGATATGGAGCTACTGAGTTAATGATATCCAAGCAAAGATCGGTTCTGTAATGAAAGAAAAACCTAAAATCCGCGTTAAGTAAAAACGCGGATTTTACGTTTTTCTACTTACCCAACTAGGAGCTTTGCCTCCATCAAAACCCATTTTTAATGAAAACTCAAATTTTCATGGAAATACTTGCAGGTTTTTGTCGAGAAGGCTAAAGTTTTGATATAGGTGATACTAGTGTCCCGGCAAACGTTGTTTTGCCATATAAAGTATTTCTACTTCATCAGTTGATACAAAATATTACCCCCTCTTTTGACCCTAAGAGGGGTGGGGGCGGGGGGGGGGGGGGGGATTTATACACCAAATGTTAAGTTGGAAAACACAGTAAATAATATGAAGTAAGTCCAAGAAAAATGTTTGATACAAAATCTGACCCCCTTTTTGGTCCCCTTAGAGGGATGGGGAGAAATTTTTTTATACACCAGATGTTAAGTTGGAAGAAGACAAATATATCTGCGAAAACCGCATTCAAATCAGATACTGTAGTTTTCGTGTGATGCTGGAACAAACATACAGACAGACAGACAGACAGACAGACAGACAGACAGACAAAAAACTAACCACAGTTTTGGTTTCTATAGCGATGTAGTAACACCCCCTGCTTATTATTTTTTGAATATCTTTAATGTACAGAATTTTCATTTCTACAGTTTTATTATATGTATAGATTATAGGATTTAATTTTGCCTTTCGCCAAGATGATTCTATTTGTTCAAAAACAGTTCCATATGCTGCGGCACGGGTGGATTGTTTTTACGCCACTATGCGAAAAAGATGCGCAACATTGGTGCGCAGAGTGAGGGGCAGTACCAACAGCATACTTGCTATGATAGCCAATCGACTGGACTGTCCTTATGTGCGTCACTGCTGCGCCATATCTAACGGCATGGAGCAGAAGTGATGCACAATGTAGTTATTATATTATTACATAGCATTATTTAAATAAACTAAGATTATTATGTTACTAACATAATTTATGAGTAAGCCTCTACTAACAAGTGAGTCTATGTTACTAAAATAAAATATTTCATTTCATTTCGTAAGTACAATTGGCAATGTTCTAACATTATAATATTTAATTGTTTCTAAAACAGCCATTAAAATTGTTTTGCATGCTTGTCAACGAAACTATTGTTAATAATATAGGTCATCTTTTGTAACTTTGTAAGGTTCAAATAAAACACGTTATTTAAAACAACGCGCTACTGTTTGAGGACAATAGGTAGAGCGTGCCCTAGCTAGAGTGACTATGATGCGTGAATATTCAGGACCAACAAGGATATCAATCTTATTTGTCAATCTTATTTTACTTTTTTTACTCTGTCCTTCTCCGTTGTTGATTTTTTAATGATATTTTATTACTGACGATAATTTTTTTAATGTAAAAAAAGTATTTTTTAACACTAAAAAGATACAAACTCTTTATTATGGCATTTAAAAAATTGTTTCAGTAATTTTGGATATCATAAATGAAAACAAAATATAAGCTAATCTTTAGATTTTATTATAATACTAGCGACCCGCCCCAGCTTCGCATTGGGTATAAAATATAATATAGCCACTGAAAAAATTAATAAAATCTATTCAGCAGTTTTGGTTTATATCCATTATTACTACCCGGGCCGTGGCCCGCACTGTAGAGGGCTATATAGATCTACATTAAATCAACAATGTATTTAATTGGATAAGGTTTAATGCTGTATTTATATATTTTAATAAAATTGCTCGAAAATTAGCCATTATTTTTCGCAAAAAGTAAATGACAAAAAAGTTTTATTGTAGGATATTCATAAGAGATAAACATATACCATCGCGGAGTTTTCTGTAGACCTTTTCAATGTGCACAATACCTACTTGGTACATTATTTTGATAAATCTCGTAGGTTTCAGCCTGCGTTTGCAATGTAAGCGGAAAAAAATGTAATTATTTACGACATCACATTAGAAACCCCAACAATAACAGCATTTCTCCACTATTTAATGAATGTTATTATAGTCTATAACCTTCCTCTCGAATCACTCTATCTATCAAAGAAAACCGCATCAAAATTCATTGCGTAGTTTTGAAGATTAAAGGGAACAAAGGGACATGAGGGAAAAAACCGACTTTGTTTTATAATATGTATAGATTAGGTGGTGTTGGTTTCAAAAATGTAGTAAATAATCATAATATTGGTGATTCAAACAGCCTTCAGCTTTTTAGTTTTTGTGGTAAAAGCCACTTATCGTTATTAAACAAAAACGAATATTAAAAAGCCATTAGCGGTAAGTTATACTCATCACAAGTGTTGCTAAGCACGCGATAACTTAGAAGAATAAGGCGTTGTTAAAACCAAATTGAGTACCCAAATTCCAAGTTACTTGGACATATTTAATGGTACCAGGTACCTTTTACTATAAAATATAACACAATCATATTATATGACTCAATTACGAGTCATACAATATCATTCCTCCCAGCCTTATAGTGTATTTTACATAATATTATAATAAAATATATTTAGGTCCGCATATTTTTTAAGCAGTCTTACTCTATTTTCTTAGATAATTTTAGTCCTAAATAATTATCCTTGTAACAAGGGAAATTATAGTAAACCTACACTTTAAGCTTTCAGTAGCGCTTACTAAACTTCACAAAATATGTTGACATTGTTTTACTCAGCGGGACCTTACTCGGTTCTTGGAAGGGTGTATAGAGACATGATCTACATTTATTATTTACATATTCCTAATGAAGTAGCATGTAGTAGGCATACCCAGGTACTAGGGCATGCCTTGCGTCTCAAGAATATTTTAGTTCTTATAAGGGATTTGGCGGTTATGGCATGGTTACCATTAAGTAGTTCATCATATTTTAGATTTTATACCCTGTAATGCAAATTATGAACCACCACTGTAGAAACCAGGAGATGAATTAGTATAACCTAGTTTTTTTTTGGGAATGTGACCTTTGTATGATAATAAGCTACCAGTCACAAAAATCAGTGTAGTGCAGAGTGCCTTTCATTTCGAATTGACCCGTCCATCCTGACAAAGTTACAAACATTAATTATATTATACACAATAGAAGGATTCGTAATTAAAAAATATGGCAGCACAAAATCAATTTGAAGCTCCAACGTCTGACACAGGAGAGCATATTAAGACAGCCATCTTGAAAATTCTCAACCCCTTTTATTGTAAATTCCAAATTAATACTCCCAGAGGACGGGAGAGTGACATTTTATAAGAATTAATCGGAGGCCGAGGAATCCAGATTTTTTTTATAAGCTTAAGGTGACCAAACCGACATGTGTCAAGGTAATAGGATTAATTTGGGTGTCAGAATGTACCCTTTGTGACCCCTCAGAATTCCGTCTCTAGAGGTATTTTACTATTGCCGATAAAATCTTATCTTGAGTGATCAGACCACACACTGTTATTTATTACATTAGACTTTTTAAGCTTCCGATTACTCAAGCATACGGTATTTTATTCCCCTAAGTTTTATGTCCTAATTATTACTCGATTCTCATTGTTTCGTGGTCACCCTTCAATGATTGGGATAAAAACATTCATATTTTTGTTTCAGTCACTTTTAGTGTATCATTTGTTTTAACAATTGCCTCTTACAATTGTGTTTATCAATTTAACGTTTTTCCTGAATTGTATAAAAACCAAATACCAATTATTGATATCTAGTTGGACAAATTTTAAAACCGATGACTTTGTTCTTAGAATAAAATATCATCTTCAGAAGTATAAATATTTCTGGTTACAGAGTACAGACATTTCAAGTTCATAACCTTTTGGGGGTTTCCGTGAAAAATAATATGACTGATCTATTCTTCTAATTTTTAAGTCACTACAACATTATTTTAACTACCAATTTGTTTGGTTCTCGTATCGTTGAAAACAAATCAATTAAAATATGTAAGTACCTAATACACTATACATACACTTAATTAAAATAATACATCAACCGATTTGGCTACCACAATTTACGTTTTGCCGGTGAGTATCGTGATTAAACTATAAATCCTGCCCCGAGAGCCTTAAGAATAGCTCTATATAGCTGGGTGGAATAATTTTGACGGTAAGGACGTGCTGTGCTTTCTCATATTGTTGCACTTTCTTCGTAGGTACTGTTGGACATGCATAGAAGATAAAAATTACTCATACAAAATATAACTGAAAAATATAATTAGGTACTATAGAAAAATCTCTGTAATTATAGACAAAAAACGTACTTTAGACTTTTTGCGGTGAAAGTCAGGTGACGCGTGATATTATGGCATACATCGGTTCTTTGAAAATATTTTTAAAATGTAATAGAACTACGTCAAGCATATATTCAGAAGAATAGAAATCTTAAATTACTTTACCTTGAAAACCGTACATTGTCTTGAGTGCGTTATACAACGAGTTGTATTGGCCCTATTGGGACACTCTCACTAAATCCATTTCAAAGCATACATGACCTATCCTTACTAAAGTAATTAACAAGTCAATGGCCGGGGGTCACTTCAATAGTCCTACGCAGATTACCATCAATTGACTATTAGCTTTTTAATTATTTAATAACGTGGTGCTGAGCTCCTTGAGATTTCATGATTACTATAAAGCATAATAAGTAATAGCATTATTAATAATGAGTAAAGTATACTTACCATAAGGGCTCATCGAGCATTGCAGTATTGCAATGCAATTTCCTGAGTACCTACTAGTAGTAATTAATAGTTGGTACCTAAACAATTCATTTCAAATAAATTACTTTTACTATTTCCTTTTTGATACTAAGAAAATTATTTTAAACATTTATCAATAAACAATAACATCCCGTGATTTTTTATAGGAAGAGGTAAAATATGCGTTCTATTTACTTAAAGTACCTACTATGAAATGTGACTATAAATTAGCAATTCATGACTTGAATACCCACGTGCCAAAATCTCAAGTCAATACTCATAAAATATATTAGAGTTGTAAAAGAAGACAATGAAATAATAGAAATAATAGAACAAGAAGAAAGACTGCGTGTGGCGTAAACAATCGAATTCAGGGAGCCATTTTGTTGAAACAAAAAACAAAATGGCTTCGCATAAAAACTTTTGTCAAGTAATATCCGTGTAAAGAATCCAAGAATAGTTTTTAACAATGCGAGAAACAATAGAATAAAACTGTATTATAGTAGCACAGTTTGACTAATATACGATGTATTCATCACGAATGTCAACATCAATATTGCCCATAGTTAGTCCCTTATTCGATTTTATACTCTATCCAAACATGACAAGGTAGTTTATAGTTTAATAGTCATGGATGGTATAGAAAAAAAATGGTTTGCTGCGTAGCGGATGCCAATTTGTATTAGTTTCCTCTTGTGTTTTAGTTTTTTTTTTCAACTGAATTCAGTGGATCGCCGTTGAATAGACAAAGCTTATGAGGCTAACCATAACTCCATGGGCTAACGAATGTTGATTTTTAGTTTCGTACGTGATACTATATGAATAATTTACATAACAGATATTAGGTCCATAGGGGAAGGATGAAAACATAGAAGTACTTAATTCTAAAATTAAAACTGTCAGCAGCAGCTACTTATTTCGCAAAAGATCAAAGTAAAAAAACATACACTTCCGCATCTTAGTTTTCCTCTGAGAATATCTCACTTTTGCGTGGATCAGGTACTATGTATTGCTATGTTGAAGGAAATTACCTTTATCGCAATAAGTTTGTACTTATTTCCAATGTTTTAAAATTAGACAAGACTATAATCTGAAAAAGTGAAAACGGAACATCATTCATGCGCGATATCGATTCTATAATAATTATTATGTTCTACTAAATGTTGTCGAACAATTTTTTTATCCAGCAATAATTTTTTTTCCTGGTTAATACTTCATAAACATAATATAAAGAGTGGAGATATTAAAAAATGTTTTATCATCAAACCCACTTTAAAATACACGCCAGCCACATGACACTAGTAAACACGCTTCCTGTATCAAAATACAATTTAATACAACATGCAGCATCCCAAATGAACAAAAACACAAAGGGCGAAGTAACAAAAGAGTCAATCGACAAGCCAAAATACTTTCATAGACCAAGTTTTTGATGTAGCGGAAAAGCAAAAAATATGCAACCGGAGAGCCCAAACAATAGCATACAGCCCAGACGACAACAAAAACTCGACGCGAATACAAGCGTACACTATCATTTACGCAACGATTTGTCATCGAGATTCGGCGGGGCGGGGACAGTTGGAAGCCCCTACGATGTGTTCGAACCAGGTATTCGTTTTTACGATGATGCTGTTGGTTCCATTGGTACCTCCTACGGTAAGTAAGAGTTAAGTACTACTATAACGATGTGTAGTAGTCTCTAGTACTAGTAGAAGATGAGAGTTCACATCGTTATAGTGGCACTCAACTCTTACTTACCGTAGGAGGTACCAATACCTTGCGATGTGCTCGAACGAGACGTATGCATTTGTTTTTAGATGATGCTGTTGGCTCTTAGGATACTTCGTCTGGCGTAAGTATAGATTCAAGAAACATGAGAGTTTTGCAGTTTTGAAATTTTTGAACGCGACCGTTGAAGAATTTTAAGACTACTGCTATAACTGCGATGTGCTTGAACCAGGTATTCGTTTTTACGAAGATGCTGTTGGTTCCTACGGTAGGTAAGAGTTGAGAAACATAAAAATCGTTTTGTTATTGAAATTCTGGATCGAGATCGGTAATACCCTTACATACGGACAAACGGAAAAATGACTACCTTATTATATAATATATTGTAGTGTTCGTTATAAAACATTTCACCTTTTATACATTTCCCCTTTTTGAGATACTGTTGATTCCATAAATCCTTTAATCCCTTTTTTTTTAAAATTTAATAAAGAATCTTTAAACCTAAAGGTGGTTCTGTGGATGATGTCCAGACATCAAAGTGAGTTCGAGTCGAGTTGTCAATGATACATCGCCGGAAACTGGATTAACGCTTGTCAACTTGATGAACGATGTGCGTAAGTTACACGGGAGAGGAATGTGGCCATCAACCCATTTGCCCCCATGCGAGTTATGAATCGATTTCGAGTTTGATGTGTCGAGTTTTTGTCGATTTTCGAGCGATGCAAGTAGAATTATTAAAACTAGTAAAAGATATTTGCGTAGTAAAAATTGTAAACGAGTGTATTGTCTTGTTTTCCGTAGTAAATTTTAATTATGAAGACAATCATCTAAGTAGGATCAAGTAGGTAATATGCTTATGGAAAATTAAACATGGATTGAGTAAATCCATTACATAAATCTATCACGTAGGTATTCAGTGATAAAATTAAAAAATATAGACCGTTCAGACATCCTATAATATTGTCTTATTTTATACATAAAATAATTAATTTTAAGTTTCCATGGAAATAAAATGTTGATTGAGAGACTGTATATAGTGTAGGTATAAGTATAATTAAGTATAATTTAATTTAACATTCAACAATACTTAACATTTTAATATCAATTTAATATTGTGTAGGTGGCTAGGTCATTATTATAAAGCAAATTATTACAAATAAAACTTAAGGAACTTACTGATGGTAATGAGTAATGACCTTGCTATATAATTACTATAATACCAGTATTATTAATTATTTTGTATGCCAGTTAATTTTAAATAATCATAATGCTGCTTTCTACTCTTAATAAACCTTTTCGTCAAATACTAGGCTTCATAAGTGAAAGTTAAGTAATATGAATTTAAACATATTTTAATTTGTAAATTTTTCCACTGTAATTATATACCTAGGGACTTAAAATATTTTTAAATGAGCTCCAATTTTAAATGTTCAATTTCCCAGCGGTCAACATTCGAATTAATTTAAAAGTACGAGCGACATTAAAAATGACCCTTTCAAAATTCGTATTCAAATAATTTATTCTTATAATGAAGGGTCAAAAAACAATGCTTTAACCCTTTCACGGTTGAAGATCAGATAAACAGCACCTGGTTATTTGACTGTTGGGAGTAGGGCTGTGTATTATAGAAAAAATACTCATATTTCTACCCACGATTTTGGGAAAATGTTGGTTTGTGTGGCAACCCTAGAAGGGCTTGGCCGATGACATGGGCCAAATAACGTTATTAATCATTATCTACAACCCTCAGGTGGAGGCCTCCGGGTATTTCCTGAGTCTGGAGATGATTAATCAGAAGTAATAGGAAAGATTTTTAAATTATTTCATTGTGCGGCCCGGAGTCAGGACGATTTTTTTTTCTATGATTGTAAGTGGTTTTGTTAAAAACATTGATCATACATTATTAAAACTATGACATAAAAAATATTTTTCATTCTATACCTATTTTTAGTAATGTTTGTTGCATTCCTATACGTATAAAATTGAAAAAATAAGTTCTTCGATAAAATATTAACAATATAATATAAAACATAATATACTATTCTTGAGGTATACTCCAATATCGAAAGCAAGTGAATAGGCTTAAACTCTTTACACCTTTTAAAATACAATAAAAAGAATTTCCTTACACCCAAAATATGACAGTGCGTTTGACGTCTCAAGAAATTGAAAAAAAGGAGACGATAAGGAGCGACGCACACTGGAACCACAGAATATATTATAATAGTATGGTGGAACTAGAGTCTAGACTTTAGAGGCATAGATAAAGAAAAAAATAATAAAAATAAGGCATGATTTGGTACAGTTCCTAGTAGACGTAATATTATTATTGATTATAACTCGCTACAAGATATCATCGATAGCTTTGATGTTACTACGATCCTACATATTTTACTAATTCTAATAAATTAAATTATAATTTATAACATACTACTTAGGTACACCACCACAATTAAGTAATATTATACGAGTCGAATTTTAAATATTGTTATTAAAAAAGTAACCTATATTAAATTCCATCCAACTGTACATCAAACCTTCGATTGAGACAAATCCAAAGCCTCGAACTCGAACCAAAGAAAGAAATTAAAAAAAATCTCGAGGGTGTTCCTCGGATTTCAATTACATACGTGTTTTACTCATTCATTCCAACCGAAATAATCTCTACCGCAAACATCGGTCCACAGTCGACTTGTCAAATATAATACTGCCTTTGTGTACCCAAAATCGATTATGGCCTTTTTGTTGTCAAAATTGTGGCTCGGATTTCTCGGGTTTCCATAGTTGCGATGTTTATCTCGGCCAGGTGTGCTTAAATGTGGTTTAATTGAGTCTGGGTGTTCTTCAGATGTGGCACCATATTTTATTATAATGACGGTAGTCAAATGAGGAACGAAAAGCGATTATGGTTAGAATTGTTCTGTGATCTTCACATTTGTTTTGTTTGCAATTAGGTCATATAATCTTAAGTCTTTGTTGTTACCTAAAACAATATCTTCAAGTGTGAGATTAAAAATGGGCTCTTCTTTTTCATGTTTCTTATTTGATTCGCTTACATTTCCAAAATATTCTAAAATAATGTAATTTGGTACTTCTACCTTAAATACTGAAGCCAAGGCTAGATAATATTGTATAATTTTAATGTCATTTATTTTGACGAAATTTACGATAATTTACGTTGCATTTCGTAATGAATACCTTGCACGCTTGGCACAATTTTCGATTACCGTCGAAAAAAGTAGAAAACAATATAACAGGTACAAGAAGTAGATTACTTTTTCTTGCTAATAGAAAGCAATGCGTCTAAGCAATTCATTTTCAAGCTCAAATTGATACATGAAAGTAAGTAGTATGATATTATAGGGTACATAATCCAGCTAGTCTGATAGTTATAGTTCTAAAGTACAGCTAGTACTAAGAAAAATGTTAATGTTTATTGTTTATATCCATGGTCAGAGACGCATCTAACTAGTGTCTAGTTTATATCAATAATCCCCTATTAAAATGATTGATGATGGTGTGATGATGCTGTGGTTCTACTTAATTAATTTAATATTTATAAAACGAAGCCCGCATTGTTAGAACATAATTTCCGCTCCTACCGTTGTTACTTAAAAATGTTAATTTGTGTAAAAAATCCTGAAAATAAACAGAGTGGAGTTTCTTCGGCGCTGTAGTGTAATTAAAAATAATTTTCAAGTAATTTTTATGTTGTAGTGTTATTTTAGGTCACAGTGCATTTAATTTAGTAAAAGAAAGTTCCAGAGTAAGTATAACAGGTACAGGACAGAATATAATATAGAGGAGGAAAGAAGGTAATAAGTAAGTATAGGGAAACAAACAACATGAGCGTTAACTCCCGCCATAACAGGGCTCAGGCGGCGGATTGGGGAATCCGTCGCCTATTGCACGAGCCCTTCCGGTAGAAGAGCGTCCGATGCCTCAGAGCGCTCTCCCGGAGAAAGCAGCACAAGCCGCGCGGATGGTTCTGCTGATAGAGCAGATACCGCTGTCTGGGCTGCTGCAGTTATCGCCTCAGGCGGGTCCAGCGGCCCAGCGGAGAGGAGGCACCGTTGGGTTTTAGTTGGTAACCCAGGGTGCTCCTCCTTACCGCAGCACCCGAGGAGTCCCACATATCCAGGCAGCCGCCTAGGCTGCCGGGAATGCATCAAGCATTTCCCAACGGCAAAAAAAAAGTATAGGGAAACAAAAATATACACATTTATCTTATGCTGAAATAGGTGAGTAACTCTCTTTGAAAAACTTGAGAAGATTACTACTGCCGATTAAAACTGTTTTAAGAAGGACTGATTCGTACAGTTATGAAAATATAAACCAATATTAAGTATAGAAAGAAAGTCATTTTGACCGACCCCTTTGGTAAAAGTTTTACGCCGTAGTCCGTAGACGTGTTAGATAAACTAATTTAAACAGCCTGAAGCCACAATCGTCTCTCTATTTTATTGATGACCTGACATGGTTAAAATTTTAATGGAGAATATTAAACACCTTTAAACCAGATAGGTATGTATCTCCGTTTTGAATTTATTGTAGGTACCTAAATTCTAACCACACATTTGCGTTTATTTTGCCACTAATATTATACATAATAATTATATATTACCAATAATATACTAATACTAATTAATGATAATATCTATGATAATATGAATGATTAATAAAGAATTTGAATTTGAATTTGAATTTGAATTTGAATGTAATTAACGCAAATGTGCGATTATTTGATCGTGTTAGTTAGATGCTGTACAATATGGGCTTACCAATAATAATTTAGAATTTGAAGCGTGTAAAAGGGTACTTACATAATAATTATTATAACCAAACTCTGGCATGATTAGCACTCTAGGACATAGGGTACCTACCCTAGTATGTACCAATATTCAGGAAACAACAAACAAGGAAATCTAAATTTATTGAGTGATTTTACGTGTACTGTTCCAGTGGACTGATGTCTATTGTGCTGCTGTAGACTAGACCACTTTGGAATTTCTGCTCTACCCAATATTTAGTTTGGAAAAAAGTATTGTTGTACTGCGTTTTCACGTTTTGATGATGATGCATGAGTTTCGTTCTTTTATGTTGCTTAACTCTATAAAATTATAAAATTAATCTAATTAAATCGGAATCCGTATACTTAATATTATATTTTTCAGACTGTATATTATTTGATGTTATTTCCCTTTGCTCCTTCTTTCCTTTAAATTATTTTAATTATTTTAATTACTTCATAAGCATGGTAGTAAGCTACTACTATGCTTCTCGAAGCTAAAATAACCAAAATTTCCAAACTAAGCCCACGTGCATAAAATCCAAATTAGTTACATAACCATAAAGCCGGGTGCACACTGCCCGCCGACAAAGCGCCAATTTGCAGATTAGGTGATGCGTAAATTGTTGTATTAGCCATGGCTGGCAAGCCAGGCCAATTACAGGAGTAATTCGATAGGCCATAATCCCATTTCAGCTTGTTTTTGATCACAAAACACCTTTTTTGTAAAATATGATGTACCTTTTGAGAGGTATCAAAGGGTAAGACAAACCTAAACCACAGAATATATAATAGTACCCTAAACTAAAGATTTAAGATAACATGTTGTAGAGTTAATTGCTACTCTTACTAATATTATAAAAGAGTGTATGTATGTATGTTTCCTCTTCGCGCTTTAACGCTTACAAGCATTAGTGGATTAAGATAATAATTGGAGTCTGGAGATACTTTCAGAGACGAAAAGGGAAAATATAGCTATGTCCACACTGTGCCTTTTTTGTTCATTAAGGGCATGCATCATAGCGCAGTCAACAGAGCACGTGAGGCATGCCCGCGACGCATGCCCTCTGACCGTATCCTAAACTTTCGCTTTGTTCTTTAATGACAATGTTGGCGTTACGTTCGTTGACGTATTCAATTATTGAATGCGCCAATATGAAAGTTGAATGTCAAAAGATGATGAAAATTGAAGATGAAATTGCCCAATGTGGACATAGCTAATAGGATAATATGGAAAATGTTGGTTCCCGCGCGATAAGCAATTTTTGACGCAATAGAGTTGAAGGAATCATCTTGTTTAATGTAAGGTAGGTTGCAATTTTCCTCTTGCCTCAAAGTATCTTCAGATTATTTTCTTTTCTGAAACGCTGAAGAAAATATGATCAAAAAGCGGCCAAGTGCGAGTTGGACTCGCCCATGGAGGGTTCCGCAGCAGCAATAAGGTTAATTTTTATGAAATTATATTATTTTTGATTTATTTTTATATTTCAGTCGATTTAATGAAATTTAGATTAAGGTTTACTATTTATGACGTATAAAAAAAACTACTGGCTAGATCTCGTTCAAAACAATAATTGTCGTTGGTAGTTTTTATAGTAATCTACATATATTTTTTTAGAATTATCATGCCCCTACTTTAGAAATTAGAGGGGGGGACACACATTTTTCCACTTTGGAAGAGTCTCTATCGCAAACTATTCAGGTTAGAAAAAAATTATATAAGAAATCTCAATATGATTTTTTGGAGACTTATCCATAGATACCTCATACCCCACACGCATAGGTTAGATGAAAAATTTTTTTTTTTTGTTTCAGTTGTACCTATGGGGACCCCTAAAATTTTTAATAATTTTTCCATTTTTGCATCAAAATCTTAATGCGGTTCACAGACTACATCTACTTACCAAGTTTCAATAGTATAGCTCTAATAGTTTCGGAGAAAAGTGGCTGTGACATACGGACGGACGGACAGACAGACAGACAGACAGACAGACAGACAGACAGACATGACGAATCTATAAGGGTTCCTTTTTTGCCATTTTGGCTACGGAACCCTAAAAAGGGATTAGGTTTCAAAAAAAGTGTCAGTAGCCGTAGCGCCCGTAACGTATGCTGCAAAAACTGAACATTTCAATACTCATTCTATATCACAGTTCGATCACATAGATCTTACTACGTTGCAATAAGAGTTAGAATCGAAATGAAATAAATCATTTGCTCAATGAATCACGCCGGATGAAAATCGAAACCGTTTCGGTAGAATTTATTTAATTCTCTTACGACTCACTGATTGTTAGGAACTTTTAATTATTTTCCAGATGTTTTCTGTTATTTATATTATATTTTCATACCTTTTTTTTACTTGTTTACATTACAGTGCCTAAAATATGATGTAGTAGTAGTAAGTAGTATTAAAAGTTGCCCCATTTTTCTACATAACGATTAAAATTATTATTAGTTAGTTTTCTTATATTTTCAGTTATTATAACAGTATTTCAATACTTTAACTATAAAAATATGAGCCAAGCAAATTACGGATCCGGAATTGCTCCGAGTCAGTTGGGACTTCAGAATTTAACTTAAGTGACTTTGTAGGACCTTGGAGATTTCTAAGTCGATAATCAACTTGGCAAAGTAAACGTTACTGTCAAATGACTTAGAAACGGATCTATTTAGGGAATGTTCACTTGAACAGTTTGTTCATTATGCCTAGATTATGGCGCAGTATCATGGTCTAAAAACAGGGTCGTTTGAGACAAGAAATGCTATTAGGTACCCCGATTATTGTTGAAAGGTGGCTTGAAATCTACTACGGATATTTTAGATGTACCATTCTACTGCTTAATATTATAAAAATATTATCGTTTTAGGCTTTATGCATCACAACCTTTACGAAATAATATGCATTAATTTGATACTTTAAAAATTTTTTTAAAAACACATTTTTTAAAATCCTAAAAATAAACTAAACTAGTCACAAAATATAACCAGCTTTTCGGTGTAAAGAATTTAGAGTTTATATTTTCTGAAATAATAATCCATGCGAATATTTGATCTCGAATAAAAATTTATCGAACATTGTGTAAAATTATGCATGAAATGAATATGAAATAAAATTTTATTTCATTTTCGATTCTTTTCTTCTTAACCACGATAAAATGTAATAAAAGCAATGAGCTACACTCAATATGAGTACAAAATAATTTTGATGGTGGAATGAAGTTTCGATTCGCGAATATTAATATAAAAAGTTATATATTACTTAATGTTCATTTTTTAAGCAAACTGCACTTTTCTTGTAGCGATATCTCTTTAGGAAAAAGTGTTTTCATACAGAAACTTAATACAACCTTAAGCAATATTTTGGTCTTTAGAACTTTTCACTGCAACTCCAACCCCTAACTACGTATTGTGAATCGTGCTCAGCATCAGAAGTGGGATAGGGGCTGGCATAAAGACGTCTTCATGGCTCGGACAGGGCGTTAGTCCATAATGTGTTAATAAATTGGCTACCTGATGCATCTTTCAAGACACGTTGTAAGACAGAAAATATATACTTTACCTGACTAGTATGCTGTTGATTTTTAAACTGCTACCTGACCCGGTAAACGTTGTTTTCCTATATACGTTGGGGAATATGCCTGAGCCTACTGTTATTATTTTGTTCGTTGTGATGGAGACGTTTATTTGTAGTTCAGGACTAGTACACGCCGTTTGGTTTGCTACCTGATAGCAGCATACCTAATTAAAAACGGTCCAGCCGTTTTGGAAGGGCATGAGATACGCCCTGGCACGAGAATTTTATTTAAAATATAAAATATATTGATAACAATAATTTTTGCATTTTACAATATTATATATTTTCTTTTTCAACAACTGGGTAAGTAGACAATAAATATGTAATATATAATATTATTCCATAAAAAGCAAGAGTTGCAATATTAAGATCCACGTTGGAATTCCAGAAAATAAACGTTCTAAAATTTTTAATGACTCAAAAATGTAGAGCAATTTTGAGGCTTACTTACTTACCTTAACCACAATACAAAAACATAAAGTAGTTGAATTACTAAGCCGATTCATTAACAATAAAATCAAACACACGTCTGAATGCAGAAAATAAAAAAAGGTATTTTATTAATATTTAATTCTGCTTTCAAAGTTATCTCAAAGCACTTTAATTTATGCGTGCGTTTGATTCAGATGGTTGAATATTATGTAGATGATCTACCGTACATTTTATACTGTGACGTAACTAAGCATAGAGGTTGTCCCAAATATTCACATTGGTACTAAAGTTATATACAAAAGAGTTTTTCCCGGTTTTAAAGCGCTTTAATAGCATACAATTTTAACTTACACAGTTAACGTAGAAAGTAGAATAAAGTTATTCAAATTAAGGCGTAAGTTCTTTTAATGTTATTGCTCTTTGGAATGTTTGAGAAATATTTTAATACTAATTAGTTTTTTGTTACATATAATTCATTTTAATTTTAAAATCATAATTACATACTTACATAATTTTATTGCTAAATACTGTCCCGGTGAACTTCGTGTCACTTTAAATCCTTCCCTGGACTTCTACGAATATTTAATTAAGACTAAAATCAGCCCAATACGTTCAGCCGTTTTCGAGTTTTAGCGCGACTAACACATCTGAAAATCCATTTTTATATTATACAACATGACTGGTGAGACATTACCGATACTTATGGAGAGTACTCTGTACTCGATTCTCATTATAATTATGTAATAAAATTAGGTTCTTCATTTTTTTCCGAATTTCCCAAAAATAAATGAATCATGGATACTAAGTAAATTACGCGGCTAGGCAAGTAGGCGTACTATGCGGCCGGTACAGAGGCGTGCGCTACCAAAGAAACACCACACAAGTCACAACTACCGCTCCCGCTCGCAGTGTCCATGCGTTGGGTAAATAATTCACTCAGTGATCAATTGATATTATTTTTTTATATTATTTTTTTTCAACTAATATAATAGCCAAATATCACGTCCTCGAGTATTGAACATGTCTCACCAGTCACGCAGTATAAGAAGATTTCATTTCTAACAAGATGACCCGGTAAAATTTACTCACATCCCTCCTAAATCCTAGTATAAACCTTCCCTGGACTTCCACGAATATTTCAAGACTAAAATACTTAATTAGCCAAATCGATTTAGCCAATTCGGAGTTTTAGCCAGACCAATAAAATATAAGTACAAATAAAACTGAAATTGTGTTTAAACGTCGGAAACGGATTTTAAACACAATTTCGATTATGTTAAACAATGCTTAATTTATTTTAATAATAAAACAAAAATAATAACGTGATTTACCTGCATTATTCTTAAATAGGGAATCATAAAAAAGTCACATAATAAACAGGAAATAAAGAAAGGAGTTGATAGAGCCGGTTCAGCTTTGTTAAGGAAATATAAAACAGTACTCCAAGGATCGATCTTCGACTATTCGTTAGCATAAAATCAAAATATTAATATGAATTAATCTACATAAACTGCCCACGAAGCGAGCTCCCTGTTGCGTTTGTCGGCATTGTATTTTTTCTTTGTTTTACAATTTAAATTGTAAAGCATTGTCTACATTGAACGCAATTTTATTCTGGTTGTAAAGTACTTTCTGATATGTAGAGCTTTTCAGTTAACTAAATAGTATTGTCCGTTTTCAAGGTCATGTTCATAAATCTAATGTATATTCTTTTTCAAATTCTGTTACAATTATAAATCGCTTCAGACCTAAACAAATGTAATTTTAGAAAAGTAATTTTACGAACTTATGACTATCTGTTTATCTATTTGTTAGTAATTCCCGCTAATATAGCAGAATCAATTTGTTGATCAGTAAAATAATTTGACAAATAAAATTACAGGTAAGCGATAAATGAATATCGGTACTCCAAAGTTGCGGGAAACATCTTGTATAATGGCGGGAATACATTATTCCAATCCAGTATTCCAATCCAGAGCTGGTTTGTAACTGGAATAATGTAACCGGGCATTGGAATGCACAGGAATCCAATTTAGTGCATTCCAGTGCTCGTTTATTATGCCAGTAGCATCCAGCGCTGGATTACATCACTGGATTAGAATAATGTAAGCCAACCATGTACACCCGGTCTAACGTCTTCTGTACCGAATATTGAGCTGTCAAAGTAGATGTCAGATGGTCGGTCACCGTGTAATTTCTATGAATGCAACGTTCACCAGTAGAAAGTATTAAATTACTAACCCAGCTTGATTTTCACACGATAACACGCTGAATTCGTCTATTGTTTTTAAACAAAAGCAATAATTTAATTGGGTAATAGATTAGTATTATTTTATAGAAGTGTTGGGTAGTGTTGTGTAACATAGACTGGCTGTCTTGACTGTTGACTTCGTGTGGGTTCAAAAAATGATAGTTAAAAGAGGTTTGCAAGATCGAATCGGCTTTTTATTGTTTGTTATTTATGAACATGATGCAACCTAATATTATGATCAGATAATACAAAAGCCCCTTCTTAGTAAATACATAATATCTACTTACTATATAAATATTATTAAGTAGATGTAGATAACGAAATGGTGCGAAATAGTATCACAAATCCGAAACTTGATTATTTATTAGTTTATATTACACAAAGTGACAAGTGCTGCGACCTATATTTCCTGCACGGTTCTCTAGGTTGCATTGTAATAATGTCGCACTATCCATTCTCAAGGAAACCATTTAAATCAGATAAAAATGATAGAAGGTATTATATTAGCTTACTTAATATAAATTCATACTAATTGTAGTGTAGGTATTGATTAATAAAGATAGGCGCGTCACTAGTCATAGTGGGGATGATACGATATAAAGGGATAGTCAACCGACATTCCCTTCTTGTTCTATCATCCACGAGCCAGTCGAGTGCAGTGCTGAGTGATATAATATTATTGTGTTTAATTTATTCCTCCCACGAGAGTGCACAAAGTGTACACTAATAATATTGTAAATGCGAAAATGTGTATGTATGTCTGTTACCTCGTCACGCCTAAACCACTTAACCGATTTTGCTAAAAATTAGTATTGATATACTCAGAGTCCCGGGAAAGGACATAGGATACTTTTTATCCCGGAAAAATGTACGGTTCCCACGCGATAAACGAGTTTTGTCGCAACAAAGCTCTGGGCGTCATCTAGTTTACTGTTTAGTTATACATTTTTTCACTAGAAACAGTCACATTAAAATATAATATTTGGGGCTTCCAAGCAGAAGTTATGAAATATCTTCACTCGATCTATATTGAAGGTTTTTCAAATTTTAACGAGAAGAATTTATTGTCCGGCTCCTTTGACGAAGCATCGTTATTTTCAAACTCTAATTTTAACGTTACGAGAATTTCTTTGGTGCTCGGTTTACAAATATTTTAATTATGTTTTCAATAAAGATCTGGAAAATCGTACTTCAATAAATCTAAGATCACGTAAGATCGTAACATTTCTTTTTGGATACGTTTTGAATAAATAATATTATAAAAACATACCAGGTACCTACAGCATACCTATAACCTACCTACATTATTTACATGTTTTATTCTAGAATTAGTATTTCAGCATAACGCGCTTGGCAGAAATAAAACAAAGTGATAATATACTTATTTGTGTTTGTGTGTGTGTGTTTTTTTTTTATTAAATAAGGGGGCAATCGAGCAAACGGGTCACCTGATGGTAAGCAACTACCGTCGCCCATGGACACTCGCAACATCAGAAGAGCTGCAGGTGCGTTGCCGGCCTTTTATGAGGGAATACGCTCTTTTCTTGAAGGTTTGCAAGTCGTATAGGTCCGGAAATACTGCTGGTGACAGTTCGTTCCAGAGTTTTACAGTGCGCGGCAGAAAGTTACGCGAAAAACGCACGGTGGAAGACTGCCACTCATCAAGGTGATGAGGATGGTATGTTTGTGATATTGTGTCCAAATATACTTTACTAGCTAACGCCCGCAACTTCGTTGCGCCAAAACTCGTTTATCGCGCGAGAACCGTACATTTTTCCGGGACAAAAAGTATCCTATGTCCTTTCAAAGTATCTCCAAATTTCAGCAAAATCGGTCAGCGGTTGGAGCGTGAAGAGGTAACAGACAGACAGACAGACAGACACACTTTCGCATTTATAATATTAGTACGGATTTGCGATTTGTGTTTGTCAAGTGCCTCGGCGTCATGTCATCATGAGTCATGACTCATGAGTCATGACTTTGCCCATGCAAAAATTAAAAAAGTTACTCTTTCAGCATTGACACTCTCAGTGCACTCTATACAGGATGTAACAAAACTAAGAGTGAGTTGCATCAACCTACTTTAACTATAACTTTAACCATAACAAAATGTGAAATGAACTGTCAAATCCCTAGCAAAAGTCGCCATATTTGACGATAACCTTAGCCTTAACTTTAACTACGCTTCTGGTGCAATTCACCCTTAGTGATAATACATTAGGGTGTGTACGTGTACCTTGTAGACAGTTCGATGTGAAAGTAGCAGCGCTGAAAGACCATTTTTTTCACTTTAATATGGGGAAACTCGTGACACTGAGGCGCTTGCCCATACAAAAGTGAAAAAAATAGACTTTCAGCGCTGCACTTTCACAGTGAACTCTCTACAAGGAACACGTACACATCCTAAAGTATTATCACTTAGTTTTGTTACACCATGTATAAATTTATTATGATCCAACATAATATACACACCCTAAAGTATTACTTTTTTTTTGATTACACCCTGAAGATGTAATGGATGAACCGTCAATGCACATCTTAGCAGCTGTGCATAATCCTGTGTCTGAACTGTGCACTTATATCGCGTACCAGACGCCCATAACTCGCAAGTGAACTGTACATTTTTCCGGGACAAAAATTATCGTAATATAGGACATATTTTCCCGGAACTCAAAGTATCTCCACACCCAGCAAAATCGGTTCAGCGGTTCGGGCGTGAAGAGGTAGCAGATAGACAAAACGGACAAACAGACAGACACACTTTCGCATCTATAATATTAGTATGGATAGCCCGCATAAGGAACAGGCGTCACGTCCAGGGATATCGATCCATTAGGTAGCCGACATCAATCACGGAGCGCAAACATTCGACCCATTATATTGGACAAACACTGCTGCGAACTCGTTCTTATGGACTTGTTGAACTATATTGGCCGTATGAGATTGTGTTTACTGTTCCTTTATACACGACTACGAAGAAAGGAAGGGTAATGGTTTTCTTTGTAATAGTTAACTAAATAAATCGAAATCAGATTAATTATAAAGTGTAAGAAGGACATCAATATATTTTAATTCTTTGTGTACCATCGAGGAAATTGATTCATAAGCAGTTGACTGACATACATCATGTGGTCGGCTTATGTCAATTTGTTAGCTGTGAATTGTGATCGGTTGGATGAGTTTGACCAAATTATATTTGGTCCGCCATCTGCCTAGGAATCTGCAACTTCTCTGATAGTAGGTACTATGAAATATGAATTATCATCGGATGCTCAAAAAGCGAACTAATCTTAGCACCAAGGTATAATAAAGTTAATTTGATCATTATTATTACTAGGTAATATTATAATATTACTTTTTACCCGAAACTCGGTTTATTCGAACTGCTAGGATTGTTTTCAAGTTTGTTTTATTTTAACACATTAATTATGTTGATAATAATTAATATGTTAATATGTTCCGTTTCTCATTAGTTAATATTTATATTATGTAAATATAATGTTTTTGGCGCCAGTAAAGTAGAACACTACTTAGATGCGGCCTGATTTAATATTTTAAACACCATTAAAAGTCAGCCGAATTTGGGTATATTTCGAACTATACAGGTATGAGGTAACGTAACAAAATTGCGTTATTGGTTTACCTAATAGCAAATAATTTGATAATTATTACATATTAATATTATTATAATTATTGGTACATATTATGATAAATTATTATTAATATAGCAATCGTATCAAACAACATTTACGAATTACTAGGATTTCTTGGTATAAATTATAATATTATATCAAAATTATATTTAAAAAAACCTTAGGATATCAATAAGCTTAATTCTACGTACTTACCTACTTTTATGTAAATCTTAATTTTAACCGGTATAAAATGAACGTACCTAGTACCTACTCTATCTTATTTATAGAGATTCCATACACACCTATAATAATATTGCGAGTTTTGCGACGTGAATATACAATAACTCGAGCCCGTACGATTTAATTTAATAAAAATACAACCACAAAGAGTACCCTTGTCAGTATGTCTCTATTTCAGAGTTGTTTGTACAAGTTCGCACTTGTGACAACAATCTTGTGACAGTTTTCTTTTCATCCGTAACAACTACGGAACTAACAACCTCCCGTCAAAAGATTCGCGGCCGCAGCTGGAATCACTTCTCTCCTCGCCTGTACTTGTGGAAAATTATTTTTTGCTAATTACTATTATTATGATATATATATTATTTACTATTATTATGAGTGGCATAATATATTATATGTATACAGCGTGAAATTTTAATGGTTGTTTTCCCACAGTAAAATGATTCTATCTTAGTAGTACAATAGATTTGTGAGGTTTTTTTTGTTCAAATCATAAGAAAATGGCCGGGTCCATAGCCGCTCGCGCCTATCTGCATAAAGTTGCCATAGTACGTCATACAAAATATTTTGTATTTTCAAAAAATAACTTGCATGATTCGATTATCGATAGTATTACTGTAGGTAAATCGTCCTGCTGCGGGAAAACAACCAATAAAATTTCACGTTGTATTGTTAGGATTAAGCAATATAGAGAATATAGAGTCCTTATCTTTAAAATGACTTTTTGGGCCTCCTTTCACAGTTTGAACTTTAGTAACACACATTTTGAATTGTCCTCTGTGTTACCTCTCGTCTCGGCGTATTTCGATCTAAATCTTATTATTGCATCATTATTATGGTCTGGTAGTATGTATAGAATAACTTCCTGGTTCAAACTCTAGAAAATATAAAAAAAAAATACATTTTTTTCTAGATTTCCAGTGTTATTAAAAATACATTGAAACGGGCGTGTACTAACGAGTGTTTGTGGAGCGAGGGCCGATAAGATAAAGGCTGATATACACAGTATTATAATATTACCACGTCAGTTAAAGGTAAATTAAGTAGTGTAATTATGTCCACGCTATAGTTCTACACGTTCAAAGACCCCAAAACGTGTAGATTTAATTTGTAGATGGTTTTGCTCTAGGTACTCTTGTAGGAAAGATGGTATTAAAAATAGTATTACATACAGATTACAGTTTATGTTACATCTAGGGAGAAGTAATAAGAAACTTGAAAGACACCAAATACCAAAAACCAAATACAAATACAAAGACTTCACAAAAAAGGACAGTGAAAATAACTTGTGTCGTCAAACTCAAAAAATGTATAAATTTTGATGACGATTTTTGACATGAAAAAATATAGTGTATCCATAGCTTATAATGCATTAGTGTGGCCTACTAAAATTTGCACGATGAAAATTAGATGGTAAAATAATGGCGGCTTTTCAATTGTTCAACAAGTCGTGGAGGAAAATAGCAGGTATACAGTATAATATTATGATTATACCAATTATGTACCAGAAAATTTTAACGACACCAATTTATATGATATTTGGTATTTTTATAGTAGGTAGCTGTATAATTTTGTCGTATCGTAACTAGCAATTCCGCTTCCACAATTATTTTGCTTGGAAAATACATCATTATTGCTCACTAAATATGTGCCACATCTATTAAGTTTATCTAATTACTTACAAACCTGGATCCTAGCTGCCTTCCTCCCAAAACTGATTAAATTTTGATTCTCTTCTTTCATAATTCGATATTGATTTTGATTCAGTTTCGCTATCGCGTTGACCAAACTTCCAACTTCTCGATCCTCATAAGAAACATTATAAGCCAACCCAATTGTGAGTTAAATTGTAAATGTTGGAAATTTCAAAATCTACAACATCTACATTTTACATCTTTTGATCTAGGATCAATAATTATTCTCAGGCCGATTAGCTCGCACTAAAATTGTGCCTTTGAGGCTGTTTCGCTTGCGCCCCATTCCGAGGTATAATAATAGCTCCCACACCGGTTTCGGTGACGGTGGCCGGTTTCATTGAAACCAGGCCAGCTACGCAGGAGTAATTTTATAGTGCCCAAGTGTGTGCGCAGTACACAAGAGCAATCTCTATTCCTTTACTCTCATAACCCAGTGGGACGGCAGACCGACACGACCGGCGAGAGATCAGGCGCAAGACCTACTTTTTACATGCCCATCCGACACATATATAATATTAACATCTTACTTGTCAAACAATCAGGTGATCAGCCTGCATTGTCCTAACCAAACTTGGAAATAACATGTTTCCAACGCGGGAATCGAACCCTCCGAGTCAAGAGCCGCGATCTATATTACCACTTACCCCTAGACCACGGAGGCATATTCCGAGGTATGACGAGAATTGGGCGCTACCTCTAGGTACTTACGTTTACTGCAACCGTCCTGTAATAAAAACCTAGAGAATTTTAATGCGGTCAAAAATTTGAATTGCAACATTGCATGGTATTTGCTAGTTATTTTTAACGATACTTTACGGTATTATGAATAAATGTTTTGTATACTTCTGTATACAAAACATTTTTGACGACATAGAAGTAAACTATACAGAACTTCTGACAGACACGTTTCCAGAAAACTTATCAAAGACCATGAACTTTCTACAGGTGTGTTTGTATAATTAATAATTTTACTTTGAAAAGATAAAAGCCAAGGCGTATCCGTTCGGCCTGTCCACAGTCCACGCTATAATAATTTATACTTACGTAGATATAACGACGTAGATACAGCACGATTTGTTCCTTCCATTTTTGTACACTGACTGATTTTTATACATTTGACGTGGGAGAGCCATGCTTTGGCACGAATGGGCTGGCTCGACCGGAGAAATACCATGTCCTCACAGAAAACTGGCGTGAAACAGCGCATGCGCTGTGTTTCGCCGAGTGGGTGAGTTTACCACAGGCCCAATCCCCTACGGCCTACCCTATTCCCTTCCACACTCTCCCCTATTCCCTTCCCATCCCCACCCTAAAGGCCGGCAACGCACCTGCAGCTCTTCTGATGCTACGAGTGTCCATGGGCGACGGAAGTTGCTTTCCATCAGGTGACCCGTTTGCTCGTTTGCTCCCTTATTTCATAAAATAAACACTTTTCACTGTTTTTACTTACCTTTGGGCAAGCACCGTACTATTAAAAGACTGTACAAGGTAAATAAGCTATAAAATGTTTTGTCTTTGTCTTTCACGAGACTCAACATAATATCAGAGAAAGACTCAACATTGCACAACGTATTAATCGTAAGAAGGGATAGTGTTCCAATTTCCAATGTTCATTACTTAATTTTGTGATAAATAACTCGGTAGCAATACAACTTCAGAAAAGACTTGTAAGAGTGGGTTGCACTGGCTTACTTTAACTATAACTGTAACTTTAACCATAACAAAATATGAAATGAACTGTCAAATCCCTAGCAAAAGTCGCCATATTTGACGATAACCTTAACCTTAATTTTAACTACGCTTCTGGTGCAATTCACCCTAAGCTTTACATTACATTAATAATGATAGAAGTTAAATATCTGAGACGTGATTCAGAGTCCAAAATTTAATTTCCTATGAAAAGTACAGGAACACAATTATTTTAATTTCAACATAATAAGAACGTCCTTAGAAACTTGAAGCACTTGATAATTATTGTTAATTTTTATTTCAGAATTCAGGCTTTTTTTATTTATTTTAGACGCCATTAGATATATTACTTAAATGTTTGTAAGAGATCTAACTGTATATTACAATTTATTATATTATATTTTATAATTTCTAATACCTAAGTTATATTTTTACCCGACTTCAAAAAAAGGAGGTTATCAATTCGACGCACTATGTATGTAATATTTCCAGAACTGCCCAGTTTTTGTATATAATTATGTTAATCTATAACAGCTTCTGAACAAATGTGCCAAATTTCAAAAGTGTAATTTTAATAATTAGTGTATGTATGTATGTATGTGTGTATGTATGTATGCATGTATGCATGTATGTATGTATGCTACGTATGTATGCATGTATGCTACGTATGTATGCATGTATGCATGCATGCATGTATGTATGTATGTATGTATGTATGTATGTATGTATGTATGTATGTATGTATGTATGTATGTATGTATGTATGTATGTATGTATGTATGTATGTATGTATGTATGTATGTATGTATGTATGTATGTATGTATGTATGTATGTATGTATGTATGTATGTATGTATGTATGTATGTATTTATGTATTTATGTTTTTATGTTTGTGCACGCATATCTCCGGAACTACAAGTCCGATTTAAGTGACTCTTTTTTTGTTGTACTAGGTATTATTCAACTTAGGGGCCAGTGCAAGTTTCATCAAAATCGGTTCAGTAGTTTTGGAGATAGGAAGTTTTAATTCTCAATCACGTACAATTTTCAAGTCGGTTTTATCTTTTTAAAATACAGTTATTGTTTCTATAAAGCTCTATTTAGATTAAATCAGAATCTTTATCTACCTACCTACATATTTCTTGTCTTTCTTTTATTCAAATCTCCTACAGCCTTTTAAAGTGTATATTACATACTTTATAAGTCAAACAATCAAAATAATTCATGTTAACAAAATAATTATATAAAAAAAGTATAATTATCAAAAAAGATTTTGTACATAATATTTTTATAACACTAATCTGCGTCTAAAATTCAACATCTAAGCCGTGTCACTTCCAGGTACCCGTTTTGTTACATTAACTCCTTCAATCCAAACAAAACAGGTTGACAACTGGCAAATAAAAAAGTCTGTTTATACGTACTACGTGATCCATAAACTTCTTTTGGTCGGCTTTATCGCTTATATTTGCCACGCCTAAATAAAGGTCTAAATTAAATTAATATGTGGGGCAGGCGGTAGGATTAATTTATTTTGTATACTAAAGTTTTCTTTTTACATTATTGTTTTTTTTATTTTTATAAGTATTAAACCCTAGATTATATCTTACTTATTATTTCGTCTTTCATCGTTTTAAGACTAGTTTTTGACAATAATGCTCCTTTATGTGTCATTAGACTTCGTCTCTATGAAAAATTTGAATACACTTAGTAGATACAAAATACATATTTACATAATACCATTTTATTTAGTATTCAAATAAATCATTTTATCCTGTATTTACTTTGCTTGAACCTTCATACATATTTTAATACTCTTTTGTTTCGATTCAACTCATGTCTAGAAGTTGAGGGCTTATAAAAATTCATCAAATCATTTTGTTTCTCGGTGCATGTTTCATTTACGATAGTTTATTTATTTCATTAAGTGTATTAGTTATTTATACATCCTGCGTGTTTTCATACAATAATTTATATGAGCGACGCGAAACGTCAGTAATAATAATAACTGTTTTAGATATATTTTGTTATTATACCTACCTTGTCTGCAGACACAAGTCCTAAACGTATGTATGTTTTCAAAAATAATTATATGACCCGTGAACTTCGTATCACTTCCCACCAAAATATATAAACCTTTCGTGGACTTCTACGAATATTTCAAGACATAAAACAGCCAAAATATCGCTTCGTTCGTTCTCGAGCTTAAGAGAGTCAACAAAATTAAAATTCATTTTTAAATCACATAGTGATAATCATCTACTATAGATGGTTTCGCTAACTAGTATTTCAGTATGTAATTGGAAAACATCATCACAACTAAATTTAATCTAATAGAATAACAATCTGCTAATATTATATCATATCTACATTTTGGTGATGACTATGGTGTGAGTTACATAATAATTCATTACGAAAAGTGTGAGTGACAATTTAATGAAGTGCGTTGTGTAATTATTGAAGAGGTTGTTAAAAGTTAACAACTAATGAATGGAGCACTGATGAGTCTTTCGTAACTCTGAACTTTGAATCGAGATCGTCATGAACTTTTGTTGATTCGGAGAATAATAATTGTATTATAGTTTATATCACAAAGGTTCGTAAATTTTCTTTTGTATACTCTATAATATTATTTTTAAATAACATTCGAAATATCATTGAATTCCTTTGGCCTGTTCTGCTTATTATTTTGTGGAATTTGATAATTCTATTTATACTTATCGTTTTTTCAATGTATTCTAATTCACTGTTTACTGTTATGAGGAATCCTTAAACTATAACTTAAAATATTAAAGTCGAGTGGTCAATCTACAATAATAACTTGATTTTAAAAAGATAAAACCGACTTCAAAATTGTACGTGATTGAGAATTAAAACTTCCTATCTCCAAAACTACTGAACCGATTTTGATGAAACTTGCACTATTCCCTAAGTTGAACAATACGTAGTACAATAAAAAAAGAATCATTTAAATCGGACTTGTAGTTCCGGAGATATGCGTGCACAAACATAAAAACATACATACACACATACATACATGCATACATACATACATACACTTTTGAAATAATGCACATTTGTTGAGAAGCTGTTATAGATTAACATAATATACAAAAACTGGGCAGTTCTGGAAATATTACATACATACGCGTCGAATTGATAACCTCCATGTTTGAAGTCAGTTAAAAATGAAGAGAAGTAAACATTCTAAATGCAAGAAAATGTTATCTTAAAAAATAAACTACTTACAATTTTTTATATTCTTCCCAAGTGGGAAAAGTTAAGCGTCTTTTGTCCTCCAGTAGTGTTAGTAGCATTAAGCGGAACAATAAACATGTGAATAGTTATGACTCATTGTAAGTCGTCGCCGTAAAAAGATAGTAAACTCAAGAAAGCTTTGTATTATAAACACCTCCTTTCATTGTCTTTTGTAGTAGTAAAGTAGCTGCAATAGACACATTTTAAGGAATCATTACTGACATCCTAGATTTCATAGAAATGATAGGAAATTTGGTTGCATCAGGTTGCATTATGATAATTCAATACATATTTATAGTGATCTGTCGGATGGGTTTGACATAACCCAACCAAATTAAGTAGGTCTGCCTATGAATCAACTTCTCTGATAGTAGGTACACCAGATTTTTCGACGACAGACACCATCTGACTACAATTATATTAAGGGCCGGTTCTTGCAAATTCATGTTTCTAGAATGAGTTTTTTTGATAGAAAGCGTCATTAAAAAAAACTGAAAAATATATACGTCATGTATAGATGCATCTTTTAACTAGTGCTTTCATAGGATAGAAACACAATACAGATAATTTGGCTCGATAGAAAAAAAATCCGAAACAACATCGATTTTAAAAGCATTTTGAGTTTTATAGGACTTACAGGGACCCAATCGAAAAATAATTTGGATAGTTCGATTACTAATAAAATTTAACAGGGCATTGATAGGATAGATGTTTAGTTTTATTATTTTTCGATTCAATATCAACGACAAATACGGTTTACGCGCACCACGCTTGAATCCACGTCGCATCAGTGTCCTGTCGGACGTCATCGAGGCCGGACCTGTGCCACTTTTGCTCGTCACTACATTGTCACCGCTGATTATTATTAATATTGTCTTTGTGTATTATATTTATGTGTATAAAATAGTTTGTATAGATAGGAATTAAGGTTATAGTAAATTTAATTGGTGTAATTAATATAATATTTGAAATGGCAAATAAAAAAAATAAAATCAAGAAGGCAAGGCTGTCGGAACTCAAGAAGCGAAGGGAAAACGCCCGAGCGTAACGAGTTTACCCATACAAAAGCGAAAAATTGATCTTTCAGCGCTGCTACTTTCACAGTGAACTCTCTACAAGGAGTACTTACACACCGTAAAGTATTATCACTTACTTTTGTTATATCCTGTATAATATAGCTTAACAAAAACTGCCATAGTCATAAAGCTGGTTTCAGACTACGCTATAATATGATAGCAATAATATAAAATAAAATAGTAAGAGCTAAATAGTAGCAAAATATAGTATATAGCTCATTTCGTTTCGTTCACACTATATTGTACTATATTATATTATAATAATGTATGGTGCGCGATATGAGCTATGTCGCAGGGAAAAGAGGATATCCGCCGACAGAACAAAAAAGTTTTCAAAGTTCTGGGTCATGGATGTGTATTCAATATATTTATTTATTTAATATAATAAAAATCTTAAATATATATGTATAGTATAAAAGTATTAAGTATATTTCCGTTGTCTGGTAACTAACTGAAATGACATAATATCACTAGATCGTCTTCTTACTAAAAATTAGTAAGAAGACGTAACAAACAAGAATATTCGGCATCTACCGGGAGTTCGTGATATCCCTAGGGATATCGTGAAATCCCTGATATTCTCTTTTCCCTGCGACATATTATATACTATTTGATGTTATACATGAAACCAGCTTAAAAAATACTTCTCAATGAAACGCTTTATTGGCATAGAATTTAAAAATATTATGTTTTTTTTAGAGGAATGAGATATGGCGATAAATCAAATTCTATTGTGGACCATGATACTGTCAACCTAGCAAGTGGATTTGAAGATAATGGGTAAGTTTCATGTGCGGTGCGATGTTCAATTATTATGGTCCGTATTACGTATAGCTGAACCCAATAAATTTATGTGTTACAAAAAAAGCTTAAGTCTATTATTGTTGCAGAAAAACAAGTCAAGATGAGCATCGACTTATCGTAGAGTCTGAAAATCAAGAACACGAGTTTCGACCAGTATCAGGAAGACGCATTATTGATATAAATTACTTGTTGTTTTTTCAGTTGATACGATCTGTTATTTTTATTACTGGACTCTGGAGTAACATTTTTCTTAAAATGTAATAATTTATTCCTTTGTTTATGTCAAAAAAATTGTATTAAATTATTCTCTACAAATAAATAACATGTTTTATTTCAAACAATAACCTGTTTTATGAAATTTAATGAGAACAGAATAAACTTTTTGCACTTTAACTGACTCACCCAGATGATCTGCAACATACCTTGTTAATCTGCAGTCTAACTGGTTTACGCACATTAACGGTAACATATACATGTAATATTATGTATATGTCACCGTAAGATTGTAAATACCGTTAGATTATAATCTATCACGCGAGATTGTGAACGGTCGAAAGATAGTGAACCGCAACATACTGCTTACAATTTAACGTATTATTATCCAGTAGATTGTAATCTATCGAAGTGAAACCGTCAAATTATGAAGCGGAACGCACCTCGGGCCCTGATTGGTTGAACGGTATATGCCCCGTGCCGCCTTATTGGTTTGTTGTTAAAATATGTCCAACGACCTTTCCCATTAAATAACCAATCAGGGACAGCCTTGGGACAGTTGACAATTTGACAGTTTTAAGGTGATTTTAAGATTGTGATTTGACGGTTTCACTTCGATAGATTACAATCTACTGTATAATAATACGTTAAATTGTAAGCAGTAGGTTGCGGTTCACATTATTTCGACCGTTCACAATTTCGCGAGATAGTTTATAATCTACTGGTATTTACAATCTTACGGTGACATATGCAAGGTGTAACAAAACTAAGTAATAATACTTTAGGGTGTGTATGTGTCCCTTGTAAAGAATTCACTGTGAAAGTAGTAGCGCTGAAAGACCAATGTTTTTCACTTTTGTATGGGCAAGGGCCCGAGCGTCACGAGTTTCCCCATACAAAAGTGAAAATATTTGGACTTTCAGCGCTGCTACTTTCACAGTGAACTCTCTACAAGGAACACGTACACATCCTAAAGTATTATCACTTATTTTTGTTACACCCTGTATACATAATAATTATATTTAGCTACTAAATCTCCTATACCTACGTAATCACTAAATATCATCATTTTCATTTCTCTATATATCAAAAAGTGTAGTAAGATATATTATGTTTACGGTGTATAAGCTTACTAAACTGTCGTTTAAATTTAAGTACTAAATAAAAATAGTCTAATATTACTAAACTTACCTTGCCTTCTGCATTATTCTATACTGTGGCGCTCTCGTTTGCCACCAAAGGTCGCGGGAGTTCATATTCAAACGGCTCCCGCGTACCGCGGATGCAAGCCGCCTTGGCGCGTAAAATACCTAAAGCTTCCGAGGAAGGAGCCCTTAAACCAAAAGCTTAAAAATTTAAAACATTAATCTATGTCAGTAAATGCTTATATGTAGTAATAAATAGCTATTAGCAGTTTGATATGCAAAAAGCGCCTAATAATGCAATTTGCAGTCATCCGTGTGCCGAGTGTGAGTTTTTGTTTCACATTCGATCGTGGACGCGATTGGCGTTTACTAAGATTTTGTATTGGATTTGTACACCTAGCGATGCTCACGGGAGTGAGCCGAGCCCAGTGACTAGTGAGTAATCCCATACAAAATCTTAGTAAACGCTAAACGCGTTCACGATCGAATGTGAAACAAAAAAACTCACACTCGGCACACTGCACTGTAGTGGTCTATAATCACGTTTTAGAATTCGTCAACAGCTTTTCGTTCTAGATTTCAAAATATGTATTACTGAGAGTGGACACATAAGGACCAGTAATGTCCAACCTTTAAGATAAAATCTCTCTAAATTTAGAAAACATAATAAAACATCTTATATCTTAAGCGTCATCTTTACGTAATTTACAAAAAAGATTAACATTTGTTTAACAACCACAGATAAGAATAAGTTGTTGAAGAACCAAGGGTTAAGTTTCCGTAGAGAAACTAAACGCAGTTTGTTACAAAAAAATATAATAGCCTCAAATATTTACTAAATGTAACATCAACCATTCATATTATTTAATGCCGAAAAAATTCATTTTTACCATATTATTATTGTAACCTTTCACTTACCTGTTTTTACAATCAAAAGATTGTACAGTATTTTACAAAATCATTCACCAATTAAGACTATACTCCCAAAAGCCACTTATTTTATTTAGATCAGATAACCAGCGGTTCTTTTTTAGATTGATAAAAATATTAATTTAAAATTCAGCAGGCGCCCTTACCTTGTTATTTTGATATGAATTTCCTTAGATGACCCAAACATTCCAGTCACGTTCGCTTTGGTGTTCTTTATCAGATTTTAGTCTCTTTTTCATCTTTATTTCAAGTTATGGTGCATGAGTTTACGCTTTTAGCCGTAACCACTTTATATATTAATTTCTATAAATCACTTTGTTTGAAAAAAAGTTGATGTAAAAAATATGGAACTCTGATCTTATTTGATGTGATAGAATTTTGAATCATTAATGTTCAATCATTGAAATAAAAATTCATGACAAAATTCAAAGACTGTAGAGGATAAAATAAAAATAATTATGTGCAAAAATTATCACAATGGCTTTATTAAAGTATATAAATATGTACTCGTAATTCATATGGACATTTATTTACACGATATATACAATTCACATATTCTACAGCAGTCTTATAGAAGTTATTTACAACAAAAATTACAAAACAGAACCTCGAGCTCGAAATTACAAAAATAGACTTAATTATTTGGTAAAGCGCGGCAGATGATACAATTTACACAAGAAGCTGACTACAACGATTAAAAGCTTTAGACTAGACTAGGTAAGCTTGACCTGAATGCTGGGTATCAATTAGCGGAGGTGGAGGAGGCCAGTGCCTAAACTCCCTCCTTCTATTAGGATTATTCGCGCCTAATTCTAATGAGGAATAGTCTGAATCAATAGAGGAATAAATATGATCCGACGGAGGTCTACCATCGGGCGCATAGATCGGCTGAGGTTGCGGGGGACGATTTTGAATAAATTCCGGCACGTCATTACCGCTCGGTTCATTGATTTTTTCAGTAAACGAAAATGATCTCATCGTCCCGTTTTGAATGCTATTTCGCATTGCATACGAATTAATATTATGTCGGTAACTAGAGGACCTTTTTGCTTTGTACCGCCTATCCGGCATAGCGTATTTCAGTTTATCCCAAAATTTCTTTTGACCCCACCTAATTCTTACGCTGGTCTTAAGATACGGCCGCAAGTCTGGATCGCATTCGATGTCTGTCAATATTGAACTATCTTCTATTATTAGAAGCGTGCAGAATCTAGATTTTAGTATTTCATGTAATCCTTGTCTAAATTCGAAACGGGACCACTCCGTCTCCAAGAAATTACGTGTGAGCACTAGAATAATACGTTTCGAAGCTTCCACAGCTTCGGGTAATGGTAATGTGCATTGCATGTATGGAACTCCATGTTGCGGAATATCTCTATAATGTAAGCATAGGTGGTACGACGGACTTCCATTTTCCAGTTCGGCGGCTAAAGTTTGTATCACGAAATCGTCATCTTTGGGGCTGTAGCAAATATAACCATCGTACAATTTGTCAGTGTCATCGTATGCTCCGGTGAATGGGAACAGCCTTATTCCGCAACTCGTGTACAACCAGATGCGAATCGTATCCCTAAATAAGAAAGTCACTAGGGTGACTAAGATAATAAGCGTAAACCCAGTGAACGTAGTCACCATTACCGGCATGTAATCCGAAACAATCATGTTATCCGTGAACGAATCGCCCGCATAATAATCGCTACATATTGTACCGTTCAGATTTAATTCTTTCTTTTGTGGCGAGCGGGTTTCTGTGTTCCAGCACTTGATATCGTGTATGTCTTTTATTTTATGGACATTCTCCGATATGTAAGATGTAAACTTTTGTAAGTATCTACACTTACACGACCACATGTTATTTCCGATCGATAAACTTCTTAAATTAGTGTTCACCGTGAGACTCCACAGGGAATAATCTACTAATCTGTTGCCATCTAAGCGCAATATTCTTAACAGACGTAAAGTAGAAAATGTGGAGTTGTGAATGTAAGTTATAAAATTGTCTTGCAAATAAAGTTCAGTTAGCTGCGTCAAGTGCTCAAATTCAAAACCATTTAAATGTTTTAACTTATTATTCCCGAGATGCAGGAGTATCAGCGACGATAATCCTGCGAATGTTTTATTATGTATATTTTCGACTTCACTTGAATTAACATAAAGGGATCTCATATTTTTCCGCCCTATAAACGCATAATTTTGCAATTCTTTAAAGTCATTACCATCCAAATATACCTCCGTGGCATCCATGGGTACTTTTTCTGGTATGTCGCCTGCTCTCTGATTAGAACAATCTACAACATTCGTATGCCAGGTCGGATCATGATAACATGAACAGTTATTCGGGCAAGTCATTTGACAGTCACAAGCGACGTAATCACAACAGTGACATAAAGTGAAGCAGTGTGTTTCGTAGCTACATAAAAAGTCTGTAGATTTTAGATTACTCAACGGTATATGGGTGACCCCTCTCGTATGGGTCATTTTACATAAAACATTTTCGAGATCCATTATTCTCGGATGCTGCCTATTTGCTGTCATATTATTTATTAAAGGCAACCATTCCATGGAACAATCGCATTCAAAGGGATTCCCTCCGATATAGAACTCTGGTAATGACTTGTTTAGGGGGACTGAAGATAACCGGAGGCTGTTGATATCTAAATGAGATATCTCATTTGCATAAATATCAACTCTCGTAAGATTGGTTTTCTCTATAAATGTATTTACTTGGATATTATTAATATGATTGTTGTTTATGAATAAAAGCTCGACACTATTAGGGATCGCGAACGGAGATATTTCTACGATACGATTATGACTCACATCCAAAGTTTTTATGCGAATTTCATCTTGGAGCTTGTAGTAATTCCCTAAATGCTCGATAAAATTGCCATGTATATCGAGCCATTTTAAGTTGCTCGGAATGAAAGCGTAGTCAAACCACACTAAATGATTTTCTGAAAGATTAAGCCAAAGCAAACTCAACAGAGTTGAAAATATTCCATTTAGATCTGAGATAAAGTTACCGTCTAGTCTAATAGCCTCTAATTGTTTATTACGTTGAAAACTGCCTCTTTCTATAGCCTGTATTTTATTTTTAGCTAAATTTAATACTTGAAGACTAGGTAAGTCCCAAAACATACCGACACTAAGATTACCGATTTGATTATCTATTAACCTCAAACCGGTTAACTGATCCAAATTTTTAAAAGAGCCATTTTTAATATCGGATATTTGATTTTCACCGAGATCCAAAGTCTTGAGTAGAGACAATTCCCAAATGGCATTTGGAACCTCAGTTAATTGATTTGAGCTTAAATCCAACTCTTTCAAATCTGAGCAATTTTTAAATGCTTTTATGTCAATAGTTACTAACAGATTATTATTTAAATTTAATTTACTTAACACAAACAATCCATTAAAAAGGAATTCGTCAATAGTATGTAAACGATTTTCGGCTAAATTTAATGTATGTAAATTATACAATGGAAGAAAAGTATTCTCTTCAATATATCCGATTGAATTGTTTCTTAAATCTAATATCTGTAGGAAGAATAAATCCTTAAACGTCTTACCATCTATCCTCGTCAAGGCGTTATTGGATAAATTGAGAATGACTAAGCGTATAAGGCCAATAAATGTTCCGCCATCGATATGAGCGCTCGAGAGTTGATTATTCGATAAATCTAAGACAAGCAGCTGCTCTAATCGGTGAAATACGCCTTTGGCTAACTCGAACAGCATATTATTATTGAGATACATTTCGCGCAACTCCTTAGTATTAGCGAACGTCCCCTCCGGTATGAACTGTAGTTTATTGTACGAAATGTTCAAAATCCTCAACGATATAAGTCCATTGAATATTTCACTTGATATATCACTGATATTGTTATTCTGCAGCTTCAGCTCTTGAAGTCGCCGAAATCCGGTTATTTCAGATTCATCACTTAACGATTTTATTTCATTAAAGCTGACGTCCAAACTTTGGAGGCTCGATCCGCAAGTCTTCCCGAATCCGAGGCGATCCACGCTTTTAATTCTGTTACGAGTAATGTTCAAAAGTTGTAAATTATCTAAAGCGCAGAAAACATCTGGCGGTATTACTTTCAGATTGTTTTGCCCGAGATCGAGCGTCTGAAGTTCTCTCAAGCCGTTGAAAGTTCCGAGCGAGAGTTCCAAATTTTTACTCGGACTCCAATCATCGTTTTTGGATCGCACCGACAACTTTTTAAGTTCACGTAATCCTTCGAATGCATTGCCGGGGATCTTGAGTAGTTTGCAGTTTCGCAGTGATAAGTCCTCGAGGATCGAGAACTTTTGGAAATAGTTCGCCTCGAGATAGCTCTCGAAAAGTAAAAGTTGGTTACATTCTATTTTCAGTTGTTTAGTATTCTCCGGATGGGCCAAAACCAAACTCGAACCATTCGATTCGAGTGTCCGTATGCGACACAGCGTAGTTCTATCCTCGCCATCCTTCACACAATCTAGACCACTAACAGCACTGGCACCAAAGGTCACGAACAGAAAAGTCATAAATCGGAACATATTTTCCAAACATTTGTCCTTATTCGGTATATTAAAAACGTCCCGTCACAAATTCACTTTGCTCGTCCTTATCGGTTTCACTTTGATTCTCACACACGCGACTCAATGTTTACGTTTTGCGTAAAGACGTCGGGGTTTGGGCACCGCGAGCGCGTGCCGACCTCATGGTGGTTGGCGTGCGACTGACGACGCGAGGCGGTTCGGTAGCGGGCGAGAGTCGTGCGCTCGACTAGCCTCTACGCCGCCCGCCCCTCCGACTATAATATTATGTCCCCCGCACCCTACGGCACAACTCTACATAGTAACACGTAGCAGGGCGCCACTTGCGCGCCGGCTCGCACAACTATGTAATGTTTTCTTAATCGAGCAACCGCCGATATGAAAAGCCTACCATGAAAGCAACAGCTACTTTAACTATGTACTTAATTAAACAGCAATCTACTTATTCAATAATAGTATTCAGTAACTTGTACTCAAAAAATATAGATCTATGTTTATAAAATATACACAATACAACTCGTATAATAACTATGAAATAAAAGTTAAACAAAAAGATTATGATTTAGATTTTAGAAGATTACATTTTTGCCTAGCATTTTTATACTTTAGTTGCATAATTTTGAATGAAAATTTATTTAATATACAGTACTTACCTCTTTAAAAATCGAAATATTGTCATTCACCAGAAAACAAACATTATTTTTTGTTGAAAAGAAGATTTACCAATGGAAAAAAGAATGAACAAAAGTATCTATCTAAAAGTAAATTATACCTTTACATCGGACATAATACTAAAATCTCAAACTAAGAACATTAGGAAGCATCAGTGTCACGGGGGAATAGAAAAGGGCCAGAAACAAAACAAGTAAAGTACAAAAAGTATTTTGTATCGTCCTTTATTGCCTTTGTAGTTTCTTATTGAATTCTTTAGTCATGCTTTAGTGAGGATACCCGATAGATTGACGCAATAACCCCTCCGTATTTGGGACGTTTGGCTCGTAAGGAATTTACAAAAGGCTACTTGGAGTGTCAAATACCTTTGCGAAGGTGAGATGGAGTTCTTAATTTAATTTCCTCGTTCGACACGTAAAGTCGTTTACGGTCTAAAAGTTCGTAACAGGTAGAACACGAAAGTTCCGTAGCTAATTACAGTGTATAAAGATGTTAAGTTGATTATTATTATGACTACCTCTGTTATAATATTGTCATCATCAGCAATGTTTTATTAGTCTTTATTACGGATTATTTTAAAAATACGTTTACGTAGTTTATAAGAAAAATACTGGGGTACATCAGCTTTAGTTAAGTTAATTAGATCAATAAACAAGTTAGATTAACAATTATTTTTTATTAAAGTTTAATGAATTTTAATCACTGAAATGTAAAAGATCTTAGTAACCGGCCCATTTCTAAGCTATCTTAAGAACAACTTTGTTTTCTAATAAGATTTCAAATCTTATATGAAAACAATTAGTGTGATGAAAAGTTTCTTATTGATAGCATTATTTTTAACATTATTTCAATATTAGCATATATTAGCGTCATCGAGTGTGTACTCGATGACGCCCGCAACTCCGTTGCGCCAAAATTCGTTTATCTCGTGGGAACCATACATTTTTCCGGGATAAAAATTTTTATTTATTTATTATATTATATTTTATATAAAATATCCTGTTCTTTAATTCCGGGACTCAAAGTACAATTTTCTATCTCAAAGTATAATAATTATATAACTCAAAATATAAATTTCATTTCAACATCGGTACATCGATCGGTTTGGGCGTGAAGAGGTAACAGACAGACAGACACACTTTCGCATTTATAGTGAGAGTGGATAAGCGAAAATATATAAATCACAGCTGCATCAGCGTATAAATCAATCTTCGATCAACTCTATGTAAAATGCTAATTCAGTAACAACGATTAGAGTCGATCGAGCGTTGAAATTAAATTTTGCAACATAATGGCGCCAGTGAGTCTAGCGATTATGCCAATCGAATTACAGAAAATACAAAATGACGTCTATTACATACTAAATGTCAATCGCGCAGTTACGACGCTAAATCAATGCCAGAGGCTATCAATTATTCACGTTTCCGCTATGGCCGATCATTTCAAATCATGTCATGGGCGACTAACAACTGCTTTTTGGATGTTTACAGTGATTACACGCATTTACTGCCTTACGAGGTTCGGCGAGTAGTTAAATTTAGAACTAACGCTGTCAAATCGTTAACATTTTGTGTGGCAGTTGTTTCACTCGTTAGTCAATGTCACCCAGGAATCATTTTGCATATTTTTGCTGGTGTCATTTTATAGGGTAATACTCGCCCTAGGAGCCTATATTTTTTAAAATTGCACCTTAATAACTTCGATCAAAACGTTAAGAAGGGAAATCAAATTATATTTTTTTATAAAAATGTTGTATTGCATTTCGTATAACTATTTCTTTTTAATAAAAGTCAGTCGATCCTAAAAAGACTAATAATTAGTAATTGTAACTGAAAGTAAAATAATAGCTAAACACAGTAAAGAGCCGTAAAGATTGAAAGATTAATCTCAAGCAAGACAACCTTAATTTGAAAGATAAGGAGGTATTACGTAGCGTTCCTCACTTAAGTGATAAAACACGGATACGTCTAAAAACCCGACGTGTGATATCCCTAATATTAATGTCTTCTGGCTCAGTCCTGTATCAAACTTTAGATGTCGAGAGTTCTTAGCTCGGTTGATAAATGACTTCGCTTACTTTTGTGGGACTTGTACGTGTATTTTTTTAGTAGTTGTCGCAGGCTGCGAGCAACGTGTCCCGAATATCTAGTGGAACTATTCTAATATCTTTTTAAGGGTCTTTTTAGGAGAAAACGGGCAAGATTTATATAAATCTCTCGTTAATGTTCGGAGAGACGAAATTATTTCTTTTCGGGATTAAAGTGACATAAACCTTTTTATAAAACGTTTTGTGTCACATCAAGATGTGTAGGAAACTGACACAGAATTTATTGTAGGACTTTGTTTGATAACAAAAGTCTAGGGGCGTAAAGTTATTCTTTATATGAAATTATAGAATGATAGCATTTTGGCTTTGAAATAACTACGAAAGTAGATACTACTTAGTAAGTAAAAGCAAGTAAGCTTAAGATAAGTATAAATTGATAAAAGTCAAACAATATATAATATATTAAAATGCTTTCTATTTACCGAGAATGGAGATACAGATTAAGGTTTATTCGAGTATTTTTTATTTCGATTGCGCTTTTTCAAACTCAAGCAGCAAGTAAATAATATCCAGCCTGCCAATCAAAATCAAACATAATATTATCCAACCATCATCCTTACAAATCTAATATAATAATAATAATAATAATACATAACCCTAACAATAAAAGCAGAAAAAATCACTTACCTTGTAGATGTCGCCGTTCCAAGCACCAACAACCTGCAACAGAAACACAATGAAAAAATCCAAAAATACATACCGCTTGCCGATGAAATCAAACAAATGTGGCACCAAAACACTGTAAAAATAGTCCCTATAGTCATCTCCTCCACCGGAGTTATTCCAAAAACACTCGCCGTCGCACTCAAATCTCTTGACCTTCACAAAAACACATATATACAGTTACAAAAATCAATTGTTATAGATACCTGCTCCATAGTTCGCCGCTTCCTTAATTCATCTTCATCCTTTCCAACACCAGCTCATAGCAACTAAACTTCACACTTCATGAACAGGATACTTGGCAAACGCCCGTACCTGCTTCATTCTGCCGGTGTAAGCCGAGACAAAACTTAAAATAAATATAATAATAATAATAATAATATCTATGGACGCTTTACACCACCTCTGTCTGGCCCCGTGGTAAGTACCTGAAGGACTTGTGTTACAGGTGCCAGACAACGGAAATATATTTAATAATTTTATACTAAGTATACATATATTTAAGATTTTTATTACATGATACACATCCATGACCCAGGAACTTTGAAATAACTTTTTTGTTCCGTCGGCGGGATTTGAACCCGCGACCCCCGGCTTGAGCTATCAACGCGCTCACTACTAAGCCACAGAGGTCGTCAATTATCATAATAGAAAATAAATTATTAAAATACGTTCAAAATATCAGAACAATAAAGTCTAACTGGTACAGCATTAGCTTCCTGCCACCGTACATCAGCGAGATCCCGGAGATAGCGAGGACCTGAATGTATTAAGTTTATTCCATTCGCACCCCGCAATAACATTGTACGTCATAGATGGGCTTATCTCTAGAAGCAATTTATTGGAGAAGAATGTATTATGTAGACACGACTTAGATCTCGAAGAGTAAGTAACGTAGAGGAGACTCTTGACATTGTTATACCCATTATTGCTCCTACTTTTCTTGTGAATAGCTATGTCCACACTGTGCACTTTCATCTTAAATTTTCATCCTCTTTTGACATTCAACTTTCATATTGGCGCATTCAATAATAATAATTGAACGCAACGCCAACATTGTCATTAAAGAACAAAGCGAAAGTTTTGAATATGGTCAGAGGGAATGCGTCGCGGGCATGTTTCACGTGCTCTGTTTACTCCGCTATGATGCATACTTTCAATGAACAAAAAAGGCACAGTGTGGACATAACTATTAACTAATAACTTGGATGAACAAATAATTTCTCTTTATTTTAGTTGTTTTGGCAAGTTCCTGTATCAAAACCCTTACAATAATACTTCAAGCAAGTTTCTAATCTCTATTCCTTGCTATACGTCCGCATAAGCGGGCCTTTATGCCCAGATAAATAACATTTAACAATTTAAGAAAAAGCTATTTGATATATTTTTCAACAAAACAAAAAATTTAAACCTCTATCCCTTGCTCTATGTTCTCACTTAACGTGCCTCTGTCAACAGCTAAATAGCATTTAAACTCTCGACAAAACTCTTTGATTTATTTTTTACAAAACCACAATTACAACCCTCTACCTCTTGCTCTACGTCTTCACTAGCGTGTCTCTATCGTCGGAGGAATATCGCTTACCGATTACATATGAAGCTCTTTAATACAACAAGCATTAAATGAGTTTCAACCCTCTATCCCTTGCTCTATGACCTCATAGCGTGCCTCTATCTCCGGATAAATAACATTAAAGACTCTAGACAAAACTCTATTATGTAATTGCTACAAAAAACCTTCTATATACTCAAATCTTTAATACAATAGGCATTAACTAAGTTTCAACCCTCTATCCCTTGCTCTATGCCCTCACTAGCGTGCCTCTATCGCCGGAGGAATCGGTCTAATCGACACCCGCGGCCGTTCCGATACAGTCCCATTCTGAGCAGTGACAAGCGCGATTGCGTGTTCTATTCAAATTATCTTCTGCATATAACTAAAGCCTTACTAGAATTGGAATGTAATAAGAGAATTTATGACTCCCGATAAAGAGAATTTATGTGGATTATTTTAGGTTTATTACTTTATTGTAAGTGGACTGAATAATAGATGAAATATGGGAGTGGTAGTAAATCGCAGAAATCAATAATACCAATTTGACAAGCTCTAGTTTGTATAGGATATATGTTAAGTTTATGAATAACTTGTAACCGAATTTTAAACACAAAATAGGATAGATAGACAATTTGACGAAAAAAATGTAGACCAATTTTACAAGTACTAGTCATGAACGCAGAAAAAAAAAGCGGCGGTCAAACAGACGACTGTCTTCATGTTTGCTGTCAAATGGCCGACTAGCGTAAGAATGTGTGCGTGCGGACCGTGTACATGCAGTCAGCCTGGCCGACTCTGAAGACACAGTGCTGTGTTTAATATGACTGCGTCCGCCTTTTTTTCTACGTTCATGGCTCTAGTTTTGTCTAGATATTGAGTTTATGAATAATAATAATTTGTTACCTGAATATTTTAATCTCATTACAGAGAATAAATTATAACTTTGATGAAAAAATTAATTATATCGGCCTCTCAGATACAACAGCTATAAAAAGTATTTATTCGGCTTTCCTTGTAATCGACGTTTCTTGTTGACCGCATTGTCTATTCTCATTTTCATATACATGTCTAAATATTCTCAATCTCATAATATGCAGCTCTCAATCTCAGATTTTGCAATATAACATTATCGTCCAAACAATGAATCGATCAAGTCATTTTCATTAATAAAATATTATAACGTACAAGCTTTAGACAATACGAAAATAGCCTAGCAGGAACGGACTATCCGCTATAGCAATCGTAGAGGCAATACAGAACAAACAACTGCGAAACAAACTAGTGACGTAGAAAAGGTGTCGCATATTGTAATTGAGTTCTCACGAAGGATATTACTGGAAGATTGGTCGTCAACTCGAGTGCCGCTCCAATCACTTGGAATAGTTCGAATAGTTCCAATCCAAACGTTGATTAAGCAAAATCGGTTCACTGGGACAGCACTGATGTGAATCGATTTTGCCATTCGAACAATCGAGATTTAATTTTCATTACGGTTGCTGAACAACATATTTTAAAAGATTCAGAGTTGGTTTACATCGCAACGTGAGGTTTTTAAATGAGCAATATTGGAATAGGAAAACAAAGGAAGGCAAGTCTGTCAAATCAATGTGTACTTTGTTATATTATAATAAGGTTAAGTTCTTAAAGTTTTATTTCGAAATGCCTTGCGTCACCTCGTTGCAATGTGACCTGACCCTAAGGCTGACGCACTATGAAACTCTCCTTTCGATACTTCCATCGATGGTAACGCCTACCAAAAGTTGATCTGTGTGCTAAATACTAATGTTAGTCTTGAAGTTAATTTTAGTAAAATAGTACAAAATTTTATTTGTATTTCTAATCTCATGTAAGTGCAAAAATATAAAAAGCTTTTTTATAACTATGAAGCTACTTTTATGACTGAAAAATGGCGCAAAATAATATTAACACATACAATTTTAATGAAGAAAAATATGAATTTGTTATTTTACTTAGCTTCTCTAAATCTTTTAACGAATACATTAAAACATTGAATAAGTTTTATTAACTCCACTTAAAGCTCGTTTTCTCCACTCATATTAACACTTTACATTGTGAATACAAAAAAGTTACGGAAAGCGTATTTTAGGAAACATAATAATTAAGTTTTTGCACTTTTAATACTACCAAAAACTGTCATTTTGACGATACGTTATGAAGGCAAAAGTTTGTGTAAGTATACTGTAAGTTACATTTCCTAGTTCCTACTATTTACCAAATTTAATCAAAAACTATTTATGAAATTTGGTACAACAGTAGCTCAACATCTATATTACTATAATACAAATGCTTAGTGAAGCTAGCAATAGACGATAATGAAAGTGGTAGTACTAGAATACCAAACCAAATGACGTTTCGGAGATCGAAGTCTTGTATGCTTTTGCACCGAAAAATTATAAGTAATGACGCTCGCAACTCCGTTGCGCGAAAATTATTTTATCGTGCGGGAACCGTTAATTTTCCGGCATAAAAACTATCCTATGTTCTTTCTCGGGACTCAAAGTATCTCCATGCCCAATTTCAGCAAAATCGGTTCAGCGGTTTGAGCGTGAATGGGCAACAGACAGACACACTTACGCATTTATAATATTTAAAAAAATCAAGTATTTTAGAAGTATGGATTTCTGAAATTAGCTGCTGAAGCAAACGCCACTATGAAAACGCTAGTGTAAAAATGTAAATTAATAATTATAAACATGTTTCAGCCCAGCCCAACATAGCGCTCTGAACTGACACGTTATATCATGGTTTTCCAACATCACTAACGCAAGTTGGCACCGCCAATCACTCAAGTTCAACGACCGATCACAATTTGTCTACAACTTTGAAAGAACAGGGTAAAGAGCAAGTTAAAAATAAATACCGTTACTATGAGACCGGGGTTCCACGTTAATATTCATTAGGTCTCCCCTGTCCCCCTAGGGGAGACGGGGCTCAGACAAATCGACTGCACCGTCGCAAACTCACTACAATACGCTTAATTTATACTCTTGGTCTATTTTAATACCACCTACTTGAACAAGATTCCAAACTTGAAATGTTGAATTCGGAAGTTATGCTTTTGTAAGGAGATCGCATCTAAGTTCTTTAATTATATTCATCTAATTAAACTAGGATTGGTAATTTTGAAAACTTTACAATAATAATATGTTTTAGTGTTATTTAAAATTATAGTAACATAATGTTTTTTGACAATTTTCTTTCTCTTTGGAAAATTATGAGCCTCGACTGAAATTCCATCATTCGCCACTCTGCCACATTACTGAAGTCAAAAAGCACTTTTTTTTAAGTACCTTACAGTTTGACCCCATAACATAATGTGCTATAATAGTAAACATAGAAACAAAGTACAGGCGAGTAAAACACGTCTTGAACAAGGATAAATGTGGCGACAAATGGAAGTCGCAGCCACGTCCGATGGAAGCGCATATTTTCAGTTACGCCACTCGAGGAAGAAGAATTTTATAGTGGATTTTAATTTAAAATGAAATAATTAAAACTTCTTTAATACCAAGCTTGCATATTTACTTGCTTAATATAAAGCTGCTGTTATCATCTCAAAAAAATAAGCAATAAAAAATTTGCGTCAGCAAAAGCCGTGTTTTCTCATCATTAGGGAGAGTCGCATAGATTTTTGCGTCATGATCATTAAATCTGTCATCTAATAACTTTTTAACAGCTAGTCATAATTTAATAAATGACATATTATCATTAGAAGCGCCTTCTTCCAAAGAAACAGCGCTTTCTTTTATAATTATATTATAATGAGAAATTATAATTTTTTTTTTCTTTATATTATAATTAAAAAAATATTTTAAATTTGATAGTCTTGCTACAAACTCCATAATGGATGAACCGATTTGGCAAATTTTATTCTTGAAAATATGTTTGAGGAAGTCCAGGGAAGATTTTTGTAAGGAAGAAAGCGATACAAATTTCAGTGAGACGTCTAAAACTTCTAATAGAATTCTTCAAGAGGGCTACTTCTTATTCTAGAAAAATATACGGTTTCGATGTATTTTCTTGTACAATGACTAAATCATGAACATCTAGTACATAAAGTAAGCCTTACACTATGGCGCAAACAAGATAATCCCTGGGAAAAATGCAAATGATGGCTCGTCCACATAATATTATCATGTTATTACAACTGCTGGCTGTTTGCACAGGATAATGGGGTGGGTGTGACAAAATAAAGCTCCATCGTATTACTCGGTAAAATTTTAAACATTTTATGTGTAAAAACGAAACGGTGTTTGGATTAACTGAAAGTAATAAAACATAGAAGGTGAAAACTGGAACTGATGATAACCTTTGAAGTAAGCAGGTATTAAGAGCAAGTTTAACCCCTTATGTACCCCAACATTGAATTGCTGACTCAGCTGGCGAGAAGTGGAAGTATGCATGAAGACGTACTAAGAAGTTTAGTTCAAACTAGGCGCAATAATGACGTCAAAATTCAAAAATATGTGCGCAGCTTCAGGACCCAATGTATAAGAATTGGCCGGGCTTCGGAGTTCGGACCTCTACTAGATTGTAGACAATACTTCTATACAACTTCTGAAATAGATCTAATGTCCTTAAATTTTTTTGTAAGGTAAGTATTTAATTTTTAAGTTATTTCTGAATTCAGTCAATTCACAAGTTTGAACAAGATTTATCAAATGCATTGTGAAATTCAAAATTCAATATATCCACAAGATTACCTGCAAATTTCACAGGCTGTGGGTTTCGCTACGGAGTGAACAAACAGAGGGTAGATGGAAATCGTGACGTCACACCAACCGACCCGATAGGAAATGCGATCGTTGTCTTTAATCGAATCTCTTTGGGCTGGGATACCGTAAACGTGAAACCTTTACGAGATCACAAGGAAAAGAAACATTTCCTTCGCTAAATTAAAAATAGAATGTCAGCGCCACGCCACTTGAAATATTTTAGATATTATGCTTCGTTTGTTTCAACCTAAAAAGGTTCCAACCTAAAAAAGAAATTATACATTATTCTCTTGCCATTATAATGTTATTTGTTACTAGATGACGCCCGCAATTCCGTTGCGCCAAAACTCGTTTATCGCGCGGGAACCATACACTTTTCCGGGACAAAAGGTATCCTATGTCCTTTCCCGGGACTCGAAAGTATTTCCATGCCAAATCTCAGCAAAATCGGTTCAGCGGTTTGGGCGTGAAGAGGTAAAAGACAGACGGACAGACAGACAGACACACTTTCGCATTTAAAATGATATTATAGTATGGATTGTTATCGAATAGTTTCAGAATGGAAATGTGCAGTGAGAGGTAGCGTTGGATGAATAATTATATGTATTTTTAAGCTAATCACCAGATGTAAGTGCAGTTTTCAACAAAACAGAGTGTTTAGTAAGTATCCATATTATTGTATTTGCAAACTATTAACTACGTATCAGTAAATATAGTTTACAAATAAAGCTTAAAATAGCAAGAAAGTAAGGTTTAAATTTTGTTATTCGCATAAAATTTTGCAGATATATATTTATATTTAATTAAACTCTTCTTTATCTACGTCATAACTCGTAAAATATTATGTTTTGTAGTTTATATATTATCAGTTTTATAGTTCCAAAGCATTCGTTAACTACAACGAAACGACACATACTAATGTGATGATGTCCGCAATTCCTTTGCGCTAAAATTCGTTTATCGCGCGGGATTGGGTGGAACCGTACACTTTCCGGGATAAAAAGTATCATATGGCTTTTACCGGGACTCAAAGTATCTTTATATCCAGCAAACTGCAAAGTCGGTTTAGCGGCTTGGGCCTGAAGAGGTAACAGACAGACAGACGGACAGACACACTTTCGCAATTTATAACATTACTAGTATTGGATGAAGCTATTTTTTATTTAATTTAAATTAAAGATTTATAAAACATGATGATTTATACGTTTTTAATTTAAAGTTGTAAATTTTACGGTTGTATAATTATATTACAAGCACACTAATTCCTAATAAGGTAATTTTAGGTGCGGCTTTCGTGTTTATAACATTATATTTTATTATGTGTGAATTTGACTGCATGTCATAAACTGCAGGTGACTGTTTTAATTTTAAACAAATAATAATGGAATTGCATTTTGTTTTATATTATAATTATTTCAATAATTGTACAGTGGTTATAACTGTAATAATATTATGTCTGATTGTTCATTACTAATTTATGAAATACCGAACTTTTATGCTGTTTTTGTATGGAGTTTATCTTTCAATAATTCCAATAAGGTCATTACATGTTATAATAGAAATATTGGGTACAATTTTTGCGAAGTTACGGCTTATATTTTAAGGTGCTCCACCTATGGAGATGTCATAATTTACCGTATTTAGAGCCTCATAAACCCATAAATTGAAAGCTACACAGTTATAATAAAAAATACAGCAATAATTTTCAGTATATCAACATTCCTTTCCTCGTTTTTAATTTCCTATTTTTGTTTATTATACTCACGATATTATATCTTCCAAAGTAATACCAATTTATTAAAATTGAAGCAAACTTTCAGCATCCCCTAGTATTTGAAACACACACACACACTCACAACAACACATTTATTTGAAACACACGACAATAGATAGACAATTTCATTAACTAAGTACATATTCCGCGTTTGATTTTTTTTTAATTCAATTTTGAACTAAGATATGTAAAAAATAGGATTTTTGTGCGATATCGGCCACGCGTCAAATGCGTATTGTCAAGGTCGATTGCTCGGGGAATGGCCTTAAGTAATTATTGATTACTTAAATAATTACACTTAAGTAATTCAAGACGTGAGTGGAAGAATAAGGTAAGTAACATGAAAAAACTTCCCGTTTTTTTGCTTAAATGGAGGCTTTAGGGCCGGAAAAGTTATTTGAAATAGAAAAACTATGGATTGTATGTGTAGCTAGATATATTAGCTAGGTTATGAAGTAGATTAGTTACAAGTTTTATTGAAATAATTAGGGAAAAAATGAGTTATCGTCCGTATGTTACGAAATGTTACTTGTTCGATTCTTCCACTCACGTCTCCAATTATGACCCCAAGCTTCGAGAAGCAAGTCACAATTTTTTTTTACTTTGACATAATATTTTAATATGAAATTTTGAGAGCTATGACTGGTTTTGGCCGTAATGTTTTATTGTTACGATCAAAGTAAGAATCCACTTTCATTAATTAATTTATCAACAAAAGTGCTAATAAACATTTTGCAATAAAAGCATTGAGCTTAATCATTTTCATAGATCTTATTATATTTAGATTTTAAAGCTCCGATTTTAGACAACACTATTTTCGCACAAACCATAATACATATTAATATCTTTGCCATTTCTCTCTGTTGCCTATTTACGTTTAAAAAATGAAGAGTCGGTTAAAATGCACAAGTTATTTTATTGTTTGACCTGAAGATACTTTAATTTACTTGTGATTGGCAGAAGACATAATATTATAACCATAATGTTACACGTTGGAGTAATCTCTTGGTTAAATCAGAAAATTATCTATAAGTTTACGTCAATGCAGTTCCTCAGCTTATGATATTCTTGGTTTATAAATAAAACAAGGACCGTAAACCGCCGTAAAATTGTAATAACGTTAATGGCGTTCGCTTGTCTTTTATTTATTTATTGTCTCGTAAATGTACACTGTTAATTTATTAAGATGAGTTTCAGCTTTCAAATTAATACGGACTAATAGCTCTGATAGCTATTCTTTTATTAGCTGTGGGCTGTGGCTATGCAATGGACTGGAATAGTTTTAACTTAAATGGTTTTTTTTAAATTTAGTTTTTACGTTTTAGGTAAACTAGATCTACCTAGTAGTTGGTTAATTGAAGATTTTCGATTGAAGAATTATCTAAGTCATACCATCTGATTAAAAGTTAATGTCTCGCATATAATATACCGCATGTACGTTATTACTTGTAGTGTAGCAATGGCTCTTATTGATTAAAAGGCAATGATAAGTCAATGTTATCCCCTTTGTTTTTGCTCCGTGGTAATCCCTTTACGTTCACCTCTGGAAAAAGTATTGAAACACTTCGGCGCAGAAATCTCACGAAAAGTTGGAGGTAAGTGGTAACACTTTTTAGGATATACAGAATGTAAAATAGTTGATAGTATTATAAGAGTATCTTGTGGATAAAGAATCAGTGCTAAAAGTTATTCTTTTAGTGATTATACTTTCAAAGTGAACTCTACACAAGAGTGAAGGGACACATACAGACCTTAAAGTATTATCACTTAAGTTGTTTGCCGAAAAAGTAAAAAAAAGAACCACAGGACTGTGGTTCCTTTTTACTTCAAGAATAATAATTTTTAAATGGCTTTATTATTAAGTATTTTGCTGTCGGTACCGCCTACCGGAGCAGACGGTGTATGATAGGTGCAAATAATTTTATTCACCAGTCCGTTCGTGTCGCGACCCTACGCGTGATAATGCATTATTTATACCACCTAAGACATCCAAAACGAATGCAGGTAAAAAGAAATTTCTTTTGTCTTCACAAAACGTGGCCCCTGCATAAACAATACAAATAAAAATCCTATAAATATTGAGCAGTCGTATATTTCACACTTACGGAGATCCCATAACTGAGATATAGACGCCGAATCTTCGAAATTCGAAACAATGCGCCATTTTTTTTTTCGGACAAAAAATCTCTGAGAGACTTTTCGGATAAAACACGGATGACATTACGTTTTCGGCACGACGTTTTTTCCTGCGGTCCGCGACGTTTTTTCATACCTAATAGTCCATTCAGCGGTCCAACGGATAAAAGGGCAGTAATTGCAATGACATAAGCGTCCGATTCACAAAGAAGTTCGTTGCGACCGATGATATATAAAAGTTAATGTGCCTGAAACACATGAGGGGAAATTAAATACACCAAAGTTTTTTAAGACACCAAAGATTTTAAGACTCCAAAGATTTTTTGATTTTTAAAACATCAAAGATTTTAAGACACCAATTAAGAATTAAAGTTTCAAGGAGTCACTAATGTTGTATTGTTTTGAACGAACGAATTAAAAGAAAGGACTTTGATCTTTTCTACCACTATTTCGAGTTTGATATCGAATTTGTCTCTAAAACAAACGAAGTGTTTGAAAATTCATCAATATTCTATTTCGCAGAGTAAAAATATGATTCTATTGTCCGCGGGAAACGCGACGCCAAAAAATCGCTTGACAATTCAAAACCGGATGGCGATTTTTACATTTCAATCAATATCGCAGATCGCGTTATGATGCTATGCGTCGATTCATCCCCGGTTTTTTCGAAAAAACTAAATAATTGTGACATGAGTGCCTAAGCTGTGTTCTCAAATTCAAAGTCATTTAAACTAAGATACAATAATTATTGGTATACGTGCACGATTTATATTTTAATCGCACTTTTATAATCGCTCATCACTGACGTGCGTCTGGTCTTCTGTGGAGACGATCTTACGATGTGATTAGGGTATATTTGCTTCTCTTGCAGGCTCCAGCTGGAGAGCAACTTATATTTATATATTTCATTTTAGTCCGATTTAAGTTTGTACGTAAAAGCAAAACAATAGTATTTTAAAAAAACTTACCCTACTTCTTTACTCTTGAAGTTTATTCCCGAACTATTTTTTATACTATGCTAAAGATTGCAATGAATTTTTATTATCTGGCCTAACTTTACTCGAATAAGTTATTGGAAGGATAAATCAATAAAATGGGCCATTTAAGTTGGCTAGAGGTGTCAGCAGTCGGTCGTGCAATTCGACTTTATAAATCACATTGATCGTAAAATAGAATCAGCTTATTCTTGTAGAATTTGTTATTTTTTTAAGCAAACGTTTATGGATGATTTTATGCTGTTTGGCATCCCTATAACAAGTGACTAAACTATTGAACTGCGTTATATTTTGTCCATCCGGCCTAGCATACGCCAACGAGATATCTCTCTCTCTCTCTCTACATGTTTCTCGATGTTTGATAGTTTGTATCTTCATCTCTATTGACCCTAGCATGACAAACATTTTTTCTCGCGTAGATATAATACATTTTATAGAGTTTTGTCGAGATAATGTCGAGATTTTGACATTATGAGACGAGTAGTTTTTAATTATCTCGTGAATGAGATATCTCGTTGGCGTATGCTAGGCCGGCAGCTGGTCTGTAACAAGTTACTTGACAGATAGGACGAAACATTGGGTAGCCACTTCGTAGTTTATGAGATAGAATAATAAACATACCTGTTATTTTCCTCCACGACTTGTTGAACAATTGAAAAGCCGCCATTATTTTACCATCTAAATTATGTAGTCGAATAATCAATAATCGGTCAAGTGCGAGTTGGACTTGCGCACGAAGGGTTCCTTACCGTTATCGAGCAATAATTGTGGTTTTAAGGGGAGCCCCCTTAAATTTTGTTTTATTTTAATTTTATTATTACTTATTAAAGTACACATATTATTAGAGCCTTTGTGAAAATTTCAAGCTAAAAAAATCACGTTTGTTGTATGGGATAGACATTAGTATTTGATAATAATTTGGTTTTCTTTTCAGCATAATATTTTGTTGTTATAATATAACGGCAACAGATAAATTCACGATCTGTAAAAATTTCAGAAGTCTAGCTGTAGTGGTTCTTGAGATACCCGGAGATAGACAGACACACAGACGGACGGACAGACGGACAGACAACAAAGTCTTAGTAACAGGGTCCTGTTTTTACCCTTTTGGGTACGGAACCCTAAAAATGATTCATGTTATTATGAATAAAGTACAAGCGCTATTTAGGTGACGCCGCGTTGAAGTAAAAAACCGTGTTGGATATGTTTTAGATTGCTCGTTTTCTATAAGAGGCCGGCCCGGCCTCTCATAGAAAACAAGAAATGGAACAGCAAATGTAAAGGGCATAAGCGACAAAATGGTTTTGTCGACATAATTTAAAAACCATAAATATATTTCATATAAGCTATGGGCAAATTAAAGTGCATGCTTGAACTAATCTATGTACAAATTTTGGAAGCCTAAATCACTCAAGACATGATGAATTCTGACAATGAACTTTAATTTCTTAGCTTTAGTCATTGCTGAGAAAAATCGATATCGCTACAGCCAAATATTATCAAGGCGTCGCTTTAAAATAGATATTATTAGACTTCTGTGGGGTTATTATGAGCTCTTATATCCATTTATTATACGGGCTTAAATTGACTGGCTGGTAATTTGGTACTATGACCTCTATTTTCCAGCCAGCGAGCGGTCACGTGACACAAAACATACTTCTCCATTGATAACCGAGTAGTAATTTCGTATTATGACAACACTAACTGACATAAGCTGGCTTGCTCAAACGTCAAAAACAGCAATTCAATAAACGCCAAACAATATTAGCTTTTAATGAATGGTTTACGTTTTAGTAATTTTATTTATCAATATTACATACTTCTTTAGTGCTAAGTTATATTGCTATTTAGTTTGTTAGTTACTTAATGAGTTATTTTAGTGCATAGAATATTTAGTATAGTAAAATAGTAATTAGTGTAAACTAAATATTCGAAGTATTCATTGAGAATGGAAGTGTTCGGGAAAACGATTATATTCTCAGGATAATCACAAAGCGATACATATTAAGTTTAGTAAAGACGCCTTAGAGACCTTAGTAATCCATTTAGTGTTAGTGAGCCGTGAGGTGTCATAATAACGTGAGGTGTAATAACCTATAGGTATTATTTAAATACAATATAGGTTATGTCAACAATAAGTTTTGTATTTGTGTGATGAACTAAGACTGCATTGGTTTAGTACACAAGGAACGCATACAAGTCATAAGGAAACACAAGTATTGTGTTAATTGCTGTGAAATATGAACTTTCACCAAAAACCCATAGTGCAATCTATAGTTTTTGTGTTATTACACAAAACTATTTCCTTGTCAATCTGAAAAGTATTTTGGTACATGTGCATGATAAACATTGCACCAAAGAGGTAAATTCAAAGGCACATTACTTACTTTCTCAATAACAAGCATTTTGAGATTGTGTTCTCGTACCATTGAAACTTTAGATTCATGTATAACATGCTCCGGATAAACATTGAAACACACCTAAATTAGAAAAGTTAAATTGAAAATATTAAATCCAAATTAGCTAAATTCTCATATTATGCACTTTTTCATTTATAACTTGACTGACTGTTTAAGGCCCACTTGCGCCAATCTGGGTTAAAGTTAACTCTGAGTTAAACATCATGTCATCTCTATCACTGAATTGGTGAGTGACAAATATGACATGATGTTACTCTGAGTTAACTCAGAGTTAACTTTAACCCAGATTGGCGCAAGTGGGCCTAAGGGTATTATTCAAAGGGATATTATAAAAAGAGGTATTACCTATAAAAAGTGTAACAGTCACTAAATTTTACTCAAAAATAAAAATAAAACCTACATAAAATTACTTTTCAAAAAAGACTTTACTAAAATTGCATAACTAACATATACTTGTTCATAAAACATAATATTATCATAGGAACTTATATTATTATTACCATAATAATATTGTTATAAGTATATAGATAGTTTTGTACCTCAATAACAATAATATTTATTTTATATAATATATTAAAATACTTCAAAACTTACAAGTTACAAGATAATAATATATTGTTAAGTAACAAATTTATATTATGTTTTAATTCTTAGGGATCGATCAGACAGAGAGTGGTCACATGTTCAAGCGTTCTGCATTTAAGCGGTCAGTCACACAGGAGAAATTCTGACGTGTTCAGAATGCCCCCCGTGTATCTCTATTTAACGTAATACAACACAAAGATCACAAAACTGATCGCTTGAACACTTGACCGTGTGACCACTCTCTGTCTGAGAGATCCAAATTTCCTATAGTTTAAAGGCAGAGTTTGTAATTGTGTATTACTAATTGGTTTGGCAAATAAAGTCTGAAATTATAATATTGTTTTTATCTTTCATCAATAATAATCAAATATTTACACAATGGATGTTTTATTCAACTTCTTTGATTTCAAGTGATAAGGCAGAAACCTTGTTTAAGATTTCCGCTGTATAAATATTTTTATAAGAATATAAAAGAGGTTTAACACTTTACTATCTGATACTAGGTTGATAATAAGGTGATAAGACAAAATATACAGTCATGATGAAAGCTGTGTATGAATATGTTATATTATGTATATGTAGGTATTAAGTGTATTTGAATGAGAAAATAAATGATAAAACATTTAAAAACAAGTTTTTATTAAATTTCTTCTAGTTTAAGCTTTTGAGTGAATATATTATTTTCCTTTTAGGACTTTGTCATCATCATCCCACTTGCAATTTATTGTTTTCTTCTCGAGCAATCCATTAACCTAAAAAATATTTGGTTTAGCGGCTAGCGCACACAGTAGGTACCAATTATATAAAATGCCTTACAAGGCATGAATAAGGGATTAAAAAACTTATAAATTGCCTTTTTATGTTACTATCAGTTACAATAATACCTATTTGAAAGCACAAAAAAACGTAGTTCAAGTTCAACTTACTTGAAAGTAAACTTTATTGTTGTATTGCAGTAATGCATGTAATACACAAGTTTGATGCATTCCAGACTTTTTAAGGTTATTTAACGTAGGTATAAGGATAAAGTTTATCAATTTCTTACAACATATCAACTACATATTATATTTTGTAATTTGTTCAAATTTTACCCATTTTTATTTTCTCTACTTCTTCTTCTTTTTTATAATGGTCGACTCCACAGATTAGAGTATATAGGTCGACTCGGTAAGTTGCTAATGTCAGAGAACTAAAGAGAGCTCTAAAGTTTGTAGTTTGTACTAATATGCCGTAATATTATTAATATAGTGTACTAAATCATACTTTATATTATAATTAATAAATAAACATTAAAATACTTTTGCCAATTGTTATAATTCACAAATTATTGAGAATCAGTGTTGCAATACAAATTTCAAATAATTTGAGAGTTTAAATTAAATTGCAGCCATAAATACTTACAGTGGGGAACACTACATTACAGCATTAGTAGTGCATCGAATCATCAATTTGTATAAATGATAATTAATAATAGAAGAATATATTCGTTGTGTATTATAAGATTAATTATTAATTATGATAAAAAAATCAAAATCTTTTACAACTTGAGTTACAATTTTTCCGTTTACCTACCTATAATATATTATAAAAAGACAGTGTTGCAACATTTAAAATATTTACATTTGCCGTGCGCCTTTGCAAATGAACAATCTATTTATTTAATAATATATCATTATACTTTAATATTTGATGTAATTATAAAGTAAAGAAATATATCCCATAAATATCATCATCATTGGCTATGCCCTTTATATTATGTGCGTTTCTTAAAAAAAAACATAATGTCGTTATGTCAAGTTTGAATTTTGACGTTTCCTAATGTCACCTACATGCTCGTCTGACGTATCAAATCCATTCATAAACAACCAAACTGGGTTCAAATTCAGCCAGAAGAATATGAGGTTATAATACAAATAAAGAACAAGGCAGTTGTAGATCGAAAACTGAACTGCCTGGAATCGTGCACTTTTCGTAAACGGTCATAATAGCCCTGCTGGTCAGCACATAAAAGATTCAATGCCGGCTAAAATATGACCAGTTTAATTATTTCCCGTCAAACACAGCTTTGCAATTACTTTGACAGCCTTCGTGGATTTATTATCTTTGATACTTTTACTTTGCCTATTTGTAGTAGACCACACCGTCCTGGCGAACTCATAAAGTTTTTAGTTCGTTTATAATTTATATATTTATTGTCTTTATTTAAACCTTTCGTAGTCACACAGGTGGATTTTACGTGACACTTTATTTTATAGTTGAGTTAGTTAAACTTATATGCTAATATTAAACATTTTAATGAATTTAATACAAAATTCGTATCGGCCGAAATAAATTAAGTAGAATTTGTATAGAAGTAGGTAATATAAATATTTCCATTGCTTCAATATTATTTATAAAAATTTAAATCATTTCTTTAAATTATTCTAGATGGTCGTAACTTCCTTGGAGCACAAGTTTTATCGTCGTCATATCCTTTCCAGGTATAATAGCCATCAAAATAATTCTAGCAGTAGTAATAGACAGATAGATTGCAGACTTGTGCTACTGTGCTTAACTAGTATCTAAATATTTTGCCACGCACCAAATCAACTTTGCTCCACAACATTTAACTACTCAATAGTGTACAAAGACTTCAGTATGGCCGAAACTTAAACAGTAAACTCTAATTATATTATAAAATTTAATGATATGCGGCAACGGTAGTTAAAACCTACCGTGAGTTATAATAGCAATGACAGGCAATCCCGTGACGGTTATAGCATCATTAACGATACAGCATTTTCTAGGCCCACGTAAATATATCATAATGTTTTATATATAATATCAATAAAAAATGTTTTACGCCCCTTTATTATGCCACTACGTATGACGGATTAAGCTTAACTACGGGGTTCATAAACTAACAGTTTTAGTTTACTTTAAACAGTGACAGATTAAGACTTCTTGATGCCCTAAGCAATCCATGCCTGTAGACGCCCTATCCGTAAGTCAAATAGAATCGGTCTGTGAACCTTTACATTTCTGTTGCCCCATCAGATGTGATGCCCTAGTCAATTGCTTAATTTCGTTAAGGGTTAATTCGTCACTGACTTTAAACTTCAAGCGTAGTTATAGAGTGCTTTTGGTAATTTTCGTAGAAACGTTATAAATTAAATGACTTTTAGTTTATATTTATGTAGTTAACAAATTAAGCAGGCTCGTGAATTGTTGAATGTGAAATTCAGCATATACATATTATGTACAGTTCATTTAAAATATTGGAATGTAAGCAAATGTTTTCGGAAAAAGCTTAGAAATTCTTAAAAATAATTAAAACTACGCACACAATTTTAACTCTGCAATCCCCAAGCGGCAGTCGCATAATAATTGAAAATCCATTGTGTCTGCGATTCCCACGATCGAGGTAATTGTAATAGGTAATACATAATATTATTCACTTACTTTACGTGTTTAGTAGTAGGTACATATTATTATATTTTGTCATTCTGTCAAATAAATGTACCTACAACTTTTTTTATTTACATCCTGATGTATATCGGAATTTATTGGTATGTATTTTTGATTGTAGGTCCCGTAGGCTTTGGCACTTATTAAATACAAAAAAAGACTTTCAAGCCCGTAAAATAAATTAAAACTATTGATCTACTAAATATTAAAATCTTACCTGCGTCCTGCAGATACAGCCTCAGTGGCACGAGCGTAGACATTGTTCTTCTGCAAATAAATAATTGAATTTGATAAAAATTTGGCCTGTTAAAAATTAAAACTACCTGCAGTTAGTACCACATAATTTTACATTACTAACGTAAAGTAAAATTATTGTAATTTCGCAGATTAGGTAAATGCATTCATGATACTGTTGTCCAACTGCTAGTACGATAATCCATACTAACGCCTCCGTGGTCCAGTGCTCTAGAGCGTCGCTCTTGACTCGGAGGTCGTGGGTTCGATTCCCGCGTTGGAAACATGTTATTTCCAAGTTTAGTTAGGACAATGCAGGCTGATCACCTGATTGTCTGACAAGTAAGATGATCCATGCGTCGGATGGGCATGTAAAAAGTCGGTCCTGCGCCTGATCTCTCGCCAGTCGTGTCGGTCTGCCGTCCCACTGTCTGGGTTATGAGAGTAAAAGGAATAGAGAGTGCTCTTGTGTACTGCGCACATACTTGGGCACTATAAAATTACTCCTGCGTACCTGGCCTGGTTTCAATGAAACCGGCCACCGTCACCGAAACCGGTGTGGGGAGTATTATTATTATTATTATAATCCATACTAATATTATCATAAAAATTCAATGTCCACTTTTTATAATATCCCCGCCAAATAGACCTTGTATTTGCAGTGTAAATATATTTATTACATAGTTATAAAGGAGCATACTAAAACTATCCTAAGTTCTAAAACAGCACAAACATTAAAATAATTAAAACATCAACATCAAACTAAACTCAAACACGAAGTGTCCACAATGTCTCAGTTACGGTGAACCGAGTTGGCGAATATTCGGGAACGCAAACACCAGACAAGACTGTGTTTAAACTGCAATCCATTACAGTAATTAACTGCAAATAGTGACATCTGTATCGAAAATTGCAAATGATACGTTGTATTCACCTTGTAGTTTAAGAGAATTGTTAATGTCCTTCGAAAATCGACGAATGACCATGACGTGAACAAAAAATTTTTGTGTGTAAGGGACCCATTTGCGTAGGTTAGGTCTTGACTCTTGAGTTTTTAATTCTTTCTTACCACTTTGTTACTTTAATTTGCCAATGAAGTGATTAAAGCTTCATCGCGTATGGGATACTTAGTTAAAATTTAGCTCTTTACAGTCAATTGATCACCCTTGTATAACTGCAAATAATTATTAAATGTCAAATAAACACAGCGTCGTCAGTTAAGCCTATTTAAAAAGGGCATTACAATTTAAACAAAATTAATAGTATGCAATTATGAAACACCATTTGCAGCGCCATATTAAAAACACACCCCTTCAAAAAAAGGGTTAAGTACTTTGTACGAGCTGCCTCTCCAGTTTATAACAGTAAATAAGCATTTATATAAGTACGCCAGTGTCAAGTAGATGCATTATTAAGTAGATAATATTATTTTGAAAATGCGGAGCTGAAAGATATTCAGACCGTTTCGCATTTGAATGTTTTTGTAGTTTATTTTATACTTTCCTGAACGCTGTTTAATATTAACAAATTCGCTACCCTGTATTTTGCTAGTTTGAGGGAAATTTTGGTAAAATGGAGTACTAAAGTTTTCTTTTTCAGTTGTGTAACTTGACTGGCACCTATACAATTTTTGTTCCTGTATCGCCCAAAGGTTGACTGGCAGATAATGCCATTAAGTCCACCTTTGTACTTTTATGTGCATAAAGTTTTAAAAATAAATAAATCGGAATTTGAACTTTAAATAAGTCGGAATTTGAACTTTATAGTATCGTAGCATAGTCGTTATTTCTTTAAACGGGTTTCGCTAGTGGGAATTCTGTTGGTACTACTAATATATTATATTCTGTGCTGCAGGTAAGATTTTAATATTATAATATTTAGGGCCTGTTTCACCACTTTCTGATAAAGTTCCGAATAGGCTATTCACAACTTTTATGACAGATTCTCCATACTCGATCTGTCGGTGGTTAGCCTATTCGTCACTTATCAGGAAGTGATGAACCAGGCTTTTAGTAACTCAATAGTTTTCATATTTTGTTTACGTACGTTTAAATAGCTAAGTATGTTCTATCAGAATACACTTTTTGATTACGGGAGGTATATTCATAATGTATACCATCTTTAATATAAGTTATATTTTACGGATGTTTCAGCGTAAAAATTAGGTACCAAATTAAAATATATTGTCAAGTAATATAAAATTATATCGCCAAGGCAAAGTTAGATACAAATAACAGAGTAATATTATTATATCTCATCAATTTGAGTACATTAACGTATCCAAAGTTGAGTTACTTTAATGAGAAATATTCCGTTAACTAAACAGGGAGTGATATCAGATGTATTGCAATTAAAAGTGGAGAACTTATAATGAGAGTTTGATCAGACCTACTACTATGAGTTCTCGTTAGTATCGAGTTTCATTTCTCACACTGAGGGTGTAAGCTTTATATGAATGAGATTACTTACTTACCCCCACCCACCTGCATAGCCTTACGGCATACGGTAACTTGCCTTGAAAACACTAAGTTAGTAAGTAAGTAACTCGTAAATACTAGGAAACATAAGATCTTATCAGTTCAGATTATGAAAATTTCAAATACGAATTTTTCCTAAAGGGTTTCCGGGGGTGGAACTGGTACCGGGAGGTTTATCTGACCCAAAACATCCTTCACTCACTCAACCACTCAACCCATGTGACCACCAAAAAAATTGGGGTAGGTTTGTAAACCTTAGCCTTCAATAAGTTAATTAAAACAATAATTAGAATCATAATAATAATTAACATGGCCAAGGTGATATGTACCAAAAACTCATACACACTCTTATTCCATAACTTTTTAACTAAAGATGCTTTTGTTTTAGTTTAGTGGTAAGTGGTAACAGACAGTTGAAAATACAAACATTTTCACCTATCTATATAATTATCCAAAGAAAGTAGTATCGAAATGCATTCGAGTATGCTCTTGGTAGGAGCAAAGACTTTAACCTTATATAAATGTAAACATTGCTGAACATTTGCACGGTGTAATTAAAAGTATTTGATAAGTATATTTATCACAAAATATTAAATTATCCGCTAAAAATAAACAGATATGTAGACAAAATTTACTCGTAAGCGTAGACCCTGTATTAATCTTTTACAATATTTACTAATACATTTGCCATTTTTACGAAGAGCAGTTTTGTGAATAGAGACGCAGATAGAAATCTATACTACTATTATAAAGAGGAAAGATTTGATTTTTTGTTTGTTTGTTTGTTTGTTTGTTTGTTTGTTTGAGTCGAATAGGCTCCAAAACTACTGGACCGATTTGAAAAATTCTTTTGCTATTGGAATCTTACATTATTTCCGCTGAACATAGGCTACATTTTATTTTGGAAAAAAGTAGGGTTCCGTAAGATATTTGAGTTTTTCGGACGCAAGGTGTAAAAAATCAGCTAGAAAAGTTACTTATTTTGCGTACGCTGCCTAAACTATAAAAGATAGAACCATAAAATGTTCTAAGTAATTGTAGATCTTATAAATATCTACAAAAAAGTCCGCGACACACTATACCTATCTATGTCGAGTGAGGCACAATAACCATTTATTTATTTAAAAATCCTGATTTTTTTTTTGACTAAATTGAAACGGATATATTTTACTCACGCTATTAATCCTTATCAAAATAAATTATTTTATCACTAAGTACAGTTTATGTAGATAATATTTGGTCTTTGAATGATTAAAATTGGACGTTTGGTTTTGAAATTATGGCGAAATTAAAATATTACGATAGTGGGCGTCACCAAAGCGCGTGCGAGAGGAAGACAATATTCTGTTGTAGAAATGAAAATTCTGTACATAAAAGATATGAAATGACACCCGAAATTACATCTTTGTCACTACATCGCTATAGAAGCCAAAAATGTGGTTAGTTTTTTGTCTGTCTGTCTGTCACTCTTTCTGTCTGTCTGTATGTTTGTTCCAGCATCACACGAAAAATACTGATCCGATTTGAATGTGGTTTTCGCAGATATATTTATCTTCTTCCAACTTAACATCGGGTGTATAAAATTTTTTTCCCCCACCCCTCTAAGGGGACAAAAGAGGGGGTCAGATTTTGTATCAAACTTTTTTCTTTAACACGAAAACTACTGATCCGATTTGCATACGGTTTTCACAGATATAATATTATGTTTGTCTTCTTCCAACTCAACATCTGGTGTATAAAAATCCTCCCCCCCCTCCCCTCTCAACCCTCTCTGGGGACCAAAGAGGGGTCAGATTTTGTATACAACTTTTTTCTTTAGTGGACTTACTTCATATTAGGTATTAACTGTGTTTTTCAACTTAACATCTGGTGTATGACCTTCCCCCCCACACCCTCTTAGGGGACAAAAGAGGGGGTAAAACATATTGTATCAACTGATGATGTAGAAAATATACTTTAAATGGCAAAACAACGTTTGCCGGGACAGCTAGTATTCAATATTCATATCTAGATCATGAATTACACGAATAATCTTTTGACATTTCGAATGTCAAAAGATTATGAAAATTGAAGATGAAAGGGCACAATGTGGACATAGCTATTCGAACCCGCGACCCCCGGCTTGAGCTACCAACAGCCCACCAACTGAGCCACAGAGGTCGTCAAAATGATTTGTAATATAGAAATTTAGTTTTTTTATAAAGCCGCCAGTTATATTAGCTAGATGATTAATTGGGTAAGTTACAAGGTTTCTTCAAATTATTGGGGAAAAAGGGTCTTCAATAATAACGCTTGAATGAAATCACCAACTAAGATAATGTAGTACATAACATTACATACATAAAGTGGCGGCCACACTGGAGCTAAAGGGAGAGATTAATGTTACCAGCTGACGGCGGCACATTAAAAGAAAATTAACGGAATTTGATGCACGGATTATACAAACTCACACTTAATCATTTGTTGAATGCGTTTTAATATGGAGGGATGGAACGCGTAGATGCGATGTACAAATTCCTCTGGTGAGTAATAAAAACATTACTCGATGAAAAAGCTGCTTGAGTATTATAGTAGAAATTAGAAGTTATAAATTATAATTCTAATAGATTTTAAGGGCATATTGACAGATTTCCTTTATTATAATCTTCTACTGTTTGTATTGTTCCATAGAAAGACCACATCAAATTCATACTTTGGGGGTCTAGCAGTGAGAAGCAACTGTCAAAAATGTTCGGCAGTGGAAGACGAGATTTCTACAGTAATTATTATCCCAAAAAAAATTATTAAGCATTATACATTATCGAAGGTTAGGTAGAAACTTCATAGCTGCTGGTCAATAAAGGGGTCATATTATACAGGAAAAGTTTCCGCCTTTATAAAATGACGAAACTCTGGCTGTTGCTGGCTCTTACTCTATCACTATTATTAATAATTATCATATAATATTATATCTAATTTAATAATTATCATAGTTTAGGAGGAGATTTTTCATCAGTAAGATAAGAAAAACCATTTTTTTTGGGGTTCCGTAGCCAAAATGGCAAAAAAGGAACCCTTATAGATTCGTCATGTCTGTCTGCCTGTCTGTCTGTCCGTCCGTATGTCACAGCCACTTTTCTCCGAAACTATTAGAGCTATACTATTGAAACTTGGTAATTTGATGTAGTCTGTGAATCGCATTAAGATTTTGATGCAAAAATGGAAAAAATATTAAAAATTTTAGGGGTCCCCATAGGTGCAACTGAAACAAATTTTTTTTTTTCATCTAACCTATGCGTGTGGGGTATCTATGGATAAGTCCCCAAAAATCATATTGAGTTCTCATATTATCTAATTTTTCTAACCTGAATAGTTTGCGAGAGAGACTCTTCCAAAGTGGTAAAATGGGTGCCCCCCCCCCCCCTCTCTAATTTCTAAAGTAGGTGCATGATAATTCCAAAAAAAATATATGATGTAGATTACTATAAAAACTACCAACGAAAATTGGTTTGAACGAGATCTAGCCAGTAGTTTTTTTTATACGTCATAAATGGTAAGCCATAATCTAAATTTCATTAAATCGACTGAAATATAAAAATAAATCAAAAAGCTTTTAATTTCATATAAATAAACCTTATTGCTGCTGCGGAACCCTTCATGGGCGAGTCCAACTTGCACTTGACCGCTTTTTTAATATTGTAACAAAAAAAAATATTATATTGCATTATCGAAAGATTCAGCGGCGTTTCCTTTTAGTATGGCGTTACCACAAACTTTTATTATAACAAACCCATGGACCCTTCAGAACGTATTCGATTTTGTCGAAGGCAATTTCCACAATTTTTTTAAAAGCACAAAACACTTAATTCCCCAATAACAATTTTGCCCCCTCGAACAAAATTATAGTATCATAAAACAATTATTTAGAGACGGAACGCAGCCTTATTTCCCCATTATGGGGGAGTAACATGGTTATCTAGGTATCTATGGGCTGATTTGATAATAATAATGCAGGAAATCAGGGGGCGAAAGGAGGGCGTGAAAATGTTTATACACTTTCATAATTTCAAGGGGTGTATCGAGGGCACAATGTAATATTAATCAGTATAATAGTAGTGATTTTTGTAGACTATTTATTTATACTTGTCAAAAATGTTATAAATTTTCATGATTTAGATTTAAAATTATTATCTGATTATACACTGTCAAATTATTATTATTTTCCTCAGTATAAATAATGCAAGGTAAGAATTTGGAAAAGTGTATAATTTGTATATATAAGTATTAACACAAATAAGATATTTTCACCAAGAACTAACAGTATGCAAAATTCATTATTATCATAAAGTAGAGAAACAGCCGCGAAATCAAATGCTTACAAATACACAAGTTTCTCACGCGTTGAATATGATAAATACTTTGTATTGCATCTATCTGAAATTACCTTATTGTGCCCAATTCCGGCAGTAGGATGATCTACTGTGTTCGCTTATACTATGTCAAGGGGCAGGTTGTAAGGAACCCGGTTGTGATAGGAGTTTGCTTTGATAAGATTGTCTTATTACCGCTGCCGGGAGAATAATGTTGTCTTGAATGTTTTCTTGTCTACAAATTTTCCAATTTTCTATTTATTGAGTAATCATTTAAGAGCTAAAGTAAATAAATACTTGCGTAAATTAAATATTAATTTCTAACAATTTATTTAGTTTAATTTTTAATTACACTTATAGATAATATTACAAAACATTAATTATCTAGATTTTAACTTAAAGCCACTTTGCTTTAGGGAAGTAGCTATAATATTATGAAACATAACAAATGAAAATCTCACATATTTACCTAATTTGAATTTGGAATTGCCTTGTGAAATTGAATTTGAATTGAAAAGTATGAGAAGAATACAAATAAGTAAGCTATAAAAATAATATAAAAATCCGATCCATCTCGTTTTTGATCCCAAAAAATATGTTTTCAACTTTTATCAAAATTAAAAACCTTTGATCACAAAATTGAACGCCATATTCTTTGTTCTCTAAGGCTTTCAAATTATTTATTTGGGTATTTTTTGTCGAAATTATTCAGGCTTATTGGGCAACAGGCAATCTATCACCCGAACAAGGGATATAAAGAAAACTTGACCGAGCGGCTGAGTAACGAGGCCTTTGTAAACGCTTTTTAAAAAAATATTTTTTACAAAAATGTTGGTGATGAAAAACATTTTTTTTTTGAAAACTAATAAATATTTTATTTTATACGAAAACTCGCTACTTTTGTTCAACGGCACAGTTATTTAATTTGATAAGACTAGAGCAGCCAATCTCAAAGTGTGCTCCGCCCTGGGGCTACTGTGGTGGCCCCACATTTCCCGTGGATCTGTCAGTAGTGGCGCAGAAAGAAACACGGTCGGATTTCAGTGGGTAGAGCTGTGGCCACTATCATTTCATCGGCTGCAGCGAGTTTCACATACCCCGGTTGTCCTCCCAGTACTGCCGGGGATGCATAATGGCATTTCCCGACCAAAAAAAGGGCCCTGGGGATCCGCGATACTTATACTGTTTTAGTATTGTCATTTGACACCAGTATGGATCGAAAAATGTCATTTCTCAAAAGAGTTCCGTCACCAAAAAGTTTGAGGATCGCTGGACTAGGGAGTAGAGGATAGAACATAGAGAAAAATAAACATACATGGGATATAATGTATTTACGTAGCTTGCCTACCACTATCAGGAGAAATACGTCTCCTAATATAATATCATTTATAAATCAGTTTTCACTAAAATTAATTATTTATATCCATGTATTAAAAAGAAATATGGAAGTTTACATTTTATTCATTTTAATCTACATTCTAAGCTCGCAATACTACAAACGAATCTCCTTTTTAATCTACGTAAACACAATATCAAACTTGAATGCTATTAGGAAAAATAAAGGGAAATAGCAATTTTCGTCCCATAATAGAATTAGCATAAATAAAATCCACTTGGCAACCCTATGGGAGCAGTAGATGGAACAGAAGTGCATTCTGAAATAACAAACCGGCGGAGTGCGCCAAAATTACTAGCACGAGGAAAGTGTAATTTTAACTTAATATGTTGGTATTCTCTACACACACGATATTATGTCGCATGCGATATTAGGGTTGTCAAAATTAGTAAAATATTAAGCAAAACGAACGAAAAAGAAATTTAGAATGCTTTTAAGAATATCTAGCTATGAATAGAATATGAGTGACAAAATATTCTTAAGCTGTTTATTTTTACTTCTTGAGCAATTTATAAACAAGTCCCGAAAACATCTTTTAATAGTCCTCAAACCTGAATAAGTTTTTCAAACTACAAGGAAAAAAAAAAAAACAAGAACTTGTAATGAACCATAAACAATTAATATTCCTAAAAGTATGAAAAATCGTACACCACAATACATCTCTCCCTCGCGCGCTCTTAATGCAAATTTTATTTATTCATGTAAATTAATATCTATTCTCCAAGACACTCAGTGAGCCAGGAAATTGAGTACGTGCAAAAATAAAAGCAGAACGCTCCTACCCGGCTTATGCAAACAAAAACCGGTAGCCAATTAGAATATCTACCCTGTTACAATGTTTGTGAATGTTAAAATGACGTGAAGTGTTTCAGATGACTGACGTATGAAGGCTTGAAATAAACTTAAACAGAATAGCGGGCTTACATTATTCCAATCTAGTCATCGAATGCAGCTCTAGGTTACACTGGAGTTATGTAAACGGTCACTGGAACGCACTGGGGTGCAAAGCAGTGCTTTTCAGTGCCTGTTGTTTGTCGGATGAGTGACGTATGCAGGCTTGAAAGTGAATAAACTTACAGAATAGCGGGTTTACATAATTCCAATCCAGTGATCGAACGCTAGGTTATAACTGGAATAATGTAAACAGTCACTGGAATGCACTGGGATGCAAATCAGTGCATTTCAGTGTCCGTTTACATTATTCTAGTAGTAAACCAGCACTGAATTGGAATAATGTAAGCTGGCAATTACGCTTGCTTTCTAAGCGTTTTGAAATTTTGACTGTATATATCTATAGAGTATAGACGTGGTATAGACCAACAAGGCTTCATATGAACGTGGGCCGGGGGGGGGGGCTGCTGGTAAAGGAGAATTACTGTCAAAAACATGTCAAAAATAGCGTTTTTGTATAGTGGCGGCGTTACTTTAAAGCCTTGTAAAGCAATATTCACCAACGCATTCGATTGGATAATATTTTTAACCAATCAAAAATGCTGGTTCATTGGTTTGCATTGACTGTAATTTATAAGTTGTAATAACGTACCCAATTGTTTTTGTTGGTAAAGATTTGATTTTATATTTCAGTCGTTATAATAATTGCGAATTATATAATATCTAATTCGCAATGATTATTATGAAAAATAGTAGCTGATTCACTCTACTGTATGATATTATACTGTGGCATTTGTATGCCCAAGTAGTGCGAGCTCAAGTTATACTGGTATGTCGTTACTCGTTAGAATCACATCGTTATAAAATCTAAGTATTGTTGTCGTAACGACTATGTAATTGTTGTTTTTCCTATTACGTCAAGACGTATTGAACCATTTCTTGTAACATCTTTATTACGAGCGTAACAGACGGATAGACTATCTCATTTGTAATTATTATAATTAAATATTGTTAAGAAAATATGTTATTAAAGCAGTTTTGTTGCAATTTTATCAAATACATTGATTCATAGGCAGCGGATTCCTTCAGACTTAATTTGGTCGGGTTATGACAAAATGACGGCTAGCACTTTAAAAAATAGCCAAACCAAAATATTTACTAGGACTGCCACCTTTTCACGCTCAAACCACTGAACCAATTTTGTTGAAGTTTGGTATGGAGATACTTTGAGTTCGGGGATCGGACTCAGGATACTTTTTATCCCGGAAAAATGTACGGTTTCTGCACGATATACGAATTTTGGTGCAACGGAGTTCGGGCATGTTCGGGCGTCATCAGGTAGCATATAAATAAGCTTTAAGTATTTACATTTAATATCACAATGAAACTTATTAGTAAATAGTATTCTACGCAAACTCGGTATCGGATTGCTCTCTAACAGAGCGACCTGTAGCTCTACCATGAGTTGCTATCGAAAACGTATACGATTTTACCGTACTCGCTAAGGTGCAAACGTGCGTCGAATCGTTTTCAATAAAAACCGTACCATGAGTCAATAATAATCGCTAGCGACAGCTCGATTGTTTATGTAGTTTTCGTGTCTTTATAATAGTACAAAATCGTAATGTAGCTAACTTCATAATTGTTTTGTGTATCTCTTTCTAACTCGAGTAAAAGACTAAGACGGCATATGGCCTTAAAAACCCTACCAATTTTAAACAGCGACTTGTTATTAGTAAATGTAAGAAACAAATATATTCGTAAACTTGTATGCATTATAGAAGGAGAACAAGAAGACAGATTGCATAGTGTATGTAAATAATGACGCATTGTTCGATGAATTTTGAAAACAAACTTTGAACCTTGTACCTTTAGAGATAAGTACAAACTTGTGAACCAAAAAATATTGTATTAAGATAAAGAATTGCTATATTTTCTTGTGAACTATATTTTACAAATACAAGTGGCAAGTGCCACTCAAGTGATCTCAAAAACCATAAAAGAACTTTACCTTTTTTTGTTCTAATGGTTTTGGGAAGGGAAAGAAATATGTCTACAAAATATATAAGTTCATAAATAATGTACCTAAGTACTAACTTACCTTTGTTTCAAGCGAAACTCTTTGCGATGATTTTTTAAAATCTGTGTGAGCTCTTAGGAGTCCACACCAATGCTCGAAAGCCTCTTTGTTTAATCTATATTCTTTGATAAAGTTATTATCACTCAAATGTTCAAGTAGATTTCCAAGACACTTTCGCACACTAGCTTGAAATCGTCCTTGTTCCCGTCGTTCGTCTTCTCATGAAGCCAACGCTAACATACCTATTTCACGCTAAATATGCTTTACCGAACATATTTGTACACCGTATTAAGCGCAAATTACTAAATATTCTCTTGTATGAAACTCTTCACAAATCACAACCATCACTTCAACCGACAAAAGGCTACTGAGTTTTTTTACTACTGTAGTAACGGTATTTTACGATACCACTTGTCAAATTGTTAACTCATGGTACCGATTGTTTAGAGAAACTGCTTAAAACTATAGTCGCTAGCGAGTTCTTATTCGATACGTTTGTATTGTAAACTCATGGTAGCGATTTTAGTTCCACAAGTGACCGCTAGAGGCGCTGTACAATTTTCCATACTAGAAATTTACGTAAGTCGATATCGAGTATCGATAAATACTATAGCTTTAAACTCATGGTAGAGCTACTGAGAGCTTAATAACTGTTTACGAACATTTTATGTAGCAAATTATAGTCTATTCCAGGGGTTCCCAATCTTTTTCAGCCTGCGGCGCACTTACAAGTCAATATTTTGTCACGGCGTCCTACTCTACCTAGCTATTACAAAAATATACATAAATAAACACCCTTAATAATTAGGACCCTATCATACTAGCTGTTGGCGAAATTTATTTTATAATTTTTGTGGTTATGGATAATGATGGAGGATCGACTCACGGCGCCCCTCTTCCCTTTCCACGGCGCACAGTTTGGGAACCCCTGGTCTATTCTAATAAAGTACTTCCGAAGGTATGTCGGTGCATTAATGATATTTAAATGGAGCTTAAGTTGCAGAGTGAAATGTGATAGAATTTAGGGTGCCGTTTTCTGAGTACAGTGTTGACATTGTATTTTGGTAATGAAATCTTTTTTGTATGCACTTTTATGGGATGTGTAAAAATGGGAAAATGGGAAAAGATACTGAACTCGTAGTCAGGACTGAACTCATAGAAAATTTGTAAGACGGGGGAGAGTAGATCACCGGCGCGGCATATTATGAAACATAGAATGAGGGATGGATGGAGCAAAAATGTTATTTTTATAAAAAACTTGCTGTCCCGGTGAACTTCGTGTCACTTTGAAACCTTCCCTGGACTTTTACAAATATTTTAAGACTAAAATCAGCCCAATACGTTCAGCCGTTTTCGAGTTTTAGCGCGACTAACACATTTGAAAATCCATCTTCATTGTGCTATCAGGGAAATTTATTTATATAAGCAGAAGACGGACCTATATTATTTGGGTTAGGTCGAAACAAAGTTGGGGCTCCAAGTCAGGATGAGAACCTGCCCGGCTTAGCTAGTCCCGGTGCCGAGGGGAACGCTTTAGTTTGCGTAAGCGTTCCCTAACTTTGGTGGAAGTCCGATCCCTATCGAGGTAGATCAGCCAAACGTGGAGGTAGTCCCGTGTTAGATAGATCCGGGACATCCCTCCTTTATACGGCTGAAGGCGAACCGCAGGTGGTTTTATTGAGTAGGAGTCTCACATACCTCCGGGGTGCTGAGGGACATACCCAACCCGGGGGACCCATGAGGGTTTCCCCTGCGCATCAAAAAAAAGGTCAAAACAAAGTTAATCGTAATTTCTGTTATCAGGCCTTGACATAGAATCAATTCTGCCGATAGTATCTGCAATTTACTTGTGCTTTTCAAACTTGTCACTTGTTTTTTCTTTCACATCAACAAACATCAAAACTAATTCTCACTGTTTGCACAGTACTAAACAGGACTTCAAAATTAATCAACAAACAACTTTTAGATCCCCTTGTGTGTTAATGTTAATGACTGTGTCACCCTTAGTTTGTTACATTAAAAATGTTTATGCTTTGGGACCCCTTTAAACTACTTGAAGAAAATTAGAAGTTTCTAAGTTGATGCTTTTAATAACTATTATTCGTTCTTTTTCTTGCCAACGTAATGCGCTATACTATCAGTACACTGATTCTACTGTACTGACTATAATGTAGCTTCGTTAGACTTTACATCCAGCAGATTGACGCTGTTGCGGAAAAGCAACTTGCTCCATTGACACGCTACTTTACTTAGACTTCCAAGCTCATTTAGAGCCTAAGCAAGGCAGGGATAGAGTCCGATAGAGGCTTTAGTCAAAATAAAGACTAAATAAAATATAGAAACACGAGCGTCATAAGTCATAACAGCTCATAACACTTAACAACGAGTTATATTAAATACCTCTCAAGTTTTTCAAATTTCACTGTCTCCAATGTAAGACTACTTAGACAAGTACCCTATCTAGTCTCAGACTAACGTTTAAAGTATTCGTACTAACAATATTCATTCACAGACGAAAATGTGATGCTTGGCAGATGTTGCTCCTAAATTTTCCCATCTTACGAAACATCGCGAACAGTTGCATAATGACATTGTATGCACAATTCTGTTAAATACAATGTAATAAAGTAAGAGTGGGATAGAGAGTATTATGTTATTTGTTGTCTCTCTCTCACTGACATTATAATCTGTGAAAATTGTAATCTGTGGTGTCATGGAGAATTTTTACCTGTGAGTGTATTACTGTGTCGATAAAATAAAAGGTTTCATTGTTCAAGTACAGCTTTATTTTATTTATATTACAACTGGTTATGGGCTCAGAACACTAACTAGCAAGGAAAGAAGCCTAAGGAACGCAAATACTGTAGTGAAGAATAATACCGGTGGCGTGGGCGGCAGCCATTTTGAGGTTAAGTTACACCGGGAAGGAAAAATTACTTGTTCGGCTATCGTTGAGCAAGGTAGGAGAGCTAACAGGAATTTGAAATGGATTTGACACAGTGTGGAAGTGGACAGAATGTCATGAAATTGGAAGGTTCTAGGAATTGGAACTTATGGAAATTTCAAACGACCGTGCTATTGCGAGGTCAAGGTCTGTACAAAATCGTGGACGGGACAACAGTAAAACCTAAAGATGATACTCAGCTTAGTACTTGGGAAACCCTGGATGCGCGAGCTCAAACACTGATAGTTACGAGAATGTCAGAAGAAGCCATGTTACATATCATCTCGTGCAATACTGCGGCGGCTATGTGGAAGAAATTGCTAAGCGTGTATGAACAAAAATCTGAAACAAGCATTCACATTGTACAACAACGCTTTTTCCAATTTAAGTTTGAAGAAGGAACAGAGATGTCTGTGTTTCTGTCAAAAATACTGGAGATGCAGAATCAGTTAAAACAGCTTGGAGAAAATATGTCTGATAAATTGGTTATTACCAAAGTTCTGATGTCTTTACCAGAAAATTACAAACATTTCGTCTCAGCGTGGGAGTCCGCTCCAGATGATAAGCAGACTTATGATAACCTGGTCGCTAGATTGTTGATAGAGGAAGAGAGAATTAAAGAAAAAGGCGGGCCGTCGTCGTCTACGGCGTTTGCAGCAAAGAAATTAGATAAAAGAAGCGTGAAATGTTATAAGTGTAACCGATATGGACACTATCAAAGCGAGTGCAGGTATAACAACAATGCAAACAATAATTTCCGCAACAATAAAGACAGCCGTTCAGATATCAAGTGTTACTTTTGTAATAAACCGGGACATATAAAGAGCCAGTGTCGTTTTAAGAAAAATAAAGAAAAAGAATGTAATGCATTTATAGTCAACAGTGTCTTTGATGAACAGTTACAGAAATCACAGTGGCTGGTCGACTCAGGCGCAAGCGAACATATGTGTTGTGAGTACGAACTATTCAGTTCATATTCAATAGTAAATGATAAGTCCGTAATAGTTGGAAACGGAACAAAAATTAATGTCAAGGGCTGTGGTCAGGTGAAGCTGCAAGTTTGGAATGGTAGCAAATGGATAGATACTACCATAGATAATGTACTTCATGTTCCTGAGTTGAAAGTAAATTTGTTCTCTGTCAATTGTGCAACAAGAAGAGGTTATGTCATCGTAACGGAAGAGAATAAATGCAAGTTTTTTAGACAAAACAAGTTGATGGCTATTGCTGATCGTCACGGAAGCATGTATTATTTAGATTTTCGCTATTTTAGTGCACATACAGCGAACCTTGCTGATGTGTGTTGTGATTTGCATGATTGGCATGAAAAGTTTGCACATCAAAACATTGTTTATGTAAAAGATGTTTTGAAAAGAAATAATATCGACATTAAAAATGCAAATATGCAAACAATATGTGAAAGCTGCCTAAAAGGCAAAATTCATCGTTTGCCATATCCTGTGAGCAATAATGCGACATCGAGAGTATGTGAAATTATTCACGCCGATACTTGTGGACCTATGGAAAAGGCATCGATTGGAGGATCCCGATATTTTGTCGTCTTTAAAGATGATTACTCTAAGTACAGGCGCGTGTTCTTTGTGAAAACAAAAGATGAAATTAAATTGTGTATAAAGAACTTTATATTTGAGGCTGAAAATGAGACGGGAAATAAAATAAAGATATTTCGGAGTGACAATGGAACCGAATTTATAAACAAAGAGGTCAAAGAATTTTTTCAGAACAAAGGGATTATACATCAAACCTCTGTGACTTTCACTCCCGAACAAAATGGTTCAGCCGAGCGGGAAAACAGGATTTTAGTAGAGGCTGCTAGAACAATGTTATACGCCAAGGATTTACCCATCAGTTTGTGGGCCGAAAGTGTTAATACAGCTGCCTATGTGATCAATAGAACTGGTAAGAGCTCAATAGAAGGGAAATCTCCATATGAATTGTGGTCAAGCAAAAGCTTTGACATTAATAACCTAAAAATATTTGGTAGTCCTGTTTATGCCCACATACCGAAAGAGAAAAGACTTAAGTGGGATGCAAAAGGTGAGAAGGGCATTATGGTTGGGTATGGAGAAACGTCAAAAGGCTATAGAGTGTATTTTCCACAGAAAAATAAAGTTGAGATCAAACGAGACATTGTTTTTGTGAACAACAGCCCAGTGAAGCCAATACAACAATGTGAGGCAACCAATTATATTATAGAGGAGGTTGACAGTGTCGAGGTTCCAGCTACAGTCGAGGTGAGTGCTCAAGAACAAGATTCCAGTGCGGCAGGTGTGTCGAGTCCCCAATCACAGACCACCGATGGGCAAAGTGAACCTGATTGTGATGATTCTCAGTGTACCATGCAGAGTGAGTCTGAAGGTAGCTTATATGAACCTAGTGATAATGAGGAGTGTAGTGAGGTTGTGAGACGTGTAGTGGACCCAGAAAACAAACGTACTAGGAAGAAGACTGTATTCTATAACTGTAATAATGTTATATTAGATAACCGTGAGCCAAAAACCTATTGTGAGGCTATGAATAGTCCAGATGCATGTAAATGGCAAGAAGCTATTCAAAGGGAGCTCAAAACCCTCAAAGATAACAACACTTGGAGTATTTGTGACATACCAGGTAATGAAAAATTAATAAGTAGTAAATGGGTATTTAAAATTAAACAAAATAATGGTAGTATTCAATACAAGGCACGTTTGGTGGCCAGAGGGTTTGAGCAAAATGATATGTTAAATCTGAGTGATGTATATGCACCTGTTGCAAAGTTAAGTACTTTTAGACTATTTTTAGCTATAGCAACTAAATTAAGATTACCTGTTTGTCACATGGATGTAACCGGAGCCTTTTTGTACGGGGATATTGAAGAAAATGTATACATAAGTTTGCCAGATGGCGCTTATGAAAATGGTAATAATATTGTAAAGCTAAACAAATCATTGTATGGGCTAAAGAAGTCTCCGAGATATTGGAATGAAAAGTTTAACTCAATTATGATTAGGGAGGGTTTTAAACGATCTAGATGTGACTCATGTTTGTACACTAAATGTAGTGATTCAGAACAAATTTATATCCTATTATATGTCGATGACATGTTGATATTTGGTAGTAATGAAGAGCATATAACAAATTTAAAATCAATTCTAAAAAAGGAATTTGAAATGAAAGATCTAGGTCTTATCTCAGAGTTTCTTGGAATACATGTAAAGCAAAATTTAGAAACAAATGTTACAGAATTATGTCAAAAAACTTACCTTGAAAATGTGTTGAAAAGATTTCATATGCATGATTGTAGACCTAACTCCACTCCAATGGACCAGAATTTTAATTGTAAAGAACTTGAAAGTGATAAATATAATGATAATACTGGAAATATCTGTAGGCAGATTATTGGGTGCTTAATGTATGCAGCATCTGGCACAAGACCTGACATCTGTGTTGCTGTATCAATATTAAGTAGATATCAAGATTGTGCTAGTAATGTGTTATTAACTAATTTGAAAAGAGTCTTGCGATACATTAAACACACATTAAATTATAAATTAGTCTATAAGTGTGATGATAGCAAATTGATTGGATTTTGTGATGCTGACTGGGGAGGGGATCTCCGTGACAGGAAATCCACTACCGGTTACTGCTTCATGTATTCAAATTGTCTAATATCTTGGTGCTCCAAGAAACAGAGTACTGTAAGCTTATCGTCAGCAGAGTCTGAGTATGTCGCTATGAGCATGGCAGGTAGTGAGGCATGCTGGCTTATTAATTTACTATGTGATTTCAATGTGCGTAATGTATGCCCTGCTATTATGTATTGTGATAACCAAGCTGCCATAATGATTGCAAATACAAAGAGTGTTAAACGATTAAAACACATTGATATCAAATATCATTACATAAGGGAACTGATTGAAAATAAAAAGATATGTATACAGTATGTGACAACAAAAGATCAAATTGCTGACATGTTAACAAAGTCCCTGAATTGTAATACACTTTTAAAATTTGTAAAGTTATGTGGTATGGATATATAATACTATTAGTTAATACTAATTTATATTAGTTAGTTTAATGGCTTTCTTACTTTCTTTTGAATGTTTATAGTTTATAAAAGGATGGTTATATTATATTTCTTTTGTCGCCACATAAGTTGTTAAATAATGTTATTACATTGACGGGGGGTGTTAAATACAATGTAATAAAGTAAGAGTGGGATAGAGAGTATTATGTTATTTGTTGTCTCTCTCTCACTGACATTATAATCTGTGAAAATTGTAATCTGTGGTGTCATGGAGAATTTTTACCTGTGAGTGTATTACTGTGTCGATAAAATAAAAGGTTTCATTGTTCAAGTACAGCTTTATTTTATTTATATTACAACTAATTCGCACACCACGTCGAGACTATTATTGTTTCCCAGCACCCTGATTCTACTACAATACAAGTTACAACATAATTCATTAATATTGTGTACTTCGTCAAATTATATTTTATAATTTTGGCTATCGCAACTTTCTGTTTGCGTAATGGGTTTAAAAATGGCGGTGAAAAAATATAAGTAATAAGTATATTATGGTTTGTGTGATTTCTACCTACGCTGTCGAATTTTTTGTCAAGTTGCCTATATATGTATCGTCCTTGGTTCAGTCTAGTCCTTTTTCTTTCATGAAATATCCAATATAAACTTACCTTTGTTTGATACATCAAACACAATAAAGTATATTCACAAAAATGTGAAAAGAATTAATTGTTGTTTGATAGGAAATATTATGCTACTAGATCGTAGAAGGAACGAAGTTGTATAATAATTAATGTTGCATTACAATTTAAATAATAGAATCGGAGTACATATTATGTACCACTTACGTATTGTGATAGCTATCAGTTCACAGAGTTTAGTAATGTAAGTACCATAGCAATATAATGAGCTTAGTTAGGTAATATTAATTAGCATGAATTTTTACCCACTTTTCCACTGCACAATGAGGTAACGTATTACGCAAAAAAGAGCTTTTTGGAACTTAGAAATCATTTCAGAATTGCGCGTACGAACCTTGCGTGAAACATAGGAGTAACAAACATAATTTCCGAGCATTTTTTAGCTTCAACTACAAAAAGCTGCAGAAAGCAACTTTTACAGAAAGGAAAGTGTAATACTTAGTCGATCTTAAAGATATAATATTATAACAATTAGCCTATTATAGAAGACGCCATTGTATCGCAACAAAGTAGTTATGAGCAAAACAAGACCAAGACATTCTTTATTATGGTCTTGGTCTTGGTCAAATCTGCCTCATCTCGTTCTTGGTTTTTCAAGTTTTAGGATAGTTTTGAATTCTTGATCTCGAGTTTGCTTTTTTGCAAGAAGACTAAGACTGCAAGACCAACTTTGCTTATCTATTAATTTTTTCTCACTTTTTTTGGTAAAAAAGTGGGCCCCGTGCGAGTTTCTTACGCCGGTTCTTCTCGGCAGGTTAGTTCCCGAACCGGTGGTAGGCATCGTAGTTTCATCGTTCATTCCACGACGTTCAAAAAGAGTATTTATGATACCTATTTTGAATAAAAAGATATTTTATTTTTATTTATTTTTTTATCACTACAACAAAGACATTATACATCAGAACCTCCTCCCTTTTTGAAGTCCGTTACAAATGCGGGTATTTCTTTCCATGCCAATAAATTTGCGGGCAATATTCCCAACATCAAAACGGTGTCCAAAATAGTCAGTTATTTTGGGAACACTTATCCCTGGCACTGAAACTGCGACACTCCAGGCACAACGGTACGTTAACTTTCTCAAGTAACGAGCATGTAAACAAGTATTTTAGAATGAGCTTCCTAAAAGATATAGGGTTGTTGTGTAGATGTTTTGTGATATTGAGTTTGATTGTTTGTACTTTGAGCAAAACTATTCATAGATCTATACATATACATATACTGTTCTAATTTATTTTGATGTAACTCATCCTAATGTATTATTGCTTGTATTATTGTGCGATATGGTAGCGTTTAGCAAATAAATGAAAATAATATTTGTATAATATTATCTATATTATAAAAATAAGCCTTTTTAACCTGTTCCTGATATCTGTATGTACATATAACACAATATTCATTGCCTACTTCGTCTACCTTAATAGGTAGTTACTTTTTTACCACTCTATTACAAAATTAATTTATGTTCTTAATGTTTAATGACGATAGCGTATTGAGTATTGATTAACGAGATTTTCAATGAAAAATATAGTCTTATATTGTATGAGTCCCATTAATATAATGCACAGCAAAAACTCACTTTCCTGTAAAACTTCGTTTTTTCGTTACGACCTTTTGCATAATCGCCGCTGTCGTAGCCTGCCTTTTTTTTTTTTTTTTTTTTTTTCCCGGAGGGGGAAATGCATTACGCATATGTCGTAGCCTGCCTGCCTAACATACGCCAACGAGATATCTCACTCTCGAGATAATTAAAAACTACTCGTCTCATAACGTCAAAATCTCGACATTATCTCGACAAAACTCTATAAAAATGTGTTATTCCGATGATAGATCTACGCGAGAAAAAATGTTTGTCATGCTAGGGTCAATAGAGATGAAGATACAAAATATCAAACATCGAGAAACATGTAGAGAGAGATATCTCGTTGGCGTATGCTAGGCCGGCTGGTCACAGAATACATATTAGCTGGTGATATTCAGTAATGAAACATCTGAACATGTTAAACGGTATTCGTCTGTCCAGCTACAGTGTCACTTGTCCCGTCAACCCTGTACGTGAGGTTTTATGGGGAGGCTGTAAAACTCCTTAAATGAGACATAAACAGAGGAACGTGTAAACGAATGTCTCACATTTATTTTATTAGTGTCATTAATTCCTCCGCTTTCATCGCTAGATGTCCACGCTTTTATGATTTCGAGGCACAATTAATAATTTTATTACAAACTATATTTTTTCGACGTCGTCGCCCATATTAGTGCTTCTGCAAATCAAATTTTGGTTTTCTGTTATCCTTAGGGTGTAGAATTTTGAAACGACCACATCGGTCTTTCATTCCTACCATTCCACGTTTTCACCCCAAAAGAATTTAATATGAAGCGGTCATATTAAAAAATAAGTATACATTATATTATTATAATATTGAGCATATTATACATAATATTTCCAAGTCTCTTACTTCAAAGATATAGGACTTTCATACGAATTTCCAACATTCATTTAATTTCATCACATTATTCATCTTTCATTAGAACACATTTCATCCATGAAAAACTCAGTTGTATCGTTTTGTATTTTATTAAGGACGCTATTACAAATATCAGCGATTTTCCGGTACCCTATTAAAGAATTAGGAGTCAAACTGCGAGGATATTTTGGTTTCAAATGAAAGATAATATCTCCACGACTGTACTATAAAAATTCTATAGCCGCATACAAATTTTTCACATAAAATACGTTTTAACCATCACAATAATCGCAAAATATGAAAAAAATGGGGTCTGATTAGGTACCTTAATATCTAAATACACTTAACTGAGGAAAATAAATATACAAAAAAATTGTTGCTTATTTAGTCCTCTATAAAGTCCGCTAAAAATTTTATATAAAAATAAACAACTTTTCCAGTTATAAGAAAAATAAGAAAATTTCTCACATTTTTTCATACATTTTCGCCATATCAAGAACGCGGCGAGCGTCGTAACCGCCACTGTACAAGGCGCGCTAATATGAATCTTATTTTAATGTCATTAACGTCGATATTCGTACTGACAGACATCCGACCTGCTAATTAAAAAGTTGGAGCATTCTTAAATGTGATTGTTGGTGAATAAATAAATAAATATACTATTAGAGGTAGAATTCCGTAAAATTCATTTTAAGCGGATGACTATGAAGAAGACCCTATCATAAACCTACCTTCTAACTTTTAGTTAGTAGATTTAGGGCCTGTTTCACCATTTCCTGATAAGTGACGAATAGGCTCTCCACCAATTACTTTGACAGATCAAGTATCATGGAGAATCTGTCAAAAAAGTTGTGGATAGCCTATGCGGAACTTTATCAGAAAGTGGTGATTTTAATTAATTTCTTAATTTCTACGTGATTAATTTCGTGACTAGTATTTCGCTTTTATAAATATGAAGAAGATAACGAGGACATTTTTCTCGATGACGTCAAAGACGACCTTTAACTTATTTTAACACAAAATTAAAAGAAACTACGTCAGCAAAAGATCACGAAGGTACGCAAAATTCGCCGTTCTTATTAAAACAAAAGCAAAGCTCAAAAGGAAAAAGAAGTTTTCCCTCATTATGAAATATATTAAAATAATTCTACATTTGAACAAGCTTCGATGAAATGGCCTTTTTTAATTTATTTCGTGTTCTTGCTAAGTTTTCAGTTTTTAGGGTTCCGTAGACAAAATGGCAAAAAAGGAACCCTTATAGATTCGTCATGTCTGTCTGTCTGTCTGTCTGTCTGTCTGTCTGTCTGTCTGTCTGTCTGTCTGTCTGTCTGTCTGTCTGTCTGTCTGTCTGTCTGTCTGTCTGTCTGTCTGTCTGTCTGTCTGTCTGTCTGTCTGTCTGTCTGTCTGTCTGTCTGTCTGTCTGTCTGTCTGTCTGTCTGTCTGTCTGTCTGTCTGTCTGTCTGTCTGTCTGTCTGTCTGTCTGTCTGTCTGTCTGTCTGTCTGTCTGTCTGTCTGTCTGTCTGTCTGTCTGTCTGTCTGTCTGTCTGTCTGTCTGTCTGTCTGTCTGTCTGTCTGTCTGTCTGTCTGTCTGTCTGTCTGTCTGTCTGTCTGTCTGTCTGTCTGTCTGTCTGTCTGTCTGTCTGTCTGTCTGTCTGTCTGTCTGTCTGTCTGTCTGTCTGTCTGTCTGTCTGTCTGTCTGTCTGTCTGTCTGTCTGTCTGTCTGTCCGTCCGTCCGTATGTCACAGCCACTTTTCTCCGAAACTATTAGAGCTATACTATTGAAACTTGGTAAGTAGATGTAGTCTGTGAACCGCATTAAGATTTTGATGCAAAAATGGAAAAAATATTAAAAATTTTAGGGGTCCCCATAGGTACAACTGAAACAAAAAAAAATTTTTTTCATCTAACCTATGCGTGTGTGGTATCTATGGATAGGTTTCCAAAAATCATATTGAGGTTTCTCATATCATTTTTTTCTAACCTGAATAATTTGCGAGAGAGACTCTTCCAAAGTGGAAAAATGTGTGTCCCCCCCCCTCTAATTTCTAAAGTAGAGGCATGATAATTCTAAAAAAAATACATGATGTATATTACTATAAAAACTACCAACGAAAATTGGTTCGAACGAGATCTAGCCAGTAGTTTTTTTTTATACGTCATAAATAGTAAACCTTAATGAAACAAAAAAAAAAATTTTTCATCTAACCTATGCGCATGTGGTACCTATGGATAGGTCTCCAAAAATCGTATTGAGGTTTCTCATATCATTTTTTTCTAACCTGAATAGTTTGCGAGAGAGACTCTTCCAAAGTGGAAAAATGTGTGTCCCCCCCCTCTAATTTCTAAAGTAGAGGCATGATAATTCTAAAAAAAATATATGATGTATATTACTATAAAAACTACCAACGAAAATTGGTTTGAATGAGATCTAGCCAGTAGTTTTTTTTATACGTCATAAATAGTAAACCTTAATCTAAATTTCATTAAATCGACTGAAATATAAAAATAAATCAAAAATAATATAATTTCATAAAAATTAACCTTATTGCTGCTGCGGAACCCTCCATGGGCGAGTCCAACTCGCACTTGGCCGCTTTTTATTAGGTTCGCATGTTAAGACATAATTAATATACCTTAGCTTACAGGGAATTTGTAAACTGTAAGAAATTCCTTAGTGCTACTATTTGCTGTTTCACATTGTCTGGATGATACAGGTAAGTGTTTTTTTTGCGCTCTTGCTCGCTCGCTCTTTTTTTTCTCTTTGAGTTCTTATATCCAGCCAGTGCCCAGTTTACAGGCCAATTTACAGGCCGTTGCATAGACACGGCTTGTAAACTGGCTGGAAAATGGCTGGATATAAGAGGTCGTAATAGTCCCCCAGTGAGTACAAAAAACTTAGTTTTGAGTTTTAATAATAATATGACAGGCAGGCTTAGAAACAATGCCACAACAAAATCATCTGTAATTTATTATATTCTTATATTATGTGTTTTTCTAAGTCACTACTCGCAATAATTGTCTTCATGACTTTACATAAACTTGAAGACAATAAACATGAAGAACGAAATTTCGACCTAGCTTTTGCTCAATTATTGTGTACAATAGAGAATTTTCTGAACTAGGTTGAAATGCCGTGTTATATGAGAACACCATTTCCTATATAAATAAGCACATACCGGCACGCAAAGGCGAGGGGTGGACGGTAATGAAAAAGAATGTCCTTTATGTTGATAGAGATGCCGCATAAATCTAATAAGTCCGACGGCTCTTTGTCTAAAGGAGTCTATTGTAGTCATTAAGTTGGTTGTAAAAAAAGTTAAGTTTTTTTTTAATTTTTGTTTATACGTACAAACAATTTGGCATTACCTAATTGGAATTAAATTAGTGAATACTTGCGCAAGCCTGGATTAACTCAACGATTTTTTTCTATATTTAGAAAATGTTTACATTTTAACTTAAACTTTAAAAATCATAAAACTACAAAATAGTTTGTGGGTGACGAATTCGCTGAAGTGAAATTAAATCAATATCTAAGGAAGCTTTATATTTGCTGATATGCAGAAGTTAGGGTCGGTAGAGCTTGGCCGTGTAGATGCAAAAGTTTGGCTCTACATGAGATCTGATTAAACCTATTATATTTTCACAGGGCAAACCTTATGTGGTCGTCTTGGCAACATTTTGCATGAAATGTTTTTGGTGGGATTACAATATTTTTAAAGTAACTGAACACAGCCGCATAAAGTGTCAAAACATTGGGATATAAATTAAGATTCAAGAGAAGAATTAATTTCAAAGAATATAATATAATATTATGTCGATTTAATTTAATATAATATAAAGCACTGCATGGTCAATTCGGGCTTAAAAATACATTACAAGCGTGTAAATTTTCGAAACGGCAAAACGGCAAAGAAAATATTACTCGAAAAGAAAACAGAAATCCGCAACATTTTCATACAGGTAACTAAACTGTTTAAATTAAATTTTCTGTCATAAAATTGCATGTTCCCCATATATCATGACACGTTATTGCAAAGAATGCATTATCCTTTCACATTCTGATGGGGCTAATGACGTTGAAAAATAAGCCAGGCTTAACCGAAGCCGCAATTTCGGGGCGCTATATGAAATGATGAAATATTTTCACGGTACAAGTAATTATGTGAATATAAAACAACTGGCTGATTTCTGCGGTTTTTATGGAATTTTAACGCATTCAGGTCACTGGGTATTGATAGTAAATGAGTTGTATTGTGTTTCATACATAAACTTTTGTTTCATAAAAATAATTATAATATGTAGAATCATTATTAAATATTTTATTTTATAACTAGCTGTTTTGTGTGGTCTACTCTATATTATCTACGCCTAAACTACTCTTTATCGTTTTATATAACCTACCTAAAAATATTTTTAATAATTTAAGTACATAGGTATTTAATATGTCTACTAACTATCATATTTTTCTTGGTGACAATTATTTCGATTAATCAAATCCTAATACAAGCACCACAAAAATGCTCAATCATATTTCAAAATAGCAGCTGCGAAGCTGAAATATTAAAAATGATCATTTCGAAAAACGTGCTTTATATAAAATCGTATTAGGGGGAGTCGGGAGGCTGTATTATATCTGTATAATGGAATTGCAAGGGTGCGTCACGAGACAGGCTCCTTACCATCCATTATGGCCGCGTCCTTATACCAAATTATCATAACGAAGTTCTTTGAGTGCTTCGAATAATACCCCTTATTTTTCAGCTGCATTCTCAAGTGGGAACCAATGTTGCGTAGCCCTGGCTTTGTAATGGCATTTAATTATGTCATAACTGGAGGGTGTTGTTGTGTGGGAAGAATAATATTTTCGTAGTAAACTGTAACGTCGGAAAACTCATTCAGTATATTATGTAACAACATTAACAAGCCGCGAGTCATCCTTCCTAATATTAAATTTCCACATTTGTTAATAATATAAATATATTTATAACATAGGCGTATGAGTCTGTCTGTTTATTGCCTCTTTGCACTTATATACTGCTGAACCAATTTTGATAAAATTTGGTATTGAGACACATTAAGTTCTTGATAGTTTTAATCAAGGCCATTTAGCCGAAACTTTTTCGTTTTCGCTTCGTTATAGAATCGCCGATCAAAATGTATGGAATTGACATTAGACGAGTCGAACGTCAACGTCATAAATTAACGAACACTTATGTCAATTCCATACATTTTCATCGGCGATTCTGTAACGAAGCGAAAACGTTAACATTTTGGCACACCCCCAAGGAAAGTGTACGCTACTCGAACGTTTGATGAGTTTTTGCGTGAACGAAGTTGCAGGCAACAACTAGTCGAGCTGTTAGTAATTATTTAATTGCAAGAAGACGAGCAAATCTTATTAAATCCTACGATAATTTCCTCACAACTTCGTGCTAAAATCTTTTAAATATTTAATTTATGCACAAAGTTTCCCCCGTTCGGATTCAGTTGAGCAAAAATTATTACTTCTGTGCTTTAGTTTAATGGCTACGTCAAATGCACAAAGACAGCCACAGATAATGTCTTAAGCTTTTTAAAACTACATTTATAACCTATTCAGAGGCGTGAAAAGAGTTAGTTTTTGTATTAACCATTTTGAAAATTGTTTTTTGAAAGCGCTCGGCCGTTGGCAAGATACGTAGCTTATCGTGTACTAGTTGACCCGGCAAACGTTGTTTTGCCATTTAAAGTATTTCTACTTCATCAGTTGATACAAAATACCCCCTCTTTTGTCCTCTAAAAGGGGTGGGGGGAAAAATTGTGTACACCTGATGTTAAGTTAGAAAATACAGTTAATAATATGAATTAAGTCCATTAAAGAAAAAAACTGATACAAAATCTGACCCCCTTTTTGATCCCCTTAGAGGGGTGGGGGGGAAAAGTTTATACACCAGATATTGAGTTGGAAGAAGACAAATATATCTGCGAAAACCGTATGCAAATCGGATCAGTAGTTTTCGTGTTAAAGAAAAAAGTTTGATACAAAATCTGACCCCCCTTTGGTCCCCTTAGAGGGGTGGGGGGAAATTTTTTTATACACCTGATGTTAAGTTGGAAGAAGACAATTATATCTGCGAAAGCCGCATTCAAATCGGATCAGTAGTTTTCGTGTGATAGTGGAACAAACATACAGACAGACAGACAGACAGACAGACAGACAGACAGACAGACAAAAAACTAATCACATTTTTGGCTTCTATAGCGATCTAGTAACACCCCCCGCTTATTATTTTTTGAATATCTTTAATGTACAGAATTCACATTTCTACAGTTTTATTATATGTATAGAATTTGAAAACTGTTTTTAGCATTATTTGAAGTTTTACTACTGATGAAATTTGAAATCCTACTTGACATTGAGCAAAACACGCGAGCGCTCGGCCGTTGGCAAGAAACATAGCTTACCATGTATTGGCTATGGCCTACGCATTTTCTCATAAATAAACTCATACGAAAAGTTTTCTTTTTAGAGACACGTTCTACGGACTACGCCGCGTAGCCGCGTAGAAGTCTGAAGTAGTGGCAGTAATAAGTTACTTATAATATGTATGTATAAAAGCATATTATATAATATACAAGTAATTTATTCGTATTTACTGTATCACAGCATAATGCGAATGGCAAGGTCAAAAACCTAGCTAAGCCAAACCTTAAAATATTTTGTTTTAATATGAAATGTCAAAACAAAACGTACCCCAAAAGGCAGACACTGGCTTTAATATCTCAGTCCGACACCCGACGCGACCCGACGCAATCCCGACGTCACGTCGCGTCTGACGTTTCTTGTTATGCACTTTGCCTACCGGCTGCGAACTTTAATTAAACGCGCTGTTTTGGACAAGTGTTTGTGAAGAAACAGACGTTTCTGTTTCGTCGTTGTTATGTCTGACCAAATTTTATGACGCGCAGGCTCTACGACGGAGTCAGCAAATTTAAAAAAATGTGAAAAACATTTTATTTCATAGTATTATGAATGCTGTATCGCCTGTTGAGATACATGCATCGGTACAGATTACTATAATCATTATTGTTAAACAAGGTTCTAATATATGTACTGTTTGGTGTCCTCAATTTAAATAAATAAATAGTATTTCATCCTTTTATTATATAGGTAGTACTACTGTTTCAAACTATTGTTTAAAATTATTTTTGTCTTATATAAGAGTCTGCAATGTGTTCTGAAGTTTTTACTAAGTCGGACATCCAAAGTCTACGTTTTTAAGATCCGAAAAGCTTTTAGTGTGATTGCGAACACGCTGCCTCAGTAATTCGTGTTTTTTTTTTTTTTTTTTTTTTTTTTATTAAATAAGGGGGCAAACGAGCAAACGGGTCACCTGATGGTAAGCAACTGCCGTCGCCCATGGACACTCGCAACATCCGAAGAGCTGCAGGTGCGTTGCCGGCCTTTTAAGAGGGAATACGCTCTTTTCTTGAAGGTTTGCTGGTCATATAGGTCCGGAAATACTGCTGGTGACAGTTCGTTCCAGAGTTTTACAGTGCGCGGCAGAAAGTTACGCGAAAATCGCACTGTGGAAGACTGCCACTCATCAAGGTGATGAGGATGGTATGTTTTTCGCGTGGGACGATGGCGAAAAGTTGCAGGTGGTATGATTCCGAACAATTCCTCAGAGCACTCCCCGTAATACAACCGATAGAGGATGCAGAGTGAAGCTACATCTCGGCGTAATTCCAAGGGGTCCAAGCTGTTCGAAACACTATGGCAGTCAACAATTCGAGCGGCCCTTCGTTGGATACGATCCAGAGGGAGCAGTTGGTATTTTGGCGCCCCTGCCCAGAGATGAGAACAATATTCCATGTGAGGCCGAACCTGCGCCTTGTAGAGTTGTAGGCGTTGGTCCGTACTGAAGTACTGTCTCGCTCTGTTAAGAACACCAAGCTTCTTCGAGGCTAACTTGGCCTTACCCTCTAGATGATATCGGAACTGGACTTCGCTCGATATGTATTTATGACGAAACTCTAATTTAATAAAAACTTAAAATTGCGTTAGTGTTGCTGAAAAGATTACTTAAATATATTTAACTAGTTTTTTATAACATTATCAATTTTAAGAAAAAAGCTTGTTTTATCATAATTAATAAATAAATTTAAAATCTGCATTCTACATGGTCACTCTGAATTAGATTAATTTTTAGAAAATATTGTGAAAATGTGTAGACATCATATTTTTGTGCGTTGTAGAATTAATTATTCTAACATAATAAGTATCAGGCGAGTACCTACAAAATATTAACATAACCATGATTTACTTATAGGTTTAAGTACTGTAGGTAGGAGGAATTTTTAATAAGTAAAGCAGTGAATACACAGACAACATATTGTCTAAACTTTTTATAATTGTAATCAGTCATAGGAAAATAATAGCTGTTATTTTACGCACTTTTAGTGTTATGAAAACAATTTTCCTTCCCCCAAAAGCACGATTCATCGATCAAGCCTTGTCAAAGCAATGTTTTGTTTGTGTCGCAGGGGTGACACTTGCGTCACCTATGTCAATTTGACCCAAAGTGTTTTCATATTAAGGTAGCGTCTTTTTAATAGTTTGGATGTGTCGATCACTTCTTAATAAAGTATATAATTATGGAAAAAAGGATCAAAATGTTTTATTCCAAGTACCCTGGTATTGCTAGAGTCAATTCATTTTCTCACTTTTTGCCATCAGATTCTGGTAGACCTATAGGTAGTAAGCTTAGGTCGATAAAACTTTATTATATAACAGTCATAATATTATGTTAGTTTGCTCTCAAGCCCCCAAACAATTTTTTTCCACAAAATGAATAAAGCGGCAGATTCTGAGTGTGAAACATGCAATTGCATGCGACTTAAATTTATCCAATCATCAAGGATATTTTTTGTAATTCTACCATCAAAATTTGCCATGAAATTCAAAATCTATATATTCCAAACCATGACTCGGGTCGTGGTTTTATCCATATTTTACATAATAATATTATTATTTGCCGATTGCTCTAAACTTTTTATTTCTTCACCTTCCCTCTATTTCTGCCAACACAAGAAGCTTCTAGCCCTAAATAGACATTTCAAATGTTCTAGAACCTAACCTTCAATTGAGCTATAAAAACTGGTTGATCATATTCACACTACCCATTGAATTTCCGCAGTCAGGCCTGGTCCATTGTGCGTCAGTCTATATCCTACGTCGCAGAGGCGCCGACCGACGTCCAGGGGTTATTTAAGGCTTCATTGTACCATTCAGTCCGATATTTGGACGGATGGCGGATCACATTTATCTTTTTAAATTTGAATAATGCAGTGACGTAATGATCTCGATTTTTGCAGGTGCAGGATAACTTAAAATTAAGTTTAATATGCTCTACTTTCTCTAACTTAATCTACTCTTTAAGAGGCAGACAGAAAAGTTGTTATTGATAACTGCGAGAAAAGAGTCTCTTACGCAGTTTTTAACCGACTTAAAAAAGGAGGTTATCAATTCGACGCGTATGTATGTAATTTTTCCAGAACTGCCCAATTTTCATATTTTTTTGTTTATATCAGCATTTGAACAAATGTGCCAAATTTCAAAAGTGTATGTTTGTATGTTTTTATGTTTGTGTTCGCATATCTCTGGAACTGCCGTTCCGATTTCAGTAATTCTTTTTTTGTTGTAGTAGGTATTGTTCAACTTAGGGAATGGTGTAAGTTTCACCAAAATGGGTTCAGTAGTTTTGGAGATAGGGAGTTTTAATTTTCAATAACGTACAATTTTGAAGTCGGTTTTATCTTTTTAAAATACAGTTATTATTTCTCGCCGGGTTCTCCCTAACAGGTAGTTAGGCTAGGGCTACCAATATGTATAGGCTTTGTGTTATAAGTAGATAGCATACCATTCCAAAAGTAGCAATTTTCTACCAGTTTGAGAACAATATTTCAATTTCATTTACTCTTCCAATATAAACAAAGTTTTATTTCTTGTACAATATTCTTATTACTTCTACAATCTTTTCTTAATTGCATTTGGTGTATTTGTTTTACAATGTCATAAAAACACGTCTTAGCACATCATGCGGCCATTTTGTCGTGGGATAGCCTCTGGGAATTTCATAATTAAACAGGCTTATCGTAGGAAAATATTAAACAGTTTTTATGCTGTAGGTCATACTATTAGCGTCACATTATTAATATTATAGTAACATCCTCACCACAAATTGATTTTACAGACCAATTCATCAATCTTCCTGACTTATTGATTGATGGTCTTACTGTATATTGACGGACAGTAATTAAAAACATACGAGGAAAAGAAAATGTCTCCACCTTTTCATTGCATTGAAAAGAAAACTTTACCGCACTAGCTTAGAGTAAAAAATCGCTTGGGCGGCTATTCATTAAAAACTGTTCATTTTGAAACTCACTCGCACATCACGTTCTGATGATGAAGCCAGGATTGATGGCCTCTAAGCTTTAGGATTGTGATAGAAGAGACAGGTCTAGTTTCGATGGTCGTTGATACAAGTCAAATTATTTTATTATCGGCCACAATCGGCTAACTTGCTATTTTGTTATGACAGGTTATTTATTTTGTATGCGCAATGTTTTGTTGGGTGAGTAATTAGTGTTGTAATTAAAAATCTTTTGTGTATTCCCAGCCAATGTCGTTTGAATGCGAGACCTTTCGTCGGGAAATAAATTGTCTTTATCTGAATTCTGAATACAGAATAATTCGAGCGAATAAAATGCCATATTTGTGTACCTACTAAAATGTAAATGAAAAATAATTTTCATTGTAAGAAGCTATAAAACTTATAGGTACCTACATCCACTTCGAGACTATTTTACATGGAACTGTGTTGAACTCTGTCTTTTGCCTCTTATGCTTGAACTGAATAACCGATTGTAAAGAAATCCTGCATTTTCCCTACCCTTTTCCCTTCCTACCCTCCCTTATTTCCTTCCCTACCCTCCCCTATTACCTTCCCTACCCTCCCCTACCCTATTACCTGCTATTACCCTATTCCCTCGTAAAAGGCCGTCAACGCACCTGCAGCTGCTGCGAGTGTCCATGGGCGACGGAAGTTGCTTTCCACCAGGTGACCCGTTGGCTCGTTTGCCCTCTTTTTTCATAAAAAAAATCCATAGTCACAGGACTTATGTTTATTGTAACAGATCACTATCTAACATATTATAGTAAGAGAATCAGTCATAAAAACTCCGATTTCCTCGTACACCACTTTGCTTTAAACCAGCTTTAAGTGAGGCCACATCGTCTGTTTGAGTTGCGGTGCGTTTCTTCGTAATAACGTTCTTGTATAGCTGCATTGTTAGTTGTTACGCACCAAAAATACAAGATATTGACAGCGTAGCTCTTTATTAACTCTCCCACTTCGTCTCCTTTCGGTCGCTTCGCAACTATCATCGAATCATTACACGGGTCCCTCCCCCACAAACATCTTGGAAAATTTCATAAAATTTTAAGCATTTCATTAGGTACACCTGACACAAACTAGATGTCGTCAAAAATATGTAAATATTACTGGGTGACGCCCGCCTCTCCGTTGCGCCAAAATTCATTTATCGCACAAGAACCGTACATATTTCTGGGATAAAAAGTATCCTATGTCCTTTTCCGGGACCCAAAAGTAACTACATGCCAAATTTCAGCAAAATCGGTTCTGTGGTTAAGGCGTGAAGAGGTAACAGACAGACAGACAGACATACAGACAAACAGACAGACACACTTTCAAATTCATAATATTAAGAATGGATGCATGTACATTGTAATTTGTACATAAAACATCGTTGCGTCACCACTGCGGCAAAACAACACGACGCTCTGGATTGTGGCCCCACTCTAGCTTCGTTGGTCAAGCCGTGTTCAATTAAAGCCAAGCGCAGATAGCGCGCGTCACGTGCGCCGTATCTTGTCAAATCTATCCCCGTATACGGAGCCTTAATAAGTACCAAATGAGTGTATTCAATGCTTTATAACAGACTACAGTCTTGCAGTATCAGATAGCATGACTAACTTTTGTTCGCGGCGCCCCGTATCCCACGGGAATACTGTATTTTTTCAAAATATGAAGCACCGTAGCATGTGTCTTTCAAAATTATTTGTAGCAAGCAAAATTCGATGTGTACTTTTTATATGAACATTCGACTCATTTTTATTTCACTTATTACGTTTATACAATATACATTCAACTTTTACGTTTATTATAATATTATAGTAAATAGCTTAATTAATTACCAGCACGAGCTTTCCAAACATTGAATGTTATTTTGCTCAATACCAAAGCCTTACTACTAAACTACGTTAACATGTGATTTTTTTGCTTTATCTTAAAGTAGATGAGTAAAATAACTACTCTGAATAGCTGTAATTTAAAAAGAGTAATTGAGAATTAAAACTTCCTATCTCCAAAACTACTGAACCGATTTTGATGAAACGTACACTGTTTCCTAAGTTGAACAATACCTAGTACAACAAAAAAAGAATCACTTAAATCGGACTTGTAGTTCCGGAGATATGCGTGCACAAACATAAAAACATACATACATACATACATAAAATATACATACATACATACACCTTTGAATTTTGGCACATTTGTTCAGAAGCTGTTACAGATTAACATAATATACAAAAACTGGGCAGTACTGGAAATATTACATAAATACGCGTCGAATTGATAACCTCCTTTTTTGAAGTCGGTTAAAAACAAAGAAATTAACCCCAACAAAAACACGATTCACCTCAGTTTTTAAAAGCCGTCATTTCACTAAAAAATAAATTGAAAATGTAAAAGACTTGAGCGAAACAACTGCCTTGAATAGTGAAATAACACGCTAGAAAAATCAGGAAATGAGAAAAACTTCGTGAGGATAAAGTCTTAATATCCGCTAGCTGTAAATAAGCAAACAAAATTGAGGGTATATTTAAAAAATGCTTCGCAAAATGTAATACAAAATTCTATGAATATTGTAATGTAAGGAGCTTATGATCTTGGCAGGACTTGGTATATATAGTTAAAAGTACCTGTTTTAAAATAGCAAAACATTAAATTAGCTTTATTATCGGTAGTTATTTGCTCTTCGAAATTAAACCAGACTTAATTATGATTTTCCTAGTTTAAGTTTAAATATTTAACGAATTTTACATTAATACAATATTTTACAGGTAAATATCTTGCTCAGAAAGTTTCGGTTATTAAATTTTAAATGTAGTTTGGTTTGTTAATAAAAATATAATCTTCCAGAACAATAATTGTGGACTACAATTTAGACATCTCGAAACCTGGAAGAAGGGCAGGTCTCGTTTGGCTAATTTTGGTCTTAAAATAGTCTTATCAGTTTAGTGTAAGTTAATGTTGAGGAGATCCATACTAATATTTATAAAATATGCGAAAGTGTTTCTGTCTGTCTGCTACCTCTTGACGCCCAAACCACTTAACCGATTTTGTTGAAATTTGGTATGGGGATACTCTGAGTCCCGAGAAAGGACATACATATTAGGATACTTTTCAACTCGAAAAAATCTACGGTTTCCGCACGATAAACGAATTTTTGTGCAATGTAGAGAAAATGAAAACACTTTGTTACTAAGACGTGCGACAGAACAATACATATGAGCTAGTTATATGATGATAATACCTAAAATAGAATTAACGATAACAACAATACGAAAGTATTATTGCAAACTCTCTAAATCACTGACTACTGACTGACTGAGTATTCTGACCTATATCTTCCTCTTTTTTAACTGCCATGTTTTATACTTTTATACTGAACCCAGCTGCGTGTGGCACATACTTGCTCTTAATTTTATAGTCAATAAACTGCGCCTATCCCAAACTCGCTATCGCTAGGCCCCTACGTTACCTGAATTTTAAGTTTTTAAACCGATTCATCTGGGCACCATTTTATTGCAAAACCATCACACTTATCTTATATTAATGGCCACAATAAAATATGGAAACGGAAACTGATATGAGAAGGATAAATAAAACAAGAGTTGTAAAACCTACTCGTAAACCGGGATATTGTTGCCGTAAAAATGTATAAAGTATGGAGTTTGCTCTAGCTCCGGGCTGCGTATTTAGTTTCATAATTTCGAGATGAAGTTTTGAAGTATGTCAATCGATACTATAATATAAAAATGAGAAAGTGTCTCCGTCTATCTATATGTCTGTCTATTGCCACTTCTTGCTTAAACCACTGAACCGATTTTGCTGTAATTTGGTATAAAGATACCTGAGTCCTGGATAAGAATATAGGAAAATTTTTATCACTGGGTAATGTACGGTTCCCGCGCGATATGCGAATTCTAGCACAACGGAGTTGTCGGCGTCATCTAGTAAATTATTTTTATCGTTTATAATGTCATCATTGTTTCAGCTCACATTAAAAAAGTGACTCACTTTTCATTGATATTCCATTTTCATTTCCAAAAATATTAGTACACTAGGATAACACTTTTACTATGTTTTGACTACAGAACGTATGCAAATGAGACAGACAGTAGAATTGAGTCCTTAGTCTGAAACTCTAAACATACAGCAGCTGTTTCTTGTTTTTTACGAGGAAACTTTTTGACAACACTTTTTGTGCACCTGCTCTAAGCTTACAGCTAGGCTATATTGCTGTCTTCCGTTGCGTTATCGCGTTGTCTCTAGACGCAGCAACAACGCTTCAAAGTTTGGCATGCCACATTTTTTTATTTTCATTTTTGCACCGTGGTTATGTCTATCCAACTATGGGTCAATTCAGACCGCAACACGACGCGTAAATGCATTTCTAAGTATTGAATTTAAAGATTTCAATTGTGTGAGACGTCTTGCAAATCTGTCAAATCCAGACGAATTAAGAAATGCATCTTCGCGTCGCAAATCTGAATTGACCCTTACGTTGTGTTGTCGCTTTGTCATACTTTCGTGGAAAAGAACTATGTGGCGTACACTTTGTTATACCATTCCAACGACACAGCGCGGCGCAACGTACCGAAGCAACGTGGCCTCATTCTTAGGCCCGTATAAATAGTATTTAAGATGCGACCCGGTCTTAAGACGCGGTTCGGCTCTGTGATTGGTCCAAATTTTGACAGCCAACCAATCACAGAGCCTGAACCGTGTCTTGAGACCGAGATGCATTTTGAGTACTGACTATTAATACGGGCCCTAGTGTTTCGATAAATAAACGAAGGAAAAATCTGTAGAAAATTATGAATACCGATTGAAGCTGAAAAATAGTTACTTTCAGGATACAAAATATACGCAAGAATGAATGATGGGTACAAAATACATTGTAAATCAGACGTAAATGTATATACATCTCCGGATAGAACCTTTTATCGCAGGTTACTACGGCTACATTAGGGAAATGTTGGGGTGAAATGGATGTGGGTTATTGACCTGGGCGTTCTTTATATTTGTACTAGGTTTTTCTCGGAAAATTCATGATAAATATACAGAATTTTGGTACAGAAAACCGTGCTAAGTAATTTCATTGATCTACTACAACTTTGAGGAAATTTGAAAGATTAAAATCGGTTTTTGAGAGTTTTGGAGGGTTTTTTAACAGCTTTGTATTTTGTTTAAACCATTTTGACCACAGTTTTAATAACATTCTAAAGTCTTTTGGTGAACATCTTAAATTATATACCATTATGTAATATATCCATACTCTTGTTATAAATGGAAAAGCTGTAAAACTCTTTAAGAAAATATTTAACCACTAAACAAATAATAATGCAATTTGGTATGGATATTTTTTTAACCCCTAAAAAGTAGTGCAAACGAAGTTGCGGGCAGCGTCTATTCAACGAATTATAATCTGTCATATTATCTCGATATTATTTAAAAATGTCCTCGTCCAGCGTCCTTTGCATTCAAAATCTATCAGACGATCCTGAATATTATGCGTTCTATGTGAGAGTTTCGCTTTCGTGCGAGGTGAGAACGGCGTTGGTGTCGGGTTTAATTGGTGGTGTATTTCAAGACGGCAGCGGCAGGTCGTGCACGTGTGGCCAAATTGGGTGGGGCCACAGTTGTAGCGGGCGTCCTGAAAATACTAATAGCTGCGCTGGGAGAAATTTAGTACTTACGAAGAAAATATATTAAAGTTAAGCAATTATTTAATGTCACACAAGTCCTTCAGGAACTTAGCAAGGGGCCAGACTGACGTGGTGTGAAGCGTCCATAGATATTTAATGTATCTGAGTGCGGTTGCTATAATTTACGAAAGCAGAGGAACTGGATTTGTGACCTATCTTAGAAAGGTAGAAAGACTAAGCAAAATGCTTGGTGCGAAAAACTAATATAAAAAGAGAGCAAAAAAAGGATATGGGCGAATAGCCCACAGACGGCCCCGAATTACATAAAAAAAATGTCATGTTGAATTAAATCCTGTTTTTTGGCCAAAATAATAAATTTTTTTTAGATCAGAAAAAGAATCATCATAGGAAGAAAACGTGATTATTCTATGAATTTAATAACGGAAGTTTTATATAAATTGTGTTAATTTAAATAAAACTTCCTTTCTGAAATAATAATAATAAACAAACATAATTAATAATTATATTATTTTAAAAAACCTAATCGCTCTCTATCTCGCTGTCACTACCACCACGCCCTTTGCATCAATTTTAACGTACTATCGAATACGAATTCTATCGAGGGCCACTGTTTTTTCCCTTAATTGGATGGTTGGCAGTATAATGTTTTTCTATTGTTTCCAGACTATTCGTGTGTATTCGTGAGTGTGTTCTCTATTAATTTTGTGATTACGTCACAAATAACAAAAGGGAGAGTAATCGATTTTGAGTTTCACTTTGAAAATATTTTTATTCGATAATGAACAATAGATTTTTTTTATTAAACCTTTGTTAAACGAACGCTTTATGCCAATTGCAATGCCTTTTTTTAAAGTCTAATGAGGATGAGATTTGTAGCATGAATGTACGCAAAAAGTAACAAAATGACACAAAAGTTTTCAATTTTCCACATCTATCATGATCCAGCTCTCAGCTCCTAGATATTTTTGAAAATAACAGGTGCGTTTATAGTTTCCTAACCTTTCTGCCCAAGACCACAAATTCACACTATAAATAGCCCTAACCTTCGCAGGCTTCGCCTGAGGACTTCAGACAGATATAGTTCAAAGTATTGACTTACGGCGATAAATTACTTTCGTAAAGACAGGCTATAATGCTTGGTATAGCGTCTCGAACAAACGTGCCCCAATAAAGCCTAACCAGCGTCCGAATGAAAATGTGCATTTTTTGCAAGGGCATAAGTCCAGATTCTAAGTTTCTTGACAGGAGTTTATCCATTAACGTTGTAGTCATTACTTGTAAGTGTAGACACACTAGGCCGAAGTTACGCGGCGTAAATTCCGCATAATTACTTCCGCAATGTCAAACGCATACAAAATACGGACGGAACGCGACGGAATAGTGCGTCATCGGTAATTTAAAATACATTGCGGACGTAAATGAGGAATTTACGCCGCGTAACTTGGCCTTGTGTGTTTAGACACTTAGTTTATCTTCCAATATTAGGGGTTAGTCAATCAAAGGCTATATAAAATAATGAATAGATATACTACAGTCAAACAACTCGGAAACTGGACATAAGATTGAAAGAGCCTTTTAGGATACTTTTACGCTCTTTCTACTTTGCTTTTACTCTACATTTTTTGACAGGTTTATGGTTAATATGACTAATTTTAGCAAAAATTATATTACACTGTTACAAAATAGTATATACTTAAAAGTTTAGCTAAGTTACATTAACACAAAACTCACAAGTATTCGAAAGTGTTTGTCGGGACTCATCTTTAGTTTCGAAATGATCGGATCAAAGTCAAATTTATGCTCACAGAGTATCCACGATTTATGGTCTCTATCGCGAGGCTTTGAGCTATAAAGTGATTTTAAATACCTCGTAGTAACTGCCCAGCCCATAAATTAGGAATTCGTAATGATTTTTGCTCAATAAATTAGTGGAATTCCTTACCACACACTTCAATTGGACGCAGCTGAATTATGATGTTGATTTTTTGTCCGCTATGTGTAAGTCTGAAATACATTGCTTGAGAGGTCGCCATTTTTTATGTTGTTATTCAGTGGTTCTGTATAAATTATAATACTTGAAATTGTGCGAAGCAATAATATATTTTAATTAAACCAATATATTTTAGTATAATGGGTTTGCACTGAAAGTGTTACTATAATTTAAGTCGTTTGTGTCAATTTGGCAAGTATATTTTAAGATAACATCAGATTGGAAAGACAAACGAAGAGAAAATATAACAAAACACTTTGACAGTTGTGCCAAAGGAAAATTAAAAACACCCTCGCCATCAATCATCATTGTTGTCACCTGAAACTTTTTTAATAAGTCAAATGTCTCGTCCATATCGCAACAGTGACTTTTATAAATTAAGTTAAATCCTCAATTTTATTTACTTCATCGGTGATGCTATCGCCTTTTGCTATTTTACTTTTTTATTTTTTCTTTTATAAGCTTAGGCTGTATGTATGTTACGGAATATTTGGGCACGATTTTTACCTATCTCCAGTTGTCTAATTAATTCGAAACTTTGTATACTGATTAAGACCCAATGCAATCATATTTTATTAGTTAAAAAAATAAAAAAAAAACGTATTTGTTTTTTACTTAACCTAAAATTTCTATGACTCGTAGTTACTTAAATAGAGTAAGTATATAGGTTTTGGCTAACAAAATACTTATGAGTACAATATGATATCAAATATTAACAATCTCACTTTTAAAAGCATTGAATATCAATAAAATAATTAAGATGATACCTATAACTCGAGTCCTAAATAGGATCTACAAATTGTAAATTTTCGAGTTAGGCTCTATTCGGAGCAACTCTTGATCCAACAAAAGCAATTATTTGTGCGTCGCTAACTTGTAGCCTAGGGGCGTCCTGACTATTCTTCAGCATGACAGCCGCCACTCTGGATTAATTAGACTCATTTATTAATGGAGGGGAAGAGGCATCCATGCCTTTATAATCTCCCAACGACACACCACGTTAAGCATATGCCAAATGACGCACACGCGAATTGCAATCGTAAGTCGACCGAGTAGAGCGGAAAATAGATTGATATTACTCTCGAGCTGTTTTATGCATATTGCTGGAAATTGTCGTAGCATAAAATAATTTAGCACCGCCGCATTGGGATACTGTAAATTTTAGCGGGCGGATTATACGCTATGTTTATACTGTGGCTTAGTAAAACTAGTTTCGAATTACAGTAAGTGCAATAACAGCTTTCATTAAGGTGATGTTAGGAGATATGTTGTAGATGCTAAGTCGATATCAATATTAATATGCCTTAACGAACTTAGTGTCATAATAATTTTGCACTTTTGCAAAGTGGTATAATATGCTAGAGTCGTTTTAGATCATTTGAAGTTATTATGTTAAGGAGATGAAATTGATAGGTAAGTATTTTTTTTTGTAATAATTGAGTATGGAGATACTTTGAGTCCAGAGAAAGGACGCCATTCAGAGCCAATTTTGGCGCAAGATCTGCGGACTAATTATTGTAAATACTTTTATCGACTCAAAAGTGTTAAACTGCACTAAAGGTAAACTATTCATAACATAAGATATTGAGGAAACCTTTTATAAAACTGAAATACGCAAAACAATACTATTTTCATGCGAGCCATAACGATTTATCACGGGCAAAAAATTTATAAATTCCAACGTCTAGAACATAAAGGTCACTGGGCACCTTAGTATGGAAATTTTACCCACGGCCTACAGAAACAAAATTAGTTTTGATGTTTAGATACACATCCCTAGTTTACGAAAATATATGTCGCATCAATGTGGAAGATGGGAATCTGCCCAAAAATTGAAAATAAAATATAAGTGATATCCTCTAGTGATGACACATTTTTCGACTAATTGTATTGAATGGGTGTCTTAATCACACAGAAGAATTGGTCTTAGAGCAACTAAACTCATCGTGTTCATCTGCTGGCTCTAACAATACAAGTCTGTTGGGCAACTAAAATATAAAAACTAATTCCTTCTTACCAATACAGTGATAGACTGATGTATTTTCAAATAAAACAAATGTGTAGAATTAATATAGTTTTTATTCAACAAAATCAATATCTGTAGGCACGATAGTGTCATCTAAAAAAAAAAAAAAAAAAAAAAAAAAAAAAAAAAAAAAAAAAAAAAAAAAAAAAAAAAAAACGTGCGAAAGAGACAGCTAATGCTAGTCCCTGGCCGTACATTGTTAGAAGGCGTTTGTTATTTTATTGATTACAATACTTAAATACGTTTTTATTGATTACAATACTTAATTGATGTTAAGCACATATTTTGAATCATAGTTGATTTTAGAACTCTCCCACGGTTTAAAAAAAAAAAAACCACACAGAATGAAATGTAGGCTAGGACTCAATAATCTACAAGTAATTTTATATCTGTAGGAAATATTTCGAAAACCGGGTCAGATTATGCCCAGTTACCTTTCGCGGTGGGGTGTTTGGGCGTAATTCCGTTTTCATTGAGACAAATATTCATATTACTGGATAATATTAGAGTGCGTGCAGTGCATGTGGACAGTAGATCATGCCAGTAGCTTGCCTGGGTAAAGAGATTGCCGATTGCGGATAATAGGAAGTTATAATATTATGATAATAATATTATAACTTCGAATATGACGTAAAGGCAAGGTACCTACTTGAAGAGAAATTAATTGAGCGAAATAAGAACAGATGGTGAACCTATATAATTTGGTCGCGTTATATCAACCCTAGTCGACAGATAGAAGTTTAAATATTGACTTGACATGACCCGATAATATAACGTAAGTCAGCTTATGCTTATACACCTCAAAATATTTATACACCAACCGCAACGGTAATTGTAAACTTAAGTAATAAGTATTACTCACAGAAATAAATCAAGACAGAACGGCTAAGCAGGTAGAGTATGCGTGTTTCAATCTTGCACAAGCGTGCAAGATTCGTTGGACGTTCATTCAGTCAGCGCGCACGTCTCGACTTGAATACACCGGAGCGGTTGTGCAAAAATGCCTCATTGTGCAGTGTCTAATTGTAAAAACAGAAGTACGAAAGTGAATTAGTCAAAAGGAGGTTTCTTTCCACGGGTAAGTTATTTGTTCTAACTAAAAGCAAAGCAAAAATTGACACGAGCGATTCCTTAGCAACGCACGCTCGTCGCCGTTCTATCTTGATTTATTTCTGTGGTATTACTATAAACTGCAACCATTGAAACTTGGGTTTTTTTAGCAAACTGAATTACTTGATTTTGGATACAAAGTCACTACCTACTTACAACTATACGAAAAACTTTAAGCTTAAAATTCGATTTTGATAATACGAGTGTCGTAATCCAAAAAATAAAGCTTCCGCTCTTTGAGAATGGGGACAGTATTTAATCTACAGTACTGTATAAATTTAATATAAAGAATCCGTTTGCAACGTGCCAGTAACTTGCATAAGTTATTACGTCAATTGGAGCCGGAAAATAAAGGATGATCATTGATCATTGCCCATTGGTCCATTTAGATCTGTGACATGCAAATGAAATAATTATGACAATGTGAATAGGTTCGTTAAGGCGCTATATTGAAAGTAATTTTACCGCAAGGGGAATTTTATACTTTATTTGTATGGCTATAAAGTCGTGAATACGCTGTGGCCAGAAGCTATCGGCTCGCTCGGAAAACATGCGAAAAAACGTAATTTTGTTTATTTAAAAAATAACTAGGAGCATTTAAGCAAAATGCTTCTATACGATTCTGAGTTGCAAAGGTGTCTATCAATTAGACTAATTTCCTACACTACATCTATTCTCGTTTAAAAAATATATATAATCTTCAAATTTCGTATTTTTCAGAGGTCATTTCGAAAATTAAATGTATCGAGGCAAAATACATTAATCGTGTTTCTGGTTCTTCTCAAACCTAGATAAGGCTATGAAGATATATACTCGTATATATCTTTGTAACATACAAGATTTGTAACATTTCTGAGGGTCCTATAGTATTACTTCAAAAAGGACGTTATTTTCAATATAGCGCCTTAATGTCACATTCTTGTCTCAAATCCAGCTATAGCTTTATATGTATAGCTATTTCTTCGTGTAAATTAAAATATTTAATCTTAAAGTAAATAAAGTATGTTTAGCCTTGTTTCTAATAATAATAATAATAAATAATTTATAAAATTGATCCTTACGTTACGTACACCATAGTAATTATATTAACAAAATATTATCATTAAAAACAGATTACTAGCATAATACTGTTTTGGGCGTGCGAGTAACTGGCATATTACACGCCGTGCGTATGTGCAATGGAGTCCGCCATTAACATACAAACGTGTGTGAAAAATGGAAAGGGGCGAAATGAATGAAATATTTTTCACAATTCCAGAGTTATGTATTTCCGAGCTGAATAAGAAGTGGCATTCGAAAATGCTACGTGAAAATTTTTAAAAGAGTTTAAATCCATTCAGTCGCATTGACTTTGCGTTTGGTGAATTAAATATGACCATACACAGTTTTGTGAAAATATTTCCTTAAAATGTGCTTGTGCTTTCTTTTTGGGGAACGAATGAACGAACGAACGAAAATTTTAGAGATATATACATTATATTTTATGGATATAATATATTTTAAAGGTGTACTTATAACTTACACATGGTTTGATTTGGATAACACTGTAATGGGAGCATAATATTGATAACGATATTAAAATAAAATCGAATTCTTTTTTATTAGTGGTGGATAAGGACTGTAGGTAGTAGATCGGGATGGCTGGCGCAAACTTTGGAGGGTAGCAGACGGCGATAGGCTGATGATATTGACGATGGTGATAGTAATGATGATGATAATGCTGATGATAATGCTGCTGATGATGACGAAGATGGTGATGACGATGTTGATGAATTATTTTTTATCAAATTTTCCACTGTAAATCACAATAATACGATTGAAGACGAAATCGCTAATTTAGGAAAGCACGTTAACAATAACACAACTCCCGCGAACGTGATGCGGATGAATTAAGGAGCTGCCAACGACGTGGAACATGGAGTGAGGGGAACTGGATACTCCAAGAGGAATTTTAGGATTTATTTCTTATCCCTTATATTGGTGGGACTAGAGTCTTGATGCCGCAGTAAGAGTGTTGTTTTTACTGGTTTGTCATCTTTACTGATTTCAGCATCACGCAAAAACAGGATCAATTTGAAAATTGTTTTTATTAGGATTCTACGCCGCACTGTTCTAATCACATGTCGACTGTTTTTCATCAACATCACAAGTAAAAATGTAAATAGTCTAAACGACCAACGAAGTGAACATAGCTTGTACAATAATTATTGTAGTTACATTCTGTTGAAAAATTAACAAAATTTTTATTAACTTGATCTTTGTTCCATATTTAATTTTTCAGTCGCTAAGTGATTTAAATATATTGTCGTCTTCATAAAAGTATTGTGTCTTAAGAGTCTAGTAGATAACGCCTATTATATCACTACGCCTTCTAGTCCCTCTATGTTGGTACCGACGATATCTCACCACATTCTCATTTGGCAGTCATTACACGGAGGTATCACCGCAACTCCCATGAGTGGGGGCCTGGGGAAGGTACCCGGTACCATAATATATTTCAGTTAATTAAGTTTTTGTCCGGTGGATTACAGGTTGGGGGTGGTTACCGTGTTTACCCTATTTGTTGTTAACGTCTAATGGTGTGCATTGACCATGCGTCCAAACATACAGTTTTATTATTTCAGCTGACATTGTTGTCGCAATTTCGATTAGATATCTAACAATTTACAATGGATGGATGAATACAATAAGGTGTGGCTTTGCTTCTTTCAAATTGTTATCAAGACGTATTTTGATAACAAAAACAATAACATTGTTATGATCAGACCGAAGCGAGCTACTTCAAAACTTATTTAAATAGTCATTATTGTAAAAAATATAATAGGCTTTTTTTGAACCGGTGATACATGGACTCTAAACGTTAGACCTAATATATTTTATTTCTATTTAAGTTGGTAATATTTCCGTAAAATATTTGCACAGGCTAGATAAAGTTAAGCGAAAATCGAGATGTCTGATTAGAGCTTCAATAATTTATTATATTTACATCAATAACTTTCCCAATCAAGGGTTAACTCTAATGATTGAACATCAAAAGATTAATTAGGAGAGGTTGTTAATAATTCACTAAGTAAAGAGAAAATATTAATTAAGATTCAGGCATTTTCTTTTATTTTTCTTTAAATCTGCCCTTGATGATTAAGAAACAACTGCAGTTTGTATTTTTATTTGAAGTTGAGTTAATTTATGTTAATAATAATTATTCTCGTCTGGCTAATTGAGTGTTCGTCTGCTCAATCCACTCTTGTCTATTGATCTCTTATGAGCACTCTCAAATACCTCGTTCTATGGCGCCATAATTTTTTTTTTTAATTTTTTTTCAAGTTTTACAAAATTGCGCCAATCAGCAACGAATTTAGCGCATTCGTTCTGTAGCCAACTTCATACTCTTTAAAATAATGTATTGAACAAACGAAATTAAATCTTATACACACTAAAATAAATTACACAAAACTGCGTGAGGTCGAGTGCAGCCAGGTGGCTCAATATAGAGCCGGTGGGGTTAGAGAGGTTATATTATTATACTATGCGTGGAACCGATTAAGATGTCATTTGGATACTTTGCAGAAGAGAATCTAGTATTTCTTCCATACATCTTCAAAATAGATGTACTAGATAATATAACATCGAAGAAATTGTTTTATAGGCAGCTGACGGACCTAAGTAATTTGGTCGAGTTATGTCCATTCAATTTAAATTGTGAGCTGTCTGGAATTCTGGATGGATTTGACATAACGCGACCAAATTATGAAGGTCCACCATGCCTATGGATCAACTTTCCCGATAGTATTTGTCAATGATGATGAATGTGATGGTCATAAGATAAATATTGAATCTAATAATTACTTCCTAATAATATTATATGCATACAAGAAATCACAGTACCCCGCCCCGGGCATAAGGAATTTAATAAAACTTCGCCCTTCCAGATAAATTCTGTTTGATAGAAAGCAGAAACCCAATTAAAGTCATTAGGCAAATTTATTACATTCACTCAAATTATTCCATTTGATTATGAAAGTTTAATCGCTGAAAGTGATTTATTTTGTAGAAATAAATCCGTTTTGACTAGGTATGCGGTCCCTAGTACTTCGGTCAGTACTGTTGGAGTATCACCGAGTTTTAGTGGATAGGGCTGCGTCCTCTATCATCATTCCCAGGAAAAGCATTTCTCTACGAAAAAAAAAATTAGACTCATATAAAAAATCAATAGTATTTTTGAATCAAGGTATCACATAATCCAGCTGACATTCCTAGGTAGCTTTCAGATCCGGTCAAATTTTTTCAATTTTGTTTTCAATAACCGGCCATTAAGGTATTACAGACATCACCAGGACAGGACAGGTTTGAATATCATTACAAAATATTATGCAAACTTACCTGTCAACAGAATTTCAGTTGCACCGTCATACCTTTACCGTTTCGCCTCTCTTATTCAAATTATTTCCAATATTTCCTGCACTTCCCTACGTGAAATTGCAATGTGACCCACATTTGCGTATCGCTAAGTCATCTGTCTCAGGTGGTCCAGTTACAATGTCCGCTATGCCAGCTGTAGGACCGGTCGCGATATAATACAGTACATATTTTAGTATTACCGATAACGGTGATCTAGAATATTCGTATTTATGAGAAAGGTATTTTGTTTCAGGTGCGATGGTGTTTTCTGTAAAGACTCATTGTATAATAGGTATGGCATGTAAAGTCAAAAAGCGTGGTAAGAAGAATACCAAACGACTTCGAAATTCAATTGGTTTTTTGTGCCATGTTCTAAGTTTTGAAATCCTTGGCCTTAAGGTTTATTTTTTACAGCCAACATAAATGAAAGACAATTCAAAAGCAAATAAATAATCGGCCAAGTGCGAGTCGGACTCGCGCACGAAGGGTTCCGTACCGTTATAGAGCAAAATTGTGTTTTTTGTATGGAAGCCCCCTTAAATTTTTATTTTATTTAAATATTATTATTAATTATTAAAGTACACATATATATTTTAAGGCCTTTGTGAAAATTTCAAGTGCCTACCAGTTGTCATCATTGAGACCGAGCAAAAAATGTTTTGAAAATCACGTTTGTTGTATGGTAGCCCCCCTTAAATATTTAATTTATTTTGTTTTTAGTATTTGTTGTTATAGCGGCAACAGAAATACATAATCTGTGAAAATTTCAACTCTCTAGCTATTACCGTTCTTGAGTTACAGCCTGGAGACAGACGGACAGACGGACAGACATCGAAGTCTCAGTAATAGGGTCCCGTTTTTACCCTTTGAGTACCCTAACCCTAAAAAAGGAATAATTAATATTGATACACAATATCTATACTACTATTATAAAGAGGAAAGATTTGATTTTTTGTTTGTTTGTTTGTTTGTTTGTTTGTTTGTTTGTTTGTTTGAGTCGAATAGGCTCCGAAACTACTGGACCGATTTGAAAAATTCTTTTGCTATTGGAATCTTACATTATTTCTGCTGAACATAGGCTACATTTTATTTTGGAAAAAGGTAGGGTTCCGTAAGATATTTCAGTTTTTCGGACGCAAGGTGTAAAAAATCAGCTAGAAAAGTTACTTATTTTGCGTACGCTGCCTAAACTATAAAAGATAGAACCATAAAATGTTCTAAGTAATTGTAGATCTTATAAATATCTATAAAAAAGTCCGCGACACACTATACCTATCTATGTCGAGTGAGGCACAATAACCATTTATTTATTTAAAAATCCTGAATTTTTTTTGGACTACATTTAAACGGATATATTTTACTCACGCTATTAATCCTTATCAAAATAAATTATTTTATCACTAAGTACAGTTTATGTAGATAATATTTGGTCTTTGAATGATTAAAATTGGACGTTTGGTTTTGAAATTATGGCGAAATTAAAATATTACGATAGTGGGCGTCACCAAAGCGCGTGCGGGAGGAAGACATTATTCTGTTGTAGAAATGAAAATTCTGTACATAAAAGATATGAAATGACATCCGAAATTACACCTCTGTCACTACATCGCTATAGAAGCCAAAAATGTGGTTAGTTTTTTGTCTGTCTGTCTGTCTGTCTGTCACTCTTTCTGTCTCTCTGTATGTTTGTTCCAGCATCACACGAAAAATACTGATCCGATTTGAATGTGGTTTTCGCAGATATATATATCTTCTTCCAACTTAACATCTGGTGTATAAAATTTTTTCCCCCCACCCCTCTAAGGGGACAAAAGAGGGGGTCAGATTTTGTATCAAACTTTTTTCTTTAACACGAAAACTACTGATCCGATTTGCATACGGTTTTCACAGATATATTATATTTATCTACTTCCAACTCAACATCTGGTGTATAAAAATCCTCCTCCCCCTCCCCTCTCAACCCTCTCTGGGGACCAAAGAGGGGTCAGATTTTGTATACAACTTTTTTCTTTAGTGGACTTACTTCATATTACCCCATTTAATGTACCAGATGTTAAGTTGAAAAACACAGTTAATTAGGTATTAACTGTGTTTTTCAACTTAACATCTGGTGTATGACCTTCCCCCCCACACCCTCTTAGGGGACAAAAGAGGGGGTAGAACATGTATCAACTGATGATGTAGAAAATATACTTTAAATGGCAAAACAACGTTTGCCGGGACAGCTAGTTCATTAATAATCGCAAAAAAAAGATCGTTTAATAAGTTACGCTAAGTAAGGACTGTGATTATTTCAAGTACAGCCAGTATTTCCAATTAGAAGCAAGTTTTTCTAACAATTTTCATAACAAAACTAAATAATTTCTGATCATACAATAGGTACATTACACTATTGTGTACGTTTAAATAACTATTCATACGGTTAAAACTATATTTTCTTCGATAAAAGGAATCCAATAATATGGAGCAAAGATAAAATCTATTTTAAACTCAATACCTAATTCCCAAATGAATATCAGGTGATTCTTTGTGACTTAAACGATACTAGTGAGTCAGCAGTAATGAGAAAGGTCAGTGTATTACATTGATGTAGTATAATAGATGTTACATACGTTTAAATGTAGTGTGAAATGAACAAGTAAAAATGGTCTGTATTGGCACTGAGGTGGCACTGAGGTTAATTTTAATTATACGATTGTGTAGGTAACTGTAATGATAATTTTGAATTTAAATAATAAAATGTTAAGCACAATATTCAGAATGTTGTCGACTTTTAATATGATACGGAGCAGGGGCATTAAGCTGATCTATGAAGAATTTTACTTTTCTAAGAAATGACGTCACAACTCACAGTGAAGGTTTACAGAGGGGTTAGTGCGAGTTTTATTCGATCATACGCATCGAGCGCGTAAACGCGAATTTGTAAAGCAAAGCAGCGCCGTCTACTGGCTAACGTGGATACCGCTTTGATCCCATACAAATTCGCGTTAACGTGCTCGATGCGTATGATCGAATAAAACTCGCACTAACCCCTCAGTTCAAACTTTTTAGAATAAGTTTACTCGATAACGTCGAGTTACTTTGCTCTAATTGCTTAAAATGTATAATTTTTTGTCTGTCTTTTGTTTTAATTTTATTAATACTACTACTTACTATATTCCTAGTACAATATTCCTTACCTTTATTATTATAGTAAACTTTTTCATTATTATAATTATTTATCATAATAATTATTTTGTCTATTTCACATCGACGCTCCGCATCTTGTTATCGACAGTCACCGCTAGTTCATTATCTACACTTCGTTATAGTTAAACACCCAGTTAACATCGCCCCACATAGTATGGGAGAACAGCATAAGTATAGATGTGGCCCAAGACCTAGGAGTGATCACTTTCTTGGCTAAAATTACCGTATTAGGCTTGTAAAAGGCCTCTGTAGTAAATACCATTGTCTGTATAGTTCTAGAGGATGACTTGTTGCTTGCAGATGGTATAAGTTAATTTAAATATATAATTATTATGTTAAACTTTTAATATTATAAAATTTGTTTGTCTCTTTTTATTTACTAATTTTATTAATCCTTCATTTAAGTAATCTGGGGACATACAGTGCCCCACAAGTCTTAAAGCAAAGGAACGGCGGTACCTGCATACTTTTTCGATTGAGTTTTACACAGTTTCATCGTAATCACCGAAACATTTTGCCTGCTTCCTATTTAATTTCTTTTTACATCATCAGCTTATCTCAATAATTTGTCACCGTTTTTATTAAGCAATAAAAATTTCAGATCTAGAGCATATTTTAATCATTTTATGTGACCGCAAGTTTTGCTATACCCATGTCGTGTCCAACAACCGAATTTCGTACGGCTGTCCGCCCTCTGACTCATTTCGCGGAGGTCTGATTTTGATTCAGCCTTAGTCATAAAATATATGATACACAGTCTTATTAATCATATCTGTATCGAAATTGGTTTTGTCATAGTATGATAGCGACTATGGATACCACTTTCTGTGATGGATACCAATCTTCATAATATTAAAATATGTTTTGTGCAGTATGCAATTCTACTATATAGCATATTATAACAATAATACTAGCTTTCAGGTGTGAACGATACCTACTTCTTTAGGTTTTGTCGATTAGAGCTGATATTCTTTAGAATTCACTTTCAATATACAAATTAACATACATTTTGAAAAAAATAATGTAGGTAATGTACATACAATAATAACTTAATGGATCATCTTTTTTGACAGACAATGAGATGATCAGCCTGCATTATCCTAAAAAAATGAGAAAATATGATAACCCTATACCGTTATCAAAATCGACCTCCAAGTTGAGAACCAAGACCTCTAAAGAGGAGAGGATTTCACGGAGGTTTAGGTATTTAATCTAGCCAGTGTAGTAGTGGCATATTAAAATACTGTTCCGCTAAAAATCAAAAGCACAGCAGGAATATGTCAAACCTACCTCAACTAAATCCGTTACAAGCACATAAGATCCGATATCTTAATTCTGACTCATCTTGTAACAATCCGTATGAAATGTTCCTAGTATTTTAAGAAGACGTGTCAAACCATTTATAGATTTTATAACTAAAAACAAACATATTTTGCTACTTTATAACTGTAAGTACCTACTCGAGACTGTTTTAATGCAATTTTTTACTTGGAATTCCCAAGTTTGAGCCCATTAAACAACAGGACTTAGCCACATTCTTACTTTATGTAACCTCCGGCTGCGTTTCCCACATGACGAATTTATTTGTCGCAAGAACTTGTAACGTAACAACGCAATTAAATCTCAAATTTATTGCCTGGATCTGTATAACAACTAGATTACTTGGAAGAAAATGAATCATCCCTCATTTGTGTAGGCTTATAAGGAAAAGTAATTAAAATTTAACGAGATCATGCAGGTGAAAAAAATAATAAGGTATTCGTCATCCGAAAGATATTTTTCGATCTAGATAGCTATGAGAGGCGTGGCCTGTCATTGTTATTATATTATAATTGAAGTCTACAAATCTTTGTAGTAATTTTGAGCCTTATTCTAGTAAAGTCGTCAAGTCAAGAGAGCCGTTCTCCAATGCAAGATGGATATTTCTTTCTAGTCTACTATAATATCTACTGCGAGGCTATAGACTTTGGAATTTTGAAGAGATTTTTATTAATCGAGCGTGCTTGTAGTTCAATAAAACTGTATATGCAATCGAAACTGAATCGCAAATTATTAATGCTCTAGTCGACTTTTACTTTGTGGCCTAAAGACAAAAAACAGTTTTAAGAGCTCTATGGACACTTTTTAAAGTTTAGATGCAATTGATTAAAACGGGGCCAACGCAATTTCTCGCAAACGAAACTCTTATACTACTTATTTCCTCTTCTTCCATCACTTTGTCGATATAAGAATATCAAAGAGAAAAGAATAATATAAAGAGTCATAACATAGAAACACTTTTCCAATACTGACGTCTGTCGAATTCCCGGGAGATGTGGATGCATCAGTCCAGTGTATATTTTTATTATCATTTCCCAGCGCAAACATAAGACATGCATTTCATGTTTCGACGTTCCATGTTAATCCCTCACTGGAAAAGACATGAGAAATAGATATTGTTATTGTACTTTTTGATTGTTATAAAGTTTGCCACGTTGTTTTTTTTTTCTTATTGTAATAGTTTGAGTCGTCTATGGGCATTTCGCCCATATCTAGTTTATAGTTACAATTTACATCTTAATCTACTTTAAGTCCATCACGCCTCAGGACTTCATTTACTTTTATTTTTCTTGGTTTTTAGTTAATAAAAATTTAAAGGGGATACGATTCCCCTTTAAATTTTTATTAAATTTAGCTATATACCAGTGATCAAACATGTCAATTGAGTTTTTAGAGTAATTTCAACGTCTCCGACACTTTTTAAAAATTGTGAAAACTCAGTTTATAAAAGCGAGTCTGTTCCAGCACTTGTGTGGACTCTTATACCGCTGTTTCTATTATAATTTGAAGCCTGTTCTATATTTCTAAGAAACTTTACCGTTTCACTTCGCTGGCGAGTTTTGGCCTTGACATGCTAAAATGGAGCAGATTGCAAAAGTTACAGTACTTTTATAACTTCACATTGTTGGCCGAAAACATTTACATGTCGTATTATAGGACCATTAAAGGGCTTAATAAATCTTTGGTTCTTATTGTTGATTAAGAACGTTAAGGATGCTTAAGACTGGAGAGTATTAAGTAATTTTAAAATAATAAGACCTAGGATAAACTTAGTTGGAAATCATTGTAGATAAGTAGACATAGAGGCAACCAACGTTAATATCTCAAAGATGTAATAAAAATTAAAAATCTATGATAGATATTATATTTTTCTCCGATTCGATTGTGACTGGTTCCTTTAAATGATTCTGTTTAGTTAAGAGCAAGCATCTGAAACACCACTAGTCACTACACCTACAAAATATCTTAAGCCTGCTGTACACATGCGGCATTCCGCCAACTCATTTAGCCAGCGCATTTACCCAACTTATGGTCTCCTTGGCCTTAAGTTGCGAGTGAAACTCCATTCTATGCATGGCCTAATGTGTAGAGTGGGCTTTGGAAGCTTTAAGAACCCATGCCGATTAAATTCTCAGAGAATTGGCGTATGGGAGGAAGCTTACGACCGTAAAAACCATGCCAAAGCACGTAGGTTAATTAAAAGTGAGTAATAAGACACGGCCCATGAGTGAGTTAATTAATCTGTAATGTAATTCTACAAAACATCACCATTGTTCTTCTAAAAATCCAGCCACCGTAAGGATTAAGGGGATAAGAAACGAAAATTGGAAATGCGTGGCTCTTGACTCGGGGGTGCTCGGAGTTCAATTTTCCAAGTTCGGTTTTGACAATGCAGGCAGTCAATTAAGATAAGTAAGATGATGGGTATAATAAGATGGCATTTTGTACAACAATACAAAACAACTACCTATAGTGATAATTAATATTGTGGGAAAAATAAGCACAGTGTTTTTTTGTGCTGAGTCGCGGAAGATATCCTATAAGTATGACAAAAAAAAATTAAAAGGAGGAAGTCATGAGTGTGATTCTTTTACTATTGCTTTAAATAATTTAATTAAAAATATTTACTATAAATTCTTTACGATTTCATTGCTTTTAAAATTATTGTAAAATTCTTGTAAGTATTGTAAAATTCTTTTAAATATTGTAAAGTATTGTAAAATAATATCCACAAAATTCTTTCGTCGTCGTAAAACTCAGTATCGAATTTCATCTTTGTTTGTACTTTGGTCTCTTGAGCAAAATATTAGCCTGTTTTATTATTTCATGCCAATCGGTCTCGACGTTAATTAGCGTTAACATTTCGACGATTATAATTAAAATTCATAACTCGAGTGTAAAATTCGTATTTCGTTGTGTTAAATTTGAATTTGGAAATCCCGAGGAATTTCTAAAATGGCATCGAAATAATTAAACAGACTTCAAGGAATACTTAAGTGATTAAGCTGTCCTTCAATAATGATTTTATTATTGAAAATAATGAGCAATTTATTAAAATAATGAGCAAAATATAAAATCACACCTAAAACATTTCATGTCAAATATTGCCAAGATCTCATATTATAGAGCCTAACTTCTGAATCTACACGGCCTAACTCTACCGACAATAACTTCAACGAATTCTACATAATATTGTATCAGTGAAATATATATTGTACTTATAGCTTCGCCGTTTCGTTACCGTCGTGGAGGTGATGCGAATATTTAGTTTCTGATCTGAGTGCGTAGTGCGAGTTTTATTCGATCATACTCATCGAGAACGTTAACGCGAATTTGTATGGGATCAAAGCGGTATCCACGTAAGCCAGTAGGTGGCGCTGCTTTGATCCCATAAAAATTCGCGTTAACGTGTTCGATACGTATGATCGAATAAAACTCACACTACACCCCTGAAGTAAGTAACGAAACAGCCAAGCCATAGTACATATTTTTAACAAGTTTTTGTAATTTTTTGTTCAATACAGTTGCAACATTGATTAATTATTTATTATTATAGATATTATAATATTTTTATTTCTTAGTAGCTTTAGGGCCTGTTTCACCACTTCCTGATAAGTTTCGAATAGGTTATAACGCTATCCACCAGTCACCAATTAACTTGACAGAATATGAAGTATGGAGAATCTGTCAAATAAGTGCCTATTCGGCACTTTAGAAAGTGGTGAAACAGGCCCATAGTTTCACACATCGCTCATCTAGTAGATGACACCCGCAACTCGGTTGCGCCAAAATTCGTTTATCGCACGGGAACCGTACATTTTTCAGGGATAAAAGTATCCTATGTCATTTCCCGGGACTCAAAATATATCTCCTTACAAAACAACAAAATCGGCTCAGAGGTTTTGGCATGAAGAAGTAACAGACAGACAGACACACTTTTGCATTTATAATATTAGTATGGATTGCAGGCATATTATTGGTTCTCTATCTATATGTCATCATTACAACACTATCCAATCCCATATTTACATTTAATTAATTAAAACCGCATCACGTATTCGGAAATGAATGAAAATGAATTGTTTAGAGGCAATGAAACTCTATGAAATGGGTCTGAAAGTTATCCATTTAACAGTAATTAATTTATGAGCTAAATTAAAGCGTTTACAAAATTATTGAATATTTTGTATTGTTCATGTATATTATAATGAGAATTTTATTTGTAGTGCTGTTTATATTCGATGGTGTACCTACATGATGGTACTATTGGCAACAAAGTATTGTTTTATTTATTATTTTTAATTACGAACAACAAATGTCTAAATGGTCATCAGGGTAGTTTATAAAACCTGTATGAAACTGACTACAATACATTTATTTATTATTAAGTATTAGTATTATCTTCCAACGCGACCAAAAACCCTTCAGACGTGAGCATATTCTGCGCGCAGATTCATGCTTTTTTCAGAAACGGTTACAACTTACAGCAGAAAACGCGGACAAAACGCTAATACAATAGTTTTTGGCCGGGTTGTAAGATAAAGCAATGAATAAAATATATTATTATGCTCCGTAACACCTCTTATAAATCCATCTAATGGTACTTATCCTTTTAATTTAAATCCAAAGTCTCTTGAGTTTTTAAATCAATCGTAAGGATAATAAAGATTATGTCCAATTTCTCAACAAAAATGAGATGAATTTACAAATGGCGTAATCTTTGTAATATACGATTGCGGGTCTCATTTTGTGTTGTCGTGACTCCAGATTTCTGTGATTACTCTCCATTTGAGAATTTTAATGTATCGAAAATAATTCAACGAATGCGTCAAGTCGATGGAGTAATTCAGATGTGACAGCATCAGATTGCTATAAGCTATTAATATTAGATCATTTTATTGGTATTAGTTAATTGAAGAAGGCTAAAGGAACCATAAGTCATATAACAGCTCCATTGTGACCTCTCTCTCTTGAAGGGTTTAAAAAGATCTATTCCATAGAAAAAGCTAAATACATAAATAAATAAAATCTCACGACACCGAAATAGAATCACCAAGTATAAATTTGAACCTAAACTAAGTGCAAACTTACAATTGGAACAACTAGATAACTCAAATATTATCAGAATGCATATTAACAGATATTATACAGTATACTTGTCACTTAAAAAGGAACTTTATCAAATGATACGTAGTTACTTTATCTTATTGAATTTCAAAGACTTGAATATCGAAATATACTAACAATTATTTCTTGATAGCTTTACTTCGCAATTATAGCTTCTATATGATAATAAATAAGGTTATTAACTGCGTGTGATATGGCCAGGTTTATAGTCTATGATCAGTTACGCAAATGATTTCCTAGTGAGACAAATTTAATAGACCGATATTACAACATCCATGCTCCATGCAAAATGTACTGGTTTCATTGTGACATTCGAAATTAACATAAAAGGAGGAGCAAAGAGCCAAGACAGTAAGTCAATTGTTTCATTGAAATGTTTTTGGGAATGCGTTTACGCATTCCCGGAGCCTGGAGAGGACCACCGAGTTATGTGGAACTCCCCGGGGCGGACGCAAGACGCACCCGGGACTACCCACTAAAACCCCAATGGTGTTCCTGCTCCTGGAGGTGGGACTACGGGAAACGCGTGATTCACGACCGCAGCATTAACGTCAGGCCTGACCGAACTTTTTGCTGCCGTGTACGTTCCGTGCTTGGCTTTTTTTCTTTGGTCTGCGATCAGTCCGACTTGATTCGATTGGCCTATTCGTTTATGGGACCTCATGTAATAATTTCCTAGCAAGTAGCTTACTTGCCTGTTTATAAAAAAATAAATAAACACGTTTTAAAAATAGAGTTCTAGTCAAAACGGCGAAAGTTGATCCATGAATGACGCTTATTTTATTTGCATGTTTATTCAACTTTGTGTCCTACAATTTAGAATATTCGTGTTTACGAATAACCAAAGAAAACCCTGAAATGTTTCTACCAACTCAATCATTACTAATTTTATCTTCAGTAAGATTTTACTATCGCCTTATCTAGCAGTCAGTCCGAACCAGTTACGGCGATCAACAATAGCTGGGGGCAGTCGACTTCTTTATTATCACGCGTTTAGTGATCCAAGTTAAAGAATCCAGCGGGTCTGTGGTGCATGGACTATCCCGCAGAAAATTCGCATCGCATCGCAATGTCATTTGTATTATGAATTTTGTCGCAGATATTTGCGATGCGATGCGAATTCGCAGTTATGTGTGGGAGCCCTTAATCTTGGTAAAAGAACGATTGGATTGGAAAAGAACGAGATTAGACTGCACCGAGAAGTAGGTGGCGGTGGGGCCGGTGGGTTCTTTTATATCCGAAGCTCTGCCTTAAACGAGGAGTGGAGATTCATGATCCATGATCATCCAAGAACCATGGGGTTTTATGGGGCAGGCCCTACACCAGAGGAGCCCAACATACTCCCCAACCTGCCGGGGATACGTAAAGCATTTATTCATGAAAAAAAAGACCGGGAGGTGAACAAAGTTTTAGTGAGTAGATCCCGCACCTGGGGAGTCCTGGCTGATGTCCCCAATCCGACGGGGATGAAGAAAGTTTTTCTCCATAAAAAAAATGGATAAATTAGAGTATGTGAATTGCTGAAGAGCTTCAGACTCTTAAATTGTCTACTGTTCATCGCAGTTAAATGCTTGGTGCCTGTGGATTTAAATTTTTCCATGTTCAAAATGAAGGGGAGAAAAGTTTTTACCTTAACCCACTATGTATGGCTTGAGACTGTTTTGTATACCACAATTCTGCTTTTATGTCCACCTTTGGAATCGCTTATTACGAGGGCGCTATTTATGTATCCGGAATTAAAAAAAGAAACAAACATATATCATTTAATATGGTTTTATTGCTTTTCAAAATATTCGCCGCGATGATCGACACACTTTTGCATACGCTGGAACCAATTTTCATAGCACTTTTTCCATTCTGATTGAGGTATCTCCAAAACGTGCATTTTGAACGCATCAACAGCCTCTTCGCGGCTCGAAAAACGTTGACCACGTAATTTGTTCTTCGCGTATGGAAATAAAAAGAAATCGTTAGGTGCCAAATCAGGGCTGTACGGCGGATGACCAGTCAATTCGATCTTTTGACCCTCCAAAAACTGAGTTGTTTCAGCTGAGGTGTGACAGCTAGCATTGTCGTGATGTAATATGATTCTGCGTTGTCGGTTGTCCTTTCTTATTTCTTCAAAGACTTCTGGTAAACAAATGGTCGTATACCATTCAGAATTAACCGTTTTACGATTCTCTAATGGCACTATAGCCACATGTCCATTAATTCCAAAAAAACAGGCGACCATTTGCTTCAAAGTACTTTTTGCACGAGTAACTTTTGTTGGTTTCGGCTCATCTTGGAACACCCACACCGTTGACTGTTGTTTAGTTTCGGTGTCATATGCATAGATCCAAGATTCATCACCTGTGTAGATATTATAAACGGCTTTTGACGTACCACGGTTGTATTTTTTTATCATTTTTTTGCACCAATCGACACGAGCCCGTTTTTGATCGATTGTCAAGTTGTGCGGAATCCAACGCGAACATATTTTTTTTACAGCCAAATGTTCGTGTAATATCTTATGTATGCTCGTCATACTTATGCCTAAGGACGCCTCTATCTCGCGATATGTAACATGACGATCACGCATTATTAGTTCCCGCACAGCATCTATATTTTGTGGGACAACAGCTGTTTTTGGGCGACCTTCTTTATTTTCATCCGTGAGCATAGACCGCCCACGATTAAACTCACTGTACCAGTGATAAACAGTGGTTTTTGATGGTGCTTCATCTCCAAAAGTTGCGGTGAGTTGAATAAAGCACTGTTGTTGATTTAGCCCACGCCGAAAATCGTAGTAAATCATTGCACGAAAATGTTCACGCGTTAAATCCATGGCAAATGAAGACACGCAATTTTCAAAATGACGCCACAATGGAAAAATAATTGACAGTCACATGAAACAAAATGTATTCTTCAACCAAAGAGTTATATTTTCAAATGTTGTAATTACTTTTTAAATATTGTTCTTGTAAGTGGCCAGTTCCGGATACATAAATAGCAGCCTATGTATGCGTCATGCTATTACTGTTTTAGTAGTAGGAATACAATTATTTAGGTTAGTGATAAGGGAAAGGATAAACAGATTTTTACGCAGCCCGTGATTGCTTAAAAGCAGACAGAATGCAAAAGAAAAATTACTTACATAACTTATCATAATTTCAGAATCAAAGAAAAAATATTTTTCTCCTATTAGCTATCCTTGACAATACTATAGACACTTCTAGTATTATAAGTTCATCAAAAATATAATTGCGGTAAAAAAGGAAATCAATGTTTGCTTTCCATGAGTTCGAATTCTCACGGGCGTAGCCGCGGCATGAAGCTAGTAATGTATATAAAATTAATATTTCTACACAAAGTTAATTTTAATCAATATTCAATATTAATATTCAAGCCTAAAATGGAGGCTTAATTTATAACCACATAGTAAGATCAGCAAAAAGTCTTACCCAACTATTCAATAAAGGAGTAATAGATTTACCTACTAGAGGCTTTTTGTCAACATCCATTACAGAACACATTAAAATATCATTAATGTGCCTAAGCCTGAGTCGCAGCATGTACAGGGGGGTTATTATGAGCTCTTATATCCAGCCAGTTTCCAGCCAGTTTACAAGCCGTGTCTATGCAATGGCCTGTAAATTGGCCTGTAAACTGGCTGGATATAAGAGCTCATAATAACCCCCCTGGGCTTGATTAAATAATGGTTTACACTTTACAGTGATCCAATTGAACTAATGGAATAATATAATATATAATAATAATACCTATGGACGTATCACACCACGTCAGTTTGCCCCCGTGCTAAGTACCTGAAGGACTTGTGTTACGGGTTACCAGACAACGGAAATATATTTAATACTTTTATACTACACATACATTTAAGATTTTTATTATATGATAAGTATTAAGTACACATATTTAATTATACACATCTATTACCAAGGAACTTAGAAAAACTGTTTGTTCCGTCGTCGTGGAAGTTGCTTTCCATCAGGTGACCCGTTTGCTCGTTTGCCCCCTTATTTCATAAAAAAGTACTTAATACAAAAATAAACATACTACCACATACTGTTCTTGTTATTCTAAAAACCGTCCAAAACGTTTCTAACATACTTTTTGCGCTATAGTTATGATTTCATATCTAATTCTGTAGATGAGAAAAAATGTAGAAAATAAAATATGTAAGCAAACAATTATTTTCTCTATGGAACCCTAAAACCTAGCCCCTGTAATAAGGCTGTAGTATCATGCACGTTGTGCAATTTCATTAAGGCTAATGAAGACAAAATTATCGACTGCTTTGTGCCTTCGTCATCGCAATCATAGTATCGATTTCAATAGAATTATTTAAAGGTTACTGCAAAGGCTACCGTATGTATGTATGTAATAACTAATAATTATACCTTCGTCGATTTCTATTCGGTCAGACTTATTGAAATCTAAGGAAACTTTTTAGTGTCCAAATGTGTGCGCAATACACAAGACACTCTTCTGTTTACACTTGTAATAAAATGGTATAAACCGATTTAATTTTGAATATCGAATTGAAACCAAAGAAGTTATTGTGTGGTGCCCAGGCGTCTGCGTAATACAAAATACACTTTCTGTTTACACTCATAATACAACTGGGCAAACCGATACCTTCATACAGAACCCACGATAGTCTTTCCTGTCAAAAATCAGACTGTATTGTTCTATAATCTATCTAAACTTGAATTACCATTTTTATTGCTTCAATGCGGGAATTGAATCCACAAACCTTCAAGTCGAGTCCAACCACTTAACCACAGAGGCACAATGTGGTAACATATTATGAGATGGTAACTTGAATGACTTTCACGTTATAATTATCTTCTAATTACTTATTTCGGTTCTGGCGTTATGCAAGTTTCTTTGTATCAAAGGTCTTGAACGCCATTCATAGGTCGCTAATATTAATTTTGGACTCAGATATAATAATAATTTATGCTCCGTCTTTATATCAACCATTGATTAAAATAATGAATATTATTATTATACAACTGATTTAGGGACTGTTTCACCACTTCCTGATAAGTGCAGGATAGTTTATACTCTATCCACATCTTAACTTGACAAATAAAGTATGAAGATCGCGCGAATCTGTCAAAAAAGTTGAAATAAAAGATAATATTATTATGTTAAAAAGGGACGCTTAGATAATAATATTATGTTCAAAAGCGACACTATAATCAATTTTCTGAAAACAATAATAGAATTTTCTATATTAATGTAAGACCCTGCCTTATTACGAACCACTAAACATAGTATTATTTACGCGTCTGTAGTTTGAAGACCTCTCAACTGTAAACTTCAGAGCTTACGTAATAAGATTATGTTCTTCCTTTAACTTTAAGCCTCTTTGTGTTATGAAATTTATAACATTATTTACTGTATATACGAGTATGTAAGTAAATAATATTTAAAAAATAATTGTTTCGCAACGCAATTCTACAGAAGTTTGCGTCGGAAACAATTACATTTTTAATTTCGAATATACTCGTATTATTTTCCTAAGATTTAAAATGCAATTATATAATTATACACTTTCCTTGCACTTATTCCACTTTATTTTAGAAGTTTTATTAGAGAATTATATTATATACACGACCGGTTTCGAAAAATTCATCATCAGGTGCAAGCATAACTTATAATTTTAAAATAACGTCTCCTAGAAGACAAATCTTTTGTCACTGTAGCCGCATATTTCTTCAGCCACAATTTCTGGCCAGATGGTGTCCCCTTTAAACAGCAACTTATGTCACAAAATCAATGTCTTTTAACCCACGTAAAAAGCCACAAGCGTTTTGGCCATATGTCCATCAATACTTGCACAATGCAGAAGCCTCTGGCGACTCCGGGCTGTAATAAGCGGCCATTTTGAGTTCGTAATTGCCAGACTAATGAGACAGCCGTAGGCCAGCCCCAGTTTATGCAACCGGTGTCACTCTGACCGGACTTATCTTACAACATGCGATTTCTACTGATTGCTAACGTGAAAATACCTGTAAGAATAGATAACCTTTCCCACCTGCGTTTAGTATGCAACGGGAACAATGTACTTTTTGAAAAAAAGGGGAGGCTATGTCTAAATCTAGTGCTTACAAGCTTGAAATATTGCCGTGTCACTATATAATATACGGTGCCATCTAAATCGGTTTACTTATTAATAGGAAGCAAAAAACAAACGTCGATGGTAGAGTTATGATTGAAATATTTTTTTTTTATTACAACTTTAATTATAACAACTTTGGCACTTTTCAAATGCATACCTATTACCTACTCGATATAAATAGACGTGAAGCCAATTTTTGTTAATAATATTATTTGGCTGTTCGATAAAATTCGGTCTGGATCCAAGCAGTGGGTAAAAAAACATTTTTTGAGGCTGCCATATTTTCACCCTTCTTCTTCAAAATTAGATCATCTTCCATATATTTTTTCTTTACCCTCGCACCTTGACCAGTAAATCCCTACTACAATCTGTCGGAAGCCTCACATGTTGTGACAATCAATTATTCCACGCTTGACTCTACCAAACTACATTAGTATCAATCAACGTCATATTAATTAGAGCCGATACACCCACCACCACTAATGTGTGGGCATTACACGAGATATGATCTTAAAGATTTTCAGCTTAATGTTAATTGAGTGAAAAGTAGGTAATTGAGGTAGGTACATTTAGATTGAGATATTTGAGCTTAAAGAAATTCTTCGTTGCATTATTTCCATTCAAAAGTGCTATTAATTGTGTTTTATGCAAAGAACTTGATAATGTAATAATCTTAGATATTTTCAATTATTTAATTTCAATTAAGGGAAAAGTTGGTCCATTTAAGTCTATCCCGATCCAATACAAAATACTCGCGTCGCGGTGTTTGTTGCTAAACTCCTACGAAACAGCAGCTGGATAGATTTTGATTAAAAGTTTCGTTTCTATTCAAATAGATTCGAGTATGGTTTATATTCACATTTCACAAAGAAAATTAATATTTCAAAATTTAGAAAAACTTTTGAGATACATTTTAAAATTAATTATGTGGCCTGATTAATTATTATTGTAAACAGCTTATTTCAAAATGTTTTAATATACGTAGTACGTGATTACAGCCGGTCCTAAAATTATATAAAATAATTCTAATGTCCATAATCTTCTTTTTAAAAGATGTAAAAGGATTTGTATTTCTTTTAAGAAGACAAACATATCTTAAATATTAAAAGAAGCTCGAATTAAAATTATAGCGAGACAAATAAATCACGCGTCTGCAAACTTTTTAAACATCAAAGTTGAATATAAATCATTGAAAATAATTTAACAATACTTAGCCAATAGATATCTGTTGGACATTCATTGCAACTAATGTAACCAAGCTTTTGAATTTATGTAGACAGTCCTGTTTTGTATTACCGCTTACATGTGATAGTTAAATAATTATAGATTATTGTTCCACAGGATTTACTTATTATGTTTAGACAAATATGTTTATGTATTTCATAATTTATTTATAAGTAAGTAGAAATACTTTTATAGTTATCCCAAAGTCTCTACACAAGTGGCCAACCTACAAGTAACAAGCATGGCCATAAATTGTATAAGTTGAAGACATTTTCAAATATTTGTTGCTTTGATACCCCGCCAATTGTCGGTGTGTATGTCTGTTTGTGTTCGCCAATCTCGCGTTGATTTATGATTTTAAGATACGAAAGCTAGATGGCTGGAAGAATTTTTTCTATTATATTATTTTTTCTAGCAAAAGTTAAGAGTAATGTTAAAAAAAATCTTTTTAATAATATGAAAAAGGTTTTTGTCAGATTAAAATCAATAAAACTAAAACTAAAATTAACTAAAACTAATTCACTAATTATTAACAAAGCAAACAAAAAGTGTAACAAACTTTTAGTTTGCCTTCAAACAAAACGTTCTAACTTCTAGTTAAATAAAAGCTATAACGAAACCGCACGATATTAATTACTTTAACAAAACAAAAAGCTAAAACTAAAACGCCGAGAACCGCAAAACATATTAACAATTTTATTACCCTTTTGTCGGTGTTCAGAATGTTAAAAAATGATTGATATATTCCAAGAATTTCAACCACAAACTGGACTGGTAATGTATGGTCACTAGCGTATATTAAGCGGCGTTAATAAAGAAATATAGGTGTTTCACTAGGTGGTCTATTAGCTCATTTTCTAGTCTATTTGGTAAATTAAAAAAAACTTCTGTTACTTATACGCTTACATCGAAAGAATGATTTATATGAAATTCGGCATAGAGAATAGAGATACTTCGAATACTAATTCCCAGGTTAGTTTTTGTTTCACAAAAATGTACAATTATTGTGAGGAAATAAGTGTATTTTTTTGCACTTTTTCATTTGCATAATAAAAGGTATAGTAATAACTAATAAATAAAAATCCATACTAACATTTTAAATGCGAAAGTGCGCCTGTCTATCCGTATGTCTATCTGCTTGTTATTATACCTCGTTACGCCCTAACCGCTGAACCGATTTTGTTGAGATACTTTCAGTCCCGGGAAAAAGAATATTTATGATACTTTTTATCCCGGAAAAATGTGCGATTCCCGCGAGATAAACGAATTTTGGTGCTACTAAGTTGCGGGGTTCATCTAGTAGACTATAAGAACGTATACATTTTTTTTAGTTGATCGACTATTACTCAATAACTTATGAAGTCTTCTTAGCCGTGATAGTTTTCCTTTTAAATTCAGCATATTTCCTACTCCCGTGAATTTTTTCACATTTTCAGAAGCAACCGTTTAGCTGGTAGAAGGGGGGGACACTGGACTCTAACGATTTTTTCCACATTAAAACTTAATATTTCACAAATGGATCCCTAAATCGGAAAATGATCTATGAATACTCATAATATTTTTAAAAAACCTATCCAATGACACCCCACACGATGGGGTGGGCGCGAAAAAAAAAAATTCAACCCCGCTTGATGTGTAGAGGAGGTACCATAAAAAAAAATACTTGTTTAATATTTTATGTACCATTTTGTCGGCATTATTAATTACGTACAATACTGCAATAATTATTGTTGTAGGTTTTAACCCTCCCACACAAGTCCACAAACCAAGTCCAAGATCAAGATAGGTGGAGCGGCTATTTTATTAAAATCCCATCTATTACCCATTACGTAACAACATCCGTTTTCGAGCCTTCTTTGACGTTTAATTGTTTTAATTGCCTCCCAGCGCGGCAAAGAGATTTATAATTATACACCTAGGAGTCTACTATGTAATTTGACTTTTGTATCTTCATAAAATATTTACTCTCACTGATAAATTCTTGATCAAGAGCGGTAGGGAAAAGAGTAAGGGTTTATTAAATACTAGTAGATGCCTGTTGCTCCGTTGCGCGCCCAAGCTATATTATATTATAGTAGTTAGGTAGGTATAGTGGCCTTAAGAACATTAACATAAAAAATCAAGCTACTGCAGCTTGTCAAGTGACATTGACAAATCAGTTATCAGATCAGTTACGCAAGATCTGTAGATAAGAACAAAAGATTAGGAGACAATCCGACAGTAATTATAAATCCGGTTACCGTGGCAATCAGAATAGAAACCTTGACTGATATATTCTGAACATGTAGCTGTGCTTTAGAAAGGAAGGTCGTAAAATATATTATATAGCTCATTCCTTAGTGCAAGTAGCTATCGATAGATTGGTCCAAGTTAAAGAGGTCAGCTATTAAGTTTTTGTTAACATTTTTTATTTTACTTGTTATTTTTACCCTATCATTTTAATAGGGTAAAAATAACAAGTAAAATAAAAAATGTTAACCAACTCTACAAAATGATACTTAGACCGAAAGAAAACGCTTCATTTCTTTATTTTTATTATTTTCTTAGAAGCATATTTGTGTATGTATTTAAATGAAATTAAATTTTGAATTTTGTGGTCTCGCTAAAACTCGTATACGGCTGAACCGATTTGGCTTGTTTCAGTCTTAATTCGTTAAAGTCCAGAGAAGCTTTTATATTAGGAGGGAAGTAATGCAAAGTTCACCGGGTCGTCTATTTTTTTAATGAGCCTATACTATCCCACTGCTGGGCAAAGACCTCCCCCAAGGTCTTCCATCTGTCTCGCTCGTCTCGGTCGTCTAGTTATAAAGTTATATTAATTTACGTTTGAAACTTTGTGATCTTTCTTCGTTCTGACCAGTACATAATAAAGTATGACTATTGACTATGCTGGTTACCTACCTGTTGGTGTTTATTTAATTAGTATATTTTATCTTCAGCTAGTGCTTAACATCAATTATATATTAGGAGCAAAAACAAAACGACATTAAAAGAAAGACATCTTATTAAAATATTTAAATGACTTTTAAATCAATTTCTTGATAACGGAGATTTTTTAAATCTTGGTTTTTTTAAGAAAACTGCTGATGAAGATTGAAAATTAAAAAAATAATTCATGGCAAAAATCACAAGTACAATTATTTTTTGTCTACACTATCTACACTACTATTATAAAGAGGAAAGATTTGATTTTTTGTTTGTTTGTTTGAGTCGAATAGGCTCCGAAACTACTGGACCGATTTGAAAAATTCTTTTGCTATTGGAATCTTACATTATTTCTGCTGAACATAGGCTACATTTTATTTTGGAAAAAAGTAGGGTTCCGTAAGATATTTGAGTTTTTCGGACGCAAGGTGTAAAAAATCTGCTAGAAAAGTTACTTATTTTGCGTACGCTGCCTAAACTATAAAAGATAGAACCATAAAATGTTCTAAGTAATTGTAGATCTTATAAGTATCTACAAAAAAGTCCGCGACACACTATACCTATCTATGTCGAGTGAGGCACAATAACCATTTATTTATTTAAAAATCCTGAATTTTTTTTTGGACTACATTTAAACGGATATATTTTACTCACGCTATTAATCCTTATCAAAATAAATTATTTATCACTAAGTACAGTTTATGTAGATAATATTTGGTCTTTGAATGATTAAAATTGGTCGTTTGGTTTTGAAATTATGGCGAAATTAAAATATTACGATAGTGGGCGTCACCAAAGCGCGTGCGGCAGGAAGACAATATTCTGTTGTAGAAATGAAAATTCTGTACATAAAAGATATGAAATGACACCCGAAATTACACCTTTGTCACTACATCGCTATAGAAGCCAAAAATGTGGTTAGTTTTTTGTCTGTCTGTCTGTATGTTTGTTCCAGCATCACACGAAAAATACTGATCCGATTTGAATGTGGTTTTCGCAGATATATTTATTTATCTTCTTCCAACTTAACATCTGGTGTATAAATTTTTTCCCCCCACCCCTCTAAGGGGACAAAAGAGGGGGTCAGATTTTGTATCAAACTTTTTTCTTTAACACGAAAACTACTGATCCGATTTGCATACGGTTTTCACAGATTTGCATACGGTTTTCACAGATATAATATATTTGTCTTCTTCCAACTCAACATCTGGTGTATAAAAATCCTCCCCCCCCTCCCCTCTCAACCCTCTCTGGGGACCAAAGAGGGGTCAGATTTTGTATACAACTTTTTTCTTTAGTGGACTTACTTCATTTTAGGTATTAACTGTGTTTTTCAACTTAACATCTGGTGTATGACCTTCCCCCCCACACCCTCTTAGGGGACAAAAGAGGGGGTAAAACATGTATCAACTGATGATGTAGAAAATATACTTTAAATGGCAAAACAACGTTTGCCGGGACAGCTAGTAATTAATACAAAGATGAATTTCTCGAAATTCCTTTTCATAATTCATATAATTCTGGAATATCATAGTACAATCATTGAAAAAATGTGATAATTATAATTACAGCTTAAAAATCGCTATCGCTTATGCCTTAAAAGAAAAATATATACTTAGTAGCCGCTGTGTGAACTAGATAAAGGCGATACACAAAGCGCTTGTGAACCGGCACAGTATCGTTACCATAATATTGGTAAATATTTATTTATTTATTTCGCCGACGCAATTATTGTGGCGTGTTTGTTATACCCATACTAATAATAAAAATGAGAAAGTGTGTATGTCTGTTACCTCTGCACGCCCAAACCACTGAAGTGATTTTCTTCACTGAAGTGATGAAAAAAATATACTTTAGATTTGCTGTAAGGTTTTCTACAGACTCATACAAACAAGGCAACATACAGATGCACAGACAGACAAATGGACCGAAAATTTTCGCATTTTTAAGGAATACTAAGTATGGATATTTACAATACTAAGCTATACCTACTTAGGACACTTTAGAAACTATTAACACTCGTTAAAAGAGTGGTAATAGTTCACGTGTGGTAAACGTTAAACTTAGATCGAGCAATTTCGGCAACCCAGTACTTTTTGAAAAGTGCAGCAAACTTTCTGACGGTATCGGTAAATATGCAGCAATTAAAAGTTTTGGTTTTGTTTACAAGTGCACCCTTCGCTAACTTCGAACATTTGAACCACAATATAAAAGTCATACAGTAAACCAACATCATATTATTAACGAGCTTTTGCCCCCGGCTTCGCTCGCGTTAAGAAGTATTATTTTATACAAACTTTCACCCCCTATTTTAAACCCTTGGGGTTGGAATTTATCAAAATCCTTTCATAGCGGATGCCTACGTCATAACATCTACCTGCATGCCAAATTTCAGCCCGATCCGTCCAGTGGTTTGGGCTGTGCTTTGATAGATCACCATGTCAGTCAGTCACCTTTGAGTTTTATTTAAATAGATATGAGACCGTCTGTATTGAGCACACACAGAGAGACGCGATTTTAGGTAACTTGAACGAAGATAAACAGTAGTATATTGTATATTCATTTAGCATTATTTTCATTAGGCACGCAAAAAAAATGTGTTTTGAGATAATTTGATTTCAAGAATAAGACCTACCAATATAGTGAATACTTTTGTGTAATTTGTTAAAATTTATAATAATTTCTTAATATTATAATGGAAAAAGTGCACGAAAAATTGTGTTTTATTAAGTATAGTGTGCGTTTCAGGCAACATTCGAACTTCTTTTTATACAATTTTCGTTGCCCCAGGTAGTAGGCCCTACGTATTTCTGGCCCTACGTACTTACACGAGCCATATTGAGCGGTCAAAAGTATGAGAGTTACCGTTCTAAGCCCATTATATTTCAAAGGAAACGGTAAGCCGTTAAGTAAGTTACTCTACTGTGCAAAATTTATACTGTGTTCAAAGTTCTCATACAATGAACAGCCAAGCTTGAGCTCACTGAATTATGTTACGCCATGTTGGAAACTTAGTTTGCTACTATTTGGAAATTGCTGTAATCGATGTTGTTACGTACTCTAAGTAGTATAAACTGTGCCAGAATGGTTAAGTTATTTAAATAAAACGGTTACGTTTAGGGTGAGCTCATATTGTAGCGTAGCAAAACGATGTGATGCAGTTTTAAATCTATACTAATTGGGTCTGTCTGTTTGTCTGTCACCTCTTCGGGTCCAAACCGCAGCACCGATTTTTCTGAAATTTTGTATCGTATCTCGATTTCAGTCCAGGGAAAGGACATAGGATACTTTTCATCCTGGAAAAATGTACGGTTCCCGTATAAACGAATTTTGGTACAACGGTGTCATCTGGTATTTAATAATCTATTTAATACCTTGATTGTAGGAATCGCAGACACAGTAGATTATAAATTGTTATGCGACTGCCAGCTGCCCATGCCGCTTGGGGATTGATGGGTTAAAATTGGTTCAATCTACCCAAAACTGTGGACGTAAAATACTGTAGAGTTAAAAATAAAATATATTGACTGTTAAGTTTTAAAATAGTTAAATAGTTATAAGTCGTCTAGAATCTAGTGTATGTAGATTTACCAAAGATTCTTATGTGCTTTTAAGATTGAGTCATGTTGGACAACAACAATCATACACGAATCGTCGATCATTGATAACATAGACCAATACGACACTCTTCACATACTATCATGAGCCAACGTAGAGAGACAATATCTAAAGCAAATTACCACTCGTCACTGCTTTCAATATAAAGTAACAAAGACGCCAGCTAAAGTTCCACGCTTAAACAAAAGAATTAAGACAAAGGAACGTATGCAAGCCAGGACTCGCGAGCAAACTGCAGAAAATGTGTCATATTCATAAAGTTTAGGATATCTTGTGGAACTAAGCACTGTTCTTATTACTTAACTTTTAAAGTATTCTGCGCGTATATTACAGAATTGTATTCTGGATACATAATTTTAGAGAACTTTAGAAAAGGGAAGACATTTTGTTGTAAAGATTGGTATTTTCATTTCTTTAAGTTGGGCGTGGGTAGTATCCCCATATTATTATAATTTGGGGTGTTTATGTGAGTGACCCTTTTATAGAGTTTACTGTGAAAGTAGCAGCGTTGAATGAGTTACTTCATCAATAGTATGGGCAAATTCATAGGGCATTTCTCATAGAAACGCAGACGTCTAAAGGAACTCTTTAAGCACTGCTACTTTTTGAGAACTCTATATTAAAAAAAATCACGCCCTAAAGTATCATCACTTTATTACATCCTGTATAATATATCCTTGGCTCCAAACCCACTCTCATACACCACAGTAAGGCCGGTATAAATAGTCAGTACTCAAGATGCATCTCGGTCTCAAGACACGGTTCAGATTCTGTGATTGGTTGGCTGTCAAAATTTGGACCAATCACAGAGCCGAACCGCGTCTTGAGACCGGGTCGCATCTTAAGTACTGACTATTTATACCGGCCTAAGTTTTATTACACCGGCCTGTATCCTTAGCTCCAAGCCTCCATACACGCCTACACCTACACTATCGATTTCACTTTGCAGTAAGGAGGTGTTTTATCAAAACTGCACCTGCGTGGATACCTGTATTTTATGTAGGTGTATCAAGTATCTCGGGCTACGGCGGGGGTCAAACTATCAGGTGTGTAAATCGTGTATTGCGAGGCTTGTAATTATATTTTTTTAGTTTATGTATGTAAAGAGTAGAGAGAAATTGATGATAGCCAGCTGATAACTGACTTACATAGTTTGACCATAATATTATTTAAAACCCAGATCTAATATTGAATTGACATAACCCGACCGAGTAACGTAGGTCAATCATCTGCCTATAAATCACTTTATTTAAGCCGGGTAATATAAGACAGAGGGAGATGAAGTAATATCCCTTTTCTTTCTGCCGCGCCGAAAATTTTGTTTTGCTCCTGGTTTTAACTTGGTGTGCTACCAGTTGTTTTTTGGCTGTAATTGATTATTAATAAGATCACAGTATAAATTAACGACAATACAACTGTTCTCTAGGTGTACTTAATTTAATTACGAAATGCATTAGTTCACGGCACTAGGTAGTGTAACTATAATTATTTTCAGTGGGCACAGTTAGTTACGACTTACGCCACACGGTCCATTTCGAATCAGCAATTAATTTACATTTCCTAAATACAATCAGCAATAAATACGACACATTAACTGGGTGTCAGCCGTGACAAATGAACGGCGATGGTGGACTTACCGCCTTTTGGTTGAGAAGTGACGTTAATGTCGACGCAAAATAGCGCAAATGATATTGCAACGTGACCTAACTATGCGTAGACAGTAGACACGGGCTGTGTCGGAATAAGGGCCTGTTTTACCACGTTCCGATAAGTGCCGGAGAATATATTGTCAAAAAGGTTGTATTTGGCACTTTATCAGGAAATGGTGAAACAGGCCCTTAATGTTTTATTTTTTCGATTGGCGTTTTTCCATAAAATTTGTAAAATTTTTGACTATTCTTGACCCTCCCCTCTCCCTAAGGAAAGATATCGTGATATAAGCAGCAAAGTCGGTGCCGATGAAGCGTCAGTGAGCATTATATTTATATCTTGTATTAATATTCACTTTGCCTTTCACAGTTTACACCTTACCGAAAATGGTACAGCTTAGACAACTTTAAAAAATTTAATCAGCGAAGTTAGAAAAAATGCATGAGACAAAGTTTGTGCACATAAGTTGCACAAACGACATGTCACTACGACGCAGTATATTAAGTCAAAAATGCACTTTTCATAATATTTTCTAACTTCCCTGTCTAAAATTATCGAATAATATGGCTTGTCCAAGTACCCTGCAGCTAACAATACCTTTATTGTAAACGTACCTCTAACAGACCGTTGCATTACTTACAATGTAAACGGTTCTTAACATAACAGTTGTTCGTGTAAGGGCAGGCATTGCGTAACGATGTCAAACGGTTTTGATGCTTGTAATTGATTTGCGCTCGATGTAATAAGCAATAAGTAGTAAACGTAGCATGGGTGAGCTATAGATATGACAAAGTATCAAGATTGCTTATTAAAACTTGAGATAGTATCATTAACAAGCAATATGAACTTTGTTGGTAGTTTTCCTACAAAATGCATTTACTATTGGAGAGTATAAAACATAATAATTTAAAACAGTGTACTCTCTACAAGGAACACGTATACACCCTAATGTATTATCACTTAATTTTCTTACACACTGTATAACCTAAGTAGGTTTCTTTTAGAATTAAGCAGTTCCGTTGTATCGTTTTTTCATGTTAATTGTATTATGTTGTTATGTAAAATAAAGGCTTGTTAAAGAAAAATAAAATTATATTATTTATTATGCAATAATATATTATTTACGCAGCTCTACAGATACTACCAAAATTACCAATGCTTACTGATAATAAGGCAAGCTCCAAAAAAAACAAACACACTATGTGTAAAGTTATTTCTAGCCATCTCTCACCGTTTCTATGTTCTACGCAGTTAGATAATAACTAAACCAATTATGATAAGGATCGATGAGATTGTAACTGATAGTCTGCGTCACACAGATTTTCAATGCACCTGCGATGTTGAACGTCAATCAAAAACATAATCTGTGTCATTTAAACTGTAACAGTTATAATTTACGGTTAAATTTTAAGTCAAAGTTAAATGCAGTTATTATTTAGCTTATAACAAGCAGACAGTAGCTATATTTAACGCATTGGTCCCAATGGGGCACATATTAACTGATATTTCCGTGCGTACTAAACCTATCCTTAATCGACTAAATTATTGAATTAATATATTTTCACCTTAAACAATAAATAATAAATAATATTATGATTACAGTCAATAAACGCAATGCACACCGCATTGACGGTGCATTTATTTCAACCACATGGCCGATCAACACTCCAAAAAACATACACACGTACGTCCATTTGGATGGAAGCCGTCCATGTTTAAATTCTATTGAACTTCTAAACGGCCGTTCTGTTATTTCAAACATAGATCTGGGCCTATCAGTACCAGATTGCATGAGGTAAGTAAACATCGAACTTCAAAGCAGCGAAGCTATCGTTGAACATACAAAAAATCGACGAAAATATAACCTCCTCCTTTTTCGAAGACGGTTAAAATTGAACTTGCACAATATCGACATTCTATTACTTATTACGGCACGGCTAACTTACGTTTGACAATAAGTAACCCAGTTACAAGTGCTCGTATTTTACGCAAGTAGTCCAATGGCATGTGAGGGTCATTGTAAATGTCAGATTGTCTTATAAATGTCGTTTTAAAAATTACTAATAGAATACCACGCGAAAAGTATACGTTTATCACCTTGATGAGTGGTAGTTTTCCACCGTGTGTTTTTCGCGTAACTTTCTGCCACATACAGTTACGCGAGGGTGGACACACTATTCCGTCGCGTTCCGTCCATATTTTGTATGCGTTTGACATTTGCGGCGGAATTTACGCCGGCGTAACTTCGGCCTAGTGTGTTTAGACACTAAAACTTTAGAATGAACATCAGTACATAATATTTCTAGATTAATACGATCTGCAAACCTTCAAGAAGAGTATTCTTAAAAAGCTGCCATCAGTTTTTTAATAACTAAAGACATGAAAGAATAGAAATTTATCCAAAGTCTAAATTTAGCCTGAGTTCTGCAAGTTAAGGCACTATATCGAAAGTAATTTTACCGCAAGGGCAATTTTATACTTAATTTGTATGACTATAAAGTCGTGAATACGCTGCGGCCAGAAATTATCGGCTCGCTCGGAAAACATGCGAAAAAACGTAATTATAATCATTTAAAAAATAACTAGGAGCATTTAAGCAAAATGCTTCTATACGATTTTGAGTTGCAAAGGTGTCTATCAATTAGATTAATTTCCTACAATACATCTATTTTCGTTTAAAAATAATCTTCAAATTTCGTATTTTTAAGAGGTCGTTTCGAAAATTAAATGTATCGAGGCAAAATACGTTAATCGTGTTTCTAGTTCTTCTCAAACCTAGATAAGGCTATGAAGATAATAATTGTATATTATCTCATTACCAGATTTGTAACATTTCTGAGGGTCCTATAGTATTACGTCAAAAAAGACAGTTTTTTCAATATAGCGCCTTAATAGGTAATATTACGCAAAACTCGGATCAGAGGGCGCTACTCGCACATATAGTAAGTATTCCGACCAAAAGCCGACATGTGGCACACGTCATATCAGAATATTGACAGAATATATTGACAGAAACGTTGTCAAACGCCGAACAAAACTTTTTGTTTACTGTCTGTGTTCTGGTTGCTTTCCGGGATTAAAAGAATAGAAAATAATATTTTATGAGTTACTCAATAATAAGTAATAGTTAAAAAACTAAAAACACGCTTTTTATATAAAGCGTCGGTTACAAACAAACGTACAAACATACAAATTGAAAAAATGGAATAATTATATCAAATTAGTGTATTGTCATCGGTCCTCGATAAATCTACAAAGTTTGAACGAAATCTGGCCATTTAAAGTGGGTCAAAATCGCGCCCAAAGAAGTCGGTTACAAACAAATATACAGGTGAAGCTAATAAAAAGCGTATAAAAATAAACCTTTAACTTTTCATAAAAATACCAGTTTTTCATTGAAAAACTGAGGACGTTAATGAAATCGGAAGTGGACGCACATGCGAGACGACACCGGAAGTAAGATGGACGCTCTACTTTGTTGTTGAAATAATATGTATCTCTCTTTAAAAAATATTATATTACATTTTTAATTTAAAGGCCGGCAACGCACCTGCAGCTTTTCTTATGTTCCGAGTGTCCATGAGTAACGGTAAACGCTTTCCATCAGGTGACCATTTGGCTCGTTTGCAATGTTTATTAAAAAATATATGAAGTATCTACCAGCATCAGAAATAATACGATACTTTGGTAACAGTAGTAACAGGTAGTCGTCACAGGTAACTAACTGTATGAAAATTGCTGCAAGCGTAAGTCAACTCCTCTATCTGACCATAGATGGAGTTACTTGTATGTGCGCAGGAAGATTTTGATGCTTACTTCTATTATTTTTTCTTCATTCGAATATTTGTGCGAAAATTATAAAGACGAAGTCTGTCTGTCTGTTACCTCTTCACGTTTAAAATGCTGAACCGATTGAGATGTTTGTTATGGAGTTAATGGAGATACTTTGCGTCCCGGGAAAGGACATATTTATTCACGATATTTTTTTTTTTATTCAAAATCTGTGGTTCACGCGTACGCGCGATAAACGAATGTTGGCGCATGTCTGGTCTCTGGCGCAATGGAGTTGCGGGTGTCATCAAGTAATATTAAATACGATACATCATACAGTAGCTCTACCATGAGTTTAAAACTGTATTATAGTATATTTTATCAATACGTAAATATATTATGTCCCCTTACTAATAAACGCTGTATAAGCTTTGAATAGTTATACAGTGTTTTGTCTTCTTCAATCCAATTAAAAATGTCACTTGTGTGACAGGAACAAAACACTGTATAACTATTCAAAGCTTATACAACGTTTATTAGTAAGGGGGTAAGTGTATATGGCGATTTAGTTCTGCAAGTGACCGCCTAGAGGCGCTGTAAAATTTGCCATACTAAAAATTTACGTAGTCGGTATCGAGTATCGATAAATACTATAGCTTTAAAGTCATGGTAGAGCTACATGGTATCTCCTTTTGGAGGCCTTTGGGGTAAATATATCCCAAAACCTCCATAAATAGGGGTGGACAAGCGAGAATGGATTATAGTGGCCGGTGCAGAATTTATTGGGAAAGATTTGCGGGCCGCCGATACTGCAATTTGAATACCGAAAACGTATTTATGAGGTCAAATCCACTTTATTGGAATTAATCGGTGCGTCCGCCATTTTTTTCAGGATTTGCACCGGTTGTATATTGGTCACCTTTGATAAAGTTAAGCTGATGTCGAATCAATTTGGGAAATTTTCGACGGTTCGTCCAGATAATATTATGTCACTGGCGTCGTTATATTTCTGCAGACAACATGATATCTTTTAAGGTGACGCCTTGATAATTTGGCTGTACCGATGTCTATTTTTCTCAGCAATGACTAAAGCTAAGAAATTAAAGTTCACTGTCAGTATTCATCATGTCTTTGTCTTTGAATTACCCATAGCATAACACGATTGGTCAACTTTTATAACACAGAATAATCAATCAAAAAGACCTCTGTAAAAAAAGGGATTCCTATTTTTCCAACAGAGGAGAGTGATATAAGCTTCCAAAATTTGTACATAAATTGGTTCTAGTATACACTTTAATTTGTCCATAGCTTATATGAAATGTATTTATGGTTTTTAAATTACGCGACAAAAACCATTTTGTCGCTACGCCCTTTCCATTTTTTGCTGTTCCATTGCTTGTTTTCTATGAAAGGCCGGGCCAGCCTCGCATAGAAAACAAGCAATCTAAAACACATCCAACACGGTTTTTTACTTTAACATGGCGTCACCTTAAGCGTTAGAAAAATGTTAAAATATGTCAGCTGTTATTGTTCAATCTAGGCATATAACAATATCTGGAATCTGGATAATCTAGGTATATTGCAAGCATGGTTACTTTACGAACCACTTTTACTCCGATAGTCTTCTTACGTCCGTTGTCTTTATATTTTTAACCAGAATGATCCTTCCTTTATTGACATAAAGGACCTGTTACATGTAAAATAGAAATAAACAGACACTCAAGGCCACCTGTACATACTTGATGAGCAGATGTAGGCGAGTAATTACTTCGTATTGCGACAATCGCCTGAGCGAAAGAAATCTTTGTGACATGATGCCGACGCTAAAGAATGTATCGGAGTCCGGAGATCGATACTAATATTTTGAATGCGAAAGTGTGTCTGTATGTATTTCTGTCCGTCTGTCTTTCTGCCTGTCTGTCTGACGCCCAAATCGCTGAACCAATTTTGATTTTTGGAGATACTTTGATCTACGGGATGTGACATAGGATACTTAAGGTGACGCCATGTTGAAGTAAAAAACCGTGTTGGATGTGTTTGACATTGCTTGTTTTCTATGCGAGGCTGGCCCGGCCTCTCATAGAAAACAAGCAATGGAACAGCAAAAAATTTAAAGGGCGTAGCGACAAAATGGTTTTTGTCGCGTAATTTAAAAACCATAAATACATTTCATATAAGCTATGGACAAATTAAAGTGTATACTAGAACCAATTTATGTACAAATTTTGGAAGCTTATATCACTCTCCTCTGTTGGCAAAATAGGAATCCCTTTTTTTACAGAGGTCTTTTTGATTGATTATTCTGTGTTATAAAAGTTGACCAATCGTGTTATGCTATGGGTAATTCAAAGACAAAGACATGATGAATACTGACAGTGAACTTTAATTTCTTAGCTTTAGTCATTGCTGAGAAAAATGGACATCGCTACAGCCAAATTATCAAGGCGTCACCTTAATATACCCATTTTTTTTCCGCGCGATTAACGAATTTTGGCGCAATGGAGTTGCAGGCGTCATCTAGTAATTGTTACAAATGCAGGTTTTATTCTGAACTAGCCTTTAGAACCGTACATAATATAAACTTATTATTTGATCTTCGTAATCTAGCAATTTGTTATGTAGTTGAAATAATTGTGAGATTTGTAAGGTATCGTTTTAGTTTCATTAATTCTTCTGTTCTGGTACCTAGTATGCTTGTGGTCAATAATAATCTTAGAATAACAATGAGTTACATTATGAAAAAGCAAAACACGAAAATTAATTATTAAATGACCAAGTAATTGCCATAACAATGCAATAAATTTAAATCCATAGAATGATTGAAGACGTAAAAAGTTTTAATGTGCTTATTATACAGAAACAATTAAAACAATCGCTTGATACACCTGCCGAAGCGTTTTGTAGTTTTTTAACCGAGACAGACCTAAGGACACAATGCAATGCACATTGCATTTAAATCTTAATTATTAGTAATGACGAAGCAGTAACAAAAAGAAAAAATACCATGAGTACGTACCATCTGACAATAAGTCGTATTATTTGCAGTGCTGCTGTTGGTTATCAGACTTACCACAACGCGAACGCTTTTATAGGTATGAGCTTAAGAAGATACACCAAGGGCTAGAGAAATTGAAAATAGGTATTTTTAAAATGTATTGCTGTCTCACCAATCTCAAGTCTCCCACCGCAGAGTGCGATAAAGACAACACGACAAAAGTTCTAATAAAAGAACAGAAAATCATCGATTTGTTGTCCTCTGATTTCTTCTCCAAAACTTAACCGATTTAAGTACTTTTTCTATGTTTTAGTTTTTTTGTATAATAATATTCTAGCCAGTTATTTTTCTAGGTTGTGAACACAGAGGAAAATCTGGCCATTTTTTGGGTTTAAGAACGTTCTTATCTTTTTTAATAATAAAATTATTATGCTAATAGTGGCCATAGATATTCGGGAAAAAAAAATAACTCTACCGGTATTATCCAGGGAGGAAACAGGGGACAACGTTTGTATGGAAAACCGAAAAACGGCTCTAGTGGTAGCCCTAAACACTGACTACTATTTATTTATTCTATTAATTATTCCTTTAATAATATTCTATTTATTTACTTATTTATTCACAAGAAACATGGTAAATATTAGTTGTATTACATTAGATCTTGGTTCCAGTAAATTTTCATAAATTGCCATTCAAATAATCATTTGAAAATTGGAACTATCAACTAGAGAACCTATATTTTATGACTAGGTAATCTATACATAAAATAGGATCGACAGAAGGTTGGGTCGAACCGTCTGGCTGTCTGTTGTCCTGTCTATTACTTCTACCGCATTTCTGATGTCAGGTAAACTTTTGAGTTTTGACCACCACGATCTATACTGAACCATAGAGAAAATATGATTGAACCTAGTAAGTGATTTTGCGTCCTTTGGTTACCTTAATGGTAAGTATATACATTATATTATGTATTTATAATATAGTTATGTCTCATTATCTTAAAACTTACAATACGCAGGCAGTTTAGGGATGGTAGATATTATAAGTACTAAATTTTAGAGGATATTATATTATGTACACGCTTTATTTCGATCGGATATTTCTGTTTAAAGCGGTGATATATCTGCCAATATCTTTATGAATATTAATGTGAATTATTATAATATATACTAGCGACCGTCCCCGGCTTCGCACGGGTATAAAATATATTAAGCCACTGAAAAAATTATTAAAATCGATTCAGATGTTTTATTATTTACATCACATTAGAAACCCAAACAATAACAGTATTTCTCCACTATTTTATGAATGTTATTATACTTATAAACCTTCCTTTTGAATCACTCTATCACATCAAAATCCGTTGCGTAGTTTTAAAGATTAAAGGGAACAAAGGGACATGAGGGAAAAAAACGACTTTGTTTTATAACATGTAGTGGTTTATTGCAAATCTAGAAACATTGGGAACAATTATATCTATTTACTGTAACGAATTTTAAGTAAATCAATTCCGCAGTTTACGCGTGGCAGACAATAAGTATAATATACACTTTTATAACTTCCCATACTCTCGGATACCTCGTTTAATTAAATTCAAATCCTACTTGATTTTCCTTAGCCAGTCTTTACGGTCGTACATCCAGCCAATTGAATACTGCCTTGGAATTGGCCACTAAATGTCGTCGATCGCTAAATATTTTATTAGCTAAAACATCGACGTTTCCGCGCGACCGCTGTTGCAATCCGATATTTAGGTTACAAACCAAGTCTATTGTGCAAAGTGAAACGTTTTAACTTGTGTGCAGCCCATGTTATAGGAGACAGCGGAAATGACTGAAATGAATGAAATGAATATACTTTATTCTGCACATCATAGTTACAAACACACATAAAATACACCCTTTTTTTTTGCAGTGTGCTTAATATCGTAACATTCAGTTATAAGAGTATGCAAAATCGCACACAGAAAAGAATGATAACATTATTTTTTAATTAGGTATGTCTCATGCCACCACATTCATTTTCTCGGAAACCCTTGGAAAAAAATTGGAAAAAAGGTAGCTAAGAATTGAACATAGCAAATCGCTCTCGCTTATCATTTGGACTCTAAATTCAGCATGTTTTATTCAGACGAACAACTCGTTACTGCAGAGCATTGTGGTCGCTAAACACATGCGGCCAGCGACCACATTCGCGTACTGCATAGCTTAGTTTATTTTAAAACATAACTTTTCGCGAATCTATTTACTACACGAAATGTGGTAGGTACGAGGCTTAAAAATAAACTTATGCACATCACTATCTATATTTAGTTTTACTTTTATATTTTGTTGTTTTTTAATATTTATCAAATTCCCTTAAACTAGTTTAAACCTTAGAATGTTCTTCTGCATGTTTTGTCGTTACAGCTTACAACAGTTTGTTGGTAAGTACCTATATAGAAGAACTTGTACAGAAGAATATTTGAGACTACAGAATAAACATAACTTAACTTATAAGTAACTTTTTCTGTTGCATTCTTGTAAAAAAAGTGTTGTTTCACAGAAAATATAATAATATGCTGAGAGTGAGCTGAGAAAATATAATAATATGCTGAGAGTGAGCTGAGAAAATATAATAATATGCTGAGAGTGAGCTGAGACCGACACTGCCAAACGAGCGTGATTTGTGAGTTGTGAGTCGCTGAATTTCGGTTCGGCAGAATTCTGCTGCATTCAGTTTCATGCAAAAGTCCTGTTTGATTCACACGAGCGTCATTTTGTGAATCATGATTTGTATGAAAAGAAATTCTGTCCGGCAGAAATTCTGCGACTCACAACTCACAAATTACGCTCGTTTGGCTTCACCCTTAGTGTGAAACTTTTTTCCAGTTCGAAAGTTGTTTTTCATTCTGCGTCGTAGCAAAACGAATTATTTATTATTTTGTTTTATAGCATTAAAACGTTTGTAATGCAGTTGATTTTCCTACCAATAATTTATTTTAATAACGATAATATTATAATTACGCAATTAAGGAGTCTGCAAACCAAACTCCTTTATAAAATAGCATATTTTGTCGATATTAATTTACTGACTTTCTAGAAAGTTTCTTATTAAATACAATTAAATACAAAGTATGGGGACCGCAAAGTGGAGAACACACGGGGTGTTAAAACCACACATTTAATTTTAATTGGCTTATTTAATAGCATGGTCGCTAGTTCCTCAGACCGGGTTGGTTTCAAGCAATTTTCTAGGAAACCTATAAAAGTATGCATGCAAAATATGATGTTTATTTGCATGCATATTTTATAGGTAAGGAGGTAGTATTTATGGTCGAAATTCTACCTTAGTTTCAACGACATGACTACAAAATTTTTCGTCGAAAGGGATACAAAGTTTTTCGCTCGCGTATTAATAATATTAAGTATATAGATTTAATTATTTTTATTTAAATACCAAGCTATATTTATTATTTATTTATTATTAATTATTATGCTTAAGTTCAATGTATATCAACCCTAATATCTGTTTCTGTGCCTACCTAAATAAATAATACTTATAATATTAATTAATTCATTAATTTATCAATTTATTTTCTTAATTAATTTGGACTGAATCGAACAATGTAGAATTTGCAGGTTTCTGTAAATTTTAAAACGAAACTCAAGTTTTTTCGTAGCATTAAATCAGGTATTTGATACAATTAAGTCTACTTAGGAATCTTCAATTTATTTCTATAATAAATAGCAAAAATGTGTTTTTTTATTTATTTAATAAACTACGAATAATCGTCGCAACTTGAACACGGGACATTCTTTAGTTCAAACGGGCCGACATGTTCCATTCATTCCCATCATAAGAAAAGCTAACTACTGAAATATTTCTAGAATTAATAATTATAAAGTGTAATTATAGCTTTCCTGTCCTGGGCTAACTTTCGTTGAAAAAAAGTAATTTCACGGCAATTGTAGGATTTGTAGGATGTTGATATTTTTGTTCGCACACTTGGCTGATTCTACCGAAGTGGTAAAGAAAGAATGAAGAATCTAAAAACATATTATATAACACTATATATTACACTATATATTTTAATATATTTTACCCTTTTAATTTTTAACTTAAATTGAACGGTTTTTGCGTCTTGAATTTAAATAAGCAAAAAATTTATATTTAAAAAAAATTTCAGCTGTCATATTAAAGATATTACAATTTTATTAAGTTTTCAAAAGACATACAAATAGTATTTTTTTAGGGTTCCGTACCCAAAGGGTGAAAACGGGACCCTATTTCTAAGACTTCGTTGTGTGTCCGTCTGTCCGTCAGTCTGTCTGTCTGTATGTCTTCAGACTGTAACTCAAGAACGGTAATAGGTAGCTAGAGATTTTAAACTTTCACAGATTATGTATATTATCGGCTGTTGCCGCTATAACAACAAATACTAAAATCAAAATAAAGTTAATATTTAAGGGGGGGCTCCCATACAACAACCGTGATTTTTTTGGCTTTTTTTGCTCTATAACAATAATGGCAACAGGTAGGTAGGTACTTGTATTTTTCACAAAATCGTTAGTTATACGTGTACTTTAATATTCAATAACAATATTAAAATAAATTAAAAAAAAATAAGGGGGGCTCATCGATAGTAATATATAAGTCTATGGGGGGGGGGCTCCTATACAAAAAACACAATTTATGGCCTAATTTTGCTCTATAATGGTACGGAACCCTACGTGCGCGAGTCCGACTCGCACTTGGCCGATTTTTTAATAGGGCTGATATTAACTCTTAAGCATGCATTGATGACTGGACTAGATGACGATGGACTGTATGATGGACTAGATGTATATCTATAAGTGTAATCATCATAATTATTATTAATTTTTAAGTATTTTAATATCCTTCTCCTCAAAAGTTTGCATCCACTTTGCACTATCTCTGCAACACCCTAAGGTTTGGCTGGAAGAAAATGCCACTAGGCATTTTTTACAAAAACATGCAAAAGTTTTAAATAAATAATTAATTGAATGACACCCGCAATTCCATTTCGCAGAACGGCAGAAGTGGTGCGGGAACCGTACGTTTTTAGGGTTCCGTACCCAAAGGGTAAAAACGGGACCCTATTACTAAGAATTCTTTGTCTGTCCGTCTGTCCGTCCGTCTGTCTGTCTGTCTCCAGGCTGTAACTCAAGAACTGCTATAGCTAGACTTCTGAAATTTTCACAGATTGTGTATATATCTGTTGCCGCTATAACAACAAGAAAATAAAATAAAGTAAATATTTAAGGGTGGCTCCCATACAAGAAACGTGATTTTTTTGGCCTTTTTTGCTCGTAATCAATAATGGTAATAGTTAGGCACTTCAAATTTTCACAAAATACTTAGTTATGTATATAAATTGTACTTTATTAATTAATAATAAAATTAAAATAAAGTAAATATTTAAGAGGGGCTCCCATATAAAAACACAATTTTTTGTCTACTTTCGCTCTATACCTGTACGGGACCGTTCGTGCGCGAGTGCTACTCGCACTTGGCCGATTATTCTGAGATGAAAAATATCCTATGTCCTCTTTTGGGACTTATTACTCATACAAATTACAATCCTTTCCAAATTTTAAGTGAAAAGATAAGAGACGGACAGACTTTCACATATTTTTCTAAATAAATATAACTCAAAGGTGACTGACTGACTGACTGACATCAATCAATGACTGATATCAATGCACAGCCCAAACCACTGGATGGATCGGGCTGAAAATTGGCATGCAGAATGTAGATGTTATGACGTAGGTAGACAACCGCCAAGAAAGTATTTTGTTCAGTTCTACTTCTAAAAGGAGAAATAAGGGATGGAATATTGTATTTATTTTATAATTAATATAATTATTATAAAATTATTATAATTATATTATGTATGTTAGGTTTAAGGTATTTGTTATATGGGCCTCTGATGCCCGAAATAAATGTTTTGATTTGTATTAATACTTCTCGGGAGCAAAGCCGCCGGCAAAAGCTGTTTTATTATAGCCCGTTGTGCTGCGCTGAATCAGGATAAGTCCGCGTATTTAAAGTAAAGTAGTTCTCACAGAGAGGGCGCTGATAGTTGTCTACATCGCGCTATCGCTTATTCATAATGCGTTGAACATACATCAGTTAAATCATGTTTCACTCAACATAATAATATGTTGTTTTGCATTACAACAAATTCAGAGTAGTTATTATGTGTTGAAGCATAAATAATTAATACTAAATTTTTGTAGACGGTTTCTATAACAGTAACATATTGTTGTAGGTAACCGTATAAGGAACCAACTTATTTGCATTCCCAAATTTTCTCTAATCTCGGAATTCCGGGATTTTTAATTAACAAAAATAATTATATTCTAAGAAGTTGTCTCCCAAAACTTGCTAGCCAAAGATTAAACCTTTTTTTTTTTTTTTTTTTTTTTTTCCGGAGGGGGAAATGCATTACGCATACCACCCAGGCGCAGGGGGCGACCCGAGCGGTGATGTGGGACTCCCGTAGCTAATGAGACCACGGTATACCCACTAAAACCCCCCCCATCTTCCGCCACGCCGCCTTTTGACGGGGCCACGAGAACGATACACACATCCGCGACCCCGCCAGCGGTCCGAAGACTCCACGATGGGCGCACAACACGTGCGCCCTCCTCCTCGGCCCCCACCAGGGCTGTAGCAGACGCCCCCCGAGTCTGCTACTTGGAGGCCATGTGGCAGATCAGGTCTGTGGCTCTGCCACCGACCACACCTCGGCCGCAGAGGATAAGGCAAGCGGCGCACCGCAATACCTACTTGCCTCTTCCTCTGCGGCCCCACCTCGGTGCGCATACGCAGCGGACTCCTCCAGTCCGCTGGGAGCGCCCTCCTCGGGCCAGGCGGCGACAGCGGCCGGCCCTGGTTGCCTCTTCGCTTCACCGCGGTTGTCCAAGCCGCGGTTACTAGAGCCCCACCGCCACGACAAGGCGAGCAACCATCGGGGGGAGCCAAAGATTAAACCTAATGTAAAGGAATATAATATTATGAATAATTGATTTAAAATGCATCCAGATGAAATGAAATTATCAAATTACAAATCACCCCCAAAATGTCTACACAACGCCATTTTTTTCTGGGTCCCACACCGCCCCCCTGCAGACCTTTAGCGCCAACAAGGGGGCGTTATCGCCCACTTTGGGAAAGGCTGCTCCAGTGCTCCATCCATAGTACCATGTACCTCTAGTTCTCACAGAGAGGGCGCTGATAGTTGTCTACATCGCGCTATCGCTTACTCGTAATGCGTAGAACATAAGTTCAATATCTATTCATTTTCGTCGATTAATAATCATACCAAATTTTAGTTTTCTGTTTTTGAAAAACGGTATTACGTTAGTAACGTAAGTAACCGTCTCTACGTTCTACAATTTGACAGTTTTTGTGAAAAAAGGACCAAGTCCGACTTGGTAAGTCGGTGACCAATCGGCAATCGACTATCGAGATATTATATTTGGAGTGTACACGTAGGACGTAGGGTAGACTCCGCGCACGATAACTCTGCGCGCGGCTGAACGAAACTTTTCGTCGGGCCGCCGTATTTACATAATAATCGATACGCCTATTCCTATACATAATTTAAATGAGTATTTATAAGGGATATTAAAGTAAAACTACCAATAAAATATCATTGGGATTACCCATTTTTTTTATGAATTCCTACGCTGTCGCGCGCAGAGTTATCGTGCGCGGAGTCTACTGTGTATGCGTTCTGAGTTCTGACAGATCACTGTGAAAGTGTCAGCGCTGAGAGACCATTTTTAGGGTTCCGTAGTCAACAAGGAACCCTTATAGTTTCGGTTTGTCCGTCCGTCTGTCTGTCTGTCCGTCTGTCTGTCTATCTGTCTGTCCGCGGTTTTGCTCAGAGACTATAGGACCTACAAATCTGTAATTTGGCATGAATACTTACACATATTAATAATGCCGACAAAATGGTACATAAAATATATAAAAAATATTTTTTTATGGTACGTCCCCTACACGTCAAGCGAGGTTCAATTTTTTTTTTCGCGCCCACCCCATCGTGTGGGGTGTCGTTGGATAGGTTTTTAGGGTTCCGTAGCCAAAATGGCAAAAAACGGAACCCTTATAGATTCGTCATGTCTGTCTGTCTGTCTGTCCGTCCGTATGTCACAGCCACTTTTCTCTGAAACTATTAGAGATAATATACTATTGAAACTTGGTAAGTAGATGTAGTCTGTGAACCGCATTAAGATTTTGATGCAAAAATGGAAAAATTATTAAAACTTTTAGGGGTCCCTGAAGTTTTAATAATTTTGAACTGAAACAAAAATTTTTTTTTTCATCTAACCTATGCGTGTGGGGTATCTATGGATAGGTCTCCAAAAATCATATTGAGGTTTCTCATATAATTTTTTTCTAACCTGAATAGTTTGCGAGAGAGACTCTTCCAAAGTGGTAAAATGTGTGTCCGCCCCCCTCTAATTTCTAAAGTAACTCTGATAATTCTAAAAAAAATATATGATGTAGATTACTATAAAAACTACCAACGAAAATTGGTTTGAACGAGATCTAGCCAGTAGTTTTTTTTAAACGTCATAAATGGTAAACCTTAATCTAAATTTCATTAAATCGACTGAAATATAAAAATAAATCAAAAACCTTTTAATTTCATAAAAATAAACCTTATTTCTGCTGCGGAACCCTTCATGGGCGAGTCCAACTCGCACTTGGCCGCTTTTTTAAAAATATTATGAGTATTCATAAATCATATTTTATTCATCGGAAAACCTCTTGGTAACACTGTACCTACTGACTACTCTGTGGTAACACTGTACCTACTGACTACTCTGTGGTAACACTGTACCTACTGACTACTCTGTGGTAACACTGTACCTACTGACTACTCTGTGGTAACACTGTACCTACTGACTACTCTGTGGTAACACTGTACCTACTGACTACTCTGTGGTAACACTGTACCTACTGACTACTCTGTGGTAACACTAAGGTCCATATAAATAGTCAGTACTTAAGATGCGACCCGGTCTCAAGACGCGGTTCGACTCTGTGATTGGTCCAAATTTTGACAGCCAACAAATCACAGAGCCTGAACCGTGTCTTGAGACCGAGATGCATCTTGAGTACTGACTATTTATACGGGCCTTAGAAACTTTTTATGAGTTCTCGAGTACCCTACACCTTAAACGAGTTAATTTTTGACCAATTGGGAAATAAAAAGATTTTCATTTCATTTCATTTCACCATTCTAGTTATAGGGTATCGTTCACTAAATGACGCCCGCATCTCCATTGCACCAAAATTCGCTTATCGCGCGGGAACCGTACATTTTTACGGGATAAAAAGTATCCTATGACCTTTCCTGGGACTCGAAATGTGACCTTTTCAAATTTCATCAAAATCTGTTCAGCGGTGCCTGAAGCAGACAGACAGACACACTTTCGCAGCAGCCCGTTTCGCTGCGATACAGAAAGCGTATCTCTATAGTACCATAGTTCTCACAGAGAGGGCGCTGATAGTTGTCTACATCGCGCTATCGCTTACTCGTGATGCGCATAGTTCAATATCAAGATTCAAGTATAAGATATCTTATTTCGTAAGACAGTAAAAATAAATAAACAGTAAATATTCGTGTTTTTGTTTTTGAAATAACAGCGCTACGTATATATTACGTAGGTAGCTGCCGTTCCCTATTTATCATACATAATCTTAGAGCGACCGCAGACTTAAAATTTCAAGCTGGCCAACTACAGTCAACTACAATTTTTAAATGAAAAAAATAATATGAGAACTTAATTGATTCGAGATAAAAATGTGCAAGGTGACAATATTTAAAATGTAATAAGCGTTCTCTGTAAAAATACAAAGAAAACAATACACCTTTAAGCGTAATTACGTTTAGAAAATTTTCCCGCCTGTCATGACTTTCTTGACAGACTGTAGTTGTACAACTTGAAATTGTTAGTCTGCGGTCGCTCTTAGTCCAGTCGAGCGCGGCCATGCAAAAAATATAAATAACTAGATGTCCCGTGCGGCTTCGCCCGCGTAAATTAGGAATTTTACGAAAACCGTACATTTTTCCGCAAAAAATAGTTATGAAAAAAGCGGCCAAGTGCGAGTTGGACTCGCCCATGGAGGGTTCCGCAGCAGCAATAAGGTTTATTTTTATGAAATTAAAATATTTTTGATTTATTTTTATATTTCAGTCGATTTAATGAAATTTAGATTAAGGTTTACTATTTATGACGTATAAAAAAAACTACTGGCTAGATCTCGTTCAAACCAATTTTCGTTGATAGTTTTTATAGTAATCTACATCATATATTTTTTTTAGAATTATCATGCCTCTACTTTAGAAATTAGAGGGGGGGGGGATACACATTTTTCCATTTTGGAAGAGTCTCTCTCGCAAACTATTCAGGTTAGAAAAAAATTATGAGAAACTTCAATATGATTTTTGGAGACCTATCCATAGATACCCCACACGCATAGGTTAGATGAAAAAAAATTTTTTTTTGTTTCAGTTGTACCTATGGGGACCCCTAAAATTTTAAATATTTTTTCCATTTTTGCATCAAAATCTTAATGCGATTCACAGACTACATCTATTTACCAAGTTTCAATAGTATAGCTCTAATAGTTAAGTAGAAAAGTGGCTGTGACATACGGACGGACGGACAGACGGACAGACAGACAGACATGACGAATCTATAAGGGTTCCTTTTTGCCATTTTGGCTACGGAACCCTAAAAATGAGTTAACATGTCCCTTCACGTGGTCTACTCTATATCTGTGACAAATAATATAAAAAATGCTCCAGTACTTCGAGAGATAAAAAACCCTTTCTAATAATTTTCCCAGTTTTTCCATATTTTCCTCTGATAATTTTTTTAATTGCTTGACAAACTCGAGTCTCTATCTATTGACTATGAAACGTATCATGGGACGATGCACGGTTGATGGTATAATATGGTAGTGATGATGATGATGATGATAACTAATGTAATTTGCATAGTAGCATCTGCTTTCCGATCTTAAATCAACGCCGAAACTCTCAAGCGTGTATCTATAAAGCGTCAGGAGTTCTCCCAGTAGCTTTCGAACCATGGGTGGGTGTCGCTGGGTCCAAAATCTTACTTGTTGTTAGCATATGCTCGGAATACTTCTCATGAAACCGAAGTCACCACATGTTTCCATATAAATTTTGAGGAGTTCCCTCGATTACCCATGGATTCCTTTATCAGGTCATCATTTTTGTGAATATGATACCAAATTGGGATAATGCCCTATACACCAAAAGAAAAATTTTGAAAATCGGTTCATAAACGGCGGAGTAATCGTTGATCATAAAAAAACGAACATAACACCTCCTCCAGTTTGAAAGTCGGTTAAAATTATAGCCTATGTGTTATTCTGATGTATAAGCTATATTATTGTAAAGTTTCATTAAAATCCGTTCAGTAGTTTTTGCGTGAAAGAGTAACAAACATCCATACATCCATACATCCATACATCCATACATCCATACATCCAAACTTTCGCCTTTATAATATTAGTAGGATTAGACCAGACTGTGCAATGACCTATAGGCAATAAGCTACACTATACTGTTTCATTTAAGATATAAATATGATATTAGGGTAGGTACTTGGTAGCTCGCAAAGGGTTTCGTTGATTATTAGTATGGATACATTTTAGTTGCAAACCCTAATTCCAAATGTCCAGTAATGATGGCTTACCCTATAATTTACATATCCCGGTACCGACTGTCCTTGTCGTCAAACATCTGGCCAGTAACTTAGTTGGGCAATCACAATATCGTACACTATTTAGTTACAATATTTAGTTCGCCTTTAGCCAAACGAGCAAGCAAATCATCTGATGAAAAGAGACCGTCATCAGCCGCAACGTGAAAGTGGCGCAAAATAACGTGTAAATTTTTGGAATATCATTCTATCATCAGCTATATCCTACTTGAGGTAGGTATTTCGCAACTTAGTTCTTAACGTTATATTATAATAATATATATAATATATAATAATATTATGATATAATATAATATATAATAATATTATGATTGCTAACAATCAGGTGATCAATTACTGGCACGTTTCCTAATCTTTAAAAAGCAACCTTTTGAACTAAGTCTTCGATAGCTATAAATTACGATTTGCTCTGACAAAATAGCATCACAGCCATGATATTATTATCATGCTATTGAAAAATGAGGTTATAAGCAATCTTTATTACACAGATCTTTGAGGCCATGATAAAGTAATATTTTCAATTGATATTTAACCACATTGATCTTACACAAGCACGCTACTTAAGATCTATAGATCACACAATAGCCTTGCCAAACAGAAGCTGAGCTACAATATGCTAATCACATTATTGTAAAATAAACATTCCATAAAGATAGGATTGGGGCACCAATACAGTAAATCGATTTTCAGAAAATATGTATCTGATCTAATGCAAAATTTATGACAAGTACTAGTTAAATTCGTTAAAAATCTAGAAGAAATGTTTTAAGATGGAGAATAATAAGAACGGGGGGCTATTATGAGCTCTTATATCCAGCCAGTTTACATTTACTATTTTTTTGAAGAGTATACCGGTGGTGCCCTAAATAAATTCGCCAATTTTCATCATTTCATTAAATCCGGGGTTTCTCATCTAGACATGCGGTAGCGTGTCAAACCAAGTTCCATCATAACAGAATGGCGAGCAGCACCGTGTGTAATATTACACGAACCATTTGCAGTTACTTTTGACCCCCTCATAATTCAGAAACTATTTCACATAAACGTTTCAAATTTCGCTCATTTAATGAGAGTTGCGAGATAAATATATTATGCTCTAAATTTTATGAGCTAACTTTATGAAATGACTGATGTAATGAAAACTGGCCAAGTCAAATCTAATCTAGTTTAAGATCTCACATTGTTTAAATAACATCAATTGTTATAGATATTCAATAAAGCAAAGAAATAGACTCTATTATTTGTTCATAATGTTATTTGGTTCCTACATATATTTCGATTTTCCATGAAACTTTGCACTTATTTAGATCTCCATCCTTTTTACGGCGAAGACCATTGACAAGAATAATGTTTGTATAGAACTTGGCTCTCCATTTACATTTATGTTTTTGGTGGGATTTCTTATACAGTACCAACTACCTACCAATAAATACATTTTTACCAACATTTTCCGATTGCAAACTTTTAAACTTCCACGGTCCACCCAAAATCATAACCTAACCCAAAAGCCAGTGATAGCCAAGCTTTCGTTATTTTATAAAAGCTGAAAGTTTGCCTGTATGTGACCCCTGTGGAGGTAAGAACGAACTATGAAGTTTCGGTCGCGGTTACTTTAGTTCTGAAACAATAAGGCCGGCAACGCACCTGCAGCAACTCTTTTGATGTTGCGAGTGTCCATGGGCGATGGCCGACGGTACTTGCTTTCCATCAGGTGACCCGTTTGCTCGTTTTCCCCCTTATTTTATAAAAAAAGTTATTTAGAACAAGGCAAGAAGTTAATCATGTTTTATGATCCTAAAAGACGTTATTAAAAAGAACAACGCAGTAATGATCTCCATGTTTTGAAATTGTTATGAAACTCCTTCATTAAACGAGCAATGTACTCGTAAATGTAAACTGTACAATATAGTCCAATTTTCTTTAGTTCACTTTAAACGGAGTCCGGAATTTTCAACATTTTAGTTCCGTACGTTGCATTACGCTGTTATACGGACAGTCTGCCAGTTTGCGTTGACCTCCCCTGCCTCTTCCTATGCCTGTAGATCTGGGGTTGTCGGGGGATTCTGAAGGGAGACATGAGGTCTTGTTGACTGGACGCGATTTACGTGAAAGCATGCTTCATTTGTTCCATGCTGGAGGCGGTAGCCAGACTATTGTTTATGAGAACGGCCAATTATGTCTTTATAATACACTTCTTCTTTATGTTATTTTTGATAATGCAAGACTTTATGTAATATGACCCTTAGTTACTGTTTTGATATTTTAGTTTTAGCAGTGTATGCATTCAGGAAAAGGAGTGTTTTGTTACTCAGTGTGTTTAAAAATAGCTTTTGTGTGAATCAAATGTAAAGAATATGAAACTTACTTTATATTCATCATAGCTCATACGACGGTAAGTACTTAGTGTTTGGTTTTTGTTACAAATAATTGAACTTATAATGTGTGAAATTTTAAGGTGGGATACTGTGAGAACTTACAAGCTTAAGAAGAAACATTACGACAATCATAAAAATGTTATGATAAACGTAAAAGATAACGTGCTAAACATGCTAAGAGCATATAAATTGGACATTTGGTCAAAACTCACAATTCAAACAAGAAAAATCCATCTGAGCCCCAGTTACAGCAGAATTGATGGTAGCCTCAAGCCCATATGATTTTTATACACGCGCACCTTAATACCCGTAATGCATTCATCACTATTATCACAAAAGCGTCATACCGAAGCAGCCCCTACATCTAGGTCTTAAGGCGCAGTATCGGGTGAAGGAATAAATCAGTGATACAGTTTGTACGTTATTTTAGCCCCTAGGGGACTATTTACGCCCGTCCGTTCAGCCGGAGTGATTGTTAACTATGAAGCAAAGATTATAAGCCATCAGTATTATCGAGACACGATACTCTATGACAGTGACCTAATATTACAGGTTTTATGCTAAATAAAGATAGGTCTAATTTACACCTACTACGAGCGGTTAGGCGGGTTTTCTTAATGCAATGTGTAGCCATAAAACAGTGGTAAAACATTTTTAACCGTCTTCAAAAAAAGGAGGTTATCAATTCGACGCGTATGTATGTAATATTTCCAGAACTACCCAGTTTTTGTATAATTATGTTAGTCTATATTATCAGCTTCTGAACAAATGTGCCAAATTTCAAAAGTGTATGTAGGTATGTATGTATGTTTTTATGTTTGTGTTCGCATAATTCCGGAACTACAAGTCCGATTTCAGTAATTCTTTTTTGTTGTACTAGATATTGTTCAACTTAGGGAACAGTGCAAGTTTCATCAAAATCGGTTCAGTAGTTTTGGAGATTGGAAGTTTTAATTCTTAATTACGTACAATTTTGAAGTCGGTTTTATCTTTTTAAAATACAGTCTGTTATTGATTTTCGTTTCGTAATATAAGGGGGCAAACGAACAAACGGGTCACCCGTCATCTGATGCAAAGCAACTGCCGTCGCCCATGGACACTCGCAACATTAAAAGCTGCAGGTGCGTTGCCGGTCTTTTCTTTGCTCTACCAATTACCATAGTCATTGAATTGGGCTTCCCAAATTCAAACTTACAATTAATCATCGCTTACGATGTTCAAAATTTTACAAGCACAAAAACTTTGAAACATGTTGTTTCAATCATAGCCAGTTTTTTGCCAGTTCCGCTCGCATCTGCGGTAGCGGTAACCCAATCCCACAACATTCCGTAAAATCACTAATCCGACCTAATTTTTGACGCCATTTGTCAGGGGCGTTATGAGCGAAACGCATCTTGAGCGTTAACTAATGAAAATTGATGACGCCCCTTAAATAGTATCAAATGATTCCTGAGCCGAGGAAATTCCGAGGAATCTTCAGCTTTATAATAAAGATTTTTGTAGGTGATCTTCATTTAATCACAATAATAGTTAAGTATCTATCAAGTAGTAAGGGACATAACTGGATTTAATTGTAATTTTAAACCTGAGCATCGCACTTGCTCGAGCCGCGCAAAATATTTTCAAAGACCAGACGGCTAAGATAGTTGTGAAACTTGTGATCTAGCTTAAATGTTTTGTTTACCATTCAAAAGCTTTCGATAGGTAGGTACTTAAATAAATCTCTCTATTCAATAGGAATTTTTGATGTAGCCTGCTGCCTGGCTCACCCTTATCACTTTAATTCGAAGAATCCGTATCCTTTCGGAAACAACATTTGATTGCTCCAGGCGAGTTGAATTTTACGAATTACATTTCGGAGATATAAATGTAGTAGTTACTGGAGGATATTATACACTAAAGCGCCTCGAGCCAAAACGTGAAGTAAATTGTTGGACCAGTATCAAATACGTGTCCAGAGTCGAAATAGAAAACTTCAAGTACAATGAAATCATCACATTTAATGCTATCCCATGATATAATTAAGAATTTTTGGCCTCAGGCAATTTTACGACCATTATACTCCGACCTCGAAGATACTAAATTTAATTCTTAACAACAGTTCAACATTATTTGGTGCTGTAATGAATACTCCACAGAACATTGGTCTGGTACTACGTGAGTGTTGTTGGTCATGACAGGCCATGATTAACTGGTCGGTCTATAATTTTCTAAACTCAGTTGCAAATTATATATTTAAGAGCAATTTGAGATAATTGGTGCCTGCTAGAACTAGACCATTTGATTTCCTTAAGACATTTTTATTAGGAAATATTGTGGCATAATAATGATTCACGACTGATCTATAAATCATTGATTTATCTCGTGCATTGCATCGCTTACTTTTATTATCATCATCGATAAATTATCATCATCATCATCATCCGACGAATTTATCAAAACTAAGTACCATGGAGTATGCAGTTTCCTATCTCTTTAAGTTTTTTAAAACCTGTAGATTTTTAGCAGTTAAAAACTTATTGAATTAGTAATAATAGCTCCCACACCGGTTTCGGTGATGGTGGCCGGTTTCATTGAAACCAGGTCAGCTACGCAGGAGTATTTTTATAGTGCCCAAGTGTGTGCGCAGTACACAAGAGCACTCTCTATTCCTTTACTCTCATAACCCAGTGGGACGGCAGACCGACACGACCGGCGAGAGATCAGGCGCAGGACCGACTTTTTACATGCCCATCCGACGCATGGATCATCTTACTTGTCAGACAATCAGGTGATCAGCCTGCATTGTCCTAACAAAACTTGGAAATAACATGTTTCCAACGCGGGAATCGAACCCACGACCTGCGACTTCCGAGTCAAGAGCCGCGCTCTGTACCACTAGACCACGGAGGCGTTATTTAATTAGTAGAGGAGTTAGGCGTTATTGAATTAGTAGAGGAAATACAAAAATATTGCAGTGATTGTATGAATTTTTTTCTCGGTAAGACTTTTTAGAATGTGCAAAACAATTTGCCTAAAATGTTGCAACTGTACATTACTTACAATATTAAAAGTTTGAATGTAAGTAATTTAGCTGATATTACTTCATTACACCCCAAGGCAAAACATAACAGGAGTTGTTTAAATTTGAACTCCAAAATGCCGTGTTAGAGTTTAATATCGCAAGTCAACAAAGTAATGGAGACTTCCCAAAACAATTACTCTAAATTACGTTATCTTATAGTCATTCAAAATGCGAGGAAATGACACACTTAAAACGTTTACCTGACTTCAATGATAATAATATATTAATGTGTTCGGTGCAGTAGTAAAATCTTGTTAGTAACTAGCTGCTGCCCGGAACGTCGTCTGCTTGAAGGCTCTACACTAGGGGTCACCAAATTGCGGACCGCGGTCCGTATCCGGACCGCCGACCCATTGTGTGCGTACCAAGCATGTTCGAAGTTGATCTTCGTTCATCTTGGAACTTCAACATCTCCAGGATTTAATGTTAATATCCATAGCTTGCACTAATATTTCACTCCAAACTTCAGAGAGATAATTAGCTACAAAAATGGTTACTTATACTTTTCTCATTGATATCTAAATAAATACATTTGTAATTTCAGTACCTAATTACCTTTGTTTAATATTTTTTTATAGAATGTATGGACCGCGAAGTTCATATTTTCATGTCTTAAAATGGACCCCGAGCGAAACTAATTGGTGACCTCTGCTCTACATAAAACTCTACAGCACCAAAAGTACACCTACTTTTGGTGCTGCAGATTGTAGAGCCGTGATAGCGTGATCATAATTATTATTATGTAGCCTATATTGACCGGGCCGCGTATTGCCAAACTGTATACTGACCCAGACCGGCAGTGGTATTACGTATCTTGCGAGAGCAATGCGATAGCAATTATTGCGCGATAATTGCTGCAAAATCGCAATTTCGTACCACGTGATCACCCAAAACAATACGATTGCAATCGAGCGACAGTACTCCCTCTGCCGAACAATCAAGGAACTATAATTGAATTATAAATCGCTAAATCTCCATACTGTTGCATTTATTTCGTATTACGTAAGGCTTTTTACAGCAATGCGATGGCAATCGGCGAGCAATTTGAACTGTCAAATAGCGATCACAACAAAAGTGATTTTTTCCGATTGCTTGTTTATCGCTGAGTGATTAGTGGTGTTTTACGTAAAATGTTAAACTGCAAAACGTATTTTTATAACATTGGCGCATACAGTGCTGGTATTAGAAGCCATTCCTGAAGAAGACGCAAGAGATGCAGCCAGAAATACAGCTAAATAAGACCTCGCAATCGCGACCGAGCCCAGGCACTGGAACTGTCTGACTCTGAGTTTAAAACCCATTACAAGGGTTGAAAGAAGCTGTTTGTAGATATCTGTGACAAGTCAGATTGACAAGAAAAACAACAATTAACACCTGTGCAGCTGTGTTGCGAAACATCTGTAACAACCATCGCGTCGCCTGCCAGTACGACGATTTCCAAGTGCTTCAACAAGTTTAGGACCACACTTTAGCCATTGCAGGATGTTAGTTTCTTTGAAAAAGTGAGAACCAGCTTTTAGTGAGTGGCAGACCGCAAAGAACTTGCAGAGGTTGTGATCTTTGTAAAGGAAAAAATAAAGCAGTAAAGCAGTGTTATTTCTTTCATTTGCATGTAGATTACTGTTCGAGCGCCTACTATTACTAAATAGCAACAACAGTAAATTTACAACCACCGGCACGCTAACATTTCTATCTACCGACCCAATAATATTTCAACTACCTTTCGAATTGTTAATATTTTAATTTTACGTTTTTGCTTCGTCATTTTGGTATTCACTTTTCCATTCTCTTTGTTCGCACAAGCAAGTTACAATAAACTAATTTTTGTCAAGTCTATCTTTAATTACAAACCAACCAAACTACAACTCACAACATTTGGCGACCGTGCAAAATACGAATCTACAATTATACAACGAATCGGAGGATTACGAGGAATTTCGACGAGAAATAAGCAATATTACGTTCGGCGGTCATTCGACGATCCAACTATTGCATCATCCTGGTCAGAGTGGCTCCAGCTGGAAAGTAATACTTATTTCTGGAAGAAGAAAGACGAAACTGAGGACGTTGTGGAGTGATTTAGCTACGACTCGGCGTTTTCAGATAAGTGTCTTCCTATTCTTCAACCTCAAAACCATAAAACCATTTCCTAACCCTAGTCCCTAATACCTAATTTCCTATCAAGATATCCTATATTCCTTTATTCTACAACGTAATACATCAATATTTTATAATTCTATTGCCCAATCAGTTCAAATTACCTATTTTTTAGCTAAGTTAAAACCAAGTTACTCAGATACAATTTCCCTACGATCGTTATCGGTCGATTCAATTTATAGAAAACATAAACTTATTGTTATTTGCCGACTATTTCAGGCTATTTCAGGCATAATCTGGAAAGACATTGGAATCTCGTTTGGAAATACATGATATTATCAATTAAGGCGAAGTTTAACGGCGGCTCGCGCCATTTTGTGGAGATCCAGGTGACACCGAATTAAGGAGCGTGAGCAATTTTATTTTACTTTCTTTTGCATATAAAGTTAATACAAAAATAATTTCACACTTAAGGCGAAACCTAAGCATGAATATTAATATTTATTTAAGGCGAAGTTTCTGGTTTTAGAATTAACTTTTGATTTTTTATGGAAATGCCTAACGATACCGACAAAAGTGAATTAAAGGCATTACTTGCCAAGCGTTCTTCTTTAAAAGGACGTATTACTAAATTTAAAAACTATATTGATGTAATCGACAAAAAAGAAGAATTATCTACCGTTCAAGTTACGGAACTTTCAATCAAACTAGAAAAATTTCGTTTGTTAACAATTCAATATGAGCAAGTACAAGATTCGATTGATGTATTAAATTCAGATAAGTTATCATTTGAAATAGATGAGCGGGATGCTATTGAGCAAGATTGTGCAACATGCATGGCAATGGCACAAACTATTATAGCTAAGTTTAGCGGGAACAAAGACGAGCATAACACTTCCTTGTCTCAGTGTCATCGCGATCATTTTGAAACCGAATTTAAACTGCCTCAATTACAAATTAATAAATTCGATGGTGCTTATTTTCGATGGCTAGAGTTTCGAGACACATTCTTGTCCGTTATACACAATAACGATCGCATTAAGCCAATTCATAAATTTCATTATTTGATATCTTATTTAGTAGGCGATGCTGCACGAGTTATATCAAATTTGGAGGTTTCCGAGGCCAACTATAATGATGCGTGGCGCTTACTTTGTGAGAGGTACGACAATAAACGACAGCTTTTAAATCATCATTTGAATGCTCTCTTCAAGATTGAACCGTTGAGTCGCGAGTCCGAACGATCTTTGCGCTTTCTTGTGGACCATGTTACAAAAAATTTGCGTGCTTTGTCTAGTCTCGGGCAATCCACCCAGTATTGGGACATTTTAATAATTCACATGGTCTCTTCGAAACTAGACACATGCACTTTAGTTAAGTGGGAGGAAATGCGTAACTCTTTGGATGAGGTACCTACACTAGAACAATTTAATAAATTTTTAACTGATCGAGCTGATATACTTGAAACGTTAAATCGTAACAAATTAGACAAGATGAAAGCATCAAGTGGCTTCTCGCGGCCCTCAGGCTCTAATGTTAACAATGAAAGAGTTCATACGAAATCATTTTCTTTTTTACAAGGCGACAATAAAATAAACAATTTTAAATCTTGTATTATTTGTAAGGGTGAGCATAAAATATATGAGTGTGGAATATTTAAGGCTAAAAGCTACGAAGACAAAATAAGTGACATTCGTAAATTCAAACTATGCGTAAATTGTTTAAGGGAAGGTCATCAGCCTCACAACTGCAAATTAGGTCCATGCCGTGTGTGCAAAAGAAAACACAATACATTACTTCATCAAACAAAGACTGATTTTAGTTCTACAAATTCTACTGACACAATTGTGAATTTTTCTACACAACCAACAAATCAAATCTTACTTTCTACTGCTATAATTGAAGTGCAAAATCCAAAAACTAAGGAGGCAATTAAAGCGCGTGCATTGCTTGATTGCGGAAGTCAATCATCATTCATAAGCAAAAGGCTTAAAGATTTCTTGCAATTAGAGTCAAGTTCTATAAATAAAATTAGTGTTATAGGTATTGGCAACAACTTGTCTGACTACATAACAGAAAGTTGCATTGCTCAACTCAATTCCATACACGAAAATTACAAAATATCCTTAGATTGTTTTGTGCTCAAAGAGCTAACAGGAACTATTCCTGCTACTACAATACATTTACACAATTTTGAATTTCCAAAAGACATTACACTTGCCGATCCAAATTTTAACATTCCCTCGTCCATCGATATACTTATAGGTGCAGACTTATTTTGGGATGTTATCGGTAATGATGTAAAATCTATTAATTCAAGACACAACATTAAACTAAGAAATTCTAAGTTTGGTTGGTTAATCACAGGTTCTATTTCAACAAATTTATCTAATACTAAGAAAATTCAATGTCATAATTCAATTTTAACTAACAATTTACAAAACGAAAATATTAATGATTTATTACAAAAATTTTGGACTATCGAAGAGGTTCCTAATAAATCTAAGCTTACCAAAGTCGAAAGAGACTGTGAGCAACATTTTATAAAAAATACAATTCGCTTACCTAGTGGGAGATTTTCAGTTCAACTTCCTTTGATTGATACACCTGATTGTTTAGGTAATTCTTATAATATGGCACTGCAAAGATTTCTAAATTTGGAAAAACGTTTTAGGAAGTATCCGCAATTAAAAACACAATATTCCAATTTTATTAATGAATATTATGAACTAGGGCATCTGGAAGAGCTACCCAATACAGCTTCTCTAAAACATTCTCATTTCCTGTGTCATCACGCAGTATTTAAAGAAAATAGTGAGTCTACTAAAATTAGAGTAGTCTTTGATGGTTCAGCACCAACTACTGCAGGTTTTTCACTTAATGATATCCAAATGGTTGGACCAAATATTCAAGACTCTTTATTCGCTATCCTAATTAGGGCTCGACAATACAAATTTCTACTAACAGCTGATATAGAGAAGCACTATCGACAAATTCTTTTGCATCAGGAACATCAAAACTTACAATTAATTTTATGGAGGGAAAACGAAAGTGATACGATCAAAATTTTACGTCTAAAAACAGTTACATATGGTCTTGCAAGTTCTAGTTTTTTGGCCACACGTTGTCTCTGGCAATTAGGACACGATTCTACTGATAAATTGATAGGTAAAATTATTAAACAAGATTTTTACGTTGATGACGTCATTACTGGTGCAGATAGTGAAAATGAACTTATGCATATTCAAAATGCATTATCAGCCACTTTAAAAGGGGCATGTTTTAATCTTCGCAAGTACAAATCTAATTGCAAATCAATTTTAAAAACAGATGTAGTTAACTCATCAACTGAATTTAGTACAAGTTCATCAACCAGTGCTTTAGGTATTAATTGGAATCCTGATGATGATAATTTGCGAGTTTCATTTGAGGTTCCACCAAAGGAACAAACTATAACTAAGCGGCTAATTTTATCATTTACATTTAAAATATTTGATCCTTTAGGTTTGATAAGTCCATGTGTTGTTTTAGCAAAGATATTATTGCAATCTCTGTGGCAGAAGGGTCTAGATTGGGATGAACCAGTCCCCAAGGATATACAAAGGTCATACAAGGAGGAATTTAGTAATAGTTTACCACATCTTCTAAATGTAAGTGTACCTCGTAGAGTACTTTGCGAAAACTACAATTATGTCGAGTTACATTCATTTAGTGACGCATCATTGCGGGCTTTTGGAGCTTGTATTTACCTTAGATCTATAAATAATGCAGGTATAATTAATGTGCAATTGTTGTGTTCTAAGTCGTTGTTGCTATCATTAATTCGTGAATCTATTTGGCCAATCAATGGTCGACGTCTCGCACGAAACACAGTGCATAGATGCATAACATGCAGACGTCATCAAGGAAAGCCTCTAAATCCTATAATGGGCAACCTACCTGTACAAAGAGTTATGCCAGATTTTCCGTTTAAAACTGTAGGCACTGATTTTGCAGGTCCATTCTATATACTTAACAAGAGGGGGCGCGGGGCTCGAACAATCAAGGCATATTTATGTTTATTTATATGTTTTCGGTTTAAATGTTTGCATTTAGAAGCTGTCAGTGACCTATCTAAAGACGGTTTTTTACAGGCGCTTCGCAGATTTATATCTAGGCGCGGAAAACCTTCTGAAGTATTCTGTGATAACGGAAAGAATTTTGTCGCGGCAGCCAGAGAAATAGGTAATTTCATAAAGGCAAACAAAAATGCTATTTCAGACTTTGCAACAGACGAGAACATAAAATTTATTTTTTCCCCGGCGCACGCTCCTCATTTCGGTGGCCTCTGGGAGGCCGGAGTTAAATCAGCCAAATTTCACATTCGTCGTGTTATGGGTAACACCCATCTCACTTTCGAAGAGTTAGGTACTTTATTTACGCAAGTGGAGGCAATATTAAATAGTAGACCTTTATGTCCATTATCATCCAATCCTAACGATTACCGTACCTTAACCCCGGGACACTTTTTGATAGGTCGGTCATTGCTATCGCTACCATCTCCGTCACTCAAGGATCAAAACACCAATCATCTTCAACGCTATGCAAGACTGGAACAAATACGACAACATTTTTGGCAACGTTGGCAAAAGGAGTACGTGTCGGAGCTACAACAGCGATGCAAATGGAAAACTAATTCCTCAAAATTACAAGAAGGAGATCTAGTTCTACTAATGGAGGACAATTTACCTCCACTGTCCTGGAAATTGGCAAGAGTGTCACGTCTATTTCCCGGATCAGACGCCGTATCACGAGTTGCAGAGCTGCGGACATCTACGGGCACCACTTACCGAAGACCATTGGCCAAGCTCTGCCCTCTTCTAACCGAGGACGAGCTATGAAGTTGAAAGCGGTGCTTTCCACGGAGGGGAGGATGTTCGAGCGCCTACTATTACTAAATAGCAACAACAGTAAATTTACAACCACCGGCACGCTAACATTTCTATCTACCGACCCAATAATATTTCAACTACCTTTCGAATTGTTAATATTTTAATTTTACGTTTTTGCTTCGTCATTTTGGTATTCACTTTTCCATTCTCTTTGTTCGCACAAGCAAGTTACAATAAACTAATTTTTGTCAAGTCTATCTTTAATTACAAACCAACCAAACTACAAGTCACAACAATTACTATTAAGTTATTGTTATTCGTCTTCATGTAAGTAGAATTAAATGGAATACTTTTAAACATACCTACACCAGAAACAAAGTTTATTTTTAAGTAGTAAAACATTTTCTAATGACTAATGATTTTATGCATAACCTCCAATATGCAACTCCAACTGTGCAACAATAAATAAAAGATTTAGTCATATATTATTTAATAATAACAGAAATATATTAAAATCAATGTTAAAAAGGTTTATTAAAATCAGAATACTGCTTAAAACCCATCAATCCCCAAGCGCCAGCCGGCTGCCACATAACAATTGAAAATCTATTATGTCTGGCATCTGCAGACTGCGATACCCACAATGGAGGTGCTACAAGCTCTTATGCATAATATTAATTTCTTTATTAGTTTTTCATCGTGATGTTTTAAATATCAATATTGTAAATATTAAAATGTATATTCATCAATATTATTGGACCTTAATTTAGCTGCCTAGTGGCTAATGTTGTGTTACATGATACTAAGGAATACAGATAAAAGTATTATGCTAAGGAATGTTAGTTAATTATTGTTCTATTATTAGCTGTATTCTTGTTTTGTATTTTAAATAAAATAAATGTCTGAATGTTTGATAACAAAAACAAAATTTCATTTAAAAGCATACTTACTTACTGTTGTCTGTTTTTACTGTATTCTAAAATATTATGTAAAGTCTATTTGTTGTTTATATTATACTATTCGTTAATACTTTTATTTTTGTCAGACTTTGTTTTCCCTAAATACTTAATGTAAAAAGTCAATTTACAAAATAAAGAAATATTGTGATAAGTGAGATTTTCATTTATTTAAAGCCAAACTATAAATAAAAATGCAACAACTATTACTTATATTACAAATTTATTTAATAATATTTACAAAGTAAAGTTTTTTATCAATTATAAATATAAATTTATCAATATCACTAATTCAACTCCTTCAGTATAGTCTATAATATTATACTAAACTTTATAGAATACTATAAAGTTGTTACATTATTAATATTTACAATATTATACTTAGTTCTATTAATAGCTGTTTAGTATTCCTAATAAATTACTGGCTTTCAGAACCAAGAACAAAATGACTTTCAGAACCAAGAACAAAATGACTTTCAGATTATTAAAGGGTTTTTATTGTATTCTCACTAAAATATTATGTTTTGTTAGTAGTTAATATCACTTATCAGTATAATATATCAGTTATATAAGTAATATTATAAAATGTCAATTTAAAAAATAAAGAAATGAAGTGCAAAGTGAGTTTTTTATTTATTTAAACCCCCAACCATAGGTAATACCTAATATATAAGTAATTAATAATTATATCATATAAATGACAACTTTTATTATAATTTTAATATGACAAAGTATATGTAGTTTCACACATCTATTTTAACACAAAGTTATTAATTATAAAATGATTTTAACACTAGTAAATATTTGTAATAACTAATAAGTAAGACAAATAATCAAATATTGTTGATTCAGCAGCACTCCGTAGTTTGTCATATTCTGTATATTGTTTAGGATCAAAATCACTATCACGAGTTGAAGCAGACGGCCCAGCTTCCATGAAATCCATATCTGTAAAATAAAGTTATTTTAAGAAAAAAAATTACTTCTTCGTATAGTTTAAACTAATTTAAAATTTACTGTAAGGAACAACTACTTCCACAGAAATCATCCAATAATATTGTATTGGATGGTTTGGCATTTCAGCCTCACTGTATAAACTCACTTATCTAATAAAAATATAGATATTAAGTTTATGTTTTTAATAAGTTAGATAGAAATTGTAGAACTTACAAAGTATAATAAAAGCAATATCCAAATGAGTTGAAGCAGACGGCCTAGTTTCAATGAAATCCATAATACCTGCAAAATAAAGTTATTTTAACAAAAATATTTACTTCTTCCTATAATTCAAAACTAATCTAAAATTTACTGTAAGGAACAACTACTTTCACAGAAATCAGCCTCACTGTATAAACTCACTTATCTAATAAAAATATAGGTAAATATTAAGATTATGTTTTAATAGGTTAGTTAGAAATTCTAGAACTTACAGAATATAATAAAATTCTATGTTCACCATCACCAAATACAGTGCTCTGCGATGAAAACCAAGACTTCATTGTAGACTTTGTTCATTGGTAAGCCATATATCACCATCTTTGATTACCAGCAGCATCAGCAGGCCCCAAAGTACCACCACTGTTAGCCATCTTCATCTTGCTGTTGTTTTTAACTTTTAAGGTCAGCCCAGTACTACAAAAATCGAAAAGTGTTATGAAAAATCAAGAAAGGGAGAAGTAACATTAAGAAAGTACTTACAGGCTACAAATTAAGGATGCTTACCTTTTTCTATTGTTCTCAAGATTTTGTTGATCTAGAATCTAGATTCTAGAGCGGCATATGGGCAAGATTATTCTACGGTTTTCAACAGCTTCTTTTCACATTGACCCAAGATCCACTCCTTTGGCTATTTCACAAGGGAATCCAGCTGATACATTGGTGATTTATACCAAATAATTTATACAGTATTGTGATTATATAATCTCGCTCACTTGTTATTTTGTTCACGAAACAATCACAACTAAAGCGAACGCAGGTCGCAGAGTACTTTTGACTTTTGTATACATTAGGAACGTGATATTAAACACTTGTAATGTAAACATGGTCGAAGTTTGTTTGATTTGACATTCCAATAATAGTTCCTTTGATTGCTACTAAATTGTTTTTGGCGCTAGTGTACTCGCAAAAGTGCACTGAAACGATTTGCGAGCGATCCGCGAGCCATCGCTTACATGATACCACCCCAGCAATCGATCGCGCGATTATCGGGCAATTATTGCTGATGGATTGTTGATCGCTATTTTTACGTAATAACCCTACGGGGTTGCTCTGAGTTCGATCGCAGTTTGCCTTTATAGTTGAAGAGCAAACTGTATACCTATTCAGAGCGTGTCTGAATCGAAATACATTTTGCTTTAAAATACTTGAGCAAAATACATACGAGTCCAGACGTCCATACTTTTCGGCGTCTGGTGTAGTATGTAATATGGCATCGATAATTTAGAGCAAAATGCATGCGAGTGCAGACATATGTAGTTGATTAATGATTACATTTACTTTAATTATGATTATACATGATTACACAAATTTATGTATTAAAGACACTTTATTTTTCAATATCGACCCCTTTCTGTGACCCCTTTAGTAAGAAATGTAGTAAAAGCCAAAATTCGATGTTACAATAGGTACAGGCAAAAAACAAAAATAGTAATTATGACATTTTTCTGTTCTTGATTCATTAATTTATTTGTTTGTTGTTGATTGAAGGAACCCTTTATTATTTTCACTGAACATCGATTACAAATAGGTACAATTTATTGTGTCAGTCAGTACATCTTTCTTATGAAAAATTAATAAATACTGTCATTGGAAACACTTACATTTTTTTTAACAGCCTGTATCTATAATTGTTACAGTTCAAATTTTTAAGGCCGTCACAGACTTAGCTATAATATATATTAATATACCGTACTAAACACACTGAGACCAGAAATATATATTATAGCTGAGTGTGTGGTCACGCGAAAATTGTAATAGATAATATATAGTAATATGCCTAGCTATAAACATATTATTATATATTATAGCTAAGTCTGTGACGGCCTTTACAGTTCAAATTTTTCAAAATACTTACTCGTACAACGGGTTTTCTTTCGTTATAACCCAAAATAATTCACAATAGGTATGTTTTAGGGAAAGTTGTTCAGTTTCACGGATAGGTATAACAACCACACACAACAACATAACAAAAATATACGGGAAATTATTAAACACATTGTATAGGTAGTTACAGATATTCGCATGTCACAGTTTGCTTTACATACAAGCGAGCAAAGTGCATACCTACTCAGATTGGTCTGAGCTCGTATATACTTTGCTCCAATTTTCAATGAGCGCGACGTAGTTCAGTACAGACTATGGGCGTCTGGGTCAGTATACAGTTTGGCAATACGCGACCGGGCCTCTAAGTTAAGGTTAAGGTTATCGTCAAATATGGCGACTTTTGCTAGGGATTTGACAGTTCATTTCACATTAATTTGTTATGGTTAAAATTATAGTTAAAGTAATCCGGTGCAACCCACTCTTAGTGATATTCATGCGAAATTTGAAGTCAATTCATGCAGTATTTTTGGAGTTTAGCCTGGATATTGTATAGATAAAGCTAGCGAGCGCTTCGAAGGACCAACGACTCATGTAAGAAACTCCTCTGTATTCATTAACATGCATATGTCTTACTAATAATATTATGCTACATAGCTGTGAACCATAACATTGTTACATTATTTTATTTTAAAAGATTAATTTTTTTCTCACTTTTTTGGTAAAAAAGTGGGCCCCGTGCGAGTTTCTTACGCCGGTTCTTCTAGCCGGGTTAGTTCCCGAACCGGTGGTAGGCATCTTAGTTTCATCGTTCTTTCTACGACATTCAAAAAGAGTATTTATGATACCTATTTTGAATAAAAATATATTTTATTTTTTTATTTTTATTAATAATTGTGAATATGTGTCTGTCTGTTACCTTCTCACGCTGTAAGCTGAACCGATTATGCTAAAATTTGGTATGGAGATTCGTTGAGTCCCGGGAAAGGATACTTTAAATCCCGGAAAAATGTACGGTTTCTACGCGATAAACGGAAACGTCTGAACGGATTGGGCTGATTTTAGTCTTAAAATATTCGTAGAAGTCCAGGGAAGGTTTTAAAGTGACACGAAGTTCACCGGGACAGCTAGTATTTTATAACGATGATTCAAACCTGTTTATAATTTAGGTTCTTTGGTACTACGATTACCTAAGTATAGTACAGGGTGTAACAAAATTAAGTGATAATAATTTAGGGTGTGTATGAGTCCCATGTATAGATTTCACTGTAAAAGTAAGAGCGCTGAAAGGTAATATTTTTTCCACTTTTGTATGGGAAAACTCGTGACGCTGGGTCCATAGACTATACCAATCACAAAAAGAAAATTTTGTCTTTCAGCGCTACTACTTTATACTAATAAATACACCCTAAATTATACTTAGTTTTGTTACACCCTGTATAAAGGCTTATACGATATTCTTGACTGACATAAAGTTGTGATGAACTTTCACACACCTACACCTCACAAGGTCACAAGGTCACATGAGTGATGTTGTCTGCCTCGCCTTTGACTCTCAGTCGCTCAAACGTCACCTCCGTGTATTCATAGTCTTGATGTGTTTGTTGATATTAGCGACTATTCAATAGCTGTATTAAATGTATATTAAAGTAAATAGTTTATGTAGTATACTTTATCAATACAGATTACAGTAGGTGTATTAAATAATTTAAAAAATTATCTTATGTTAATTATGATAATTTAAATAATTAATTATCTTTTGTTCTGGTTTTATTTGCCAGCATGTATTTTTGGGATTTAAATTTTAATCTCCTATAATATTATTATGTATATCACACTCAGGGGTGGTTTTTTCTTTCTTAGTAGAGGCCTATAACACAAGAGAAATACAAGTGCTTAGTGCTTACACATAGCTTGTATTTCTCTTGCGTTGTATCTCATGCTTATTTGGGCATGAGATAGAAAACTTTAATATCACATAATTATTTTCTTTATAGTTTTGTTTGATTGAAAATAACCTTCTATGCATATTCCTTATCAAACTCTTGTACTTATCTCACAACATTAATACAATTTAAAAAAAATTCTGCGTAAAACAAATAAAATATTCCAACCACTGTTATATAAAAATTATAAATTATGCTGGACTATAAATCGGGCACTCCAGTAATGATTCATTAAGTGCCTTCCCGGGATCTTGTAATTGACCGATGATACGCCATATCACTGTGCCTCCCACACCGGTTTCGGTGATTGTGGAATGTTTCATTAAAACCAGTGCAGCTCAGGAGTATAGTTGCTCAAGTGTGTGCAGTACACAAAAGCATTGTATTTTCATCACATTCAAAATCACGATTTAAATTCCATACAATATTCCATCAAAATTCATTCTGATATCTGCTTTTTTACCTAAGTCTGCTCTTTATCTTTTCGGTCTGTTACCTCAGGCCACTCTAACATTATTAATACAATATATTAATAATTATTTTAATAAACGTTGAAATTCTTAAAACTTTCGAATGAATATAGAACTGATGTTCGTCTTACATTAAAAAAACAAACATAATCTGCATAACATTAACGTATTATACTACTTAGTATGTTTACTCTATATTGATAGTATGATGATTTTTACGCTTTCCGCTAACGTCAGTTCCTTGCCCCATCTCTCGTATATTGACCATGACTGACCATGACTTTATAGTATCATGATTCATGACGTAAAATAGTATCGTATGCTGACGCGTGTCAGGTTTTTTGTGACCATCATTAGCGAAAATTGCCCGTAACCATTCGTAACCGTGTGATATGTTATCGTCGTTTTTATGCATGTCTATGATATGTGGTGTGATTCAATTATTGTGTTATTGTTATTTATATACAACTTGACTATTTGTCACAAAAAATGTTTTAAGTAAGTACAAAAAATATAATGATAACTGATGTTGAAAAAACTTGGTATAATATGTTTAAATTGTAATATAAAAAGTGGTATGCATAAAATTAGTTAAGGTAATGATTTTAATCCAAAGAAAAATTCAAAATATGCTTTCCCGGGACTCAAAGTATACCTCCGTACCCAACAAAATCTGTTTAGTGGCTTGGGCATGAAGAGGTTACAGACAAACAGTGAGACAGACAGACACACTTTCGCATTTATAATAATTTTAGTATGAAAGTATGGATTATACCAGGGTTTCTCAAACTTTCGGCTCCACGAACCACTGTTAAAATTTTCTGGTGACAGCGAACCCCTTACTAATGAAATCCTAAAAATTGACTGTTGAAGAAAATAAGGTTTTTATTTGGAGAAATTTTCTTCAAAAAGGTAACACATAAAGTGCCAAAGAAAATGAAAATGAAAAAATTGTTTCTTGTCGCAAATGGATTCAATGTTAGGAGTAATTTTGGACAATTTTAACATTAATTCTGACTCGGTATCAAGTCGATTTCTGTATTTACTTTATATCATGAGCAAGTGTTGAGCCACCATTACGTAAATCTTGTCGCGAACCCCCTGCTGTCGAATGGCGAACCCCTAGGGGTTCGCGTACCCCACTTTGAGAAACCCTGGATTATACAATACAAAATTCTCCAACGTTAACAAAATCAAACTGCTCAGCCGCTTACGAGAACACACAAGAACACCTTAACTAAAAACTAAACAAATCCGTTATCCACACATTATCCACACTCCAAACATACAGCGTTAAGCTTTTCGGTTTATAGTGTTTTGAAATGAAACGATAATTTCTGTTGACACAAAATGTTAGCGCTTACGGAAGAAAGCTAATGGAGGAGACATTTTGAGTCGTGGTTGTGTTCGCTCTTAGATAGTTATCACCTGATCGGCTCCCACAAAGATCTGACGCGATGTAGTGATGTGTGACTGTGATTCAAAATTGAACATATCACCAGATAAGAAAATACAAAATTGCAAAACATAGCCTGGTGTAGCTGAAGGTTCTAAATATTGCAATGAAATGTCTTAGTAATCAAAATATACAGTTGAATTTTGAAGTAATACCTAACATAAGCTGTGTCTTTAAAAACTTATAGGGCTAGTTTTAAAATACAAAAAGATAGAGACAGAGAAATTATGATGATGGGAATTTCAGCTTAAGACCTGATTACATTAGGTGTCTACCTACTAGCCGGAAAGCCAGTAAGCAATGTCTTTTACAAAGATAGGCAGAAAGGCAAATTTACTGCTTGTTTCTAAGCATAAGTGGCAGAACTCATCTACTTTTCCTATTCCACTTACTAGTTCCTTGTACTGTAATATTTTGTAAGTTTTACTAAAAAAGGAAGTATTTTCAGACCATTAAGATGAAATCTGAACAAGTTTTTTTGGTAAAAAAGGCTGCTGGAAGTTCGTTACTCTTCTAGTATTGAGACTATGAAACCTTTTTTTTCCCGGAGGGGGAAATGCATTACGCATACCACCCAGGCGCAGGGGGCGACCCGAGCGGTGATGTGGGACTCCCGTAGGTAATGAGACCACGGTATACCCACTAAAACCTCCCCCATCTTCCGCCACGCCGCCTTTTGACGGGGCCACGGGAACGATACACACATCCGCGACCCCGCCAGCGGTCCGAAGACTCCACGATGGGCGCACAGCACGTGCGCCCTCCTCCTCGGCCCCCACCAGGGCTGTAACAGACGCCCCCCGAGTCTGCTACTTGGAGGCCATGTGGCAGATTAAGTCTGTGGCTCTGCCACCGACCACACCTCGGCCGCAGAGGATAGGGCAAGCGGCGCACCGCAATACCTACTTGCCTCTTCCTCTGCGGCCCCACCAATGCCGTTCAAACGGAACGGCCCCGCCAGCTCGCAGGGGGGGTAGGGAGAGCGGCAACCTACCACAATGCCTCTCCCCCCCGTGATCCGTCCTCGGCCGCAGAGGATAGGGCAAGCGGCGCACCGTAATACCTACTTGCCTCTTCCTCTGCGGCCCCACCTCGGTGCGCATCCGCAGCGGACTCCTCCAGTCCGCTGGGAGCGCCCTCCTCGGGCCAGGCGGCGATCATTTAATTTCCGTTCCATTCGATTATCAAAGTCCGACTAGAAGATCCGCTATCTGATCTGCCTATTAATTAATTAAACTGTTAGAAAATCTATGTAGAGTGCTAATTATAGTGGGTACTACTATGCATCATCGAGGAAATTGATTCCTAGGCGATTGACAGACCAACGTCATTTGGTCGGATCATGTCAATTCGATATTAATTGTGATCTGTTGGCTGGGTTTGCCATAACGCCACCAAGCTACGTAGGTCCCCCATCATAGAAATCAACTTCTCTGATAGTACCTAACCTTATGAATTATGATAATATTGTAAGAAATGTATGCCGACACATTCCTTGAAAAATCGTCAATGGTCGTTTATAAAATTCATCTTAAATTTTGAAATTATTCAAAATACCTAATTCTCGCGCTGTCGATACTGTTTTACATACTTAATGTATAATACGATATTATGTTGATGTCTTAATCGACACTATCTTTGATCTACAATCTACATCATATAAGATATAAAAATTATGTTTACGATCTAAAATGTAATTGATATCTTCACTAACGTCCCAAAACGAATTATCTGATTATGTTGATTGAGATTTTAGATAATTATAACATTTAAGATGACTATATTCAAAAATAAATAGTCAACAAACTCATTACGTTGGAAGGAACGTGTGTGATTAAAATTTATGGACATCCAAAGAAAAACTTTAGAAAATCGAATGCAACAACTTTTAAAAGTTTGTTATGATATACTTTCCATTTACTTTATTGAAGTAGCTGAGGCCAAGAGGGGCTATCTTAATATTTAATAACCTAATAGTAGAGGGAACTTAACAAAAGTTTGGTGCAGTAAAGTCTACGAAAATCAGTAACGTAATTTCTATGATTACATCCATACTAATATTATAAATACGAAAGTGTGTCTATTTGTCTGTTCTTCTTTCTGTCTGTCCATCTGTCTGTCTATATGTCTATTTACCTCTTCACGGCTTAAACGCTGAACCGATTTGCGTGAAATTTGGTATGGAGATACTTTGAGTCCCGAGAAAGGACATAATATTATTACACTTTTTGTCCCAGGAAAATATACGGTTCTCGCGCGATAAACGAAGTTTGGCTTAACGGAGTTGCGGGCACCATCTAGTCTAGTATAATAATATAATAATGAATAATAATGCCCAAAAGTGTATTTCCTCTATAGATTGAAACTGCTAGGGCCTCTATCAGTTCCACTGAACCCAAAACACAAAGTGTTAAATTATAAATTAGTTACGCGTACGATACGCATTACAACAGATTATTTGTTTGGACTTAAACACTCTTAATGTGTAAAATAGATTTCATGATTATTAGAAGAACTATAAAAATAGAAAACAATAAATACGTTTGATTTTGTTTGCTAGACGAATGTGGAATACAAGTACAAAAAAATTTAGAAATTGAAAAATAGAAGTTACTGTTAGCTTTGAAAGAAAAAAAAGCGGCCAAGTGCGAGTTGGACTCGCCCATGGAGGGTTCCGCAGCAGCAATAAGGTTTATTTTTATGAAATTATATTAGTTTTGATTTATTTTTATATTTCAGTCGATTTAATGAAATTTAGATTAAGGTTTACTATTTATGACGTATAAAAAAAAACTACTGGCTAGATCTCGTTCAAACCAATTTTCGTTGGTATTTTTATAGTAATATACATCATATATTTTTTTTAGAATTGTCATGCCTCTACTTTAGAAATTAGAGGGGGGGGGACACACATTTTTCCACTTTGGAAGAGTCTCTCTCGCAAACTATTCAGGTTAGAAAAAAATGATGTGAGAAACCTCAATATGATTTTTAGAGACCTATCCATAGATACCACACACGCATAGGTTAGATGAAAAAAAAAATTTTTTTGTTTCATTAAGGTTTACTATTTATGACGTATAAAAAAAACTACTGGCTAGATCTCGTTCAAACCAATTTTCGTTGGTAGTTTTTATAGTAATATACATCATATATTTTTTTTAGAATTATAATGCCTCTACTTTAGAAATTAGAGGGGGGGGGGGGACACACATTTTTCCACTTTGGAAGAGTCTCTCTCGCAAACTATTCAGGTTAGAAAAAAATGATATGAGAAACCTCAATATGATTTTTGGAGACCTATCCATAGATACCACACACGCATAGGTTAGATGAAAAAAATTTTTTTTTGTTTCAGTTGTACCTATGGGGACCCCTAAAATTTTTAATATTTTTTCCATTTTTGCATCAAAATCTTAATGCGGTTCATAGACTACATCTACTTACCAAGTTTCAATAGTATAGCTCTAATAGTTTCGGAGAAAAGTGGCTGTGACATACGGACGGACGGACAGACAGACAGACAGACAGACATGACGAATCTATAAGGGTTCCTTTTTTGCGATTTTGGCTACGGAACCCTAAAAAGTACAAACACTTTGGACGTTTTTATAATTTTAAAAGGTAAGTTAGAAATATTTTGGACAATTTTAACCACGATAATTAAGCATCTACCACGTCATTTAACTACACGTATGAATATTATGTCTCAATAAAATATAGTAAATACCTCGTTAGTCATAAACCGTAAGTAGCAAATCCCTGGAATCTAATATTATCCACGGCCGTATTTTACAATGACAAATAATATCGCCAATAAGACAATTTTATTGGTAATAAACCTGATCCTATCGATAATACTATCGTTATAGTATTTCTTGTCGATATGAACGTTAAAAATCGTAAAGTTTTAATAGTTGGACGATTTGAAATGCAATATAAAGGATAATAAGTTTTATGACCATGCAGTGGACGTTTGAAAACGTAAACTGAGCTATAATAGCTTCAGTTTAGAATTTAAAATCGAACGGTTAACTTCAGAATTACTTTTTGTTAAATCCTTTTACGTGTTCCGATTGTGTTTCCTCTGGATTAGGCCGATTGCGTTTTAATAAAACTAACATGCTTAATATTTCCCGTAAAGCGTTTATTGCTGATGCGTTGTGGTCTTAAACCATAAAGTTGGGTGTGATAACTAAAATTAATGAAATCTTTCAAACTAATTCTAGGGATGTGGCTCTCAAAATTTTTGGAGATCATTTTCGTTATCTTTAAACCAAAGCTGATAAATTAGATAGACCAAACGTTGTAGAAAAATAATGGGTATAACATTTTTCTAACAGTGATAAAATTTTCTAACACAAAACATTAATATTATGTAGATCGTTTTTATGCCACTCGTCACTCATGTATAGAAGAAGTTGCACGGTGGTCAGTGATGATAATAATAATACTCCCCACACCGGTTTCGGTGACAGTGGCCGCGGTTTCATTGAAACCATGCCAGGTACGCAGGAGTAATTTTATGGTGCCCAGGTGTGTGCGCAGTACACAAGAGCACTCTCTATTCCTTTACTCTCATAAGTCATAACCCAGTGGGACGGAAGACCGACACGACTGGCGAGAGATCAGGCGCAGGACCGACTTTTTACATGCCCACCCGACGCATGGATCATCTTACTTGTCAGACAATCAGGTGATCAACCTGCATTGTCCTAACCAAACTTGGAAATAACATGTTTTCCAACCCACGACCTCCGAGTCAAGAACGACGCTCTAGACCACTGGACCACGGAGGGTCCAGTGACCCAGCGACACGCGCGGAGAGGAGGCACCGTTGGGTTTTAGTGGGTCAGTGATGATAACGAACGTACAAACAAGCTTATTCTTCAATATGATCGATTAAATATGTTAAGGGTCCACGATTACGTACATTATTGAGGTAATTTCCTGCGTTTACAAATTTCATCGCAAAAACATGCTCAAAAGCTTTATGGTGTAATAAAAGTCAATTTTTGCAGAGTTTGCAAACATTTTATAGATCGTATTATATTGGTTATTGGCTCGTTTGCGATGTATTCATAACTTTAATGCGATAGTTAACTTATGGGAGGCATAACGATAAACTTTTTGGCTATCGAGTGGAATTTTCAACATCAATATTTTTATGATCTTTTTCGTTTAATACGTAATTTCTAAAGTAGATTGGAGAGTTGATGGACACGTTTTGAATGCAGATGTTGCTTATCAAATTTTATATTGTTGTATATGGATAAAATATTTATGTTCTCTAATTGTTTATATTTTAGGTCCTAGGAGAATTATTATTTTTCATTCTTAGTAGTTGTAAATACTGATAATGCGTTATATAAGTTACCTTCTACACAAGTTACTATATTGAAATATATTATCAGGATCATAAGCTTGCCTTGATGTGACTGAAATATAGAAATAGGTGAAAAGGTCATAGGAAAGTAAAAATACTACTAAATCCATCTACCAACGGTCTAGAATTGACTGGAAATAAAAACACTAAACGCTTTAAGACTTCGGCGTCGGAAATAGAATTCAAGTGAAAATAAAGTCCGACTTCCATCGCAATCCATCACTGTACTGAACTAGCTAGATTTGTAATTGAATTTGATCCTGTACCCGGATTCTTCAAAATTAAAACAACTTTTGTTGGATTCAGTCCTTCTTCGAAAGTGGTGGTGGTTTTCACCTCAGACGGGTCCAGTGGCCCAGCGACACGCGCGGAGAGGAGGCACCGTTGCGTTTTAGTGGGTAACCACGGCTGCTCCTCCTTACCGCAGCACCCGAGGAGTCCCACATATCCAGGCGGCCCCTCAGGCTGTCGGGAATGCATCAAACATCAAGAATTTCTTAACGAAAAAAAGGCCACGGACGCTCTGAAGCTGTATTAGAGTTGAACCAAAATAGCAGAATCGGACATCTGGCAAAAAGAATGTATCTCGGAGTCCTGGAAGTTTTATAGGGATCAGCTGCTTAATCCCCTCATTTCTCGCCCAATTAAACATTTGATACAAAACAATCACAAATTCGATTCCACAAGCTATATTCCCTGGACCATATTTGTTCCTTTTAATGACTTCGAGTTCGATTAGTTTTTTTCCAGGATAATCAAATAAAGAAGTATTTTCATTTAAGAACTTTATCATTGGAAGATAAATTTAGACTCCTCCGAGACAGTGAAGTTTAAGAGTTGTGAAGTACAAGTAACAGTTTGATTACTTATATTTTTGTTACAATTGCGTACAAAGAAATATCCTGAGATTTTCAAGTAGTTATCGTATTGCTTACGTAAATAATTGATTAGTGATTACTGATTACATATTTGGGAAAAGTTTAAGATCACCATGACCGCGAGCCAGTTTTCAGGACAATATTATCTTCTATTTTCGTACTTTAGTTTACGTGATTAACTTAAACTTTTAAATTACTGTCTTAAAATAATAATTAAGGAATCGTCTTGATATGACATTGATATAATGATAAAGTGACTGCTAATGTTTTTAACAATCACAACAATCACGCTTGATATTATGAGTTATGAGTCGGTTTGTGGTTTAACTATTTTAAAATATTTATCAGGATTCAGGAGTGCACTGAAGCGACATTAAAAATTTTTAGCAGAATGTTTCACATATCTGATGCTTACATAACCAATAGTCATGATCCAAACCGAAATATAATGTAAGCATGTATGGACCAATTTATCCCATCGCTAAGAGTATAAACGTTAATATTGATGGGCTATTATGAACAATCTATTGGATCCCTTTGAAATCTTATGCCGCGTCAACTAATTGATGTTGTCAGTCAAACGGCACAATGCAAGCGTGAGTCTCCGCTTAGCCCCTGGGAGTGACGGGATTATTTTTATTCCTCCCCAGCCCATGAACCTAAGAAAAGAGGGGACTTGCCCTGACCGTAACAAAAATGGTCCCAATTTATCAGCTGATTGTGAACTAAATATGGCTGCCGTACTAGGGTTGGAATACGTGTCTTGAAAAGTATCGATAATGTTATTATCGATATAATTAAAAAAATATTATCAATGTTCGAAAGTTTTTCAATAACTTACACTACAGTATATTATATACCTAGCGATCCGCCGCGGCTTCGTCCGTAGTACATAATATAAAGCACTCAGAGACAGCTATCAATTGTTGAACAAGACAATTAATTTATAAAGGTTCAGTCCAAAAATGGATCATTGTTTATAGCTACATTAAAACTTTAAGATTTCTCGAAACGTCGTGAGCTAAAATACGCATTTTACCTTTGATATTAACCACATAAGGTTTAGTATTTTTTCATTCAGGTAAAACACTAATGCCGCGGCCGCATATGCGTAGTACTTCGTGCTAAAACCGATACTATTGGCCGATCTGCGTGTATTGACCAATAGTATCGTCTCATAGCTTTGGAGAATAAAAAAACACATTTTGCAGGTTTTTGAAATAAAACACAGAATAGAACAGAAACTTTATTTATGTGACAAAATAAAGAAAAATATTAAAAAATAGAATACACAAACAGCCTTATCCCACACACAAAATTATCCCACACGTTAATAACTTTTTTTTTTAAATTTTACTGCTTTAGTCGAATACATGGTATCACTTTTTACTCTAACTTAAATATTTCGACTGTGACAAGACTTACAACAATTGCATTAATTAAAATATAATGCACATCCATCGATTGTTGTAAGTCTTGTAGTGGTACAAAGTGTAAAGTAAAAAGTGGCACTCCGATTCGCCCCAATACCCTAATTCGTTTTGTTCTTGAGTTTAAAATCTGGCCTATATATTCCCGACTAATAGCAGTAATACAATTAAAAATTGATTTTTATTTACACTTACTCGTTTCTAAATAATATGAGTTTGTTCAGGAACTGTCTTTGCGACACTTTCTGCGAAGTTTTTTGGCCGTAATACTTGTATCTTATATCTAGAAATGTTTTAATAATTGATTTTATAAGCAGTAACTTATGGCTACTGTTGTGTTCAAAATCAGTGTCAGTAAAAAAGAAATTGTCGACATTATACAAATCACACATAAATTTAAAAATGTATAGATAGTACAGTTCCGGTTTAGTTGCTATTCTAAGTTGAGTTTTGATTATTTTATCTGATTTTTTAATTATACTTATAACACTAGGTGACGCATACTTCAGGCCACCTCTGGATTTTATATAAATCAGGCTATTGCTATCTGGGTCACCATTTAATAATGATACACATTTCTCACATTTTAAGATACGCGATAATTTTTTTGATACAAATCCAGATATATATTCAAGAACTCTGTCGGTGTAAACATCAACGTCTTCGTTCAAAACACAATTCATATATGCATCATATAAATCGCTGTGATCTTCTGGTATTTCCAAAAAACTTTTTCTTTCACTTAAATCATTTATAGCTAAAATTGGATTTGTACTGGTGCAATTTAATATATTTACTTGCTCAAGTGCAATACAGTTTCCAACACCATCATCTCTGATCTCTGCTCTTACAAGTAACTTTTTGTACGCTGCACGAAATTGGATGGCATTGGGGTTGTTATTGTAGCCCCCTTTTGCTCTCACAGCTGAGAAGAAAAGCTCAACATGGTCCTGACTTATTTTATACAATGGGATGTATCGCAACATTTTTGTTTCTTCGATCAAATATTTATACAATCCCATTGCACTTTTCATGTTTATTATTATTCCAATGAACCCAGTTTTACGGCGAGAATTTATTAGAAGCTCACCTGTTGGAAGTCTTAAACTATTGAAATAAAAGTTTGCACCCTCAAAAAGAGCTGATATTAACCCAATATTGGCAGGACACATAGCTTTTTTAAACCCTGGTGGACGAATGGAACGGCTGTTCAGAACGTCAAACACATCATTAATGATATTTATGAAGTTGACAGTGCCCTCACAATCTTTGAACTGCTGCAGCTTTAGTTCGCTACGGCAATATTCTAGGGCATCTGCCACTGAGTTACTAAATAATTGTGTTGCCAACTTCACTTTCATTTTTTGTTTCTGAAAAAAAATATGTGCCTTTTTTATTTTATTTGCCAGATGCAAGCCCTTGTTTTCTTGTAAAATATGCAATTGTTCTAAATAATAATAGTCTATTTTGCGCCCACATGAATCGTAAAATACCTTAAGCTCACCAAAAGCGTTTCTTATTAATTTTATCGTGTGACATGGGTCTATAAAAGCATGAACAAGAGTATTGCCCCTTTCAAAATAAGTAACCTCTTGGTTCTTCAATATATCACAACTAAGAAATTTAAACATACTAAAATTTGCAGAAGGTCCGTCACAAGTTATTGATATTATTTTAACTCCCACGTCATCACACAATTTTAGGGCCGTGTTAACAATAATCCCTTTTTGTTCACCAGTAAGTGAATTAATTAAAAAATATCCGATGGGTATCTTCCAACTACCATTAACACATGTTATTAGGACTACAAGGGCTTGGCTGGCCTCTTCTGCACTGTCATTATCTAAGTTGTGTCCATAGTCCACTCTACCATAATATTTTTGACGTGTTGGTTCCCAAATCAGAGACTTTCGTATGGCCATTTCATCAAAAACTAAGGAACATATTATAACTGGAAAAGAACTACTTTGCACTTTCAACCTTAAAACATCAAAAGCTTCTTTTGTAAAACCTGGTTCACAATTCACATTTTGGTACCATTTACTAAGTGTCCTTGTATGAGGCAAGCATGTGTTGTATGTCTGCCTTATATAATTATATGCTTTAGGGGATAAAAAGTGCAAAGTCAATGCAAATTTTCGAATTTCTTCACAGTATTTTTTTTGGAACGGTAGACCTTTGCACTTATTTATCTGTCGTTTCAGAAAGTCTTTTGGTCCTGCTAACTCTTCTAAGAGAATAGCTTGTTCGGTGTTTATGCAATTTCTTTGTTGTAAATCTTGTATGAGATCCGTCAAATCATCAATTTTTTTAACTTTGCGATGAAATTGTCGAGAAATATTTTTAATTTTCTGTTTTTGTTTTAGGCACTTATCTGTCAACCTTTTAATCTTTTCAAGATGTACAGTCTGAAAAAAAAAGAAAGCACTTCAGATAAGAAACATGCAAATCTTCAGCATTTTTATGCAAATATTAAAAGGTCCATACCGATAACTGCGATGGACGGTCAGATACAATAAATGTAGAAGGATGGCCAAATATGTTACTGCTTGTTTCAGACAAAACAGACGACACTGTACGTTGTTCTCCATTAGTTCTCTGAAATCATGATGTTCATAAACTAAAGCAGTTTGAAAAATAAAAAAATAACATCAGATAAAAGTTTACTACTACTACTACTAATCAGCCTGTACTCGCATGCTGCTGTCTCAATGAACGGAGAAATGTTTGTTTTTATCTATAGGCAAAAGAAACTTGAGTTTTAAAATAAATATTTTTTATTCACACTTACCAAAAACTGAGTTGGAACAGAGCCATCACGTAACCTCATCACATCAAGGGTTCTATTAAAGCAGCTATCTTCAAAATGTAGTGAACAAACATGCCATACTTTATGTCGTGGATTAATATTTTCTTCTCCTATAGCATTAAGCCATTCTTTACTTAATGTGTCCCTTTTGGGAAACCTATAAAAACCAGTAATTAAGTATTACTTACTCACAAATTTATCATTTGTATTAAATACTTTCATTAATGCAATATTAAGATTAAGTACATGATCATTCGATTTTCATTAATTAATCCTACTAATATTATAAAGGCGAAAGTTTGGATGTATGGATGTATGGATGTATGGATGTATGGATGTTTGTTACTCTTACACGCAAAAATTATTAGAAAGGCTTTATCTCACGAGCTATTGGAGCATTTCTGATATTATTTGGCACAGATAATATAGACTAGACCACGTGAAGGGACAACCTTTTTTCTGCGGGAAAATGTACGGTTTTCGTAAAAATCCTAATTTACGCGGGCGAAGCCGCGCGGGACATCTAGTTCAACATAACCGGTAATGCAATTATTTTTATCGATAAGTATTACAAACGGTACATCACTATTCATTTACGTAAATAAAAGTTATGATATAAAATGCAATAAAAAGGGCTTTTAAAACGAAATACAGGAAAATATAAATGTATCATTAAAAAAAATCTGAACACGACGTAAATACTTTATGAAATATGTACGAAAACGCAAAAACCAGCTACTAACCTGTGTAAGCTTAATTGAGGTTGATTTTTCCGTTTTATGGAACAACACCCAATAATACTACACTTAGGCATGGTGAAAATCACTTTCACAATTCACTAGTTAAATTTTAATGAAAGAAAGTCCTTTAGTTTCCCAGAAAATCCTAAATACACTAAACGTAAACAAACTTTTCACAACAAACCTACGAGAAACTGTGAATATAAAATGGCGGAGCTGGGCCCATTGCGTTCATAGTGACAGCTTCAAAGTCAAATGTTTCTAAAATGAGAAATAACAAAAATAGTGCTATCTCTTTTGTCACTGAAAATTAGAGCATATGATGGAAATAGATCAAATGATATTTCACATTCTCTGTCATATTTCCATCATATTTGTATAAGCAATAGTTTATATAGAACATAAGGGCCTCTCCATCTACTTTCTATCTCTATGTCCCCAGCCGATGGCCAATATGTTGGGAATATGATACCTTAAGCTCAGTGACAATTATTAGAAAAGACTGTCTTCTTTATGACTTTGAAATTGTAAAGAAGAAACATGTTAAATTGTTACTTGAATTAATAGGTATAGTTATTACTAGTAAACATTACATTTTTCCGGGACAAAAAGTATCAGCTATAAGATGTATCCTTTTCAGAGACTCCAAGTATCTCTATACCTAATTTTATCAAAGTCGTTTCAGCAGTTTAATCGTGAAGAGGTAACAGACAGACATACTGTTGCATTTTTAATATTAGTACTGATTGATTCTTATGCATATTCTTATGCGGAATGTCGATTCGAAATTCCGTGAGACTAACGCAAACGTTCGTTTTTCTTCACTCGCGAACGCGGTGGCTTGCGCTCGAAATAAAACGTACGTGCACAAGTACGTACGACTGCGTGCGTACGAATTCGTCCCGTTCAGAAAAAGCGAACATGTGCGTCAGTGTATTTTCTACTGATTCCATGTATTTGAATTTCCAAATATGGAAAATTAATTTGGAAATCGAATACGGAAAAGGTGTGTATACGGCCAGCCTTAGAATCGGAAAGTTTCCGCGCGAAAAATGTTGACCAATGTAGTTGCAATAAGTACGGAATCTAAGTCAAATGGGAATTATGTATACTCCTACAGCTGATCGGTATCATAAATTAAATCAATTAATATATTGACAAATAATTACTATACATTATTAAGCTGGCTATTAAAACAATCTCTTAATGTTTGCGAATATAAATTGTCATTCATAATTCAGTGAATATTTAAACGATTATTATGGTTATTTCATTAATTGCCTTTTAGCATATTGAAATTAAAAAGCTTCAATATGAATTTATTTATTATTATTATTATTAATTTCTTTTGGAATACTCACATTGAAGCAAGAAGTTCCTTCATACATAGTTTAGTTGTCTTCTAGTTAAAGCTAGTCTATTTTTGAAAGGCAATTTATTGTTTTATTTTTAAAAAGAAAAGTATTGTATCAGAAAAGAAATCTTATTAATATTTTAATTTACTTATTGGCAAACCCCTTCGGAAACACATAATAACAAGCCGCGGTGTTCCTTCGAATACTATAATTTGCATACTTAGGTGTAACCACTCGTAAAATTATGTGAAAGTAGCATAATTATATTGTGATATGCGAACTTGTCAGTCGCAGTGTACTATTATCTATTCTGTGGTGTAACATTATCATTGTTAAGTTGTTGTTACGTCAATTGCCAACTCAATGGCAGAGCTGAAGCGCGTCGGAGTACTTACTCACTTTAAAGTTTTACTACAGAATAATTGGCTACAGTGGTCATTGAAGAATGACAAGGAAGTGAAGGAAGTGCAAAAAGATATTATGTAAATGCTGTAGTTTTTACCATGAATATAATATTGTAACGATGATGACTTCTTTGAAAAACTTTACAGAGGAAATCAGTTCGAAAGTTATGTTATTATCTAATGATACTGAGTTCATTAACACTTAAAAAAGTATGCAGTTTTTCAAGTACATACGCACTTGAAAGCATCACTAACTTGAAGTGGTAAAAAATCTAAATCAATTATTGTTGTATCAAATGTTAAGTTACTATAGCTAATACCAGAAGCATAATCAGATCTTTAGTTTCAGACGTACCCAACGTACGTCCATAACCCTTGTCAGTTACCACCATAATATTATTGATTTATTATGGTTCACCAAGCATCACATGCTTGATGCTACGAAAGCCGTAACTATTTTATAAACTCAAATTTCTCTCACGATATTTCACTATCCAATAAATTCAGATCACGTAAACCCCACCTAAATCCTGGAAGACCTAAACATTTCCTACAAACCTTTGAGAGCCCTGCCTCGTATTTTCTGGTTTGCAACAAGCGACGCAATTAGGAGCGTCAATCGGTAAGTGGCTTCAAAGAAAGGCCAAACCTAAATTGCGTCTATCGCAAATCGGCAGAAATAAACAGTGTATGTACTGTTTTGCTTACAATACCACATTCTTAACCCTCAGTTAAATAGTACAAAGGCACAATAACATGTAATTGCAAATGATTCAATGTCTCATATAGTATGTTCGCTTCACCATTCGCAGCCTACGCGGCTGAGTAAAGGTACAGAGGAAGTTGTGCGTACAAATTCTATGTGCGTTAACATAAAATTAACACTACGTCGCCTAATGTTTATAGAATTTCCAACAGGGACTGGTTTGTGACAGCAATGCAAGAGGCTTCTGCCGATATTGAAGTCAGTAGGAAATTTTATGTATTGTGCAATATCTGCTGATCAGATTATATGCAACCTAGCTAGCTGCTAGTTAACCTAACGCTACTCGTTTCTTTAATTACACCTAAAAATATTGCACTCCTATCAGTTATATTATCTTCAACACCGGTTTTGGTGACGGTGGCCGGTTTCATTGAAACCAGGCCAGTTACGCAGGAGTAATTTTATAGTGCCCAAATGTGTGCGCAGTACACAAGAACACTCTCTATTCCTTTTACACTCTTAGCCCAGTGGGACGGAAGACCGACACGACTGGCGAGAGATCAGGCGCAGGACCGACTTTTTACATGCCCATCCGACGCATGGATCATCTTACTTGTCAGACAATCAGTTGATCAGCCTGCATTGTCCTAACCAAACTTGGAAATAACATGTTAACAACGCGGGAATCGAACCCACGGAGGCGTCTATCAGTTATGCACCACGGTCTATCGGTTACGCACGTCGATCCTGGCGACACAGGAGATACAGTGGTGGAAATGTGTGGTGGGCTAAAGCCCGTTAAAAAATATATATTAAATATAACCCTAGGCGCATGTGCAAATATTCAACTATGCAAACCTAAAATGTCCATTCTGTTTCTTCATCTGTGGTATTGAGTGGTCAGACTATTCACGTACATAGACTCTGCGTAATCTCGGTTCATAATTTGGTTAGTTTATAGCTACGTTTATCGCGTGAGAATTTACTAGTGGGTGGTTGTAACTTCTATTGATATATAGTAGTATTATTTATAGTTTCTTGTGCTCCTATTTTAATAACTTTATTAAGGGATATCCATATTGCCTTATACGGCTTTCACCTGCTGATTCTTGTTTCTATAAGGTCAGACCAGTGACGCAATCAAAACCTGGTACACCTACGCGTTCCTTTTGAATATGACTGGGTTCAGATTCTGAAATTTTATCATTATCAAATAAATGAGAATGAAAGACAATTTAAATAGGATCTGTAACTTTATATTATGTAGCGATTCAAAAAAGTAATGTTTTTTTTCTAACAGACGACTGTCTTCATGTTTGCTGTCAAATATTATAGTGTAAGAATGTGTGCGTGCGGACCGTGTATACTGTACATGCAGACAACCTGGCCGACTCTGAAGACACAGTGCTGTGTATAATATGACTCCGTCCGCCTTTTTTCTACGTTTATGGTTTGTAGTATAATTTATTTGATTAAACAGGTCCTTAGGGCTTGTTTCACTACTTTCTGATAAAGTTCCAAATAGGCTATTCACAACTTTTTTGACAGATTCTCCATACTCGATCTGTCAAGTTAATTATTGGTGGATAGCCTATTCGTCACTTATCAGGAAGTGGTGAAAGAGGCCTTTAGTTTATTTGTTCCTAGAAAGCTCTGTTGGCCGTTTCAATAGGTTTTACACAATTGATGGGTTTTACATTTTACGCAAAAATATGTATCTGGACACAATAACATCGTTATAATATTAAGTTAAATTAATTTACAACTCACATGAGTCACTGCTCTATGAGGCTATTTTAATTCATGCCAATTGAACTAATATCTCCTCTTGTAAATATAAGTAAAACTAGAGAGACAGCTGTTGGTCGAAATGATGCTGATGTTATTTTGGAGAATTGAAGATATTGTAATTTTAAGTGACAGTAGGTTCGCATTGACAGCAGGTTCGTATTCACCCAAGGCGACGTAGGGTCAACCATGACGACCAAAACGTTCCGCCATAGCCTGGGAGCTCGGGGCATCGGTGTGGGGACGCCGATGTCCATTGCACAGAGCCCCCGAGGGGGTCGCGATGCGCTATGTGTTCCAGTGCTTCGCGACGTAAACGCAGAGGAATGGCCTAGACAAGCCCTAGCAGGGTGTCTGTTCGGCCTGGGGGGTGTCTGAACACCCTCACTCAGACGTGTGTGCCGACGACCAAGTAGACGCCCGCTGATAGAACTGCGGTGGCTCCACATTTCCCGTGGATCTGTCAGTAGCGGAGCAAAAAGGAACACGGTCGGGTTTTAGTGGGTAGAGCTGCGGCCGCTTACCATCTCATCAGCTGAGTCCCACATACCCCGGTTTTCCTCCCCAGCACTGCCGGGGATGCTTAATGGCATTTCCCGACCAAAAAAAGGTTCGCATAATATTATTATCCAAGTTCGAAATTCTTTTGCAGGCATGTACGTCAAAAGTGTCACCCATGAGATTTAAGTACCTTCAATAGGTACTACTTAAATTTAACTACCAATATTCGGTTATAGGTTTCTATACACACCGGCAAAATTAGCGGAACATAACAAAATTTTCAGCTTTTTTGTAAATTATTCGCTTATTTGTATATATTTCTTTATTAATTTAATAATTGATGATTAAAAAATAAAACTTATATAAATTTAGGGCATAAAATCGTGTAAAAAGAAAAAAAATCAGCAAAAATCAAAAATTAAGAAAATCTTTGAAATTACAGCAGTAATTTTTTAAGTTAAATTCTCCATTTTTACTTAAGAAATGCCATGTTAAAAGCGTTTAATGCCTTCTATGGATCTCAAGAGGGCCTGGATACGCCATTCCATGCTTGCATTTTGATTGTCAATCATTTCCTGTGGAATATTCTCCTACTCCTCCAGTAGCGCCAACTCGAGCTCCTGAACAGATTTTGGAGCTGGAGGTTTAACTCGTACCGTTCACCCATTGATGTGCCACACGTCCTCAATCGGATCCATATCCGTAGACCGTGCTGGCCTCTCCACCTAGGCTACGCTAGCATAATTTAGGTAATAATGCCCGATTTTTTTACTCTATGGACGCGCATAAAATTGAAGCTACTGCCTAAACTTGTGTAAAAGGCACAACATGCAGTTCTAGGACATCTGTGCTTTAGCCGTGTACTGTCAAAGTACCATCATTAACAATCATCAGCTCCGTGCGGGCTCCAAGTCATATGCCACCCCAAACCATTTCGAAGCCATGCATGATAGGCCACTGTTTCCGTTAAGTTTGATGGTCTATAGCGTTCCTTACGATTTATCCACATTCTTTATCGCCTGTCAACAAAATTTACACAGAATTTGCTCCCATCACTGTACAGCATACGATTTCATACACTTGTCAAATTTTGATGTTCACGCGCATATCTTAGCCTAGCTCTTTGGTGTCCTGTCTCAAGTTCTGGTGACCTTGCTGGCACTTTTGAGTTTAATTTAACTTCTTTGAGTCTTCTTCTTACTGTACAATCGCTCACACGTACATCTCGGATCTTTACGACAGGTTTCGTGTATGCAATGCAGTTTGAGGTCGATTTCTTAAGGGTTGTACCCTAACAAAACGGTCATCCTGAACCAATGTCACCCGATATCTGCCTTGTTCTCGTCTCCAGACGTAAGATCCAGTCTCTCTGTAGCGTTGAAGGTTACGATGGACCACGGAAGCTGACTCACCTAAGGCCTGACTGACCGAACGGTAGGTGTGACCTTTCTCTATCGTGGTTACAGCTCTAGCTGTCGTAGATGCTGGGAAATCACTAATTTTATATCTAAGCAATGTGTTCTTCCAAAAACCAAACAATCAAATGAGCTGACATACCTTGAACCCCGCTAATATCGCCATTCTTATCAGAAACACTTACAACGTCAATCATCGAAAAACATTTATTATGGCATAATTGCATTAAAAATCTCTCAAATTGCCAGTTTTGTTCAATATTTTATTTCTTAAATGAGCTTAGAAACTATATAAAAGGATTTCAGACAGCCCGACCCACTTGAGTTCAAGTTGTGCCCCTTTTTGACTATGTTCCGCTAATTTTGCCAGTGTGTGTATCACGTTTAGCCCACACACGTTTACTTAAATACATTATTTATGATGTTTTATGTCGTTAACGAGTCGGTGTAGATCTGAATATAATAACTTTAAAATCAAATAAATTATACAATTTCTATTCCACTTTAAAAAGACATTAATTTTAGATGGAAAGTTATAAAATACATGTCAAAGAGAATTATCTAAAGTGAAGTAAAGTGTGAGTAGGCTTAAAAATACCATAAGAAGACTGCAAGAGAATTTCATAGAGAAAAATTATTTCAGAATTAGGCTGATAATAATATCTCATAAAGCTAATTCGAGAGGAACAGCAAATATAATATAGTTTCTAACAAGAAACACACAAAATACTATGAGACTTTATATTTTAGGGATTCATAGATTTTGTTAATGAGTTAATTCTAATTTACTTATTATTTCATTTTTAATTTGTTTCATGCGTCAACAGTATTACATCAACTAATATTATTTTACGACTCATCTACTCGGTCGCCATTTAAAACTAATAAACCCGCTTTCTAATAAAGCTGAGTATGGGTGCGTGGAAATATGTCGGCTTAATAGACAAGTTTGTAACCCACGTGAATGCACAATCAGGGATAAGCAAACAGTCAATAAAACAGAAATAAATACTTATTTGGTGAAACATTATCGTATAATAGACCATCCCACGCTTATAACTTTTCCTAACCTAACCTGGTTTTATTATATTATTAGATGCTCTATAATTCCTTCTCTGAGGTACTAAGAGTGCAAATAAATAAAGGGAGCTATATACTGGAAGGCCGAACTAATTCGATCGGATAGATCACTAGCATCTGACCGGACTCGTGGATAAACATGAGAATGCACGAAACCAGTCCGGTCAAATCGGCCTGCCATCAGTCTAACCGGACTTCATTGACTTCTTCGTATGTGAGAGCCTTAAATGTACGTAATAGATTAACCTCTTATATTAACTTTCGAAAATATGGATTTGCATCTACTGCATATCTTTAGCTAGAATCTTTGGATATCTATGAAAATCCATGTACTGTATTTATCAATTGTTGTAGTGTTGTGTCTTTTTTGTCAAATAAACTTTTTATTATTATTATTATTATTAAAAATTTGGTACCCCTTGAACGAAAAATAGACGAAATTCAGCTATTCCATCTTCGAATCTAAAAATCGGCCAAGTGCGAGTCGGACTTGCGCACGAAGGGTTCCGTACCTACCGTGATAGAGCAAAAATAGGCCAAAAATTGTGTTTTTTGTATGGGAGCCCCCCTTATTTTTTTATTTTATTTAAAAATTATTATTAATTATTAAAGTACACAGTACGTCTAAGGCCTTTGTGAAAATTTCAAGTGCCTACATGTTGCCTTTTAATTGATATCGAGCAAAAAAGGACAAAAAAAGTCTAGTTTGTTTTATGCCCTTAAATATTAATAATAATTGATTACATAATCTGTGAAAATTTCAGAAGTCTAGCTATAGCGGTTCTTGAGATACAGCCTGGAAACAGACAAACAGACGGACAGACATCGAAGTCTCAGTAATAGGGTCCCGTTTTTACCCTTTGGGTACGGAACCCTAAAAATGAAATCGAGACTTGAAAACAAAGGAATTCCTTAATCAAATCGACATCCAATCGCCTTGATACACTCAGCATGATGAAGCACGGACGCGTTTAATTGTTGTATGATACCACACTAATGCATCTGTCAAGAAAACAAAGAGAGCCAGATAAGTTCGAAATTGAGGTTCGTACAGCACACGCCTCAAAGTAAATGTTTATATTCCCCGTCCACATGATACCATCTATGTGCCAGTCATTTCGTGAACGATTTGTTACGTACTCCCAGATAATTGTTCGTAACTAGACGTAATCTGAGCGGATTGGTCTGATAGCGGGAATCGTGAATCGATTCTTTTATTATTTGGTTATGGAATATTTTACAACGTGATATAATGAACTAAGTAAATAAATACTAGATGACGCCCGCAACTTCGTTGAGCCAAAACTCGTTTGATGTATGGTTCCCGCGTGGGGAACCATACATTTTTTCAGGATAAAAGTATGTCCTTTCCCGGGACTCAAAGTATCTCCATACCAAACAGCAAAATCGGTTCAGCGGTTTGGGCGTGAAGAGGTACACACAGACAGACACTTTCGCATTTGTAATATTGGTATGGATTATAATCAGATTGAGCAAATATTATTGTCTATTTACAATCAATAGATTGGCCTTTTCTCAGAAGGGCCTTATCATACTAGCGGTTGGCGTGCGGCTTCGGAGCGGGACGGGCACGCAGCGAAAACGTCGCGGACGTGTAACGAACGGCGAACCCGCCGCGGATGCGCCGCGAATACGTCACGGACGCCTTGTACCATGAAACTGTTTTGAGATTCAAATATTCGGACGGAAATGCCGCGTTCTACTCTATCAAACGTGAAATGACGTTGTTAGAGCAGGACACGGCACTCTCGTTCGATTCGTAGAGTCTCAAGACGTAATAGGCCTACAGAAACGAGATAGCAATGTTCGGTGCATTCTAAACACGCGTTGAAAACGTTGCGCATCCGCTACGTGACCGCGACGTCCTCGGTGCGCAACCGCGGCGTATTCGCGACGTATTCGCTGCGCGCCCGCTCCACCCCGAAACCGTTCGCCAACCGCTAGTATGATAAGGCCCTTAGAGATCCCCAAGTAGTAGTAGTTGCTCAAATGTTAATTATTTTTTTTTACCCTCTACGTGAATTTTTAAAGATAATGTATTTCAACAAAAAACAAAATTATTCTCCTAATAACTCTGACTAATAAAGATTTATAGATGTCCGTGCGACGTCAGATGTTTTAATAATTCAAAATACAGTTATTGTGAGCTTGAGTCGAGATGTAACCTGTTTCCAGGGCTATTTTTAGTGCTGGATTTATAGAGAAAATGATCATATCAAAGAGGACGTGAGAAAATAATGTAAACGACATGTTATTATCTTGGCATTTACTGCGCATACGCCGCGAATGCTGTGCTGCACCTGTTATGTTGACAATTTAAGAACATTTAAGATTATTAAAAAATATTACCGTCGATAAAAAATATAGAGAGAACTTTTAATAGTGAAGACGATTTTATCATTAATTAAGAGAATAAAATAGTGAATAAAGGCGAAATATGGATGAGGATAATTTTAAAGGTGATAAAAAGTAGACAATATTGATATCTCTTTTTGTAACGACATTTAAATGCTCACCCATTTGTCTTCATACAAATCCTTCCTGATAAAGTATAGAAAGATGCTATCGGAAACCCATTTGAGCAACAGTAGCCCAATAAAAATTAAACAAGGCACAAAGGCATCAGATTATTTATATTAATAGTTTCACAGGCGATACGATGTTCGCATAACGATAGTGAGGTACCGGGAGCACATAACGAAGTGGGACCAGCTTCTTACAATGCTATCTCCGGGACTGAGAAACCTGTTATGATGCATTATCTGATCCAATGCCCGGGGTGGCATTAAAACGTCGGCTCGGCTCTGCTTTGTTTATTAAATTATGTCCACCTCGGCTATAAATATCGAGACGTTCATTTAGTAAATGCCGATCAAACTAAGATACTGCATGAGTTATGACCCTCTAGTATACTGTGGCTAGATCGAATGCAAATTAGTAATTAAATGTTAAAACATGTAAATTATAGTAAAGAAAAATTTAAGACTATTACTAGGGATAAATGTTTTGAATACGTTACATTCAGGTCTGATATTTATACAGATTACATCAACAGCTGGTAAATTAAGCTTAAACTTAGTTTTGAATGGTACTTAGAAAATAACCACTCCAAGTCATTTAAATATTACGGCTAATAATATAGCCTTGCTAACTATATCGGAAAATGATATGATGACGGATATGTCGTAAATATTAGTAGAATATGGTGGGTACAATAATAATTATGATTTGATATTTACCGTGGGAGAGCCATGCTTCGGCACGAATGGGCCGGCTCGACCGGAGAAATACCACGGGCTCACAGAAAACCGGCGTGAAACAGCCCTTGCGCTGTGTTTCGCCGAGTGAGTGAGTTTACCGGAGGCCCAATCCCCTACTCTTTTCCCTTCCCTACCCTCCCCATTTCCTTCCCTACCCTCCCCTATTCCCTTCCTTACCTTCCCCTATCCCCTTCCCTACCCTCCGCTACTCTATTACCCTATTCCCTCTTAAAAGGCCGGCAACGCACCTGCAGCTCTTCTGATGCTGCGAGTGTCCATGGGCGACAGAAGTTGCTTTCCATTAGATGACCCGTTTGCTCGTTTACCCCTTATTTCATACAAAAAATGATCCATGTCATATAAAAACATGAAACAACTACTAATTACTAGTCTATATTATTAGCGACAAAAGGGGGGAACAATAATTAATTAAAATTATTAGCATCTAATTTAAATAATTATTTATCATAAACCTTTTTTTAAATCAGGTTAACAATAATGACCTATTTAAAATAATATTCTATTTTATGTATAAAGAAAATTTCATCTAGATGAAAAGCAATCTCAAGGGTTCCGTACCCTTCGCGAAAACACGCTTTAGACTAATTGAATGAAAAACAAACGAATATTGGACAGAAAAAAAGGAATTAAAGTGGTGAAAAAAGGATGGATCGAGATGTAATGATGTAGATAACTTCAACCAATTACTGGGAGCGCAGAAGTGCTGCATCGGCGGTATAAAAATGGACTCTGAACTCGCAAATATGCAAGGATCGTATTACGTAAAATATAGCGGACTTTGCGAGCTACGGGCTGAGCTAGAATTTATTTTTATTGAAAAATATAAACGTTGGATACGTTTTATAAATTGGACTACTTTTTTAAATTATTGCGAATATGTTGAACTGGCTCCTGCGTGCAGTTTCACACTCGTTGGGTTTTTGTTTGATAGCAAAGTGAATGCGTTCATGCTTAAGATATACCGAATCAACTTTGATGAAATGTGACATACCAAATTCACATTCAACATTTCCTTTAAAGATAGCGTCCCGAGAAAGGATTTTTATCCTAAATAAATGTACGATTAAGTAGCTTAAAAATATTGTGGAAAATGTCTTGTACAGTTTATTATGATGTCGTATATTTTTTTAAGTTTTAAACCTAAACCTTTTTTTGTATCAAATATAAATAATTTAAAACAGAAAAATTCACAAACAAACCTAATATTCAACAAAAAAGTAATAAGGCTTCTACAGAATAATAGACAAAAAGAAGCCAGCTTCACAACGTCCTGTAGATACTAAAGCCTCGATTATAGCGAGCCGAGAAGCGACAAGATTTTATCTAAGGAGCTGAGCCATTATTTCAACTGCCCTCACACAAACCGCTTCGGCAATTATTCTCAAAGTTAATGTTGTGATCTTGGTGTTTCAACGCTGTTAACGGTGTAGAACTCCGCATTAGCATAAGTTAAGAATTCTTTTACAGGGTTCGTTTTACATTTTATATTTATGTTTATTATCATCTGTTTCGTAATGGCTAATTAGGGATTATTGTTGACTACTGCGAGCTTCAATGATTATGATATTTGCGAAGTTATATTCTGTTGTATTTTATTGATATCTGCATTTAAACAGGTTAAGTCTACAAGAAGGATAAAATTATGAATAAGTTTTTTTATTCTTCTTCTTCAAGTTCTTCTAGTTTCAATGTTTAGTTTGAAATATTAATATGTTTTCTTGGTTATTTTACTCAAACAAAAATGTCGCTAGTTTCACAATCAACTTATACAATAGCTATGTCCACATTGTGCAATTTCATGTTCAATTTTCGTCATCTTCTTTTTAGTCAACTTTCGTTCGGTATATTCATTAATTGAATGCGTCAAAATCCACCCGCATTGAAAGAAAAGTGTAATAGCGAGCACTACGATTTCAACCCGCGTTACGGGCATGCCTCACGTTCCCTGTTTACTGCGCTATAACGCATGCCCTTGACGAACAGAAAAAGGCACAATGTGGACAAAGCCATTACGTTCTATTCATCCTCAATTACTTTCCACCTACTCTCATTTTCCTTGTTCTTGAACAATAGATGTACTAAATTGAACGCATATTATAACAGTAAATCAACAATGACTTAACAAATAATTGGTCACGTGTAGAAAAGTAATTTAAATTTTCGCTACATGTATACGATTAATTGACACACACGTAGAACTGAATCGAATAATTAAGATCGGCGTGGGAGGACGTGATTCTCAGTATTGCAGTGATATCGATATCTTCTACAGTATGAATTTAATATCTTACCGTACGATTCCTCATGAGGCTAGAAACTACTAGAAAGGAGCAAGTAAGACGTAAGATTACAGAATGATATTGTATTATGTTTCGAAGCATTTTAGCAATTTTGAAATGAAAATTAATAATAACTTTTAGAAAATCTCTTTTAAAAAATAAAAAATAAACCTTAAAGATAAAACTTAAATGAGATGAAAGAAAGAATAAATTTAAAAGAGATGTAAGGATGTTTTCATTCAGTCGATTACAGAATGATATTGTATTTCGAAGCATTTTAGCAATTTTGTAATGATAATAATAACTTTCAAATCTCATTTAAATGATATAATTTTCTCAAAATAAAAAAGGCTAATGCCTCAAAGAGAAAATAGTATTCGTTGAAAGGTGTTAAGCCTTATTGGCAAATAAAATATCATGCATAAAAATATAGGTATCAAAATATATCGTCTTTTTGTAATGTCTTTTTACATTATAAAGGATCTGGTGTAAAATCTAAGTAGTCTTCAATGTTTCAAAAGGACTTAAAGCTATTGTGGCTGCAGTCGAGTGTTTGGAAGCTGATCCTAGCCTTGTTGAGGATCTTCTCTAGGATCAGTTGGATGGGTTGGCTTAAGAGAATATTACCAATATTTTTTAGGAAACTAGTGATTTGATACAAGTTTGTTTATACAGGGTGTAACAAAACTAAGAGTTAATGCCTACTTCAGAGCGTGTATGTGTTCTTTGTAGAGAGTTCACTCTAAAAGCGCTGCTGCGCTAAAAGAGCAAATCTTTTATTAACTTTCGTATGGGGAAACTCGCGACGCTGGGGCGCTTGCCCGTACAAATCGCCAAAAAATTTTGCTCTTTCAGCGCTGCTACTTTTACAGTGAACTCTCTACAAAGAACACATACATACAATTGTTTCATCTAAAAGCGGCAACAGATAGACTTCCACACTTATTACATTATAAACTAGCTGTCCCGGCAAACGTTGTTTTGCCATTTAAAGTATTTAGCTTCTTCATCAGTTGATACTCTTACCCCCTCTTTTGTCCCCTAAGAGGGGAGGGGGAAAAAGTTATACACCAGATGTTAAGTTGGAAAACACAGTTAATAATAGTAAGTCCACTAAAGAAAAAAGTTGGATACAAAATCTGACCCCCTCTTTGGTCCCCAGAGGGGTGGGGGCACACATTTTACCAATTTGGAAGAGTCTCTCTCGCAAACTATTCAGGTTAGAAAAAAATGATATGAGAAACCTCAATATGATTTTTGGAGACTTATCCATAGATACCCCACACGCATAGGTTAGATGAAAAAATGTTTTTTTTGTTTCAGATGTACCTATTATACTATACTATAGGGACCCCTAAAATTTTTAATAATTTTTCCATTTTTGCATAAAAATCTTAATGCGGTTCACAGACTACATCTACTTACCAAGTTTCAATAGTATAGCTCTAATAGTTTCGGAGAAAAGTGGCTGTGACATACGGACGGACGGCCAGACAGACAAACAGACAGACAGACATGACGAATCTATAAGGGTTCCTTTTTTGCCATTTTGGCTACGGAACCCTAAAAATGGTTATTGTGCCTCACTCGACAGGTATAGTGTGTCGCGGACTTTTTTGTAGATATTTATAAGATCTGCAATTACTTAGAACATTTTATGGTTCTATCTTTTATAGTTTAGGCATCGTACGCAAAATAAGTAACTTTTCTGGTTGATTTTTTACACCTTGCGTCCGAAAAACCCAAATATCTTACGGAACCCTATTTTTTTCCAAAGTAAAATTTAGCCTATGTTCAGCAGAAATAATGTAGGATTCCAATCGTAAAAGAATTTTTCAAATCGGTCCAGTAGTTTCGGAGCCTATTCAGGACAAACAAACAAACAAACAAACAAAAAATCAAATCTTTCCTCTTTATAATAGTAGTCAAAGCGCACGGAGTGCGCGGCCAAGTTCCAGCAGGCCGCGCGCATGCCGTGCACTATTTACACGAACGGTTTCGACGCACTTTTGACCCCCTTGTATCTCAGTGCCTATTGCGAGAGCAAAGATAAAATTTTACCTACCTAATTATATACTAGTACTTACGCAATATACCAAATTTCATAGATATAGATTAGTTAGATCCTGAAATATTTCCTTGTAAAAATAGCTAATTTTGGCACTGACTCACTGACCGATAATCAAAATTCCTAGGCCACTTCCAGTTGTCGTAGCGTTATGAAATTTGGCACACAGGTTGTTTGTTATATGTAGGTTAACAAAAAATTAAGAAATTTGAGAAATTGGTCAAGCGTGAGTCGGCTCATCTATGAATTTGAGATAAAAATCGGTAATCAAAACCTCTAGGCCACTTCCAGTTGTCGTAGCGTTATGAAATTTGGCACACAGGTTGTTTGTTATATGTAGATTAACAAAAAATTAAGAAATTCGAGAAATTGGTCAAGCGTGAGTCGGCTTCAAAACCTCTAGGCCACTTCCAGTTGTCGTAGCGTTATGAAATTTGGCACACAGGTTGTTTGTTATATGTAGATTAACAAAAAATTAAGAAATTCGAGAAATTGGTCAAGCGTGAGCCGGCTCATCTATGAATTTGAGATAAAAATCGGTAATCAAAACCTCTAGGCCACTTCCAGTTGTCGTAGCGTTATGAAATTTGGCACACAGGTTGTTTGTTATATGTAGATTAACAAAAAATTAAGAAATTTGAGAAATTGGTCAAGCGTGAGTCGGCTTCAAAACCTCTAGGCCACTTCCAGTTGTCGTAGCGTTATGAAATTTGGCACACAGGTTGTTTGTTATATGTAGATTAACAAAAAGTTAAGAAATTCGAGAAATTGGTCAAGCGTGAGTATGCTCATCTATGAATTTGAGATAAAAATCGGTAATCAAAACCTCTAGGCCACTTCCAGTTGTCGTAGCGTTATGAAATTTGGCACACAGGTTGTTTGTTATATGTAGATTAACAAAAAATTAAGAAATTTGAGAAATTGGTCAAGCGTGAGTCGGCTCATCTATGAATTTGAGATAAAAATCGGTAATCAAAACCTCTAGGCCACTTCCAGTTGTCGTAGCGTTATGAAATTTGGCACACAGGTTGTTTGTTATATGTAGATTAACCAAAAATTAAGAAATTTGAGAAATTGGTCAAGCGTGAGTCGGCTCATCTATGAATTTGAGATAAAAATCGGTAATCAAAACCTCTAGGCCACTTCCAGTTGTCGTAGCGTTATGAAATTTGGCACACAGGTTGTTTGTTATATGTAGATTAACAAAAAATTAAGAAATTTGAGTAATTGGTCAAGCGTGAGTCGGCTCATCTATGAATTTGAGATAAAAATTAATATGTACAAGTAAATACACTGAAATAAGATGAGGAGGAAAGAAACAAATTGGTATGATTCCTTAAAAAAAGTATTGAAATCTCACCAAAAACATACCTGTTAAAACGGGGCCAAGTTCCTATTCACTAATTGTTCGCCTTAAAAAAGAGTTGAAATCCAATTCAATGCCAAGTTTAGATGCACTTCCAAATCGATCATAATCATCTTCATCAACAGCCTGATCCTAAATACTTCTAAATTTGAACTTGGCAGGTATTCATGCTAGTAGCACTTGATAATGTATAATTTTTAAATTTAAATATAAGATATCTATGTGATTAAATTAACCTGCCAAGTTCAAATTTAGAAGTATTTAGGATCAGGCTGTTGATGAAGATGATTATGATCGATTTGGAAGTGCATCTAAACTTGGCATTGAATTGGATTTCAACTCTTTTTTAAGGCGAACAATTAGTGAATAGGAACTTGGCCCCGTTTTAACAGGTATGTTTTTGGTGAGATATAGATAATAATGGAAGAATTATAAAAAGTATGAATTTAACATCTTCTAATCAATAATAAACAGTCCGCGTCCATTGATAGGTAAGATCGTTACATCATTCACATAGTGGATGGCTTTACATACGAGTTGGAAATGAGACAGTTTCCTAATTGAGTGTCTTGGATCTTTTAATGCATGTTCCCTGTCACACAGCCTTCCGGTGTATAGAATAGTTCTCGCGTAAGTTATGAGGTAAGTTTGTCTTCGTCGTAAATTCTATCACCCAATCACTAATGTCTTTGAAAATTATTGTGTACTTATCTTCGAAGTAGATTAAATATTTATTTCAAGTATCAATACATTTTTTTATTAAGGTCTTTCATTAAGATCTACCGGTTATAGGTATTAAAGGGAGTAATGCATATATTTTAAATTGTAAGCACTCTCCTACCTTTATGCAAAATTGACTATTATAATGCCATCATTACGCTTATCCGTGCCATATAATGTCGGTCCCAATGGGGGATACATCCAAACAACGTAAATTACTTAACCTAATAAAACATAATTCGATACTATAGCTATACCTTTCAGCATTACGTGAACCTCACTCATAAATAATGTCTTATCAAGCACACCCCTCCATTGAAATGGTCGCACAATATGTCATAATTATTTAATTAATTCAGACCCGGGTGGGTTATCAACGACCTCATAATTCAGGACCTACACGGATTGAATATTTGAATAAGGTGGTATACAATATCGAATTCCAAAATTCAACTTCAATATTTCGAAGATGCCGCGATGCATACTAATAGTGACCAAACTTTGAAGATGCACTATTTGGTATGATAGTTAATCTAATATGGAGCGCGGGGGAGAACGTACCAGTACGTTCGTGAATTAATGTGAATGAAGAATGTAATTATTCATGGTCATGTCTACCTTTTACGTGTCAAAACATTGCAAAATATCAAATAACTTGATTGCAAAAATTATCCAGGTATATTCTCCAAATTGAAGTTTAAGTAATTAAAAGTGAAAAAAATCAAATCTGAAAAGCTAATGATAATTTTTAATTACGTCTCGAACGATGACGCAAAAAGAGCCACAATGAAGAATTTCTTAATTTCCGTCTATCCACAAAGATACTGTATCGTCAAAGTGGACTGTTTACTAATGAAACCCAATACAATACTGTACCTTTTTTCTTCGCATCAAAGGCGGGCGTTTATACGAGTTCCCATTTGCATTTTAATTACTGGCCCCGAGGTAGTAGAATCAATTCGCGATTTTTATGCAGCCCATATAATCTCGTACGGTCTACTTAATGTCTTTATCGGTATAAACGTTATTTATGAAATAATAACTACCATTGCTAGTAGGTTTTATAATGCAAGATCATGAAATAATTGCACTCGGATCGTAGATGTTGGTTTTTATCACCGCACCATCATTTCTTCTTAATTAAAGATATTACGGTCTTGTTTTTTTTTCATCACAAGATGAAACTCTGGTATCATCACCATCTTCGTCATCATCATCGACGAATTTCTTGTCATAGCCTCAGACGATACTTCCTAAAAGTACCATCTACAGAAGCAATACATCAAAATATTTGGACGATTAGCATAAGGTAGACGGTAGGCCCGTTCTGTGTAGCGCCTTATAATTATTATAATGTTCCACACGTTGTGTTTGATGGATCGCTTCCCGCGCTGATGGTAATGATTATTTACTGGCTGAATCTGATGCTTATGACGTGTTTATGTTCAAATTAATTTTGTATCCAATTTATTACCTTTGTTGATAAGTACAATAGAGATAACTGACTGGTGGTTGCATTGACACCTAATTGTAATACTAATGTACCTCGTATTAGCAATTTAATCGATTTTTGGCACTATCAGTCAAAATATTAAATTATTAATTACGATTTTAGTTAGGAAAAGCAGTACAATACAGCAACTTGTGACAATGGAAAAAATTGATTGGAATTTACCCTAAAATTTCCGTACCTACCATGGATTCGTAAAACAATTGGGTCCCTCAGTGTAAGAGGAAACATAAATAATAAACACAAAGACGAAGCGCTAACAGAAATTTAAAATTCAATTAGAGAACCATTTATACGTGAGAGAATTGGTTAAATCGTCTCTAATGTAAAAACAAACTTTTAGATTTTTGACGAGCAATCGCGACGAAAAGTGTCTACAAACAATTTAAATCAAATAAAGTCAGAATAATATGTATTTGAAAGTTATATTTTAAGAAGAATGTTTTTAATAGGATAATGAAATTTTGATAGGATACAGCTGATTAGAATATTTTTTGATTGTTGACGCTATTTTTGTGTTTGTTATAGTTGTAATAAATACTTATTATATTTAATTAAAGTAATAGTACAATAAGCTCATTACATCAAAATAAAGCTTTGTGACGATTTTCGTTATGCTTAATTAATACCGCAATTTTTATTTAAATCGCAGCTGATCCAAAAACTGTAAAGCTAGATTTATGTAGACGCTGGAGTTAAAAATGAAGAAAATAATTTCGTGTTTGGCGAGCATTTAAAAAAAGATAATTTGTTTTTGGTCTTCATGTTTTGCAGCATTTTTATTGGTTTAGCTTTCCTAGTATGAAATGATATTTTTTAGTATTTAATTATAATTTCATTTTTCAAGCTCATAGACGTAGAAGTTTTGAATATCTAATAATTCAAGATGCTAACATAATAGGGTTAAGACGAACATAAAAATCCTGTTTCCGATAAAATCCAATAAAATCTTAAATAATTTATTGAAGAATCAAGTTGACGATAAAAATATTATCACCAATACAAATGAGTAGGGAAACATAGTTTAAACGGCTGAAGTGAAATAAGTGACAAGAATTATGAAATTGGAAACTACTAATATCAGCTTTCTCGAAGTGATACTTAAACAGGTACTAAAACAGGAAATTGAACATAAAATTTGTGCGCAAGATAACATTTTTGTTACTAAACTACTAACTTAATATAATTAATTATTAATAATATGTTTATTTGTACTTAAGTATTTTCTTCATGTTGAATAGGCGCCGAATTTGGCATAGACAAAACAAATTAAAGTAAGGCTGCTTTTGCTTTGGATTTTCACATTATTATCATTTAAAGCGTAAAAAGCATGTAGTTTTAAATTGTTATAAGTATAGAACAGCTAAATGAGACATTTTGAGGAAGGAGACTTCTTCCTTTTATTTTTGGCGCAGATCATTTCAAAGATATGAACAAATTAAAACGATGATAGACCATTTTTATTCACAGATAAATAGCACATGAAGTATCTACAAAAACTTGTATATTTATTCAACCTGTACGGATTAAAGCCTTCTGATAGTGAATACGAAAATTGTAAATAAAACGGGATTCCAACGGCGCCATTGTGAATCTTTTAATCACATGTGTACGCGGCTGTACTGTTTTGTATACATAATCCGGACAACGACGTGCGCCTATTCGGAACGGATCAACTCGTGCTGCAAACAAAAACTGTAATTTAATAGAGAGAAATAAATCTTTGAAAACGTTTATTGATGATTTTTCAATTGTTTCTAGCCTTGAGGCGTTGCATTGAGGATAAATTCAGTACATTTGTCGAGGATAAAATAACTTAATATCGATGTCTAAAATAGAGACTGTTCAAGTTAAGAAGCTCTAAATTAGAATTTATATAGCAGTCTTAAATGGAGAAAATGATAATGATCATTGTGAGTCTAGCCGCTAGACGCACACGTACGAATCACAATATTACTGACAACAAAGTCACTTTTAACAATGTTATTGAAAATAATATACAAAGAATCGACAGCATTATTATATTACTTGCAAACACGCAATCATATTCTGCCGATATTTTCGACAATATTATTACGTAGTCGGTAAGCCATACAAAAAATAAAATATTACAGTTTTAATATTACCAGTGCTTGCAGTTTATATTATTATTTTTAACTAAAAATTAAAACCGACTTTCAAGGTAAAAACAATAATAACATCCTTATAATATGAACTAAAAAGTATGTAATAATTTTTCCTATCTAATAGTGCCTTTTTCCGAATTCGGCTAAAACTCAACTATTTCTGTACTCAATCTTCATCATTTTGAAGTCGGTACCAGATAGGTATAGCCGAATCTTCAGTCTGCCAGAATATTTGAAACTTTTGGAACTGGCACCGACTTCAAAATTATGAAGATTGAGTACAGAAATAGTTGAGTTTTAGCCGAATTCGGAAAAAGGCACTATTAGATAGGAAAAATTATTTAATACTTTTTAGTTCATATTATAAGGATGTTATTATTGTTTTTACCTTGGAAGACGGTTATAATTTTTAGTTAAAAATAATAATTTCACTCTTTTTAGTTACCTAGTAAACCATCGCGTATACTATACATAGAATAATACACCTGTATATTATTCTACGTATCTTTGTAAGTATTTGAATTTAAATACTAGTGCAAGTGTATTATCAATGTTCAATTTTGGTGACATTGGTGACCCTGACGTGGTAATGATAATGATGATGATGATGATGAATGTAATTTGTATAGTAGCATATGCTTTCAGTTCTTAAAACAGCGCCTAAGCCCCCAAACTTGTATCTATAAGGAATTCGGAGTTCTCTTAGTATCTTCGGAACCATAGTATACCTTGGTGCAAAATCTTGCGTTTTGGTAGCATATGCTTAGGATGCTTCTCATAAAACCAAAATCACCATATGTTTCCATATAAATTTTGAGGAGTTTCCTCGATTACTCATGGATCCCCTCATCAGATCACCACTTTTTGAACATGGTACCAAATTGGAGTAAAACCTAATAGAACAAAACAAAAATTTTGAAAATCGGTTCACAAACGGCGGTAATCGTTGAACATACAAAAATAAAAATAAAAAAAATATATCCACAGCCGAACATATAACCTCCTCCTTTTTGGAAGTCGGTTAAAAATTGATTCTCACAAAGGAAGTCCGTTAAATATATCTAACCTTAGTCTCCAAAAGATCACTGATAAATGTATGGGCGATTTAAAACAAGATGATTTAGTATTTGAAGATAAACTTTGCCGACTTTCAATGGGGTACCAAAAACCCTTTGTTCCTTCGCCCATATGCAAATAGTGGCCCAAGTGATTTATAGCCTATCGATTCAATGATAAAAAATTCTCCTAACGATCGAAAAGATTGTTATCGTTTATTTACTAACACCTTGTTTAGTTTTAATGAATAAACCAGTCCAATGGCGTATCGGTAAACAAAACTATCAAAAGTATGACATTCTGTGTCTCGTTATCTTGATAATAGTTTACAGTAATGTCATGTACAACTTGGCCAAATCAAAGGTCATTTCGGTCTTGTAAATTGTCAATTGGTTTACTAATTGACAATTTACAAGAAGCTGTTGTATTTGCCACACTCACACCACCATGACGATGTCATCCAAGTAGCAAAAATTCGTTGTCGGCCCTTACTTTATCTTGCAAGTGCTCGTGCCTTATCTTTCGACTTCTTTGAAATAAATAGCCAATTTCTGAAGCGAGTAACAGCTGTTCTTCTTTTCCACAGTAATTTATGTTCCTCAAAAAAAATTGTACAGGAACTTTATGATTATGATTTGGCATTTATTCAAGTGCCTTGATGAATTCAAAATCATAATCAAGTCATGATTATGATTTTGAATTCTTCACAATATAAAAATATAGCTATATACGATTTGTACATATTTTAAGAATAATTATTAAGCTTCTCATAGCTCAATACTTTGCCTGCGCCAAATTGAGTCGATCGTAGTCAACAGAAACATTTACATTTACTTGTGCATCGCTTTGCAAAAATTTTTATATCCAAGAAAATACCTTAAGAGCTATAAATTGAAATATTTGCAAATTAGTCCTTCGTCTACGTAATTTTATTTCTAGTTCGCTTCAAACTACGAAATTCTCTTAGAAGCGTTGATTTTTTCAAATTGCCCGCAAGTTGAACTTTGAAATTTCTTGAATGGAGTCTAGACGAACCCGGACTCAGACTTCAAATAAAATGAGAATGCGAGGGGACAATTTATTAAATCTTAATTTGCATAAATATGTTTTGCTGAATGGGGAGCTCTTTTAGCTGGGAGTTCCTTCTAAATAAACGTCACGATTATGACATTTTTAAGGGAGTCTCCGATTAAATTTGTCAAAAGCTTTAAGGCAAATATTTTTATTGAGAAGGACTTATGTTTGAAATATTATTTTCATTTGTGTGCAATTGATCATAGTTGAAGTTTCTTTACTTCGAAAAGGAAAGTATAATATTATTATAATCATAATCAATACAACTAACGTAAAATAAAATTTGCGTTATTCCTGAGATGCTGCTGCAGGCCGGGTATTTTTTCTGATTTTTAACTCATCACACTATCATTACAGGTTTACAGTGTTTGTGTATTTTTTAACTTTTAAACTAATTTTATGGAATTTTGTATAAAAAAATAGTTTATGCGTTGAATCAAATATTTACTAGATTTTTTCCGTATTTTCGTTGGATACTCAATTTATATAATACTAGCTGTCCCGGCAAACGTTGTTTTGCCATTTAAAGTATTTCCACTTCATCAGTTGATACATATCTTACCCCCTCTTTTGTCCCCTAAGAGGGGAGGGGGAAAATGTTATACACCAGATGTTAAGTTGGAAAACACAGTTAATAATATGTAGTAAGTCCACTAAAGAAAAAAGTTGGATACAAAATCTGACCCCCTCTTTGGTCCCCAGAGAGGGTTGGGGGGAGGGGGGGGGGTTATACACCATAATATGTTGAGTTAGATGAAGACAAACATATCTGTGAAACCGCCTTGGTGACGCCCACTATCGTAATATTTTAATTTCGCCGTAATTTCAAAACCAAACGTCCAATTTTAATCATTCAAAGACCAATTAATATTATCTACATAAATTAAAATAAACACGTTTAAATGTAGTCCAAAAAAATTCAAGATTTTTAAATATAAAAATGGTTATTGTGCCTCACTCGACATAGATAGGTATAGTATGTCGCGGACTTTTTTGTAGATATTTATAAGGTCTACAATTACTTAGAACATTTTATGGTTCTATCTTTTATAGTTTAGGTAGCGTACGCAAAATAAGTAACTTTTCTGGTTGATTTTTTACACCTTGCGTCCGAAAAACCCAAATATCTTACGGAACCCTATTTTTTCCAAAGTAAAATTTTGCCTATGTTCAGCAGAAATAATGTAGGATTCCAATGGTAAAAGAATTTTCCAAATCGGTCCAGTAGTTTCGGAGCCTATTCAGGACAAACAAACAAACAATCAAATCTATCCTCTTTATAATAGTAGTGTATAAGGAACTTTTCTCTCTACTCTCCTTGCGTCTTACGAATTTGCGATCAGGTCGTGAGTTATGTCGTGAGATAATCATGTTCAAATCTAAAAAAAAGCACTCAACGCCGCTAAAAAAAGCTTAGGGTCTGTTTCACCACTTCCTGATAAAGATGCCGGATAGGCTATCCACAATTTTTTTGACAGATTCTGCAAACTCTACCTGTCAAGTTATGTCAGTGAATAACCTATTTGGCACTTATCAGGAAGTGGTAAAACAGTCCCTAAGAGTTTTCTTTTCACTTCAAAACAAAACTAGCCGTTAAGGTAGACGTCGGGCCCCTGATTTGTTTTTATTTCGGAGACCAGTCATAATATATCGTACTTACCAGTAAGCGCGATTTATGAGTTACGATATCGCGCGACAAATCGTTCGGCCCTATCTCGCGGTGACAGTGGTATTGTTTCTCCTTATCAATAGGAGCGTAGAGTAATGTGAAACAGAGGTTTTAAAATTTTCAGTACACTCTGACTTGTATCGCGACACCTTGCAACGTCGCGAATATTGTGGGGTATAATAATATAAGCTATTCAAATTTGAAACAGGCAACCAACGGTAAAAAGAAAGTCATATAACATTTTAATAAGCATTTTTAAAAATAACTATCCCTTACCTTAAGATATAATATTAGTAAATTAATATATTAATATTACTACAAAAAATTATAGGCAATAATTGGGATGATAATACAATCGTATATAAGATATTATAACACAGGATAGGATTATAACAATAATGTATTTTTAATTGTGTGTTTTTCATAATTTTCGAGATTGCATTAAATTTTTTTCATATTATATAAACACAATTTAATGCATAATTTTCATAACCTACATTTAATACACGAGTAGATGTAGTAAAGAATTTAAAATCTCTCAGCATATACTACGCTGTGGTTACTTAGCTTGCATCGGATTGGGAGAGCATCGTGATTTACGAGCAGATATCTTTAAAGATTGTGAATGAACTCTCAATTTCTATGTAAAGTAATGCGTTATTTATTGCTTCATGTTGACCCTGGCTTTTAACGGCCACCTCCTGGACTATAAAGGAACAAGGATCTGACAAGAAAATCTTGCTCTCGGAATTATTAAAGCTTTAATAATGATAGTTTATTTGTATCTATTTGCTCTAAAATAGCAGGTCATTATTGTGAAATCGCGAGTTTTTAAACAATCTAAGAGCTTTTGTAAAGAACATAGCAAATCCATAAAGTCCTTAATGTACCAAAAAACCCCATAAACAACGAACTCATAATGATCGTGATATCAGCGATAAATGCGTTCTCGATTCGAACCATTCAATTGCGAGAAACACATGAAATAGCATTATTAAATGAGATACTGCAGTCATATTTGCAAAGTTACACAATATCGAAACTAAACAAATGATTTTCAGCATTAACATCGTTTGTTATACACAACAAGGCGTCTTTAAAGTGGCCTGTATTGTTGAACTTCTAACCCTATTCCCAAAGGTTACGGTGCAAATTCAATTGACAGGAAACCCGCGAATAACAAACGATCGTTTTGAACGAGTTTTCATGCGTTTATTGCAACTTGGCACGATATTAGTCTAATATTGATTCACGTTTTATCGTATTGCTCAAATGCGGCTGGCATGCCAAAAATATGCTTTCAAGTATCTATTAGGTTACATAATTTCAATTTTCTCTAGTTGTAAAGTCAAAGGTGTAGTTTTATTTTATGAATTTGTCATTGAATTTTTTCTGAATACTGCATTGTACTTTGAGTTTTCCCAGAATTGATGATTACACCAAAACTGACGACTGAGTAATATTACAGTCGTTGTTCATAAAAATTAAGTTTACATAGATAATAATATTATATCATAATATAATATTATATTCTCTTGTTATAAGTAAATGAATAAAAAGTGCCAAATACATTAATTTGATGATGCAATTTCAAAGTATGAAAGAAGTAAAAACTGAAATGAATAAGTGCAAATAAATAAACTAAAGACGGAATAGTTACACTATGAACAAAAAATATATTATATCTGAATGAAAAAACCACCACCTGCTATTTATATCTAACTGCAATGTGAATGCAGCCTAATAATTCACAAGCCATCAGCAAACGTAAACACAAGACGATAAAAGATGAATCGTCGAAAGATTAATATTGTTTTCCCAAGAGCACTCTTATCAGGAACATAATGTTGGCAAATGGCTTGCTAGGCGATGTCTAACAAATGAATGCGGCCTGCAAATATGTATTCCTACGGTAATATTGAGTAATGGTACACCTACGCTCTATCGATTTGTAGATTACTCGAATGCACATTTTATTTGTTAAAGTAAACAATAATTCACCGTGCACTTTGTATTTGACTTGTTGGAAAAATATTGCACTCAGCGGGTGTTGATAATCGCATAGTTTATAACTGACATAAAAATATAAATTGACTATCAACACAGAAACACGAAGAAAAGAAAAATTAAGAAGACAGAGAAAGAAAGAAAGTAATAGAAAATAAATAAGATGATGTAATGATATCTATTAGACAACAAGTAGATAAGGATGATTTGACCTTTAACATTGACCTTCGGCGTGCACAGCTGTCCAAACATAAATCTTTTATTAAAATTAGCTTAGTACTTTATAACCATAAGGTAGAGGAGACTGGCCAACGAATTAGGGTAACCCCGCCACATGCTGACCGCGCCATTGTTCTGTCACCCCCGAGCCTCTAATTGTGTTTTTGTTTGCCGCTTTAAGAGCGCTTTTGAAAATTCTGATTCAATTGCCATATTATCATTTATACGTTCCGCTTTTTCAGAGCCTTTGAAATTAATTATGTGTGTTGGTATTTGTTTATTCTTATTTTATGACAGATTTTTGGATAATATTTAAAGGAGGACCGATTTATAACCACAATATGTTACGCAAAAGAATTGAGCTTATTTACTCTAGTTTCTAAATCCTATGTTTTTAACAGACTGAAAAAAAGCGAAGTAAGAATTTGAAAAATGTAACAAATACGCTAAACGAAAGTAGCACATGGCAGGATTACGAGAGACGTGTCGAAACAGATCTTCGAATTGATCCATCTCGGCCCTCTGCCAGCGAAATAAATAATAATCTCAAACAATGCTCTTAAATATTGGCAATCTGCTGAAACACCCTCGCCCATATGCCAGCGGTGACAATGGAATTAGTCGTCATTCAGAGCACCGTATAGCACAGGATAGTAAAGTACACTTGTCTGACAGGGGTGACACTTTGAGCCCCCGATACTGACATTATGTGACAACAGGGGCGTGCGCTCGCACAATAACTGATCGTTCTCTTTTGGGTTACTGAATATGTAAATGTGCATTTTAGATAATAAAGCATAGGCCTCGTAAATATCGATGGGGCTCGGGACCACAGATTGCCTCTTTAAAATTTAACACAATATGGTTCGGCAATGAATATTTAAAACTGTGGTGATTGCACTTACGATGCTAAATAGGAAATGCAATTTAGAATAGAACGCAATAAAAAGAACCCGACTTTTTGCGTTTCTACTTCTGGCAGATGAAAAAAATTCATCCTTTAAATTTTTGAAGAACAGTCTTTGGAACGTTGTTGTTTATCTAATGTATAGTTTACTAGGAGATCAATCAAAACATTAATATAAATCAAATTAGAGACTTAAACCACGAACCATTAGGTACATGAAATTTATTGCTTCAAGATATTGTTTTCCTAATACCCTCGATGTTGAAGCGCTCCGAATATCGTCCATCATAATGATGCATGAATTTCGCCCGCTACTCCGCAGTCTTATGACGTTGAAATAATTAAACTCACGTAAAACAATGCAGAGGAAGATCGTGAAAATCTCACGCTAGTAAAGCTATTAAAGCTCAGATTCATGCTTTAAGTGCTCCTATTAAGCTGCTACGTACAAATAAAATCTTTAAAAATAAAATAATTGAAAAGATTACCACAAAATTAATTTCAATTTCTATCGTTTCTACTTGAAATTCAATATTTGTTTGTTCAAAAGTGCCATGGGAGTACGCATTGCTTATTTGATTTACAATTGACACTCGAAAATGTTCTATGCGAGGCGTCATTCGCAGTCGATTTTACACAATATTATTGTAGTCTATAACATGTGGTATTAACAAAGGGGCTAGTTATGAAAAAAGAGACATTTTTATTGTTTAGTGACACTACAATAATAGCTTACACTGTTTTTATTGTGGTTTGTATATCGATTCATCAGGAAACTAATATAGGCCAAAAATCACAATCGTATCTTTTCATTACATCATTACCTGTCTAAATTCTAATATTCCCTTAACATTCAAAAGAACTGGATCGTGGATTGAAATATTCAATGGAGAAAAAAATGATTTGCATCTCAAAAGAGATGTGAGTTAATAGGAGCGTTTCGTATGCGAAGCACGTCATTTCGCACTCGCATTTCAACCCTTACGCAACACTTTAAAACCCCGACGCACACCGCAATAATTGACTTCTTTAAAGTAATTTTGTTTATGGGTTGCTTTACAAATAAGGTTGAAATTGTAAGTGAGGTTAGGAAAGGTAAGGTTCCGCTTTGTTGTCAGTCATTGTAAACACGTTAGTGTAGTTTTGTATTAAAATTAATAAGGCTTTCGATTCAAAGCTTAACTAATACCTTTGTTTAACTTAATAATATTGTTACATAATTCTATTGATCTTAAGCTTTTATCTTCGATTTCGACTGATTTGTTATGCCACACTAGTCATCAACATTGAATCCCATATAATATTTACTTCCAAATAGTGCATTGTATTCTGGTAATTTTTTTGTATGCTCCATTGTCTTCGTATCGGTTTCACTTTTAATCTTCTCATCTAAAAAAACCTTTGTTCAAATCAGTTTAAATAAAAAACCAATTTTTTTAGATAAACCAACTAAGTTTGAAATATATTTTGATTTCTAGCCTTGGAATGTTTGGCTCTGATATAAGCATAATATTATTTAATGATATTTAAAAATCATTAGGGATACACAGTTACAAGAAATTTGTATTTCGTAAAAATGATTTTTTATTACCATTTCAATTAATTATCATTTTGCTATGACGCCAGCATCAATATAATATGTATGTAATGTATGTAATGTATTAGAATTACCAAAAAATTTTATGAAAAGCCAAAATACAATTATGATCAAAAAATTGTTTACCCTTAGATAAATGATTGGTCTCGCGCTCGGCGTCGTAGCGCGGAGACCAATCATTTATCTAAGTGTTTACCAAAACAAAACAATAACTTTTGAAAGTCCTACAACAGGACAACACAAATTATACTCCAACCGTACAATCACAAGAGTATAAGTTTCACCGAATGCATAATTTGCGAACGATCCGATGTATAATTATGCAACCGGAGATATTATCAGAAATATCTACCGATCGGCTCTCCCTGCAATTCGATTCCAACTAGAGCGACCGATTTTATTTACGAAACGCTCCGACCGAGATAAAATCTCGTGCCATAACGGCCTTTGAAAGTTATACTTTAGTCATTTGGGTTTCGATATCGTTAGCAATTTTCACAGGAGCAACTAGTAATCACATTCTGAAGATTTACCTAGTATTTGGTTAAATAGAAGGGATATTTTTTTTTTATTTAAATTTATGTTAAGCCGCTGAGGTAAAAGAAAACTTCCTCTCCGCTAGATATAGTTCCTCATAAATCATAATATTGTAAATCACGTCTATCTAAAACTCGGCCTGCGTTCAAGGTGTCTGACGGGAGCTCAACAAAAGAAGACGTAGTCTATGTCCGTTTCCATGGTCTACTATCTGTGCCAAATTACCTAAAAATCCATAAAGTAGTTCACGTGATTAGTTTATTCTAACAAATAAACTCATCAGCTTTATGCCTTAACATTTTTACATAAGCAGTAGAATTGTGTAGACTATAACATGACCAATACGTTTATTATTACAAGTGGTAGCAAAAAGTATTTGAATTATAATGTTGTCAAAAGTAAATCATAAGAATCATCAAAATATTAAAAGTAAATAATATCGCACTCTGAAAATCTAGTATTGGGAACAAAACACTCAGCAAATATCAATAACGATAATTATCATCTTACTAAGACCATTTCGATTTGAAGATGTAAAAAATGTGACTCAGTAAAAGCATCTGAAATTAAAAGGGAAACTTTTGATCTTGCTATAAAACCAACTGAATGAGAGTCTCTCAACATCGAGACTAATTCAATATGTCCCGCTTGGCAGCGAATCGATGCGATCTCCAATTGGTCTGGTACTGTTATAATGGACTGGTCTATTTTAAGCACAAACTTCGAAATAGATTCTGGGCTAAGTGCAGTAAGTAGTTGTGCAATATTGCTTTTTTGTATTGGCATTAAGTTTTTGGGGGTTTGAGATGATATTATATCCTTATATCATGAACTTTTGTGACAGTAGTTGATAATAATAATTTATTTAGCATCGTACTATACTATAATATTACAGTTCTTTTATAAGTATTATGACGTATTATAAGTATTAGTTTTATTTTTCATTACGTCGTTAATAATATACTACATTGTATAGCACTTTGAATTATATCTTCTTTATACTTTATGTAAACTTCTTCTGGCGTCTTAATCGTGGATGTGAAATCGTTCCAGCCAAATTATAAACTTTGATATTTTGGTAAGCACTTGGGGTTTTAACCCCAACGCAACTTTTTTTACAACTTTATTAGATTATTGTTAGTATTTTAATAAATCTAAGCACGACTTTCTTTTAGCTTTATACTCAGCTATTAAGGTCTTTATGGAGCAATCAATTTCCATTTACTAGCCCTATTACTTCTAATGCACTAGATTTTATTAAGTTATGGCCTGCTTTATTTTATATTACAGTAAAATTAGCATTTCAGAAGCCCCGTGCATCGCCTTATTTGAATTTAAGGAGGCTTTAGAGTGAGATTGTTAGCATCAGATAAGTGGAAGAGATATTGAATGTGCTGAATATTGCTCGATTACAAGTTATATTTGAAAATTATACACATAGGTGCTTGGCAGTATCCTTTGTTTTTAAAAATAGGTTTGATTATTATCAACTGATCAATGAAATAAGTAGTATAAGAACATCGTTGTAAGCATTAGTAAGTCATTTATTATGTGCCTAAATACATATTCTCCCTACAAAAATACCTTACAAAATTAAGTCTTACATATTTTTATGCTACTTTTATTAAGGCGAAAAACCATAATCTGTAATGAATATCTTAAGATAATATTGGAAGTGATCTTCAACGGAAGCATTATCAGAAGCAAAGAAAAATCCACTACGCGTCAAAAATCTGGAAAGTATTCCAATTATTATTAAAATCACTCGATAAAATCGAGTTAATGACGAACCGAGATCTCGATCGCTTCGAAACTTTGGAATTGATTTTGTTCCTTTGCTGCGAGTAGGGTTGTCAACATGTAAAAACTAAAAAGCATTACAATTTCTAGCTACGATTTTAAATAATATTATGTCATTAACAAATACATAATATGTGGCTAATGCCTATCCAGATATTGTTTTTTTCCTTATTTACTTGAGTTATTATGCTTGCGTTCCAAGTCTGATCTTTTCGGATTATCTCTCAGCCCTAACTGCGGGTAGATTGAACACAGTATAATTTAGGAAGCGCACTAAATTATTCAGTTTGATTATAATTGTATTAAAGTCTACCTACATTGTAATAAGAATTTATTTATAAATAAACATTCCGAACCTTTAAACTCCCTTTGAGATTTCGGTAGATGAAATTGGATTTTTCAGACATCTTTATATTATGTATAAATAATAAATAATTGGCAGAGACGGATTTTTTAGAGTTTTCTTTTAAAAACGGCTTAGTCTATCCATGATTACCGAAATATGATGTCTAGTCTCCTTTATTTTGTTGTTTTCTTTTTCTAAATTGGTTAGAAAATGTTATTGTTCTTTCTTTATGAATTATCATAATTGCAATAATATTATACTTACATTTCCGTCCAACAATTATAGACAATAGACGAAACTTTACAAATCTTTATTTAACTTATATTTAACTACATATAAAATTAAATTTGTTTCGCCTTAACTCTTTGTAGAATATGAGGGTGGTGAGTGGTGACTGGTGACTGGTGAACAATATTCATTAAGTAATTGCTGAAGACGTCAGTATAGTTTAATTATACTAAGTGCCTGTTTCACCACTTCCTGATAAGTGCCGAATAGGCTATCTACCAATTAACTTGACAGATACAGTAGGAGAATCTGTCAAAAAAGTTGTGAATAGTCTATTCGGCACTTTATCAGGAAGTGGTGAAACAGGCCCTTAATGTAATAAGTATGTCGGATGGACAGAGTTTAGATCAGAACCTTCAGACATTGTGGGCTTAGATGGGTATCGTGCAAAAGAACAAAACTTGTAAAAATCAAGTCTTGTCTTCAAATCAGAGCACTAAATTATTATAACACTGTACACAATCACTATTCTCTCGACACTATACACGAACACTTCACTGTACACTACACTACACTGACACAAAGCGAAACGTAGGACAGTTTCGTAAGCACTTGTTGACTGGTCGACGGCTGGAGCGAGAGTGAACGACGCTCCACCCTACCAGAGCTTTACGACTCTGTCGAAGCGCGCCATTTCTAAGTTGCACCAATTCGCCGCTTGGTGGCGCACTTGCGCTTCGTTTCGTGTCTGTATTCATGACCGGATACGACACGGCCATCCTGCGACGACGTGCGTCCTCGCACGTTAATCTGAAACAGTATTGAAACAAGCACAGTACCTATGCGCTCGACCATTCCTGACGCTTCATAATGCTGTCAATGTATGTTGAAAGAAGTTCATAGTTTATCAATCAAACTTGTTTATTATAACCAACCATAAATTCTATTCGCAAAAGAACCTTAAAAAAACAAAAATTGACAGCATTAGTCTAAAGACATCATTTGATTCTTAACTAGTACTAAAACTCAAGACCATAATTCAACCTCAACCTCATAATCGAAAACGTTGAGTCTTAGAGCATTAAACCAGACGCTCAAGTACCATTGATGAGATGTATTCTCAAAAAAATCACATTTAACTTCGGTTACTCATTCGTGGTCAAGATTCACAACACACAAAGCGAGTCAGTCACATGACTCTTTGGTCTTGGCTTCGAGGCTAGACCCGACCACAGCATCCAGAGCTACTGCCCACCGCGTACCCACGGACAACCACAAGGGTCGATACCGATTTCTACTAGGCTACGGCTACAGTACAATGGTATGGTCTCCGACCCAGCGAACCGAGTATCCGAAAAACACCACTAAAACAAATGCACTAAACATCTTCAACAACATCAATAGGTACTTGGCACTCAGGCATTTTTCCAAGAGGATCATGAGCGAATTTGTAAGTACGTTTGTTCGTCAACGACTTTTAAAGATATCGGTCATCATCTAAAAGTTCTACAATTTGAAATGGACCTCTAAATTTGGCATCCAATTTGGTTTGGTTACGTTCTTCATTTTCTATCCAAACATCCCAAACGAAATCACAACTATGGAGAGAAATGAAAACTGACTATTTACTACTTTCAATTTATCTTAGCAATTAGATTTGTTCAAAAAAGCATTAAAATGGTTTAAACTAATCAACTCTTCTAATAGTAATTTACTAAGTTACGACTAACTAATCATGTACCTTTTGAGAATCATGAATTTTATCAAAATAAATTCAATGACAAATCAATGACAGCCTTAGGATCCACATTCTCAGTTCATAGGTTTGCAAACCTGCGCACACACAGCAACTCATACAGAGTGCCCGAGTCACACCACGACTCAATGATCAATGCTACGCGGCATGATCCAACTGTACCATCCAGGACTACCGCAATACCGCCTATCCACGGACTACCCATAGGGCAGATGCCGATTTCTACCGGACTACGGCTACAGTATCCTGGTACAGTCTCCACACTTTTGAATGTGAACCCTACACAGCTTTTGACTCTGGCAACATTTCTTAAGTCTCCACCTCATTATCCTCATCAATCTCAATAGGTACCTGACTTTCGGACATCTTTGGAATACTAAAATAGCATTTGTGAGACCAAACGGCATTGTTAAAAATTCAAACTGTCCCATCGAGTCTGCCTGTTCAGGTATTAATGGAATCCACTGGCACAGTCCAATTTTCTGAAATAATTGGCACCATATAACCTTGAAATTTGGTCAGTAATTAATTATAATCACTAATCACATTCACTGAAGATAATCACTAAGTCTTAAAGTAATTTTAAGATCCAATCACATAATCATTCCAGAGTATCAACTGACAATTTTGGTATCACAAGTCTGTTACAACTACACACAATAATTAAGTCTTACAATAATTGATTTCTGTCAACACACAGCCCTGTGGTCTGCAACCACATCTCATTACCCTAAACCTAGGGTTCCCTGGTTTCCAATGAAACCCGACCTCCACCAGAGTTGACTGCTTACCGCGTACTCACGGACAACTCAAAGTTGACACCGATTTCTATCGAGCTACGGCTACACGACAACCTCTGGTACGGTCCTATCAATTTGTAAACTTAATTATCAGTCTCTATGTCATCATTACTATTTAGTTCCTCAAAATCGTCAGTTATACTCTGATTTTCGGGCATTCTGCGTAATCTATCAATCGTATTTCTAATTCACCAGTGTTAACTCGAGTGGTTGGAAAACCAGTTATAAAAGAGCAAGAATAATTTGGCAAAACATCTAAAAGCTCGATTTTTCTATTAGAAGGAATGTCTGTGTCAACACAATTTAAATCATTTACACACGGTAGGTCAGTCAAAGAATATGAGTTAACAATAATTTTGTCTCACGTCAAAACAAAGTCAGTTTCAGTCATATTTACTCGAAAACCGTTATTAATTATTTCTTGTCCTAACAAAATATCACTGCGTATAAAATTTTTCAGGCACAACGTGAAATAATATTTCCATGGTTAAATCGGTGATTTGAACTGGACACAATAATTGAATCGTACTATAAATGTTACTACTAAAGAAATTACGTTATTTAGTCGTTTACCTCGTTACTAGCAATATTTTCTTTAATTTACACTCGGCACCAAAATCAAATTGAAAATTAAAACACTCACAAAGTGACTTACAGTACTAGATGGGGTTGTGACTTCACACAGGTCGACACGCTTCACTGTTGCGGTGGCAGGAGCGCTAGATCCACCCGCAGTACAGCGGCTGGCGATGTGGCCAAGGTTGCCACACTTGTAGCAGGTGATAGCGTTGCTGCTGGCTGGAGAACTCTGTACCGCCCCTGGCACCGAAGAAGTAGACGCAGGCTTCTTAATATCATTCTTCTGCGTGCGACAGTGTGCTTGCTTACGTCCGAGCTCACCACACGCATGACATTTGATTTGCGGAAACGTTTCTTGCTTCATACGTTTCTCGTTCGTTACGTCATGTCGGGAATCCACTGGAGCCTTGCGTTTTAAAAACGAAAAGGCCTGCAGTTCTTGTTGCAGCTGACTGCGCGTTGTTAGCTCCGTTGTAAATGCGAGTCGTTACAGGCGGCTGTCAATTTGTGCCAAATAAGCGACCACAGTTGACACTGCAATTTGTTCTACGCTCACATTCTTCCATCGGCTGAGCAGCGATATTATGAGACGACTGGCGTAGGCGGAATAGGTCTCCGTTTTCTTTTGGCTTTTCGTTATTCAAATTTATGAGGGTAGCCGCTGAAGTTTCAACGGTTACAAATCTAGCCGTGAATAACCCTTTAAAATCGGCAGCCATGCCGATGCGGAGCCTTTTAACGCCTTACTTAGCATCATAATCAGTTGCCCGCCTTGGACAACATCACCGTACAAACAAAGATCGGCCGTTGCGCATCATGATCGCGCATCCGCGTCTTGCCTATCCGGATTAAATTCTGGCAAAATAACGTTATTACTCACAGCTGGGGTCCTCAATGTTTATTAATTCACGGATTTGTTGATTCTGAATTTCAAAAAGTAACCGCCATTGATCTTCGTTTTTGTCAAGGTTATTTGTGTCTTTTGCACGATTTGATCCCAGTTCTGATGTCGGATGGACAGAGTTTAGATCAGAACCTTCAGACATTGTGGGCTTAGATGGGTATCGTGCAAAAGAACAAAACTTGTAAAAATCAAGTCTTGTCTTCAAATCAGAGCACTAAATTATTATAACACTGTACACAATCACTATTCTCTCGACACTATACACGAACACTTCACTGTACACTACACTACACTGACACAAAGCGAAACGTAGGACAGTTTCGTAAGCACTTGTTGACTGGTCGACGGCTGGAGCGAGAGTGAACGACGCTCCACCCTACCAGAGCTTTACGACTCTGTCGAAGCGCGCCATTTCTAAGTTGCACCAATTCGCCGCTTGGTGGCGCACTTGCGCTTCGTTTCGTGTCTGTATTCATGACCGGATAAGACAAGTATTTATGATAATTTGTAATGAAAATATTATTATTTCTTTTTACATTTTTTTGGTTGCAAAAAATAAGTTACAGTAGTTTGAATATTAAATTACAACAGGTTAAAAATTAATAAAATGAAATATGAACAATTAATGTTAGACGCAAATTAATTTTCATATGGCTGGATATTTATGTTTACATCTGCATCAGTTTAAAGTGAAATTTTCGAATGCTGTTATTAATGTGTGCAATAGTTTTGGTGTTGCCAGAGATATAGAGAAGAGACTAAGCCATTATACATTATCTAAGCAATCATATTATATTATTTAGAATTAGTACATAATGCACTATGCTTTAGAAAAAAATAACTAAGTTTTTTTTTGAACTCATGCATGGGACGGAATTAAAAAGAAAATTGGGTGCAGTACCTAAAGCCAGAGCCTTTTTCTTATGTGTAGGTTGAAGCCTGAAGGTTTTTATTGCAGTATATTGGTAGTTTTTTGTCCAATGAAGCAGAAAACGAGCAAAACTCACCACGAATTATATATTTTCTCATGTTGCCTTTTAGGATCTTAAATCGGATAAACATTAAAATCTAAAAATTTTGTTAAATGTTATATAATATTAGACTGTAATTGTGTATGAAAACTTACCATACAACATTTTATAGAATTTTAGATTGTAATATTAGCGTATACTTTGATCGCGGATTCTTGGAAATGCTATTGTATTCTATTGTTGTCGCGATCACCGGTGCTCGTATGGGGTAGGGTTTAAAGTTTTAAATGGGATAAGCTAGTTCGTAAAATTTCCATCCATTTGGAAAAAAAACTAACTAGCACACAGGTTTTTTTCAGGACATTTTAAATTATTACAGTCAAGCCGGCCCGTTTCTATCGAAGCGTGCCTTCCATACGAGATGTTTGTTTGAAAGCTCAATCCTCGCTCTATGTCTTTCGCCCAAGAGTTTGCATTTCATTACCTTATCCCCGCTTTGTTTATATTGTTGTATACGTTTTGAACGCTGTTTCGGCAGATACGTTTAGTTTGTAATGCATAATATGAAGTTTCCAACACCACCAACATTTATTTTGTATGAATTTATTAGTTCATACATATTAATTAATTCTCGCCAGTCTGAAAGGATTATTTTATGAAGACTTCCGGTGGTATTGAAAAGTAATTGTTAAGTAGGGATTTCGTTTTTAAATTATTTGGATAAGAATGGTTTTGCTTATAACGATTAAAGATTTCGGTAGAACTGTACCAGATTTGAAGCTAATTTTAAGCTAGAAATATTTGTGGGAGTCCAGGGAAGGTTTATATTTTAAAGTAAGTTACACAAAGTTCACCGGCAGCCGTATCACGTATCTTGCGAGAGCAATGCGATAGCAATTATTGCGTGATGATTGCTCCACAATCCCAATTTCGTATCACGTATCAGCCAAAACAATAGGATTGCAATCGATTGCTATACATGATACCACTATTTTTATATCCAGCAATCGATCGCGCGATTATTGCTAGTGGATTGTTGATCGCTTATTTTACGTGATAGCCCTGCGGGTCAGCTAGTTAGAAAATATACAAAGATATTTTTTAAGGGCCTATCTATCCTACTGCTGGACAAAGGCCTCTTCCAAGGTACTTAGCGATGTTATTTTTTAAATGAATACTATCCAAAATATTTTTTGAGTTTGCATTTCGACAAACAAGTCAGCCTGAGACATGGTTTGCTTGTTGCACTCTCTATCATGTACACATATTTTTAGTCTTATATTTTTTCTTATATTAGCCACTAGTTTCTTAAAAGTCATAACATAATGCCATCAAAATTATACTTTATATTATGAAGTTACCGAAATAGAAAAGAACATTATAACGTTAGTTCCATACAAATTCTTACATTGAAACACCAAATATTGATTTTTGAATCACACAACCCCGCCCCTAACAGTTGGTGTGTCGATAATAATTATTATTGACACTTACAATTTGAAGCAATACGACACCGTTGAATAAAATGATTAACCTCGACGCTTATAGCTTACCAAAGAATTAAATTTCTAGATACGCCCTTGAATGCGCATTAAATGGACCGACGTGAAACGAAAAAGCGTATCCAAACTTATTTCAGTGTTATTTTGGCGTGAGTTTCTATAACGCATTTCCTGTAACTTTCTAAAAAGTTAGGAATCACTTTTATTTTGAAGATCGTCTTCCGAATCCGTACTGCAAAGACTAAAGCATCTTTTAGAAACATCCAGGCTTCGCCAATCCTATAATAATAATTACGGAACTTGTAACTAAATGTATCTTAAGTATGAATATTAACACACGATAATAAATAAACTACTTAACTGCAATTAAATGACCGTTTTGAAATAAGTCCCAGACATTATCTGTCGAACTCTTTATTAAATTGAAGAATCGTCAATTATTTTCTCTGTATGCGGTCGTATATGGCCAAAACGAATTTCATATTCCTTCGTAATTAACTAGCATAAATGCCTCATTTTGAAAACCATTTTCTAACCTCTCTTTTTGTTCGTCGCGGCATATCTATCTATTTCAATCATTGTAACCAACAGGACTCTCCTGGGGCTGATTGTTACTTTGTTATGAAGTTATTAATAATTCTATTTAATTTTATTTCTGTTGCTGTTTCGTTTTATTCAAGTTTATAGTCCGCTTCGTATTCATTAGGAGTTTCAAACTAATATCTATTTAAAGTGTTTCAATATTTCGTGTGGTGACCGTGATAATTTATAATTCAGTTGCTAGGTTTCAGTTTGGTTTGTGTTTAGAAATTAGAATGTTTCACATCAATTTTCACACTTCTAGATTAAACTTTGTAGGTCTAATTTCATTGTTTTAAACTTTGTAGCATATATTCTATTAATTAACATTCAGACAATACTATAACTCTATAACTGTATGAAAATTGAAAACTTTCATTTCACTAATTTTAGCACATATTACAATGACTTAACAAATTTTGGAAGACATAAACATTTGTGATTATGACAATAAGGGTGAATTGCACCAGAAGCATAGATAAAGTTAAGGTTAAGGTTATCGTCAAATATGACGACTTTTGCTAGGGATTTGACAGTTCATTTCACATTTTGTTATGGTTAAAGTTAAAGTAAGCCGGTGCAACCCACTCTAAGTCTTCCAAAGTTCCTCCTTCACACATTCCTTTTTCTTATTTAAAACAAACAATCGCAAAGTTTTACTAACATAAATCATACTGACATTAAAAATAAATAACTCAAGGGGTGACACTTAAAAATTTTATGCCATATTTAAATCGCATAATGTAACATCCTGTATCGTTAATACAAATGTCAGTGGAGGGCATCAGGAGACATGAATTTAATGTTATTGTCAACCCTTGTTGAAGTGAGGACCATGTGTATGGCGGTTCGTGTTACAGAGGTCTGTGCCACTAATTCCACCGTGACGTGGGTGCGAGCTATAGGCGGGAGCGGGAGAAGCTTGGGAGGTTTTATTTTATTTTCAACTAGAGAACCCGGTGAACTTTGTATCAATTCCCGCCTAACACAAACCTTCCCTGTACTCCACGAATACTTCAAGACTAAAATCAGCCAAACCGGTTTAGCTGCGGATCTCGAGTTTTAGCTGGAGTAAAAAAAAAATCATTTTTATTCGTACAGATGTAGATTCATTTGTCATTACATTTTACCTGTTATATTCTGGACATGATCATTGTTTGACACAGTAAACTACTTACACATTTATTTAAACTGAGTTTTTACATGCAGGAAGCATTATAATTTTGAAGTGATTCTTTGTCAATGCACGTTTATCTTCAAATCTCATATCTCAAAAATCATAGTGATCTATATTACCATAAATAAAACACTTTTTATGTAAGAATATAATGATCATATTTAGTTAAACACAAACAACGGCTTTCCACACCACGCTCAATCCTTTAACTTGTGGCAACCATAGGTTAGATAGAGGGTGACCCTAAGCACGATTCTTTTGAATCGTCATGATTGTGGCAATAATCCATTCAGTTGTTCATTTTATGTTCTCCGCAAAATGGCGGGAAACGCCAGGTCAACTGCACTCATGTCACATTTGAAGTTATGAGTAGATGAACCAGATAACTAACATTTTACAACATAAAAGCACAACTCATTATTTCCCTTATAATTTGTACGAACCTCGTTACTTCACTTACTTCATTATCTGGCTAATATTATATCAAGTTATTCATGGAAACTAGGAATTTCCACCTAAAGAACCCAAAGTACAATCAATAATTACATATTATAGAGAGTGTGGCAAAGCGCGCCACCCCGGCAAGTGCGCCATAATATAGCTATAATTCCATACTGTTGATTGGAAATCTTCAACACTCACTATAATATTATTATACAAAGAATGCACATTGCACATTATTTGATTTCAAATCATTTTCCCCGTCCTAAGGCCTCTATAGGCAAAAAGACGACAGTTTTCAAATTGTTACTTAGCCGATTCATCCACTCATGTCTTAATTTACTCGTTAGCTGTAATTACAGTAAAACATTTGTGTCAAACAATTGTCATTTTACGCTCCATTTTTGTCACAAATGTCACAGGTCTTGATATAATATACGTATTAAATAAATAAATAAAAATATAATATACGTATTAAAATGTATGTCACCATGACTTGGTAATTTTATTGGTATTAAAAAGATTTCCCATAGTTACTACTTACTCTGTCTGTCTGTCTGTCTGTTACCTCATCACGCTCAAACCACTTATGGTAAGCAGATACTTCGAGTCCCGGGAAACGACTTATTATATTATGTTTTATCCCGGAAAAATGTACGGTTGTCGCGTGCTAAGCGCTGCTACTTTCACAGTGAGCTCTATACTTATTAAAAGGAACACATTAACACACCTTAAAGTAATATAACTTAGTAGTTATACCTTTCTATATGTAATAGAAAAATACTTCAAATTACAGTAGATACAGATGTGAAAGCCAACCACATAATCCTATCGGTAGACAGACCAATATTTAAACTATTTACCATTTTAATTAATGTTAATTTCCTGTAACAAATGAGAGTCCCAATTGTATGAGAAACCGTCAGCTGCGTGATTCGCAATATTCCTGTGTACACTGTAAAATTAATTAATTACCAAGGAGAGTATTTAAATATTAAATAAATGGGTCACATTATAATTAACAACCCATTTTCAGATATTAATAGTTACGGAATGTATTTCAGCTTGATCTTTTAGGTTACTGACACTCATTAAGTGCACTCATATTAATATACTAGTTGACCCGGCAAACGTTGTTTTGCCATTTAAAGTATTTCTTCTTCATCAGTTGATACAAAATCTTACCCCCTCTTTTGTCCCCTGAGAGGGGTGGGGGGAAAAATTGTGTACACCTGATGTTAAGTTGGAAAATACAGTTAATAATATTATGAATTAAGTCCATTAAAGAAAAAAATTGATACAAAATCTGACCCCCTCTTTGGTCCCCTTAGAGGGGTGGGGGGGAAAAGTTTATACACCAGATGTTGAGTTGGAAGAAGACAAATATATCTGCGAAAACCGTTTGCAAATCGGATCAGTAGTTTTCGTGTTAAAGAAAAAAGTTTGATACAAAACTGACCCCGTCTTTTGTCCCCTTAGAGGGGTGGGGGGAAAAATTTTTATACACCAGATGTTAAGTTGGAAGAAGACAAATATATCTGCGAAAACCGCATTCAAATCGGATCAGTAGTTTTCGTGTGATGCTGGTACAAACATACAGACAGACAGACAAAAAACTAACCACAGTTTTGGCTTCTATAATACCGATGTAGTGACACCCCCCGCTTATTATTTTTTGAATCTCTTTAATGAACAGAATTTTCATTTCTACAGTTTTATTATATGTATAGATGGAATAATTAGATAGACGCCCTCCGTTGCGCGGTGCGCCAGAATTCGTTTATTGCAAGGGAACCGTACATTTTTCTGTGATAAAAAGTATCCAATATGTCATTTCCCGGGACCAAATTTCAGCAAAATCGCTTCAGTTGTTTAGGCGTGAAACGCGATAACAGACGGACAGACAACGGGAAACACTTTCGAATTTATAATATCAGCATGGATTTTAAGCAATAACGTACAGGAAGTAAACAATGACTTTACAACTTTCAAGAAATTGAAATTGTTATGCTATCAAAAGAGTATTTGAAGATTAATATTGAAAGCTATTTAACGAAATAAAGATTTAAAGATTTACAATAATTATTCTAGACGCAGATGCAGAAAAATATAGTTTGGTATTATTGAATAAGTTTGACTGCAGGCCAACATTATTTTTATTCGCCACAGGCGTTTTATTTTTATTCACCATAGGACCATAAAGCTCTAGTAATATAAATAATTTGTCACGTAGAGATTACAAACTTACCTTGGCCCAATTAGGGTTTTCGCTGCGCATTGCGAAAACAATAACCTACAAAAGTCACTCGTTAAATTAAAATCTGAGTGACAGTTTATACCGCGTATGAATTATTATCGTCATATTCTGGTATATTTTTGTCCACTCGAAGAATAATGCCATCAATATGAGTAATTACATATTAATAATATTATATTGCCAGCAGTATTATATATATAGTAGTACTAGCAAAATGTTTAAAGAGTTATAGGACAATTATTCAAATTAAAATGTTGAGAGCTTCAGTTTCTTTTTATTTGGCACTACTAGCTTTAGCACAGGATCTTATTAAATAGTAGCAATAAATAATTGTAATCTGTGCCGCTAGTGGCTTAGAGTAACATCAATACTAATTTGGGATGAAGATATCAAAGTATAAAGTTGTCTTTCTAAACCCCTTGGGCCTAATCGCGCAAGTACTCCTTTTTCCTTCGCAAGACTAAATTAATTCTTTAAATAATAATTAATAATAATAATACGTAAAATCAAATAAAAGCTATCCCTTCATTTTAGAATAGTATTAAAATTATATTACAATTGATAGATACTTGCCTCGGAACAGCAAGTTTCAATAATGCCGCGTCAATAGCTTCTCGGTTATTGAGTTTTTTCTGTCGAAGTCTCTATGCGCTGAAGTTGTTTATAAAAGTGGCAATATTTATCTGATCCTGTATTGCGGATTTAATTTTTGTTCTTTTCTAGCTCTTTCTTTGCTATGTTGTTCTTTTTTAAATTACTCATTTTTAGGGTTCCGTAGCCAAAATGGCAAAAAAGGGACCCTTATAGATTCGTCATGTCTGTCTGTCTGTCTGTCTGTTTGTCCGTCCGTATGTCACAGCCACTTTTCTCCGAAACTATTAGAGCTTTATTATTGAAACTTGGTAAGTAGATGTAGTCTGTGATCCGCATTAAGATTTGTATGCAAAAATTATTAAAAAATTTAGGGGTCCCCATAGGTACAACTGAAGCGAAAAAATTTTTTTTTCATCTAATCTATGCGTGTCTATCTATGGATAAGTCTCCAAAAATCATATTGAGGTTTCTCATATCATATTTTTCTAACCTGAATAGTTTGCGAGAGAGACTCTTCCAAAGAGGTAAAATGTGTGTTCCCCCCCCCCCCCTCTAATTTCTAAAGAAGGGGCATGATAATTCTAAAAAAATATATGATGTAGATTACTATAAAAACTACCAACGAAAATTGGTTTGAACGAGATCTAGCCAGTAGTTTTTTTATACGTCATAAATGGTAAACTTGATTCTAAATTTCATTAAGTCGACTGAAATATAAAAAGATTTCCTTTTGATTTCATAAAAATAAACTTTATTGCTGCAGCTGCTGCTGCTGCGGAACCCTTCATGGGCGAGTCCAACTCGCACTTGGCCGCTTTTTTGTTTAATAATTTCGGTTAAATACTCAATAGTTTTTTTAGAATTCTAGATACCTATCCGTCCGATAGGTACTTTTGATACTTTTTTCCCGCGGCTTCGCCCGCAAGAATACCGTCTTGTTCGGAACAAAATAAAGCCTTTAGCTGTCCTACTACCACACCAATTTTACTTAAAACCTGTTTAGTAGTTTTTAATCAAACATAGATGAGTAAGGAGTATAATATTATACTGCGTGACTGGTGAGACATGTTCAATACTCAAGGACGTGATATTTGTCTATTATATTAGTTGGAAAAAATAATATAAAAAAATAATATCAATTGATCACTGAGTAAATGTAGCTTAAAGTTAAATAATTATTTACCCAACGCATGGACACCGCGAGCGGGAGGGGTAGTTGTGTGGTATTTCTTTGGTAGCGCACGCATCTGCACCGGCCGCATAGTATGCCTACTTGCCTAGCCGCGTAATTTACTTAGTACCCATGATTCATTTATTTTTGGGAAATTCGGAAAAAAATTAAGAACCTAATTTTATTACAAAATTATAATGAGAATCGAGTACAGAGTACTCTCCATAAGTATCGGTAATGTCTCACCAGTCATGTTGTATAATATGAGTACAAATACTCCTATAATCTACATAATCTGATTGTCTATTTTCGGCTACATAGATGTACATTGTACAATGTATTTGTTACCAACATAAGGCAGCACTGTAATACATTAAGCATCTAATAATCTGTATGTGCCTACTGCCTTGTTGAGATTTGAGGCAGTTAATCTCAGCGCTGATGTGCTAATCCATTACCGCCACAAGTAGATCGTGTATTGTTAATTTATCATGTACTCGCTACACGCCATTAATTGGCGCGAATTTGTCTTTGACTATCCACGTGTTACTTGGCGTAATCTATTGTTAATGTCTTTGTAATTATTGTTAATTGTTGTAAGTAAATATATTGTTTATAGATGAAAGCTTTCAACTGACATTTTCTGTTGCGTCATTGTTTTATTTACTGTAGTAGGTAATAAACACAGCACTATGCTTAAAATAAGCCTGGGAAGCTGTTGGTGTTTTTTTTTTGATGCGCAGGGGAAACCCTATATTTTTTTTAAACGGGCAAAAGGCCCACCACACATTCCCACCACTGCAACTCCTGTGTCGCCAGGATCAGCAGTGGTAACCAACCACGAAAACCCTTTGATATGATCTCAGGAATGCCCGAGGGACAAGCTAAATCTGTCTTGGGACCCGCAACGAAATTAATCAGAAGAAAGGTAGGAGGAGTAGGAGAAATCACCCTATATGGGTGCCCGGAGCTGGGGAAAGCCGTTGGTGCCTTCAGGAACAATCATCAACAGTATATTCATACTCAAAATAGTGTGTATACCCGCAGGCCGCAGTTATAGTGACGACTACAGCAAACTTCTTATGATATTTTCCTAAATTAAATGTTGAGTTTTCGATTATTACTAGCTCTGAAAAGGAGTTTTGGAATACACTTGATCTTTTATTGTCCATAAAATACGCGGTAGGGCTTTTCACCCAACTACCTCGGGCTGACGTGCCTATTGCATTAATTCATATCGAAAATAACCTATCATGCGATCGCCCCTTACACCCATGATTTCCCACGGCGAAGTTGTGAACTACAATGAAATATGCATACATGACATACAGGCGTGAAATAACGTTAGGATCCAGCGAATCTGCACCCTCGACTGTTCACAATAGTCGGGGTCGCGTGTTTCCATTGATGGACGGTACGAGCTATATCCTTGGTCTTTATAGATCTCAAAGCACAATGCTGTATGTTACGAGTAAAAAACAGTGGCAAAAATTATAGATATTATAATCATTTTCATTAACTGATGTGGAAAGTCGGTACAGACTTTCAACATCAGGTAATGAAAAAAATTCAACTCATAAGTAGTAGTACGTCCATCGTAAGGATGCTTTACTAAAAAAAAAACAACTTGAAAAACACTTATAATAATTCTTTCAAGTGCAATGGAAACACACGCCACTTGCTTTGTCGATAAAAGTTGTGATATAATTTTTTGATATCGTCAGACGAGTGCTTTGACACCGCCGAAGCGATTCCGATAAATTCGAATCTAAATCCAATATCGCAGTTACAAGTCGAAGAGGAATTTCTAAGGGGATCATTCCTATTGAGCAACTCGTGCCAATGATCCCGTTTTGTGATGCGCTTAGATGATTTCTGATATTATCATTCCTCAATTTTAACTATCTGGATTTTTTTTTCTTTTCCCAAATATTATCTGTGCACATTAAATCAACAATCCGCGAATAGTAAAAATTTATAATTATAAACGAATTCAATGGTAAAATAATAATTAAATTGTTTCCAAGATATACTTCTAGATCTAGACATAATTAGAGCAGCATTTCGAATTAAACAATTTTACGCAATCAATTGCTTAAAAGTCTCTATAAAGACAGCATCTAAATTAAAGTACTAGTTTATCAACTCTCAAAATAAAATAAGTCATCAGATTCCAGAAATCGATTGCAAACTTAACGAGCTTATTACGTTCGAGTCCGACTAATTAAATTGATATTTGATCAATAAATATTAATCACGCCCGTCACATTAAGCAAGGTTCGAATTAATTTGACGTCAGGTAAAACGTAGTGATAATTAACTGAAATACCTCTATCTGGAGCCTTCAGATGCTCAAGATAACATCTGGCGGTGCGAACAGACTTCTAAAGGCCTCCACACCTCACGACACGACGCGACGGAAGCTTAATCTCCTGATGCATGATCTGCTGTCGGAATTTTGAGTTTTGGTTTTTAATGAGGCAGGGATTCAATTTTTTTCTTTTTCCTTGGTACTTGGATTAATATCTTTGGGGTGAATTTCTTTTATTTTTAGCGGTATATTCTAGTTTCTTTCTTGTTATTTGCTAAATCATTATTTTATTTTTCTTTCAGGTTGGCTCAAGCGCTCAGCTTTGGGGTGAAATTTTTTGATGTAAGTATCTTATTGATGTCTTTAATATTTATGTTTCTGATTTCTATTTAATTTGTTAAATCAGTATTTTAACTTTGAATTTTGATTATTATTTACTAGATCATAAAGATCATAATATTATTTTATATGATTATTGATTACAAAAAGAATATTTTGTTAGTTACCACCACTGTTAAAGGGTTAATTAATCATAACGATTGTTTAAATCACGATAAGATATGTCGCACGCTGTAAGCACACTCTACGATCAGTCCTAGGGGAGCCAGTGTGTGGTCCGCTGTATTAGTCTCCTGAAGTCAAGATAAATACTTTCCGTCTGAATAAATTACCGTTCATTACGTGAGCGAATGTTTTATGGCGCAGGATGTCGTGATTTTAAATAGGCCGCCATGTTTTTTTACAATAATGTCTTGGATCGCGCGAATACCTCGTTTTCCAGAATTGCTTTTATGTTAGATTGTTAAGTGTCATTATGTTTTTTGCTAGTGATTGCGGATTTTATTGCAAATAGCAGCTCCAGTTCTTTTGTATATTTTCTGTAACTAAGTTACGATTCGACTTAGAGTGGGTTGCACCGGCTTACTTTAACTATAACTATAACTTTAACTTTAACCATAACAAAATGTGAAATGAACTGTCAAATCCCTAGCAAAAGTTGCCATATTTGACGATAACCTTAACCTTAACTTTAATTACGCTTCTGGTGCAAATCACCCTTAGGGCATTTAAATTAAACTCAGGTTAATTGTTGTAATTGTTGAAGTTTTACAGATAATATTATTTTCAACCAGAATTCAGTACTTATTTACGTTTGCAACTTTACCCGAATTTGTAGTTTAAGATTTAACTATTTCCTTTTTTCCATTTACGTTCCAAATACTATTTTGTACATCATCGAAAACAATCTTAAGCTCTGTTATTTATAGTTTTGATAGTGAACAACTGATTTCTTAGAACTGAGAATATTAGGTTTTGATCTAGGATCTAGATAGCATAGAAATCTTTGAACTTACTGTTACTGTTAGTGTGCGTTCTAAGTCTTAATAATAATAATAATAATAATAAAATATCTTTATTTCTCAGAAAACTTACACGCTAATCTTACACAAAACTCTGGTCTCCACACTAGGATTCCCTGTGTCGTGGAGACCAGATTAAAGAGAAGACAGACAGTCTTTCGACCATTTAGTTCGCACTCGCTATAGACTTCCGACTTTACGGGTGCATTAGATTTTATAAGCAGTCGAAGTCTTGTACCTCCTTACCATAATTTAGTGTTACTATAGTTTGAATTCTAGTGCAGTTTCTAAATATGATCATTATTATATTTTATCAACCCTGTATTACCTTTTTAATGTATTTGTGTGTTAAATCACTATTCTAATGTGTCATTCATTTATTATTTGAAAGCGTTTAGTCATTGTACATAGTATTTATTACTTTTATAATTTCAAAATATTATTATTATTCAATACACATAATATGACTTATGAAGGTCTTTATTTAATATGCTTTCAGCCTATATTAAGACATAATTATAGAATTATAACAATTTCGTTTTCAGCTTGTTAGTATCAGCTATGTTACGCTCAAAGACCGAAAACGCTCAGTGAGCGAAAAAATGACTCACAACGCGTTGTGGTAATAGTGAAACGGCCACAACGCGTTCTGGTAATCACAGAAATACCACATAGCGAAATTCGTGTCGTGGCTGACGTGCTATTCGACCACAACGCGTTGTGGTAATCGAGCAAAGCCATGACGCGTTCTGAGCATATTTTATAAACAGCCACGACGCGAATTCGTGTTGAGTTTCATTGAAACCGGAGTGCTCTTGTGTATTGCGCATACACTTGGGCGCTATAAAATTACTCCTGAGTAACTAACTTGGTTTCAGAACGCGTCGTGGCCGTTTTTAAATGCTTAGAACGCGTCATGGCTTTTCTCGATTACCACAACGCGTTGTGGTCGAATAGCACGTCAGCCACGACACGAATTTCGCTATGTGGTATTTCTGTGATTACCAGAACGCGTCGTGGCCGTTTCACTATGACCACAACGCGTTGTGAGCCATTTTTTCGCTCCCTGAGCGTTTTCGGTCTTTGAGCGTAACATCTACAATAATAACTATTTTTTTAGTGGTCCAGCAATGTAAACGATCCTTAACATACTTTAAAGGTACATTGAAAGTGCGCTAATTTAATTCCTGCGAGCATTTTAAACATGACACATCAAGTGCAAAAATATGAAATAAGAACACATTTCCTACATTATAAGAGATGCTATCTGCGTCTCACCTTGATACATTGTATTCAAAGTAACGGCTTGATACTATGTACTACAATCGTTCCAGTAGCTTGCAAGCTTGTTTATACAATGGAAAACCGAAGAATTTGCTTATTTGTTAAGTTATTTGCAAATATAGTTTTAAGACTTAGAATTTCTTGTCAAACTTACATCATTAGGGCTGTGATTGTTATAAATTAGAAACTTAAAATTTTTTTGTGGTTTTTGTTTCCTAAACAATTTTCTAAAATTAGTTATCATTCATTTTGGTTTTATCTATCTCTCCTTGGCTAATTAGGATAATTTGACAAGTAGAAAAAGCAGAATGAGTACTCGATTTGTTATTTATATATGTTTTAACTAAGAACTTGTTAAATCCTTGCAAGCTCCCTGTCAATATCTCAGGCAAGTTACTAGCATGTGTCATCGAGCATAACGCGACACCATACAAGGAGATAACCTAACATATTCTGACGCTGTATAATATACCTTTAAATACCGTTGCTGCAACTGGAGTGTAAAATGCTATTTTGGTTTTACATGAGCTTGGTTTATAGTGTGAATGGTTCTGTAAAGATTGTGACACGATAGCCGTGAAGATGATTTATTAGTTAATAGTTAAAAATTTAAATTTATAATTTCTTTGTTTATGATGGAATCGCAGTTTAAAATATTTTTTTACATAGTGCACGCTAGAGACGTATAAGTGATTCATAATCCTAACTAATTATGTCGGTTGATGGAAACGTTTTTTTAATAAGGTGATTGACTAGTTTAGGTGTTTTGTGTGGTTTCTTTCTATGTAAGATTAACAGAGTGACAGATACTCAAATATTTTTATGATATGATATAAATATGTCTGTTAGTATTTCTATTGAATGTGTCTACCTGTGTCTGTGTTTACCTCTTCACGCTCAAACCGCTGAACCGATTTTGCTGAAATTTTAGTGCATCGGAGTTGCGGCCATCGTCTAGTCTTTAGACTCTAATACTTACCTAACACTGACGTTACATTCGGTATTTTTCCAGTGCTTTGTTTTATTGTGTGTTTGGGAAAGTTATTTTGTTTTGTGCTACCCCATGAAAGTGACCGTGAGTGAACCCATTAAGGCAACATCTTGGGGTCAGCGATTAATTTGCAACTTGTTGATGATCATAGTGTTTGCACGTAACGGACCCCACACATTCGTCACGAGACCAACCCTCCGCAAAGAGTAAGCGGACAGACGGGACAAATCATTTGTGGTAAAAAAAAGAGACGGTACAAACGTAATTTTATACCTATGTTGCTCAGAGAAGTAGGCACAAAGGTGATACTTTAGTTTATGTATAAGTAGATGTTATGCACAACTTTGCACAGGATAAGTTTATCGCTAGGTGACTGCACGTTCTACGGATATGAAAACTATCCTAAGTCATTCATCGAGAAACAAAATATCTCAATTTTAAGTATCATTTTAGATATTGAACAACGGGCTTAAACATAAAGAGGTACAGATGATCTATCAGACACGCATTCGTATTAATATTTTAGTACCTACGGGTTTTTGTAATATTTGACCTATAAGTAAACACCAAACATTATACTAACAGCTTTGTAAAGCCATAAGCTCAAAAGAGCTTTTTTGACGTTACTAATGGCATATCAAATCATAAAAGCACACCTTTGTGTAAATTACTGCTTAGTTCCAAAGCGAAGCTTTTGGTACGAGCGTTCCAGTTGTTTTCTGCATTCATTTGAAGTGAACGGTGAAAGACAGATTCGTTTTTTCACTTTTCAACTCAAATATGCCCGAGCTATAAGGCTTAAAATGGTAAAACATTTCGGTCTACGACTGTACATAAATGTTGTTTTTTTTTTTAATCTTTTTATTTTACAGAGGCTTTTAACACTCAGTGTTAATGTCAGCCTCATAGGTGAACACAGTGTCCCCTACACAAGGGACAGATCCAAATAACTATACAATTTTATTGCCTCTGGGGACAACGGCTCCGAAAGTAAAATGTTAAGTTATAAGCAAAAACGTTTAATCACACATAAATTGAAATTAGAAATAAAAATGTGATTTTTAAATAACTTTCAATTCAAATTCTACTAATTGTCTTTGTCTGAATATTAGAAAACTTACATAACGATCAAACACAGCGGATATATTCTGTTATTAAAAAGCTGGGTAGGTACTTACTTTATTGGTAAGAGGGGATATTATGACACAATATATTTTTGTCTAAATTCTAAAACATAGTAACACCAAAGTATGTTATATTGTACTATGTAGTATCAGTACATAAGTCCTATCTTGTATATTTCTATACAAAATATTTGAAATCGAAATACAAACAAATACGAACAAACGGAGAAAATATATTGAAAATTCTTTGATGATTGCACCCTAAGGTGAAATGGCTTATTAGGGGAAGTTAGAAGTTTGGGGTCGAGTCACCTACACGAGTCTACCTAAACTGCATCTCTCTTTTTTCGGTGGCCTTAGAAAGAGAGGGATAGCATGTCAATGGCATATGCCTCGGAGACGAGATAACAGGCTCAGGGGAAGGTTTTAAGTTAAGGGTGAGACGTCAAGTATTATGAATCAAAAGACTAATGATGGCGGTCATATCAATTTGGATAATGTTACGTGTCGATACGGCTGGTTTGGGGTAAGAAAACCCGTACTTTTAGGGTAAAATCCTATATTGGGTATACCTATAGGGGTAGTATATTGGAACTGTATATGCTTTTATTTTAATAGATTAAAAAGTACTTACTACTGGCGTTCATTGAGAGAGGCCTATGTCCAGCAGTGGACGAACATAGGCTGATATGATGATGATGATTTTTGATTGATTATTCTGTGTTAAAAAAGTTGATAAATCTAATGCTATGGGTAATTCAAAGACAAAGACATGATGAATAGTGACAATGAATTTTAATTTCTTAGCTTTAGTCATTGCTGAGAAAAATCGATATCGCTACAGCCTAATTATCACCCCGACGAACGATGACGTCACTGAAGTGTCATCAGAATCAAAATCCTTGTAGGTCTGTACGTTGTAATGATAAGTTAGACACCTTTTTCTCTGCCTCTCACTTTTTTGAGTCTATCTGCAAACATATTATGGAATAGTAGATCAGTGAAAGATTGAATCTGATATTCTAGCAGAAAGATATTTTACTGCATATTATTTTACACTGTATTATATTATATTCTGTGACTGTACATTGTACAATATAAGCACTATCAGAGATGTTGATTCTTAGGCAGATGGCGGACCTAAGTATGTAATTTGGTCGCGTTAAGTCAAACCCATCAGACCGATCACAGCACACATTGAATTGACATAAGCCGACCAAGTAACGTGGACGTCCGTCAACTGCCTAGGAATAAATTTCCTCTATGATACATAATATTGTACTGTGTACAGTAGGTATATCAGTGTACGTGTAAAGGACGTCTGTAGGGTATCGGCTAATATTATATTACCGGAAGTAATGGGTGGGAGCGATTCTGTCAATATTTGCCAACTCATCGATCCTCGTCGGGGAGCATGGGATTTGTATCTATTAATGGCCAAATTGACTTTCACATCTTGATAATAGTACGCTTATATTTAAACCAACCAAATTAAGGTTATATTTTTTTTTCTATTTCATTGCTTATTTTATTTCAGTTAAATATTGAATTAAGTCCCGGAAGCTGGTAGAGACTATTAATATACCTTAAACGATATATACGATTCTTCTTTCAATCTTGTATACATAAAATAAAGATTTTAAAAGTTGATTCGTATATTTTCACAAAATAGAATTTTTTGCAGAAAAGCCGCGCATTTCCGAGCTCTTTGTGTTTTTCTTTACTGTTAAAAGTCCGAGCAAGATTTGGTATTCCAGGAACTATTTACATTCATATTTATATCGAAGTATTAGTGTTTGTCATGTACACAATGCATAGAATATTATAATTCCATGTTTCAAATATCTTCCGTCAAAGTTAATACTAAATCTGCAATAATAATATTTTAATAAGTGCTTGGCAAGCAGGCAGCAGGTTTGATGATAAAATATAAAAGATGCCATTTCAATAGCTTGTTTTGATCCTTATTTCTGAGGGTTCGAATCTTTTATATTCAACTTATTATAAAGAAGGGTAAGCTTAGAAAATACTCCATCTTTTCTAAATGCAATATGCAGATAAAATTTTAGCTCTTTGTTAATTAATTTATAACAAGTATTCAAATATTTAATTACTAAATAACGTATCATGGCTAACTAGATAAAAAAAAATTATATTAATAACATAATGACGTGAAAATATTATTGCACTTAATAATATTAATACATAATATACTGCCAAATAAAGCTTTCTAAACAATAAAAGTTGCTCTTATTTAATGAGATGGACTCAGCTTTCATACATTTTTTCCATTGTCCTTTCATTTCTTAAAAAACACACTAAAACTCGCCAAATTTCAAGTTTCCCGCTGCGGACCTCTAAAAACCGCGGGAGATAGCATTAATACTTTCCGAGTTCCGGCGTTCGCCCGTAAAGTCATTTTCTCAAGTTTCGTACGCAAGTGTCCATAAAAAGGTGTAGTGTTTTATGTGTAAGCCACATGCTGTGAAACCATTAGCTCTGAAACTAAATTCACAGCTTACTCGAGGTGTTTCGTTACACGGTATCAGGTATACTTTTGTACATTACTTACTCATAATGTTATGTATGAGAAAAGATGTAAATAAGACATTTTCACACGTTCCAATTAAATTGATGTGAAAACTTGTTAGTCATCTACTTGAGATTCTAGATGAAAATACAACAGCTGTGTAAAGAGATAAGCACACACATAAAAGAGTTAAAATATAGTGCTACTAGCTGTCCCGGTGAACTTTGTGTCACTTTAAAACCTTCCCTGGACTTCTATGAATATTTTAAGACTATAATCAGCCCAATCCGTTCAGCCATTTTCGAGTTTTAGCGTTACTAACACATTATTTGAAGATCAATTTTTATATATTATAGAAGAAAGATAGTATTATCATGAAATATATCTTTTAAAGCGAAAATGTGACAGTTCAGTCTTGCAATAAAACGAGTGAAATGGTCGAAAAATCAAAAAGAGACCCCAAAAATTCAGCCTCATGTTCGGTCCAAAACTTATACAGCTTTCTATTTTTCAACCTTATTACATAGTAATACAGTACAATCAATGGGGATAAAGTTGTCTTCAACAATCTTTAAATATACGAAACATCCTGTGATGTATTTTATACCTTTTAAGCGTAAAATAACAGGACTTGGTGCATTGTTCCCGTCCTCAATTCATATCTCGCGGTTATAAATGTTTCATGTCCCAATAAAACAAAATTTGTGAGCTGACGCTTAAAACTACAAGGAATTTATCACGCGTCGTAAACGTGACTAGTTTATGAGCTTCGATATCATCAGGTAAGTGATAGACAGGTGTCTCCAAATCCGCTTTAAGAATTTCGATCGACAATGCAGGATTTAATACTTGAACCAGCAAACTTAGTATGACATCATAGAAAGCTTTTCTTACACAAGAATAGGCAGCGGATTTTTTAATTTTTGGATAAGCAAACTTAAACATGGCTAACTTAATAACAAATTCTATTTTCGATAGAAAAAAGTTACAGATTTACAAAGAATAAAGTAACAGTAACACAAGAAATAAAGCAACAGATTACGATAAACGAAACCTGCCATTTTGAACGTAAGATCAGCAAGTATTTCTATTTTTTGGCAATTTAACTGTAGCCATGTTAAGCCTGCTGACTCTTTTCTGGGTGTCTTAGCCTGGAGAGAGTTTCAATTGTTTTAATTAGATGATAACTTATAGTATTCTTTGTACTGTTGTATTTTTTTACTTTGCTTTCGCAACCATTAACAATATTATAATAATATTATCACAAACAACTGTTGGTACATTTAAAACCAATCAGACGAAACAGTGAAGGGTAGGCGTTAAGCGGTGAAAATCTAAATTTAACTTTGCTACAACTCATAACCATAAATTACAGCCTTCTATTCAATGGTGTTGCATATAAAGTGAGCATATTATATAATGACAAAATATTTGATAGTACGGAACGAATGCCTTCTCGGCTAAATTATATACGAGCGATCCGAAGACCCCCATTACTTGGAGAATTCTCACTAATGCATCTCATTCTACCTGTCAAATTACAGGCCTAAGAAGTAGAAGCGAAGTGTCCACAACTTATTAGTGGCGTTAGAAAGGCTTTTGTCCCACTAACGCTCTAACTCTAACGCATCTGTTATACAATTTTTATTATTGCATAACCTTTCCATTTTGTGACGCGCCAATATTTTTTGCTTCCGGTGACGTGTGGCATTTGTTATTTCTGTTTTACCTAAATACTGACGTATTTGTAAATTGTGTCTTCATTCAAGTCTCTTTCAATATTCACGTTTTATTTAATTAACTAGCTTTTTAACTAGAATTTTACTATTTTGAGTTGTGACTATATTTGTGGTTATTAAAGTCTAAGTGTATTTTTGTTGCATATTTTTTGTATGTAAAATTTTAAATGTTATTAATAGCAGATTTCGCAAGCGACGTGTTTGTTTTAATTATAAGTGCAGAGGCAGGGGAATGTAATTTAACGTTTTATTAATAGTCGCGATACGTATCCATGGACAACGATAATGGCTGTCCAGTGTCCAGTATGAAAGTAGCAATTAAACCTGTACAGAACAAAAAACAGTCACGCTCGAAAATATCCTGCAAAAATACTGAGAACTTAATTTGTTTTTGCACGTACACAGACACCAGAAAAATCTAATGAGACTCAGAAAGCATGTTTTCTATGAATCCAGAAAAGCAGAGCTTTGACAGTAAGCCCTAAACACCCATCACACCTGGACGTTTCCAACTAGTAACGTTACCTTCTTCAAAACACTACATAAGTATACATTCAGGCATTGTGATGCTGATTTTTCCGATTGATCCTGTTTCAGATCATGTTTTTGTCGGTTCTTATGATCCTTCTGTAATTTGTTAATAAGATTTTGACTTAATTATAATAACAATTTATATCCGTGCAATAAATTTCTCACTTTTCTCCGAAAGTTCAATAGTCTCAATCTGACAGGTCAAAGCGCCTACGGTATGCTCCAATTATGGAACAAATTCAGCGTAAATGATATTAAATACTCGACTGAAACTCTGTTATGCAAAAAATCGCTTATATTACGCGTGAACCGTACATTTTAACGAGAAAAATGTATCCTTAGATGTCCTTCCCCGGGGCTCAAAGTATCTCTATACCTTTCAGCAAAGTCCCGCGTTTAACGGTTTGTCCGCGATGATGCAACAGATAGACAGATAGATTCTCATTTATAATATTAATAGATGACGTTCGCAATATCGTTGCCCGAAATATTGCGTGGGAACCGTACATTTTGAACGAGACAAAAAGTATCCTATGTCCTTTCTCGGGACTCAAAGTGTCTCTATGCATTTCAGCAAAATCGATTCAGCGGTTTGGACGTGAAGATGTAACAGACAGACACACTTTCGCATTTATTATATTAGTACGGATCGTTTTTGCTGACGGTACCGACCATTAGCATACAAACAGTACACCAGATATAGCTGATAAATTGTACAGATAAGACAGCGGTGAAAGAAGTAGGGAACACTAATTATACGTCGCTGGCGTCATGTGAAAGAGCCGCGAATTACTTTCTTGTATGCGAACCCATTTAATGGATTGTCTATCATGATTTACGCTGCGTCAAGGTTATTATTATGTCTTCGTTCACTTTCCAGTTTCCTTTTTTTAAGAATATGAATAAAAAGTTTGAAGTTAGAGAATATAATATTTTCCCTTATATTTGAAGTAAGTTATATTTCTTATACTAAAATATTGATTTTAGACTTAGATTTTTATTTACTAATATGATGAATAATTCGAAAATTCTTATGTCTGTCTGCGTCCTCTTCAGGCTTGAACTGTTAGACCCATTCGGTATAAAAATAGCTTGTGCCATGAAAAAGGCCATGGGAAATGTTATGGATATGGCAAGATGTCGAATTCTGCGAGGTAAACGCCACATTATGATTCCATAAAGTAAAAAAAATATTTATAACTAGATGACGCCCGCAACTTCGTTGCGCCAAAACTCGTGTATCCTATGTCCTTTCCCGTGACTCAAAGTATCTCCATGCCAAATTTCAGCAAAATCGGTTCAGCGGTTAGGGTGTGAAGAGGTAACGGACAGACAGACAGACAGACAGACGGACGGACAGACAGACAGACATATAGACAGACACACTTTCGCATTTATAATATTACTAGTATGGAATGGATGTTTTGATAGAGTCCAAAATTACTAGTGCTATTTTGTTAAAATTAAAAAAAAAAAACTACGAAATAACTGTAACTCATAAAATACTCTATCGTTTAATTAGTAATTACAAATAATAAGTGTAGATTTCTTGTCCCTGACACAAAACCATTTTTGTAAAGGAAAATCATCATGCCTAACACGAGACGACATAGCCCATGAAAATAATAACTAGATAGTAGTTAGGATCCTTGATTGCTAGGACCTTTGATAATGAACCTTCACGAGGAATTTCGGGACAGGAATCCGTAATTTCCATGGTAACTGTGGACCCTGTAGTTGAGAAGTAATTATCTTACCTGCCTATTTGACGATCCTACGGCGTATTAATTATGTTTTAGACAAATAATTGATGATGTGTGAAATATGGATTTGGATTGATATTATTATCAATCCATATTTATGTTTCAGTAGATGACGACCGCAACTCTGTTGCGCCAAAACTGAATATCAACGTTAATGCGCGGGAACCGTACATTTTCCCGGGATAAAAGGTACCCTTAGATGTCCTTTCCCGGGACTCAACAGCAAAATCGGTTCAGTGCTTTGGGCGTGAAGAGGTAACAGACAGACAGACAGACAGAAATTATCGCGCGGGAACCGTACAATTTCCCTGGATAAAAAGCAACCTAGGTCCTTTCCCGGGACTCAAAGTATCTCCATGCCAAACTTCAGCAAAATCAGTTCAGTGGTTTGGACGTGAAGAGGTAACAAACAGACAGACAGACACACTTTCACATTTATAATTATATTAGTGTGGATTTTGCTCTACGCATCTACAAAGCAGTGGCGCCATCGGTAGAAAATGAAACCTAGTCCGATTCATAATATTAATATAGTGGCATTTTATTCTCGAGAATCGGAAAGCCACCAGGACTTACTAAATGAGATTACTCCTGCGATGTACTTGTTTTTAATTGTTATTGGTACATGATTATTACTTGCTCTCATTTATAAAGGCATAGCTATAAAATCCTGTCATTACTTTTGACACGAAAATACCAAGACAGTTTCTTATACCCGCAGGGGACATGATATAATTACCCGAATATGTCCCTTCGACCGCATAAATTGTTTTAATTCGAAATTGAACGTTTCCGTAAAGTGAAACTGCTCCAGATATGTTGACAGGAGTTGAAAAATAAATCGTATCGACTTCACACTGTCAATTAGGGTAGCCGGTAATGGTTTGAACTTGTCCCGGGAATCTGAGATGCAGATTTCGCGATATTGATATTGATTGGGCAAGAAGACATAACAAGCTAAGCTACAGCTATAGATATAATATTATGTACGAACCTACGCTACTTTTCAAACAATGCTATTATGATTATTATAGTGTTGATCGTTTAAATGGTATATATAAAAAATTTACAAATACGATAACAATAATTTCAATTCCTAATTGCTTCTATACTTATACTTTCAGAACTAAACCGACGAGAATAACGACAGTAAAAAATTCACAATGTACATTGTACAACAAATAATGCTCTTTACGAGTTGACATAATATTAAAAAATTACAGTAGGTACATGGGAAAGCAAAAAATTAATAATTATTTGACTGATCAGTGATCACACATTTTGTCTCTATGAGAAATATTTTAGTTCGTTACACGCTATAAATACTATTTTTTACCGATAAAATTAGGAAACTATCAAAAAATCTATCATGCTAAGAATACAGAACGTAATATTATATTATAGAAATTTACAAAAACAAAGCAACAAGTTTGAAAAATATAGCTTGCCATAGCTTCAGCTATATTGCCTCGGTGGAGTGCATACTCGTTGCACAAAGATGCAAAGTAGATTTCGATCTTGATACCGTTAAAGGTTTTGAATGACGCAAAACCTAATTAAGTCCGCGATACATAAAACTGGATCGGTGTGCGTTAACCATGAATTAAACCAAGATTAAACCCTTTAAATTACGCTCCACCGGTCAACGGTAATATGGAAATATGATAATTACTTTGTCATTTATCTTTCGGCTTTTAGTTGAGTTACTTTGTAATATATTGTGCTTTAAATTAAATTACTTTTAGATTAAAATGATCTTAAGTTTGACAGAAATAAAATTTGTTAAGTACGAGGTTAATTTTTAAGTGTACAGAAAAATATGTATTGCTTCGATTTTTGTGTTATTTTTTATTGCTGATTAACACGATTCAAAAGATACTGAACTTTTATGGAACTTTTAACTGATTCTCTACTAGGAGACTACATTGTACCCACTTGCAAACTTTGCTAACTAAAATATTACTGTTGTAACTATAATATACTTATATTGTATCTAAAAATCCTAAAAGAATATTGTTCAAATTATATCAATCTTAATGCTATCTCTTATTATTCTGTTAGTTAATGTATAAGAATATAAAATCTTACAATATGTGATTTATCTGCAACTACTACTTCTACACCTTACTACTACTTACTACATAGGTACTTCTTAAACAAGTAGTACTACAATTCAAATTTTATTACTTACTACCATGCACATAATATTATACTTAGTTGAATGATAACTATGTCGATAAATCCAGTATAAATTATCGACATATTAGTATTTTCATTTCATATTTTATCATGTTCTATAGAGACATTAGTTACGTCACTTTTACAGTAATCTGGATTAGAAACTAATGTGGACCGAACTTCATAATTTCAAGGATTATCTTTGACAAAGCGTTTAAGTCCAACTGTACAGATAATATGAAAGATTTAGAAGTTTATATTAAGTTATTGAGTTAACTTCACAAAGTACTTGTTAATGACCTAATTTATGGCGTCGTAAGACTGCTTCTGTATGATATAAGAATTGTAGCTATAATATACGATTCTAAGGACCATGTTTCACCACTTCTTGATAAGTGCCGAATAAGCTATCCACCACTTAACAGATGAAGTATGGAGAATCTGTCAAATAAATTGTGGATAGCCTATCCAACATTTATGAGGAAGTGGTAAAACAGCCCCTAAGAATAATAAAAGTATTTACGCAGCTTATAACAATTTAGGGTTCCCTATCTAGACTACGTAGTAGATAATCACTGTTTAAATATTGTTAAGAGTATAAATATTAAGAATTAAGAGGGGTAAAGGTGTTTAGTTTTACTATTTGCGCAAAAGAATTTGAGAGTAAGAGGTACGACCAGTATATTCTAATTATAAGTCTAGCTGTTTTAATTATTATGATACACATAATTTTCTTCTTCTAATGCTAAAACTTTATTTATTTTATTAGGGACATCACGTAAATTAAAATATGATTATATTGTTGAAAGTAGTGATATACATAATATATATTATTACATTAGTTAATTTGTTACTGCCTGTGTAAGTACCTACAGTTGAAGTAACTTTTTGGAGTGTCAACCGGCCATTTGGTTGATCAGAGTGCGTAGTGCGAGTTTTATTCGATCATACGCATCGAGAACGTTAACGCGAATTTGTATGGCATCAAAGCAGCGCCACCTACTGGCTAAGGTGGATACCGCTTTGATCCCATACAAATTTGCGTTAACGTTCTCGATGAGTATGATCGAATAAAACTCGCACTACGCACTCTGATGTACCGCCAATGCACACCCAAAATGAGTGAAAGTACAAACAACTTTTCGTGAAAAGAAAGTATAATAGAACTTTTATCAAATGCACCTTTACTACTTGTACTTGTACTGTACTTTATTTTATATGTATTGCTTTATTTGCATTGTTTTAAAAATAAACTTAAAATATGCAAGCTTTGTTCAAGCAATAACTTTAGTTTACGACAAATAAATTTTCTTACTCAGAATAATTGTTGTGTTAATTACACCGCAAATTACGTTTTTATTTCACCTATATTTTATTTCTGTTCCATTAAAAATATATTGCTCTATTTTATATTATTTTATGAATTATGTTTAATCTATTCTTTATTGCTGATTATTTTCTTTTCATGTAAGTTTATTATTTTTAGTGTCCGATAGATTTAAAATTTATTTCCCTATTTGCTTTTCATCTACATAATATTTTCTGTGAATATTTTTTATCCAGGTTACAATTAATATCTACACAAAAAATAATATTTATAAAATATGAATTATTTTTGTCTTTCACCTTTCCACGCCTATACCGATAAACCCATTTTGATGATGATATGATAGCTTTTATAAACGAATTTGCGAGCTATACTAAAGACGTAAAATAAATAGGTTTTGTGCCCAACGTGTAGAAATATTCAGTGGATGCACTGAAAACTGAAGGTATTTTCTTATTTATAAAAATTCCCAAGTTATTGTATATAGGTCAGGAATCTTAACGAACTTTTGGCCTTTTGCCGACGCTGTAGAAACGTGTGCGTTTATTTTCCTGAGCACTTCATGCCAGGAAGAAATGGGGCATTGTTCTTAACTATTCCTTCAATTATTTTTTAATTAAAAACCTCGCGCAAAATTGAAAAAATAAAAGGGATTATAATTATTACTTATACTTAATAAAATAAAAGGGATTATTATTATATTATTTTTGCCCGCGGCTTCGCTCGCGTTAAGAAGTATTATTATATGATAACTTTCATCCTCTATTTTAACCACTTGGGGTTGGAATTTATCAAAATATTCCTTTCTTAGCGGATGTCCACGTCATAACATCTACCTGCATGCCAAATTTCAGCCTGATCTGTCCAGTGGTTTGTAATATTATTTCGTATCTTGCATACTTTAACGTTTAAAAGGCTTTCCTTTGAAGGATCAAGTAAGCAAATTATCACTTGCTTACTTACAAAATATTAAGATTGCTATTAATAAATCTGCTAAGATTAACAGTTCATAAGAATTACGTGACTATTATTTTCTTCTTCTAATTGAATTTCTATTTCGTTATACATAATAATTGGACACGAGACCTGACCATTTTTTCACCTATATTCTAATTGAATTTCTATTTCGTTATACATAATCATTGGACATGAGGAACTGACCTCTCTCATGTCAGGCCATGTCAGTCTAATCGAAGTTTATTTATACTGACATGTGAGACGGCAACGTGTGAATCGTGTCTGAAATCGCGCTTAGGTAATTAAATCTAATTAATATTAACTGGTCTAATTGATTACAGTTAAACGGCTTCTTAATGCTATTGACTTTGATGTGACACAACATGATCGTGCCGAACCAATTATGTGTTTTGGTTTGGTTTATTGAAATTAAAAAAAAAAACAGGCACTCTGGAAGTGCTGATAGAAGTGAGAAGCGGAAAAAGCTGGTATAGATTTACTCTACATTTGCTTTTCCTCGCCGCGCTGGTGGTGTACTCTTCTCTGTCTTACGAATTTTTGATCAGATCACGTGTCCTAAGTCCTGACGCGAGTTCAACAAGCTAATCCAAAAAAAAAACTAAAAAAGAGCCCCTTCCTATGTCAGGCTGGGCTGGCCCTGCACCACGTTCACAAACAAAACAAAGATTTATAGCGTACCAGACTACATAATAGAGTTATATAATAATTATTATAATATATTATAATAATTTTACAGTAATACATTACATACTTCAGACTTTTACTCCCTCAGCAAAATTCGAGCCCGCAAACTTCGGCTTGAGCGTTGATGCAACCAACTGAGCCACAGAAGTCAAAGAAGGAATGTCGTCTTAAAAATCTATAACTAATAATGCCATCAAATCGTTCGGATCTTATCACAGTATTAAGCAATTTACCATAACTATTTTAATCCGTTGAATGACACAATTAAAAAATATCTTGATTTCCAACGACGGAATCTGACCACAGAATCAATAGATGGGTGTCATAACTGTAAATCATTATGGTGTCACACCTTCAGAAATCTGTAAAGTGATACACATAGTAACCGGAGCTGGTCGTCGCCGAATTCTGGCTTGGTAAGTAGGCTGTATGTCATTTTATTCGACAGCTCGTGAATGTAAAGGTTTGGACAGACTAGCGACAAAAACTTTGGTAGGCGTAAAAGATAGGGTAGGGTTTATTACGCTTTTAAAAATAACAATATTTCAAGTAGTAATTACAAAATTCGGAGATTCAGCAGTATGTAAAAATGTAACAACTTTACAAAAGAATCGCGACTAATCGTACATACAAACGTCCATTAATTTTAACATTAGTGGTTACAAATTAGGGATAGGTGACAACAAGATTTTCAGTGTCAACATTTTCTAAAAGTTGTTATATATTTTGTTTAGCGTGTATATATTTTCATTTTCATTTGTTCATTCATTTAATTTTATGATGAAATAGAAACAACCCGTCGATCGTGAGAAAAACAACTTATCTATTGTTATCGCGGTCGCATGCGACCGCTTGGGGCTTGATGAATATAAATATATAATATAAATATTATAAGTTCTGACTTATGACTTAATAACGTTACAAATTACAATGTTGTCGGTAAAGCAAGTAACACGTAACAACTCCAAAAAAACGGACTCAAAATATGCTTTTGGATACCCCAAATCCGTTGATAAAGTTTTAAGTCTAAAGTGTGCTTGTTCACAATATTTCTTCACGAATGTAGGTGTAACCGCATACTATAGCTTTGTCAACATTGTGCCTTTTTCTGTTCGTCAAGGGCATGCGTTATAGCGCAGTCAACAGCGAACGTGAGGCATGCCCGTGACGCGCGTTGCAATCGTAGCGCTTGCTATAGCTTTGTCCATATTGTGCCTTTTTCTGTTCATCAAGGGCATGCCTTATAGCGCTATCAACAGCGAACGTGAGGAAAGCCCGTATCGCGCGTTGGTAGCACGCGCTATGACACTTTTCTTTCAACGCGGGTGGATTTTGACGCACGTCACGGGCATGCTACACCTTCGCTGTTGACTGCGCTATAACGCATGCCCTTGTTGAACAAAAAAAAGGCACAATGTGGACAAAGCTAAAGACACTTTTCTTTCAACGCGGGTGGATTTTGACGCATTCAATTATTGAATATGCCAAACGAAAGTTAAATAAAAAGATGACGAAAATTGAAGATGAAATTGCATAATGTGGACATAGCTATTTGTCCTTAACTACCTCTGTAGTATGGAGTGTCTTTCACGTTCATTTTATTTAATTTTTTTGGTATTAATGATACCATAGAATTGCTTGATAGTCTCATATTTTATAATCTAAAGCTACATTTTACTATAATATTAAGTTCCTACCTATATTATACTATTTTCATTGATCAATGAACAACTAAAGAGGAAAGGTTTATTCCTTTGTTTTCATAATTATGTATTTTAAGCTCCAAAACTGGCTAGTAGATTTGCGGTAGGTTAATCTATCGTACCCGCTACTTTACCCATAGGGTTTTAGTGGGTAGACCGCAGGGGAGTCCCACATACCCCGGCCAATATCCCCAAACCCCAATCCAAAAAATTTAAAAAATAATAATAAAAAAAATAAAAAGGCTCCAAAACTGTACCGATTCGGATGAAAACAGCTCTGAGTTAATTTTGAGAGTATTCAAATTTATCATTATATTTTTTAAAAGGTAGAGCAAAAATGTGCGTAGACAATAACAAAATATAACTTAATATAGTGTTTTAATTAAAAACTTTCCCTCCACCTACATTTCCTAAAAATTCCAAGCATTATAAAGCTATAACAGCACAATTACTTGAATAATAGGCAAGCGGAATGCAGCATGGGCAAATAGAGATTTTTTAATTGTTTCAAATTGTGTACAATTATGTACAATAACGGGTGGACGGCCATATAAAGTGTATGTAGTGATAACTCAGTATTGTTTTACCGCATTTGGCTATCCCAAACGCCTTTCTAATGTCCGTTTAGCGATTTATTCCCTTTTGAAACTTTTACATGTTTATTGCGACGTTATTGTAGTTAGTGTTATTGATGGGTAGGTATGGAGGTGCATAGACTTTGAGGCTCTTAACCTATTTTTTAACAATATTTCTAATTTACAAAATTCTCGCGGTGTTTCGGTGTTTGACCGATTTCGATATGCATGCTCATTCGCGATCCATAATTCTTCCTCCGTCCTACGAATTTTGGATCAGTCACGTGTCCTGACTTCTGACGTTACATTTTTTTATCCATCTCAAAACAAGTTTATAACTCCATTCAAGACAGTTATTACTATACATAATATACATTTTTGAGCAAGTGATTCAGGACTAAGATGTGAAAAGATTGCCTACTTGTCTTAATAAACCAAACACTTCAAATAATATAATCTATATCTATACACACATAGCCCAACTAATCCGCGTCCAGTAACCCGAAAGCCTTACAAAATGAAGTCAGTCCACGTCAGTCCGCAGTCCGCAGTCAATGTCGTTCCGTTACTCTCCGTTTAGCCTCTAATCGGATTATATGACAAGTTAGAAACGCTCTAAGGCGGCTTCTACACGAGTCTTGGGGAATGTTAGTAGTGATTTTTTCTTTTCTTTATTCAAAAAAATTAGCTATGGTGTTTTTAGTATTTGTCGTTATAGCGGAAACGGTAATACATCTATGAAAATTTCAAGTATCTGGCTATCGAGATACAGCCTGACACTTGACAGATATACGGACGGACGTCGGACAGGCATCGAAATTCTAGTAATAGAGTCCCGTTTGGATACGGAACACTTCAAAACAAAGATTTGTTCTCCGGGAGTTTCGGCAGTCAAAACTAATTAGAGCCGGCAAATTTTTCCCAGCGTGGTCTATTATATTAAGAAGAGAGGAGGGACTTCTCCTGCTACTACTCTCCCTCCGTTTTAAAAATGTTCGGTCAAGTTTTGTGTACTTATTACTCCTAGACTTCAGACGCGAGATTAGGATAATTATTACATAGAATACTTACCCATCTCAAAAAGTGCACAATGCAACTAAAAAAAATTCACAAAAAAACCGAATATCAACTTTTTAGGAGTCGGATAAAAAAAAAACAGTAAACAACGTGTGTAGCCGCCCTACGCGCGGATTTATTGATTCAGTTTATCGCGGCCGAAACTGTACCGCCCGCGCCGTCCCTTCACATCAACGTCCACCGCTTCCAAAAGTATAAATTTAATAACATTCGTAATCCGATTCCCGAGATGGGTATGTAATTTTGATAAGATGGATGGATGGATGGATTTCTGAATCTAGTTATTTGACATCCAGATATTTTATTCATATTTTAATAATTGAGCCAGTGAACTTCGTGTGTATCACTTAACTCCTTAATTTTCTTACCGTAAAAAACCTTCTCTGGACGTCCACGAATAAGCCAAAGTTCTCGGATTTTAGCGAGACTAGCAAAATTAAAAATTCTTTTTTTACATAGATGACCACAGTGGTTGTATACGAAGCTTTAGAAAAATAATTACAGTCTCTTCTTAAGTATTTGCCGTAATGCCACGGCCGCATATGCGTAGTGATTCGCGCTACAACCGATACTATATTGGACGATCTGCGTGTATCGTCCAATAGTATCGTCTCATAGCACGAAGCTTCGGACGATAGACGCAGGTGCGGCCGGGCCGTAAGAATTCGACGCAAAAAAAAACTACGCTAAAGCCATTAAATATTTTCGTATTTGCGCCGGTCACCGACATCTTACTGTAAACTTAATGAGAAAATATTAAAATATAAGAATCGCAATCAAAGAACACTTTAATTAAACTAGTAACTATAGTCACATTAGTCTTCTTAGGTCAAGCCTAAGGCCGATCGGATCCAGTCGGGTCGATCACAGGCCAACATTCACACATATTGGCCTGGCATCATTTATTCCAGGCCAGGCCAATCCTCATTAAACCTCAAAATATATAATATGTACCCATCATTCTCCAGCATAATACGTTCATCCCTTAATTAGTGAAAAACTCCAAACAGAATGTAACATTTCAGGGGTTTCAGAGCACCCTTTATTATTTTTCTTCGTGAATAATGGGGTTAGGCAAACATAGCTTGAAATAAACCTGACGTGTGATAAATGAGTAAGGCTTATAAAAGCAAGGTGACATCTTGACATTTTATTCATTAATTCGTCCTACAAAAATATTCAGGAAGGCCAGAGGTCGGTTGGATTATCTTCGGAATAGTTAAGTGGTGTTGTAATTAATTGTGGTAGGATTCCGTGATTTCATATTCAATTTTAGTACGTAAAAGTGGTCAAATTTTATCATGGTCAATGGTCATATTATGCTGCGTTTTGGGTGAGAAAAATAGGAGGCAACCTAAGACATACAGCATGCAAAATTTGAATATTACAGTCGATGCAGCCGTTACCTATTAATTTTATGACAAAATATACCAAAATGGGATATTTTTGTGTATAAGATAGAAAGGCATTTTCTACAAAATCGATCTCTCAGCATCGGTGTCAACTGCTAGTGTTTCGACAAAACTTAGTAATTAGGTTTTTTGAAGAAAAAACGTGTTAGCTGGCTAGGCCAAACTGGGTCTTTAAGTTAATCAAAATAATATAAACTACATAGTCAAATTAATTTATAAGACTGATTGATTCTTGTAAATACATTATAATATTATTAATAAATACACGACGTATTCACAGAATTTCGAATTGAACCCCTAGGACATTTCCGTGAATTTGACTACACTTTAGAATATTGAGCAGCACAAACATTCAGAATTCCTATTCCTGGGAAACGAGCACACGTTTGCCCGGAAACCTGGTCACGTCTTACAATTAGACCGCCTTGGCCTTTAATTTAACTATAACGTTCTTAAGCGGAATATATAGCAGGGTCCATAATTAATGGAACGGACATGGGTAGAGCGAATATACATCCAAACAGAGGGACAAGTCAATTGTTCGGAAGAAAGAAACTGTGCGAAACAATTAGGAGCCTAATAAAGTGCGTTACACACGTAATATTGCACAATAATAAATTATATTGATAATAGTAAACATCACTGTAATTGCAAAAGTTTACGTCTGTCTGTTACCTCGTAATGCCTAAATCATAGCTGTTAAAAAAGCAGTTTAGTTTACCAATACTTTAAGACCCTGGAAATGGCAAAGGATATTTTATAATGTGCCAAAAATCAAAATATACGGTTCTCACGCGATTAAATAGTTTATCTCATCATTCATCATCACCATTCATCTATTATATCCATCAACTAGTTCTCTATAAAATGAAAAAATACGTTTACAACAGTAAATCCAAACTTGGCCAGTAGAACCTCAGCTCTGACCGCACCAAACCAGTTTATACCGCAACTGATCCGGTTTAGAGCGGTTTTTGCGTTGCAGTGTTTTTGTGTCTATGACAGTTTAGGTTATTTTTGTAATGGGAAAAAGTTGTTGTGTTGGTTAAAGTTGGAATACAAAGAGTCCTACCAGAGATAGATTGATGAATATGCTCATGATGTGGCCAATATTATTTATTTGACTCTTCTGCTACTTAGTCTTTACTCTTTGTAATGAGAATGGTTACTCTTACTATTCTTAGTGACTACATTGAATTTCTTATTGTTAAATTAGTTAATATTCATCTTAATATGATATACATTGTATTGACTGATATGTCTAAAAAGGCAGCTTTAGAATACAGTTTTCTTTAAAACTTTTTTTACGTACATAATAAGTATGTACGTAATATTATTATGATCAATAGGATAGAAGAGAGGTTACTCAATATATTTTTTCTCATATTCGTTAATACTTTCAATTTATATTCCAGAATGTATAATAATTATTCTTATGTACCAAATATCATATTTTCGATGATGTCGTTATATAAATCATCATAAAAGTCAATAGGAACATCTACATTAGTTGTCTCATGACTTTGTTATAGTAAAACCACCCGGCGTTAAATGAGCTTGACTCTATGGGGGATGGTTCTGTCCATAATAAACAGCGTGTGATCAAAATATTATCACAAGGTGGATAAAATTAATTTGATCACTTGAAAAAAGTTTACTTAATCCAAGGGTGTCCCTTTTTGAAGTGTTTTTATATCCTAACTAGCTGTCCCGGCAAACGTTGTTTTGCCATTTAAAGTATATTTTATCATCAGTTGATACATGTTTTACCCCCTCTTTTGTCCCCTAAGAGGGTGTGGGGGGGGGAAGGTCATACACCAGATGTTAAGTTGAAAAACACAGTTAATACCTAATATGAAGTAAGTCCACTAAAGAAAAAAGTTGTATACAAAATCTGACCCTTCTTTGGTCCCCAGAGAGGGTTGAGAGGGGAGGGGGGAAGGATTTTTATACACCAGATGTTGAGTTGGAAGAAGACAAATATAATATATCTGTGGAAACCGTATGCAAATCTGTGAAAACCGTATGCAAATCGGATCAGTAGTTTTCGTGTTAAAGAAAAAAGTTTGATACAAAATCTGACCCCCTCTTTTGTCCCCTTAGAGGGGTGGGGGGAAAAAAATTTATACACCAGATGTTAAGTTGGAAGAAGATAAATATATCTGCGAAAACCACATTCAAATCGGATCAGTATTTTTCGTGTGATGCTGGAACAAACATACAGACAGACAGAAAGAGTGACAGACAGACAGACAGACAAAAAACTAACCACATTTTTGGCTTCTATAGCGATGTAGTGACAAAGGTGTAATTTCGGGTGTCATTTCATATCTTTTATGTACAGAATTTTCATTTCTACAACAGAATATTTTCTTCCTCCCGCACGCGCTTTGGTGACGCTCACTATCGTAATATTTTAATTTCGCCATAATTTCAAAACCAAACGTCCAATTTTAATCATTCAAAGACCAAATATTATCTACATAAACTGTACTTAGTGATAAAATAATTTATTTTGATAAGGATTAATAGCGTGAGTAAAATATGTCCGTTTAAATTTAGTCCAAAAAAAATTTAGGATTTTTAAATAAATAAATGGTTATTGTGCCTCACTCGACATAGATAGGTATAGTGTGTCGCGGACTTTTTTGTAGATATTTATAAGATCTACAATTACTTAGAACATTTTATGGTTCTATCTTTTATAGTTTAGGCAGCGTACGCAAAATAAGTAACTTTTCTAGCTGATTTTTTACACCTTGCGTCCGAAAAACTCAAATATCTTACGGAACCCTACTTTTTTCCAAAATAAAATGTAGCCTATGTTCAGCAGAAATAATGTGAGATTCCAATAGCAAAAGAATTTTTCAAATCGGTCCAGTAGTTTCGGAGCCTATTCGACTCAAACAAACAAACAAACAAACAAACAAACAAAAAATCAAATCTTTCCTCTTTATAATAGTAGTGTAGATGTGGCATTTGGAAGAACCAATTACGGATTTGAATCTAATTTGCTCGGAGTCCTTATAAATATTGAAAAACGATTATAAAACCATTTGTAAGTGAATTTGTTTTGTGTCGGTGCAGGATTTAGTTGAGCTCGTTTAATCTAAATTCTCTTACAATGTTTAAAACTAAATTTTGATTGAAGCAATCTTAACCGTAAATACGTATGTATTTTAGGTAGGTATTTGAAATAACAAACATACTTTTTAGGGTTCCGTACCCAAAGGGTAAAAACGGGACCCTATTACTAAGACTTTGTTGTCTGTCTGTCTGTCAAGGCTGTAACTAAAGAACGGTAATTGCTAGAGGGTTGAAATTTTCACAGATTATGTAATTATATTTGTTGCCGCTATAACAACAAATACCAAAAATAAAATAAAGTTCATTTTTAAGGGGGGCTCCCATACAAGAAACGTGATTTTTTGGCCTTTTTTGCTCGTAATCAATAATGGTAACAGCTACGCACTTGAAATTGCGATTCCTTCCACAGTGCGATTTTCGCGTAACTTTCTGCCGCGCACTGTAAAACTCTGGAACGAACTGTCACCAGCAGTATTTCCGGACCTATATGACCTGCGAACCTTCAAGAAAAGAGCGTATTCCCTCTTAAAAGGCCGGCAACGCACCTGCAGCTCTTCGGATGTTGCGAGTGTCCATGGGCGACGGTAGTTGCTTACCATCAGGTGACCCGTTTGCTCGTTTGCCCCCTTATTTAATAAAAAAAAAATCACAAAATCCTTAATTATATTTGTTATTTCATAATTAGTAATAAAATTATAATAAAGTAAATATTTAAGGGGGGCTCCCATACAAAAAACACAATTTTTTGTCTACTTTCGCTCTATTCCGGTACGGAACCCTTCGTGCGCGAGTCCGACTCGCACTTGGCCGATTATTTATGTTTATTTTCAGTACTTATAAAAATCTAAGTATGATGAAAATTATTGATATAAAAACCTTTTTTTAAGATCAAGAATTACGGTCACATTTTGAGTAGATACCACCAAAGGTAACTATGCATAACTCTCCACAACATACAAGCCACGGTCCAAAATAAAATTGTATGCAGATAATAATATTATAAGAAGTACAAAAATATTGAAAACCTACAGTGAACATAGATAACAAAATGTAGAATTCCTTTAATCTTATAGAGTTATTTGTACAATCGGACTTTTATTCAGAACCCCCGTCGACTACAAAGGTACTAACATAATAAAGATGTTAAAATCATTTATATTAAAGGTCCTTCAACTTTATACAACGTGAAATTTTAGTGGTTGTTTTCCCGCAGTAGAACGATTTACCTATAGTAGTACTATCGAACCATGGATGTTATTTTTTGAAAATACAAAATAGTTTTTATGACTTACTATGGAAACTTTATGCCCATAGGCGCGAGTTACTATGGACCCGACCGAATTTTTTTTTTGATTTGAACAAAAAAAACTTTACAAATCTTTTGTACTACTAAGATAGAATCATTTTACTGCGGGAAAACAACCATTAAAATTTCACACTGTATTAGTCGTTATTACATTTATATTAAAATTCCTAAATTAAATACGGTCACTTAGATATGCTGTGGATGTAGTAATTTCAAACTCATTTTTTTATCAAATAATTTCACATCATTTGATCTAAGGTATCTTAATGGTGAATTCGTGGGTAAAGTCCTAGGTCATTTGACGAAATGTCAGGTATAAGAATTCGGTATAGAATTGACTCATGACAAACATGAGTAACATAACCTTTTGCATTTGGTTATTGCAAAAATATGGGATAGTCATATCATACTTATCTAGAAGGCCAGGACAGTCATGCAGATACTGTCACAAAATTACCTTCAACACTTGATTTTTATCATTTCTTACATTGAAATAAATTAAAAAATATTAGATGATGATGGTATTAAAGATTAGGAAAAGATAGATCGTAGCCTGGCCAAACAAGATGATTCTGAGCATAATATCAATGAATCGAACAAATCAAACTTGACTCTCAAAATCTCCTCAACTTTGTACAGCAGACATTCCAAGTTTTATAAGTATGCGAAAGTTTAAAACATATTGTTTAAACTCGAGTCAATTAACCCAGTTCGGTTCGTCAATACTGCGATTTGGAAACTTTTAATTAAGATCGGATCTCGTTTGTACAAATACGACAGTCGTGCCGATCCGCCGAACACGATTTTGTCAATCAGTCACTTACCGAAGGGTAAATCCTACGAGTAGCGTAAAGGCAGGGTAGACAGAATTAGTAAAGGGATATTATTATTAGCACGCACGGTTTAAGCATTTCGAATTATAATTCCTGGTCGCTTTAAGTGCCAAATAATGTCATGTTCATTTTTATTTATAAAAAAAGCGGCCAAGTGCGAGTTGGACTCGCCCAGGAAGGGTTCCGCAGCAGCAATAAGGTTTATTTTTATGAAATTAAAAGGTTAAAGGTAAAAAACTACTGGCTAGATTTCGTTCAAACCAATTTTCGTTGGTAGTTTTTATAGTAATCTACATCATTTTTTTTTTTGGATTATCATGCCCCTACTTTAGAAATTTGAGGGTGGGGTACACATTTTACCACTTTGGAAGAGTCTCTCTCGCAAACTATTCAGGTTAGAAAAAAATGATATGAGAAACCTCAATATGATTTTTGGAGACTTATCCATAGATACCCTACACGCATAGGTTAGATGAAAAAAAGTTTTTTTTGTTTCAGCTGTACCTATGGGGACCCCTAAAATTTTTAATAATTTTTCCATTTTTGCCGGTTCACAGACTACATCTACTTACCAAGTTTCAATAGTATAGCTCTAAATAGTTTCGGAGAAAAGTGGCTGTGACATACGGACGGACAGACAGACAGGGAGACAGACAGACAGACATGACGAATCTATGAGGGTTCCGTTTTTTGCCATTTTGGCTACGGAACCCTAAAAAGTAGTTTTGTTTGTTAAAAATAATAAATAATAATAAAAAGACAGAAAATGAAAAAAAAAACGTCTGTATAATAGAGACAAGTTATATTGTAAATATAACTTGTCTCTATTATACAGACGTTTGTCTCACAACTTATCGCAAATTTTCACCAGTTAAGTAATAATATTTTCAACTTTATTAGAATATCTGTTACTTTTGAGGTACAAAAACAAGTTCCAACTAAATCGCAAGCCCATCATCTGGACACAATTTGCAGTGATTCCCCTATGAGCCGCTGTAAAACGCTGATAGAAAGATTCGTGACTGTAGAATCACAAACGGTAGTCGTAGACGGAAATGAAATCCAATTTACTTCATTTACTCGCCAGTAAAGTTCGCATCTAACTCTCGAATTGAACGTATTACTGTAAAACGAAGTTCCAACTGATAGGTTTCCTGATAATAGTTTTGCTTACTTTACATGTTTTAATAAAGTCTAATTAAATATGAATTTTGTAATAAAAATTTAAGGCACTCATATTTTTACCTTTTGTAGGTAAATCGAACCATATAATTTATACTTTTTTTTACCTGACCTTATACTTTTATCTTATCTTATATGTTTTGTAATCTTGTTAGCTTTAGGTTTGACTTAGTTAAAAACTTGAACTGTACTTGAACGTACTTATGTACGCAGAAAGATCGTACAGTTCAATAAACCAAATTATTTCTTATTGAGCACTTCTAACAAAATAGGGATTATTAAAATCCTGTAGATGTCTCAAATAAATTACTATAAATAGGCTACTCCTTGAGACGTGATCGGAAGAATTTATTATACAAACGAACAAAAGATTAAGCTGATATTAAATACAACTCTGAAGTTCAAAAGATGGCCATAGAAGGTATTACAGATCAGGGAATGAAATCGTTTTTTTGAATTTGTTGATGCTACAGTCACGTCCTAAGGATTTGAAGAACAGTTGAAAGCATTAGGTTGATCGTTAAAGTTTGGATGAGTGACATCTTTATGAAAACAAACAGCGTCTTCGTCTTATTTTTTTCATGCCAAGCAAATGTAGACTCTATAACAAAGATGCAAAGATCGATTGAAATAAAACAATTCGTACATCAAAGTTTGTTTTCATTAGCTGTAGTCTTTTTGGGTCATCACTTGCGACTGATGCGTTTTGAGAAATGAATTAATTTGAGGATTAAAACGAATTGGATCGTGTTAAGATGGTATTTATTTGAAGTTCTAAATATACATTTATGAGATGTTAACAATGATATCCCTCGACGAATACAACTGCTCATAAAAATAACGGCTGTGACGATTCATTCAAAGGAACTTTGTTAAATATGTAACGCCGACGATTGATTGATAATAATTTTTTATCATTTAAATAAGATATTATATTTTTAACGATTCGATACGATTGTAGCTAAGTTAAAAATTACATTTAACAAAATAAATTTGTATAAAAATTAAAAAGTCTTACCATCCCTGGACTTACTTTGAAATCACATTGACCCCTATAATTCTACATACTACGCCGTCGCCGCAAACAGGATAATAAATTGAAACATCCACGGCTAGAAAACAAAAAAGTACTTCGTTTTTTCTAAGGATGCGTTTGTTTAAGTTTATTTATTGATATAGCATGTTGAAGATTAAGCTATAAAGTCGGGTCCGACGCTGCGCCCTGCGGGACCCCGGGACGGTCTGAGCAACATTTTACAGCCATTATCACTCCCCTACTGCGCACACGCACTGTATTTGTTTTAGCGTAGGCTTGTACTTTATTAAATTACTGCACGTCAGGACGGATTACAATATAAGTTGGTGTGAGATCAAGAAAAGAAATTCCATACTTTCTTTTAGGTAAAAATTTTAAAGTAAATTCTCCACCGCCAACATTATCACTTAAAATATTAATATAATTGTTAATTAATATGTGAAGTTTAATATAGCATTTCGAGATTTTTTTATATTGAAGTTCATGAGACACATTCAAAAACTAAGTGGAACAACACTGTAATCAGTGTTGTTCGTCATAAAAGACGATTCTACTTTTTTGCCTTTAATTGTTGATTTGGGTTTATATTATTATTACAGACTGGATGACCCGGTGAACATTGTAATATATCGGTTCACCGGGTCATCCTGATTCCAGTGTTCTTCGGTCTTCCAGTCGGTGTTCTCGATTATTGGCAAGACTAGCAAAATTTAAAATTCTTATTTATAGTATTATGATTTTGATTCTTTAATGCTCTTTTATTATCGCTTCCAATGGATTCCACAAGATCTAATAATATTACTATTGTATTTAGGCTAGCTTCAGTATGTTGCCACAACCAACCTTAGTGAGTTGAGGTACTTCTCCTTATTAAGTATCTTCACAATTCTAAAAAAATAATACATTACATTAGTTGTTATTTTTGTTATACTTACCGTAATTTAAAATAACTTGAAATTCATTTTACATTATTGAAATTCTATTTCTGAGTGAACAAAATCGTAGTCAGAATATAAACAATTATGTCCAATGTCCATGTTTGTATCCTTTAATTTTGTTCATTTTTTGACTTTCAGTTTTATGTCCACTCTTACAAAATACTTAACAGACTTTTAAGTACACAGGTTACCTATAAATGAACGGATTTACCTTTATCGTTGGTGTCGGGTCCTATCTACTGGTAGATTAAATGAAATATGCAAACGATAGAACTCCGATATATTATAACGATTAATTACAATATTGGTAACTAATTAAGTAGTAGTAGTGGACGTGCGCGTGCGCCGGTGGTTCGGGAAGAAGAGAGCGAGCCCCGCCGCGCAGCTAGCCGCCGTCGCCGCTCCAAACCCGTTCCCGCCTTGCCCCCGGCACCCCCGCAGGTCTGCGAGGTCCGTGCGCCAGGGACGTCGCACTTCATGCGATGTCCATTCGTGGACATACTGCCCGGGTTGAAGAGTTATCTTCAATAGGAAGTGGACAGATGTTGTTAAATCCGCGCCGCAATGTCCCCTTTCGTGTCAAGACGTCGGCGACCCTCACGACACCGTCTCCGCCTGGGTACACCTTCTGGACTCGTCCCAGCAGCCATAGAAGAGGAGGCAGCGACTTGTCCTTCACGAGAACAAGAGCGCCCTCCGATAGAGCACCAGATGCAGCCGTCCATTTGGTTTTCTGTTGAAGCAGGAGAACATACTCGTTATGAAAGCGGTTCCAGAAATGTTGCTTTAAGAGTTCCACCCGCTTGTAGCGCTCCAGTGATGTTATAGAGACATCGGAGACGCATGGATGTGGAACTGACAAGAGTGGCCGTCCAATCAAGAAGTGAGAAGGAGTAAGGGCCGTAAGGTCTGAGGGTTCGTTGGATAGAGGTGTTATAGGACGGGAATTTAAAATGCCTTCAATTTGTGTTAATAGAGTTGCCATCTCCTCGTATGTTAAGTTTGTTAGTTTAAGCAACCTTTTTAAATGATACTTAGTGCAGCGTACTGCAGCTTCAGCCACACCATTGAAATGCGGTGAGTACGCTGGAGAGAAGGAGAACTCGATGCCCTCCTGGGAAATAGTGGATATGGCGTTAGACTCCTGTAACATATTATTAATTAGATTAGCGGCACCTACAAAATTGGTACCGTTATCGGACATGATAGATCGTGGTTTACCCCGACGAGAAATAAAACGATTTAAAGTCGCTAAATAGGCTTCCTTAGTCAGGTCTGTAACGAGCTCTAAGTGTACAGCTTTGACGGCCAAACAAGTAAAAATGCATAAATAAGATTTGATCAATTTACATCCTCGCCCTTTACGGTCGGCTATCAATATTGGCCCGCCATAGTCGGCACTGCAGTGGAGGAAGGGAAATTCTAGAGCACTCCTACATGCCGGCAATTGGCCCATAATAGGCTGTATGCTAGTGGCTCTCTGCCTGAAACATTGAACACATTTATTAACAATACTTTTAGCCAAATTCCTGCCACCTAGTGGCCAATAAGATTGACGAATAAATGATAAAAGTAGTTGAGGTCCGCCATGAAGCAGCCTTTCGTGAGCATTTCTAAACATAATTTTAGTAAAATGATGCTTACTACACAAAATTATTGAATGCTTCACATTGTAATCGTATTGCGAGTTAGCAAGCCTGCCGCCTACGCGAATGAGGTTGTTAGCATCTAAAAAAGGCGTAAGCGAAATCAATCTATTTTTACGAGGTAAAGTTTTATTTTCCTTAAGTAATAAATATTCCTCTGGGAACATTTCTAATTGTGCAGCGTGTAAAATTATGTTAAGTGAACTTTGTAATTCTGTGCATGTTAAAGAACCTTTAATTTTATTATTTTTATTTTGTAAATTGTAAATAAATCTTAATATAAATGCTATTACTCTTTGTAATTTATTTATATCTGAATATTTTTCTATTAATTTTTGTAAAATAGAAAGGTTTGCCGTGCTTTGAATAATTTTATTTTCGGGATTATTTTCATTTGAATTAGTTAAGGATAAATTGCAAATTATTTCTGGTAAATTTTCTTTCGATATTTTAGGTAAATTAGGCCAAAAACTCTCATCCTTTTCTAAGAACTGGGGCCCATTCCACCATATTTTATAATCGTGGATAAGATCGGACCTCAGACCACGACTCAGAAGATCGGATGGGTTTAATTTAGATGGTACGTAGCTCCATGTGCTACCAGAAGTGTTCTCCTGAATTTCATTGACCCGGTTGGCAACAAATTTCTTAAGTTGACTAGTGGAAGTTTTTAGCCAACCGAGAACAATAGTTGAATCACACCAAAAATAAGATGAATGTATAGGTACAGTGAGAGACTCCTTTACCTTAGTACACAGTCTTGAACCTAGTAACGCGCCGCATAACTCTAATCGCGGGGTAGTGGTCGGTTTGATTGGGGCTACACGACTTTTAGAAATAAGCAGGCGTACCGTAATGAACCCGTTGCTATCGATAGAGCGAATGTAGACGCATGCACCGTAAGCGTTCTCTGATGCATCTGAAAATGTATGAATTTCATTTTTAATTGAATTAACACACGAAATCCAACGAGGTATTTTTAACTGATTTAAATGATGTAATGTGTTAGCAAAATTAAGCCATTCATTTTTTATATTTATAGGTACCTCGTCATCCCATTCACACTTAGCAATCCAAAGTTTTTGCATGATTAATTTAGCCTCAATTACACATGGCGTTACCAGACCCAAGGGATCAAATATTTGACTTATAACTGAAAGAATATGACGTTTACTAACAATTTCCGAATTTTCAATATTTATAGAGTATGAAAAAATATCTGTTTCACAAGACCAATTAATGCCTAAAGTTTTAGAAGAAACATTATTTGCATATTCACAAAGATTTACTTGATTATTATTTAAAGTGTCATTATGACTTGGTGCAATTTGTTCTAAAATTTCCTTATTATTTGATTTAAATTTTCTTAAATTAAATTTAGCGCTAGCTAAGATAGATTTGACCTCGTTACATAATTGTACAGTTTGAGAAATAGAATTACTACCAGATAAGAAATCGTCGACATAAAAATCGTGTCGTATCGCATCTCTAGCTTCTATGCTAGAGTCTTGTGCTAGATTGGCTAAGCTTACTAAGCACTTAGTCGCTAAATAAGGGGCAGAGGCCGTGCCGTACGTAACCGTGTTTAGAGTATACGTTTTAAGAGGCATAGACGGATCCTCGCGAAAAATAATACGATGTAGAGAACGTTGGTCCGGTATTAGCTCTACTTCTCTATACATCTTCTCGATGTCTCCTGCAACTACGTACCTATGTTGTCGGAAACGTAATAAAATAGACAAGAGATCATCTTGGACGTTAGGCCCTACAGCCTGTATGTCATTTAGAGAAATACCAGTCGTAGTTTTGCACGACGCATCAAAAACGGTGCGCAATTTAGTGGTTGAACTACTTTCACGTAGAACACCATGATGCGGTATAATATATTCAACTTGACTATCACTAGAGCTACTTAGGCATTCAGTCATATGTCCTAGACTTTCATATTCGCGCATGAAATCTAAATATAGTTTTTTAAAATGTTCGTCCTTGCTAAAGCGCTTCTCTAATGAGAAAAAACGACGCTTAGCTATTGCATATGAATCGCCTAAGCACTTAGGATTCGACTTTAGAGGAATAGTAACCACGAATCGACCCTCATTGTTGCGATAGGTATTAGTTTTAAAATGCTCTTCACAGAAGCGTTCTTCTGCTGAAAGCTTATGTTTGGGTAAAATAGAATCAAGCTCCCAAAATTTTGTTAAATTTGAATTTAATTGCGCACTATCAGTAAAATTACAGATGTGTGAATGGGTTGTCAGTGAATAGACGGATACGGATCCGGACACTATCCAACCAAGCTTAGACTCACACAAAATAGGCTGTTTTTTACCTAAGTTAATACGATTGTTACCTACGACCTCCCAAAAAATCTCGGCACCCACTAGAATGTCTATGGCAGACGGAATACTAAAAGATGGGCCGGCTAATTCGACGCCTGAGGGCATAGGTAAATTATTAACGTTTATAGATATTGGAGGTAAATTGTTTGTAATAGCAGGTAAAATAAGACAACTAATTTTATTAGAATAAGTCCCGTTAATCGACTCGAACGTGAGGTAACAAGACTGTGTACTATTACTAATTAAGTTGTTAATACCTGTAACCATGGAGCTCGCACTAGACCTTTGTAGATTCAGCTTATCACATAGACTCTCAGTTATGAAGTTGGATGTACTCCCGTTGTCGAGTAACATTCGCGCCGTGTGTTTTTCACCGTTTGAGCTGACGACTCGAACCAATGCTGTGGAAAGTAAAACAATAGACCGCGTAGTAGGCTGTTTGGTACAATATGTTGTTGCATTAGCTGAAAGTGTGACATCTGAAGGCCCAGGCATAGGATTTATAAATTGAGAATTTGATTTGTCTAAATGTAAAAGAGTATTATGTTTGGTTTTACAATATTTGCAATGAGCTAATTTGCAACGCTTATCGTCATGACCTGGACGTAAGCAATTTTTGCAAACATTAAATTCTTGTACCTTTTTAATACGTGATTCGACAGAAAGTCTTTTAAATAATTCACATGTATATAACAAATGATCTTTACTACATAATGGACATTTATTTGTGTAAATATTTTTGTATTGTCCTTTATTATTATTTGAAAACATAACATTTTTTGATTTAATAGTATTATTGTAGATGCCATATTTATCACTAGTTTTATTTTGTTCTTCTAATGTTTCTAAAAGGTCAGCTTTATTACTGATAAATGCACAGAATTGTAATAATGTTGGTGAATTGCTAAGAGTATTGCGGTATTCTTCCCAATTTCTAGAAGTTATAGGATCTAATTTTATAGACATCATATAAATTATGAGCGTGTCCCAAAATTCAGTGTGCTCGTTTAGCATTTTAAGTGCCCTAAGATTTTTATTTATTACGTCAATCAAACGACGCAATAAAACACTAGACTCCCTGTGCACTGGTTCACAGTTAAACAAAGCCTGTACATGAAAATTTATTAGAAGCCTGCTATTATTGAATCGCTCACAAAGTAAATTCCACGCTATTTCATAGTTGTCTGCTTTGAACACTATATTTTTAACCATTTCTGCTGCTGAACCTCTTAAACTTGCACGTAAGTAATGAAATTTATTAATTTTATCAATATTTTTGTTGTCGTGTATCAATGATAAATAGGTATCTCGAAACTCAAGCCAAGACTGATAGCCGCCGTCAAAGTGAGGCAAATCAATTTTAGGTAATTGAACAAAATTATTGTTTGGCCTACCTGTTCCATCTTCGGAGCCCGTTACAAACCCTCCAGAGTCGCGTTTTATATCCTCGTCAGGATTGTCAGCGAGTAGGGTCTGCGCTTGTGCAATCAGTGAGTGATATTGCTCTTCAAATTGGGCTCGAGCCTCATAAGCCTCCTCTGAATTGTCTGAATGCATCTCGATCTCGGTCTGTAAATTATCAAATTCATCGTAAATTCTTATGAATTTATCGAAACGGCTTTCTAAGTCTCTGCGCTGTAGCTTGGATAAGCAATCGCTGCTCAATAAGAGCTGAAGATGATTATTAAAATGAGTGAGCTTAGCTTTCATCGAGCTTCGTTTTTTGATAAGTTTATCGGTCATTTTAGTAGAATGCGTAAGTAATATTGCGAAATATGGAATGTAATTAGCGTGGGAAATATTTAACCTTGTTATTGAAATGAAACAATAGAATAGATAAGGCACTGAAAAACAAGTTCGATAGGCAAATAACCTGTCGATGCACGTGGCCGCGCTGACACCGCGTGCGCGGTGCGCGTGCTCGATGCTGTAGGTACGTTCGATGTAAGCGTTATTGAATAAAAATTTTAATTTTATAGTTGCTTAAATTAACAATTACTATGGCAGTAACTATTTTTAGTAAGAATAAAAATGCAAGATTTCTCAAATGTAAGGCTAAGAAAGGAAAATATGTGTAGAAAAGGAAATAAAATTGGAACGATCTCACTCTGTTAGCCCAATCCTGTCGTCCCAATGCTCCTCTTGATGTTCCTTTGTTTTCGTCCCACGTGGCTTCTCTTGGACAAGGGAGTTATGCAAAGTCCAAGCTGCACTCCAAATCGCTGGCGATGACGAAGGACCAAAATGTCGGGTCCTATCTACTGGTAGATTAAATGAAATATGCAAACGATAGAACTCCGATATATTATAACGATTAATTACAATATTGGTAACTAATTAAGTAGTAGTAGTGGACGTGCGCGTGCGCCGGTGGTTCGGGAAGAAGAGAGCGAGCCCCGCCGCGCAGCTAGCCGCCGCCGTCGCCGCTCCAAACCCGTTCCCGCCTTGCCCCCGGCACCCCCGCAGGTCTGCGAGGTCCGTGCGCCAGGGACGTCGCACTTCATGCGATGTCCATTCGTGGACAGTTGGAGATGAACATTGAACTGTCAAAGTCCGTATAAACTGATCAAATAACTTGAACGTAATATATTTAAGTACATAACTATATTCAATTTATGGCGATAAGAAATCGTCTGGGAATTATAAAGATGCCCAAATTTATAGCTCCCAGTAATCCTCTTACCGTCATACAAATTATTGAGTATGGGACTAAAGACTGATATATTTTTTCCGCTTCTGATTCAAGGACAGAAGTGTGAACTGAGCAAAGTATTATATTTTTAATATTATATCGGGATTCGGGACTCGTGTTAGCTATCTCGACTCACTCGAGTTCATAACTTCAGACGTTTTAAAAACAAAAGTTAGTATAGATAGATTTTCCTATGATGCAAACATAGGGTAGGTAATTACACAACATTTTCTACCAATTTTGACATATTTTCGGTAGTATGAAGGTTTGTTTTTCGTATGTTTTTTCTTAGATGATAATCAACAGGCTTTAATTAATGAAAATGTGAATTAGAATTTATTAATTTAAATCCATCAATGTTCAACTGGTTAATTCAGAAAATCATATGGCAAAATTCTTCTACATTTTTTGTATTAATTACTACTGCACAGTGTTCAAGTTATTCTAAGTTTTGTAAAATTGCGTTCACCTTCACCGGGAGTTGACCGGGATTTTTTTCTACTTCACTGCGCTTTTAAAGGGTGTGACACATAGAGCAGGTAATGTAAAAATGTATATTATAGCACGATACATACATACATCTTGATACATTTTTCTATACAAATCGTCAGGAGACACACAACAGCTATAATGTATATTTTTACATCTTCGTATATTATATAGATACCGAGTTATATGAAAATATACATTTATATTTTGATACATCTTAAGACATCTCAATACATTTCCGTACAATACTATACATCTCTTCTCTTTATAGGATGTTCAAAAATTTCTATGATTATTTTATGTATGATAGACAGAGACACAGCGTTACCACCTCAGAACAGCACTTCACAGCAGGCACTGCAGGCACTGCAGGCAGTCTGTTCCCCAAGCCTACACTTTCAATCAAATAACGTCAATTCACATTGTTCTGTTTTTGGCACAATATGTAACAATTGCGCGCATCAAAATCACAATCCGAATCATCTTCTGATGAACTATATAGGCCCATAGTATTACGACATTAAAAATAAGAACAGCCTGTATAACAACCTTAGCAGCTGAAACCTGCGTCAAGCGCGGCATAATATACCATTGAAATGTAGGGAAATATACATTACATTACCTGTTGTGTGTGTGACACCTTAATATAATGTAAAGCTATACATCCAGGGATGTAATGTATATTAATATACATTACCTGCTCTGTGTGTGACAGCCTTAAATTAAATGCATGACTATAATGTTATTTAATGTCAAAATTACCACACTTCCTTACCACCTGCCATCCTTGTTTAGTTATTATGGTAATTCAAAAGTGTTCTTATTTTTAAAATCGTTCATCTTTTACATTATTTAAATTTTAATGGAAGGCCGGGAATTAACTAAAAATGTACTCATTACATCATATTATTAAAATACTTTCAACTTGTAATCGCTAGTAATTAAAAAGGCAGCAATATTTTTTACATTTGAAAATTTGAATAATTACTATAAATTGTGTACTTCATATTATTTTTTATAAATAAAGTATTTTATTTACTAGAGCTTCAATAAAATCTCAATTTAATAAAAGCTAAATTCTTCTACATTGTTGTTGTGAGTAGTTACGTAATAATATTATATTCTATGTGACAACCCTAATTTTATCTAACACTGTATGGAATATACGAATTGTAATGCATTATTTCACTTAGCGTCTTTCTTTCGTCTAAAATACGTCCGAGAAAAAAAACAATTGAAGACGTGAGTGGAAGAATCGAATAAGTAACATTTTGTAACATACGGACAATAACTCATTTTTTCCCTAATTATTTCTATAAAACTTGTAACTTATCTACTTCATAACCTAGCTAATATATCTGGCTACACATACAATCCATAGTTTTTCTATTTCAAATAACTTTTCCGGTCCTAAAGCCTCCATTTAAGCAAAAAAACGGGAATTTTTTTCATGTTACTTACCTTATTCTTCCACTCACGTCTTGAATTATTAAAGTAACATAATGGACGACGTGGAACATTTGAGAGGACGCCGACATTTATGAAACCTAATCGAATAATTGATTACAGACGAAAACAATAAAGTGATTAGTAATAAAAAGATAGACAATGAGTTATTATTGGACGGATGGGTTTCTATTACGTGTTATATTCAGGGTTGCTAGGTTGAAGTAATTAAAAATGCTTAAATGATGCATTACTATTTTAATATCTATGGAGCTACGCATTACACAGGAGTTAACATTTATGATTTCTTTCAACTCCATGCAAAACTCATTCTCCTAGCTGGTAAGTATATTATCAACATAAATTATTATTACTATAAATTATTGCAATAGATCTTTAGCTTTATTTCATGGCTTCGTCCGCATGAATTAGAAAACTTGGTAAGCAAACGTTGATTTCCAATTGTGCCTTCTTGAGAGTGTAATTATTTAGAAAAATCAGTGAATTGAAGAAATTACAAACATATTTGGATTATGGGTACATTATGGAAAAAATATATTTCATATTTTTTTGTAAATTTGAAGAGAAACGGATGGAGGGAAATATGTGACCTTTGCCTCAGTGTGACAAGTTTACGGTTGTTTAAAAAAACTTAGAAGAGATTGCTGAAAACTTGAAACTGCCAACCCTAGTTTTGAACGATGAGATCAGTTCAACGGCCGCGTTCATTTGTTTATTCGGTCATCTCCGACGATAGTCATCTAACGAAAGGTTAGATCCGTAGATAGTGCTGGCTGCCTTTTGTTGTCATTTTGTTGTGATAGTGATGATAATGATTTATCGTCTAGGCCATGAAGTTGAATTAGTGAAAAAAGTAAAAGAAATTTTAATATTGAACCATTCAAATCTCAAGCCTGAACGGGGTGATCCGTGATGCTGACAAACTACTGCTAGAAAAATCTGTATAATATCAGCTTTCACACAAAAACGATGCAACCACAGACATAGATCATGATCTTGATCTATGTCTGTGGATGCAACGATGCCAGACCTATACTACAGGATGGCGAGACTGATAAAACAGGTATGTCAAAGTAGGGTAACTATTTAATTAATGGACGGTAGCCTCTTTATGCCGGCGCCACACACAGCACAAACATTTGAACACTTATTTGAACACTTGTTTGTACACATGTGTAGCACGGGTATTTGAGATATTATGTCATAATATCTCAAATGTTTGTGCTGTGTGTGGCGCCGGCATATACTAATCATAGCCCCAGCTATTGTCTAGTTTCTGTTACCTTATGAATTCTATAATTTCCGAGTTTAACCACCATAATATTTCAACGTATTTAAACAATATAAGTACTGATAATTTGTATTTTATTAAAATTGGTTTCATCAACTTCGTACAATTAATTGGAATGAAAATTATACAGAAAGACAACCTTTCGGCCTCTAATTAAACGAATTGACATATTGATTGAAAGTCCAAATAATTTCCGGGATTTCGGGTTATAACATTTTAACATTCATTCAATATTTACTTTGGTTTGATATGCTGCCAAATTGTATTTTATTTCACCAGATGCAAAACCATCCTCAAAAACTTCTCAACCGATTTTAATGAAATTTTCTATGTACATTCGTTAGGCCTGAGAATTGGTTTTTATTTTCTTTTTAACCCCCGACCAAAAAGAGGGGTGTTATTATATTGATACTAGAAATAAATTATATGCCAAAACAACATTTGCTGGATCAGCTAGTGGTGTCATATTATAATACCCTTATGATGACAATATTTGAACAAGTAAACAATAATTAAAATATATTCATAATTATTCAGCCGCCAAAGAACACATTGATAGGAGTGACTGACAGCCTCACAGAAAAAAAAGGCAAAAGTCCGACAAGGAACTTATGAGTCCTTGAAATACCACTTATTATCAGGTAATTGCATACCTACAGTTCGTTTGACAAGCCTAGTAAGCACGCACCGAAAGTCAAAACTTCTTCTTTTTCGATTTCGAGTAACGATCTGAAACTGAAATGGCATTTCAAAAATCTAGGGATGAAAATTAAAAACTTTCACAACTTGCTTTTCAAATGATTTTTTAGCATTTAGGGTGAAAATCACAGTATGATCACGTTCCGGTGACCGCACGAGGAGCGCCTATTCCTTAACTAAACTAATCAACACCCTGTTGTTATTTGACTTACAGGTAGCCCGTAGCACTAATGGTAGTGTTTTATAGGGGTGATAACTTTTTAGGTGTTTTTTTCCAAAGCTATGATGAAATGTGATTGTCTAATTATAAAAGTACTTATAAAACTACTAAATTCGAAATCTACGATAGGTAGTAAAATATACTTGTAAGATTACTAAGTACTTACTATAATTATTATGATAGAGAAACTCTTCTACTATAAAGTTCAGAATTCAGATTAAAAATAATATATTTTACAAGACGAATACTTTTTCTTCAGTATGAAAGTGATAATAAATGGTACTTTATACTTACTTTATAATCAAACCTGCAGAATTTAACGATTAATATAGTAATGAAAATAATTAATTAGTAGCCTACATAATTTGATAATTACAATAAAATAAAGAAAAAATGCATTGATAAAATATCAAAATATCATCTAGATTCTAGATCATAATATTATACATCTAATATAATATTATATTATATCAATATCATTTTTTGTGTAAGCCATATAGGCTTACACAAAAAAATTACACTAAAATACTGGCTCATGTAGTAAAGCTGTACTTAAGTTTTTGTTGTCCATAAAACAAGTAATAGTTCATACTTATATGAGCGTTGTAAACGTTAGTCATATCGTAACTTTTAACGCTCGATCGTAATCACGGTTATATCGTAATCTCTCGTAAAATATAGATTAACTCTACAAATTTTCAGGCATAACCGGGCGGATTACCAAAAGAAGGAATTCAAAATAGTGAACAAAGTCGCTATTGGGCAGAAACGCTAGTTCTCCGCCTGTCGCTTTACAGTAGGTATATGTAGAGCAATGTTTTTTAACCTGTGCGTCGCGTGCCCCTGGGGGGTCGCAAACTTTCGGGAGGGTCGCCAGAGGCTGAGAGAATTATTTCAATAAGAAAATAAGATACTATAGGTGCCTAGGAAAATTCATCAACATACTTAATAAAAAAGGAAACGAGATCGCGAAAATAGTTTACTATTATCTATTCTGTGAATATAAGGTCATACCAATACAATAATTTAAATTTTAAAAGGTAAAAAAGGTAAAAAATACTGGTGTAGACAGTAGCATCAAGGTAGTACAGTTAACATTTTTCAATGCGCCATTCAATTAGGTTCAAGAATCAGGCATCCCTACTAATGGTTGGCACCATTTGTGTCGTAAATCAATCAAAGGGTCCAATGTGTCTTCTTGTGTAGTAAATAAAGTTCATTTTTGAACGAGCCCATAAAATGCATCGCATCGCCGCATCACGTCGCAATGTGAATTGACTCTAGTATTCAGATCTTGGCGGCACGTGACCTCAACTTACAAAAATTAAAATAAAATGCCACTTTATGAACAAGGCCATAGACTTCATTTTCCACCGATATTGGTTTTGCGACTGAAGCCGCCACTACTATATTGTAGTGGCGTAGAGCAAAATGAAACATAAAGCCTAGTTCATAAAGTTACGGACAGATTAATGACGTATTCGCACCGCATTAAGGTGACGCCATATTAAAGTAAAAAATCGTGTTGGATGTGTTTTAGATTGCTTGTTTTCTATGCGAGGCTGGCCCTGGCCAAAATTGACATCGCTACAGCCAAATTATCAGGGCGTCACCTTAAGACGACGGTCGGCGACTCCTTGATAATTTGGCTGTAGCGATATCGATTTTTCTCAGCAATGACTAAAGCTAAGAAATTAAATTTCATTGTCAGTATTCATCATGTCTTTGTCTTTGAATTACCCATTGCATTACACGATCGGTCAACTTTCATAACACAGAATAATCAATCAAAAAGACCTCTGTAAAAAAGGGATTCTAATTTTGCCAACAGAGGAGAGAGATGCTTCCAAAACTTGTACCTAGATTGGTTCAATCATACACTTTAATTTGTACATAGCTTACATGACATATATTTATGGTTTTTAAATTACGCGGCAAAAACCATTTTGTCGCTTACGCCCTTTTCATTTCTTGTTTATCTCCATCAAGTCATATCCAACACGGTTTTTTTTTTACTTTATCGCGGCGTCACCTTAATCATCGATTTTGCGCTTGAAACTGAAGAATTACTGTAAACTTACCAACAGAAGCCTTAAGATATTTTAGCATTTACTGCGACAACGAATGGCGCAGATCCATGGTTAATTAGCATACAGTAAAACGACCAGTTGATACTAAAATCCTTTGTACTACAAAGTCGTAGCCAATGGTAGTACGTGTCAAATGTGTCATTTCACACCTCTACTGTTCAACGCCACAGACTTGTTAGTGGACGGATTGAGCTGAAAGAAATAGACGTTTAAAAGAAAAAAAAATAGATATTGCTTAGTTGCGCTAATCAATTGACATTGCTTAATTGCAGTAAGTAATAAATTATTGTCATTGTCTAATTAAATTAAAGTGGCGTCACTTGCATGTCTAATATTAAAATAATTGTGTGATATTTATGTACGATATTTAGTAATTGTAATTTTTTATATCATTTTCGACATAACCGCAGAATTGTAGATGAAACACACATACAGCTACATAATAACACTTAGTAGAAAAATTTTTCAACACTTGAATAATTTGAACACGATAATGTAATATTAAGGTTAATTTACATCATAAACAAAAATGTAAAAACCAAATTGAGACTCAACTTTCACGTTTAGTTTAAAAGTGTAACAATTATTATCAAAAAAACTTAATACGTTCGGCATTTTAGAATGCATTTAAAAAGTATACATCATTGTACAAAAAAAATATTTTTTATCAATCCATTCGTTTATGTCTCTGTTACACATATTTGAAGAACATCGATTGAAGTGTGAACTGCTGTGCTAAATCATAAATACCGCCTTCACAAATGGAAGCAAATTAACTTAATTGCCACCGAGACTAATTCGTGTACAAATATAGATATTGTTGTTTTATAATTACACTTTTTATATTTATTTTATAGCTTTTAAATTGGTACGGAGGTATTTGTTCCATCCATGTCTATATAAGCTTTTTATAGATATTTTGTATAAGTTTGTATTATTTATATTATTTATTACTTTTCTTTAAGCAAAGGCCTAAAATTTATTGATTTATTACAGTCGAAGACAATAAAATAATATTAGTAATTATTATAATAAATATTCATTACATGTCATGTCGATTGCATTCCACTTTTGTCCTTACAAAAAAAAAATTGGTATCTCCTAAACATTTTCAAAGGGAATGAATTTAAAGAAATCGTAAAACCCTATTTTCGGCCTATTTGCTAAAGGCCGGCAACGCACCTGCAGCTCTTCTGATGTCGCGAGTGTCCATGGGCGACGGTAGTTGCTTACCATCAGGTGACCCGTTTGCTCGTTTGCCCCCTTAATGAAAATTAACTGAAAATAGCCATTGCTTTCAAAGACGTTTTGAAGAGCTTTGTGCTTTTTCTGTCATCCTGGTATCATCTTCCAATGTCTGTAAGAAGAATTGAAGACAAGATTGTATGAACAATTACTCATTTTTAGGGTTCCGTACCCTAAGGGTAAAAACGGTACCCTATTACTAAAACTTCAATGTCTGTCCGTCTTGTCTGTGTGTATGTCTCCAGGCTGTATCTCAAGAACCGCTATAGCTAGAGTTCTGAAATTTATATATAAAGTTAATATTTAAGGGGGCTCCCATACACGATTTTTTTGGGGCAAAATAATCATGTTTTTCCCTTAAAAACATGATTTGGCCTGTTTTGCTCGTAATCAATAATGGTAACAGCTAGGCACTTGAAATTTTCACAAAATCCTTAATTATGTATTTTGTACTTTAATATTTAATAATAAAATTAAAATACTTATAGTAAATAATATTTATAAGAAACGCACCGGCAAAATTAGAGGAACATAACAAAATTTTCATTATTTTTGAAAATTATTCGCTGTTTTTTATATATTTCCATATTAATTCAAAAATTGATGATTAAAAAATAAAACTTATATAAATTTAGGGCATGAAATCGTGTAAAAAGAAAAAAAATCAGCAAAAATCAAAAATTAAGAAAATCTTTGAAATTTCAGTAGTAATTTTTTAAGTTAAATTCTCCATTTTTACTTAAGAAATGCCATGTTAAAAGCGTTTAATGCCTTCTATGGATCTCAAGAGGGCCTGGATACGCCATTCCATGCATGCATTTTGATTGTCAATCATTTCCTGTGAGATATTCTCCTACTCCTCCAGTAGCGCCAACTCGAGCTCCTGAACAGATTTTGGAGCTGGAGGTTTAACTCGTACCGTTCACCCATTGATGTGCCACACGTCCTCAATCGGATCCATATCCGTAGACCGTGCTGGCCTCTCCACCTAGGCTACGCCAGCATAATTTAGGTAATAATGCCCGATTTTTTTACTCTATGGACGCGCATAAAATTGAAGCTACTGCCTAAAATTGTGTAAAAGGCACAACATGCAGTTCTAGGACATCTGTGCTTTAGCCGTGTACTGTCAAAGTACCATCATTAACAATCATCAGCTCCGTGCGGGCTCCAAGTCATATGCCACCCCAAACCATTTCGAAGCCTGCATGATAGGCCACTGTTTCCGTTAAGTTTGATGGTCTATAGCGTTCCGTACGATTTATCCACATTCTTTATCGCCTGTCAACAAAATTTACACAGAATTTGCTCCCATCACTGTACAGCATACGATTACATACACTTGTCAAATTTTGATGTTCACGCGCATATCTTAGCCTGGCTCTTTGGTGTCCTGTCTTAAGTTCTGGTGCCCTTGCTGGCACTTTTGAGTTTAATTTAACTTTAAACACAGATACACTTAAAATGTATTTCATTACACTTTAAATTGTATTTTATTTAAATCGTATTAACAAATTAAAATGTATTTAATGCAAATATAATATGTAATAATAACCAAACTCAAAAGATGTTAATTAATCAGCTATCGCCATATAATAGCGGGTTTACACTATTCCAATCCAGTGACCCAATCCAGCGCCACATTGGATTACTGAAATGGAATTATGTAAACTAGCCATAAACGTCATAATCGTGAATACCACACTACAAAATATCTATGCATTGTACGCGCAATAAAATATACACGAGCGACCAAGAAAAAGCTATATTAGGTTCTGAAAATAAGGGCCGCCGCAAACGTACTACGTACTGACTTTTATAGGTCATAAACTCGGATAATGTGTCCGTGCTAGCTATATAAGTCCGTATTTCGGAATGGTACAAATTTAGACTGGAAGCGCCGCCACGGACCATTGTGTAATAATATCCACTCCGATAGGTGTAAATAGAAATCGAAGGGTTGGGTGCCGGGGGTAATTTTATTAGATGGTTATTTTTATGGTGTGCAAGAAGCCTTATTTTATTGTTGTGCCCGTTTATGGTATGGAAAATGGAGTTTGCGATAAGTTGACCAGTTTTACAAGTAGTAAGACTTGGGCAGCGCGATAGCAGGGACTATCGAATGTATTAATTTCAGTTACCTACGAATTATATTATGTATAAGGCAAACTGAAAAAACAACGCAAATTTTATGGAAAATGAAAACAAAGGCATTATTTCTAGTAGCAGAAGTGGAAATAATTTATAATTGTATATTGCATTGAAATTACTCTTCAGAATTTAAAAAACAACATGTAGCAAGTATATTAAGAATTACCTTAAACTTTTAAGCAAAAATATACCCGTTACGTATAAAATATGATTATCAAGAACAATAAAATAAATACTTCAAAACTGCGAAAAACTTTTTTTGCAACCATTTAAAATATTAGACAATAATATGATATTACTCCAATGTTTTCACGCTAGACGGCAGCACCAGCACAGACAGTAAACAAAAAGTTTGTGGGATTTGATCACATTATTTACTGTATGTAACGCCTTCTGCTCCGAGCTTTGCGTTATATTCTCCATACAAATATTTTAAAAACATTTGCACCAAATCGTATAATGCCGCGGCCGCATATGCGTGGTGCTTCGCGCTAAAGCCGATACTATTAGACGATCTGCGTGTATCGTCCAATAGTATCGTCTCATCGCACGAAGCTTCGGACGATACACGCAGATGCGGCCGGGACGTAAGAATCTCAAATTATTTGATGATGCATAATTAAATTACACGGACAGATGGCAGCCAACGGAGGCATTAATCTCGACCGAACAGCCTTGTTCATGGCCGAAATCCGGTGTCCTCTGCGCATGTTACTTCAAATCATGCCTCGTTTTATTTGAAACTAGATGAGTTGCGCCAAAATTCGTTTATCGCGCGAGAACCATAAATTTTTCGGGATAATAAAATATCCTATGTCCTTTCCCGGGACTCAAAGTATCTCCGTACCAAATTTCAGCAAAATCGGTTCAGCGATTTAGGCGTGAAAAGGTAACATACAGACATACTTTGATATTAGTATGGAAGTACGGACAACTTTCTACCCACCGCTCCACTCGGGAAAATTCTTGTTATTATAGTTGCTGCTCTCTGTCTTTTTTTTATAAATAATAGTTTATTGTTATGTCACATGTGTTAATCCAGAGCCTATAGGTACTTATTACTTACACCATGATAGATTTAAAAAATATTACATACTTTTTGTGGTTAGAACTTTAACACTCTCTCTTCTCGCCAAACTTAAACTAAATAACTATTATGTACTTTCAAATATGAATACAAAATGCAATCTAAAATCTCATTGAAATCAGAAAAATATGACGACGCCAATGCTTAAAACAAAGTAAGCGACATTTGATATTAGTCATATGTTTTGATATAATGGAAATGTTTTCGTAAAATAAAACAAAAATCTTCGTAAACCTTAACCCTTCAATGGAAGCGTGGGAACGCAAAAAACGACCCTACGCAGATTCATTCACGAGTTTCCTGCATGCAATGAAACCGCAAAAGAGCACAACCTGCTAAACAGCACGGCTTGCACACTGGACCATGAAACCGTCGACCAGCGTTGAAATCGATTGTACATGGCTACATAATATTATTATGTAGATGGTAGACACCGTATGAACTCCATGTAGATTGTAGAGAATATTACTACGGGACATATTTAATAACGTAATACCTAATAGGCGAAGAATCGTTAAATACTTAAAATAAAATCGTTTTGCAACTTATTTTCTATGATTTAATTTCAATAACTGTATCGGATAGGAGTTAAGACTTGCGTTTTTAATATTTTTTTTTGGATGGAATATAGGCAGTCGGATCAACGTGTTATATTGTGTATTAATAACGAATCTAAACTGGAAAATTCCAGTGGAATTTTCTGATCCTCCATTGTTAGCTGATTCGTAGTTCAGTGTGATAACCTTAAACTTGATGGCTTCAGAATGTTACGTCTAAAAAAATCAAAACACAATCTGCGTAAAGTTTTTTGTTGAGATATTACGGATTTTTAACCTGAAAAAACATTACTTTTTGTTCATTACCACTTTTTACAGAACTTCACGTTTTACGCTTAATGAGTCACCTAAGTGCTTGTATTTGAAAGACCTTAATAACAAAAATATAATCATATAATATGCTGTACATTGTACAACTTACAACTAATCATATATTATTATCATCGTATAAGTACATAACATCATGTATTACAACAACTAATTTTAATTATCTGACAACATACACTTATTATAATTAAAACAATACTAAAAATCACTTCATAAACTAAACCTCAATTAAAATTGTCCTATAAATTTCTTTCTTATCTTAAAAAATTTTTGATCACCACTATTGTCACATCATAATTCATCACAAAATACTCGTAAAGCATTCCGTGATAAAGTCTTCTGGACGCTTGGGGTCAAAACTCCTCTATATATCATCAAGTGAGCCATCCTCCTGATAACATCTAAGTATTATAAAACCAACAATATTTTTACAGCAATCATATTTATCAATTTGATATACGTTTCGAACCTTTCTATGATCATCATCACCAGATCGTTTGCAATACGCCTACATGTCAGTAATTCCTTTTTTTCGGAATATTCCAAACGTCGCATGACATACAATAAGATAGCGCATCTTCAATAGTTATACACTGCTTAAATATTTTTTGTTGGAAAGGGTTTTTATCGCTATCGCTATATCCAACGCTGTTAGACTATTTCATTTCCTATCGTCCAAAGTATTCATGCTTCTCTCTTCCGCTCATGCATACTAGCTCATTAACCATGAAAAGATTTTCTGTTTTGGAAAGGATACACATAATATGGATAAAAGGATGACTATCATTTTGTCACTAAAATCTATAAGTGTTTCTATTCTTTTAAATCTATCCTATATATCTAGGTCTCATTTATTTCATTAGTATCTAATTTATAATTTTTAAACTTAGGACATAATTATTTTAACACCAAATCATAGATTCTCTATAAAAGCTGTAATGAATATACCTAAAAGTACCTATTAATTAATATTTATTCATGAAGGATTCGATTTTAATTGCTCAGTTAAAGACGACGATAAGAAACAATATTTTTATACAAACTTTTACATGATCCGATCAGACTTAAAAAATAAAAAACGCAAATTGAACGAACTGCATTACTTTTCAATGATGCAATGAAAAGAGAACCAATATTTATTTTTAAAAAGGTAATTTAAACACTTTTAATAACGTCTTGGTAAAAGCTTTTAATTGAAGAATCTCCAAGCTAGTAAAACACACAAAAACACTGTCAGTCTTACTACAAAAAATTTAAACACCCGTTGAACTGTAGATTAGAAAAAAAAATTTGTACATAATGGTCTCAAAACAACTGTTAAATAGAATGTTTAGATCTTTGTGGTAAGACCGTGTGATTATATATAGGTCTACCAGAGTCTGATGGCATATTTTGACAGCAGATTTTGAATATAATAATATCCGTGAATGTGAAGAAATATCCGTGATCATTGGATAAATTTATATAATATTTGCATGTTTCACACACAGAATCAGCCGCTACAAGGAAAAAAGAGGATCAAAATGTTTTATTCCAATTACCCCGGTATTGCTAGAGTCAATTTACTTTCTCACTTTTTGCCATCAGATTCTGGTAGACCAATATACTTATTATAATGGTGATTTATTTTGCTAACGCCTTACCCGTCGATCGTGAGAAAAACAACTTATCTATTGTTATCGCGGTCGCATGCGACCTCTTGGGGCTTGATGCATTAATTCCAAAAATGTTGTACCTAACCATTTAAAACCATTTACGGATTTTGCTTCACTATTTTCTAAGCTATGTCGTGTCGTACGGTGTAAATGTTGTATAAGTTTGCGCGTGAGTTATGGGTAAGTAATGTTTGTGACAAGTCACGTAATCCTTCGGCTATTATATTAATATTCATGAATTTTAATATTTCGCTTCAAGCTCACTAACACTTAGCCAATAAACGAAAGAGTTTACGCCTCTAGGGATTTACCTTTATCTTTAGTTTACGTCTAGACACGCGATTTTTTGCTAGCGGGTTTATAGGATACTGATTTGGGGAAGTTATTTTTTTTCATATTTCAGCCTTTTCAAGCATTGGTCCATGATGTCCAAGAGATTTCAAACATTTACATATTTTACGAGTAATTCACTTACTACTTATGAACTACACACATAATAAATAAGTACATACTTTTAGCACTATACCCAAATCCACCAATCTAATCCTCTCGCTCAAACGTTGCCTGGAAGAAATTTCTGATTTTCTGCTAAGCAATAAGGCCGCCTTTGTGTGCTTTCTTTTTAATATTTATATTTTTTTAAAACTTTGTATTTCATGTAATTGATTGTGCACAATAAAGTTTATTTTCATTTCATTTCAAGAAAATATAGCACATCCAGTGTTGGGCTTGTAAATTTTAAATGGTTAATTTAAATAGCATTGCCATGTCACGTTGCATTGTAAACTAACCCTAAGAATATCGGTCCTCGGTGATGCTGCAAAAAGACTTCATCTAAAACAAAGACACACCCACGATGGCATAATTTAGTGCCGTATTGTCCTTACAAATTATAATCATTGTTGTATGTCAATGACCCTATAGGGCAATTAGCAAATAAGACGCCATTCATACGAGTGTAATTAATTCATTGTCACGATTGTCCCATCTTCATCTTGTGCGATCCAGCGCATACACTCCCTGTAATTTAGTTTGATTGCGAATGAAGCTGTGAATATTAATTTGTTGTGTATTTGTATGTTCAATATCGCTATGATCATCATCTTTTACATCGTCGTCATTATGTCCAACATTGTGATCAACAATTCTCGCCGGTTCTTCTCGTTGGGTTAGTTCCCGAACCGGTGATAGGCATTTTAGTTTCTACGTTCTTCCTACGACGTTCAAAAAGTGCACCTATTTATTCATGATACGAGTATATTATATTATAATTTTGAATGTTTTTTCGCGCACTCGCAACTCGCAGGTTTTTTTGTCGCACTGTTGTGGTTTTTTACAACTGTCTAAGTTATATTGCATCATTTAGATATCTAACATTTTTTTTATTAAATAAGGGGGCAAACGAGCAAACGGGTTACCTGATGGTAAGCAACTACCGTCACCCATGGACACTCGCAACATCAGAAGAGCTCAGCTGAGGTGCGTTTCCGGCCTTTTAAGAGAGAATACGCTCTTTTCTTGAAGGTTTGCAGGTCGTATAGGTCCGGAAATACTGCTGGTGACAGTTCGTTCCAGAGTTCGTAACATAAAATAATCATAATATAAAATCATAACAATATTATAGTCTTGCTACAACACGTATAGCTGATCCTCGAATCTGCACTCTAGAAAATGCAACTCTAACGATTATCTAGGCCTGTTTCGTATATTAAAATGCCATGTAGCCTACCTTATATATTGTTATAGGCTTTTAGGTTCACGTTGCTTGAAATCTAATGACCTAGATTTGACAAAACTTAATGACGCTCAAATTTCCACTCGATCGAAAAAATACGATATCGTGAGTTTTAAAGGGCTCGTTTGAGCAGCGATAAAATTTGCGTTTATTAACTAAAAAGCCAAACAAATGTTAAACTATTCTGGAGAATAAGACTAATAGACCGGTCCATTTTAGTATTAACAAATAAGTTTTGTCTTTTTTATTTAGTTGAGCATCAACAATAATAATTATATTATGCGAAAAATTAACGAAATCTTAAAATAATTTTCGTTAAATCATTTACGAAAATTCTTAAAAGTCTTTTAACGTACTCATCAGTCATCAACTCATCACCCTAGGGAATTATATTTTGTTGCCAAAATTGTTACCTAACGACCCTTTACCTCTTTAATGTAAATCTTTAAAAAAAGAGTATTTTCGAGGAAAATTAAATTGTTCTTATTTGAATAGGATAATTATGTGGTTTCAGCTGAAATTGCAAATTTGTATTTGCTTTTTGATGTTAGCGAAGTGTAAAATTTAAAAATACAGATTTTATTCTATCTTGCTATGTAAGCTGTTTCTTATAATTTTGGATTAAATATTATAAATTAAAAAATAAATAAATTTTACCAAGTTAATCTGCCATTGTATTTTTTATTGGCCCGGTTGAAAGGCAACAATTTTATTTGGTAGCATTATACTAATATATCCTGATTTTTCTTTAGTCAAAATTATTAACTTTGGTCAAAATGTATTGGAATTTGAACAGAATATATTTTCTTATTAGACCAATCAAGAGCTATTACTACTACATAATGCTAATTATCGCTTTTTCCGTCTTCCCATTTTCTATTTTAGTCACATTAATAAGTAGTAGGTAGCATAATATAATTGAAGGTATACTTGTTTAACAATTAAGAACTATTTAGTGTGTCCTTGAGTTTAAATATAGACTTAGCTGTTATGGTTCTAATTCTAATAATAATTTATATCAATAAAAACATTTAACACGATAATAGAGCCTGTACTCGCAGCGATTTATTGATCGTCAAAATAAAACAATAGCCATAGTCCTTTCTCTGAAGCTTTTACTAGATGTTATTTTGTCTTCCCGTGTCAACTTTGTTAAAATCGTAATGGCCGAATTATATTCATAATAATAAGAAAAACGAGTAATATTCGCCGTAAAAATACACAACGGAGACGAAATTTTTGATATTTCCATGGAGTGTAGAAATTATACAGTCATGCAAAATGCTGTTAGCTCCAAACAGCGTGAAGCGACGCTAGCTTTCATATAAATAGCCTATCCATTAAATTTATTTCATGCACCGTACGTGCTACGTGCTTGCACGGAACACTTTTTAGGTGCTTCGTCCTATGGAGCTTTGAAATGAAAATTATTTTGTGTACCAGGTACCTAGTAATACGTACAGGAGTTTGTGCAATTGAAGAGGGAAGTTTACGAATTTGCAACTTTATCACCAAATAAGTAATAGTTAAAAAAACTAAAAACACGCTTTTTTATAAAGCGTCGGTTACAAACAAACATACAAACATACGAATTGAAAAATGGAATAATTATATCAAATTAGTGTATTGTCATCGGTCCTCGATAAATCTACAAAGTTTGAACGAAATCTGGCCGTTTAAAGTGGGTCAAAATCGCGCCCAAAGAAGTCGGTTACAAACAAATATTCAGGTGAAGCTAATAAAAAGCGTATAAAAAAGGTTGTAGAGCAGCTGTAAGACAGATCTGAATTTATTAAGAGGATACATACACTACAGCCGTTTTTCAATACAAACGTTGTCCCCTGTTTACTCCCTGGGTAATGCCGGTAAGTTCTAATTTTTTTCCTGAATATCTATGGCGACTAATACAATGTCTCGATGTTTTCTTTTTTTCATAATTTAATTATTAAAAAAGATATGAACGTTCTAAAACCCAAAAAATTGCCAGATTTTCCACTGTGTTCAAACATCCAGAAAACAAATTTGGCTAGATTATACAAAAAAAAAAATAGGAACACAGCTAAACCCTTGCTTTAATTTTTAAATGAAAAAAGTACTTATAACGGTTTAGTTTTGCAGAAGAAATCAGGGGACAACGAATCGTTGATTTTCTGCAGTTGCCTCTATCGCGCTCTGCGGTATAGGCTTGAAGTAAGGAAGACAGCAATAGATATTACAAGTACTTTTTTTTTCATTTCTCTAGCCCTTGGTGTATCCTTTTAAGAGTCCTTTCTGTGGTTGACGTTAACTTTGTTCTCATGCAAAATAATACCGATCAGGAACTATAGGAGGCAGCACTTTTTAAGTAAATAGTCAAAGTCTCTCTATAGGTTTCGTTTCTGTGTCACCAGTTCGCAGTACACACAATAAAACAGCAAAATAACAGAACTAAAACAATTTGTTTAAAAAAAAAAAGTTGAATGACTTATAACTTAAAATTCACTGAAAAACAGAAACACTATTAAAGAAATTATCATAATTACCACCAACATTTATAAAAAATGATGAGAATTGAAATATTGTAGAGTGCAGTGCCCCCGAAATCCCCCGAACACAATTATGACGTCACACCAGACGCCAGCTGTCAAACGCAACTGTTGACAGTTGACACCGACTCCAGACTAATTTACGGATTAAAACAGTGGGGTATTCTAAATTAGTTTTTTTTAATCTAAATGGATCTGCGTTTTAATAAAAAATCCTTTCGTTTTAATAAAAGGAATCCTTTGTCATAAAACTGTCGCTTGGGTGATAATTTTATAAAACTCTGTTTGAATCACTACCATTTTTTTTACACACATTAATATTTCAGTTTATTCTTAAAAAATATATCATATTTCAGTTTCAATACACTTCTTTACATCAATGATATTATAATATAATAAATTATAAGTTATGAAAAGCTTCGCTCGTTTATGAAGTTTACACATTCATGGCTGATGGGATGTGACCACCAAACTTTGCTTCCTGGGGTAGGGCTCTCCACTTGTCTCTGTTTTTGGCCTGATGACTTGACAAAACGCGACCAAATTACATAGGTCCGCCATCTCCCTATGAATCAACTTCTCTGATAGTACTATAACATAACACTTACACAGTGTAGGTAATAATAACAAATACACAATCGTTTTTTTAATTACCTTATACAGTAATACACTACACAGTTTCATTTCTAAGTACTCTATGTATCCGAGTTACAACTTCTGTAACACCCTATATATCATTATAGTTTAAGAGCGAATAGACAGATTTTAACATAAATTTCGGTTAACGTATTTATCTGACTTCGAGTTTGGCACACTACGAATATAAATGTTCCTCTCATAAATACTAATATTCACTAATAATGTTCTATAGAGAGGAATATTAATCATCATCATTTACTTCCAAGTTCCTGTGTACTAATAAATCTAACAAACATATTGGCATGGAAGATCATGGTACCATCGAGGAAACTAATTTAGAGGCAGTAACACATTTATGTCATTTGGTCGTATTATATCAATTCAATGTAATTCGTGATCTTACTGCTGGGTTTGACAAAACGCAACCAAATTACGTAGGTGGCGCAGCCTATGAATCAACTTTTCTGATAGTACTATTAACACAACACTACATGCCAACTATTCAAATTGATCTTAATTTTGATGTTCCAAGTTCATTAGTTTAGTTTATGCCTTCATCTCTTCGCCCTTAGCTCGTTAACTGAGTAATAATTTTTAATCATGGATCCGACTTAAATGACGCTTGAGGAATTAAGTTGCAAAAAATCGTTCCCAGCCTCAACGAGGCTTAATTTGTTCGCATAAATAAAGATGATGTACCTCTGGTATGAATATACAACGATGTAGAAGAAACTTTAATGTTAAAAAAAGCTACTTGACAGCGAGGGAAGCAAATTAATTTGTTAATTTTTCATAGATACCTACTACAGCTAATATTTAGAATTTTGGTAATGTAATGAAGTCATTTTCTTATGTGACCTATCCATGCTAGCCAACAAAGGGCCAATTCAAGCGATAGCAAACTTGCAAAGGCACATATTTTGCTTACGATCATCGTCAAATATACATGCTATAGATTATACACTTCACAATCATGGTTTTTCATCAAGGCCCAACGCAAAAACGTGATTAAAATAAAAAAACAAGGCATTATGTATATTGTATACAGGATTCGTCCATTATTAGCCTTACGACCCCAGTCCCCACTCAGAGACATTTAATGATGATTAAACTTCATTTTAATGAAGAGTATAACAAATAATTTATGGGGATTATGTCAAAATCTTCATTTTCAGTCATTATAATATTGCTCTGAGTGCAGCAGTTTGGCTTGAACATTTTTCAACCTTCTGTTCATATATTATTTATTCGTTTGTGAGACTATTACTTCGGTCTCGCATACTAATTTGTGTACTTTTTACATTTGAGCCAATTTATTCATGTAAGGTTTTAATGACTTTCGGCTGAACGTGGATGGCTTTGTTAATTCTGTCAAAGTAGCCGATTTACGGTTTTGGAATTAATGAATTCATTATTTACAACTTGCTTACTAAGTTAGTATTCGTCCAAAAAGAAATTAATGTCTATATTGTCATACATATTTGGCTGTAATCGTGATCAGTTTGAAATTGCCGTGTTTTGTTCTTTACATCATAAAATGTCAGTTCTGTGAAGCGCGAAGTAACACAAAGCCGATCATAGACGATCACATGACTATGCTTTACACATTCAAAGCATTTCATCGTGGACCGTGGTCATAGTAAAAGGAGAGCAAGTAAGTCAACTCCGGCCCAATCCGCGAGATAATTACCTACTGTCTTAGGGCTGTCAATTTTAGGCGACGGCGCGGCGCGGCGGCGCGTCGGCGCGGCGCTGCACGCTGGCGGGGTGGTGTGATGTGGGCGCGAGCGCGCCGCGCGACTGACTGCGCTTCGTTCGCAAATCGCACCGCATGAACAGCGGCAACGTCGCGTCGCGGTCTCCCGACTTTTAATAATAAGTGACTCTTGATTGTACATAATATTTTGTGCGTATTTTGGCCATTTTTCGTGCATATTTGCATGCATATTTTGGCACTTTAATCGTGCATATAATCCGAATTCCTATGTCTAATTACAATAATTATAAAAATACCCTGTAAAACAACATTACAAATTTTACGCCTATCTCTTAAACTATAAACTATAAAGTTATAAACAAATCTGTTGAACTAAGGTTCGAACTTTGCTTCATGTACACAATTATGCATTACAATTAGTCAACTAAGTACTTATTTTTAATTACGATATAAAATAAGTACTTAATTGACTGTAAGTAGTTAGTAAATAGTAATATACCTACAATATAGAGAAATGGCATTACTAAACGTAAACAAAGCAATAGCGGCAAATTAGTCGACGGATCAAAAGTACCTAAAACATTCCCTTATTTACCTAAACTCCTCTGTGTCATAGAAAATTACTTAAGTATACAATAATAAAGAAGTAAGTAGGTATCTTATCATCAAGTAAAAATTATATGCTAGAATGAGTGAGTAGTAAAAACTAGTAATTGTACCTTTCCTGTTCAATAGGTAATCTGAACAGAGATAATTATGGAATTATTGAATTATTATTATTAAAACACCCAAATACACAGCAATAGTTTGTACTGCGATTATTATCAGAAATTTTTGATTCGTGTCGCGGCGCCGAAAAGCCGTGAACGCGCGAGCCACGTACAGTGTTAGCCCCGACTGGTACACCCCGAATCCACTCGAGATTTTTATATGTGTGCGTGCGGCGACGCATTGATACTATGACGCACACATACAAGCCGCGCGCGGTGCCTTTGTATGAAGATAACTTACTTCCCCTCTTTATACTATGCCGTGGTCCTTGGGATTACGTGGAGAGGCAGCATTATGTGCTTACTCTCTACTATCATATACTAAATATTATAAATGTGAAAGTGTCTGTCTGCCTGTCTGTTACCCCTTCACGACCCAATCCGCTCAACCGATTTTATGGTTATACTTTGAGTTCCAATAAAGGACTTAGGGTCCTTTTTATATAAAAAAAATTACGGTTCCGTCGCGACTGACGAATTTTGGCGCAACTAGTTGCGGGCGTCATCCAGTGCTTTTTACATTCAAATAATTACATTGGAGCTTACGTGGAGAGGCCTCATTATGTGAGTTTGAACTATTCAGCATTCATTTCAAGAACTATTGACAAAGTCGGCCAAAATACCAGTTGACATATTTCGACTTATCTACGAAGGCCGTTAGCCTGTTCCTTGTGGAAATTGATAGACGCGGAGTTATCATTTGACAGCGTGCGTGATCGCGCTCGACACGCGAGCCCAGCCCTAATCGTCATAGAATAAGGGGATTATTTTATTATTTGCATATTTTTGTTTATTTATGTAGGTAACAGAGTCTTTACATGAGCTGCCAATAAGAGAAGTCAAATATCCCAGTTTATTCTTGACCATACTATTTTATTACTTACATAAAATTCTGGTTTAGTTTATAGATAAACAATGATTTTGTTTAGTATCACATTATTATAAAGTGCTATTAGTTATTACTATAGTTGCAGGTACAGAGTTAGTTAAAAGTTAATGAGAAAAAAACTTCTTATATAAGCCGTATAAAATGAGGAATAGAAATAAAAAAGTATGAAAAGTTGTGCACATTTTACATCTTATTGATCTATCTTATTGATTATTATAAGTAAAAGTTTTGTTGAAATAAAGTTTGAAATAAAACACAAAATCTTATAAGAATTCAAAACTCCTATTAAGCGTAACATTCGTATTTGACGTGGACACTCTATTCTAATTAGGCACTAATCTTTGACCAAATATTTCACTGTTTATATTGTGTACTAAATATATAAATTCTTGTGCGTCAATCGTGGAAAGGACATTTTATGTATTTTTCGTCCCCTTCTCGTTATAAAAACTACGATTCCTTCTAAGTGTACAGTATTAACGATTCTGTTATCATTTGTAAGGCCGAAACGTTCGTTTTATGCGTGAACATAAAAGCGAGTTAGTATGTTATTAATTTTAGCTTCAAACTGAGATTGTGTGAGTGCATATAAATGCCTCAAGTCATAATATTTGTAATTCCTAATAAAGTTCCGTTAAAGCGTAATACATACTTCGATTTAATATTAAGTCATTATATCAAACCATGAATTGCTGTTTTAAGTAATGTAGGTTAGTAGGTAGTAAGTTGTGGGGGCCCCAATTAAAAAACCTAAACTACGTAAGCCCCAAATATTCCAGCAATGAGCAGGCTGATGATGATGAAAATATTATATTTATAGCTCTTGATCATGTCGCAAAAGTTGAACAACCCAAGTTGCATAACCGAACAAAAACCTCAGCGCAACAAAAACAATAACAAAAAGGCATGCATAAATCCTTATTGCTTAAAGCATTCCAATCAATACTCGGCAAGCCGACGATGATTGAGATCAATATCGCAGTTTTAATAAAACAGATGGGAAGCGGCTTCCATATCCGGCACTCGGGTTTTTGCTCGAAAAGAGCCCCTCGAAAAAGCAATGATAATAGAAACAACGGCGAGTTGAAAGGGGTTATCGTGTTTTTATTTTGTCTTTTATGCGTTTGTCTCCTGGTCTTAGGTCATTTAAAAGGTCTAAAGGGATTTGAATGTTTTGAACTGTAGTTTATGAGTTACTTAAACTCAGTTTCTAATTGTGTCACAGACAACTAGATTAAAATATAATTACGTGTAAATGAGATGTGTAAATAAATTATAGGCTAATATAATTTTATAAATGTAAACAAAATCTTCATAATTTGCAAAGGTTTTATGTTGTTGCTGCATTTTAAACCTGCCCATCTATCTTAATGGACACTTCCTAGTCCATATCCATCCATTTAATAGTAGAATGCGTGGCCTGCCATCATTCCGAATGAATGGATTTATATACCAGCTATATAAACTACTATTACTTACATAAAAACTTAGACTTTCATAAAAAGGACCCCCCAAGAGGAAAATGCGTTGAAAGGTCTTAAGGCACCCCAGTTGAACATAGCAGAGTATTAATACGCTTGCGTTTTTTAAATATTCGTGTTTATGTGATATTTCCGTGGATTTGTTAAAGGGATTTCTGTGTAAAGCCTATGTAATGGGTTCGTTGCTTTTTGTTCTGAATAAAATAATAGACACGCCATTTTCAGTATAGGATTTTCGCAATATATTTTGACTATGTATTTTTGAATAGAGCTGTCGTAATTACAGAGACGAACAAAAAATAATAAACAATATAAAACGTACCCATTTCTGTGTGTATATCCGACACTTAACGCTACACTTAATTATTTGCTTATAAAAATAAGTTTGTTTTAAACAAAATAATTGTTTAGTAAATCACTAGATCTAGGAATCACCAATTCATAAAGCTGCTTTAACTCCATTGATATTATTGATTCTATTAGATATCATTTCGAAAACATTAGTCTCTCAACTTCCGAAGTCACTGTTAAAACTTTTGGTGTAACATAAAAGAAATGTAACAAAAAGGAAAAGCAAATACAGTTAGCCCCGGTCAACATTAATCATCAATGTTTGTTTTAGTGGGACGAACACATATAATATGCGTTATATAATATTGCGTTATCAGTGATAATCAAATATTAAATATTGACTCACGATTTACTGCTTTTATTACTGGCGTTAGCATCACGCCTCCTGCTTGAGTGTTATCAGATATTCTTTGTGCTTCCCATACAATAAATATTGGAAACGTATCATTGGCCGTATCGATGGCGAATCTTCGATTGTGATTACGAAATGAAAGATACAGAGTGGTGTGTATACTATATAATAAATGTACTTTATCCGTCTTGTTTCGTAAAACAAGATGGCTGGAATTTAATAACGTCACAAACTATATTTTGTCCGCTTTTTGTTGGTCAACGATGGATAACTATAATTGCACCAAAGTTGCTGAGATATATAGCATGCACTGACTGTGCAATGTGCAAACATGCACTATATTTGCATCATTGATGTCTTTCAATGATGGGCGAATGTAGACGAATATTCTCTACACTCTACAGTCGAGTATACACTCTACAAGTTCACAATCGTCTGTATTTGACCATCATGGACCATCTTTCACGTTGGTAAAGTGTACTTACAAGTAAATCTATGGATATACCTAATATAAGCCACGTTGACTGCCTTTTTTGTCTTAAATCCCTTGCCATATCCGTAAGTTCATGCCAACATGCCTGCTGCTTAAAACAACGAATCACCTTTTGTTTATTTCATCATTTTTCATTGACATCGTCATCGTTGCTAGCAAAAACATCTTAACAAGTGTCATTCGTTTGGTTTAAAGCCTGTCAATTGGAGACGTTTAAAAAAATAGCGTCTACTTAGGACGAATCCGATCAATTATAGAGGAAAAATATGGGCACTCGGAGGTGAGCAAAAACTGTCCTCAACTCGTGGAGTAAAAACCGCTGGCAGCTGGGCAAAAACTTCGTGTGCTCGAATAAGAAATCGGTAAAAACCAGCCTCGTTTATGCTTTCGGCATTTTATAAATATGGCGAAGGTAAGAGATATTTTTTTCACTGTCACGATGCGAGTCTTGAAGTATAAGAACCGTTTATGGATTACGTATAATGTTATTGGTATATAATGTCTATTGTTAGTGACAATAATTAATCTTTTGCAACATACCCTTTAATAACACAACTTTAGTAAAGTGACAAAAGAAGGTCGTAAATAATGCTTATTTATTATAAGTTCGTTTTAGTCCTAAAATATTGACTAAAATAAACAAAGAGAAGTCTACGTCCTAAATAAGCTCCAGAACCATAAAACAATAAAAGGGTTTCAGTCTTCAGATAACAAATCTAAATTTAGATCTGAACTAATTTGAATTTTGTGCTAAATTTACCTGTCTATTTGAAATATGAATCGAGATGATAAAATCACATTAAATTCTATTTTAAGCTTTATAGTACGGGAGCCCTGGTAGAACAAATTTTTTTGTGATTACTAACAAGCAAATTTTTTGTGATTAGCTACATTTTGATGAGACGAACAACATTTTTATTTTAGAAAAATTTCGAAAGTGGTAGAGCCTAACAGAGATAGAAAGGATTTCATACTTTGACTTGATGGTCCTAAAATAATATGGATTGTTTTATTTGTAGGACAAGGCTATTTTTAAATTATATAACTATTAACCTAGCAGTATACAAAAAATCAGATGGTTAGGGTTCCGTTTTAGGGTTCTGTAATCAACAAAACTTGGTTGACTACTGTATACTCACAAAAAATTAGCTTGTTATTAATCACAAAAAAATTTGTTTTAGGGCTCCCTGACTATTATAAAACAGACAATTCTTCAGTTATTTTATCATCAAAAAATTATAATTATGCTTCCATACTCATATTATAAATGCGAAAGTGTGTCTGTCTGTCTTTCTGTCACCGCTTCACGCTTAAAATGCTGAAACGATTTTGCTGGGTATGGAGATACTTGAGTCCGGGGAAATGTCAAATGACAGGATACTAATTTATCCCCCAAAAAAGGTTCGATGATTGAATTTTAGCGCAATGAAGTTGTGGGCGTCAACTAGTATATTATACTAGTCTAGATGTTCCGCGCGGCTTCGCCCGCGTAAATTAGGAATTTCACGAAATATGGTTTCCGTGAAATTCCGAATTTACGCGGGCGAAGCATTTTTTCGCAAATCCTAGTCTATGTGATTTTAAGTGGTCTACTACTCTATACCCGTACCAAATAACATTAAAATTGCTTCAGTAGTTCGTGAGATAAGCCCTTTCAAATAATGTTGCCCGTTTTTGCCGGGGGGAGGGGGGGGGGTTGTGGGCACTGGGCAGGCTTGTGGTAGTATCGATCAGTTTCTCTCTTATAATAATAGGCATGCTTAATAGAAGAATATGTATCGAGCAAACAACATGATTGTTTTAAGAATGCTAATAAGCATGCTAGTTTTGAGCATCTGTAATTGTACCTTTATTGTCAAACTATTTATTAAAATTGTAGTTAAGTAATCAAATGCCTCTGATCAGAATGTGGTTATAAATCTTTATCACCTATATCCCCATTATCATCACCCTTAGTGATGATAGTGATTACTTGACCAGGACTTTTAGGCGTTACCAAAGAAATAACTTTATACAAATTAACAAGCAATTTATATTTATCTAATGACACATAGGCAATCAAAGCCGAATAAAGTAATTAACACACTCAACAATTTACAGCGTAAACTAGTTTCGTTCGCTATCTTTATTTTTTTAAGTAATCAAACTTAATTAGTTTAATGGCTCCTCCTTTGTGGGGTTGGTTCATTTTTCAAAGGTTATTTTTTATTTGTTTCTAAATTGAAGTTTTATATTGAATTTTTCTTTCACACGACTATCATTTCCTAGTAGGTACTAGGTAGTATAGGTACTGGAAAATCAAGATTTGCTCTGTGTGTTCAAATCGATCTAGAAAATACAGTTTCGCAGGGACAACAAAAGCTAAATCGTTTTCTTTTTCTTACCGAAAACCCCGCATATATTCTGTATATTAAAAATAATGGAATTACTTACAGCCGTAGCCCAGAAAAACTAGATTTATATAGGCAAGAATTTATCATAAAAAGTATAATGTAATAGCCAAGTATTATAGTAAATAGGCTTCATTTAATTCCCGTTAAAGGCCACTAGCGAAAATTACATGGTACTCTAGTATTAATATAGAAAAGCTCATAAAATTAATGATTCGCCCACCCCATTCAATATCGACTTCCGTTGCAAAAAGCTTTGGATCGCGGACTTATATTTATCTACAACAAAACAAAGTTACTGTGCGGTATACTCAAAGAATATTCTTAGAAGAGTGTATCACAGAATAATCTTAGGTACCTATTAAAATTTCTAAAAAAATTGTAACGTCTGATACGTACCTACTTTTGTAGTAACAACAGAAATTTTTAAATCGAAAAATTATACTCACACGTTCACAGTAATTTGTTCAGAAGCATAGTAGATTTTATTCTGTTAACAAAATATTTATCTTATTTTGTTAACAGAACTTACTTATTTATTTTAAAGGGTCAACCCAAAAAGCATATAGAATAGACTCTTGAATCGTGCGTAGATGTAGGCATCCACGAAAAAAATTGATTTCTAAACTTCCGCCCTAAGAGAGTAAAGAGTTAGTGTGACAGGAACATTAATTCACGCAGGTGAAACTATTATTATACTAGGTTAATAATATCAAAGAGCCCATAAAACAAATGATTCGTACCCTCAATACCAGCATCCGTTGAAGAAGCGTTGGACCGCGCGCTATATTTCAACATCTAAAACAAAAGTTGTATCCGGGCTACCTCCTAGTGGGCGTCAATAGCGCGTAGTGGTTAATCGTGCGGCGGTGAATGGTGATATCACGGGGAGTCATCGAGTATATTACCCATCAGAGCAGGAGCAAGGGTAGAGTCAGAAGAAAACAGCGCATTGTATGTGTAGATATTTTGATGCTGCACTGCGTTGCGGTCAAGTCAACAAAAAAGATCGTTAGACCACAGACTATGACTTCGAAGCTAGAACGATCGCTGAAAAATAATCAGTCCGTCAATTATTAATCATTAATTAGTCCCCCGTCATTCTGACCAAACTGGTGGACTGGACTGATGGTAGAGTCTAAGCTGAGCGTGAAACCTGAGTATAAAACGTAACAGCGCTACTCATAAAAGCTTTTCTATACGACCAGGCAGATCGTTCCGGATGGTCTGATCGCAAGCAGACCCAACCAAATGCTTAAAGCACGAATGCACCATCGAAGAAATTGAATCATAGGCGGTTTACGTACCTACGCAGTACGCTACGTTATTTGGACCGTTAATGTCAATTCAGTATTAGTTATGATCAGTCGACTGGGTTTGACATAACGCGACCAAGTTACATAAGTCCGCAATCTGCCTCTGAATTAACTTCTTTGATAGTACAAAACAACTCCAGTCAGGTTGGCCTGCAGTCAGACCGTTCGGAACTCTCGTTTGTTGGAATTTTCGACCAGGTAATGACGCGACTTTAAAATTGCACAAAAAAGTGCACACCGCCACAAAAGAAGTTTCCATTTGAAAAAAACTTCATTGCTCTTATTTCTTTGGTACTTACTTTAACATTAAAAATACTATTTTTATTTTCCTCAGTAGACACAGGGATGTGAAAACAGCCCCATAAACTGTTTACCATCATTAAACAGATAATATGGGAGATTGAACAAAGAAATTGAGGTTGGCTAAACAATTTTCATCCCCTAAGAATAGAATAATGGAACCAAAAGCATTTTCCACCAAACACAGGAAGTTTTCGTAAATAAAATTTGTTGTGATATTTCATTTTCATTACTTTTAAGTATAAAATTTCAAACCATCTGCATTTCACACTAAGTTAATAGCAGTCATATTTTTACATTGTATACTGTATATATGTTTATTAGTTTTTACTTTTTTCATCCTTACTGGGGCAAAGCTTTTGGAAGTATAAAATTTCATATTAATAGCAATATGAAACACGATAAATTATTATTCCTTGTGATAAATTATTTCGATTTTATAAGCCCGTTGCAGTACTTACACAATTTATTTTATTTGAATTTAAATATTTTCAAATGCATTGTTCTAGACTTGTGCAATTTCTAGACTCTTGTTCTAATGACCACGTCTGGTCTGACCCAGTTAGGAACACTACAAGTCAGACGTCCATTTTTGTGGGACACTTGCTAAAACATGTCCCATTTCAAGCAATGTTTTCCGCTATATGTAAATCCGGAATCGTTTCATAATAACATAATATCTATACATTTAATAAAACTGTAGAAATGAAAATTCTGTACATTAAAGATATTCAAAAAATAATAAGCAGGGAGTGTTACTACATCGCTATAGAAGCCAAAACTGTGGTTAGTTTTTTGTCTGTCAGTCTGTCTGTCTGTCTGTATGTTTGTTCCAGCATCACACGAAAACTACTGATCCGATTTGAATGCGGTTTTCGCAGACATATAACATCTGGTGTATAAAAAAATTCCTCCCACCCCTCTAAGGGGACAAAATAGGGGTCAGAATTTGTATCAAACTTTTGTATATAACACGAAAACTACTGATCCGATTTGCATACGGTTTTCGCACATATATTTGTCTGCTTCCAACTTAACATCTGGTGTATAAAATTCCCCTCCCCCACCCCTCTAAGGGGACCAAAAAGGGGGTCAGATTTTGTATCAAACATTTTTCTTGGACTTACTTCATATTATTTACTGTGTTTTCCAACTTAACATCTGGTGTATAAAATCGCCCCCCCCCACCCCTCTTAGAGTCAAAAGAGGGGATAAGATTTTGTATCAACTGATGAAGTAGAAATACTTTATATGGCAAAACAATATTTGCCGGGACAGCTAGTTTGAAAATATACGAATAGATCTCTATTTTGCTTTCATTTAAAATGTTAGAAATTATTTCTAGCAAGACCTATAATATTATTATAGGTGCGACGTCGTGCTAAATCCAGATAGTTTAAACAAAATAATATTTTTTGCAATTATGACATTATGTATATTGTATTCTTAATGAAACCGGCGCTATAAACGAAATAAATCTTTAATGATATATTTATCATTTTTACATTTGACATTTCATTAAAATACTGATAAAATCGACACATTATTTAGAGATGTTGACAGAATTATTACATGTGCCAAACCCTGATGAACATGAGCACTTAATCAAGTGATAATATAATTCAAAATACGATTTTGTATGGTTTATGTGTTGTTTTGTTTTGGCAACACAGTGGGGGGCGCGATCGCAATGTTGTCGGTGAAATTTCGGCGATCTCGATAACAACTCGATTCATCGATATTGAGAATAACGATGAAGGAATCGTTGCAATTGAATCGAGTTCTCGGAAATGCAATCACCGTCAGCAAATAAATGTTGGTTGATTTATTTTTGATTCAAAATTTACGTTATCATTTTATTTTGATAATCTACCAATAACTTCAAAACGTACATCTATAATGCAGTAAAAAATAAAACATACAGTTTTGGTCATATTATTACGGAATACCGAATAAAATCCGTTGTCTGATTCCAACAAAAACTAACCCTAAAATCTGATAGACAATTCGAAATCCGATGTAAAAGACTTTTCCAGTAATAGAATAGAACTGAAACAAAGAGGAATCGAGGGTTATTCGGAGTTCTTTCATGGAAATCCGGTAACAAGCTAAAACTTTATCTAGGATGAACGGCACTTGTATTGTTATCTACTTTACACATTCAAACTTCGGAGGCACAATCGAGTCTTTATTGTCAAGAGAATTTCGTATTGACATCAACTTGGGAAATAGTTGGAACGGAATGAAAAATCATGACATATTCAACGACTGCACGAGTAAGTTCGAAGCAAGCCACGAGATAGAATATTAAAATGATAATCATCATAGTAAAACGAAAAACTATCCATGCTTGACTTAGAAAATTGTGTTTCCGCTGGTCTACTAGTAGATCCGGCTACCTTAATTTGTATCCCATAATACCTATATTGTGTTATTTTGGACATAACAATAGATGACGGCCTATTCTTAGATTTGCCAAATAAGTGCACAAAATGTTATCAAAATCGTTTCGGAGAAGTTTGGCAACAAACACGGCTATACGAGTATTCGGATTAGAAGTACTTATTATACTTAATATTATAATATAAGGTTATCGGGTATTTAATAGACATTTTAGATTATAGTATGTATATTTAAATGATGAATGATGTAATACTCCCCTCGGTACGTAACTTTAATTTTATTTGTTTGATAGTTATTCAATTGTCAATTATATTTAATTTACCTACCTCAACTAAACCTAGTTTATTTCTTACATTGTTTATTACCATCTATCAAAGTTTTAATGGCTTAAACTTTTAATTCAATTATACTAATTTTCAAATGTTATTCGCATTTACGGAAACAATTGTGTTATAGTATTAGTATACGGATTTTAAGTTATTTATTGCATTTTTTACGAAGAACTTCAACGTTTTTGCACAAAAGTGCATAAATAATTTACCATGTTTCCGTTATGGCCGCATCATGCAAAAAACGCAAAAAATACAACATGAGTGACTCTAATACTTTTGTTCCAACTTGAAATGCTAAACTTTTTTTAACCGACTTAAAAAAGAAGTTTAAGAATAATTTGACTCGTATATGTGTAATATTATTCCGAATTGCCTCGCTTTCGGCACTTTTATGTGCCGTGTAATGTGCCCAAAAGTGTACGTATGCTTTTACCCGACTACGGCGAAACAAAAAGGAGGGTTATGATTATATTTGTGTCTGGAACTACAAGTCCAATAATTTCAGTTACTTATTCTTTTTTTGTTGTGCCAGGTAATAATTGTTCAGTTTAGGAAATACTGCATGTTTCATCAACATCGGTTCAGTAGTTTGAGATAACCTCCTAAAATTAAAAATTCCCTACAATTTTGAAGTCAGATTTTTTAATAAACAACTTGTTTAAATTATTTATTTCTGTGTTTTTATTCACACTCCCATGTCTCATGTTACCTATTAATAGCATTTGTTATCTTAAGTTGTATTTATTCGGCTGTGAACATGTGTAACCCCCTGGGTAGACGTCTTGCATGGCCTGAATGTATAAATTTCAAACCGTTTCAAATTTCTGTTGTGCTTACAATTAATTAGGTGCGAGCCGTGTGACTTGAGGGCTTTATTATCTTTATACTTTTAGCCACAGCCTAAAAATTTTATTGATACTTTTTTCGAAGTAAAGTAACCTATGTGTTAAACAAAAGTCTACTGCAGTCTGCAATGCTAAATTTGCTTTTGTATTTGCAGTAGCAAACACTTAACCCTGCAAAATATAAGTTGATTGACTTGATTTTATATTTTAAAATACTTATGCAAGTATCTTGATTATGCAGACACAAATTGAAATAACATTATTTCTTAACCATATTTTACTGTTTCATTTTATTATCCAATGAAGCATTCCGATTAGACTAGTACATAATATTATTTTGTGCGAAGCAAGCATATTTTAATAGAAATTTCATAACTGAATTTCAAATAACTTTTTGTGAATGCTATAAAAAGATTATTATCTACAATGTATTTAACTAAACTTCTATAGAAATTCCTATTCGTTTCTAAATGGCTTCAAGTTTCATTAGTCCTTTGCTTCATCAAAGGTCAGCTGGTAGACCTTCCTAAATCCATTCTAAAAGTAAATTGACATTTAACTTGTTAATTGAAGACATAAGTGGATGAAGCAGGTAATTAACAATTAGAAAACTGTTGTTTTTTGCATAAATAGACGCTTTAGGACCGGAAAAATAATTTGAAATCATGAAAATGTGGCTACCATTAATTTATTGCTATATAATATTATATAAGCCAGATGATGAAGTTACAAGGTTTGTTCAAATCATAAGAGAAAAATCGGCCAAGTGCGAGTCGGACTCGTGCCCGAAGGGTTGTTTTTTGTACGGGATTAATTTTTTGTTATATTTTAATACTTACTTATAACATTTTATTAATTATATTAAAGTAAACATAATAATTATAATAGAGGCTTTTGTGAAAATATCATGTGCCTACCTGTTGCCATTATTGATATAGAGCAAAAAAGGTTAAAAAATCATGTTCGTTGTATTTCTTATAATTATGGTGAAAACAGATAATATACTTACAGTGAAAATGTCAGCAGTCAAGCTCAATAGCTAGACTTCAGATACTTCCGTCCGTCTGTCTGTCTCCAGACACTCTGGAGACAGACAGACGGACGGACAGACGGACAGACAACGAAGTCTTAGTAATAGGGTCCCATTTTTATCCTTTGGGTATGGAACCCTAAAAAGTGAGTCACGGCTTTTAAGATCTAAAATGTTACCCGGTTGTAACTCATGTCTTCCATTGCATTGGAACAAATTGATAGCAAATCAGTAGCAAAATTACAAAGGTAAGGTTAGTTGGGGTAAGGGGGCCGAAGGGGAAAGGGAAACAGTAGTTTGTAAATCAAAAACTATAGACCGTAGCCCTATTATTTCTTGGTCGATAAAGCAGTAATTTTGTTTTAGTTTCAAAGCAAAAACATATATGGCGCTACGAAAGAGTGACAGAAACAAAAAAATCAGTTGACCACTACAATATCACGAGCTCGCCGCGAATTTTTTGGGTGCTGGTTTATTGTGTTAAAAGTGCTGCAATAAGGCTGTCATTTTCAGTGAGTATTGTTAAATACCCTTAATTTGATTATTTACATACAAATGTCTATAAACTATGCTATAAATATCAAAATTTAGTATGATTAGAAACACAACCTACAAATTCAAATTCGGGAAAGGGGAACTACCATGGCCAGGGAAAGGGGAACATATGTTTCCCTTTCCCGATGTCAGAGGTCTTGAACATTTTAATAGTTGCTAATTTTAAGAATACGCACTAGAATTCAGGGTGCCTGTACAAGTGGCGATCACATCACCCGGTTTCTGAAAGGCTGATCAACGCTAAAATTAACTAATCGCCTGTTAAATCTCTTGTCAAGTACCAATTGGGCTGCTTGAAGCATGGTTAGTTAGTTTAATTTGATCAGCGTGTCAGTAATTGACACAGCTGTTTTTAACTCGAGAATGATATTATATCAAAAATGTTTTAATTAGTAAGTTGTAATGCCAAAGTAAAGTTCCTAGTAGATAGTACTAGTAGATATAGAGATACTAGTAGATAGATTTCAAGTGATTTTACTTTAAGTAGGTAATTTAAATAACACGTTTTTTAATATAACGGAATCTTACTGCAACAAAAATTACTATTGAGACTGATTCATATGAGCTGTATGTTTAGTATGAATAAATATTTAAAAATTTGCATTTCGTTTTTAGTTGACTACCCCTGTTTCGACTCGTATGTTTCCCTTACCCCAAATTCCGATTTTAATCAAAATTTCCTATTTTAGTTCGTATTTCAATAAGTATTGAGTTCAAATTTGATAAACGAAATATTAAAAAATGATATCGTGTAGGTGTATAATCTATACTACTATTTATACATAAGATATTCAGACTGTTCCCCTTACCCCAAAAACAGGGAAAGGGGAACAAAAAAAGTAGCCTAACGATTTAGCATTTTCTGGTTAAAAGCATTATAACTAGCTTAAAAAGTCGTTCAATCATGGAAAGCTGACATACATAGGTATGTTTTGCGTTAATCAAAATTATTAAAAGACATACGTATTAGTAGCTAGAACTCAAAATAACATTTGAAAAATAAAGTATGTTTCCCTTACCCCAACTAACCTTATTGCAGAAATCAGATACAAAAATTCAGTGGAGCTTTAACATATCAGATAAGTCAGAACAGAAGATAACATTGTTTTGAGTATGGCCGCCTTTTTAGAATATTTTTAATGTTTAACATTTTTTACACCGACTCCTAATAAGACACGGTGAGAATATTTTAACGAGCAAAAGAAACCTTTTGTTTTTGCTCGATTTTCGACAAGAAATTTATGTATTATATGCAAATCGTGTATCATTAAAGGAGAAGCGTGTAAGTTGGTTGTTATAATAATACAATGCTTATTATAAGTATCGTTTTGAATGAGAACAGACCAATTAGATAAGTACATAATATAAAATTTTAAACTTTGGAAAAAGTTTGTAGAGTTATCCAGCTTCATACTTTAATAATACACGTCATAATATAGACTATAGTAAGCTTAAAGCTATGATGCAAGAAGTACCTAACGGTACATACTTCTTATTTATACTTAAAAAACGCTTTTACAATTACTGTTTACTGTATACAAAATTTAAAGTACTCCAGTCTGATAATAATAACTCCCGCACCGGTTTCGGTGACGGTGTACGGTTTCATTAAACACCAGGCCAGTTACTCAGGAGTAATTGTAGTGCCCAAGTGTGTGCGCAATACACGAGGGCACACTTTCATAGTCATAACCCATTGGGACAACCGACACGACTGGCGAGAGATCAGGCTTTTACATGCCCATCCGACGCATGGATCATCTTACTTGTCAGACAATCAGGTGATCAGCCTCTATTGTCCTAACCAAACTTGGAAATAACAACATCTAACGCGGGAATCGAACCCACGACCTCCGAATCAAGAGCCACGCTCTAAACTACTGGACCACACAACACATTTCCAACGCAGGAATCGAACCCCCGACCTCCGAATCAAGAGCCACGCTCTAAACTACCGGACCACGCTCCATAGATACCATTGTCTTAAATTATGTTATATATTGTTACACTGAAACGTACGCATAAAAGTAAAAGCAGACCGTCTAGAAAATGTAATCTCCAATCTTTTTAAGGCATGGGGTAATAAGATTCATGTTAACAAACACAATGTCGGGCTGATTAACCATCTTAGGCTTGTAATGTTAGTCTTATCTTCAATGGATTCCCTTAAAACAGAATGTACCATTCTGCTTTCATAAACACGATTTTACTTAGCGTTAACGCTTACCAAGGTTGTTTTAGGCCTGGGAGTTGGGAGTTTGGGACCAGTAGGCCGATTCTGCTAAATCTTATTATGTTTTTGACATGGTTTCAAAGGAGTCTCGAATCTCGATGTAAATTCCATATTAGGTATAGTAGTTTTACATGGAGATAAAGAACAAAATATATATATTTATTTAGTTATCTCTATCTCCAACTATCTATCTATATTTTTATCTTTATCTCCAATTATCTATAGTGTCCAACAAAAATTAGTACTTTCATTGGATCAGCAACGAATGGTGTTGTTAGACCAATAATTATTGTGATTTTTTTTTATTATTATTATTATTATTATTATTATAACTTAAATTTGACCGGGCTATCCTTTCCTAAGATAAAATAGTGCTACTAAAACAAACCAAAATCAGAGTAGCAATAATAACTCTTTTATGAAATTCTTCGTCCAGAATACTGGTACGTTCCTCCTTTGTTATGATTCCAGTATGTTACATAATGGAACACGCTGATGAAAAAATAAATTCTCAAATAAGCTCGATGCTCGGGCTTTACATAACCATACGACAGTGAAGCCTCAAAATAAAATTTCAAATTAATTTGGGACCTTAATAAAAACTCGGCAACAATGCCATAAAAAACCAAAAGGTACCGCAAGGTCTAATGGATGTGACGCGACCTTTGTAAGGCAGGACGCTCATCAGGCTTCACACTTTTTGGAATATTTTTTATCGAAAAATGCTTATTTACACGCTGCAATACAAATAATAATTTAGTATTATTTTTGTAATTTTGCTCGTTATATTATACTTCTGGGATTATTTAAAAATGTCTACTACTACCACATAAAATTGAAGTAAAGTATTAGTTAAGTAATATTATGAAGATTGTGACTGTGGTTTGGACTATCATAAAAGCACAAACAATTACATAATATGGTGTACAAAATGATAACTTTACAAAAAGCACTCTTAAAAATTTAAGTACCAAATAAGGTAGAGAATATTTAAATGCCAACAAAACACCTTTTGAATCTTAGTGTGCGGTCGTCCTATAGGGAGCCTAATTTGTTATTAAATGGGTTATTTCCTTTGCTACCTGTAGGCTAGTATAACAAAATGAATTTAAAATTGCAATTGTAGCCTTATAGAAAAGGGAAGAGGGCCCTGCCGCTGAATTCGATGACAATAATTTAACATTAGTGTCTATTAAATGTGTTTTAAATTATCAAAAAAGCTCAAGTTATTCAACATCTGCCTTTGTTTTAACACTTGGCAATTTGGACCGTATTTTCAACAGTTGATTTCTTTATGTTAAAAGATTTTTTATTTGGAAACCGTTTTGCTACTTTCTTATATTGTATTAAAAATGTAAACATACTTTCTGTAACGCATAAGATTTGATGCACAAATAAAAAAAGACTATAATAGATGACATACAATAACTATACAATTTTTAACAACATTAAAAAACATAATACTCCTAACTTGAGGTCCAGAGGACAATTTCAAATAAAATGTAAACTGCAGACAAAGTGTCAACAAAGAGAGCTATGACTAAGGTTCATTTCATACACCTCGTGTAATTGGAAGAGTCTCCACATAATTCTACATTAACCATGCTGAACAGACAGACGAGTCCCATGTTTGTATAGTTAATTCAATATCGTGTTTACCTCATAATGATATGCCACGTAGTACAAATGTACGACATAAATAACTCGGAGAACGAGCTTAATATGTAGACTTTGAGATATTTAACAATATATCACATACTGTTATAGTAATAATTGTTTCGCTAAATGGTGCTAATAAGAAAGGAAAACTGAAATTATGATAGAAAAGTCATATTATAATAAACACTCAAAATATGGAACAGCCAAACAAGACAGAAACATAAATAAACGTGAGTCAAATAGGTTAAATTGATTTATTAACAAATTTTAAGACGAGAAAATAAAATAAAATGATACTTGAAACGGTACATCAAAGGGGACATGATACAATTACAAATAGCTTATACAGCAAGATAAATATTACCAAACAAATGTTCAATGAAATAATACATAGATTTAATTCGTTTGTATTCAGCTTAGTTCCGTAACAACTGTGGCCTTATCGCGGGCACATCATACGGAGATTAAGGTTGTGGAGGCGAATGCATCGTCATGCATGTGGTACAAGGGAGAAGATTATTACTTCGAACCAAATATGGTCCAAGCCACGGACCACGGTACCACGGTAGTAACAAAATTCTGATATCCATACTTATATTAATGCGAAAGTGTATCTGCCTGTCTATCCGTCTGTAACCTCTTTAGTCTGTACGCCAAAACCGCTGAACCGTTTTTGCTGGTATGGAGGTACTTTGTGTCCCGGGAAGACACAGGATACTTTTTATCATAAAAAAATGTATGGTTCCCGCGATAAACGAATTTAGGCGAAAGCACGCGAAACGCTGTTGCGGATGTTATTGGGACCAATTTCTTAATTGGAACCATAATATTTAATAATTTCCGAAGGATAGTAGGTAATTGAAGTATCTGGCTTTAAATCTATTTATATATTAAATTTTGGTAATTGATAGAATATGTTCAATCTTCAAATTATAGTTTCACATTATCGTTATTCTTATTAGTTATTCCATAACGAGCTTTTGCCCGCGGCTTCGCTCGCGTTAAGAAGTATTATTATATACCAACTTTCAGCCCATATTTGAACCCCTTGGGGTGGGAATTTATCAAAATCCTTTCTTAACGGATGCCTACGTCATAACATCTACCTGCATGCCAAATTTCAGCCCGATCCGTCCAGTGGTTTGGGCTGTGCGTTGATAGATCACCATGTCAGTCAGTCACCTTTGAGTTTTATATATATAAGATTATTTAAAGTAGACTGTAAGTTCAAATATTCTATAAAAGTTTGCCGAGTGTTCGCGTTGCTTAAACAACATACTAATTATCCCCAAGTCGATCTGTGAGAAAGTAACATGCCAAACTGTAGCAGTTGTTGCTCGTGTATACAATAATAATTATTGTGGGTATGAAATAAATTTAAATATAAATTAGAAAACATATAACTTGAAATAATCTAAAACTGTCTAATAAAATATTAAACTTTTAAAAGTTATTAAATTCGAAAAATGTATATAAATATATCTATGTTGTATAAAACATAACTTAAGTAAAAGAAAGTAGATTTAAAACACGGATAATAAGAAACTGAAAATAATTCTTTACAATAATTATTTCTGAATATGTAAAATAAAATATTACTTGGACCATTTTCGTAAAACGCTCGCAGGCTCAAGGAATAGACAAAATAAAAAAAAAAAAATATCCACAGACGAACGTATAACCTCCTCGTTTTTGGAAGTCGGTTAAAAAATGAGCAGCGGTTGTTGGCTTATCAGTAGATTACATTTTTTTCCAAACGTCATTAGGGGAACAGACCACGGGCTATTTTTCTTAGATCAATAAGTTCCTGGCTTTTTGTTTCAGATTACAAAGGAAAAGCGGAGGCGGATCGTGGGCTGGTGTATAATCTCACCGCAGTTGGACTGAAATTACTTCTTAGATTAGAAAATTGACACTGTTGGATATTATGCTCAGGTATGATTTTCATTATTATACTATTGCAAGGCAATAAATTACTAATTAAAATTGACTGATTGAAAATCATAAATGCTCAGTGGCTACACTAGTAATATTTATATATTACCTACCTAGTACCTACTCTCGTACATTAAAAATCAAACAAAAAAGAATAATCGAAAATATAGAGGTAAAAAAAAACAACATTAAGTTTAACTACATTATTTATGAAAAATAGATGGTAAAATACAGCTAGGAAAAGGTCCAAAAGTTTATCTGGATGACGCATCCAGCGCCATTTTTAGATCTATTAACTACAGCATAATTTACTCCCCTAACATTTTCGGCGATCCAATCAAGAGTGACACTCAGAAGAGTATGATTTATCGTCGCTTGGACTCCCGTAGTTTTTGCAATCCACGTAGGATGAGGGGAACAAGTATAAACCAAGATAACAACAGGAATCAAAAGGCGGAAAAATGTTTCGACAAAATTATGAGGAGAGCAAGCAATTTGAGGAATGTTTTTTTTTCAATAAAATGCACAGGTTCTTTTCCGATATATCCGTCTTCATTTCCGACTTGATTTAAATGTGGTGAGACCACAACACAATCAAAACGTTACGTGACATTTTTCTAGTGCAACAAATTGTTTTTTTTTTCGTCGGAGCAATGTTCGAGCACGTTCCACTGAGTGTGTGTGGGCGCTTAGCGTAATCCCAACTAATATTTAAAGTCTGGCATTTTGTGTGTTCTGTACTTGAATAGCAGTATAAATAAAATGAAAATTGTACACTTTAAATCTTCAAGAACACTGGTGAAGTCACATGTTTTTCTAACTCTTTATTGCTTTGTAATGAAATTTTAAACAGGACTTGTCGAGTGACTACAGTTTCTACAAAGTCTCATAGAAAGAACATTTTATATATTGAAAAGTAACACTTTAGAGAAAGAAATTGTAGTGATACTTTTAACATAAAAATTTTCTTTCAACAAAGCTTATTAGGTGAATCTTCAAAAATGCGTTCTTAGCTATTTTGTAAAAGAGTTAAAAGTTAAAAAGTTGTTGTTATTCACAGAACATACATCATTATTGTTTCGTGTAACATTAGATGTTGTAACATCGCTGATAATGACGACAACGATAATATTATTTAACATCTGTTTTCTAAAGGCTGAAGTGTTTTGGGTGGCTGGCTCTGTTTACACAAGTACGCTCGCTACAACTGCTTTTACAGTGGCTCATAATTTATGCAGGTGCTACTGAATTCAATGCTTTTCATTAGCAATTCGCCCGAAGCTGCATGGTGTATTGATTTTTGTGTACACAACTGCGGTAAATGTTTTGCTTAGATATAGTGTGACTGAACCAACCCTAGTATTTTGTGCCAGCCTTTCCTTGTTACCTACACTAGTCTGTTTAACTGTTATTGCGACTAACTTACGCTTTTCTAATAATATGTTTACAACTTGTTCTTGTGTTTTTTATAAAATCAAATTTAAATCGCCTGTTACAACAAAAGCGTGAAGACCATAATAATTTTATTCGTCAAGAAATATTCAAAATCAAATTTATGATGTGTTCAATTTCTAGCTATATGATGTTTTATAACCGAACACATTCACAGCAATTAAACAACCGGATCATTGTGTAGAATTGCCAAAAAAAATTAATGACCTTCGCCTAACACATGTTTGTAATGTGATAGCTTCATTTATAGCGATATATTTTATCTCATTATGAATCGCCACGGGGAGTCGTATTCTGGTTTGGTGAATATACAATAGAAATACTAAATTGTTTTAATAGACTAAAATAGTGAAGTCATTGCACATTATAACACACCTGGTGATACGATCTGGAGTGTTAATAATTAAATGCTTGAGTTTTTTTGTACGAAAGTCAGTAAATAATTATACTAATATAGAAAGGAACAAAGGGTAAGATATTTGTATAGATTAGATGATTTTTTCTACTACTCGTCGAAAATCAGTAGATCATAATACAGCTGTGTTATTTGATTAATTTCCATCAGAATATTTGAACGGTGTGGTGATCGTTGTAATAGTTTCATAATAGGGACAAATAATAAAAGAAGAAAAGAATTTCATACCGTTTATTATTACATTAATGGTGAAATTAAGCCGAGACGCGATTAAGAACGGTGGTTAGAGGTTACGTGATGGAACTACAACCACTAAATAATGATAGGTACTCGTGAAAGTTGCCGCTGTCTCTGAATTGTTAAATAATTTGCAGGATTGAACATAATAGGTGTGAAGGTAATACCTTCATCACAATAGTAATAATGTGATGGTGTATAAAGCAATCATTGTAATAAGCGATTTGTTAGGTAATTTGTATATTATATAAAATAGATTTGATTTGATTTGATTTGATAACTCCCAACATACTGCGCTCCATTGCTCTTTGGAAAACTCCGAGTTGGGACTTTTGCAAATCGGTCAATGACCAAGTTTGCGCACCGTAGGTTAGGACGGGCAGAATACACATGTCGACGAGTCTGCGCTTCAGGGAGATTGGTAAGTCTCCCTTCATCAGCTTCTTCATAGACCAGTAGCTCTTCCAGGCGTTTTCGATTCGGCGATCGACTTCCTTTCCTGGTCTGTTGTCAAAAGAAACTAACTCGCCTAAGTAGATGTACTCGTCGATATAGTGTATTTCTTGCTCGTTTACCACGACCCTACGTCTCGCGCTGTTGGTCATCAGTTGTGTTTTGGACCTGTTCATTGTAAGTCCCACCTCGAGGTTTGCAGTGCTGAGGTCTTGGAGCATAACTTGGAGATCTGCGGCTGTAGGAGCAAAAAGGACTATGTCGTCGGCAAAGCGGAGATTGGTCAGCCTTTTCTTATAAATTTCGATGCTCTTCTCTGACCACTGGCTATCCAGTTTTCGGAAAATTTCTTCAAGGACACAGCAAAATAATTTTGGAGAAAGTGGGTCTCCCTGTTTCACTCCTTATTTATTACTTTTTGTTTAAGTACTTAAATAATAAAATTGTAAAACAAAAAGATTTCTCTCAACACGTAAAGGGACAAAGAAAAAAAAACATAAGTAATGAATATTTTTGTAAAAAACAGATTGACTACTAGCGAATAGCTTTATCAAAACTTCGAAGCAAAATTCCTTTACTGATAGATTAATCTGTGACTCGTAACAAAAAATGGGTTAAGCTTGACTTTCCTTTTAAAACCTTTCAGTATTAGACTTTTGATCCAAGCTCTCTGAAGTGCAAACTGTTGTACCGGGGTTGTTATGGCTTATAAAGTCTTTCAAAGGGGAGTCAAAAAACTACAATACAAAAAATTCCTACTTTTGTCTTATAAGAATATGTTATAAGAATATTATGTCCGCCGTATCTGTTATGTGCCTGATTATTTCCACCGTTATAACAATATCATTTGTAGGGCGGGTACAAAACATTGTTGAGGAAAACGCTACGAATATTGAACACTACTGCCAAATACCAATACTTACTATAGGTAAATTATAGAATATTTCGTAGTATACTAGAATTTGTACCGTGGGAGAACCATGCTTCGGCATGAATGGGCCGGCTCGACCGGAGAAATACCACTGGCTTACAGAAAACCGCCGAATAAGTGAGTTTACCTGTGGCCCCATCCCCTACACTTTTCCCTCCCCTACCCTCCCTTATTTCCTTCCCTACCCTCCCCTATTCCCTTCCCTACCCTCCCCTACCCTATTACCCTATTCCCTCGTAAAAGGCCGGCAACGCACCTGCAGCTCTTCTGATGCTGCGCGTGTCCATGGGCGACGGAAGTTGCTTTCCATCAGGTGACCCATTTGCCCGTTTGCCCCCTTTTGTCATAAAAAAATAACGCCCACAACTCCCGACTCCGTAATTGTGCAGAAATCGTTTATCGCGAGAACCGTACATTTTCCTGGGATAAAATATCATATACCCTTTCTCGGGACTCAATTTATGCAGGTACCTACGTAATATTATACTTATCTGGATACCAAATTTCATCAAAATCGGTTCATCGATTAAAGCGTGAAGAGGTAACAGACACACATATTATCTCATCCATACTAATATTATAAATGAAAAAGTGTGTCTGTCTGTCTGTTACCTCCTCATGCCAAAACCGCTGAACCGAATTTGGCGCTGAACTTTGGTATGGATATAGTTTGAGTCCCGGGAATCGATTTATGATACTGTTTGTCCCTGAAACTTTGGCGCTAGTTTATAACATTAGTATTACTATCAATCATTATTATTTATTTATAAATCCTTTATTTGCACATATACAAAGTTAAGAACACAACAAAAGAGAAACGAAACAATGACAACACAATAATTATAACAATGACAATAAAATATACAATTTATAAAAATGTACAAATTGGCAGCCTTACCGCTGTAAGCGGTTTCTACCAGGCAATTATCAATAAAAAATAATTTAAAAAATAATATAAGTATAAAATATAAAAATACAAAATATAAAAATAATAAGATATATAAGATAATATAAGATATAAGAACTGTTACTTACAATAATTAATATATAAGATAAAATGAACTACATGAACTTTATATAGATATAATACGGCAAAAAGATGAAATAAATATGATAGGAGGCTCTAAGAATTTAGGATATCAATATCAATACACCAAACTTTTCATACTGAGAGGACTAGGTCTAAGTAGTGTTTTTTGACACGTTTCTTAAATATATTTATGGATTCGGATTTTTGTATAGAATCAGGTAAGGAGTTCCAGAGACGAATTATTATGAATTATTGTTAATCAGAAGATCTAAAAACATCATACTGTAAAACATGTTAGGCGTAAAAGTAATGTATAAAAGATTTTGTACCCATCTAACTCGAACATATTTTGTATCACACGGGGTCTAGCTATACAAAGAACCTCAGCACACAATTCTCTTTGCTAAAACCAGTGGACGGAGAAATTGCCTCTAGTCAGGTAAGCCGCTTTCTTTGATAGATACCTACGAGACTTTGTTGTAGCCGATAAGGAAAATGTGGATATTATTAGATAAGTTACAACTGTGAGAAGATATTGGACAGATCTTTTTGTTTGTGATTTGTTAAATAATTTTCTCACCTTTTGCAACGACTTAAAATATAAGCATCGAGGAATAAAACATATAAACAAGAATAAATGCACACCTTTTATGGCTATCCGATAGATACCTGAATAAAAAGAAATCATTAAATTAAACGCCCAAGATAACTTTAATTATAACCATAAAAAAGTTAAGGAATGCGTTACAAACAAACCACAAAAGTGTGTAATTATCATATTGTTCGACTCGAAGTTTCACATTGAGAGTGCCCACGCAATCACTAAATTTGAATTTATCTATCTAAACAATTCGTAAATTTGCTCAGCCTATGTTAAACGGGATTTGCCCATATTTCATGGGAAAAACAAACAATTCTAAAACAAAGGGGATTTCTAAATTAATCTTCAAACTTTAAGCATAATATAGGTGGATAAAAGGAAAAAATAAGGCTTTGAATAAGTTTTTTTTTTCTAAATGTATTGCTTAACAAACTGCGAAAAATTTCACTGTGCAATATTAAGATAAGTGCTAAGCAAAATTTGACAAAGAAATCATCAAAGCAACTATTTTAACCATTGACGTAACCACAGTCTTACCAAAGTATCGGCTTAAAATAGCATCAATGACATAATGGAATTCTTCATTCCTGGTGTCAACTACAAATCTCTGTGACCCACCCATGTCTCCTGTGTGTTGAAGAGTCATATGTTATGCCACCAAATATACCATTACACATCGAGCGTAGCAAGTCATGGGCTGATATTGTTTCGTGTAATTAGTTACTAGTTAGTCAATGTCACCATGGAAATATTTTTTTAAATTGGTCCAAGAGGTCTTTTCAGTATTTTGTTGGTATACAAAGCATTTTAATCTTTTCTTATTTAAATAATTATTAAAATTTGAGCTGCATTATGGAACTTTTTGATGGTTTAGGAATCGTAACTGCCATATCTATACTTTGCTTAATACATAAATATTAGTACATGTTACTTTTTTTTTAATGCTGAAAATAACAACAATGAATGCGGCACTATTATAGAGAAAACTATATAATAATAGCATGGACACTTCTAAATTATTCCTAAATCCTAAGAATATTATATTACAACGTTGGAGATGGCCGCCGGGTCGCTAAGTTAGCGACCCGGCGGCCATCTCCAACGTTCCCTGGACTTCCGCACACATTTCAATACTAAAATAAGCCAAATTGGTTCAACCATTCCAGTTTTAGCGAGACTAGAAAATTAAAAAATAAATCTATATTCTATACATATAAATAAAATTGGAGTGTCTGTTTGTAATATTGAAAGAACCGTTTGTTACTACATGCATATCTATACATAATATAATAAAACTGTAGAAATGAAGATTCTGTACTTTAAAGATATTTAAAAAATAATAAACGAAGGGTGTCGCTATAGAAGCCAAAAATGTACTTAGTTTTTTGTCTGTCTGTCTGTCTGTCTGTATGTTTGTTCCACCATCACACGAAAACTACTGATCCGATTTGAATGCGGTTTTCGCAGATATATTTGTCTTCTTCCAACTTAATATCTGTAGTATAAAAATTTCTTCCACACCCCTCTAAGGGGACGAAAGAGGGGGTCAGATTTTGTATCAAACTTTTCTCTTTAACACGAAAACTACTGATCCGATTTGCATACGGTTTTCACAGATATATTTGTCTTCTTCCAACTCAACATCTAGTGTATAAAAATCCCCCCCCCCTTCTAAGGGGGTCCAAAGAGGGGGTCAGATTTTGTATCCAACTTTTTTTTAATGGACTTACTTCATATTATTAACTGTGTTTTCCAACTTAACACCTGGTGTATAAAATCCCGCCCCCCCCTCCCCCTCTTAGGGGACAAAAGAGGGGGTAAGATTTTGTATCAACTGATGAAGTAGAAATACTTTAAATGGCAAAACAACGTTTGCCGGGAAAGCTAGTGAATAAATATAGGTATGCTACTAACACCAAAACAAATTTTTATACAATTTTTGTCTGTATGTCTGTCTGTTTGTTCCAGCTAATCTCTAAAACAGCTAGAGCTATTTTGACGGAACTTTTTGGTAGATAGCTGATGTAGTAAGGAGTAGGTACCTAACTTAGGCTACTTTTTAACCGACTTTCAAAAAGGAGGAGGATATATTTTACTTTGACGCGGGCGAAGTCGCGGGCAACAGCTAATTGATAATATAAATAGATGTCTAACAAGACTGTCATTCTCTACATCCTCCAACTTACACCACTCATGACATTGTTCACCTATAAATAGGATCAATCGATGAGACAATACAATCCCAATCCCTTGAGAACAATGACGCCATATTCAACTGTTAAGGGTGAAGGCACTATTATATAGCCGTAACACTAGCATTCGTCTTAACTAGTTTGAAACTTGTTTTGCATGGTACTGCTACTAGCTATACTAGAAAATGATCTAGTTATAGATAAAGATATGGATAAAACTAGAGATCTAATAGATAGAGCATTAGGTATAGGATTTGCTGAAATAACTACTTTATTTAAATGTGGAAAAGATAAATATGTGGATTTTATTTCAAATTTATCACCAAAACTGAACGTGTGTCCTTTGGGAATTCGTATTTATAGATCATTATACTTTAATGAGCGCTGAGCAGTCTATGATTACATATACGAAGCCTTTTTGAATATTTTATAAGTATGAATGAGGCCTAGCCATAATTATTCCGATAAAAGCGGATTCGAATTGTTTGCATATTTCAAGAGATATTCCGATAAAAAGTAAATTAAGGTTGAAAGGTCAAACGGTGATTATTACAATAATAGAGTAATAATTTTCAATCGAAAAAGTGTAAAATAATTCCATTGCTCAACAATTCGTTTATCGCATGCAATACACTTTTAAGATAAAAATATCCTTTGTCCTTTTCCGGGACTTGTTTCTCTATACCAAATTTTTGCAAAATCGTTTCAGTTGTTTGGGCGTGCAGAGACAGTCTCAAACACAGTGTCAGTGACAGTGAAAGAAAGACGGACGGACGGACGGACGGACAGACAGGCATACATCCTGCTTTCGCATAATGTATAGGAAGATAGGAAAGAAGTATTAGATCAATTCATAGAATGATTGATTAATGAAAATATGAATGTGTTCCAGTTTAGGCAATATTGTGCTCCAAATTCGGTATCTATAGAATTTGATACCATTGAGCCAATGTAATCCTGATATTCAGCGTTCACAACAGCTATTTCAATAAAGCACAGCATTCATGAGCCATGTGTGTCAACAATAATTTCATTACCCGACAAACACCAACAAAACCATATCAATATTGAACACAGATCATAAATACAAATTGTATCTGATAATTTGTGTAACATTTAGACTTTGAGCATGCCATAGCTAGTTGATTCCATAATATCAGATTAATTTTACAAGTTGTAAGTATCAAGTCAAATCAATGTATCATTACAAGGTGCGTATTGTAATGCTCGGCTCTACTCCCTCACTGATGTAATGCTCGACTCTATAACGTTACATTACAAGCGAATGCTCCCGTTACGTGGGGAGCTGTTAATATTTTTTTAATATCTATGGAGGCTTCACACCACGCCAGTATGGCCCCGTAGGTAAGTACCTGAAGGACTTGTGTTACAGGTAACAGATGACGGAAAAATATTATTTAATACTTTTATACTATACATATATTTAAGATTTTTATTATATCATACACATTTAATACACATCCATGACCCAGGAACTTTAAAAACTTTTTGTTCCGTCGGCGGGATTCGAACACGCGATCCCCAGCTTGAGCTACCAACGCGCTTACCACTGAGCCACAGAGGTCACCGTTAGATCCAATACTTATTGGTACTGGTATTACAAGACATTGTAGTAATATGTGACTTTGTTAAGCTATGATGGACCAACACAAGCGATCGTGAACGTGTATATTATGTTACAGCTAAAGGTAGGTGTGAACATAAACTTAATAACATTCCGAGTCTATGATTGCTCAAGATCAATTTTGACTGTGCATGTCATAGCCATTTTGCGATCATAGGTGACCCAACGTGACGCCATTTAAGGGAGCTGATTAAGGGTGAAGCCAAACGAACGTAATTTCTGCCGGGCAGAATTTCTACCGGGCAGAATTTCTTTTCATACAATTCACGACTCACAAAATTACGCTCGTGTGAATCAAACAGGACTTTTGTATGAAACTGAATGCAGCAGAATTATTCTGCCCCGCAGAAATTCTGCGGCTCACGACTCACAAATTACGCTCGTTTGGCTTCACCCTAAAGGTTTTATTTGAATGATTTTATAGTAATGTTAAAAATTTTGTTAATGACATAAAAATTTTGTCTTGAACCTTATCATTTTATACCACACCAGTGTTGCATATTATACAAATTTTAATTTATAGCTTTTTAACATTTTTCCCGCAATTTATTCCGCAAAAATTCGTTTATCGCTCAGTGACTGCTAAAGCGTGATGACTGATGAGGTAACTAATAAAAAGACAAACAGACAGAGTACAGACACACATCTGTCGTATTTATATTTTAATATGAATGTGGATTATGAGACAAAACGTACCTACATTACAAGAATATTTCGATATGATTGTAGTCAATTATAACGGTAGATACTGTTATGTCCGTCTGACGGTCCATCATCGAATCTTGTGTCGTCAATATAAAAACAATTACAGTACCATAATATCACTAACAGTACTGTCTTTATCATTCCAATAGTAAATTGATACTGTGGAGCAACAGCAGAAATATAACGGCTGTCGACGATTTTATTTACAAATATTATATGAAGATTGGACATTATGTTTACCTATTAAAATCCTAAAGGATCATCAATGAAAAATAAAGTTTAGAAAGTTCTCAAACTTTTACAAAGACAAACATACGGATAGATTTTTGAATATTATATACCTGAATATAAAATAGATACTATTGAATCAATTATTTTATTAGAAATAATAGAATAAATTACAATTTATTTATAGTACAGAAATTGCGATTGAAGAAGTTCCGCAAGTTTAGAAGTAAACAAATTATTATCTACCTGTTCACTTTTTTATCTCCATAGTAGCTGCTAATTTTACTGCCACTATCCTACATATCACAGGTATATCACATTACCAATCTGTGCGTAACAGCTGCAAAGTTGGAACGAATGTTGTGATTGATTCAGATGCTGTTACATAATATGTGGGAGGAATAATTTGAAGTCTGCTCCTGGTTCGAAGAAAGTTTAAACAACGTTATGGTATAGTGGACAGTCCTAGTATAAAACATAAGTTGTTGTTGTAGAGCTCACAATTTTAAGATTGTCTCTTTTTTAAATGGAGGCTGAATTGGGAAAATGATTTGAAATAAAAATGTGGATTTAATATCTACATGATGGAGTAGGTAAATTAGAAGGGTTATTCAAATTATAAGAGAAAAATTAGTAACCGCTCTTATGTAACAAAATGTAAGCTATCAACTTATCTATTTACGTCTTCAATTATGTACGTCTACATATTTTGTGTCTATGAACAAGAATGACTTACCCCGTGTACAGCACATAAGGTTGAATGTGGGTTGATTATTGAATATTGTAATATCTTGTATAATATAGTTTTTATGAATCGCCAATACTATCCCACTGAGTTTGTAAGAAGGTACCCTCCACTGACCAACTCAGATGTGCCAACAAAAATGTTTTTGCTATAAATTATTTTTAATAATTAGTAGTCATAAGTATTTCTACTGAAAGCTAGTATATATTACAATAATTTGTTACGAGTCAAACTTTTTTCATATGCATGAACCACATGAAACTCATTTGTAGATATGGTTTATTCAAGACTTCCGCAATTTTTCATGTCTTATCCATATTCATACCATTGAAATTATTTAAGTTCCCGTGCAGTATTATGTCTAGTCATCTCTTGGCCTCCTATAAGACAGGTTACATTATTCAAATGCATGCGTTCCTCGGAATTTTTCAAAGTTAAAACCAGACTCTATGTGGACCAGATAAGGTGTAAACTTGTAAAAATACAATGTAAAATGAGGAAAACCTTTACAAGCATTGTTGTACAATGTCAAGTAATTGATATATCAGTGTTGGTACAAGATGTTGCCCGCCATGTCGTTGCGCCGATTTAAGGTGGATTACGTTTTGCTGTAATAAAAACTATCCTTTCCCAAGGTGAAAAAGGTTTCGAAGAGCAATTAAATGCTAATTAATGGTTTACACTTAAAGACGCAACACATTTTTTTAATGAAATAACAATCACTAGGCTGCTGTGAAGTGCTGTGTAGAAAAACAATTCATTTCGTGACAGTTCATTTGCTCCAAATTTGCTCGACAACAAAGCAACAAATGGTACCCTTTATTGCTACTACCAAACTAATCAAAAATATACTTTCGAAATAAACTGAACACACATACATGAAAAGACCGACTGTCGATGATGATAATTAAATTCAATATTTCACATACATTTTCCTAAGTCCTAAAGCGAATTACATAAATGTATGTATTTTAAACTGCACCGCGATTGATCAGTGCCGAAGCCGCAGAATACTAAACGAGAGATTTGTTGCCGACCGCAAGCTAAGCCGACGCGTTAAGCTCGCTTTGACAATGACGTTCCTATTTATAGGGTGTTTAAAATAATACCACATTATTTTTACGTTCAAAATTCATACTAATAATAATATTATAAATTCGAAAGTGTGTCTGTCTGTCTATCTGTTAATATCTTTTCACGCATAAACAGGTAAACTGATTTTGATGAAATGTGGTATGGAAATACCACACGTTGAGTCCCGTGAAAGGACATAGATTACTTTTAATCCCGGAAAAATGTACGGTTCTCTCAACAGTTTCGGGCGCCACCTAGTAATTTACTTAAATTAGTATAGCAATGCAATACCTAACTAGCTATATCTAATACATATAGCTAGTAATAGGTATTGTGTTGGTTGGTGTAAATAAATAATCGGTCAAGTGCGAGTCGGACTCGCGCACGAAGGGTTCCGTACCATTATAGAGAAAAATTAGACCAAAATTAGTGTTTTTGTATGGGAGCCCCTCTTTTTTATTTTATATTATTATTAAATATTAAAGTACACATAAAACTAAGGATTGTGTGAAAAATTCAAATACTTACTTGTTGCTATTAATGATATAGAGCAAAAAAGGCCAAAAAATCACGTTTGTTGTTTGGGAACCCCCTCAAATATTAATTTTATTTTGTTTTTATTATTTGCTGTTATAGCGACACCAGAAATACACAATCTGTGAAAATTTCAACTCTGTAGCTATTACCGTTCTTGAGTTACAGCCTGCTGACAGACAAACGGACAGACATCGAAGTCTCAGTAATAGGGACCCGTTTTTACCCTTTGCGTACGGAATCCTAAAAAATATTATTTGTGTGAAAGAAGACGTGATAATAATATTTTTTAGGGTTCCGTACCCAAAGGGTAAAAACGGGACTCTATTACTGAGACTCCGATGTCTGTCCGTCTGTCTGTCTCCAGGCTGTATCTCAAAAACACATTTTTGCTCTATAACGGTACGGAACCCTTCGTGCGCGAGTCCGACTCGCACTTGGCCGATTATTTATTTAAATTAAGCCGTTAAAGAAGAGAAGAAACCAATATGTAGAAAAAACGTTAGTAACTTAAAAATCTTCGGTTGGAAGTTACGATAACATAGAAGCCATAACTGTCACAAAATTTGAAGTGTCTTAGAATTTTATGAGAACAGAGCGCGAAGGACAATGAATTAAATATAATAGATTAGATAAATGGTTTACAATAGAACCACATAGAGACATCAAATCATTCTTCGACAATAAATTTGAAAAGGGCGGTTTGATAAACACAATGGACACAAGTTTTTATCCCCGACTTTTGTACAGGCTCTTCTCAAAAGGAGTGATCACAACATGGAAATAATTTATTAGGTTTTGAGTGACTAAAATTTTGGTAAATATGACAAATACCTTTGTATTTGGCATATTTCCCAAAAGCTTAATAATGATGATAATAATGAGCATCATGATAATCATTTGAAAGCATTTGCAAAATATGGTTTTGAAAATAAAAGTAAAATAATAGTTAATTTTAAGCAAAATACTTGCAGTAGAATTTATAGCTAATATAAATTAAGAATAACAAGGTTTTTTACAAATGTCTATCATAGGTTTTATTGCAGAATATTTAATATAAAATGTTACTACTGGAACATTCGAGACTGACAGGATAATTCGAATTTATGAATGGCAACATTGTGTTGGTTATTACGTTTCATACGATTACCGAGAAAAGGTTTATTCCTCTGGTAAACCGCAGTCATTCCGTTTATGTGATTTCTGAAAACGCTTTAGACACATGGTGGCATCAACGGAATGTAAATTTAATTAATTTTGACCAGTAGCATTCCAAAAGGGTTTAATTTTAGTTTGTAAGGGTGTGCAGTGTGCACACTTTCATTCACGCATTTATTCACATCGAACGTATTGCTTAAAACCAAAGGATTATAAATATAATATAATGTCACCCCCAATTTACACGTGCCACTCGATTTGTGTTTGAAGGGTTACACATCATGTGTTATCCAAACATCTATCTTATCTATCTTCTTCTTAATATATAAAAATAAGTGGCATTTTTCGTTGTCACTTTATAACTCAAGAACGGGCTCACCTATCCAAACCAAATTTTCAGGGTTTGTTCGGACTATTTAGTAGATGGTTTATGTGAAGTTTGCACAAAATCGGTCGAGTGGTTCTTCATTTATCACCATTGTTTATCACATTTTTTGTAACAAATGAATTCAATAAATGGTTAGATTTTTTAGACGGGGAAATTTTTGTTTTATTGTATAGGGTATGATCGTGGATTAGACCATGTTCATAAAAGTGGTGATCTGATGATGGGATTCAGGAGTAATCGAGGGAACTCCTCAAAATTTATATGGAAATATATGCCGATTTTGCTTTTGTATGAAGTATTCCAGGCATATGTTACCAAAAGTAAGATTTTGCGCCATGATATAACATGGTTCGAAGGTAGTGAACAGAACTCCGAACTCCTTATAGATACAAGTTTGGGGATTGGGGCACGGTTTTAAGAACTGAAAGCATATGCTACTATGCAAATTTTATTCATCATCATCATCACTATCTGTATGTCTGTGTGCGTTACGCCCTGGAGTTAAGGTTGAATTTGTTGTTTTTTTTTATGAAAAAAGGGGGCAAACGAGCAAACAGGTCACCTGATGGAAAGCAACTTCCGTCGCCCATGGACACTTGCAGCATCAGCAAGAATGGTAGAGGTATAGGGTAATGGGGTAGAGGAGGGCAGGGAAGGGAATAGGGGAGGGTAGTGAAGGAAATATTAAGGCAATAGGGTAGGGGATTGGGCCTTCGGTAAACTCACTCACTCGGCGAAACACAGCGCAAGGGCTGTTTTACGCCGGTTTTCTGTGAGCCCGTGGTATTTCTCCAGTCGAGCCGGCCCATTCGCACCGAAGCATGGCTCTCCCAACCCGACGCTGATCATGAATTTTTGCAAATTTATTTTATTGGTGATGAAAATCGTGAATTGGATCAACGTTATGCAATTATTTGTAATACAAGACGAGAAATTATTCGTGAGCTACAACATTGGTTTTTCCATCAGCATAACGCATTAGTTCAATTGTTTCAAAAAATTGCTTTGGACCGTATGCCATCTGATAATAACAATTAACGTGTGAATTTGGAAGTATTATGTTTTTCATATGGCCAACTTTATGTTGCCTGTTCCCCAGCCGTTTGTTAATTCACACTCAAAATGGAAAACAAAAATTATTGTTTATTCATATGTTTTTGATTATATATTTTTAAGAAATGAATCGATGTTCTCAACTTTTGTATTATTTCACTTTATGCGTAGCGAAGCACGTATCGGGCCGCTAGTATCTGTATATATAAAACTCAAAGGTGACTGACTGACATGGTGATCTATCAACGCACAGCCCAAACCACTGGACGGATCGGGCTGAAATTTGGCATGCAGGTAGATGTTATGACGTAGGCATCCGCTAAGAAAGGATTTTGATAAATTCTCACCCCAAGGGGTTCAAATAGGGGATGAAATTTGGTATATAATAATACTTCTTAACGCGAGCAAAGCCGCGGGCAAAAGCTTGTATTATATAAAACTCAAAGGTGGCTGACTGACAGTCATGGGGATCTATCAACGCACAGCCCAAACCACTGGACGGATCGGGCTGAAATTTGGCATGCAGGTAGATGTTATGACGTAGGCATCCGCTAAGAAAGGATTTTGATAAATTCTCACCCCAAGGGGTTCAAATAGGGGATGGAAGTATGTATATAATAATACTTCTTAACGCGAACGAAGCCGCGGGCAAAAGCTCATTATATTATAATTCTGAATATTTTATCATTATGACGTAGACTTTTGATAATTCCTCTTTTGTTGAATGATGTATTGCTAAAATGTATGAGGTTACAAGGAGGTTTGAGCTGCTCGTTATTGCTGTCCCTAAAATTTATTTGAGTTTATCAATTTATAGTTAGCAACAAAAAATGTGTCAATGTGCTTTTCAAATAAGCCATGGATGGTAAAATATTGTGATGGCTTCCCGCTGCGGTGTGTTTGCCAAATGCGGGTGTTCTTATCAAGATGTGGCGCTGCAGCTGCATAAGAACTATTAAGTCACTGGTACTGGTAGACCACTCATTGAGGACTATTGAAAAAAAATCGTGTTGATGATAATGGATTAGTAACAAAAGATCTATAAATAAGGAGTAAAATTCACAGACGTTTTAATCAAAGAGTTACGCAAGTCAAGACACGAAAACCACAATTTTGAATTATACTTTAATCTTATTCGAGTAGTCTGAATTTAATTAACGGAATGGAAAAGTTGGGAATCTTTACAATTTATCCCCTCGTAGCGAGGTAAAATACGTCGAAATCTACGGTCCCAAGATCCACGTGAAAGGATCGCATTCACCGAGTAATAATTAAAATTTACGTACGTGAGATAAACTAACTCTTATAAAGCGTTGAGTTTCAGCGAAAGGACGCGTAAGAATTTCTGTCTACGACCCTTGATATTACGATAATATCAGATTATTTATACCTGCGACATGACACGGCGAGGACAAATTGTATGCAACAGGATCGGGGTCTGCGGTTTAATTAACTAACGCAGTTGATGTATAAGGTAACCTTAGTGAAGTTTTCTGTGAATTATGTGTGAATAGTACGTGACGGATATTATCACACACACATAAGCTATAAGAAATGAAGAAAGTAATATGAGAAGATTTTGGTGAAACACTTTAATGTTTCCATTTCTTGGTTATTTATTGATACTGTCATTTCTTATTTTAGATTACATACATAGTTGAAATTACAACAGTAACATTGAATAATATGAATCATCAAATAAAATTTTATTAATGATATCCTAAAACTCACTTAATATTGACAAGAATTTTGCTGTCCAAACACTGAGCAAGCGGCGGGCAAAAACGCAATTCAAGTAAAAAAGCACCAGGTGCCTGCCGAAAGCATTGTTCCAATGAACGAGGAGATTAATAAATCTCTGAGTATGTATATCTGCGGCCGATCTTGCGGGATGTGAGCGTTATAGCAGGCCCATTCAGATGCCACCGCTCAACCAAACAGCCCCTTTGTCATGACAAAGGTGTCGCGAAAAGAAAAAGGGGCCCTATCGTCGATCTGCCTTATCAGATTCGGTTCCCTTCCGAGGTCTCAATAGTAAAGTTTTGAATACGCGAGATCTAATTCCCTCGGATAATGTGGACTCCTATTTCGCTGGATCTTTATTGCGATTTCGAGATAATTATGATTCAAGATTTGGCTCGTGGTTACACGATGTTGCTAAAATATACTATCCCCCTTACTTATATATTATAAAAAATACAGAAAAGCTCAATTTGTGATTCAGGATACTCTTTTCTTTTCCAACTGAATTTTCTGTTTGCCAGCAAGTTTTGAGGATGATTGATACATTCAACGAAATAGTCCAAACTAAAATCCATTTCTGTGAAACTTGCAATTTTGATACTATATCATCCACGCATGTCCAGTGATTTATGACTTCAATCCTTCAAAACTTTTTCGCTTTTTAGATATGTTATACACAATACTAACAATTGTTCCGATCAAATGGAATATTAAGTTCGCTTGTCATTTTAACGATACACTAGCTATCGAAATATCTAGTTGATCATCATATTTTGAACCTTAACTTGACAGCCACAGGGTCCATTTACTATTACGGTATCCATCTAGGAAGCTCGGATAGATGATTGTCAGATGCATTTTATGGGATATGATTTATGAGCAATGACTCCCAACGGGTTCTGTGATAATCTCATTCAGGTATAGCGCACAATGCTACCTAAATTAGCTATGGATAGAACGACGGTCGTGTACAAACAAGGCGGTCGTCGTGTTCATTTACGTCTGCTGTTTACATAGACATGACATTTGAAATGGTATACGATAAATGATGAATTAATGAAGAATCATGGGAAAGTTAAACATTATGTTAAAAAAAAAAACAATAACTATTTAACTATTTAAAATTATGTAATGTATCGGGGGTAAAAAGTTATTTCATCCTCTAGATCCTTTAGCTAGCAACACTAAAACCTGGATTGATAAAAATAACCCATCCCTAAAAAGGGGGAAAAAATTGTTACAGAAAAATATTATAACTACAAAAATATGTGTGATCTAACTAAAATATCTAATAAATATAACGTGAGACCACAAACGACGATGGATCCATTTGGGCGAGATTCCTAAATCCAAACTTACGGAAGCGTGACAATGATGAATATAAAACAATGTGAGACATTTTTTAAAATTCCATATCCTCGGTAGATCACAATAACGAAAGGAAATATCTATGAAATGGAAGGCCGCGTCAAAATACACTTTTTCTTTTTTAGCTATAACATCGATCTGTCACACGAGCGTCCCTCGAGGGTTCAAAGCAATAAAATAGTAAAAAACTTGCCCATTATGCCGACCCTACTATTGTAGTTGGTCCCGACACTCGCAACTACAGATTACTTCTCGTTGAAGGGATAACATCTTAACGACGTGCCACGGGGGTAGGTAGGAGCATTCTTCATATCGAGATTTTTATAAGATAAGGTTAAGAGTCATCCATAAAGAGCTTTTCTTGTAAGGAATATTGTTAGAAGTATTCTATTCATAGATTTGAATAACATAACGTCGCCTGAGTTCATCAAATCATAATGGATAAAATGTTGAGGATAATAGTGATTTTGCTTTTGGTATGTAATAAGATAGGGCATGACTATTTGTTATTAATTCATACGTCTTGGAAAATGTCAAAAGGGATCAATATGCAAATAAAGACACCTTTTCGCTCTTGGACATTAAGAAAAAAAATGAAATAAATATTATAAGACAATTTTTTTTTAAATTATGAACAAAACGCAATTATAAAACAGCCGTATCTTAGCTGGCGCTGACATTTAAATTAAAACAAATTTGAATAATATAGAATTGCTTTATTACGTTTTAAGTTTAATTTAATTTATAGAGTCTTTGTTAATTTGGCCTGTGTAAACGGATGTTTTAATTCACCATAAACTTTGTTTGGATCTTTTTTCGTCTTCGCTTAATTAGCTGGTCACAAGTCTGAGTTGTCTCTATTCACCCACCGGTCCGGAACGGTGCGTCCGTTGTCATTTTTTTTGTAAGCAAAAAATATTTTAACCCAATTATAATATCCGTGTTTTTAGATAAGATTTCTCCCAAATATTATGTAACAAATTTTTTGTTAAAAAACTTATCGAAAACATCGTTGTATTTCGTGACTTCAATGCGTATTTTTGATAAGAATTTTTTACTACATTTAAAACAAGTTACTTTATTATTTTGATCATAACTCATAACATATCTTGTTTTTGTTTTTTTATTTTCTACTTCCAAATAATACTTAATCGTCGAAACCATCTTTTCAATCCCTTTACCCATACGATTATTCTTTATCTTTATCGATACAAACTTTTCAATTTCATTGATATGCCTGGTGATAGATAGTTTTTGTGATATTTAACAACTCTGATGGTTAGTCTCCGACATTAGTCGACTATCATTAAACGTACTTATCTCTCGCTACCGGTTCCAAGCGTGTACGCTTCATTACTTTAGACGGATCATTTTTTTTAATTATCAATGAGATATTGTTGTTTATCGCATATTAAATAGCCTGCATCTGGTACAGTGACCGACATAAAGAGCGGGCAGTTTTTAATTGTTGCTAGGCTATAATTTAATTATAGGTAAGAGTTAAGACTATATTATTATGTTTGATTAAAACCTAAATTAGCTTTTACACTTATTTAAAACTTTAACTTACTTTTGTGTAAAGTTGCAAATAAAATTAAGTAGAATGTATCTTGTTAGTTATTATTGTTTTTAGACTTGTTTATAATTAATATTTGTTTCAAACGATGTATAACTTTTATAATCTGTAAAGTTAATACTTTTAAAATTGTATGTTAATCATGACATCAGATTCGAGATATTTAATAAAGCATAATCACGTCAAGCCGTTTGCATTATGACATTTTTTCATCCAATTGTACTCGACTGGTATAACTCTATCTCATGTTTCTCTCAGATAGCATCTAGATACTATTATTTATCGATGTCTCCTAATATGACTGCAAGTTCATTAATCAAATCTCCCATACCTACATCACTGATAACTCCTTATTGTTTGCGTTTTTATAATGGATTATTGATCATGTGGGTGTCCTTAATCTCCGGTAAATAATCATCTAATGAAAAATATATGGCCGTCGAACCTAGATAATTTACCTTAATGCGTGTTATTGTTAAATGATGAATGATTACAGCGGATTATTCATAAATTTTATTAGAATCACCTTCGGCACAGCCCTAGCATTGAACGATTGAAGTCAGATATTGAAAAGACAGAATTTATCGAGTTTTCGTCTTAATGCCGCCAGATAGTCGGCTTAAATGGTGTAACTGTAATCTTATGGTTAAAGCGTATGTACATTAGTCACTGTAACTATTTAAGTTTCTTTTAGATAAATATTGAATATTTCAAAATAATATCGTTTGACCACCGTGGAATGTTATCGAATGTTGGACGTGTGAATAAAATTTGTTTTTATGTTCACGAATAACACAATGTTTATTAATTTGTTCTTTGTGGTATTATAAATTGTTTAAATTGCATTCGTTTGGAGTAAACTACTAAATTACTGTCAATAATATATTGTGGTGTTTAACCACATTTTAATCATCTAATGCTAGTAGAATTGACCTCTTTTCTACTTTAAACTATTTAAAACAATGTTATATTTTTAAAACAATTAATTTCACGTTAATTTAGTGCACTCCAACAATGCACATGCATCGTCGCATCCGAGGGAAAATTGAAAGAGTCCTTTCAAAAACGCTGACCCAAAACGCGTGACGCCTCGAAAAAATGCTCTATTTACTCAACATTATTTTAAAGAACAAAGAGGTTATTGTAATTCAAATTTAATTGTGAAAAGTTTTCCAGATTTTCCTCAGAGTAATTACAGAACAATAAACCTAAAATTGGTGCAGCCGCGGTCACCATTTCCACCAATTACAAGTTGCGACCCACTTCGCAATAGCAATTCATTAAGAGCTATTCAACTTTATAATATGCTAGCGCTTTTCAATTTTTAATTAATCACGACTGCACTAATAGTTTAAGATAGTCCTTATTTTGTATAACAGGCAGCAAAATCTAAAAGGTATCTTATTTGATTAGAATACGAAAAAGTAAATAAATTGGCATAATATAGGCAGATGCATGGTGGAGCAGAAATGATGATAAATCAATATCTAATGAAAATCACAACTTCGACGAAAACGATGGTTGAGAATGGTATAAAACTTTAATATTTTTGTGAGTTTGAGCCATTGTTTTCTTATGTTATTAATGTTTCTACGTCATTACCTCATCAAAATCGGCTGTATTCTTTCGGAGCCTATTCGTTGCAAGCTTTCCTTTTTATAAATAGTAGGTATATAATTATTACTGTCAGTGGGATTTAACTGATATATTTAAACGTCCTAACTATGTTATATCATAGATCCAGAGTAAGTATTGCTTGGTCAACAAAGAGAACGAGAACAATGAACCTTAATGTCCGAGAGAGTTGTAACTTGTAAGTCGATGACTTGCAGTAGTCCGATTAGCTGGCATGAGCCAGTAACTTCCATGTACCCACGCAAAGGACTTATAAGTTGCTTGCTCTGTGAAGACATTTCCTTGAAGTATGTTAACAGTTATTATATTGCTTCTCTAATGTCCAGTGGATTTTTGGTTAAAGTCGAAGGCTTGAAGACTGTAACAAATAAATTGACTACAAGTTAAAATAATTTACTTTCTGGATATTTTTATTCTTCTCATTTTTGATTTGATTTTAAATACATTTGCAGTAGAGTAGTATTAAAATGACAAAATAATTTTAAATAAGCAAAATGTATAGCTGGCCCTAAGATGGCTGAAAAGCGAGTTCATGATAATGAAATCTTAGCACTAACTATAAAATTTTATCGATGCGCCATAGAAATAATGAAATAAAATATCTTTTTATTCAAAATAGGTATCATAAATACTCTTTTTGAACGTCGTAGAAAGAACTAAGAAATTAAGATGCCTACCACCGAATCGGGAACTAGCCCGGCGAGAAGAACCGGCGTAAGAAACTACTTCTTAAAGAAAGATAAAGGGATTTAAAATTACTAAATACCAAGTCTATACCATCTACTGCGGGAACTTAGTACAAGATGCAAGATCACTAAAATAGTTCTAGGAACTCAGACAGTCCTCCACACCATTTTATTAACATACAATTTCATCTCTTTGAACCTAGCATCACTCATACTGTGACAACATTTGAAGAATCTATTTTTGTCTCATGATTCCGCACAAGAGTGAAAGAGACGGACTATCTGGGACAAATCTGGGCAGCGAATGTAAACATGGAATCCACACTTGGTAATAATTGGAATGGAAATCAGCGTAAAAAGCGAGCGGCATCATAAAAGGAGTAGGCGACGTTTCCGTGAACTGCTTTTGATGTTACTTTTTGCTTGAATTGCTATTTGTATCCATATTATATTATCATACAGTAGAGTAACTGGGAAGTGTCCTTGAAATCAAATTAGCAAAACATAGACAATTTCACTCGCGTATGACGTGATCGTATACTGTTATCGCGGGTTTATATTATTCCAATCCAGTGAACGGAAACTGAAATGACGTAAACGGGCGCTGAAATGCTGTGCATTCCAGTGCCCGTTCATATTGTTCCAGTAGCAATCCAGCGCTGATTGGATCACTGGATTGAATAATATAAACCATTGTGTATACTTCCTAGAGAAATCAGAAAAGTTTACGCGCGTGCAATGTTATTACTACATGGCGCATGCTGTTTTGCAACTTCAAGTTATCTGAACTCGCGGGTGATATACTGGCAAGATCTACTGTATATATTACTATACTGTGCGTATTACGCGAAGCATGTTATGTAAACGTCAAAGAGTCGCGTTTAATAAATGTTTGACCGTTTTGCATATTATTATCAAAGCGATAGTTGAGCCTCAAGTTCGGTTATGCTAATCTATCGCTTAAAACTACATGCTACAGCTTTCAAGTGTTTGATATTACTTTTTTCAATATGAGATTAATGATGCTCTTCCTGTCCTGAAAAGTTTTTAGAAACATGTTATCATCATTATCATTTGTTTTCTTCAATTATTATATACCTGAACAATTTACCAGCATGGAGACAATTTTATTCAGAAACAAAACACTTTTTGGGGTCCGTCAAAAATTCTTAAGAGGATACAATAAGGGCTAGAGAAATTGAAAATAGGTATTTTAAAATGTATTTCTGTCTCACCAATCTCAAGTCTAACACCGCAGAGCACGATAGAGACAACACGACAAAAGTTCTCATAAACGGTAAAACCTTTTCATTAGAAGCAGTCAGGACGAACGTGTCCTTGAATAATGCAATGATTTCCACATGTCGCCAGTATAACGAAATGTGTAAGAAAAATTATAAGGATATAGATATATTTAATAATAACTTAAAAAAATTTCACGCCGATTTAAAAAAAATTATCTTTAAGCCAGAAGGTACATAAACATGTCACTTACTTTAAGTTATGGGTGAATTGCACCAGAAGCGTAGTTAAAGTTAAGGTTATCGTCAAATATGGCGACCTTTGGATTTGACAGTTCATTTCACATTTTGTTATGGTTAAAGTTATAGTTAAAGTAGGTTGATGCAATTCACTCTTCGTCTATTATACGTGTTTTGTAAACGTAAGTAAAGTAGTAAATATATTAAGTATTAAGTAGTGCTGCTTAGTAATTAATATCATGTTGTGTGCACATATTTAGGAATATAGTCTAGTCTATAAGTTTTATTTTGTTAATGGCACTAATATTGGCTGTATTCTGTTCTGTGTACCAAATAAAATAAAATAAAAATAAAAAATAAAAAAAAGAACAGTGGGGTTATTATGAGCTCTTATATCCATTTATTATACGGGCTTAAATTGACTGGCTGGTAATTTGGTACTATGACCTCTATTTTCCAGCCAGCGAGCGGTCACGTGACACAAAACATACTTCTCCATTGATAACCGAGTAGTAATTTCGTATTATGACAACACTAACTGACATAAGCTGGCTTGCTCAAACGTCAAAAACAGCAATTCAATAAACGCCAAACAATATTAGCTTTTACTGAATGGTTTACGTTTTAGTAATTTTATTTATCAATATTACATACTTCTTTAGTGCTAAGTTATATTGCTATTTAGTTTGTTAGTTACTTAATGAGTTATTTTAGTGCATAGAATATTTAGTATAGTAAAATAGTAATTAGTGTAAACTAAATATTCGAAGTATTCATTGAGAATGGAAGTGTTCGGGAAAACGATTATATTCTCAGGATAATCACAAAGCGATACATATTAAGTTTAGTAAAGACGCCAGAGACCTTAGTAATCCATTTAGTGTTAGTGAGCCGTGAGGTGTCATAATAACGTGAGGTGTAATAACCTATAGGTATTATTTAAATACAATATAGGTTATGTCAACAATAAGTTTTGTATTTGTGTGATGAACTAAGACTGCATTGGTTTAGTACACAAGGAACGCATACAAGTCATAAGGAAACACAAGTATTGTGTATAATTACTGTGAAATATGAACTTTCACCAAAAACCCATAGTGCAATCTATAGTTTTTGTGTTATTACACAAAACTATTTCCTTGTTAACCTGAAAAGTATTTTGGTACATATGCATGATAAACATTGCACCAAAGAGGTAAATTCAAAGGCACATTACTTACTTTCTCAATAACAAGCATTTTGAGATTGTGTTCTCGTACCATTGAAACTTTAGATTCATGTATAACATGCTCCGGATAAACATTGAAACACACCTAAATTAGAAAAGTTAAATTGAAAATATTAAATCCAAATTAGCTAAATTCTCATATTATGCACTTTTTCATTTATAACTTGACTGACTGTTTAAGGCCCACTTGCGCCAATCTGGGTTAAAGTTAACTCTGAGTTAAACATCATGTCATCTCTATCACTGAATTAGTGAGTGACAAATATGACATGATGTTTAACTCAGAGTTAACTTTAACCCAGATTGGCGCAAGTGGGCCTAAGGGTATTATTCAAAGGGATATTATAAAAAGAGGTATTACCTATAAAAGGTGTAACAGTCACTAAATTTTACTCAAAAATAAAAATAAAACCTACATAAAATTACTTTTCAAAAAAGACTTTACTAAAATTGCATAACTAACATACTTGTTCATAAAACATAATATTATCATAGGAATTGTATATTATTATTAATACCATAATAATATTATTATAAGTATATAGATAGTTTTGTACCTCAATAATAATATTTATTTTATATAATATATTAAAATACTTCAAAACTTACAAGTTACAAGATAATAATATATTGTTAAGTAACAAATTTATATTATGTTTTAATTCTTAGGGATCGATCAGACAGAGAGTGGTCACATGTTCAAGCGTTCTGCATTTAAGCGGTCAGTCACACAGGAGAAATTCTGACGTGTTCAGAATGCCCCCCGTGTATCTCTATTTAACGTAATACAACACAAAGATCACAAAACTGATCGCTTGAACACTTGACCGCGTGACCACTCTCTGTCTGAGAGATCCAAATTTCCTATAGTTTAAAGGCAGAGTTTGTAATTGTGTATTACTAATTGGTTTGGCAAATAAAGTCTGAAATTATAATATTGTTTTTATATCAATAATAATCAATCATTCATCAATAATAATCAAATATTTACACAATGGATGTTTTATTCAACTTCTTTGATTTCAAGTGATAAGGCAGAAACCTTGTTTAAGATTTCCGCTGTATAAATATTTTTATAAGAATATAAAAGAGGTTTAACACTTTACTATCTGATACTAGGTTGATAATAAGGTGATAAGACAAATACAGTCATGATGAAAGCTGTGTATGAATATGTTATATTATGTATATGTAGGTATTAAGTGTATTTGAATGAGAAAATAAATGATAAAACATTTAAAAACAAGTTTTTATTAAATTTCTTCTAGTTTAAGCTTTTGAGTGAATATATTATCTTCCTTTTAGGACTTTGTCATCATCATCCCACTTGCAATTTATTGTTTTCTTCTCGAGCAATCCATTAACCTAAAAAATATTTGGTTTAGCGGCTAGCGCACACAGTAGGTACCAATTATATAAAATGCCTTACAAGGCATGAATAAGGGATTAAAAAACTTATAAATTGCCTTTTTATGTTACTATAATAATAATAATAATAATAATAATAATAATAATGCTTTATTTCAGGCAATAAAATACAGCCCATATGAATTATTAGTAGATTAGTAACAATTTTTCCTTAACTTATGTTACAATAATACCTATTTGAAAGCACAATAAAACGTAGTTCAAGTTCAACTTACTTGAAAGTAAACTTTATTGTTGTATTGCAGTAATGCATGTAATACACAAGTTTGATGCATTCCAGACTTTTTAAGGTTATTTAACGTAGGTATAAGGATAAAGTTTATCAATTTCTTACAACATATCAACTACATATATTTTGTTCAAATTTTACCCATTTTTATTTTCTCTACTTCTTCTTCTTTTTTATAATGGTCGACTCCACAGATTAGAGTATGTAGGTCGACTCGGTAAGTTGCTAATGTCAGAGAACTAAAGAGAGCTCTAAAGTTTGTAGTTTGTACTAATATGCCGTAATATTATTAATATAGTGTACTAAATCATACTTTATATTATAATTAATAAATAAACATTAAAATACTTTTGCCAATTGTTATAATTCACAAATTATTGAGAATCAGTGTTGCAATACAAATTTCAAATAATTTGAGAGTTTAAATTGCAGCCATAAATACTTACAGTGGAGAACACTACATTACAGCATTAGTAGTGCAACGAATCATCAATTTGTATAAATGATAATTAATATTAGAAGAATATATTCGTTGTGTACCTATTATAAGATTAATTATTTATGATAAAAAAATCAAAATCTTTTACAACTTGAGTTACAATTTTTCCGTTTACCTACCTATATTATATAAAGACAGTGTTGCAACATTTAAAATATTTACATTTGCCGTGCGCCTTTGCAAATAAACAATCTATTTATTTAATAATATATCATTATACTTTAATATTTAATGTAATTATAAAGTAAAGAAATATATCCCATAAATATCATCATCATTGGCTATGCCCTTTATATTATGTGCGTTTCTTAAAAAAAACATAATGTCGTTATGTCAAGTTTGAATTTTGACGTTTCCTAATGTCACCTACATGCTCGTCTGACGTATCCATGACGTATCAAATCCATTCATAAACAACCAAACTGGGTTCAAATCCAACCAGAAGAATATGAGGTTATAATACAAATAAAGAACAAGGCAGTTGTAGATCGAAAACTGAACTACCTGGAATCGTGCACTTTTCGTAAACGGTCATAATAGCCCTGCATATAAAATCATCGATTCGTTGTCCGCTGATTTCTTCTCCAAAACTTAACCGATTTAAGAACTTTTTTCATTAAGAATTAAAGCAAGGATTGAGCTGTGTTCCTATGTTTTAATTTTTTTTTGTATATTTTAGCCAGTTTTGTTTTCTGTGTGTTTGAACACAGAGGAAAATCTGGCCATTTTTTGGGTTTTTGAACGTTCTTATTTTTTTAATATTAAAATTATGAAAAAAAAAATGTATCGACAATAGTAGCCATAGATATTCAGGAAAAAAATTATAACTCTGCCGGTATTATCCAGGGAGGGAACAGGGGACAGCGTTTGTATGGAAAAACGGCTCTAGTGGTAGCTAAGAATTGCGCCACCAAAAAACTTTCAGAACCACTGCTTTAGCGCTAAGAATTAAATTCACTCTCCGCTACAAGAATGTTTTGAATTCTGTTTTATAGAGGTATCGGTAAAGCTTCGAATGGACAGTGTTTCCTTGGAGGAACTTTGTAAAATATATGTACGACTTAACTTTGACAATATTTTTAACTTGTTGTCCGCAATTTTACGATAAGGTCTACTACACAGTCTGCTATGATTCTTAGAGTGGTCGAATTCATCGGGAATTGCATACAATTTTGACGTGGGAGAGCCATGCTTTGACACGAATGAGCCTACCCTATTCCCTTTCCTACCCTCCCCTATTCCCTTCCCTTCCCATTCCTACCCTCCCCTATTACCCTATTCCCTGTTAAAAGGCCGGCAACGCACCTGCAGCTGCGAGAGCTGATGCTGCGAGTGTCCATGGGCGGCGGAAGTTGCTTTCCATCAGGTGACCCGTTTGCTCGTTTGCCCCCTTATTTCATAAAAAAAAAGATAACGCCCGCAACTTCGTTGCGCCAAAATTCCTTTGTCGCGAGGGAACCGTGCGTATAATAATTGTAAGAATGTCCTTTCTCGGGACTCAAAGTATCTTCATACCAAATTTCAGCAATATCAGCTGTATAGCGGTTTGCGTGAAGAGCTAAAAGACAGACAGACACACTTTCGTATCAGTAATATTAGTATTAAATTGAAAGTTAAATTCCGTTCAAATTATTTTATTGGGCGACACGTTTTACCGTAAAATTTTATATCTACCCTTGTCATACAGTTACACTTGGTTGGTTCATTGCTCACCCTTTCAACGAAATGGGTTGTGTCCAGAAATTGAATAGTTTTATATACCTAAAATAAAAATCAATGAACAGCGAAACACTACAGAAATAGTTGGTTGGTTCTTTCAGAGGCTTGCAACAAAAACTATGTGTGTGTGGCTACAAGGCTCCAGTGCGTTGCGTCGTCGAGACGGAAAAACGCAGTGTATGTCATACAGCTGCGTTGCGATGACGCAAGATATCACAATACAAGATGATAGCGCGGCGCGTACTCTCACTTCAACATCTGTTTGTTGAATCGTCACATTGCATGCGACGATTCAACATAACATAGACGTGGCATACTATAAAATACGCTATATGCATGTTAAGTCGGGCGACGCATCGCAAGTCGCAAGACAACGCAGTAACGTGGCTTCGTTAAAAAATCTTCATCCATTGGCTAGCATGAATTCTTTTATACGTTTTACATCCCACTTTGGTGCTTTTACTTTAATTTGAAGTAACATGCACTCGCGTAGCAAAACCCAAACTAACCACAAAAACTTGTGAATACGCGGCGACACACTTTATTAGCAGAAAATTAAAAAATAAATGGAAAAGCTACTAGACAATTAATGTAATTTAAAACTTACGTGTGGTAATGAAAGAAGTGAAACCAGCTGTACCACCTTTGTATATTATTGTACTATCAGAGAAGTTGATTCCTAGGCAGATGGGAGACCTACGTAGTTTGGTCGCGTTATGTCAAACCCATCTGACAGATCACTATTAATTATTGAATTGACATGCCGACCAAATGACGTTGGTCAGTCAGCTGCCTAGGAATCAATTTCCTCGATGGTACATACACAAAAAAGTCAATTAAATTATGTATATAATTTACACGACTTTTACTACACTATGCAGAATAATAATTATAAGTTGTAATGTTTGATGACGGATTCTTAACGACAGGACGCAAAACCATACAAAAAGTTGCAAGGTTTCTACATAAACAGTATAATACAATAATAAATATTGTATATTATTAAATGCTTACTAAATAATTTGAATATGAATAAATAAGACGTAAAATCAAAGAAATACTAAGGTTTCCATACGTCCCAATTCCGATATAATATAATAGAGGCGAAGCTCTAAATGTACAACCTCCAATTTGGGCGCTAGAATAGCGCTACAGTTAGGTATAGATACTCAGATGCAGTTGTATAAAACGCATTTAGAATCAGTCACACATCAAACGTAAAGTAATATTTCGCTAAGCTCATGAAGTTGTCAGTTTTCAACTCAATTACTTAGTCTATGCCCTCACTTACAGCTCGAATTAAGTATCCCTATTCACAGGAGAGGATGTTAATTAAGCTCCTGAAAGCATTAGTAAAAAGCTCCAGCCTTTGAATGCACTGACTCGCCGTGTGTTTAAAATTGATGAGCCGCGCTTCAAAAAGCTTCGGTAACAAAAGATTATACTTTATAAGTATACAAAGTTCTCATTAACACTGAAAGTAGGAAAAAATATGTTGATGTAAGTATGAAAAATAGATTCATAATTTTAATAAAGAGTATTTTTGTGGATGCCAAACGCCGCGCTGGTTCAGTTGTATAACTCATAAGCCAGTCTCTCGGCTTAGAAAATGTAGGTTCCCTCGCTGATATAACAAAAATGTTTATTCCAAGTTTACATGGACAATGCAGACTGATTACCTAATTGTCTGATAAGCATCTTGCTAATCAGACAAGTATTGTCTGATATCTTGCTTGTCAGACAGTTCTTCCTTGCGTAGAATTGGCATTGGAGTATGAGATAATGATAATGATGCAACATTGTAGGGATTCTGGCAGAAACCAAAATTAATACGCATTATCTATCATTGTTATACCTCTTCCATCTCAGTACATATGAGCCATACGTCTTGTCATATTACAATTGCAAAACACGTTGACTATAAGCCAGGCTAATTACGTCTTCAAAATAACTTCATTCTTGATCCAGATAAATTGGTTTCACTTGTCTGAAAGTAACTTGTTCATTAGCGTTTAAATAAATTCATTAATAAAGCGAAAGAGACAAGTCAACGAACGAATCTATAAATCAAATAGTGAGGGGGTGTCAAATACAAAAGGACTATTGCATGAAACTGTTCTAGGGGGACACACGGCCTTGTACAACGTGGAACTTGCTCGGCTTTATGGAGTGATTAAAAATATTTATAAGTTTTAGTTTTTAAATGATTTAGTTTTACGCGGTAATTATTATGTGATCTTATCTGTATTAATGTTATTTTATTTCGTAAAAAATCCTTATTATACTACAAAAGATAAAACACCTGTTGAACAGTTGTTTTGACACAATTTTGTACTGATTTTTTTTCTAATCAACTGTTCAATTACAGGTGTTTAAATCTTTTGTAGTTAGACCGTGTCTCAATAGAATGTTCGTCACTCTAAGGAGCCGTATATTCGGAGCGTTTGATAAAAATTACAAAAGCAGTTCCCACAAATATATCTTCACATTGTATGTGGCATCCACATTTGTTAACGCTGATGGGGAGAATACCCACTCAAAGACAAAACCAGTCTTCGGTTTCTAACTAACTATAACATTTGACGAAAATTTTCCTAACATATTGAATGATGAATTTTGTTCTTAAACACAAAGCGAGCTACAAAGTTTTGTCTCGTGGTTTGAACCGTAGACGGCTGAATTTTGATATGAGATGGTTGTTATTTTCTTCTTTTCTGTAGTTTGTTTCAACAAAGACCTGAATTCAATTTACAACAACATGAATCGTATCGATACATTTAATTGTATAAAAATTAAAAATGTAGGAAGATTGTCTAGGTCTAAGAACATAGATATTTGAATCTATGTTCTATAACTATTAATAATAGTAGGTAGCTGGTAGATACAAAATATATCTAACATTTTAGACCAAGACAATCCTTGTTTTCTTATAATCTCTTTATATTAGCTACGAAAAGTGCGACATGCTTACTGCTCCATGCTCGGAGGTGAATTTTAAGCCACTGAGATGAATAGAGAAAAAACGATTAAAATATATTTAAAATCGTATAATCTTGGCCTAAAATAATGAACAAAAAACAACAAAACTTGTGTATTTCCAACAAAAATCCTTTCAAAGGCACATCAACGACGCAAAACTGATTTCGAATAAAGGTCGTTAAGAGAGTCAATGTAGCGACGGCTTCCGACCGATTTATCTATGTTAGCCTCGGATGTGTGTTAAAATGATGTCACATGTTTTTCTCTGAGATATATTGAATACCTTTTACATATATTTCAATTTGTGATCGAAAGGTTTCCATTATATTAGATTACGTGAATGTGTTTTGTGAACGTGAAATGCTAACATTAGCCTTTTAGGATAGATTTATGAACGTTCAAACTTTCCTCACCTGATGCAATTTTGCACTTCTGTTCTTATAAGAATTTGAAAATTTATAATTTGAACTAATGTTATTTTTAAGCTTAGTTACATACACAACGAGACGTTAGAATGGAGACAATGATTAGGCAAACGTAGCTTATGATTGAAGCTCAGTGGACCGATGATTTCAAGAAGATGGCGAATATTGGATTGATGATTGCTACTCATGGTCCAAATGGAGCTCGTTGGGAAAGTCCTAAACTCAGCAAACGATGCATATAGGCCTAATGATAATAATGAAAGAAAATGAAAAATATACATAAATTATAGAGTACACAGTCATGACAGAAACATAAAACCTACATATTTAAAATTAATTACTAACTCATTTTTACACTCCACAACCATGCTAAACATCTGCAGCACATTACAAAACAAAATAAAAATGAACACTACAAGCTGTTCTATATGAAAATGGGACGTGGAAATAAAAATCGAGTATTTCCTGCTTAATTTCTAGACTCAAGCTATACAAGACGTGTTTCCTCAACATCTGAGCGAGTGCTCACACTCAAATGAGCTCAATAACAGTATACTGGATGAACTAAGCGCACATCAAATTCTTACGTGCTATTGCTGAATTCAAGAAAAAATAAAATTTAATATACCCGTATAAAATTTTATTTTAAGCGATTTCTTTGCAGCTGTCTTGTGTGAGTACTGAGAAGGACGCTTATGGACTGACGAATAAAACCATTATATTGAATACGATAGCTAAAATAGTAAAAATAAAATTACAATTTAAACAAGATTAGCTAATGAACAATTGTACAAACAGAAAATCAACAAGACAAAATCAAATCATCTTATAAGAAACAAGGAATGCACTGTTTCCAAACTTTCTAACATCGCACCTATAGAAAACTGCAAAATGTGTGTTCAAAAGTGTATTGTATACAACAATGAAATATTTGTGTCCGTGTCAACTGCAAACTGTTGCTTGTGGTTTATCTCCATCTCGTCACGATTCTAACAAGACGTTTTCTACAAAACAGTAACACTTCTATAATGGTTGGTGACTCGACGTTTCGTTTTGATATTAGTTATGATACAATGAATGTGAGATCTATCACACTAAGTTAAAAAAACGCAGTCACGTATGGTAGTTTTATTTTAAGATTTTATCATCTATATTCTATTCTATCCTACTTTACTGTCTGTAACTTGTCAATGAAAACTGAAATCATCATAATATTATATTTAAATTGGATAAAAATTATAAATGTCTTAATTCCTATAATTATTATTATTAACCAGCTATTGACTGATGAATAATAATTGTGTTACTACTTACTTGATACTACGGAATTCGACATAAGTGCAAAAACCCGCTTAAAATGCTGATATTCAGAATTAATTTTGGTCGCAATCTACGTACAAATGGATGCTTATATTATGACATTTCCAGGAGGGCATGAATTTCACACTTTACAAAGTGGCAGTGTGGCATTCTGATTTCGACCACGCATCTCCTAATCGTCTAAAAATCCTTTCATAATCGTACATTACATAATATGAAGCGGCTCTGAGCCTTCGTGTGATAACCGCAAACCTTTTCACCCAGCTCAGTCAAGACGAGCTTTATTCGAGATCGTGACGTCGAAAGTGAATTCAATGATCTTCATCTGAATTTATTTCATATAAAGAACGCAATATTTGATATCGGAAAACGAAAGTAATGAAGCGATCACGAAAATGGAAAGCACGTGCTTGAAAGTGTTCACAATTTTGCGCTTTGATTTGGTAAAGCAGTGATGGTGCACGCTATGATAAATTACTGTCGTAAGTTCGTAACGTTATGTAATTACCTGCGATTTTTGCGGTTGGTGTAATGTAGTTTTCATTGTATCGAATCGTTTGTGTTTTTTACTCATGTTTTCATCAGATATTCTGCATTTTTGTCAAACCCTTGTAGTAGATTTAAATTATATTTTATTATTGTAATATTTGTTATTTTTAAATAACTAAGGTGTGTTGTTTTATACTTTAATCATAATAATTTAAGAAAAAAAATTTTTTTTTCATTTTTTTAAGTTGCATTGATAGGATTTCTTTTACATTTGATTCTTTAATACATTTTTAATTATTTAATTAATTGCTAGACAGATTTTTATTAAATTTTACCTAAAACACCACCAACAACCTTTAAAAAGAAAACTTTTAAAGTATTGATCGATACAAAATAAGGTATAAGATTCTCAGCTCTCCGTATCACGTCTAGTCATCTCTTACAAGCTACCACCAAGCTACGAAGCCTCTCTAGTCGATATCGTAAAGAACCTTTGCCCGGGTCTCTCAAAGACTTAAATATATATATAATCTATTTTTAGCATCACTTTTACAAAAAGGTTGTCAACCAACGCGACTCCCGTAAAAGTACCCCAACAAAAGTATCGAGAAACATGGGCGTGCAACTATTTTTATATGATTTATGCATGCAAAGGTACTGATGATTTATATTGTGAACTCGAAAGAGGTTCCACCATCTTTAATGTCTTTGATTTACGATAGAAACTACGGGCCTAAGTGCCAGTTTCCGCGATGATATGTGGCACTGTTACTTTTTTGTTGTTTCGACAATAATGACATAGTGTGGCCATTTTAATGACCGCCCATAGAATTATACTCTATATTACAGCATGTGAGATCGGAGTACGCGAATTTGTCACTTCCGTGGACGGTATAAGAGCTTTTATAGCTCGGTGTGGTGTTACAGTAAATTATTTAATGCTGTTTTCGGTTGATCATTATAAAATAAATTGTTTTCATTGCGGTCGTTTTATTGCTAAAAATAACACACTTTACTTTCATGTGTTTGCCAGCGCTTCCATTCCGCACATGTTGTTTTTATTTATTTTTAACTTACTGCTGTATGGCAGTAAGGACACCTGACAAATTGCTTGCTCCTGTGACCAAGATTGATGTATTAATATTAGGTATAATTTCTTAGGAAATGATTTAAAAAAGATTCTGAAAATCTTGTCGCAGATAGTTTTGGATACGAGGTAAATTTATTTACAAGCCTTACTCTTCTCATAGACACCGTACAATTTATTAACTCCTTTTTGATATAATTATCTATTATTACAGGGCATAGTAAAAGTACAATAAATTCATTTTATTCATTAACTCTAAGAATTTCATGAAATATAAAATGTTGGTTTGTAAATAATGTTTTAGGGTCTGGGGACACGGTAGTGTCCCCGCCGAGACGATCAATTATTTTTTCAAAATATTTTTAAGTACAAGGATTATTTTACTTCTAGTAAATATAATAAAATCAATTTAAACTTAATTAAAATTATATGACATTTATTACATTTCAACACATAATTTATGCTAAAATGTGTTTTGTGTTTATAACCTTTCAAATGCGAAACGAAAGTCCATAAAGTTTTAGTACCCGACGTAATGAGGGTAGTTACGTTTTCCCTGCGTTTAAAAATACGACCGACTTGACACGCATTCACTTTCTTTATGGCTATTTTAAGATGTAATTGGCCATTGCTGCAATTTCCTTAAGAAACGGCTAGGTCGAATGAGTTCCATAAGATTTAATATGTGCTTCAGATATATATCTGGGACACCTATTAAATCTTATACAGGGTGTATCAAAACTAAGTGATAACACTTTAAGGTGTGTACGTGTACCTCGTAGGGAGTTTACTCTGAAAGTGCAGCGCTGAAAGAGTTTTTTTTTTACTTTTGTATGGGAAAACTCGTGACAGAAAGTGAAAAAAAAAATTGGTAGAAGAAGAATTAGAAGCACTGAAATGCTTCTACTTTCACAGTGAACTCTCTACCAGGAACACGTACACCCCATAAAGTATTATCACTTAGTTTTGTTACACCCTGTATAATGTATCTATACATAATATAATAAAACTGTAAAAATGTGAATTCTGTACATTAAAGATATTCAAAAAATAATAAGCGGGGGGTGTCACTACATCGCTATAGCAGCCAAAAATGTGGTTAGTTTTTTGTCTGTCTGTCTGTCTGTATGTTTGTTCCAGCATCTCACGAAAACTACTGATCTGATTTGAATGCGGTTTTCACAGATATATTTGTCTTCTTCCAACTTAACATCTGGTGTACAACATTTTTTTCCCCCACCCCTCTAAGGGGACAAAAGAGGGGGTCAGATTTTGCATCAAACTTTTTTCTTTAACACGAAAACTACTGATCCGATTTGCATACGGTTTTCGCAGATATATTTGTCTTTTTCCAACTCAATATCTGGTGTGTAAGTCCCTCCCCCCTCACCCCTCTAAGGGGACCAAAGAGGGCGTAAGATTTTGTAACTTTTTCTTTAATGGACTTACTTCATATTTTTATTTACTGTGTAGTGTGTAAAGTGTTTTCCAACTTAACATGTGTATAAAATTTCCTCTCTCCCCACCCCTCTTAGGGGACAAAAGAAGGGGTAAGATTTTCTATCAACTGATGAAGAAGAAATACTTTATATGGCAAAACAACGTTTGCCGGGACAGCTAGTATTATCTAATTTCCTATTTGTGACGTTTTTTGCTATAACTTATAATTTTGCTATTTCGTTAATAGCTAATCAAAAGTACTAGTAAGTAAATAAAGTCCGGTTTATAAAGTTTTTCAACTTTTTAAAAATTTGCATTGTAAAGATCAACAAACTTTCTGCGGTACTGATGTAATTAATTATGCTGTAATAACGCTCCATGTTCTTGAGTATCTATGAAAAAATCTTGAAAGAGCTGTGTATGTTCAGCAAACAATAAATAAGTCTTACATACGAGTCATGCTCCATAAACGAAGCCTTCCAAAGAATTTCATTATGTGCCATCGATGTGGTATAATTAAATAAATAGACATTATAATTACCGTTATTCCACAAAAGAATCAGTGTTGTGCTAAAAAAACTAAGTATTTTTATGTGATGTAATTGTATTTCTAAGAAGGAAGCCACAATATACCCCTATTGCGCTGTGACCTGTGGTGTTTAAACTCTAAAAAATATTTTTTGTATTTGAATATTTTGTAGTAAATTTACTACAAAACACTTAAACATTAAATTTTTTTAGTATATTTATATATTTTGTAAAAAAAAAATTGTGCAGGAACCTAGGTAATTACTATTTAAAGCTGAAAAATTACTCAAACATGTTAAATACTTTCGTATGAGAAAATTATTTTGGTATTACGTATGTATGATAATTTCGAGGGCACCCCGGCCCCTTAAGCCGATCACAGTACAATTGTCAGCACAGTACGCGCCGAACGTATCGCATAGTACATAAAATGTCGCATACGGCGAGGACGAATGGCTTTATCCACATTGTGCCTTTTTCTGGTCGTCAAGGGCATGCGTTATAGCGCAGTCAACAGCGAACGTGAGGCATGCCCGTGACGCGCGTTGAAATCGTAGCGCTTGCTATGACACTTTTCTTTCAACGCGGGTGGATTTTGACGCATTCAATTATTAAATATGCCAAACGAAAGATGAATGAAAAGAAGATGACGAAAATTTAAGATGAAATTGCATAATGTGGACATAGCTATTGTGCGAGGTTTCACATTATTTCATACAACGAATTCTAAAATGCGGCGCGTATGGCGTGTGATTGGTGCTTGGATGGTAAATTACGCGCTCTATCATCTGAGGGGGTTAGTGCGAGTTTTATTCGATCATACGCATCGAGCACGTTAACGCGAATTTGTATGGGATCAAAGCGGTATCCACGTTAACCAGTAGATGGCGCTGCTTTGATCCCATACAATGATCGAATAAACTTGCACTACACCCCCTGATGTTGGATTGTCGCGCGTCGCAACGACGTTATTCCATTCCGACAACGCACCGATCATGGCCTCGCTCTAATGATCTACCTAGAATTGAACGTCGATGGCGAACTATCATAAGACATAGCTCTTGTCAATATAAGTAGGCACTCATCTATCGAAAAGCACGTTCTGTTTGTAGACTTCTTCAGGCACAAACACAAGAAAAACAGACACTATTCCGTGCAAACAAAATACTATTGCCTGCAGAGGAAAATGGATTGTGATTCGATGCAATAGGAATTATTTTTCAATTTGATTACGGGTATTTTTATCAAATCATTGCAGAGATCAATGAACCTTTAATATGCGTAAACAATGCTTAGAAAAATAACGTTATTAATTTGGAAAAATTATAACAATTTGACGCGTAGACAGCAAACCATGGTACAGTGTTTTTTTAATCTTTTGTAATATTATACTGCCATTTTTCTCAGCTTAGAATCGAAAGGATATTAAACTAAGTTCTTTGTTGAACAACATTTGAAATATTTGCCGTGCGATGTAGAATAGCCCGCAAAAACTTGAACAAAACCTTGTTTACACAAACCTTTAACCCTAGAACCGTACCCTGGGGTACAAATGAAAAAAAAAACTAAAATTTCGTTATAATTTTTTTACTGTTCGACGGTTTGTTTCGTGCGTCCGTGTATTTACGCGGGGCGGGGGGACGCGCCGATACCTCAATCGGGCGGTGGTCCTGCTTGCAAATGGACGCGGTACGTTGCTTGTGGGGTACTGCAGTACCCCAGGGTACGTTAAACGTAAGTATTATTGTTTGAACATTTTCATCGTTTTGTTATTTTTTTTTGTTATGAATTTAAAGAAACCGACATATAATTTATCGAGGTTGGTCAAGCAGTTTTTATATTGTGGGTTTATTTGTTTCTGATGGCATTATAGGATTGTTTACGCACTCCAAACTTATATTCCTTTTTTTCAGAGTAGTTCTGTGTATTCTATGGAATATTAATTATTGTGGGAATCAATTCTATGATACTGTTACATTCTTCAGATGCTGCTAATAAGCAAGTTTTAAAGAATAGGCGCACTTACCTGAAGATTTTGAACTCATAAAACCGCACCTAGAAGACAGATTTCAATACCGAACTTTGCCAACGTCGCTACAAATAAGTATTAGCGATATACTGGGGAAACAACGACCAACGCCTTCTACAGCTTCTCGTAATTTAAAATCTGGAAGGTTTTTGTTCTGCCCGAGGTCCAAAGACCGCAAGTCACGTACGCAATGTGCGACGTGCAAAACTTTCATTTGTACTGATCACCAAAACAAAATATGCCAAAATTGTTTGTAGTTGCTAATTAATGTGATTTAATTACGTTCAATAAGACTGAGATAAATTTGAAAAAGTCTATGAAAGTTGATTTAATAAGAAAAACTTTAATATCTTTCTAAAAATGTGTTATTATTTCTGGGGTGTACTAGTACCCCAGGGTACCGTTAGATAAAGTTTAAGATGGGTACGGTTCTAGGGTTAACCACACAATAGACAGTTTAAGGATTATTGATTTTAAAGTGCCATCAAAAAAAAGGAACTAACATTTTATGCGGGTTCTCTATTTTTTTTTTTAGTTTTATTCACTACCTATGCAATGTTTGTAGTCTTTTTTGCGATTTTTTAAAAACATTACTACTAAAATAAGTCGCATTAAGTCCCGAATAATAAGTTTCAATTTTTAAAAGCGTTACAATTAGTTAATTTTGACAATCAAAACTAGGTAAATCGGTATTATGAACAAAACCCAGAAACCAGGCATTACTGATTTAAACGATAGCACATTTAAAGGTAGAGTTACATATTGAAATAATTCTTTCTTTTCGTAGAAAGTCTTTTTCAAAGAAAAGATCTCCGTAAAATAAGGGTCGAATGTCGACCCAAACACGAATATATCGAGTGAGTAAAGAAATGTAATTTTGGAACTACAAAGTTGAAGAAACCGAGTAAGGGACCTTAAATTTATTAGTTCCCAAGACACCAGCTGAAAAAATGCCATTCTTGAACCACAAAGACCCTTACCCCTTTTCGAATCATGTATCTTGTTGCATGGACATACGGTTGACAATCGCACGAGTGACGAGGGTATACTTGTGGCTTTGCTAAAGTTTGTTCAATCGCGTATACTAATCCTTTTTGTCGTTTCAAAATGTCTGTCAAAGTTGCCAATTGTTTAAAACTTTTGCCGTAAAGGGTTCGTAAATACATGTTTTAAATGGCACACGAGATAAACTTTGCCAATTCTGTCATATAATATTGTTTGATTAAGCCCGGCCGCACATTGTACGACATTTCTGATCAGAAACAGTTGAACGTCCGCGCTGTCTCTTACATTTTGTATTGAGCCGAGTGAGCTCGAACTCGCCGGAAGGATATTTCGGATAATGTGCGGGGTGGCGATCCGGCGGAATTCAAAAGTTTCTGACCAGAATTCGGACAATGTGCGGCCGGGCTTAATAATGAGAGCATTTATTTGCCTAAATTTGTATTATCATCGTTATTTTTTTATTTTTTTGGAAATAAATTATTATAGTTGTTGATTTCTAATTTGTATTAAATATAAATTCGACAGTTTGTCTCTTACTCAGTCAGTTATTTATTTTTCGTAACTATCATTCGTTTATCGCGCGGAACATAATACCTATGTATTTATTTTTACAGGATTAAAAGTATTTTATGTCCTTTCCCTGGACCAAAAGTAACTTCATACCAAAGCATAGTTATTACAATATTTGTATGGAATATTCCTCATAATATGTCATATTCCTAAATCCTAATCATACCTACTTTAAGTCGTTTGTTCGCAAAATTATCACCAAATAACTTACAAAGTTAAGAATGCTCCAACTTTTTAATTAGCAGGTCGGATGTCTGTCAGTACGAATATCGACGTTAATGACATTAAAATAAGATTCATATTAGCGCGCCTTGTACAGTGGCGGTTACGACGCTCGCCGCGTTCTTGGTATGGCGAAAATGTATGAAAAAATTTGAGAAATTTTCTTATTTTTCTTATAACTGGAAAAGTTGTTTATTTTTATATAAAATTTTTTGCGGACTTTATAGAGGACTAAATAAGCAACAATTTTTTTGTATATTTATTTTCCTCAGTTCAGTGTATTTAGATATTAACTATTACCATCAGACCCCATTTTTTTCATATTTTGCGATTATTGTGATGGTTAAAACGTATTTTATGTGAAAATTTTGTATGCGGCTATAGAATTTTTATGGTACAGTCGTGGAGATTATTAAATTATCTTTCATTTGAAACCAAAATATCCTCGCAGTTTGACTCCTAATTCTTTAATAGGGTACCGGAAAATCGCTGATATTAATTGTAGTAGCGTCCTTAAAGCTAATATTTTTTATTATTTCAGTACTCTGTAGTCTGTACTGTAAAAACCAAAAGGGAGTAAGTACCATCTACATTTTTATTCCAATAAAAGGGTAGCTCGTTATCCACTTGTCTAGGGTTAGATAGCTTCAATATCGATTACCATTTTTTTCAATTACCCACATAAACTAACAGTGAAGTAGGCTTCACTGACGAACGCTCGAGCCCCGACTTATTTCATTTTTACATGCAACCTATGCTACTTCCTGGAATTTTTACTATAAGTGCAGTTTGTTGTATTAGTTGTAACTATGATAATACATAAAACAATAACGTTACTGTTGCAAACGCGAAAATGAATCTGGGTACATAGACTCGCATTCTATATTTTCAACAGCTATGTTAGAATTCAATTATTTATGGGAAATCTGAAAAAAAGTGATGATAAAGCATGTACTGTTTTGTAGATACGAGTATCGTACAAATACATTATGTATATGGTATATAACTTGTAAAATTTACTGTGACGTTCAATAATAACATGCAATCTACGTACCCTTAAGTATGTATATTCAAAACTTCCCGGTTTCTTAATTTTTTTAGTGCTTGCTGCCTTCGATAACCTGTTAATAAACGTAACGTAAGAAACCTTGCTCTATGTATTTTATTTGTCAGAAACAGTTTTTAAAGAAGAAAGCATCTTTAATAGTAAATGAATAATCAAAGTCCTTGCCCTAGGGCGGTGTGTGAGTAATGTCCATAATCCGCTTGTGGCCGCGCCGAGCTCCTGGAGGTTATAACTTTTATATTTATTGCATTACGGTTACCTGTTAGGCTGTTACAAATCAAAACTTTATTAACTATCCCACGATTTATTAGGAGCCTAAAATATTTGTCAAATACATTTGTTAGAATCTAAATTTAAATTGTAACAATGAGAAACTATCCCACATGAAACACATTTAAAATATTATATTCGAGATCCGCTTTCTTCAAATCTGTCGTGTGCCGTGTGTGGCTTTTCTAGATAAAGACAAGCCGATCTTGTCCATACTAAATACTATTACAAATGCGAAAGTGTGTGTGTTTGTCCGCATGTCTGCCTTTCTGTAATTTTTAATCCTGGAAAAAGTGTACGTTTACCTACCTAATTAACGAAATTAGGACTAACATTACTAGTATCTACAAAGTGCAAAGCCGCGATGTAGAACTGCCAAAATCCTACGAAATGGCTTGACCGACTTAGTTGAAAATTTGTGTTTATTCTGTAAGACTGAAAATCGTCGAACTTTTTTTTTAAGCCCTTAGTAACGCAAATAAGGCAAAACAACGTTCGTCGGACTAAACAATACGCTCAAATACAAAAAAGTCGTATGATGTACATTACAACAAGTAATAGAACAAAGCGACCTAATTCTCGTTATGAGTATCATTTCAGTCACATCAAAGACAAATTCTTGGTCAATACCAACAATTTGTTAAACGGAGATTAATCTTTCGTTACACCAATCGCGGGTTTACCAGGAACGAGCTATAAATAAGTAGCTGCCGCCGACATTTGTCATTTTAAACGATTGCGAACGGATTCAATAGTTCCGGAGAGAAAAATATCTGCTTTTGTCTTTAAAGGAATCTAAGGATGGATAAAATTAGTTTATTACTTCTTTGTTGAAATTGTAATGGTGGTATTCATAGAAAAAAAAACCGTGGGAGAGCCATGCTTAGGCACGAATGGGCCGGCTCGACCGGAGAAATACCACGGGCTGCCAGAAGGCTGGCGTGAAACAGCGCTTACTCTGTGTTTCGCCGAGTGAGTAAGCTTACCGGAGGCATAATCCTTACCCTTTTCCCTTCCCTACTCTCCCTTATTTCCTTCCCTACCCTCCCCTATTCCTTCCCTACCCTATTACCCTATTCCCTCGTAAAAGGCCGGCAACGTACCTCTCTTCTGATGCTGCGAGTGTCCATGGGCGACGGAAGTTGCTTTCCATTAGGTGACCCGTTTGCTCGTTTGCCCCCTTTTTTCATAAAAAAAACCATGGCAATTGAACAATTTTTACTAAAAAAATTAGCAGTTCACCTTGCTCTTACATTTTCTGAAAGAGTAATATTTCAGCTCTTCAACATTATCAATTAATTAATTAGTCACAACTTACAAATTAGTCTAAAAAATCTGAATCAAGCTTTAACTGTCTTAAAAACCTTAATAAAAAAAATATTATAATTTTTTTAAACATTGAATAAAAGTAAAGTAGTGAAATTCAGGTCACTTTTCCGCTCCATAAGAGAATCATAATACCCAACTCTGTTCTAAATTCATCCCCGCAGACTTATTCTAAAATCAAACTGTTCCAACATGTTCCCTTTTTAGGGTTCCGTAGCCAAAATGGCAAAAAAGGAACCCTTATAGATTCGTCATGTCTGTCTGTCTGTCTGTCTGTCTGTCTGTCCGTCCGTATGTCACAGCCACTTTTCTCCGAAACTATTAGAGCTATACTATTGAAACTTGGTAAGTAGATGTAGTCTGTGAACCGCATTAAGATTTTGATGCAAAAATGGAAAAAGTATTAAAAATTTTAGGGGTCCCCATAGGTACAACTGAAACAAAAAAATTTTTTTTTCATCTAACCTATGCGTGTGTGGTATCTATGGATAGGTCTCTAAAAATCATATTGAGGTTTCTCATATCATTTTTTTCTAACCTGAATAGTTTGCGAGAGAGACTCTTCCAAAGTGGAAAAATGTGTGTCCCCCCCCCTCTAATTTCTAAAGTAGAGGCATGATAATTCTAAAAAAAATATATGATGTATATTACTATAAAAACTACCAACGAAAATTGGTTTGAACGAGATCTAGCCAGTAGTTTTTTTTTATACGTCATAAATAGTAAAACTTAATGAAACAAATAAAAATTTTTTTCATCTAACCTATGCGTGTGTGGTATATATGGATAGGTCTCCAAAAATCATATTGAGGTTTCTCATATCATTTTTTTCTAAGCTGAATAGTTTGCGAGAGAGACTCTTCCAAAGTGGAAAAATGTGTGTCCCCCCCCCTCTAATTTCTAAAGTAGAGGCATGATAATTCTAAAAAAAATATATGATGTATATTACTATAAAAACTACCAACGAAAATTGGTTTGAACGAGATCTAGCCAGTAGTTTTTTTTATACGTCATAAATAGTAAACCTTAATCTAAATTTCATTAAATCGACTGAAATATAAAAATAAATCAAAAATAATATAATTTCATAAAAATTAACCTTATTGCTGCTGCGGAACCCTCCATGGGCGAGTCCAACTCGCACTTGGCCGCTTTTGTATTTATATAAAAAACAAGAACACAATTTATTGGATAGCACAGCAAAATGTCCTCTGGTGTCTACTGTTAAAGCATAAAAGAGCATGCAAAAAAGTAAAATATATCACGAGTTAAGGCCTCGAGAAATATCCAAAGATCTTTAAAAGGGCCAGATATATTTTCAGCATACACACTAAGTACACAGCGGATCTTAAGTAAATGTATAAATTAATGTATTTCTTTTCGCAGTGTAGTATATTATGAGACGTATGATGGCAAAAATAACATTTTTAATTTAAAAGGCTCTTTTAAAAGTTGTAGGGTAACAAGAAGAAAATAAACAGCAGATTCCACTCCGGAAGTGCCGCAGAAGTGAAAACCAAACAACATAAGCTTGCATTTCCGGCGTGCTTTATATGAAGGACTTTCTCTCCTACGGTGCGCCGGTGATCCTAAATTATGAACATTAAGTTCACTTGTCCTGGCACCAATTAAATATTTTTTTTTATTTTCCCATCACAGAAAAGTGCTCAACGCCGCTACTGAAGCTTCACTGCGAAAACTTAAATTGACATGTCTATTTTGTTCTTATCTGTGGTCACATCTTTCGTGAAACTTTTAAAGTACTTTCTCATACATTTCTGATGCGGATATTTCTAGACCTTTCTTTTCAGTAATAAAGTTCGTGTAATAAAAAAGTACTATCTATAAAATTTTATCTTTTTCTTTTTAGAGGGACAGTAACGTTTTTGAATTCGTAATTTTCGATGTTACTGTTAGCTTTATTATGGAATAGTGCCATTTTATAAATTACCAAAATGCAATAAACCAATATACTTTAATATTATAATAATTTTAATACAATAATTTTAATTGTATTATATTAAATTAGCTATGATGTGATGCTTTTATATTTTATTTTAAAAGCTTTATAAAACCCGAATTTTTCAAACGTTCAACAATTACCATCGAGTTATTATAGTTGTGAATAAAATAACAGTAACGAAAGCGCCTATTAGGTATTTTTACTCTATTTGTTGCACCGGTTTAAAAATAATAACACAGATTGACAAAAAAACGTATTTCATCGTTTTGGATTCATAAAATTGTACCTAAATAAAAATGATTTTTTAAATTTTGTTAGTCTCGTTAAAATTCGATATCAGTTGAACCGATATGGCTAATTTGAGCCTTGAAAAATTCGTGGAATACCAGGGAAGGTTTATATGAAAAGGAAAGTGACACAAATTTCACCAGGTCATCCAGTTGAGTCAAAAAAATATTCGTAGCCTTCGGAGCTTGGTCTTATTTCATCTCATACCTGCAGATTCAATTGTGGTATGATATTGTCAAAGCCATGACACGAGTAGGCAGTACTTCATATTTCGTGGATGACATTGTCATTTCACAGTCATATTCCGTCAAGTGACATTTTGCAAGATAATTAGTACTTACTAATTTTGGTCATGCGCTAGATTCCGCTAGAACATGCTATCAATTGCAATGTAAACTGACTAAGGGTGAGTTGCACGAGAGGCGTAGTTAAAGTTAAGGTTAAGGTTATCGTCAAATATGGCGTCCATAATGGACTTTTACTAGGGATTTAACAGTTCATTTGATTTTTGTTATGGTTAAAGTTATAGTAAGTTGATGCAACCCACTCTTACACTCGTGTCGTTAATCTTCGAGATTTCCTCTACTCAAGCTCAATCCTCTAAAATTGGCGCTCAAAATAATATGTATTCCTTAACTTTTTGGCCATGATGATGATAACCACTTATCTTATATACAAAAATACAAATCATCTGTTGGGCCCAGCTGAAAGGGATGCTGTACATTAGATTGGATAATCTAAATAGGGTCAGAGCGTGGCGGATGGCGGGCCCTTAAATCACGGCTCGCCGATGACATCCAATAAATTCCTTTAGGAAGGGCACACGCTCGTCCTAAAGGTGATGATATCACTGTATGGTTCATTCGAGTGAATGTTCACTCAAAATTAATTTCGACACTCCGAATGAATGTTTAATTTCAGTACTCTTTGCTTGGTGCTTAGCACGTGGTTCATTCGAGTGAGTTTTCACTGAAAATTAATTTTGACATCGCTGATAAGAGTGATTTTTATTTCCAATGAATGTTAAATTTCAGTGCTTTGGTGCTTATATGAATCAATATTGGAGTGAAATATGCAAATTGTAATTTAATATACGTTGTACAAAGACTGGCTGCAAAGCACTTACTAGCTGTTAACATAGAAATACTGTCCAAAAAGTCTGTGCACCTATTTGTGGAAAATGCTTTGTCAGTCCCTATCTCATATATATAATAATATGTATATTTTGTTCCTATTCCCTAGGATAATGACGAACCTTGATAACAGGCAAAAGATTAGTACCCACAAAAGATGCTACAACAGCAAACATTATAGGATGCTATTTCCATCTTTCACGCGTTTTCTACATTACAGATGTTCTTTTGCTAAATTTATTGCGATTTAAAATATATTTTTAATCAATGTCGTCTGTCTATGCAGGCCCTTAAATTTTAGACCCGCAGTGGAACCAATATAAAGGCCGGGGGCGTTCGGAAATTGAGATGTTTTGAGTCAATTAAAATTTAAATTAATGGTCGAGTAATATACATGCGATTTTATTATGTCAACAAGTCATTATAGGCATATTTTATTGGATTATTGTAAATTATGTATGCAATACAATATAGTCGAATGAAATCTTTATAAAGCTGTCTGCACACCAAAGCCTTTGGTGTGTAGACAGCTTTACTGTTCTTTGAATCAAAACCAATGTCTTGTAGAACCAAATGTGGCCTTCTTTTACTTTTTAAAGGCCAAAGCTAACACTGTTGCTAACCACAGACTTACTTAAGACTAGCTGTCCCAGCAAACGTTGTTTTGCCATTTAAAGTAATTCTACTTCATCAGTTGATACAAAATCTTACCCCCTCTTTTATCCCCTAAGAGGGGTGGGGGGAAAACTTTTATACACCTGATGTTAAGTTGGAAGCACAGTTAAAAATATAAAGTAAGTCCATTAAAGAAAAAAAATTGATACAAAATCTGACCCCCTCTTTGGTCCCCTCAGAGGGGTGGGTTCCCCCCACCACAAATTTTATACACCAGATGTTGAGTTGGAAGAAGACAAATATATCTGCGAAAACCGTATGCAAATTGGATTAGTAGTTTTCGTGTTAACGAAAAAAGTTTGATATAAAACCTGACCCCCTCTTTGGTCCCCTTAGAGGGGTGGCGGGAAATTTTTTTATACACCAGATGTTAAGTTGGAAGAAGACAAATATATCTGCGAAAACCGCATTCAAATCGAATCAGTAGTTTTCGTGTGATAGTGGAACAAACATACAGACAGACAGACAGACAAAAACTAACCACATTTTTGGCTTCTATATCGATGTAGTGACACCCCTCGCTTATTATTTTTGGAATATCTTTAATGTACAGAATTTTCATTTCTACAGTTTTATTATATGTATTATAGAATGGATTATCAGCCATACTTCACTAATTAACTTCTAAGCCTTACATTATGGGAATATGAGAAAGGAACAAAATAATTCGGATTATCACAGTCCCCACAATTATAACCAAGTTAAACAATTTATTCAATTGTCCCAAATAATTTGTTCATCTCGTACCGGCGAGACACAATTTATTAATGACGATTTTCTTATTTTTAATTAAAATTGGATTTCTCGGTATGGCCGTTTACGTAATCTGTAATATTTCATAAAAGATGGAAATTTCTTGCGCCATATTGTGAGGAAAGGCGTTCATTTTGGTAATATTTTGCATCTTAAGTGGTTATATTTTAGAAACATTTCCCAAGTTTTTACTTACTTTAATTATTATAATTGAACTTAACTTAGGGTTAAACATAAAATAGAGGTCTATTATTGCTCATAATCTCTTTTAACATAGCTTAAAAATATATTCAATTATTATTATTTTTTGTTCATGATCGCTAAGCGATAGCTCTAGGTAATTCAAGTAAGGTTGATAAAAGTTAATAATAATTAACTGTAATTCGTACGCATTTGAACTTAGAAATTAAAGCAAATAATTATTGCAACAAGAGTCCCTGAATATCATACTCAGATAATAAGCTTTATGATACTGCTACAAAATGTACCTACTGAAGTTAAAATATATTCAGCACATGTACAAACACAAGTATTCGCTAGAACAAAACTTCAAGCAATTCGTAAACATTGGGTCGGGTGTGTATTTTGTTCAAATTCAAAACACGGTCTGCCTCCAGAATCCAATCACTTAGTAGGTCATATTGCCGACGCGAGCGCCGAATTAACATATTTTTCGTAATCAGAGAATACGAGTGTAGTTTATTAAATTGGAAGTACTAAAGTGAAATAGGATAAGACGCGATTTTTTATTAGATTCTGTCCCTAACTTTAAACTAAACTAAATATTATGTATTTCATCTGCATGAACGAACACGCACAAATATTTATCGCATTGAAACCGTACATACTTTCACAATAAAATATGTCCTTCACCGTGATTCACTTTTGTTTGTCAAATTTCATCAAAATCAGTTATTTGGTTTAGGCATGACATGAATATTTGAATAATAATATAATAAATACGTATTTGCATTTACCTATATTTTTAGGCTGTTTGGTATGAGTTAAAATTAATTAACTTGTAATAACGATACTATATTATGGTCATATTATAATAAAGTAGATATATTTTGACGTAGCAGCAAAAAAGGAAATCGTGTTTAATGTGAACACGATGCGACGTAAGCGTCCACGCAAGGTGCACTGAGCACCCACCCGCAGGCTAAACACCAGAAATGCACCCACGGCAACCCTAAGCTTTAATGCCATATAAGCTTTTACATATTAAAGCTACAGATATTTTTTAAGCATAATGCAATTTTATTAAAAACTCAGAAATTCGGTATTACTATTTCATTTTAACACATTTTCTACACGTGCTAAGTAGATAACAACTGACAAAAGAAACCCAGATAAGAAACAGACGCCAGACGGGATGATCCTAGACCACACACAGCCATTATTCTTTTAGACTAATTACTTGCAGGTAAAAAGGTTTAGCCTAATCATAAGCCTTTTCTTTCCTAAATACTTCCTGTTCTAGACGATAGAATTGTTAAAGACAACACCTTTTAAATAATAAATATTGTCTAAGGCGCCACGATTTGGCGTCCGACAGACGCGTCTTATTAAGGTCATATGTGAAACTTCAGCTTGAAGGCGGATTATGGTTTATTAGAATCAGGGGCTTTTTACTTTTTGTCCGATCATTGAGCTACAGATAATAAGGATACGAGTTGCCTGTATGAGTCACTAACAGTGTTTTTGTCGTCAGATTTTCCTACACGACTTCTTAATTGAGCTGGTAATCAGTACTATGAGATGTATCCGACAAAACATGAGTGCTATTTCATAGTGTACCACCTCATTGTATCTATAATCTTTTTGCAAGTAAACGTTCTTATTCTGTCTTAGTAACTAGTGCCTAACAGAAAGCTGAGTTTTCAATTAATAATTTTCTAGACATCTAACTTAACGAGTAAATATGCTTTCGTTTAATCATCAAAACAGCTATTTATTCACCCCAAGCTCTTAACGAACCAATTCTAACGTAATGTGATAAAGTAAGTTATTACCAAGTACCTAGGCCCGCAGTTCCAAAATAAAATTATCATTGAATAGTGACTATAACAATAATTTGGTCGGTGGCCAATGCAATTATCCTGTTTTACACACCCCAAAATCTCATTGGCGATGATTGTATCAATTGTCTGGAATGCGGGTGCCGGGTGGTGACAGCTTGTTGATCCCGAAATAAATTCTGATAAAATTATGGAAATGCTGTCTGATTGTGGAAGTGAAAAGTTGATTTTCATTGTTTTAGTAAATGCTGTATGTGATTTGCAAGAGAGCAAACATGTAATTCTATTTTTGTTCATAGCTCTGCGAAATCTAAAGTAAAACACCCAAATATTGGCTATTTGCAATTTTATATTACAGAAAATCTATTTTTGGCATCCTAGTATTTTTAAACAAAAATTCTAGGGCCAATAATTGAATTACTGCAAACGATTGGGAAGCTTGCATTGTATGTAAATTTTACCAAGACGTAAGTAGGTAAGCTTTTCTCTAAGTAAGTGCTCGTGTAAGTTTAAAGTTAAAGAATTCTCGAAATCTCAACCACCGCAGATGATGGTAATAGTGAAAAAAATAAGATGACAGTCTAATGGATTAACGCTAAAAAATACATCAACGGCTTATCAAATGACGGGGGTCGCCTTTCCAAATGAAACGACCTAATGCATCTCCCATCCCTTTCCACCCAAACAATAACAACACGTTGGAGGAGGACGGAGAATAATTTTAAAGAAAAAACATAATGCTGGGTTAGACGTGGTCGGATTCGTGTCACTACAGGTAGATCAATAAACCGTACTATTTCATTAACGCAGGGCCCAGACGGCACTTATAAAGACATTAAAAGCCTCAATTTGTGATCCCATAAATGTACGTTTTCTGAGTGTTTCGCTTCTTAAATCTCTTATCATTTCAATTTGTAGCTTGTAACGCGTTACGGTAAAAAACAAAAGATACGGTGACTTGGATTTGTTAAAAGGAGATAGTGCGGCACTTTCATTAAGGGTTGCAGAGTTTAACCTAATTTAGGATCTTTGACGTCTTATTTGTTTTGCCAGCTCAATAGGGCGAAGGCTTTGAAATAGAATTTTTGATAACGTATCAGATTAAGTAGGAATTCGTGTTTTTGCTTTCAACCTACTTTACTTCAAAGATAGACTATATAATATCTAGAACAAAAGATTCAAAGATAGAATTAAGTAACCGTTTTCAATTTAAAATCTTTATCCAATTTACTGATATATTTTATAATACCCTTTAAAGAGTAGAAGGTGGAGTTACCCACAGTAATAAAAATTTTAGAGTGAAATTGTCTATTATAATTTTTAAGTTTTATTACAGGCGAGTGGTAAAACAGAAGATGTTTGCTTTCACTTAGTGACTCATTTAGGGTTGAAATTCTTATGATCTATTAAACATAGAGACGGTTGTAAAAATTATCTGGTTTTAGGGTATAATATGATCCTGTGAGATATTAAAAAGAGCTGTTAAAATACCAACTCAAAAATTACTACTTTGAATATTTCCGAACCAATTCATAGATGTAGAAATGTAGTAAAATACAACAGAATAGATAATGTATATAACCAATACGATGAATATTTTCCTCAATAATAGGAATGTTACTAGATGAACTCCACATACAGTTCGTCCTAGAATAAACAGAGTCAAAGAAGCTACGGGTATCAACACATCAGCTTTTCAGATTGCAGATACAGCTAACAAGACGATCAGTTTAGATTAGAACATTCTGGATCCTAATGAGATGCTCTAAGTAATGCGACCGGGAGCGAAACGCGATAAATATGATCAAACAAAACGTGCAGGAAGTACATAGATAAGTCGCACTCATAAACATACATAAGTCGGGGCGGTTCCTAGACACGAATTCACGTGCTTCTACAACGTTAGCTTGATAATTGGCATGCCGTTGTATCGTTATCAACGATGTCGGAGAATAGATACTGCGACTTATCTAATTAAAATGTTGGCAATGTAAAGGGAACGTATTCTTAATTGAATACGCATTTCAAGTATGAATCCTTCTTTGTTAGTTTGGAACATGTGATATGGCAATTTAGTAAGTGTTATATTATGAAAAAAAAACACACTGAATGCCCATGCTCGTGAGTCGTGAAGTAAGAAACGGTTAAGTAGTATTTCCTACTCGCATGTCGTAGATATGTTTTGATTGCTTCTTTTAATTATCTATGCTATTGCTGGGAAAATGCCTACCCTGACAGTTTTTCCCTGACATTTACATCTCCTTGCCCCATGTTATTCAAAGTCAGACACGGCGTGGAACGGCGTTCTCTATAAAACTTCAAAAATAAGATTTAACTTTCACCATAATATTCTCTAGCTATTATACCACATCCATGTTCTTATCGCTGCCTTCTAGACGCTGTCACTAAGCCTTGAACCGTCGTCTTTGTTTTCAGACAATAAACATGCCTTACTGAAGAGTCTTGCAAGACGGTTCACGGTAGACGGTAGACATCGAGTGACTACATGCGCCTTTGTCTACTTCACGGCTAAGGTCATAAGCTTTTTCAATCTAGTCACGATTAAGGCTGTTACTTTTGTGGAATTTGCATTTCTTTAAGGTTACATTAATTCATGAAGAAGGATTATTCTGTGTATTAGAAATACGAAGTTGTTTTTGTCAACCTTCGTATTTCTAATACACAGAATAATAATTTTTGACAGTGAAATAGACGATATTCCGTATAATGAAACTTTGAGCTCTAGCCTTCGGGGAGCGTAAGCTCGCATGCAAAGGTCTTGCAGCCTGCAAGTAATCGAAGTCATTTAAGACTCGGCAATCGTAGTTAAAATATAAAAGAAAGACCAAGAAATATATTAAGTAAATATAAATAATTTTCAATTTCATTAATCTCGCTAACTCGAGAACGGCTGAACAGATTTGGCATATTGTAGTCTTGAAATATTTGCGGAAGTTCAAGGAAGGTTTACACGGGTAGGAAAATTTTGTAGTTAGTGATACTAAGTTCATGGGTATATTAATTTAATTGGCAATAACAGCATTTAGAAACGTGGTGATAATGATGATCTGTCCGTTAGATATTATATTACGATAAGTACATTTCTGAGAAAATCGTTTTGTGCCTAATTCAAGCAGATCGTATCGAAACACCTATTAATAATGGTCCAATATTACCAACCTTATCTATATTGGACCTAATAAATTTTATTCTGGTGATTTAGTGTTTTCGCGATAAAGCTTTCTAACGAATTTTTCGGCATATTGCTATCAAACATACTATCGTTTTGTGAGTTACCGTCGTCTTTAGCAACTGTAGTTTGGCTGATAACTATTTTCATGGTAACTGTGAATAATATTTTATGTTAAATACATACTTGTACTACAGATAACAAAACAGTTTTTGACAGTTATTTTTACTTTTAATAAAAAAATAGCTTTGTGTGAGTAGCTAAGAGTTTTAACAATATCGTTGTTCATTAAAGTGTTTGAGGTGACCCTATCAAAATTATTATTGTTAGTTCAGCGGCTTAGGCGTGAAAAGATAATAAACAGAAAGACACAATTTCGCATTTATAATATTAGTACGGATTCACTATAAATAGCTGATTATGCGAAGATCTCACGCAATGTAGAATAAAGTCTTAAGTTAATATTACTATCTGATTTTAGACACGCGATTATCTGACGATTTATACGACAATTATTTATCAGGCATTTTATCAATTACCTTTAAGTGGTCGGCATTTTACAAATAATTAACAAAATTAATATGCAGGAATAACTTATTCGGTACAAAAGTTAAAGTTATTCAAGCCATCAATGTGAATGATTCAGTACAACATAGGGAACTAAATAAATAATAAAAGTGAAAGAAAAACAAGAAATATATTCTGGAAGCTGGTTACATAAAGTAGGCTTATATTAGTATAATATGATATAGGGACTAAAGAGAAGAGCTGAAGACGTATTTAGAACCTAAATCAAAATTTATATTAAACCTAATACCACACAATTACCAGTTACACACTAACGGTCTTGCTACAAAAGATTCAACAAAACACCTATTGAACAGTTGATTAGAAGAAATTCAGTACATAATGGTGTCAAAACAACTGTTAAATAGATGTGTAGATGGTTTGTGGTAAAACTGTTTATTATTAAAAAGCATGAAGACTTTCTCACTTATAATGTTACAATAATATAAAAATAGCAATCTATATTATACTCCTAGTCCTGTCATAAAGGAACCTATAAATAATGTAGAGCAGCATTTAAATATTATCGCGTGACACAGTACTAGTTCAAGTTCTCGTAAACTAATTCAGTGTCTCCAATAAAGTTTTGTGAGGAACTACTTCTATAGTTATTTATGACTACTTGATATTTCAGTGTTTTGCAAAATTATCACACATTTATGCCTGCAGGCTTAGCATGGTCAACATAGAAATGTTCATTCCTACGACAAAGTAAAAAAGGAAATCTGTCAGTTTGTTCGCAAAAACTGTCAGCGTTTCTATTCTTTCGCATTTCTACTTTGGCCATGCTAAGCCTACTAACTGGTTTCTGAATTTTTTGACAATAAGTAGTTCAAATTTTCTTTAGCGCTGCTGAATAGATAAAATTCTGTCAAAAAAACTTTATAAACTGGGTTATATAGATTGTGTATTTTTAGGATAATATTATAACGCATTATAAAATTGTTGTAGGTATTACATGACAGACAGGTGAATACAAAATATAATTGCTTCGCGTTACACAATAATTAGTAATTAACCGTTAAATGACATACAAAGATTCAAGACTCAAGAGTAAATTTTTAAACGAACTTTGTAGATGGCCAAGTAAACCAGGTGGTCAACTTCTTACAGTTCTGGTTTCATTCAATAAAAATATCACGTTTAAATGAGCTTTACCAAAGAGTGTATTGCTTCTTTTTGTTTTGTTATAGTCTGTTGTTCGTATCTTTTTGATTGACACCTGTTTCATCCCTGTAAAATGTATGCCTATTGCCTGCAATGCCATTCGTTTTCAATTTCGTCGGCTCTCCCGGAGTCACTACATCAGATATTTTTAAGGAACATTAAAATATAATCTAATATTCAATAGGTTGTTTCGGTACGAACGATAAAGCGACGTCGAACAAAACTTTTTGCTTATAGTCTGTGCTAGTGCTGCCTCTTATAGGGTGATAATTTGATAAATGATAACATTGCAGAAATATATCATAATATTATTTGCAGAAAACGAAAAAGAAAAAAAACATTTTTTGTGAGATGACTTTATATGCAATTAATGTCGGTATTTTATCACAAAAGGATACTTGTTATTTGATATATCCGTTCTGTAAATAATAAACAGCTCCACGCTTGTCTCATTTCCTGCATTTTTATTTCTTTTTTTTTTTGTATCTTTATTGCGAAGGTCGCGACCGACATCCTCTTAAGAACGAGTATTTAATTTTTTTTTTTTATAAGTATGTGCCATTTACAAAGGGAGTAACAATACAAAGTGATTAAAATACTTTAGAGTGTGTACTGTGAATGTAGAGTATGGAGGTAGAGTTTTTTTTTTTAATAAAATTAGGGGAAACGGGACACCTGATGGAAAGCAACTACCGTCGCCCATGAAAACTCGTAACATCAGAAGAGCTGCAAGTGTGTTGCAGTGTTGCAGTATAAAGTTCACTGTGAAATTAGTAGAAGGTTACTTTTTCTAAAATTATTTCATAAGCAATACAAATCTATGATGGTATTTCTCAAAGAAACATAGAAGTCAAAAGTGACTTTAACCCTTAATTCGACGGATTTTTTTTTCGAATCTTGAATAGTTTTTAATAGTATAATAATATAGAAACATCTTTGAAATATGCAATAATTTATGAGCTAGAATTACGTAAGCGAAACGTACCTATAGCCTGCTATTTAGGGTCGAATTAAGGGCTAAAAAGAAAGGATGTCGATCCTAAAGGCACCTAATACTATGCTGTAACATCAACATAAAAATATGTATTATTATCAGCTGTACTATGTTACAAAATTACCTCGGCTGCACGTGTCATCTTGGTGCAAATTTGAAGACATGAGTGGATAAAGTGGGTAACTTACTAATAAAAAAAAATCTCTTATAATTTGAACAAAGCACCATATAATTCACCTACTATGTCATTTAGCTATATAATATATTAAAATATATCTAGCATATCTAAATTTTTTAATAAAAAAAGGACAGAAATTGTTAGTTAACTACTTCAACTTCTCATATGATATTGAATGTACTGTCACTTCTTGGTGGAAATTCATGTTCAATTAAATAATTATAAACTTTCCTTGCACTTGCACTAAATAAAGTGGAATAAGTGCAAGGAAAGTGTATAATTATTTAATTCAACTTCTCATGTCTTTATTTATGAAGTTAGCCCGGACAGGCCACATCGGGTTCTATCAATACGAAGCGTTTCCAATTATGCTCGTCGGGAATTTACGGGGCATTCGCTAATATACGAAGCAACAGCCTATTTACCGTACATCATGTCTGTTTATGGCAAATTCTGATAACTTATGCTCAGTTTGTTAGGGTTTCGACTGGAGTTTATCTATTTGACAGCGTCAATGATTGGTTTTTGTTTTGAAGGCCAATCAACAAAACCTCAAACATAAGGTAGGTAATAGGTATGCTACAAGTATTCCTTTGTAATTTGCATGAAATATTTAAATAAATAAAAATAAATTAGTGTAGTATTGAAGGATAATAATATCATAGCTATTAAACTAACGCTAAGTCTAAGGATGGAGTGTGGCAAATATTGGATGTCTTTTTTAGAAAAAATCCTATGAATATTTTGAATACTTATTTGTATACTTTACTTGTTCATATCTTTTTGTCACAGCTTTTTACGATGTATATTATGTTGAACATTATAATAGTAGTTCATATTCCATATTCGACATAATCTTTAGTAGAGTTTCCTGGGTACATAGTAAACTTATCACAACTCGAATACCACCAGCGAGTTTATTATTAAATAGATTAAAATTAAATTGCGAATTCATTTACAGCGTGAGGTCCGATTGTAAATTGCGGGTTGATATACACCGCGCACGATACTCCTGCAGCCCGCTACCATAATAAGGCATGGAGATTATCCTTGAAGATTTGCACATTAAAGGTTCATATCTGGTAGTATTTTTTTCTGCCGTATCTGCGTTTTTTCTGTCGTGTCAGTTCTTTTTCTCGCGTATCTGGCTTTTTTCTTGCGTATTTAGCTTTTTTTCTCGCGTATCAGCCTTTTTTCTGGAGTAATTTATTCGGAATACGCCACCCGTGTTCTGTTATCAGTTTGATACGATAAATTGGTAAGTTATCTTTCACTTGAATTTATGTTACGATATTTTACATTTGCAATACAAATACTGAGCTGTAAAGGCTACCTACGTAAACAAAAATGATTTTTAAATTTTGTTAGTCTCGTTTGATCCGATTTGGCTAATTTTAGGTTTGAAATATTCGTGGAAATTCAGGAAAGATTTATTTTAGGAAGAATACATAACTACAAACCAGGAGTTCCCTTTATTTTGTCCACTACCCACTTTGAGAAAGAATTATGTTTTATCGCCACCATGAAATGAAATAAATCCCAAGCCTCTACAGGCTTGGGATTTATTTATAGTTATGTAGACAACGCCTAATTTTTCGCCTTTCGGGATCGTTATCGCCCACTTTGGAAATTAAGACTGCTATAAACGAAGATACAAAGTTCACCGGGCCATCAATTTATAAATAAATAATTACTTATCATGAATTTTCTCAAATGATACAACTTAAATCTCATCTAATCCAATATTTTGAGAAAATATTAGATAAATAACTCCAACTTTATGTTCACATTTAAACTTTATTATAATTTTTGTAATCAAACACTTAATAAATTGTTAATATTGATAAAACGTAAAACGGTGATTATCAAGTTCGCTACATCCTATAAATCGTTCGACGGGCTGGTCCCAGAAGAAGCATAAATCTGATTTTGACCTTTACTAAATCATTTGCAAAAAGAATATCGGTTTTAAATATTTAGCTCTGACATTTTTATCGGTCTCCCGGGAATCTCATGGTCATGTTGTCTAAGTCATGACCACATATTATTTTAATGTATGTCCTTTAATCGACAAGTTAAAACATTATAAATACTTACATTTCGAAGTATGTTAATGGTAATATAGGAGCGTATAGCGCATTTAACTTAATCTGTCATAAAGGGTCGTCAGTCGTCACTGTTGCCATTAAGTTCATTAAAAGAATAAAAAATATCGTTCATAGTTTTGACCACTGATGAATTTTGTCGCAGAACAGTTTTCTGATCTTTGGCGTTTTAGCTACCTTTCGGTGACTGCATAGTTAGATACAATAATTATTAAGGCCACCCCTCGAGCAAACGACCTTGACCATACATTTGCCGCGTTGCCGAGATCGCACCAAAATCCTATTTTTTACTTATCTTAGTTCAAAATTGACTTATGTTTTAAATAATGTACTGAAGATTATTGCTGTATTTTTACTATAATTTTGTAGTTTTCAAATTATGAGTTATAAGGCTCTAAAACGGTAAATTACGGCATCTCCGTAGGGGGAGCGCCTTAAAGAATCTTCGGCTAGTTTAGCAAGTAGGACATCTGTTACCTAAACCACCTGACCACGGCCACTGGTAAGTATTACCTACCCAAAACTTCGGGAATATAAAGAATTGATCCAGGAAATCTTTAGACCGTATGTTCCCAAAACTATAAGTATAATAGTATAAATATGAACTATTTAAAAAGTGTCATTCGAATTCGATAAAAAGAACATTCACACCTTTCATGGTATAATATTCGTGCACCAACTGTGACTTCCTTAATCATAGCGTTTGATTTGTATAATTTACTTAGCACCTAATTCTGATATAATGATCCACACACCGCAGGGTAATAGGCCATATGTTTTGCGCCTCAATGTCATCTACTAATTCGACTTTGATAAATAGGTCGCGACAATACGACCACCTAATGTTATTTACCCCTACTGTGGAAAGTCGAATTAATATCTGTCGAGTTGACAAAATTTCAAAATCATCACTATTTGTTGTCATAATATGTTTTACTAACACTTATATTATTATGTTTGTGTTTGTTTTAGATTATTAAACAGATAATCTATTCAATTAGATTCCGCGTTGTACTTTGTTGTTTCACCAGACCTACAATATTGAGCAAAGTCAAGCATTGGCAACTCACTGAGGCCGCCATAATTAAAGAAGATGAAGAAGAATTATATCATTATTTATTCAAAGTTTTATATAAAACAAGTAGGGCACTTAAGTTGGATGTACCGACATACTATAACTGTATAGGCAGTACTTCTACTCTAACTTTAGTTATCTAATAAACAGTCATCAGATAAAACGTATGGATTAAGTCTACCAAAGTGTATGATTTACTTTTTGCAAAACAGCAATTATGTAATGCATTATCTGAAAAATTGTTTTTATTATAATTTTCCACTCGTATAAGAAATTTTATTTATCATCGAGATAATCATTTAAGATTAGAACTCGATCCAGAATGTAACGTGTAGTAGGGTCATTTATTAATGTACTTATTCACGCTCGTAGCATATGCTTAATGTTACAGGGATCTTCAATTGATTGACGTGACGTCTGGTTTCTAAATCTTAAGTAGCGAGCACATGTTAACCAATGAGTAATTCATTATAACTAATAAAATATGTCGTAACGAGTTCTATTTCACCGCCACGCCGAGTGAAGCTAAGAAAGGAAGTGAAGATCTGAAGAGGAATATATTGAAATTTTTGGCAACCCTACCAGGGTTGCCAAAAATTTCAAATTGATAGAACATAAGAATAAAGCAATGAATCAAAATGTCTTATATACTAAGGTGAGACCTAGACATCTACTTATAGCTAGACTACCTTCCTGAAATTACTGAGCATATTTAGCTCGGAAAGATTGACTTACAAATTGAGTAATGAAAGGAATTACAATAGTATTATTATTATGTTTTCCATTGTAATCGTATATTTGACTAATGTTAACCTCTTCTTTCCTACATCCTTTATTTTTTCTACGATGACAAAGTGTTTCTCATTTCTGAAGATACTTTGGCCTTGGTCTCTCTTATTGTCAATATTAGGTAATTCCATCTGATGACCCAATAACCTTGCTACCTCTAACGAGGCGCACAATGCAGCCGCGCTGGGTGGTCGATTGCACCTTACACAACGGACCTTTCATACTTGACGATAATACTGCGTGTGTAGGGCAACCAAACAGGCTGAGAAACGAAGATTTATGCTGTTATTATTTTATTTTAGTTATGTTAGTCTACGCTAAATGAATAGAATAAAATAATATATGAGGGGGGTAAAATATCGGTATTTTACCCCCTTTGAAAAAAAAATTACAAAGTACTGCCTGTCTTTGTCTAGTTAGACAGAGATGAGTAGAGCTTTTAATTTTTTTTTGAAGTATTGTAAAAGTCACATTGACATTACCGCTTTCTTGTTTATGGATTTTCTTCTGTACAAAAAGTTAAAACTTCTGTAGTGCTTTTTTAGGGTTCCGTATTTTCTAGTCACGAGCTATAAGTTTTATAATATTGACTGTAAGTTTTTATTAAAAATACAGCGTGTATTTTGATAAAAATGTGTAATTTTGATAAATAGTTAAAGTTTGTTGTCACCCTAACGTTTTGCGTATAATGAGCTATTTGTTAAAAGCATAGTAATTGTGTACTTCACTATAAATAACTATGACAATGATTTCAAACAAACATCTCCTATGCACTGTGTAAACATTATTGAAAACGCCATGCCATGTAGTTATAGGATGAAGTTATAGTTAAGAAGTGACATAGCTTTTAAACATGATCAGGGTTACACAAACATTCTATGGATATTATGGACAAGGATATCACTGGATGTTATGTGTGAAATTGCATAATATTATGATCTACAAGCCAAGGACGGATTACTTAATGTAGTTTTAGAGTTATGAGTTTCAGACACTTTCGCATCTTGTGTTAGACTTATTATAGCCCGCAAGTATGTTGCACCGACATTAGTTTTTCGGTATTTTCATAACGGTTCAGTGGTAATAAAATTACAGACAGAAACAGACTTTCGCATTAATATTTCTTTAGATAGATAAGCAATATTTTGGTAAGCTTGAAAATATATTTTGTGGCATGAGCCACAACAATGCAGATGCAAAAAAAAACCTTCAACATGCGTCTAAACAGGAAGGGTTGCAGCCATAATCTCTGGTCATTAGCACTATTATGGCCGGTTGCACCAAATCTTCATTTTACGAATTCGTAAAAAGTAACGTAAAAAGTAAACGTAAATTGTAAAAAGTTATTGCACCACGCTTTTGCGATACCTTTTACCGTTACATTATACGGTTACTTTTTACGGAGCTCAAACCCTTCTCATAACGTAAAAGTAATGACATTTTGACAGTTTGTTCATAGTATTTTGCATTATAATCGTGTTTTAGGTGGTTTTAGGTTAATAGTGCGTAGATTTTGTACTAAGTAGGTAGGTACTTTATAAATATTTTATATTGAGAATAATAAAATATCACAGTAGCGACAGCAATATGTCTTCTACAAGTAGAATTATTGTCAAATAATTTCGTTTGAAAGTTATTTTGAAAATAAATAAATAAATAAAATTTCGCGCGGTCACGACATCACGCCTGAACGGCTAGACCGATTTTGCTGAAATTTGGCATAGAGATACTGAGTCCCGACAAAGGATACATTTTGTTCCGAAAAAATGTACGGTTCCCGCACAATAAACTTTTATAATTTTCGCCACCAAAACTATTTAATCTTAGATATATAATATATATATTATTTATTGATGAAATTTGGCATGGAGATACTAATTTTAATCTATTTTTTCTTAATTATACCCTTATTATACCATTTCGAATTAAATAATATTATCGTTAAGACAGGACAACATCTGTCGGGTCAGCTAGTTATTTATAAAATATACAAGTATAAAAGTATTTGGATCAAAACAGAAATCACCACGAAATCACCAGAAAAACACTCTTCTTCTTCTTCTTCAAAGCTACTGACCATTATATTTTTATTAAAATCGCTATGAAAAGTACCAATATAATATGGACATAACGTGATGATATAATAATTGTGGTGTAGTGGGGGCTTATATTGTATCCATAATCCATATACACTAAACAACCATGTCACATTGGTGACCCTGATGTGGTAATGATGACGATGATGATGATGATGAATATAATTTGCATAGTAGCATATGCTTTCAGTTCTTAAAACAGCGCCAAAATCCCCAAACTTGTATCTATAAGGAATCCGGAGTTCTATTAGTATATTCGGAACCATAGTATGTACCTTGGTGCAAAATCTTGCGTTTTGGTAGCATATGCTTAGGATGCTTCTCATAAAACCAAAATCACCATATGTTTCCATATAAATTTTGAGGAGTTCCCTCGATTACTCACGGATCCCATCATCAGATCACCACTTTTGTGAACATGGTACCAAATTGGAGTAAAACCTAATAAAACAAAAATTTTGAAAATCGGTTCACAAACGGCGGAATAATCGTTGAACATACACAAATAAAAAAAAATTCACAGCCGAACATAAATAACCTCCTCCTTTTTGGGGTTAACAAGAATAGTATGTCTTATCACGTCATATAAAATAAAAACTACCATGTGGTAGTAAAAATCTACTAAGGTAAAATGGTAGAAATAGCGCATCACACGTATAGCAACCAATTATACGGTTACTTTTACTCGTGTTTTTTTGGTGCAACATACATTTACGAATTCGTAATAGTAACGGAATAGTATAAGTAAAACGTAAAACTGAATTTGTAAATACACAGCAATTTTGGTGCAACCGACTGTTAGTGTAAGCCGCACACCGACAGTACAATCACGATGAAAATTAGCCTGGATTACTGTATATTGGGCATCTATAATGGACATGATTCTAAATAGATGGGCTTAGTATAACTACGTGAAACATTAAGCTTGTTAACCATAATATTCATAAAAAAGGTAACGTAAAAAGATACGTGGTGGCCACCGGATATAAAATCTCCTCTATGAAATTAAAATCAAAATTTGTCCATTTAAAATTGGCATTGTACGATACTTTTTTTGAATATAGAGACTACATTGATGGCTACCACTGGTTAGAGTTGCTAGCTACAGCTAGCTTGGCGAGAAAACGTGCTCGGTGCCATCTTATATCAAAAAGATGGAGATTAAAATTAAAGAAGGTAAAAATAAAACACGTTTTCGTTAAAATTTATACGAAAAATTTTTATTCTTGGTGTTTTAACATAAAAGTATGTATAGCACTTTCCTCACCGACTGTATCTCTTATCTGTTACGATCTTCATAATCTGTTAACCTTCAAGTTTTTACTTCCATCCTTTTATTAAAATCCAACTGTAAATTAAAAAAAAAAAAACAAAACCCATACGACCAAATTATGTTAATACAACATCCTGTGTATCTGATGGAATTCTTTGCGTGTCTCGAAAAATATGCAAATAATCTGGGCTCTAGTCTATGCCTGTCAAAATGGCAGATCGCAGCTAAAATTTGCGAAATAAAAAAGTATAGCTGTCAGAATATTTAATTTAAAAGTAATTTCATGGAGATGTTGTTATATTTCGACTATGTTGGAATGCTGGAGTCGAAAGGATGATTTAGTGTTATTAAATATTCATCCGAGAACGCTTTTCGTTTTAAGTCCCAGTTGAGTCATTAATAGAATTCCTATTAATGTCCATCCTTTGAGTCCATTAATTTATTACGGTCTTAATTTTGTTAATATGTTTTACTTTTATATGTAATCGTTTAAATTAGCATAAATAATTAATAATGGAAACATTATTAATAATTGTAAGAGATGCTTATAACATTGTTCGAGTTCATCCATTAATTATAAAACTTGTGGTAACTTTAATGGTATGATACATTTTAATAATAGTAATCAATTCAATAAGATATGGCCATTAAACAAAACCCTAGGTACGTGTTTTTTAAATAAAACTATCCTATGTCCTTCCCAGAACACAATAACAGACGAACACACAGAAAAATAAACGGACAGAAACACTTGGAATATAATTTACTAATGATAGAGTACTTATATTTTTCATAGAGGTAAATAGTATCTAAGGTATTTTAGGTTGGTTTCTTTCTTATTTAAATTCTGGATCTATCCTATAATTTAGTTCCAGTTATAATCGGTAGCAAGAAAAACACAAACTCACCAATCAGCTGTAGCATTATATATTCTACTTACGTCAACTAAAATCTCTGAGTCTAGCACGCACGCAGAGCGCGCCACGTGGCCACAATGAACTTCAAAAAGTCACAAAAGCAATGATACTAAACACTGCCATTATGAACGTTATAATAGACAAAAGAATGTTACACAAAACAATAGTTCCGAATAAAAGGTTGCTGTCATTAATTCTATACGTTTGACATTTCTAACTGTGAATCCTTTTGTCGCGAAAATACCGCCCAGCGCGCTCGCGATTTCAAAAACCTGTCGTTTTTGTGAGATTAGTTCTAGTTCCGATGTGTTTAAAAGGCGAGGAAATTAAACTAAAGCGAATAATTAAAGTAGTAATAGGGTCTTTGGGACAAATAAAATAGAAGAATTTAAACTTAAAAAGTGAGATGGAAAGACTCGAGGTTGAGACTGCTATATAAATGGTACAGATTAATTGGAAAACGTGTGGTTATTTTCCATTTATTTCCAATTTTATCCAATTAAAAATAATCAAAATAGTTAAAGGTATATCTGAATAGTTTTAGAGAAGCTAGCTGGAGAGCTACATGAAATATTGAAACCACGCAGAAAGCTCATGAAGCCATAATTCATCATTTATAAGCAAAATGTTTTACCATAATTTTATTTGCAAACTAAGTATTCATCTCGGAAGAAACACTAAAGAGATTATCGAAGGCGATAGGTTAAAGTTATGAAGCATGATTAAAACAGCCTTAATCCGAGTGAAAGGTACTGACTGGTCTACAATTAAATTCCAAATGTGATATATGCCCAAATGCTTGACTTCTGGCCTTATATTTTACGATCCGTTTTAAATTAATGTTCCCTGTTTGTAAATTACGTACATTTACGTTTAACATAATGGACGCGGCGATCTTTTACGCTACGGACAGGCAAATCAAATTGAGTTTTATACGAGCTGTTGAATTCATTGAAAATATTTTTTTCGTCAAACGTACCTCTATCGGCGTAAAGATCTATAGCCAAATTAGTAACGCCAGCGTCACCTGAGCCGAAAAAGGGGACCTCACGCGCAACAATAAGTATTTTGGTCTCCAATGGTGATCATTTAGTAAATATAATGAAATATTACACGACCTCACAGTATGAAATTGAATGGACGTTTTGTAGTCTTTGTAATTGAAATAATGTTTTACAAGTTCTCACACTTACTTTAATTTGGGAGTTTTAAAATTTTAAGGTTTTATTTTGTAAGCAAAATTATTCTTTAGGTAAAATTTTTATAAATTCTGTAAAAGTCAAGTTTAAATAAATCTTTTAATCGAATGAACGAGATGTAAAACTGTAGCTATAATACTATTAATTCTTTTTAGCTTGCTTCTTTGAATTTATGTCCCAAGTTATGTCCTATAAAGGTTCAATCAAAATTTGGCACAAAATGCTCATCGAAAATGATACAGCTGCATCTGATACAAACAGGGTTTTGTTACCTTTGTCGAAAGTTGCCGAAAGTGCTAACAGCTTTGTGCCAAATTTCAAAGCGCCAAGTCTAATCCGGGGTAAGAGCGCAAACGTGTCCTGAAGCGTGAACTCGTTTTACTTCTTGACATTGTTCAAAACTGTAATTGCTCTACAGGTATTAATTGAATGGAGTCCTGGCAACGGAAGTAGGTTAAAATGAAAACTGGCAAGTGAAAAATGTAGTTGCTATTTTAACAACAACTTGGCGAAAATGCTCGTGTCTCTGGTCTACGGTTTTTGTTAAATAACTGGACCCGGAAATCATTGTTCGAAATTATAATTTAAAGTATAATTAAAATTAATTACATAAATATTATGTAACTTGACTGGCACCTAAACAATTTTGTTCCTTTATCGCCCAAAGGTTGACTGGTAGCAAATGCATTATGTCCACCTTTATACCTTTATGTGCATAAAGTTTTAAATAAATAATAATAGATAATTAAAATAAATAAGTTCTTTATTTAACGTTCAACTTTATTGGACCTTAACTCAGGACCTTAATTATATAATTTGCGTAGGGCAACCTTTACTTTCGCAACTATTTCAGGTATCCTAATGAATAGCAGACAATGGCTTTCCTTAATTCAGGGGAGTGTTATGAAAATAACTCCATCCAGATTCAGGATTTAGCACGTCGTAAATTGTAGTATCCATTACGTCCGTTCGAGATTACTTCGGGCATTTTATGTGGCTCCCTCTAATAAGTCTGTCCGTACACTACTGAACTTCATAATGTAGAAAAGGTTTATTACATTATTTACTTTGAAAACGTATATAAAGAGATTGTTTAAGTGCCTTTCTTCATCGCCCACTCTGTCTTTATTCTGGCTGCTAAAAATATTTTTGCGATAATAAATTTGTTACACTCAATAGATCTTTCATAGTTTGTGATAAATCTAGAATCGAAAGCCACGATAAATTTTAGTTTACGCTTCTCCTAACATTTATCAGTCAATGCAAGAAAATAGATTTGTTATGATGTAGTAGTGACGTGCAAAGTGCTCGTTTGATCGTGGGCAGAACAAGGCAGGGGCTGATTACGAATTGCCTCTAAATATTTATGTATTCGCAAAACTTGTATCAACATAACTGAAAATGATAGATTTAATTACCGGCAGTAATAAATCCGTTAGAGTTGAGTCGTTTAAATTTTACAGCTTACCTCGATATTTTATTGCTAATTTAAGTTAAACACGAGATCTTTTACCGTCCAAGTGACATAAATATTAAATCATCCTTATAAAACAATTATTTAAACATCTAAGGAGGAAACGTCGAAAGACCGTCTCGGAACATTTAGAAAAAGATGAAAGAATCTGTGCTCCAACGGTAAATAAATTTAAAATTATAATAAAATTTTCTCGCAAAGGCAAAAAGGAAAAATCATAGCGAATCGCTCTTACTTCATTTTTACATCCCGCGGGGTGCTGTCGGCTATGATATTATATTCGCAGTATAAAGCGTAGGAAACGCTTAACACACGCATACTGGAGATCAAAGAACGAGCAATCTGTGTGAAAAAAATAACATTTTGGTCCCGAAGGGCGGGCATTTGCGCGACCCGATTCACAAGAACGTTTTCGGCTAAGAAATTGAATTGAAGTCAGGCCGAACGACGAATTCAAACGCGTATCGAATTGTTTTACGTTTGACGAATTCGCTTTTGTAAATTTTTAAGTTACAATAGGCTTTAATGATGCAGGTCAGTTTCTTTGTCAAAATGTCGGCCGCGCGGAATCCGATGAGGACTTTAACGTTGGAATCAAAAAATTTAAAAATCCTTTTGATAGCGATCGTGTGGCGATAACGAAAGCGAAATGGGCCGGTATTGTTTTTGCAATATTTGTGTTGCTAAATAATTCACATGCCGATCCGAGTATTTGTGTTTGAATTTCAAATTTTCTTTAAGGCATGGCATAATTTAAATGATTTTGCTTATTTAAGGAATTTGTTACTGCAGTTTACAGTTTTCCATATCAGAGTTATTTTGTTTAGCTTTACGTCTATTTCAGCCACAATTTTCAACTATATTCTTTGCCAATGTATGTGGTTAATTTGACGTATTCTAAGGCTGATGAAACATAATCATTGTGCTTTGCCACTAAAAGTCAAATTAAAGTAATAATTTTATGCATGGAATTATGTAGTTTTGCTTTAATTTTATGCTCATCAGTTTTAATATCTACGGATACACCTTACAATATGATAAAAAATAATCATCATCTATCATCAGAATTCATTCATCACATTTTTATCATAAGTTCGAATTCCATTTGTTATCGTCTCGTTTAGAAAATCACATCTGCTAAACTTTATTAGCCTGCCTTTTGATAAAACTTGATGGAGGCGCGTAGCAAATCGCACGATTCTGCTCCTTAGCGCAGCTGGCTCGGGTGAGACGAATCATTTTATTTGTTCACAAATCTTCCAGGGTACGTTTATGAAAAGCATTTGCCGATCAGAGTTAGCGAGAAAGTGTGTCACCTTGCCTAGAATTAGATACGGGCTTAGATCATACACAATCTGTTTTTATGATTATAAATTGTATGCTTTTAGAACGTTACATACATTCTGCTTATTCATTGTTGGTCCTTACCTATATATGGAATTATTATATAGCGACATTACCTCACATTTGTTGGTATTTTTATTACACTGTGAGTTTTGTTGCCAATGATTTCATTTCATTATTTTATTTCCCATAAAACTCTAGATCAGCGTATCAACTCTGCAATTTTAAACCGTAAAGTTAATTTTCAATTTCTTTATTACTCATATCACCTGTAATTTGGTTTGGTATAATAAAGGCAGTTTTAGCCGGCTTCTATATTACACTGCGTCGGCCGTTAGCCGCGGCCCATGACGTGTTTTTTGCTGCACGGTAGCTGCAGCGATTTGATTGCTCCATTTTTTGTTCCTTTTCAAATAAACTACAGTAATTGTTTGTTTTAACTTCGTAGATTGCGTCCGCTGTGAATTCGTTACAGACGTTTTCTGTTCTAGAAAATAAAGTCCTCAAATCGGTTCACCGGTTACGCGTTTGCCTATTCTGTTTCTGTCTGGCCAATGGCCATTTTTATTTTGAACTTACATTGAAACTGGATATATAGTAGGTTGATAGTGTTATGTAATTTAGGTGCGCATTAGTCTAGTAAATATAATTTAATGTTAATTTAAATACTAATAAAAAGAATAGAACAATAACATAACTCCTAATATACTTATGTAGTATTAAAATTAAAAAAAAGTAAAAGCATATATACAGTTAATATTACCTATACTTACCTATTTCGTAGTAAGTTTATCTTACGATAACTTCGCTAATAGGCTACTTGACCTAATTTTTTTCTTCATGCTAATCGCTTCTTAATCATTCATTTTCACAAAATAAACTAATATTTTAATATTTTACACAGTAGAAACCCATAAAAATGTTGATTGAAAAATATGCCTTTCAAATGGCGCCGAAAACACAGTCCGCCATAGTGTGACGTCATATGCTTTGTATTTTAGAGTCTCTATTATTGAACATTTTTTATGTGCTAAATGTACGAGTCTTAAAGTGCCCAAAAATTATAAAAGAATTAAATAAGAAATTAGAAATCATTTGTAACGTTGAAAACTTTTGGAGAAAAGTTTTGGCCATTTCATTTCCCGTCTACAATAAATGGAGATAATATAATATAAATCTGGTGTTTTACTTGAATTATTCAAGAAAATATATTTTACAAATCTTTCTAGGCTTATTCTTATTATTTATGTACAATTATACTTACTTAAAACGAGCGCGATAAATAAAAGATATTAAATTACGAACGAGATGACGTCACATCCAAATTGGAAGTACCGCAAAAGCGTTTTAGTCAGTACAAATCATATTTTCATAAAATCATATTTTCAAATCGACTTTATTTATCAATCATAAGCTTTTATTTGATGATAAGAGTGAAATATGGTTTCCTAGGCCAAGTTCTACTAGAAATATGCATTTGTTCAATGAAATTGAATATAGGTCAAGTAGCCTATTAAAGTTGATTATAAAAATTGTGTGAAATCCAGACATCGTCTGCATTTTTCGCTACTCAAACACCTTTAAAACCTGCGCACGTCGTAACCATCGCTAAAAACTACATTACTCAAGCCCTAAGACTGGTTGTTGTTTTACTTCAGAGATGTCCGTGTGTGTGTTCAATAATAACATCTTTAAATGCGTGGTGTTGGCTATCATAGGGTTTTTATGCTGCAAGAAATCCCCTCGAGTAAGTTCTATCTAATTACATCTTTTATATCGTACTATCTCGTGCGCCAGACAAGGACGGAGGATGCAGCATGTTGCAAAACTGTGTTCCTTCCTCGTTCATCAAATCTCTATGATATAGTTTCTTGTGCAAGTTATGATTTTCTCAGGCTAACAACTGGTTGACTTCCGATACTAAATAAGGCGTCGATTCTCGCCTTACATCATGCCCTATCGGTGCGAAATGTCCTGTATAAGTTATTATATCACTCTATATGGTTTATAACTGTTACTTCTAAGTTGTACATCTGACTTATAAGTGTGTAATAACTAACTGTCAATGATACATTTTAGCAAGATGGATGGCTTTTTACATACATGAACCTTTAGATTCTCAGCTTTGCCGTTATCATAATTTTTTCAATGAATACATTCTTTACTTTTGAGTCATATAGATTCTAAGCTCAAATAGCAATGAGCTATTTTAGTACTAAATTATCCGCATGTTCACATATTTTGGGGTCATAATAATTTAGGTCATAATTTTCACGGCCAATGTCAACATTACGCACTAGTTTATTAGTAGACCACCTAACGAGAACATTTAGATTAATAGACTAATTTTAAATTAAAATATTCCCGGAAGTGTTTAAATTCTTAACGCACACCCCTTTTTAGAATCAACTATTAAATAATAAAGCAGGTAGAAAAATTCATTGGCTCTAATTTGCCGTCAAGTCTCTGTAATTATAATAATGACCCGAATTTTCGTTTCCAATATTCTATTCGCTAATGTCATATTTTCCTTTAAATTATTGTATATTTTCTAAATTAAATATCATTTATTACAATAGCAACACTGATAACACGCCACCACCCCACTCCGGTTCCGTCCGACGGGACGCAAACGGAGGGGGGGGGGGGGGGCGGACGGGTATATAAGCAGAGCTCATCCTGCAAAGCCGATTGATTCCTGCCTTCCTGCGACTCGGCTACAGCCTACAAGTGTGAAGTGACTAATGTAATCGACGGTAGTATGAAATAAATAGCTGTATTAATTACTATACGTGTGTTTATCTTGAAATCTCAGAAGTGCGACGTAACCAAGAAATCTCGGGCAATGAATTTAGACGGTCAGTCTGGCACGCCACCTGGGACGCCACCTGGAACGCCACCACGGAGGAAATGTCACAAGCGGAAGCAAAACAAATCCAGTAAGCGGAGGGCGAGGAGCTCGTCGGCTTCTTCCTCTTCTTCTAGTGGAGCTTCCAGGCCACGCAAGTCGCATAAGCTATCTACCAAACTCTCGACCCGGTATGTGCTGGAATTACTTACAACAATTAATGGCGACTCAAGAAAGAATACGCTTTTTGGAAACAATTTAAATAATGTTGTTCCGGAGTATGATCCGTCGAATAGGTCTCAAACCATGGATTGCTGGCTACGTAAAGTCAATGAGTGCGCAATTATCTATGGATGGAATGATAAACAAACAATTCATTTTTCGTTACAAAAGTTAGTTGGTTTAGCAAAGAAGTGGTTTGAGGCCTTACCTACGGTTGTCTATTCTTGGAGTGAATGGCAATTAAAGCTAAGAAGGGCATTCCCCAGCGAAGAGAACTATGGCCGCCTCTTAGAGGAAATGTTAGGACGTAATTTACTTGCAAACGAAAGTCTTCGCGAATATTTTTACGAAAAATTGGCATTGTTAAACAGATGCGAAATATTGGGTAAAAAGGCAGTTGACTGCATTATCCACGGCATCACCGATAGATCGATTCGAAACGGGGCACAAGCACTAAACTGTAACGAGCCCGAAGACTTGCTGAATTTCTTGTCTTCTCAAAAAATACTATCCGTCAATAATAGCAAGTATAAAGACCGGTCATCTCATAAGCACAATTTGGATAGATTCAGTGCTCCGAGCACTAATTCTGTTAAAAATACTTATACTTCCGCGGTTGTTTGTTTTAACTGTAATGCAAAGGGGCACCCTTATTATAGATGTTCTAAGCCACTTTTGAAATGTAGTTGTTGCCACAGGGTAGGTCATGACGATAAAAATTGTAAAATAAAACCTATTAATAATAACTCTAGAAATAATAATAATATAGAAAAGAAATCTTTGAAGATCGATACTAGTAACAATAATGATAAATTTTTAAAGAAAGCTTTTATTAATAATAAAGTATATGATGCATACATTGATTTTGGGAGTGAATGCTCTCTCATGCGCAGGTCTGAAGCGACCCTTTTAAATCTGGTTAAAGATACTAATAATGTCCCCGTAGTTAGAGGATTTGGCCAGTCTACAGTAATTCCATTATACAAAGCAACAGTCAGTATTAGAATAGATGAAATAGATTCTTGTATAGAGATATTAGTTGTTGATGATCCGTACTTACAGACGCCTCTATTAGTTGGGCAAAACTTTACAGAATTACCCTTTGTTACCGTTCTCAAAGATAATAGATCGTTAAAATTTTTTGTTACACCCTCTCAAAACCCATTTGGACCTGATAATAAATTATTAAAACTGCAAGTAAGCAACTCTGTAGAAATATTGCGTACAACTGTGGTGCCAGTACACACCGACCCTAACTTCACTGGAGATGTTTATATAGAAGGCCACAGTGAAGAACCCGGTAAGGAATATCGTCTGCTTCAAGGTGCGTATCACATTGAGGCAGGAATAGGACATGTTGTTGTTTCAAATTTGTCCCATAACCAACCGATAACGTTAACCCAAAATAATTTATTAGCACGAGCTGCCCCATTTGACGAGCAGGATAGTAAAAAGGTTAATAAAGTTCAGGTAACAAGCTCTAGTAGGGAACCATTGGATAAAACTCACGTTAAAACCGGTCCACTCGAAGCCAATCATTTTGCTAGGCTTTATTCCGTCCTGCAAAATTATCGTGATTGTTTTGCGACTACATTAAGTGAATTAGGTTGTGTTAAAAAGTTTGAAATGAGTATAGATGTTATTGATAAAAAACCCATTATATATCGCCCTTATCGATTGTCTTATTTTGAACGAGGGCAGGTTCGTGAAACCATTGATGAATTACTTAAACACGATATTATACAAGAGTCTACATCAGATTATGCGAGTCCTATTTTGATGGTTAAAAAGAAATCGGGTGAATTACGGTTGTGTGTAGATTTTAGGGCATTAAACAATAAAACGGTTAAAGATCGTTTCCCTCTTCCGTTAATTGACGATCAGATCTCTAATCTTAGTGGTAATTGTTTTTTTACAACTCTCGATTTAGCGTCGGGCTATTATCAAATCCCAATGGCCGAAGAAAGTCGTCATCTGACCGGTTTTGTCACACCTGATGGACATTATGAGTTTAAACGAATGCCCTTCGGGTTGGCAAATGCCCCTGCCATGTTTCAAAGAACCATAAATAAAATTCTCGGAAATAAACGCTTTGAATATGCACTAGCTTATTTAGATGATATACTTATTCCTGCACGAAACATCGAAGAAATGTTTGAGCGACTAGAAGAAGTTTTAAAAATTTTTAGAGAACACAATTTAACTTTAAAACTTGGGAAGTGCCGTTTTTTTGACACGTCCGTTAATTATCTGGGTTATAAAATTTCTTCACACGGTATACAGCCTGATGAAACCAAGGTCTTGGCAGTTAAGAATTTTCCTAGCCCACAAAATATTCATGAAGTACGCCAATTCCTTGGGCTGACCGGTTATTTCCGGAAATTTATCAAAGGCTACGGAGAAGTTGCGCGTCCATTAACTTCCTTGTTAAAGAAAGATGCCGCTTGGCAGTGGTTAGATGCACAAGAAAGGTCATTTTCATTGCTTAAAGATAGACTCATAAGTATGCCCATCCTGGCTTTATACGACCCTACTTTAGAAACCGAACTCCACACTGATGCCAGTTCTCTTGGCATAGGTGGGATACTCATGCAGTGGCAAAAAGAAATACGTGTTCTTAAGCCCGTTTGTTATTTTAGTAGACAAACAACCCCGGAAGAGCGACATTTGCATTCCTATGAGTTAGAAACACTGGCGGTAGTAAAAACACTAAAGAAATTTCGCGTTTACCTGTTAGGCATACATTTTAAAGTCTATACAGACTGCGCAGCCCTTAGAACAACACTTACCAAAAGAGATCTCGTTCCAAGAATTGCTAGGTGGTGGCTTCAAATAAGTGAATATACATTTGATATAGAATACCGACCAGGTGTTCAAATGGCGCACGTAGATGCCCTGAGCCGCAATACTAAATTATCCGAAGCCGTAGATGACAATAATATGATGGTTAATGTTTACAATATAGAAAAAGAAAATTGGCTATTAACATTACAACTAGCTGACCCCGATATAGCACGTATCCATAAAATCTTAAAAACCCGAGGATGATCCAGAGTGTAAGGACATAAAAAAGAACTATGTAATTAAGAATGAAACTGTGTATAGGAAAGTAGATGACCGTATATGCATAGTCGTTCCTCGAAGTGCTCGATGGCAAATTTGCCGGGCCAACCATGACGACATAGGTCATCTTGGGTTCACAAAAACATTAGAAAAGATAAAACATCAATATTGGTTTCCTAAATTACGAAAATTCGTAAAAAAATATGTTGAGGCGTGTATAGAGTGCGCTTTCAATAAAGATAGTGCTTCTAAACAAAAGGCTGGGCATCTGTATCCCATAGAAAAAGTTAGTATACCATTCCACACAGTTCACATAGATCATTTAGGACCCTTTGTAAAAAGTAAAGTGGGTAATACACATATCCTCACCGTTGTAGATGCTTTTACCAAATATGTGCTCGTGAGGGCTGTTCCGAATGTAAAGACTAGTACTACTATAAAAATTTTAGAAAAAATATTTTACGATTTTGGTGTGCCGGCTCGAATCGTATCTGATCGGGGAACAAGTTTTACATCCTCTAGCTTTAAGTCTTTCTGTATAAATAATGGAATAAAACATATATTAAACGCAGTCGCTTGTCCCAGGGCAAATGGTCAGGCCGAAAGGTTTAACCAGACGATATTAACTTCATTATCAACACAAAATTCAAATGGTAACGAACGCGACTGGGACAAGTGTCTGGGCAAGGTTCAGTGGGGTATTAATAACACTATCAATGCTTCGACACAAAAAACGGCGACAGAAGCTATGTTTGGAATTAGAATGCGCGATGCTCTTCAAAATAAACTCCGTAACGGGCAAGACAAATCTAATTCGGATATTTCAACTATTAGAAATAACATTGCTGTAAACTTACAAAAGGAACAAGTTAAACAAAAAACTAGATATGATACAAATCGGTCCCCAGCAACGAAATATAGCGTGGGTGATTTAGTAAAAGTTTCACGTAATAATTTTGACAATGATGGTAAAAGTACAAAGCTTCTGTCCAAGTTTATAGGCCCCTATAAAATTACTGAATCACTGGGCAATGATCGTTACAGAATAGCCGATATACCTGGATTTAATAAAAAAAGAAAGCCTTATAATGCCGTAGTGGCTGCCGATAGATTAAGACCCTGGATTCATTTTAAAAATCTAGAATTACACGACTCAGAAACGAGTACTTCCAGTAGCACTAGTGATTATGAGAAGGAATAGATCATATTAATAAGATTTTGAATTGCAACCTGAATAAGGGTAATATGAATATTGATAACGAATATTATAATAAATGTTTCATGTTTTTTTTTCTTTTTCACATAAGTATATATTTTTTTTTTTTTACTTTGTTTCAATAATTTTCTTTATAATAATTGTTTACATTCTGTTATTATATTATAATATACATGATAATTTAACGTTTATTCCATAATTAAGAGTTAAGACAGTAAAGTTTATCAATTTTTACAACTGCACCTAGTTAAATACGTTACAGTAATAATAATTATTATAATGACACAGTAATGTAATATAAAAATAGTTAGTAGTTACACTATTATAGTAGGATAAGGTTAGTATGATATTATACTTTGTTTCATTATACATATTATATTGCTACATAGATGCCACTAAATATTTATTGAATTTTGATAGATTGTAATGATTCTGAAATCTGAAATGTATATATTTTGATGTTATAAGTTAATTAATGTTGTAAGTTGTAACAGCTGAATGTCATATTTTGATTAGCTTGGGCACCAGGAGGTAGCGTGTGTTGTCGATGGCCGAATGTCATATTTTCCTTTAAATTATTGTATATTTTCTAAATTAAATATCATTTATTACAATAGCAACACTGATAACACGCCACCACCCCACTCCGGTTCCGTCCGACGGGACGCAAACGGAGGGGGGGGGGGGGCGGACGGGTATATAAGCAGAGCTCATCCTGCAAAGCCGATTGATTCCTGCCTTCCTGCGACTCGGCTACAGCCTACAAGTGTGAAGTGACTAATGTAATCGACGGTAGTATGAAATAAATAGCTGTATTAATTACTATACGTGTGTTTATCTTGAAACTAATAACTAACCTGGGGTGTGTTTAAACATTTTTTTTATAAACCAAACATAGTTTTGTCGATGTTTGAACGATTAAAAACAGATTAGTGTTTGCTCGGCAACGCGATAAGGACTCCAGACGCGTAGTTTTATTGTTATGCTAATTAAGGATGGTTTAGCGTTTTAGTCGTTAGGTTCTAATACAAATGCGAAGATTGAATGTTTGGTTTGTAAATGTTTATGAGAAAGAATAATCTGGATGAATTTTTAACAAGGTTTAGATGATGTTTCAAAAATACATAAGTCCTGTACCTACTACGAATACAGAAGTTCTATTTGTTATGAATATAGGTGTATAAGATCTATTTGAAAGTAAAAATTATATTATGTCACATCAGTCATCACACACGAAGTCCTGTAAAATAGTCTGAGTGAATAAAACAAAGAGCCAGTCTATTTAATTATATCCACAACTTTTGATTTTGGCATAATAAATACCTATTGTAATGTCGACTGTCGTATACATACTTCTAACTTCTAAGGCAGAGTTGTACATCTTGACTCACAGTTACATCTAATTACTGCAATAAAAACCATTAGGCAAATCATTAAACAAAAGAATTAAATTATTAAGGGCTTTCTTGATTTAGGTAGTGTTCCAAGGTCGACATTACTTTTAACAATTTATTATACGAATAAATTACGAGTTATCGTGGCGCGTGCCTTTTGATAACTTGCCTGAATTAAGGTAATATAATTAAGTGTTTTGAAACATTGATAAAACCTTACTACGATTATTACGAGCACAATAATCCTTGAGAAGATATAGCATGCTCTGTATTTTTAGTTCTCTCGTGACGATGTTAAACTACGTAAAACGTTACAATTTTGTTTTAAAAATAAACAGGTAATGTCAACTGGTCATAATTAATTTCTATGACCCAGTTATTAGGTTGCAAGAAGAATCTAATTCTGAAGTTTTGCGTTTAGATCCGAAGAAATTAAAATACAAGAGTAGGTACAATTACGTCTGTCTATAGTCTATACTGTCGTCCAACGAAAAGTGCATTAAGGTGTGTTTTTGATCAATATTCAATAATACTACTGCAAAAACAGTATATTATACACTCTCAGGTGTTATTACTCATTAACTTTACACGCTGTATAGTGTATACCTACTCATCCTAAAAATATGTAATACTATCTACTGTGAGCAGTCGTTGTAAAAAACATTAAAGGCAAATTGAAAATCAAAGCTATAAATTTTAAAATACGTATACTATTGTTACGTTTCTTGCCTTTATTACTACGAGCAGGATTTTGTAAGAATGTGACAATTTATAGCTAAAATACTTGTGCATTTCCTCTGAAGAGTAACAATTGCAGGTTCCAGCAAATTCTCCGGAGGTATACTCGTAAGTGTATGCTCTAGCAGCTAGCTTAATAGTCAGTCGCAATTTTTTTTATGAAATAAGGGGGCCAACGAGCAAACGGGTCACCTGATGGAAAGCAACTTCCGTCGTCCATGGACACTCGCAGCATCAGAAGAGCTGCAAGTGCGTTGCCGGCCTTTTAAGAGGGAATAGGGTAATAGGGGAGGTTAGGGATGGGAAGGGAAGGGAATAGGGTAGGGGATTGGGCCTCCGGTAAACTCACTCACTCGGCGAAACACAGCGCAAGCGCGGCTGTTTCACGCCGGTTTTCTGTGAGGACGTGGTATTTCTCCGGTCGAGCCGGCCCATTCGTGCCAAAGCATGGCTCTCCCACGTCTTAATTTTCTCTTATTATTCGATGGAATGTTTGCGCTTTACTTCCTCAGTCTTATAAAAAATACGTGTGGCAATCGGGGACTCGTCTCGTCGGAGTGGGGGGTGTTAGGTTTATTTTTGTTACGGAATTTCTTGATTCCATCTTCAAAATTCAAAGCCACCAATAGCCTAAAAACGAAGCTACAAACGTTTGTATAATATTTTATTTAGTTACTTAAACGAAACTTGCTTTTAGGAGGGAAATTTCAAAACGTGTACTGTGAATTGTGATGCTCCCTTCGTTTATTTATATATTTAATATTTATTTTTATTTATTTATTAAAAACTTTATGCACCTACAAGTACAAAGGTGGACTTAATGCCTTATGGCATTATCTACCAGCCAACCTTTGGGCGATACAGAGACAAAATTGTGTAGGTGCCAGTCAAAAAGAACTAAAAAAAACTAACAACATAATATTGTAGATATATTTATGTTACGTTACACAAAGAATATTATGCTTCTTATAGGTACATCAAATTAGCATAACTTTAGCGGTTATTCGCAACTGAGAAATAACAACAACGAATATAATTTATGCATATTTTACAAACACAACTTCGAAAAAACTAATCCCCATTTAAATATTGGCATGCAGAGATGCAGGTAAACTCAAATTCCTTTGAATAAAATTTGACAAGCTGACATTAATCCGATGAATCCCAAACAAAATTCCCTCAGGACCTTCCAAAAACTCAACAACATAATGACAATGGAGAGACCATAAATGACTGTAAGGTCCTAGATAATATCGATTTAATTAAACCCGTATCATTTTGGGTAGACTGAGATTATAGGAATTTTAGATGTTTTTTTTTAAACGAAAATAGAGAAACGATATACTAATTAGGTCTTTTTGCTACGAATAATTGAAGTATATTGAAGGTATTTTAATAATCTAAAATATTCTGGTCGGAGTGATCGTTGGCCAACGACCAAATTCATGCAAGCAGACATGAATGAAACCTCTCTCAAGTGGTCAGTCTTTTTTTGCGCCGAGAAAATCCTTTCAAGCATCTTGCGGGGGATGGGGGTTATATCCTTAAGTATGTGGGTCTCTGCTGCGTCCCAAGATGGTGGTGGACGCAGCTGTCGCAGCCCCTACCCACTAAATACGCGGCGGTACTCCACTATGTGCCTTAGGCGGGCTTGCGATCAGCCCGATTGGAACAATCGGTTTTCCCGGATATGTATAAGGTGTTTTAGCACTTTTAGCCATTTTCAGTTGTTCATTTAAATTTTTTTGGCATTGTTGAATTTTCAATTGAATTTACAAGATATTTTTGAAGTTCGCGTGTGAACTGCAAATATTTTTCCGCACATATCTCGCGAACTCTGGAACTGACACAATTTATGTAAAGTAATGTGATAGCTTTGCAAAGGCAACGCGGTTTCTACCCAAATGCTCCGGATCTTAACATTTCCATAATACTTTACATACCACGTCTAGTCATATTTCAGAAATTTTAAACTTCAACTAGTACTGGAGTTAAAATAAATGGGGGAATATCTTAGCAACAAATGAAACAACGAGTTACTAGACATCTGACTGCGAATATTTAGGTACTTTGTAAACCTAAACCATAGTTTGAAGACATACAATAAATGCTCTAACTAAAGTTGATTTGAAAACTTTGAATTGAAAATATTTAATTATCTTTTGAGTTTTCAACGCAAACTTAGAAGTAACAACATTCGCATTAATTAGTTTAACGTGCCATAAAGCAATTTTAATATTTTTACCCATCCCAACAACGTTCACAACCACCAAAGAAGTTTTCGGTTATAAAATATATTTTTTAATATGGTACGCAGTACTTTTTTACCGTTGACTTAACCAGATGGTTGGCGATTCTTGTAGGCAGTTTCACACGCTGGTGACAGAAACAACAGCCAACAAGTTAACGGAGCTTTAACGCAAACTTATAAAAGCACCTGTCAAGATGTAAATATTGGTGATACAAATCTTTGCTTTAGATTTTTTTCATATTCCATATATGGATGATTTAGGTGCGTTCGAATTTTTCGAACCTTCTCAATTAATTTTGTCGTAGTAACTTTTTTATAATTTAAATTAACTATAGCCGCTTTACTATCTAATTTTAAACGTCCTATAAAATTTTTATAAATTGGCGTCAAGAAAAATATTTGACTATTTTTTTAAACATTATGTAACCCACAATACCTGCGTTGGGCTCAAAGAAAGGTTTGTTGGTAGGCGTTCCTACTTTATCAAATTACTGCCTTGTAGTTCCGAGCGCCGTCAAAGGCGCCGATTCCTGGCCGGGTACGGACTGCGCGACATCACAAAAGATGTTTTCATCTTTGCCGATTGGTGTTACATCTTGGTGGTATCTCTTTATTGGTATTCTTTTATTAATTTTACGTTTTCTTTTTCACACGGCAAATTATTTCCTTCGTTAATTTTCTTTAATTGTGCATGCTGCATGTTTTAAAATTTTAAATTGCTGCTTTCATTTGATTATTTTCTGATTAGAATTGAATCTAATCCAAAAATAATTAAAATGTCATCTATCTTGTAAGTTGTATTTCAAAAGACGTGATCTACTGATACTTAAATTACATTATTATAGTTACTTTACTAAACTAAGCTTAACCACATCATTTAACATCAGTATTTAATATTTATGTTCTTCATCAGCTGTATGAACTACAATATTCGCGTAGCCTACTGTGCACACACCTCAACTTAACACCAAAATTTGAATGACGCAACCTCAGTGATTGTCTAACGGTGTGATCGATTTTCTTTTTTTTTTCGATTAATTTTGTTTATTTTAACACAAAAAGTGTTCACGTTTCGTTAATTTTTTGTTCATTTAATTTGACTGCACGCTTCGCAGTGACTAAAGGTTTCCGCTTACAAAAGAAAGAGTCAATATTCGGTAGCTAAGGAAGAAAGTGTTGCGTAATAAAGGAAACATGAGATGCTTAGAAACAACTTAAAAGCTAGAGAAAGCATGATTTGTAGGTAAGCAGGAGAAGTTTTAAATCTTCATGTAGCCGAAGACGTCAGAAGTCACTAGCAAATGCTAGTATTCAATAAAGTTAATATCAGCAAAGTCGTGGCAAGTAATATTCATTTATTAAGGTGACGCCTTGATAATTTGGCTGTAGCGATGTCCATTTTTCTCAGCAATGACTAAAGCTAAGAAATTAAAATTCACTGTCAGTATTCATCATGTCTTTGCCTTTGAATTACCCATAGCATAACACGATTGGTCAACTTTCATAACACAGAATAATCAATCAAAAAGACCTCTGTAAAAAAAGGGATTCCTATTTTGCCAACAGAGGAGAGTGATATAAGCTTCCAAAATTTGTACATAAATTGGTTCTAGTATACACTTTAATTTGTCCATAGCTTATATGAAATGTATTTATGGTTTTTAAATTACGCGACAAAAACCATTTTGTCGCTACGCCCTTTAAATTTTTTGCTGTTCCATTGCTTGTTTTCTATGAGAGGCCGGGCCAGCCTCGCATAGAAAACAAGCAGTCTCAAACACATCCAACACGGTTTTTTACTTTAACATGGCGTCACCTTAAACAGAACATTTCATCCAGAATTAATTATTATCACGTTGTAATAAAGTTTAAAATCGTGGAACTAGCGCCATCATTCGGTTGAGTTGTTTTATTGTTGACTTAAGTTTCATCTCATTTCCCGTGAAGAATTAATATAATGTGTACACAGGTTTTACACTTGTGTACTCTTCAAATATTCCGGTACAATGAACAGAATTTATCATGCACGTACGAGAAAATAACACAGGCTGTAATAACCTTTATCATCAAGTATAATAAGGTCGAAAGTGGCTTGATGGGATTTTGGTGAAAAATATCATCCCGATTGTCTTATTATGCGGTAAACGCGCTAAATACATATGGAATTTAAAAGCTCAAAATTCAACTAGCATTCATCCGAACCATATTCTGTTGTCATTGTCACGAGGCGATAAGGGTTATACTAATCGTTGTTTGCATAGACAATTTGTGGGACACAATGGGAACGTAGCATGTTAGGAACATAACGTGAGAAGTTATGTAAAGTTTTAGAAAAACTGGATACAGTTATTAACGTAGAGCAAGAAATACTAACATATTAGTGCTATAGGCTAGAAGAGGCTAGTGATAACGATTATTCAGATTTTAGATTCAACTTTACGTCTAATCTAAAGAATAACTATAGCGTGTAATAAAATGTAAGCTATACGAATCAAACCCTTAACGTCACAACTAACATCCATTACTCTACATCAGTGGTTCTTAACCTTTAGTCATGAGGGACCATCTTACCAAATGTTTGTCTTTCCGGGGACCACCCTGTTGGTTTATAATAATAATAATAATAATAATAAAAGTTTATTCGGTACATACACATTACACCCCATTACAACAAACATTTCACAGACAAAAACAAAAAAAGAAAAACAATAAACGTGAAGAAATAACACGGAAACAAAAATAACTTAAAAAAGAATATAAAATAATTAATAATCAAACGAACATAGTGTGTTATTAATATCTATTTGGGTAAGTAAATAATTACAAAATGCAATGCAGTGTAATGCGAATTCCACCAAAAAGGTCCCCACTCAGGTGATGATCACGGTATAATACCTATACCGCGATCCCTGGTGTTCTGTGAGGCCTTATCAATGTCAATTCGCTCGACAGATGCACACCTTTACCTAAATTAAGGGTGGTTTGATAAAAAAAACAAGCACAACTATAAATAAATATAAAATTAGCACTCAATTTTCTTTTGGCAAAAATTTAAAAGTTAGAGATTTTAATTTAATGTGATTTTTGTGACTGCATATTCAATAACTTCTGAATTCTCACGTATTATTAGGATGGCTTCGCGGACCACTTGGAATGCCTTCAGGGACCACCAGTGGTCCGCGGACCACCGGTTAAGAATCACTGCTCTACACCGTGACCTATATTCCTATGTACTAAGCTATGTAGTCGTTATGGTTCGTGAACCCTGAATTGATACAGACGTCCCTCATGTGTCATGCTAATTAACGTACTTGGTGTCGTAGATTGTAATTGAGTGGGATTAACGTATGTGTGGTCAAAGATATATTACACGTTTTCAACCTTATTTCTTGGTGACAAAGATCTAAAGAGTCTATTTTGATCTGCCTTTACTGTACATTATCTAGGGACTTGTAATGCAAGTAGCACAAGCGTTATTTCTGCATCTACCAATCTTATAGAACATAGAGTACAAAAATATGTCCTAAAGATCTGAATACAAAAACGAACTATGTTTTTGATAATATTTATCAAAACGGTGCTCGCAACTCCTTCCACCATTTTTCACTGTCTTCTGTAGGCTGTAGATTCGTATTTTGCCCACCACACATTTTGTAAATAATCACCATGTATGTAGGTATATAATATTCTCTGTATATAAAAAATAATCGTTTAACGGCTGATATGTATGTCTGAATGACCAGCCCACAAATTGTGATCCAAAAGATAGAGTTGCGTGCCACAAAAAGCGAGCATTTAAATGTATAATTAATACCTACATTAGTGTAATTCCGTCAAAAGTTTTTAGGCATAAATCGTCAACTGTCATTATGTCTTATCTGACAGCGATACAGTATTAATTAAACGCCGGCCTCATGAGATATTATGAGTTTAATAGTCACCAATGAGCTCGGAGTAATTATGTAGATGAAGTTCTCAGTGCGCCTGCGCATGGCGGGGCTCTCGCTGGGCAAGGCCAAGGTGATGAACATCGTAGAGGCAACAGTTGTTATAAATGTAGAGATATTGTTTTCTAAGCACTTTTGTATAAGTATCTCCTATTTTATTTAAAGACTTCGATCACGATCCGAGTACCTTCGATGCGAGTAATCAAATAATTAATGTAATTCAATTACTCGCATTCGAAAAAAGTTACTCAATGAAAATATTTGTTTTGTATTTGTCAAGCCCAGCTTTTATAACGTAACAAACAAGGTCAAAATACTACCCTCCTTACTAATAAAAATACAACGATTATCTGAACAATTGTCTTTGCCTTATACGTCCAGACAAAGACAATAATTATTAGACTTTGTATAAGTCAGCAAACCTTGAATAGTTACTTGTACCATTAACCCCCGAATGGCCCAAGTGGGCCGCGATAACAATACATAGACAATAGATTTCCCAGAATCCGCGATCGACGGATTATACGCTGTATCTTTATTACTGAGGGGTGTAACTATGCACAGTGTTAATTTTTATGTATATAGGGTTTCTATTTCTTCAGATAATGTTATCGGTTATAAGTTAACGCGTTTATCATCTTTCTGGCATCTCACACAAATCTTCCAACTCTCTCGCACGAAGTCCGTTGTACTCTCTGTTACGATGCTCTATGTTGTGAAAGAGGCGGGTCCGACCGGTGTAGGCGCATCGCGTGCCGCGCTCACGCCACCCAAGCGAAGCTACTGCTCATATCCGTAAATTGTGTACCACTTTATGAATATACAGTACACCACCTTAGATAAAGCAGACCTCACGAGACAGACGCGGACGCATTTAGACATAGCTTAAAGTTTTGTGATTGGGCGCAGCGGGTTGGGTTGCATTTTTCATTCAAGTTTAGTAACCAAGTGCGGAATAGTTCATAAAACTTGTTTGAAAAATGCGGCTCTTCCCACGGCTGCTCCCCGTCACAATGTTCGCGAAGCATTTAACAGTGAAACAATATAATATGTATTATTATTATCACATGACGCTCATATAACTTGTCTCTGTTTTGAGCAAGTTTGTTTTTAAGCAAAAGACTGAGTAACTCTACTATATGTGATATTTAAACTGTGGTAATGTTCGAAGTTATTGTACTTTTCACAGCACCATAACACCAACGACATAAGGATCACTCACATACAAAATAAGAGGTAAAAAAACTTCAAACGGAAAATGTGGATTTTGTACACATACATTACATTAGCTAGATGATGAAGGAGGTAAGTTTTGTTCAAATTATAATGGAAAAAAGGAGTAATAATTATTGTCCTGATATTATAAAATTTTAGTTATTTGTCATTTATGTGGCAGGTGGAATTTCCAAAAAGTCGGGCCCGTCCGCCCTTCATCCCATAGAGCTCTCCTTCCTCCTCATTTCTCGTTCTCTACTTCCTCTGAGCTCTGCTTCTCTTCTTCCTCAGAGCTAGTGCGCGTTAAATTCTCTCCTTCGTCAGAGCTCGTGCGCATATAATATATCTTTTGAAGTATGTATTTGAAGCTCAATTTAAAACAGTAGCTACAGAAGCAGTAACCAGAATCAAAGTCAATAATTCGTGTGCGGTCGCTAATGTTTGTCCGAAATGTGAAACATGACACGTTGCCAAATAGAACGACGTGTGGCATCTGTTCCGATAAGTCTGAATGTACAATACATACTAATTATAATTGTAGACGTGAGTGGAAGAATCGAACAAGTAACATTTCGTGACATACGGACAATAACTAATTTTTTCTCTAATTATTTCAATAAAACTTGTAACTTATCTACTTCATAACCTAGCTAATATATCTGGCTACACATACAATCCATAGTTTTTCTATTTCAAATAACTTTTCCGGCCCTAAAGCCTCCATTTAAGCAAAACAACGGGGGAAGTTTTTTCATGTTACTTACCTTAGTCTTCCACTCACGTCTTGAATTGCGAAAGTGTGTCTGTAACCTCATCATGCTTAAACGGCAGAACCGATTGAGATAGGCTTGTAGATACTTTCAGAGAAGGAAAAGGATTAAGGACAGTTTCGTTGAGGAAAATATTGCCGTTCCCGCTCGTAGGCTATTGTTATATATTAATTAATCTCGGGCTGTACAAAAATAGCTACTAAAAAGAAATGAGGCCGATTAGTCCGATCGAACTTACCAGACTCATCGACACACACTGGACACATGCACAAAACGAGTAGTCTGCAGCCTATAATCGGACTGACTGAAATCGGCTTTCCCGTATAGACATCTTTATGTCAACTCCTTACTGAATTTTTTTTATAGAAATACGAAACCTCACAACTTCTTCAAATCTCAGGAGGAATGTGTGCATTAAGTCGTGGTGAAAAGGGTGAAATTCCTATATTCAAGTTCGGTGCGCTTCGACTCTGCGCCAGTATGAATTGAGCCTTTGATTACCCTGCGTGTAATGGTAACGGAAGATTCTGTAATGCCTTCATCGAGGCACCTGCATTTGCGATTCTTTACAACGTGGTCCAAGTTATGTACTGACGGCTCGAACTTTCGCAAGAGCGATTCTCAGGATTATTTTAAAGTTAATATAGGGTACTAGTTAACACCCACAGTTCATTTTAGATCTGTCGCGAGACTCATCTCGCGATAGAGTATGAAAGGCCGCTCTAATTACACTGAGTATAATAATTATAGTTTGAAAAATCATCTGGATGCACTCCATTAAATATCTTTTAGCGCTGGAACCACAAACTCTTCCGAAAGACTATCCAATATCCTTTCCCGGGACTTTCAATATCTTTGTACCAAATTTCGTCAACATTTTTGCGTAAAGTAAATAAGTGACAGACGGACAGACATCATATGAAATATTAGTACAGAAAACACGATACAGTAAACTCTTGCGGCACACCAACGGCATTAGATCCAAGATTCAATATGAGACACCGCTCCCGACCGCTCCAGGCGTTTTCCACTTTGCATAACGGCGTTTTGATATTATCAAGAATAATAATTATTGTCGCCCTAACTCTATTATAAAGCTATTCAATATGTTAATGTTTTTATTGGAATTTATTGCGGTGTTGCCAGTTTTCATATCAAATTACAGTTGTTTAGCAACATGAGGAAATTAAATATTGTTGGCAATATTTTAAAGTTGTGTGAATTTAAGCTTATTCATAAATAATCGGTTTTTATTTTTTAGAATGAATATTATGTTATGGCGAGAAAAATTAAAACACATTTATGCACTGAGAGGTACACGATGTGTGGCATATTATTGTATTATTTTATTCTTAACTTTTACCTTAGTCCTTATAAAATTATTATTAAAATACACTTTCATTCAACACACAAGATTATGCAGCACAGACTGAAAGTTATAAAATGCTAGAGAAAACATTTTAATTTTCATGTTAAGAACGCCATTATTTTTCTAGCGAGCTGTAATAAATATTAAAAATACTGTAACACTTTTAAAGTCAACTCTAACTTTATAAACAGAACGTCGCAAAATAAACTCATTATATTTCCCGGTAAAAAACTCCAAGTTATAAACACAAGAAGAATTTTATGTTACATTTAGCTGTGGAAAAATGTCGAGGGAACTTTACGAGGCAATATAAGCGTAGCATTCCCCGCAAATGTCGCCTTTTGTTGGTACAATCCGTTATAATGCAGAAGTCTGTAATTTCTGAGTGTCGGTGTCTACGACCAGAGATACACATTTACAGATGCCGCTAAGTTGTCAACAATTGAAATAAAGTCGGAAAATCGTGGATTGAGCGTTTGAGTGCAGAAATATGAATTTTGGAAGGGTTATAAGTTATAACTTATTAGTTATCAGTCACGTGACACGTCGTATGTTACACATTTTAAATAAAACAAGCAGCTTGATAAGCATACATGTACAACGTTACCAAGCTGCCGGCGACGATAGGTTAACAGCTTGTTCAGCTTGCACTTTTGTTAATTCTGAAATAAATATTTAATAAAGCTCTCAATCTAAATGTAAATGTGCTTAGCAGTTTTAAAACAATATGGCCAAAACGTTACAATTTTAAAATACAAATAATAGTCAATATAAAATCATTGTTTATGCGGCGTCCACTTTAATCTGTATATCTGTGGTCGCCTTAACGGTGGCATAGATACCGTTTCAAAATGGAGTATGAATATTGACTTCATTGCACTGAATGTAACCAAAATGTGTTCACAGCTCTTAAAATATAAGCTATAAACGTTGATGTCACAGGTTACGATGGTCACGATTCATAATAAAGAGCAGTTAAAAGCTCTATTTATAGAAAGTTTTATCGCGTAATTACGGAGCCGTTAAGTGAATATTTTGAGTCACCACTCATCGTAGATTACTGTTTTTAAAGTCTGTTTTACTTTATGTCACACTGTAAAAAAACACATAATATTATAGTACCTACCTAGCTACTTCTTATTCTAATAAAACAAATTCAATAAAACGGGATATAAAGTTTTGGATGCCGGAAAACTACATTACTTGGACAGACCCGCGGAAAGAGCAAGTGAAGACATTGCCACTTTTTTACGTAAGCTCCACGCAACTTTAAATCTCATTAAAAATCTCAACCTAGCGCAAAAAGGAACATCGTGGCAAAAAATGTGGTAAAAGTAAAGAAAAAAACTGTACCAGCTAGGTTCCCAAGTGAAACAGTATTCAAGGAACGTGCGCCGCGACATTCCTCATCATAAATGGTTCAGCTCCTCCTTATAAGTTCACTCGATATACATTAGAAGTTGGTAACAGTTTACACCAAGATTTACTTATGCTTTTGAATCTATTAGATGTAACGGAACAAGCAGTGTTAGGGTGAGTTGCGTGCAACTTACTTTAACTACAACTACAATGCAAAATGTCAAATCTTTGGTTAAAGTAAAAAATGGACGCCATATTTAACCATAACCACAGAGCTCGACAAGGCTTTAAAATATGAACGTGGCGAAAAAATTAACTAACGCTGTCATTATACATAAACGCCATTTTTGACAGTTCTCCTTTCCCAGCAGCGCCCCCGCCCACGTTCATTTAAGGCCTTGTCGGACCAGCAACAGACATCTGACAAATTCTGTAGTCAAAGTTAAGTTAGCCTTAACTATAACCATTACTTTGACCATAACTGTAACCACGCCTCTGGTGCAACCCACCCTTAGCGAGCTTAGGTGCTCAAACAAAATGGTGGCAGATTTTATCAATTGAATGAATCTTAAAACAACATTGCAAAAGCTTACTTTGTCGTGCCATAGAAATATGACTAATAAAAAAAATCCAGCCATGAGCCAGCTGATAATATTGAATTATGGCTAGGAAGTAGGAAATCGATCATGAGAGCTTTCAAACAAAAAAAAAACAGTTCGAAATCAGTCCACTCGTTTGGACGCTATACTATGATGCCACAGACCACGGCCACGGTGTGAGTCTACACACAAACAGACAAAGAGACACATCAACTTGTGACATGTTTTAGTTTTGCCTTCGTTAAATACGTTCTAAACCTCACACCCTATTTGCACAACCCCGTAGTTCGTAACCACCGTGCAATCTAAATTTAAATATAACATCACAATGTAGGGCCCACTTGCGCCAATCTGGGTTAAAGTTAACTCTGAGTTAAACATCATGTCATCTCTATCACTGACTTGGTGAGTGACAGATATGACATGATGTTTAACTCAGAGTTAACTTTAACCCAGATTGGCGCAAGTGGGCCTAAGAATTATAAAAATACACAAAACGCACCTGCGGATAATGGTAATAAATCGTTATTATAAAATCTAGAACAGATAAGCTCCCGATTGTAGAATTGTAAAGCAGCCGTTACTCACACTTCGCGTGATGTTAAAATTATCTCCCGCCGTACTTCCAGTTATCAGAGACGCAAAATCTTCGAAGATAACTAACGATTACTTACACGCATATATTGTTAAAACGATCTTTGGTTTGATCAGGATATATTGAGATAAAGATTGAGATTTGAGACTAGAAAGTAAACTGTAATTTGGTTTATCTGGGAATTACAAAATAACAACGTGATAGTCTGAATCAACATTCTGGTAATAGTTCCTTGAGGAATAATGTTTTTTCATGTTTTCTTGTCAGCCCGTCCATTTGTACCATTTTAACAGATTTCCAAAAAGGAGGAGATTATAATTTGACGCTGTTAAGCATTCATGTACTAACTCACCAAATAATGCTTACTTAGTTATTACTGCAGTTATGTTCTTTAAATCATTTAGAACAAGGCAGACAAGACTGCATTCAAAATTTAAAAAAAAAATGTGAGTTAGGACTTAGGAGTTAGGACACAAATGCTTAACAGCGACCATAATATTATAATGTTCGTCTGTTTTAACTCTTTAAAATATCAGAAATTAAAAATTGATATTTTTAAATATTCATACTTATTTTGCGAATCGTCCACTCATAAGATCCAGGATAGAAGAAAGATAATAAAAATAGTTTTCACAAGCAACAAAAACACATCGATTGACTGCTGTAACATAAATCATGCGAAGCTACAGGAATTTTCTCGTCATTTTTTGACTAAACTAATCCGGCATGACCCGAATCTGTAATGCGAATACGACATGGCCGGTGCACTTGACAGACGTCAAATATAAAAAAAAAAACAAAAACACATTCCCATAAAATATCCGATTCTGTTAGACACGACTTTATGCCGCGATAAAAATGCGTAACGAATCCTGAATTTGGAATGTTTATAACAGAACGCTTTTAGTGCTAGATTTTTTGTGCCTTTTATGTCTCGATAACGTATTCAAAGAGTTTTCCTATTTCATACAAAACATATTCTATCTACAAATTCATAAATATTTAAAAAGGATAAATAAAGTTTGCGAAAAAAACAGAATGAACCATGAAATTATCCCTCTACTTACGGCAAAAATCACATTTTGTTGTCGTTGCATCGTATTTATAATAATTATTATTCCAATCAGTTAACCAAAAGTTGCACTTTTATATACAATAATTAAATTCAGCTGCTTTGGAAATTAAAAGTCCTTTGGCGTTAACTTCTTAGTTATATCGGTTGGTAGTTACACTTGTGCCTCAAAAGCCTCACGTGAAGCATACGCAATTGTTTTCGTCGACAAAAAACCGTCGTCATAAAATGGCCATTTAAGGAGCATTCAATTGAATGCTACTATAAAATAAATGGAATACGTAATGTGTAAACGATTAGTAGTCGCCACTTCAAATAAGCAGTAAAGTAGTGTTTCAGCTACAAAAGTTTATAGCTCTCGAGCCGCTAAAGGCAATTCAGAAACCACGTAGTAAAGTAGTAGTCAGTCGCGAAAACCTATTAGTACGCTGACACTTGACATATGAGTAAAAATGTTTCCTGAACGTCAATACTTTTGGTCGTAGAACTGCACCAAGAGAAGGTAGTGTGGTTCTAAAGTAAAGTAGTCACGAAAACATTTTTAAGTAGTAGGCTGATACTTGACATAATATAGTTTAAAATATCTCCATAACATAAATACATCGTGAGCCAAAGAACATTACCTTGGTACCATGTAGTAGGGACTGTGGTAAAATATTATTAAAAAAAGAATTGGGGGTGACATGCTTGCAATGCGACCATCAATATTAAATTAAGATTTAAAAAAAATAAGAATAAAAATTAAACAAACATGATAACGATAATCATAATGCACAAACAAACGATAATGATAATCATAATACACAAACAAACGATGCAAAATATCCAGAGGCCTACACTACAAAATGGGTAGTCAAATAAATTCATCTCGAATATAAAACTTGAGCAAGTACACAAACAATGAGCGGTCGTGTTTGTTTATAATTAACGATGCGAGGGAACATTGTAGTAGTCCAGGCCTAATAAATATGCTCTTGTGTGGTAATGCGATCCTCTGACGTGCTCTAAGACGAACAATCGGTAATTGTATCTTAATACATACCTCTGACGTTGTTCTGTATTGTCCTAGAACAATTGGGAATTGTTCTGAATTAGCGTAATATTTTGCTCGAATTTGTACGTCATGAATATGTTTGTCGTCATTTTTGTGATGACATTATCATTATCAACCTTCTGTTCATCGTTTAAGCTTGTGATTTGACTAACATTTACTTGCGTAAAGTAGATGGTAGATACCAATCATCTCAATATTATGGTCAAGTATTTTTTTCCAATGCACTACAAAATCATTCTTTTAAATATAAATATACCTACAACAGATATTTGTTGACTGGCATCCGCAACTCGTCTTTTTCCACTTGATCACCGACCACCAATGTTATTTTTAGGATCGTAATTAGATTCTTGGGATAATTACAATAGCAAATTTCATCCTAGCCACTTTAATCAAGGATGCTAACAACATCATCAATATTGTAACGCCAATATAAATTATTAATCTATTCCTGTCAATATACGTGCTGGACCTTTATTACAAGTTGGTATCGAGGAGTTAGAATGTCTTACATCTATTCGGAATAGGGTATGATAATTCCTTGTCATTATAGCATTATATTTTATAATGCCATAGAAGAGAACCGCATGCGCGCGGGGCATAGATTAAAAGATGTAGATGTGTAATTTGATTCAGATGATTTATAGTTGAGAGCGATCGGCGTTTTAATGGTCCTTTCTATTTGGCTAGGTTTTATCGGAATTCGGAAGTCCGTTTCCTAAGTCTTACTTAACTTAATCAGTGAGCATTCAAACGATTTTATTGTCAATAAGAAACGCTTTAATCATGTTTTTACTTCCTTTTACAATTATTAAATTTGTCGTTGAACAAATGTAAATGGAACTTTCTTCTTGGATTTTTTTACAAATTCAAACATGGTTTTAATCACGTTGTTTTACGTTCAAAAGTAGAAAAGTAATATTATGTATTATATTATTTAATTTCAACTTGTTCTGATTTTTGTAATAAAATAGCCTAATGTTGCTACATTTGATATTAAAAATGTTATCATCTTAACTCATTATAATACATTGAATAAAATGTGTAGTTTTGTATAAAAGAGCTTTGCTTTCTATTTTATATTCTTTGTCCCAAACGCCGGCGGCTCGGCTAACCTGTTCCCTGAGAGCGGTCATACGTCATTGGAGGGACTTAAAAATTATTATAACATTATACAATAAATCATAGTAAGCCGGTAATTAAGATGGTCATAACCAGAGTCCAGAACGTTAGAATAAAAAAGTATTCATAATTTTTTCACGTTAAATAACGATTTCGGCGCGGTCGGTCGCCCAAATGATGATAGATAAGTTTTGTGTCTGTAATTTTATAATCGATCATTTCAGTTTGCGAACTGAATATCCCAGCTTTCTTAGCTCTTATACACATTTATAGTAAATGCTCAAAACTACCACTAACATAAAAGTATTCAAACATCTTATCGCAATTTTAAAATATTTCTGCCATTTCTTTGCCAACATTTTTTTTTTTAGTTATAATTGTCTGCCTTAAGGTGACGCCTTGATAATTTGGCTGTAGCGATGTCCATTTTTCTCAGCAATGACTAAAGCTAAGAAATTAAAGTTCACTGTTAGTATTCATCATGTCTTTGTCTTTGAATTACCCATAGCATAACACGATTGGTCAACTTTTATAACACAGAATAATCAATCAAAAAGACCTCTGTAAAAAAAGGGATTCCTATTTTGCCAACAGAGGAGAGTGACATAAGCTTCCAAAATTTGTACATAAATTGGTTCTAGTATACACTTTAATTTGTCCATAGCTTATATGAAATGTATTTATGGTTTTTAAATTACGCGACAAAAACCATTTTGTCGCTACGCCCTTTCAATTTTATGCTGTTCCATTGCTTGTTTTCTATGAGAGGCCGGGCCAGCCTCGCATAGAAAACAAGCAATCTCAAACACATCCAACACTGTTTTTTACTTTAACATGGCGTCACCTTAAATATGTTTTGTACGAAAGGTTTTGCAAGTCTTACAATCTGTATATAATGTTACGATATTAATTTTTACTAGCAATAATTCCAAATTTTTTTGCAACATTGTGCTCATGACTTTCAATATTGTTTTGCATAAACATTTAATTAGTTCCAACTTCCAACGAAGAGATTCCTCGAAAATACCGTTTAATGACCGTTTTTATATCTAGTGTAACACGAGAAGGTGAGAACTGGTTTCTAGAATCTTCTGTTAGACAATGACGTAATTCCTATCGACTATTGGGAATATTAACATGGGAAGACATATTTTCTAGAAGCTATTTAACTACAGTTCAATGATGGCACAATTCTGCTAGTTTAACTGTAGGCACGACGAAGCTCACCATACTTATCCTGCTCGACAAAATATGTCTTTCATTTGAATTAACAGCAATTAACCTTGGGACAGAAATTGGCAAAAATTGCAAAAGAGATTTTTCTAACAATTACTGTAATTACATTTTAGAGTATACAGCTGACATCTTTGACGACCTCTGTGGCTCAGTGGATAGCACGTTGGTAGCTTAAGCCGGGGGTCGCGGGTTCGAGTCCCGCTGACGGAACAAAAAGTTTTCAAAAGTTCCTGGGTCATGGATGTGTATTAAATATATTTATCATATAATAAAAATCTTAAATATATGTATAGTATAAAAGTATTAAATATATTTCCGTTGTCTGGTACCCGTAACACAAGTCCTTCAGGTACTTACCACGGGGCCAGATTGACGTGGTTTGAAGTGTCCATAGATATTATTATTATTATCTAGGTTCCTGAAACTTACGAATCTCAAGCATCTTTCTTAAAAGATAAAGATGAGCTTACCTATGTATTTATTCATAAGCACGCGTCGTACAAGCTCTAACGTGACTGCATAAAGGCTGTGACTTGTGACTTGTGAGCTGTGAGCTGTGACACAGTCTAGCGTAGCAGTTAGTTGTGACTCTATGATCAAAGAGAATAATCAAAAGTTATATTAAAAATATGAGTATTCAATTCACACTATCCATACTAATATTATTAATGCGAAAGTGTCTATATTATATTACCTCTTCACGTACTAACCGCTGAAGCGATTTTGCTGGATAAAGAGATCTTTGATTCCCAGGAAAGGATTAAAGATAGTTTTTACCCAGGAAAATTAACGGTTTTCGGACGATAAAATAATTTTTAAGCAACGGAGTTGCAGGCGTCATCTAGTTGAAAATTAGTGCTATTAAAGAGTACCAAAATTATTCTCTGCCGGTCTGGTTAAGAGGTCACAAACCATAGCAAAACAGTACACAGTAATTACATAAATATTAAAACGAAACAACCAAAACACATTAGTAGAAGTTAGAACAAAAAAGTTTCTAATAGCCAGTACTACTAAATCAAAGATAATCGCTTTTACGGAAGGCACAATTATTTGTGTAGCAGTCATCAACGGTATTGATTACTCTTCACCGGGGCAATTTGCCTTAATAACTCTTAAAGTTGTTTGGTAATACGGAAATACGGCTATTACTGACACATACCTTATATTTCATGGCTATGAAATATTATACCCGTAAAAATGTGTATTTTGGTACTTGTGCTTTTAAGGTGTTGTGTTATTACACCTCCACCTCTTAGTCTGAGAATGGCTTAACCGATTTGGCTATTTTTAGTCTTGAAACATTCGTAGAAGTTCAGGGAAGGACTTATTAGGAGAAAAGTTCACCTGGACATCTAGTAAGATACAAAAATAATAAACTGTATTAAAATAATTTTACAGGTTTCGAATTTACGAACTACATAATATTATTTATTTTTTTATTTACTGGTATTTTGTTATCATTATAATTTCTTTCTTCTTATCAATTTCATTAATCGAAAATGCTCTTACAACATATTCCTTTCAATCCAAGCTACTGTGCTCAAGCTAATCAGCTTTAGGTACCACGGCAGCTTCTGAGCCAAATCTCTCAGATAAGCTGGAAACGATAAGATGACCACACAAAACCAGTGTAGTTCCAATTTAAATATTTCAAGATAAATTTTCTCCTGAGCTTATCGATATCAAAGACATGCATAATCTTTTAAAGATAATATTAAAAATGTATTGAAATATCGTTTTTATTATTACTAAGGCTACAGCTTTTGTAGATGCTATGTAAAAAAACTGACTGTCCTCCGAGAGTGCCAGCAGATGTAGAAATGTCACAGTGAGACTTGAGAGTACAGAGTACTTGTCGTAATCACGAATACCCCCGAATCTATGAAACGTAAGAGCCCCGAACAATGCACTCGCATTTTGCACCTTATTCAAAGGAAATAGAAGTAAATATCATATAGCCGGTGCAGGTGGTGGTCCGTTGTCGCCGGTCCATCAATAAGTGCTATAACTCACGAGTCATCGCGACGTGGCCAGTGACGTTAACATGGTATCGTCCAAGCAACGTCTGGCGCCTCTACATCGCCGCAAAGCGGTGTTTTTCAGTCAAGTTTAAAAACACCGCTTTGCAGCGACGTAAAGGCGCCAGACGTTGCTTGGAAGTTGCCATGGTAATGGAATAATTATCGTCTTCCGACACTCAGGAAATACGAGGTTGCCGAAAAATTACGAAAATTTCTATGCGCATTATCTCTTTGGGAGCACTATACAACATGACTGGTGAGACATTACCGATACTTATGGAGAGTACTCTGTACTCGATTCTCATTATAATTATGTAATAAAATTAGGTTCTTAATTTTTTTTCCAAATTTCCCAAAAATAAATTAATTATGGATACTAAGTAAATTACGCGGCTAGGCAAGTAGGCATACTATGCGGCCGGTGCAGAGGCGTGCGCTACCAAAGAAACACCACACAACTACCCCTCCCGCTCGCGGTGTCCATGCGTTGGGTAAATAATTATTTAACTTTAAGCTACATTTACTCAGTGATCAATTGATATTATTTTATTATATTATTTTTTTCCAACTAATATAATAGACAAATATCACGTCCTCGAGTATTGAACATGTCTTACCAGTCACGCAGTATATATTTATGCCGCGCAGTAGAAAAAGATGCGATTACTAATTCTTCTACGTCGCGCTGACGTTCTACTCTATCTTCACTTCTGATCTATAAATGTAAATAATAAATGGGTACATGATCTAGTAAAACCTACCCAAGTTTTACTAGATCATGTACCCATTTATTACCCGTTAAAAATGCACCAAGAAAGAAGTTTCTACTATACTTAATAGTTCTTCACGTAAAGGTCATTACATACTTACATTTTGATAACAATAATTAATGATAATACAAAAGTATTAAAAAGCAGGTGATGAAATTCTTTAATGTTGATTATACTGAACACAAAGATGTTTCACGCAGGTGATCTAGAAAGCACTTGTGTATTTGTGTAAGTTGTTATCAAGATTGTAGAAACACAAGTGAATCCAATAAATATTTTTAGAACTTGCTTGGAACAGGTGGCAAGTTTTATCAAAAATAGGCATTTTTTTTTGCCTATTTTTGATAAAACTTGGCAGAGAAAACAAATTGAAGAAATCATAATATTATTATGTATTGTGTTGGCATAACAATGACTCTTTGTATCTTTCAAGATTAAGTAAAATGTATATTTTTGAATAAAGTAAATCATAACATTTTATTTTTATTATTAGATGGTACGTTTAAATAGATGATGTTTATTGTCATGTTTACTAAACAATCGCGGTAGTCCATCACAATTCTCAAAAAAGTATTCAATTTTTTTAAATAAGATGTAAAATTACACATTGTAAAGTTTTTATATAAAATGGTACTTTTTGTAATCCTCGATTTCTCCCTTAAACAATACGTAACAAAAAAGGTCCAGAATAAATTAAGTTTTCGGGTGAGCCAATAAAAGTTTTAACACAAAAGAATCATAAAACAAGTAGCAAAGTGCTCCAATGATTTACGAGCGGCTGAAACAATTGCTTCCATCTATTCAAAGTGTCCTGGAGTAGGCGAAGACAATTTTATGCGTATGGGAGATAATGTACCTAACACATGGGGAACCATAATATAAAAGTCAATTAAACAACTTTACTTCCTTCGTTTTATGTGAACATTGAACTTATTATGGGATTTCTAAGGCAAATGTCACATTACTTTTAATGAACTAGGGCGATCGCGTACCTTGAAAATTTTGAAACTCAGGATAGTAATATTATGGTAAAGCAAAATCTTTATACAAAGATATTCCACTCATGAGCATGAATTGTAGAGTAAGATATCCGTAGAGACTTGAAACTTGCATTGAAGTCAATCTTCATTGGAATTACGTTTTATATAGATTAAATAAGGACCACTTAATTTAATTACTTACTATATAAAGTATAATTATTTATCTGAATTCAATAATAAATATTTGAAATACATTTCCAAACAGCACGTAATTGATTTAATTCGTATATTAATTAATTTTTAATCCATTTTCATTGGCATATTCAGCTCATTTTCCTTTTAGTGTATTGAGTCCAATAATAATATTGTTCCTGTGATATTGAAATCTATAATTTAATCTTCGACCAAACAAGCATTTAATTTATGAATTATTGTGCTCATTGCATTTATAGTGATTTTATTACCCTACACAATACCCGCAAACTGATCTTTGTTTTTGTACAATAATAAGATTTTTTTCATTGAAATATGTAAACCTCTATTAAATATATTATGTGACTAGATGTTACACGCTACTATATTAGCTGAGAAATTCTGGGGGCCGAGGAGGAGGGCGCACGTGTTGTGCGCCCATCGTGGAGTCTTCGGACCGCTGGCGGGGTCGCGGATGTCAGATGTGTGTATCGTTCCCGTGGCCCCGTCAAAAGGCGGCGTGGCGGAAGATGGGGGGGGGGGGGTTTAGTGGGTATACCGTGGTCTCATTAGCTACGGGAGTCCCACATCACCACTCGGGTCGCCCCCTGCGCCTGGGTGGTATGCGTAATGCATTTCCCCCTCCGGGAAGAAAAAAAAAAAAGCTGAGAAATTCGTTCATTGAACGAATTAATGAATTTCAGCAGACAGACAAACTTTCGCATACTAAAAATATTAATATTAAAAAAACACGGAAACAGACAAAACAACAACAAAAAAAAGATTAACATAAACAAAATCCTAAATGAAGACACTGGATGGATAAGTATCTAGCCCAGTGATTTTTTATACTTTATGAAGGATTCAATTGAATTAATTTAAAAAGAATTACATATTATGCATCCCATAATAATATGTATTTCGCCATCACCCATCAGTCAGCATTTCAGCAACCTAAGTCTTAATTGTAACTCAAATACCATAAATGGTATTGATTTAGTCGCATTGACGACAGCTCCTTACAGGGAATCCAATAAAGTAGATTAAATTAATGTTGAGTATCCTAAGGAAGAGAATTTATATTTCAAAGCACTAATTTGGTTTCAAGTAATGCTAGTTTTATAAAATTAATTAAGTAAATACGCAATATTGGGCTCAATATTACTTTTATTTCTTATGCATTTGAAATTCAAAATGTTTTCTTCAAAATAATATTATCATTAATAAAACTTCTAAACGTTAAGTCTACGATGATGCCTACTATCTATACGTACTTTCTTACAATCTACAAAAAAGGCTAAAGAAGCTTTACCGTCTTTCTTAAAATTTAGCCAATTTGTCTTCAACGCGCGCGACATTGACGCGACCATTTTTTGTAGAATTCGTCTGCTACGTTTCCTTGCTTAGAATATAATTATTCCTCGTACGTTTTCTAAAACAATAATAGGATAATTCAAAAACAGGACGTCTTTAGCTACTAGCTATAAACCCGAAATACGCGACACGAATCATCACAACATCTGTAGTGCCGACGAGAAAGAAAAACAAACTATCATAAATTATTTCGATGCTGACAGTTTTGAATGCACTTGCATCTTACCATCTTGCGAACATTAACTAACCGCGGGCTTATAGAACATGCTTATAGCTATACATATTCAAAATTTTATGAATTAAAAATAGAATGAAAGATTTTATTTTCGGAAGCGAATCGTCTACAAATAAACTTGTTTAAACTAGCGCAATTAAGACGAGGAAACAAGTTTTTGTTTCCAATTTACAGTTACAAATAGCGCCAAAATATGCGCATTAGTCACAAAATTACAATGGACATTGTAAACATTAACTACTGTTGCGTCCTCAAAGGACACATTATATTTTATCTTTTGTCAACTTTAAAAGAACAAAGATGCAGCGACGCGAAACAATTTTATAACCAAAACATTTCTATGACCAGTAGCTCTTTTATTTTCACAAGCCATATTGTCCACATTTTTTGCTCCATCTTTTTAAATAAGACATAATGTTCTAAGAAATGGGTTGTCAGAAACGCTCCAGGCTTTCTCTTTTCATAAGAAACACGTACGACGAATTTTATGGTCAATTGTTTTACTGTCGTCGACATGACTGAAACGTTTTAGTTTATTTAGAGTTATGTAACGTTTTTTCTACAAAATTACTGTCTGGCTACGTTTCATCTAATTTAATAATGATGTTAAATTGAGACGAATGATTTTGATCATGAGTTATTTCATTGTTGTCTAACTTTGTTACTGCTTTTTCATTTTACTAGCAGGTATTTATATTTTACCAGCTTAATTGCATTTTCAAAGTGAAAGTCAAAGTAGAAATGTCCAGATGTTTTAATTTGGTTTTGACTTTTGATAATTCAAAACGCTACAATCTACAATGTGTTCCAAGGAACCGGTTTGTACAATCGAAATTGGTGGTCTGAGCCCAAAAATAACAATTATAAAGAAATATTGAACCATTAATCTTAGAAACACTTTCAACACGGGAAGTGCATCCCGTACTTTCTTCATATTCTAATTCTTTTCGTCTCGTTTCATTGCCTTGCGTCAATAGAGAGTCATCTATTTGCCTACGGTGTTAATATTAATCAACCGTGATCCGTAGCCGCGATTTGGTTACGGTGGAACTTAACAGCGTTTACTTTTTGGGAATTTAGATTCTAGTACAATGCATACTAATATTATAAATGCGAAAGTTTGTTTATTTGTCTGTTTGTCCTGTGTCTCCTCTTCAAGCTTAAACTGCTGACGGCTGAACCGATTTAGATAAAAGGTATGAGGATCGCGTTGCATAGTTTTTATCGCTGAAAATGTGTACGGTTTTCGCTCGGTAAACGTATGACGAAGTTACGAGCGTCATCTAGTAATATTTTAGTAATAATATCACTATTATATTATTATATTATAATAGTCATATTTTAATATTAATATTTTGCACTATAGTTGCATTTTAGCTGCAATTTAGTTTGCATAGATTTTATCGCGATTTAAACTATTTATTCATAGATGTTCTTATACGGGACTCAAAGAACTAACCAAATTTAAAGTATCAACAATTAAATTGGTTAAGTTATATAAGCATGAAAGGGTTAACATAATATACACTTATATACCATACATAAAATATGGTAAATATCATTTTCATAGCAGGGACGCTTTTGGCTATGCTTGCATCTGAAAATTATGTAAATGGGAAATAAAATGGCAAAAACTTAATTTTTTGAATAATCAAATTGTCAAATATTTTAATAACAAAATTATTAAATACAAAAATCCATCAGGTACTTAGCATGGGGCCGGACTGACGTGGTGTGAAGCGTCCATAGATATTATTATTATTATAAAAAATATTGACATTCATAATATAGAAAGTAAATATTGATACATTTAATGTTTCCGATATTAAATTGCAATCGGCAAATGAAAGTTTGTTCTTTTTAAATATATTTAGTGTCGCAGTAATGCATTCTAATTTAGCTAAAGTACTAGTGAAAGTGTTATACTATGTTATAGTAGTGCGTGTTGAATTCGTTTTAATAGTGAAAGTAACTATTAGGGACGCTTAATGTGATGACATGTTATTATTTTTATTTGTGTTGCCAATTTAATGATAGAGAAAGGATTTAATGAGAATTCGTGTGTATTTAATGTAGTTAAGTTGAACGTAACTGCGTAACTGATTTGAGATAGGGGGTTATTGTAGAATGTAGGCTTCTACGTTGACAGTTTGTGATTTTATTAAATTTTGTGTAACATATTCTAGGCGTAATAAGTTCTCTTACTTCTTTTGTACTTGAAAGAATGAACATTGCTCTTATTTCATATTTATATTTTACTAGATGATGCCTGCAAATCCGTTGCGCTAAAATTCGTTTATCGCGTGGGAACCGTACATTTAAAAAGTATCCTATTTCCTTTCCCGCGTCTCAAAGTATCTCCGTGCCTTTCAGCAAAATTGGTTCAGCGGTTTGAGCGTGAAAAGGTACTAGACAGACAGACAAACAGACAGAAAGACAGACACACACTTTCGCATTTATAATATTGAGTAAGGATGTGATGTTAATTAATTAAACACGCGCGTTTTTATCTACTGTTTGATGAGTGCTAGAAATAAGTTACGTATTTTTTTATATTCAAAGAAATATTACCAACACAAATTGGAGGGTTTCAAATATCTTTGGTTATCTTTAAAGACATCCTCATAATTAATATTCTATTAACGATAAGTTTCATTTCAAAGAATTTTAAACGGAAAGTAAATTAAGTGGTGAGATTATTAAGCGTTAATAGCTGGCACGGTGCTGATAGAGAACTTAAGTAAGTAAACTAAATAAAGGTGTAATTATAGTGCTTTGAATCCACATTATTTAAAAAAAAAATATTTTTGTCATATTTGTAGTACCTATTACAAAATATTTGTTTTAATTACTGCTAGATTGATCACACAACCAAATGTTACATAATAAAGTTCACTCTTCTTAAATCTTAAAAATAATGGAAAAAATAAGCTTCTTTGAAATATAAAAGAATAGCTTATATCTTTCCTCCTTTATTCTAAAGTCTAATTTTAACTAAATGATTAATTTGTAATTTTAAGATTAATTAATAATGATTGCATTGGAATAAATTTACAATGCACGACATAAGTAACTAGTCATAATTTATTTTTATCAACGTATTTCGTCACTTTGATTCTTTTTATTGTTTTCAATATCTATTTATGTAATACACCCAAGTTTTGTTTAGAAAAACTCGCATTTCTCATCAACAACACACTTTTTGAAGAATATTAGAAACTTTATCTCTGCTGCAAAATTACACGCATTTTACAACAGAGTATTTAGCCAAGATGGAATCGCTAATAATTACAATTCGTTAGTAATAATTAGCAAAAGTAGGTTTAACACCCAAGACAGGTACAAACAACTTACAATAAAGGAAACAATTCCTTCCGTCCTTCACCTACTAACTCATGTACAATTTTGCCAGTTGATCACCGTTACAATATCGTCACAAGTGTCGGTCGAACAATCGTATCGGATGCTATAAATCTCTCCACCTGCAATAGCGTTATTTGACAAACACCGGTGTTAATGTAACGCAAACGTTTGAAATTGTTCTGTCGCGGCCGTTATTAACGACCCACGTAAATAACGCTTATGACTTTACCACGCTAGGCCAGAATTGTAAATCGGCCTAATTCATAGGCCATGTGAGGCCAAAATTCATTACCTTGCCACAATTATAACCAAAATATATCCCTTGTGATCTTAGTAGTAGTACGATACACATTGTAAAGGCACCTTGGAACGCTATTAATATTAGAAAAGTTTTTGGTGATTTTCCACAATTGACAAAAATATGATTAACTTTTGTTCACTGGCCCTTTTTTAACAACAACATATATTATTATTTTTGGAAAATATCATGTGAAAGCACATTTAACAGCTACTTATGCTGCAGCAGATCTTATGGTGTGAATAAGACCTTGTATCTATTTAAATATAAAAACATAAATATCACCTCTTTATCCTTCGTTCTCACAACTTTTCTTAATTTTCTTTTAAGTATTAAACTCATGTTATAATTGCTTATTGTATTAAATATTTTATTATTTTCTTAAATGGCTTTAATTATGAGAATCGGAGTGTGAGACTATTAAGAGTTATTAAGATTAAACTTATATTAGAACGTACTAACTTTCTTAACTTTTTCTTAGAATTGGATCTATAATAATTGTTAGTTGTTACTGCTTGAAAATTGTAAATTGTAAATTCACACAAGTAACAAATTTGAAGCAAACAACTAAGATATTTTTAAAGAGTAAATACAATGTTTTTGCAAATTAGGATTGGATGTTTCTCAGACATGTTAAGTGAACACATTATTGATAGTAATAAGAATAACAATAAATATTAACTGAATTCATAGATTATAATAACAAGTACACATATTATATAATTACAAATTATACTTAGATTCTTAGATATTATATTTTAATGTTACCTTACCTTACCGTGCCTTGTTTTTGTTTCCTAATAATTACTCAATGCAGAATATTATAAGTGATTTTTTAATCTTGCCAACTAAAAATGTCATTAGCTATGTCCACATTGTGCCTTTTTCTATTCATTAAGGGCATGCATCATAGCGCAGTCAACAGAGCACGTAAGGCATGCCCGCGACGCATGCCCTCTGACCGTATCCAAAACTTTCGCTTTGTTCTTAAATGACAATGTTGGCGTTGCGTTCGTTGACGTATTCGATTAATGAATGCACCAATATGAAAGTTGAATGTCAAAAGATGATGAAAATTGAAGATGAAAGTGCACAATGTGGACATAGAGCTATTGATTGTTATCATAATTTTTAATCAAACTTTTCGGTAATTTCTAAGCTTCTCATCTTTCCATAATAAAATAAATAAGGATCGTTCACTTAAAATGCTACCAAATACTAGAGAGAGAGATCAGAGATTTGTTTTAAATCAAGAACTAATGTTTAGGCCTTGAGCTCTAATACAGTAATATTATAATATCAAAAAGTAATATTATAATCACTAAATATAAGTGAATCCAAGGTGTACGAACTAATAGGGAATTATATATTCATGGCTAGTAGACTCAAGCCGGTCACGTAGCACAACGGATACGGCGTCCGGTCGCCACGAAAACTTTTTATAATCCTTGTAATATTACAATTACAGAAATGTGTTTGTGAAGTATATTTGAAACTAAACTTACCATTTTTGTTGACAGATGTCAGCGGGCTGGATCATGTTCACCATCATCATCATCAGTTACCACAATAGGATCCATCATCCATGACAGTGATAACATCACCACAAAATCTACTTTTTCTAAAATATAATATTATGGAAACAAAAGTCTTAATAATATTTAAGAAATATTTAATAAATTACTGTTTGAAATGTTTATACTAAATGTAATGTTATTTGATGCTTTATTTATTAGGAAAATAAATAATTGTATTTATGAAAAAAGTAGTTATAATTCAACATCCTTTATGAGAATATGAAGTATAATGATTTTTGTCTATGAATAAAATCCCAGAACCTATGATTACTACGGCAGACAATATTAAAATCAGTAATAGAAATCTTAAAAGATAATTGTATAAATACGTAGCTAAGAATGATAATTCTCTTATAGATTGTGTTTTATCTTTATGACTGGATATAAAGACTCGAAGATAGATACCCACTATCTTCAGGTATTCTTTAAAAAGCCAACTCAAGTTTTTATGTAAAAATCAGTATTATCATTAAAGTTAATTATATTATAAGCACATTGAATTTATTCAAAAACCAGTATTTTGAAAAGTTTAATGAATTACACAAATCAAAGCGATTGCTTTAATAATAATTATGATACGAATGTGAAAACGAATTGATTAATAATTTGACAAAGTATATTCTCATGATATTGATAAAGTTGGTAAAATCAAGGTGTCTCAAATTTTACATGAACACCTTGTACAACATTATGGTAATAAGTACTTACATAGAATTGGATAGTTAAATTTTGAAATATTCTGTTAGATAAAATTTTTATACAAGAGAAAAGCAATAAAAACTATACTAATTCTGAAAATGTTCCAAATTTACTAATTACCATTGTATTATTTGTAAGTGTTTTACTTCTAAAAATATTAATAATACTATAACTAATGTCAAATATTATTCTAAACTTAAGAATTCAGTAGCAAAATAATATCAAAAAGTAATTCTATTATATGATTACTTAATAAAAATTAATTACTAACAGATCTGTAGTTAATATTACAGTTAATTTATTAAGTGGCCATAATTACTAGCTACTGTAAAATAATCACATAAAATTGCTTTGGTAACTTCTAATAATTATTTTTAAATCATTTTATGTAAGTAATTGATTGAAGCAAAATAATCATTTACATAATCTAATCATATCTCTACATGTGTCCACTATATTCTTGAATAAAATATCAAGTCTCTAAATTTATGTATGTAAAAAAGTATGTTGATATTTTTTAGTTTCCTTTATTTCAAAAAGCAAAAATTTAAAATTAAGGTTACTTTAAGATGTTTGTTTAGGTATACTTGTACAAATAAAATACATTTTTATAAATCATCATTTTTTTATTTTAGTGTATAAATAACGACATATTAATGATATTTATAATATGATCACGTGTCTTTGCTATTTACAATATTTATGTTCTACAGCAGTCTTTAAAGTTTTATGAATTCTATACACAGGAATAACGAGCAGGCAAACGTAAGATCGCTTACATAAATTTTGGTATAGCACATAAATACTAGTAATTACAATATTTACAACAGAACTTAAACTAAGTATATACAATGTGACTGGAAGGGGGTTCGCACCCGTTTAGACTAGGTAAGCTTGCACATTGCCTGTGTCCACTAGCGGCGGCGGCGGGGGCCACTGCCTCATGTCTCGCCGTCTACCAGGAGCCATGCCTTGCTCGAGGGAGGAGTAGTCTGAGTCTATGGAGGAGTAGATGTGGTCGGAGATCGGCCGACCATCAGGGCCATAGGCGACTCCCTGAGTCTGTCTCACAGCTGAAGGAGATTGACGGACTTCCATGCTGTATTCTGGAGGAGCACTCGCACCCTGCCCGTGTCCCAGCACTGGTGACTGATCAGGCATAGCCATGGACCGACCACCGTTAGGTATGGTGGAATCCAGGGTGTAAGTATTGATATTCTTTCTATAATTATGATGAGATCTCACTTTATGATGGCCGTGCGAAGTGTCGGGCATGAGGTATCTTAGTCTCTCCCAGAATCTTCTGTTGCCCCAGGTGGTGCGAGCGCCGGTTTTTAGGTACGGCCTCAGATCCTGATCTCTCAATGCGTCATTTACTACTGAGCATTCTTCAATTAGGAGTAGTTTATAGATGCATCCTTTTAGCGCTTCGTGCAGGCCCTGGCGGTATTCATAACGAGACCACTCCGTTTGCAAGAAATTTCTAGTTAAAACTAGTATAATCCTCTTAGACGCTTCCGCTGCTTCGATGACAGGTGGAGCACATTGTAAATATTCAGCTCCGTGATGTGGAATGTCTCTATAATGTAGACATAGATGGTACGATGGATTTCCATTTTCTAATTCGCTAGCTATCGATTGGATAACGAATTCCTCGTCTTTAGGACTGTAGCACACGTAAGCGTCGTATAGCTTTTGACTCTCTTCGAAAGGCTCGGCGAACGAGAATACACGTATCCCGCAGTTAGTGAAGAGCCATAATCGTAATGAGTCTCTAAAAAGAAAAAGCACGACCAGCGCCAATAAAATTAACATGAATCCTGTGAGAGTCGAGACCATCATGGGAACATAGTTTGACACCAGCATGTTTCCGATGACTGAATTATCGGCGTAATAATCGCTGCAGGCGGTACCGTTTAAGTTGAGTTCTTTTTTCTGAGGCGGCTTCGCATCACCATTCCAGCACCAAACGTCAGTAATGTCGATTATTTTTTGTGCATTCTCGGCCAAATAAGCGGTTAGCTCTTGAAGGTAACGACATTTGCATGACCACAAATTGTTTCCGAGCGATAGCGCTTTTAAATTAGGGTGATTATTAAAACTCCATACTCCAAAATCGACTAATCTATTGCCGTCTAGGCGTAAAATTTCCAAAGATTTGAGTGACAAAAACGATATGTTCGAGATATGGCTTATTAGATTGTTCTGAAGGAATAATTCTTTTAAATTATTCAATTGATGAAACTCGTAACCTTTCAACTCGTGCAGCTTATTATTTCCCAAATGTAAAATTTGTAAAGAGTTCAGTCCGGCAAAAGTTCTGTTCTGTATGCTATCTACGTTACTATTGTTGACATACAGGGACCGCATCTTTTGTCTTCCTATGAATACATGGTTCTGTAACTCTTTTATGTTGTTCCCATCGAGGAAAACCTCGGTGGCATCCATGGGTATTTTCTGTGGTATTTCCATTGACGATTGCCCCGAACAATCAACGACGTTAGTGTTCCATAACGGATCGTGGTAGCAAGTACAATTTTGTGGACAAGTCATTTCACAGTCACACGCGTCGTAATCACAGCAGTGGCAGATGGCAAAACAATGTGTTTCATACTCACACAAAAAGTCAGATGTTTTTAGATTGGTTAGCGGCACATGTGTTCCACTACGGGTGTTTGTCATTTTGCACAAAACGTTTTCCAAGTCCATCACACGCGGGTACTGTCGCATGGCGGTCATATTGTTTATTATAGGTAACCACTCCATAGTACAGTCACACTGGAACGGATTTCCACCGATATAAAACTCGGGCAAACTTTTGTTCGCCGGCACATTCGATAAACGCAAACTGTTCAGTTCTAAATGCACAAGTTCGTTCGCGTACATATCCACTCGCGTCAAGTTTTTTTTATCAAAAAAAGTATTCACATGTATATTGTTCAAGAAGTTGTTATTTATAAACAAGAGTTCAACACTATTAGGTATCGCCATCGGCGATATCTCCGCTATCCTATTATGGCTCACGTCGAGTGTCTTTATACGGATTTCATCTTGTAACTTGTAATAGTTACCCAAGTGTTCGATAAAATTACCGTGCACGTCCAACCACTTTAAATTACTAGGCACAAACGCGTAGTCGAACCACACTAAATGATTTTCAGATAAATTTAGCCACAAAAGACTCGCTAACGTTGAAAACACACCATTAATATCAGACAAGAAGTTTCCATCCAGTCGTATAGCTTCCAGCTGAGAGTTTCGGGTAAAAGTTCCTCGTTCTATGGATTGTATTTTATTCTTAGCTATATTTAGCACTTGGAGACTCGGCAAATCCCAAAACATGCCGACGCTAAGATTTCCAATTTGATTGTCGATGAGTCTCAATCCGGTTAATTGATTAAGATTTTTGAATGATCCATTTCTAAAAGTAGATATCTGATTTTCTCCCAAATCCAGTGTCTTCAAAAACGGCAGCTCCCATAGTGCATCAGGAACATCAATCAATTGATTAGAACTAAGATCCAACTCTTTCAAGTCAGAGCAATTTTTGAACGCCTTCCGATCGATGTTGACGAGTAAATTGTTGTTGAGCGTTAATTTATTTAAGACGTAGAGTCCATTGAATAAGTTTTCATCAATTGTGTGAAGTCTATTTTCGGCCAAGTTCAGAGTGTGAAGATTATATAACGGCAGGAACGCATTGTCTTCCACGTAACCGATTGAATTATTCTTTAAATTCAATATCTGGAGCACAAACAGATCTTTGAACGTCTTCCCATCAATTCTCGTTAATGCATTATTCGATAAATTCAATACTATCAGTCGGATTAATCCCAAAAACGTTCCATCATCAATGTGGTTGCTGGTCAACTGATTTCCAGATAATTCCAATACAATCAATTGTTCCAAGCGATGAAATATTCCTTTTGCTAGCTCAAATAACGAGTTGTCATTCAAATATATCTCTCTCAATTCTCTAGAGTGAGCGAAGATGCCTTCGGGTAGAGTATGAATTCGATTATGTGATATGTTCAAAACCCTCATAGAGACGAGGCCGTTAAAAGCTTCGCTTGATATGTCAGTGATATTGTTATGTTGCAGGTAGAGATGTTGCAAACTTCTCAGTTTTAGGAGTTCGGAGTCTTCCGATAAAGTTTTAATCTCGTTATGGCTCAGGTCCAACGTGTGTAAATTCGCGGCACATCCTTGGCCAAATCCAATTTTGCCGACGGTTCTTATTCTATTGCGTGTCAAATTTAACGTACTCAAATTCTCCAAGGAACAAAACACACCTGAAGGCACGAACTTAATATTGTTTTCGGCTAAATCTAGCGATTGTAGTTCCGATAATCCATTAAACGAGTTCTGTGTGAGCTCCAAATTCTTGGTAGGACTCCACTCGTAGTTCTTAGAACGTATCTTCAATCTTCTCAGCTTCTTCAGGTCTTTAAAAGTGTTTTCGGGTAGGCCCAAGAGTTTACAGTTGAGTATAGTAACATCTGTTAGGCTCTCATGAGAGCTGAAGTAGTGAGCTCTCAGGGCACTCTCGAATAGCAGCAGATGATTGCATTCTATGTTGAGATGGCTGGCATCCGACGGCACCGTCGATATACTGCTGCCGTCGCCCTCCAGGGTACGTATTTTACACGTAGCACTAGTTTCAGAGTCTCTTATCGTGACACGGATACACCTGTCCGAGCCATAGGGCAGCGCGGACCACCCCACATGCAGCAGCGCACAAAACACGGCCGCTACGGCATACATTATCACAGATATTTCATTACACTACTGAACGTCTCATAAACACTCCCTGTGGGTCGATATCACCATTTCCGAAACAAAGTACGTAGCACTACAGCAGCAAAGAAAAATTCGCTTCCATTTCACTTTTTCGGCGTCGAAAATCGGCGAACTTCGATCTCCAAAATTGTCTTTGCGGAACTTATTTATCACACATCGGTAGAGTTAACGATCGGTTAGATTTGTGTTATGAAATGTTAATTGCGAGTGTTACAGGGGGTCGGAAGATGTGACGCGACCACTCCGCGGCGCGGTTGCGTTCTGACTGTCGGGCTTAGCGCTTAACTCGTGGAAGTACAGTGGGGCGCGCAACTTAGTCCCCCGCCCCCCGCGGACCGTTAAAAGCTCTCTCGAACACAATAGTGCCGCGCACCGCCATCTATCGGGGAGTGGAAGTATCAAATTATATTCCCACTGTCTAGCCCTCATTGTCCTTTCGTAACACAATAGATGTATTTGGGTTAGCCTTTTACAGTGCATTGTTAAAGTTTTTACCTGCGTCGCATAATACACACAATATCGCGTTACTCAAGTTTCGTAATCTTACTTTTACTTTAAATCTTGAACTAGAAGAAACGTTTTGAATGATTATGGTAATAATATTCCTTTATAATGAGAAATTTGACTACAGATTATGTAAATTTAGATAAAGGTTATTATATATTCTCGTATTTTTCTTTGTGGTTTTTAGTTATTTGATATGTTTTCATATTATCAATATTTTTATTTTTATTGAAGTTTATGTTAATATATTTTATACTTACTTAAATAAATTACTTAAATAAAAATATTTTTGTTTATTTAAACATACTTTGTGTTTTTATTTTTATTTTAATATTGCGATTTAACTAGCGTATTTAAAATACATATTATAATATGTTAGCAAGTTTATTAGTTGGCACTTGGCTCTATAATTATTTTTTTGCCTGCGTATTCCAGTTTCCTGATCATTAACTTTGTCTCACAAAATAGTAAAACACGACAATATCATCATACATATATTATGTAAACCGTGTAATAGCCAAACTAGATGCATCAAATTTTATTTCAGGATTTTATATTCTCATATTCTCAAAACTCCAATATAATATTAGATCATGATACATAAAAACAGGATATTCTTTATCTAAACAGCTATCTTTACATAAAACTATGAAGAAAAAACTTAGGAATCTGCAGATAAGTTTTTATTAACATTAACTATTCCACGCTTCGTGGATAGTTTTTGTAGCCACGCTATTCTCTAGGTAGCGGTCTAACGGCATACATTAATGGAGTAATGAATATGTATATCGCCTATCTATTTATAACAAAATATATTATATGCTCTTCTCACGATATTTTAGTAATAAAATTCGGATAAGATAAGTTTGAAATAGTAACAGTTGATTTTGGAAACGACTTTTAAGACAAAAAGTGAAATAAAAAAGTTTATGTGTTACATAAAGTTGTGATAATATTTTTTAATGTAAAGCGAGATGAAATCTATCTTATATCCTTTCCTGGGACTTTCATTGAAATCGGTTCAGCTTGAAGAGGTAACAGACAGACAGACACACTTTCTGATTTATAGTATTAGTTTGATAGATAATCGAAACGCCTGATAGAGAAGTAATAACGTAATATTGTATCTATATGCCAAGTTATATTTATCATTAGACTAGAAATAGCAAATCCTTCTAATTTAATTTATATTGCCATAATCATAATATTTTCTTAATACATTTTCCTTACATTAGAAACTCCCATGTATGTTGTGTTTACATCACATGTATCGAATTTGTGAATATATAAAAATGGATTTTCAAATGTCTTAGTCGCGCTAAAACTTGAAAACGGCTGAACGGAATGGGCTGATTTTAGTCTTAAAATATTCGTAGAAGTCCAGGGAAGGTTTTGATGTGACACGAAGTTCACCGAGACAGCTAGTCTTATATATGAAAATGGATTTTCAAATGTGCAAGTCGCGTTAAAACTCGAAAACGGCTGAACGGATTGGGCTGATTTATCATTTAAGTCTTAAAATATTCGTAGAAGTCCAGGGAAGGTTATAAAGTGACACAAAGTTCACCGGGACAGCTACTCTTATATATAAAATGGATTTTCAATTGTGTTAGTCGCGTTAAAACTCTAAATGGCTGAACGGATTTGACTGATTTTGGTCTTAAAATATTCGTAGAAGTCCAGGGAAGGTTTTAAGGTGATACGAAGTTCACCGGGACAACTAGTAATATTTATAACATTTGATTGTAATTTATTTTTATAGATACAAGGTGTGAAGATGCTAAAGGATCGTTCACATTTTAAAGGAACATAACAACATAATAAAATAATTTTATCTATGAAATCACTTTGCCATGCCATGAGCCACCGAAATTTACAGAAGATTATCGGTGAAGTAGTTTTCATTTTATAATTTTTGAAATTTAAAAGCTTAAAAAATTTAAGAATCTGATCAGTGATCAATATCAAATACATTTTACTAAAATTGTATGCAAGTAATTCCTTAAATATAATATAATTAATAAAAACATATTACATAGTTCAAAACACTAGATACAAAAGACTAAATTACATTCAAATAAAATCTCTGTGGTATCAGTGGCGCCATCTAGTAACAAGTAGACGAAACTTTCTGGCCATGATCGTGAATATCATCACACAATTTTATATAGTAAGTTCTTGGAGTATTCCTATTAAATATTGAGCTTAGCTTAATACATCTAAGTATTAAATTATTTATTTTGTAAAGTAAATTTAAAAATGCATAAAGAAAACTGAGTTGCTCTAAAAAAGTTGTAAAGACATCGTAATAATGTAGACTGTAGAGATATGTATACGGACGGCATACAAAATCAGCAACTTGATGCCCTTGCAATCCATGCCTGTGGGCTCTCCTATCCGTATGTCGACTAGAATGGGTCTTTAAAACTTTTCCGCCTAAAATCATTAGGTTTTCCTAGAATTTTTTTTTGTGTGGTATTTGGTGACGTAAGAACGAGACGTGATGCCCTAAGGTCGTTTTTTTTTGCTTCTTCTGTTGCCCCCACATACCAATAATTGCTTTTGATTAAGGGTTAATCCGTCGATATACATAATACGATCTTTCTAGAAGATATCCAATAAAAAGTCTGCTTGTCTGTCTGATACGTTAGACAAGTCACATAGAAAGAGAGCGGATCTGGGATAACTACATTTTAAGGTCTTCTGTCTTTGTCTATGTTGTGGCTTTCCGATGTATCAGACAAAGACAGGCAGACCCAGTATAGAAATACCTGTACCTCTTACCTCTTCACGTCCAAATTTTATTTTCTTACGTGTTTTGGCGAAACGAACGAACGTCATCTAGATATAGTACTTCCCTACACCGGTTTCGGTGACGGTGGCCGGTTTCATTGAAACCCGGACAGGTACGCAGGAGTAATTTTTATAGTGCCCATGTGTGTGCGCAGTACACAAGAGCACTCTCTATTCCTTTACTCTCATAACCCAGTGGTACGGAAGACCGACACAACTGGCGAGAGATCAGGCGCAGGACCGACTTTTCACATGCCCATCCGATGCATGGATCATCTTACTTGTCAGACAATCAGGTGATCAGCCTGCATTGTCCTAACCAAACTTGGAAATAACATGTTTCCAACGCGGGAATCGAACCCACGACCTCCGAGTCAAGAGCGACGCTCTAGACCACTGGACCACGGAGGCGCCATATCTAGTTATAATAATATAATTTCACATAACCGATGCAACCAAAGGTGCCAAGGCATCAGGAAATAAAAGACAGGCGCGAGGCGTTACGAAATCAGACCAGTAGATTTCATACATCTGGAGGTTGTTCAAATATTTATTACGTAAATCCGTACAAGACTGCAAACTGACGTCTAACTTTCCACGGGAATAAAATTTTAAATTCAATGTTTCGCTCCCGAATCTACACGGCGCGCGGCGGGCGAAAAATGGAAAAGTCGTGTCTTTGGATTCGACAGTTATTACTATCGTGTTTCATATTACATCGGTGGTAGGGATTATAATTGCGTAAAGGTTTATAAAATTATGTCAGAAATTATTTCAGGTGTTGTTGCTAGATTTTGTAACGATATTTTGTTCTTCTTGGCTCTAGATAAACGATGTGGATCATAATCCAGCACTACAAACGTATCGCATTATTTCCCATCGCTATTTGAATTTACTGGAAAACAAATATCACTATTTATTAAATTAATAGATTTAATAGATTTAATTCAAAAAGTAAGTTTCTTACAAGAACAGTCACTTTATGATTATCATAAATTAATGAAGTGTAGTTACTTAAATGTTTATAAAGTCAATTAAAATTTCTGGGAATCAAAATACATTCGATTGCCATCATCAACAATATTAATCTTTTCATTTAAGAGGATACGCTAACACTGTTTTTCCATACAAACGTATTCCCCAATTTACTCCCAGGACAATGCGTCTAGACAAATTATTTTTTTTCATGCAATATTGGGATCTGTTAAAGCTATGCTTCTACGTTCGATTTTTTCTAAATTTAGTAATACATAAAAAAATATGACCCTTCAAAAATCGCAAAAAATGAATGCCCCGTACCCCGCCAATCCACCGACCATAAAACAATTTTGAAAGATCTTTAAGATAAAATAAAAACATAGAGGCATAGACTCACTCATCCTAAAGATATTTAAAAAATAATAATTAAATAGGCTCTATTTTGAAGGAGGAATCAGAGGAATACGTAACCTCGATTTACTGTATCTGTCTCTATCACAATACACGTGCCGGCGCAGGGTGAAGCGTGATCGCAATTATAGTTTCTTCGTTTAAATTCTACTGTACCCGCGTTCCCTCTTAACAAGTAAACTTTATTATCGACAATTCAATCATTATTCTTTACATTAACAAGTAAAGTTAATTATCGACAATAATTATTCTTTGCATTAACAATAAAGGGTTACCTAATTGCGCGGCGCTGGCTCGTTTGTCTTAATTCGTGATTGGCCACAATTAATTCCACCAGATCAATCGTTAATAAAGTGCATGCTAAGGCCTTTTAATTTGTATCGAAAGGGTCTTTTCGAATTGTTAAATAAAGGAGAGCAAATAATATTGTTAATTAAGTAAAAAATGTACCTATCACTAATTAATCTACTTTTTTTAATGTAAAATACCTACATTGTTTTCATGGGACATGATTCTATTCAGTTCTTTTGATTGGTTGATGTCAAAATGCAAACATTTAAGTGAACGCTTTTATGCAAAAAACACAAAATATACTGTTTAATATATTGTAATTGTGTCTTGTGTGTACTGAGAATAAAGTTTTTCTTTCTTTCTAAATAACTTCTGTCAAAATCTTTAATAACTGGACATTAAACATTAATGCAAGATGTAAAAGAAAAATATACTATCCACAATATTAATTTAAAAATCCACAATATTAATTTAAAAATACCAACAACTGTTAATAAAATCCATCGTACCTATCTAAAATAGCGTACCTATCTAGCTTGCGCTATGATAGTTCCTTGATCAAAATCACATAATAAAAACGCAACTAATTTTAAACTATAAAACCATTGATAAAAATGTATCTTTAAAAGTTAAATTAACTGTTAAAAATATACAAAAATATAAAATTATCCATCGGAATCAAATTAATATTGCCTTACCGGACTAAACCACAATTCATAAAGTTTCTGACTACCGCGTTACATAATAAACAGTTCTGTATATTCTCAAACAAAACGTAAACCAATTAAAGCATACACTAATTAAAAATCAACATAAAAATATAATGACGTCAATAAAGTACATTCCGAACTTATCACGATAAAGTTCGACATTCTGAGTCGGTTCTGTACGTTAATTTTACTAATTCTTATATCCACACTATATTAATTTTTGTGCTTATAATATTATTAATCCGTCGATCGCGGAGCAAGCGGAGCGGTAACATCATAATAATTAATATGATTTGAAGATATTTTAAAGTTTATTTCAAACCCACTGGCCACTACCTAATACCCATATACCCACTTAATAATTCTTAATAGAAACATTGAATTGCAGTTAATTTAAGATATTCACATGAAAACGGGTACCATGTAGAGACTAGAGAACCCTAAAATCTGGAATATTTTCGTCTCGACCGCAAACGCGGCGCGCGCGGTAGACTGTTTCCGCGCTCCACCGCAGCTAAATTACTTAAACCCAACTTATAAAACAAGTTATAAATAAATATAACGTACAATATTATGATTTACAACTGTAAACAGTAAAATCTGTTTCATTACAGTGTAATCTCTGTTTTACAATTCATAAAACAGAATATGGGTGGTTGAAATGTTTTAGACTTATCTGTTGTAAAGATAGCAGTTTTATATTTTATTGCTTTCACTTTTAATGTTTCTATTCTTCTAATAAATAATAATATTGTTATTAATTTTGTCACTAGTAGACTAAGTCTAAGGACATACATAATATTTTTACATTTCGTCTAAATTATTATAATAATTATGTCATGTATTTAAAAAAATGACTAACAATTACGTATTCTGTTTCTAAGCTCCCATTATCAGTTTAAGCATCCTTTATATACCTATATCATTACAAGTAATTTAAAAATAAAAAAAAATCAGCTTAATCAGTTAAGTAAATCTACTTCAAAATTGAGTTCAAAAATTCCACCCGAACTTACATACTTATATACATACAGAGCAAGTTAAATAAAAGCTTTTAAAATTAAAGTCGTCAAGAATCGAGGTTCTGGGTTCATGAATGTAAAGTGTGACAACAGTAATAATGGACGGCGTTATGTAATAACGATTTAAGCGACAAATATTTAAAAAAATTAGTCATTAATGCAGATCGATTCTAGGCATCATTAACTATGTATTTAGCTAATTTTGTGTCCAAAAGTCAATCCTAGTGCCTTATAAGGCAAACAAAACGCCAACCTAATTATAAGAACTATATAGACTAATTACACTACCTAATCCATATTCCTGTCAAAAATTTGCCTCAAATCAGGCTCAGATATGATTTTCGGATAATACATAGAATATTCCAGAAAGCAATGAAACTATTAGGATTTAGGACCCAAGTAACACATTTAAAGTAACGTAATAAGAATTACAGCTCAATTATAATCCTTTTGTTCTAATATCCGGCTTAGTCTTATCTAACCAGTCTACAGCAAAACAATTGTTCTTTTGCTTTTTAACGCTTAAACACTTTAAGATTATCCCAGTAATTTTTCTGTTAATGTAAAAACTTCTGTTGAAAAATGGCTGATCATGCTTTCTGGCTATTTTGGTATTTTAATGGCAAATGTCGCCAATAGATTATATGGTATTATCTCCAGACAGGATAATGCTACTTTGTGACTTAAACCGATTTCTGTAACAGGTTCGTTCGAGACACTTTTCCCGATACACTGTCGTTTGTAATCATTAACAGATGCGCAATTATGGAGAAACTGTAAGAAATCTTAAATACCATTCTAGAATTTTTTCTTACTAGAATATATTGTTACCATACTGAATAAACTAATTTTAATCTCTAGACTTGCCTGATCATATTTTAGTTACAAAAAAAATCTAATTTGAAACTCTACATCACCATTCACCACTATATAACCTCTATATAACTAACTCAAACATGTATAAAAGAATTACCTACTGAATGGATGAATGAATGAACTCTACTGTGACCTAACTATCACTGATTGATAATAAAGAGAGAACATAAAACATAATTTCAAAAATAGCAATCAAAATATAGACCAGGCATGAGGAAGTGAGTTCTTCAGTAACTATAGTTTTATTACATCTGATTTACGACGAAGAAAAACAGACAAAACAGTTGCCCACAGTGACCTATATAAGTCATTAGCAGATGCAGCTTGTATGCACTTGTGCAAGACGGATGTCCGTATCATTATTCCGTTAGGATAAAATATAGCCCAAGTTTAGTAGTTCCTCTATTTGTATACGTAATTTCTTTACTAGATTCTACGAAATATCAAGTGAAAAATAACGCAACCTATAATTATTCGGTAGTTTGTTCTTTCAAACCTTTAAAGCATACAAAAAAATTGCATTCTAGTTTTCGTTTAAAGCAGACATTTTACTCTGACTAATATACAAATCTACTTAGGATACCCTGGTGGTTCAGAATATAGAAGCATCAAAACTAAATTATTAACTATCATAATGTACGTATCTTCAGTCTTATCCGTCTGCCTTGAAAGCTAAGTTTGCTTGTATATCACGAAGTTCGAAATTTCCGAGCAGCATACAATACTTCCTTTGTAGTTATTTATGTATGGATGTTTGTAGATGAATACAGTCAGGCATCTAATTCAATCTTCATTGAAGCGATGGAAGGGACAGATGACCTTATTTACAAAAGATCTTAGAGAGGCAAGTTAATCAAACGAATATTTTTCAGAAAGACCAAAAAACTATAAAAACTGTTTCAGAAAATTTATTGTACTCCTGTTGGTAAACAAATACCTACATCGTCAGTCACAAACAAAATATGCAATTTGCACAAAGCAATATTTGCATAACACAGGATAGATTGAGAACCAATCTAATAAAGGCGACCCCTCAACTGACAAATCGTTGCAACGCGCATCAATTTTACATTTTTTCAATAGACCTAATAGACAACAAACTCCTTACCCCACGGTAGAATATTAAATTTGCATTAGCTAGAATTGAAATACGCCCATCGGTGGAGCGGGGGAATAATGTCATCAATTCACAACGGATCTTCAAAGTCATGCTGTGACTATTTGATTAATTGATCCTTTCCCTCAAGAGGGGTAAGAATTTTGTCACCATCATCTGTTTTAGGGTAATAAGTCGGGGAATTAAAAACATGCACGTGCTATTTTTTATCCCAGACTTAATCCCTTTTCACTTATCGATTAGCATTGTTTATTGTTTGATGTAATCATTGTAAAAGCTCTTAAGAACCCTCAACTTTAAAACTGAAAGAAATAACTAGTAAATGGGCAAGACATATTTCTGCAATGTCACAAAATCCACAAAATGTCCTAGTTATTAAATTATAATATTTTACACTCCATTTTAAAACTTCGCATTTTCAGACTGAGCATCAAAATTAGTAACAACTACTACACAAATAAGCAACTCAACCTCTTCAAACATGGCACCCATCGCTAAAGAATTAGCATTCATCATTGCAAGAGGGCTGGAAACAACATAATCTGCTGTTATACATGACATGGCAGAAGCAAAGATATTCGTGTCATCTCACGTGCATATTGTATGCCATTAGAGCAAGCTCATTAATTTTCGGTAACGGCTCATTTAACTAACATAAACACAATAATTTAGGGTGTTTACGGGGTGAGGCTGAAAGGGTTGGCAGGTTTGGTTTATTGGAAATTAAACCCTTACATTCGTATTTACTTTTCTGATTCATAATAATTAAACACTACAAATGTTTGTCTTTTTGTCGTACGAACGAAGTTCAAACCAAAGGATATTATGCGATTTGACATAATGCGCCGCAACCAACACAATATTGCTTGCGATGTAAATGTAATCCATTACATTATTGATATCGAATATTATATCAAATGCTACTTAACTGAAGGCTCGTCGTACTCTTATTTTGTATCACTCACCAGTTTTAACCCAAAAACATTTCGAAGCGGCAGTAAACAGCAGGCTACATCACGCAGATCGTAGCCACGAATCATGACATGGTCGGTCACGTTCATCGCGTTCATATCACGACCATCTTACGGGGACATTTTATACTAATTAAATGTTACTTACTATCTTTAAATTGTACGGCTATTAATTTTATGTTGTGCACGACGCTGGCGGAATGTCTGGGCGGTGGTATTTTTTGACTTAGGAGAATAATTTTTGAATTTTACGTAATTGGTTATAATATTTTTTGTATTAATTTTTTTACATGACCATTATGATATAGTTTTTATAGTGACAATAAAAGTAAAATAAAGGAATATATATTTATTCTGTTAAACGTAACATCAGCTACAGAATTTAGAATAGGTACTAACCAAAATTTTACTGTTTCGACTAGGTTTGATGGAATGAAGAAATACAAAGCTAAAGCAGTTGATTTTTAGGGTTCCGTACCCAAGGGATAAAAACGGGACCCTATTACTGAGACTTCGATGTCTGTCAGTCTGTCCGTCCGTCTCCAGGCTGTAGGCTGTAACTCAAGAACAGCTATGCTAGACTTCTGAAATTTTCACAGATTGTGTATTTCTGTTGCCGCTATAACAACAAATAACAATACTAAAAACAAAATAAAACAAATATTTAACGGGGCTCCCATACAAGAAACGTGATTTTTTTACCTTTCTTGCTCGTAATCAATAATGGTAGCAGCTGCTAGGCACTTGAAATACTCACGATTTTCTTAATTATATTTGTATTTTAATAATTAATAATATAATAAATAATATTTAAGGGGGGATTCCAAACAAAAAACACAATTTTTTGCCAACTTTCGCTGAATAACGGAACCCTTCCTGCGCAAATCCGACTCGCACTTGGCCGATTTTTATATAAACATGTTTTTACAATATGCACAAAATATAAAATTGAACGAGTCACGTACAAGTTTTATATGAATATATTTTTACTGTAGTTATTCCATATTTTGCTTACGTGTTATTTTTGAGCTTTTAATATTTGAATAGACTTCGTCTTTTTTCAATTAATTATAAATCCAATTCAACAAGGCTTGGAATTTGGCTTGTCTTTTTTCGAGTTTCTTGTAACATATTTATTTACAAAATGGTTTGTATATCTGAGACATGACAATCATTTAAATATCGGTTTGATTTGTTTACAAGTTGGATTTCTTGTGTAGTAATAACTAATTATACAATTATAATATACCAAATATTCTGTAGAATATTTTTGAGAACTAGAGGTGGCCACTTATTTATTACCGAACTGCAGGTTTCTTAAAAATCAAACAAGGATCGAAACTACCAAACGTAAACGAGCTCCTCTTATCCTCTTGAGGATATTATGTTAACGCTGTTACAACCGCGACAAAGAAATGGATCGAAACGATCTATCGCAAATGAGTTCTTAAACAACTTTAGGACATGATGATGCTGTTACAATCGCGACAACGCTAACGCTTGATGCGTTAAGAAAGCAACGTATCGAAACGATCGATCGCAACGCCTTAAACATCCTTAGGACATGGTGGTGCTGTTACAATCGCGACAACGCTAACGGTACTAGAAAGTACAAGGAATACAGATTTGGTCATTCATTCACTTTAGTCTTATCTGACGTACGCACGTCACGGAGTAACGTCACGTCCACGGCACGTGCGATTCACGTGACTCATGCGAGTCATTCAATTTGTCTTCAACTTGGACCACACTGAAGTAACACGCCTGTGATTAACGTGGTTCAGGGTACACCCCAGGGATTTGTCAAAAAAACTGGAATATGGAATATTGCGTGAAGGTCGGAGCAGAGCTTCAGCTGGTACATGCAGAAATAACCCAAATTCTCCAACATGTTGCACGTACGTTAAAGTAGCTTGATTTCAAAATCGACCAAGTCCAACTTTTCAAATTAACGACTTCTTTATGTCCTTGGATAGACAGTCAAAACATTCAAAATCAAAAACGGCTAAATCCTAATAGATTTCATTCTAAACAGCTTTGAAAAACAGTGTTTATTTCAAAACAAGCCAAATCTGCGGCTAACTTCATATCAAAATGCGCCAAGTTCTTTGTTCCAAGATGGACGCCAATCATTTTATCAAACTAAACCAAATCCAATACATGTGTTTTTCAAAATGAGCCAAATCTTGGCCAAGTCCATTGGACTTGGCTTGTTTTTATACAAAGGAAACAAATCCGGTCAAAATATTAATATTTTACTCAAATCGTTGCGTTTACATAAGTCAAATGTTAGACAAGGATATAATATGAATAATAAAGATCCCTATCCAAGTAACATATTGTGACAACATTATTTAGCTGACAATAAAAACAAAAAAAAAAACGATTTGTGGCTAATCAACCTTGGTCGATTTTGAAATCTAGCTACTCCTAAATATCACTTACATCATTTGCAGCATTTATATTATGTATATTATGTACCTATTAATAATATGTGAACTTCCCAATTTAAACTAAGGTTAGAATGATTATAGAGAACGGAGATATTAAACAACACTTTCATACGATCATCACAAAACTCTTTGTTTACTGTCTATGCTGATGAGCGATGCTGCACTCTAGCCTCAAAACATTGCAGTAATATTTTCTATTGTGATTGCCTTTCATTTTTTGATTATAGATTAAGTAGTTTGAGGAATATCATGCTCCTATATTCTTGAGTAGATAATGAATTGATTTTATTATATTGCTGAAAACGTAAACGTTATGAAGGCATTATTCAAAATTACATCGATCGTATAACCTCCATTAGACTATTAATGTCAGCTACATTATAAATAATTAGCCAATTATTTTGAGACTGATACAATTTGGAGGGAAGACAAGGAGGGCGACGGGTAATTCCAAATGTACTGTATACCTGTAACATTAAGAAATATAATCGTAAAACAGCAATATTGAAGGTTTTTTCCAAGTCAATTAATTTCCTGTTACCTCATTGGTCATGAGGTGAAAATATATTGGACACAATTAAAACAGTTTAATGGCGAAATAAAAGAGGAATTATAAATCTATTTGCTCGACTACCAAATGCCTCTTTTCTATCCTATCTCAGGACTTAACCTGCTTATCTATCCTCAGCTAATATCATTTTAAGCATGTAGTAACGAACAAACACACACAGAGCATCTTAGATACAAACGAAATCTAACCCAAATCATTTGAGCGTCTTAATCATAGAGGTAACAAATAAATATACACTCACATTTATGTTATATTCGGATAGTATGGATGGCTCATGGCAGTACTTAAAAGGATTAAACTTTGATTTGATGCAAGGTGGAACTGATTCGAGTAATCAAAGCAGTAAATTCCTTACGGGCAAACGTGACCGGTGGCTAACTAATACTTCTCTAAAGGTTGTTACAAGCTTACGGCTCTATTATCCCCTCATCTGTCAAGTATACCGGGAAATGGTTCCCTAGCATCTGTCACGTATACCGGGAAATGGTTCGGCGGCCGGGTCCCGGTTCCCGCTCCAGTTAACGTGTTTTTAAGTGTTTAACCTCATAGAACAGATTGCAATCATAAAGTGAATTAATCTAGCAACCCAGTAATGTATATTACTCACGCAGCTTTGGTAAATAAAAAGAGAAAAAAGAGAAAATGTTTTCGGAAAAATGACCTTCAGTTGACTACTTAAATCTATTGGTTTTACTTAGAACTATATTATTCTGTTAATTTGATTTGATACTCTTATCTATCTTAATTTTAGAAAATGTATTTTAATTCTTGTAGTAATTATAGGTTCACTAAAAACAACGCATTTTTAAATATCCAGTTTTGGCGCCAAATTTGAAAAAAAATTTTTTTTTTTCATCTGGTACTCAATATTTATAATCTATGAAGCTTTAATGTTTTCGTTATCTGTAGCGAATGAAGTCAACTTAATAAAAACAAAACATCTGTGACCTTAACGTCATGCGTTGTTTATGTTTTTGATAAAATACGACACTCACTTCGGAAGTGTCAAGTGGCCGCTCGCGGCGTACAAATTATAAACAAGTGTTGTTTAAAAAGTGATATGGTGGCACGTGTGAATTGAAGTGTTTATGTTTTGTAACGTATTGAGCCGTTAACTAAATGTTAAGTGAGAATAATCTGCTTCTGTAAGTAAAACTTATTGGAGATCGAAATTTCGATTTCTACGTACCGTATTTTGAAAGTGGTGTTTCTAGGTTATTAATAAATTAATGCATTCACGAAATTAGAATAAAATAAAGAATATCTAATATACTTTAAGAATGTAATAGTGAGTTAACAGTATTCCAATTAGAATCTGGAAAAATCTAATTAGAATCAAATTCTATTTCAAAACATGTGCTGTCAAACCCGGTCTGTCACGTATACCGGCATATGGTTTGACATGTAGGAAACATGCAAATTTTGACAGCTGACAGATAAAGGGTTATAGAAGAATTTCGAAAATGTTTGGGTTTGGTATCGAATGGCCAGTAGCAATTATAGATACATTCTTCTTTGATGGATTGATATTCCAATGTAACAATGATAATAATATTATTATGATTATGAATCTTTGTTTTGATATTATCGAAACTATTCAAACGAATTTCTAGATTCGGAATCTTATGGTCCAAACCAAGACACAAGTCATAACCAAAATTCGAGAAATAAATTGTGACTTGACTATTATTGGTTTGAACCATTTTTTTTGGTATAGGTACCCATTAAGATTGGCATTTTTTTATATGGTGATCATCATCCTTTACCATCTATTAGATGATATTTATAGAGAAGATGACTTTCATAAAAGCTCGCAATATAAAAATAAAACACTATTAAATCCTATAAAATATCATTAACAGGTAATACCTAGTCCGTTTTATTGCATTAAACGCTGAAATGTGAAATTTAATCGATACTTAAATAGATCGCTTCCAATAACCATAAAAGTTTGATGCGCTAATGAAGATAATATATTTTTAGATCTCCGATTTGATGAAAGACGACAATTTTGAGTGACAAGCGACGCGGTAGGTAACGTAGGCACGTTTTCCTAATGACGCATTAAATGTTAAGCTGGGTACACATTAATACAGTTTAAACTGAGAGTTTGACAAGCTTTTAAATACAAAGCTTAAAATACTGAAAAATTAAGAACACAAAATACTGAATTTCTTATTGAAGACTTAAAAATTGGAACATGATAATCAAAATTATTTACTCCAAGGATTGACACATAATATTAAAAAAAGAGTTTTGAAAAAGTAACACTACTTTACGCAATTTATTTAAAAGGAGATGTCAAAATGAGAGCACAAAATAATGAAATATTTTATCAATCGGAAAAACAAAATTAAAAATTAAATACAGATAGCGTAACAAAGTTAACAAAGTTTTTTGATTAAAAGCTTCAAGTCAACGTTAGTCCTGTTCACTTCTAGACTATATTATTTAACCTGACTAAATTACGTAGGTCGACAATCTGTGTATAACAACGAACTTATGTGCTTATGTTAACATCTAATTTACCACTTTTATAGAAAACAAATGATGGTTTGATTGGTTGATTGATTGAAGAATAGTATAATAGTAATCACAATTTTACCTGATAGAACAAAGTTGGTGGCATAACCATTAACCATGCTTCTGAATATACCATCTCGTGTGTACTAGGGATGCCACGAATAGTGAATTGGCCGAATACTGAATACCGAATATTCGGCAACACTGTCGGCCGAAGCGCCGAATATTCGGCACGAAATAGATACTTTTCGGAGGCGCTGTAGCTGGATTAAGACAAACAAACAATACCCAAACCTCTCGAAGTTTGCCAAATTTTATCTTTCTTCTCCGGGAAGTAGCGTGTATAGTACTTATAGTGTAGTGTATATATAGAGGTAACAGAGACAGAAAATATTCTGAGGCTGGTAACATTTACGATGGCGTAATCCGTTGCTACCGTAAAATGCTGAAAAACTTGTTGTTATCCATCACAACTGATCAATTTTAATTACTAAAGTGTTGTAATTTGGAAATAAATACTTATATTAGAGTAATATAACGTGTTTTATTACATATGATTTGGTATTCGGTATCCGGCCGAATACCGAATAGCAAAAAAATAAGCCGAATAGGCCGAATACCGAATAGTTGCCGAATATTCGTGACATCTTTAGTGTGTACCAGCCTTATGACGGGATCCCGCTTAAGATTTATACCTTCCGCTCTAAAATCATCATAACACTCAGTAGTGCAAGACAACACATTAGTGCAATATGGATATACTGTATGCTGTATGGACGATAAGCGTTGAACTGTTATAGTATCCATATTAATAATAATATGAATGTGAAAGTGTGTCTGTCTATCTGTTACCTCTTCACGCCAAAACCGCTGAACTGATTTTGCTGAACTTAAGTATGGAGATACTTTGAGTCCCGGAAAAATTTTAAAGTGTCCTAATCTGTGCGCAGTACACAAAAGCACTTTCTCTTCTTTTACTCTTAAAACCTAGTGGGACGGACAGCCGACATGACTGGAGAGGCATCAGGTGCAGGATCGGATGCCCATCCGACGCATGGATCATCTTACTTGTCAGGCAATCAGGTGATCAGCCTGCAATGTCCTTACCAAACTTAAAAATAACATGTTTCCAACCCGGAATTCGAACCCTCGGCCTCCGAGTCAAGAGCCACGCTCCAAGCCTGTGGACCACGGAGGCGGAATATGGGTTATTCTGTATGGACGTAAAGCGCTCAACTGTTATATTTGCATACTAAGAATACACCGCTTTTGTTGCTGCTGTTAGCTTAGTAGTTGGAAACTATTGTTAGCATTACGTTTAGTATGAACTAGGAACAAGGCTGATGGATTAGCGCAACCCATAGTCTCAACTCTCAAATATATCGAATATATTCATGGAACACGGTAATATGCATATTATTCTACATAGTACTACATACTATATAGTCATATTATAATACAAAAAGATGTATTATAATACAAAAAGATGTTAGATAACTTAAATTTTCTGAAAATAATGCTTAGAAATACGTAAAAATCATAAGTTATGCAAACTATGTATGAGAAGTTGATTTCTAAGCAGAGGGGGGACCTATGTAATTTGGTCTGGTTACGTCAAACCCAGCCGACGGATCACAATTAACATTGAATTGACATGATCCGACCAAATGACGTTGATCTGTCAACTGCCTAGGAATCAATTTCCTCGATGGTACATATTTTTATTATAAATTCAATCACTCACAAATATGCTTTTTACAATTTATTAGTCACACCGGAAGACGTTTCACATTTTTTCAAAGTAGCAAAAAAAAGTATCCTATGTCCTTTCTTGGGACATACAGACACACTTACGCATTAATAATATTAGTATGGATATGGACTATGCTACATACACTCTATACATGAAGACACTTTTAAAATACCCAATAAAATACGCAAGTAACAAAATAAAATCAAAGTGAACGAGTTAAAACAACTTTAGTGACCCAAGTCCGGTATTTCGTTGAATCTACGCGCTAAGCTATCCTATTGTTCTTACAAAATACCATTTAATTGTGCTATAACAATGGGGAGAAAAGTTTTCTGAAGGAAAAAATCGTTAGGAACTTTTAATTAAAAAGTTCGCTAATGTCTATCTTAGTATTGATAAAGCTGTTGAAATACAGCCTTCATAAAATCTCATGTTTATTGTATACGAAAAAACTTTTTCCAATGTTAAATAAGTTTTTCTTAAATTACCTTACATTATGTAGTAATTAAGGTTTATATGGGAAAGTACAATTTTTTTTGTTATTATTAATCCACAGTCAATGATGATGGATGGAAACGATAACGTAAGCCCGCTGTGACGTAAAACGTGAAACTTGAAAATAATCTCTAGATTCGAAGAATCGCTAGCGGACAGTCACTATTCTGAAATTGCCGAATTCTGTCAGTAGCAGTTATTGACCCCCAGCCTCTATCAAAAAACTTGTCATATCATATCTCATCGTTTTCAATACAAACTGCGATTGACAATGATTAAGTAACAGATGATTCTAGTCTAAGGGCGATATCGTATTTTGAATACTCGATGTGAAGTGTGAACTGAGTATGAAGTACATAATATTAAACTACTTCGAAGTTCGAAGTGATAAATAGTTGAAGATTATCATTCTAAGAGTTACCAAGAGGTTTTCCAATGAATGTATAATGGTCTATGTCTTCATAAGAATTTTATTTTCTTAATTTAAACGAATACAGTGCAAGCATTTTTCACATAGCTCCTAGTCTAGAAAGATCAATGACCGCTGGTGCCAGCTTAAGTTATTTTGAGTCTATAGTCATGACTCAATTACATTATGCAATCAATTGAACTTCTGAGTGTCAAAATTAATGAATTCAATCTAACACTAGAAGCAGTTTTTACAGCAGCTTCATCCATTATATTCTGCAATTATCGTATGAATGCTAAATCATAAATCCAATTAAGATAGTAGTAATAGACACTATAAAAATGCTTTTAAGTGTTCGGTTGGACACTAATAATGAAAAGTATGGGTAACGTTTTACCATAAAGATAGTTTTATGCGCCGCGTGTTCTATTTGTGAGTATTAATTGACTTTTTATGATCAAAATATTACAATGGTGTTTTAACTTTAATTACCAAAGATGCACAACCCACATGGTCTTGAATATAAATAAATGTAAATAATTTCAATAAAATTTTATTACTGAAGGGATTAAATAAAAAGACGCAATGGTAAGTAAATATTTATTTACTTACGCTTTTATTAGAAGAATTGCTTAAGAAAGCTCACTACGAATGTTCACTTCACGAATACAAATGATATAATTATTATAGGTATATTAAGATGATTAAGGTACTGATGATGACAAATCTTAGAAACTCAATAAAGCAGCAACTAAAATAATACCAATGAACACAAATTAAATATTACTGAATACATACGCAAAATGGAATCTAAATAATAATGTTCTCGGCGTTTCAATGCTGTTCACAGACTGTTAAAATATTCAATGTTTACACATAATACTACAGATTGAACAATAACTTGCCAGGATATAAGCAAAATATACTCAACAGAGCTTGAAAACATGTTTCAATGTTCATTCTAACATCTCAATATTCAAACTGTGTTAAAATTTTAGAAAATAGGTAGGTAAATGTTACGATGTGAAATCTGAATTATGTAAAAATAAGAACAAGATGAGTGTAAAATTAAATCTGAATTCATCTTTTCATGTATCGTATCTTTTGCAAGACCCGGTGAAATTCGCATCAATTTATTCCCAATTTAAAACTTCCCTGGACTTCAAGAATATTTTAATACTGAAATAAGCCAAATCGGTTCAGTCGTCTTCGAATTTTAGCGAGTTAACCAAATTAAATACAATTTTTATTATACAGCTTATCTAAATTTACCAATACGTAAAATTCAACAACAAAGTCATCAAACTTGATTAATCTGGGTGTCGATTTTAAATTGTAATCACGATAATCCGAATTACCAACACGTATCAAGCATTAAAAGTGCAATGAGAGCTTAGTGGCGACTTAAATTTATAACTATGAAAATCGATATCGTCCGTGCCCCAAATCCCCTGGGTTTGAGCTCTGTCCATGCACTTAGCGGATTGAATAGGAGAATTGGATCGCAATTAGGACTGACTATTCTTGGTTAGCCAGTCTTTCAACGTGTTCAATTACACCACGATTAAATCTAGATTCATTTAAAACCGTTTTCACATAATTTAATTTTAATTAGTGATGAAGTTGTACGTTTTTGTGCATTTTTGCCATAGATGTGTTTAGCATTTTGATCGAATAGGTTCTAAAGTAGAGTCCAGTAGAGTCCAGAGTCCAGTAGGATATTTTACTGTATTTAAATATACGTGGTTCCTCAGACGAATTTGTGCTGATGGAGCCATGTGATAATGTAAAATATTTTGTGTATTTTTTATTTGAAAGAACAAATCATTTTCTAATGTACCCAGTTTTTCATTTATTTTTCATATCAAAAAGAAAACAAATAAACTCTTCTAATAACAGTTGGATAAAAACTAGAAACTTGAAAATGCAATTTTCTGGCTATTCTATAAGTTCTAACACCTACGAGAACTAAAATAGGCCTTAAGGCTGTCAAGTAAACGGATACAGTTTCGTGGTTTACTTAATTAGCCGATATGTTGCAGTTAAACAGCGCCAATTCTGTCCTGTATCCAGTTTAGTAGCTTGGTAATTAAATAATCTAGTTTGTATTTATTATGCCTCGTTTTGTTTCTACGGCTTGATCCTGGGTATAATATGGCAAAATTTTACTCGATAGTTTCGACACCGAAGTTAGATTATTTCCATACTAATATTGTAAAATAAAAAACGTCTGTATGTCTGTCTGTTTGTTACTTCTTCACGCCTAAACTGCTGAACCGATTTTGCGGAAAGATATGGAGATACATACTTTGATTCCCGGAAAAAGACATAGAACACACAATTGTATTCTATGTCTTATCATGGAAAAAAGTACTTGCGCGACAAACGTATTTTGGCGCAACGGAATTGCGCAATCGAAATGCGTTTTTAAATTCATGTTTTTAAACCTTAATCATTAAATATCTTACAATTTAAATTCATGTTAGCTACAAAAAGTCACATACTGAGATGACTAGTTCATAAATTAGATTGGAATCGATTACCGACGAAAGCACTCGATAAACCCTTGGGGGTACCACTGGGTATAATTAGAAACGATCTGTCGTATGCGTCAATATTCTGAAGCCTGATCAAATCAAACCGGTAGCGTATCCGATGGAGTTAACTTAATACTATTATTATCATTGTAGACGGTTACTGGCTTACTACGAGTATGTAGAATGTAGATCAATAAAAATATTTTCTTGTGACATTTAACAATTTCATTTTCTGAGTTTGTATAAGTATATTTGTATATTTTATTTTAGTTTGTATTTTTAGTAATGACATGTTCGTATAATATTTTTAGCTACATTGTATGTAATTTATGTTGCCTATGATAAATAATCATTAATAATACTAATAGCTATCAGAAGTGTATCATCAAACTAAAATTTTACACCTGATTAATTTTCTGTATTCCAAAACTATTGATCTAAATCTTTGTCCCCATGTTTTTGATTGATATCACCGAGGAAGACATTTTTAAACCTTAAACAAACAATAGTCCCAGGAGGCACGGTCGACTGGGCTAATTATTTACAATCCGTCACGCGAGGGGTTACCAAAAAACTACGTGAAATCTCATTTCCGAACTTTGCCTTTGTCCTGGCGCAGAAAGAAATTGATTTAATAGGCCTCCTGCATATTACTTTATCATGTTTCATTTTTAATCACATTTTGATAGGGATCATCAATTTTTGAATCTAATCTTTATATTATATATTTTTAATTTAATTATTATTATTCATTGATACATTAGTGTAAGTGTCCTTATTATCTCCTCCTATCATTTTACAATGCATCAAAGAATTGGAAAATGTAGAGGTTATTAACAGAATTTAACTTTTTAAATTTAACCACTGTGTGTTTTGTTGTCATTGTGTATTCGATATTTGATTCATCAAACATATTTTATAAATCCGCTCACGGCATAACAAGGAGGTCTAAGCATTTTATAAAAAATATAAAAACAATTCGGATTTCGAACCAGCTCACGTTCAGATAATAATTAAATATTTTAAATGTTGCTGGCAACTGCCGATTGGCCGATAATAATATTAAAACAAAATATAAATTTTAAATGCGGGCGTCACAGATGTATATTTAAATGGATGCTGCAAGAGACTGTAAAATATTTGGCTTAAACCTAGTGTAGCTTATACCTTAAACATTTATCCTCTTACTAATAAAAACTTCTTAAACATGCGTTCAACGTGTGAATAGTTAAACAGGAGTTTTTAAGTTATACACACGTTACACAGAGTCTATACATGGTCTATACAGAGTTTGTATGGAAATGACAGCGTCGTTATACAGGCCTTATGTCAAAAAATGATTATTAGTAGAAAAAATCTTATGCATCCTCTATACACGGTGTGTAACTTTTTATTAGTAAGAGGGTTAGTAAATGAGCATACGACGACGCTCGTATTAATTAGAACTATAGCTACCTAGTGGTTGAAGCAAAAATTTACACCTGGATTAATTCGCTGTTGACTCTAGATTATCTCGATGTATCTTAAACCGAAATTTTATTCTGTCATTTTTTGACTCGATCGCTTGGTATTTCTTCCTTTCCTAGCTTGCTCTTTCTTCTTATATATCTATGGTCCTGGTAGTTGTGTGTCGGACACCGGTGCGTTCTGTCGCGTGATCCGCTCGCGTGTCTCATGCCAGCCTCAAATTAAGGCGGGCCGATAAGACACCATGCGCCTCACGACCGTCGCGAGGCGTCTCTTTTAATTACGCACCCTACACCTTGTCGACTGACGTATCTGCCCCTTTGAATTTTGAAATTCGATATTCATTTCGGGTGTGAATTCTCGTTATGTTTATCTGGTAGCCGCAGCTTATACGGGAGACCTTTTAAGTTATTGAGTACTTCGAGACCCGAGTAAATCGTTTATTCTTTTCCCATGGGCAAATATTTACTTATATTTTTATTGGAGTTTCATAGCTGCAATTACTTGTTCAAATTAATGTGACATCAAATCGGACATAGTTTTTATAGTTGTTACATTGAACGTACATAATCATTCCTTTACAGTTGACAAGCCTTGTAAAGAAGTAAAGAAGTCAAATAAATTCAATCATTAAGAGCGAGCCAATCGTTTGTACTTTGTAGGTACAATAAAGCTCGCACAACCAAATTGGACTGATCAAAAGCATTTGTAAATCTAGATACGGTATCGGTGTTCATTTAAATATTTCCCGTAGCATCCGACGGAGAAAATTAATGGTATCGATTAAGGGAGTAAGTAGATCGCGTGCAGCAGATTCCGTTGACACGTCGGGACCGCGTGTGTCAACTTTAATTGGGCCACACTTTGCTCTTGTTGCGAATTGCGATCCACCGATTGTCTTATTTATGCGGGGTCAACGGGTTTTAGGAAAATTATAAACGTAAAGGTTGAGAATTTCACATGCTGATATAGAGAGAAATAATTTCTCTAACTACTAATTATATTACCTAAAGATACTCAATGCTTAGTATACGTATCTGAACAAAATGAATTAAAAAAACCTTAATAATTAAAATCTGCATTTTAAAACGGATGGACCGATATTGATGGAAACAGCTGATGTAGAATTAGACTATTGGGATGGACAGAGGTTTTCTCGTCGTGGATTCAATGAGATTTTATTGCACTCACGAAATCGTGGAAATCGTCGAGTATATTAAAAATCGACTCATTTCCAGCAGTTATAGGTAACAATTATATTATTTTGTGTCTGAAACAGGTCCTCCGAACTAGATCTGAATTCGATAAAATGCATGCAACGATAACAATTATATTATTCGAAATTCAAACTTAATCGAAAGTTAAAAATCAAACAATCGGTGCACACAGAATAATTTTAACAATTATAACTTTACCGGAATACAACAGATATTTGTAGTTTGTTAGCTGCAAAATATTGTTATGTCAAATACAAAACGAATAGAATTCATTTCGTCATTGAAACGGAAAGCAGCAATATCGGAATAAATTTTGGAAGTTTTTAGGGTTCCGTACCCAAGGGGTAAAAAACGGGACCCTATTACTAAGACTTCGATGTCTGTCCGTCTGTCCGTCTGTCTGTTAGTGTCCAGGCTGTATCTCGAGAACCGCTGTAGCTAGACTTCGGAAATTTTCACAGATTGAGTATATCTTTTGCCGCTATAACAACAAATACTAAAAATAAAATAAAGTTAATATTTGACGGGAAACTCATACAAGAAACGTGATTTTTTTGGCCTTTTTCGCTCGTAGGTAATCAATAATGGTAACAGCTAGGCACTTAAAATTTTCACAAAATCCTTATATTAATTGTACTTTAATATTTAATAATAACATTTAAATATAGTAAATATTTAAGGGGGGCTCCTATACAAAAAACACAGTTTTTAGTCTACTTTCGCTCTATACCGGTACGGAACCCTTCGTGCGCGAGTGAGTCCGACTCGCACTTAGCCGATTTATATTTATATTTAGTGACGAAAAGATTGCTCTTTTTATGTTTCTTGCTTTTTAGGGTTCCGTAAACAAAGGGTAAAAACGGGACCCTATTACTAAGACTTCGGTGTCTGTCCGTCTGTCCGTCTGTCTGTCTGTCTCCAGGCTGTAACTCAAGAACGGTAATAGCTAGAGATTTGATATTTTCACAGATTATGTATATCTGTTGCCGCTATAACAACAAATACTAAAAATAAAATAAAATGAATATTTAAGGGGGGCTCCCATACAACAAACGTGATTTTTTGGCCTTTTTTGCTGTCTCCAGGCTGTAACTCAAGAACGGTAATAGCTAGAGATTTGATATTTGCACAGATTATGTATATCTGTTGCCGCTATAATAACTGTTCAATGCCTTTAACTTAAAGATAAAAAAAAGTAATTGTCAAAATGTAAATGTCAATGGTATGGTACGGGGTTCTCACTTCGCGCCATTGCATTGCCTAAGTTTCTATACAATAATTAGCAAATTAAACTTTTAGTTATGAATGTATGTGATTAATACTTTATACGACAAGCAAATAAAACAAGTTCAGTGTAACAAAGTGTTTATATTAAAACTCCAAGCCACATAAGTTGGTCGCAATCGAACCGGATTATATGCGATATTGCAACAATGGTGAACACGACCGAACAACGTGACTGTTTAACCTCATTGGAAGAAATCGCTGTTATCCTACAAAAAACGCAAGTAAATCTAAAGAAATGTCCAAAAGCGAGGCTCACCTATGGATATGTGAAAGAGAAATCCAAGTGCGTTGAAGAATATTGGCGATCTTTCAAGTATGCTCATGAATGCCTTGTAAAGTGTACGCCGAAAGATAAACGAGACGAAATATCCTATTTTCTTAATGAAGAATACTTTGTCTACGAAGAATTATACATTTCAATTCAAGCGGATTTGACTGATCTTATGACTAAAATACAACAACCTACAGCATCGATGATTGAAGCGTCAGAGTCCCTAGTTCATAATCAAGGTCATGCGCAGTTGTCGCTTGTGAAACTTCCCCGAATCCAACTGCCGACATTCACAGGAAAGTATGAGGAGTGGCCGACTTTCCAAGACATGTTTAATTCCCTTGTACATCAAAACGTGTCCATTAGTAACGTTCAGAAATTGCAATATCTTAAATCCAGTGTATCTGGTGAAGCAGAAATTATACTAAAGCATATTCAAGTTACAGACACCAATTATAATCAAGCGTGGCAAACATTAAAAGATAGATATGGCAATAAACGAGTAATTGTATTTTCTATATTGAAAAAAATATTTAACCAAAAGAAAATTAATATTCAAACATCTAATAATCTAAAAAATTTACTCGATACTACTTCAGAATGCATAAATAACTTGCAAAATTTAGAAATTAGCACTGATTCGTGGGATCCAATCATAATATTTCTCATAAGTCAGAAATTGGACCAAGACTCACACAAAGAGTGGGAATCTCAAGCTTATAGGGAAAATTCAGATAAATTGCCAACTTGGGAAAATTTAAGACAGTTTTTAGAAACAAAGTTTAGGACATTAGAAATGATTCAACCAGAAAGTACAACTAAAACTAAATTAATAAAGACGCAGTCATACCACACAATGAACGTTAAGAAACCCAAATCATGCATATTATGTCAAGTGGAACACAAGTTGAGTAATTGTGAGGATTTTACAAAAATGAATATTGATGAACGCAGCGCTTATGTCAAAAATCAAAGTTTGTGTTTTAATTGTTTACTACCTGGACACGCTGTTAGCAAATGCAAAAATCCAATGTCATGCCGGTTCTGTAAGAGAAGACACCATTCACTTTTACATAGAACTCAACAGTCATCGGTTCCCGTAGACACCCAACAAGCATTACATGCTCATGTAGAAAACAAAGAAAATATTGCAATACACCATGTGGGATTTACTGGAACAGCACTGCTTGCAACGGCCATAGTAAAGGCAAAAAGTCAAGATGGAAATTATACAAATTTAAGAATTCTCATAGACCAGGGATCACAGGCTAATTTTATAAGTGAGAAAGCAGTACAATTACTTAGATTGAAACGGAACCCAATTGAGTGTGATGTAACTGGCGTGGGATCATCAAGAGTGAGAATAAAACATATTGTCCAGTTTGAATTATCATCTCTATGGAACTCAGATTTTAAATTAAACATAGAAGCTTATGTGATGTGCAAGCAATTAACTACACAACTTCCAAATAAAATAATACAAAAACAAGATTGGCAGCATCTTTGCGGTCTCACTCTGGCAGACCCAAGATATAATGAGCCAGGACAAATAGATTTATTACTAGGAGTGAAGGATTATACACAAATTATTGAAGAGCAGCTAATCAAAGGTCCACCCGGGTCACCATGTGCAAAAAAAACCACTTTGGGTTGGATTCTGTTTGGAGAGTTGAACACTAAACCTATACAAAAGAAAAACTCATTAGTAGTCATGCATCACCAATTAAACATATCAGACATGCTAAAAAATCTCTGGGAAATAGATACTAATACAAAAAGAAAGTTTACGAAGGAAGAAATGCAATGTCAAGAAATCTATGAGAAAACATATAAAAGAAACCAAGAAGGAAGGTTTATAGTTAAGTTACCTTTCAAAACAGAAAACATACAATGTATAAACGGAAACACAAGGAATATAGCTATGCAGAGATTAATTCAATTAGAAAAGAGATTTAAAAGACAACCTAAACTTAAAGAAGATTATACTAAAGTGATACAAGATTACCTAAACTTAAAACACATGGAGGAAGTTCCTAAAAGTGAAATATATACAAAAGCAAGTTGTTACTTACCTCACCATCCCGTTCTACGTGAAGACAAAGAGACAACAAAAATTCGAATTGTTTTTGATGCTTCATGCAAAGGTGATAATGGAGTCTCCTTAAATGATGAACTCTTACCTGGTCCAGTGCTGCAAGAAGATTTGCGCAGCATAATGATGCGTTGGAGAATGCATGCAATATGTTTTTTATCTGATATTCAAATGATGTACAGAATGGTTGACTTAGATAGAGAAGATATTGACTATCAAAGAATACTGTGGAGAGATGAAAACTCAGACATTAAAGACTATAGACTACTCACAGTAACGTTTGGTACAACGTCAGCTCCTTACTTGGCAGTTAGATCTCTAATACAACTCGCACGTGATGAGACTGCATGTTATCCAGCAGCAGCTGATATAATACTGTCAGACTGTTACGTTGACGATGTCATGTCTGGCTGTGATACCATTCAACAAGCCCAAGAAGCTGTTACACAACTGTCAGATATGTTGAAAAAGGGAGGCTTTATACTAAAGAAATGGGCTTCGAACAGCATTGATTTGGTAAAGTTTATTGATCCAAATAATATCTCTTCACAAGTTCAACATGAGATACACCTAGATGGTACTGTAAAGGCTTTGGGTATTACTTGGAATTTGAAAACAGATAAATTATTATACAAAATTAACTTAACCCAACCTCCATTATACATAACAAAGAGAAATGTTCTTTCTGACATTCAAAAACTTTATGATCCACTGGGATGGATCTCACCAAGCATTGTGCTATCAAAGATGTTTATACAAAAATTGTGGTTAAGTGGATTAAATTGGGATGAGATTTTAACAGAAGAGTTAACCAAGGAATGGTTACAAATAAGAAATGACTTAGAAAACGTCAATGACATTTGTTTAAACAGGTGGATACACACTTACAATTACAATAAGAAAAATGTACAATTGCATGGTTTTAGTGATGCCTCCACAAAGGCCTATGCTGCAGTTGTTTATATAAGAGTGAAGCAAAACGACAATACTATACAAACGAGTCTTATAGCCTCAAGAACCAAGGTTGCACCTCTTAAAACATTATCGCTTCCACGTCTTGAATTATGTGGAGCCCTCTTGTTGTCAAGATTAATCAAGCAAATTTCAGAAGCCATGAGAATTCCATATAAACAAATATTTTGCTGGACTGACTCCACAATAGTGCTTGCCTGGTTGCGAGGAGAACCACAAAAATGGAAAACGTTTGTGGCTAACAGAGTTGTAGAGATAAAAGATAACACCAATGCTCTAGAATGGCTACATGTAGAGTCCCCAGATAACCCAGCAGATATTTCAAGTCGAGGAATGTTATTAAAAGAATTAAAAGAAAAAGAAATTTGGTGGAACGGCCCCAAATGGCTTCTAGACAGAGAAATTAAATTTAGAACACAAAATGAAGAAACAGATTTGGAATTAAAACTAATATGTCAGACACTTACTACAGAACATACTATAGATCCAATTTGGGAAAGGTTTTCTAATCTAACTAAAATGAAAAGAGTGTTATCCTATTGTAAAAGAATGAAGAAAGGAAAAAACAAAGAAGTATACATAACTACATATGAAATGAATTTAATAATGCAAAGTTGTATTAGATATTATCAAGAATTGGTATATGAAAAGGAAATAGAAGATATAAAAAAGAGAGGTTCTGTGAGAAAATCTAGCTCATTGATAAGATTAACACCATTTTTAGACAGCAACAATATACTAAGAGTTGGAGGCAGATTACAAAATTCCTCATTGTCTATCTCCTCTAAACATCCAATACTAATACCAAATAATCAACATATAACCAGATTGTTAATTGATGATGCACATCAAAAGACTCTTCATGGCGGCATTAACCTTATGATTACATACCTGAGGAGTACCTATTGGATTACAGGCTTAAAATCAGCTGTCCGGAAATGCATTAGAAGCTGTAAAGTTTGCATCTTAAATCAAGGCAAAGTTAATCAACAATTGATGGGTCAGCTGCCAGCAGAGAGAGTAACACCAAGCAGAGCTTTTATAAACAGTGGAGCCGACTTCGCAGGCCCTGTATGGATTAGAACTTCTAAAGGACGAGGTCATCATGCCACGAAAGGTTACATTTGTCTGTTTGTATGCATGGCTACACGTGCAATTCACCTAGAAGCCGTAACAGACCTTACAACTCAAGCTTTCCTTGCTGCCTTTAGAAGATTTGTTGCACGTCGAGGTAGATGCTCAAACTTGTGGAGTGACAATGGGACCAATTTTGTTGGTGCAGCAAGAGAACTAAAAGATTTATTCAATATCAACAAAGATTCGTTGACAAAGGAGATAGCTGAACTGCTAGCAACTGAAGGAACCACATGGCACTTTATACCACCAAGAATGCCAAACTGCGGAGGTTTATGGGAAGCAGGAGTCCAGTCAGCAAAAAGACATCTGACTAAAGTTAGCAAAGACACAAGACTGACATACGAAGAAATGAGTACATTGTTAGCACAAATAGAAGCTTGCTTAAATTCCAGACCTCTTTGTCAACTTGATGATACACTTGAAACTTTATCACCGCTCACTCCGGGTCACTTTTTAATCGGAGAGTCATTGCTTGCCGTTCCTGATGATAACTTTGAAAAATCAAATGTTAACCTACTGACTAGATGGCAACATATACAAAAGATGGTGCAAGATTTTTGGAAACAATGGCAGTCTGAGTACCTTCACACTCTGCAACAGAGAACAAAGTGGCAATCAAAAGTTATTAATCCTAAAATTGGTGATTTATGTGTCATAAAAGAAGACGGTCTGCCCCCCACAAGATGGTTGTTAGGTAGAATAAAATTGCTGCATCCTGGAAAAGACAATTTAGTGAGAGTGGTGACAGTGCAGTGTAAAGGACAAATTGAACTGAAAAGACCCTTATCAAAGTTAGTTTTTCTACCTGTGTCGGCAAGTAGCTGTATAGACTAGGTATGTACTTATTTATTTAGTTACCAGAAGTAAAAGCTGTAGCATTTACTTTATTCATGCCATAATATTGTGTTATATTTAAAATTTTGTTAACGTTGTGTTCAATATTAGATATGTATACAATATAACTTAATATAAAATATTATTATCCAAACTTTTATGGTAGATTAATTATTGTGCTTCAAGTTGTTAAATACATTGTTCTTAAATAGCTTAGACTGTACATTTACTTGAATTTAAACTAGCTTTTGCAAATGTAAAAGTTAAATTTTAAACTTCATTGTAACTTGTAAGCAATAATTCTAAGAAAGTTGTCTACTCAATCTTGAAAATCAAGATTGCATGTATGTCTTAAAACTTAATATTCCACTATACTTAACTGTTGATAGGTGTAACTTGCCTTAACTTACCTGTAATTAAGTGTTAAGTCAGCAACCTTTATTGTTTGTATCTGTTAATATTTAAGTTACCTAAAGGAAACTATTTATGTAGATTTATTTATGTAAGTAGATTTATTTGTGAATTTACTCATGAAAACTATTGTTACAGTCCATTACTCTAAATTCTAATTAGCTATAGATTTTTTGTTTATACTATATACCTAAAATTAAGTTTCTTTGAAAAGGACATCGTCCTTTTGGTGGGCGGTATGTTCAATGCCTTTAACTTAAAGATAAAAAAAAGTAATTGTCAAAATGTAAATGTCAATGGTATGGTACGGGGTTCTCACTTCGCGCCATTGCATTGCCTAAGTTTCTATACAATAATTAGCAAATTAAACTTTTAGTTATGAATGTATGTGATTAATACTTTATACGACAAGCAAATAAAACAAGTTCAGTGTAACAAAGTGTTTATATTAAAACTCCAAGCCACAATAACAAATACTAAAAATAAAATAAAATGAATATTTAAGGGGGGCTCCCATACAATAGACGTGATTTTTTTGGCCTTTTTTGCTCTATATCAAAAATGGCAACAGGTAGGTACTTGAATTTTTCACAAAATCCTTAGTTATATGTGTACTTTAATATTTAATAATAATATTAAAATAAAATAAAAAATAAGGGGGGCTCCCACACAAAAAACACAATTTATGGCCTAATTTTGCTCTATAACAGTACGGAACCCTTCGTGCGCGATTCCGACTCGCACTTGGCCGATTATTTCACTACATTCAACGAAACGATTTTGATGAGGCGTTTAAAATTATTATGAACTAAAACAAAACAATAATGGATTCCAAAGAAATTAAAATGCATTCACTTTACCGAAGTACAATAATTATTGTTAGCACCTAATAAAAATAAGCCACTAGTAAATTCAACGTGGTACGGAACCTACTTTCTACAAAATGTAGGTTTAATATTATGTTTCTTTTTTTTAATTCGTGATATTTTTAAACTTTTATAAAAGTTTGAACCTTCAAGACACTTCGAGTGTCCTTATACGACAAACCAATTAATATTATCATCTTTCGTTCAATAATATTAAATTCAAATCATGCATTAAGTATTATACATTTACTATAGAATACAAATGGAGTCCTTAATAACTGAAACTTGATTATTTGAAACTATAAGCGACATGGGAATGGAGTGGATTATTTATCGGTTCAACGAAACTTGGCAATTTCTGATCCTGTCATTAGTTAGTTATTCACCACAATGTCTAAGGCTTCGGAGTTTCAATATTAAGTCCCACCATTGAGATACAGTTAAGTTAATAATAGCTGCTAAAGTTTACTGCTTTAGTATCTTCATGATATCTGTATAGCTGATTGTCTATGATTGGTAAATCTTTATTAAATAAAACAAGGACTTGTGTTAATTAACACAAGTCCTTGTTTTATGTGTTAGCAAAATAATAATTATTATGTTTCTATTGTTAACAATATAATTATGATCATTTTCTTTTTTACGTTTACAATTTTATTGTGTTATTTTGTAGGCAATGAACGTACATAAACTGTTTTTGTTGTCATTTTTGCAACAAGACCCAAACGGTCAGTAAATTTCAATGCCGATTAAGCTATTTAATTTCCGAATAACATACAATCTACTTGATTATGCATAATATCGTTTAAACATTGCTCGATCTCAGCTATAAATCATACAGTAATGATATATGCGGGACAAAAAGCGATCAAATTGCTGTTACTCTAGACTCGGGCCTGTCATACTGTCCCATCAATTAAGTGGGTACTGGCTATGATTTACTCGATATTAAGTTTCTTAATATAAGGCTGCAGTACAAAAATATAATAAATATTGTCGTGAAAGTAATTTATAGCAATTATTTCTAGACTCTTTTTATGATGATATTTAGAACATAAAAAATTGTAACTATGACTGGTATTTTTTACTGGTTTATTTGTTTGCATTTAGATAGAAATTAATCAGAACGAGGCACATGACCTTTTAATAAATAGCAGTAACAAGATTTTATTATCCCAATTAGTACTTTAGCAAAAAAGCAATTTATTAGTTTTCTATCCCAAATATTTTTTAGTAACTCTGTACCAATAATGAGGTAATATAGAATTGATGAAATCATGTTCCAATCTGTCGCGAATCGCGATTCATATTTTTCTTCCCGAACACCGAATTGTTTCACAAGTTTATTGTTTAATAAAAGAGCTGGGGAGGGTTATTAGTTTACAAGTGTATCAAATGCCCCTTGTTTATTGACTCGGGGGACGATATTACTTTTCAACTCTTTCGGAAGTTTGCTTTCTTTGTTGACATCTGCTGCGATTATTGGAAATTCTGAAACGGCAAAAACATAGGTAACGTTATTAGTTTCATCCATGTTGGGGTGAAAATAATTGCTATTGAGACTCGGATATTGGACGAGATTGGGATTTTGCTTCGTTGGATTTCGTGGGAATTATGCTTAATATCCAAACACACATGGACGATTATGCTCTATGAATATCAGTACTTTGTTTTTTAATTATAATTAATACAAAAGTGTTTCAGTCAATAACAGTAACTATTTTATAATATTTGTGTCTTATCTTGTTTTTTTTTATGTTGTTATTTTATATTTATAAATTGTTTTGTTTTTTTTTTGTTCCAATGAAGAGTTTGTTATTATATCTGGTTATACTTTAAATGCGATCAAAGTTTAATTCAAAAATGAAAACACCATAATTTGCATAGAAATATTTCATTGCTTTTCAATCGTTTATACAGAAACTCTATGAACTATGCAGGATACAAATAGAAAAAAATATATACTCAAAGCACCAATCGTAAACAGTATCTTGCAATTAGTATAGATTACTGAGTGTTAAATAGCGTCGTAAGGCGAGAATGGCGAGAAATCACCTATTGAGTCCAGTATATTGCGAGCATTAATGGCTCATATTTATATGACCATTACCCGGTGTCTCGTTACTTACTGTCGTTATTATAAACAATGTCGTTACGTCCGCGTCACTAACAAGCCAATATTAGCGGGAGTAATGTGATCGGTGTAAATATATTATTAACTAGTTGAACCACAGTTTTGGCTTCTACAGCGATGTAGTGACACCCCCCGCTTATTATTTTTTGAATATCTTTAATGTACAGAATTTTCATTTCTACAGTTTTATTATATGTATAGATATATAATGCGAATTTCATGATAATATTATACTAACTTGGTGAAGGTAGTGATACTGCCACATAAGATATTGCTTCTTTTGGGTAGTGTTAATGTAAATAAGGCAACTAACATAACACTAAATTATGGCCGCGTTCCGTCTGTAGTTGATTTGACTCAAAACGCTAAAAACGTCTCCTTCTGCCGTTCCGTTTGGCGACCGCGGTCGTGTTGATCGCGGCTATGACGTCACTCATGACGTCATTATTTTCGCTAAAAACGAACCTCGACGAAGTATGGATCAAAATTTGCTTTCTAGTTTTTTTTTTCTTTTAACGACTATAATATTGCGAAAGCCATGTTCGGAAAGATTTCAGGAGAGACTAGATACAAAAAAACTTCATATTATTTCATTACAATTGATATTTTTAATGTAAATATATCAAAATATTTTATTCATATTTTGATTGAACGAAATATTTTATTCAATGTTATACAATATATAACATTGAATAAAATATTTTGATTGGAAAAGAAATTGTTTTAAATGAAATTCCAAATGATTTCTTATAAAATATAATAGGTACTAATTTTCATCTCTTCTGTACCTGTTGACTTACTAGTTAAGTGGTTTTGTTATCATAATATTAAGATTCGAAATATTATAATAAAAGTTTAGCCATAAAAAATATGATTACTTAAATGTTCATAAAAGTGTTAGTAAAAGCACATAAAAGTAAGAGTAAAAAATGTAATAATACTAAAAACGAAACAAATAATAAATTAAGTATGTATTTTATTTGTAAAATAAAATAGAATGTAACTATAAACCATTGACATAAGAAACAGCTTTAATTTTACAATTACTTTTATTAACGACTTCAAGAAAAGGATCCAAGTTCTGTTCAATGTACTTATGTATAATAAAAAAAAATTATATGTTCCTTTTTTTAAACTTTTCTCAAACCGCTGAAAACGCTCAATAATCCGTTCCACTTCGGTTTGTACCACTGACGCTCACATGCTAATGGAACGGGAAAAACTACGGTCTTGAGCGTGAGCGTTCTCAACTATAAACGGAACGTAGCTTAGGGAATATAAATATGTACGTGCAAACCAAATCCTGAAATTAGAATGTCTATCGGTCTATATATTATTATCAGCTATTACCTCTTCACGCTCAACCGATTTTGTTGAAAGGTATGCTCCTTACTTTGAGTCCCGGGAAAGGACTTGGGATGCATGTTATCCCGGAAAAATGTAAGGACAAACAAATTTTGGCGCAACAGAGGCATTCTTACCTTAACAAAGTCGGAGTAAGCCAAGGTTAGCGGTCAATAAGTCTAGGACTAACCATGTGTGGATTTCCTAGCGAAGTTTTCCTTCACCATTCGAACGGCCTACCCTTGAGATTAAAAAATATCTCATTGGTAAATACATCTCATCACTTGGGATTGAACCTACACCACCTAATTACACAAAGATCTACTCAGTGACTCTACTAAGATCACTGACTACTTTTGTGGGATATGCGTGGAGGCCGTAAAGGAAGATCTTCCGACCGAGCGAAGTGTTATGCTCGGTCAGGCCGGAGCCCACGTGATTGATTTCAGCTGTCGTTTATATAGCGACGCACTTAGAAAACTTCGATAGCGCGATGCAGGAATGTTAGGCGAATTATGGGTACTGCCACACCTACATCATCTTTATTACTCTTTTAATATTTTATTTTAATTTCACTCCGTTACAAAGCTTTGCGAGCTCTAAGCCACAGAATAAATAATAGTACTCCGTACAGAAGTTTATCTTAGAAAATGTATCCAACGAAATGTCTTCTTTAAATCTATAAACATATGGTACCATTTAGAATGACTCAGAGTTCAGCGCCTGTTCGTTTATTTACCTACAAAAATTTATTAAAAGCCAATTTCATTCTTATGCCTACGGATAACGATCCATATTACACTGAACCTATACATTGAGCGGCCCGCTCGAATGTACTATTGTGCCGCTAGGGCAGCTAGGGCTGAATGTACCAAAAAAAATACCTGCGCGCATTTAATTATAAACCATAAACAACTTTTTGTGATGATTAATGGAACTTTCTTTAAATACTTATTATATTCAGTATAATGAGAGTAATTAAGTAAAAAAAAACGAAAATGGCGTAACAGACGACCTCTGTGGCTCAGTGGATAGCACGTTGGTAGCTTAAGCCGGAGGTCGCGGGTTCGAATCCCGCCGACGGAACAAAAAGTTTTGAAAGTTCCTGGGTCATGGATGTGTATTAAATATATTTATCATATAATAAAAATCTTAAATATATGTATAGTATAAAAGTATTAAATATATTTCCGTTGTCTGGTACCTGTAACACAAGTCCTTCAGGTACTTAGCATGGGGTCAGACTGACGTGGTGTGAAGCGTCCATAGATATTATTATTATTATTATTATTAGACGTGCCCATGACGTGCCAACAGAGCAATCAAAAAGATACGGGCGAAATACTTTATTGGCATTTAAGTATATTATTTTATGGAAGTGACCAAATAAGTATGTCACCATGGCAACGTCCATCGCGTATACGGCAAAACAACGGGACAGCTAGTATGTATACATAAGTATTATATTAATAAGATTTATGTTTAATGTATTACCTACATAATGTAGTAAAAGGTACCTATTCAAAGTACAAATAATACTTTGCATGAGTCATATTATATTACTTACTTTTCAGCGTCCTTAGGTAACCAAAAAAAGCGGCCAAGTGCGAGTTGGACTCGCCCATGGAGGGTTCCGCAGCAGCAATAAGGTTTATTTTTATGAAATTATAATATTTTTGATTTATTTTTATATTTCAGTCGATTTAATGAAATTTAGATTAAGGTTTACTATTTATGACGTATAAAAAAAACTACTGGCTAGATCTCGTTCAAACCAATTTTCGTTGGTAGTTTTTATAGTAATCTACATCATATATATTTTTTAGAATTATCATGCCTCTACTTTAGAAATTAGAGGGGGGGGGACACACATTTTTCCACTTTGGAAGAGTCTCTCTCGCAAACTATTCAGGTTAGAAAAAAATGATTTGAGAAACCTCAATATGATTTTTGGAGACCTATCCATAGATACTCCACACGCATAGGTTAGATGAAAATTTTTTTTGTTTCAGTTGTACCTATGGGGATTGGGGACCCCTAAAATTTTTAATATTTTTTCCATTTTTGCATCAAAATCTTAATGCGGTTCACAGACTACATCTACTTACCAAGTTTCAATAGTATAGCTCTAATAGTTTCGGAGAAAAGTGGCTGTGACATACGGACGGACGGACGGACGGACGGACGGACGGACGGACGGACGGACGGACGGACGGACGGACGGACGGACGGACGGACGGACGGACGGACGGACGGACGGACGGACGGACGGACGGACGGACGGACGGACGGACAGACAGACAGACAGACAGACAGACAGACAGACAGACAGACAGACAGACAGACAGACAGACATGACGAATCTATAAGGGTTCCTTTTTTGCCATTTTGGCTACGGAACCCTAAAAAGATAAATTTGTATCGCAATCAGTTTTTAAACAATTGAATACAGCACCATACTTTTTAGGGTTCCATTTTAATAAAAACAGGTCAAAACTTAAAAAGTATGTCCGTCGCTGCTCGCTCGCGCAGCCCCACTGAATTATACCCTGCGCAAGGGCAGCCGCGCGTAGGTATATTTTCGATACCTACGCGCGGAGTGAGACAGGCCTGTCTAAGCTAAAACAGCATCATGATAAACCAAATTAACAGGAAGAAATTAACTGTTCAAAAAAGAAGCAAAACTGCAGATAGAGCCATTACTGCGGAAGTAAGCCCATCATGGAGGCGCGAACAATGGAAGCAATTGCTCAATGCGGCCACCGCACGCGACTTACAGTTTGGCAGTTGCTAGGGAGAAGAGAGTATCGATGATAAGGTGGAACAAATAAATAAAATAGGAGAAATTGTTTTTTACGGGAAATTTCGTGATACAGCTAAAGAGCTTGCAGTACCTTATACAAAATACAGCTGTGTGAAGCGCAGTTTGTTTCTTTCAATCAAATGGTTGATGGTACTATTGTCAACTCTACTGATATCTTTACTAACACAAATTTTTTAAATAAAAAAATTGAATTGAATCGAATGGGCTACTAAAAGGTTAATTCTAATAAAATTTGTTACTGTTATAAAGTAGACTCCGTGAAAGGACATGGGATACTTTTTACTTATCTGTTTTTGCGGGATATTTTATTACGCAGGCGGAGGCTCTCGCAGCGCGATACTTCTAGTATTTTAAATCTAAGAGTAAGATGTACGTCGGTACAGGGTACGTACCAAATTATTGAGTACCTATGAAATCTTAATTATTTTATTAAATATTAATAAATTTTGTTAGTTTCGCTAATATATGTGGAAGTCCGGGGAAGATTACATCAGGAGGAAAGTGATACGAAGTATACCCGAAGGGTTAGTGCGAGTTTTATTCGATCATAAGCATTTTTTTTTAATCATTTATTTATCAATAAAAGTTACAAAATCAATGATAAGCGGCGCAATATAAGCTTGTACAAGTTTTACCATGCGCCGTCCAGTCGTTGTTTCACATATCAAAAGCAGCGCCATCTACTGGCTAACGTGGATACCGCTTTGATCCCATACAAATTCGCGTTAACGTGCTCGATGAGTATGATCGAATAAAACTCGCACTAACCCCTCTGGTATGCTTCGTATCACTACATACAGTAGTACAGTACATAGTATTTATTGTAATAAATATACATTTACTATGTTGTTCATGTGTAAAAATGTATTGTATAGTGATTGTATTAGAAAATAATATTATTAGTTATTACATATTAGTAATTATTAGCTGTAAAGAGTAGCTTCATCTTTTATAGATGTTCATTTTTTTATGATTGTCAGAAATTAATTTTTACTTTCACATTTATTTTATCGGCTTGGTTATATCCAATAAAGTTATTATAAAGCTATAACATGTTTACGAGCTAACAGAATTAAGTTATTACAGCCTTTTATAGTTTAATGCAATACGTGCAGTTCTAAATGATACGGGTATGGTAGCTGTTGAATTTTTTTTAACTCTAAAGTTAATCAGCGGCTATGAAGATATCACTCCAAACCACGGGGTAGACGTAAAATTAATTAAGTACGATCTTTGAAATTAAATGTGAAGTTTTATGACAACTTTTAAACTTTAATAATTACACTTGCACATCAAAAAAAACTCCTTTAAAAAATGAAATAGCTTTACTCGTTTTAAAGCTATGGTAGGTACCACAGACAGGAGCCACCCCTTTTTTGGGTGTGGTTTAAAAAAAGACGTGTTTCTTTCACACTCTCCCCACTTATCTCAATACTAAATTAGAATTAATGAGTAGTTGTTTAAAATCTTAACCTCAGGTTGCCAAACCAAACTAATATTATGAAAGTGTGACATGGAACCAAAGGCGACGGGCGAAAATGGGCCTGAACTTTAATGCCTGTTACATCATTGAAATATTCATCAATATTCATTTCCAGTTTTTTCATTTCCAAAGACGAAACGATTCGTTATTTTACAATGGGATAGTGAAATTGATAAATAAATGGAAACACGTTTGTTTTCCTGTGCACTAGTGCTTTTTTCTACCTTGTAAGTTTTTTTTCTTCGTGTCCTGAGGAAACAACTAAAATGTTGCTAGGTAAGAAAAAGGAATTATCTGGTAACCGATTAGTTTTTTCAGTTTTTTCTTGTTTTGAAGGTGTTGGATTACGTAATAGTTTATTACATGATAATAGTATGCCATGCTATCATGATTTGCAATGGTTTGTTTAAAAAAAATAGGATTCTATTTTTTTTAAAACGACTCGTTTTTTTTTCAAGTGGCAATCGAAAGCGCAAAAAAAAAAACAAATGTCAAAGTCATTCCGCATTCGCTTCATTTGTTTGTTTTGTTTGCAACTTACGGCAGTGGATATTTTTGGATTTTGTTTTGTGCATTATTGTTCGATCTTTTAGTTTTATTTTACGACTTTCGCTACGTTTAAAGGATTCTGACGATTTCTGCTATAAAACACGACTGACGCTATTCTCACAACGGATTTTGTTAACTTGCCTACTCGACGACCTCACGCCGGTTTTCTGTGAGAACGTGGTGTTTCTCGGTTAACCCGGCCCATTCGTACCGAAGCATGGCTCTCCCACGTATAAAATATATGTATATCTTATAATACAAGTACCTAATGAGTGGCTATAACGTTTTTGAGGTTATTTTATATTTAACAATATCATCTTATAACTTTTTTTTCCCATGGAGGATTTATGCAAATTGTTCTATATTGGTTAAAGTATTATAGTTTCTATTTAATAACACTAAAATCATTAATGTAACGTTCAGGCCCAACTTACTATGGACTTTCGCCCGCCGCCTTTGATGAAATTTGGTTGAAGTACGTCCCGGGAGATGTTTAATAGTTTTTATCCCGCAAAATGTACGTTTCCAGTCCAATAAGCGGGTAACTAGTAATAGAAGAGTTAGGTATTTCGTAAATTACATTTATAACCTCACTTTTCTCAACACTAAAACAGAATTGACGAGTTGTTTGAATCTCTGCCAGGCCGCGGCGTAATTACTTTGCCAGCAGTTTGTCAGCCAATTAAACACCTTTGCTTTATTAAGAAGCCGCAGCGAGGGGTCGTAAATAGGAATCAAAGTCCGATACTTAGGTATTAGGCAGTTTCAACGCTGAAACTAATTGCTTTATTACGTTCAAACTGTTTTGCTTTTTTAAAGTGGTAATTTCATAGTAAATAGTGCAGTGGATAGTAATTTCCTTCATGATGGCCATGCTACTAATAAATTGGGTGGAAAATCAATGAAGGGTACTATAAGGTATACGTGGTCCTATTTTGGCTTCAAAGTTGGATCTGTAAGCTGTACTACGTTTGAGGATCTCTCGATGTAATTACTCCTCACGGCACTCAATTCCGAAGTAAATAAGTCCAACATTCAAAGCATGAGACAACTCATAGCATTTTCAGGTCTATGTATTCATACTCCTAATATTATATCCACGCGGTCTTCTTGCTTAAGCCGCTAAATCCAATTTACTGTACTTACTGTTTTATGAAAAAGACGAAAGGGTAAGGGGTGAGAACATAGTACAGTAATTGTTTCGCTATAGACTGTAAAGTTATACTTATATAGTATTTAATATTTATATTACCTACTTACTAGGTATTTTTATTTTTTTATTTCTATCACAATTTATATAATATTTCTATTTTTGTTACTTACACAGTTACATTCATGTTTTTAATAATAGAAAACTAAAAGATACCGTTTTTGTAGAGTTCAGAGAATCGGAGCTACGAATTTTGGTCATGCTATGCTAAATCAAGACGATAGATCAAGATTCAAGACCAACACGTTATTACGTGGGAGAGCAATGCTTCGGCACGAATGGGCAGGCTCGACTGGATAAATACCACGGGCTCACAGGAAACCGGCGTGAAAGAGCGCTTGCGCTGTGTTTCGCCGAGTGAGTGAGTTTACCGGAGGCCCAATCTCTTACCCTTTTCCCTGTCCTACTCTCCTTCTCTACCCTCCCTTATTCCCTTCCCTACCTCCCCTACCCACCTATATTACCCTATTCCCTCTAAAAAGGCCGGCAACGCACCTGCAGCTTTTCTGATGCTGCGAGTGTCCATGAGCGGGTCACCTGATGGGAAGTTGCTTTCCATCAGGTGACCCGTTTGCTCGTTTGCCTCCTTATTTCATTAAAAGAAACATTAAACTATTTACATAACCCTACCAAATGACGCAGGTCCATGATCTGCCGATGGCGATCTGCCTATGAATCTTCTCTGATAGCACATCAAATTTTGTCTCTTTACCTAAAAATTATTTGTGAAATAAAGTAACCATATTTTCTTTATTTTAAATGTTTACATAAATACAAACGATGGTGTTTAAAACGCTTTTAATTGGGTAGAGCGTTGTCGCCGGTACGAAAAACCGTAATTTTAACAACGTCAATAAAGCGTTACAATCGTAACATTAACAACTTGATAAAGTACACAGTTACGATTTCACTCGAACTCGTAGATAAATCTAGAATGTAAACCGGCTACATAAAATCACCGTAAATATGCCTTTGTTTATAATGCCGCAGTAAAACGCGATTGAACAGTCTTGGAACTTAATGAGAGTAATCTTGATAGTTGGTTTAATAGCGATATGTTAAGATATAAAGCCTCTAAGCGCATCCTACACTTTTCTGCTTTCTTGAATGCACGAACGCAATAAAAAGGATTATTGTTTTAGTTTTATCTTAATCTAATGATGTGAGCGACGCGACGACGAAACTGAGAGCCATACGTAGAGTAGTTATTGCTATTATATTTTTAACTTTTAAGTGCTGACACGTGCTGATTAAGTTTGGGGGAGGCCTACGTGCAGCAGTGAACGGCAATAGGCTGATGATGATGATGATTAAGTTTGACTACTTGTTAGATTATGGTAATAACGATGAAAGCAGAGATGATAACAAAATATAAAAATGTATTATTTGGATAAAATCCTAGCAACTTTGTAGAAAAAGCTACGTTGAGGCTGCAACCTAGAAATTATAATGTAGCTAATTCTTATATTACTTACTTATTATTTACAACGTCTCCGGGGTCCAGTGGTCCAGAGCGTCGCTCTTGACTCGGTCGTGGGTTCGATTCTCGCTTTGGAAACATGTTATTTCCAATGTTTGGTTAGGATAATGCAGGCTGATGATCACCTGATTGTCTGACAAGTAAGATGATCCATGCGTCGGATGGGTATGTAAAAAGTCGGTCCTGCGCCTGATATCTCGCCAGTCGTGTCAGTCTTCCATCCCACTGGGTTATGAGAGTAAAAGGAATAGAGAGTGCTCTTGTGTACTGCGCACACGCTTGGGCATTATAAAATTACTCCTGCGTACTTGGCCTGGTTTCAATGAAACCGGCCACCGTCTCCGAAACCGGTGGGGGAGTATTATTATTTACTTTCGCTTCAACAACTACAAGCATTAATTATTTTACTGTTACTTGCGGGCCAGTAGCTTAGCCGTTGCGAAGGCATATACATGCCTTTTTTTTTTTTTTTTTTTTTTCTTTTTTTTTTTTTTTTTTTTCTTTTTTTTTTCCCGGAGGGGGAAATGCATTACGCATACCACCCAGGCGCAGGGGGCGACCCGAGCGGTGATGTGGGACTCCCGCAGCTAATGAGACCACGGTATACCCACTAAAACCCCCTCCATCTTCCGCCACGCCGCCTTTTGACGGGGCCACGGGAACGATACACACATCCGCGACCCCGCCAGCGGTCCGAAGACTCCACGATGGGCGCACAACACGTGCGCCCTCCTCCTCGGCCCCCACCAGGGCTGTAGCAGACGCCCCCCGAGTCTGCTACTTGGAGGCCATGTGGCAGATCAGGTCTGTGGCTCTGCCACCGACCACGCCTCGGCCGCAGAGGATAGGGCAAGCGGCGCACCGCAATACCTACTTGCCTCTTCCTCTGCGGCCCCACCTCGGTGCGCATCCGCAGCGGACTCCTCCAGTCCGCTGGGAGCGCCCTCCTCGGGCCAGGCGGCGACACCGGCCGGCCCTGGTTGCCTCTTTGCTTCACCGCGGTTGTCCAAGCCGCGGTTACTAGAGCCCCACCGCCACGACAAGGCGAGCAACCATCGGGGGGAGGCATATACATGCCTAGCCTGGCAAATCATTACCCTGTCTCCTAGCTACGCCATAGCTAAAAAAACATGGAATCATCTCCACATCCTTTCTGTCCTGCGTCATTCCGTCGTCAGACGTCTCGTGGTTGTCATTAATTATACTCTTTGTCCCGCAGGCTCTATCTATTGTGGCAATATTTGGGTCGCGCCTTTCAAGCCAGCCACAATGAGCGGAGACAGATCATCCCGATGGGAACGCAGGTAACGCTTACAGAAATGTCCCGGTAATTTTTCTTGCTCAACGCTTCATAAGTGATAATGAGATCAACAGAGTGACTGTAGGTTATTTAATACACGATATTAGGTACTATCTGCGTGTTTTTTATCCTGATCCATCATTTTGATAAAAGATCCATGTGAGTTTCTTACGCCGGTTCTTCTCGCCGGGCTAGCACCAATAGTAACGAAGTTCAGAAAAAAATTACAAAAAAATGCATAAATAATTGAGTTTGAGTTTATCCAGTTCAATAAAATAAATTCGAAAGTGTGTATGTCTCTTACCTCATTACGCCTAAATCACTAAACCGATTATGCTGAAATTTGGTACTGATATTAATCATCGTCGAAAAATTTACGGTTATCGCGCTAATGATACTAAAGTTAATTTGATAAATAATTATTAAATAGGTAGGTAAGTATATTATTGAAAAGACTAAAAGCTGCAGCAGCTGCTACTTATTATTGTTTTGTCTCTTTTCATTTGTTTCAAGCTGCAATGTTTAATCAAGCAGAAAGATAAATTAACACACATCATGTTCTGTTCTAGGTACAATCGAGGAAATTGATTCCTAGGCAGTTGGCAGACCTACGTCATGTGGTCGGCTTATGTCAATTATTCAATGTTAGCTGTGATATGTCGGATGGGTTTGACTTAACGCGACCAAATTACTTAGGTCCGCCATCTTGATCTGCCTAGGAATCAACTTATCTAATAGTAAAAAATATCTGTGTGATTTATGATTGCTAATGCCTACGCCCCAGGCACTAAAATATACCTCCTACCTAATAAAAATAGCAAACAATGCTATCCATACTTCCATACTAATATTATAAATGCGAAAGTGTGTCTGTCTGTCTGTCTGTCTGTCTGTCTGTCTGTCTGTCTGTCTGTCTGTCTGTCTGTCTGTCTGTTACCTCTTCACGTCCAAACCGCTGAACCGATTTTGCTGAAATTTGGTATGGAGATAGTTTGAGTCCCGAGAAAGGACATAGGATACTTTTTATCCCGGAAAAATGTACGGTTCCCGTACAATAAACTTTTATGATTTTCGCGTAAACTATTCAATCGATTTTGCTGAAATTTGGTACGGAGATAGTTTGAGCCCCGAGAAAGGACATAGGATACTTTTTGTCCCGGAAAAATGTACGTTTCCCGTACAATAAACTTTTATGATTTGCGCGTAAACTATTCAATCGATTTTGCTGAAATTTGGTACGGAGATAGTTTGAGCCCCGAGAAAGGACATAGGATACTTTTTGTCCCGGATTAATGTACGGTTCCTGTACAATAAACTTTTATGATTTGCGCGTAAACTATTCAATCGATTTTGATGAAATTTGGTATGGAGATACTTTAAGTCTCTAGAAAGGACATAGGATACTTTTAGTCCCGGAAAAATAAACGGTTCCCGTATAATAAACTTTTGTGATTGGCGCGTAAACTGTTCAATCGATTTTGATGAAATTTGGTATGGAGATACTTTAAGTACCAAGACAGGACATAGAATACTTTTTGTCCCGGAGAAATGTACGGTTTCCGCACAATAAACTTTTAAAATTTGCACATAAACTACTCAATCGATTTTGATGAAATTTGCTACGGAGATACTTTGAGTCTCGAGAAGGGACACATAACACTTTTTGTCCCGGAAATGTGTGTCATTTGATTTTGCCCTCGGCCCGTACTTGGGGGGGCTGCGCCCCCCCAAACCCCCACCCCTCCTGGGATTTTTGCTAACATCAAAATGGTATCGCGTCGTTAGTGTTGAGTTTTAATTCTCCTTTTTAGGAACAAACTTATTAATTAAAAGTGAATTTATTCCAACCTAAACTAAACATACAGTTTTCGAGTGTCATTTGATTTTGAGCTCGGCCCGTACTTGGGGGGGCTGCGCCCCCCCAAAACCCCCTCTCCTGGGTTCCTTGCTTACATCAAAATGGTATCGCGTCGTTAGTGTTGAGTTTTAATTCTCCTTTTTAGGAACAAACTTATTAATTAAAAGTGAATTTATTCCAACCTAAACTAAACATACACTTTTCGAGTGTCATTTGATTTTGCCCTCGGCCCGTACTTGGGGGGGCGCAGCCCCCCCAAACCCCCCCCCCCCTCCTGGGTTCCTTGCTTACATCAAAATGGTATCGCGTCGTTAGTGTTGAGTTTCAATTCTCCTTTTTAGGAACAAACTTATTCATTAACAGTGAATTTATTCCAACCTAAACTAAACATACACTTTTCGAGTGTCATTTGATTTTGCCCTCGGTCCGTACTTGGGGGGGCTACGCCCCCCCAAACCCACCCCCCTCCTGGGTTCCTTGCTTACATCAAAATGGTATCGCGTCGTTAGTTAGGCCGAGGGCAAAATCAAATGACACTCGAAAACTGTATGTTTAGTTTAGGTTGGAATAAATTCACTTTTAATTAATAAGTTTGTTCCTAAAAAGGAGAATTAAAACTCAACACTAACGACGCGATACCATTTTGATGTTAGCAAAAAACCCTGGAGTGTCATTTTCGAGTGTCATTTGATTTTGCCCTCGGCCCGTACTTGGGGGGGGGCTGCGCCCCCCCAAACCCCCCCCACCTGGGTTCCTTGCTTACATCAAAATGGTATCGCGTCGTTAGTGTTGAGTTTTAATTCTCCTTTTTAGGAACAAACTTATTAATTAAAAGTGAATTTATTCCAACCTAAACTAAACATACAGTTTTCGAGTGTCATTTGATTTTGCCCTCGGCCCGTACTTGGGGGGGATGCGCCCCCCGAAACCCCCCCCCCTCCTGGGTTTCTTGCTTACATCAAAATGGTATCGCGTCGTTAGTGTTGAGTTTTAATTTTCCTTTTTAGGAACAAACTTATTAATTAAAAGTGAATTTATTCCAACCTAAACTAAACATACAGTTTTCGAGTGTCAGTCGATTAATATGCGGGGAACTTTGCCCTCGGCCCGTACATAAAAAGGCAAAATTTATCCATTTCCGTTATTATACAATGTTAACGCGGACGAAGTCGCGGGCAACAGCTAGTCTATAACTAAATGGGTTATGCTTACACAATTAATTTAATGAATGGCAGGGCAATTGTGATGTCTAATGACCCAGCCAATTAATATAAGAACGTGCGCCGCTTGTAAACTTGTCTAATTTAATTATGCTGCGCTATCCGCGAACATCGAGCAATAAAACACTGCATGGACAATATGTAAGCGAAACAATTGCTATTATTTTATTAGCAGACATCCAAAATAAGGAGGTTCTATTATAACCCAGTGGTTCATTTGATTCTTTATTCTTAGTTCGAAAAACTGACTTCAAGTAGGTATTATTCCAGTGTAGTTCAAAAGATAATGAATAACAAACGTTAAATTGGATAACTCTTTCATCATCACAATCTTTAAGACAATATGTAAAATTATTTAAAGTTTTAAGTTATTTTTTTTTATCTATTTATTAAGGGGTTTTGTCGGTGACCGACTATGCCACCCCCTTAAGTTATTTTAGAGTGTAGACTAATGGAATACCTATCTAGTTTATAATATCTTCACTGGAAGACGAACACTTATTATCAAGTGACCTTTTCATATTATAGAGCAAATGAGCAAGTGGATAGCCTGATGGAAAGTGACTTCGCTCATGAACATCACCAGTGAAATCGATTTACCAAAGTATTATTTCAGCTTTCTTCCTAAAATGCTTGGCGACGTCCCGGTAAAATTCGAACCAAGATAATCCATTGTCCTTTGCACACGAACAATTGCAATGGCAATGTTTACAAAGAATTTGCTACAATGCGCAAAGTTGTTTCTGGGATTAGTCCTAATGCGACAATAGACAGAAGATTATTTGCTCAGGGGTCTGTCAACCACAGGATATAAGGTGACAATACTGAGTGCTTAGTGCGAGTTCAACAACTCATGTCAAATTACTTCACGATTTCGTATAACGAATAAACTCTACTAGGAGTGTGCGCCACATTACAGCGAGTGTGAGTTGCAATCGAGTATGTCCATTCGATTGACGTTTCCTCATTGCAAATAGTGAGACACAGGCGATCAATTTTTACTGTAAGTTGGTAGTTCCGTAGCGTCCAACATTAACCGACCAAATTGATGTCCTTGGTAACAATCGCCTTTTCAGTGGATAGAGGTGTCTTCCAAATTTGAATGGATAATAAAGTGACGCCATTATTTTTTTTTTTACATTTTCATTTAGAACTAAATATACTTTGACTTTTGCCGGAAATACAAAAGAGTGACGTTGTGTTTTTGTATCTTTTTCTTAAAATTGTGTTATTTCGGTTTTGTGTAATGTTGGTAGAATATTAACCATTAAATCTTAGATTATCATTAAATATTCGATGTCATGCACAAGTGTGGGCTAATAGATACAACTTCAAGAAACGTGCTATATTTTGTGTTTCTTCCAAAACTCCACCGAAAGTTTTAGTAAAGGGTTCTACCACTTTACTAAAACATCTGACTTGACTCGTTGACTTTGCTGACTACTTTTTTAGACTTTTACTAGACTTTCGACTTGACGACAATCTGTAAAAACGACTTAACTCGGTTTATATGCCGTAGTTTCCAATTTTTAGAGATGGCAACCTTAGGGTTAGGTTAGGTTGCCATCTCTAAAAATTGGAAACTACGGTCATCTTGTACGGCTTTCGCGAACATGTTCCAAGCGAAAAAATAATATGCCGCCATCTGTGTTACTATAGAATGCTATTTTAGTCACCTATAATCTCAGATTAAGATATATATTTAGATAGATATCTTTAAATTCAAAGATAAAACCCTTCTCTCACCATAAAATTTTAGGTGACAACTTTACTTTAGAATGCCGAGAAGTTTACGTAATGTTTGTCGTTGAACTGTCAAAAATGTGTCAAACAACAGTCTCGCACTCGCAAAATGGCGTTTACGTCCGAAAACGTGTTAACAAGTCGATCGCCGCCATTTTCAATACTACTCGATCGCATAAAAGTTAACTTTGTAAAACTCCCACTCACAAATTTTAGTATCCACATTAGCCAGTAGTTGGCGCTGCTTTGATCCCATATAAATTCGCGTTTACGCTCTCGATGTGTATGATCGAATAAAACTCGCACTAAGCACTCTGTACTATGAATGAGACGTATCAGTATTTACTTTGGTTGTTATTTTAATGTACCGACAATTTGGCAAAGCTAACAAAGTTATAGCTTTTTTGTTGCCATTGTGATTTAAGGCCATCACAGACTTAGCTATAATATATATTAATATACCGTACTAAACACACTGAGACCAGAAATATATATTATAGCTGAGTGTGTGGTCACGCGAAAATTGTATAGAAAATATATTATATTAATATGCCTAGCTATAAATATATTAATATATATTATAGCTAAGTCTGTGACGGCCTTAAGACTTTTAGACCATTTGTGATCATATTTTAGATCGGTAAAAATTATACAATTTAGTTGAATTTTTAATAATACAAAAAATTGTATTTTGTACACTAGACATGTTTAATGTTTCTTGTATAATGGTGTAGAGGAAATATATTTTAAAGCTTAGACTCAATTTCACCAACGTCTGTTAGTGTGCATATCAAAAACGAAAGAAGTATCGTGATAGTAATTCGAGCGAATTTAACAGGACCGTTGATGAAATTGGACCTTAGTAAGATAAAGTCATGTTAGAATTCAAGAAAACACATAGACTTAGACGTATATTTTTAAGTGATTCTATTGCATGATGTTTGTCAGTACCATGCAGAACAAGTTTGGAATAACTAATTGATACAAGTTTGAAGTTTCAAAACCACATCACGAGTTGCGACTAAAGAAGCAATGACGAAGAATTCAAAAAGGACAAACAAAATGTCATCGTGAGGCATGACTCGAGGAATGTTATAATGCGCACACGCATAGATTTAGGTCATTATCACTAGATCAGTGAAGCATTTGCCCCACACGAAGTAATCTTTTAAACAATTGAAGAGATAAAACAGAGTACAAACGAGAGTTCGTAGATAGACTCCCCAATAGCTGTAGTAAAGATGATAAAATATAATCTTAAATGGAAATTTAAAACTTTCCAATAGCACAGTATAATAAAAAAATACAAAACAATAAAAAGTTAAAATATTCATATACATACAGAAATATTACAAAATGATCGTGTGGTCAATTTCATTAGAATAAAGCTTAAATAACAGGAATATTATTGCACCATAAACCAAGGTAAAAAACGTTGAAATTATCGGCTTTACTTCGAAAACTTTTACAAATTATCACCCAAAATACAAATCTAAGATACCATCAAGCAGCCATGCTTAGAAACCTCAACAGCTAAGAAGTACTTAAACAAATTCTTAACACAAGTTACAAATGTGCACAGATCTGGGATAAGACGGGGCACAAAGTTTTTTGCGACGCTTATCTTAGATCGGCACGTGTTTTGACTAGGGATTATATTTTGCCTATGGCTCTTAATCGTCTGTTACGTAATTGCCTGATCGTATCTGCGTCGGGCGACATCTTACGTTATTGTGTGGGTAGGTAGGTAGTAAAGTTTATAATAGTCCCACCATAATGCGAATGGTTTTGAGGATGACTTGTGTGTTCACGCAAAATTGAAGCGCGAATATGCGGAACAAAATATATTCAGAGATAATCTATACATGTAATAAAATCGTAGGAAAGTCAATTCTGCTGACGCGTACGAAGTTGCGGGCAACAGATAGTATTATATATATATATATATATATATATATATGTATTTTTATTTTCCTTTGCGAAGTTACAATTGCAATACATCTAGAAATAATTATATAATGTGAGTAAAGCTGGCTATTTATTGAAAAATGAAATAAAAATGAATTTATAAAGTACTTGTTAAACTGTAAAAAATAAAATAATAATGTAAATAGAGGAAAGATGCAGCAGCAAAAAATATTACGATCGTATACACCACAAGGCATCGATTTATATGTAAGGATATGCCTACTAGAAGATTTTGCTAATAGGTTTTTCATACAAGGAAATAGAGAGCCATCTATGAAAAATCGATTGAACTACGTAGTGCGACACAATATTCGGCCGCGTGCGAATGCTGTTTTACCGACGAACCACGCGTTCCACCTGGCGTTGAAAACGATCAAAACGCTGAAAATGCCTCCTATTTTTAGCAAGATCGTTTTCAACGCCAAGTGGAACGTAGGGGTTGCGTCATTACTCGGTAAAACAGTAGCCATGGCGGACATCGGTATGTAGTAAAATTATAAATTAATTATTTCTATTCTTAAACAGTTTGTGAATTTGTGATGCTTACCGATGATAAGATATTCCAATGTGCTTTTTTAACTTTTTTGACATAATTTTTGCAGCTTTTTACCACACAACTAGGCATTTTTATGGCACTGAATAGACATACGATGACACCCGATTTGTTCTGCGGACCACAGACGACTAAGTCACGTAGGAGTCAAACGGAGCGTTTTGACACCTACGAATCTGCATCATTGCAACGCGCGATTGACCCGGTCCTTTAGTAATATATAAGTCTATGCCACAAGGATAACAACGCTTAGCAGACTTGCTACTTTGTAAGATGTTACTAAAATAATCATTACCTAGATCATCAAAACGATCATTAGCGGAGGTTATAAAGATAATACTGTCTGCTATAAATAAATGCATTTATGTCAAGAAACCTCCTACGTAAATATACATAAATACCTACGGGCTACGACTCATGGACAACCACCATAAGTTTGAAGTGTAAACAAAGAACGTAAAGTGCAGAAGTAAAAATTTAATTTGTGAAGTAAAATATTGAAAATAAGCATAGGCAGTAGACAGTAGGAAAAGTACAGTATTGATATCCATACTAATATTATAAATATGAAAGTGTGTCTGTCTCTATATAAGTAATGTGTGTCTGGCGTGAAGAGGTAACAGACCTCTTCACGCCCAAACCGCTGAACTGATTTTGCTGGAAATTGATATAAAGATACTTTGACTCCCGGCAAAGGACATAGGATATTTTTTTCCCGATAAAATGTACGGTTCCTGCGCGATAGTCGAATTTAGTAACGGAGCTGCGGGCGTAGTTTTACCGAAAGGCTACCTTAAGTCCCACTTGCGTAGATCTGGGTTAAAGTTAACTCTGAGTTAACTATAACCACATATCTGTCACTCACTTTAAAGAGTGATAGAAATGACCTGTCATGATGTTTAACTCAGAGTTAACTTTAACTCAGGTCTGCGCAAGTGGGCCTAATACTGATTGAATTATGTTTTAAAAGCGTGTACAGTTTGCGATTAATATTTACTATAGCAATGCCTTTAGCATTTACATAGAGCTCTATAATGTAGCTCTATAATAGACTCAACAATACATACTGGTATAATAATATTATTGCTAGCGTTAATAATAACGAGTATTTGCCATGGTTTTGTCAATGTGGGCTTGAATGGCGAACCAAGGTGGGCGCGTCCCTGCCAAATCTATTGCGTATAATAGTGTTGTTTGCATTCTATCGATAGTAAACATTACTCTATCGATAAATCCAAAGTTGTTGCTTCATAGTTTATCGTAGAGTAAAAAAAAGTCTTGAGTTCATTAGAGGACTCAAAACTATCTTAATACCAACACTACATAAAAGTTTCATAAAATTTATAAGTACGATTAAATCATGAAAAAAAAAACAAATAGATAAACCAGACAGACGAACAATGGATATCAGGATTACTTCTCTAAATATTTCATCACAAGAAACGGCGTAGGTACTTATAAGTAGAAAAAAACGGCCGCAAAATATTAAAATTGATGAAGCTATACCAATATCTTTGCTACATGTATGGCAACCGCAATATTTTTTATCATGTGATATTATATCCTCCATATAAGTACAATATAACTATCGACAGCGAATTATCGATACTTTTTGAGTACACCACTAATAAAAACTTACGCCCTGTTCCCACATTTTTTTCTGCAACAACCGTAGGGATTACCAAACAAAGAACGCATGGACTCACAACAAATTTTTTACAGTCAATTTTAATGGGCTTTTGCGATTTATTGTTAAAATTCAATATAAATATTGCTATAGATTAAGAATGTCCGTGGTGGTCCCTTTATAGAGTAAGTCATGGGTTTGTACTTCATTTAAAATTGATTGAAAAACTACGAACAGTCAGAGACATCTATGGTGTGCTTTTGAACCTCTGCCACTGAAACAATAGAGTGGAACAATACTTTAGGGTGTGTACGTGTTCCTTGTGGAGAGATCACTGTGAAAGTAGCAGCGCTGAAAGACCAAACATTATTTTCACTTTTGTATGGGCAAGGGCCCGAGTGTCACGAGTTTCCCCATACAAAAGTGAAAATAATTTTGGTCTTTCAGCGCTGCTACTTTCACAGTGAACTCTCTACAAGAAACACGTACAGACCCTAAAGTATTTTCACTTATTTTTGTTACACCCTGTATACAAGCGTATTATAACGCAAGTTATTATTATGCATAGTCTGATAATATATTTTTGGGCTACAATATCAAAAGCTTAGCAGTACCTGTCATCAATTAGATAGTAATAGTTTTCATAATATAAAATTTTGCAAGCACCTATATTTTTTAAAAATATAGAATTTTCAGTTATTCTTGATATGCAAGTCAGCTGAAGGTTACATAGAAAAATGTAGAAGAAGAAAGTGGATTATAAAATGCAGTTGGAGGCATAATATTTTATGATTTACATATTAAGTCTATGATGATTTATGATTAATTAATGTTAAACTTGGTGCGACATACCTCCGACTGCATTTTATAATCCACTTTCTTCTTCTACATTTTTCTATGTAACCTTCGATTTATCCTGGCATGAAACTCGTAAGCAAGAGTCGTATCAATTAAAACATGGATATTGGATTCGATGCCTCCGGCAGAATTAGGTCTTGTTTCGTTCTTTTTAGTTAAAAATTTTTGCAGTCGGGTTTTTTGATTTTTAATTAATTTATTTTATTACTAAAAAGAGTTTTTGTAAGAATAAAAACTCGTTCTTTTAATATAAACTGTTAGGTTAAAATTGCAAATGCTATTTTGCAAAGAATGATGTAACCACCAATTTGCAAAAACTATTCTAATGTTATTTATTTTATCCAAATAAAGATAAAATAAATAACATTTTTGTGACTAGTGTTTTTGTCACCTTTGTTGTACAATAATCTAATTAATAACATAGTTTTACCTTTATAAACTATAATTACAACTAAAGCACAAACCTTGGTTGTTACCTTGAAAGCCTTGAAGGCTCTATGGCTTTACAGTTCCATGATTTTCTGCTAGATGTCGCTTGTCGTATGTCTGGAATCGGAATATTATTAGTAGAAAACTTGATTTAAAAAGTACTGGATATTTTATTGAACAAATTGAACAGTTGTTTTATTTTTTTACTTAAAAACAAAACAACAAGTCACAACTGTTCTGCAGGATTGCTTCGCTACAAACATTCTGCAGTTCCGTGCATTTGCGTGAGTGCCTTATGAGTTATGCGTAGATCAGAACATAAATAATTATTATAGTAATAATTGATTAAATATTGATTAAATTGATACTGGCACTTTTAAATAAGCAGCATTTTCAGCAAGTCGGACATCTGTCCCTCAGTCCGTACGTGCTGAAAAGTAGCTGAAACGACGAGAAAACATGTTTTGCTTCCCGAAAGAAAAAACCCGTTAGTGTTTAAAAGATTACTATGAATAATGATATGCCTAAACCTAAGAAATAAATATTTTGGTCTCCTACAATTCAGGCATCAACTAAGAAAGGATTTTTAAAATTCCACCCTGCCGGGGTTAAATTAAAATCTTTATAATCCAAGATAAATTACGTCATTTGAACGAAACCGCAGAAAAAACTAGTATAATAAACAGAAGATTACCTACGGTTATAATAAATTTATTGTTATTAGTGTTAAGGTTAGTAAGTTGTGTGATATAACTGGGCCAACGCCAATGGAGACCAATCTGACTCGCGACTTCAAGTTAAAAGGGTGTATAATATTTTAGGCTTCTTTATTAAAAAAATCTACGAAGCCGTAAAAACTTTATTCGAATTGTTTCGCAAAAACTTGCTTTTGTCTGCAAAAACTCTTGAGTTTGTTTGTTTTTGCGTCCCAAAAAACTTTAACATATTATACCTAAGCAAGTGAAAAATCGCGTAGTATTTAAATATAGGATGTATGTGTGAGGGTCACGACTATTGAACTGTTGTGAATATAATATTTTATTGGAAATGTACCGTGTTCTGCTGTGCTTAGGATTCCTGAGTCCCGTTTTATCGTTTTCAAGTGAGTAAATAAATATGTTTAAGGCCCTATATTGAAAGTAATTTTACCGCAAGGGCAATTTTAAACTTAATTTGTATGACTATAAAGTCGTGAATACGCTGCGGTCAGAAGCTATCGGCTTGCTCGGAAAACATGCGAAAAAACGTAATTTTGTTTATTTAAAAAATAACTAGGAGCATTTAAGCAAAATGCTTCTATACGATTCTGGGTTGCAAAGGTAAAAGGTTTAGACTAATTTCCTACAATACATCTATTCTCGTTTAAAAATAATCTTCAAATTTCGTATTTTTAAGAGGTCATTTCGATCGAGAAATGTATCGAGGCAAAATACATGAATCGTGTTTCTGGTTCTTCTCAAACCTAGATAAGGCTATGAAGATATGTATTATCTCATTACCAGATTTGTAACATTTCTGAGGGTCCTATAGTATTACTTCAAAAAGGACGTTATTATCAATATAGCGCCTTAAAATTTTCAGTTTGTACGATTTTTTTTTGAAATTGTTTATAATTTCATTTCTTACAATTATATACTTAACGCAAACACAAAAAAGTTAAAGTATAAACATTTTCCACTACTAAAAATGTTTTTTTACCCTGCCATTAAAATTAAAAGATTACCTCTATTTTCCACATCAAAAATCACTTCCTCAAAACAAAATCTATGTTTCAGTACCAAAGCAATGTAAGAGAGAAGACTCAGCATGCCTAGAAGAACTAGCGAATGCCGCAGCCAAATATATCAATTCTGGAGTCCCTGAGCTGGGTATCGAACCTCTAGACCCTCTAATAATAGAGATGCAAGTCGGAACTGTTGCCAGTCTCAATTACAAGTTCATAAATAGAACTATTGGTGGATTAAGCAACTGTCACATAGGGAAATTGAAGTACGTAGATATTGTTTCTAAATAATATTAAAATGATGCATAAGCGACAGTTATAATTTATAAGACTTTATTTATAATTATTTTTTTCACTTTGGTATGAGTTATGACACAAGTGTCTTTAGACATCGAATAAGATTAAAAATGTAAAAGTATTCAACGTTCCCTCTTTGGGTTTAATTGTATTGTAACGATTTTTGTGAAATTTTGTATGGAGATAATTCGTGTAAGTAGGAAAGCACAACTTCCCCTCAACAAACAAATTCATCCACCATTCAATTACCAACATCTAGTATAATAAACGAAATGAGTATGATTGGATTGGGGATGATACTCTAGCCACTAGAGTATCATCCCCAACCCAATACTGCTCATGACTATGATGAGTCTAGTGCGAAGGAGTCACAATAGATCCTTATGGGTAGCAGTGACGTCAGGGCTACTTCTTTAAAAAAAAGATAAACGAATTAAAATGTTACCCAAGGTACATAAAGGTGTAAATATCCTGCCCTAGATATTGTACATTTCAGATTGTACGTATGCTTAAGATTTAATCGTAAGCGTAATCGTTATACGATTAGGATCATTCACAAATTCATTCGAAAGAAAATCTACTGACTGTCAAACCACCATTATAATATTTGTTTTATCCACCCGTACAAGTTTTTACGCAACATTTCGTAGGCGTCTCCTAGACAGACGCGGGCAGCGGTAGCGGTCGCGGCGGCGGCGGTCAGTTGTTTGTACAGCCACCGCCACCGCGTGTTTCTGTGTCGTTCCTAGAACTTTCAAGTCATCCAACTGACCGCCACCGCCACCGCCACCGCCACCGCCACCGCTGCCCGCGTCTGTCTAGGAGACGCCTAATGCTATTAATTAACACTTATTATTAAACTAGACTATAATGTGAGTAAGCCTTTTTCTCATACTAATATTTAATTAATTTAACAATCCAACGCGTTTACGTAAGAATTAACCCACATTTTGAAAAAACTCACGTAGATTTGGGGGGGTAGACACATTCCTTATTTCATTAGTCCAGATTACATAATTTATCAATCATTACTATTTTAAGGATAAATGCTGAACTCACCAATTTACAATATCAACTGGACTGTACCGAGCTTCTTCAACGTGGGAAATATGAGCTGGATGGTCAACTCCTCATCATTCCTGTGCATGGCAAAGGAGATTTCACTATGATGGGAGGTACAAATCATTTCCTCTTAAGACAAGACAAAGAAGAAGACAAATATATCTGCGAAGACCGTATGCAAATCGGATCAGTAGTTTTCGTGTGATAGTGGAACAAACATACAGACAGACAAACAAAAAACTGTACTTACCACATTTTGGGCTATAATAGCGATGTAGTACGACACCCCCCGCTTATTATGTTTTGAATATCTTTAATATACAGAATTTTCATTTCTGCAGTTTTATTATATGTATAGATAGGCTTTGTCCACGTTGTGCCTTTTTCTGTTCGTCAAGGGCATGTAATATAGCGCAGTCAACAGCGAACGTGAGGCATGCCCGTGACGCGCGTTGAAATCGTAGGTCTTGCTATAGCTATGTCCACATTGTGCCCTTTCATCTTCAATTTTCATAATCTTTTGACATTCGAAATGTCAAAATTGAAGATGAAAGGGCACAATGTGGACATAGCTTATGACACTTTTCTTTCAACGCAGGTGGATTTTGACGCATTCAATTATTGAATATGCCAAACGAAAGTTAAATAAAAAGAAGATGACGAAAATTGAAGATGAAATTGCATAATGTGGACATAGCTATTGAATAATATGTAGTAATAATTGTCTTTTCACATTTCAGGAAAATACCTATTTGAATACAATCTTGACTTGAAGAAAACAAAAGGTAGCGATGGAAAAACTTACTTGACCATCAAGAATTTCAAAATTAAGTATGACCCACGAGAACCGCTCATTTTCGAATTCGAAAACCTATTCAACGGTCAAAAGGAACTATGTAAGTATCGTACAAAAAAGTACCTCTACCACAGTATAGCAATATCCTATACTAAGATTTGCTAATAATATTAATAATAATTGTAATACAGCCTTATTTATTTATTTATTTGGGATAACAACAGCCATCAATTTTACAATGTACAATATTATAGAAGAATACAATGAGTACATAAGGCCAATAACAGCTATCCACAACTTATTACATTACAGCCTTGCAAGGATGTTATGGAATATAGCTTTTAGAATGTAGATAGTGGTCTGTGGATGAGAAAAAGCTATCAATGATAAAGGCACAAGCGATCGTTATTAATTTTCCGACTTACAAAAATTGTATTTTATTAGTTTTAACAAGAATGTATTGTTGTAAAACAGCGGAGCCTATAACCAAGACGTTTTCTTTATCGCTTCGCTATCGATGACTAGGCACAGAAAGAGGATAAATACTAAGTAAATAACATTCCTATAAGGATGTTTCGTTTCTAATAATAATTATTGTCCGATTGACCATCGCGGGCTTTCATACTCCAGTTAAATAATAAGTTAGACAATTGAGGTTGCATTAATTCACTCCAAGCTTAAAATCGATAAAATTGTTAAGAACATGATTAAAAATTGAATTTGAAAGTTCCCCATAATTCGATCCTTATGTGAAAAAAACACCCATACGACGATTACAACTTTAACAACTTTTTTAATCGTTATGATATTTCAAAAACGGTGGCTCCCAGGGAAAAATATATTGATACACTTTTGGTAGATAATTTATGACCTACAATTTTGTTTTAGGCATTTTTACGAAAAACCTTACCGTTTTGCTAAAAATCGTGAAAATATAATTTTTTGGACCTTATGACCTTGGGTAAAAAAAATCCATACGAATCCAAATCAAATCTCAAATAAATTATTGAATCGAATCTCAAATCTTATTTGTTCGTCTTATCAAAATGTAGCTACTCACAAAAAATCAGCTTGTTAGTAATCACAAAAAAAATTAGTTCTAGGGCTCCCGTACCATAGTTTAAGTCTGAAAAACAATCGTACGTAGTTTCTCATTTTAAGTAAGACAAAGTTCTTATTTTGTGACTTTTAAAAGTACAAAAGCACTTGTAATTAAAATTTCACTTGTTAAACTAGTTGTTTTTTAGGATTCCGTAGTCAACAAGGAACCCTTATAGTTTCGGTCTGTCCGTCCGTCTGTCCGTCTGTCCGTCTGTCTGTCTTTTTATGGTACCTCCCCTACACATAAAGCGAGGTTGAATTTTTTTTTCGCGTCCACCCCATCGTGTGGGGTGTCGTTGGATAGGTTTTTTAAAAATATTATGTGAATTCATAGATGTTTCTCCGATTTAGGGATCCCTTTGTGAAATATTAAGTTTTAAAGTGGAAAAAATCGTTAGAGTCCAGTGTCCCCCCCTTCTACCAGCTAAACGGTTGCTTCTGAAAATGTGAAAAAATTCACAGGAGTAGGAAATATGCTGAATTTAAAAGGAAAAGTATCACGACTAAGTTGACTTCATACGTTATTGAGTAATAGTCGATCAACTAAAAAAAATGTATTCGGCGAAGTTTAAAGAAACTTTTCGTTCAAACTCCTTTGAAAGTAACTGAGATGATGTTGTTAGTAGTGTAAAACATGTTATAAATGTACATTCATTGACCATACAAAAATTTTCAAATACTAGCGGTACTACGGAACCCTATATTGCGCATGGCCCGACACGCACTTGGCCAGTTTTTTTAAGTAAGGGAGCAAACGAGCAAACGGGCCACAATGGAAAGCAATTATTGTCGCTATGGACATTCGCAACATAAAAAAGCTGCAGGTGTGCGTTTTACATACAAAATTGAGCTTCAAAGTCCCATAACAATTTCACCCTTTTTTTTACATGTGGAAATCCTTTGCGCGTCCCCGGCGGATTGACGAAATCGACCGGGGTATGTGGGACTCTCTGAGGAACTGCCAACTAAAACCCCATGGTTCTCCACGCTTACGCATAGTTACGGGCACGATCAACCCAAAATAACAATTTCACCCTAGTGCAACAACAACCTTGTAAAATTACACTAATGTAGATTATTTTTAACTGTTCCAGCCAGCGCAATTCACAACTTCGCGCATGACAACTGGAAGGACTTAGCTGACGTGCTCCAGGAGCCAGTGATGAAACCCGCCTGGGAGAGGATCTTCAAAAACGTTAACAAGTTCCTCAAAACACTGCCCGTTGAAGACGTACTCATTGATTGAGGGATATGAAATAAATGTTTCAGCGTTTGGGTTTTTATTCATGTCTTTTTACTGATGGCAAAATAGGATGATACAATAGATTATCTAGGCAAATTATTTGGGGCGAAGACATGACGATGACGTCACTTATGTTTAAAAGGAAAATAACTGTATTTTAAAAAGATAAAACCGACTTCAAAATTGTACGTAATTGAGAATTAAAACCCCCTATCTCCAAAACTACTAAACCGATTTTGATGAAACTTGCACTATTCCCTAAGTTGAACAATACCTGGTACAATAAAGAAAGAATCACTTAAATCGGACTTTTAGTTCCGGAGATATGCGTGAACAAACATAAAAACATACATACATACATACATACACTTTTGAAATTTGTCACATTCGTTCAGAAGCTGTTATAGATTAACATAATATTATGCAAAAGCTGGGCAATTCTGGAAATATTACATACATACGCGTCGAATTGATAACCTCCTTTTTTTGAAGTCGGTTAAAAAGAAACCAAATTGTAATATTTTGCAACATTGTCCCGTCCCCCGCCACTAAAATCAATAGGCTACTTGACCTATATTCAATTTCATTGAACAAATGCATATTTCTAGTAGAACTTGGCGTAGGAAACCGTATTTCACCCTTATCATCAAATAAAAGCTTATGATTGATAAATAAAGTCGATTTGAAAATATGATTTTATGAAAATATGATTTGTACTGACTAAAACGCTTTTGCAGTACTTCCGATTTGGATGTGACGTCATCATGTTCGTAATTTAATATCTTTTATTTATCGCGCTCGTTATGTGTAAGTTTATTTGTACATAAATAATAAGAATAAGCCTAGAAAGATTTGCAAAATATATTTTCTTGAGTAATTCAAATAAAACACCAGTTTTATATATTATCTCCATTTATTGTAGACGGGAAATGAAATGGCCAAATCTTTTCTCCAAAAGTTTTCAACATTACAAATGATTTCTAATTTCTTATTTAATTCTTTTATAATTTTTGGGCACCTTAAGACTCGTACATTTAGCACTTAAAAAAATCTACACTACTATTATAAAGAGGAAAGATTTGATTTTTTGTTTGTTTGTTTGTTTGTTTGTTTGTTTGTTTGAGTCGAATAGGCTCCGAAACTACTGGACCGATTTGAAAAATTCTTTTGATAATGGAATCTTACATTATTTCCGCTGAACATAGGCTACATTTTATTTTGGAAAAAAGTAGGGTTCCGTAAGATATTTGAGTTTTTCGGACGCAAGGTGTAAAAAATCAGCTAGAAAAGTTACTTATTTTGCGTACGCTGCCTAAACTATAAAAGATAGAACCATAAAATGTTCTAAGTAATTGTAGATCTTATAAATATCTACAAAAAAGTCCGCGACACACTATACCTATCTATGTCGAGTGAGGCACAATAACCATTTATTTATTTAAAAATCCTAAATTTTTTTTGGACTACATTTAAACGGATATATTTTACTCACACTATTAATCCTTATCAAAATAAATTATTTTATCACTAAGTACAGTTTATGTAGATAATATTTGGTCTTTGAATGATTAAAATTGGACGTTTGGTTTTGAAATTATGGCGAAATTAAAATATTACGATAGTGGGCGTCACCAAAGCGCGTGCGGGAGGAAGACAATATTCTGTTGTAGAAATGAAAATTCTGTACATAAAAGATATGAAATGACACCCGAAATTACACCTTTGTCACTACATCGCTATAGAAGCCAAAAATGTGGTTAGTTTTTTGTCTGTCTGTCTGTCTGTCACTCTTTCTGTCTGTCTGTATGTTTGTTCCAGCATCACACGAAAAATACTGATCCGATTTGAATGTGGTTTTCGCAGATATATTTATCTTCTTCCAACTTAACATTGGTGTATAAAATTTTTTCCCCCCACCCCTCTAAGGGGACAAAAGAGGGGGTCAGATTTTGTATCAAACTTTTTTCTTTAACACGAAAACTACTGATCCGATTTGCATACGGTTTTCACAGATTTGCATACGGTTTTCACAGATATATTATATTTGTCTTCTTCCAACTCAACATCTGGTGTATAAAAATCCTCCCCCCCTCCCCTCTCAACCCTCTCTGGGGACCAAAGAGGGGTCAGATTTTGTATACAACTTTTTTCTTTAGTGGACTTACTTCATATTAGGTATTAACTGTGTTTTTCAACTTAACATCTGGTGTATGACATTTCCCCCCACACCCTCTTAGGGGACAAAAGAGGAGGTAAAACATGTATCAACTGATGATGTAGAAAATATACTTTAAATGGCAAAACAACGTTTGCCGGGACAGCTAGTGTTAAATAAAGAGAATCTAAAACACAAACAGTATGACGTCACACTATGGCGGACAGTATTTTCGGCGCCATTTATAAGGCGTATTTTTCAATCAACATTTTTATGGGTTTTTACTGTGTAAAATAATAAAATATTAGTTTATTTCGTGAAAATTAATGAATAAGAAGCGATTAGCATGAAGAAAAAAATTAGGTCAAGTAGCCTATTATATTAAAAATAGCATTTACATGATAATGATCCATATAATTATCGTTGCCATTTTTTAGACTTAAGGGCCCGGGTTACCCTCGAAATTTTCATACATTCTTAATACCAAAATCATTTTCTCATGCGAAAATATTTAACATGTTTGAGTTATTTTTCAGCTTAAGATAGTAATTACCTAGGGTCCTGAACAAATTTTTTTTACAAAATATTTAAATACTAAAAAAAAATTTTTTGTGTTTAAATATTTTTTAGTAAATTTACTACTAAATATTTAAACACCAAAAAATAGACAAAAACACTAAAAAATATATAAATAAATAGTAAATTTACTACAAAATATTTAAACTTTAAAAAATATTTTTTATTATTTAAATATTTTGTAGTAAATTTACTATTTATTTATATATTTTTTGGTGTTTTTGTCTATTTTTTGGTGTTTAAATATTTAGTAGTAAATTTACTAAAAAATATTTAAACAAAAATTTTTTTTTAGTATTTAAATATTTTGTAAAAAAAAATTGTTCAGGACCCTAGGTAATTACTATCTTAAGCTGAAAAATAACTCAAACATGTTAAATATTTTCGTATGAGAAAATGATTTTGGTATTAAGAATGTATGAAAATTTCGAGGGTAACCCGGGCCCTTAAGGCATATTATAATATTTTAATCTAAGCTATTTGTAGGTGTTTCAAATATTTTTCGCTAGCTCTTCTCGCCAACGTATTTAATGACGCTATTGATTTTTATGGGTCATAATTAATATAATGTAATATATTCATACACACGCAGTATAGGTAGATCAGTGATCGGAGTTCGGACGGCTCCTTGGTAGATCGCAATTTCTGAAGGACTTGTTTTACGGGTACCACACATTATAATATTAGTACCTGGATGACCGAGCTTTGCTCGGTATTTTTTTTTTTATAAATTGTGTTTTTTGGAAATCACATTCACCTAAGTACGAATTACATACTACGTTGTGGCTACGCCCTCCCCGTCCTCCGCGCTTCGGTATCCGTAGTTAAGTAGGCCTTCTGTTAAGTATTTTCATTAATAATGAAAGAAAGAAATGAAATAAAAATGAAATGATGCGCTTGGACCGCCGCCGGCAGCGGAGGCACTCCCAAGTAAATAAACTTAACACATAAACACCAGAAAACAGATGACCTTATCTCAAGATTACGAAAATTTCAAATGTCTCCTAAATGGGGGGCTTTTCTCACCCAAAACATCCTTCTTCAACCCATGTGATTACAAAAAATTGGGGTAGGTTTGTGAACCTTAGCCCAATTGCGCAGCACAATCCAGCCGTTTCTCTTTTGAACTTTAACGCATTAACGCATTGCAATATCGGCATAGAGTCATCATTGGTCCAATATCTAAATTGTCATCACCACTGAGTGTAGTTCGCAGTGGGATCATATTGGAATGCCAAGCGATTGTAGAATGCCAATGATCTTCTTGTGCTCACCATAAAGTTAATATACCTAGCGGAATATTAACTTTATGGTGCTCACGCGTTGTCACAATCGGGCATTTTCTCTTATTATACTTTGTCTTTCTTCACGTAAATTCTGTAAATACACTTGTTGCTGGCTTGCATGTCTTGTGCGGCGGCCGATGTTCACACGTCGTCTTCTCTGCATTTTGGACTATGGATAGACTGGTGAATTTAATCTCAAATGCACGATCCACATAATTTACTCAGTTCAACTTACCACCTTAAGGACAAACGCATGCTGTTGAAGTTGAATAAAAATTTACACAATACGCGTGATTGATTTAATGTTTCACGCACCGGCGCCATCTACCTAAAATGACACGTACTTATTTTCGTGAGGTATACTCACACACCACGTACTAGTGCCGTTGTAGTACATGCTATATATCAGAGATGGCGCTGTATGTGAAAAATGATATGTTTAAGTTCATTATCGATTATCGATAAAACACGAATAAAATTACATTTCCTAGAAATTATACCTAGCTAGATCGGTTTATCGCCCCCGAAACCCCCTATATACTAAATTTCATGAAAATCGTTGGAGCCGATTCCGAGATTCTTTAAGTTGAATATCGATTATCGATTAAACACGAATAAAATTACATTTTCTAAAAATTATTCCTAGCTAGATCGATTTATCGCCCCCGAAACCCCCCATATACTAAATTTCATGAAAATCGTTGGAGCCGATTCCGAGATTCCAAAAATATATATATACAAGAATTGCTCGTTTAAAGATATAAGATAATATTAATAGATTTTTGTCGATCACCTATTTAGTTTAGCGGAGTAATTTTAAGGTGGTTTATATTTTTTTTCTGAGTCCTTACTCATTTCCTTTTGCCTGGTGACCAAGCGTAAAATCGCGACACCTCCCTCCAACCATAATCACGTAATTTGGGATATTTTTATGTAAAGTACATTGCAGTTTTGCCATACGGACTGATCACGATTGTCACAGATATTAATTCCAATTTTTGCATCAGCGTACTGGTTATTTATCCTCTCAGATAAACAGATGCCGAGGTAGGTTAAAAATAGAATTAGGAATACTGGCTTCGGTCAGTTTATGCTACAGTCTGTTTACTATAATTCTTATTTTGTCATTCGACTGAATAAAAAAGGTGATGTTTTACGAGTATGATTATTTATTTGATCCTATAATAATTGTTGGATTTGAGTTTGAGGGATATTTTGAGAGATTTCTTTTAGTTGTGCGAGAAATAGAATTGTGTAAGAGTTACGTAAAACTTAAAAATGCTACAAACAGACGAACATGAAGACTATCTAACGGACACAAGTTGTTACAAAATCGTAACCAAAAAGGAAAAAAAATGTTTTTCCTTTCCCGGGATTTAAAGGTTTATCTATATAGTTTTAAGATCATCCTGTATCATACATTCTAGTTGCTATAGTTAAACTAAAGTGGATCTAGCCTTTTTGTCCCAGTTGCTCCCAATATAAATAAAACCTAGAATTATCCTGACAAGGAGTATACGTTCTGGAACGCTAGAGATCACTAGACTTAAAGATGTCTTATTTTAATCCCGCGTTTATTTTATACATTGTTCTGTTCGGAGTAAACCTTGCAAATAGTGGTAAGTATATTTTATAATACAAACATCATTAATAATATTTCAAGTAGAAAAACTATGTTAGGTTTTATTTTAATTTTTTAATGTTTTTCAACTAATTTGAAACTTAAGATTTTACATAAATAACTTAGAAATATCCGTATACTTCTTTGTACATTATTACTGTTTATTGTCTTTTAATATTTTTCGTCACTAATTAAAAGCCCACTAGGTTCTGGTACCAAAATTCGCAAGTTTTTTCTTCGATATTCGCAAAATGTCATAGCAACTATCAATTCTTATATTGCTATTTCAGAAAATAAGGTATATTGCAAGCGCAACAATGCGTGTTTGGAGAGTGTTATACTTGACATAGAGAAGGTACTCCTGAGTCCCACGTATGGGATAGTTAGACCATTTTACTTGGACTCGGTGGACGCTAATCTTCTGACAATGAGTTACAAACTTTATAACACTACAGTCACTGGTATTGAGAGATGCAATATAAATAATTTGCGGTACGTATTACTTACTATTTCTTCGTTTTATCCTGTGGCCGAAAAATTCGTAACCAAAAAGGAAAAAATTGTATGTCCTTTCCTAATCTTTCTAATTAATTGATTTAAAGGTATAACTATAAAAACTTAAAACACAGTTTTAAGATCATCCTGTATCATACATTCTAATTGCCACTGTTAAACTATAGTTGATCTAGCGTTTTTGTCCCAGTTGCTCCCAATATAAATAAAACCTAGAATTATCCTGACAACGAGTAAGGCCCACTTGCGCCAATCTGGGTTAAAGTTAACTCTGAGTTAAGCATCATGTCATATCTGTCACTCACCAAGTCAGTGATAGAGATGACATGATGCTTAACTCAGAGTTAACTTTAACCCAGATTGGCGCAAGTGGGCCTAAATGTTCTGGCACGCTAGAGATCACTAGACTTAAAAATTTAAAAAGTTAAAGTGGAGGACATAAGGGGGTTGAAATTACTATTAAAGTACTAAACATAACAGTTTAGCTATCTTATGCTGTTTTTATATTATGTTGGAGAGTCACACTTGACAAAGACAAAATTATTGCTCCCATCAAACTTTCTTCAACATTTATATTTTTTTTCCAGGACTAGCGTTAAAACACTCTTCATAGCTTTCGACTATCGTTGCCCGAAGAATGTAAGAGTGGCCGGTGACTATGAGACCAGCGGCAAACTGTTTGAATGGAACATAGATGGAAAAGGGGACTATGATATTTCACTCGGTATGCATCACAAGGTTTTGTTACTAATCATTCAACTTAGTCTGGAATATTGTATATTTCCAAATTCACTGTATAAAAGTACAAAACAGGATAACCGCATCAATAGCTGCGCGGGCGCACAGTATCTGCCAATAGAAGCACACTAACCACCCCTTAAACATTAACTTTATTTTATTTTTAGTATTAATTGTTGTTATAGCGGCAACAGATATACACAATTTGTGAAAATTTCAGAAGTCTAACTATAGCGGTTCTTGAGTTACAGCCTGGAGACAAACAGACAGACGGACAGACAACGAAGTCTTATAGTAATAGGGACCCGTTTTTACCCTTTGGGTACGAAAACCTAAAAACGATCAAAACGCTCAAAATAGGAGGCATTTTGAGCGCTTTGATTGTTTTTAACATCAAATGGAACGCGGAGATAATAATATTACCACTCTATTCTGGGTCTCTATATTTGGGTATGCGATTATTGACTCTTATCTGTCAATGTATTTAATCACTAGATGACGCCCGCAGCTCCGTCCGCCGAAATTCGGTTATCGCGCTGCGATCGTCCATTTATCCGGGTTAAAAATAATCATATATTATATCATTTCCCGGGACTTAATCTATCCTTATACCAAATTTCAGCAACATCGGTTCAGCGCTTTGGGCGTGAAGAGGTAACCGACAGACACACTTTCGCATATTTTATAATATTAGTATGGATTTAGCGTAACATTTTTTTTCAAATAGGATCATTTATTACGACACTGCAGATGAATTTGGAAGAGAAAAAAAACAAAGATGGCACCAACTACTTTAGGATTCAGACATACAAAACGAACGCGACAGTCACCAGCCCGTTCCATGTGAAGATTAATAATTTGTTTGAAGGACAAAAAGGGTTATGTGAGTATAGTATTATAAACATTATAATTATTAAAACCATGATCAGAGACTAGACAATGATGTATGTTACCGCTAATGTGCGTAAACCAGTTAGACTGCAGATCTGATGACTTGACTCACCCAGATGGGTGAGTCAGTTAAAGTGCAAAAAGTTTATTCTATTCTTACATTAACGAGATAATCTACAGAATACCTAGGTAATCTGCGAACGACCATGCATGCGGAAAATTGCATTAAGCAGGTTCTTGTTTGAATAAATATTTAGTTGTAGGGAATTATTTTCGGCGCCGGTTGCCGAAACTGCTGCCGGCGCCTAGTCGGCAAACATCGTTTGTCGAATGACAGAAAAATGATCAAAAACATCAGTCTTACTTAACTACTTAGCCACGGATACCGAAGCGGGGAGACGGGGGGGGAGGTATTATGACCTCTCAACATGACAAAAAATGTAGATATTATGATAATTTTATCTTTTCATTGCAGCTGAATCTTTCCACAAATTCGTACATGCTAACTGGAAACCTGTGGCCGAATTTATACAAGAACCGTTGAATGAGGGCTCATGGAAGAGAATTCTGGGCCATGCTAATAGACTGATGAAGACTGTGCCTGTTGTGAACTGATTCTGACTCTAGTTCTAAAAATTAAATTATGAATTACTGAATTATGAAATTCTATAATTTTGACTACCATTTTTAGCTATTTGCAGATCAAAACCCTAAGTGCTTTTGATAATGTTAAGCATAATATTATTATCATCACTTTCATCACTATTATAAAAGGAGTTATAAAAATATATTATATTATAATTATTTTATAACTCCTGTAGAAGTAAATTGAAATTCCCTCTAATTATAAAAAATGAGCAACTTTTTAACCGACTTCCAAAAAGGAGGTGGTTATAATATTTTTTACAATATGTTCGGCTGTGGATATTTTTTTGTATGTTCAACGATTACTCCGCTGTTTGTGAACCGATTTTCAAAATTTTTATTATGTTATAATACTAGGTATCACTCCCATCTGGTCCTATTTTGACAAAAGTGGGGATCTGATGATGGTATCCATGAGTAATCGAGAGAACTCCTCAAAATTTATATGGAAACATTATATGTTACCAAAACGCAAGATTTTGAACCAAGATATACTATGGTTCCGAAGATACTAAGAGAACTCCGGACTCCTTATAGATACAAGTTTGGGGGTTTAGGCGCTGTTTTAAGAAGTTCTAAGCGGCTTATGTACCACAAAATTGAACATAACAAATTCAACCTTAACTCTATAGCGTTAGGCACACATTTGACATTACTTCTAAGATTCGAAAGAAAAAAGAGAAGTAAGTTGCAATTGTTAATTAATTACCTATCACGTGTTCACTTCGATTTTTTTAAATGTATTGTTTAAAATTATCTACCTGATATTTGTGAGTGTGACTCATAACAAATCGTAATAAGATACGTAGAATATACGCGATGGTTTGCTAGGTAACTAAAAGGAGTGAAATTATTATTTTTAACAAAAAATTTAAACCGATTTTAATGGCGAAAACAATAATAACATCCTTATAATATGAACTAAAAAGTATTAAACAATTTCTCCTATCTAATAGTGTCTTTTTCTGAATTCGGCTAAACCTCAATTATTTCTGTACTCAATCTTCATAATTTTGAAGTCAGTATCTACCAGTTCCAAAAGTTTCAAATATTCTGCCAGAGAACTGAAGATTTGCAGCTATCTGGTACCGACTTCAAAATGATGATGATTGAGTACAGAAATAGTTGCTTTGATCCCAGAACCAAGGAAGCTGCAAAATCATGTAGCTTCTAAATGGCTCCTAAAAACAAAGGCTGTACTAAAGTTAAATTTACCCAAAAAACATAACACTTTCACACATGAGAGAGAGACGAGAGACACAGTTGGATACAAATATAATACTTCACCTTCATAAGGGTCACGAAAATGTAAATAATATACATGTATATGTATATACATGTATATGTACATGTATATCACTCGGGTAAACGATACCTAAATATAAAATCAAACTTGTAGCATCCACCAGTTTATGAGATCACCTTTCTGGTCTGCCAACTACCGGATTTACCAAATGTATTAATTAGAATACATTAGAATAATAATAAACACCAGAAGATTAGGATGAAAAATATTTTATAGCCTTCACTAATATAATTATCAAGCTTTAAAATATTAGCGGATACTTCCGCAATAAAAATATTACAAAATAATAAATATGATAAATGATAATAATAAAATTACGTGAATAGGCAAGTTGGTAACAGTAAGTACAGTAAGTTAACTAGTTTAAGTTTAAATAACTTAAAAAGTTAACTAGAATTACAACGAATCAAAAAAAAATCGGTCAAGTGCGAGTTGGACTCGGGCACGAAGGGTTCCGTACCATAAAGAGAGCAAAAATAACCAAAAATCGTGTTTTTTGTATGGGATATTTAATTATTTAATTTATTTTAATTTTATTATCAATTACAATTGAGTATTTTGTGAACATTTCAAGTGCCTACCTGTTGCTATTATTCATATAGAGCAAAAAATTGCAAAAAAAAAACACGTTTTTGTATGGGAGCCTTAAATATTTAATTACCTAATTTTGTTTTTAGTATTTGTTATTATAGCGGCAACAGATATACACAAACTGTGAAAATTTCAGAAGCCTAGCTATAGAGGTTCTTGAGATACAGCCTGGAGACAGACAGACGGACAGACAGACATCGAAGTCTTAGCAATAGGGTCCCGTTTTTACCCTTTGGGTACGGAACCTTAAAAATCCTGCTGGTCCACCAGGGAACCAACTGGTGTTATTCTTGAAATCAACTTTTAGATCGATAAGAAAAAATGCAATGACAAAGTCCAAGCATCAACTTACTGCTATGAGAAACCCAATTAGTATTTTCCATGAATAAATAAATCTTGTTTTTTTTTTTCAAAAGATGATAAAAATTTAGGCAAAACATAATAGTATGTTTAGTGTTGCGTTCTGATTGGTGCAAACTATAACAACTCAAGAAGTTTGTATGTAGGCGTAATTTTTTCCGAATTTAGCAAAATGAATTAAAACAATCTTATTTCTCAATATTAAAACAACTAGAATGAAATTGAAAATTAAGCTGATAATACGAGAAATGGGGTTTCATAAAATTTACCTACTTGTCACACAAAAAGAACAAACTAGATAATATGAAGAAATAATGTAATTAATGAGAAATGAATGGACAGATAAAACGACAAAATACTGGGCTTCTGAGATTTTTACTGGATATAAACTTTGACTATCTTCAAAATATTAATTTACCCAAAACGCTATTGAATCATGGTCGTAACTCGTAGAGCATGTGGTAAATCTACACTATCTACACTACTATTATAAAGAGGAAAGATTTGTTTGTTTGTTTGTTTGTTTGTTTGTTTGAGTCGAATAGGCTCCGAAACTACTGGACCGATTTGAAAAATTCTTTTGCTATTGGAATCTTACATTATTTCTGCTGAACATAGGCTACATTTTATTTTGGAAAAAAGTAGGGTTCCGTAAGATATTTGAGTTTTTCGGACGCAAGGTGTAAAAAATCTGCTAGAAAAGTTACTTATTTTGCGTACGCTGCCTAAACTATAAAAGATAGAACCATAAAATGTTCTAAGTAATTGTAGATCTTATAAATATCTACAAAAAAGTCCGCGACACACTATACCTATCTATGTCGAGTGAGGCACAATAACCATTTATTTATTTAAAAACGCTGAATTTTTTTTGGACTATATTTAAACGGATATATTTTACTCACGCTATTAATCCTTATCAAAATAAATTATTTTATCACTAAGTACAGTTTATGTAGATAATATTTGGCCTTTGAATGATTAAAATTGGACGTTTAGTTTTGAAATTATGGCGAAATTAAAATATTACGATAGTGGGCGTCACCAAAGCGCGTGCGAGAGGAAGACAATATTCTGTTGTAGAAATGAAAATTCTGTACATATAAGATATGAAATGACACCCGAAATTACACCTTTGTCACTACATCGCTATAGAAGCCAAAAATGATGTTAGTTTTTGTCTGTCTGTCTGTCTGTCACTCTTTCTGTCTGTCTGTGTGTTTGTTCCAGCATCACACGAAAAATACTGATCCGATTTGAATGTGGTTTTCGCAGATATATTTATGTTCTTCCAACTTAACATCTGGTGTATAAAATTTTTTCCCCCCACCCCTAGGGGACAAAAGATTAACACGAAAACTACTGATCCGATTTGCATACGGTTTTCACAGATTTGCATACGGTTTTCACAGATATATTATATTTGTCTTCTTTCAACTTAACATCTGGTGTATAAAAATCCTCCCCCCCCCCTCCCCTCTCAACCCTCTCTGGGGACCAAAGTGGGGTCAGATTTTGTATAGGTACAACTTTTTTCTTTAGTGGGCTTATTTCATATTAGGTATTAACTGTGTTTTTCAACTTAACATCTGGTGTATGACCTTCCCCCCCACACCCTCTTAGGGGACAAAAGAGGGGGTAAAACATGTATCAACTGATGATGTAGAAAATATACTTTAAATGGCAAAACAACGTTTGCCGGGACAGCTAGTATAATATAAACTGCTATAAAAAAACTTTAGAAACTAGGCGTAAGTCAAAAATTATAACTAGATTAATTTATGCTCATCTTAAACCTGTAATCATAATCATAATTTTACATTCAATCATCAAAATTTTACATACTTAATCACAATTATTTTTCGAATTTAGGTTACATATTATTATAATTATGTTAATTAATTACAATAATTATTGGGTTCCTCTAAATTCCGCCAGAGCATGCAATATTAGACCATTCCTACTTATTAATATCATCTTACTATCTACATAATAATAATATGATACATGTCTAATTTAATATATTATAAAAAATTTGTAAGGTTATGTTATAACTTATAACTATAACACCATTTAAAGGTTCAACAATAAAGTTTCCTTTTCGGGCCCTCATCAAGTAATCTTTTATTCTTGGAATCTTGATAATTCGTGACCAATTTGCGTAAACAGCTTTGAAACTTCGTCTTTTACATGAAATGTCAAGACTGGTAATTAATATTATTAATTAATGAAGTGCTTGAATTTTTGCCATTAATAAAAATTAATATTATGATATCATTCTCTATGATTTAATATTAAATTGTATGTTGATAAATCGACGTAATAATCGCACCTTAATATCTATTAATGCTTAATTGGAAAATTATTGATGCAGTTTAACTTACGCATCTTAATTTGTATTGTTATAAAAGTAACTGTATTTCATTGAACACAATTATTATTGTAATCGTCAAAAACGATTAAGTGATGCACTGAATTAACTGGGTTTTAAATTACAGCGATATCAATATTAAGAGGGACAGTAGATTAAGAGGAAATGTAATCTTGGTACGCGACCATATTATAACAATGAGACAAATAAAGGATATGGGCGACTAGCCCATAGACGACCCTAATTATTATAATAAAAAAAAAAAAAAAAATATTAAGAGGGAAAGCAGGTACGGCAAAATTTGAACGAAGAAACTATTGCCATCACGTTTCACCCTGCGCTGGCACGTGTATTGTGATAGAGACAGATACAGGTGACGTATTCCTCTGATTCCTCCTTTGAAGGAGATAGGCTCTATTTTGAAATAGAGCCTATCTAATTAATTTCTTTTTAAATATCTTCAGAAAAGATGAGTCTATGCCTCTACGTTTTTATTTTATCTTAAAGATTTTTCAAATTTGTTTTATGGTCGGTTGATTGGCGGGGTACGGAACATTCATTTTTTGCGATTTTTGAAAGGTCATATTTTTTTAATTATTAGTAAATTAAAAAATATCTAACGTAGAGGCATAGCGTTCACAGATCCCAATATTGTGTCAAAAAATCATTTGTCTAGACGCATTATCCAGGGAGGAAATTGGGGAATACGTTTGTATGGAAAAAAAGTGTTAGCGTATGCTCTTAAAAGATTAATTTTTTTCTCATTTTTAAGTTAAAAAGTGGGCCCCGTGCGAGTTTCTTACGCCGATTCTTCTCGCCGGGTTAGTTCCCGAACCGGTGGTAGGCACCAGTAGTATCAACATTCTGAAAGCAGTTTCTTAAAATCTATTCAGAAATTAAACAATTTTTATTTTATTTATTTATTATTTACAATTATTATGATAATGGTGATGATAATGATGATGATACTTATGAGTTATGATTATGAATGGTGATAATATAATGTTGGGGAAATAAATTCATTATTTAAATATTATGTTTCTAGTTCACCTTTAGCTAAAGCTAAAGTTGAAAGGCTAGATTTAGAGCAAGCAATTAAAAAGAGAGAAAAAAGCGGCCAAGTGCGAGTTGGACTTGCCCATGAAGGGTTTCGCAGCAGCAATAAGGTTTATTCTTATGAAATTAAAAGGTTTTTGATTTATTTTTATATTTCAGTCGATTTAATGAAATTTAGATTAAGGTTTACCATTTATGAAGTATAAAAAAAACTACTGGCTAGATCTCGTTCAAACCAATTTTCGTTGGTAGTTTTTATAGTAATCTACATCATATATTTTTTTTAGAATTACTTTAGAAATTAGAGGGGGGGTACACACACTTTGGAAGAGTCTCTCTCGCAAACTATTCAGGTTAGAAAAAAATGATATAAGAAACCTCAATATGATTTTTGAAGACTTATCCATAGATACGCCACACGCGTAGGTTAGATGAAAAAATTTTTTTTTGTTTCAGTTGTACCTATGGGGACCCCTAAAATTTTCAATAATTTTTCCATTTTTACATCAAAATCTTAATGAGGTTCACAGACTACATCTACTTACCAAGTTTCAATAGTATAGCTCTAATAGTTTCGGAGAAAAGTGGCTGTGACATACGGACGGACGGACAGACAGACAGACAGACAGACAGACAGACAGACAGACATGACGAATCTATAAGGGTTCCTTTTTTGCCATTTTGGCTACGGAACCCGAAAAGAAATATAAATTGATTATTCATCCCGGAGTTGTGGAACACCTAGAAGTAGTCTAAGAGCCAAGAAACGAAAGTATGTATTGATAAAAATACAATATCATTATTTTATTAAGACATTGATACTTTGATATTGAAATAGCGTGATTTTGGCTGCGATTTTGTAAAGTGTTTCATGGTATTGTCATCATAATTTTGGCTACTTAGGCTAGTTATAATTATTGCAGTCATAAAAACTTATACTTATATATTTTTTTAAAGAATCATTGAGACTACAATAGCATTTTAAACTAAATATAATATATTATAGTCAGTTTGGGTTATTTTCAAACATATTTAAAAAAAAAGAAAGATTTTACCTATGTATCAGTCTCATAATATTAATTATGAGTAACTAACATAATATGTCATTTCTGGCGTCAATATTTATTATGTTTGTAGGCTCTTGGTCTATCTCTCAATGTGACAATTTTACAAAAAACCGGTGTATCATCTTAAAGGTTACATCGAAACCTCTGTGCATTTGCGGCACAAAATATTATATCTATTGATCAAGAAATATTTGTTTAATTTAGTTATTGGATGCCTGGTGGAAGGTTGTCGTACAAGATGGTTTCCAAAATATTTTTCGTTGCCGCCTTTCTCTTCATAAACGGCTGTGTTGCCGATCCAGGTAAGGATCTAATTGCTTTTGATTCTGAGGAAATTAATAAGATTTTCTTGGATTCAAATGTTGATATCCATAATGTTAGACATACTCGTATTATATGTGTAATGTTGATTATGTAATAAGTAATAACCAAAAGTTTAATGCAATGTATTAATGTTTCAAACAATATTTTTTAATCTTAATATTTTTATAAAACTAATTATTAATAAAGCCTTCTTTTGATTTTAAATGTCTAAATGTAAAGATGATCTCATCTTTAGCAGTGATAAGTCTGATATATTATTATATAACTTATAATCAGGATACGTACGAAATATTATTAATATTAACAAAGATAATGGTAAAAATACATCATAATATTAGGTATATTTTCTTGTATTTCAAACAATTTACCTTATTAGTTGGCAACTCTAACCTTTGAACCGACATGTCGGACCACCAACATCGGTTTGAATCGAACCTACCATATTCCAACAAATGCTCGTGCTTCCTCGAAGAACCCGTTATAGCATTTTATAATATTTGCAAGTGCGTTAATAAACACGAATTTCTGCTACATTTAGGTATACAGTTCTAAAATTATTTTTGAAAATCTTCCAGACCTTTTCTTGGACACAAAATGCAAGATCAACGACAATGAGTGCGCTGACAGAATCTTCACCAAGGCCACTGAAGTCGTCATCGCTGGTGCCGAGTCCCTCTATATCGACTCCGTAGACCCCTTGGAGTTCGACGTCGTCGAAGGAAACCTGACCATCATCGACTACAAACTCGAGAACAGCACCATCACTGGATTCAAGAACTGCAAGCTTGTCAGCGTCAAGTAGGTTTAATTTAATTTTAGATATAATATTATGTTTATGAGTTGATACCAAAATGTTTGTTTCTTCTAGAATGCTTCTATAAATAAACGGCCAAGTGCGAGTCGGACTCGCGCATAGGGTTCCATACCGTTATAGAGCAAAATCATCCCAAAAACTGTGTTTTTTGTATGGTCCGTCCGTCCGTCTGTCCGTCTGTCTGTCTGTCTGTTTGTCTGTCTGTCTGTCTGTCTGTCTGTCTGTCTGTCTGTCTGTCTGTCTGTATGTCTGTCACCAGGCCGTATCTCAAGAACCGCTATAGCTAGGCTTCTGAAATTTTCACAGATTGTGTTTATCTGTTGCTGCTATAACAACAAATACTAAAAACAAAATAATATTAATATTATTATTACAAAAACACTATTTTTGGCCTATTTTTGCTCTTTATCGGTACGAAACCCTTCGTGCGCGAGTCCGACTCGCACTTGGCCGATTTTTTTTTGGAGTATATTCAGGTTTTTTGTACATAAGAAATAAACTGGAAATCCATCCGGGTGTCCCTTGACACCTCAAGTTTGTTTTGTTTAATTGCTTGTATAAGTATCTATGTGTAAGACGCAATGAAATTTTTAAGCGGCGTCAAATGTAGGTTTTGTTACTGTCTCTTTTATTATGTACTTCAGTTACAATCATAATAGTTTGTCTTATTGACTTCCATTTGACACCCAGATCATCTGTATTTCCAGGACCAGCTGGGCCACCTCTAAGCTGAACCTTCAGCTCGAATGCCCCGCTGGCGCCAAAATTGTTGGCAAGTTTGACATCAAGGGCCGCATCTTCAGCGGTCCCATTGCCGGAGTCGGCGACTACGAATTTACTCTTGGTACGTTATGTTCTGGTTATATTTAAAAATATTATTTTGAATAGTGGATAAATTAATAAGTTGCGTAAGTTTTAATATCTTGACTCTTGAGTGACAATCTAAAGTATGGCGTTCAATAGCTATTACCACACTGTGCACTTTCATCTTCAATTTCCATCATCTTTTGACATTCAACTTTCATATCAATGGCGCATTCAATAATTGAATGCGTCAACGAACGCAACGCCAACATTGTCATTAAAGAACAAAGCAAAAGTTTTGGATACGGTCAGAGGGCATGCGTCGCGGGCATGCCTCACGTGCTCTGTTGACAGCGCTATGATGCATGCCCTTAATGAACAAAAAAGGCACAATGTGGACAAAACTAATAGACATCTTTTCATGAGTAATCTCTAATCATCTAAGCCAAATATAATATAATTATTTTAATTTCAGGAGCCTTCAAGGTCAACCTGGTTGCCAAATTCTCGAAAAAGATCCGTAGCGACCGCAACATTCGTCTGGTCGTCAAGAACTTCGTGTCCAGGGCTCAAGTCAAGACCCCAACCAAGGCTGTCTTCACCAACCTCAAAAGTAAGTTATACATTCCTCAACGCATCAGAGACATTTTAAGATTATTACTAGCTGTCCCGGCAAACGTTGCTTTGCCGTATAAAGTATTTCACCCATATTATTTTTTTGAAGTGACTAAAAAAGTACGGCACCATGGCGACGTCCATCGCTATTCCGTTATTTATTCAACAAATGCACTTATCAATATAAAAAGTACCCAGTAGCCGATTCTCAGATCCACTGAATATGCATATAAAATTTGGTTAAAATCAGTTAAGGCGTTTCGGAGGAGTACGCTTTCCAACATTGTGACACGAGAATTTTATATAATATGAAGAAGATTATTAATCCTAAAATGAGATTTTTCTAATTACAACTTTTGTAAATTATATTAAAGCAATATTAATAAGTTAATAACCATTCGATTTTTATTTATTTAATAATTAGAAAAATTTTGAATTCTAAAGAATCTAAAATATACAGTTCGTCTTTTCCGACTAATCATTTAGCTGACAGCTCTATAATTTTAAGAAACTCGAAACCGACAATGCCAGCCTCATAAGTTACATCAAAATTACAAAATTAACATGCGTAATAATTTGCAAAGAGATACTAATCAGATTAAAATATAATTAATACAAAACTAGCCCCCAGCAAACAGGATCTTTCGGTTTAGCGAGAATGGCGCTCACACAACCGAGCTGTGTCAGCACCACCCCCGCCGCCGTAAGAATGTTTTGTTCCATTTAAATTTTCTTTCTTCCCTATCATTGTGTATTCAAGAGGCTAATTAACGTTGTACTTTCAGCCGACGACCTTTCCAAGTTCACCCCTCTCACCTGGAAGGCTTGTGGTGACGCCCTGCAAGAGCCAATCTTTTTCGCCTGCTTCAAGAAGACCCTCAACAACTTGAACGTTTACCTGAGATACTTTAGCTTCGAGACCGAAATCGAAGCATCCAACGACTTCATCTCACCATTCTAAGAGACTCGAAGCCAATCAATAACTAAATGACTGCGAATAAATATTAAAAAGTATGCATTTTACTTTATTAAACACATTATTGTATAATTATTTTTACATTAGATTATTAGTTTCGTTTGAACGAATTCTTTGTACTGAGTAGGTACACAGGAAAAAAAACAAACTAATTATATTATGTCAGTTCTTACATATCTATAAAAAACTTTGGTGTTTTTTAGGGTTCCGTACCCAAAAAACGGGACCCTGTTACTAAGACTTCGATGTCTGTCCGTCTGTCTGTCTGTCTGTCTGTCTGTCTGTCTGTCGCCAGGCTGTATCTCAAGAACCGCTATAGCTAGACTTCTGACATTTTCACAAAATATTGTGTTACATAAATCTGTTGCCGCTATAACAACAAATACTAAAAACAAAATAATATTAATATGGGGGGCTCCCATACAAGAAACGTGACTTTTTTGGCCTTTTGTGCTCGATATCAATAATGGCAACAGGTAGTAAAGTACAAATTATGTAAATAAAATAAAAAAAATTTATCCCATACAAAAAAACACAATTTTTGGCCTATTTTTGCTCTATAATGGTACAGAACCCTTCGTGCGCGAGTCCGACTCGCACTTGGCCGATTTTATTTATAAAATTAGGGGGCAAACGAGCAAACGGGTCACCTGATGAAAAGCAACTACCGTTGCCCATGGACACTTGCAACATCAGAAGAGTTGCAGATGCGTTGCTAGCCTTTTAAGGTGACGCCATGTTAAAGTAAAAAACCGTGTTGGATGTGTTTTAGATTGCTTGTTTTCTATGCGAGGCTGGCCCGGCCTCTCTTAGAAAACAAGCAATGGAACAGAAAGAAATGGAAAGGGCGTAGCGACAAAATGGTTTTTGTCGCGTAATTTAAAAACCTATAATTTTAACTATAAATCAGATTTATTGTAAGTGTTGTCATATTTAGCATAAGGTACGATGGGATTGACATCGTCTTTTTGTACAAAAATCCCTTTAAATTAATAAAGAAAAAAAAATACATTTCATATAAGCTAAGTGTATACTAGAACCAATTTATGTACAAATTTTGGAAGCTTATAATATAAGCTTCCAAAATTTGTACATAAATTTGTACATAAACTCTCCTCTGTTGGCAAAATAGGAAACCCTTTTTTACAGAGGTCTTTTTGATTGATTATTCCGTGTTATAAAAGTTGACCAGTCGTTATGCTATGGGTAATTCAAAGACAAAGACATGATGAATACTGACAGTGAACTTTAATTTCTTAGCTTTAGTCATTGCTGAGAAAAATGGACATCGCCACAGCCAAATTATCAAGGCGTCACCTTAATGCTAAGTACTCACATACGGTTTTGCTCGATAGTTTTACTCCAAATCGAGTAATAATTACTGTGTGGACCGCACAACTGACAGCTCAGAAGCTCGCATCGAGCCGCTCGAAGAACTGATGGAACCGGATCGAGACGGATTTATGGAATGAAATGTGTATAATATCGATTTGGAAATTTGGAATAAAACTATAGAGAAATGCTGAATGTGTGTACGAAAGCCCAAGCCGCGGGTTTTGCTCGACGTTATTGCTCGATTGAGCAAAACCGTTTGTGTGTACTTAGGATAAGAGGACATAATTATGCTCTTTTCTTGAAAGTTTGCAGGTCCTATTGGTTCGGAAATACTGCTGGTGTTGGTAATGAATTGATGACATATTTTTATGTGCATAGCCTGAAACAGAAAAAGTACTAAACTGTACGTTTCAAATTCTCTTTTTGCTTTACCATAAACTTTAAAATGTCATTATTCTAATATTAAGTAGCAAAATAATCATCTATTCTAGAGTCAGTGGTATTTTGTAAAAATAATGTTTTACACACCCTCTTACCCACCAAAATTGGAATTTGCGAGAAAAATAATCTTTTAAAATAAGTAATAGTTAAAAAAACTAAAAACACGCTTCTTATATAATGACGACCTCTGTGCCTCAGTGGATAACACGTTGGTAGCTTAAGCCGGGGGTCGCGGGTTCGAGTCCCGCCGACGGAACAAAAAGTTTTCAAAGTTCCTGGGTCATGGATGTGTATTAAATATATTTATCATATAATAAAAATCTTAAATATATGTATAGTATAAAAGTATTAAATATATTTCCGTTGTCTGGTACCCGTAACACAAGTCCTTCAGGTACTTACCACGGGGCCAGATTGACGTGGTGTGAAGCGTCCATAGATATTATATTATATTATTATTATTATATATAAAGGGTTACAAACAAACATACAAACATACAAATAGAAAAATGGAATAATTATACCAAATTAGTGTATTGTCATCGGTCCTCAATAAATCTACAAAGTTCGAACGAAATCTGGCCGTTTAAAGTGGGTCAAAATTGCGCCCAAAGAAGTCGGTTACAAACTTGTTACAAACAAATATACAGGTGAAGCTAATAAAAAGCGTATAAAAACTACGGGCACTAAAGATACTATAACACATACTATAATACCATAAACCAAAAATCTACCGATATTCAAAATAACAACATGATATTATTACTACAAGTAGGATAATTTTAATTTTTAAGTACACCAAAGTTGCATAAAATCGGGGTTTTATGCAATTTGGTGATAAAACGGTTTTCTTTCATTTCTGGCTGGAAACTGGTACGACCCAGCCCTCCACCTCCTAAACGGGTTAGCGTGTGTGAATGAAGTAAAATATGGCGTATTTTTTACGAATAAAAGATCAATGGTATTTTGTAGAAACAACGTTTCGTAACAGTTACCCCGCGACCACCGTGCTGACTGGTCCACGCGTTATCGCAGTCCGACCTACGCACAACTCGCGCCTATAGTAACTACCTATCACACTTATTATCGCGGGTGCTCCTGCCTGCAGGAGCACCTAATTGTGACTAAATATGGAGAATATTACTAGTACACCTACTGTGAGTTATGCCAATGTAACCTCTAAAATCATGTACCCAAAGAAGGACCAAGCCATAGTTATTGATTCCATTGATGGATTAATGTTAAGAGACTATCTTATTTCGTTATCTACAGTTACAAAGTCATCGAACATACGTTTCATTTCAAGGATTTCAAATTCTAGAATATGCGTCTACATGGACTCTAAAGAAACTGTTGACGAACTCGTTGAAGTGACTAAAAAAGTGAAAATCAAGGACCATAATAATATCTTGGAAATTCGACCTTTGATATCAAGAAATAAGCGTATTGTTTTGTCCAACGTCTGCCCTATAATTCCCCACGAAATTCTTATAGAAAAGTTTAACGAAATTAATGTTAAAATATTGAGTCCTATTACGTTCATGAAAGTTGGTATCCCGGACGCTGGGTTTTCCCACATCATGAGTTTCAGACGTCAATAATTATATGTTTCTCCGGAGGACGAGAAAAAACTTCCCGAATCACTACAAATTCAATATGAAGATACGAACTATTGGATTTATATCTCTAATGAATCTATGAAGTGTTTTGTCTGTAACACTATGGGACATTTAGCAAAAACTTGTCCGCAAAGTGCTCAAACTGCAGCAAAAAATATTCAAAATAATACACAAGTTATTAGTGATGACATTATCCCCATTTTAGAAGATACCTCGAAACCCCAGTCGCAAATATTGAATTTCTCTTCGAATATATTGGACCATAACAAGGGTATAAAAAGAATACACTCAAATACGACCTCGGAAATTTCGCAATCGGAGTGGACCCCAGCTGATATGAATATGGAATTAAATATACCGCTGAGTGACCACACAAATGATACAGACAGCAATTTTTCTGTGGATGAAGAAGTAACTACCAAGAAAGTTCAGAAGAAGAAAAAGAAGACTATGGACATTCGATCGGAAGAGCAAGTATGGAATGATGTGACAAATGAATTTATGGAACTAACTAGTAAAAATACCCTCCCCCAGTTTCCCTTAACTTTGGACGAATTTAGGAATCTTCTAAACGAAACCCGCAGTAAACAAAATATTCGAGACATTATACAAGACTACACTGATAATACGGCTGATTTGATTAAAATGTGTCTATTTTTGCATCCCAAACTAAATAGAAATTTAAAAAATAGGTGCTCGAGATTCGCAAGAAAGCTCCAGGAATTAAATTTGAGGAAAGATAAGTAATAGTTATTCTTATTTTTATAGTTCAATTTACTAGGTTTATTTTCCCACTTTACTTATTTTTGTAACCTACTTTATATCATATTATACATTGTTAAATCCATTATTATGAAAATTTTGCAGTGGAATACAAATGGTTTCCACGCTAGATACGAAAATATAAAGTTACTTTTGAACGAAATAAATCCGATATGTTTTTGTGTTCAAGAAACAAATTTTAAAAACACCTATTTTGCCAGTTTGAAAAATTATAAATGTTTTCATAAAAATCGCATACAAAGTAGTATTGCCAGTGGCGGCGTTGCTACTTATGTTAAGTTTCACACGCTACCAGAACAAATAATTATCAATAGTTGTTATGAAGTAGTTGCAGTACGAATAAAATTTCCACTTGCGATTACTATTTGTAATATTTACTTGCCTAATAGTTGTTCCATTTGTGACACAGAGCTTAACAATATAATAAATCAGCTTCCTATTCCATTCCTCATTCTAGGTGACTTTAATAGCCATCACATAAATTGGGGTTCCAGTCATTGTGATTCTAGGGGTAAAATAGTAGCCGACTGGTTGGATTCAAACGATAATTTAATTTTGCTAAATAAAAATCTACCTACACATTTCAATAGCAGTAATGGTCATACGAGTAACATTGATTTGTCTATTGCTTCGCGGAATATATCTGCATATTTCGACTGGAATGCATTAGACTTCCTGTACGACAGTGACCACTTTCCGATAGTATTATCTACTGTTATTAACTTAAGCCCTGAATCACAAATGGTTCCTAAGCATTGGATATACTCTAAAGCTGATTGGTTTAATTTTTGTAACGAAATAGAAAATCAAATTAAAAAATTGGAGAAACTTAATCTCACTTCTAATATTTGTATAAATAAGGTTATCGATGAATTTAACCAAATAATAATTGATTCTGCTGAAAAGTACATTCCTAAAACTAGTGGAAAGTTACGAGTAAGGCAAGTTCCATGGTGGAATGATCAATGTTCTACATCTTTAAAAGAAACGAAACGAATATATAGAAAGTATATAAAGATTAAAAAAGAAAATATAAATAAACAAATCATTCAAGAATTTAATGAAGATGACAGGCGTCAAGAAGAATTATTAAAAATTGAGTATCGTAAATTAAGAGCTAAATCTAGAAGGATTTTTAAGGACAGTAGGAAATCAAATTGGGAAAGTTATATTTCTTCGATTAATAGTCAAACATCGTCAGGATTAATTTGGAATAAAATAAATTCTATTAACGGAATGAGAAGGAGAAAAGAAGTCATAGTTTTAAAAAACAATCAGGGACAACTAACTTCTGATCCTATAATCACTTCTGAATTATTAGTGAAAGGTTTCGCAGAAAATTCTAGCTCTAATAATTATAACCCAGAGTTTTTACAATTTAAGAAAGACATTGAAGAGACCCATTCAGATTTTGACACTCTTGATAATAGTAATCCTATTAACAAAATAATAACTATGGATGAAATTAACCTTATTATTCCAAAACTAGGTAATTCTAGCGCCGGTCCGGATAATATTTCAAACGTTTTAATAAAAAAACTTCCGATTTTAGCTTTAGAACGGCTTCTGGATATTTTTAACTATATTTGGATGAACCAAGTTTTCCCTGAATTGTGGCGAGAGGCAACTGTTATTCCCATTCTTAAACCTCAAAAGTTGCCTACTATGACTTCAAGCTATAGACCAATCTCACTTACATGCAATCTCTGCAAAATTTTAGAAAAAATTATAAGTGACCGAATGAAATGGTATTTAGATAATAATTTTATATCATCATCTCAGTTTGCTTTTAGACAGTTCAAATCAACAATAGATCATTTAATGCTTTTGGAAGATCACATTCTAAAATCTTTTGCTAATCAGAATAAAGTATTATTAGTAGCCCTTGATGTCGAAAAAGCATACGAGATGGTCTGGAAACATAGGGTAATTTTGCTTTTACAAAAGTTCAATCTAAAAGGAAATATACTAGCTCTTGTAAAAAACTTTTTATCAAATCGGCAGATAAGGGTTAAAATTAACGATATTCTTTCAAAACAACGGTCTTCCACAAGGTTCCGTATTGAGTGTAGTTTTATTTTTATTATCAATAAACGATGTCCTTGAAGTTATTAAACGTCCAGTTAAAGGTTACTTATTTGCAGATGATCTGACAATTGTATGTAGTGGCAAAGATTTAAAAATGTCTGAAAAAGTTTTGCAGGATACTTTAGATAAATTGTGGCAATGGAGTATAAAAACAGGATTTAAGTTTTCAGAATCTAAAACAGAACTTATGATTTTGTCAAAGAAATGTTATAATAGTAATCAAGTTAACTTGTTTCTCAATAACTGTAAATTAAAAGAGGTGAACAAATTAAAAATTTTAGGTTTAACCTTTGATTCAAAACTAAATTGGGTACCGCATATAAAGAATCTTAAGTCAGAATGCTGTCATAGAATGAATATTATCAAAATTTTGTCGTCAAAAAGTTGGGGTTCAGATAGTAAATGTATTAAAAATACATACAATGCATTAATAAGACAAAAATTGGATTATGGTTCAGTTATTTACGACTCGGCTTCCAGTAACATCTTACAAATTTTAGAAAGTGTACAAAATTCATGTCTCAGATTAAGTTTAGGAGCATTTAGAACAAGTCCAGTCGATAGCATTCTTGTCGAATCCGATGAATTTCCATTAGTTTATAGAAGGAAGGAACAATGTCTAACGTATGCTGCAAAACATATAGTTAACAATAAACACTCCCCCTTTTTAAATACCCCGTTACCGTCTGATCTAGAATACAGTCTACGTCCTTCTCTTTCTATGCCTTTAAGAGTTAGAGTAAGAAATTACCTACAAGAAATTAATTTCGATTTTCCCCAAATGATTACTCGTCAAATACCTTGTTCAATTTCACCATGGAATAATACGGAATTTAAAATTAATTTAGATATAGCAAATGAATATCCCCGAGAAGATACTCCTGATTATGTTTATAAAAATTTATATCATGAACTCACTGAGAAATATAATGATTATGTATTGTATTTTACTGATGGTTCTGTTTTCAATAATAGAACGGGTTGTGCGATTGTATCGGATCTTAACTATTACAAGTACAGACTACCAGATTTTTCATCAATTTTTACATGTGAGGCTTTGGCTATATTAAAGTGCTTAGAAATCATTAAAAACGATCCTAGGAATTCCAAAAAATACATTATTTTTTCAGATTCTTTATCATGTCTGACTGCCTTATCAAATAGTCAAAATATGGATCCATTAATTAACAATTTAAAAGAAAACTTAGTTGAATTGATAAAAAATAACTTTTGCATAGAAATAATTTGGATTCCCAGCCACCAAGGCATTCCAGGAAATGAAAAAGCTGATGTGCTAGCCAAAGAAGCTACAAACATTGATGAATGTAATCTCAATATTTCTAGTATGACTGACATTAAAAAATACCTAAAATTTAAAGTAAAGAATCTTTGGAACGACTATTGGGTTAGTAACAACACCAGTGCATTGTACAATATAAGAAAATCTGTTTTTGAAAAAAAAAATTAAAGTTTAGCAACAGAAAAGATGAAATTGTTGTAAATAGGTTAAGAATAGGTCACTGTAATGTCACACATATTCATCTTATAATTAAAGCCCCTGTAAATAAATGCACAAGGTGTACTAGTGAATTAAGTATAAAACATTTACTAATTGATTGTCCATTGTTTAATTCTGAAAGATGTATTGTTAATTTTCATAAAACGCTTAAAGATTGTTTAAGTGATTACGAAAATACTGTAAAATTCATGAAATTGATTGGTTATTATTCTTTGATATAATAATATTGTAATTTACTGTTGATTCTTGTGGTCGCTAATGACCATAGTTGTTACAAGCGACCTTTAAATAAATAAATTAAAAAAAAAAAAAAAACGTTTCGTAAATGACACCAAAATTGGTAAAAATTCCGCGACATATCTAAACTGTGTCATAAAAACTCAACTACAGAACTCAGTACAATAAAATTCATAATAATATATTATCAAGAGTCAACTATATTAAACGACTACAATATAAAGGTAGAAATTCTCAAGTTTTTTTGTAAATCAGTCTAGATATTGAGTAAAATAGGTCGACGACATGCCACCAAAATTGGAAAACAGTAATCACCTATTATGTTTATTATCTTGGAAAATAATTATGTATTATTTAAAAAATATGTATTTTACTTTTAAAATCAAAAATGAAAACCTTATCTTAAAAAAATAGGATCTAGTTATTAGCCTTGCCGCGCACAAAAGCAGTTTTGGAAATCCAGTCATTTTAGTATTATTAATTTTGACATTAACATAGACAATTTTGCTTAGATAAATATGCGATAAGCTAGCAAATTCATTATTTAATAGTCGGGGAGCCCTTTTTTTTTTTTTTTTTTACATGGGGAAATGCTTTGCGCATCCCCGGCGGATTGGGGCATCGGCCGAGGTATGTGGGACTCTCCGGGAGCTACCCACTAAAACCCCATGGTACTCCACTCCCCGCTAGGCAAAGTTACGGGCACGATCAACCCACCGCAACTTTGCCAACGGTTGTCTGTGCCAGACTCGTCAAAACATGCAGGCTTTTCTAGGTCGCCTCGCGAGGCGGCCTAGAAAAGCCCACACGGGTGCCGCGATGTACAGAAGCACCATGCACATCACGGCTCTCACTGGAACTCGGTGCAATGGGCAGCAGTGTCCCCACACTGCCACCCCGAGTATCCTGGCTAAAGCAAGGCGCTGCGGCCACTCCGTGGTGCGCGTCTTCTCCTTGGCCGTCTCAAGGGGTCGAACGCCTCTCGTTCTCTCCTGCGCTCGGCCTCCTCCTTTGCAGTGATGACATTCTGGGCAAAGTCATTCACCGCCTAGTCGGGGAGCCCTAGAACAATTTTTTTTTTGATTACTTACAAGCTTATTTTTTGTGTGTGTACTACATAGCTTCATTTTGATAAGACAAACAACTTTTTTATCTTTGAAAAATCTTGAAAGTGGTAGCTAACAGAGATAGAAAGGATTTCATACTTTGATTTGATGGTCCTAAAATATGGATTGTTCTATTTGTAGGACAATGTTATTCTTAAATAATTATATTATAACTATTAACCTACCAATATACAAAATATTTGCTGGTTAGGGTTTCGTTTTAGGGTTATGTAATCAACAAAACTTGGTTGACTACGGTACGCTAAAACGGAACCCTAACTAGGTGATTTTTTCGTATATTGGTAGGTTAATAGTTATATAATTTAAGAGTAATATTGTCCTACAAATAGAACAATTTATATTTTAGGACCATCAAATCAATGTATGAAATCCTTTCTATCTCTGTTAGCTACAACTTTACTTCTTAACTACTTAGTTTAACTACTTCTCATTCAATTCAATTTATTTATTTGCATGAATATACAATAAACATATTAGTACATAAAATAAAGGTCTTAAAAGTAATAATATTAGCTTCATACATCCTGCCAGTAATGTGGCATACAAAATCATAAACCATAATTATTATTAAAATATTATATTTTAAATATAAGGATTAGACGATTAGTTCATTATTATACATCTGATTAAAAATACGTATTTGGATTATAATATAATATTATCTAGCTATACTTATTAATTGTTTTGATTTGAAATCATTTTCCCGGTCGTAACCTGTCGTTAACTGTCATCAATTACAGTTATCTAATAACATAGTACAATTACGATGGTGCACCGTACAATGATACCAATTCTGGAAAGTATTAGTATACATTGCAGATCTTGATCTCTCTGATCTGTGGTATACATACATTTAAAAATTAATATTCAATAATGTTTATGGTGGGGGAGAGGGCGCCACCGTCTGACAGCTAACATCGGCTCCGTAAAAAAATAGTTTTTAAAAATAATTAAATTGCCTCTGCGAGTGAAAAAACTAGACAGTTGTGAAGAATAGTGTGTGGAAAACAATATATATTGGAGACAACAAACATAAGTGATTAGAAACAAAAACAAATACCAAAAAACTTTTGCCAGTGACAGTGCGTGATTGTTGCAATTTAGAAGGACTTTTAAATAGAAAGATCGTAGTATCACACTATTTCATCAATAAAAATAGTGATAAATAAGGAAGTGGACAATAAAAACTAAAAAAAAGTGGTTAAAATAAAGCAAAAAAGTGATTTGCAAAAACAATAAAAATATATCAAAAACTGTGGGTGTCTAAACATTGGACTTTGGACTGCTAGTTCAACTCAACTTAGCAACTCGGAACAGCTGCACTGCAAGTGAAAGACAATTGCGATATTTACGTCATCGCTCTAGTGGCGCAGGTGGACGATACTAATTCCGAAACCCAAAGTTATAGGATCGATCCTCACCGGGGGCCGTACAAAAATTTCTGAACAAAAATTTCTGAATATTTAAAATAAAAATAATTTTATATTCTAGTGATATGCCAATCGTTATTATCACTCTCGAAAACTTCTAGTCTAGTAGATAATATTATTATCTACTAGACTAGAAGTTTTCGAGAGTCTAGTAGACAATAATATTATTATCTACTAGACTAGAAGTTTTCGAGAGTGATAATAACGATTGGCATATCACTAGAATATAAAATTGATTCAACATCCAAAGATGGAAGAAGTTATGGCCGCTCTTCGAAAAATTCAAAAGGATTTAGACGAACAAAAAACATCTATACAAAATTGCGCCGAAATAGTAACAGAAAAAGTTACCGAGAGCGTCAACAAAATAATAAGTGAAAAATTAAAAGCATACGAAGAAAATCAAGAAGAACTAAATAAAAAATTAGAAGATCAGGAAAAAAGACTAAATTTATTGGAGAAAGATGCAAGAAAGCGAAATATTGTTTTCTTTGGCATTGAAGAAAATGAAAAATCGTACTTCGACCTAGAAACAGTTATTGTATATTTTATAAACAAATATTTTTCATTGAACCTTAATTCCAGTGACATACAAGATGTTAGACGAATAGGAAAAAAATCTGGAAAGCCACGACCAATTACAGTAACATTTACAACAATGGGCAACAAAATTAAGATCTTAAAGCAGAAAGCAGCATTAAAGGATACCACATACTACATTAAAGAAGACTATCCTCAACATGTTTTAGAGAAAAGAAAAATTCTACAAGAGCAAGTAAAAATAGAGAGGGAAAAAGGCAACAACGCAATCATAAAATACGACAAACTTATCATACGTAATAGCCGAACAAACCAATTTGAACCAACTGAGAACAGGAAAAGATTTCTTTCTATTTCGCCGCAAAACAACACAAACAGAGAGAATAGTATTTCAACAAACATCAAAGCTGCAAAGAAAAATAGAACTACTATAACGCGTAATGCTCTACAAAGATCTTATAGCTTTACAGAAGATACGACCAAGCCAAATATTCTTAATTATTTAGTGGAAAAAGACGGAAAAGGCCAAGCAGGAGACAACAATCTGAGCAAATAGCAACTAACAGCACCTCTCTCAAAAATAAAATATAATTATTTAAAATGTAAAAACGCAGAACAAAAATCAAACACAAATTCACATCTTCCAAGCCGGCTGGTCACCGAGGAAGATTACGACCACTACCTTCCAAAGGAAATAAAAACCTCAGGACAAAACCAGCTCTATATAATTATGTACTTTCAATGTAAGAACACTATCATCGCAAGAAAAAATAATTGAAATGACAGAAGCCTTATCAAATATAAAATATGATGTCATGGGAATATCTGAAGTGCGACGTTTAGGCAACGAAATAGCAGAATATACGGATTTTATACTATGTTACACCGGTGAAACACAAGGCATGTATGGAGTTGGCTTTATACTTAAGAAATATCTAAAGCCGTACATTTCAAGTTATGTTGGTATATCAGAAAGAGTAGCGATGATACACTTAGACCTACCATGTAAAAAATTATCTATAATTCAAGTATATGCCCCAACAGAAGCTGCAGACGAAAGCGAGGTTGATAAATTCTATGAAAACATCTACAAGGCCATAAATATCGCATATAAAGATTACATTCTCATGGGTGACTTTAACGCCAAAATAGGCCATCCGCAAATATGTGAAAGCGTGGTAACGAGACAAAACGGCTACGGAACGAGAAATGATAGGGGTCAAAGGCTTATAGACTTTGCCATAGAGAACCGATTATCTATTATGAATACCTATTACAAGAAAAACTTGAAAAGGAGATGGACATGGCGCTCTCCAAATGGACAGCATAAAAATGAAATTGATTTTATACTAACAAATCAACCACAAATAATCCAAAATATAGAAACTTTAAGTTTTAACTATCCTTCAGATCATAGACCACTCCGAGCAAAAATTACACTGATACAAGCCAATAAAAAGTAGAGCAAGCTATAATAATAACTCAGGCAATAAACTAAAAACTGAAAGCGAAATATCATTGTACTTAGAAAATCTGAATAACTATATACCAGCGCTGCTAAACCCAGACCAAGAAACCACCATACAAAAATACTATGACCAATTAATAAACTCTATTCAGTCTAGTTTGCGTTTAGCGCAGAACACAAATATACATAAAAAAGACCGAAATGTATTATCGGAGCGCACAAAAGTACTTATAAAAAGAAGACAAGAGCTACAGAAAACTAGCAATAAAACTCGAGCTATGAAAAATGAACTTAAGGCTCTATATAAATTGATAGCTAAATATATAAAAAACGACTACAAAAAACATAGAACAGATACGATAAAGAAACATCTAGAGAATAAGGGAAGCCTGAAAAAAAAGCGGCCAAGTGCGAGTTGGACTCGCCCATGGAGGGTTCCGCAGCAGCAATAAGGTTAATTTTTATGAAATTATATTATTTTTGATTTATTTTTATATTTCAGTCGATTTAATGAAATTTAGATTAAGGTTTACTATTTATGACGTATAAAAAAAACTACTGGCTAGATCTCGTTCAAACCAATTTTCGTTGGTAGTTTTTATAGTAATATACATCATATATTTTTTTTAGAATTATCATGCCTCTACTTTAGAAATTAGAGGGGGGGGGACACACATTTTTCCACTTTGGAAGAGTCTCTCTCGCAAACTATTCAGCTTAGAAAAAAATTATATGAGAAACCTCAATATGATTTTTGGAGACCTATCCATAGATACCACACACGCATAGGTTAGATGAAAAAAATTTTTTTTGTTTCATTAAGTTTTACTATTTATGACGTATAAAAAAAACTACTGGCTAGATCTCGTTCAAACCAATTTTCGTTGGTAGTTTTTATAGTAATATACATCATATATTTTTTTTAGAATTATCATGCCTCTACTTTAGAAATTAGAGGGGGGGGGACACACATTTTTCCACTTTGGAAGAGTCTCTCTCGCAAACTATTCAGGTTAGAAAAAAATTATATGAGAAACCTCAATATGATTTTTAGAGACCTATCCATAGATACCACACACGCATAGGTTAGATGAAAAAAAATTTTTTTTGTTTCAGTTGTACCTATGGGGACCCCTAAAATTTTTAATACTTTTTCCATTTTTGCATCAAAATCTTAATGCGGTTCACAGACTACATCTACTTACCAAGTTTCAATAGTATAGCTCTAATAGTTTCGGAGAAAAGTGGCTGTGACATACGGACGGACAGACAGACAGACAGACAGACAGACAGACAGACAGACAGACAGACAGACAGACAGACATGACGAATCTATAAGGGTTCCTTTTTTGCCATTTTGGCTACGGAACCCTAAAAAGGATATAAAGAACTGAACACAAAAAAAACGTGGATTGTTGGGTTGAAAGATTCCGGAAAAACCACGTACAATCGCAAGAATATAATCAATATTGCCACGGATTTTTACAAGCAACTGTACAGCTCAAAAAATAAAACAAATATCACCTTCAGAGATCAAGAAAAACAATCAACATCACAAAACTGTATAGAACCTATAAATAACAAAGAGGTAGTAGAGTCCATCAAAAAGTTAAAATCCGACAAAAGCCCTGGGTCAGATAATATTACTAATGATGCTTTAAAGACAGCCTACACGATTCTGACTACCCCACTAGTAAAATTGTTCAATATGATCATAGAATCATACGAAACGCCATCCCAGTGGTCTGAATCAAACATCACACTTTTATACAAGAAAGGCGATCCCAAAGACATTGGGAACTACAGACCTATAAGTCTTATGTCTACAATATATAAACTCTTCGCTACGATTGTAAACCAAAGGATAAGCCCTATATTAGACCAGAGACAACCGATAGAACAGGCTGGATTTAGGAAAGGGTTCTCAACTGTAGACCACATTCACACCCTGGAGCTGATAATCGAAAAGTACCAAGAACATCAAAGGCCTTTATATATTGCTTTTATCGACTATCAGAAAGCTTTTGATATGGTCGCACATGAAAGCATATGGGAGACTTTAAAAGACCAAAACGTAGAAGAAGGCTATATCAAGATCCTCCGAAATATTTATAGCAGATGTACTAGTAGAGTTAAACTAGAGACGCTTGGACCGAGGTTTCCTGTAGAACGAGGCACAAGACAGGAGGACCCCTTGTCACCAAAAATCTTTATTGCGATCATAGAAAACGTAATAAAAACATTAAATTGGAAAAATCAAGGACTATATAATATCAATGGGAAGTATCTTAGTCACCTACGTTTTGCAGACGACTTGGTTTTATTATCTGAAACAAGTACTGAACTCCAACATATGATACAAGCTCTCCACAAAGCCAGCAAACAAGTAGGTCTTGAAATGAACGCCATAAAAACAAAAACTATGACCAACCACATAAAAACAGACATAATAATAGACTGCCAAACTTTAGAATACGTAGAACAATATACTTACCTAGGAAAACAAATAGGTTTCAGTAGAGATAGTAACGATCTGGAAATAGAAAGAAGAGTAAAAAATACATGGGCAAAATATTGGAGCTGCAAAGAAGTATTCAAAAATGATAATATGCCTTTACATTTAAAAAGAAAAGTTATGGATTCTTGTATTATCCCATGTCTCATATACGCATGTCAAACCTGGAAATTTACGAAAAAAATAAAAAACAAAATAATCACTTGCCAAAGAGGGATGGAATGCAGCATGATGAACATTAAAAAAGTACAGAAAATAAGGCACACAGACATAAGAGCTCAAACGAAAACAATTGATGCCTTAAACCAAGCACAAAAATTAAAACTGAGATGGGCCGGTCATGTAGTACGACTTAAAGACAATAGGTGGACAAAAATGGTGACATCTTGGCAGGGACCACCAGGTAAACGCTGCAGAGGAAGACCCTACGCGAGATGGGAAGACGACATCCGAAAAATAGCCGGACCACAATGGAAATATATAGCACAGGAAAGAGAGAAATGGCAATCCTTGGAAGAGGCCTTCACCTGAGAGGGGTTCCTAAATGAAAAATAAACTTAATTTAAATTAGTAAAAATAGAAAAGATAATGTTTAAAATGTAGTAGTTAGGTAAAAATTAATGTTAACTTTAACAAACTTTTTAGGAAATAAAAGGCTTTTTATTTTATTTTATTTTTATTTTTATTATATTATTATAATGTTTATGGTTTATGATGACGATGAATCAACAAAGAGGACGTAAAATATCGTAAGTGCTCGCATTGCATTAAAATTGTAATGAGCAAAAAACTTTTAAATGTTTCGCGTTTCTGTTGGAATTATAAAAACACACCCAAGGCAACTATATTATCCTTAGTACAGACTACATGTCTTTGAGAGATATACTCTAAAGTGATTGTCGTCAGGGGACAGACGTAAAAATGTTGCGTTTATTTTTATGTTCCCTCGTGTATTTTGTTTCAACAATATCGGATGTATATTCGAGTAAGTGCAACTTTTTTTACATTTTAAAAATTAAAAAAAAAATTGTTAGTTTGAACCCGAATATTTCTCATAATTCGAGCACTTACCGGGATCGCAAGTCCTCAAATTATAGAATGAGTAAGTTAAATTAAATCGATGTTATCTTTACAAAAGATTATTTTATATAATGAAGTCATTTTAGAACCTCTATCATGTTGTATAAATAATGTTTCAGAAATGCTGTTGAATTATTGCACCCTTTAAAACCCTTAAAGCACTTTATTTTTTCTTCTTTGTATATTATAAGCAAAGCCAATTTTATATAAGAAATGGCAATTCTAGAAGCAAAGCAAAAGTTATAGTGAGAATTGCTTTGATTAAACTGTTACTATTATTAAATTTAAAAATATTTACTTTAAAGTTTAAGTTAGCACTGTTCTCTCTATAATTTCAGGCAATACTCTACCAACATGTTCACTAAACGATATTGCTTGTATGGAGAAGAAGGCAAATGCAGTTTACCAGATCATTATGAAAGGAGATCCGGAGAGAAACATAGAGCCCCATGAACCTTTATTCCAGGAATATATAGAAGGAGACCTTTCGGTGCTGAAATATAAATATTATAACTCTACATTCACAGGCATGAACACTTGCAAAATCAGCAATTTAAGGTACTACCCTATTTATTAACTACACGTTTTTAAGTTAGTCTTAGGCCGGCTATAGATGTACCGTATTTTGAACCGACCACAAAGTGCAAAATGCGATCGCCGCACGGCGATCTGCAGTTTTCATGCTAAATTCATATCCGCAACACACGGACCGCTCGAGCAGTTCTTGAGCGGTCGGTGCTTTCAACGCGACTAGAGCAGGCGGTTTCGACTGCAATTACTTCCGTCTATGGCCCGTCTGTACACACAAAATCCCACAGCAAACCATACATTTCGCTAGCGCACAAAGTGGATTATATCCATCTTTACTCTGTGTACAAAAAATAGTGTCTTACCGAAAGGCGAAACTGATTACCTAATACCTATTAAAAGAAAACCACAGTCTATGTCTGTAAAGAAAACCGAAACCTAACTTTCGGGCGGTTACTACCAAATAAAAAGAAAATCGTTTGTGTACTTTAAGATTCGATGAAGAAAAACAAACAAACAAATCAGCATTTCATAATAAGTAATAACATTAGCTTAAAAATTTGAATAATATAGACGATAAAAAAATGGTCATTGAAAAAAGGAAATCTATAATATTTAAATGGTAACTTAGTTCCACAATTTAAAATAAACTCTAAGTTCTAACCAATGACATTTCGTTTCCAGCTGGGATGCAAAATCCTCAACCTTGAGTTTTGACTACGAGTGTGCACCAATCAAAATAGAAGGGAAGTATGAAATCGATGGTAGACTTATTGTCTTGCCCGTTGAAGGGAAGGGAGATTACCAAATACAGTCAAGTAAGTTACTCTAGGACCTAGGTATTAAAAAAATTATAATAATAGTACTTCACTCACAGACTAAACAAAAGAAATCCTCATGACGCGGGAATTCGCGGGAATCCTCGAGCATTCCATTGAATTCCCGCGTCATGGGGCGAAATTGACGCTTCCATTGCACCGGTGTAAATTGAGCCTTACAGTTTGACAAGGCTTTATATGAACGTGGCGAGAAAAGGAACTAAACGCTTCTATCATACAAAAACATAATTTTTGACATTGTGTTTGACAGTTCTCCTTTACCAGCAGCGCTACTGTCAATGTCACCCACGTTCATTTAAATTTTAAAGCCTTGTCGAGCTGTACCTTGATACCGGTTTTGGTAATGGTGGCCGGTTTTGGTCAAGAGCAAGCAAATTTTATATTGTTGTATGTCCATAGTACATACACTTGTGTTTAGGGTTCCGTGCTCAAAGGGTAAAAACGGGACACTGTTACTAAGACTTCGTTGTCTGTCCGTCTGTCCGTCCGTCTGTCTGTCTGTCTCCAGGCTGTAACTCAAGAATGTTAATAGCTAGAAAGTTGAAATTTTCACAGATTATGTATTTCTGCTGCCGCTATAACAACAAAATATACTAAAAACAAAATAAATTAAATGTTTAAGGAGGGCTCCCATACAAAAAACGTGATTTTTGAAACATTTTGTACTATTTTTGCTCTATGCTAATGGTACGGAACCCTTCGTGCGCGAGTCCAACTCGCACTTGGCCGTTTTTTTATATCTCATTATAGCACGAATGGCGAGACATCAGGCTCACGATCGAACTTTCTAATGCTCCACCGACGTCTGGATCAACTTTTTTGTCAGACAATCAGCTTATAAGTAGAAACAACTTTTTTGATGAAATTAGGGAATTAAGCCAACCAAGAATTATTAAGTCAAGAGCCACCGAGACCATTTTAGTTTTAACTGTTAAATATGCATGATACGTAAACACTAATAAAAATAAAAGAGAAAATACCCAAGATTTTTGTAAAATTCTAGAATGCCGGAGGTGCGTGCAGAGGGTATTTATTATTCTTTTTACACCTATTTGAATACAAAATAATTAATATTAATTTTAATGGGTAAACAGGAAAATAAGAGGCTAGTTTTTTGTCATATTAACCTTCTGAATATTACGTGTTACATGAGTAAATACTAAGTACATATATAATTGATGAGTAGTACTATTAACTATAGATTACAAATAGTTACAAAGTACAGACCTACAAGGCAGTTCCGGCACGTGAACAAACGCCGTTCGTAAAATGTCACTTGAGAGTTGAGACCACAGTTCATAGATTTATTTTCCTGTTCTGAGGTTGAGACACAGCTGTTTTTTTCCGAATTATGAATGTTGGTGTTTTAGACTGAAAGTGCATTGTATCCATGCACCAAAACAACAGTTAACTTTTAAATTGGTGATATTCAGATGCGGCAAGCGAATTTCTACTTTTCTGGCATGAATATAGCATTCAAAATACAATATTGAAATAGTTTAGACTTGATCAGTTCCAAAACATTATAATAATAATAATAAACATTGCCATTATAGCAGGACTAGCTGTTGCCCGCGACTTCGTCCGCGTTAGCATAATATAATAACGGAGAAGGATAATTTTCTCCTTTTAAGGTCCCTTACTCAAAGGGTAAAAACGGGACCCGCAGCCAAGTAGGCACATAATTATTAATAAAATGATACTCGAAAATTGTATATTTAGTTTAGGTTACAATCTTTAATAATTTCAGTTCAATCAGTCGAAAGTCTAAGAAAATTTCTAAAAACTTTCATCCCCTATTTCATCCCCTTAGGGATGGAATTTATTAAATTCCTTTCTGAGGGGATGCCTACGTCATAGTATCTTTATGCATATTGCATACACAGTCTCAGCCCGATCAGTTTAAATTTGACAAAAGTTTCATGCAAAATTTCATCCCCTATTTTACTCCCTTAGGGGTGGAATTTTTTAAATCCTTTTTTAGCAGATGCCTACGTCATAGTAGCTTTAAATGCATGTAAAGTCTCAGACCGATCGGTTTGAAATTGACAAAGTTTCATACAAACTGTCAACCCCAATTTCACCCCCTTGGGGGTAGAATTTCCAAAAACGCTTAAATATACTTCCATTTAATTTTAATTAGTAACCAAATAATAAAGTTTCATGTTTCTAACTTAAGAAATGACGGACTTTCATTCACACTTTCAACCCCAATTTCACCCCCTTGGGGGTAGAATTTCCAAAAACGCTTAAACATGTATTTATTCATTTTTAATCAATAGCCCAAAAACAAAGAGAAGAAACATGAAGTTTCTAACTCAAAAAATGACGGTCTTTCATTCAAACTTTCAACCCCAATTTCACCCCCTTGGGGGTAGAATTTCCAAAAACGCTTAAATACGTATTTATTTATTTATTTATTTTTATTCAGTAGCCCAAAAATAAAGTTTCATGTTTCTAAATTAAGAAATGACGGACTTTCATACAAACTTTCAACCCCTATTTCACCCCCTTTGGGTTAAAATTTCCAAAATTCCTTCCTTAGTGGGTGTCTACTTAATAAAACAACCCTGCTCACCAAATTTCGTGGCTGTAACTTCAACAGTTTTTGTTCTGCGATGATGAATCAGTCAGTCAGTCAGTCAATAAGTCAGGACTTGTAATTTTATATATATATATCGGATGGACAGAGTTTAGATCAGAACCTTCAGACATTGTAGGCTTACATGGGTATCGTACAAAAGAACAAAACTTGTAAAAATCAAGTCTTGTCTTCAAATCAGAGCACTAAATTATTATAACACTGTACACAATCACTATTCTCTCGACACTATACTCGAACACTTCACTGTACACTACACTACACTGACACAAAGCGAAACGTAGGACAGTTTCGTAAGCACTTGTTGACTGGTCGACGGCTGGAGCGAGAGTGAACGACGCTCCACCCCACCAGAGCTTTACGACTCTGTCGAAGCGCGCCATTTCTAAGTTGCACCAATTCGCCGCTTGGTGGCGCACTTGCGCTTCGTTTCGTGTCTGTATTCATGACCGGATACGACACGGCCATCCTGCGACGACGTGCGTCCTCGCACGTTAATCTGAAACAGTATTGAAACAAGCACAGTACCTATGCGCTCGACCATACCTGACGCTTCATAATGCTGTCAATGTATGTTGAAAGAAGTTCATAGTTTATCAATCAAACTTGTTTATTATAACCAACCATAAATTCTATTTGCAAAAGAACCTTAAAAAAAAATTGACAGCATTAGTCTAAAGACATCATTTGATTCTTAACTAATACTAAAACTCAAGATTAAACCTCATAATTGAAAACGGCTCAAGTCTTAGAGCATTAAACCAGACGCTCAAGTACCATTGATGAGATGTATTCTCAAAAAAAACACATTTAACTTCGGTTACTCATTCGTGGTCAAGATTCACAACACACAAAGCGAGTCAGTCACATGACTCTATGGTCTTGGCTTCGAGGCTAGACCCGACCACAGTATCCAGAGCTACTGCCAACCGCGTACCCACGGACAACCACAAGGGTCGATACCGATTTCTACTAGGCTACGGCTACAGTACAATGGTATGGTCTCCGAAGTCCGACCCAACGAACTGAGTATCCGAAAAACAACTAAAACAAATGCACTAAACATCTTCAACAACATCAATAGGTACTTCGCACTCAGGCATTTTTCTAAGAGGATCATGAGCGAATTTGTAAGTACGTTTGTTCGTCATCGACTTTTAAAGATATCGGTCATCATCTAAAACTTCTACAATTTGAAATGGACCTCTAAATTTGGCATCCAATTTGGTTTGGTTACGTTCTTCATTTTCTATCCAAACGTCCCAAACGAAATCACAACTATGGAGAGAAATGAAAACTGACTATTTACTACTTTCAATTTATCTTAGCAATTAGATTTATTCAAAAAAAGCATTAAAAATGGTTTAAACTAATCAACTCTTCTAATAGTAATTTACTAAGTTACGACTAACTAATCATGTACCTTTTGAGAATCATGAATTTTATCAAAATAAATTCAATGACAAATCAATGACAGCCTTAGGATCCACATTCTCAGTTCATAGGTTTGCAAACCTGCGCACACACAGCAACTCATACAGAGTGCCCGAGTCACACCATGACTCAATGATCAATGCTACACGGCATGATCCAACTGTACCATCCAGGACTACCGCAATACCGCCTATCCACGGACTACCCATAGGGCAGATGCCGATTTCTACCGGACTACGGCTACAGTATCCTGGTACAGTCTCCACACTTTTGAATGTGAACCCTACACAGCTTTTGACTCTGGCAACATTTCTTAAGTCCCCACCTCATTATCCTCATCAATCTCAATAGGTACCTGACTTTCGGGCATCTTTGGAATACTAAAATAGCATTTTTGAGACCAAACGGTATTGTTAAAAATTCAAACTGTCCCTCTGGTGAAATGAATGTGGTACGCTCAATCGAGTCTGCCTGTACAGGTATTAATGGAATCCACTGGCACAGTCCAATTTTCTGAAGTAATTGGCACCATATAACCTTGAAATTTGGTCAGTAATTAATTATAATCACTAATCACATTCACTGAAGATAATCACTAAGTCTTAAAGTAATTTTAAGATCCAATCACATAATCATTCCAGAGTATCAACTGACAATTTTGCTATCACAAGTCTGTTACAACTACACACAATAATTAAGTCTTACAATAATTGATTTCTGTCAACACACAGCCCTGTGGTCTGCAACCACATCTCATTACCCTAAACCTAGGGTTCCCTGGTTTCCAATGAAACCCGACCTCCACCAGAGTTGACTGCTTACCGCGTACTCACGGACAACTCAAAGTTGACACCGATTTCTATCGAGCTACGGCTACACGACAACCTCTGGTACAGTCTTATCAATTTGTAAACTTAATTATCAGTCTCTATGTCATCATTACTATTTAGTTCCTCAAAATCGTCAGTTACACTCTGATTTTCGGGCATTCTGCGTAATCTATCATGAGCGTACTTATATTTTCGGTTAGAATTCAACTCCCTATCATCAATACACATACGCTGTGAACCATCTTGTTTATTTACCAAGATGGCAGGGCTAGCAAATGGGGATTTACTAGGTCTTATTATGTTTGCACTTTGCCTGAAGTAATTCACTAACCCTATCTCGCATAACTTGACGCTCGATTGGGGACAATCTATAAGGGCGTCTTTCTAATTCGATCGTGCGCGTACTTATATAGCGCACCGCTTATTTGCCAAAGACCTTAAAACATATCGGTCACCACCTAAAACTTCAATTATTTGAAAATTGAAACACACTCTTTCAATAATGAGCATTCATCACCGGAGTCAAAATCGAATTTAAAACACTCACCAAAGTGACTTAAGGTACAAGATGGGGTTGTGACTTCACACAGGTCGACACGCTTCACTATTGGGGTGGCAGCAGCGCTAGATCCACCCGCAGTAAAGCGGCTGGCGATGTGGCCAAGGTTGCCACACTTGTAGCAGGTGATAGCGTTGCTGCTGGCTGGAGAACGCTGTACCGCCCCTGACGCCGAAGAAGTAGACGCAGGCTTCTTAATATCATTCTTCTGCGTGCGACAGTGTGCTTGCTTACGTCCGAGCTCACCACACGCATGACATTTGATTTGCGAAAACGTTTCTTGCTTCATACGTTTCCCGTTCGTTACGTCATGTCGGGAATCCACTGAAGCCTTGCGTTTTAAAAACGAAAAGGCCTGCAGTTCTTGTTGCAGCTGACTGCGCGTTGTTAGCTCCGTTGTAAATGCGAGTCGTTACAGGCGGCTGTCAATTTGTGCCAAATAAGCGACCACAGTTGACACTGCAATTTGTTCTACGCTCACATTCTTCCATCGGCTGAGCAGCGACGTTATGAGACGACTGGCGTAGGCGGAATAGGTCTCGTTTTCTTTTGGTTTTTCATTATTCAAATTTATGAGGGTAGCCGCTGAAGTTTCAACGGTTACAAATCTAGACGTGAATAACCCTTTAAACTGAGGCCAAGTAATTCCTGGATAGGTAATTTGTGGCAGCCATGCCGATGCGGAGCCTTTTAACGCCTTACTTAGCATCATAATCAGTTGCCCGCCTTGGACAACATCACCGTACAAACAAAGATCGGCCGTTGCGCACCATGATCGCGCATCCGCGTCTTGCCTATCCGGATTAAATTCTGGCGAAATAACGTTATTACTCACAGCTGGGGTCCTCAATGTTTATCAATTCACGGATTTGTTGATTCTGAATTTCAAAAAGTAACCGCCATTGATCTTCGTTTTTGTCAAGGTTATTTGCGTCTTTTGCACGATTTGATCCCAGTTCTGATATCGGATGGACAGAGTTTAGATCAGAACCTTCAGACATTGTGGGCTTACATGGGTATCGTACAAAAGAACAAAACTTGTAAAAATCAAGTCTTGTCTTCAAATCAGAGCACTAAATTATTATAACACTGTACACAATCACTATTCTCTCGACACTATACTCGAACACTTCACTGTACACTACACTACACTGACACAAAGCGAAACGTAGGACAGTTTCGTAAGCACTTGTTGACTGGTCGACGGCTGGAGCGAGAGTGAACGACGCTCCACCCCACCAGAGCTTTACGACTCTGTCGAAGCGCGCCATTTCTAAGTTGCACCAATTCGCCGCTTGGTGGCGCACTTGCGCTTCGTTTCGTGTCTGTATTCATGACCGGATACGACATATAGATATGCCTGAAAGTATGTAAACGGGTTCGCAACGACTGCTTACGTGTTTTATTTATTTTTACTATCTGCTGACCCGCTGTAGGGCAAAGGCCTCCCCCAAATGCCCCTTCTATTTACATGATTCTTTTTTTATTTAAGCCATAATCTCCCTTTTTACAGATGGGTACAAGCTACGTATTGACTGTGGAATGAATATAGTCGAGAAGGCTGATGGTAACAAACACTGGCACATCAACACTTACAAATTGGACGCCACCGCTACTGGTCCTTTAGTTTTTGCCTACACGAATCTGTTCAATGGCCAAAAAGATCTATGTAAGTAACTATCAAAAAGCCCGAACGATTCGGTCGGACTAATGCCGACCGGAATCGTTTTGTGCCCTGTAGGCCTACCACGAAACGGTTTTGAGACTCAAACAATTGGACGAGAATGCCGCGTCCTGCTCTAACAACGTCATTTCACGTTTGTTAGAGTAGGATGCGGCATTCTCGTTCGATTGTTTGAGTCTCAAAACGGTTTCGTGGTACAAGCCTGTAGGCCTACTACAAAACCGTTTTGAGACTCAAACAATTGGACGAGAATGCCGCGTCCTGCTCTAACAACGTCATTTCACGTTTGTTAGAGTAGGATGCGGCATTCTCGTTCGATTGTTTGAGTCTCAAAACGGTTTCGTGGTACAAGCCTGGCCCGTGTGAGTTGCACTCAGCACTAGTCTTGTCAGATCGACCTGCAATCAGTCTGATCGATACAATATTTCTGTTTTAGTACAACGTGCCCTAAAAAAGATTTTTTTAATTACAAGCTATTTTAAATAAGTGTTAGGTTAGGAGTGATTTAAGAATTATTCAAAATATTATGTTTCGAGCTGAAAAAAGATTTTGGCTTTGATCACTATTGGAACTATTTTGTGTAACAGAAATCCAATCATTCTTTCAGCGGATACTCTACATAAGTTCGCTAACGAAAATTGGAAAGAAGTAGCTGACATAGTACAAGATCCCGTGTGGTATGCGCATGCGAAGAAAATTATTGCCGCTGTGAACAAATTCTTTAAATATGAAAAAATTTAAGCTACAATACAGTGTACTCTACACAAATTCCCTCTTAGTAATAGAAATATTAAGGCAGAGACCAGAGTAATAGTCAATGTCTATCTTTTTCTGTCACTTGAGTTTGTTTAGCATATTCAAAATATGCTAAACAAAGAAAAGTTGATGTCTGTTTAAATATTTTTATTAACAAGGGAACTGAATTTGCTGAAAATTATGATACGACTTACGACTTGGTCACTCAAAGGAGTATTTTGCCAAAATTGAATTGACGTTAATAAAGCTTTCTTAATAATCTGTACTATGTTTTAACTTTTAATAACCAAAACACTTTTTAAATATCAGCATAATATTTTTATGTGTCTAAAAAAATTAATTTCAATTCAAGAGACGCGATGGTTTACCTACTAGGTAACTAAAAAGAGTAAAATTATTATTTTTAACAAAAAATTAAAACTGACTTCCAAGGTAAAAACATTATCATCCTTTTAAGATGAACTAAAAAGTATTAAATAATGTTTCCTATCTAATAGTGCCTTTTCAGAGTTCGGCTAAACCTCAACTATTTCTGTACTCAATCTTCATAATTTTGAAGTCGGTGCCAGTTCCAAAAGTTTCAAATATTCTTTCAGAGAACTGAAGATTCAGCTATATCTGGTACCGACTTCAAAATTATGAAGATTGAGTACAGAAATATTTGAGGCTTAGCCGAACTCTGAAAATACTTTTTAGTTCATATTAAAAGTATGATAATGTTTTTACCTTGGAAGTCGGTTTTAATTTTTTGTTAAAAATAATTTTTACAGCGACTGAAGCCCATAAGTAAGTACATCAACGGCAATTGGAAGGCGGTGTCAGAATTCGGCCAAGCTCCATTGATGTCTGCTGCACTGAGACCAGAACCTTCAGGTTTATGATATTTTCTAAATCTAACTTAAAGCTCTCCCAGTCCGTGTTTTTATTTACAAACGTGAGAGGGTGCTCTCTCGTTATGATTTTCTCACTAAACGTCAGAATTATGGATGAGTGATCCGATCTCATATCAAAGCCTTCCTCGATTTGTAGAAAATTGGCCGATATATTTTTGTAAATGAAGAAATCAATTAAGTCAGGAATTTTATTGGGATCTGTAGGCCAGTATGTAGGCTTTCCTGTTGATATAACTTTGCAATTTGTCTCGTTTATAGCGTTTAATAGCTCTTTTCCTTTTGTAGTAGTAAGTCTGGATCCCCAGTAAGTGTTTTTAGCGTTAAAATTACCACCGAGTATAAATCTATTGCCAAGATTTTCTAATAAGTCCATGTATATATCTGATTTTATAGAATACCTCGGTGGAGAGTATATGGAGGCTAGAGTTACCGGAAATGATTTTGTTTTTACACATACAGCCACTGCCTGTATTTCTTGTTGCTCATATTTGTATTCTTCATAGTGACAAATATTTTCTTTTATGATGACAGCACTGCCACCTCTGGCAGTATTATCAGGGCGTAAGGCATGGTATGTTTTATAGCCCTTTATTTGAATATATGTTTCTGTTGTGAATCCTAAAATAAAATTAATTAATTATTTTATTGATAGTGTTGTAATAGGATTGTCTGAAAATACTATTCTAGACAATTTTATTGTCACAAAAAATTTAATCTTTTGCCTCATATTGATCAGTCATAGACCAATACAAGCTATTAAGATCATGTAGTGAGGAATATTTATCATGGACAATCAGCACCTTAGACAAATGGTAAAACGCTAACGCTAACGCTAACGTTACAAAATGTATGCGATTTGACATAAGTCATCGCTTCGCTAGCGAATACTAATGTTAAATCCATACAGTTTGTAGCGTTAGCGTTACCGCGCTTTGCCACTTGTCTACAGGCCCTGATCTATTAGAATTTATTAGATCATCGACGATTCGTCGATTTTGCAATAATGGCCATCCGTAATTATGGCCAAAAGACAAACCACTTCGCAATTATAGAGACCACATCGTTCAATTTATGAGCAGCATTGGGTTGGGGACGGTACTCTAATGCGAAGGAATCACAATAAGAGATCCTAAGGCAGTAATAGCAGGGCTACTTAACCTGCCTTCAGCACAAAAAAATCCATCATCACCTTACGGCAGCTGTATTCGAACCTGTTTGAATTTCCAAAAAACCAACAAGATGCAGTCCACTGTGGTTTACAATCGATAAATCATATTTTATTTGAACCGGTTCATTTTTTAATTTCCATGTTATGCATATAAAGCTGGGACCCGTCTTAGGAATTTAGTTTTGGGTGAACCCAAGCCAAAAATGTGGAAGTTCTTTTTAACAGTATGTATTTTGAGTTTCTTCCATAATATTGTATTGTGTGAAAAACCAGGTAAGGTAAAAAAGCCTTCTTATTATTTTTTAAGATTTTTTAAAAACCTTTATTTAATAAGCTTATTCAGCAACAAATGTCGCTCAGTAACAATTTCTTAAGACTAATAATTAGTAATTACAGAATCGAAAAGCAACATAATATTACAAAGAAATCGATCTGTCAAAGTAATTTTAACAACTTTTAAGAGATTAATTACCTGCTTCTGTATCTTTTAAGAATTTGGAATGTGCATTGTACAGTTTCAACTAAACTAAATCCTGGAAGAGCCATGCTTCGGCACGAATGGGCCGGCTCGACCGGAGAAATACCACGGGCTCACAGAAAACCGGCGTGAAACAGCGCTTGCGCTATGTTTCGCCGAGTGAGTAAGTTTACCATAGGCCCATCCCCTACCCATTTCCCTTCCCTACCCTCCCTTATTTCCCCCCCTACCCTATTACCCTATTCCCTCCTAAATGGCCGGCAACGCACCTGCAGCTCTTCTTACGCTGCGAGTGTCCATGGGCGACGGAAGTTGCTTTCCATCAGGTGATCAGGTTCTGAGTGCCGAGTGTGAGTTTTTAGTTTGATATTCGATCGTGAACACGTTTGGCGTTTACTAAGATTTTGTATGGGATTACTCACTGGGCTGGGCGTGAGCCTAGCGATGCCTAGGTGGCGCTGTACAAATCCCATACAAAATCTTAGTAAACGCCAAACGCATTCACGATCGAATGTTAAACAAAAAACTCACACTCGGCACCCAAATAGAACTAACATAATATCACTATTGATTCTTATTGCCAAATAATAGCGTTTAAATGTGCTACAATACTCGTGGCTTACTGAAATCTTGTAAAATAAGCAAACATTTGTCAAATTAAAATATCCTTCCCTGTGGCCTATTTAATTTAATGTGTCCTTTATTAAAATCGCTTTTTTGATCAAATTAATTCAATGCGGTAAAAATGTATTAAAAGGTATATTTTTATATTCATATACTGCGGCATAGATGAGCCACCACCACTCCATTCGGTTGAAATTGACGACGATGACTTCGCTGATACCACTAACACAAGAGGGCTGAGTAAGAGTTTTGCGTCCATAGTGAGATGTGGTATGGATCTCTCTGAGCCTATCAACGTAGACCACATCAGGTCCAGCCTCATCGGTTTCAAATACACCCTCGAGGATGTAACTTTGAAGAACCTGTCAAAATGTACTTTGAAATCGTCCAGGTAAGTTGCAGACTTTAGAAATGAAAACTGCTTTAGCGGCATTGTGCACTTTTGGGGTAAGTTAACATAATAAACTTGCATCAGGAATCGTTTTTATTTTCTTTCAAGTCAACTTTTACCTTATATTATTATCTTCATGCTTTTAAAATATTATTTTGCTTGGAGCAATCGATTTTGATGAAACAATCTCAAATCTATACTAGATATCTATACTAATATTATAATTCTGAAGAGTTTGTTTGTTTGCTTAAACGCGCTAATCTCAGGAACTACTGGTCCGATTTGAAAAATTATTTCAGTGTTAGATAGCCCATTTATCTAGGAAGGCTATAGGTTATATTATATTATTATGCTAAGATCAATTGAAGCAAAGAAACAGAGGAAAATGTGGAAAAAACGGAGAAAATTATATGAAATTGTTTTTTATATTAAGAACTATTGGAGCAATTTTTAAGTTTTTGGCACACATGAAGAATAGACCACGTAAAGGGACATAGGCTATTTTTTTTTTTCGGAAAAATGTACGGTTCCCGTGAAATTCCTAAATAACGCGGGTGAAGCCGCGCGGAACATCTAGTTTAAAGATATTTATCCAGACATACAGAAATCCAAAAATCAGTATACTTAATCATATTTTTTTACAATCCCGGATATAGGTTTTTTGATCATTTTGATTTTCTGTCAAATCAAATCAATATTTTTTATTCAAAATAGGTACTTATAAACATACTCGTTTAGAAGGTCGGAACTATGATGCCTACCACCGGTGTCGATTGATTGATTGATTTCAAGAGCTGTTAATCTACATAATATTCTTTGGGTAAAGCCCGGGGATTCTTAAAGAAAATTGCACCAACTTACTTTAACTAAGTATAACTTTAACCATAACAAAAAGTCAAATGAACTGTCAAATCCCTAGTAAAAGTCCATTATGGACGCCATATTTTTTGACGATAACCTTAACTTTAACTACGCCTCTGGTGCGACCCACCCTAATTAATCAATAAATATCCTTTTCTTACTTCCAGCATAAATCTAGATTCTAAGGATATCAGCATATACTTGGACTGTCCACTGCTGACTCTGTTCGCTAAGTACAATGTTAGCGGTATAATTATTGTTATACCTCTTGAGGGACAAGGTGACATCATCATTGTTTTCAGTAAGTAAAGAGTTGATATTTTTTCATCCCATGTAACGAGTAGGATAACCCGTAAAAGTAAAATTACCAAATGAATTAGCCTATTAGGTGTCTCCTGTTTAAAATATGAAGCACAATAATTGTGTCGGTTCCCCCAACTAGCGCAACAATTCTACATCGCGCTATAAAAGCTTCTGAGAACGGCAAGATATAGGTATGTCGCAGTCGACTGGTTAAAAATGCCATTCAATCAAACCTAGCCCTTTGAGTGAACAACGCCATTTGTTGGCTGCGACAACTGTATATACTATACAACATATATATAAATGACGTCAGTGGGCTTCGCCCTAACCGACCATGTTCTCTTGGTCGGAAGATCTTCTTTTAACGTGCCCAAGGGCCCCATATTGGTGACCCCCGACAAGAACACTCCTCCTTCTAGACATTATCGTCATATTATAATAACAGGAGATTCCCACTATGTCAATATATACATGGCGAGGCAAATCTGTGGGACTGATTGCAGGCCAACCTAACCTGACTCGTGTACACACAGCATTCCTGTGCACAAAAAGAGTCCGGTAGGATCTGCCTAATCTAATCGATCGGTCTACCCGTATACAGTGTGTTACAAAAATAAGTGTTATTAATACTTTAGGGTGTGTACGTGTTACTTGTAGAGTTCACTGTGAAAGTAAAAGTGCTGAAAGACAAAAAATTTTCACGAGCGTCACGAGTTTCCCCATACAAAAGTTAAAAAAAATATTTGGTCTTTCAGCGCTGCACTTTCACAGTGAACTCTCTACAAGGAACACGTATGTAACTCCCTAAAGACGCTAAAGTATTATCACTTATTTTTGTTACACCCTGTATGTGGACCTTAAAATAATAATTTACAGGTGACTACGGCATATCACTCGTCGGTAAACTACAAGAGTTTATCGGTAAAGATGGCCAACAACACGTCAAAGTGAAGACTTTCACACCGACGTCTTATTTCAGAGGACCAGTCGTGTATAACTTGACAAACTTATTCTATGGAAACGAATTTTTGTGTAAGTTATGTTCTTCATACTTTTATTTCTGTTATATTTTTTTATGAAATAAGGGGGCAAACGAGCAAACGGGTCACCTGATGGAAAGCAACTTCCGTCGCACATGGACACTCGCAGCATCAGAAGAGCTGCAGGTGCGTTGCCGGCCTTTTAAGGTAAAAGGGGAGGGTAGGGATGGGAAGGGAAGGGAATAGGGGAGGGTAGGGAGGGGAATAGGTTAGGGGATTGGGCCTCCGGTAAACTCACTCACTCGGCGAAACACAGCGCAAGCGCTGTTTCACGCCTGTGTTCTGTGAGGACGTGGCATTTCTCCGGTCGAGCCGGCCCATTCGTGCCGAAGCATGGCTCTCTCACGTCAAATAAGCATTTATCAAGCGAAATGATACAGAGCATTGTGTCTAAACATACTAGGCCGAATATACGCGGCCGAAGTTCAGCATGATTACGCCTGTAATGTATTTTAAAATACCAATGAGACACCATGCCAAAATTTGTATGCGTAGCGCTTTGCAAGCGTAAATCGCGTTATCATTAGCCGCGTATTTTCGGCCTAGTTTGTTTAGGCCGAAAAAGTTCTTTCGTTTTGAAAAAGTTTGTAATATCGAAAGAACTGGCTAGACTACAGCTGTAGTATTTAAGAATATTACGGTAGTTTGAAAGAATTTATGTAGATATGCATCCTACAAAATCATGTACCAGTCGAAAGCTTTGCCTGTTTAATTTCATTACACACATTTATCAGCTGCTCGTAAGCTTATAAAAGTTGAGTTATCAAATTATTATTTCATTGATTCACTTAGCAGTAAGTACTACAGCTACTACTGCCCCATAGGCCATAACACACCTTCAATGCTGCCCTAAATTAATAAAATGAAAAAAAGAAAAACATTTTTTTAAGTTTTGTTAATTTTGAATAACATTTTTTCCAGCAAAACAAGCCCACAGCTATATCAACTCCAACTGGAAGCTTGTATCGGAGTTTGTTCAAGGACCAGCCGTCTACGCCGTCATCACACAACTCTTCAAAAACATCAACAAATGTCTAAAACCTATACCTGTTGCAAATATAGAATCATAATTTGCTTGTCCATTGATTTTTTGATACATTTTTCCTTGGTTGATCTGGTAAAATAATAATTAAGTCATATCACATTATTACATTTTTAGGGTTCCGTAGCCAAAATGGCAAAAAGGAACCCTTATAGATTCGTCATGTCTGTCTGTCTGTCCGTCCGTCCGTATGTCACAGCCACTTTTCTCCGAAACTATTAGAGCTATACTATTGAAACTTGGTAAGCAGATGTAGTCTGTAAACCGCATTAAGATTTTGATGCAAAAATGGAAAAAATATTAAAAATTTTAGGGGTCCCCATAGGTACAACTGAAACAAAAAATTTTTTTTTCATCTAACCTATGCGTGTGGGGTATTTATGGATAGGTCTCCAAAAATCATATTGAGGTTTCTCATATGATTTTTTTCTAACCTGAATAGTTTGCGAGAGAGACTCTTCCAAAGTGGAAAAATGTGTGTCCCCCCCCCCTCTAATTTCTAAAGTAGAGGCATGATAATTCTAAAAAAAATATATGATGTAGATTACTATAAAAACTACCAACGAAAATTGGTTTGAACGAGATCTAGCCAGTAGTTTTTTTTATACGTCATAAATAGTAAAGTACAACTGAAACAAAAAATTTTTTTTTCATCTAACCTATGCGTGTGGGGTATCTATGGATAGGTCTCCAAAAATCATATTGAGGTTTCTAATATCATTTTTTTCTAACCTGAATAGTTTGCGAGAGAGACTCTTCCAAAGTGGAAAAATGTGTGTCCCCCCCCCTCTAATTTGTAAAGTAGAGGCATGATAATTCTAAAAAAAATATATGATGTAGATTACTATAAAAACTACCAACGAAAATTAGTTTGAACGAGATCTAGCCAGTAGTTTTTTTATACGTCATAAATAGTAAACCATAATCTAAATTTCATTAAATCGACTGAAATATAAAAATAAATCAAAAATATTTTAATTTCATAAAAATAAACCTTATTGCTGCTGCGGAACCCTCCATGGGCGAGTCCAACTCGCACTTGGCCGCTTTTGTCCTTACCATTTAGGTAACTATTTCGGTTTCATGTAGAAAGATGAAAATATAATTATATGGAGACTGAATAAGTATGTCACCATGGCAACGTCCATCGCTATTTCAAAGCATGTAAACAATGGTCGCCGCCAGTCTCGAGTTGTAATAATTTCCTATTATTTATTCAACAAAATATGCACTTATCATGAATATAATAAGTACCCAGTGAATATGCAATATGCATATAAAATTTGGTTAAAATCAGTAAAGCCGTTACGGAGGAGTACGCGGTCTAAAATTGTGACACGAGAATTTTATATCTATCTATACATAATATAATAAAACTGTAGAAATGTGAATTCTGTACATTAAAGATATTAAAAAAATAATAAGCAGGGGGTGTTACTACATCGCTATAGAAGCCAAAACTGTGGTTAGTTTTTTGTCTGTCTGTCTGTCTGTCTGTCTGTATGTTTGTTCCACTATCACACGAAAACTACTGATCCGATTTGAATGCGGTTTTCGCAAATATATTTGTCTTCTTCCAACTTAACATCTGGTGTATAAAAAATTTCCCCCCCACCCCTCTAAAAGGACGAAAGAGGGGGTTAGATTTTGTATCAAACTTTTGCTTTAACACGAAAACTACTGATCGGATTTGCATACGGTTTTCGCAGATATATTGGTGTATAAAGGTCCCCCACTAAGGGGACCCAAAAGGGGGTCAGATTTTGTATAAAATTTTTTCTTTAATGGACTTACGTCATATTATTAACTGTATTTTCCAACTTAACATCAGTTTTCCCCCCACCCCTCTTAGGGACAAAAGGGGGGGGGGTAAGATTTTGTGTCAATAATTACTAATGATGTAGAAATACTTTAAATGGCAAAACAACGTTTGCCGGGTCAACTAGTTTATGAATAAGGTTATCTTATGGTTTTATTCACTAAACCACTTAAGGTGCAAAAAAGATAGCAATAAAATTGCTTTTAAAATACCATTAGTTCTTTGGCTCCATAATAAGCCAAAAATTACTTCAAAAAAATAATTATCCTGTTTTGAACCATTTTTATTACAATTTAATTTCCTTTAATGAGATTTTTATCGCATTTATTACTTAAGTACTGAAACACGTTATGGAAGAAAAAAAAAGTGTGCAATATATTTTCAGTCGCAGCGAGGTTTGTTTACTTGTTAGTAAAATCTTTTCGTGCGCGGTCGCAAGAATGTCGCAGTTTTCAGTTTGGTTCACGAATTTAGTTCTTATTGTGTCAGTTTATACTTCAGCTGGTAAGTAATCTTTGAAATTTTTAAACACATTTCAAAAGAATTTTAAAATTAAAATAATTTTAGAATTTTTGAGAAAATTTCGAAAATATTTGAAAACCATGTTAAGGCCGTCACAGACTTAGCTATAATATATATTAATATACCGTACTAAACACACTGAGACCAGAAGCTGAGTGTGTGTTCACGCGAAATTTGTATAGAAAATATATAGTAATATGCCTAGCTATAAACATAATACTAATATATTATTTTATAGCTAAGTCTGTGACGGCCTTGATGGTTTCAGTTTTAGTAAAAATATTTTTGATTTTTTCCTTTGAAGCTAACGGTATATAATGTGTCCTGTTAAAACACAGTGTACTGACGACGTAAATTTGTAATGGCGTTGCAGATACGGTAAAAATATTTTTGCTGGTTGTTTACCGTTTTAACAATTGATGAGCATTAAAACAACATTATTATATCAATAATCAATGAATGTTATAATTTTGTGACACTAGTCGTGACTCGTGACTCGTGACTAACTGATAGGTGTCAGGACGCATTCTCTGAAAAGGGCTCTAGTTGTGGAAAATACTACAACCTACAACAAAGATAATATATTTATTTTAAATACTAATAAATCTGCATACACGATTCTACCTTATTACATTGTAACATTTTCTTGGAAAATAACATCTAATTTAAATATAATAAAAATGAATTTTATGTAGTTTATATTTTAAATTACACGGTATTTGCATACGCCCGCAATGTGTTACAAGGGCTTTGTTATTTTGCATTTGTTTTATATTGAATTAATATTTCGTTGTCAATATTTTTGTATAAGTAATATTCAAAAAATATTTTTCCCGATAACTATCAGCTTCATTGATTGCACTTAGCCCGTCGATCGTGGGAAAACGAGACACAAAAGAAATTCTATTGTGATTTGTGTCTCGATCACCGGTGATCGTATGGGGCTTAATGAATTAGAAAGATAATAATATTTTTTTTATTTACACCTAGTGCATAATACGAGGGAAAAATTTTCTTTGAGTGCCTAATTTTTTTTAATTATCAACTCCATTTCAAATTACTTTTTTTCTGACTTCGCCAGAAGTTTAAACGTTTTTCGGGAGTGCGTACCTAATATTATGTATCTATGTATGTATTATAATTTATGATTTTCTGGCATGCTCAGCACTCAACAGCTATTTTATTTTTGAGAGGTGTCGTTATTCGTTTTTTAAAGGGTGTCACCATTTAAAATCAATTAGAAAAAAAATTGAGAACTCAATATGTATTACCTTAATTCTGATACACTGCAGTATGGAAGAAACCCAAAATGCACAAAGTTAAAATGAACTTCCACATTTTAGGTCCAGGTTCATCCAAAACTGATTTTATAGGCGCTGCTTTATATAAAAATTATGTCAAATTATATTTATTTTATTACTAACAGTTTTCACACAATATCTCGAACCGTATAGTAACAAAATAAATTTCCATTATAATTCCAGGTGATCTAATAGAATGTAAGCAAAACGATATGGCATGTGTGGAGAAGAATGCCAACACCCTGTACCAGATGATCATGGCCGGAGATCCGGAGAGGCACGTGGAGCCTCACGAGCCTCTCCATCATGAGCTCATCGAGGGCAACCTGTCCATACTCAAGTATAAGTTCTTCAACTCGACCTTCGTGGGCATGAATACTTGCAAGATTAGTAACTTGAAGTAAGTAAGGGGATAAACCTTTTACCTACTGCTTTAAAAGTTTGATATAGGGCCTTTGTACCTCAAATATTATTTGATACCGCGAATAAACCTTTAATAAAAGCATTGTAATTTGTAAAACAAGAATATATTGAAAGCAACTTCGTTGCTATCTGAAATTCGCTAATTGTGCGAGAATTGTTTCTAAGATAAAAACTATACCGAGACAAACAAAGTGACAGTCAGATAAAGTGACTTTTAATTTTATAATGTTTATCGAATTAGTTTCAATAAACCAGTGCCCTAAATCGTTTGTTTATTGATGGACAGACAGACAGGCAGACTTTCATAATTACATTACTAGTATCTTATACCCAGTGACGGATTAAGACTACTTGATGACCTAAGCATTCCATGCCTGTGGGCCTCTCTATCTGTATGTCAACTAGAATTGGAACCTTTACTCTTCTGGTGCCCTCTCAGATGTGGTGCTCAAGGCAATTCCAAGTTAATCCACCACTGCTAATACCTCCACTTTATGCATTCCAGTTGGAACCTGCAAGCTTCTCTCATCCGTTTCGACGTGATATGCGGCGACATCACCATGACGGGCAAATACGAGGTCGACGGCCGACTCATCATCCTGCCGATTAAGGGAGAAGGAGATTATAAGATTGATACGCGTGAGTATAGCTTGTGAGTAGAGTATAGCTGGAACTTTGAGATTTTTTTTTTAAATAATAAGGGGACAAACGAGCAAACGGGTCACCTGATGGAAAGCAACTACCGTCGCCCATAGACACTCGCAACATTATAAAAGCTGCAGGTGCGTTGCTGGCCTAGAATAGTTCCATCAAAATTGGTTCAGTGGTTTAATAGATAGAGACTTTTCATTCTCAATTACGTACAATTTTGAAGTCGGTTTTATCTTTTTAAAATACAGTTATTTTTCTTTTCAGATGGCTACAAAATCTCAGTGGAATGTGAGATAGACGAGATCGACGGGAGCAACGGTAACAAGCACCTGCACATACACACCTACAGGTTAAAGGAGACACCTACTGGGCCTCTTGTTTTTGCGTTGGATAACCTTTTCAATGGTCAAAAAGAAATGTGTAAGTACAACTTGAGTTTTCTGAATATAGCTTAAAATTACTTACAAGTATGCAGAATTCAAATTCCTCGTAAAACATTTTCGGGGTTAAATGTTTTCTGAATGCTTGTCAGATCGCGCTATATAAATTATTATATATCTTATATGTAAATATATATAACTCAAAGGTGACTGACTGACATTATAGTGATCTATCAACGCACAGCCCAAACCACTGAACGGATCAGGCTGAAATTTGGCATGCAGGTAGATGTTATGACGCAGGCATCCGCTAAGAAAGGATTTTGATCAATTCCACCCCCAAGGGGTAAAAAAGGGGATGAAAGTTTGTACAATATAATAATACTTCTTAAGGACGCTATTACAAATATCAGCGATTTTCCGGTACCCTATTAAAGAATTAGGAGTCAAACTGCGAGGATATTTTGGTTTCAAATGAAAGATAATATATTCATCTCCACGACTGTACCATAAAAATTCTATAGCCGCATACAAAATTTTCACATAAAATACGTTTTAACCATCACAATAATCGCAAAATATGAAAAAAATGGGGTCTGATTAGGTACCTTAATATCTAAATACACTGAACTGAGGAAAATAAACATACAAAAAAATTGTTGCTTATTTAGTCCTCAATAAAGTCCGCTAAAAATTTTATATAAAAATAAACAACTTTTCCAGTTATAAGAAAAATAAGAAAATTTCTCAAATTTTTTCATACATTTTCGCCATATCAAAAACGCGGCGAGCGTCGTAACCGCCACTGTACAAGGCGCGCTAATATGAATCTTATTTTAATGTCATTAACGTCGATATTCGTACTGACAGACATCCGACCTGCTAATTAAAAAGTTGGAGCATTCTTAACGCGAGCGAAGCCGCGGGCAATAGGTCGTCTACATCTCCATCTACACTACTAGTATAAAGAGAAGAGATTTGATTTTTTGTTTGTTCGTTTGTTTGTCCTGAAGAGGCTCCGAAACTACTGGACCGATTTGAAAAATTCTTTTACCATTGGAATCCTACATTATTTCTCCTGAACATATGCTAAATTTTACTTTGGAAAAAAATAGGGTTGCGTAAGATATTTGGGTTTTTCGGACGCAAGGTGTAAAAAATCAACCAGAAAAGTTACTTATTTTGCGAACGCTGCCTAAACTATAAAAGATAGAACCACAAAATGTTCTAAGTAATTGTAGACCTTATAAATATCTACAAAAAAGTCCGACACACTATACCTATCTATGTCGAGTGAGGCACAATAACCATTTTTTTATTTAAAAATCTTGAATTTTTTTTTGGACTACATATAAACTCGTCTATTTTACTTATGCTATTAATCCTTATCAAAATAAATTATTTCATCACTAAGTATAGTTTATGTAGATAATATTTGGTCTTTGAATTATTACAATTGGACGTTTGGTTTTGAAATTATGGCGAAATTAAAATATTACGATAGTGGGCGTCACCAAGGCGGGGTGGTTTTTTCTTTAACACGAAAACTACTGATCCGATTTGCATACGGTTTTCACAGATATATTTGTCTTCTTCAACTCAACATCTGGTGTATAACATTTTCGCCCTCCCCTCTTAGGGGACAAAAGAGGTAAGATATATAAGTAGAAATTCTTTAAATGGCAGAACCACGTTTGCCGGGACAGCTAGTATATAATATTATTATAAACGACATCTGAAATTAATTTAGTGGGATCCGGCCTGACTGCCCATACCACTTCGCTCAGTCGAAACTCGGAAGGTCTCCCTTTGTGGCCACACGCATTACCAGTATTCTAGGCGCGAATCGGTAATAGTATACTTATTATTATATTCAAGGTTATGATCGTGACATTAGAGACACTTTACTACCGACATTTTCTAAATATTTGCCTCCAAATTGCCTGATTTCAGGTTATGATTACATTAAATACAAAACTTGTATAATTTATTCTAACAGCTCTATTATAATACGACTAGCTGTGCCAGCGATTTCGTTCGCGTGGAATAGTTATTATGGGCATCATAATATATTTTATATTGGCGAATGGCAAACAGCTTCCTCAGCTTTTTAAATTATAGCACTGCTGTTACCCAGACCAAGTCTGGGGAGACTTGGTCTGCGTCTATTTCATTAATGCATTCATTTCGACCAAATTTGATTCTTAGACCATATAAAAACGATTTATATATTGTGTAGTAATTTTTTTACTTCCTACCCTCTGCATATTCTGCAGTCTTACGGTGCTTACGAACGAGTTTTACGAATTTTTGATCAGGTCATATCACGGACATGCATTGCATTATGAACAAGACCTTTGCATTCCCATATTATTTTATATCCTCACTAATATTATTATAATTGTGAAAGTATGTCTGTCTGTTACCTCTTTACGTTACAGTTGCAGGAACGATTTTGATGAAATTTGGTAATGTGATATTTTGAGTTCCGGGAGATTTTTATCCCGGAAATAATGTACCTACGGTATGCCAAGTGTTAGTTTTTGTTTCACATTCGATCGTGAACGCGTTTGGCGTTTATTAAGATTTTGTATGGAATTTGTACAACGCCACCTAGCGATGCGATATGAAACATAAAACTCACACTCGGCACACTGTTCTCGCGCGAATTTTAGCGCAACGGGTTTGCGAGCGTTATCATTTACCGCCGTTCCCAATATTTGATTAATATTTGATGGTTTTGCCCTACTACAGATAGGAATAGCTCTCATTAGCTATGTCCACATTGTGCCCTTTCATCTTCAATTTTCATAATCTTTTGACATTTCGAATGTCAAAAGATTATGAAAATTGAAGATGAAAGGGCACAATATGGACATAGCTATAAGACATTATTACCTTGTGCGTTCTAAGATGATATGCGTGACACATTAAAATTATTATTAATAGTAAGTAGGGAAGTTACCCAAAAAAATTTATCGATAATTTAAAAATATCGAATCACTTCGTAAAGGAATTGCAATCGAAACTATCGATTTCGTACTGGCGTTTTTTTCAGAGTGGCGTCGGCGATTTAAGATGGCCGCCGATTTGATTTCAATTCAACAGTGTCAATCTCTATCGGCATAAATTCCGTTTCATGCATCTGACATTTTTCAAATATTTTCGTATCAATAATTTCATACTCCTATTTCACTGTTAATATTTATAATTTTATATTAATAAGTTAGCATTTAGCAACTTTTCATTTTTATTTATTTACAGTTAAAGGAAACATATTCTGTTTTTGTAGATGGAATATTATAATTTATTACATTTTGATATTTTTTTTGTTTCCTTGTAAAAAAATCCGTAGCAAGGCATATGAGAACTGTCACCCATATCATCTTAAAACGCACAAACTATAGAGACATATATTTTATGTCAATTCAATGTCAGCTGCGATCGGTCGTATGTCAAACTAGAGATAGATTGCATATTGGGAACGGCAGTTAATCTGTTTGACCCTATTAGTTTTTTAACGTTATTCTTTTTTTTTCAGCTGATACTCTTCACAAATTCGCCAACGAGAACTGGAAGGAGGTCGCTGAACTCGTCCAAGACCCTGTGTGGTACGCACATGCGAAAAAATTGATCAGCGTTGTCAATAAGTACTTGAAATTGAGGGTTATCAACTTCTTTATGACATAATCATTGAAGTTTCAAGTTCACTCATTTCCGACTTCTGAGTTTTTTGGCAGGAGTTTAGATAACAAGCGCTTTTGATTGGCTAGCTTCAGCATGTTAGCCTATCAAAGACATTGTTAAAAAAAATCTGTCAGAAAGCCTCAGAAACCGGGTATTACCCGGCTGCACATTGTACGACATTTCTGATCAGAAACAGTTGAACGTCCTCGCTGTCTCTTACATTTTGTACTGAGCCGAGTGAGCTCGAACTCGCCGGAAGGAATTTCGGATATTGTGCGGGGTGGCGGTCCGGCGGCGGAGTTCAACTGTTTGATCAGAATTCGGAGAATGTGCGGCCGGGCTTATACCTAAGCGCCGAAACACATATACCGCGTTGCGGCGCTGTGCCGCAAAATCCAGCGTTATGACGTCACACTTGTTGACAATAATTCAGATTGTTTCTGGGATTCCTAGTGTAATAAATATCAATAAAAAATATTTGTTTTATTTTACCTTATAGCCCAGCATTTCCAAAGCAGTAACACAGAAGGTTTCCTTCCTTTTTCATTTCCTGTATGTATTTTGATAGCACGCTTAATAGCTTTTCAAAATATATATTTTATATATTTTTTTATATTTATATTTATTTCATATTAAACTCATTCTACAAAAATAGACGAAAAAATTTTTTTCGTCTATCTTTGATGCTTTGTATTTTCGAGAAAAGTACTCGCCATCGAGATTCATAGCGTTACTAAAATATGGATGTATCCGAGTAATGTCTCCTTAATGACAAATAGGAAATAAGTTTATTTAGACAATCCATGCCAGAGACAGGTCCGCGTCCGTACACAATAAAATTAAACACGAACTGGTTACCCTGCCTTCGCTGTTTTTCGCGAAGCAGCTTGGCGCCGCGGCCACTGCCGATTTCAGCGGCGCGGTGCTGTGCCGCAACGCGGTTATGTGTTTCGGCCATAACAATACTTGCTTCGGCTAGGTGCGGCGTCACAATATCGCATTGCATGCGACATAAGCTGCTGCTATTAAGTATAAAATAATTATGTATTTTGGAACGGAGTTTCTTATCGCGCGTTGCGAAAGGGGGCTAGACCAACGAGGTTAGACCGGAAAAGTTTTAACGACAATTTTTTATTAGTACCTGCATGGTAGGGGCAGAGGGCGTTGATAGTATTCCTGTGCGTCAACTAGATGGCGTTTTTGAGAATAAACAGCGACGCGTTGTTAGTATTCCTGGGCGTCAATTATAGATAAGTAGCGTTTTTTTTAATAATTTTTTTGCTTAAAATAATAATATGTATTATACAGATTTTTTGAAATAACTTCTTTCCATTCGGGTGTCCCTTGACACCTCTCAAGTTTTTTCATTAATTCACTTCTTAGAGTACCCGGATCTATACATAATTATAATGCTCAATAATCAAAATAAACAAAACACTTTAATATAATAATATTATACTCTTTAACTTTTTGCGCTCACTAAATGGTAAGGTATTTAACTATTTATGCCATTGTAACAGTTGCAATTATACCTATATTGTATGCTTTATTTATATTTGTTTCTATATAATTCAAAATTCCAAAAAATACATCGTCATGTAGAATTATTTACCGTAATAATATCAAGATAAGATGAGAGGCAATGTTAAAAATAAATCAAAATAATATTATGTTAAGAAAGCCAAGCTTTTAAATTTAGTATATTACAATATAGATTGACAAATCATAGGACATTGTAATCCTAAGATGAAAGAGAAATGCAATAAAAATTTAAATAAAACGTATTTTAAAAGCTTTTATTTAACTTGCTTTGTATGGATGTAAGTATATATATTCGGGTGAAATTTTGGAGCTCAATTTTTATTTCTTAATTGACAATAATAACTCCAGAAAGGTCCTACTCGGTGCTGCCACCGTGGCACCGGTTCGGGAAATGGCCCGGAAACTAGATTAAAAAATAATGTTAGAATTTGTTAATTTAAATTCTAGTTTAGTCAATATAAAATAATATTTTAATTTAAATTTTGATTCAAGAGAAAACAATGCCTATCAAAACACACTTTTTTGCTTGATAGCTGCATCGTTTTTTTGTCAAATACTTGAATAGCTGGGTCCACACCGGACAATCCGTCTTTAGCGGAGATCCCGCGATCCATGATCCAGGATCGTGAAGCGTGGATAGGTAGCGGATCGCGTTAGACCGATCCAGGAACTTGGAAACTGCGATCCTAAATATGATCGTAATAAACCTTCAAGAAAAGAGCGTATTCCCTCTTAAAAGGCCGGCAACGCACCTGCAGCTCTTCTTATGTTGCGAGTGTCCATGGGCGACGGTAGTTGCTTACCATCAGGTGACCCGTTTGCTGGTTTCCCCCTTATTTAATAAAAAAAATGCGCTCCAAGCGATCCTAAGGCAATGTGAATACGAAACATTTATTACATAATACCATATTATATTTCTTCGCTTCATTCTTCGATATATTAACCAAGTAGTCCTTTGTCTATCTGCTAGGCAATCGCGTTTTTTAAAGACGTATGTAGGTAGTTGAAAAAATAACTTCCCACCTCGGTCACTCGCTCCTAGACGCGCCACATTCTTTGTTAACGCGAGGCAACGCGTGCACGTATTACTAAGTAACCATGCCAAAGCGCAGCGCTCAGACGAAAATTGGTTATTTTTTTAAGATGATTGAGTCAGTGTTGTAATTAAAATCAGTGTTATTTTATCGTGTAACAAGAAAATACATGTAAGTACTATTAAATACTTAAATAAACGGCAGGCACTACCGAGGCCAAGACGAGCCAATTAAATTCAATACTAACCGACATGTACTGCGACCGTGAGTCAATAAACGTACAATGTGTTTGGACTGAGAGTCTTTATACACAATCTATAATATTATGTATGCTTCATCTGTTCTATAAATATAATAATTATTATAGAACTATATGTTTGCCGGATTGGGGGAAACATCTGCAATTATTTAATTAACCGGCATGTACTGCGACTGTGAGTCAATAAGTACAGTGTGTTTGGACCGCGAGTCCTTTTACACAATCTATATCTATATGCATCGGAATTGACTGCGAGTCTCTGACGATGTTTTACCTATTCTATAAATAGAACTATACGTTTGTCCGATTGGGGGAAATAAGTGCAAGTTAATTACTGCAAGTACTTAATTATATTAAGTTATTTTATAAACTGCCATAATGTGTGGATTGACTGCGAGTCTCTAAACACAATTTATATGCATCGGAATTGACTGCGAGTCTCTGACGATGTTTTTTTTTCAGCTTTTCTATAAAAATAGCTATATATTGGCCGGTTTGTCTGAATCAACTGCGAGTTATTTTATAAACCGCCATAATGTGTGGATTGACTGCGAGTCTCTAAACGCAATTCTTATGCATCGGAATTGACTGCGAGTCTCTGACGATGTTATATCTAAAAATAGAACTATAATATTATATGTTGGCTGGTTTGAGATGATTAACTGCGAGTTAATTACTAGTTAAATTTAAAATATATTGTTATTCTTTAAATCAACATAAAGTATGGATTAACTGGGAGTCTCCGACAATGTTTAAAAATAAAAATGAGCAACTACCGCGCGTTCCCCCGCGCTCTTTGTTCTATAAATAGAACTACATAATTATTATAATATTATCTTTACCATTTTATACAAAAATATTTCGAGCTAATAACTACATTGACCGCGAGTCTTATCAGTTAACAACCAATGCGCGTCCCGCACACCTTTTGTTCTAAATATAGAACTACGATTATAATTTATTATGTCTGACGGTATGTAACTATTATTATTAAATAAATTTTGCACCAATGTTGGGATTCGGGATACACCGCGAGTGTATAACGAAACTTACTTAATATCTTCGTAACGTGATAATTACTACCCTCAATATTTTTTGTAACATAATATTAATTTATATGACAAATAAGTCGATTATAACGAACAATATAACTACCCCAATAATTTTTTTAGGTCACTAAGCCCAGACTATCGGGGAAATATAACTAGAAGTGACCGATATACGGGTCGATCAGGTTACGAATAAACCAGAAGTTTTCCCACTCCTAAACCAGGTGCCAACGGTCGATTCTGACCCACCGGCACCGGACCAGATCCGGATAGATCCAGAGCTTCTACTGACGTTAGGTGAACCCTTGTTGGGTTCGCCAGATTATGATTTTAAAGGATCACAAAGATGATTAAGATAAGCTATTGCTTATAAAACATTCCTGCTAATAAGTGTTGCAGCTCGATTCTATTTCGATCGATTATTATCATTATAGATTTCACCTGACAATGTCTCGAAATTATAAGACCTATCAGTTATCGCCAGTATCTAACTTATCTCGATATTAATTATACAATGTGAAATTTTAGTGGTTGTTTTCCCGCAGCAGAACGATTTACCTATAGTAGTACTATCAAACCATGCATGTTATTTTTTGAAAATACAAAATATTTTTTATGACTTACTATGGAAACTTTATGCCCATAGGCGCGAGTTACTATGGACCCGACCGATTTTTTTTTTGATTTGAACAAAAAAAACTTTACAAATCTATTGTACTACTAAGATAGAATCATTTTACTGCGGGAAAACAACCATTAAAATTTCACACTGTATTTCTTCGCTTCATTCTTCGATATATTAATTAACCAAGTAGTCCTTTGTCTATCTGCTAGGCAATCGCGTTTTTTAAAGACGTATGTAGGTAGTTGAAAAAATAGCTTCCCACTTCGGTTACCTACTCGCTCCTCGACGCGCCTCATTCTTTGTTAACGCGAGGCAACGCGTGCACGTATACTAAGTAACCATGCCAAAGCGCAGCGCTCAGACGAAAATTGGTTATTTTATTAAGATGATTGAGTCAGTGTTGTAAGTAATTAAAACCAGTGTTATTTTATCGTGTAACAAGAAAATACATGTAAGTACTATTAAATACTTAAATAAACGGCAGGCACTACCGAGGCCAAGACGAGCCAATTATATTCAATACTAACCGGCATGTATACTGCGACCGCGAATCAATAAACGTACAATGTGTTTGGACTGAGAGTCTGTATACACAATCTATAATATTATGTATGCTTCATCTGTTCTATAAATATAATAATTATTATAGAACTATATGTTTGCCGGATTGGGGGAAACATTTGCAGGTGATTACTGCAATTATTTAATTAACCGGCATGTACTGCGACTGTGAGTCAATAAGTACAGTGTGTTTGGACCGCGAGTCCTTTTATCTATATCTATATAAGCATCGGAATTGACTGCGAGTCTCTGACGATGTTTTACCTATTCTATAAATAGAACAATGCGTTTGTCCGATTGGGGGAAATAACTTCAAGTTAATTACTGCAAGACGCAAGTACTTAATTATATTAAGTTATTTTATAAACTGCCATAATGTGTGGATTGACTGCGAGTCTCTAAACACAATTTATATGCATCGGAATTGACTGCGAGTCTCTGACGATGTTTTTTCAGCTTTTCTATAAAAATAACTATATATTGGCCGGTTTGTCTGAATCAACTGCGAGTTATTTTATAAACCGCCATAATGTGTGGATTGACTGCGAGTCTCTAAACGCAATTCTTATGCATCGGAATTGACTGCGAGTCTCTGACGATGTTATATCTAAAAATAGAACTATAATATATGTTGGCTGGTTTGAAAGGATTAACTGCGAGTTAATTACTAGTTAAATTTAAAATATTATATTGTTATTCTTTAAATCAACATAAAGTATGGATTAACTGGCAGTCTCCGACAATGTTTAAAAATAAAAATGAGCAACTACCGCGCGTTCCCCGCGCTCTTTGTTCTATAAATAGAACTACATAATTATTATAATATTATCACACCTTTTGTTCTAAATATAGAACTACGATTTTAATTTATTATGTCTGACGGTATGTAACTATTATTATTAAATAAATTTTGCACCAATGTTGGGATTCGGGATACACCGCGAGTGTATAACGAAACTTAATATCTTCGTAACGTGATAGTTACTACCCTCAATATTTTTTGTAACATAATATTAATTTATATGACAAATAAGTCGATTATAACGAACAATATAACTACCCTAATAATTTTTTTTAAGGTCACTAAGACCAGACTATCGGGGAAATATAACTAGAAGTGACCGATATACGGGTCGATCAGGTTACGAATAAACCAGAAGTTTTCCCACTCCTAAACCAGGTGCCAACGGTCGATTCTGACCCATCGGCACCGGACCAGATCCGGATAGATCCAGAGCTTCTACTGACGTTAGGTGAACCCTTGTTGGGTTCGCCAGATTATGATTTTAAAGGATCACAAAGACGATTAAGATAAGCTATTACTTATAAAACATTCCTGCTAATAAGTGTTGCAGCTCGATTCTATTTCGATCGATTATTATCATTATAGATTTCACCTGACAAAGTCTCGAAATTATAAGACCTATCAGTTATCGCCAGTATCTAACTTATCTCGATATTAATTATTATCAGACTTATCAGATAATATACTATCAGACAAGACAAGATTATAAGCCTTGTTATATCAGACCGAGATTATTATGGTTTCGCAGGATAATTCCAGTATTTGTTCTCAGAGACAAATTAGTACATTCCATCATCAATCGGGTACTTTTCGGGCTCTGACAAACCCTTCCCGTTACCCGTCAAGGAGGGGGGGGGGGAGATATGGACTGTGGTAACTGTCGGCTGGCGCCACTAGTATTGTAACGCTACAATCAACCCCCTTCGAGTTCGAAGAACGTTGAGGCGAATAAATGCTTAACACCGCAGCCGTAGTGCTAACAGTTATTTTTATACATATTTTATAGATGTTACTATTATAATTATTATCCCCAACCTGCGGCCCGCGAGCCGCATGCGGCCCACAGGAACTTTATTTGTGGCCCACGTGATGTTAAAGCATTTTGAAATTCACGCCCACCAGCAGTCATCGTGAAAGTCGTAACTCGTAAATTATTTTTGTTCACTAGTAAATCGTTGATTTTGAACGTGATTTTTAAACCTAAAAATGTTTGTTGCGGCCCACGACACCAAGACCAAAACAAGCTGTGGCCCGCTTAAAAAATAAATAAATAGGGAACTTCGTTCCAAAAACAACAACAGGTTGGGGGCCACTGGCTTAATGTATTATACAGTCATCATGACATCAATAAATTATTATTAGAATTTAAAACTATATCTTCGTGTAACTCCACCGAAGATTACCTTATTTCAAAGATTTTCCTTTCTTCAAACTATTAAATATTGTATTATATTTTAAATACATTTAAAAAAAAAAAAAAAAAATTTCAATTTGAAACTACTTCGTAAGTTTATTTTTAAACTGTTTTACATGTTAATTTGGAAAATTACCGTACGGCTTTCAAGGCAATATCCAAAAGTGGATATCTATCAAAAATAGATTTAAAAGCCAGCTACTTGTTGGTTCCTATTAACTCACTATTCGATTGAAAGATTTTAAAGCCTCGTACAGACTATCAGATGCGCTTACATTTATTCTCACAAAAAATATAAAGAAGGAAACTAAATCAGGCGTAGTAGGCTTTATCACTACTAGCCTTACCACGCTTTCGCAATACCAGTGTTCTAGGCGCAGCCTCAGGCGCCCCTTTTTTATTTAAGTTTTATTGTTAATGGTGCCATGGGTGTATTAAATCCACAACAAATATGTAAAATAATATTTAAGTCTTAACGCTTATAAATTATAATACATATTATTATTATTATAACATAACTAGATGTCTCGGCAAATGTTGTTTTGCCATATAAAGTATTTTGCCCATATTATTTTATTGAAGTGACTTAGTAAGTATGTCACCATGACAACGTCTATGATTGCTATCCCATCGTACAAACAATGGTCGCCGTCAGTCTCGAGTTGTAACATTTTACTATTATTTATTCAAAATTACACTCATCAATATAAAAATTAGATGTTGTCCCATTCTCAACCCTAGCCGATATGCTCGCTAAGATCCACAAAAATCGGTCGAGCCGTTTCAGAGGAGTTCAACTACGCACACCGTGATACGAGAATTTTATGTACCTACATATCAGATATATTATATAATAATAATATAAGCCTATTAAAAACGAAATAATATAGAACAGTTAAATCAGTGTACTATTCGTGAGCTACTTTAACTGATAGGTATTCTGACACCTGATTTCTGACCCCCGTCGCGGAATGCAACTGGTTTTCAACGATTAAAATTTTTAATGCTAAATAAATGCAATGATAAATACGATAACAGAATGACACTTAATCTTGAATAATAAAGTGTATAAATATTTATCCTGCTGGACCGAGAACACAATATTCTCGAATTTCAATCATATTGTAATTGTAATTATAATTGTAATTTGTAATATGCAATAATTACACTATCGACAAGTCGACGACCACAGGGCCGGACACAGTTATGAGTTATATAACAGTAGACGCCTTAAAATTTATTCTAAAATGCTCTACTTCGACTTAGACTTTAGGTAAATACTTCAATCTCATTAGTTAATAGACTTATTACAGAGATTTTCGTCTGCTTCATCAGAACCTTGCCAGAAAATTTGACAATGGCTGTAAAACGATATCTTCTACAGCCATGCCACTGTGCACTGTCATTGTTTATGAACAATGTTGACATTATTGGATGGTGACATTGGCTTAGATGAATGTGTAAAGTGTCTTTTGAAAGAAGCTTTCCGGTAAACATTCTAATTCCTAGCCCATACCTAGTGTAGTACCCAGGATCCACTTATTAATTATTTGCTTTTTCTTGCACTCTGTACCTACTGAATACTGATCATTGACTTAAAACTTTTTGCCTAATAAAACTCGGCAAAATAAAAAATACGGTTTTAACTTTTAAATTATAGCGGTATCGAAATTTATATTATAAAGACAAACTCCTGGGCGTGATCGGATGTTCTTAAATTATGTAACTTTTTTATAAAAAAAAAAAAAAAAAGAGAAGTAGAAGTTATAATATTTAAGTTATTACGCCTTGCGATGGTTATTCAAGATTATATTAAATATGATAATGCTACAGTACGGGTTTAACGCTCTGCACAGAAAAGCCAGCTCCCACTCGGTAATAGCCGCTGGATAAAGCAGGTGCTGTGCGAGAGCGGCGCGGCGTCGACACGTCGAGCGCCGACACGGGGATTGATACTGGATCTATTAGTAAGACGACAGTCGACAGGCAGGACTAGTGACTACAATACTTTCGCTATTTTCCTAAGCCATAATTTTATCGACGAACAAAGTTTCACTGAATCAGTTATATAATCTTAATCACCATGATCCCAGTACGTTATCATTCGAATCACAAAACCATAGGGGTCTCTTAAGTTTTGTTTCGACTATTATTATTATTTATGGGCATAATGTTAAATTTTTTCTCGATTACAATGATTACTATTCATAATGTATAATATAAGTACTTATATATAAGTTCTAAGTATTTTGTAAAAAATCTTTCTTTCGTTACTCTGAAAATCTACTTGGTTAATTAATATATCGAAGAATGAAGCGAAGAAATATAATAAATGATCAAACGAACTTACCAAGTGAAGTTCGATCATTATTATATGAGTCGCTTCATTCAAAGATATAATCTCCCTCCCACCCAGTCTGCACGAAACTATGTTTGCTGCAGTACCCAAAGAAAGAAAGAAAGATTTTTTTGCATTACCTCTCTCTAAACATAATGAGGCGCGTCGAGGAGCGAGTAGGTAACCGAAGTGGGAAGCTATTTTTTCAACTACCTACATACGTCTTTAAAAAACGCGATTGCCTAGCAGATAGACAAAGGACTACTTGGTTAATTAATATATCTTTGAATGAAGCGACTCATATAATAATGATCGAACTTCACTTGGTAAGTTCGTTTGATCATTTATTATTATCAGACTTATCAGATAATATACTATCAGACAAGACAAGATTATAAGCCTTGTTATATCAGACCGAGATTATTATGGTTTCGCTGGATAATTCCAGTATTTGTTCTCAGAGACAAATTAGTACATTCCATCATCAATCGGGTACTTTTCGGGCTCTGACAAACCCTTCCCGTTACCCGTCAAGGAGGGGGGGGGGGAGAGATGTGGACTGTGGTAACCGTCGGCTGGCGCCACTAGTATTGTAACGCCACAATCAACCCCCTTCGAGTTCGAAGAACGTTGAGGCGAACAAATGCTCAACACCGCAGCCGTAGTGCTAACAGTTATTTTTATACATATTTTATAGATGTTACTATTATAATTATTATTCCCAACCTGCGGCCCACCGGAACTTTATTTGTGGCCCGCGTGATGTTAAAGCATTTTGAAATTCACGCCCACCAGCAGTAATCGTGAAAGTCGTAACTCGTAAATTATTTTTGTTCACTAGTAAATCGTTGATTTTGAACGTTATTTTTAAACCTAAAAATGTTTGTTGCGGCCCACGACACGCGACACCAAGACCAAAACAAGTTTGTGGCCCGCTTAAAAAATAAATAAATAGGGAACTTCGTTCCAAAAACAACAACAGGTTGGGGGCCACTGGCTTAATGTATTATACATCATGACATCAATAAATTATTATTAGAATTTAAAACTATATCTTCGTATAACTCCACCGAAGATTACCTTATTTCAAAGATTTTCCTTTCTTCAAACTATTAAATATTGTATTATATTTTAAATACAATTTTTTAAAAATTATTTTCAATTTGAATCCACTTCGTAAGTTTATTTCTAAATAATTATTTTACATGTTAATTTGGAAAATTACCGTACGGCTTTCAAGGCAATATCCAAAAGTGGATATCTGTCAAAAATAGATTTAAAAGCCAGCTACTTGTTGGTTCCTATTAACTCACTATTCGATTGAAAGATTTTAAAGCCTCAAGTCTTGACGTACAGACAGATGCGCTTACATTTATTCTCACAAAAAATATAAAGAAGGAAACCAGATCAGGCGTAGTAGGCTTTATCACTACTAGCCTTACCACGCTTTCGCAATACCAGTGTTCTAGGCGCAGCCTCAGGCGCCCCTTTTTTGTTTAAGTTTTATTGTTAATAGTGCCATGGGTGTATTAAATCCACAACAAATATGTAAATATTTAAGTCTTAACGCTTACAATACATATTATTATAACAACTAGATGTCTCGGCAAATGTTGTTTTACCATAATATAAAGTAATTTTGCCCATATTATTTTATTGAAGTGACTTAGTAAGTATGTCACCATGACGTCTATGATTGCTATGCCATCGTACAAACAATGGTCGCCGTCAGTCTCGAGTTGTAACATTTTACTATTATTTACTCAAAAATACACACATCAATATAAAAATAATTAGACGTTGTCCGATTCTCAACCCTAGCCGATATGCTCGCTAAGATTCACGAAAATCGGTCGAGCCGTTTCAGAGGAGTTCAACTACGCACACCGTGATACGAGAATTTTATGTACCTACATATTAGATATATTATATAATAATAATATAAGCCTATTAAAAACGAAATAATATAGAACAGTTAAATCAGTGTACTATTCGTGAGCTACCTCAACTGATAGGTGTTCTGACACCTGATTTCTGACCCCCGTCGCGGAATGCAACTGGTTTTCAGCGATTAAAATTTTTAATGCTAAATAAATGCAATGATAAATACGATAACATAATGACACTTAATCTTGAATAATATAAGTGTAACTATAAATATTTATCCTGCTGGACCGAGAACACAATATTCTCTAATTTCAATCATATTGTAATTGTAATTTGTAATAATATGCAATAATCACACTATCGACGAGTCGACGACCACAGGGCCGGACACAGTTATGATTTATAACAGTAGACGCCTTAAAATTTATTCTAAAATGCTCTACTTCGACTTAGATTTTAGGTAAATACTCTCTTCAATCTCATTAGTTAATAGACTTATTACAGAGATCTTCGTCTGCTTCATCAGAACCTTGCCAAACAATTTGACAATGGCTGTAAAACGATATCTTCTACAGCCATGTCACTGTGCACTGTCATTGTTTATGAACAATGTTGATATTATTGGATGGTGACATTGGCTTAGATGAATGTTTAAAGTGTCTTTTGAAAGAAGCTTTCCGGTAAACATTCTAATTCCTAGCCCATACCTGAGTACCTAGTGTAGTACCCAGGATCCAGTTATAAATTATTTGTTTTTTCTTGCACTCTGTACCTACTGAATACTGATCATTGACTTAAAACTTTCTGCCTAATAATCAAACTCGGCAAAATAAAAAATACGGTTTTAACTTTTAAATTATTCGAAATTTATATTACAAAGACAAACTCCTGAGCGTGATTGGATGTTCTTAAATTATGTAACTCTTTTTATAAAAAAAAAAAAAAAAAAGAGAAGAAGAAGTCATAATATTTAAGTTATTACGCCCTGCGATGGTTATTCAAGATTATATTAAATAGGATAATGCTACAGTACGGGTTTAACGCTCTGCACAGAACAGCCACCTCCCATTCGGTAATAGCCGCTGGATAAAGCAGGCGCTGTGCGAGAGCGGCGCGGCGTCGACACGTCGAGCGCCGACACGGGGATTGATACTGGACCTATTAGTAAGACGACAGTCGACAGGCACGACAGTCGACAGGCAGGACAGGACTCCAATACTTTCGCTATTTTCCTAAGCCATAATTTTATCGACGAACAAAGTTTCGCTGAATCAGTTATATAATCTTAATCACCATGATCCCAGTACGTTATCATTTGAATCACAAAACCATAGAGGTCTCTTAAGTTTTGTTTCGACTATTATTATTATTTATGGGCATAATGTTAAAAAATTTTCTCGAATATAATGATTACTATTCATAATGTATAATATAAGTATATATAAATTCTAAGTATTTTGTAAAAAATCTTTCTTTCGTTACTCTGAAAATCTACTTGGTTAATATATCGAAGAATGAAGCGAAGAAATATAATAAATGATCAAACGAACTTACCAAGTGAAGTTCGATCATTATTATATGAGTCGCTTCATTCAAAGATATAATCTCCCTCCCACCCAGTCTGCAAGAAACTATGTTTGCTGCAGTACCCAAAGAAAGAAAGAAAGATTTTTTGCATTACCTCTCTCTAAACATAATGAGGCGCGTCTAGGAGCGAGTGACCGAGGTGGGAAGTTATTTTTTCAACTACCTACATACGTCTTTAAAAAACGCGATTGCCTAGCAGATAGACAAAGGACTACTTGGTTAATATATCTTTGAATGAAGCGACTCATATAATAATGATCGAACTTCACTTGGTAAGTTCGTTTGATCATTTATTATAATCAATTATTCTAATTAGATAATGTCTAACGACGTGTAAATTATAAAACAATTCTAGAGATAATACATACTATTAGTAGACACGCTAGTGTTAGGTAATACAGTGTTTCTTATAAACTCCTTGTTTATGAAACAGTTTACCTTGAAACAAACCTTACAAATCATAGTAACACCCGACACCAATAATCTCAATAAAATATGCCATACATCATTGTATTAATCAATCGGGCTAGTTGATGCACCCTAACTCCTTTGCGCAAAAATTCGAAAAATCTTTGGGGGCGTCCACAAATTTCGTGAGGAGTTTTTTTAGATTTTATGACCCCCCTTCCCCCCTGGTGAGATTTCGTGAGATTTTTCAAAATGTGGGTTTTTTTACGTAAACGCATTTGATTGTTTAACAGTAGATGTATAATTAACGTGACCATTAATTTTTTTGTCAGAGTGGGACATCGGCGTAATTATACATAGAATAAAAAAAAGTCAGCCAAAAGTGAGTAGGACTCGCGCACAAACGGCACGAATTAATTATCAGGGCGAACGAAGCAAGCCCTAGTAGGTATATTGAACAACCTGAAAATTTTGTGGTAATTTTTAGGGTTCCGTACCTAAAGGGTAAAATAGGGACCCTATTACTGAGACTTCGATGTCTGTCCGTCTGTCTGTCTGTCTGTCTCCAGGCTGTATCTCAAGAACCGCTATAGCTAGACTTCTGAAATTTTCACAGATTGTGTATATCTGTTGCCGCTATAACAACAAATACTAAAAACAAAATAAAGTTAATATTTAAGGAGGGCTCCCATACAACAAACGTGATTTTTTTTGGCCTTTTTGGCTCGCAATCCATAATGGCAACTTGTTGACACTCGAACTTTTTACAAAATGCTATATTATATGTGTACTTTATTATTAAATAATAAATTTAAAATAAAATAAATAATTAAAGGGGGCTCCCATACAAAAAACTCTTTTTTTTTCCTTATTTTCGCTCTATAACGGTACGGAACCGTTCGTGCGCGAGTCCGACTCGCACTTGGCCCATTATTTTTTGTAACAATGAGAAAAAAAAAATATGTGAGATATGCCGAGACCCTCTCCCCCCTTAAACACCTCACGTAATTTGTGGACGCCCCCTTTCCCGGAATCAAAATATCTTCATACCAAAATCGGTTTAACAGTATAAGCGTGAAAGGGTAAAAGACAGAAAATTCCGCGACTTCCTTATGAGTAACCAAATTTTTTTTCGAGAAATTGAGTTTCCAAAATGTTTATCAAAATTTCTAAATCCATTTCTTTTATATAAAAGCCGACTACTAAATCCTTTGATCCGTTGTGGAAAATTTATACAGTATTTTAAAAGCGAAGTAACCACTCTTCAAATACTGTAGCGCTCGGCCCTCAGGAACTAGAAGCTGATAAAACACGGTACAAACGAGACATCTTTATTGTGAATAATAAAAAATATGTGTGATGGGATAGAATAATGTAGAATTTTGCACATAAATTCTAATTATTTTTGATAGGAGAAAAAAACCTCAGTCAAATATAGTATTAGACATCAACGCGCACGAATGTACACAACATTTATTTTTAATACAAAAATAAATAATTAAATGAAATATACAACGTGAAATTTTAGTGGTTGTTTTCCCGCAGCAGAAAGATTTACCTATAGTAGTACTATCGAACCATGCATGTTATTTTTTGAAAATAAAAAATATTTTGTATGACGTACCTACTATGGAAACTTTATGCCGATAGGCGCGAGTTACTATGGACACGACCGAATTTTTTTTTTTGATTTGAACAAAAAAAACTTTACAGATCCATTGTACTACTAAGATAGAATCATTTTACTGCGGGAAAACAACCATTAAAATTTCACACCGTATACTTAGGTCAGGTTGCACTACACATAAGGCGCTATAATAGGTATTAACGATATAAAATGAATCGTCAAATAGAATAATGCTATTGAATATTTAAATGAGTTGCTTCGCGAAGTTGCGTACTCTTTTTTTTTAATTAAGGGCAAATGAGCGAAACGGGTCAACTGATAGAAAGCAACTACCGTTTCCCATGAACACTCGCAACATCAGATTTTCAAGTGCGTTGCCGTTAATTTGTCTTGTTTTTGTGTATTCTGACCATAAGTAAGAAAAAAAAAAATTAATTGTGATTTTGGTTTTCGCAATAAAACAATAAAAAACATTAGTCTCTAATGCTAACGTAACACTTAATGTCACTTTATTTTAGTCCGTTGATATGATTATGTTGTTTTATGCTTACTGACCCGGCAAAGTTATTTCAGATATGAAAAAGATGTCAGATGATTCTCTGGCTCCACTACAACAAAACACATATTTTTGACTATTTTATAGAGCAAAAACGGAACCCCTTCCTAAGCAAGTCCGACTCGTAAGTACTTGGCCGATTTTTTCCAAAAGTTTTTTTCTCAGTTGCCAGCTTAGCATAATTACGCCCAGAATATTCGCGATCATTTGTAAAGATTTTTTTTGTTCCACAAAATATTATGAATTGCCGAACAAAACATTTTATCTGAACTTACTTATTATTAATTAATTATATTATTAACTGTGTTTTCCAACTTAACATCTGGTGTATAAAATTGTTCCTCCTTTAGAAGACAAAAGAGGGGGTTAGATTTTGTATCAAGTGAAGAAGTAGAAATACTTTAAATGGCAAAACAACATTTGCCGGGATAGCTAGTTAACAATAAGATACAGTTAAGATTTTTTGTTGATTCCGTTGTTTTTTGTTTTATTTCAGACTTTTTACACCTTCAGTCAAAAATAAAGTACACAACTATAAATAATAAGCTATTTTAAATAAGTACTATATAACATGAGTACCTAGTATTAACTAGAACTACGATTTTAGCAATCATATGTTTTTACTTTTAGATGTTTTTTGCAGCATATGAAAAAGTGACAAGCCGTCACGAAATTTTTAACATCAGATAATTGCGTATTGCTAAAACATTATTTTTGCCTTGATTGAAACCGGTATATTTAATTATATTTTTTTTTTTGCAGCGAGTTAATTTTATTATAAGACGCGACAAGTTGTTGTCGGATTGCACTTCCAAGTTGTATCTCATAGTAAGAGGCCAGTTACGTTAAAGATGGGTTTAACCGGAATCTTCCTTGTAGTTAATTTACTTCTGTTAAGTGTTAACGCAGGTATTATTTTTTGAACATATTTACTAAAATATTTTTAAAACCATTTTTATATCTTATGCCACCTACACAGAATGTTGTTTCTTGTTTGAGCGGATATAGGTTAAAATTAACCCTGGGTTAAATATTCCTAGTGTTACGTATCTCGTTCTTCATATTATAATATTTAAACCAAATCCATAATCACCTTAACCCACCAGTTAAGTCGATCTGTGCAACTTAGTCTAAATATCAGTCTTCGTCTAAGGGCTGATTTTTCAATCGTCAGATAAACTTTACCATTGGAATAAATTCGACGTTTTGACAGATTTTATATGAAAAAAAATGTCAAAGTGTCATATTAATTCTTTAGGTAAAAGTTATCCGACGATTGAAAAATCGGCCCTAAGTTAATACTTATTTTAGACGAACTTACAAAAATTTTCAATAGTTGGATTTGCCAGTTGAGTTCTTAATTTCACAGCCACTTTCTTTTAATATCTTTGGACGTATTTCGTAACCACGACTAAAATCTTTTAGTAATTTTAATTATTTTCTTTTATTACAATAATTAGGGTCGTCTATAATACGACAGTCGCCCATATCCTTTTTGTCTCAATTTACGTAATTCTGTCGCGTACCAAGATTACATTTTTCTCTTAAAGACGCTAAAACAGAAAAATTAGCAGGTCGGATGTCTGTCAGTATGAATATCGACGTTAATGACATTAAAATAACATTCATAATATCAGTTCGCCTTGTACAGTGGCGGTTACGACTTACGACGCTCGCCGCATTCTTGATATGGCGAAAATGTATGAAAAATTTTGAGAAATTTTCTTATTTTTCTTGTAAATGGAAAATTTATTTATTTTTTTATATAAATATTTGGCTATTCGTACAGGGGATTAAATAAGCAAGATTTTTTTGTATGTTTATTTTCCTTAGTTCAGTGTATTTAGCTAATATTATACTGGGTTCCTAATCATACCCCATTTTTTATTTTGCGATTATTGTGATTTATATGCGGCTATAAAAATGTTAAAACGTACTTTATGTGAAATTTTTATATGCGGCTATAAAAATTTTATGGTATAGACGTGGAGATTAATATATTATCTTTCATTTGAAACCAAAATATCCTCGCAGTGTGACTCCTAATTCTTTAAAATGGTACTGGAATATCGCTGATGTTTGTGAAAAAATGTGATAGCGTCCTTAATCTACTGTTAATAATTTTATTTCAGAACTATTCTCAAAATGTAAGCTAAGCGACTCCAACTGCATAGTGAATGAAGCTAACAAGTTTGTCCCAGTCTTCGCCCTGGGGATACCGGAGCTCAACGTCAGTTCCCTGGACCCGGTGTACATTAAATACATTGATGCTTCGACCGGTATCCTCAAATTTCTGATGACTGAGAACAACTTGACGGGAGTTAAGAATTCGAAGATAAAATCTATTAAGTGAGTAATTCAAACATTACATACTACGCTATCATGGTATAGAAAAGATAGTCATATTCCCCTTTCTTAATACCGTGCACCGAAAATGTATGTATTGTGTAGCCTACTCTTGCTATGTCCGCGTCCCTGATACGTGACCTGTAGCCCTAGCATGGCCACCAGTAGAAATGCGAAAGTATAGATAAACTGTGGACATAAACTAAAGGTGCCGTTCCGATCTTTACCGCGGCCAATCGCAACCGACAACAATTCAATTAGGTAAAATGCCACTTTATGACAGACTATTCACTATAGTATAATTATATATATTATTTGAATTTTTAGGACTAAAGTCTGTCATAAAGTGGCATTTTAATTGAATTTTTCGGAACGAAAAAAGATCGGAACGCCACCTTAAGTTTATCTCCACAGTTTGTCGATACTTAGCATTTGTACTGGTCGCCGTGCTAGGGCTACTGATCGTAAATGTGTAAGACGGTGGCAAAGTAGACCGCCAGCGCAGCGTAGGAGAGGAAGTAATGTCCTCCTCCCTCTCCGCCGGATATGTACTAACTATACCTTTGTTATACAATAAGGGCTCAAACAAGCAAACTGATCACCTGATGGAAAGCAACTACCATCGCCCATGGACACTCGCAACATCAGAAGAGCTGCAGCGTTGCCGGCCTTTTACGAGGGTACACGCTCCCTTCTTAAAGGCTTTCAGGTCGTATAGGTCCGGAAGTGAGAGACACTTTTGGCTTTATATTTTTTAACAATGCTTCATTATATTCCAGGATCAACGAGAGCAAATCCACCATCTCCATAGTATACACGGTGTACTGTCAGCTGGACGGCCTGTACGAGATGTCCGGCAACTTGCTCTTCCTGCCCATATCGGGGAAAGGCCCTTTGCACACTAAACTAGGTAATTTATTATACATTAAAACACAATCACATATTTACATCAATTATGTTATAAACGCAAAAGTATATCTGTCTGTCTGTCTGTCGCCAGGCTGTATCTCAAGAACCGCTATAGCTAGACTTCTGAAATTTTCACAGATTGTGTATATCTGTTGCCGCTATAATAACAAATACTAAAAACAAAATAATATTAATATTGGCTTGGCAAAGATGTCTATTAATTAGAATAATTTCCTACAATACATCTATTCTCGTTTAAAAATAATCTTCAAATTTCGTATTTTTAAGAGGTCATTTCAATCGAGAAATGTATCGAGGCAAAATACATTAATCGTGTTTCTGGTTCTTCTCAAACCTAGATAAGGCTATGAAGATATGTATATCTCATTACCAGATTTGTAACATTTCTGAGGGTCCTATAGTATTACTTCAAAAAGGACGTTATCTATACATATTATAATAAAACTGTAGAAATGTGAATTCTGTACATTATAGATATTCAAAAATAATAAGCGGGGGGTGTCACTAGATCGCTATAGAAGCCAAAAATGTGGTTAGTTTTTTGTCTGTCTGTCTGTCTGTCTGTCTGTATGTTTGTTCCACTATCACACGAAAACTACTGATCCGATTTGAAAGCGGTTTTCGCAGATATAATTATATTTTGTCTTCTCCCAACTCAACATCTGGTGTATAAAAAAATTCCCCCCCCCACCCCTCTAAGGGGACAAAAGGGGGTTCAGATTTTGTATCAAACTTTTTTCTTTAACACGAAAACTACTGATCCGATTTGCATACGGTTTTCGCAGATATATTTGCCTTCTTCCAACTCAACATCTGGTGTATAAACTTTCACCCCCCACCCCTCTAAGGGGACCAAAAAGGGGGTCAGGTTTTGTATCAAATTTTTTCTTTAATGGACTTACGTCATATTATTAACTGTATTTTCCAAGTTAACATCAGGTGTACACAATTTTTCTCCCCCCTCTTTGGGTACAGGGGGGGGGGGTAAGAAATTGTATCAATTACTGATGAAGTAGAAATACTTTAAATGGCAAAACAACGTTTACCGGGTCAACTAGTAATCAATATAGCGTCTTAAATATGACCTGTGGTTCCGGAGATACGCGAACACAAAGAATAAGAATAAGAATCATTTTATTCATTTTTTGTGACAGAATGATTGAACACAAACGTAATAACATACATACACTTTTGAAATTGGGCACATTTGTTCAAACGCTGATATAGACTAACATAATTATACGAAAACTGGGCAGTTCTGAAAATATTACAAACTTACGGGTCGATTTTAAAACCTTTTTTGAACCTGGTTAAAAATACAATGAAAACAACCATTATTTATACGTCTTGATTCCAGCTGGAACGGAAATACATCTGATCTTGAACCTGAAAGAGGTGACGGGAGAAGACGGCAAGAAACACTGGAGCGTATCATACAAGAGCCACAAATACTTCGCTAAGGGCAAAAGCGATGTGGTGTTTGAAAACCTCTTCGAAGGGAATGAAGTACTAGGTAACATTTTTTTATCGCCTCCGTGGTCTAGTGGTTTAGAGCGTGGCTCTTGATTCGGAAGTCCTAGGTTCGATTTCCGCGTAAGACACAATGTTATTTCCAAGTTTGGTTAGGACAATGCAGGCTGATCACCTGGTTGACAAGTAAGATGATCCATGCGTCGGATAGGCATGTAAAAAGTCGGTCCTGCGCCTAATCTCTCGCCGGTCGTGTCGGTCTGCCGTCCCACTGGGTTATGACTTATGAGAGTAAAGGAATAGAGAGTGCTCTTGTGTACTGCGCACACACTTGGGCACTATAAAATTACTCCTGCGTTCAATGAAACCGGCCACCGTCACCAAAACCGGTGTGGGGAGTATTATTATTATTATTATTATTATTATGGAGAGTACTCTGTACTCGATTCTCATTATAATTATGTAATTAAATTAGGTACTTATTTTTTCCGAATTTCCCAAAAATAAATGAATCATGGATACTAAGTAAATTACTCGGCTAGGCAAGTAGGCATACTATGCGGCCGGTGCAGAGGCGTGCGCTACCAAAGAAACACCACATAACTACCCTTCCCGTGCGCGGTGTCCATGCGTTGGGTAAATAATTATTTAACTTTAAGATACATATTTTACTCAGTGATCAATTGATATTATTTTTTATATTATATTTTTTCAACTAATATAATAGCCAAATATCACGTCCTCGAGTATTGAACATGTCTCACCGGTCACGCAGTATAAAATGGACTGGACGGAAATGAAGTAACAAGTAAATCTACTTGTATCTCCTTTTTCAACAACATGAAATTTTAAACTAATAAAAATGATTGGTCTCTCTTGCTCAATGTAATGAAAGTAGCAACAAAACTTTAGATTGAGCTATCTCAAAATAGCATTGTTACAGGTCCTAAGTAAATTTAGCATAACGTAAACCGTATATCGATTGACGCTTGTAACATAATAATATTATTATAGTTCAATTCACGCTATTGATCATAATATTATTACTATAGGTATTTATGTAATGACAAAGACGATAATTATTATATTATTACAATTTTTATTGCGTAACAATAAGGTCACTCTTTGTGTTTGTACATGTAGTTTTTACTTCCAATAGTCAATTATTTCCTTGTTATATGTTGTAAAGTAAATTAATTAATCTTCATTCATTTATTTACGTTTAACGTTAGTTTCAAAGGTGCTAATAATTATATAAACTTCTGTTAAAAAAACCATTGAAACTAGGTCGTACTATTATATATTCTGTGACTAGGTATAACCAGCATTGGTGCCATAGAATCCTGATTCGAGAAGTCACTGAATGTGCCTTGTCATCCAGAGTGTGATAAGATTCAAACTTCAATCATTCATTCAAACTTCAAGCATTCGTTCAAACTTTAATTATCCATTCAAACGTCAACCATTCATTCAAACTTCTATTATTCATTCAAACTTCATTTATTTCAGCCCAAGCAGCACAACAAATGATTTCCCAGAACGGCAATGCGATAGTCACGGAGATCGGGGGACCAGCAGTCAGAGCAGTCATCGACGTCATCATCAACAGCATCAAAGAATTCCTAAAAGCTGTTCCCGCAGAAGACTTATATGTTGAATAAATTGCCATAAAAATTTGACTGTTTCCGAAAAACCCAAATATCTTACGGAACCCTATTTTTTCCAAAATAAAATTTAGCCTATGTTCAGCAAAAATAATGTGTGATTCCAATGGTGAAAGAATTTTTCAAATCGGTCCAGTAGTTTCGGAGCCAATTCATTTCAAACAAACAAACAAAAAATCAAATCTTTCCTCTTTATAATATTATTATTATATTATATTATTAGTGTAGACTAGTCGATGCCTGCAATGGACAATTCTACAGTTTTGATGGCGCAACGAAGTTGCAGGCTGCAACTTGGTTGCGCCATCAAAACTGTAGAATTGTCCATCAAAACTGCTAAAATTACGCATCAAAACTTTAGTTAAAAGGTCGTTAAGAATAAAATCAAGTTGAAGACATAATTATTATGTGGATGAAACGGGTAACAAAAAATTTGAAAAAAAAATTTTTTGCATATATTATACCTAAGCAGGCTTTTGGACCAAAAAAAGTATTTTTTTTAATGCGGATTTTATGTATAGCCAGATATATAAGCCAGATGGTTAAGTAGATATAAGACAACATTTGTTAAAATTATAAGGTAAAAAATATGAGTAATAATAATTGTCCTCATGTTATAAAATTATAATTAATCTTTTCATCCACTTAGTTCTTCAATAATAGTACAGCTATAGCATTTGCGGTGCAATTAGAGCAAAATATTATAATTGTGTAGTATAATAGAAGTCTCGAGAAACGTATTGCTATAAATTATATAAAGGAGAATTTATTATCTTTGCTGTTCATTAATTATTACGCTCTTAGGCCGCGTTTCCACTGACGCGGAGCTGGGCGGAGAGGAGCGGTGAAGAGCGGTAAAAAGTGGTCAGTGTTTTCACTGAAGCGGAGCGGAGATTTCGAGCATAGTGATTGGTCAATTCGGGCACCCCAATGCTCGTTGTCCTCCGCAACGCATCGCCTCGCTGTATTTTTACTATGAATATCCGCTCAGCTCTGCTCCACCCCGCTCGTGCTATTTCCATTGAAGCGGAGCGGAGATTTCGAGCATAGTGATTAGTCAATTCGGGCACCGCTAAGCTCCTTCCGCCTTGCTTCGCGTCAGTAAAAACGCGGCCTTACGCTGATAGCTTACTGTAGAAAATATAAAAAAAAAATTGTGTTTCTTATTACACAGTAAAATAGTAATCCAACATTACAATTAACATTCATGTAACAAAATTAAAATACTTATTTTATTATACAAAATTAAATAGCTGTTGCCCGCGACTTTGTCTGCGTCCACGTCAACATTTTTCTTTCCATATATAAAGTATCCTAAGTTATTTCTAAGTTCTGATACATCCAAGGATTATACTATATCCAAGGATTATACTATATCCAAGGATTATATTATATACCTACCTAGTACCTAGATGCCCAACTTCGTTGCGCAGAAACACGTTTATCGCAGGAGAACCATAGTACATTTTCTTCAGGATAAAAAATATCCTATGTCCTTCACCAGAACTAACAGTATGTCCATTATCCATACCAAAGTCCATCTTAATAATTGGTTCAACGGCTTAAGCTTGAAGAGGTAACAGATAGACAGACACACTTTCACATTAGAATATTAGTGTATATTTAGTAGTAGCATCAATCGAATTATTTTATTGCTCGTTGCACTAACGCAGGCAATTCTTATTAAAATAGGAATGTTTCAAAGTTCACATTGGGAAAGCCTTAAAAAACTTATTTTTTGGAACTTACATTGTACCGAAAAACATTTAGATATTAAACGGTACATTAGGTAGGTATTAGGTAGATTATACGGTCGATTGTTGAATATGATCACGGTGTAGTGCCCACCGTTTCTGAGTTTTTTTTTACAGAAGTTTATTTAAAATATAACGGCGTGCGCGATTAATTTGTCTATTGGCAACTTATATTTTGAGATAAGTTTCATAATGACGAGGACGAAGATGACGAGGATATGGAACGGGAGCGCAGGGCTCTGTGTATTAGAGCTAATATGTTGTCCCGTAGGTTTGCCCGATGTTCCAGACGAGTGAAAATAGCGCTTTTTAAAGCTTATTGTCATTCTCTGTACACGGCCAGCCTGTGGGTCAATTATAGTCAAACTACGTATAGAGCCGTGCGCACCCAGTATAATAACGCCTTCAGGGCGCTGCTGGGGCTGCCCCGACACTGCAGTGCTTCGGGGATGCTAGCTTCAGCTGAAGTAGATAGCTTCTCAGCTATCATAAGGAAATGTGTAGCATCCCTGATACAGCGGGTTCGGGACAGTGCCAACAGCCTCCTGAGGACAGTAGCGGAGAGACTGGATGTGGACAGTGCTATGATGCGGCACTGGACTCGCATCCATCTAGTTAAGGACACCAATATCACGTATAATAGTTATATTATACGTGATATTGTGCTTGTCCCATAATATATTTAAATTATTTGCAATCCTGTATTGTTACTAACATAGTTTTTAAGTAAAATATGTTTACTAACATTATATGATCCACAGACCGAAATAAAAACGTTTTATTTTATTTTATTTTATTTATTTCTAATGTATGTTATCTGTTGGAGCGGCCAGTACTGGATGGGGTTTTGAGTGACGCTGTCTAACTGACGATGGATATTTGAGAGGTGACAACCGTCACCTGCAAAATATGAGAATTATTATGAAAGTCGGAAGGAACGGTATATATGCTCCCGAACCCATCGGCTCCAAATCTGACGATATCTGGTTATATATATATATATATATATATATATATTCGTTATATATGAAATAAAACTGTGATTAACCAGATATCGTCAGATTTGGAGCCGATGGGTTCGGGAGCATATATACCGTTCCTTCCGACTTTCATAATAATTCTCATATTTTGCATTTTTATATATATATATATATATATATATATATATATATATATACTGCGTGACTGGTGAGACATGTTCAATACTTGAGGACGTGATATTTGGCTATTATATTAGTTGGAAAAAAATAATATAAAAAAATAATATCAATTGATCACTGAGTAAATGTAGCTTAAAGTTAAATAATTATTTACCCAACGCATGGACACCGCGAGCGGGAAGGGTAGTTGTGTGGTGTTTCTTTGGTAGCGCACACCTCTGCACCGGCCGCATAGTATGCTTACTTGCCTAGCCGCGTAATTTACTTAGTATCCATGATTCATTATTTTTTTGGAAATTCAAAAAAAAATTAAGAACCTAATTTTATTACATATTTATAATGAGAATCGAGTACTGAATACTCTCCTTAGATATCGGTATTGACTCACCAGTCATGCTGTATATATATATATATATATATATATATATATATATATATATATATATATATATATATATATATATATATATATATATATATATATATATATATATATTTATTAATACGCGAGCGAAAAACTTCGTATCCCTTTTGACGAAAAATGGGGAAACGTAGGTGAATGAAATTTTGCACAGTTATAGTTTATATGGTGAAGGAGTGCATCGAGCTAATATTCTTTTCAAATTATGCTTTTATCTTTTTTTTTAACAATTAATAAAACATTACACACACTACAAGTCTACAACACACACACACATAGGAGATGACAGATTTTTGAGTGACAAGCCTATTTTTGAGTGACAAGCCCTTCATCTAAAGAACATAGGTAGAGGTTACACGATCAATTTTTCATCAATCTAATTGACGGAATATTGATGGTTATGAAAATTCCATATAAAAAAATGATCACTCCATCAATCCGTGGGTTAGACGATCAATTTTTCGTCAATCTGGATCGGATTGATGGATCAGATTGATGAAAAATAATTGATCGTGTAACCTCTGCCATAAGTGCATTCATAACTCAATACGTAATTTTTTGTGGGTTAGCAGCTGTTAGCACACGAATGCTTAACAGCGTCTATTTATATTATGTGTCCTAAAACGAGCCACACTATCTACACATTCTTCCAAAGTAAAATGTTAATCCTAAACTACTACCATGAAAGGTTTCATCAAGATATTATACAGGGTGCAATATTAAACCTTCCTGCCAATTTTTTTGCAGGGCTTAGGTATCATTAGGAGAGTCCATTTAACTAAAAAAAATTGGTTGTTATATTTTTATTATTGACATATTTTGTCCCATCTAAAATCGTTGCAGAATGGTCACTCGCGGCGCGGGGGAATGACCGGGGGTAACGCGGGGAGGAGGCGCGCGCGCGGGGTCACATCACGCGCGGCGACGCGTCGTGTCCATTAATTGTAGTGTTTTTAAGGATAACTTTCGGAAGCTATTTCTCAACATTTTAGTACTGAGTGAGTATAAAAGAAGAAATACGTGTATTTTTATTTTTAACAAGGATCAATATATTAAAAATTGGCAGGAAGGTATAATTACACCCTGTATTTGTTAGTTTATGCGTTCGTCCTACCTGAAATAAAACCTAAACGTTTTGTCTTACCCGAAATAAAAAATGCGACGATGATGAAGATAATTCAACTACGCTAAGCTACACTATTAGGTACTATCGATGAAGTTGATTCCTATGCAGATGGTGGACCTTAGTAATTTGGTCGCGAGTCAAACCCATCCGTGATCCGACCGACCGTACCATTGTATAGTAGGTATAGCCGCCAGGTACGGAGTTAACTATTCGTATTTTGTTAACTATAACATCGAGGAAATTAACTATTCATTAATTTGTTCGATGAAGTGTAAGTTCCGGCAAAATCAGTTCAATCGTTTAATAGATTTGGGAACAAACAATCAGAAAGAGAAAATTAAAAAAAATAAGTATGTACTTTGATATGCATTGAGATTCGAGTATTTTTAATTTAAAATTTGCAATCAGACACTCGAATTTTATTTATTACTATAATATGACCAGTAAAATTCCATAAATTTCCTGCCGTTTAAACCTTCCCTGGATTTCTATGAGTATTTCAAGACTAAAATTAGCAAAATCAGTTCAGCCTTTCTCGAGTTTTAGTGAAACTAACAAAATCTAAAATTTATTCTTGTTTAAATATAGATGAAAATTATAGAGCCAACACTAAAGATCTTGATAGTATACCTAATGTTTTTCAAGACTAGAACCCGTTTTAATAAGGAAAATGTTGCAACAAGCAGGGATATAGAATTAACGAACCAATTAATTTTGTAATCAATAATCATAATAGTATAATAATTATACCTACTAGGTAACACATACAAAGCTAATTACTAATCAAAGTCACGAAAATAATGTTTAGGTAAATTACAAAGTTTGTTGTAGAACGTTGAAAGATCAAAGTATACAAGGTGTAGCAAAACTGAGTGATAATAGGGTGCCGCACATGCACACACACACACACACACACACACACAATTAATATTAATTAGGAGACAAAAATAAAAAATACATATTATAATATATTTTATATATAAGTATTTTAATAAAACCACAATACTGAGAGTTGTTTAGCTAAATACCAAGTGATTATATCCTCCTTGCTAAATACGAGTAGAAACCATGTCAAAGACTTCATTGTGACGATAACAGCTGTCGACAATAACGATAACGGTGTTTTTTTTTGTAATAAGTAATTGTTTTTATTATAATGTTAAAATATAGCACTACTATTTGTCAAACAATGTAATACCTGTTACTGGCCATACTAATTGTTACATGTTTAGTGTTAAGTCCCATAGTGTAATACGCTGTTGGTATTCAATAAAGAAAAATAAAATTCAAATTCTTCAAAATTCAAATTCTTTATTAATCATTCAATAATATACAATAGTATAAAAGCAAGGTATCGTACATCACGTCGTCTAATCCCATACTAAGTAAAACTTGTATTATGGCAATCAGAAAACGGATGCACGCCGAACAATTTTATCCTAATATATATTATTCTCACATTCACACACACAATCACACTACACTTTATCACGTTAAAGTCTCTTTCGGCGACGTGATGCGCGCTTCGTTCGGGAGCCTCCCCCGAAACCTCCGGTAAACTACACCGGCGGGCCAGAACTCCTCCACCTCGAAGATGGATAAAACTTGAGTCGGCACTTTCACCACAAAGGAACTAAAATTCACTTTGTGGCGAGAGTGCAGACGCTCCACCCTCAAGGTGTAGGTGGTCTTCTCGCGGATTTAGTTTACGACGTCTTCGACCGTCATGGTCCAGTGCAGGCGCGACACATAGAGCGGTGTCGCGGGCACCTCGCTGCGCAGGCGCAGCTCGGGCACATAAGGTGCGGTGCCGCGGTGGTTGCGGACGGTGGGCTTCCTCTTCTTCCTCCTCTCCACCAGAACGAAGCCCTCCTCATCGCACCTCCTGCTCTCGTCCCTGCCGAGTCGAAGATGTTCAGCCTTGCGGCCCTCCTTTGCACCCCTCGCCTTTACCCTAAAATAAAATAAAATAAAGCTTATACAGCGTTTATTAGTAAGGGCCTTATAATATAGAGTTCAGTATGAAAGTAGCAGAGGGCAGTCTCCACATAGGGTATACGTCACACCCTCAATTTCCTCGATGGTACATGCATTGCTCAAAATCAGCATGCTTATTTCCAGCATGATTAAAAGTCGACAGGCGTGCGATTTTGTACGGGTGGCGGGGGGCTTGGTTTAAGCAGGTTAGTAGCTAGGTTTGTGGTAGTATCGATCAGTTTTTTTCTTAAAATAAGCATGCTTAATGGAACCAAAATATATAAATCTAGTTCAAACAGCACACTTGTAAGCATGATGATAAGCATGTTTTTTTTAGTATACTATGTAACTGTACCTTAATTATTTCGGAGTAGGAAACTACCCGATTATTCGGTCGAAACGTTGAAATTTTCGCTTCGAAGCAGACCTCCTGACGTGAGTTTAATATTTTTTAACCCATGCCAAATAAAGTTTACAACGCCGCGAAGTTTTAACTTACAAAAAGTTTCTTATAATATAATCCATTTTTAAAAGAACAAATGCATTTCTAACTATTATTTAGAAATGTATTCGTTTTTTAAAAATTGAAAAGATTTAAAAGTTAGTCATTCTGTATACCTAATAATTATTTATTATTGACGGAATAAAATAGGATAGGTAACAAAAGAACGAAAATATTTGCCGACATCCAGCCACACGACAGAGCAAAAACACCGTTTTTTCTGCATGATTATATAAGCAGATGAATAAATAATTACACGTTCCAAAAACTTAAAATATCATTTATTATTTCCCAGCTAGTAATATGTAATTACTAATTTTTACATAACTAATTTTACATTGTCTAGACTCCAGAATTAGATAATATTTATTATACTTAAATATTTGTTGGTTTTTAGGGTTCCGTACCCAAAGGGTAAAAACGGGACCCTATTACTAAGACTTCGATGTCTGTCCGTCTGTCTGTCTGTCTGTATGTCTCCAGGCTGTAACTCAAGAACCGCTATAGCTAGACTTCTGAAATTTATACAGATTGTGTATATCTGTTGCCGCTATAACAACAAACACTAAAAATAAAATAAAGTTTATTTTTAAGGGGGGCTCCCATACAAGAAACGTGATTTTTTTGGCCTTTTTTGCTCGTAATCAATAACGGTAACAGCTACGTACTTGAAATTTTCACAAAATCCTTAGTTGTATTTGTACTTTAATAATTATTAAATTTAAGGGGGGCTCCCATACAAAAAACACAATTTTTGTCTACTTTCGCTCTATACCGGTACGGAACCCTTCGTGCACGAGTCCGACTCGCACTTGGCCGATTATTTTTAGGATTCCGTACCCAAAGGGTAAAAACGGGACCCTATTACTGAGACTTCGTGTTCTGTCCGTCTGTCTGTCTGTCTCCAGGCCGTAACTCAAGAACGGTAATAGATAGCGAGTTGAAATTTTCGCAGATTATGTATATCTGTTGCCGCTATAACAACAAATACTAAAAAAAAATTAATATTTAAGGGGGGCTCCCATACAACAAACGTCATTTTTAATACCTTTTTTGCTCTATATCAATAATGGCAAAAGGTAGGTAGGTACTTAATTTTTTCTCAAAGTCCTTAGTTATATGTGTACTTTAATATTTAATAATAATATTAAAATAAAATAGAAAATTAAGGGGGGCTCCCATACAAAAAACACAATTTTTGGCCTAATTTTTCTCTAAATGGTACGGAACCCTTCGTGCGTTAGTCCGACTCACACTTTGCCGATTATTTCACTGGTGTTGAACTATTTAAAAAGTAATCTCAAGTTATGATATCTATTGTTCAAGTTTAATTGAAACTAGTACATAGGAGAGGATTAAACTTTTAATATAACATATTATTTTGATCGTTTTAATAATGTGGGTGAAAACGCTGTTATGCGCCCTAAGTTTTGTGATTGTTACCAGCAAAGAAGGTAAATAAAGACGTGTTACGCTGTATTGCCAATAATACTCGGTTTCAATTTCTTGTAATCTAAATTCTAAGGGAGCAGTAGCGGATAATTCTTCCAATTTAAATGTTATGAAATACTAATTTATTAATTCTTACTTAGGTTACCCTTCGAACCAATTTTTCGCTTCATTTAGATTCAGTTGCACCGGCTTACTTTAACTATAACTTTCACTTTAACCATAACAAAATGTGAAATGAACTGTCAAATCCCTAGCAAAAGTCGCCATATTTGACGATAACCTTATTTGACCTTTTAACCTTAACTTTAACTACTCTTCTAGTGCAATTTACCCTTTGGCTCAAAGGGTTACCCAGGGTTTTAATTTTTTTCTATATAATATTGGTGGACAACAAGTAAGAAAATTTTTACAGTATTCTTATTGAATCTAGTTTAAAAAAATATTTTGGATCAGATGGAATTTACATTAATTTTGCTCGCTATGCCTCTTAGCGCTAATTTACTTAGCTACTATGGTTGTTCACTTTTTAGTAATAACCATTTCCGGTTCATCAAATTTAATTTTTTAAATCTCATTTTAAATTCTGTTCCAGTGAAATTTTCATCGAAATGTAGACTCGATGATTCTGAATGTCTCAAGAAGACCACGCAAGACTTCATTCCAACCTTCACATCGGGGATTCCAGAAATAGGTCTGGAAGTCCTAGACCCACTCTACATAGATAAAGTTGACGTGAACAACCCTGATTTGAAAATCGTAACTAGGAACATGAAAATAACTGGCTTCAGGAACACCAAAGTTAAGGAAATCAAGTTAGTTTCCAATTTCTTTTTTTTCTCTTTTATTCCCCGCTTCGCTCTTACCGCTAAATAATCAAGATCATTCCTGGGATGCTATTTTAAATATTATAAATAATGAAGCTCGGTAGCTGTCAAACTGCTACTTGAGATGCCGTTGCTTCTACGCCTAATTAATTTCTACACGTTCTTGAAATCAGACTAACATTAATTTAAGAGCATCTTAAGTCTCTCATCAGCGAAAATTGGTATAAGTCTCTGAGTGGTTTATTTATGTACCTGACCTTTGATGCGCAGGGGAATCTCTTTATGGGTGCCCCGGGTTGGGGATATGCCTCAGTTAAGCTGAAGCCCCCCAGGGGTATGTGGGACTCCCGACGTCGGGCTTACCCACTAAAACCACCTGCGGTTTGCCTTCAGCCGTATACGGAGGGATATCCTGATTCCTGGATCTGTCTAACACAGGACTCCCTCCAATATATGTACCTGACCTGACCTTAGCGTTTACTGACCAGCAATTTGTTTCAGGGTTGATAAGGACATAACTAAAATATTTGCAAGAACAACTGTTGGGCTCGATTGTACAAGTGATTACGAGGTGTCAGGCAAGTTACTCATTCTGCCCATCGAAGGAAAGGGGCCCATGACGATACACATACGTAAGTACTCTTTTTAACTTAGTTTAGTGCCATTGCTCTTCCAACTATAAAAATATCTTGACAACCATAGCAGAAAGTTTTTTCTAAGAGAGAATAGAAATCGATAATTCAGAGTCCAATTAAATGTTAGTATTCACTTTTTTAGCTTAATTTAGTACCATAATTGCTCTACCAGCTATACAGTATACACGCTTAACATGACAACCATGGCAAGAGGTTATTTCTACGGAGGAATGAAAATCAATAGCCCAGAGTCCTGTTAAATGTTAGTGTTCACTTTTTTAGCTTAAGAATGCTCCAACTTTTTAATCGGTCGGATGTCTGTCAGTACGAATATCGACGTTAATGACATTAAAATAAGATTCATATTAGCGCGCCTTGTACAGTGGCGGTTACGACGCTCGCCGCGTTTTTGATATGGCGAAAATGTATGAAAAAATTTGAGAAATTTTCTTATTTTTCTTATAACTGGAAAAGTTGTTTATTTTTATATAAAATTACTAGCTGTTGCCCGCGACTTCATCCGCGTTACTATAGTAGATCACGTCCCAAGTATTATTTTTCAAAAATATTCAATGTACAGAATTGACTTTCTTACAATTTTATTACAATATGTATAGATGACTTAGTTTTGTTCCTACAAAGGATAATTAAGACGCAATACAAACTCTACGATACCTTTTAATTATGAACAAAAGTTTCAGGAATAATGGGGGGGGGGGGGTTGGGGGGGCTGCGCCAAAACGACACTGGAAAACCGTATGTGTAGTTTAGTTTTTAACTTTGTTCTTAAAAAAGATGTATAACGCCGCAACACCGCTTTGTTTGAAGCGAAATTTGGGGGAGGTGGGGGGGGGGTAGGGGGAGCGAAGCCCCCCCCCAAGAAAAGACCGATGCCAAAGCTCCCAGCATGTTAATCAAACGACACTCGAAATTTGTATAGAAAAGATAGACAAAAGCTCATAGCATGGCAAGGAGTGAAGATAGATACAAAGTGTGAAGGACAAGTTTGTAGGAAATTTTATGGGCTTTCATTACGAACGGGACATTTTTTCTCTACAACGCACCGTTTTAGCGATATGAGCAAAAAACTAAAAATATTGAAACTTGAGCCCCTCCCTCCCCCTAGGTGATATCGTCATAATATATAGCCTATGTGTTGACCCGACCTCTATATAATATTCGTGCAAAATTTGAAGTAAATCCATTCAGTACTTTCTGAGTTTATCCCGGACATACATACAGACAAACAGACAAACAGATAAACAGACAAACAGACAAAAATTCTAAAAACTATATTTTTGGCTTCCATATCGATTGTAGATCACGTCCCAAGTATTATTTTTTTAAAATATTCAATGTACAGAATTGACTTTCCTACGATTTTATTATATGTATTATATTATTATTATCACGTCCCAAGTATTATTTTTTTAAAATATTCAATGTACAGAATTGACTTTCCTACGATTTTATTATATGTATTATTTTTTTAAAATATTCAATGTACAGAATTGACTTTCCTACGATTTTATTATATGTATAGATTAGCGGACTTTATAGAGGACTAAATGAGCAACATTTTTTTTGTATATTTATTTTCCTCAGTTCAGTGTATTTAGACATTAAGGTACCTAATCTGACCCCATTTTTTTCATATTTTGCGATTATTGTGATGGTTAAAACGTATTTTATGTGAAAATTTTGTATGCGGCTATAAAATTTTTATGGTACAGTCGTGGAGATGAATATATTATCTTTCATTTGAAACCAAAATATCCTCGCAGTTTGACTCCTAATTCTTTAATAGGGTACCGGAAAATCGCTGATATTTGTAATAGCGTCCTTAATTTAATACCATAATATTGCTCTACCGTACATACACGTTTAATATGACAACCATATTATCTAGAGAAAGATCTTCGGAGGAATGAAAATCAATTTATAGTCCAGAGTCCTATTTTATTATGTTATTTTGCTACTTAATAGGAATACCCTATATACCTATACCTAATATACCTAGAATCGGGTACTGATGAAAAACAAAAGGATTGGGACAAGTACATACCGCTCTTCCTTCTGTCGTACCGTACCGCCGAGCATGAGAGCATAAAGGCTACCCCGGCATATGTCAATTACGGTAGAGAACTACGAGTACCAGTAGACCTCTTGACAGGAGGGTCACCGGAGGAACCAAAGACCGTACAAGACTATGTCTGTGATGGTTTCGCCTGGTTGCCGCTAGATGACACTACGTATCCGCATTCGTAACACTACTCCCCTCTTAGAGATGCTTGTCCCGAGCATCATTGTTACTGCCATGGTAACGCGCCAGACGGTCTATGTGTACCACTTTAAATGTCCCTCTTGGTTGCTTTTGAATCCTATAAGTCACATCATTCAATCGGGTAACCACTTTGTATGGGCCGTCCCACTTGGTCTGCAACTTTGGAGATTTCCCTTTTCGACGAGTTGGGTTATGCAGCCACACCAGTGTCCCTTCTTCGAAGCCGCTCGTGTTCGATTTCCGGTCGTATCTGGTCTTCATGTTCTCACTTGAATGTAACCCATTCTCCCGAACCATGGCGTGTATATAGCGCATCTTTTCCCTCAAATCGCAGACATAGTCTTGTACGGTCTTTGGTTCCTCCGGTGACCCTCCTGTCAAGAGGTCTACTGGTACTCGTAGTTCTCTACCGTAATTGACATATGCCGGGGTAGCCTTTATGCTCTCATGCTCGGCGGTACGGTACGACAGAAGGAAGAGCGGTATGTACTTGTCCCAATCCTTTTGTTTTTCATCTACCAATTTCGCCAAATGCCTCTCAAGGGTCTGGTTAAATCTCTCAACCATTCCATCAGACTGTGGATGGTACGCGGTGGTCCTCGTTTTATGCATTCCCAAGATTCTGCACACTTCCTGGAAGAGACCTGCGATTCGAAATTCCTGCCCTGATCGGAATGGATTTCCAGAGGCACACCAAAGCGAGATATCACTTCTTCCACAAGCTTAGAAGCAACTGTCGTAGCTTCTTGGTTTGCTATGGCGAACACTTCAGGCCACTTGGTGAAGTAGTCCATGACGACCATGAAATACTTGTTTCCCGACTCCGTTACAGGAAATGGCCCAGCTACATCAACTGCAATTCGTTCCCACGGTGCGCCAACGTTATACAACCGCAGGTTCCCACGGCTCCTGGTCTGTGGTCCCTTCACTGCAGCGCAAGTAGTACATTTGCGGCACCAATCCTGCACGTCATCTCGACAATGCAACCAGTAGAATCGTTCCCGCACTTTTGTTAACGTCCTCTTGACACCTAGATGACCTCCTGATACGCCATCGTGCATTTCACGGAGAATATCTGGTACTCTCGCTCTTGGGACAACTATCTGAAGATGGAACTCTCTGCCGTTAGTCTTCTCCCATTTCCGGTAGAGTATTCCGTTTTGAAGTACCAGACTCTCCCACTGCGCCCAGTACGCCTTAGTGACAGCGCCAGTGGGTGCAACCTCACTCCAGATTGGTTTTACGTCACCCCGTTTCTTCCATGTGATAATGTGCCGAAGGTCGTCATCTTTTTCTTGAGCCTCCCTCATGGCATCATTCTCCCATGGACCCAAAGGACTTGTTCTCGTTAACTTTAACGTCACTTCATTAGATTCCTGTTTAACACAATGTTTGCAATCTTCCGAACACGGCCTTCGTGAGAGTGCGTCGGCGTTCCCATGCGACTTTCCGCTGCGGTGTTCGGTCTTGAAGTCGTACTCCTGGAGCTGCTCAATCCATCGTGCTACTTGACCTTCTGGGTTCTTGAATTGCAGTAGCCACTTCAAGGCTGCGTGATCAGTTCGCAGTAAAAACTGTCTGCCGATGAGATATTTGCTGAAATGTTGTAGCGTCTTTACAACAGCCAAGAGTTCTCTTCTTGTCACACAGTAGTTTCTCTCTGGCTTGGATAAAGATTTGCTGAAATACGCAATCACAACTTCTCTTTCACCCTGTTTTTGAGATAACACCCCTCCAATTGCCGTGTTGCTTGCGTCCGTGTCGACTATAAACTGACCTTCAGGTTGGGGATACCCCAGGATTGGTGTTTCACACAGATGTTTCTTCAGTTTCTGAAAAGAATCTTCAGTAGTCTCGTCCCAAATAAACTGTCGTTTATCTTCTGTCAGCCGATGTAATGGCTTGGCTATCTCCGAGAATCCCTTAACAAAACGCCTGTAGTAGGAGCATAGGCCGAGAAATGCTCGCACTTCAGTTTTGTTCTTAGGGGTTGGCCAATTTTGAACTGCTTCCAGTTTCTCCGGGTCCGTCTGGATTCCATCACTGGAGATAACATGGCCGAGATAATTGACCTTACTCCTGAATAAACGACACTTTTTCGGATTCAACTTTAACTTGGCCCCCTCTATTTTGGCGAAAACTCGTTCTAAGTTTCGCAAATGGTCCTCGAAGTCGCGGCCAACAATGATGACGTCGTCCAAGTAGACTAAGCAAGCCTCTCCAACTAAGCCTGCCAGTACACACTCCATGAGTCGCTCAAATGTGGCAGGTGCGTTGCACAATCCAAAGGGCATGACGTTAAACTGCCATAAACCTTTACCGGTGGAAAAAGCTGTCTTCTCCTTGTCTTTTGGATGAATTTCCACCTGCCAGTATCCAGATTTCAGGTCCAGGGTCGAAAACCATTTCATGCCACTCAAGGTATCCAGAGTGTCGTCGATCCGAGATAATGGGTAGCTGTCCTTTTTAGTGACATCATTGAGACGCCTGTAGTCCACACAAAATCTTGTGCTGCCATCTTTCTTCTTCACTAATACCACAGGTGAGCACCACGGACTTGCAGACGGTTCAATTATTTTATGCCTTCTCATGTCCTCCAAAAGGCCTTCCACTTCCTTCTCCTTTGCAATTGGTATCCGTCTTGCTCGTTGACGAATCGGGTTCTCGTTTCCGGTATCTATCCTGTGCTGAACCATCGACGTTCTTCCAAGGTCACCTTCCTGACTGGAGAAGATATTCGCGTGGCGCTGTAAAAACTTCTTAGCTTTCATGCTCTGCGAATAAGTCAGATTACTCTTGCAGTCATCGAGTAGCTCAGTCACTAATCCATTGTTGCTGCTGTTTGCTGGGTCTGCGTCTGTCGTCGAACTGCACTTTCTCATCCAGACAACTTCCTCGCACTTTCCAATGACGTCACCTTTGTTCAAGCAGATCTCGCGTTCACCAAGATTCAAAACCCGGACCACAGCGTGACTGCTTCCACTCACAAGGGTTCTTGGCGTCATCAGTTTTGCTGATGTCTTGGTGGGTGTGTCTTCGATCAACACGCATCTGTTGGACTTGTTCTTTCCAGCTGGCGGTAGTTTCACCAGCACCCGGGCTTCCGCTCGTCCAGGTATAAGGACTTCCTTTACACATGCGACTTTCCCGCAGGCGCCTCCAAGGATGAAAATTTCTTCTTCGCCACACTTGAAAACTCCGTCAGCGACATTAATCCTGCAGTTATGCTTCTTCATGAAATCCAAGCCCAAGATGCAATCATCCATTATTTCAGCCACGATAACGTCATGAGGGTATGAGGACCCCCCTACATTAATCATAACTGACATTTCTCCGAGGACGGGTATTGGCTGACCGGAGGCAGTAAGAAGCCGACAGTTAATTCTCCTCTTATGTCTCCTTGCGGCCTTTACCAGATTTGGGTTCACTATCGTTCTAGAGGCTCCTGTGTCTAGAGTCATTTTGCAATCCGTCCTGTTAATAGTCCCCTGAATCACAAGACTATTCCCGCTGCTTGCTTGGGAGACAACAGTTATTGGGGCTTCCTCCGCGTCAGCCAGTACTCGCCCCTTAGTCCTGGCTTTTATTCGTTTCCCTGCTCCCGGGCAGGGGACGAAGCCCTTTGCTTCTTCAGCTCCTCCATCTGTTCCTCAAGCCTTTTCATTCTTGCCATCTGGGTATCCTTCTGCGGGCAGTTGAGCTGAAGATGACCCCTTTCGCCGCACTTGTAGCACATGGCTCCAAAACTTCTCTTCGTGGGAGCCTTGACCTCCTTGACTTCCTCAGAGACCTCGCGGATTTTATAGGTCTGCCGTATGTCACGCCGGACAGCCTCGACCTCTAGAGCATGCGCCAACGCTTCCTTTAGCGAGGTATGGTGACGTAGCCTTACTGCAGCTCGGACTTCCAGATCCCTGATTCCGTCGACAAAGGCTTGAATAGTGTTTGAGTCAACCATCTTGGAGTCTGCTCCTGGATGTGCCTTCTTGACCAGTTTTTCAATTTCCAACGCCCATTGTTGTAGTCCCTCTCCTGAGCGTTGGACTCTGTCACGAAGTTGGGCACGGAACACGTGCTCCAGGTGTCGCTCCCCGTATCTGGATTCAAGCGCCTCCATCAGATCTTGGAACCCGTTTCCTGTGTGTGCTTCCAGGACCGACAAAGCTTGCCCTCTAAGCGCAACAGTGAGAGCGGTCAGGCATTGGTCTTCAGTCCATCCGTTGGCAGTAGCAACCGTCAGGAATTGCTGACGATAAGCGTTCCAAGAAGTAGTACCGTCGTACGGTGGCACCTTGACTTTTGGCCCTTGTACCACTGCTCCGGTAGTTCCACTAGACGTCGCGACTCCTGTGGTTTCCAGGCGCACTACTTTCTTCTGTAGTTCGGTGATGTTGGTTTTCACATTTTCCATATCCAATCCCAACCCGGTAACTCGTTCGTCCATTACGTCGACATCTTTACGAAGCTTTGTCACCGTGTCACTGACATCCTTTATAGCCAGAAGCGCCTTTTCTTGAAGGCCGAGAGTGTACGCGCAAGTAAACCAAAAACATGCAAGTAGCGGCATCTGGTATTGAATAGGGGATTTACGCTGTCTGTGATGGTTTCGCCTGGTTGCCGCTAGATGACACTACGTGTCCGCATTCGTAACAATATAAATTACAGTAAAAATATTTTGTTATAGCGGAAATTGAAATGACAGTGGCTGTCGACCTATTGAGGAAGACCGAGAACGGAAAGACTTACTTCATGGGAACCTACAAGGAACACACTGCTACACTCAAAAAGAAATCAGACGTCAGACTTGGCAATCTTTTCAGTGGCAACAAGGCACTTGGTATGTATCTTGAAGGGGGTGACAGACACGCGTCGAGTAAGTACGCGGACTTATGGCTCGACGATCTTAATCAATACTCCTGTCTAAGGCAGTCTTATCAACATCGCCTTATTTTAGATGTCGGCTTCTTCTTTTCAGTTTTTAGGGTTCCGTACCCAAAGGGTAAAAACGGGACCCTATTACTGAGACTTCGATGTCTGTCCGTCTGTCTCCAGGCTGTAACTCAAAAACCGCTATAGCTAGACTTCTGAAATTTTCACTGATTGTGTATTTCTGTTGCCGCTATAACAACAAATACTAAAACAAAATACACTCAAAAAGAAATCAGACGTCAGACTTGGCAATCTTTTCAGTGGCAACAAGGCACTTGGTATGTATCTTGAAGGGGGTGACAGACACGCGTCGAGTAAGTACGCGGACTTATGGCTCGACGATCTTAATCAATACTCCTGTCTAAGGCAGTCTTATCAACATCGCCTTATTTTAGATGTCGGCTTCTTCTTTTCAGTTTTTAGGGTTCCGTACCCAAAGGGTAAAAACGGGACCCTATTACTGAGACTTCGATGTCTGTCCGTCTGTCTCCAGGCTGTAACTCAAAAACCGCTATAGCTAGACTTCTGAAATTTTCACTGATTGTGTATTTCTGTTGCCGCTATAACAACAAATACTAAAACAAAATAAAATAAATATAAATATTTATTTTATTTAAAACAAAATAAGATAAATATAAATATTTATTTTATTTTGTTTTTAGGGCTCCCATACAACAAACGTGATTCTTTGGCCTTTTTTGCTCATAATCAATAATGGTAGCAGCTAGGCACTTGAAATTCTCACAATATTATTAATTAGGTATATTTGTACTTTAATACTAAGGCGCTATATTGATAATAACGTCCTTTTTGAAGTAATACTATAGGACCCTCAGAAATGTTACAAATCTGGTAATGAGATATACATCTTTATAGCCTTATCTAGGTTTGAGAAGAACCAGAACACGATTAATGTATTTTGCCTCGATACATTTCTCGATCGAAATGACCTCTTAAAAATACGAAATTTGAAGATTATTTTTAAACGAGAATAGATGTATTGTAGGAAAAAGTCTAATTAATAGAGACCTTTGCAACCCAGATCGTATAGAAGCATTTTGCTAAAATGCTCCTAGTTATTTTTTAAATTAACAAAATTACGTTTTTTCACATGTTTTCCGAGCGAGCCGATAGCTTCTGGCCGCAGCGTATTCACGACTTTATAGTCATACAAATTAAATATAAAATTGCCCTTGCGGTAAAATTACTTTCAATATAGCGCCTTAATAATAAAATTAAAATATAATAAATATTTTACGGGGGGCTCCCATACAAAAAAACACAATTTTTTGCCAACTTTTGCTCAATAACGGTACGGAACACTTCGTGCGCGAGTCCGACTCGCACTAGACTGATTTTTTATTAATAATGTGAGAGAAAGAACGGTTTTTCAAGGGGGCGACTAACCTAAAATTTTCTATTTTATAATTCATTTTTAACCGACTTCCAAAAACGAGGAGGTTATACGTTCGGCTGTATGTATCTTTTTTTTATGTATGTTCAACGATTACTCAGCCGTTTGTGGTCCGATTTCCAAAATTCTTTTTGTGGTGTATAGGGTTTGACTCGAATTTGGTACTATGTTCATAAAAGTGGTAACCTGATGATGGGATCCATGAGTAATCGAGGGAACTCCTCAAAACTTATATGGAAACATATACTGATTTCAATTTTTTCTGAAGTATTTTAGGCATATACTACCAAAAAGTAAAATTTTGCACCAGGACGTACCCTGGTTCCGAAGGTACCCAACAGAACTTTTGAATCCTTATAGATACAAGTTCGAGGATTTTAGCTTTATTTAAACTACTCCAAGTAAAAGCCAATGAATCCTACATTATTTCTGCTGAACATAGGCTAAATTTTATTTTGGAAAAAGTAGGGTTTCGTAAGATATTTGGGTTTTTCGGACGCCAGGTGTAAAGTCAACCAGAAAAGTTACTTATTTTGCGTACGCTGCCAAAACTATAAAAGATAGAACCATAAAATGGTGTAAGAAATTGTAGATCTACTATACTCACTATACTTATCTATGTCGAGTGAGGCACAATAACCATTTTTTTATTTAAAAATCTTGATTTTTGGGACTACATTCAAACTCGTTTATTTTACTAATTCTTTTAATCCTTATCAAAATAAATTATTTCATCACTAAGTACAGTTTATGTAGATAATATTTGGTCTTTCAATGATTAAAATTGGACGTTTGGTTTTGAAATTATGGCGAAATTATAATATTACGATAGTGGGCGTCACCAAGGCGCGGGTGCGCGTGCCTTGGTGACGCCTACAAAACAATATTTGCCGGGACAGCTAGAACTGTAACTAAAAAGGGTAAAATTATTATTTTTTAACAAAAAATTAAAACCGACTTCCAAGGTAAAAACAAAAGTAAATAATATTCTTAAAAATAATCTGTAAAGAATGAAATAATTCCTATTCCTTATTATAGTGCAGTCTTCAGACTTAGCCTAAACCTCAACTATTTCTGTACTCAATTTTCATGCTTTTGAAGTCGGTACCAGCTTACTTTAGCGTAAAATCGTCAAGGATCTCAGAACTTTTCCGGGCTGGTAGCGACTTCAAAAGTACGAAGATTGAATACAGAAATAGTTGAGGTTTAGGCTAAGGCTGAAGACTGCACTATAATAAGGAATAGGAATTATTTCATTCTTTTTAGATTATTTTTAAGAATATTACTTACTTTTGTTTTTACCTTGGAAGTCGGTTTTAATTTTTTGTTAAAAAATAATTATACTTGAAAATAAGCCCTGAATTATTTCATTCTCTAAAATTAGATACGACATTATACTCCCAAGAATTCGATCTGAACAAAAACACGATATCTTAAAATTTTCTCGATAGAAAAAAATCACAAAGATGTATCTGATTTTTACGGATTTTGCATTTATTGCCATAACCGTGCATTGAAACCAAGTTAATATTTTAACACATTGTATAAAATTTTATCATTGAGAAACCGACCTAGCGGATTCTTAAAATGTTGTATATTTATAGAGTTATTGAGAAAAAACTAATTTGGCGATGAATCCGCGTCGTCCTTTTTCACCTGGCATATGAAAGATGGGCGTGAGTGTGAAGAGAGAAGGATCATGTTTGATTTTTGGGTTAGTCGCCCTCTTAAGAGCGTTTACACCTTATTTCAAGTTTCCATACAAACCTGCGGCGGACTACTTGAATTGCTTTGCGCGCAGCGATTTATAGTAGTTTTAAAATATTTGTAGAAAAAAATTTACAAAAGATTTATTGATATTTAAAAACAACTTTTTAAATTAAAGTGTTCTTCTATAACATGAAGCTATTATTATATTAAATTAAGTTAAATAAATAGGTAAAAAAAGTTTTAATTCCTTGATATTTCTTTGAAATTTCTCATTTTTTGAATTTAAATTACATAAAGTTAAACACCTAAACGAAATATTATTTCTGCTATTTGCTTAAGGGTCTTGTCAATAGGTTATTATTATTTTTTAATTAGATAGATCGCTGGTTTCGTAAATTAAAACCTTCGAAACTCATACTAAAACGGAATTTAAGAAAACCTCTGTTAAGGTATCGAGATTTAATGTACAAATACTCTATAAATCGTATTTTTTTCTCTGCTTACTATATAGACAGTGAAATTTCCTATAAAAATTAGTTACCAACATTTTAATAAAGATAAGTGGTTGATGATTTTTTCAAGTTTGAAAAGTACAGTTTTAAGCCAAATCTCCCCCAAATCCTTACTAAACTTCATGGACATACTTGCAGCCGTTGCTGAGAAACCAAAGATTACTAATACTTACGTAATTATTATTCCCAAAATTAAAGTTACATTTACGAATAGCTGTCATGTGTCACGATAATATGGCTATTTGATACGATAGACTCTAACGGCACCCTCATTGACACAAGATCCTTGCAAGTAGCTCTTACTAGCTTTTACTTTATTTCCAGCCGCCGCTGCGGAAGAGATGATCGCCCAGAACGGAAATGAAATCATCGACATGATCGCCGATCCAATCATAAGGGCTGTGATCGACAGTATTATCGTACGAATCAATAAGCTGCTCAAAGCCTTTGAAGCCGATGAACTTTACATACATTAGGAATAAACGTGATCTGATCTGAATTTTCTTGTGTTTTTTTACCTTTTTCAACCGACTTTTTTCGGTAACAAAAAGACTTTACCCGGTCTCTGTAAAAGTAACTAAGTTTTCTTCCGGCTTCCCCCGAAGAGCAGTCCTGGCAACCAACTTTGATTCCCTATTTAACCCCCTATGGGACAAAAAAACACCTTTCTTACATCTAGTAAACTTTTTAACTGCTTTACCAACATTATAAGATAAACACAATAAATTCTAGCTCAGTTATATAACTCATTAATATGAAGTGTTGATTTGTCAGCAAATTACCTTTATTACCTGTTACATTATCCATAATAATATTATAAATGCGAAAGTGTGTCTGCGTGTCGCGGTCGGTCTGTTACCTCTTCACGCCCAAACCGCTATACCGATTTTGCTGTTTGGTATAGAAATACTTTAAGTCCCGGCGAAGGACAAAGGAATTTAATCTAGGAAGAAAATACTTGCTTAAACTTATAATTTTGCCACTTTATTGTCAGATTATGGCTAAAATATCCATTTTCATGGCCACAGAAAAATAAACTTATAATCACCCAAATAAAACTGCAAGGCTTTGCTTACAATAATAAAGAATTGTTAATATCTCTTAATGATTCTGCAGAAGTTCTAGTTTTTGCTTATTAGTTATCAGAAGTGCTTTGTCTAATAATAAATTACATTATTTGGTATAACCTTGATTATACCAAATTATGTAATTTATTGTTAGATAAAGACAATAATTAAAACAGAATTACATTAGTTTTTACAATTTACATAATATATAGACGGAAAACTGATTGTTAGATCCACGCACATGTCGAG